>JALGPY010000002.1:155911791-158548238 GCA_023055425.1 Linanthus parryae
AGAACGCCGTTCTTGAAGCTCCTTAGTTCGTCCATTTGCTCCATGCACCTTGCGCCATGTCTTTTGGTTTAGCCACCTCTCTGAAGCTTCTATCTTCAATTTTCATTACCTATCTTATTTTTAATAGGAAGTAACCTCTCAAGAAGCGATGAAATGAGAAGATAAGACAATAGAGTATATAGAGAGAGGCACGACATGCAGACCGTATTTTGATTATATAATTAAAATCAAAACCAAAACATAAAGTAAACAATCACATCTATGCCACATCCACGCACCAAAACACATCCATTCAACCCACAACAATATGTGAAACAGTAAAATGAACATACTGAAATTTCTTGAAATTTTCAGAACTAATTCTAATTACTGGAAGTTAATAAGAATTAATCTAATTAATCTAAATAATCAGACCATGATCTAAACCTCCTAAGGTCTCACCACATATGCTAGACAGTAGGGAAAAATGACCTTATTCTCCAGGAAAAAATTGGGCTGAAAATACTGTGTTTAAGGTCGCCTAATTTCCTCAGGAAAGTGCTAAACCCTAATTAATATGGAAATTAATAAAATTTTCGTATTTCCAAAAAAATATGAAAAATATCCCAAAAAATACGAAATTTAATTTTGGGTACCTTGGAAAAACCAGACATAAATGACAGCAGGAGGCGGCCGCACGAGCCCTCACTCGCTGCCTGTCTGTGGCGCATCCGCCTCCATCACGCGTCGTCAGCGGTCGTTTGCCACATGGCATGCCATGTCAGCACATATGCCACATCAGCATCCATGGCATATGCCATGTCAGCTACCGCGTGGCTTGCTACACCATCACCATGTCATCACCTGCTGCTGTGTTACTGCCACGTCAGGCCTAGGGCCAAGTCACCAGCCGCCACTTCCTTTTGGCGCGTGCAGAGTGTGGCGCACGTGGAGGCGGCGTCAGTGGCGTGTGAGGCCCACGCGCCGCCTTCCTGTGCTCCGTTTCCGATGATTCTTATATCGTTGGAATCGTATTTTCTTCCTGATCCCGATTATGTATTCAAAGTCCAATTTTAAGAACTCTGAAAAAACTCGATTATTTAATCAGATCATCCAAATTAATACAGTTCTGAATCTTTAAAGGGGCATAAGGTTCTCTATGTTTATTTAAAATTTACAAAATTTATATTTCTTGAATCCTCGTGAAAAATCATATCCAACCATATAAGATTCGTCTATTGATTATGAAAATTCAGAAACACGATTTTCTACAGCAGGTACGGGTTCAGACTACGAGGCACGAAAAACAAGTCTGGGGCTCTGATACTAATGAAGGAATAGGGTGATCTAAACCTGTATACATCTAAACACATAATAAAGCGGAAGATTCATGTGTTACCTCTTCGCCTATGCGCCTTACACAACCGAAGATGATATTTGATGTTACTTGCTTTCACATGCCTTCCCCTTCGTATTTCTGCCACAGGTCTACTGCGAATCTCGAGGACAAACACTTTGATCCACCTCGCATTCCACCAATTCGGATGCAAGTTAGAGGGACATGCTAGGGTTCCTAGAATTGTCTTTGATCAGCACATGATCTCTACACAGTTTTTAGCACTTAATTATGTAGGATATATGTCGCACTTAGAACCCGTGGCTGAGCTAGGAATTCAAAGTTGGGGTGACACCATTTTTATAACCAAAGCGTCGAAAAGTCAATTTTGGAATCTCTGAATTAAACTTTAAACCAGAAAATAAACGAAGACTGATGAAACCACTTCTAAACCAAATTGTTTTAGTTCCCTTCATTCAATTCGACCACAAGCAAATTTGTCAATGAGTAATGCTATATGTCCCAAATCATGTATCCCAACTACATCCCAAACAGTTCATGTCAATAACATGGTTCCACCACTATCAAAATTCATGTTATTGACATGAAATGTTTGGGATGTATTTGTGACATATAGCATTACTAATTCATTTCAAAAAGCAAAATAAATTTGAGGCTAGTTTGTTGTTCTAGATAGAAGAGAGGTGTGAGAGGAGAAGTGTGGGATGATTCAATGGATACATTTTGACCAATTCAAAATATATCTTTTAAATACAATTCAAGATGTTAGTATTTATCAACATGTAGCTGGTGCACAAGTGTAATTCTCTTGGGAGCACTAGTTTGTTGTTTTGAAATGAAAGTTAATATAGCTGGTGCACAAGTGTAATTCTCTTGGGGGCACTTTCTTAATAAATGCAAGGCACAAATGAATTACAGTTCATAAAGTGGGGCGAATTTGTAGTTTTAGAGAACATTGGAGGTTCATATGCCACCCTGTGCATCCATGTGTCCCCGCCACTGCTTGGAACATCTCAAATGCCACTAGTTAAAGTATTTCAATTTTAGACTTTTTTTAAAGATAATTTTATAAATTTGATGCACCTTTATTTATTCGAAATGCAAATTATAAATACGTGATTTAATAATGTTATTAGATGACATGTGACATGCAAATGAGTGCTAATTTAGTGGTAAAACGTTTGAAACACCTGCATGAAGTTCTAGAATCAAACCCGACTATATAATGTAATTCTAAAAAAAATAACATGTGACATATTATGAATATATCTGGCTAAAGCATCTGGAGTGATTCAAGACGTATTGGTAACAGTCAAAATTTATTGTACCATCGTTCCTAGCGTGTCTCTAACAATAGAATTTGGAGCACATGCAGTATTATAGATTCCCAGTCGCTCTTTAATTCAATGGAAACATTTTGACCAATTAAAAATCTATCTTTTAAATACAATTCAAGATGTTAGTATTTATCAACATGTACATTTGAACTTCTTTTCTTCAATGTGTTAGCATGTACAGTGGCCCTATATTAAAGTACAATCGCTTAAGTACCACAATATTTTTCAATTTTTTTGTGCATTTTCAAAGTATATTTGTTGAAATTATCATTGACAAGTTTTCATGAATTTTTTTTGTTAATATTTACAGCAAGTTTTACTTCTGTTAGTAAATTACGTGTAGCGCCCATGTGGGGTGCACATGTGATAAGTCACAAACCCTGGGGGGTATGTTGTAAACTAGTTAGAAGTTATGTCTATATAAGGAGACAACCTCCTACGAAATAATTGACACAACTGTAGAGATCATGTGTTGATCATAACAGTTCTAAGAACTCTTGAATTTCTTTCAAAACATGAATCCAAAGGTGGAACGTGGTGTGAAACATAGTGTTCGTCCTCGAGATTCATGCTAGACCCGTGCGAGCAAGAAGAAGGTGAAGACACGTGAACAACAAGCAACACTATGATCGTCATCCGTTGCGTAAGAGCATAGGCGAAGAGGTAACACATAAATGTTCCGCTTTAATTATGTGTTTAGGTCTATATATGTTTAGATCAGTCTATCCCTTCATTGGTATCAGAATCCTAGGCTTGTTTTTCCTACCTCGTAATTTTAACCCGTACCTGCAATAAAAAATCGAGTTTTTGAATTTTCATAATCTGTAGACGAATCTTATATGGTTGTGTAGATCTTTTCATGAGGATTCCAGAAATACAAAATTTGTATTTTTTTTACAAACTTAGAGAAAGATATTATCCTTCAAAGATTCAGAACTGAATTAATATGGACTGTTTGATCTAATTATAAAGTAGATTTTTTCAAAGTTGTTAAAATTTGAATTTGAATACATAAACGGGATCAGGACGAAAAGACGATTCCAATGGTATAAAGATCATCGGAAACGGAGCACGTGAAGGCGGTGCGTGAGCCACATGCGCCTCCGACAAAGTCGTCACGCGCGCCCACGCGCCAAAAGGGATGTGGCCACTACTGAAGTGGCATTAGGGCTGACATGGCATGACGGCGTGGCAGTGACACGTCAGCAAGCGGCCGGTGTGGCAGTCATGTGGCATGCTAATGTGGCCGCCCAGTCAGCATAGACACTAACGTGGCGTGCCACGCATCGCTGACTAGACCACCAGGTGCCATCCGAGTCAGCACGTGCTGGCGTGGCAGACCTCTGCTGACGGTTCGTGATGGAGGCGGACGCGCCCACGCGCGATGGAGCATGAGGGCGCGTGAGGCCTCCTCCCGTTGTCATTTTTTCGTCCAATTTTTTTCAGGGTACTCCAAATTAAGTTTTCTATTTTCTGTTATTTGTTTCATAATTTTTGGAAATATGAAAATTTTTATTAATTTATTGTTCAGCAGACTTCCCGGGGCAATTAGGCCACCTTAAGCACACTGTTTTCAGCCCAAATTTTTTCTGGAGACGAAGTTCATTTTCCCTTTCCATCTATCATACGTAGTCAGACCTTTGGAGGTTTAGAGCATAATTTGATTATTTAGAGTAACTAGATTATTGCTTATTAATTTCCAGTAATTAGAGTTTAATTCTAGAAACTTCCATAAAGTTTCAGAATGTTCATTATTCTGTTTTACATATTATTGTGGGCTGAATGGATGTGGCATAGATTTGGTTGTTTAATTTATTTGGTTTTGGTTTTGGAAATGCAATCAAAATACGGTCTTCGTGTCGTGCCTTTCTACGTACTCTATTGTCTTCTCTTCTCATCCAATCGCCTCTTCAGACGTTCTTCTTATTAAAAATAAGAATAGTTAGCGAACATTGAAGAATAGAAGATTCAAGAGAGGTGGCCAAACCAAAAGACATGGAGCAACGTGCATGGAGCAATTGACGAGTAAAGGAGCTTCAAGATTAATGTCTATCGAGATAGGCGAGATTACATGAAACGAGAGTCATGGATTTCTCATGAAGTATTCTAATTGATGGGAATGCACCTTAGGGGCCACATCCTTGCATATTTATTTATGCTTGTACTTGTTTTATGTTATAACTGCGTGTGATTGGATATATCCGCATATCATCGTAAAACCCCGCATGTTAAAGAAATAAAATAAAAAGAGCTCACATTAGTAGGCATGATTAAAATTAATGAGGAATCATAAGTGAGGAGATTTGATTCCAAGGATACACGCTAGGTTTTGATGGAGTCCTTATTTGAACCTATTGATGTTTGATCGATGTCTCATGTTTACGGAACAAAGAAATGCTAGTATTATTTTCCTACCAATGTCTCAATCAATCGTTTCTAAATCAAAACTGTAAAGGTAAATGATGACAACAACGACTTGACATGTCATCGTATTATGTAACCATCTGATGGACATAGGTTGTCAAAACCACCTACAAATATGGTCGAACCTGTGATGAATAGTTTTCACAGCAACACATAGACATTTTATTAAGGCTGACCAATAGTGGGAGGAGTAGGCAAGATAATATCGTAAAGTGTGATATGTCAGGGTGGGGAAATGACCTCCTTAGCCATTTGCATGCAATTATTGTGAGCAGTGACTCATAAAAACCCTCCTTAACTATGAGTAAGTGACTCATTTCATAATATTGAGCACTCGACGATATCGTATAAGATCCATACCATTTATGATCAAAGAGTTTAAGGTTGCCATGTACAAGCTATCTGATTAACAACTAATGTGGTTGTTGCAGTCTCTGCCACGTCTCATGGGAGTGCCTTGAAGACGTATAAGACACATTTTTTGGGTGTCAAGATGTTTTGATAATATCAAATGTCGCTTAGTACTAGGAATCTAAGCAACTAGAGTTTGATGAAAGTCGAACATACTTCTGTAGCCTAAGCGATAAGTGACTGCTAAAGGATGTTAGTAAAGTATGATCGACAGAAGCAGTCCCTAGCCCGATATTGAAATCGTGAGGCAAAATAAGGGACAAGGATAAGGAAGTTTAGGGGCAATATTTTTATAATACCAATAGCCCAAGACTGGAAAACGCAAAGGGGGTAAGAGAGGTTTCCTAAGACTAGAGAAAAGGCCGGACCTGGCACTAACATCTCGTCTAAGGATTTTAGTTTTGGATCCACATGATTGTCTTTGGGGGAGTAGCCACAAAAGTTTAATTTGGTCATAGTTCTGGTTTGGATCTGGTTATATCACAAATAAATGACGTGTTCTCATATTCTAACAACATGACGCCTCCGTATCCTCAGATGTCACCTCTAAAGTAGTGACTTAAGATTCTGATACATGACGCTCTAGATTAAGACAAATATTTTCAACAAAGGAGGTACAGACTAGCTATAGCATGCCTGCTTGGAATGTTGTCCAAGGTGCCCTTACATGTGTGTGATTCTTGTCTTAAAAGATAGACAAAATGCAAACCATTCAGTAAATCAGTAAGGACTATTGAGTCTTTACATCTTATTCATTCTGTTGTTATGTTCTATTAATTGTGAGAGCTAAGACATGGTTCTTACTGTTCCATCACATTCTTAGATGACTGTCCGCATCTCAAGTATGTGTGCTAGGTGCCACATAAGTCTGAGGCACCGGAGTGCTTCAGACAGGTATCTACGATAGGTAGAAAACCACCTGGATAAGAGGATATCTATTTAACCAGAGCAAGACCGCGAGTATCTATCTGAGCGAGAGCTATGTGATGAGAAAGGAATAGTAAGGCAGCTGACCATTCCCCACACATCGCAGCAGGGTGCTGTAGCGGATAGTAGGAATAGGATAATGTAAGAGATGGTTCAGAGATGGAAGACGATGAAGATGATGATTCCAATGAAGAGGGTGTTGAGCAAGGGGAGCAGCCCCCTCCACCACAGAATGCAGGGCCTCAGCTTAGAAGATCCACCAGGAATCCGCAACCATCTGTCAGGTACCCATCGTCTGAGTTTATTTTAGTTACTGATGAGGGGGAGCCAGAAAGTTTATAGGAGACGCAAACTCATAAAGATAAGTCAAGTTGGATGAAGGCTATGCAAGAAGAGATGAGTTCCTTGCAGAAGAATGATACTTATGAGTTAGTAAAGATACCGAAGGGAAGAAAAGCACTGAAGAACAAGTGGGTGTTCAAGATAAAGAAGGATAATGATGGGAAGCTTGTGAAGTACAAGGCACGATTGGTGGTCAAAGGATTCGGCCAAAAGAAAAGTATTGAATTTGATGAGATCTTTTCGCCAGTTGTTACCTCAATTCGAGTTGCCTTAGGGCTAGTAGCTAGTACGGACCTCGAGCTTGAACAACTTGATGTGAAGATTGTCTTTCTCCATGGTGACTTGGAGGAAGAGATATACGTGGAGAAGCCTGAAGGATTTGAAGTGAAAGGGAAGGAGAACATGGTTTAGAAATGGAAGAACAGTCTATATGGCCTTAAGCAAGCGCCAATACAATGGTACAAGAAGTTCGACTCATTCATGGTGAGTCATGGGTACAAGAGAACATAGGCACACCAGTGTGTTTACATAAGAAGATTCCCCGATGGTTAATTCATCCTGTTATTGCTGTATGTCGATGAAATGTTGGTTATCGGTAAGAGTTCAGAGATGATTGGCAAGCTGAAGAAGTAGTTATTCAAGTCTTTCGACATGAAGGACTTAGGTTCCAACTAATATTGGGCATGAAGATTTTTCGTGACAGGAAAGCAGGTAAGCTTTGGTTGTCGCAAGAGAAGTACGTTGAACGCGTAATTGAGAAGTTCAACATGAAATGTGCTAAGCCTACTAGCACTCCACTTGCCAGTCACAAAATAGTGCTCTCTGTTGAGCAGCTATTCCCTACTCCTCTGCAGTAGGAAGTTTGATGTATGCTATGCTTTGCAACCGGCCAGACATTGCCCATGCAGTTACGGTAGTGAGTAGGTTTCTCTCTAACCCTAGAAGAGAACATTGGGAAGCAGTCAAGTGGATTCTGAGGTATGTGGGTAAACAAGCTAGACACTAATAAACGGGTAAAACAAAATCTCGCCGCTAGACGGTAAACCAAGCAAACTAATTGCTAACAAATTATCCGGAATTAGTTCATGAAAACGTCGCGTCGTCGTCGCGAACGATCACGTCACGATACTCCTCGAAGATCACACACGAACTACAGAATCACCTTCTTGAAACACTCGCGACTTCAAGGAAATCACGTTGATCACAATGATCAACTTCTTCTCTCGTTAGTCTCACAAAAGACGAGAGGTAGTCACCAATACTTTGCTCGTGTGTCTTCTCTCGTCCACTTGTGTCGCAGCCACACAATCACAAAATAGTGCTCTCTGTTGAGCACTCCTAACACCAGTGAGTAGTAGAATTGAGAGAATACTTCATTCAAGAGAATGGTCAGTGCCTTTTATAGGCTAGTGGCGGTGTAATTCTTGATTTGTTTCCTAATCAATTTAGGAGTACTTGCTGCCAAAGCAACACACACAGCTGACTTTAGAACAAGCAAGCAAATAATCGCCGCCCCAAAAACTACTACCATACTATGGTAGTACCATATGGGCTGGATTATTAGGTTTGGACCCAACAGAAATGACAACATTGTCCTCATTCCTCAATTATAATTACAATTTACAATTGTTAATTACCATAATATAACGATAATTTTTTATTTTGAGAAATTGTTTGTAGTGAATCGGGTTTGAACCCGAGACCTCATGCACGGACTTCGAAGGCTTTACCTTAGCTACCCACCCTAGCTACATGATAGCTTTCACTAAATAACAAAATTGTCACAACGCTGCCTTTTTACCATACCAAAACCAAACCATAGTCACTCGAGTAGAAAGCTTGCTCAATGCTCACTCCAAAGCGATTCCAGCCCCATGTTCAGTTTGTCTCGCAAGCCATAGATGAATCTTCCTCTCACTTCTCCGACGTCCCTCTCCTTCAATCCCAACCTCCGTCGCGCAACTCCTAAAGTGACAGTCTCCAGTCTCCGACATGAACACCCGTCGGATTCGTCTCCGCCACAACAAGGCTCGATCGACAGCCTCCTTCCCAACTCTGTCTGCTCTAACCGGTTATGCTCTTGCGCAAGAAGACGCTTCGTCCAAGGAATCGGAACCACTCTCTTCCTCACCGCTCCCTCCGGCGCTTCTGCCCAAAATGCTGATCCCACGGTTCATCTCTCTCTCCCTCTCTCGATCGATCGAAATTGGGTGTTTGTTAAAATTACGGGTTTGTGACCTACGTGTGGAAAGTTATAAGATATTGCAATTGCTGGTTGCCATGTTTGTATTCTAATTCAACTCGTAGTGCTTCAATTGCCCAACACGAGAATTGTATCCTTTAATTAATCAAACACGATAGCTATTAAGATTCACTGGTCACTACTACATGAAGATAAGGTGTGGCAATTGCCAGCCCTTACTTCTTGAAAACTCCATAACACCCTTTTATTTATAATTATTTTACCATAAGGCCCTCTGAAAAATACATAAATGCCGCTGCTGGAATCAAAAATTTATGTGACATCCTAATTTTGCCCTGCTAGTTAGATTTCCTGGCTCCGATGTAAAGTTTACTCTACAACATGATGCAAAGATTATGGAATTTTTGGACCGTTTTACTAATCAAATCACTGAATCAAAAGTGAGCCAGTGAATAGTGGTAAAGGTCAAAACTATGAAGATTCAGAGAGAACAGAAAAAGGGTGTTGAGATATTTCAATTTGAATGTCAATGCAGGCAATGCTGAACATTGTACATCCTCCAAGACCAGATTGGTATGAGGAGCTCTATGCATCTGTTTTGGATTCGGGCATGAAATCTTATGAGGCAGAGGTTAGTTTTTTTTTTTTTTTTTTTTTTTTTTTTTTTATTATTATTTTTTTTGTTTTATTTATTTTTTCTTTTTTTATGTGTTAGGCAACCGATGCACTATTCTTATAGTATCAAATTGTTTCAAGCTAGTATACTTAGTTACTATTGACATTTTCCTTGGTAAGATTGCAGGTTATAAGACTGAGCTATTTGCTAATCTGAGGGGAAGTGTCAATACAGTCTTGGAGATTGGTATTGGGACTGGTCCTAATCTCATATACTATGCTGGTGACAGCAATGTGACTATTTATGGCATTGATCCGAACAAGAAGATGGAGAAATATGCTCGGAAAGCAGCATTAGCTGCCGGCCTTGCTCAAGAAAAATTTAAATTCGTTCAAGCGGTATGGCTGCATTCTGCTTAAACATTATTAGTTCATTGAATTGATCTTCGACAATGTGTGAAGGGGTAGATGAAAATAAATCAGTCCGGGAACATTAACTTCTATCAACCATGAAAGAAAGGAGGAATTGGGTTTCATTTTATTGATTATGGATTTGGAGAATCCTCCTGATGTCTTTCACTTTGCCGATTGGGTTATAATGTATGTTCTCTGGTAAAGGGTTAAAATTTCTACTGGTTTGACTAAACATATAGAATGAACATTTCTTAGCATAGATAAACATTGTTAAAAATTTAGGAATTGACGAAGGTATATTTTCTCCATTCAACTGTTTTGACATACGAAGTTGCCTAGCACTATCATTATGGTCGACTACTCGCTCAAGGTAAAGGTTAGACGTGATTTCATTCTCCCTCGGTATCACTTTCTATCCTCTTAGCTATCTAATTGTTAACTCCAGTAATAGTGTGATAAATTGATATGGAACTCAAGTATTGTGTAAAACTTTTACCAATGAGTCATAGGACTCGAGTTCTCTGTAACCTCCCCTTCAGCTAACAGTGAAACAAACAAAAAATGAATCAAATGCATTAGATGCGAGGAAAAGTCGTTAAGATACATTAAGAAATTAGGAGAATTTTATCAAAAAAAAAAAAATAGGAGAACAAAGTAGCTGCTATTGCCACTTCGAATTTTTTGCAGATTGATATGAAAGAAGCGTACAAAAAAGAGAAGATAAATTATGCGTTAATCAGATTCTTGTGGCTATAGCTCTTGGTAACTGGGAGGTTCAAAAGACCATAGCCCTCGGTGTTCACTCAGAAAAAAAGAGAAGAAAAATAATCATAACGCCCCATAGATCAACCGACCCTTGATTGAAGATGGAAAAGAACACAGCCCTTATTTCAAATTGAGCTTTGCTTTCGCAGTCTTGTTCTGATTTGGGCGAATCTTTAATCTTGTAGTTTGGACAGTGAGCATACTCAACCCAAAACAAAATTTAGGCCCCGCATAATGCGGAGAACGATGCTTTTGAATTCTCCATAACCCATGTCTCCTTCACTCTATCATTGTGAGAAAATACCAAGAAGGTATTTCCTTTCATGGTTTTAGATTACAGTTTTGGTGTGCTTGATTTGAGATTGCTGGATACTATTTAAAGGGAGCTGAAACAGACATCGGATTCGTTTACTTTATCTATTCATGTATATGATGCACTGAATGCTTCTCTAGCTTCAATCTTTTGTCTCCCCTGCTAACTCCAAGAACAAATTTGACGTGGTGTTCCATTCCTCAAAGGAGGACATATAGGATATCTAAATTTGTCGTCCACTTTACTTTTCAATATCCGTTCAGTTCGTAACTAAACAGATCGGCCAATTAAGAAAAAGTAATGGTTGTACTGGAAAGAGAGACATGAGTGATGGTTACGTAAATAGCATCCCAAAGTCTATAAATGTGAGCATTTACTGCATGTAACTTCGTGTTCCAAAGAGGGACGAGGGAGTTGATATTTGAAACCCCAACTAATTTGAAGGAAGTCATTTTTTCTGTTCTTGTCTTTTATCTTGGCTTGTCTTTATGCCGAATTGGTTAAAATGATGTGATAGCGTACTATTACAGTCTTACACATTAAACTATTCAATCAAATGGACTACCCATTTCTTAGTCTTTTGTCCAATATGATTTTACATGGGTGCGGTTCTTGCAGGTTTCGGAGGCTTTGCCACTAAGTGATGCTTCAGTTGATGCAGTTATTGGAACGCTTGTATTATGCTCCGTGAAGGATGTTGGTTTGGTGTTGAAAGGTATGTCAGTAGTCTGATTGAAGTCCTCTTTTTCTGTGACTCATTCTATTTAGATTAGTGTTGAAACAGGTCGAATTCCTTTCAAGAAACTTGTGAATTTAGCTAAGATAATATATGTTCTATTAGGCTGTGCATAGTGACAAAAAGTGAAGTAGGCCGTGCCGTTTCTAAAGAAACAGGAGTAGTAGTTCTCATATATTGGTTTCAAATGCAGAGGTGATGAGGGTGTTAAAACCAGGGGGAGTTTACCTATTTGTGGAGCATGTCGCTGCAAAAGGTACCACTCTTATAAAATAATAGGAGTATGCAAGGACATGTTCTATTTATTTATCTGTTCTCTATAAATTTCCATTTTATCACCTCTCATTGCTTATCCCTGTTCACTCATAAATCTTCTGGAATTGCCCTCGGATAAATCTTCTGGAATTGTTTCTGAGCAGATGGATCAATTCTTCGATTCATACAAGGTTTTCTTGAGCCACTTCAGCAGACGGTTGCTGATGGGTGTCATCTTACAAGGGATACTGGAAAGAGTATATACGATGCAGGTTTTTCGGATGTTAACTTGAACATGACCTACTTGTCTGCTGCCTCACTAATAAACCCTCATGTATATGGAATTGCCCGCAAGTAAACACTTCGACAATTCGTGTCCGGGCTTCTACAGTTCATCAGGGGTTGTTGATTTCGCATTTTTTGAGCCTTAGGATGAGGCAATTATGACGAAATCACGAGATGTCATAGTGGAACGACAGTGTTTAACTCTGATGTTATGTCTGTCTCTTCTTAAGCGTGCTTGTTATACTTAGTTAGCTAATTAGCCCTCGTATGTATTTCTTATTGGACACACTTCATCTTAATTTTTGTAAACCTCTGTCTATAATAGGCCATGTAAGCTCCTATTCAGTTTGAGTAAATTGAATAGATCTTTCTGCAATTCTCTGCAACTTTTCATTGTAGCTTTTGATTCAAGCTAGCGTTCGGTTTCTCCTCTCTCAGATCTTCAATTATTGATATGGTACCAAAGCTTCGGCTGCTAACTTGATGACCACCCGCTTCCCTCACTGCTCTTGCATTTCCTTGGCTTGAAAACATGCACAGAACTTTTAACGTATTGGTATGCATACACAGTGGTGGAGCCAGAAATCCGTTAGAGGAGAGGCACAAATCCGTAAGAGGGGAGGCACAACTGCACAGTGTAAATATTTTTGGGGGTGCACTACTGCTATTTATTGAAGGGCACAGTTGAAGTTGTTAAAGAATTTTGGGGCATAGTAGTAGTTACTCAAAAGTCTAGGGATGCACTTGCACACCCGTGCCTCTATGTGGCTCCGCCACTGTGCATACTGTATACATAGAGTGCAATGATATAGACTCGGATGGCCTTTTAGACAGCTTAGTTCGCGTGGTGGGGATTATGTGATTTTCTCATACTCATGCAAACATCATTTCCCGATACTTCATTGGTGTTTTATAAGTGCTTCATATGGATGAAAAATATAAAGAAGCTGCTCTTAAATATCACAGCAGGAAACGACCAATTACTACTACTTTATGGACTCCGCATGACTATTCATGTAGTAAGAATTTTGAGGGTCTGCGGTGAGCACCACCGCTTGGCTGCTAAAATTATCTCATTGGATTGTAAAATACGTAATTGTCAGAGATGCACAATGGTTTCAGTGGGATAAGTTTACCTGCTCAGAAATGTTCTTGCTGGAATTACTAGTAGGTTGACATTTTGTGGGTGTTTAACCATTTCAAATACCCAGAAAGTTCATACAAATCTTTGTCTCAGTAGTTCAAATACCCAGAAATGTTCTCATCGTAGTTACAGGTAGTTTGACATTTTTGGAAGGCGACACTGTGAATGTATACCCAGCCAATTAAGTGTCTCGTACCTAAATATTAATGTATATCAGCCAAGTGTATGAACACAGTGTATTGCATTCGAACCATTTGAAAGTTAATACAAATCCTTGTCTCACTATCTATCAACATGTTGTTTCACACACAGCATATTCATTGAATGGGCAGGTACATGTATTCTGTATTCATCAACCTTATCAACATTAACCTAATCATGCACCATAATTACCCTTCCATTACATACATCGAACAACAGTTGCATTTTCCTTGATTACCTGGTAGCTCTACGAATTATTTATTTTTTTCGAAAAGAAAACTAAAGTTATGCTGTCTCTCTTATAGTAGTATTTCCTTTCAGCGATGCTGCAGACAAGGGTGGATCTACCTTGGAAAAAAATTCTAGAAATTTATATTTTACCCATATTTTGTTTAATTTTTTCAATTTAGCCCCCACAACAATTTCACTATTGCCCCATTTAACTTTACATTTTTTTTACTCTTATATTATTCAAAAAAAGGTTCACTTTAACCTCACTGTAATGAATTCTTGGATCCCTCCTTAGTTAAAGAGGAGAATGACAAATGAAAGCCACTTAAAAAATTAAAATAAGTCAGCTTTTAACTATACATAGTAAATGACCCGTCCCTTTGAGACTATAGTAATTTTTTTTCTAATCATGAGACTAAATACTAATTAATGAGTATTTTAAAATCTGAAGAATAAAAATCAAGAAATGAAAACTCTGAATGTTATGAAGAGACGTTGGTGCCGCTTTCAAAAAAAAAAAAAAAAAAAAAAAAAAAAAAAAAAAAAAAAAAAAAGAGAGAGACGTTGGTGAGAGAATTTAGACATGTGAGACTTAGAGTGAGAGAGGGCTATGTTGGGGGGGGGGGGGGGGGGGGGGGGGGGGGGGGGTAGGTAGGCATGTCAGATTAAGGACATGATTTTTATGAAACCCAAAATTCTGATCCAAGGGCTGTGGAGTAGTCAATCTAATGGTCCCAATCAGACCACGTTAGTCTTTATGAACAGGAAAACCCTGTGATCCTAAGAGCATGTTTGGTATCCGTTTAAAAACAGAAAAACAGTAGAAAAAAAACATACTGGAAAAACACGTTTAAAAACAAAATCAAGAAACTGTTTGGTATGTGTTTAAAAACACTGTTTATAATTAAAAGCACATTTTGCAACACCATTAAATTTAAGTGTTAATCTACTCTAACATCATTTTTTACATACAATAACAACATATAATTGTCATTTTATGCATTTATCAAAAGAATAAATGTGTTTAACCACCAAAAGTAAGAAAAAACAACAAAAAACATCAAAATTGGTGTTTCCAGAAACAAGTTGTTTTCCCACTGTTTTTGTTTTTAAACACTGCAAAAACAGTGTCTCCCAAACATGTTTTTGAGAAACAGTCTGTTTTTAATACTGGTGGATGAATTGTTCTTGGAATATCCAAAAACACACAATGTTGTTGTGGTAGTAAGTTGTTCTTGTCTTAATCTGAAGATGAGGAGGTTAGCAGACATCATCTCAATCATCGTCCTTTGTTCACACATGCATATGATGAGACATGTTGACTTATCACACAACCTCATATCTCTGTTCATATTCTAACTCCTTATTATAAATGCTTCTTCCACAACCTTCTCTTCATCATCCCACAAGAAGCTTTAGAGAGTGAATAAAATGGAAATGAAGAGTTCAGTCTTTTTCAAGCTGTTGATTGTGAGCAATCTATCAGTTCTATGTGCTGCACAAGACTTCGATTTCTTCTACTTTGTTCTACAGGTTGGTCAAATTTTGATTTTGTTTCTTTCGTGCTGTGATATATTTTATTAAAATCTTATGTTATATGCAGTGGCCGGGATCGTACTGTGACACGAAGCAAAGTTGCTGCTATCCCACAACAGGAAAGCCGGCGGCAGACTTTGGCGTTCATGGACTATGGCCGAATTACAACTCCGGCTCCTATCCATCAAACTGTGATCCCGGTAGCCCATATGACAAATCCGAGGTAACATCATATTATGGCCCCGTTTGGTTGGTGTTAAAACATTTTTTCTGTAAAATGTTTTCCGTTGTTTTGGCGCTGTTTGGTTGGAGGTAAAATATTTTCGTGTAAAATGTTTTCCCTCAAATGATGTAAAATGATTTACACATTTCAAATCCGTAATCCATTTTCTGGAGAGTGAAGGAGCAGAACAACTCATACTGTGATACTGACACCTCCTCCATCAATAACCACAACTACCACCTACCTCCACCACCACCCATCACCACCACCTATCACTGCCATTGCTCTCACGCCCCACTGTTTTGGTAAGTGTCAACCAAACATGAAAAAATTATTGCAGAGAACTTTTTCACACAATATTTTACGTGTATAATATTTTCCCTTGTAAAACATTTTACTGCTAACCAAACAGAGCCATATCTTCACAATATTAACGTTAAATCAGTTAGTTCACGAAATCTCTGACGACTTAAATTTGTATATATAGATCTCGGACTTGATAAGCAGAATGCAGACGAATTGGCCCACGCTAGCGTGCCCAAGTGGAGATGGCTCCACGTTCTGGTCACACGAATGGAACAAACACGGGACTTGTTCAGAGTCGGTCCTTGACCAACACAGCTACTTCAAATCCGCATTGGACCTGAAGGATAAACTAAACTTACTCCAAGTTCTTCAAGATGCAGGTAATTTTAATTGTCAGAGACAGATACATTTTTTTGAGTATTCTAGCATATATGGTTGATAATTTAATGATTTTCTTTGTTTTTTGATTGTGATTGTGTGAAATAGGGATTAGCCCGGACGGAGGATCGTATAGTTTGAGCAGTATCAAAGGTGCTATAAAAGGGGCAACTGGGTACACTCCAGGGATTGAATGCAATGTTGATGATTCTGGGAATAGCCAGCTCTACCAGGTTTACATTTGTGTGGACACTTCAGGAGATAACCTCATTGACTGCCCTGTTCTGCCAAAGGGGAGGTGTGCTTCCAATGTTGAGTTTCCTAGTTTCTAGGAAAGCAGATAAATTTGTCACAGACAGATTGAATTATGTTCAAATCAAAAAGTTGTGCCGGCCAAACTTTGGCGTTTTGTTTTACTTCCGGGAACTCAAGTCATTGCCATGTTTTATTATTTACTACTAGAATTTAAAAAATTATACATCATACAGTATTGGAGATCTCTAACCTGAGTTCTGACTGTTTCACAAGGTCCTTACCCATATCAAAAAAACAAAAAAACAAAAAAACAAAAACAAAACAAAAGGAATGAAGAAAAAAAACGCACCTCTCTTATTTTTGGTCTGTCGTTGCAGCCGAGGTTTTGATTGGCCATTTTTCTAGCGACCAAATGAAATGCCGTATGCCCTTTTTATCTCCGTCAAATGAAAACTAAAATCAAATGTAACTTGTTTGCAAAAAAAAAAAAAAAAAAAAAAAAAAACACAAAATCAAAGGTAACTTAAATACAAAATAGCCCAATCAAGACCTGCCACATGTCTGTGATTTGGAGCTACTAAACTAACTTATCGCATGTAGAGGAACTGTACCGATTTGCCACTAGACAGTGCTGTTCTACATAAAAGCTATTTATTAACAGTTCAGCAGTTGAAAGGCAACATTGTATTGTATTGGCTCTTCAACCTTGTTGCACGTGCAACGTCTCATCCTTAACCTCTTCGAGAACACATTCGAACCCTTGTCGACGCATACATCTCTATCTTCACATTTGAACCCAAAGCCTTTGTTGTCGAGTAGACTCAAAGAAATAATATTCTTTGTGACAAGTGGTACATGTCTAACATCCTTCAATGTGCATGTATTCCCGTTAGAAGTCTTTATCTAACTAAACGGTTCCCAATGACCTTGCAGAAAGATTCGTTTACCATTTGAACAGAACCTCCATATGCACGGCTATAGCTCGAAAGTTACTCCAAGTTAGAACAGATGTGTAATCACGCATCCGGCTGATGCATGACAACATTCGCTAGTAGAACGAAATCGTCCTCGGATAAATTGCATTTATCCACCACGATTGTAGATCCGTTTCGTCCCTGTTGACCTTGTTTCGGGCAATCTCTCTTCCAGTGCATTTTTTCTTTGGACCAAGCACATATATCCGTAGGTAACTTAAAACTTGAAATCTAATTTTTCTTGTTCTTCTTACCCTTCTTGCCATCTCTTGTCGCCATCAGTCTGGAAGCATGGTCATATGTGTAGGAATTATGGGTGTGTATATGGGAATCAATGGAGTAGGATAATCTCTGAGTCGTGTGAATCACTCTTAGATTAAGGTATTTGGGTGGTATACACACGAAATCGATAATCGGATAAAACAGAGATTTACAAGAACGGATATGGTTGCTATGGATTTCCGAACTCACAGGTTCTCTCTGTGTTTTTGAATTCGACCAAAACTGACAAATAGAGAAGCTGACAAGGCGGTTAATCTGGCGGTTACAACCGCCCGATTTCAGTACGTTTTTCAGCGGAAAAATAATTCGGAGACGTTTTTGTGAAGCAATAAAACGTCCAAAATCCAATTTTTCCACGCTGACCGGCAGCGCGACCGCCGAGGGTGTTGCCCCTTGGACCCCGTCGGGGGATCCGCCCCCGAACCCCCGCAGTCGTCTGGGAGTTTGTTGTCCAAGACATTAGCATAGTTGTGTGCACGCGTGTACTCCACACCTCCTAATGTGTACAATGTATATGCCAATGTCCACGTTGGTCGTAAATAAATCCGATTACACAAATGGCCGATGACACTAAAATCACCAACATTATGTACCTGTTCCAGCTCCCTTACGGCGCAATTACCTAACATGGAGAGTTGATTTCACTTCTTCTAGGGTTATGTTATCCTTATTCACAATAAAGAGCTGCAAGAAGTTTTCATACGATGGATGTAACAATACCAGCAGAATAAGGGCTGCATCATCATGATTCACCTTCTCGTCATTGTCATGCAAATCTAAAAGAATTGTGTTTAATTGATCAAGATGATCCTTGTGAATCGTACATTCTGTCATCCGGAAACTGAACAACCGTTCTTTAGCATCAAGTTGCATGTGATTGACTTCGCCATGTAGAGACTCTCCAACTTATATGATAACATCATCCGATAAGCACAGCATGATAGTGGAGCGTGCCTTATCCTTCATCGACCTTGTACTCCCTTGATCCAATATCCATTCCATCTTTTCCCACAGCTAATGGCATCCAAATTAGGCATGGAAATCGGGTCGGTCCAGAGTTCAATAAACCCGGCCCGACTAACTATAGTTCCCAGATGCGTTTCAGCCCGCACACAAACCCGCGATGTAGATTATTACACACTGAACCGCACTCGAACAAAGCAGACCCAATTCAGCCCACACAGATATCTGGCCCTATTGGAGCCACTTTTGGTTGAAAGCTTAAAAATTCAGCAAAAAAAACTATTTTCCGTACAATTTAGATCACCAGTATCAAATCAAAGGAATACACATCCAAATCATACACAATTGTCGTGCTTTGTCAAGCCCTCTTCTCACTAATGAAAACACACACCCAAAATGAAGACACCCGACGTACAAAAACTTTGCATTTAGTCTCTTAGGCTTTGAAAACAGATGATGACTAATTCAAATGATTCAAATAGGTATGTTTCTTGAAAAATTAGACGAAACAAAAGTGTGTATTTAATCTTTGTATCAACCCGTATGAAGGCAACAAAAACAATAACAAAAGAAACAAAAAAGAATAGAAGAAAAAACCTAATCATCATCAATCCATTTAGTTAAACGCATCACAGTTGTGTCTAATTTCTCCAATCTCCTAATTTTTACCCCCACAAGAGTCAGCTTCTCTCGAAGAAATGCCTCAAAGAAGGCTTCCTCATCGGCGGTGAATTTATCTACAAAAAGTCCTCGTCCTCTAATAAGACATCACTCCGAGATCTGGCGAAAAAAAGCCCCAACCTTTTGTCCAAATTTTTGAAAGTACTGATAATGTTGAATTTTGAATATAATCGGAGCATGAATTTCTCAGCCCATCGTTGTATTTGGAGTTGCAACTCGGATTTGACTGCAGATTATTGCTTAAATTGTAGATACCCAGCAGAATTCTTCACAGTGACGGAACCCAATCGTGTGAGCGCCTCTTAAAAGATCGTTGTGGATAATATCATGTTTCAAAAGATTGTTGTGGAGGGTATGGTTTTTAGATATCAAATGGGTTGCTCTTTGCGGCGACGGAGGTGAGCACTTAGTGAGGCGTCGTGAGCTTCTACAGAGGCCATTGGAGTTGGTTGTCAACCAGGCGGATGGCAGAGAGAGAGAGAGGCATGAGAGGCTACGAAAATGGAGAAGAGGAAGATGGAGAAGTAGTAACTATGCGAAGCGGGCTAGCCCAACGCCTAAACCAACCCGCACAGGCCCGACGCCTCCCAACTTCCTTTTAAGCCCGGTTCATGAGTTGTGCGCGAGTTGGCCCACACACAAATTAAATGGCGTGTGAAAAGTGTGTGATACAGCATGTGAAGCAGTGTGGCCCATTTTTAAAGCCCGAATAGCCATCCCTAGTTAGCATGCCTTGCGACTTTAATATGCCGCACATCTTGATCCTCCATAGGCTGAAACTGTTCCCTCCTGTAAATATGTCAATCCTCAAATTGATTTGACCATTTTTCTTGGTGGGTTTCATTTGTAAGGTTTTGATCATGGATACACAGCGAAATAAACAATGATTTATCCAATCAAGACCCTCCAAGGATCACAGGAAGAGAATGCATAGCGATAGTAAAGGATTCGTGTTATGTACCTTGTAGGTCTTTGATGACTTCAAACGCGAAAAGTATCACGTCTCTACGGTAGATCCACGCCTAGGATTGAGATCTAGATCCTCCAATCTCCTTGTGCTAGCTAGGAAGAATGGAAGAGGAAGAAGAAATCACGCAACGGAGCACCAAAAGGAGGCTTCGGCCTCCTTGTTGTGACCGACGGGTAGAGGGGGCATCAAGGGGGCGGACGGGTCTCCTTGCTTGCTCTCTCTCCTTGCTTCTCTCCTACTCAACTTATGTTATGAGCATTAGTATGTAGGGAAGAAAGTTAGGAGCATCCTTTATATAGTCCAACAACTCCTTGTTACTACATAAAGGTCCTCTCCTAATCCTACGAAAGTTCGGATTAGTCCAACTTGCATATTAGTCCTACTAAGTTAGCAAGTTTTTGCGATTTGATCATTCTAATTAATTAATCATATTAATGAATTCCCAAGTCTAGTTCAATCCTATATGGCGTCTCATCCCTTTGCCTCAATATCTGGATTGGACACGATACATACAAGTTACACTCGTATATCCAATCCATAGTTCCCCGATCCTGGGAATAGCCTTATTCGTGCAAATAACATCAATATCCTATATTGATTTATTTTAGTCTGGCCAGATATTCTATAAGCACTATCCCTCGAGTGGTCTAGGATATTTTCTCCCGTTATGTGGGAGGGACAAATTCTATCTACATCACTACGATATCTAAGCTTGCTTCCTATTGTGCCTGATACGCGCCTTTATGGCTACCCAGTCACGGTGTAGCGTTTGGCGCTACCAAAACACAATATTCCACAAGTAGGTGATCTAGTGACTTCAAGTCTAAGGATGATAATACCGTTGTCACCGCGAGAAGCACTTGTGACTTTACATAACTTGTATGTAGCCTTCTCGGATATGGGTCAATCCAGTATGCCATTACTCCTAATGCATACCCATGTGTTGGATCGTGATATCTCCATATCAATCCAAACCCATACTAGTCTATAGATGATTGTCCTGTTTCAGTATAATGGACTAGGGATATTTAAGATAAACAACGCAATTGTAAATCTAAGAACTTCATTATATTAAATATCTCAATAAATAATATAATGAATATTCTAGCCAATTTATTGTTCATAGTAAACTAGATTTCCTATAGGGAACCTATTCCAACATCAGTAACTTATGCTCTAATACCATCTTTATATGACACACCATCTCACGAACGATGAATGAATCAAGCAAAACACAAGATTTACGTTGTTCGCTAGCACAAAGTATGCTAACTACGTCTACCGCGGAGAAGATCCTTTATTTATCAAGAGAACATGTTACATGGATTTTATAAATCTATAGGATCCCTCGGGGTCCTTTTTATAATCCCCAAGAACCCCAAAAGCCGACTTAAATCGAACAACGAAACAAAATTGCCGCCTCTCCACGATCTGGTCGTACGACCAAACTCGACTGGTCGTACAACCAGCAAAGACTTGGTAATTTTCTGGTTTTGTTCTTGTTTGACACTTCTTGGTATATTTTATCGCTCTTGGTGATTTCTTCACTTTCATGGCATCAATCCAACATAGGGAATTGGCTATCGGAATGTTTGGAGAAATGCTCTTAGCTCTTAATGGTGAAGGTGGGAGAGAGAGAGGAGATGGAGGGAGAGAGAGAGAGGATGAAGAACAACGAAGAGGAAGCTAGCGTTGAACCGTGAGAAGGGTGAGGGAGATTATTTTGGTGAAGTCACTAGTAGAAAAAGGGGCTAATATAGCGGTTTGAAACCGCCGTAAAAGGGCCCAACACCGCTATTTTTTTTAAATCGAGTTTTTTAAAGCGGTTTGTAAACCGCTCTTTTGAAGTCAGCTGTGTTTGCCTTTAATGCCCTTTTAAACCGCTATTTTTCAAAAATATAGCGGTTTTACAAACAACTATTTGATAATAGCGGTTTGCTAAACAGTCATTTAATAAATTGCTGTTTGAAACTTGCTATTTAAATAAAAAGCAGTTTCAAACCGTACTTTGGATTGAAACTATTATTATTTTGTTTTTTTAAACGATATAATTTTAGTTAAAATTATTTAACTAATATTTTCCGGCTAATTACAAAACCCACCCCTGACCTCTATGAAACTACAAAAACCACCCACCCTTCTGTTTTCACTGTTTCTTCCCTCTGCCTGAATCGTTGGTCTCTCAGTTGACAACCACCACAACAATAAGAACAACATCATCAACAAGAACAACAGAATGAAAAAGAAAAGAACAGCATTGTCACTTTTTCAAAAAAAATAAAAAATTACAGAGCTGAACAAAAAGTTACAAAATTCTGAACCACCATAAGAATAGCAGCATCAGCGGCGTTCATTTCACACACAAAAAAATGTGCATATGAACCAAAAATTACAAAATTGATGAAGATATAACAGAGGAAAAAGAAAAAGACGAAGAGATAAACATGAGAAAAGGAAGAAGAGAAAAACATGAGAAAAGGAGGCGGACGTAGAGGAAGATTCAGAGGCGGACTAGGGTTTGAAGCGCTGCTACTGGCTTTTTCCCCTTACAGAGTTTAGACTTCTTCATTTCTCTCTCTCTCTCTCTTCGACCACCGCCACCGCACTTGACCCCGGACATCGAAAGCTCACCGCGGCCACCATCAGTTACTGCGACTGAAAAGAAATCAAATCATCATATCCTAATTAAACAAAGAGAGGGAGAGGGAGAGAGAGAGAGGTGGGAGATTCACGTGACTGTCCGGTTCCCTACCGTGCGGATCAACTTCTGGTGGCTTACGGCGAAAAAAACCGATATTTTTTTATTTAAAAAATAGTTATTTTTCCAAGCTGTTGTATTCTAAATTAAAAATTGACATTTTGTGAAACTGTTATTTATTTTTAGAAAATACAGCTGTTTTGAAAAAGTCGTTTATTGAATATTCGCATTAGCCAATATTTCTACTAGTGAGTTAAATTTTAGCAAATTTTGATCTTGCCCCCATTTGTATGGTGAACATTTTAGTTTCCCAGCGAAACTTTAAGCCATTTTTTTTCAATTTTCGTTTCCACCAAAATTCAACAGGAAAGATCTCTTAGCTATAAAATTCAACCTCAAAATTTTGTCCCCTCCAAAACTCCAAAAAAAGACTAAATTTTTGTCTTCGGGTAGTCGCGTGAGCGTTTTCGTCCTAATAACTACGAACAACGACATCTTTAGTCCTACCATAATTTAGTTTTTAGACGGATGACGGATTAAGATATGGTCGGAAGATTGTTAAAGAAAGACTAGCAGAATGACAAAGCTTAAATATGGTTCTTTCTGCTTTCAACGACTGAAAATAATTTTTTCCTTCGAAAAGTGATTGTAACAAGTCTGTTTTGTTTTAGTGTATCTTATTTACTTATTCGTAAATAAATATGTTTCGTCTATCGATAAATGAATAGGCAGTATTTTTCATATTTTTATTTTTCTCATATGCTTAATTATTTCACATCTAACGTATACAAATGTACCTAGATCGTAACGGTCTAAATTCTCAAGAGCATATTTTAAGAATACATGAACATTTTACGTATCTGGACTGAGTACATTGTTGTACTCATTGTGTATATATTTAAATTTACTAATAAGATTATATATGTAAATGATGTGTGTGAAAGCGGACCCATTTCAAGCACAAGGCCAAGTATTGAGCCACCTAGGGCCCCACATACGGAAGGGCCTCGAAAGTTTTTAGAGAGAGTCAGGAAAGCTCACTTTTTCATTTTTTTTATAACAAAAAGGCCCCCAATTTTAAAGTAACATAGCTTCTTTCTTGTTTCTAAAGTAAGAAAGTTCCTTCATACATTCATATTATTGTAAGCATTTGAAGTCCTTTAACCATACAAATTTACTGTTTTATTTTGGCGAATATTTGTGTCTTCACCTTAAAACGTTCCCAATCGTCTACATCTCTTTGTAAATTTTCTATAAATATTTCTCTTAAAAAAATTCTATAAATATGGAATTTACTCGGTCATTCCCCTATTGAACCATAATAAAGAGATGAGAGTGAGAGAATAAAATGAATGTTATTTATAATCACTAGTACACCATCCTTTTATACTACACTATGATTACAATGAGGGGATGAATACAAATTAAAGGAATAAATACAAATTAAATGAGATAAGTCAAAGGAGATAGGTATGGTAACAATAATAACAATATTGAAGAGATAATCTCCATGATTTGAGGGAGAGATTGTTGGGCATTGCATGTCATGTCCTTATACGCCCCCTCAAAACGGGCTGCCATGAATGAAGGCCGATTTTGTTGATGATAGTAGTGAATGGGCCTCGCGGTAAAGGCTTCGTGAGAGCATCAGCGAGTTGATCGTTGTTTGAGATGTAAGCAACACGAAGTTTGCCTGCTTGCACATTTTCTCGTACGAAGTGATAGTCAAGGGCTAGGTGTTTCATGCGGGAATGAAACATTGGGTTTGCGCAGACATACGTAGCTCCTGCATTATCACAGTAGATGACCGGAGTGGAGGACAGAGGATGACGAAGCTCATGGAGAAGATTTTGTATCCACAATATTTCGGCAGAGGCAGCGGCGACAACTCTGTACTCGGCTTCAGTTGAGGATCGAGCTCGGGTCTTTTGTTTCTTTGAGGACCAAGATATGGGTGTCCGACCAAGATAGAAAATATAAGCCGTAGTTGATATGAAATCATCAGTGTCGCGAGCCCAGTCAGCATCCGAGAAGGCGTGGAGGTTTAAGGGGGTATTTTTGTGAATTGTAAGGCCCATGGTGGAGGTACCATTGAGATACCGTAGGAGACGATGGAGAGATTGCATGTGATCATGGGTGGGGGAGTGCATATATTGGGCAAGTTTGTTAACAGAGAAGGCGATATTCGGGCGGGTGAGACTTAGGTATTGAAGGCCACCGATTAAGGTGCGGTAATGGGATGGTTCGAGGAGTGGTGTGCCGGCGGTAGTTAAGGGGGGATGAACCGCAAGGGGTGTGGGTGTGGGTTTAGAGTTTTCCATGTTTTCTTTGGTTAGGAGGTCGTGAATGTAGCGTGTTTGACTAAGAAATAGTCCATTGGGTTGTGGTTGAAATTCTACTCCCAAGAAATAAGAGAGGTTGCCCAAATCTTTTAGAGAGAACCGAGAGGATAGAGTGGTGATGAGAGTTTCAAGGAAGGAGGGGTTATTAGAGGTGATGATAATGTCATCAACATAGACAAGTAAGTATGTGGTGATCCCATTAACGAAGAGTGTAAAGAGAGAAGAGTCAGAGATAGCGTTGCGAAAACCAAGATGGAGTAGGTGGTTGCGGAGTTCAGTGTACCAAGCTCTAGGAGCTTGTTTTAAACCGTAGAGGGCTTTGTTGAGCTTACACACATGAGTAGGATATTTGGGGTCAACAAAACCGGATGGTTGGATTGTGTAGACATCTTCGGTGAGAGAACCTTGTAGGAAGGCGTTGTTGATGTCAAGTTGACGCAACGGCCAACCATGAGAAACCGCAAGGGAGAGAACAAGACGTACCGTGGTTGGTTTGATTACTGGGCTAAATATTTCTCCATAGTCAATCCCAACACGTTGAGTGAAACCTTTGGCCACAAAGCGTGCTTTGTGTTGGGTGATGTTGCCATCTTTATCTCTCTTTATACGGAATACCCATTTGCAACCGACAACATTTTGAGAGGGATTGGATGGTACAAGGGACCAAGTTTTGTTTTTGTGAAGAGCATGTAGTTCGGCTTCCATGGCTTTTCGCCAAGTAGGGCTTTTGAGAGCTTGGGTTATATTTTTGGGTAGGGTTGTTTCATGAACTTCGGCATTGAGATTGATTTTGGAGATGGGTTTTCGAATGCCACTTTGGAGGCGTGTGACAATTCGAGAGGTTGATGGGGGTGGGTTTGTTGTGGTGGTCGTGGGTGGCGGAGGTGGAGAGGGCTCGGAGATGGTTTCGGCGAGATTAGGTGATGAGGGTGGAGAAGTAACCGTGGGGGGTGGTGATGAGGGTGGTTGTTGGGAGTGGTGTTCGGATGGTATGGGTTGCGGGGTAGGAGATAGTATGGTGGAGAGAGATAGGGGAGCCCATTGATTGATATGATCAGTGGGATTGATGGGTGTGGATTGTAACGTGGAAAAAGGGAATGTAGTTTCATTGAATTGGACGTGACGAGAGACATAGATGCGTGAAGTGATAGGATCGAGGCAGTAGTAGGCACTTTGTGTGGGAGAGTATCCGATGAAGACACATGGAATAGACTTTGGGTCTAGTTTGTGGGAAGTATATGGTTTAAGCCATGGGTAGCAAAGGCAGCCGAAACTACGAAGTTTAGTGTAGTTGGGTTGGTGACCAAAGAGTTTGAAGAAGGGGGAAACATTGTTGAGTGTGGGAGTAGGAAGGCGATTGATTAAATAGGCGGCAGTGGAGGCAGCATGCGGCCAATATTCAAGGGGCATATTGGCATGAGATAGGAGAGAGAGAAAGGTCTCAACAATATGTCGGTGACGGCGTTCGGAATAACCGTTGTGTTGGGGGTATGAGGGGGAGTTGTTAGATGGGAAGTGCCATCAATAGTAAGGAAGTTTCGTAAGGCTAAGTATTCAGTATCGTTTTCGGAATAGAGGGTTTTGAGAGGGAGTTGGAAGTGTTTTTCGACTAAAGCCTTGAAGCGAATGAAAACACATTTAGTGTCTGATTTTTGCTTCAAATTGTAGAGCCAGATGTATTTGGAGTAGTGATCGACGAAAATTAAATAGTACTTGAAGTTGTCATGAGAATAGACGGGAGAAGTCCATAGATCAGTGTACACATATTGAAGGGGAGCATTAGATTTGATGGAGGAGGTAGAGAACGGAAGTTTATGACTTTTATGGCAGGCACAAGAATTACAATCTAGAGTAGAAATAGAAGAAACATTAAGATTATTGGAAGTTGAAAGAAGCTTAAAAATATTTCGGGAGGGATGTCCCAACCGATGGTGCCATGCTAGAGAAGAAGTGGAACTTGTGTAGACTAGAGGAGAGGTAGGGAGGAGCTCATAGATACCCTGATTAGGAGTCCCTTGAAATAGCACTTTTCCCGTTGAAAGGTCTTTTAAAAGAAAGGAATTTGAGACAAAAGAGATTGAGATATTATTATCAGTACATAGTTGAGAGAGAGAGATTATATTTTTAGAGATGGAAGGAACAACAAGAACATTTTTAAGTGTGAGAGAAGATAGAGAGCAAGAACCAAAGTGAGTTATAGGAAGACCCTTACCATCACCGACTATTAGTTCTTCAGTTCCTTCATATGGGGCATGGATAGAGAGATTGTTGAGATCGTTAGTGACGTGGTGGGAAGCCCCACTGTCGAGCAGCCACGGGGTAGACGCTAGGGGTGATGGGAGTTGTGCCGTGTGGGCTTGTGGTTTGGTGTGAGAGCGATGGGTGTGAGTTATAGGTGGTCGGGGAGGGCGAGGTGAAGCCGAGGAGAATTGGCTAGTGAACAAAGGACATTGGGAAACAGCATGGCCTTGTTCTCGGCACCATTGACACTTACCGAGAAAGGGGCGCGAGTGTTTTGATGGATCGGTTGTATTGGCGAGTTGAGAGGAAGAGGTGGTGTCGGAGAGGGTGGACATGGTGGCGGTAGTAGAGGCACGGATCAGTGCTCTGATACCATAAAGAGATGAGAGTGAGAGAATAAAATGAATGTTAGTTATAATTACTAGTACACCATCCTTTTATACTACACTATGATTACAATGAGGGGATGAATCAAAATCAAAGAAATAAATACAAATTAAATTAGATAAGTTAAAGGAGATAAGTATGGTAACAATAATAAGGGAGAGATTGTTGGGCATTGCATGTCATGTCCTTATACATAATCAAGATATTTTTTTATAAAAAAAATAGATAAATACTTTATCATAGATCATAACAAAAACTTAATTCTCTAATATAACTTGTGCTCTCTGTTATATTCATCTCCAAATAAAGTTAACGGGGGAATTGAATATCCGTTTTCTTAGGAGGCCTCCAAATTTCTGGTTCGCCGAGCCCCAAAAATGCTAGAAACCACCATGTGTGAAAGGAAGACAAAATATAACTACAACTAAACAAGTCGCCGGCCAAAAATAATAACAGAATCTTAAGAACGTGGTATAACATAATTGGGTCGCTTTATACAGTTTTGACTTGCACGTAAGGTTAGTGCAACCTAACTAGCCTTCCGGTTAACTGATTTTAAAACACTTCTAAGAAACTTTTGACAAACAAATTTAATCACACTCCAACATAAACCATACATGAGGAGTGCACGTCACTCTCACACCACATATTTAACTTCATAGATCCCAAAAAATTATTCGCTTTTGTTCTTTAAATAATTTGTGACTTTTTATTCTCAAATACTAGTAGAAAATATATGTGTGACTTTACCAACCAACAGGAAAGCAAATCCACCAATTAGGAACTTATTATTAACTTATATCAAACTCATAAACTAACATCAATACATCATCATGGTAAACTGTGCTTTAAAGTTCTTTACATAGTTGTTCCTAAAAAAAATGTTTACATAGTTTGCATGGTATGCTTTAAAATTGTATACATAGTTGCGAACTTGCGATGATGTTTCCTACGAGTACTTGTTATCACGTGACCGCCTTGATTACTTCTGATCCATCCTAGACAGGATTTTTACTGAAGTTTGTCTAATCCGCGTTAATTATTATGCTATATCCGTCCAAAATTATCCTTATATATTAGTGACTATAGTACATAGGGCGGTTCGCGGGGCGGTTTGGGCGGGTGAAACCCGCATTTTCGCCCCAACCCAAAGAGCTCGGGTTGGAAAAATCATTACCCAAACCTGATCAAGTTAACGCCAAACCCAAACCTGATCGGACATTACGGTTCGGCTCGGTTCGGCTCGATTCAGGCGGGTTAAAATAAATACAAAATGCATACAAGTAGTACACTACAATGATAGATGACATCCACAAGAACGAGCACATAGACAAAGTAACAATCTGATAGTATAGTTAAGTGACGTAGTTGAACAAAAGAATGTCTATTAGTGTTTAAAAAGAGAGGGGTGAGGACATTCAATTCATGTTTTAAGTAGGCAGTAGCTTTTTTACTTCAAAGACATCCTGTTAACATGAAGACTTAGCATAAAACTCAGCAATGAAGAGTGATTATCAAAGAAAAAACTTGTAAAAGAAACTCAGACACATTACCAACATCAATTGCATCAATGTCCTTTACCCTCTGCTGTTAGAGAAAGAAATAGAGATACGAGTTATGAGGAAACAACAGAGAACCCAATCTTTGTCTACATAAATGTTAGAATAGTAGAAATATCTATGACAAAACACTACAAATTGTAACCATTCGGGGCGGGGCGGATTTAGGCGGGTTTAGAAAAATGATACCCGTGCCCCACCCGAATCACGTCGGGTATAGATATTCTAAACCCATAATCACCCACTTAGACATAATTTAACTATATCATGGGTCGATTCGGCTCGGGCCGGGCGGGTAGGGCGGGTTAAACGGGTTTTTGAACAGCCCTAATAGTACATGTAAATCCATATAAGAAGATTCCAATCATGTAATTAATGAAGGATAATGGTAAAAAATGAATGATAAAAAGTGGTTCAAATTGTTAAGTCATATATGGGGTTGTGAGTGTAGTTTTCTGTAATGTAGTTGTAAAGCCTGAATGTAAATAGTAGAATATGTAGGGTACTATTTGTAATTACATGAACTTACTAACAATCTACTTATGAGGTTGTTAGTCACAGAATAATCAATACAACCGTTTCATTTTTTCCTCTTCATCTTCTCTCTCTATTCTCTCTCTTCTCTACATTTCTCTGTTGATCTTTGATGATCCATACATGAATTGTGTTTTTCCACACGGTATCAGAGCCATCGATGGCTCGCTGCCGACGATCATTGCTCTCTGCTGTGCATTTCTGAGTTGATTTTGTGTTCGCATCTGTCAATTTGTGGTTCCGCCCCAATTTCTAGGGTTTCTTCCCTCAACTTCTTCGATTCTGCTTGAAGCTTCGTGTTCTTCATCATCTGGCGATGGCTACCGACTACTTGCCTGTTGAATTGAAGTTTCTTCTATCTAATTTGGCGTCTCTTATTCCAATTCGCCTGGATAGCTCCAACTATAATGTATGGAGTGTGCAATTACGCACTGTTCTTTCTGCAAATCAGATTCTGGATTATGTCACAGGTGATACTATAGCTCCGCCTGAGTTCATCTCCTCCGATTCAGGTTCATCTACACCAAATCCTGCTTATAAATCATGGTTAGCTATTGATCAACACCTCAAAACTTGTCTCATGGCCTCTATTTCTGCTTCGGTGTTGCCATTATTTATGAATTTGCCTCATGCTGTTTATATTTGGAATAGTTTGGCTCAGCGTTTTGCTTCTATGTCTCGTTCTCATGTTCATCAACTGAAAATGAATCTCTATCAGTTAGAAAAGAAGTCTATGTCCATGGAAGCCTATTTGAATCAGTTTAAGCTCATTGTTGATAATCTAGCACAAGTCAATGAAGTCATTCTTGAATAAGATGTTATTCTTCACATTCTTAAAGGAATTCCTTCTGAGTATGATCATGTTAAAAGCAATGTTAGACTCAGGGCTCTACCTATCTCTGTGGCTGAACTGTCTGCTTTTCTGCTATCTGAGGAATTGCATCACCTTATGCATCATACACACATTTCCACACCAGCCCCATCCTCAATGTCTTCCTCCTCTTCCTTCACAAATCCTACTGAGTTACCTACCCTAGCCTACTATGCTAACAGAGGGTCTTATAATTCAAGAGGTGCCTCTTTTAAAGGTGGCAGAAGTGGTCCGAAGGGAGGTCACAGTGGCAGATTTAGTGATTCTAGTCTACATTTACCAAAGTATTCATCTCAGCAGCTCTCTGCTGATGAAGGCATTATTTGTCAAATTTGTGGAAAAGGCAAACATACAGCTCTCAACTGTTGGCAGAGGCTTAATATGCAGAAGTTTGCTCCTACTAAGCCTAATCCTTACTCTTAGAATTTTGGCCCCCAGGCTCACATGGCTTACAGGGGTGCTGTTAGTCACTCTACTGGTTCTGGATATGGATCCTCCTCTCCTTATGGTTCTGCTACTGATCAGTACTTCAACAACTATGGGTCACCTTACAATCAATCTTCAGTATCTACTCCAGCACCTTACTATGCAGGGCAAGGAATTCTTTATGCACCTACACCCACACTACCACCTCCACCTTGTCTATTGGATAGTGGTGCAAATAGCCATGTCACTAATTACACTACTCATCTGTAGAACCTACACCTAATTCTAAGTCTTTCTCTATTACCAATGTGCTGCATTCACCTCTTATTACTTCTAATTTGTTATCTGTCTATCAATTCACTAAAGATAACAAGTGTTCTATTACTTTTAATGACACTGGTTACCTGGTTCAGGACAATTTGACCAGTCAAATCCTGCTCAAGGGACCATGTAAAGGTGGTTTGTATGAGTTCTCTACTGCTGCACCACCACTCTCTTTGTCTCCTAGTGTCTCTCCAGCTATTCTTACCACTGTTCCAGCACCTTCTTTGTGGCATCTCAAGCCGGGGCATCCTTCTATGAAGATATTTGACAATTTGGCACACTCTTGAAGTTGCCTTATTCTTCATCTAAGTCTTTTTGTCAACATTGTTGTTTAGCAAAAGCACACGTGCTTCCTTTTGTTAGATCTCATTTTCATTCCAAAGTACCTTTTGAGCTTGTGTATTATGACGTGTGGGGACCTTCTCCTCAACCTTCTTTTAGAGGTTATCAGTACTATATAATTTTCATTGATGATTGCACTAAATTTTGTTGGCTTTATCCTCTTAAGTGCAAATCTGAAGCTTATCCCTCTTACATACATTTTACAAATCTTATTGCCACTCAATTTAAAGCTGTTGTTAAAACTTTCAGAACTGGTAATGGAGGGGAATACATCAATTCTCAGTTTGGACTTTATCTTCAAACTCAAGGAACCTTGCATCAAACTACTTGTCCTCATACTCCCCAACAAAATGGGAGAGTTGAGAGAAAGCATAGGCATCTTGTTGATACTGCTCTTTCACTTCTTCTTCATGCTCATTTACCTTCTTCTTTTCTGTTAGAAGCTCTCATTACTTCTAACTATCTCATTAATAGGTTACCTAAACAAAACCTTGGTTTTAAATCACCTTTTTCTTGTCTGTTTCATACCACTCCACATTACAAGTTTTTAAAACCTTTTGGGTGTCTTTGTTTTCCTTGGATTAAACCCTACACATCTCACAAACTACAACCCGGAGCAGCTAAATGTGTTTTTCTTGGCTACTGCCATGCTACCAAAAGCTATAGGTGCTTGGACCTTTCTTCTCACAAAGTCTTCACTTCTAGACATGTGCAGTTTCATGAACATGTTTTTCCACACTCTTCTGAAGTTGTGACTTCTCAGTTTCTTTTACCTGTATCTCTCCAGTCTTTGTTTCCATCCATTTTTTTTCTAATCCTTTTTTTCTATACCTCCACCTCCCACCTCATCCATGTCTACTTCTTCTTCATCTTCACCACCTTCCACAGAGTCAGCAGTCCTGCATTCACCTCTTTCTGTGGCTTCCAACACTTCATCTATGTCTACTAGTCCTACCCGAGTTTCTAATCCTCCTTTACCCACTCATCCTATGCAAACTAGGTCTAAGACTGGGATTACTAAATCCAATCCCAAATATGTAGTTCACACTATTGCTTCTTGTCCTATTTCATCTTTTGTTACTTCAGAACCTACTACATATAAAGAAGATGCCTCTTGTGATCACTGGGTTAAAGCCATGAATGAGGAATATCAGGCACTGCTCAGTCAACACACATGGTCTCTGGTGCTAAATGGGTGTATAGTACCAAGAGACACCCAGATGGCACTATTGCTAGATACAAATCAAGACTAGTTTCCAAAGGGTTCTTACAAGAATATGGAGTTGATTACTTAGAAACCTTCAGCCCAGTTGTTAAGAAGCAAACAATTAGGGTGGTTATTACTTTGGCTCTGCAATACAAATGGGATAATCTGCAACTTGATGTTTCTAATGCCTTTCTTCATTTCATTATTACTAAAGAAGTCTACATGGTGCAGCCACAGGGGTTTGTCAATCCAGCATTACCTAATCATGTGTGCAGATTACATAAATCTCTTTATGGCCTAAAGCAGGCTCCTAGAGCCTGGTATGATAAACTTGCTCAATTTTTGAGATCTCAGCAATTCAAATTGAGTTTTGCAGGTAATTCTCTTTTTATTTTCAAGACCTCTACCTTCATCACCATTGTGCTGGTATATGTGGATGATATTTTGGTTACCGGAAGTAATCATGTGCATGTCAAGTCTCTTATTGATGCTATGGACACTCAGTTTTCTCTTAAAGAATTGGGTACTCTTTCTTATTTTTTGGTTCTGGAAGTCAGAAAGACAGGAGATACTGTTTCTCTTCATCAGACTAAGTATGCCCCAGACTTATTAGTCAAATCTGCATTGCTTGATTGTAAACCTATCTCTACACCTGCTGCAGTGAAGTCTTCCAATTTGGTGGTTGATTCTACTTCTCAGTTCTTCCCAGATCACTACTTTTAGGATTTTGGTTGATGCTCTTCAGTACCTAACTATCACCATGCTCCTACTGTTGCTCATCTTCAGGCTCACAAACGAACACTGAGATATGTCAAAGGGACTTTTTCTCTTGGCCTTCATTTCACCCCTTCTTCCTCATACTCTTTGCCTCTTCATGGATTTTGTGATGCTGATTGGGCTGGCTCTCTCATTGATAGAAGGTCCACTACAGGGTTCTGCCTTTTCTTAGGAAATAACTTGATGTCTTGGTGCTCTAAGAAGCAGCACACTGTAGCTAGATCAAGCACAGAGGCTGAATACATAGCTTTGGCGGTTACAGCTGCTGAAATCAGGTGGTTACAATTTTTACTTCATGATTTGAGTCTCCCAGTTGCCACTCCAGTTCTATGGTGTGATAACTTCTCAGCTATGGCTCTAGCAGCCAACCCTGTGTTCCATTCTCGCACCAAACACATTGAAATTTACTTTCACTTTGTCAGAGAAATGGTGTTGAGATTTTTTTTTTCATCTGGCCAATGTTCATACTTCCCAGCAGCTAGCTGATGTCTTCACTAAAGCTTTGAGCTCTGACCAGCACCATACTCTCTGCTGCAAACTGAACTTGAGCTCTGTTTCTTCTTCTGCTCCTAGTTTAGTTTGAAGGGGGTGTTAAGTCATATATGGGGTTGTGAGTGTAGTTTTCTGTAATGTAGTTGCTAAGCCTGAATGTAAATAGTAGAATCTGTAGGGTACTATTTGTAATTACATGAACTTACTAACAACCTCACAGAATAATCAATACAACCGTTTCATTTTTCCCTGTTCATCTTCTCTTTCTATTCTCTCTCTTCTGTACATTTCTCTGTTAATCTTTGATGATCCATACATGAATTGTGTTTTTCCACACAAATACACAATTTTGAGGCAAGTAAAGATGACAAACAAGACAAACATTTTAAGAACGCGGGAGTGACATAGGAATTCTATTAGTGAAGAGAAATGTACATTCGATTTTATTGATGGATACCTTGACATTTTTGCTTGGGATTAATGTTCCTTTCAATTAACAAATTGCTCTTATTCAATTATCCCATTCTAGCTCAATAACTATGAGTACAAAGTGCACCGCTCATTATGTGGCATGTAAAGTCGGTGAAGGTGAGAAATTAAAAATTCTTTGATTAAGAAATGGAGATGATGATTGTATTTATAAGCTAATGCGGTCCAAGAACTCTTTGAGATCGATTTATTTCCCACTAGTTGGTGCAAAACGGTATGCGCAAAAATACTATCTCCCGCTCATATTCTTGGGATTTATTACCTGAAGTGCTTCAACTTGAATTCCACAACTGCACAACAATTCAAGAAAGCAAATGTCTGATGAGTCGAATAATAGTAATCTTTTTTAAGTAAAATTAAAAAATTGATGAAGATATAACAAGCGAAGAAGAAGAAGAAGAAGAAGAAGAAGAAGAAGAAGAAGAAAAAGAAAAAGAAGAAGAAGAAGAAGAAGGAGGAGGCTCACTTTGTTCCCTTCGACTACACACAAAACCTATTTCAACGGCTCCATACATTGAGACAGGGTACCAAATCGGTGGAAGAATAAACAGAGGAGTTCTAATAGTTAAATGCCTGGAAGGATTTATCAAAATCAGAGGAACAATTAGTGGCTCGATATTTGGGAGGTTTGCACCAGTCCTTGTAGGATTTTCCTAGCCTCCACTCGCTGTGGACTGTCTCGGAGGCCTACCAGCAAGCACTTGGTGTGGCGAAGCAACAAAGTAGGAAACCATTGAGCAAGAGCGATCAAAGCAATCGATTTGCTCGGCCACATGAGTCTCGTATAGCCACACAGGCAGGGTAGGACACTTTTGAGCACTACTATTAAGTGCTACCGATGTGGTGAACCAGGGTATTGGGAAAATGGGTGTGAAAATCCTGCTTCGCGGATGAATAAAATATTTTTCATCGAGGACGAGATGAATCATGAGGCTGAAGATATTGGAGATTTTGGAGATCCAATCTATGTTGATTATGCGGACAATGACGTGCTTTACACAGACGGTCACGAGAATCTGGCCATCCTCAAGAGTTCGCTGCCTCTAAAGAGCGATTCTGAAGATGATTGGATGAGAACCAATATCTTTCACACGGCTTGCACCACCAAAAATAAGGTGTGCAAGACGATAGTGGACGGTGACAACTATGAAAACATATTTTGCGAAGAAGCTGTCAAGACATTGCAGTTGAAGACAGAGCACCATCAGGCACCCTACAAGCTGTCATTGCAGATAAGGGTTCAGAGGTAACAGTTTCTTAGAGATGCATTGTCATTTTTTTCAATTGGTAACGAGTGTTATGACAGTCACTGGTATGATGTGCTGAAGATGGATGCATGTCATATATTATGGGGTAGACCTTGCCAGTATGATTGTCATGATTTCCATGATGGTCACAAGAGCACCCCTTCTTTTGTCACGAAGGGAAAGAAAATTGTATTAGCAAGGGGAAAGGGTCTACTACAACCATGATACGGAGGAGGTATCGAAAGTAGAGAAATTGAGAGAGATTTAGGAGAAATTCAGAGAGATTGATAAGAAAGTGAAGAGGAGATGGAATTAAGACGAGAGTAGGAGAGATTTGATTCAGAAAATACTTCTTCATTGATTGATTAATAATCAAATATTACAATGCTTAAATAGACGAATAAAGATTACCCTAACCTAACGGGCCTACTCTACGGGCTAACTGAATAAATAATAAATCATAATAAATAATTAAATAACTTCTAACTAATAAATAACTAAATATATAATATTGATACGGGTCACCCGTATCATTACCCATATCACTCTCCCACCCTTAAAATCCACCTTGCCCTCAAGGTGGGTGTTGAAAAAAATAATAGTCAATATTCTTGTCGGGATCAAATTAACGTCTAACTAACTTGGGAACACCACTTTGGAGATCAAATCCGAAAAAACAGTGGCCAGAATCGAACTCGGGAGGGCGAAGAACCCTAGGAAAGAGTCTCGGACATAAAAATTGGAGTCGCGGCTTAAAAATGAGCCAATAACAAGGTTGCGGCTCACTTGGAGCCAATTTGGAGCCAGCGGCTTGGATTGAGCCGAACGGAAGACGAATGAGCCGAGCCAATCATACGTTGATGGCTTAAACTGAGTCGAGTATCTATTGGCGGCTGGATCGAGCCGGAGTGGAGCCGAGTTCATCCCTGCGACTAAATCGAGCCAAACGCCTGGTTCGTCGGCTCGCGATGGTGAAGGGGCGTGCGAGGACTGGTTCGTTGCCGTGGTTGGGCGTTGGGGGCCGTAGATCTTCGGGAAGAGGTCGCCGGAGGGCGTCGGAGGGCCGACCGGTTTCTGGATCGACGGTTTGAACGGTGGCGACGATAGATCTCCGATGTTGAATTCGCCGGAAAAACACCTGAAATAGAGAGATGATCTGAGAAGAATGGAAGAGGGGGAGAATTGCAGAGAGAAAGAGAGATTCAGAGAGATATTCTGAGAAGAAGAAGAAGTTTCAGATTCATTTCATCAATAACGTTTCTGATACAGTTCCAATCTATTTGTAGTGCAAATATTACAATTATAACTAATAGCAAAAACATCCCCCTGCATAACACATTGTATTACAACTCGCCACAAAATATTACTTATTTGCAATATGACCAATGGGTCATGACAGGCGACGTGAAGGAAGCGGCGGTGGTCCAGTCTCTTCCTGAATCAGGTCGTGGGGTTCGTTGTCGGCTTGCTCTGGTTGTTGGGGGTGTTCAGTGGGTTTGGTCATCGCCTGGAACGAAGGGAGGGGCTCCGATTGGGGAGCTTGTGGCGGTTGCCCGATCAAGCATTGGAGCGGCGGTGGTGGCGCACTGTTGGCCGCCGTTAGGGATTGTTGGAGGCTATTGAGGCTGTTGGTGATGGCGTTGTGTTTGTCGCAGGCTGATTGGGAGGGGATGAGGCCATCAATGGTTGAAAGGAGGTCGGAGATCAATGGTTTGTTCGCCAGAATTAATGGCTGCTCTTGGAGCGCCGACGAATGGATCTATAGTCGATCTTTCTCTAGTGGCGGCTGCGACTGAGGTTGTTCCTGCTGGTTCGACAGTTGAGGTGGGTGGTCCTCCAATGGCAGTGGCGGCTGTTCTTGGAGGTCGGTTGGAAAGATTTGCTGGGTTTGTTTCTGCAGCGGTGGTGGTGATGGTTGAAGCGGCATCGGCGGCGATGGTTGACGCGTCGGCTGTTCTTCATCCTTGTAGTAGTCCAGATCAATAGCTTTGTTTATGCGACGCATCCTGTTGATGCAGACATTCAGGACAGCAACGAGATCCGCAATGGTGGGTTCGGAGGTACGGTCCATTGTGGTGGCGGCCTTTGAGTTGGTGTTCATCGCGAACGCGTCCAGCGAACTCGATGAAAGAACCAATGATACGGAGGAGGTATCGAAAGTAGAGAAATTGAGAGAGATTTAGGAGAAATTCAGATAGATTGATAAGAAAGTGAAGAGGATATGGAATTAAGACGAGAGTAGGAGAGATTTGATTCAGAAAACACTTCTTCATTGATTGATTAATAATCAAACATTACAATGCTTAAATAGACTAATAAAGCTAACCCTAACCTAACGCGCCTACTCTACGGGCTAACTGAATAAATAATAAATCATAATAAATAATTAAATAACTACTAACTAATAGAAAACTAAATAGATAATATTGATACGGGTCACCCGTATTATTACCCGTATCAAACCCCGACTGACACCACTACTAATCTACTTTTGAGGTCCAAGTTTTTTTGTGAGAATGAGCATGACAAGGTTGTATATGCTTTGCTGCCTATTCATAATAGTGCAGGTAATGGGGATAATGATTTACCTCAAGAGGTGCAACTGTTGTTAGATGATTTCTCTTACTTGATGCTTAAGGTTCTTCTTCCCTGTTTGGCGCCAATGAGACACATCCAGCATCAGATTGAACTTCCAGGCTCAAGTCTGCCGAATAGGCTAGTATATCATCTCAGCCCAAAAGAATCGGAAGAGTTAGAGCGACAGGTTGTTGAGCTGCTTGAGAGGGGCTACATCAGGGATATCATGGGTTCGTGTGTCGGTCCTTCTCTGTTAGTGCTGAAGATTGATGGTTCTTGGCGCATGTGTGCTCACAGAAGAGCAATCAACCAAATTATAGTGAAGTAAAAAATTCCCATTCAAAATATTGATGAAATGTCAAATCAGTTTTCCGACTTAAAAAATTTCTAAATAATTGATCTTAAGAGTGGATACCAGCAGATTCCGATCAAGCTTGGATACGAGTGGAAGACAACTGTTAAGATGCGATATGGCATGTATGAGTGAATGGAGATGCCTTTTGGGCTGTCTAACACGCCCAACACATTCATGTGCTTTATGCATCATGTCTAAGGCTTTTTATGGGGATGTTTATTGTCATTTATTTTGACGAAATTACTATTTACAGTCCTACTTGGGCTGCCCATTATGATCATATGCGAGCTGTTTTTGAGGCACTAACGGCGGAGAACCTATTCATTAATAGGAAGAAGTGTTTTTTCTTTACTACTTCAGTGCATTCTTTGGGATTTAAGTGTCTAATGATGGTGTTGATGCAGATCCGTCCAAGATTGATGCAAGCGTAGATTTTCCTAGACCAAGGACTTTGCACGACATACGGAGTTTCCATGGTTTAGCATCGTTCTATCGTAGGTTGATCAGGAATTTCAGCATCTACATTGCGCTTATCACTGAGTGCTTCAAGGGGCTTGATTTCAAGTTGTCTGATGAAGTAAAGGGAAGTGTCAGGAAAGTGAAGAAAATGATAACAGAGACACTTGTTTTGGCACTCCCTGATTTTGATAAGATGTTTGAGGTTAATTGTGATGCTCAGGTCGGGGCATTGAGGGGTTCCTTAGCCAGTTAGGACATCCGATTTCATTCTCCAGTGAGAACCTGTTAGGGTCCAAGAATAGTTAATCAACTTATGTTCTGGAGTTCTATGCCATCGTTCAGTTACTGAAGCATTAGCATCATTATTTAATACAAAAGTAGTTTGTTTTATTCACTGATCATGAGGCTTTGAAGTAAATTAATGAGAATAACAAGCTAATTCGGCGACATGCCAAGTCGGTGGCATATTTGCAGGAACCTTTGCGCTAAAGCACCAAGGAAGCAGCTTGAACCATGTGGCAGATGCATGCTTTGATCCATCGCACGTGCTTTTCTCCACCATGAGCAGCCGAGTGGCAGGATATGAGGCGTTCACAAACATGTATGAGTCTAATCCTTCATTTGGAAAGATACTTGTGGAGGTAACTTGTAGTCAGCGCCATGATTTTGTTTTACATAATGGTTATCTATTTCGGGGGAAGGGTTTGTGTGTTCCAGACTGTTCCTTGCGACATCAGATTATTAGTGAGCTCTACAATGCATGACAAGTTGGCGGAGACAAGACATTAGTCAAAGTAAATAGTGATGTGGCCCATTATGTGGGTCGATGTTCTGTGTGTCAGCGTCCAAGAGAGTTCTCACTAATCTTTATACTCCATTACATGTCCCTGAAGCTCCTTGGTTTGATGTTAGCATGGATTTTTTGATTGGCTAACCCCGCACGCAAAGGGAGGAAGATTTTGTCCTTGCCGTTGTTGATAGGTTTTCTAAGATAGCGCATTTTTTACCATGCTGGAAGACGACGGAGCTGTGCAGATTACTCATACTTATTTCAAGGATATTGTGCAGTTTCATGGGGTTTCACGCTCCTACACCTCAGACCGTGAAATGAATTTCATGAGCCAATTCAAGAAGAGCCTATGGGAGAAGTTGGGAACTCGGTTTAACTTTAGCAGCGCCTATCATCATCAGACGGATGGTCAAAATGAGGTGGTGAATTGCATCTTCGGAAATCTTCTTTGATGTTTGGCAGGATCTAAGCTGAATTAGTGGGACTTGGCTCTTTATCAAGCGGATTTTGCCTATAACAGATCGACGAGCAGGACAACTGGCATGAGTCCATTTCAGATTGTCTATGGTCAGAACCCATCAGGGGTGCCAGACTTAGCCCATATTCCACGCGGCGGGCGCATTCATTCTTAGGCCGAGGAGATGGCGGAGCATCTGAGTGTATTCATGACCAGGTGAAGAGCAACATTGCGGACAATAACAACAAGTACAAGGCACGAGTGGACAAGCATCCTCGTCATGTACTATTTGATTTTGGTGTTTTTTAATGAGATGTATTGGCTCGTGATCGTTTTCTAATTGGTGAGTACAGTATGCTCAATGATCGGAAGATTGGGCCTTGTGAGATCATGCAGAAGATCAATGATAATACGCTAAGGTTGCGGTTTCCCGGTCACTTGAAGACATTTGACGTGTTCAATGTAAAGCATCTCACTCCTTGCTTTGTGGATTCTAAGGAAAGTTCAGTGAACTCGATGACGAGTTCTTTCTAACCCGAGAAAATTGATGCAGGAGGGTATTCTCCTGATGAAGCTGAACTCTCAAACACGACTAGTTTGGCCTTCTCTACCACAATATGGAAAATAAGCGCAAGGGACGAAAGAAACTGCAGTATTTTGAGTCATTGCGTTGTTTTGGACAAAAATTTGGCTACGGGCGTTGGAATGACGAATACGACCCCAATCCGGGAAGTTCTCAACGAGACGCATGAGGGCCATAGCCCCATCGGAGTACGTCTTCATCCCCAAAAATCCGTTGTTTGACCAATCAAACGAGCGTTTTAAGGTATTTTTTCTATTTCTGGTAATATTCCAATTGTTGATTAGGACTTCGGTTTTAACCCGTTTTAGGTCAAACGTTCGCGTGTGTATCTTGCAATAAAGCTAATATTTTGGGCAATTTTTGTGATTTTATCATAATTTTGTAAAATTGCAATTTTCGGCTATAAATGTCCGGCTTCTGGACAAAATTCTATACTTAAGTGATTATTGAACTTTTATTCGAACCTATATAGAGCCGTTTTCTCTCGGTTTATGCATTTATGTCGTCGTTTTTGCTACGTTGATTGATCGCCTTGATTGGCTGTGCCATTATCAATGAGGAAGAATCATAGTCTAATTTTGAACATTTGCCTACCCCAAGAGAACAAACTTTTGAGTTAACCACATAATAATAGACAAACTCATTCAAAGGATCGTTGTGGATATAAAACATGACCATGACGAGGTTGGACTTCGTTTTTCTGCTCCTACATTCGAAAAAATCAAGAAGAATCTTAACAACATATTAGTATAATAGTATTATTGAAGTTGTGTTGAAGGGATGGCAAGGCAGAAACGTGATAGTCCCAAACTAGACGCAAACTAAAGAGTAATAAAGAAATCCAAATACACATGATAACTGGAGTGCTATTGGACATGCCTTAAAGCATATTCTATCACTTTTTTAGCATCTTTTGGCCTATAAAACTAAATCGCTGGACTGTTGCTTACACATCATCAGCTTCCAGAAGCGGACCCTAAGCACACACAAAAAAAGAGAGAGAGAAGAAGTCATCTAACATGGCTTCAATGTTCATCATCAAGCTCATGGTGGTTCAATGTTTAGCTGTTCTATGTGTTTCTGCTGCCAAGGACTTTGATTTCTTCTACTTCGTTCAACAGGTAGGAGTCTCTCTCTCTCTCTCTCTCTCTCTCTCTCTCTCTCTCCTGTTATGTTGGAATGAATAATAGGTCGATGATCTAGTTTCATTGATTTGCTTGTGTTTGCAGTGGCCAGTATCCTACTGTGACTCGAGGCAAGGTTGCTGCTATCCAAAGTCCGGGAAGCCACAAGAAGACTTCAGCATTCATGGACTTTGGCCGAATTACGACGACGGAAAATACCCTCAAAACTGCGACAGTACCCAATCGTTTGATGCGTCCGAGGTATCTAAACTCATCAACTTATCACAAGACAAGACAACGTTATTCAATGCATCAACTTTTATGTCATTTTTTTCTATCGAAGAACTTGCGAACCAATTAGAAAACCTCACAGTTGCAGAACGTATATAAAATAGTGAAAGCAACTCGGTGCGACATACGAGTAATTTGTTCTTCTGCTAAAATAAACATACGGACTCCACATGTGCTTAAGCAATAACGCAAAAGTGAATTACAAGTCTATATAACATAGATTCCTTCATTTGTTCAATTTGAGCTATGGATCCCAATCATGGTTCGCTTTCAATTTTTGTTTGCCATGTAGAAAAAAATACGGGACTACGCTTGATAGCACTAGCCGTCAAACCTTGGAAGTAACACGTTCAAACATCCGTGTATTTCTGTCTATAGATTAGAGAGAATTTCATCAAAATTGCGATTGAGAATGTAACTTTCAAAGAGACGTGGGGCACTACACAATATTATCGTGTGTACGTTATATCTATATGCTCTGTATGTGGCCGTGCTTATGCAGTTATATGCTTTTGCTTCTACTTTTAGAATTCTCTTTTCAAAGTTACTTATTACACAAATTCCAGCTACCTTGTATTTATTTTTTTAAATTTACTTTTCAAAATCACATTATATAGATCTCAGACCTGACGAGCAAAATGCAAAAAGACTGGCCTACCCTTGCATGCCCTAGTGGTGATGGGTTGAAGTTCTGGGGGCATGAATGGAACAAACACGGGACTTGCTCTGAGTCTATTCTTGACCAGCATGCCTACTTCAACACTGCGCTCGAACTCAAGAACAAATCTAACCTTCTTCAGGCCCTCAAAGCTGCAGGTCATGTTTGGGCCTTTTCTTTCTCCATACAGGATTATGAACACTTAACACTAAATGGACTCGTAACTCTTTAACAAACATGATGATATTTGAAATTTGTTGCATCACCATTTTTTATAGGTATTCGTCCGGATGGTAAATTTTACACCTTAGATGCCATCAAAGATGCAATCACTGAAGCCATTGGAGTAAAGCCTTACATTGAGTGCAATGTGGATCCATCACACAACCACCAGATTTACCAAGTTTACTTGTGCGTTGACTCTTCTGGGTCGGACTTCATTCAGTGCCCGGTGCAACCACATGGGCGCCCCTGCGGATCTAAAATTGAGTTCCCTTCCTTTTCCGGTTCAAAGGACGAGCTTTGATTTAAACATTTATGGAGTTTTCTGTATTTCTGTTTCATTTCTAGTTACAATATTGTTGTTTTCATGGATAATTAGGTTTACCTTCTAATCATAGATATGACGGAACACCACAATGCATCAAATTATTACACACAAGATCACAAAGTGTTTTCATTCGAAATTTATACCATGCAACATTGGCCTAATTGCATAATGTAGAACATGATCGTCCAGTTAATGTCGTTCTCAGAGGCTGATAAGGAACTCATGACAGTAGGGGGCTATAATGAAAAACACAAAGAAAGTAAGAGTATATTATGAATTTTACAAAGTTCAATGGGGATGGTGGTTGTAGTGAACTGTTTGTGACAGTTAAACTACAAATACCAAGAACGTAATTGGAAAAATACAAAAGTTGAAAAGTACAGTGGAGTCTATTATGAATTTCAAAAATAGTACCACTCTGTCTCACATCTTCTTCCTCATCATGACTTTTTAATTCGTATTCGAGTCACTTTGAAAAAATTATACGATTTCTTGATAATTTTTTCGCCCCTCTGTAGAACAACTTTTATTCTACAACATCATGAAAAAATTATTCAAAAATTACATCATTTTGCTATCCAAATCATCGAGTCAAGGTGACCCAGTGAATAGTGGTGAAAGTAAAGATGGGAAGATGTGAGACAGAGTGGTATATTATGAATTTCAAAGAGTTCAGTTGTGTGTGTGTGTTGGGGGGGGGGGGGGGTGTTTGGTCCTGTCTAACCCCTAAGCATATGTTCCTGTCAAACACAAACACGCCAAATAATCTTCAAATCATGCATGGAAACACATGTACTAGCTTATAAAACTCATTTCCAAATTTTAAGCACACAAATGCCCGTGTCGAACTCAAAATCAATCAAATATCTCCCAAGTATGTAGATAAACATCTAGATTATAACTCTTTATAGTAGTTATCTAATTCTCGGACACTACCTTTTGCTAGCCTCCAGCAAATCCAAACAAAAACAGGGATGCAGTACTTATACTACCTCTCAAATTATTGCACCCACTAAAACTACATACTTCAACTAATCGACTTAAAAGTCAACACGATTCTACTTATTTTTAGGAAAGGTCAACATGATTATACTACCGCCAATGCAACAAGATGAAATGTAATATAAAGTAACTTGATATATAGACAATGCAAGTATTTAAAAAAAATTGTTGTTTTGGCGATATCGTACACTCTCTCTGACTTAACTCAAGACAGATAAAAGCATTAAAAGCACAAAGATTTTTAAACTGTGATATTGTTTGTGTATCAGTAGTTGGATCAGAAATGATGTTGTCAACTGGATGAGATGAAAGCTATTTGAATCTCTTTCTTGGAGACCAAGGCTCAGGCTCTCCATATTGTTTTTCTGGTCTTGAAGTAGTCACTTGATCATTCATATTTTTCTGATCATCCTTTCAAGGCTTTGAACTCTAATTTCAAGGCCTTGAGACCTATTTTCAAGGTCTTTAAAGTCCCTTCTGTTTCCTTATGAATCTTTCTTGAATCCAAGTGAGATTTCAGCTTCTTCTTCTGATTCATGCTTGTTCAGATCCAAGTCTGCAAAACTTTCACTCAAAGAACCATCACAACTTTCATCAAAAAATAACATGGATACTTTCTTCAACAAGCTTGGTTCTTTTATTATAAACTCTATAAGCTTTGCTAGTCAGAAGCCAACAAATATACCTTCATCACTTCTTGCATCAAACTTACCCAAATTGTCCTTTCCATTGTTGTGGACAAAACAAGTGCATCCAAAAGGCTAAAAATAAGAGATGTTTGGATTTCTTCCTTTGAATAGTTCATAGGGAGTCTTCTTCAAGATAGGTCTGATCAGGCACCTGTTCAAAATATAATATGATGTATTCACAGCTTCTGCCCAATAGTGTTTTGGCAGCTTGTTTTCTAAAAGAATTGTCGTTGACATATCTTCAAGAGTCATGTTCTTTCTTTCAACAACTCCAATCTGTTGAGAATTTCTAGGAGAATAAAAGTTGTGAGAGATACCATGCTTAGCACAAAATGAATAAAATTCTAACTGATCAAACTCTCTACCATGATCACTTCGGATTGACGCAATAGGTAGGTTTTTCAAGGTTTGAAGTTCTCTGCAAAGCTTTGAAAGGGCTTCAGATTTTTCTTTAAGAAACATAACCCATGTAAATCTAGAATAGTCATCTACAATACTAGCATGTACCTCTTACCACTTGGAGTTGGAGTCGCCATAGGACCACAGAGATCCATGTGAAGTAATTCAATAGGTGTAGAAGTACTTACAAACTTTTAGGCTTGAATGAACTTCTGGTTTTCTTACCCTGAGCACAAGCTTTGCATACTTCATCATCTTAAAACTTAATGAATGGTAATCCTCTTACCAGATATTTGGAGATCAATTTGTTCAAAGTATGCAAACGGATATGACCAAGCTTTCTGTGCCAAAGCTTTGAATCAATTTTTCAAGGCCTTGAGGCACTTCAAGCTTTCTCCTGCAACTTTGTTAGTGTGAAAAGTATAAACATTGTTTGATCTAGAGGCTGTGAGAATGCAATTTCCAGATTTCTCATTTTGCACCACACACTTCTCTTTATCAAAGATAATTTTGTCGCCATTGTCACATAATTGAGATACACTAAGCAAAATAAATTTCAAGCCATCAACTAAGTAAACATCAGAAACAGAATTCTTAGAGTCTGTACCTCCTTTACATATACCCAAAATGTTGCATTTGCCTTTGTCACCAAGTGTGATAGATCCTTCAGATTGCTCTTCTAATTCTGAGAAGAGGGATCTCTTTCCACTCATGTGTCTTGAGCAACCACCGTCCATAAACCACTTTTGATCCTTACTCTTGGTGACATCATGCAAACACCATTCACTGCCTTACACAACTGTTAGACCAAGTGTGGAATTTAGATTCATATTCAGGGTCAGCAATGTTAGGTGGTCTAACCCTTTAGGAACCCAAATCGGTCTGACTTGTCCTTTGAGTTGAAATGGAAAAGTGTTCCTCATAATATGAGGGCCTCTTCTTCTAAAAGGACAAGTCATCTTAACATGACCAATCTTGTTGCAGTAATGATATTTTGGGGATGTCTTGTTGCTAGCTTTCACAAATCTGGTATTGATCTTCTTTTGAAAGTTTGGATTGTATCCAATACAAGTTTTGTGAATGGACTGTAAGTTTCCTCCAAGAATCATTTTTAAATTATGTTCAGAGCTAGCACATCTTGTCATAATCTTCTTGGCATCTTGAAGTTTCTCTGTGTAGGTAGTTATTTTTTTTTCAAAATCATCACAATGATGTTTTAGAGTAACAAACTTGTCACTTAAAATTGAGTTCTCAGTTTCTACTTCTTTGAATTGAGTTTTCAAGGCCTTGAAACTGGTTTCCAATGCTTTGAAATCTCTGTCAGTTTTCTTTTGAGAAATTTCAAGGTTTTGATTTTGACAGACAAGTTCCAAGTTTTCTTTTGCTTTCTCATGATATTTTTCTTTTAAAGATCTGATCTCTTTCAGATAGTCCTCTTCATTTAAAAGCATAGATTTGAGATAATCTGAGAGAACTTCATTAGGCTTTGAAATCAGACAGTTTACCATTACCTCAATGTTCTTTTCAGAACTTTCTTCTTGCTTGGCCATAAGACAAATGTTTGCTTGTTCTTCCTCAGTTTCAAAATGGCTGGAGGAATCAGAATCACTCCATCAACATACCATAGCTTTCTTTCTTCTGACATGGTCCTTCTTTTGAAATTATTTTATTTTCTTGTGTGGACAATATCTGATCAGATTTCCTGAATCACCACACTCAAAGCAATTCATGAATTTAGTTTTATTTCCATTGGAAGAAAATTTACCTTTGTAGTCTCTGCCATTTGGGTTTCTATGCATGTCCCTGTTGTGATCCTTGTTTCCAAAGTTCTTCTTCATTTTCAGGATTCTTGTCAAGGCTTTGGAAATAAGTGCAAAGGGTTCTTCATCATCTTCTTTCTCTAGTTCAGGGCTTTGAGAGGATTCATTATCCTTTGCCTTGAGGGCTAGGTTCTTAATTCCTTCTGGTAAGTCTCCATCCATTTCATTCATGGATATCTCATGTGTGAGCAGCTTTCCTTGTAGATCATCAAGTTGAAGAGATGACAGATCTTGAGCTTCTTCTAAGACTGTAGTCTTTGGTTCTCATTTGGCTTTGGGATGAATTCTCAAGATCTTTCTTATTTTCTCTTCATTTGAGATGTGTTTTCCGAGAGAGTGAAGATTGTTGACTATGTCAATAAATCTATTGAACATCTCTCGGATGGATTCATCTCCATTCATCTTGAAGATCTCATATTTCTGAAGAAATATGTTGATCTTGGTCTGCTTGACTTGACTGGTTCCTTCAAAGGTTACCACAAGCTTGTCCCATATTTCTTTTGCTGTCTTGCATCCAGAGATGCTGTTAAATTCATCTTCACTCAAAACACAATACAATAAGTTCATAGCTCTATAGTTCTTTGAAAATTATTCTAATTCTGAAGTTGTAAGTAAGTCCTCTGTCTTGGAAGTTTTAATCCCATCTTTTTCAGAGTAGAATGTATGAGGACCCTTTTGAATGATAGTCCAAAGTTCAACATCTTGATCAATGATGAACATTTTCATCAATGCTTTCCAGTTGACAAAATTGTCTCCACAGAATAGAGGAGGTATGTTAGCAGCTCTTTCCTGAGAGAAACCACCATTACATGCAGTACTCAAGATCACCAGATGGTTAAATCTATACAGTGATACAAGCTATGATACCAATTCAAAGGGGAGTAAGCAGGTAGAAATGCAGTACAAATACTCCAGCAGGTAGAGTATGCAAAATTTTTGTAAAACTTGCAAAGATGAGAGTTTCTGTGAGAAGATAAGAAAGTTTAAGGCCTTGTAAGGTTCAAGCCTTTGAAATGAAATACTGTTTAAGTAAAACAGACAAGTCTTTTTCAAGGCCTTGAAAAGATTTTCAAACCCTTGAAAACAGACTAGTTTGAATGTTGTGTAAATCAAAGTAAAAGAATGAACAGATAAATGCAAGAGACAAAGGATATATAGAGTTTAGTCCACTTGGACCTACGTCTCTACATCAGGGATCTTCTCCCTGTAGGATTTTCAACACAATTCTTATTAATCAAAAGCTAATCCCTATATCTCAAGAACAGAGATATGCCTTACTCTGTTACAGCTTGTGGTTCTCACTAACCTATCTAGTACTTAATCTAGATAACTGATTAACTAAGAATTCTCTATTTTTCACCTTAAAAAATCCTTGATAATGAGAGCAAGATGTATTATATGAATGATATACAAATTAAGTGCAAAGCAGAAGAACACTAAAAGTGAAGCTGTGGTGATCTTCTGAGAATTGGATTGAGAGAATGATCCGCTTCTTTGATGCTTAGTAATCCTTTAATGTGTCTCTGCTTTTTTCCCGTTGAGTGTTCAATGAAATGCTTCAAATTGAGCTCCATTTATACTGCTCAAATGATCAGCAAATCTTCCTGATTTTCAGCAACTTTCCTGAATAATAGGTAAAAATCTTTGACTTCTCTAACAGTCTTCCCAACGGATAGTTGATTAGAATCTTCAAAGATAATGAGCTGATCTTGTCTTCAAACGTATTGAGAAGCTGTCATAAGTATTTGATTGATCACAGAATCATAATCTCTCAGTATTTCCTTTCATGCAAAACCCAGGTTAGGAAACCAATCCTGCAAAATAGGAAATGAACTTTCCCTGCAAAACTAAGTCAAACAGGTTAATAAAATTAAGTCTAAGTGAATAACAAGCTTTTGTTTTTCATCATCAATTAATAACAGATCAATAATAGGGGTGAGAGATTAGAATAAGATCGGAAGAACTCCCTCTCAACATATGCAAACAGGTCAGACAGTTTCAAGTCTTTGAATGTTAATTCAAGGATTTGAATGTTAATTCAAGGTTTTAAAAACTGTTTCAAGGCCTTGAAACTATTTCAACCCTGTGAAACCTGTGAACTTACAGTTGAATCTAGTTTGTGGGTAAGTCTCCCATCGGAACTGCTCTTAGAAACTGTGAGATGCGGTTTGGTACGAAGTAATGGTTGAATCACTAAACCAGAAAGTTGGTTATATCCAATCATCGAGTTCTTGTTACTAATTTTGTTGGGCCTAAGAATCGGATTTTTAGTTTTAGTGGACGGGTAAATGTCCATGTAATAAATCTAAAGTGATATTGTCTGATTGATTTATTTCAAAGTCAAGTGGCCATCTTCACATACGGGTTAAATTGAAATTAAATTGTCGATGAATTCTAATATGAGTTTAATTCAAAGGTTAAGCATACTCATGGACATAAATATTTGACATATATTATATTTTTCAGATAATTAAAGATGTTTGGTTTTGAACCCAGGGTGTGTTTCTCGAAAAATATAAATTAACTAGAATTATAATAGTTGGAAGAGAATTTTAAAAGTTGTCTAGACTGCGAAGGATTACAAGTGTGTGTTGACCACGTTTTGCACTTGAGAACCTCGTGATGTGGCGGGTGGTGTAAATACCCGGGCCTATCAAAGGTAGGAGAAGGATGGTGAGATGTCACAGGTTACAAGCAATATTGACATATGTCAAATGTAGTGCAACATCGGCATCAACCGATGTCACATGCATACAATATTGTGCAAACATGTTAAGATGTTTGGGCATCAAGATCGGGTTACAATGTAAGTGGCAAGGTGTTAATGCACTCATTGATGAGAGAGATCCCCAGCACGCGATCATGTTCTAAGGATACTATATCTTTTGATTGAACATGCAATCAAGGGATCTCAGATCGATAGTGAAAACTAGGTCGATCAAATAAAGTGGTCCCATATTAATTCTTTTAAGAAATTTTGAATGAATGCAGCATTGATAGGTTGAGTTATTCATTGAAAAAAAATGCTAATTGAATTATTTGTGGGTAAAAGACTCGTGAGGAGTACAACTAGTATATTGGTGAATAAAAATTGGTTCTACTTCTAAACCATCTGCAAGTAGGAAGTAAAAAAATAATCATAGATCTAATTAAGGTTGTTTTTTTATTCCTCATACGTGAAGCTAATAAAAGTCGAAATGCAAGAATTTTATTTGCTAGAAGAAAAGACACCAAGACGAAAAAACTTCATAATTAATCCAAGAATTAACAACTCACTTGTGTCATATGCATCATTTGTCAAATCGCAATTAGTTAATTGTTCAACTAATCATGGTTTGTAGATACGAGAGAAAGTAATCAGGTTTGGAATTTCTTATGAGGGTTCACAACAAGTAGACGCTTTGGTAGTGTAGAGATAGCAATCATGACAAGATATGCTATGATAGTATGTACTCTTGCTGTGGGAGAATTTGATGGTAGAACTTTAGTATCGAGCGGGAGAATTTCATGGTAGAACTTTAGTACCGAGCTATTGTATTATGTGCTAAATTGGAGGCAATATTTTTTTTCCTAATGTCTATTTAGCATATTGGTGACAATTTTATATTGAAGTACCATAATATCTCCTAATACAAAAAGATTAGTCGAATAACATCACTGATAGAAGAAACATAGTTTCTGTAGATATGATCGGATTAGTGAAGTACTATCAAGTTATTCTGTTATTCTTTTAAGAATATGTATTAGAGATTGGTGAATTTAGCGCACTCTAAATTGGTCATGACTAAATCCATGAAATTGTAGATAAGGGTAAAATCTTCTCTAGACACTTTCATGTATGGAGAAGTCATTTCGATAAGTTAGAAGGTAAATTAGAAGTATGTCTCTTGGTTGAATATTTGAAGGATAAGAAGGTTACTTATTTTATAATCTTAAGGCTCAGAAGGTCATTGTAGGCACAATACATGATTCTAGGAAATGAGAATCATTTGAATAAGAAACTGTGACGTAAAGTTGTTTTAAAGTAGCTTAAGGTAGAACTTGAAGTTGTTAGTTCTGAGACAACACATACACAATAAGTATAAATTTATGTTGTTATGAATAAACAAGAACGGGAGATATTTGTCGTGGTGGGAGAGTTATAGGACAACCTCACAGGTTGGTAAACTTGTGATAAGTTAAATGCCAGATAATTTTTAACTTGGTCCAAATACTATGAAGAGGCAGTGAATGATGAGGATGTAGAGTCATGGCATAAGTCTGTAGCATCTGAGACAACATTCATGTATTTTAACTAATTTTGGGAGATTGTATATTTGCAAGATGAGATAAAAAAATCATTTGTTTCAAATTGACCTACAAGAGAAAGGGAAGAGTAGACGTAAAGGTGAAAACCTGAAAAGCTAGAATGATTATTCCGGTAGCTATATATAAGTCTATTCAGATTCTCATTCATGATTACTGCTCATTTTAGTAATGAGATATGTAAGATGTATGTCAAGATATATTTCTCATTGGAATTCTTGAAGGATGCATCAACATAAAAGCAACCAAAAGAGTTACTAATGCAGGGCAAGGTGAAATACGAGTTTAAGATGTCAATTGGCTTGGGGATTAAGCTAGTATTTACATCTTGCAGTATTTGTTTTGACTAGGTAATCAAGTATCATAGTTTGATTCATGTCTTAACGAATGTAGTGTGTATAAGAGATGCAACAGAAGTTAGTTATATTTCTTCTACTCCATGATGATGATATCCCGATCATTGGAAACAATGTTGGATATATATCATCATTGAATATGTGATTGTCTAGTAAAATTGGTATATAGGATTTAGGAGAAATCATTCAGATTCTTGGTATTAAGCTTATATCAATAATGCGCTTTCATGTTTCAAGTATGCAAGGAATCCAAGAGAACACTGTCACTTCGAGCTTGTGGAGTACCACTATTTGAGAATCAATGTTCGGAACACATGATTAGATGGAGAAGGAAAAGGCAGTTCCTCATGCCGAGCAGAGGGAGCCTCGTGTATACAATGAATAATAGTTGACAAGATAAATGTTTTTGCTTTTAGTTTAATAATAGATATAAGTCATTTGAAAGGAAAGAACATGAGTGGACTGCGATAAAAGCATACTCAGGTGTCTAGAAATATTTAGAGTAGATATGCTAGTTTATCACGTACAAAGTCTACACATAAATTCAGAATTCCAATTGTGTAGGGGTTTTAGATTGTTAATTTATGGCTTTGAGAATAAGTGGGAGATTGTTGGGAATTTTATTCAGAAATTCATATTTTATGGTTGAAATAATAATTCTTATTAGATTACACTTTGCTTCTTAATTTAGCGAACACGTGAGTATGCGAATGCTATTTATTATTTTTCCATATAAATATGCATTATAAAGTTCAATGTTCCATAACTAAGACAACTGGACATGCAGACCAGTTTGCGCATGTGCGAGATTGATTGTCAGTTATTATAGAATGTAAGTAAGGGTTCATAGTTGTGTACAAGGAAATCTTCAAGATATCTCCAAGTGTACACCTCAAGTAGGGAATAAGAACACGAAGAGTTATAGGGTGTGTGTAGGGAGAGAGTAAGCACTGGTAACTGCTTGTGAGAGAGAGACAGTAAGCTATGGCACTGTATCAATGTGTCTTACGACTCTTGTGTCGCAACGGGGAGCTAACGATCCTATATATAGTGGGGAAGTGACTGTTGGGGGGTTTAGTGCACCATAAATGGCGGCTTAATGGTAGAACCCCAACGACACGTTCGACCGTGTATATAGGAACCGTTACGCATCTGTCCGCAAGTTTCGGAAACCGTTATGAGATCAGACGCATTAATGGGAAACGTAAGCCTAGCATCTCTCAGTCAGTTACCAGAGGTCGCGCGCAAGCTTGGTTGTCGCATGCGCGCGACGGACCTTACCCTTGCCTCCAAACCACTAAGTCCCTACAAGTCCCGTGTTATGGTGCACGGGGGCCCTGTCTCGTAGCCCCACGTGGATCAGCACGGGTGGTGATCCGGTGTAGATGGAGCACAGCTAGGTGTGCTGGATGGATGCCACGTGGCGACGATCTATCTGTCTGGAGAGCAGTACAGTCGCGCAAAATCAGTCGTTCGTGGAGCTTACGCGGGCCTTTTCGAATTTTGAATTTGAATCCTCATAGCCCCCTGTCTTAGCCGTGATTGCCTAGGGTTTGGGAAACGCCGTATTGCATGGATTCTATTGAGTTAATCATTCACTATCCAAATTCGCCTATTTTCGAGGCGGGGATAGATCAAGCGTCAGATTTTTTGGATTCCAAAGCACTTTGCTGACTCACCAGGACCCAAGGGTTGCGACTCTTCGTGGTTTTACTTAAACCCTTCTATGCCTTTGCTGTAGATTTTTCAGCTTTTCTTCTTATTTAAACAAAACATCCACTCGAGCGTTTTTAGCAATGACTCCCAAGCAAGCTGCTGAAGTTCCATGAACTTCCTAGCGAATTGTGGTGCAAAGCCCCCTACATTTGGGGTGACGATTTTTTTGCGGCCACCATTATGCGTCCCCCCTCCAAGCATCCCCGTTGGATGATGCTTTTCAACTTGCTCCCGAACCAGTGAGATCTGATTGGGACGTGATTAATGCCGGGGATGTGCAACGCCTTGGCATAGAGGCCGACTTGTATGGTTTTACCGACATTCTTCCGCAGTCCATCATGGAGGTTTTGATTGGATGGATGAATGGACAGAGCATATCCTTTGCGATTACGCGGCCGACTTGAATCGTGCTAATATTTTCCACGCCGTTCGTGCAACCAAGGGTCTTCATATTTACCATGATAGTACCATGCTTCAGGTGTTATTTTCCAGGTATTCCCGGAAGACCCACACTTTTCATCTCTCCCATATCGAAGTTGCTCCTACCTTGGAGGTTATGGAGGTCTTGCTGAATCTGCCAAGCATGGGGATTGTTGACCCCTTAGCACCCTTGGCCGAACTAGACGAGATTCAATTAGTTAAGGATATGAAGGTCCTCATAGCAGATATGGGAAGAACTGGCTCGAAATGGATGCCTGGAGCGACCACACCCTGTGGGGAATTCCCACGTACATCCTCTGGTCCGAGGAACACTTGGTCAAGATGGCTCATGTACTTTTTTAGAGATTTTTTCGACCCTGCTGTGGCTTGTGAATGGCGGGAAAAAGACCCGGACGCGGTCATCAGTGTTGTAGGGAAAGGGTTTCATTTGACCCTTTGTGGCTATCTCTGCGTGTGGCTATCGCGTTACTTGATAAAAGGATTTCCCCGTGGCGGAGTTTTTATGCACATGCTTCCACTTGCGGTAAGATTATCCCTCATACAAAAGGTATCCCTAGGTCCACTCGTCCTGGGCTCCTTACACCACCGTCTTGACTTGGCCGCTGCTCATGTCGAACAGTCGCAAGGAAGAGTCGATGTTTGTACTTTTGTTAATACCGCCTTTCTGTCTCTGTGTGCTTTTGAGAGATGGCCCGGGTATGCCCCCATTCCTGTGAAAGTGGGTCTTTGGAACACCCCTAGCGTTCTTCGAATCTTCCATAGTCCGTGAGCGTGGCGCTGGTATAATACAGAAGCTCCCCAACGGGCATTCGCCTTGATTATCGACGACGTTCGTTTCTTCACGCGTCGCCCTATGCTACCCGTTTGAAGGATGAGAACATAGACTTCTGGGAATACTTATATCCGAAGCAGGACATAATTCTTTCCGTTGATCTCCTATCTACAGGCGATTGGTCTCTTAGTAGGTTTGTGAACTGGGTTCGAAGAGGGTTTCTTCCCGTGCTACCTGAGTATGTATCAGATATCGACTTTTCTGGTGACTATGAACGAATTACCGTGCCGCTTGACCCTGTTCGCGTTAGCCCCCAATTTGGGTATGACGCCGTCGCTCCTTCGTTGTGTCCTGAATCCAAGGACTGGGGCTGCTATGTCAGTCTTTTATGTGGCAAGGGGGCGTCTTCTCTGTATGCTGAGCTTCCTTTGATCCAACCTTCGCGTGACAGGAAGGGACGAAATACCCCAAAATGGGTATCTTTCTGGAACCTCCAGACTCGGGTTCTGCTCAACCTTCATGATATCCCTTCTCCTAACAAGCTACCCATTTTTTCAACCAGCGAGTATCCTTTCGAGGCCCTTCGTAGCCGTGATGACTACAACTATGGCTACTTTCACTTGCTGGCTAAAGACCGGCATCTGTGCGCTCAACTAATTCTTGAGGAGAAGACTGAAGTTGCTAAACGCAAATCCTTCACGGCTAAAGCCAAGTACGCTCATTATTTTGTCCAGGTACATTTATATTTCATTGCTCACTTTATTACCATGAAACTCGCTTGCCGTCTTCCTTCTAACTGATTCCTTGCTTTTTAGTGTTGTTTGAGGCGCTTCGCGTCTGGAGACAGAAGCACGAGTTTCGCTGCTCGTATACAAGTAGAAAAGGCAGCCTTGCGAGGCTCGTCGGCTCTTGAAAAGCGTATTGAGCCAGCCATGCATATGCCCCCCGATGTTCAGTTGTTGGTTTCTAATGCGCTAGCGGCCTTCCGGGCTTCTAACGGGAAAGCTTAGTGAGGAAGAGGCTTTCCTATGAAACTCCCTCCAGCGAGATACCTATACGAGAGTTAAAGCGTTCTCGTGTCGAGGCAATCACTCAAGGCAGCTCGAAATCCTCAGCACGTAAGAGACATACTTATTTTCCTAGTGATCATGCCTTTGTGAAAGTCTTATTCCTTATTTTGCAGCAGACGAAACACCTGGCAAATGAGAGAAAAGGGAGGTGATGGTGAGTGATCGTGTCGGACCCCTTGCGTGCATCAGAGAACAGCATCAAGAGCCCTCCATACTTATTTCTTCAGATGAGAAAAACTCTTCCCAGGACTCACGCTCTGCTCGAGGTGCGTCTCCTGTGCATGACGCTGTTCACGAGGAGGGCTTTGGGGAAACCATTCCTCCTAGACATGATGTGGTGTTAGGAGAACTTGTTTCCTATTCGGTGGGAACTACTGCTAATGCCCCAGATTGTTCTTGTAAGCGTACCCCATTTTCTACTAAGGGTACTGGTATGACTAAATTAGCGCTGAGCTTTCCAAGGTCCTCCGATTTGGTTTCGAATTTGGACATTCTTTCCTCCGGGAATCCATTTGAGGTATCGGGCTCGCAGACCTCTGCTCCCGTTGCTGTAAGGGGAAACTTGGTAATTCCTGAGGTGTACTTCGCACGTGAGGCTAGAGCTCATAAGGAACTGATAGCCACGACTGATGCTAACTTGCAGGCAACATCGCCCATCGCTCCTCTCCAGCGAATTATCGAAGGAACTGGTAAGCCCATCCTTGTCTTTTATTCCTCATTTTCATTCCCCTATTTTGTGGAGTATGATATAGCTTTTGCGCATGTAGGTATTGATCAAGCTTGCCTGGAGTGGGTTATGAAAGTTCGGGTATCTTTCCCTATTGCCTTTGCTCGCGTGCTAGAATGATCTCCAATGGACAGAGGGAAAATTTTCAAAGAGCTTGCCATTTTCCTGGGAGAGCTGTATCAAGCTACTTTTGTACAAACCACCCCGGCTAAAGCCCAAGAGTTCCTGCAAGCGTGCGGAAACTTGAGCAACTTGCAGCGGGGCGATTGGAGTTGAGTTTCCTTGCTCAATGGTTGACAAGAATTCACAATTCTGCCAATCTGGGGAACGAGATTGCTTCCTTAAAAAGGGAAAAGACCGATCTTGCGGCGCGCAGGAAAGAATTCGAGCGTCAAACCAAGGATTTAGACGACGCCGTGAAGCGTCATGAAGCTAGTAAGGCCCGTATTGCAGAGCTCGCTGCTAACTCTCTCAAGTTGTCGGCGCATGATTCCCTGTTGAAAGATTTTTTTGAAGAATGAGGTCGCCTTTACAAGGAAACATCTTCTGTTGTCTTGGTTTTGCTTTGTGCCCACAGTGTATGTCTTTGAAATTTAAACGATATTTAAATACAAACGCTGTTTCGCACCCTTTCATGGGCTAGCATGCTTCTGAGCACATTTCTTTTTCTTGACATTATGACCTGCGAAGCTTTTGACTCCCTTTGTAGGCATTCTTGTAGGTCGTCCTTTTTCATATGGCCCCCAAGTATTATCTGTATTTTTTTTCAGCTTATGATTGTTGCCTAATAAGATAGACCTGTTAGACCACCCTTCGGGCAGTAATCCTGCTATCTTATGACATAGGCTTATTATTTTTGTCATGTGAGAAAGGCTTTTCACCTTATCATGTGAGACGAGGTTGCATTGCTATCATATGAGATAGGCTTTTATCTCTATTGCGCGAGGTAGGTTTATAGGGCTACCATATGAGGTAGGCTGCTATCATGTGAGATAGGCTTGTATTTGCCTCTTTTTGGAATGAACTTTATTCTACCGCTATCATAAGAGATAGGCTTTTGGGCTTGCTGTCGTATTAGATAGGCCTAGACTGCTACCCTATGAGATAGGCTCACGTCTCAATGTTGCGGTCGATCTAGTGACCCATTTAGCTTAGAGAAGTAGATTGACAATTTTTGATAAAAGTGCCCTAATATGGCATGTTTTTTTTATTATCAATAATCAAATCCTCATATGGGAGGCCTTTGAAGAAAGGACATTGCAAGTTTAAACAGGAAAGACTAAGGATAATACTTTTTAAGCCACCGCATGTTGATTGGTTGCGGAGTAGTAGCAGTTCCGTGGCATCGCAGAATGTTGCAATATCCGCTGTCGAAGACTTCTTTTACTTCAAATGGTACTTCCCAATTGGCCGCGAATTTGGGATGGGCTGCTTCGCGCATGCAATGATCGGATGTTCGTAGCACGAGGTCGCCTACTATAAAATCCCTATTCTGGATTGTCTTGTTATATGCACGCGCAATCCTCTCCTTGTACTTCAGATTTACCCGTGTGGTCCTTTCGCGTTTTTCCTCCAGAAGGATCAAATCATGATCTCGCTCATTGTTGTACAAGGCACTGAAAGCCAATCTTGCTGAGTTCACCTTCACTTCGAAAGGAACGACCGCTTCCGCTCCATAACATAGCAGAAAGGGGGAAGTTCCAGTGGGAGTCCGGGGCGACGTTCGATACGCCCAAAGTGTTGTTCCTAATGAATCCGCCCACTGCTTTTGGTCATCCGTGACCATCTTACTCAGTATCCGTAATCATGTCTTGTTGGTTTCTTCTGCCTGCTCGTTTCCCTTTGGGTAATAAGGTGTGGAGCATATCTGTCTGATCTTGTATTCCATTAGTTTTTCGGCTACCTGGCGGTTGACGAAGGGAGTGCCGTTGTCAGACAGCACAGTGTTGGGAATGTCAAAGCGGTGAATAATATTTTCTTGGATGAACCTGACCACTGCCGCCGCATTTGCTGTCTTGAGTGGGATTGCTTCCACCCACTCAGTGAACTGCTCTGTTCCCGCAAAGATGTACTCATTCCCCTTTGAGGGGGTCGTATTGGTCCAATGAAATCTAAAGACCAAGTATGAAATAGCCATGGGGTCCTTAGTGCATGTAGGTCAACCGCAGGAGCATGTACCAAATTACCATGAAACTGGCATTGCGGGAACCTTCTAAACTTTGCGCAGCAGTCTGCCTCCATAGTTGGCCAGAAGTACCCTACTGTCAAGAGCTGTCGGCATAACTTTGCCCCCCCCCCTGGTGTTCTACCTGGTGCAACATTTCCATGAACTCTTGGACCTCCTGTCTGTGCAAGCATTTGAGCAAATTTCCATTATGCCCCTTTCGCCATAGTATGTTTTCTTGGAAGACGTATCTGTTGGCCTTTCTTTTGAGTTTTTCGGCTTCCTTTCTGCCGCCGGGCATAGTTCCCCCTTGAAGATAGTCAATTAACGGCTGTCGCCAATCGTCTTCTATTGCAGCAACCTCCATGGTAGCCTTGATTAAAGCACACCTCTCGCGGTTGTTTTGTATTATAGCGGCGAAGTACGACATCTGCGGACAATATATCCCATACCTTTGGGCTTTCCTTTAGATGGAGACCTCGTTGTCCCCACAAGAATTTTGATGAATTTTATCCAAAGTTTCTTCACCCTCCTTCTCAGTTACGCACCTCATAAGGATACCTAAGGGGACTTTGTAATAAATAAAACCATCATGTATGCAAAAGCCCTTGATAGAAACCCATGTTTCCTTGCTGGTTCCGTCGGCCATCGCGCACAAAATAGGCTGCCTCCAGTCTGTGTCTTCCGGAGGTCCTTCTTCGCATAGGTCTTTTACTAATGACGGGTCTGTCTTCACCTCAATCGATATCTTCGCAGGGCATTTATTTGAACTGATTTTTGACCCTAAAGTGGCCAATGCGTCTGCGTGGCGATTGTCAGACCTGGGGGGTGTGCTCATATTCCACAAACTCGAAATTTTGAACCAACTTCTGCACAATTGACCTGTACTTTAGCAGGTTTATCTCTTTCAGAGCATATTCTCCCGAGGTTTGTTTGGCAATTAGTTTTGAATCTCCCATGATGACGAGATTATTGACTTCCAAAGCTCTAGCTGCAAGGAGTCCTGTGATCAGGGCCTCATACTCGGCTTCATTATTGGTCACCGCAAAGTCCAGTTTTGTCAACATCTGGATAACCTCCTGATCAGGCTTGATGAGTACTACTCCAATTCCTCCCCCCGATCTTGTGGATGATCCGTCAAACTGCAACTTCCAGTATTCTTTGCTGATGGCATATATCTCCGGTCCTTCGAGCTCCTCTGGTACCGGCTCGTGCTTCTCGTCTGGGAATTGTGCCAACAGATCCGATAGTGCTTGTGATTTGATGGCCTTGGGTCGCATGCATGTAATATCATATTGGGAAATGGTCATGTACCATTTCGCAAGCCTTCCTGAGGGGAGTGAGTGTCCCAGGAGATATCGTATGGGGTCGTTCTTCGTTATAACTATCACTTTATGCGAAGCAAAGTAGTGCCTTAGCTTCTTAATCGCGAAAAATAAAGCCAAACAATGCCGCTCTATGTCTGTGTATCTTGATTCTGCTGATTGGATCATACGGGAAATATAATGCACTGGTCTTTCTTGTCCCTCGAACTCCTGGGCCAGCAATGCTCCAATTGACCTTTGAGTTGAGGTGAGGTACAATAGCAGAGGTGCTCCTTGTTGTGGTGCAATCATAACCCTCGGTGATGTCAGTAATTTCTTCAGCTTCTCGAATGCAACTTGATGTGCTTCTGTCCAGACGAATGGTGCGTTCTTCTTGAGCAAATTGCTGAAGCAGAAAGTTAGTTCCGCAATTGCTAGTATAAACCTCCGCAAATTAGACAGCTTTCCCAGGAACGCATTTAGTGCAGTTTGGGATTGTGGTGCTGACAGGTTTGTGATTGCTGAGATTTTGGAGGGATCAGGCTCGATCCCATGCCTGTGAATCACACAGCCTAGGAACTTCCCAGAAGTTACCCCAAACGCACACATCATAGGGTTCATCTTTAACTGAAATGCACGACATATGTCGAAAACCTTCCTTAGATTCTTCAAGATGTCTTATTTCTTCTTTGATTTAACCACTAAATCGTCCACATAGAACTCAGTTTCTTGGTGCATTATGTCGTGGAACACTGCCATCATTGCGCGGTGGTATGTGGCCCCCGCGTTCTTCAGACCAAACGGCATGACTGTGTAGTTAAAGACCCCTACCGGTGTTATGAACGTCGTCTTCTTCGCATCCTCCAGATCCATCTTGATTTGGTTGTAGCCACTGAACCCGTCCATAAAGCTGAACATCTCATGACTCGCAGTGTAATCGATCAACAGATCCAAGTTTGGCAAAGGAAATCGTCCTTTGGGCAGAATTTGTTCAGATCCCTAAAATCCACACATACACGAAGTCTTCCATTTTTCTTCAACACAGGGACTATGTTTGCCAACCAGGTGAGATGATGGTTAGACTCTATTAACTAAGCATTCAGCAGTTTAACCATCTCTTCCCTGATTTTGACATTGATCTCTGGACGGAAATTCCTCGCGCTTTGCTTGACTGGTTTCGAACCTGGGATGACATCCAAGCGATGCATAGTAATGCTTCGGTCAAGCCCCGACATTTCGTCATAATCCCACGCGAACACGTCCTTGTACTCCTTCAGTAGCTGGACCAGCCTTTGTTCTTCCGTATCGCTTAGGTCTGCGCTCAGGAAGACAGGTCTTTATTTTTACTCGCCAGGGCTGAGGAATACTTCCTTAAGCTCTTGCTTTTGTGGCTTTCGGCGGTCTTCCATGCACTCAGGTGCCTCTTTGACTTCGACTGATGGGCGTCCCTTGATTATACTGGAAACCCCCGATAGCCTGCAAATTTGCGCGGAAACGCCCGTATCGCGATAAAACTTCTTATTTTTTGGGCTGAGAATGTCCATTCGCTCCTCAGTGTTTCCCATGGATCTTTTCAAAGTGTAGATGCTTTTGGTTGCTTTAGGGATATCTTCCCACGTGGGCTGCTCCTCCTTTGACTCCTCCTGTGTTACTGTTGCTCCAGGCGGTGACTGGCCCTGAATGTCCTCCCATTTGGGCAAAGGAGTTGGCCGAAACGGGGTCGGGAGCGGTCCGTCCTCCATCTCTGTAAACCACATTGCCTCAGGTAAGTGTGCCTCCAAAAGATTGAAAGGATTCACCGAAGTAGATATCGTGACCACCCTTCCTTTCCAGGTCGCCTTTATCACTTGATGGGCTATCGAGGGTACAACATCAAAGCGGTGAATCCATGCTAACCCAATAATCATGTGGTAGGCTCTCTCGGCCTCAATAACATGGAATTTGGCGGAACAATTTATCTACCCGATCCGGATTCCCAAAATGATCCAACCCAAAGTCGTTATGGAACTACTTCCACACCCCGTCAAGGACGAGGGATTCTTAACCATCTTATGTCCGGGAACCCCTGCCATGTCTAGGGTACTCAAGGATATAACATTTACCACGGCTCCTCCATCGACAAAGACCCTTTTGAATTTGACGTGGTTGATCGTTGCTGTGACATATAGTGGCCTTTGATGGTTTGCACTAATCCTTTTGTGAGACTCATCGAATGTCATGATGAGATTCCGCGATCAAGGGGCTCTAACAGCTCCGTCACTTGGGGTAAAGAATTTTTCTCCATACTTCCCCCCTTGTCACCATTACCCCTTCTGGTGACTAATCTTTGATTTCCTCCCATCTGGGCAGAGGAAATGCCCGGGATGGGGCTGGAAGTGGCCCGTCCTCCAACTCTGTGAACCATACCGCCTCGGATAAGTGTGCCTCCTCCTGATTAAGAGGATTCACGGAAGCAGGTATCGTAACCACCCTCTCTTTCCAAATGGCCTTCATCACCTGATGAGCTGTCGAGGGCACATCGTCAAAGCGGTGAATCCACGCGCGCCCAGTGATCATCTGGTAAGTCGGGTTGGCATCGATAACGTGAAACTTGGCAGAACAGCTAATCTGCCCAATCTGGATCCCCAAGCGAATCCACCCCAGGGTCATCCTTGAATCGCTGCCAAAGCCTATGAGCGGTGATGGCTTTTTAACTATCTTGTGCTTGGGGATCCCTGCCGTCTCCAGGGTGCTAAGGCGAATAACGTTCACCGCGGCTTCGCCGTCGACAAATGAGCTTTTAAAATCCATGTGGTTGATGGCGGCCGTCACGTATGGTTCGCTCTAGTCTTCTTATCAGACTCATCGAATGTCATGATGGGTCCCTCCGGCCGAACGACCTAACAATCCTGCCATACGAGCTTACTAGCTCTTCCCCGTAGTCCTCCGCTGCTCTGAGGATGGCCTTGGTCATTTCGTGCCTACAGTCGAGCGAGAAGCCCATTTCCTCGAAGAAATTAGCAAATTTGGTAGAATTCTTCATTCGCTCAGCTCGCGAATCCTCCGGGTGAATACCATAATCTTCCTCTTCGTGGATATCCGCGACTACCGAGACTTCCGTGTCTATGACCTCCTTTAGGTCGGTAATTGAGATCATAGCGACCTCTTTTCCTTTGGGTTCCTGCCTCGTATGAGATGGCAGGGTTTATTTTGCACGTCCTTAGCCAGCTCGTCTATGAACATCTAGCCCTCCTTTATTTTCCTGTCCACCATCCATATGAGCTTTTTGCACTCCTGCGTTGGATGTGACACTTGGCTATGATACTCGCACCACCTGGGGTTTCTGAATTGCTCCCCCGTAGGTTTTCGATCGAAGGGTGGCAAGATTCCATCCTTCCGCCATCTTTTTGAAAGATCAATCGCATTCTCGATTCAGCAGGGCAGTGGCGGGGCCTCCTATGGCTCGGTTCGTTGCTGCTTGCTGGATGGCAACACTGCATGGACGCTGGTGTCTCGCGGACTCTTATAACCAACCTTCCGACCTTGTAGTTGGGATTCAACGGTGTATACTCACTAGCGCGTCTCTTTCGCATCCTTTCTACGAGGGGCTCAACGTTCCTGGTGCAGTCAATCAACTTCACGAAAGTGGGCATGTTCAAGTTAATCAACATACCTTTGTATTCGTCGCGCATGCCTTGCAGGAATATTTCGACCAGACGGTCCTCCAAGACTTTGTTGCTGCACTCCAAGGACCTGACCCTCAATTTCTTGATGAAGGAGACGCCTTCCTCGTCGTGCTTTTTGTACATCCGGGAGAGGAGAATGGTGGTGACCTGTTCGTCCATGTGGAAGAACTTCGTATAGAATTTCTTTACCATCTCATCCCATGTCTTAACGGATCCTGCTTCGAGGGCCCTGTACCACTTGTACGCGACAGTTCCCAGAGATTTGTGAAATTCGCGCATGAGTAGTCGAGTATCAGCTGCGTACGGTCCCATCATGTCCATAAACCTCATCACGTGCTCGTGGGCGTTCCCACTGACCTCAACAAACTTGTCCCACTTAGGCGCTTTGTATCCTGCGGGGTTCGGCATCAGATAAACATCCCACGGAATGGGAGGCGCGCTGTCTACTTTGGGGATGACAGTGTCTGCGAAAATCTGGTTGGAAATGATATTGTCAATCCTTTGTTCGAGAGCCTCCACACTAGCGGGTGTTCCTCCGTAAGATGGAGCTATTGGACCGAAGCCCGGAATGTTGGGCATACTGGGGTTATAAGGAGACGGAGGTGGAGGCCCATGTCTTCCTAGGGCTCCGCTTGCATATAGAGATGACGCAGGATATGCGGTAGGGTTCCTTGCCATCATCAGTGACGAGCCCGATGAGAAAGATGGGGTCTAGCTCGCCAGGCCGCCTGAAAGAGGAGGCTGGGCAGCAGAGACATGTAGTATCGAGGTGCCCATTGAGGTGGACACCATCCCTGGTGGGGGCAGTGAAGTTGTCAGCAATGAGGCAGAAGCCCCTAGGACAACGTTCTAGGCCACCTTTCCCAGGATCGCCATGATCTGAGCAATCTGCTCAGACTGAGCTTCCATGGCTCGGGCTTCAGTCTGTATCGTAGCTTGGAGAGACTCTACGGAGGGTTCTCCCTCAGTGAAAACCGGATCCCGGGTGTTGGGAGTGGTATTGAGCAGTCTGTCCTCTCCTAAGGTCTCCTCATGAGAGGGAGACTGGTCTCCATGACGAATGGCTTGGTCCGAAGACATTATGGGAAAATTTGAGGTTCTTGAAGGTGGATGTTCAGGTCGGGTTCACCAAAAAGTATACAAAGAAATCCTCAAGAGATCTCCAAGTGTTCACCTCAAGTAGGGAATAAGAACACGAAGAGTTATAGGGCGTGTGTAGGGAGAGAGTAAGCACTGGTAACTGATTGTGAGAAAGAGACAGTAAGCTATGGCACTGGACCAATGTGTCTCACGAGTCTTGTGTCGCAACGGGGAGCTAACGATCATATATATAGTGGGGAAGTGACCGTTGGGGGGTTTAGGATCGTTAACCCTTCCATAAGAGAACGAATCACCTGAGATACGCGGAAGCTCTGCCAAAATTCTATCTCTCTCTCATACAGTACTATTTCCTGACTCTCTCCCTACACACAACTCTACTCTTCCTGTGTTCTTATCCTCTACTCTTGGTGTATATTGAATCCTCCTCAAGGGATTCTCTCGTACACATTTGGTGAACCCGACGTGAATATTACCACTGCAAGCAACCATGTCTCACGAAGACGACGTCGGTAACAGATCGCCCTCCACGGAGACAACCTCGGGAGAGGAGACCCGTCACACTTCTGCGGCCGCCAGTGGGACTCCGACATTGGAGGCTCTAAACGCCACCATCCAGAATTAGGGAAAGGCCCTTGAGGCTAAATCCGCACAGATGGAACGGATAATGGCCATCCTGTGAACCCTTGCCTCGAATCCTACATCGAGCACTGCTGTCTCTCAGGGAAGGGGAATCTCTACCACCCAGGGGACTGGAGTGGTACCTACACCAGCTATCCCTAATTCGCAAACCCCAGCAGCAATGGTGCAATTACCCTCTGTTTAGGGGCAAACGGCCCAAATACCGCCCCTTACCGCACATATTCCTCAACCACCAAATGTGGCACCCAACATCTCTTCCCAATACCCCTTGCCTCCTCCGCTGGCACTGTTGGGCAACGTGACTTACGCGCCTAGCCCGACCGCAACATATGTGTCCCCGCCGGCTACAACCCTTCCTCCTGCTGCTGGGGGGAGCGCACCGGAATGTATGACGTCGCTACAGCGGCGCATAGAGAACTTATTGGCCAATCAACCGTTTGCCGACATCATTATCCCGAAGGTTGACAACGATCCGCCTATCCCACGTGAGATCTATCTCATTCCTAACCCCGCCGGGTATAAGGCTCCTAAGTGGGACAAGTTTGAAGATGTCAACGGGAATGCCCACGAGCATGTCATGCGTTTCATCGATGTAATGGGACCATATGGGGCTGATTCCAAGTTGCTGATGCGCGAGTTCCCTAAATAATTGGGAAATGTGGATTACAAATGGTATAGAACGTTGGAGGTCGGATCTGTCAAAATTTGGGACGACATGGTTCAGAAGTTCTACACGAAATTCTTCCAGGTGGAAGAGAAGGTTACGATGATTCATCTCTCCCGTATGTATCAGAAGCGCGAGGAAGATGGGGTCACATTCATCAAGAAGTTCAGGGCCAAATCCTTGGAGTGCAGAGATGAAGTGCTTGAGGGCAGACTTGTGGAGATATGTCTGCAAGGCATGCGAGGTGAGTACAAAGATTGGAAGGTTTAGCTATAAGAGGGGGCGCGAAGCTGAGGTTAATATAGTTTCGCCGCACAAGCAGCCCAGGGTTACAAACTCAGATGCGCCGCCTCTGCCATGCTCGATAGAGGAAGTGATCGACTTATGAAAACAGTGGCGTAAAGATGGAGTCCTGCCTCTGCTAGAAAGGATACCCTCTAAGGAGATGATGAGGGACCCGAAGTGGTGCGAATTCCACGGAAAATTATGCACCCCACAGCCGACTGCAAGAAAATCATGCACATGGTGAGCCGAAAAATGAAGGAGGGCGAGTTGATTGTCATCGATCAGAAGCAGGACGTGCGAAGCAATCCCCTGCCAGATCATGCAGAGCAAGAGCCGAAATGCAAAGAGGTAGCCATGATTGCGATTATGGATCTTGAAGAGATTGCGGAAGATAGCCTACCTATCATTGCTGAAATTCACAATGATGAGGACTACAGCATAGACACGGAGGACGAGCGTGCCGATGGAATGAAGGGGTCGCACGGGTTCAGCAAGTTCTTTTACCAAATGAACTTTTCGGAGTAATGCCGGAAAGAAATGACAAAGGCGATTCTAAGGGTAGCAGAAGACTTCGAGGAAGACATCCTGGTCTCCAACGCGAAAGTTGTAAGGGCGTCTCGCTCTATGGAAAAAGTTATGACTTTCTCCGCAAGTGACAAGAAGACGGACTCGAGTCACAAGAAGCCCTTATACGTAACATCGGTGGTTAATGATGTCGAGTTCAAGAGGGCATTTGTTGATGCAGGAGCAGCCGTTAACGTGTTCTCGCTCAACACTTTGAAGTTGGCAGGAATCTCGGAGAAGAAAGTTGTCAGATGCCCATCCCCACTGATGGGATTCAGGAGTGACTCCAGGATAACGATAGGATGGATTCGTCTTGGCGTCCAGATAGGGAAAATCAAGTGTTGAGCCAAATTCTACATCATTGATGCAAATACTACGTATCACATGATCATAGGGCGAGCTTGGATTTATCGTTTCGACGCGGTCCCTTCAACAGCTCACCAAGTGATGAAATCCATCTGGAACGACAGAGTAGTGGAGATACCGGCTTCGGTAAATCCCTTTAACCTAAACGAGGTGCACCTCACTGAAGCGGTGTGGTTTACCGAAATGGCGGACGAGAAAACGCCAGGGCCGTTTAACCCAACTCCTTTGCCTCGATGGGAAGACATCAAGGATCAGTCGCCAGCAAGAGTAATGGTGACGAGAGAGGATGCTAAGGAAAAGTTGTTCGCGCGCGAAGAGGCACCGCAGGTCGCCTACCAAAGGAAGAACGTGTACACTCTGAAAAGAGTGGTGAAACATGATCTCGCAGGAAAGGAGATAGAAAGCTTCTACTCCAATGGAAAGAAATGCTACTGCATATGAAGGTGCGCGGGGGTACCCCCATTCGAGCATGGGGATATCCCTGGGAAAATCAATCAAATCGAGTGTGTCACGGAGGTAGACAAACCAACATTAGAGGCTTTAGAGGATAAGCTGAAAGAAGCACCTGAATGCATGGAGGATAAGCCGAAACCCCAGAAGCAGGAGCTGAAGAAAGTGTTGCTGAGCCCAAGCGAAGAACAGAAAAGGCTCGTCTTTCTGAGTGCAGACCTCACAAGCGATGAAGAAGCAAGATTGCTGCAGCTGCTGACTGAATACAAGGATGTGTTTGCCTAGGAGTATGATGAGATGCCAGGTTTGGACACGAGTATCACTATGCACAGGTTAGATATTATCCCGGGATCTAAACCGGTAAAGCAAAGTACGAGAAGCTTCAGCCCGGAGATAAATGTGAAAATCAAGCAAGAAATCGTCAAGCTATTGACTGCCAAGTTCAACGAGCCGAATCATCATCCCACCTGGTTGGCTAACATCGTTCCGGTGGTAAAGAAGAACGGGCAGCTTCGCATTTGTGGTGACTTCAGAGACCTCAACCGCTTTTTCCCCAAGGATGACTTCCCGCTGCCCAACATCGATCTGCTCAGCGATTCTACTGCGGGTCATCGGATGTTCAGCTTCATGGATGATTTCAGTGGATACAACCAGATCAAAATGGAGCCTGAAGATGCACGGAACCTCGTTCATCACGCCGGTGGGAGTCTTTAATTACACAGTCATGCCTTTTGGGCTCAAGAACGCAGGGCGACTTATCAACGAGCAATGATGGCTCTTTTTCACGATATGATGCACCAGGAAGTAGAGTTCTATGTCGACGATCTGGTTGTCAAGTCTAAAGAGGAAGCGGACCATTTGGGGGACCTGCGGAAGGTATTTGAAAGATGCAGGAGTTTCCAGCTAAAGATGAATCCCATGAAGTGTGCATTCGGAGTGACTTCAGGGAAGTTCTAGGGATGCGTAATACATCGCCAAGGCATCAAGTCTGACCCCACGAAGGTATCGGCTATCACAAGCATGACAGCACCACACAATCAAAGCACTCTGAAGACGTTCTTGGGGAAATTATCTTACGTTCGGAGATTCATTCCAGCAATCACAGAAATAATCTTCTGCTTCAGCGATCTCCTCAAGAATAATGCTGTGTACAACTGGACAGAGGAACGTGAGGCCGCATTCGGGAGGCTAAAGGACCTGCTGACATCGCCAAGGGTAATGATTGCACCGCAGCTTGGATCACCGCTTTTGTTGTATCTGACGTCGACAAAGAAGTCTATAGGGGCGCTTTTGGCTCAAGAATATGAAGGGAAAGAAAGGCCGATTTATTACATTTCTCGCATTGTACAGCCAGATGAATCAAGGTACATGGATATCGAATGTCATTGTCTCGCCTTGTTCTTTGTAATAGAAAAGTTAAAACACTACTTCGCCTTGCACAAAGTTGTGGTGGTTACAAAGAGCGACCCCATACGGTATCTCTTGACTCACACCTCTCCCGGCGGAAGGTTGGCAAAATGGTACATGACAATTTCACAATATGACATCACGTGTGCTCGACCACGAGCAATCAAATCGCAAGCAGTGGCGGATCTTCTGGCGCAGTTCCCAGATAACAGCTATGAGCCCATGATCGAGGAGGAACTGGAAGGACCTGAGATTTATGCAGTCGAGTTACCATATTGGATGCTTCATTTTGATGGGTCGTCGACAAGGAAAGGTGGAGGAATTGGAATTGTTTTGACTAAACCAGATGGGGAAGTTATCCAAATGTCCACGAAACTTGATTTCCCGCTAACCAATAATGAAGCGGAGGATGAGTCCATGGAGCTGATAATTCCCGCTTACGGTTATGGGGGATTCTAATTTAATCGTCAAACAGGCTTCAGGAGAGTACAGATTGATAGAGGTAAATCTGTTACCCTATCGGACTTTGGTGCAGAAGCTGGTACAACAATTCTGCGATGTTAGGTATGAGCACACACCTAGAGCTTATAATCGACATGCTGATGCTTTAGCCACTCTGGGATCTAAAGTGAGTACGGACAAGTGCCCTGCGAGAATCTCGATCGAAGTCCGAATGTCACCGGAATTGATAGAGGACACAGGCGAGGATGAGTCCATGGATGATGAAGACTGGAGAAAACCGATATTGCATGCAATCGCCGAGGGAACGAGCAAAGAAAACTGGGCATCCACTAAGGGGTACTGCATACATGATAACGCCCTATACTACAAAGGACCAGGAGGAATACTCATGCGATGCGTCTCGCAGTAGGAAGGGCAAGCGTTATTGGAAAAGATTCACCAACACACTTGCGGAGAAGGTGAGGTGTCGATCTATCGGAAAGACCAAAGATATGGGATTCATTGGCCGGACATGTCAACGGCTGCTGCAATAATTCAAGGGAATTGTGAAAGCTGCACATTGATCAAGGACTCTTTAACAATCACTTTGGTTGATGATGAAGCGGACTGGAGAAAGCAAATCTTCGATTTCCTCACAGAGGGAATCGAGCCTGAGCAAAGAAAGGAAGCTGAGAAACTGAAAAGAGAGGCGGCTCGATATGTGGTACAGGAAAACATGCTCTGGCGAAAGGGGTCATGAGGGTAATCTACTCCGATGCCTAGATAGCAAAGAAGCGCAAGAGGTGATGGATCTATCTCACCAAGTAGAGAATCAGGGGGGCGCAAAGCTATGCAGACAGCTCCTCATAGTTGGTTATTTTTGGCCCACAATGGAGGCAGATTGCCGCACCAAACTAAAGAGATGCCAGGAATGCCAATTTAATGGAAACCTCGTACATGCCCCTGCCGTAGATCTACACGCATTGGAGACGCCATGGCCATTCCACACTTGGGCTCTAGATTTTGTTGGCCCCATTCGACTGGCCTCACATGGGAACCAGTTCATCCTGACCGCGACCGAGTTGTTTACTAAGTGGGTGTAGGCAATACCGCTCAAGACAGCCAATGCGCTCGCGGTGGTCAATTTTGTTCAAGAAAACATTATATACAGGTTTGGAATCTCCAACACAATCCTTTCGGATAATGTCACACCCTTTGTAAATCGTCAAGTGGCCGCAAAACTAGCGGAGTATAACATAAGGCAGGTCTGTTCCACTCCTTATTATCCAAAAGGGAATGGTCAAGCAGAAGCAACCAACAAGACACTGTTAAGAATTCTGAGCAAGATGGTCGCAGACGATCACAAGAAGTGGGCCAATTCCCTGAACATAGCATTATGGGCATATCGAACTTCGCCGAGGACTCCCACAGGAGTCTCCCCGTTCCTTCTATGCTATGGAGCTGCAGCGGCGGAAGTGAAAGTCAACTCTGCGAGATTGGCCTTTCATGCACTATATGATAATCAATGTAACACCCCCGATTTCCAGAGGGACCGGAGATCGGGGTAGTGTCCTCCATACAGGGAATTACCCTTTTGTATAAGGAGTATTAGTAACAAGAAAGTGAAAGGAAACATCCAAACTACTGATTAGAAGTTTACACGATAACATTGTTTGTGGCTGAGTCCAAACAGGACAACAAGCCTAGCAAAAGAGATATTACACCAAAAGTTTGCTCTACGGTTAATTACTAATTGATACTGTTTGCAGGTGAGAACGAATCGTGAGTCCAGCGCGTTACCCCATGCAAACCAGTCATATACCTGCGGGGGAATTAAAAGACACAAGACCGCAGTTTTTCGAGTATCAGTAAAAACTGAGTGAATATACACCTTAGCATGTAAAACAGAACGGCTAAGAAAGGTTACGGGGTTTACATTTGAAGTAGTTTAAACAGTAACAGAGTATAAGTATAAAGATCAGAGTTTGCAATGTTTCGAAAGACTATCAAACGTTCAGAAATTCAATTCCAAGGATATTTTCTCAAGTTGCATGTCTAATCAGAACACGGCACAGCTTCCAGGTTTAGGGACAAAGATGTCGCATTATTAACTCGCAGTAACCAGGAGAGACCAGGGTGAATAATAACAGATGATACTGGCTTATAGGGGGTTCTGATAACCCGACCTCTCTGCCAAGCGTTGTGGATCGGGGTTTCCGATCCCGCTAGTCATCATACAAGCCAACTACTAGACCTTAAGTGTCGACACCCTCTTAAGATTGTAAGTCAGAAGAGTAGTACTAGAATGCTGGAATCCAGCCTACGGCGAAAGGATTCGGGGCGCACGGAGTCCCATATCTTTAGGGGCTAAAACCCAGGGAATCATCACCCGAAATAAGTTTAGGGACTGGAGCCCAGGGGATTATCCCGGTATCTCTTTAGGGACCTGGCCCAGGGAATCATCACCCGATAGTAACGTAACGTAAAGTAACACGACGTAGGCGTATAGCACTGTCGTAGACCCAACTGGTTCCAGTACTTGCGATTCTTTCACTTTACGTTATTAATGAATTCTGACTTAGTGATATTTGAACAATTAGTTTTCCGATTTGAAAACAAGTGATACAGTGACGATTTAAAAGTGAGTACGGCAAGTTAGAAATTTCGGAATAAAGCACGACAATTATTTTCAGATAAACGAGTATCACATGAAAGGAATTGGCACACAAAACTAGGCATGTATCACAAGTATATTTTGAGACGTGAAATAAAATCACATTTGACACGAAAGAAGATAAGTACGCAACGCTAAGCATGAATACTCACCGTGAGAGCCAAAAGTGCTAACTAAGCCGCTACTCGTACACAACGTCGTGATCAACTAGCTCGTCGAAGACAGGCTCTACAATCATACACATAAAATCCTAATCACAAACAAGTTCGTATCGCAAATAGACAATGCATATGTCCTATATGATATGAATGCGAAAGCCTAATCGAATACCCGTAACGTATTTATAAACTCCAAATTTATTTTAGAAAATTAACCAATAATTTTAAGGAGTGAAAACTATTTAATATTCTAATTAAACGAATTTACTTGTTGATAAAATAATATCAAGTTGTACACTTTATTGAAATATTAATAATAATATAATGAAAATGAAATTTAGAGTTATTTCATCTTTTCAAAAAATAAAATCTTTATCGAGTAAATACTTAGACATACACAAATTGTATTTTTAATAACTTATTTTTCAACAACTAGATATAAATATATAAACATAACTAATTTACAATTATCATAAATTTCTATTTTTATTTTGTGTTACAAAACTAATTTATTTTGTAATTATATTTAGTATATAATTTAACAGAAATTAATTAAATATTTATACTAACTAAATACAAAGTAAATACAAGTATAAATACTTATATAACAAGTTTCTGGAAAAGACAGCAAGCACCCCCCACTAACACATAACAGTTTTTAACATGTGAAAAAGTATAGCCTCCAACTTTCAAATTGTACAACAAAACCCCTCTGCAACAAAATTTCATTCAACTACACCCTCTTCTCAAACGGGTTTTCTCCCCGATTCAACACCCACACACACCCACACATATACACACAAACATACATGATTATGCAGGAATTTAGAGCGTAGAAATCGACGAGAGAGGGTTCAATTTACCGGAAAACGGAGGAGGAGAGTGGGTCGGCGATTTCCGGCGAAATCGTGCCCTGGGTTCGATCGGAGCTTGGCCTCCGGTCGTTCTAGCACCTGGGTTCGATTGGGAGGTAGTAGCAGGCAGAGGGAGAGGCGGAGCCGCGATGGTGGTCGGAAACAGAGGAGGACGGCGGCGGCGTCGGGGGTCCTCCGTTGCCGCTGCTGGTGCGGTTGTTGTTTCTGCCGCTGTTTCGACGGGGCAGCGAGGGGGCTTAGACCGTGAGTGAGAGGGAGAGACGAGGGTGATGCTGGTGGTGAGTGGCGACGGTGATTGAAGGTGGTGGTAATGGGCTGTGGTGCTCTGTTTTGCTGCGGCAAAAACAGAGCAGCGATTTGGGCGTGGTTTCCAGTGGTGGTGGTGATTGGAGGAGGTACAGAGAATTGGTAGCGATGGAGGTGGGATCGGGGTGAGAGCAGAGGTGGTGGCTCACGGTGGTGGTGGCTGGTTTGCTGGGTTTGGTCTCGGCAAAGGAACAGAGCAGGTGAAGAAGATGAAGAAGAGAAGAGATTAAGAAGAGATGGGTGTGATGAATGGAGGCTGTGATTTGATTTGAGAGGAGAAGCTAGCTGGTAGCTAGCTGGTGAAGGAGGGGGCGTGGGTGGCTGTTGCAGGGAGGTACAGGCGTGGCTCTCAGGCGGCTGTTGCAGCAGCAGAGGGCAGGCTGCTGGTCGGTGGCTGAAGCAGCAAAGCAGAGAGGGGAAAGGAGAGGGATGTGATGGGAGAGAGAAAAATTATTCGGTGTGGCGGATTCGCGAGGTCACGCAGTGGTTCGACACGTAAAAAGTGGTGTACGACGGAAATTAACTAGCGGCGAATGTTTTAAACGCGACGAAAAATTTATAAACGAGATAACGAGCTATACACAACAAATAATAAATTATTGTTTATATAAAATAAACATTTTAAATTTTATACTAAAAATATATATATATATATATACGTGTTATATAAATAAATATTTATAAGTTAACATTTATAAAACTAAAAAAACATTTTAAAAATAACTAATTAAAATTCACAATTTACTAAAATATAACTAGGAAAATCTCGGGTATTACATCCTACCCTCCTTGGACTAAGCTTCGTCCTCGAAGCTTGAGCGCGGTAATAGAATATACGGGTCTCTAAATGCCGATATACTAATGCAGTGACACGTAGACAAGAAACACATGAGATGCAAGTGACTAATGCAATGCGACGGTATGAGGATAGCATGATTATATGAGATGAGATGCTAGGGTAAGTAATAGCAGGAATTAATGGGGTTTTACATCCTCTCCCCCTTAGAGGAGTGACGTCCCCGGAACTCGGTTAATACCTCATCGACGAAGAGGTGCGGGTACTTATTCCTCATCTCGTCCTCGGTTTCCCAAGTAGCTTCCTCAGTCTGATGATTCGTCCATAGAACTTTGACCAAGTTGGTGCTCTTGTTCCGTGTTTGCCTTGTCTTGCGGTCTAAGATCTTGACTGGATGTTCCTCGTAAGTTAGCGCAGGATCCAATTCTATGGGTTCAGGATCTAGGACGTGGGATTTGTCGGCGATGTATCTCTTCAGCTGCGATACATGGAATACGTTGTGAACACGTCCGAGATTCGATGGTAAATCCAGTCTATATGCCAACTCTCCAATCCTTTCCACGATATCATATGGTCCAATGAACTTGGGGCTTAACTTCCCTTTCTGGTTGAACCTCTTTACTCCCTTGGTCGGTGAAACTTTCAGAAATACTTTATCGCCCACTTGGAACTCGAGTGGCCTTCTTTTCTGGTCTGCATATGATTTCTGCCTATCTTGTGCTGCTTTCATCTTCTGCTGAATAAGTCGAACCTGGTCAGTCATATCCTCAATGATCTGTGGTCCAAGTACAACTGTCTCGCTAATGTCGCTCCAGCAAAGTGGAGTCCTACACTTCCTCCCGTACAATGCTTCATGAGGTGCCATCCCAATGCTGGCATGGTAACTGTTGTTGTAGGAAAACTCTATGAGCGGTAGTCTATCAACCCATGAACCCTGAAAATCCATGACACAAGCACGCAACATATCCTCCAAAGTCTGGATTGTCCTCTCTGTTTGGCCATCTGTGGTTGGGTGAAAGGCTGTACTGAAACATAACTTTGTCCCCAACGCTTCCTGAAGTGCTTGCCAAAAATGAGAGAGAAAGTTTGGATCTCTGTCCGAAACTATCGATTCTGGTACTCCATGATACCGCACTATGTTCTTTACGTATGCGTCTGCTCTCTGTTCCATGTTCCACGTGTCCTTCATCGGAATGAATCTTGCCGTCTTGGTCAATCTGTCGACTATTACCCAGATCGAATTCAGCCCATTCCTCGATACTGGTAGAGCCGTGACAAAATCCATTGAGATCGCATCCCATTTCCACTTAGGAACTTCCAGTGGTTGCACTAGTCCGCCCATTCTCTTGTGCTCAAACTTTACTTTCTGGCACGTGAGACATCGAGCCACGAACTCCGCTACTTCATTCTTCATCTTGGGCCACCAAAATTGCATCTTCAGATCCTTGTATAACTTGTCCCCTCCGGGATGCACTGAGTAAGGTGTGCAATGCGCCTCCTGCATCAACTTCTCCTTGATGTCTGCACACTTCTGGGGTACACACAACCTTCCCTTATATCGAATACTCCCGTCTCCGTGAATCTGAAATTCCTTTGTTGAACCGTCCTCGATTTTCTTTCTAATCCTTTCCAGCTTCACGTCTCCTGGCTGGCCTTTCTTTATCTCTTCCAAGATGTCAGGCACAGTCGTCATACTTCCCAACATGTTTCTCACGGTTCCTTGTTCCATTACCTCGATTTGCATCTTCTCAAACTCTTTGCACAATCGGTGTGGTAAAACCCACATGGAATTCACTGTATGACTTGATTTCCTGCTCAAGGCATCTGCAACTACGTTTGCCTTCCCTTCATGGTACTGAATCTCTAAGTTGTAGTCCTTGATCAACTCTAACCATCTCCTTTGCCTGTGGTTCAGCTCCTTCTGGGTGAAGATGTACTTCAAGCTATTGTGGTCGGTGAACATCCGACAAGTCGCTCCATAAAGATGATGCCTCCAAATCTTGAGCGCGAACACAACTGCTGCAAGCTCCAAGTCATGTGTCGCATAGTTCTCTTCATGCGGTTTCAACTGCCTGGATGCGTAGGCAATAACCTTCCTGTCTTGCATAAGCACGCATCCCAAGCCCTTCTTCGATGCGTCGCTATACACCTCAAACTCCCCTGACTCATTAGGTAGAGTTAACACGGGTGCTGTAGTCAGCTTCTCCTTTAAGATTTGGAACGCTTCCTCGCAGCTTTCATTCCAAACATACTTCACCGTCTTCTTAGTCAAATTCGTCAAGGGCCTTGCGATCTTTGAAAAGTCCTTCACGAATCTACGGTAATAGCCTGCCAATCCCAGAAAACTTCTGATTTCTGACGCATTCTTCGGTCTAGGCCAATCCCTCACTGCTGTCGTCTTAGCTGGATCAACTGACACTCCTTCACTAGAGATGATATGTCCCAAGAATGGAACTCTGTCCAGCCAAAACTCGCACTTAGACAACTTTGCATAGAACTTATCCTCCCTGAGGGTTCCCAAAACTTGCCTAAGGTGATCCTCATGCTCTTCCTTGCTCTTCGAATACACCAGTATGTCGTCGATGAACACTACCACAAAACGGTCTATGAACGGTCTCAACGTTCGGTTCATCACATCCATAAATACTGCTGGTGCATTGGTTAAACCGAAAGACATCACTGTGAACTCGTAATGTCCATACCTTGTCCTGAAGGCAGTCTTCGGTATGTCCTTCTCTGCCACTCTCAGTTGGTGGTAGCCTGTTCTCAAATCAATCTTCGAAAAGACACTTGCTCCTTGCAATTGATCAAACAGGTCGTCTATCCTCGGCAATGGATACTTGTTCTTGATCGTGACGCTGTTGAGCTCCCGGTAGTCAATACATAGCCTGAGGCTTCCATCCTTCTTCTTCACGAAAAGGACTGGTGCTCCCCAAGGCGATACACTTGGTCTAATGTATCCCTTCTCTAGTAGCTCCTTCAACTGATCCTTCAACTCTTTCAGCTCTGCGGGCGCCATGCGGTATGGTGCCTTCGAAACTGGTGCCGTTCCTGGCACAACTTCGATTGTAAACTCCACTTCCCTTGTCGGTGGCATACCCGGGATTTCATCCGGGAACACGTCCGGGAATTCCCGTGCTACGGGTATATCTGCCAACACGTTCTCTGACGCGTTAAGGTCCTGAATGTAACACAAGTAAGCCTCATGGCCTTTCTTAACCTGGTTAACGATGGTTAAGGCCGAGACAATCTTGACTGAAGGTTCCCTAGGAACACTGCTATAGGAAATACGCTCCCCGTTGGGTCCTCTTAGCCTCACCTTCTGATCAGCACAGATGATATTGGCCTTGTATTCCGTCAACCAGTCCATTCCCAAGATAACGTCAATCTCACCAAGGTTAAACTCAATGAGATTCGATGGTAAGGTGCAACCTAAGATGTTGACCTCTACTTCTTCACAAATAGTGTCGCAACTCACTACTTGACCGTTAGGTGTCGCAACTGCTATTGGGGTTCTAGCCGAAGGTACTAGTCCTATCTTCTTAGCAAATGCAGATGATATGAATGACAGAGATGCTCCAGAATCAAATAATGTGAAAGCAGGATGATTGTGGACAAGAAAAGTACCAGTCACCACGTTGTTCGCTGCTTCCGCTTCTGTCCGGTTCATCACAAATATCTGGCCACCCGGCCTCTGGTTGTTTCCCTGAGCTGCATTGCCTCCATTTCCATTCCCATTGTTGCCAGCTCTGTAGTTACCGTTGTTACCATTGGCAGTCCCATTCCTGTTCTGCCAACCGTTCCCGTTGCCATTCCCATTGTTGTAGTTTCCCGGCTGACCAGTGGCACCATTCCTGAAGTTGTTGTTGCGGACCTGATTTCCCCCATTCGGATTGTTCTGCCGGAATCCATTCCCATTTTGATTCTGCCGGTTCCCCTGGTAGTTCTGTCCGTTGCCTTGAAAATTCTGTCCGTTTCCTCGATTATTCTGCCCATTGAAACCTTGACGTTTCTCAGCTGCCATCCTCTTCTTACAGTCGATGGATATGTGGCCTCTGATGCCACAGAATCTGCAAGCTAAAGCTGCACCATCACAAGTGAATCCACGATGGTTGCGACCACACCTGTTGCAGCTGTACTGGTTCCGGTTGCCACCATTTCCACGGTTCTGGTGGAAATTGCCTCCACCATTACCGGTTCTGAAACGCTTGTCCGAACTCTGGTTATTGTTTCCTCCATGGCCATAGCCTCCAGTTCCTTGGCCTTCCAGCTTCCTCTTCCCTGATTGTTGAACTAGCGTCTCATCGATTCTCCATATGTTCGCTGCTACTCCATAAGCTTCTGACAAGGTGTCATAGCCTCTAGTGAGCATAGTCCTCTGTACTTCAAGCTTCAGTCCTGCTATAAAGCGGGTAACCATGCGCCCTTCTGTTGGCACTGTGTCTTCAGCGAACCGAGCTAACTCCACGAACTTGTCATAATAGTCCGTTACAGAGTCGTTGCCCTGCTTCAACGCGATGAACTCATTATACTTCCGTTCCTTCACATGTTCAGGATAGAAGTTTGTCCTCATAGCAGCCTTCATTGCTTCCCAGTCAAAGCCTTCTTGAGCTAAGAGCCTTGCTCGATTAGCTGTCCACCAGTTATCGGCCTTGTCTTTGAAATAGAAAGCCGCCTCATTGACCTTGCGGGCTTCGGGACATTCCATAGCATGGAAGATTTTATCGAAGTCCCTAATCCAGTTTTCGAGCAGTACTGGATCCTCTTTCCCATAAAAGTTGCTCGGGTTCCTCTGACCTATCTTCTTAGACCAGTCTGGTTCCCGTTCGTTGGCAACATTGTTGTTTGGAGCGCCCTGGTTGTTGTTCACAGCCTGAACAAACTGACCCATCTGAGCGATCAGCTGAGTCACCTGTGGGTGCAATTCTTCAACTCCCTCCATTTGGGCTGACGCGTTGCTTCTAGTGGCGTAGCGGTGTTGCCTATCGTTCATGCGCCCTACACTATTGCCTATCGATTATTTTGGTGCGGGATATGCATGATGATATAACTTAACTAACGCGTATAAAGCAATTCTAATCACATATAACAACATCCGATACACAAGCATGCAATAAGAGTTAAACGCTTAAGTTATGTTATCGAGATACACGCAATTCGAGAAATAAATTTCTCCCAAGTAAATGAGCGTAAGAGCTAAAGCGTGATTGCTTGTCATACATTACCAAAAGAGAGGGTATACAACCCTTACATTCATCAAGATACAAATAAGTTCAGAACGTGGGAATACTATCGTCCCCCAAAATAAAGTACACAACCTACATAGCTTACAAGCATAAAAGGAAAAGTCCTAATGGCAGGAGTGCCTAGACTGACAAAAGAGTCCTTTTGAAAGGAGTGGGAGGGTGGGGCTCCCTACTAGCTAGTCGTCGAAAGTCTCGTAGTCGGTGACCTCAATCTCCGACCTAGGGTTGTTTGGGTCGGCCCAATGCATCTCGGCCTGCACCAAACGGGCACAAAGGGACTCAGGGGTTACAGTCCATCCACCGTTATGACGGTAGCCGGCAGGCTGGGGCCTCAAGGAGTGGTTCACTATGCCACGGTACTCGTGCTTAAGGGCCAAGTAAGGCTCAACACTGGGCAGAGAAGCTAGGATGCAGTGCACCTTTACCAGGTTATGGTAGAAGTTATCGGTACGGTGGTACCTAAGGGCCCAAAGCTCACATCTCCCTTCTACCCTGTTGCAGAATTGGGTGATAGTCTCCCCAGGCCTTCGCTGGGTACTAGCAGGGTAGTCGTCTCTAAACTCCGCGCGAGTCGGGGTTCGGATTCTTACGGCCATCTACAAGGTAAGGAAAAACAATCTATTAGTCTAATATTCCATCTTCCTAAAGGTTCTCTTAAGGCAAGTCACCCTAGGAGTGTGTAAATAAACTAGAGCGCATATAAACACGACAGAAGCATAAAGCATATAACAATTTAGCATGTTAGAATAAGTAAAAGAGAACACCCATACACCCCGGCTTTTCTTTATTTTACTTAGCTTTTATGTTGCCCTAATCAAGTTCAAACTTGGTTGTAGTAAATTTCAAAAGTCTTAGTTTTTAAACGTTTTCTCCCTACAGTCCTAATTGGATGTCACTGCTCTGATACCAACTGTAACACCCCCGATTTCCAGAGGGACCGGAGATCGGGGTAGTGTCCTCCATACAGGGAATTACCCTTTTGTATAAGGAGTATTAGTAACAAGAAAGTGAAAGGAAACATCCAAACTACTGATTAGAAGTTTACACGATAACATTGTTTGTGGCTGAGTCCAAACAGGACAACAAGCCTAGCAAAAGAGATATTACACCAAAAGTTTGCTCTACGGTTAATTACTAATTGATACTGTTTGCAGGTGAGAACGAATCGTGAGTCCAGCGCGTTACCCCATGCAAACCAGTCATATACCTGCGGGGGAATTAAAAGACACAAGACCGCAGTTTTTCGAGTATCAGTAAAAACTGAGTGAATATACACCTTAGCATGTAAAACAGAACGGCTAAGAAAGGTTACGGGGTTTACATTTGAAGTAGTTTAAACAGTAACAGAGTATAAGTATAAAGATCAGAGTTTGCAATGTTTCGAAAGACTATCAAACGTTCAGAAATTCAATTCCAAGGATATTTTCTCAAGTTGCATGTCTAATCAGAACACGGCACAGCTTCCAGGTTTAGGGACAAAGATGTCGCATTATTAACTCGCAGTAACCAGGAGAGACCAGGGTGAATAATAACAGATGATACTGGCTTATAGGGGGTTCTGATAACCCGACCTCTCTGCCAAGCGTTGTGGATCGGGGTTTCCGATCCCGCTAGTCATCATACAAGCCAACTACTAGACCTTAAGTGTCGACACCCTCTTAAGATTGTAAGTCAGAAGAGTAGTACTAGAATGCTGGAATCCAGCCTACGGCGAAAGGATTCGGGGCGCACGGAGTCCCATATCTTTAGGGGCTAAAACCCAGGGAATCATCACCCGAAATAAGTTTAGGGACTGGAGCCCAGGGGATTATCCCGGTATCTCTTTAGGGACCTGGCCCAGGGAATCATCACCCGATAGTAACGTAACGTAAAGTAACACGACGTAGGCGTATAGCACTGTCGTAGACCCAACTGGTTCCAGTACTTGCGATTCTTTCACTTTACGTTATTAATGAATTCTGACTTAGTGATATTTGAACAATTAGTTTTCCGATTTGAAAACAAGTGATACAGTGACGATTTAAAAGTGAGTACGGCAAGTTAGAAATTTCGGAATAAAGCACGACAATTATTTTCAGATAAACGAGTATCACATGAAAGGAATTGGCACACAAAACTAGGCATGTATCACAAGTATATTTTGAGACGTGAAATAAAATCACATTTGACACGAAAGAAGATAAGTACGCAACGCTAAGCATGAATACTCACCGTGAGAGCCAAAAGTGCTAACTAAGCCGCTACTCGTACACAACGTCGTGATCAACTAGCTCGTCGAAGACAGGCTCTACAATCATACACATAAAATCCTAATCACAAACAAGTTCGTATCGCAAATAGACAATGCATATGTCCTATATGATATGAATGCGAAAGCCTAATCGAATACCCGTAACGTATTTATAAACTCCAAATTTATTTTAGAAAATTAACCAATAATTTTAAGGAGTGAAAACTATTTAATATTCTAATTAAACGAATTTACTTGTTGATAAAATAATATCAAGTTGTACACTTTATTGAAATATTAATAATAATATAATGAAAATGAAATTTAGAGTTATTTCATCTTTTCAAAAAATAAAATCTTTATCGAGTAAATACTTAGACATACACAAATTGTATTTTTAATAACTTATTTTTCAACAACTAGATATAAATATATAAACATAACTAATTTACAATTATCATAAATTTCTATTTTTATTTTGTGTTACAAAACTAATTTATTTTGTAATTATATTTAGTATATAATTTAACAGAAATTAATTAAATATTTATACTAACTAAATACAAAGTAAATACAAGTATAAATACTTATATAACAAGTTTCTGGAAAAGACAGCAAGCACCCCCCACTAACACATAACAGTTTTTAACATGTGAAAAAGTATAGCCTCCAACTTTCAAATTGTACAACAAAACCCCTCTGCAACAAAATTTCATTCAACTACACCCTCTTCTCAAACGGGTTTTCTCCCCGATTCAACACCCACACACACCCACACATATACACACAAACATACATGATTATGCAGGAATTTAGAGCGTAGAAATCGACGAGAGAGGGTTCAATTTACCGGAAAACGGAGGAGGAGAGTGGGTCGGCGATTTCCGGCGAAATCGTGCCCTGGGTTCGATCGGAGCTTGGCCTCCGGTCGTTCTAGCACCTGGGTTCGATTGGGAGGTAGTAGCAGGCAGAGGGAGAGGCGGAGCCGCGATGGTGGTCGGAAACAGAGGAGGACGGCGGCGGCGTCGGGGGTCCTCCGTTGCCGCTGCTGGTGCGGTTGTTGTTTCTGCCGCTGTTTCGACGGGGCAGCGAGGGGGCTTAGACCGTGAGTGAGAGGGAGAGACGAGGGTGATGCTGGTGGTGAGTGGCGACGGTGATTGAAGGTGGTGGTAATGGGCTGTGGTGCTCTGTTTTGCTGCGGCAAAAACAGAGCAGCGATTTGGGCGTGGTTTCCAGTGGTGGTGGTGATTGGAGGAGGTACAGAGAATTGGTAGCGATGGAGGTGGGATCGGGGTGAGAGCAGAGGTGGTGGCTCACGGTGGTGGTGGCTGGTTTGCTGGGTTTGGTCTCGGCAAAGGAACAGAGCAGGTGAAGAAGATGAAGAAGAGAAGAGATTAAGAAGAGATGGGTGTGATGAATGGAGGCTGTGATTTGATTTGAGAGGAGAAGCTAGCTGGTAGCTAGCTGGTGAAGGAGGGGGCGTGGGTGGCTGTTGCAGGGAGGTACAGGCGTGGCTCTCAGGCGGCTGTTGCAGCAGCAGAGGGCAGGCTGCTGGTCGGTGGCTGAAGCAGCAAAGCAGAGAGGGGAAAGGAGAGGGATGTGATGGGAGAGAGAAAAATTATTCGGTGTGGCGGATTCGCGAGGTCACGCAGTGGTTCGACACGTAAAAAGTGGTGTACGACGGAAATTAACTAGCGGCGAATGTTTTAAACGCGACGAAAAATTTATAAACGAGATAACGAGCTATACACAACAAATAATAAATTATTGTTTATATAAAATAAACATTTTAAATTTTATACTAAAAATATATATATATATATATACGTGTTATATAAATAAATATTTATAAGTTAACATTTATAAAACTAAAAAAACATTTTAAAAATAACTAATTAAAATTCACAATTTACTAAAATATAACTAGGAAAATCTCGGGTATTACAATCAACGTGACCATGACTTGATCTTATTGGAGGAAAAGCGATAACAAGCTAAACGGGCTAACAAGAGGTATAAGGAGAGGATCGCACGCGCATACAACAAAACAGTCCAACATCGGGATTTTGCGGTCAGGGACTTGGTCTTGCGCGCTTCAGATCATTGCATGCGGGAGGCAGCCCATCCAAAGTTAGAAGCCAACTGGGAAGGACCGTTCGAAGTTAAAGAAGTCTTTGACAGTGGTTATTGCACAATACAGAGGCTTCATGGGACTGCCACAACCCCAAGTCCGATCAATATGCGCTGGATTAAAAAGTATTATCCTTAACCTCTCTCTTTAAATACATTGGATTCAAATGTCTATTGAATTGTATGTCTAATACTCCGATAAATTCATGCGTTGTTGCCTCCCATATGAGGAACTTGTAATCTTGCCTCTTCCATATGAGGGACTTGTAATCTTGCCTCTCCCATATGAGGGACTTGTAATCTTGCCTCTCCCATATGAGGGTGCTTTTAATAAAAGAATTCTCCCATATGAGAAGAATTTTATTACCTTAGTCGTCTCTTATCATTTTATTTACTTCTCTGCTTATTTATAACAAAAAGCCTATCTGCCAAGATAGCAGCCGTAATATGCGATCTCATGCGATCCAAAGCCTATCTGCCGAGATAGCAGCAATGTTCAAATACGATCTTAAGTGATCTAAAAGCCTATCTTCCTAGATAGCAGCCATAATGTATGATCCTATGCGATCCAAAGCCTATCTGCCGAGATAGCAGCAATGTTCAAATACGATCTTAAGTGATCTAAAAGCCTATCTGCCTAGATAGCAGCCATAATGTATGATCCTATGCGATCCAAAGTCTATCTGCCGAGATAGAAGCAATGTTCAAATACGATCTTAAGTGATCTAAGAGCCTATCTGCCTAGATAGTAGCCATAATACACGATCCCATGCGATCCAAAGCCCATCTACCGAGATGGTAGAAATGATCTTAATTGATCTATAAGCCGATCTGCATAAATAAGCAAGCAACGTCCCATGCGATGCAAAACTTATCAGCTTGAGAAAAAGAATTATTCGAGCAAATATCTGAATGCAAAAGGAGAAAGAAACATAACTTATTTTATAGCAAACACGCATGCGATATTACAGTTTATTGTATCAAACAAGAACAGCAAATGCTAAAGTGCATTTCATTAATAGTCACAGTGACTTACAATATATCTCTCTAGATAGCATCTTACAAACAAAAGCTCATACTAAGAAAATTCTTACTATAAAACGAACGGCCTACTGGCCCTAACAAAAGCTATGAGACGTTATTGTCGAGGTCCTAGATATGAACAAGGATCTTGACTGGTCTTCTGCCCAAGAGATATGCCAGATGAACCTCATGTCCTGGCGGATGCGGACGTGAAGAACAAGTGGAGAATAGCTCCTGGGGCAAGAATCTTATTGTGCAGAAGGACGAGCGCCATGGCTCGTCACACCTTGTTCAAGAACATGAGGGCAAATAGTTCTCCTCCAGGAAATCTAGAGGAGAAACACTCCATTCATTACGAGTCGGTAAAAAGGTTAGTATGGAACTGCGTCTCGCCGGAAGGCAGCCGGAGATACGACCTGCAAACATAATAGACGAAGAAGAATCTTCGTAGAAGCATGAGGCATTGTGTATATCTTCTTCAAAGTAATCATGAAGAACAGTAAGATTTATAAAGAAGATCTTGAGAGCTATTTCTATGGAACAAGGCACAAACTCAGGTTTCACAACTTGAAATTGCCATGTATCAACAAAAGACAAGCATTGAGGCCAGCAGTCGTAAGGACTCATGCCAAGCCACATTTTGGGATGAAGAAACCAAGCAGCAAGAGGCAGGGTTTATATAGACTCTATGGGGACTCTTCAGTTCCCTGGATGAGTCAGCAAAGCTTGGAAAGCGGGTAAGAATCAAATACTTACGTCTCAAAAGAGGTAAAATTCAATTACCCTACTAAAGGCTATGACGATTCGGTGGCACGCCCTAATTAATGACAGAAGGTCATAATAGGGATGGGCTTCCCAAGTAAATCATGCTTATCTGATAAATCATTAGCGCAAAAATCAAGGTAGATACGTCACCATGTGACGTCATAATTGATACGCATCAAGATATTAGTGCAAATCCTCAAAAGGGCAAAATGGAACATAGAGTTTCAAATAAAAAAAAGGGGGAGAAGCACTAGCATTATAATGATACTTTGTTTTTTTCTAAAACAAATCCTTGATCAAAGGATCTTCTGGGGAGAATGAGAGTGATGCCTCTCTTTCTTGGTCCACTTCTCGCTTCAGCTGTTCGTACTTGGCATTCATCGCATGAAAGAGGTTGACAGCTTCTTCAGCCTTCTACCTTTGTTCCTCTACCTTCCGTCTTTCAGATGCAAGGTTGTGGTAGCCGCATTTCAAACTCACAGCTGCGAGAATTTGGGTGATCCTGTTGAGAAGATACCCGAAGCCTAGCTTTCCTTGAACTTTAGCCCGAAGCCCCTTGCATGTGCTATAAAGCAGCTGCGCACTATTAGGAGAAATGGTCGCAGGAGTGGCCACAGACAGTTGCTCCAGAATCCAGATGGCTTTGGTCAAGAGAAGCCTCCTGTCATACGGCTCTATCTCCAGAGATTTCACAAATGACCACGGGTATGAGAGGCGCATCTGAATCAACCATTCCACATCAGTTTGCTTCATTCCTGAAAAAGTTGATTCAAGTTTAGAGCAAGAAAGCTTTTAAACAAGGGTGTCGAATGCGAAAAATGGTAACATAGCAGTCCCTTCGAGAATCTCACGCAAAGAGGGAATGCGCATTGCTGGAAAAACCGAGGCATGCCCTCGCTGCATTGCTCGTCTGTCAGCCGCGAGCTCGAGTTCATCATAGTTGGCAGGGAGAGTATAGGCCGCAACAAGTGCGACGACAGCTCCAACTTGTGAGCTCCAATGTCCATGATGGGGGACCTCTAAAAGCTCTACCTCTGTTGAAGGAATGGCAACAGTAGTAGCTGCATCTCGACCAGGAACTTCTTCGGCTGCGAGGGGCTCTTGCGGCTCGGGAGCATTCATTTGAACATCAACATTTTCATGTGATGCTATGTATTCCACGACCTGTTCATTTTCATGAACTTAAGCTCCAACACCATCTGTTTCCATTTCCTCAACTGCAGCATCAACATCTTCTTCTATTAGCACGGTGTCATCAGAAACCTCGAGGATATCTTCCAAAGGCTCTCCTGTATACTCAGTAGCTGCGACAGGCTTCTCAACGTGAGAGCTTCGCTCTGGAGCATAAGATGTAGGGAGCTGACCCCTTTGTTCTGGCACATCCTCATCAGCATCGCCTGCGATACAAGACGGGAAAATGTTGAGGTAACTTGTATTATACAGTGTTCTATTATTTCAAAGTCCAAAGAAGCCATAAAGCCTAGTGGGGCGTGGCTAAAGGTGATTGTCACTACTGTAGCCAGCCGGGTCACTGGAGGAGGAATTTCCCCATGTATCTGGAAGAAAAGAAGCTTGGAATAGTGATTCCACCACCACCAGGTATTTTTGTTATAGCTATCAATCTATCTATTTCTTCATCTTGGGTATTGGATACTAGATGTGGATATCACATTTGTCGAAATGTGAAGGATTTGAAAAGAAGTAGAAGATTGGCTAAAGGGGAGATAGATCTGCGCGTCAGGAATGGAGCAAAAGTTGCTGCATTAGCTATAGGCGTTTATGAACTATCTTTGCCTTTTGGACTTATTTTAGAATTATACAATTGCTATTATGTGCCTGCTGTGAGCACAAACATTATTTTCGTTTCTGTTTGGACGAGAAGGGTTTTTTTATTTGAATAAGGACAAGTGTTGCTTCATTTATTTTGATAGTATGCACTATTGTAGTGCGCATTTGTCTAATGGATTGTATATCCTTGATCTAAATAATTTCATCTATAACATAAATACTAAGAGGATTAAAAATATTGATTTAAATCCTACATATCTATGGCACTGTCGTTTAGGCCATATGAACGAGAAAATCATTTCTAGACTCCATAAGGATGGATTTCTAGACTCATTTGATTTGGAATCATATGAGACAGGCGTGTCTTGTTTATTAGGAAGAATGACAAAGTACCATTTCAATAAGAAAGGTGAGAAGAATAGTGAGTTACTAGCACTCAAACATACCGATGTATGTGGTCCGTTTCCCACGCCTGCCAGAGGTGGTTACACCTACTTCATTACGTTTACTGATGACTTGAGTAGATTATGAAGGACAAATTTGAATCCTTTGAATTGTTCGAAGAATTCAAGAATGAAGTAGGGAAGCAACTTGGTAAAAGTATTAGGCTTTGCGATCAAATCGTGGAGGAGAGTACTTAAGCCAAGAGTTTGACGAATACCTTAGAGAGTGTCGGATAGTATCCCAACTCACTCAACCCGGAACGCCACAATGGAATGGCGTTTCCGAGAGGAGGAATCGCACACTATTCGATATGGTGCGATCTTTGATGTGTCAAACGGATCAATATCATTTAGGGGACATGCTCTATTGACTGCAGCTTTCACCATTAACCGTGTTCCATCCAAATCAGTCGAGAAGACACCATATGAAGTATGGACTGGGAATCATCCCATGGTGTCGTTTATGAATATTTGGGGTTGCGATGTATATGTGAAGCTTTTACAAACAGACAAGCTCGGACCCAAAGCGGATGAGTGTAAGTTTGTGGGATATCCTAAGGAAACAAAAGGATACTATTTCTTCAATCCAACCGAGAATAAAGTGTTTGTAGCTTGGACCGGCGTGTTTCTAGAAAGAGAGCTGGTCTCTAAAAAAGAAATTGGTAGGAGTGTAGAACTTGAAGAAATTCAAGAACCACAAAGCACTGAACCAATGATGGAGCATGAACAGGAACCGCAAGTCATTGTGGAAAAACCTGTTCAAGTAACGGAGGAACTTCGTAGGTCAGGTAGGGTACGTCATGAGCCAGAGAGGTACGAACTCTCGTGATTGAGCCCGATCACATACCACTCATGGATGATGAGCCTCCAACCTACGGGGAGGCCATGAAAAGCCCAGACTCCAAGAAGTAATTGGAAGCCATGAAATCCAAAATGGATTCCATGTATTCCAACAAAGTATGGACTTTGGTGGAACTACCTGAATGGGCTCCGCCCATATGGTGCAAGTGGGTCTTCAAGAAGAAGACCGACATGGATGGCAAGGTAGTTTCCTACAAGGGACAGTTGGTGGCTAAAGTTTATAAAGAGATTTATGTATTGACTATGATGAGACCTTTTCACCAGTCGCCATGACTAAATCCATTCGGATCCTACTTGCTATTGCAGCCTACTATGACTATGAGATTTGTCAAATGGATGTCAAAACAGCGTTCCTTTATGCGAACCTCCTCGAGGATGTGTACATGACACAACCGGAGGGTTTTGAGGATCTAGAGAATGCCGATAAAGTCTGTAAGCTACAACGATCCATTTATGGATTGAAGCAAGCTTCTAGGAGTTGGAATCAACGTTTTGATGACGCAGTCAAAGAGTTTGACTTCATCAAGAACGAATATGAGCCCTGTGTTTACAAGAAGGTTGGTGGGAGCTCTATTGTGTTTCTGGTCTTGTATGTGGATGACATACTACTCATTGGAAACGACATTCCTACTTTGCAATCTGTTAGAGATTGGCTAGGAAAGTGTTTCACAATGAAGGACTTAGGAAATGCAGCTTATATACTTGGTATCAAGATCTATAGGGATAGATCTAGAAAGCTACTCGGCCTAAGCCAAATTACATATATAGACAAGGTGTTGAAACAGTTCAACATGAAAGATTCCAAGAAGGGATTCTTGCCCGTGTCGCATGGAGTCACTCTCTCTAAGACTGACTATCCTTCCAATGAGATTGAGAAGAACCGCATGAGTAGGATACCGTTCCTTCGGCCATTGGATCCATCATGTACGCCATGTTGTGTACTAGACCAGATGTATCATATGCGTTGAGTATGGTAATCAGATATCAGTCCAATCCGGGTGAGAGTAACTGGATTGCTGTCAAGAACATTCTAAAGTACTTGAGAAGAACTAAGGATGCGTTCTTGATATTTGGAGGTAAGAAGAGCTCAGTGTAATTGGTTACACTGATGCAAGCTTCCAAACCGACAAAGACGACTATAGATCGCAGTCGGGATACATATTTAGCCTAAATGGAGGAGCTGTGAGCTGGAAGAGTTCCAAGCAAGGGACAGTTGCTGATTTTGCAACTGAAGCAGAGTACATTGCTGTTGCGGAAGCAGAAAAAGAGGCCGTTTGGATAAATCACTGAGCTCAATGTGGTCCCTAGCATCATGGATCCCATGGAGTTGTACCGTGACAACTCTGGAGCGATCGCACAAGCCAAGGAACCAAGATCACACTAGAAATTAAAATATTTACTTAGGATATTCGATCTTATTCGTGATATGATCAACAGAGGAGATGTGAAGATGTGCAAGATTTCACCGGATGACAATCTTTTATATCTGCTCACAAAGCGAGTTGCGCAGCGAAAGCATGAAGGGCACACTAGATCTATATACGAGATGCGCCAGATTGGCTCTAGTGCAAGTGGGAGACTGATGCAATAGTTTCCCTAGAGGCAATCTAATTTTAGTATGAATAATGTTTTGGCTAGTACATTCATTTATTATTTATTGTGATATTTAATATAATGAAGTCCGTAGATACAATGTGTCGTTTATCTTAAATATCTCTAGTCCATTATATTGATTAATAGGACGATCAACTATAGAGTAGTATGTGTAGAGATTGATATGGAGGTATCATGTCTAAAACATGGGTATGCATTAGGAGTAATGGCATACTCGATTGACCCACGACGAGAAGGATACATTAGATTATGTCAAAGTCACAATCGCTTCTCGTAGTGCTAATAATATTGTAATCCTTAGACTTGAAGTCACTAGATACTCTAGTTGTGGAATATCGTGCCTTAACTGGGTAACTATAAAGATAGTCATCGGCCATGGTAGGAAGCAAGCTTAGAGATCGTAGTGACGTAGAGAGGATTTGTCCCTCCCACATAATGGAAGTAAATATCCATGGGCCACTCGAGGGATGGTTCTTATTGAATGTCTGGCCGGACTCAGATAAATCAATATGGAGATATTGATGTTATCTGCTCGCATAAGCATATTCCCTGGATCGAGAAACTATAGATTGGATATACGAGTGTGACTATTATGTCTCGTGTCCAATCTGTATATGGAGACAAAGGGATAACACAATATGTAATATTGGGCACAAGATTTGTCGGGATCACTGACTTATTTCTATTAGTTGGGTTGCATTGATGTGTTGCTAGACACAACTCCATGTTAGTAATAAGTTACTACCAACTAAGTAGAAACCTATGGGGTCACACAACGGATGGATTAAATTGGATATAGGTATTAATTAGTTGGACTAATTAATAAAAGGATCATAACGCAATCACAAGCAAACTTAGTAAGACGAATTTGCAAGTGGGCTAATCCATATAAGGACATGATTAGTATTGGGGTCTTTACGTAGTTAATAAAGAGTTATGACTAAATAAAGGAACTCTAGCTTGTTAATTCTCAACACAAGTCATTATTGTAGAGAACATAGCAAATCAAAGAGAGAGAGACAAGGAGGAGGCTGAGAGCCCCAACCCCGTCCGCCCCTCCTTTCCGTCGGCCTCCCTAGGCACGGCTTGGTGCCTCGTTTTGCGTGATCATCCTCCTCCTTCTTCCGTTGCTAGCACTACACGGCGAGAAGGAATCCAATCAAGAATCCAAGGTGTGGATATTCATGGAGACGAAGAGAATATTCTTCGTGTGATCTCTCAAACTAAGGTACACATATTCTATGCCTTCATCATGTTATGATTTTTGTCCTGTGATCCTTGGTGGTATTTGAGTAGGGTAATTTTTTTTATTCCGTTGCGTAACCTACGTCAAAACCCAAGTGGTTTCAATGTAACAGTTTATTTACTAAGCTTAATAGGAAACCACATTAACAAGAAGTGATGTTTGACATGCTCAAAGCATAAAAAGGCTTCCATGGAACTGAAAAACTTTGTCAAGTTCCGTAGAAAAGTGTGTTGTTGGCAAATAGCACAGCAAATTCAATGTTTTGCTTTTCAAATTGCAAGATACGATTTTCTCATAGCCACGTAGAACTATTTCAGTATCATTTTCTTCATCTCCAGACTTGACACAAAGTATAAAGTAGTCCCGTATCATGAGTCTACCCTCTACCTTAGGGATTGCACTTTTAAGATTGAAGCGATACTTAACAATCCAGCCATTACAGCCTTTACCCATCTCAAGGATTTGAAACCCATATGTCGTCCTAACACGGGCCTGAATGAGGAACAAACGACGACCACATTCACAAAAATACACAATCTTGCGATAGAGAACAAGTTTGAGCTTTGGAGGCACTTTAACAACCTCCAACTTTTCTTCACTAAAAGTGAAAAATATCGTCCGTCCACTCCATCCGATGAACGGCCCCATCCTAGTAGAAAGTTCTTGTCATCTTGCGATCTCTCTACAAGATGAGATGGATGGGGCCTTAACCACTTTCCAAGCTCCTATATGTTAAGTATATATTTGAGATATCATATGATCCTCATAAAAATAATTAATTTCTTCTAATACTTTATAGATAGAATTTCAAGGAAAATAGGCGATGCGAGAAAAAAAAGGGAGTTTTTTAAGGATCACAAGGCAATGGAAGCTGTAGGAGAATCTTATAGCACTGTCTGATGGGGTTGCAGACAACATAGTTGGAGTAATGGCACGAGCACAAAAACAACCCATTGCTGAGCTCATTGCACCGCATCAAAGGGTTAATTTCAATGTGAAAGTCAAGTGATGGAAGACTTGTGTTGCTCCGCAAGGGACATCGCGTAAATCTTTTAAATTAAAACAATTATATTTCCTGGTAGGAGATTGTTGGAATGACAAATGAGAATGGCCAGCTCTAGTAGGCTTCCTTCTCTTTGCAGCCATTTTCTTTATCTTCTACTGCCAATCCTTCTAAAGTATTTATCAGGGGAAAGTCAAACAAAAAATGGACGAATTCAAACTGTCTTGATTGTAAGTATTTAATTTCTAAAATTCCTGGAGTCTTCTTGAGCATTGTAAATGACTATTTGCTGAGCAATTTTTTAGTGCTCCAAAAGAGCAACACGTGGTGCTCATCAATCATGTATGTTGCATGCTTCATCAAGTAGTTTATTATAATTTAAATTTTTTAATGTGTCTTGAGAATCACATTCATTTAAATTTCAAATTCATATTCGCATGATTATTGGGAATATAGATGCTTGGACCCTACATTTGAGTTTCTTCACTTCCCATAGCGAACTTGGAGATCTCAAAGGCCATTTGATGCATGCTTATTGAAACATGCCAATGATTACATAAATTAAGAAAACTTCATCATATCTAGTTGTGAGAGTCGTACTTAAGCTATTAAAACCGTAAAACTGGATGTGCTCTCAACTTGCAACTCAACAAGCTATCAAAATTCTTAGGCTTAATTGTTGATTGCATACCCCGTTTATGACATAATTAGCTGATTTCATGCCCTCATCTAAAATTCGCCGATTTCATCCCCCATTTGCAAATGTACAAGCTTATTGCAAATAGGAAAATCCTACAAAAGCAAAATGATTAGAGTAAAAAAAATAAATATCCCTTTCTCTTTCTTATCCATTTTTTTCCGTTGCGTTCTTAAAAAAGAGGAATAGAATGTTGATTATTTTCAACTGAATAAAACCTTCAAAAAGTTATAGTAGTAGTAGTATTTTATTTTAAATGTTACTTCCCTTTATTCTTTTTCCAATCAGAGTTACTAGATCCTACCGTGAATTGCCTAGTTGATATAGAAGTGAATATTAAATAGTAAAAAAATAGAAAATGACCAAAATAAAATTCTTCATACCTATAAAATAGCCTAAATTTAGTCAAAGGGGAATAAAATAAAGAAACTGAGTAATTTGAGGCAGTAGTTTACTTTGAGAAGAAAAATCTAGTAACAGTGTTCTTACCATAAAAACAAAATTTCGATGTCTATTCTTTTAGCACTGCTTAGCTTAATAGTATTTAATCTTTGAAAATATTGGGAAGAAACAGTGCGACGAGTATAAGTTTTTTTTTAATGGATTGTCCAACAAAGAAGCATGGCATTGATCCCGCAACTCCCTCCATTTGCATATATTCTCCATCAAAGAAGCTCGATCCTGCAACTCCCTCCGTTTGCATGGATTCTCCATCGAATAAGCAATTCATTGATCCCACAACTCCCTCGTTTTGCATGGATTGTCCATCAAAGAAGCAGCTCATTGATCCCTCATCTCCCACCGTTTTCATTGGTCCTCCTTCAAATGAGTGCATCGATCCGACCACCTAGCATCCTGAACCATAAAACATGTTCTCAGCACTATCTTGTGTAATTCTAAGTTGATTCTATCATAATTTTTTCAGTAGATGTTGGGATTTCTTATGTGAGATGTGATGACATTTTAAATTGTAGTGTCGAGTTCTTATCTAACACAAAAAATAGTTTATCAATTTAATGAAATATTAATTTGCAACGTCAAGTGCGTTATTATTAGCAATAAAAAGCCCTCGCAACTAATATCTCATTCGAGAATCAGATAAGCGACACGTACGATCTAAGTTGTTATCGTCTGCCAAAAAAACCCCGCAAGGCATATTACATTACAGAAACTTACACACTAGCGACCAAAAATACTTTAACAAAATATCAACTCCGATAACAGTTAAGAATGATTGTGAAAAAGTTTATTCTGGTGGATAGAATTTTGGAGCAGGCATATCAAAGTATGCCTACATCTCTTCGATAACAGTTTTCACATGTAATGTTGCGGAAAATAGAACCCGTGTTGCAGTGGCCTCCTATACATGACTTACATGCTCCAACTAAATCAATTACTGAAAACATGCCATGCGCATCATCTTAACGTAGCACGAGTACCAGTAACTTTTGCAGTTATATTTTCTTATAACACAACAGCTGCAAATGCCTCCTAAGTTTTCAAACGTAACCACCCTACAAGGAATTTGTGTTATAGGGAATAAATTTTAAGCACCCTGCATAAACACTTGAATTGTTGTAGTTCCACAGCAATATTGGCTAGATGTTAGAGCTAGTGATGTCCACACGAGCACTCTGCTATCAGTTCTAACTACCATTATAAACTGTCTAGTATTATCTAATACATCAAAACAAATGAAATGAAATGAAAAGAAAATGCTGCAATGATGAAGTTTTTGGCCAATCAAACTACTGCAATGCACACTTAATCTTCGTACTAACATGGTGTAAGTACACCTTCATATCACTACAAGAAACAGGGGCTATACCAACGATTTTATACCCACGTTCCTTGAAATAGCTGGTATAGAGCACATGTACCCTCGATTTTTGCACCCACGATGGCGACCGTGGGTGAAAGTGGTCTAGCACCCGAGAACACACCAAACGTCCGTAAATGGTGCAACTTATACTAGTGATCGAGCCCAAACTGTGGGCATTGACACTAGTTATGCCAGTGATTACCAAAATCGTTTTTGTTAGGTTACGCGACCGCGGGTACAAAGTCCAATCCTCGCAGTTACTATGATCGCAGGTATAATATATATACATTTCCAACAGTTGTGAGAAACTATTAAATCCATATCACTAACATAGTACTTCCTCCGTAACGCCATTTTTCTCCACGTTATGAATTTTCTCACTGTTCACTAGGTCACTTTGACCCGGTGATTTGGATAGGAAAATGATCTAATTTTTTGATATTTTTCATGGTGCTGTAGCGTAAAAGTTGGTCTATAACACGGTGGAATTATCAAAAAATATTAATCGTTTTGCTATCCAAGTCACCCGGTCAAAGTGACCCAGATACGAGTCAAAAAGTCAAAGCATATACAAAGAGGTGATACGGAGGAAGTAACATGTTCTGGCTCTCAACGATATCGATATTAATGAATTAAAGAAAAAAAAATAGTCTTTTGCTTTTTTCAATATTTTCATGTATATATAAAAAAATCATATTGAGGCAAAAAAGTTTGACTAAAACGGATTGATTTAAGTAGTAGTTATGTACTACCTCTGTTCTCTGAGAATCTTCACAGTTTGACTTTTTTTCTGTAACCGGATCACTGTGACCTGGTGATCTGGATAGCCAAACGATGCAATTTTTTTGTACTTTTGTAATGATGTTGTAGAGTAAAGTTTACTCTACAACATGATGCAGACACTAGCAAATCCCAAGATAAATACGATTCAACAGTTAACAGTATTGAAACGCATATGCGTGAAAAATCACTCAATAAGTACATCACCAATAGCTATAAAAGAGGCACTTTTACAAAAGAAGCGGTATCAGTGCAATGAAAGATAACACTAGAATCTTATTCAGAAATCAACCCAACGCGAAGGCAGTCTTTTGGGTCTAGAAACCGTCGTCACCATCATTAGTGAGTTTCCAAAGTCCTCAGGAGGAAGATTAGATAAGAAGTGATCTTTGGAAGAAAGAATACATCGAAAGTGGAGAAGGACTATCAAGCTTATACTAATAAATTCAAAAATCAGAAATCGCGATCCTCCTCAATCAATGTGTGCTGCGGGATTTTTACCAAAACATCGATAATTGTAGTGTGTAAAATATGCGTTTCATGTACGTAAAATGATCGAATGAAATGTGATACTCAGACTATTAATTAGTTCATCAAAATGTCCCAAGATGTATTAATGTTCTTTAACAATATCCTAATATGAAATGCAATATGAAAGGAACATTTGTGAGGATTAACCTTGTTCCAGTGATACCCAAAAGTCATGATAATCAACGACCTCTAGGAGGTGACAGTGGACGCACAACCCTGAAAAAGGTTTCCCAACTTGAGTTAGTACCATACGTTGTAACAAAATGTTAAGACGTTCCATACCATGCGCATTTTCGATAGATGCAATTGCCGTTATCTTTCAAGAAGAAGGAGTCATTGTAAGTACCCCATAGGCCACCAACCCGCCTGATTTTGTGTAGGCAAACATGTGGGTCTCTTGAATTCTACGGCCGATTATGGGGATCCACTCCATCTATTTACACGTGTTCTGCTACAACATAGGAAGGGTTGTGCATTCCAACACTGCATCAGCAAGATCGCTGATCTCTTTACTCCACTCTCCATGGATAGTCGAAGAGAGCACAAGGACGAAGGCTGCTATCTCATTACCATTCTTGTTCGCAGATTTTAGATGCTTCTTTGATACCATCCAGGAATCATACCTGAGCAATGCGTACAAGCCAAAGTAGAGAGACGCTTCGTCATTCTCTTCCTTCGTGCAACGTTAGAAGAAACTACAGTGCGATGCATCCCAAAGTTGTAAACTCAACAAGTCATCAATATCGGCGTATCGATGGGACTGGTATCTTTTCCCTTTGAATCTCGTGTTTACGGTCTTACAAGTAGCCCCAAAGAGAACACGGTCTCTAGAAGAATTCATCGCCACACGATTAGTTATTTCTCCAAATACCTCAGGAGGAAGATCAAGTAAACGACAAGAGTTCATTGCAAAAAAATAAACATCGCAAGTGGAAAACGAAGACCAAATTATAGGAATGAATCGGAAGATCAATAGTCGTCACTCCTCGTGCCGTGGGTTTATTCTAAAAAAATGTTGTCGATTTTATTTTAAAGTAAAATTGTTGTTGTTTTTGTTAAAGGGTAAATTATTGTTAGTTAGTAAAAAGAAACACGTGAATTTTTTGATTGGGTAATATTTAAATGTGATGTTCACTGAAAAAAGTTATACGCAAAAAGTACGAAATGTGATCATTTATTTTGAGTCATCTTGGTGTAGCAAACCGTTCTTTTGTTTTCTTTTTGAGGAACGGAACCGTGTCTTTGATCATGGGTGAAAGGGGGAAAGTGTCATTTGCCAAAATTTAAAAAAGAATGAAAAAACTAATAAAAATGGGCCGAAAGGGTGAAAGTGTCCTTTACCAAACTGGAAGGGGTTATCGGGTCTTTTGGTTAAACCTGGGGTAAACATTTCGTTTACCCACAACTTGACCAAGATGCCACTATAACGGAATTAGGGAGTTATCTAAGATTTCTAACAGTTTCCTCAAAGAGTTATTAATAAAAAGGAGGTATATGCATTTATTTCATTAGCAAGGCACTTGTAGCACTACTTTATAGTGTTGGGCGGTACTAAAGGCTGATAGAAGTGATGGGGACCAAATCTAAAATTGCATCATTATCTTCCACTCAAAGCGATCAAAACCTCCATGGTTTTCGTCACCAAGCTCGTCCACAGTCCAAACACTGACATAAAGAGTCACATAATTGATTCAAAAGTGTATGGAAATACCTCCAACCCATTAACGACCTATAAGTACCCCAAATTTGGCCCAAGAGTGAAGCAAGAAGAAATTCACAAGTTATAAATGTCTTTAGATGGAAAGGATGACGGGCAGCAGACCCACACCAAGGATGGAGGTACAATTTTTGATGAGTAATCCACCAGCCACCATAACTCAGTATTACCTAGAGAACGGTAACGTGAGTCGTCGGGAAATATGGCTGCCACCAGCGCAAGAACTAGAACCATCGATAGAGCACCCACAAAATCTTTTCAAACAGTGCCCAATTTTAGTTCAGAACTGATTCGTGGAACAATTTTTTAATTTCCAAAAAAAATATACAGTGCAGAGACCAGAGTGGAGTGATAAGAGCTTCTATAACCGGTTGCAGAGGAGGTAGGTACCGTTGCAACATCTAAATAAACAGTTGCATAGTGAAAGTATTTCAGTATACAACTATCTACTTAACGAAAGGTTTCACCATTTCATGAATCCGGCTAGAGTCTGTCTAACCTGCTCGCATTTCATACGAATATATATCCATTTTGAAAGACAGTATCTAGGTAACTAAAACAGGATCAATACTCTAGAAGGGGGGTTGAATAGAGTATGTCAACTTTTGCCAAAAGATTGGTTTTAAACAAGTTTGTAGGAAACATGCAGTGTTTCAAGGTCTTCAAATGAGTTTCAAGTCCTTAGAATATAAATAGTTAGTATAAAATATTGCTGATAGTTTTCAAGGCCTTGAAATGTCTTTCAAAGCTTTGAACTGAAAACCTATTTGGAGCAGTTTAACTTGTGCAAGTTAGAAGCTGAAAAGTAAGGAACAATAGACACAAGGATTTTACAGAGTTCTGGCCTAAGTGACCTACGTCTCTGCCTGAGGGATCTAATCCATGCAGGATTTACAACTCCCTTCTTATTAATCAAAAGATAAGCCCGAGATCTCAAGCACAGAGAAGTCCCTTACTTCGTTACAGCTTGTGTTTCTCTCTAACCCATCTAGTACCTGCTCTAGCTAATTAATATAATAAGAATCTCTTGTTGGTACTCTTGAACAACACCACGAGATTAAGCTAAGATAAGTATTAAACAGAATGATATACAAATTAAGTACAGAATGAAGAACACTGTAACATAGTGATGAAGTTAAGGCGGCAGTGCTCTTCTGTGTTTCTTTTCAATCCTTGAGAGTGTTTGAATGTTTCTGCCAAAGTTGTTTCTGAATTCTCTCAAAAATATATCCTTATTCTGCTTGTTGGAAATGCAGAATATATAGAGGATATTCTTCAACAGATTTTCTTAAAATCAAGAAGCATATCTTTGACTCCTTAACAGTTTCAATCCCAACGGCTAGTTGCTCAAAATCATCAAAGACATTGATCTGATCTTCCTTCTGAAGATGTTAGGAAAGTCGATACATGATTCCATAAGATTAGGATTCATCTACAAGCTGAATTTCCTTTTCTGCAATTAGATAAGTTAGGAAATAGTTCATGTAAAATATTTAGCTAGTAAGTCTTGCAAAAAAACACAGTCAACCATTTAGATTAAGTCATGATCAAACATCTGATTAGTTTGTCTTTCATCATCAAATAGAAATTAATCCATCAAAAGAGAATAGAGATCAAATCAGAAGTATAACTCCCCCTGAGTTCATGCAGTGTATTGCAGAGTTGTTCAAAGGCTTTGAAAGCTGTTTCAAGGCCTTGAAATAGTCTGTGAACTTACAATTTCCCCCTTGATGAAAGAAAAACCACTAATCTATTTGGTACTATGGCAGAACAGTTATATGGAATCAAAATAAACAGTTATATGGAATCAAACACTAACATATTAACTTCATAGCTGAAATAAAACCAAATAAGTAAGCTGCAAAAAACACTAAAGCAGTTCAGCAGTTCAAGTATCCAAATAACCTACTGATCTTCACAAGATCTTATTATCATAAAAAATAACACCTAATTTTCCCCCTTTTTGACTTCATAAATAAAACAGAGAGAACATGTTGGATCAGAAGTTTTTGAAAAAGCTTAGAAAACCTGAAAATAGAGGAAAATATTTTCAGTGCTTTAAAAAGGATTTCAAGGCTTTAAAAATAGGGTAGAAAGAAAGGCTAGAATCAAGGTTTTGGGTCTGCATCTGTCTTGTCTCCAGTATCTTCCCCTTGATCACTTTCTTCCTCATCTGAATCTTCAACATCATCACCTTGAGTAGCTTCATCTCCAGGTTCAAATAGGTCAGCAGAAGTCATAGGTTCCTTTCCTTTCTTCTTCTTCTGCAAAGACTCACTGAGAAGCTCCTGAGTGTCAACGCTATCTTCATCAATCGATCCCTTATCTTCTGCAATCTGTTTCCCAAATTCCTATTTATCAACTTATTTCTCAGTACCCTGATCTCCTGCAGCTTCATCCTCAGTAGTGTCTTCTCAAACAAGTAAGTTGTAGAGCCTACCTTCTTTGATCCTTCTGGAACTTGTGAATCTTCTTCCTCAGCATGGATCAAAATAATACTTTTAAAGACACTTTCAACAATGTATTTCATCTTTTTGCGTTCAACACCTAGCTCAAAATATCCCTGCTTCAATTCATCCAATTCATTCTCAATGAAATCCAGCCTTTGAAGCACCAGGAATTGGTCTTGAGATGGAGGTAGGGTTAAAGGATAGGGTAGGGACTTAGTTTTAGGAAACTTCTTAGACTGTAGCTCCTCAACAAACAATTCAGAGTAGAGTTTCCAAACTCCCTCACTGGCTTTAACGATTCCAATCCTTTGAAAACCTTTTCATCAAGCATTCCAAAGCCAGTTGTATTTGTCTATTCCCTGTCTATAGGTATGTCTAGGTGATCAAAGAACAGGGTGAGGAGATTGGCATAAGGTAGAGTGTGCTTCCTTCGTTTGGTGCAATAATAAAGCATGTGATCCATCACAATAGTTGGCAAATCTATCTCATAACCATGCATGATCAAATACAACAAGTATAGAGCTCTGTCAGAAAACAACTCCTTATAATTCTCCTTAGGAACTACACACCTCATCAAAATGGTAACATAATTTTGGCTTCAATAGTCAACACAGAGTGTGTCAGCTGTTTTAAAGAGGTAGCTACATTGGGTAGAAAGAATTCTTCCTTAGCCAATTTGAAGGCTTCAGCTCTGCTATGATGTTGTCAATGTTGGACCTCTTAGGACACCCTAGAACATTAGAAAACTCATTGTGATCTAACTTCGTCTCTTTTACAGCAATCATAGAAGAGATAGCTAGATTCAAGGTCTTGATTTGCTTCATTTTAAGATAATATAGTATGGTAAGTCTAGGGTATGCAACTTCTGATCGGTTAAGAATCTTCCATAAAGAAATATGTTTAACCTCCTAATGAACTCCAGATTCATACCATTCAACATGCTGATGTTGATCATACCACAATATGCAATAGGCGAATAGGAAAAAGCATCCAACCAAATTTCTTTGGCTGAATGACTAACAAACCATTTACTAGAAAGAACTTTCTTACCAAGAGAGGTTTGTTTTTCAGAAAAGATCTGAATTTCCTTGCAAGTATCCTTCTATGGTAATTCAATCTCTTTGCAAGTGACCTTGTTTTTTCCTTTTTTAGACTTTTGAGGCTTCTACTTTATTGATTTAGGGCTTCCAATCTGAATCCCTTTCTGTTTCTCAAACTCCCCTGTTGGATCTGACTTCTTCTTCTTGCTTGAGATAGCGATCTGTTCTTACTTTTCCTTCTTTCACTTATTCTTTGGTAGAGGAGACGAGGTTTTAGGTAGACTAGGAGTTCTAGAATTCCTCGTATGATGGATTGCACTTCCTCTTCTGCAGACTTTCTCTTTTTAACCGAATTCTTCTTGGAGCCTTCAGCCATCTTGATTTTCTTTGAGGTTCTTCGGAATTCCATTAGGGTTTGGGGTATTTTAGAAGAGAGATGGAGGAGTGATAGGTACGAGAGAGAAGAGAGGAAATTAGTAGAAAAGGGTTTGAGTTTGAATAGGAAACAAAATATTCCCATATATTTGAGAAAAGAAGTTTGACTGAAATTCAAACTCCACAAGGAAATAAAATAATTTTCAAGGAGTTTAGAAAGAAAATATTTTGATTTCAACAACAATTTAGGAAATTACCTACAGAGATAAAACCCAGCATTGGTGATCCTTTCATTGACTATGTAATATACAATTTTATTTTGAAGGCTTTGAAAATAGTTTCAAAACCTTGAAATACTGTAATTAGGAAGAAAGTAATTTCAAGGCTTTGGAAAGAAAGGCTTTTAAAATCTTTCCAAAACTTTCAAAACTCCTAACATTACCTGATACTCCCCCTAAACCAATGATTCCTTATTAGCATGCCCAGTTCTAATCTTAGGGCCGAGAATTTTCCTCCGGAAATGCTTTAGTGAAGATATCTGCAAATTGCATGTTTCTAGGTAAAAATTCAAGAGAGATATCACCTTTATTTTCATGATCTCTGATGAAATGGTGTCTGACATCTACGTATCTGATTCTTTAGTGCTAGATTGGATTCGTTGAAATAGAGATTGCACAAGTGTTATCACATTTGATAGGAATATTTCTTAATTTAAATCCCAAGTCTCTCATCTGTTGAGCTATCCATAACACTTATGAGCAACAATCTCCAGCTGCTATGTATTCAGCTTCTACAGTTCGCATTGCTACAAAATTTTTCTTCTTAGAATGCCAGCTTATCAAGGATGATCCAAGATATTGGCAACACTGTGAAGTGCTTTTTCTGTCAACTTTATACCCTACAAAGTCAGCATCTGAATATCCACACAGAGAGAAGTTATATTGTTTTGGATACCAAAGCCCTAAATCTTTGGTACCATTCAGATATCTGAAAATTCTTTTGACATAACCTAGGTGTGATTCCTTTGGAATATATTGGAATCTAGCACACATGCACACACTGAACATGATGTCTGGCCTACTAGCAGTAAGATAGAGAAGTGAACAAAACATACCTCTATACTCTTTCTGGTTCACACTCTTATCATTTTTTATCTTTTTCTAAAGACATAGTGGAAATCATGGAGTTCTGACTACCTTGGACTGGGACAAGTTGTATTTGTTTAGCAAGTCCTTGGTGTACTTGCTCTGTTGTATAAACGTTCCCTTCTTCATTTTATGCACATGAAGTCCAAGAAAGAAATTTAACTCTCCCATGAAGCTCATCTCAAATTCCCTGCTCATAAGACTTGAGAAATTCTTATAAAGAGAATCATTAGTAGCACCAAACTGAATATCATCAACATATATATGTACTACAAGAATATCTTTCTCATGAGTCTTTGTGAAAAGGATTTTGTCCACTAGTACTCTTTTGAAACCATTTTCAAGTAGAAACTTTGACAATCTTCATACCAAGCCCTTGGAGCATGTTTCAAACCAGGCTTTGTCAAAGTTTATTGACATAGTTTGGAAACTCATCACTTTCAAAACCAGGAGGTTGAGCAACATAAAATTCTTCTTGAAAATAACCATTCAGGAAGGCAATTTAACATCCATTTGAAAAATTTTGATGTTTTTATGAGATGCAAAAGAAAGTAACAATCTAATTGGTTCTAACATGGCTACAGGAGAAAAAATCTCCTCATAGTCTATACATTCTTCTTGATTGTAGCCTTGAGAAACTAGTCTTGCTTTATTTCTGATAATTTTACCATTCTCATCAAGCTTGTTTATGAACACCCACCTTGTGCCAATCAAAGACTTATCTTTGGGAGGAGGAACTAGATTCCAAACCTTGTTCCTTTCAAACTCATTGAGTTCACTTTGCATAGCAATGATCCAGTCTGCTTCTTCTAATGGTTCCTTCACATTTTTAAGTTCTACAATGGAAACAAAAGCATTAAAATCACACAAGTTCATTAACCGAGATCTAGTTTGAGTACTAGCGGATGGATCAGAATTATTGTTGTTTGATGGATGTGTTAAAAGGTATTTGAATCTCTTTCTTGATGTCTTGGGTTCTGGTTCTCCATGAAGCTTTTCAAGTCTTTGAAAGCTTGAAGAGGTGTCTTGATCATTCTACTTTTCTTGATAATATGTTTAAAGGCTTTGAGATGCATTTTCAAGGCCTTGAAAATGTTTTCCTTTATCCTGCAAGTTTTCTTTGGATCCACCTTCTGGATTTTCATTTGAAAATGTTTTCTGCTATCCTGCAAGTTTTCTTTGGATCCACCTTTTGGATTTTCATCATCTAACTCATGCTTGTTCAGATTTAAGTCTGCAAAATTTTCAATCAAAGAACCATCATAGATTTTATCAAATTCAACATGAATGCTTACTTCAACAAGCTTGGTTCTCTTGTTACAGACTCTATAAGCCAGGCTAGTCAGTTAATAACCAAGGAAGATACCTTCATCACCTGGCATTAAACTTGCCAAGATTATCCTTACCATTATTGTGTGCAAAACAGGTACACCCAAAAGGCTTGAAATAAGAGATGTTTGGATTTCTCCTTTTGAAGAGCTCATGGGGAGTTTTCTTCAAGATTGGCCTAATCATGCACCTGTTCAGAATGTAGTTGGCATTGTTTACAGCTTCTACCCAGAAAGATTTTGGCAACTTATTCTCCAGAAGAATTTTCCTAGACATGTCCTCAAGAGTATCGTTCTTTCTTTCAACTACTCTATTCTGTTGTGGAGTTCTACGAGCAAAGAAATTGTGAGAGATACCAAACTTGTCACAAAAAGAATCAAATTCAATTTGATCAAATTCTCTCCCATGATCACTTCTTATAGAAGCAATAGGCAGTTTCTTCAAAGTTTGAAGCTCTTAACAAAGCTTTGCAAAATTTAGACAGATCTTCCGACTTTTCTCTTAAAAAAAATGACCCAGGTAAATCTAGGGAAATCATCTTTAATAACTAACATATGTTTCTTACCCTTTGGAGAAGGAGTTATCATAGGACCACAGAGATCCATATGAAGCAATTCAATGGGTTTAGTAGTACTTACAAATTTCTTAAGATTGAAAGACCTCCGTGTCTGCTTACCTTGAGCATAGGCTATTCATACCTCTTCATCTTTGAACTTAATGGAAGGTAGACCTCTGACACGGTATGTGGAAACTAGTTTGTTCAGAGTATGCAAGCTTATGTGTCCAATCTTTCTGTGCCAAAGTTTTGAATTTTATTTCAAGGATTTGAGACATTTCAGGCTTTCTCCTGCAACCTTGTTAGTATTCAAAGAGTAAACATTCTTTGATCTAGAGGTTGTGTGTATGCAATTGCCTGATTTCTCATCTTGCACCACACATTTCTATTTATCAAATATGACCCTATTGCCTTCGTCACATAATTGATAAACATTAAGAAAATTTAATTTAAAACAATCTACAAGATATACAGTTGTGATAGAATTTTCAGAACTGTTACCAAGATTCCTAATTCCTATGATGTTGCATTTTCCTTTTTCACCAGGTGTGATTGTTCCTCCTGAATGTTCTTTCAATTCTGAGAATAAAGAACTCCTGCCACTCATGTGTCTGGAACAACCACTATCCATGATCCACTTATGTTCCTTTCTCTTGGTGATAACGTGCAAACACCATTCACGGCCTTACCCATCTGTTAGACCAAGTGTAAAATTTGGACTCATACTCATGTTCAACCATTTTAGGTGGTCTAACCCCATTAGGAACCTAAATGTTTCTAACTTGTCCCTTGAGTTGCAGTAGAAAAGTATTTCATATAATGTGAGGTTCTCTTCTTCTAAAGGGACAAGTCATCTTGACATGACCAAATATTTTGAAGTAATGATATTTTGGAGAAGGTCTGCTACTGCTTTCACAAATCAGGTACTGGTTGTCTTTGGAAAATTTCCATTATATCCAATTCCAGTTTTGTGAACAGATTGTAGACTTCTTCCAAAAATCAAGTTAAGGTTGTGTTCTGAGCCATCAAGCTTGGTCATAACATTCCTAGAATCCTGAATTCATAATCAAATTAGTCTTTTTTCCCCCAATTCATCATACTGATGTTTCATACCAACAAGATTGTCACTCAAAAGAGAGTTCCCAGTGACTACTCTCTTGACTTGAGTTTTCAAGACCTTGAAATTGGTTTCCAAGGCTTTGAAATCTCTGTGAGTTTTGGCCTGAGAAATTTTAAGGTTATTGTTTTGACAAACTAATTTCAAATTCTATTTTTCTTGCTCAAGAAATTCCTTTTCCAAAGTCTTGATTTCATTTAGATAATCTTCCTCATTGAAAAGAATTGTTCTGACTATTTCAGAAAGAATATCTGCAGGTTTGGACATAAGACTTTGTACCATTACCTCAATGTTCTTTTCAAAACCTTAATCATGCTTGGTCATAAGGCATAGGTTGTGTTGATCAACTTCAGATTCATAATCACTGGAAGAATCAGAATGACTCCAAGAGGCTACCATAGCTTTCTTTCTTCTTTCATGATCCTTCTTTGAAGAATGTTTTCTTTTGTTGTGAGGACAATATCTAATCAAGTTTCATGAATTTCCACACTTAAAGCAATTCATAACTCAGGGCTTATGAGAAGAGTTTTTAGCTTTGTATTCCTTGCTACCGGAAGATTTGTATTTGTCCCTGCTGAAGTCTTTGTTTCCAAAGTTTTTCTTCACCTTGAGAATTCTGGTCAAAGCTTTGGAAATAAGAGAAAATGGATCTTCTTGATCATCTTCCTCCTTTTCAAGGCTTTGAGATGGTTCATTCTCTTTAGCCTTTAGTTCTAGGTTCTTCACACTTTCTGTAGTAGTTCTCCAACACCTTCATTCATATAGATTTCATGAGTGGGGTAGCTTTCCCTGTAAATCATCCGGTTGAAGAGATGATACATCTTGAGCTTCTTCAATAGTAGTGGTTTTTTGGTTCCCGTTTTGATTTGGGAAGGCTTCTCAAGATCTTCCTGACTTTCTCTTCATTGGAAAATGACTTTCCCAAGGAATTCATATTGTTGACAATATCTGTGAACCTCTTGAACATGTCCTTGATGGATTCATCTCCATTCATTTTAAACAGTTCATACTGTCTAAGGAAATGTTGATCTTTGTTTGCTTCACTTGGTTGGTTCCTTTAAAAGTCGCCACGAACTTCTCCCATATTTCCTTAGCTGTTTTGCAGCCTGATATCCTGTTGAATTCATACTCTCAAAGCAAAGTATAAGAGATTCATAGCTCTGTATATTTTAAAAAGCTGTTCTAATTCAGAAGTAGAAAGTTGATCCTCAGTTTGTATAGAATGTATGAGGACCATTCTGGATGATGGACCACAACTCAACATCTTGATCAATGATGAAGATTTTCATCGTGGCTTTCCAGTGCACAAAGTTGTATCCACATAATAAAGGAGGTCTATTAGCAGCTCTTCCCTACTAGAAACCACCATCATCTACAGTACTCATGATCACAAAATTGTTAGATTTGTACAGTGATACAAGCTCTGATACCAACTGAGAAACAGTATGTAGGTAACAAATACAAGATCAATACTATAGAATGGAGGTTGAGTAGAGTATGTAACCTTTTGCCAAAAGAGTGGTTTTAAACAAGTTTATAGGAAACAAGAAGTGTTACAAGGCCTTGAAATGAGTTTCAAGTCCTTGGAATGAAAACAGATAGTAGAAAAGATTGTTGATAGTTTTCAATGCCTTTCAAGGCTTTGAACTGAAAAACTGTTTTGAGCAGTTTAACTTATGCAATTTAGAAGCTGAAAAGTAAGGAGCAATAGACACAAGGATTTTACATAGTTCAGTCCTCAATGACCTACGTCTCTTCCTGAGGGATCTAATCCCACCAGCTAAGCCCTATATCTCAAGCAAAGAGAAGTCTTTTACTCTGTTACAGCTTGTCGTTCTCTCTAACCTATCTAGTACCTGCTCTAGCTAACTGATCTAATAAGAATCTCTTGTTTTTCCTCTTGAAAAACACCAAGAGATTAAGATAAGATAAGTATTAAACATATTGATATACAAATGAAGTACAGAATGAAAACACTATAACACAGTGATGCAGTTAAGTCTACATTGCTCTTTTGACGCTTGGATTGAGTGAGATGATTATTCTTCTGTGTTGCTTGTCAATCCTTGAGAATTTTTGAATGTTTTTTCCAAAGTTGTGTTCGAATTCTCACAACAGTCTCCTCATTCTGGTTGCTGGAAATACATAAAATATATAGGAACTTATTCAATATATTTTCTTAAAATCAAGCAGCATATCTTTGAATCCTTAACAGTTCAATATCAACGGCTAGTTGCTCAGTATCTTCAAAGATATTAATCTTATCTTCCTTCTGAAGATCTTAGGAATGACCAGACATGATTACATAAGAGTATGATTCATCTGCAAGCTGGATTTCTTTTTCTGCATTTAGATAAGTTAGGAAATAGTTCTTGCAAAATAGGTAGCTAGTAAGTCCTGCAACGTCGTCAACCATAGAGATTAAGTCATGATCAAACATCTAATTAGTTTGTCTTTCATCACCAAATAGAGAATAATCAATCAAAGGAGAATAGAGAACAAATCAGAAGGAAAAATCCTCATGAGTTCGTGTAATGTATTGCAGAGCTGTTGAGCGATTCACTCAAATCTTCTTCATCACCCGAAATTCAAACTCAAATTGAAAATGTGCAACTAGATTCTACCAGAAGTCCGATCTAGTATGCCTTTGCGAATCGAGTAAGTATTCTGAGAGGGAGGAAGAGGGAGTGAAGGAGAGGCATACTACATTGGAGGGAGTAAGGAAGAGAACATGAGGAAGATAGAAAGAAAATAAGAGAGATAATATATCGAAGAGGGAGCCGGAGAATTAAAATCGAAGGAAGACATTGAAAAAGAAACGAGAAGAAAATCTGAGACTATGAGATTGAACGGCAGCCTAACCATCATGTGCCACCAACATCACCATCATGCGCCGCCACCATTCATGTTTGATAAGTCTGAAGCTCATGGATATTATGATATGAAAATACAAGCAGAGAGCTTAACTCCTTGATGATGAAAGCCAGAAACACAAGCACAAGTAATTTCTAAGTACCAAAGCTTCAAAGCTTTGAGTTACTGTAGCAGTTCTATATGCTATATTATCTAACTGTTTTGTGCAGGTTTTGGTTAGGTTTTGATATTGTTTTGTTTAATTATATAATTATATTCAGCAATATATGTTTTAAGATGATCACTGCATGGATTAAGTTGGATTGAAAATCCAATATACATTCTTGTGAAGTTAGCAGGCAAAGCTTCAAAGCTTTGAGATTTTCTAGTCACTCTTTAATGCTAAGTTCTACTAACCCTCTTTATGTGTGCAGATGGATCCAGTGTTATTTGGATGATGTTACATGCTGATTATTGTCTATTATTGTGGACTCTATATTGGTTTTTTTATATATTCATTATGAAAGTGTGAGTATGCAGATGTATATGCAGCTAAGATACTCTGGAAGGCGGGGGGGCCTTGAATAGAGTATGCCAAATTTTTGCAAAACTTGCCAGGAAGATGATAACTAGTGCAAACTGAGAAGTTCAAGGCCTTGAAAAGAAATTCAAGCCTTTGAAGTAGATGCAGAAAGTATAGAGCAATTATGCCTTTTTCAAGGCCTTGAAAACAAGTTCAAACCCTTGAAAAATAAACAGTTTTTGTGTGCTGCAAAAGCTATGAAAGTAAATGAACTGAAAATGCAGAAGACAAGTGATTTATAGAGTTCAGTCCACTTGGACCTACGTCTCTACCTCAGGGATTAGATCCCTGCAGGATTTTCAACTCAATTCTTTAATCAAAAGCTAAGCCCTAGAACTCAAGCACAGAGAGTTCCCTTACTCTGTTACAGCTTGTGATTTTCCCTAACCTGTCTAGTACCTGCTCTAGCTAATTGATTAAATAAGAATTCTCTATTTTCACTTTGAACAATTCTTGATAAATAAATGTAGAAATAATACAGAAATGATCTACTAATATAGCTCTATATAGAAGAACACTTAAGAATAGAAAACTGCAGTGAAATGCAGTGAACTTCTGTAAATGGATTGGAAGAATGATGAGCTTCTTTGATGCTTGTCAATCCAGAAATCTTTCTCTGTATTTGCCCATTAAGAATTGTGTCTTGTTGCTTCGGATTTGAGCTCTATTTAAACTTCACACAGCTCTGCAAATCTCCCCAGATTTTCAGCAACAACCTTCCTATTTTGTAGGCAACAGAGTTTGACTACTTTGAAATCTTCTCCAATGGTTGGATGATCACAATCTTAATATATATTGTTGTAATCTTTCATTTAACCACCATGAGAATTTTTCATATACGTCTGATTGATCACAGGATTAAAGTGTCCAAGTATTTCCAAATCTGCAGCAATTCAGTTTAGGAAACATTCTTGCAAGACTTAGAAACAAAATTTTATGCATTATCAAGATCAAACAGATGATATATTATAATTAAAAACATGTTATAACAATTTATCTTTCATCATCTAATAACAGAGAATCAAACATATGAAAGAGAGAGTAAATCAATCCAGAGAGGCTGCAGAAGACTCCCCCTGAGAATGTGTATACAGGTTCAAGCAGCTTCAAGGCCTTGAAAATAGCTGAACTATTTTCAAGCCTCTGAGACTGATTCAAGGTTTTGAAAGCTGGTTCAAGTCCTTGAAATAGCCAAGCAATTTCATGTCTTGCACAACCTGATCTTTCAATCTCCCCCTTGATGAAAGACAAAACCAAATTCAGTTTGATCCTTAGTCTCTGCAAAATAAACTGATTACTCCACAATTTAAAACACAGCATTCCAAAAAGATCCAACTTATTCTTAAAACCAACTTACACAGTTCAGCAAATAGCAAATAAATCTAATAGCCAAAAAAACCTTAAAACCTAGAATTTTCTCCCCCTTTTTTACTTTCATCAAAAATATGGAAGATGTTGGATCAAGTGTCTGGAAAATTTTGAAAACTTAAAAAAAATACTTTGAAGAAGAGAGAATGGGGAAGAAATAATAGGCAAGATTAAGGTTCTTTCTCATCCTCTTGATCTCCTGCTTCTTCCTCACTATCTTCACTGTTGGCTTGAACTTTTTGAGAGATCACATCTATTTCCTCAATGAAGGAGCTGATCTTTTCAATAACACTGTTGAATAGGAAGGTGAGTCCTTCCAAGGCTTTTTTCCCATGCTTCATCTTCTTCTTTACAGCTAACCTTTTCTGTTGAGGAAAGACATTCTTGAGATTTTTCTTTCCTGATTTTGAAGCTTCTAAAGGTTGAGACGGATCCTTGTCAAGTTTCCCATTTTTGGGTATGGAATACATGCCATAGGATCCTGAAGTAGTGTCTGAGTCTGAATCTTGAATAAGGATTTCCTTTCCTTTTCCTTTAACCTCAGAGACTGTCTTCTTCTTGTCTCTCTCTTCCAATATGGATACCCTTCTGCTTCTTTTGTGTATATGTCTTAGATTGTTTCTTTTTTGTTGGGGCTTGATCTTTTCTCACCATCGTCTTGGGTGGTGAAGACTCCTCTTCTTCATCAGTGAAGATTTTCGAAGCAGAGTCTTCACTGATTTCTTGAACCTCTTCCACTGCTGTTTTTCTTTTCTTATCTGAGACAGGTTTCGAACCTCCAACCATATTGATTCTATCTGAGGCTCTCCTTGTGCTCATTAGGGTTTGGGAGAAGAATAGAGAGAGGTGGAATGATACGAAGTGAAGGAGAAGAGAAGAAGATAAATACTGAAAGAGGTTGAGTTTCAAAACGAAACTAGTATCTCTCTGATTCTCAAAAGATTTGCAATGATTAGAGAGATTTCAAAACTTTTATGCCGTTGGAAAATAGAATATACTAATACTATTTTTGGCTAAATCAAGTTTTTGAAAAGGGTAGGGGCTATATTAGGCAAATATCTACAGAGATATCACCCAACATAGAATGATCCACGATTATTGACTATTAGTGTATTAGACTTATTTTCAAGGTCTTGAAAAACAGTAACACTGCAACAAGTAAAAGTCAAAACTTTGAAATAATTTTCAAGGATTTGAAACTCAGTTCAAACCTTTTTAAGCACATACAGCTTACCTTTCTTACCTGATGCTGCCCCTAAGCCAATGCATTCTTATTTAGCATTTCCAATTCCAGTCTTAGAACTGAGAACCTTTCATCTGCTAATGGTTTGGTGAAGATATATGCAATTTTCATGTTAGCATTAACAAAATCAAGAATAATATCACATTTCTCAGCATGATCTCTGATGAAGTGGTGTCTGACATCAATTTGATTTGTTCTTGAGTGTTGCACTGGATTCTTTGTAATTGAAATTGCACTAGTGTTGTCACACTTAATAGGTATGCCCATGAAGTCAAATCCAAGGTCTCTTAGCTGTTGAGTAATTCATAACACTTGTGAGCAACATGCTCCTGCAGCTATATATTCAGCTTCAGCTGTTGATAGAGCAACTGAATTCTGTTTCTTGGAATGCCAACTAATCAAGGATGATCCAAATAATTGGAAAGTTCCTGAAGTAATTTTCCTATCAACCTTGTAACCTGCAAATTCAGCATCTGAAAAACCACTCAAAGAGAAGTTAGAATGTCTTGGATACCAAAGCCCTAAGTCTTTTTTAGCATTGAGATATCTGAATATTCTGTTCACAGCAGTCAAGTATGATTCTTTTGGATCTGCTTGAAAGTCAGTACACATACACACACTAAACATAATATATGGCCTGCTTGCGGTCAGATAGAGTAACGATCCAATCATGCCTCTATACTCTTTTACATTGACACTCTTACCAAATTCATCCTTATCTTAGGATAGTGTAGAGCTCATAGGAGTCTTGGCTTCCTTACATTGAGCCATGCTATATTTTTTTAGTAAGTCTCTTGTGTACTTGCTTTGATGCAGAAAGATGCCGTTCTTCAATTGATGAATTTGAACTCCTAGGAAGAAGTTCAACTCTCCCATCATGCTCATCTCAAATTCCCTTCTCATAACACTTGAGAATTCTCTGCATAATTGATCATTAGTAGCTCCAAATAGTATATCATCAACATATATCTGAAATACAAGTAAATATTTCTCATGAGTCTTAATGAAAAGAGTCTTGTCTACTAAACCTCTTTTGAAATCATTTTCAAGTAAGAATTTTGACAATCTTTCATACCAAGCTCTTGGAGCTTGTTTCAAACCATAAAGAGCTTTGTCAAGTTTGTAAACATGATCTGGAAACTTGTCATTTTCAAAACCAGGTGGTTGTGCAACATAAACTTCTTCTTGTAAGTAGTCATTCAAGAAAGTACACTTCACATCAATTTGAAACAGTTTCATGTTCTAGTAAGATGCAAATGCAAGGAAAATTCTAATTGCTTCTAACCTGGAAACTGGAGCAAAAGTTTACTCATAATCAATACCTTCTTCTTGATTGTAACCTTGAGCGACTAACCTTGCTTTGTTTCTGATCACATTGCCACTTTCATCCAACTTGTTTCTGAATACCCATCTGGTACCAATGACAGACTGGTTTGAAGGTGCAGCAACCAGGTTCCAAACCTTATTCCTTTCAAACTCATTGAGTTCAATTTGCATAGCAATGATCCAGTCTGCTTCTTGTAAAGCTTCTTTCACGATTTTTGGTTCTACAAGAGAAATAAAAGCATTAAAAGCACATAAGTTCTTCAACTGTGATCTAGTATGTGTACCTGTGGTTGGATCTGATATGATATTATCATCTAGATGGGATGAGAGATATTTGAATCTCTTTATTGGATACCATGGTTCAGGTTCTTCATAGATCTTTTTTGGTCTTGAAGTAGTGGCTTTGTCACTTGAATCCTTCTGATCATCTTTTCAAGGCTTTGATTTGTATTTTCAAGGCCTTAAGCACCATTTTCAAGGTCTTGAAAATGTCTTCTATTCTCTTTTGAGCCTTTCTTGAATCCTAGTGGATTCTCAGTCACTTCCTCTGATTCATGCTTTTTCAAATTCAAGTCTGCAAAACTTTCACTCAAAGAACCATCATAGCTTTCATCAAAAATAACATGAATGCTCTCTTCAACCAGTTTGGTTCTTTTATTGTAAACTCTATAAGCTTTGCTATTCAGAGAGTAACCAAGAGATATACCTTCATCACTTCTTGCATCAAACTTACCAAGATTGTCTTTTCCATTGTTATGGATAAAACAAGTACATCCAAAGGGTCTGAAGTAAGAAATGTTTGGCTTCTTCCCTTTGAATAGTTCATAGGGGGTCTTCTTCAGAATGGGTCTGATCAAGCACTTGTTCAAAATATAGTGTGCTGTATTCACAACTTCTGCCCAATAATGTTTTGGCAGCTTGTTCTCAAGAAGCATTGTTCTTGACATATCTTCAAGAGTCCTGTTCTTTCTTTCAACAACACCATTCTGTTAAGGAGTTCTTGGAGCAGGAAAAGTTTTGAGAAATACCATGCTTATCATAAAATAAATAAAATTCTAATTGATCAAATTCTCTACCATGATCACTTCTGATTGAAGCTACATGTAGGTTTTTCAAGTTTTGAAGTTCTCTGCAAAGCTTTGAAAATTCGGAGAGTGCTTTAGACTTTTCTTTGAGAAACATAACCCAAGTATATCTAGAAAATCATCTACAACAACTAGCATATACCTTTTACCTTATGGAGTGGGAGTCCTCATAGGACCACAGAGATCCATATGAAGTAATTCAATTGGTCTCGTTGTACTTACAAACTTCTTTGGCTTGAAGGAGCTTCTGGTCTGTTTTCCTTGTGCACAGGCTTTGCACATTTCATCTTATTTGAACTTGATGGATGGCAATCCTCTTACCAAGTCTTTGGAAATCAACTTGTTCAAAGTATGCAAACTGATATGGCCAAGTTACCTGTGCCAAAGCTTTGAATCCTCTTTCAAGGCCTTGAGACACTTCAAACTTTCACCTGCAACTTTGTTATCTGAAAAATATAAACATTGTTTGATCTAGAGGCTGTGAGAATGCAATCTCCTTATTTCTCATTTTGCACCACACACTTCTCTTTATCAAAGATAACTTGGTTGCCATTATCACAAAGCTAAGATACACTAAGAAAATTAAATTTCAAACCTTCAACCAGATACACAACAGAAATAGAGTTTTCATAATTTGTACCAACTTTTCCAATACCAAGAATATTGCATTTTCCCTTTTCGCCAAGTGTTATTGAACCTTCTGATTGCTCCTTCAATTCTGAGAATAGAGATCTCTTTCCACTCATGTGTCTTGCGAAACCACTGTCCATGAACCACTTCAGTTCTTTGACATTGGTGACAACCTGCAAACACCAATCACTGCCTTACCCAGCTGTTAGACCAAGTGTGGAATTTGGATTCATATTCAGTATCAACCATTTTAGGTGGTCTAATCCCTTTAGGAACCCAAATCTTCTTAACTTGTCCTTTGAGTTGAAAAGGAAAAGTGTTCCTCATTATGTGAGGGTCTCTTCTTTTAAAAGAACAAGTCATTTTAACATGACCATTTTTGCAACAGTAATGACAAGTAGGAGAAGTTTTGTTTCTAGCTTTCACAAATCTGGTATTGTTCCTTCTTGGAAAGTTTGGATTGAATCCAATACCTGCTTTGTGAACAGACTGTGAACTTCCTCCCACAATCAAGTTCAACTTGTGTTCTGATCTACCAAGCTTGACTTTGACCAATTCAGATTCTTGAAGTTTCTCAGTAAGAGTAGTATTTTGTTTCTCTAAATCATCAACTTGATGTCTTAGATTAACAAGGTTGTCATTCACTAAGGAGTTTTCAGTGACTACTTCCTTCACTTGTGTTTTCAAGGCTTTGAAACTGGTTTTCAAGGCCTTGAAATCACTGTCAGTTTTCTTCTGAGAGATTTCAAGATTCTGATTTAAGCAAACAAGTTGTAAGTTTTCTTTTGCTTGCTCATGAGCTTTTTCTTTCAAAAATCTTATCTCTTTCAGATAATCTTCCTCATTTAAAAGCATTGTTCTGAGATATTCTGAAAGAGCTTCTTTTGGTTTTGAAATTAGACAATTTACCATTACCTCAATGTTCTTTTCAGAACTTTCATCATGCTTGGCCATGAAGCATAGGTTGGCATGTTCTTCCTCAGATTCAGATTCACTAGAGCTATCTGAATCACTCCATGAAGCTATCATGGCTTTCTTTCTTCTGTCATGATCTTTCTTTTGAAAGTTCTTGCTCTTTTTGTGTGTACAGTCTCTTATCAAGTGTCCTGCATCACCACACTCAAAGCAGTTCATAACTTTTGACTTGTTATGTGAAGAGGACTTACCTTTGTAATCCTCGCTGCTGGATGATCTATGCCTTTCTCTGATGAAATCTTTATTTCCAAAGTTTTTCTTCATTTTGAGAATCCTTGTCAAGGCTTTGGAAATTAAGGCAAAGTGGATCTTCATCATCACCATCCTCAGTTTCAAGGCTTTGTGTTCTCTCATTCTCTTTGGATTTTAGGGCTAAGTTCTTAACACCATCGGGGAGTTCTCCATCAACTTCATTAATAGATATCTCATGTGTCAGGAGCTTCCCTTGTAGGTCATCAAGTTGTAAAGTTGAGAGATTCTGAGCTTCTTCAATGGCTGTGGTTTTTGGTTCCAATTTTGCTTTTGGAAGACTTCTGAGAATGTTCCTTACCTTTTCTTCATTGGAAAAATGTTTTCCCAGTGAGTCAAGGTGGTTAACAATATCAGTGAATCTCTTGAACATGTCTCTGATGGACTCATCTGCATTCTGTAGGGTTTTGATTCATGGATGCGCAACGTAAATACAAACAATCATAAAACCATGCAAAACCCTCCAAGGATCACAAGTCAAGAGACATAACGATGGTAAGGATAAGAAATCAATAACACACCTTAGGGTTCTCCACTGATGACTTCAAACGCGAATTGTGTCACGTTCTCTATGGTTGATCCACGCCTAGAGTTGATCCTAGAATCTTCCAAGTCCTTGGTGCTAGCCCGGAAGAGGAAGAGGAAGAAGAATCACGCAAAACGAGACCCAAAAGGAGGGCTTTCGGCCTCCTTGTGGCCGATGGGACGGGCGACGGGCAAAGGGGCGGTCGGCTCCTTTGCTTGTTGCTCTCTCTCCTTCTTTTGTTCTCTCCCACTCTTGTTATGTTCTATAATGAGCATAAGTTATGTGGGAAGGAAGGAAGGAAGGTCCTTTATATAGTCCAACAACTCCTTGCCAACTACCTAAAGGACTTATTCTAGTCCTACTAGAATTCAATTTAGTCCCTTCCTTGCAAATTAGTCCCTACTAACTTTGCAAGGTTTTGCAAAGTGATCCTTCTAATTAATTAATCCAATTAATTAATTCCCAAATCTAGTTCACCTCTATGTAGTGTGTGACCCCATAGGTTCTATCTAGTTGGTAGCAACTATTTGCTAATATGGAGCGGTTTCTAGCAAAACATCCATTCTAGCCAACTGATAGAATAGTCATCTTGACAATCTTTGTACAAGTAATTGTCTCATCCCTTTGTCTCTATATCTGGATTGGACAAGAGACATACAAGTCACACTCGTATATCCAATCCACAGTTTATCGATCCATGGGAATAGCCTTATTCGTGTAGATAACATCAATATCCCATATTGATTTATTTGAGTCTGGCCAAACATTCTATAAGCACTATCCCTCGAGTGGCCTAGGATATTTGCTCCCGTTATGTGGGAGGAACAAATTCTATCTACGTCCACTACGATCTCTAAGCTTGCTTCTTATTGTATCCAGTACACGCCTTTATAACTACCCAGTTACGGTGTAGCGTTTAACGCTACCAAAATCACAATAATCCACAACTAGAATATCTAGTGACTTCAAGTCTAAGGATGACAATACCATTGCACCGCGAGAAGCGCTTGTGACTCAACATAACGTGTATGTAGCCTTCTCGGAGATGGGTCAATCCAGTGCAACATTCCCTAATGCACACCTATGTGTTGGATCGTGATATCTCCATATCAATCCAACCCAATACTAGTCTATAGATGATTGTCCCATTAATCATTATACTGGACTAGGGATATTTAAGATAAACAAAACAATTGTAAATCTACGGAATTCATTATATTAAATATCCAATAAATAATAAATGAATTTCTAGCCACAAATAAATTCATACTAAACTAGATTGCCTCTAGGGCATCTATTCCAACAGTCTCCCACTTGCACTAGAGCCAATCTGGCGCATCTCGTATGCCCATACTCCTAGTGTGCCCTTCATGCTTCCACTGCGTGAGAGGCTTTGTAAGCGGGTCTGACAGATTATCATCTGTAGGAATCTTGCATATCCGAACGTCTCCTCTATCGATAATATCTCGAATCAAATGAAACTTCCTGAGCACGTGCTTGGATTTATGATGTGATATTGGTTCCTTTGATTGCGCGATCACCTCAGTGTTGTCACAGTACAACTCAACTGGATCCGCAATGATAGGGACCACACCAAGTTCAGAAACAAACTTTCTGATCCAAACAGCTTCCTTTGCTGCGCCATTTGCAGCAATGTACTCAGCCTCTGTTGTAGAATCAGCTACTGTCTCTTGCTTGGAACTCTTCCAGCTCACCGCTGCTCCATTCAGGCAAAACACATACCCCGACTGTGATCTAAAGTCATCTCTGTCGGTTTGGAAGCTTGCATCAGTGTAACCCCTTACACGCAACTCTTCCTCACCGCCAAATATCAAGAAAACATCCTTAGTTCTTCTAAAGTACTTTAGGATGTTCTTGACTGCAATCCAGTGACTCTCACGTGGATTGGATTGGTATCTGCTTGTCATACTCAAGGCATATGACACATCTGGTCTAGTACATAACATGGCGTACATGATAGATCCTATGGCTAAGGCATAGGGAATTCTACTCATGCGTTCCTTCTCAATCTCATCGGAAGAACAACCACTCTTTGAAAGAGTGATTCCATGTGACATGGGCAAGAATCCCTTCTTGGAATCTTGCATGTTGAACGGTTTCAACACCTTGTCAATATATGTACCTTGACTTAGGCCTAGCAACCTCTTAGATCTATATAGATCTTTATACCGAGTATATAGGCTGCTTCCCCTAAGTCCTTCATTGAGAAACACTTCCCTAGCCAATCTTTAACAGATTGCAGCATGGGGACTTCGTTTCCAATGAGTAGTATGTCATCCACATACAAGACCAGAAAAGCTACAGAGCTCCCACTAACCTTCTTATAGACACAAGACTCATCTTCGTTTCTGATGAAGCCAAACTCTTTGACCACTTCATCAAAACGTCGATTCCAACTCCTAGAAGCTTGCTTCAATCCATAAATGGATCGTTGCAATTTACAGACTTTGTTGGCTTGCTTTGGATCCTCAAAACCCTCCGGCTGTATCATATACACGTCCTCGAGGAGATTCCCATAAAGGAATGCTGTCTTGACATCCATCTGCCAAATCTCATAGTCATGGTATGCTGCATTTGCAAGTAGGATTCGGATGGATTTGGTCATAGCGACTGGTGAAAAGGTTTCATCATAGTCAATACCATGAATCTGTCTGAATCCTTTAGCCACCAATCGGCCCTTATAGGTAATCACATTATCATCCATGTTGATCTTCTTCTTGAAGACCCACTTGCACCCTATGGGCCGCGCCCCATCGGGTGGTTCCACCAAAGTCCATACTTTGTTGGTATACATGGATTCCATCTCGGATCTCATTGCTTCTAGCCACTTCTGAGAGTCTGGTCCATTCATTGCGTCCTCATAGGTAGTAGGCTCATCATCTATGAGCATCGTGTCACCGGAATCGGTCACGAGAAGTCCATACCTCTCGGGTTCCTGGCGCACTCTACTAGATCTACGAAGCTCTTGTGTTACCTGAACAGGTTGCTCCACAACTGCTTGTGGTTCCTGATCATGTTCCATAATCGGTTCAGCGATTTGTGGTTCTTGAACCTCTTCAAGTTCTACATTCCTCCCACTTGCTTCTTTAGAGACAAATTCTCTTTCTAGAAACACGCCGGTCCGAGCAACAAACACTTTGTTCTCGGTTGGATTGTAGAAGTAGTATCCCTTAGTTTCCTTAGGGTACCCCACAAATTTACACTTATCCGATTTCGGCCCTAGCTTGTCTGATTGTGAACGTTTTACATAGACATCGCAGCCCCTAATCCTCATGAACGACAGTGTGGGACGCCTCCCACTCCACATCTCATATGGTGTCTTCATGACTGATTTAGATGGAACTCGGTTAATGGTAAAAGCTGCACTTAATAGAGCGTAGCCCCAAAATGATAATGGAAGATAGGTTTGACACATCATAGATCGAACCATATCCAATAGGGTTCGATTCCTCCTCTCGGACACGCCATTCCATTGTGGCATTCCGGGTGGAGTGAGTTGGGATACGGTCCCACACTCTCTAAGATAGTCGTCAAACTCTTGGCTCAAGTATTCTCCTCCACGATCCAATCGTAGAGCCTTGATACTTTTGCCAAGTTGCTTCTCTACTTCATTCTTGAATTCTTTGAACACTTCAAAGGATTCGGATTTTGCCCTCATGAGGTACACAAATCCATATCTACTGTAATCATCAGTAAATGTAATGAAGTAGACATAACCACCCCTGGCAGGCGTAGCAAATGGCCCACACACATCGGTATGTATGAGCGTCAATTGCTCACTAGTCCTCTCACCTTTCTTACTGAAAGAGGACTTTGTCATTTTTCCCAATAAACAAGCCTCACATGTCTCATATGATTCAAAATCAAATGAGTCTAGTAATCCATCCCTATGGAGTCTAGATACACGTTTCTCATTTATATGGCCTAAACGACAGTGCCATAAATAAGCAGGATTTAAATCATTTATTTTAATCCGCTTGGTATTAATGTTGTAGACAGGATTGCTTAGATCAAGGACATAAATTCCATTAAATAATTTCGCACTAAAATAGTGAATATTATTTAAATAAAAGGAACAACAATTGTTCTTTATTGAAATAATAAAACCATCCTTGTCCAAACAAGAAATAGAAATAATGTTTCTGCTCATAGCAGGCACAAAATAGCAATTATTTAATTCTAAAACTAATCCTGAAGGCCGAGATAGCTCGCACACGCCTATGGCCAACGCAGCAACCTTTGCTCCTTTCCCAACGCGCAGATCTACCTCTCCTTTAGCCAATCTTCTACTTCTCTTTAGATCCTGCATATTTCGACAAATATGAGATCCACATCCAGTATCTAATACCCAATATGTAGAGACAGTTAAATTGACATCTACAACAAAAATACCTGGTGGTGTTGGAATCACTATTCCAAGCCTCTTGTCCTCCAGATATTTTGGGGAGTTCCTCCTCCAGTGTCCAGGCTGACTGTAGTAGTGACACTCACCTTTAGTCACACCTTTGGCAATGCCACCAACAGGCTTCAGGGCAGGTTCCTTGGACTTGGCAACTGACTTGCCTTTTCCCTTGGAGGATGAGGCAAACCTTTTGCCCTTTCCTTTCTGTACCATCATAATGGCCTTTCCCTTACCCTTGTTGATGCTCTGTTCAGCTATCCTCAACATATTGAGTAAATCAGGCAGTGGTTTCACGATCTCGTCAATGTTATAGTTCATGATGAATTGTCCATAACTCTCGGGCAACGATTGCAACACGAGATCGGTTGCCAAATCTTGGCCGACCGGGAACCCTAGTCTGGCGAGATTCTCCAAGTACCCGATCATACGGAGTACATGGGGTCCCACCGGGTTCCCTTCTGCCAGATGACACTTGAACAGTGCCTTAGAGACCTCATACCTCTCTACCCTTGCCTGCTCTTGGAAGAGCTGCTTCAGATGTTCGATCATATCGACAACATTCATGTTTTCGTGTTGCTTCTGAAGCTCAGAAGTCATGGTGCATAGCATAAGGCAGGCCGCATCATTAGCGTCATCTACACGCTTTTAATACGCCTTTAGGGCAGCAGGTGTTTGGTTCTCTGGACCTTCTGGAACATGCTCCTCTATTGCGTACAGTTTCTTCTCTTGCTTGAGAACAATTCTCAAGTTTCTGTACCAATCAAGAAAGTTGGTTCCAGAGAGCTTGTCCTTCTCAAGGACAGATCGTAGGGAATGTTGTGAACTCGATGAGTTGTTTGCCATTTGGAATTCTACAAAAAGGAAAATACGCAAGTATTTGTGAATTTTTTACTATATTCAATAATGGCTAGTTTATCAAATATAGCTCCCACTATTTTACTACGGATTAATAACCCTCAAGATATTAATGCGGAAAATATCCTTATATTTTCTAGTGGGCCAAGATCCATGTTTCACCTCCTTATGAGCTTGCTTTGGCAAGTCACCCATAATTTAGCTACTTTAGGTAGGAACAATTCCAATTGCATCCATATGCAACTCTTGGTTCGATTGGGCAAATAACTCCTTATTTATCCATCCATATGGATAATCCCAGTTGATTGCCTCTAGGTTTCTTAATCATATTAATAGCCTAGTTGTGTTCAACCTCTTATCTATACAATTGCACATGTTACGTGCCATCGCATTCCATCATTATGAACCAAGTCGCCATGCTTTGGCACGCACGAACTTGATAAATAATGATGATAATGAGTGTTTAAAGAGAAGGCAAGAACACAATATTTGAATTTTGAGGGATTTTAAATTCAATTTTAATTGTTTTGTTGATCAATATCAACTAATCTATCTATTTGAGTTTGGGCACAACTCCAAATAATAGATCCGGGTTGTCTAATTATCTTATTATCCTAATTGCATGCATCATCCATACACCAACCACACAATAATAAGACAATAAAATAAACAACCACAAAATAGAAATTAAACGTGATGTGGATATGGCCTTTTCTAGACTAAGATAATTCCAAGCCAATGGAATTATCTATGAACCCTAAAACAAACACATCTCCATGCAACTTGATCTTTTGGTCCATCCTTCATAGTTATGTGGAATGCTTGACAGCGTAAACCTATCTTCTTTTTCGCAAGTGTACGATCAAGTAATATAGAGTATGTATTTGTGACTCTGGTTGTCGAACCCTCGAGAACAGTTTAAGTTTTGCTTATTAGAAATAGAATTAGACACAAAGCCTGTAAAAAGGAGGAAGATTAGGATGTGATTCTACTCACTAATTTGCAGTAAATAAAACAATATTTAGGAAAGCTTATTTTATTTTTCTTTTAAGTAATTTTCAGGAATTGTGGTAGTTGTAAAAATCGATAATTCTAAGAATCTAGGTCCCAGGATCCCCTAGGGTTACTCTCCAGCTTGCCTGGTGTATTTGATTTCAGAAACACACAGTAGTTTTGTTTATGCCAGCATACCAATAGTACAATTTCCTCTCGGTCTCATGCACGTGTCACTCTCCTGCAGATTTTCGGGTCCTCTCAGTCCACCTAATTCTGCAGGTTCGTTCTAAGTCTGCTAGGGTTACAGGTTCTCCTCTCGGTCTCCCCCTAAACGTCTAGCAGTTGGTCTAATGCTTCTGGGCTAGTCCCCTGATTCTTTTCACCTCTCGGTCCATCAAGGCAGAGTACTAAATCCTGTCTTCTCTTCCTAACTCTCACTGGCCACTCTCGCGCACCAGATCCTGTCTATAACACTCCTGGGTGATCAAGCCATTCATGTATGCAAATAAAATCAAAGACAAGATAATAAACAATCCATCATGTATTAAGACTTCAACTAGTCATGCATCTGAAAATCAAACAACCAAATCTGCTGAATTCATAAACCCTAGGTTCACCAAGAACCTAGGAAAAAGGTTTAGCTAGATTGCATTATTGAAAAACACTGTTTCATAAAAGAGACAAAAGATCAAACAAGTTTATGGCTGACTACTGAAAAACTGATCCAATCCTGCTCTGCTCCAATCCTGACGGCTCTGAAACTGTCTGCTGTGATGATGATTGTAGATGTGTGAGTGTAACCCTAATTCTGTGCTGGGACACCTCCTTTTATACTGCCACAGTCTCCAAAACTGATGCACGAAATTCCTGTTCTACCCTCAAAAAAACCGTCCTGGAAGCTTCTGGAAACCACCCTTGCGTTCGAACGCAGCTCCCCTGCGTTCAAACGTAGTGCGTCTGAACGCACATATCCTGCGTTTGAACGCAGGCCTTAACCAATTTTCTCTTCTGTCTTCTGGCCCCTCGGACTTGTTCGTTTGAACGCAGCTCACCTGCGTTTGAACGCACAACTTGGTTTTTCTGCACTTCTGGAGTTGAGTACTGCGTTTGAACGCAGCCTGTGCGTCTGAACGCACAACTTAGCCTCTTTTCTGCCACTTTCTTCCTGCTGCCATGTGGTGCGTTTGAACGCAGCTGCCCTGCGTTTGAACGCACAACTTAGAATTTTCTGCACTTTTTCTGCTCAGCTTTCCTGATACGCTGCCTCCACATCCAAGTCAATCTCATGCATTTCTCGGCACCTGTTACCTGCACATCATAACATGTACCCGCAATCATATCCAACAAACAAAATTATGCATGAAATAACTCAAATCTTGCAATCATTTCATATAAATCTCTGCCTCGTATCAGGTGGAAAATAAGCTGAAAATGGGCAAACTTAACTCTCACAGGGTTAGAACCAATGGTAAAAAGATGTCCTAGACTAATCCCATTTTCAAGCTATCAAAATACCCCCACACTAAACTCTGCTCGTCCCGAGCAGACCCTTGCATACTACCTTGCAGACCCTTCTTTTGCATACTTCAATTGCATACTTCCCCCCTTTTATCACAGATTCATGCTACAGACCAAAAGACTCAACAGATTACTGACTCAGATACAGAATATACACAAACTGACCCAAGACACACAAAAAAATTTCTTCTGAGATGGGGCAACCTCTCTATCATAAACTGAAATCATCAAATCCTCACAAGCTCATTTTGAAATTCCACAACACGTAGCAAGAAATGGTATAGACTGATCCTGCGCACAAACTCACTAAGGTGTCCCCAAACATCCACCAAACCAACCAAGATAAAGCATGTCTTTTGACTTAGAGGGTCCAGGCATCTTAAGTCACTAGATAATTTTTCTTCGCCAAGTCATTTGAGGTTTTCAGACCCTCTTAGCCGTTATTGCGTTTGATTTGCAAATTGTCCCATTGCTGGGAGACACAGCTCCTGTGTAATACGGCTTGACTTTAGTTTCCCTCTTAAGCTCTAAATTGGATTGAATCCAAATTTTCCGTGTGAACGGAAGCACATTATGTTGTTTCTCCTTGAAGCACAAACAAATAATTACTCTTTTTTTTTCAGATTGTTTTTTTTTTAAATAAAGCTCCTCTGTTTTTACAACTGTGCAGTAGAGCTTTAAGAGTGCGGGCTTTTTAGGATTTTCTCTTGGAACCACCTTAAGGGATGGTGGTGTACATTCCCCAACTTCGCTTAGGCCGAAGACTTGTACCGCATAAAACCGACTCTACACGAAGGTCCACCCCAGATTCCAAGAGTCCACAAGTTTCCACGGGAAACGGAATAATCAACTATCTAAAGACCAATTCTACCTAGCACACTAGAGAAGCCAAAAGTATGCCTGTTATCTACTTTAACCATTCCTGAATACCCGGGACATCCTATCGTGAGACTTGTGCACAAAATACTAAAATTTGAAGTATCCCTACTACAGTGCTTCCTACTCTCATGAGCTCTTTCATTAGATTCTCTTCAGTTTCTAGGTCCTAAGTTGCCCTTTCTCAAAAGTTTTTAAATATTTATATTTTTTTTATCATGCAAGGTCAGAAAAGTTGGTGGGTAGACTCAACATAATAAACGTGCTGACTCAAAAATGAAAATAAAATTAAAAATAAAATTGACAAAAATATGCTGACATGGCTATGCAGGAGGACACGATTCCCCACCCCCACACTAGAGGTGGCGCGTCCTCGCGACACTACTGATCTGGCCCGTAACTAGAATCTGTGTTCTCCGGAGTAGACTGGTCAGTCGGCTCTGGAGATGGTTCAGGGGTTCGCCCTCTGGGGCGTTTCCTCGCAGCATGTCGTGCTGCGGCAGCGGTACCAGTGTGGCTGGCACCGGGATGGGCACTGCTGGCCCCTGGGTCTACATGCTGCCTAGGTGGGTACTGGGTACCGGGTCTGCCGGGGTCACCAACACTGTCTGCGTGTTCCGAACTCGGTGTGGGGTCATGGCCAGAGAAGCTGCCATATGGCCTACTATCCTCCATTGTCCAACTGGGACAATTATCACTCGAATAGCGGTCCGGGAAGTTAAATCTCTTACCACGCATGTTGCTCTGAATTTCAGCGAGTGCCGCCTCATGAGCTCTCAATGCGGCTGTGTTAGCGTGGTAAATATGCTTCTGGGTCTTGAACAACTTTCCAAGACCCCTGGCCATTTTCTTGACCGTCCTTACCAGGTAGTTCTGCACTTTCTCTTGGGCCTTAATTTTCTTTCTGACCCATTCCTCATGCTCAGTCCTCTCCAGGCGCCCAAAAGAACTGCGCCTGGCCCCTCTGCTGGACTGCCCTAAGTCGGGCTCGGTCTGCCTGTGTTCACTGGAACTGGCAGATCGTGGCAGTCAAAGGGGACCTGGTAAGGCTGGAAAACCCCCATCACCGGGTGGAGGTGGCGGTGGCATGCCATCACCCCCACCCTGAGGCGGAGCACCATCATCATCATCGTCCACTTGGACATATTCTGGAGGCCCGTGCAGAGCCTCGTGCAAAGCACATCTCATGTTCCGGTACTTGCGTACCTGCACTGGTCGGATATCTCTTAGCTCGCCAGGAATGACCACTTGAAAATCCTGTGCCATTTTGTTCAACATCCCCAGAAGACCTAAACCCTTCTTGCTTTGGGACTCTCTTCGTTCCCGGAAAAACTCACAAATAATCTCCGGGAGGCTCACAGGCTCTCTGGCCATCAGACAGTACACCAAAAGGGCAATATTATAATCTATACGGGTAAAGTGTTTAATACCCACAATCCTGTTGTTTACCCACTCAGTCCACCATCTCGCCTCTCGAATAAGATAGGTAGCAGGGAGTTTCCGGTAGGAAGGACTCCGTTCAGGATAGTACCAAGCAGCGCCTGGTACACCCGCACACAAGGTGGTTAGAATCTGTTCGCTAAGCTGTTCATAGGGATGACGCCTCAGTTCCTGAAACTGACAGTCATCCAACACTAATTCCAGACCCAGACTCTCTCGAATACTCTCTGGGGTGATCCGAATCCATCTCTTTCTGCAGTAAATCCAGTCAATTGACTGGGCTTCACTGTTCATGCACTGCTGGAGAACTACTGAAAATCTCCTTAGCCAGCACAGAACTGACTTGCAGATTGGTAAAACCAATAAACAAATCCCCAAAATGATCCTGCCCAGTATAGTTGAACAGTTCATCCCCCATCGCCACTCTATCACGGGGAAAAGTTCTCTCAGCGGGTATGTCATACCGAATCTTTTTGTCTTGCAGAAAGAAACGGTGAGCCTCCATATTAACAAACCTATGGTCACAGAAATGGTAAACCCTAAGCAATCTGCAATCTATGATGTTCAAGGGTGCAATCGCCCTATCAGGCCTCATATACGGGTTATCCTCATCCATTTCAAGATTCAAAAAGAAAAAATGGAAATCTTCAAAGAGAAGGAAAAGATAGAACCTGGCTACCCAGGGTGAATCTTACGGGTACAGATCTGGAAATTTCTCTCTGAAATGGATCTGTAGGTGTTTGGATCGGATGAGTTTGACCACCCCCACACTGTTCCTGACTTTCTGGTGTTCCTGCGGTGGTAGTCGGAGATTGCTGGCGGCTGACTGCTTCTGGCGGCTGCTAGGGCAGAGAGAATTTCTAGAGAGAGAGTTGAAAACTGGTTGACTTGGGTGAAAATGAGTCACTGTCATCCGTACAGTATATATAGGAAAACTTTCAGAAATTGCAGAATGGCCCCTGAAATTCAAATTTTTTCAAATTTTTCAAAATTTTCTGATCCCGCCTGAATGTGCGTTTGAACGCAACTTCTGCGTTTGAATGCACTGCTTCAAATTTTCTGGAAATTTGAAATTTTCTTGGTCTGCGTTTGAACGCACCCTGTGCGTTAGAACGCAGTGCTTGAAGTTCTATGAATTTTCTGGGTTTGTTGAACTGCGTTTGAACGCACACGACTTGCGTTTAAACGCACTGCTTGTGTCTACCATTCTTCTGATGAGTTGCGTTTGAACGCAAATGATCTGCGTTTAAACGCATGCCTTGTCTCTAGAAATTCTCTGCTGATTGGTTCTTGCGTTCAAACGCAACCTCTGCGTTTAAACGCACGTCCTTAGGCTTTTCCAGTCCATCTTTTCTTCTTGCGTTTGAACGCAACTCGTGCGTCTGAACGCACAACTTGTTAGCTGGAAATCTTCATTGTGTGATCTGCGTTTGAACGCAGGTGTTCTGCGTTTGAACGCAGAAGTGTTAGCCATTTTTAGTGTTTCTTCGTCGGTTGGCGGTTCTGCGTTTGAACGCAAGCTGTCTGCGTTTGAACGCATGCCTGCGTTTAGACGCATGTCTCCTGCGTTTGAACGCACGCCTCTGATTCCTGAAACACTGAATTCGATATTAAACCCCTCTTTCTCACTTTTCTCTCAAATTATGAACATTTTAAAAATATATAAAAAACAACTAATCTATTGTTGGGTTGCCTCCCAACCAGCGCTTGTGATTTACAGTCGAGAGCCCGACTTTGTTACCTCTGTTGTGATCAAGGAAGGTCGAGGTAGATTGCCTCTACCTCTATGATCTCCTGAGGATCTCTGTATGGCTTGACTCTGTTCCCATTCACCTTGAAAACTGTATTGTCCCTTGGGTTCTCCAGTTCCACCACTCCCCATGATGTAATGTCTTTCACGATAAATGGTCCAGACCATCTTGAGCGCAGCTTCCCTGGATAGAATTTCATCCTTGAGTTGTAAAGGAGAACCTTCTGCCCGATTTCTATCTTCTTTGGTAGAATGTGATTGTCATGCCACTTCTTCGTTTTTTCTTTATAAATTTTGGCACTCTCATACGCAGTTTTACGGAATTCCTCTAGTTCGAGGAGTGCCATCTTCCGTTTATTTCCTGATAAACTGTGATCCATATTCAGTTACTTGATTGCCCAGTATGCTTTGTGCTCCAGTTCTACTGGTAAGTGACATGCTTTTCCAAACACCAGCTGGTATGGGGACATTCCCAGCGGGGTTTTGTAAGCAGTTCTGTATGCCCAGAGCGCATCATCCAGCTTTAATGACCAGTCCTTGCGTCCAGGATTCACAATTTTCTCCAGTATGCTCTTTATCTCCCAGTTGGACACCTCTGCTTGCCCGTTTGCCTGAGGGTGATAAGGCAGTGACACCTTATGGATAGATACCCCGTACTGCTTTAGAACCTTGGCGAAGACCTTATTGATAAAATGAGAACCTTCATCACTAACCATGGCCCTCGGCGTTCCGAATCTGGTAAAGATATTACGTTTGAGGAATCTTTCCACGACTGCCGCATCAATCTTCTGACAGGCTATTGCTTCCACCCATTTTGACACGTATTCTACTGCCAGTAAGATGTAGAGATTTCCCAGAGACGAAGGGAATGGACCCATAAAATCAATACGCCAAACGTCGAAAGGCTCGACTTCCTGCCAAAGTGTCATGGGCATTTCATTTCGCTGGGAAATATTTCCTGTCCGGTGGCAGCGATCACAACTCTGCGCATAATCATGGCAATCCTTGAAGACTGTTGGCCAGAAAAATCCTGACTGCAGCACTTTGTGGGCTGTTCTCGGTCCGCTGAAGTGCCCCCCACATTGTTCTGAGTGGCAGTGCTGAATTACCTCCAAAATCTCGTGACATGGAATGCAACGACGGAGAATATTATCTGCCCCTTGCTTGAATAGATAAGGATCGTCCAAGAAATATTGCTTGCAGTCTGAAATAAACTTCTTTTTCTGCCAAGGGGTGATGTCTTCAGGGAGTGCTCCATTGACCAAATAATTGGCTATGGCGTAATACCAGGGCCGTCTGTTGGTCTTCATCTTCATAATATGTTCATCCGGAAAATTTTCTTGAATTGGTACCAATTCTTCTGTAGGGTTTTCCAGGCGAGATAGATGATCAGCAACCACATTTTCAACTCCCTTTTTATCCCTGATTTCGACATCAAATTCTTGCATCAGCATAATCCAACGCAGCAACCTTGGCTTTGCATCCTTCTTCTCCAGTAAGTATTTCAGTGCACTGTGATCTGTGAATATGATGACATTTGAACCTACCAGGTAGGATCTGAACTTATCCAGAGCAAAAACGACTGCCAGCAGTTCCTTCTGTGTAGTCCCGTAATTGATATGTGCCTCATTCAGGACCCTGCTGGCATAGTAAATGACACTGCACACTTTATCTTTTCGCTGTCCCAGTACTGCGCCCACTGCGTAATCACTGGCGTCGCACATCAGCTCGAATGGGAGGGTCCAATCTGGCGTTGTGATAATGGGCGCAGTTGTCAGCCTGTCTTTAAGCACGTCAAAGGCTTCTTTGCAGGCTTCGTCAAATATGAAGGGCACATCTTTTCCCAACAAATTACATAGTGGCTTTGTAATTTTTGAGAAATATTTAATAAACCTTCTGTAAAATCCTGCATGGCCCAAAAAACTCTTAATTGCCTTCACTGTGGTTGGATATGGCAGCTGCTTGATCACCTCTATTTTTGCCCTGTCTACTTCCAGTCCTTTGCTGGAAATCCTGTGTCCCAGCACTATTCCTTCTGTAACCATGAAGTGGCATTTTTCCCAGTTGAGTACCAGGTTAGTTTTTCTGCAGCGAATCAGAACTCTGGCCAGATGGTATAAGCAGTCTTCAAAGCTGTCCCCAAATAACGAAAAATCGTCCATGAAAACTTCCAAATTTTTCTCTATCATGTCAGAGAAAATGGCCATCATACATCTTTGGAATGTTGCTGGAGCATTGCATAATCCAAATGGAATTCGTCTAAAGGAAAACGTTCCGTATGGGCAGGTGAACGTCGTCTTTTCTTGATCTTTAGGATTTATATAGATCTGGTTGTAGCCAGAGTACCCGTCAAGGAAGCAGTAATAAGCATGGTGAGCCAGTCTGTCCAACATCTGGTCCATGAATGGCAGCGGAAAGTGGTCTTTCAGTGTTGCATCGTTCAGCTTCCGATAGTCCATACAGATTCGCCAGCCAGTGACAGTGCGCTGGGCGATCTGCTCCTGATCAGCATTCTGTACTACTGTAATACCCCCTTTCTTTGGTACACACTGGACAGGACTGACCCAGGTGCTGTCTGATATGGGGTATATAATTCCTGCTTATAGCCACTTCATGACCTCCTTTCGTACCACATCTTTCATAATTGGGATTAGTCTCCGTTGAGGCTGGATGACTGGCTTCTTTCCTTCTTCAATTCTTATTTTGTGCATGCAGTAATCAGGACTGATTCCCTTTAGGTCCGCAATTGTCCATCCGATGGCTTCTTTATGCTCTCGAAGTACCTCCAGCAGCTTTTGTTCCTGTTCCTGAGATAAAAGAGAAGAAACAATTACCGGCAGAGTATTATTTTCACCAATAAAAGCGTACATGAGGTGGTCTGGTACCTGTTTTAATTCCAGGACTGGTGGTTCCTGGAGTGATGGGACCAGTGTCATTTTCTGCTCGCCTCCTTCGTCCTTATATAGAGTGACCCAGCTCTCTGTTCCCATGATCTGCTCAGCCTGTTGCTCCTCTGTTTCCACTTGATAAATGTCCTCAAATTCCTCCCATAAATTTTCCATCTCCTCACTCTCCAGATCATCAATTACTTCTACTGCAAAACAGTTTTCATGCCCATAATGGTCAGGAAGCTGGAGAGATTTGAAGACGTTGAATTTCACTTTTTCTTCATTGATTTGCATGGACAGCTCTCCAGTTTTGCAGTTAATAATGGCTTCACCAGTTGCTAGGAAGGGTCTGCCCAAGATTAGCGGGACCTCTCCGGCCTCCATATCCAGTATCACAAAATCTGCTGGAAAAATAAGCTCTCCAACTTTTACCAGGATATCTTCAATTACTCCATAGGCAGGTTTCACAGATCTGTCATCCATTTGAAGCATAATTCTTGTTGGACGTGGTTCTCCGACTCCCAGACTTTTGAAGATTGTCAGTGGCATCAGGTTGATGCTGGCACCCAAGTCGCATAAGGCTTTTCCTGTGTATGCACTGCCCAGAGTTACTGGAATAACAAAACTGCCAGGGTCTTTCTTTTTCAGTGGTAGACCATTTTTCACACAACTGCTCGCTTCTGCCGTCAGATTCACTGTTTCGAAGTCACTCATTCGCCTTCTCCCATACAATATGTCTTTGAGAAATTTCGCGTAAGTAGGCATTTTGGCAAGTGCTTCGGCAAAAGGTATGTTTATCTGTAATTGCTTGAATACCTCCATAAATCTGGCATAGTCTTTGCTGTCATCTATCTTACGTGTCTTCATAGGGTAAGGTACCTCCTTAGAGATTGGCACTGTTTCTGGACTACCCTCATAGTCTGCTCTGCTTCCTGCTCGACCGAACCCTTTTTCTGAGGGTTAGCGGTTGAACTGTTTCCCTGTCAAACACTTCGTGTTCAATGATCTTTGACTTCTCTGCACGTTCATGACTGGGATACGGTGGATCCTGCAGTGAAATTCCACTCCGAGTTGTGATAGCATTGATTTGAGCGCGTGGATTGTTCACTGTATTTGACGGTAAATTCCCTGGGGCTCGTTATGCCTGGTTCTGTGCAAGCTGACCATTCTGTACCTCCAAGTTGCGGATAGCAATTTTCATTTGGCTTACATCGGCAGTTAATGACTCCATCTGCGCAAATCTAGTTTCCCACTGCTTATTGAATTTCTCCATATAGGACTCAAAATGTTATTGTGATAAATTTAGCTGTGGTGGTGCTGCTGGTGCGTGCTGTGTTGGGGCTGTCTGTTGTGCCTGTGGCCTGTGCTGGAATCCTGGTGCATAGACTGCTGCATTGGGGTTTCCGTAACGAAACCCTGGATGATCACGTGTGCCTAGTCTGTAGCGACTAGGATCCCACTGCTGCTGAACATAGTTGGCATCTTCGGTCTGAAGCTCCAGAATTGCTGCGTCAAGGTCAGGTTCATCCACTGATGCCACGGGCTTCTTCTCTGTATACACCTTTTTAACTAAGTCCTGTACCACTTTCGTGAGATTGTCAATCCTGTCATCAGCCACTGGTTCTGCTATGGCTGTGAGCCTGCGGTCATCAAACAGGCGAGTATCCTGTTTGGCTAATTGTTTCATCAGTTCGTATGCTCCATCCTTATCCACATGGTATAGAAAGTTACCCCCAGCTTCCCTATCAATCCTGTCAGCATTCTCCCTGTCAAGAGCATGGTAGAATACCTGCAGAATTTTTGCGTCCCCGAAGCCGTGATTGGGGCATTTTTTAACGACTCTCATCAGCCTGTCCCATGCGTCTACCACCGTTTCCCCCATCTTCTGTTTGAAAGATAAGATCTCACTCTGCATCTTGATAACACGGGATGCGGGGTAGAATTTTGCCAAAAAATCAGTAACACACCCTTCCCAGGTAGTGATAGACCTCGGTGGTCTTGCCTCCAGCCAGTCTTTTGCTGTTCCGAACAAGCAGTATGGGAATAAAATTAGCTTTAGCGTATCCGCTTCGACTCCTCTATATTTGATCTTGTTGCAGTAGTCTTCGAACTTTCCGAGGAAGTCGTTTGGATCTTCATCTGCTTTCCCATTGAAAGGGCAATGAGTCTGGGCGGTCTGAATGGTGGATGATTTCAGATCGAAGTGCTCTGCTGTAATGGGTGGCACTACGATAGCTGGTTGATGTCCTCCGGTCGGGACTTCAAAGTTTTCGACTATCGCCCTTCCAGACCAGTTGTAAGTCCTCTGATTGTTCCTGGAAGCAAAGCCGGCTGCTATCAGCTCTTCAATGTAAAGAGCCATTTGTGCTGGAGTACGTTGCTGCTGTCCTGTGGGTGTTCCTGTTTCGGTTGGCGTGTCTTCTCCGTGCTCAGACATCGCGGCTCAGTGTTTGCGACTTTGCTCTCTGAAAAGTTTTTCGGGATCTTCAAGTGGTGATACCAGTTTGCTAGGCAATCTGGACATAAACTAGAATAACCTGAAAATCAGAATTCAAGAGCAATAAATCAAAAGAAAATAAACGTAAAAGAAAAAGAAAAAGCTTTGAGACTTATTCTAATGTCTTTTTAAGAAAAACTGTAACCGTTCCCCGGCAACGGCGCCAAAAACTTGACAGCGTAAACCTATCTGCTTTTTTGCAAGTGTACGATCAAGTAATATAGAGTATGTATTTGTGACTATGGTTGTCGAACCCTCGAGAACAGTTTAAGTTTTGCTTATTAGAAATAGAATTAGACACAAAGCCTGTAAAAAGGAGGAAGATTAGGATGTGATTCTACTCACTAATTTGCAGTAAATAAAACAATATTTAGGAAAGCTTATTTTATTTTTCTTTTAAGTAATTTTCAGGAATTGTGGTAGTTGTAAAAATCGATAATTCTAAGAATCTAGGTCCCAGGATCCCCTAGGGTTACTCTCCAGCTTGCCTTGTGTATTTGATTTCAGAAACACACAGTAGTTTTGTTTATGCCAGCATACCAATAGTACAATTTCCTCTCGGTCTCATGCACCTGTCACTCTCCTGCAGATTTTCGGGTCCTCTCAGTCCACCTAATTCTGCAGGTTCGTTCTAAGTCTGCTAGGGTTACAGGTTCTCCTCTCGGTCTCCCCCTAAACGTCTAGCAGTTGGTCTAATGCTTCTGGGCTAGTCCCCTGATTCTTTTCACCTCTCGGTCCATCAAGGCAGAGTACTAAATCATGTCTTCTCTTCCTAACTCTCACTGGCCACTCTCGCGCACCAGATCATGTCTATAACACTCCTGGGTGATCAAGCCATTCATGTACGTAAATAAAATCAAAGACAAGATAATAAACAATCCATCCTGTATTAAGACTTCAACTAGTCATGCATCTGAAAATCAAACAACCAAATCTGCTGAATTCATAAACCCTAGGTTCACCAAGAACCTAGGAAAAAGGTTTAGCTAGATTGCATTATTGAAAAACACTGTTTCATAAAAGAGAGAAAAGATCAAACAAGTTTATGGCTGACTACTGAAAAACTGCTCCAATCCTGCTCTGCTCCAATCCTGACGGCTCTGAAACTGTCTTCTGTGATGATGATTGTAGATGTGTGAGTGTAACCCTAATTCTGTGCTGGGACACCTCCTTTTATACTGCCACAGTCTCCAAAACTGATGCACGAAATTCCTGTTCTACCCTAAAAAAAAACCGTCCTGGAAGCTTCTGGAAACCACCCTTGCGTTCGAACGCAGCTCCCCTGCGTTCAAACGTAGTGCGTCTGAACGCACATATCCTGCGTTTGAACGCAGGCCTTAACCAATTTTCTCTTCTGTCTTCTGGCCCCTCGGACTTGTGCGTTTGAACGCAGCTCACCTGCGTTTGAACGCACAACTTGGTTTTTCTGCACTTCTGGAGTTGAGTCCTGCGTTTGAACGCAGCCTGTGCGTCCGAACGCACAACTTAGCCTCTTCTCTGCCACTTTCTTCCTGCTGCCATGTGGTGCGTTTGAACGCAGCTGCCCTGCGTTTTAACGCACAACTAAGAATTTTCTGCACTTTTTCTGCTCCGCTTTCCTGATACGCTGCCTCCACATCCAAGTCAATCTCATGCATTTCTCGGCACCTGTTACCTGCACATCATAACATGTACCCACGATCATATCCAACAAACAAAATTATGCATGAAATTACTCAAATCTTGCAATCATGTCCTATAAATCTCTGCCTCGTATCAGGTGGAAAATAAGCTGAAAATGGGCAAACTTAACTCTCACAGGGTTAGAACCAATGGTAAAAAGATGTCCCAGACAAATCCCATTTTCAAGCTATCAATGCTCCATGCTCCATTCTCCATCTTTTGTGGCTTCTTTGGCTTTGGGCTTCTTTTCTTCAATCTTGGCTAACAATCTACTTTATCTAGCACTAGCTAACTTCTATACTAAATAAAATAAATCTCACAAGTTGAGAAAAAAAAATGGCACGCAGGCCATAAAACCCTAATTAATTATTACAATTAATTGATCAGCTCGCAGGCCGTAAAACCAAACCACAAAATTAAACATCCACATCAAACCACATCCTAAGGCCATATCCAATCACCATGCGATTTGCACATAAACAGTTAAAATCCAATTTTAACGCGCTTGGTCAATTTTAATTGATTTTAGGATTTCTAGGGTTAAAACGGTCCATGAGCCCAACAATCAAATTGCCCGGGTCCAATAAGATGAACCACAAGGCCCTAGGGCCGGCCCGGCCCAAAACCCACAAGCCTAGGCCGCGGGTTAGGGCCGCCCGGCCCCTAGGGCGGGCAAGCTTGGGCGGCAAGCAAGGGGGGCGGTCCCTAGGGGGGCCGAACCTCCTTGAGGGAGTTGTTTCCAAAACAACTCCTTTGCTTGGTGCCCAAGTTTGGTTGTTTCCTTGTTTTGGGAGAACTCCTTCTCCCCCAAGGATGCCCAAACCCTAGATCTAAGATCCTAAAATTTCTCAAACTCACCAATTCATGCATCCAATGCAAAAATTAGATCTTGTTATGATTAATTATTGATAAATTGCATCCCATGCTTGATTTGTCTTGTTTTACGCGATAAACAAACAAATTAAGGTGTAAAACAACTAAAACGTAACACATAAACCACGTTTATGCTCTACGACCTGTGGCTCTGATACCACTGTAGGGTTTTGATTCATGAATGCGCAACGGAAACACAAACAATCATAAAACCATGCAAAACCCTCCAAGGATCACAAGTCAAGAGACATAACGATGGTGAGGGTAAGAAATCAATAACACACCTTAGGGTTCTCCTTTGATGACTTCAAACGCGAATTGTGTCACGTTCTCTATGGTTAATCCACGCCTAGAGTTGATCCTAGAATCTCCCAAGTCCTTGGTGCTAGCCCGGAAGAGGAAGAGGAAGAGGAAGAAGAATCACGCAAAACGAGACCCAAAAGGAGGGCTTTCGGCCTCCTTGTGGCCGACGGGACGGGCGGCGGGCAAAGGGGCGGTCGGCTCCTTTGCTTGTTGCTCTCTCTCCTTCTTTTGTTCTCCCCACTCTTGTTATGTTCAATAATGAGCATAAGTTATGTGGGAAGGAAGGAAGGAATGTCCTTTATATAGTCCAACAACTCCTTGCCAACTACCTAAAGGACTTATTCTAGTCCTACTAGAATTCAATTTAGTCCCTTCCTTGCAAATTAGTCCCTACTAACTTTGCAAGGTTTTGCAAAGTGATCCTTCTAATTAACTAATCCAATTAATTAATTTCCAAATCTAGTTCAACTCTATGTAGCGTGTGACCCCATAGGTTCTATCTAGTTGGTAGCAACTATTTGCTAATATGGAGCGGTTTCTAGCAAAACATCCATTCTAGCCAACTGATAGAATAGTCATCTTGACAACCTTTGTACAAGTAATTGTCTCATCCCTTTGTCTCTATATTTGGATTGGACACGAGACATACAAGTCACACTCGTATATCCAATTCACAGTTTCTCGATCCATGGGAATAGCCTTATTCGTGCAAATAACATCAATATCCCATATTGATTTATTTGAGTCTGGCCAGACATTCTATAAGCACTATCCCTCGAGTGGCCTAGGATATTTTCTCCCGTTATGTGGGAGGGACAAATTCTATCTACGTCCACTACGATCTCTAAGCTTGCTTCTTATTGTATCCAGTACACGCCTTTATAACTACCCAGTTACGGTGTAGCGTTTAACGCTACCAAAATCACAATAATCCACAACTAAAATATCTAGTGACTTTATGTCTAAGGATAACAATACCATTGCACCGCGAGAAGCTCTTGTGACTCAACATAACGTGTATGTAGCCTTCTCGGAGATGGTTCAATCCAGTGCAACATTCCCTAATGCACACCTATGTGTTGGATCGTGATATCTCCATATCAATCCAATACTAGTCTATAGATGATTTTCCCATTAATCATTATACTGGACTAGGGATATTTAAGATAAACAACACAATTGTAAATCTAAGGACTTCATTATATTAAATATCCAATAAATAATAAATGAATTTCTAGCCACAAATAAATTCATACTAAACAAGATTGCCTCTAGGGCATCTATTCCAACACATTCATCTTGAACAGCTCATATTGTATGAGATATATGTTAATCTTGGTTTTCTTAAATTGGCTGGTTCCTTCAAAGGTAACCACAAGTTTATCCCATATTTCTTTAGCAGTTGTGCATCCATAGATCCTGTTGAATTCATATGTACTCAAAGCACAATACAAAATGTTAATAGCCTTTTTTTTTGATAACTCCTTAATAAGAGTCATCCAATATACACTTTATATTGTCATTTGTGTGTGTTTCGGTGCAAAGTGACAAATTTCGGGCTTATTTGAGAAGAAAATTAGTTTTATGATGTTTAAGAGCTTAAACGTACAATTCGGGCGTTTCTTGAATAGTTTTACTTATGATTTGTATGATTTTGTCACATTTGATCTTCGCGGTAGTGTTCGTGTTGTGATTTACAGGAACATTGCATGAGGAGAGCAATTGGAGAGAAGAAACGAGCTTCGGAAGTCAAAGAGTACGCAAGAGAAGCAAAGTTAGAGGAGCAAAAGTGACAATCCTTCACTATTTTGATGATATCTTGTGTTCTATGAAACCTGCTATAGTGATACCAGAGCCAAATGAAAGTAGACTCAAATATATTTCCAACGGTAGGTCACGGAGCTCAATCAAAGTTCGGACGAGAAAGATATGGTCCGGCAAAGTTGACAAAAAAATGAAGAAAAGCTGTTAAAGTTTCACTGGACCAGTGTGCTCTCTTCAGGATGTATCTGGAGTTACCTATACAATTTTGGATCAAGACCTATGCCATTGGAAATTAGACATTCAGGGCTTTCCAACGATATAAGATAGACCCAAAACGAAGTCCGGATGAGGGAGAAAAGGCCCTCGCAAGATCAGCTTATGAAATCTGTCCGAGAATTGCAAACTAGAGGGGCTGAATTGCGAATTCGGCCAAAACACATTAAAAATCGTGCCCAGCCCTATACATGACGATTTTTAGGACCCAAAGGCAGAGTAGGCTGCTGGAGACAAAGAAGAACACATTGGAGGAAGGCTTGGAGCTTGGAGTTCGTCGTGAGAGCGAGGATTCCATCGTTTGATCTCTCTTCTCTATATTTTTCATTGTTTTTTATCATGAACAACATAAGCTTCATCTTGTTACTCATGAATCTCAGTAGCTAAGTTCATTATCGGGATTTCTCCATGGTAGCTAGGGTTTGAAGTCGTTTTGGCCGATTATGAATTTGATTCACGTTTTGCTTAAACTTAATTGATGATGTTCTTGTTTGCTATGTTTAATTCATGCTCTTAATCTATCTTGCTATTGTGAGACGTTGCAGTAGAAAGATCATAGATAATTGGTTAGTGAAAGCAACGAATTACCCGGATAATTGAATTAAGCACGTAGTCATAGGTTAGAGAAATCAACCACCGACTGTGAACGTTGAGTAGAATTAGATGATCGTCATTATATGTTTTAGGGATAATTAGAACTTGGTAACTCGGTTGTAATTTGACATAGGCATAGAAAGCTAGCTCGGTAACTCGGTTAGCATTATTTCTCGTTTGGCAAATTAAATCATCATCTGTGTTTCAGAACGTAATTCGTTAACGGTGGAAACATAGTGAACCTAGAGAAAATCCTGATATTTGTCTCATCACTTTACTCTCTTTATAAATAATTGATTTTTTATTTATTTTTCTTAGTTATTACAAAACTGAAATTTTTTGCCCACAAGAAGTTAACCATCCTAATTGATTCACAACAAGTCCTCTGGGATTCGACAACACTATCTTCCACATTTATTATTAGAGCGATATTTGTACACTTGTAGAGATCGTATCAAGTTTTTGGCGTCGTTGCCGGGGACTTCGGTTGAATTAGTTAGAATTATTAACTTTAGGGAATTTTATTTTTTCTTTTGTTTATTTATCTGTTGATCTCACCTGCTTCCTAGTGAGTTATTGTGCATGTATCTTGGTGATCATGTGGGGAGAGAATTTCTATGGGCAAGCTCCTGGCTATTCACCGTACTACTCCTATGGAGATATGTACACCCCTCCTCATTGCAATCAAGAAGATGCGGAGATGAAAGAAATATTGAAGCTTATGATAGCTAGTATGGACAGAATTGAGGAAGGGATTAATAGGAGGGATGCAACTCTCCAGCTGAAGGGACAACACTTGGCAAAACATTCGAGTGCATTGGCATATGCAGATAATGACGATGGGCCAAGTAGCATCATTCCTGACTTAGTTGAGGAGTGTGAAGAGGAAGACGAAGAACCCCCAGAGGTCTATGTCTATAATAATGTCCATCATGAAGGAATAGATCCTCTGGTCGCTTCAGACTCAGATTCGGCCTCAGATTGGGATGATATTTTGAAGCCTATAAAACTTGTGCCTCGCATAATTCCGGATCCATGGTATGAATGGGAGAGTGTGGACATCGCAAGCTTATGGCCCACTAAAGATATTTTCTTTGATGAAGAAAGTCATGAAGCTAAGGAATTACTGCATGGAGATTTTTGCAAGGACATGTATCAAGAAGTTCCTCCGCCTAGTCCATATCTCTTGGAGATCATAAAATTGGGCGAATCGCACGAGGAAGAGAAAAGACCCCAATTTTACGCAATACATGACTTGCCACCTGTGATTACGAGACAAAAGTTGGGGAAGGAAGCAGGAAAGTCAGAACTTATTGTTGAAGCCGTTCCACCTGAGATGTTATATTCAAATGGTCAATCCTCAACGACTGTAATTTTGAAGAAGAAGAAGAAGAAGAAGAAGAAAAAGAAGAAGAAGAAGAAGAAGAAGAAGAAGAAGAAGAAGAAGAAGAAGAAGAAGAAGAAGAAGAAGAAAGGTAGAGTGAGGCATGTGACGGCTAACAACTTATATTTCTTTGCACCATATGCATCTCGTGCATGCTTACTTGAGAAGAGACAAAGGGAAAAGCGATGGTGGAAGAAGAAAAAGTGTAGAGAAAAGTCTCCTGTCTGAGGTAACTGGGTCGGGTCGTCGACCTTAAATTACAAGGTGCTTGTTGGGAGGCAACCCAACCTACTTATTGCTTAGATTAGGGAGTGTGTTTATAATTCAGTTGTGATGTGTTTCCACTTATTTTATTTAGAGAGATGAGAGAGAGAGAGAGAGAGAGAGAGAGAGACTGATGATATTTTCTAGTGACATACTTGAGCAGGAGATGGGAGAGTCTATCCCGGTGTGCCATGGCACACTTGAACTTTACAGGGACTCGTCCTTGCGAGTTGGGGATTCTCCATACACGAATTTCATCAGAGGAGGGCAGTCGACCCCGGTGTGCGAGTACACACTGACCGGATGGGAGCATAGTGGCGCACCACTTCTTGGGGATTGCTTGGAATTGTATTTCGTTCCCACCCGTGAGGTGGCTGTGAGTATTTCTTCTCTCTTGTTGAAATTTGTGTTTCTTTTATTATGTATGTCAGCTCCATCTCATCTACTGGCCTACGCATTTGATTGCTGAGTTCTCTACATGATCTCTAAATTCGTTGAGGACAACGAAGCATTCAGTATGGGGTGGTTTATCAGTTTGCTAGCCAATATGTGTTGCATAGCCAGTTACATGTAGGATGTGTTTAGCTCATATTGTAAGTTAGTGTTGTGGTTTATGTTAAGTTTTAATTTACATTGTCGTATTGTGTAGTCTAGTTTATATTCTGTTTGCACTTTTGTATAATTGAGTCTACCCACCATAAAGAGGTGAATTGTGTAGTGTCAATTTTCGATTTTCATGTCTAAGCCTTGCATATAGAGTTAGGACTTATGAAAATACAAAAAAATGAGAAAATAGAAAATCCATAAAAATTTAAAAATTTAAAAATTTGAGAAAAAGGCAATTGAGGATCTTGAAACTGAAGAGAGCTTAGTGAATGGATCCTTTTGAGTGGGAAGTGCCGTAGTAGGGAAATTTTTATTCTTTAATACTTTGTGTAGAGGTTTCACTAAGGATGTCCCGATGATTTATGGAAGTTGTGAAAGAATGACATGTAAAGTATACCTAAGTTTCCTATAGTGTGCTAATTAGATTGAGTTTTATTGTAGCTGAATATTTTGTTTTCAAGTGGAAACTTGTGGTCTCTTGTTGACCTGGGGTGGACCTTCGTGTTGAGTTGGTTTCATGTGGTACGGTTGCCTCATCCTAAGTGAAGTTGAGGGGCGTACACCACCATCCCTTACGGTGGTCACAAGAGTTAACCGAAAAAGCCCGCGCTCTTTATGCTCTACTGCACTGTTGTAAAAAAAAAAAAAAAAAAAAAAAAAAAAAAAAAAAAAAAAAAGAGGAGGAAAGAAAAGAAAATGATAAATCTGAAAAAAAAAATGTGCTTCAAGGAGAAACAACGTAATGTGCTTCCGGTCACACGGAAAATTTGGATTCCATCCAAGTAGAGCTGAAAGAGGAAAATTAGAGTCAAGCCTTATTTCACAGGAGTTGTGACTCCCTTCACTGGGAAAATTTGCATTCAAACGCAATAAAGGCTAAAAGGGTCTGAAAACCTCAGATGATTCGGCGAAGAAAGGCTACAGTGAAATTTGAGCTTGATTAGACCCAATGAAGCTTAGGACGTGCTTGTGTCTTGGTTTGAATTGGTGGAAGAAAGAGGATGCCTTAGTGAGCTTTTGCATAGAATCAATTTTATTTCAAATTCTTGCTACGTGTATGTGAATTTCAGAACGGATTAGTGAAAACTTGATGATCTTCAGTTAATGACAGGGAGATTGCCTATTCTTGCAAAAAAACAAAATTTATTTCGTGTTTAAATGCTTGTTTTAAGATCGAGTCTAGATTTTCATTGCATCATCTTGCTGCATGGTTGTATTGAGAGTCGTGTTTGAGTCGTTTGTGTCTCATTGGCTAGTAAGCAGATAGATGCAGTAGATGAGACTTTCCTCGGGACGCGCAAAGGGCAAGTGTGGGGGTATTTGATAACTCCTTAATAAGAGTCATCCAATATACACTTTATATTGTTATTTGTGTGCGTTTCGGTGCAAAGTGACGAATTTCGGGCTTATTTGAGAAGAAAATGAGTTTTATGATGTTTAAGAGCTTAAACGTACAATCCGGGCGTTTCTTGAATAGTTTTACTTATGATTTGTATGATTTTGTAACATTTTATCTTCGCGGTAGTGTTCGTGTTGTGATTTACAGGAACATTGCATGAGGAGAGCAATTGGAGAGAAGAAACGAGCTTCGGAAGTCAAAGAGTACGCAAGAGAAGCAAAGTTAGAGGAGCAAAAGTGACAATCCTTCACTATTTTGATGATATCTTGTGTTCTAAAAACCCTGCTATAGTGATAGTGGTGCCAAATGAAAGTATACTCAAATATCTTTCCAACGGTAGGTCACGGAGCTCAATCAAAGTTCGGATGAGGAAGATATGGTCCGGCGAAGTTGACACAAAAACGAAGAAAAGCTGGTAAAGTTTCACTGGACCAGTGTGCTCTCTTCTGGATGTATCTGGAGTTACGTATACAATTTTGGATCAAGGCCTACGCCATTGGAAAGTAGACATTCAGGGATTTCCAACGATATAATATAGGCCAAAAAAGGAGTCTGGATGAGGGAGAAAAGGCCCGCGCAAGATCAGCTTATGAAATCTATCCGAGCATTGCAAACTAGAGGGGCTGAATTGCAAATTCGGCCAAAATACATTAAAAATCGTGCCCAGCCCTATACATGACGATTTTTAGGACCTAAAGGCAGAGTAGGCTGCTGGAGACAAAGAAGAAAACATTGGAGGAAGGCTTGGAGCTTTGAGTTCGTCGTGAGAGCGAGGATTCCATCGTTTGATCTCTCTTCTCTATATAATTCATTGTTTTTTATCATGAACAACAATAACTTCATCTTGTTACTCATGAATCTCAGTAGCTAAGTTCATTATCGGGATTTCCCCATGGTAGCTAGGGTTTGAAGCCATTTTGGCCGATTATGAATTTGATTCACGTTTTGCTTAAACTTAATTGATGATGTTCTTGTTTGCTATGTTTAATTCATGCTCTTAATCTATCTTACTATTGTGAGACGTTGTAGTACGAAGATCATTGATAAATAGTTAGTGAAAGCAACGAATTACCTGGATAATTGAATTAAGCACGTAGTCATAGGTTAGAGAAATCAACCACCGACTGTGAACGTTGAGTAGAATTAGATGATCGTCATTATATGTTTTAGGGATAATTAGAACTTGGTAACTCGGTTGTAATTTGACCTAGGCATAGAAAGCTATCTTGGTAACTCGGTTAGCATTATTGCTCGTTTGGCAAATTAAATCATCATCTGTGTTTCAGAACGTAATTCGTTAACGGTGGAAACTTAGTGAACCTAGAGAAAATCCTGATGTTTGTCTCATCACTTTACTCTCTTTATAAATAATTGCTTTTTTATTTATTTTTCTTAGTTATTACAAAACTGAAATTTTTTGCCCACAAGAAGTTAACCATCCTAATTGATTCACAACAAGTCCTCTGGGATTCGACAACCCTATCTTCCACATTAATTACTAGAGCGATAACTGTACACTTGCAGAGATCGTATCATAGTTCTTATAAAATTTCTCTAATTTAGAAGAGGAGAGTAAGTTTTCTATTTTGGGAGTTTTGATCCCACCTTTATCTGTGTAGAAAGTATGAGGTCCATTTCGGATAATGGTCCAAAGCTCTAGATCTTGATCAATGATGAACATTTTCATGAGAGCTTTCCAGTGAGCAAAATTTTCTCCACATAATAGAGGAGGTCTGTTAGCAGCTCTTCCCTGTGAGAAACCACCATCACCTGCAGTACTCATGATCACCAGATGGTTAAATCTTATACAGTGATACAAGCTCTGATACCAATTGAAAGTGTGAGTATGCAGATATATAAGCAGCTAAGATACTCTAGAAGGGGGGTTGAATAGTGTATGGAACGTTTCGCAAAACTTGCTAGGAAGATGAAAACTAGTGCAAACAGAGAAGTTCAAGGCCTTGAAAACAAGTTCAAGCCTTTGAAGTAGATGCAGAAAGTATAGAGCAAGTATGCCTTTTTCACGGCCTTGAAAACAAGTTCAATCCCTTGAAAAATAAACAGTTTTTGTGTGCTGCAAAAGCTATGAAAAGTAAATGAACTGAAAATGCAGAAGACAAGTGATTTATAGAGTTCACTCCACTTGGACCTACGTCTCTACCTCAGGGATTAGATCCCTGCAGGATTTTCAAATCAATTCTTATTAATCAAAAGCTAAGCCCTAGAACTCAAGCACAGAGAGTTCCCTTACTCTGTTACAGCTTGTGGTTTTCCCTAACCTGTCTAATACCTTCTCTAGCTAACTAATTAACTAAGAATTCTCTATTGTTCACTTTGAACAATCCTTGATAATAAATGTAGAAATAATACAGAAATGATCTACCAATATAGCTATATACAGAAGAACACTTAAGAATAGAAAACTGCAGTGAAATGCAGTGAACTTATGTGAATGGATTGGAAAATAATGAGCTTATTTGATGCTTGTCAATCCAGAACTCTTTCTCTGTATTTGCCCATTGAGAATTGTGTCTTGTTTCTTCGGATTTGAGGCTCTATTTAAACTTCACGCATCTCTGCAAATCTCCCCAGATTTTCAGCAACAACCTTCCTATTTTGTAGGCAACAGAGTTTGACTACTTTGAAATCTTCTCCAACGGTTGGATGATCACAATCTTCAGAGATATTGTTGTAATCTTTCATTTAACCACCATGAGAAGCTGTCATACACGTCTGATTGATCACAGGATCAAAGTGTCCAAGTATTTCCAAATCTACAGCAATTCAGTTTAGGAAACATTCCTGCTAGACTTAGAAACAAAATTTTCTGCATTATCAAGGTCAAACAGATGATATATTATAATTAAAAACATGTTATAACAATTTTTCTTTCATCATCTAATAACAGAGAATCAAACATATGAAAGAGAGAGAGAGAGTAAATCAATCCAGGGAGTTTGCAGAAAACTCCCCCTGAGAATGTGACCTGTGGCTCTTATTATATTTCCGCTGCTTAACTCGTATCAAAATTCAAAAGTGGTATCAGATCCACAGGTTGCAGCGCATAACGTAGTTTTATGTGTTATCGTTTTATCAATTTTACACCATCCTATTATTTTTCGCGTAAAACTGATATTGGCATAATGATGCAAACTGAATATGATTCACTAGAGGATGTGCTAATTTTACGTTTCGTTATGAAATTAGCGAATTCCATTCACATATGATGTGTCTTTTGGTGATTTTAAAAACTAGGGTTTAGGAAAAATTTGGGGAAAATGTGTTTTTTTTATCTACAAATTGGAAATAAGCTTGCAAAGGGAGGAGAAAGGGCTTTTGGAAACAACCCTAGGGTTTGACCCAAGGACCGTTCGCCCCTCCCTATGCGTGCGTGGACCAAGGTCGTGGCTGAGCCGCCAGTTGGATTGTGTGGGCTAAGGTCGGCCGGTTAGGCATGGCTCGGGTGGTCCTTAGGGCTCGGTCAAATTGATTGGTTCGACCCCTTGGACCGTTTTGACCCTAGAAAATCTCAAAATCAACTAAAATTGGCCAAGAGCGTTAAAATTAGATTTAAATGTATTATGTGACATGGTGATTGGATATGGCCTTAGATGTGGATGATGTAGATGTTTATTTTAGTGGTTTGATTTTACTGTAAGTAATGTAATTAATTAAGTTTTACGGCATGCATGTCGTCTTTTTCTCAACTTGTGAGGTATCTCTATTTATTATAGATGCTAGCTAGTATTAAATAGTTAGATGATAGCCAAGACATGGAGAAGAAGCTTTAAGAACGAAGAAATCACAAGATGACGTTATTCCACAAGCTTATGCGCATGTACTAAAGATGGAGACACATAGAGATGAGCTTGCTCTTTATAGGGCTTATAGATATTCTTATTGTCTTGGGAATATCTTAGTTTTAGGAGGCCACATCCACATCACGTTTATTTATTGTTTGTTTAATTATTGTCTTGTTAATTATTTTTGGTGTATGGTTGATGCATGCAAAACGTAACAATATAATAATTAAAATCCGAATCTTTTATTTGGGATTACCCTATCAAAATAAGTAGACTCGGTTGATTGGATCAACAAAATAAAAATTAAAATTGCCTTCTCGTTACTTAACACTCCTCAAAACTATAATGTATTAAATTCGCGCCTGCCAAAGCAAGGCAATTTGATTCATCATAGGATGGCGCGATGGCACAAGCTAGTAATGTGCAATTGTTGAAGTAAAAATAGGATTCAAAGATTAAAGGCAAGGCAATTGGGATTTTCTATGGAATAAATAAATACGGAGTTATTTTCCCAATTGAACCAAGTGTTGCATAAGATGCAAGTGGAATGTGTCCCTACCCATATAGCTTATTCTTGGGTGACTTTCCAAAGCATGCTCAAGAAGAGGTGAAATATGGATCTTGACCACTAGAAAGTATATGATATTTTCCGCATTACTGGTGAGGGCTATTAATCCGAGAAAAATAGTGGGAACTATATTTGATAATCCGGAGATTATTAAATATAGACATTTGTTCACAAAATATAAAATCTGTATATATCTCATTTTGTAGAATACCAATTGCAAACAGTCCCTTGACATCGACACAATCACTACGATCAGTCCTTGAGAATGACAAGCTATCTGGAATCAATTTTCTAGACTGGTACAGAAACTTGATAATTGTTCTCAAGCAAGAAAAGAAATAGTACATTCTAGACGAACCAGCTCTTGAGGCACAAGAAAATGAAACTGTTGCCGCCAGGAAGGCACATCAAAAGATCGTTGACGACTCCTAATGATGTGACTTGCCTGATTCTTTGCACAATGAACTTGAGCTTTAGAACCAACATGAAAACATGAAGGCGTATGATATGATCATACATTTGAGGCAGCTCTTCCAAGAGAAGGCTAGGCATGAGAGGTATGAAATATCTAAGGCATTATTCGAATGTCAATTGTCAAAGGGAAACCCAATGGGGCCTAATGTATTGCGCACGATCGGGTACTTGGAGAATCTCGCACGTCTAGGGTTTCTATGGATCAAGAGTTGGCCACTAATCTCATCTTGCAATCGTTTCCCCATAGTTATGGACAGTTCATCATGAACTATAACATGAATGAGATGAACAAACATCTACAAGATTTCCTCGATATGTTATGGACAGCTGAACAAAGCATCAACAAGGGGAAAGGAAAATCCATACGGATGGTTACTTCGACCTCCAAAGGGAAAGTAAAGGCAGTTACAAAACCCAAGGAATTTGCCTTGAAACCCCACGGTGGAGTGTTCAAGGTCGCATGCCACTACTGCAGTCAGACTGGCCACTGGAAAAGAAACTGCCCAAAATATCTGGAAGATAAAAGGCTTGAAATAGTGATTCCACCATCACCATGTATTTTTGTTAAAGATGTCAATGTTTTTATCTCTTCATCTTGGGTATTGGATACTGGATGTGGATCTCACATTTTTCGAAATATGCAGGATCTAAATAGAAGCTGACGACTGGCTAAAGGGGAGATAGACTTGCGCGTAGGGAATGGAGCAAGAGTTGTTGCATTAGCCATAGGCGTTTATGAGTTATCTTTACCTTCAGGACTTATCGTAGAATCAGAAAATTGTTATTATGTGCCGGGTATGAGCAGAAATATTACTTCTTCTTTGGACAAGAAAGGTTTTTCTATTAAAATAAAGGACAAATGTTGCTCCAGTTATTTTGATAATTTGCATTATTATAATGCTTTATTATATAATGGAATATATATCATTGATCTATATAATTATGTTTATAATATAAATACTAAGAGAATTAAAACTAATGATTTAAATCCTACTTATCTATGGCATTGTCGTTTAGGCCTTATGAAAGAGAAACCCATTTCTAGACTCCAAAAGGATGGTTCTTAGACTCGTTTGATTATGAATCATATGAGACATGTATATCTTTTATATTAGGAAAAATGACAAAGTCCACTTTCAAGAAGAAAGGTTAAAGGACTCGTGAGTTATTGGCACTCATACATACTGATGTGTGTCGATCGTTTCCCACGCCTGCATGAGGTGGTTATCTTTATTTCATTACATTTACTAATGACTTCAGTAGATATGGATTTGTATACCTTATGAAGGCCAAATCTGAACCTTTGAAATGTTCAAAGAATTCAATAATGGAATAGGGAAGAAACTTGGCAAGAGTATTAAGGCTCTACGATCAGATCGTGGAGGATAATACATAAGCCAAGAGTTTGACTATCTTAGAGAGTGTGGGATTTTTTCCCAACTCACTCCACCCGGAACGCCACAATGAAATAGCGTGTTCGAGAGGAGAAATCGAACACTGGTGGACATGGTTCGATCTATGATGTGTCAGACTTATCTTCCATTATCATTTTGGGGACACACTCTATTAAGTGCAGCTGTCATCCTTAACTGTGTTTCATCCAAATTATTCATGAAGATTCCATATGAGATATGGACTGGGAAACGTCCCATAGTGTCTTTTATAAATATTGGGGCTTCGATGTCTGTGTAAAGCGTTTACAAACAGACAAGCTCGGGCCAAAGTCAGATAAGTGTAATTTTGTGGGATATACTAAGGAGACGAAAGGATATTATTATACAATCGAATTGAGAACAAAGTGTTTGTTGCTCGGACAGGGGTGTTTCTAGAAAGAGAGTTTGTCTCTAAAGAAGCCAGTGGGAGGACTGTAGAACTTGAAAAAAAATTAAGAACCACAAACCACTGATCCTACAATGGAACATGAACAGGAACCACAATATGTTGTGGATCAACCTGTTCAAGTAACACATGAACTTCGTAGGTCGAGTAGGGTGCGTCAGGAGCCACAGAGGTATGGAAATCTCGTTACTGAGCTCGGTGATGTACTACTCATTGATGATGAGCCTACTACCTGTGGAAAGGCCATGAAAGGGCCAGACTCTCAGAAGTGGCTTGAATCCATGAGATCCAAAATGGAATCCATGTACACCAACAAAGTATGGACTTTGGTGGAACCACCCCAAGGGGCTCGGCCCATAGGGTGCAAGTGGGTCTACAAGAAGAAGACCTACATGGATGGAAATGTGATTGCCTATAAGGGCCGATTGGTGGCAAAACGATTCATACGTATTCATGGTATTGACTATGATGAAACCTTTTACCCAGTCGCGATGATCAAATCCATTCGAATCTTACTTGCTATTGCAGCTTATCATGACTATGAAGTTTGGCAGATGGATGTCAAAACAGCGTTTCTATATGGAAACCTCCTTGCAGATGTGCACATGACACATCCATAGGGTTTTGAGGATCCAGAGCATGCCTAAAAAGTATGTAAGTTGTAACGATCCATTTATGGATTAAAGCAAGCTTCTAGAAGTTGGAATCTACGCTTTTATGATGCAGAAAAAGAGTTTGGCTTCATCAAAAACGCAGATGAGCCTTGTGTTTATAAGAAGGTTAGTGGGAGCTCTATTGTTTTTTTAGTCTTGTATGTGGATGACATACTACTCATTTAAAACGATATCCCTGCCTTGCTATCTTTTAAAGATTAGCTATAAAAGTGTTTCTCAGTGAAATACTTAAAAGATGCAGCTTATATACTTGGTATCATGATCTAAAGGGATAAATCTAGGAAGTTTCGCGGCCTAAGTCAAAGTACATATATAGACAAGGTGTTAAAACCGTTCAACAGGCAAGAATCCCATGTCACATGGAGTCACCCTTTCAAAGACTGTTTGTCCTTCCAATTAGATTGATAAGAACCACATGAGTAGGATCCCATACGCGTCAGCTATTGGATCTATCATGTACGCCATGTTATGTACTAGACCAGATGTGTCATATGCATTGAGTATGGCAAGAAGATACTAGTCCAATCCGGGTGAGAGTCACTTGATTGTCGTTAAGAACATCCTTAAGTACTTGAGAAGAACTAAGGATGCATTCTTGATCTATGGAGGGGAGGAAGAGTTACGTGTAAGGGGTTACACTGATGCAAGCTTCCAAACCGACAGAGATGATTTTAGATCGCAGCCGGGGTTCATTTTTTGCCTGAATGGAGGAGCTGTGAGCTGTAAGAGTTCCAAGAAAGAGACGGTTGCTGATCTAGAACTGAGGCCGAGTACATTGATGCGTGTGGCGCAACAAAGGAGCCTGTTTGGATTAGGAAGTTCATCACTGAGTTGGGTGTGGTTCCTAGTATTGTGGATCCTATAGAGTTGTATTGTGACAAAACTTGGGCGATCGCACAATCCAAGGAAACCAGGTCACACCCGAAATCCAAGCACGTACTCAGGAAGTTCCTTCTTATTCGAGAGAATATCGATAGAGGATATGTGAAGATATGCAAGATTCCTACAGATGAGAATCTATGAGATCCACTTACAAAGTCTCTTGTTCAGTGCAAGCATGAAGGACACACTAGATCTATATGCATACGAGATGTCATAGATTGGCTTTAGAACAAGTTGGAGACTGATAGGAATAGATTCCCTAGAGGCAATCTTATTTAGTACGAACATTGATTTTGGCAAGAATATTTATTTTGTTATGGAGATATTTAATACAATGAAGTCCTTAGATTGCAATTCGTTGCTGATCTTAAATATTCCTAGCCATGTATATTGATTAATATGACGATCACTATAGACTAGTATGTGGGTATATTGATATGGAGATATCAAGTCTAACACAGCATATGCATTATGTGATACATTCAATTGTTTGATTGATTTATCGTTTCAATTTAGGTGGAGCATTTTGAATTTCATTGTTCGAGGTGCATCTCCAATTGGCATATTCGTTAAAAAGGACGGATGGAAATCGTAGGAACGATTTGGTGAATTGGGTGTAGGCATTCTTCATTGGGAGAAGCATCCACAATTGGATCGATGAGAGCATGGATTGGTTGCTATAGTAACTTGAATCAAAGTGGAGATTTGTTATTTTTTCGTGATTCAAAGTACCTGGGCAACACTCGGACGAAGTGACAAAGCAATTGACGAAGCAAGGAATCAGTAACTATGCGCAAAATTCGGTTTTCTGTTTTGTTCGTTCGAACACTCTAGGTCATGTTCGTACGAACACCCTGGGCTAGGGTCGTTTCTTTGTTTCCTTGTTAAACTTTGGAATGTTTCTTCGTTTCTTTAGGCACAAGTCAGTATCCTAGGCCAATATAAGGACCTAGCGTCGAGACTTACAGAGTGTGGTTGATTGTAATTTTCAGATCCCCCTCCCGCCGACCCCGATTAGCGATTAATGAAACCTTGCGTTAACGGGAGGAGGGCGCGACATGCCGGTGCGGCCTTGACTAGTCGAGAGGCTAAATAAGTAATTTATAAAAGTCGTGATAAATGTTTCCAAAACTAACTTTGCGGAAGCGTAAATAACAAATAACTTGGGGTCGTCTTGATAAACAATTTGTAAAGAAAAGAAATTTGAAACTTGAAATCAATATCATTTAGTCCTCTCGACTCATAACGTAAACAGAGCATAAGAAGGGAAATGTTCTAGGTATCATACAATGGCCCATACAAAGTCTTATATACATAATTATATAACTCTTACATAGTTAAAAAACTTACAAACATGTATTCTAACATAGCTCCATATACTCGACATCTAAGCACATAAGCGTCATCAAGCATGCATCCACATATGAACTTAAATCCTTGCTACTTCTTGCTTCTTATGTGTTCTTAAAACCTGAAAAAAAAAAAGGTAACGTGAAAGGGTGAGCTCAACTAGCTCAGTGATTTTCATCTACGCCCCTCCGTAGGTTTGAAAAACTAAAAAAGGCTAACTTTCCCATGGAGCGACATGAACATAAGGCATAGTCATACATACATATACTTCTGAAAGTTGAAAGAGCATGACACTCATAAAGCATAATGTGTATCGTAAAGAAAGCGTAACGTAAAGCATAACTTGAGTCATGAGAAATCGTATTGTTCCAAGTAGGAACCTTGCTTTGTCTCACGTGGAGACCTTAACATACTTGAACATGCTTGCTTATTTTCTTATCTTATAGCCCGTGTAACATTCGTTACTTAACGTAACGTAGGGACATGTCCATCGCGACGGCTCGTGACGCGACGCGTTGCCTGCTTATATTGCCCCGGCAAAAGGGCCGTAGCCTGCCTATACCCGACAGGGGGTTTCACTCCGGAACCGTGGCCTTTCTGAAAACGTGTTTTATCTTATGAAACGTTCGTTTATTTTCTTTGTTAGCATCCATGGGCCATAAACATTTAACTTAAGTAAGGAAAACATATATACATAATAATAGGAATAAAAAAATTAACATACATAAGCTTGTAAGAAACTTGAGGGTAGGTACAAACTTCGGGAGGTAGGGTAACTCACCTTGCGTGCTTAATCCATTTATTTAACATTCCTTATTCCAAATTCATTCTTCTTTAAGCAAACGATCATCAACTCCGTTGTCACGTAAATAGCAAAGAACGCTACAAAGCATACATATAATCACTTAGCACAAAAGCATTCCAAACATAGCACATAATGATTTAGCATGAAATCATTCTAAACATAGACATGCCTAAATCACTTAGCAAAATGATACTAGTCTTATCAATGCAAGATAAACAAACTTCTCACACATCCATATACTTGTATTGTATTAAACATATTATTAGATGCATATGCAATGTAAAATGCAGCACATAAGAGCAATATAACATATAATGAACTGAAAGGTAACTTGCATAAACTAGCTTTAATAACTTGATAAACTTCTAAATCATGATTATAAGATAAGTGTAACCATCGCCAGTACAAAATTCATAGCTGACTCAAAATAATTATTTGGGACCTCAAATTTTGATATAAAATAGATAAAGAATTTACTGATAACATATAAAAATATCAAAAATTATGAAAACTTTTAAGTATTTTTAAACATTAACTTTCAGAGTTGTTTAGGTGTAAAACAAAGGCTGAAAAGTGGTATTGGGAATAAATTCATAATATATTCATAGTAGTTCCAAATATTATGAAATTTGAACTGAAATTAAATAATACCCCTGAAAACAACATATTCAAATTTGGTAACTATTGGAGTAGGATAAGTACATGAAATGTATGAAAAACTTTACTGGTCTGGGGTTCAACAGAGTGTCAAAAGAGAATTGGTTTTTGGCCGATTAAAAATTGAATGCAAGTCCAATGACCCTGAAATTTTTACTGTAGATATTTCACATATAAATACACAAACTGTAAATTTTTCATTTTTTTCTGAAAAGTTTAGGTATTTTTCCCAATTTTGTTAAAATAGACTCAAACATGAACTTTATGGTTTTCTATACTTCAAAAACTTGTTGCATGCAAGGACCATTCCATCAAAATCTGAAATTTAACTAAAACAAGGTCTAAATAATACACATATCACTACCCACATCATCTTCTTACATGATTCTAACAACAAACTTGATTTTGATGACATGCATGTATGTTCAAATGTGGGTTTTATGAAATATGCAACATTCAAGTACCAATTTGATGATCTAGCCATGAAAATGATGAAGCATGCTTAGAGATGAGGAAGATCAAGTTTAAAAGTTACAAGTCAAAGATCAAATAACACATGCAACTCAAGATCAAGCAATTTCATGTCAAGAACATGCATTATCTACAAATTTAACACAGAAAGAAGAGAATAGTGCTTACTTATATGTCTTGAGAGAAATTAGAGATTAATCTTGAGTTCTTGGAGGTTGGAGGAGCTTGGATTCTTGAGGGAAATGAAGGAAAAGACTCCCCCAATGCATAGTATAACATTGACCTTGAGTTTTTCATGAATTGAGAGCTTGAAAATGGGGTTTTGAGGGTGTTTTGTGAGGGTCAACACCAAAAACCGGGAATGGTGTTCTTGAGGATGAGTTTTGAGTGTGGAAGAGAATGAGAGAGACTATGAGAGACATGAGAGAATGACTTGATGGAACACATAAAGAGCCATACATGAAATGAGAGAACAATATCATATTATATATAAGTAGTTGAGTGGAAGAATGATTGAGATGTAAATATCATTTGGAAGACATGCTAGTTTGGGATCAATAATGTAAAAACCAATAATAGGTAGGTGAATACATAAATACTTCAAGTTTGGAAACATTAAAAATTTACATAAAGTATTGGGGCAACTATGCATTTAATACTAACAAACAAGTTGGCACAAACATTACATTAAAGAAAATATTTTATTTAAAGTGTAGCATACTTAATAAAATATTAATATTAACACACAAATTTAGAAAATATAAATATCACTTAAAAACCAAATGTGCAACATAAATATGAGGGTTACTACATTCTACCCACCTTATATGGAGTTCGTCCTCGAACTCGCTAATGCATTTTCAACATTAGCACAATCATATAAGATTCTAACTAGTATGACATCAATGCACAACTTATCCTTATAGGTTACCTTATCATTGAACTCGTGTTGGCAAATATATCAATCCTGCCACGCTTACGAGAGGGAAGAATACGCAGTGTCGTCACACTTTGTACCGCTCCAGCAAGCTTGTAATTGTTTCAGAGATCCTGTCTTTCACGCTTACGAGAGGGAACAATACATCGTGTCGTCACACTTTGTACCGCTCCAGCAAGCTCGTAATTGTGTCAGAAGTCCCCGTTCGACCGTACAGCATAGCGGGAACAACTTATACCATCGTAATGATATAGCTGCTCGTCCAATCTTGCACATGTAGCGGACGAAACACTTGACATTCGCACATCGGTTTAAACTTTCGACATGCTCAGATTTATAATTTATTTACTTACTAACATGCATATATACATGGAAATAACTTATCAGGCGCAAAACATACATGGCATGCATAGTTTACACGTAATACATCACATAATTTATATGCTCACTTAGTAAATATTAAAATAAAAACATACTTCAAGCACATAACTTGGACATAACATAACGTGTAATGACATAACATAACAAACATTTTTTTTTTAATTTTATTTTGGACATGAAAATAACAATTGTCGCATATACACACTCCAATTAGAACATCCAATGACATAGTTCAAAGCATGCTATATATTTTTTTTTTATTTTTTTTATAAACATCATACATAATCAAGAAACATAGCATACATAGTTTCTATGATCTTCACATAACATGTACATGCATTTACACATATAACATCCTACATATATGAAAAAGACGTCATGATAGCATACGAATCACATAAACACACTTATCATACCATAACATTTCAAATATCCAACTTATCACTTTACTTAGGCAAACATTAAAGAAATGATAACCATGTAACTATACTTATCAACGAGCCCTTAGCAAAAATATATTCCTTATCTTGTTCATATGAGACATGCTCCTAGCTTAACCATTCTCTTGAAACTTATATTCATTTTTCATATCTTAGCCATGACTAAACAAAGCAAAACAATCATCAAGCATAAGACATATTCATGTATCTAGAAAAAATCAAATTAACTTCGAACATGATCTTACATGACTACTTAAACATAATTCACTAAAGCATATAAATCGATACTTAGCCACATATGTCACGTAGAATCATATAAACATGGGATCTAACTAATGATCTTGGGCCTTTTAAATATTAGTGTCATACTAACATAGTATAGTATCATGCACATAACATACGTACACATAAATTTTTCACATTAGCAAGCACATAATGGGTTTCTAAGGTTTACTAATCTTATGTATCTACAACCTACTGCTCTGATACCACAAAATGTCACATCCCCCTCCCGCCGAACTCGATTAGCGATTAATGAAACCTTGCGTTAACGGGATGAGGGCGCGACATGCCGGTGCGGCCTTGACTAGTCGAGAGGCTAAATAAGTAATTTATAAAATTCGTGATAAATGTTTCCAAAAATAACTTTGCAGAAGCGTAAATAACAAATAACTTGGGGTCGTCTTGATAAACAATTTGTAAAGAAAAGAAATTTGAAACTTGATATCAATATCATTTAGTCCACTCGACTCATAACGTAAACAGAGCATAACAAGGGAAATGTTCTAGGTATCATACAATGGCCCATACAAAGTCTTATATACATAATTATATAACTCTTACATAGTTAAACAACTTACAAACATGTATTCTAACATAGCTCCATATACTCGACATCTAAGCATATAAGCGTCATCAAGCATGCATCCACATATGAACTTAAATCCTTGCTACTTCTTGCTTCTTATGTGTTCTTAAAACCTGAAAAAAAGGTAACGTGAAAGGGTGAGCTCAACTAGCTCAGTGAGTTACATCTACGCCCCTCCGTAGGTTTGAAAAACTGAAAGAGGCTAACTTTCCCATGGAGCGACATGAACATAAAGCATAGTCATACATACATATACTTGTGAAGCTTGAAAGAGCATGACATTCATAAAGCATAATGTGTATCGTAAAGAAAGCGTAACGTAAAGCATAACTTGAGTCATGAGAAATCGTATTGTTCCAAGTAGGAACCTTACTTTGTCTCACGTGAAGACCTTAACATACTTGAACATGCTTGCTTATTTTCTTATCTTATGGCCCGTGTAACCTTCGTGACTTAACATAACATAGGGACATGTCCATCGCGACGGCTCGTGAGGCGACGCGTTGCCTGCTTATATTGCCCCGGCAAAAGGGTCGTAGCCTGCCTATACCCGACCGGGGGTTTCACTTCGGAACCGTGGCCTTTCTGAAAACGTGTTTTATCTTATGAAACGTTCGTTTATTTTCTTTGTTAGCATCCATGGGGCATAAACATTTAACTTAAGTAAGCAAAACATATATACATAATAATAGGGACAACATGAACATACATAAGCTTGTAAGAAACTTGATGGTAGGTACAAACTTCGGGAGGTAGGGTAACTCACCTTGCGAGCTTAATCCATTTATTTAACATTCCTTATTCCAAATTCATTCTTCTTTAAGCAAACGATCATAAACTCCGTTGTCACGTAAATAGCAAAGAACGCTACAAAGCATACATATAATCACTTAGCACAAAATCATTCCAAACATAGCACATAAGCACTTAGCATGAGTTCATTCCAAACATAGCACATAATGATTTAGCATGAAATCATTCCAAACATAGACATGCCTAAATCACTTAGCAAAATGATACTAGTCTTATCAATGCAAGATAAACAAACTTCTCACACATCCATATACTTGTATTGTATTAAACATATTATTAGATGCATATGCAATGTAAAATGCAGCACATAAGAGCAATATAACATATAATTAACTAAAAGGTAACTTGCATAAACTAGCTTTAATAACTCGATAAACTTCTAAATCATGCTTATAAGATAAGTGTGACCATCGCTAGTACAAAATTCATAGGTGACTCAAAATAATTATTTGGGACCTCAAATTTTGATATAACATAGATAAAGAGTTTACTGATAACATATAAAAATATCAAAAATTATGAAAACTTTTAAGTATTTTTAAACATTAACTTTCAGAGTTGTTTAGGTGTAAAACAGAGGCTGAAAAGCGGTATTGGGAATAAATTCATAAAATGTTCATAGTAATTCCAAATATTATGAAATTTTAACTGGAAGTAAGTAACACCCCTGAAAACAATATATCCAAATTTGGTAACTATTGGAGTAGGATAAGTACATTAAATGTATGAAAAACCTTACTGGTCTGGGGTTGAACAGAGTCTCAAAACAGAATTGATTTTTGGCCGATTAAAAATTAAATGCAAGTCCAATGACCCTTAAATTTTTACTGTAGATATTTCACATATAAATACACAAACTGTAAATTTTTCATATTTTTCTGAAAAGATTAGGTATTTTTCCCATTTTTGTGAAAATAGACTCATACATGAACTTTATGGTTTTCTATACTTCAAAAACTTGTTGCATGCAAGGACCATTCCATCAAAATCTGAAATTTAACTAAAACAATGTCTAAATAATACACATATCACTACCCACATCATCTTCTTACATGATTCTAACAACAAACTTGATTTTGATGACATGCATGTATGTTCAAATGTGGGTTTTATGAAATATGCAACATTCAAGTACCCATTTGATGATCTAGCCATGAAAATGATGAAGCATGCTTAGAGATGAGGAAGATCAAGTTTAAAAGTTACAAATCAAAGATCAAATAACACATGCAACTCAAGATCAAGCAATTTCATGTCAAGAACATGCATTATCTACAAATTTAACACATAAGAAGAGAATAGTGCTTACTTATATGTCTTGAGAGAAATTAGAGATTAATCTTGAGTTCTTGGAGGTTGGAGGAGCTTGGATTCTTGAGGAAAATGAAGGAAAAGACTCACCCAATGCATAGTATAACATTGACCTTGACTTTTTCATGAATTGAGAGCGAAAAAATGGGGTTTTGAGGGTGTTTTGTGAGGGTCAACACCAAAAACCGGGAATGGTGTTCTTGAGGATGAGTTTTGAGTGTGGAAGAGAATGAGAGAGACTATGAGAGACATGAGAGAATGACTTGATGGAACACATAAAGAGCCATACATGAAATGAGAGAACAATATCATATTATATATAAGTAGTTGAGTGGAAGAATGATTGAGATGTAAATATCATTTGGAAGACATGCTAGTTTGGGATCAATAATGTAAAAACCAATAATTGGTAGGTGAATACATAAATACTTCAAGTTTGGAAATGTTACAAATTTACATTAAGTATTGGGGCAACTATGCATTTAATACTAACAAACAAGTTGGCACAAACGTTACATTAAAGAAAATATTTTCTTTAAAGTGTAGCATACTTAATAAAATATTAATATTAACACACAAATTTAGAAAATATAAATATCACTTAAAAACTAAATGTGCAACATAAATATGAGGGTTACTACAGTAATTGATTCTCATCAATAAATTGGTTCGTTTTGGCCATGGATGTAGCTAGTCTCAATGCTAGTGAACCATGATAATTCTCATGTTGTTCTTCATCTTGTTGTTCGTTTCATCGTCTCTTCTTGGTTTCTAACAAGTGATATTTCGCTACCGCAATCATTTTCTAACATATTTCATGGTAGATAAGCGCCAAATTTGTCCGGTCTGACAATTCGGCTTCTTGTGGATTATCCGCTCTTGCATCAATAGCGTTTGTCTATTGCAGTTGTTTCTCCTTCGCCACCATCTTGGTCGGAGAACCCTTGGAAGCTGATTCCTATGAGAGAACCCTTCTTCCGGACATCCATTTTAGAAATATACTTAGTGCATGTTTGGCATCCGTTTTTTTAACCAACTTTGATTTAAAGCAGGGTGTTATTTTTAAACTCATTTGGTATGCCTGTTTGTTTGCATGTTTAAAAATAAAAACATGCTGAAAAAAAACTACTAAAAAAATAAAACGTGGTATTTTTTGTGTGTTTTTCATACTATTGGTGTGTAAAGAAATTTCAACTATGATTTGATGCAAAAAAAAAAAAATATATATATATATATATATGTCGGTAATGTACGTAAAAATGATATTCAAGTAAATTAACATTGAAATTTAGTAATTTTGTCAAATATGTTTTTTTTATTTTAAACAATGTTTTTAAACGGATACCAAACAATTTTTTTATTATGTTTTAAACGTTTTTTTTTCAGCACGTTTTTTTTCACTACTTTTCTTGTTTTTAAAGTGATACCAAACAAGCTCTTAGAGCATCTCCAATGTGTTATGCAAAAAGTTTTGTTAAGTAAATTATAAAGAAGTTGAAAAAAATTGGACTCCAATGGATTATGTATCCACTTCGCTATGTTTGAAATTATCTATCCACTTCGCTATGTTTGGCGAGAAACTCTGGTTCGGCCAAAAAAGCCTACCCCCGAAAGAGCTGTTATTCCTGCCACGTTTCAGTTTTTTAAACTATAAATGTCAAATTTACAATAAATTTAATTACAAATTTTAATTTGCCTACAACTCTTCTTTGGGTAAAAGACAAAAACCACCCCTCGAGTATGGGGTATATACAAAAAAACCCCTCGTGTTAGGGGATGTACAAAAACCACCCCTGTCAGTGGATGGACGTTAGACAAAAAGCACCCTTCTGTTACAATCAGTAAGTAAGGGGTGAAATTTGTCTTTCTTATGACTATTTTGCCCCTACTTGTATTTTGGTGTTCATTGTGTTCATGTTCTTGGTGTTCTTGACCACCTATCTTTATGTTCTTGACCACTACACCAAATATCACCAGCAACACCACCACCACCACCACTGAACTGTTACGAGCAACACCACCAACAATAACAAGACAAACAAACAACAACAATCTCTACTCTATCCCGTATCTATGTGGCATTTGAATTTACAAAAGACAATTTTGATTATAGGAACTAAGCCAAATAATTAAAACATCAAACTTACACAGATACAGTTCATATCCACAAAACCAGTTCATTCACAACATAAACAAGAACACTATCACACAACAACAACATAAACCAGTTCATTCACACTACAACAAAAACAAGAACTCTGGCCACCATCACAGTCCACCACCACAGGTTGACCTGATCAAGACAGTAGACATTTCAAAATCAAATCTTCACATCTGGAAAAAAAAATCAAAGAACCCACCCAGTTCGAGAAGAAAACCGGAGAAAACGGGATCTGAGAGAAGAGAGAGAGAGAGAGAAAGAAACCTCACCAGATCGAAGGCGGAGCCATCTCCGCAATGTTCAACGCCTACTACCGCCGTCGGGTCGTAGGGGAGACCGAGAATAAGCTATAACCTCCCACGTCTTTCTCGATCTGGATATGGAGAGAGAGAAAGAGAGAGCTCTGTTTGAGCCAGATCCGAATTCGAATCGACCGTCACTAGCTCCACCGTCGACGGCATCCGATTGCACCGAGGAATCCGTGCGCTCGCCGTGCGCTTCTTCCACCGGAGAATCTGTCGATTTAATCGCCTCTTCCGACGGGGAGAGAGAGGGATGGGCGAGAGTCCGTCGATGGTGGGTGTAGGAGGGTTTCCACCACTCTGCAAAACCACCACCACCCACCACCACCACCACACCATCTCCCAATTCCTTCCCCTTCCCGACAAGAGCCACCTCTCCTTTCCCTCAAATCGCTTGACCCATCAGAAATTCCACCCAATTAACAGCCAGATTCGTTCCAAATTATGCGTTTCTGGGTTGAAGACTAGTCAGAGCAAAGAAGCCACCACCACCAGCCTCTTGGAAATTGAGGGTTTGGATGATGAGGAAGACGAGGACGATTACGAAGAGGAAGAGGGTGAGGAGGATGGTGATGATGATGAAGAGGGTTTTGTACCATTGAAGAATATGAAGAAATGGATTGCGAATAAGCCTACTGGGTTTGGGCAAGGTAGAGACTACAGCACTTTTGTTGAAGTGGGGGAGGGGAAAGTAGGCAGCTAGGTTAAAGTGGGGGGAGAAGGTAGATAAAACATGTATTTATAGTGTGGAATTTTTTGTAAAAAGGAGGGTAAATATGTCTTCTTATCTTTCTATTAGTGGGCCGTTACTAACAGGGGTGGTTTTTGTATATCCCCGAACACGAGGGGTTTTTTTGTATATACCCCATACTCGAGGGGTGGTTTTTGTCTTTTACCCCTCTTCTTTTCTATTCCACAATTTTAATTTATCTACAACTCTACTCTTATCTCCTTGCCTCACAGACCGTCATAAACCTTTTGAAATAATACGTATATAGTGCTTGATGTTTCTTCCTCCAAATATTGCTTGATTACGAAAGTAGTGTTTTTTGCCAAAAAAAAAGTAATGTTTTTTGTATTTCCTTTGGAGATTAATTATTTAGATTTTTTTCCACGTGTGATGACATATGATCCATACCAAAACTTATAATCTATTTACGTGTATATTGCTTGATATCATGTGCACAATAAAAAACTGATTTTGCTCACTTTTAGCTAATCACAATTGGAGCTGAAACTTAAAATCTATATTTTGTAATATGCATAATGATAATATTAGCTTTAATTTGCATAACTTTTCCCTTAGTAGTGTTGGAGATGCTCTTATACTGAGTCAGTGGGAGTGTACTTGTCTTCTGGCAGTTGGGTCAGAGGGATGACATGGCTCACACATGATTTTCACATACCAACAATAACGTTGTCACAAATAAAAAAGCAAATGTGTATGAATTGACAGAGCTGACAAGTTATTAAAAATTGACAAGTTGTTCAAAGCATATTCCATTTCTATGTCACTCCATAGTAACTATGCCTATAAAAAGCAGTAATCTGGACAATTGACAATAGTCTCATCTTCATCAACTATATTGTTCTGCAACAGCAAGTGAAGCTAGCAAACAAAAAAACAATGAATTCCTGCAGTTTCATCATCTATCTCATGGTGTTACCATTCGTAGTAGCTCTATGTGCGGGAAAGGATTTTGATTTCTTCTACTTTGTTCAACAGGTAGGAGACTCTCTCTCTCTCTCTCTCGTAATATTAGAACTATTTCTAAATTGTGGGAAATGGAAACTGTGTTTTATGATGCATGCAGTGGCCGGCATCGTACTGTGATACAAAGAAAAGCTGCTGCTATCCGACTACCGGGAAGCCAGCAGAAGATTTTGGCATTCATGGGCTCTGGCCTAATAATGTTGATGGAAGCTACCCAACAGATTGTGATCCTGACAGTCCTTTTGATTCGTCCGAGGTAATCTCTGATTAACTTCACAGTTTTTGGCAAGGGTTACGAGTAGGGGTGGATTTGGTATGATTTTTTGGACTTTTAAGTCGATTTTTAAGATGAGTTTGGTATAACTTATTTGCAACTTAACTTAACTCATAAGTTTGTCAAAAAAATATACGACAAAAAAGATGAACAAAAATGGTTGGAGTGTTTGCTGAAAAAGTTGTTTAAGTCCAAAAAATCAAAAAAAGACTACAAAACTCGATTTTTTCTAGACTCAGTTTTAACACTATGGACTTATAAGTTGGACTCTAACTTTTCAGCTTATAAATCCATACCAAACACTACTTATAAGTTGGCTTCAACTTATAATCCAAAACTGCCTTATAATCGTGAGAGAGAAGTTCATTAAAAAATATGCATGTGTTTGGTGAAAAACGTTATGATGCTAAAAAATTCTTGATGCAACACGTTTGTTAGTAAGTGAAAATTACAATTTTACATTTTTTATATTTACTAATAAAATTATGGTATGTCTAATTAGATGCCGAAGTATGTTAGTACAGAAAAAGTAGGGATAAATTGATCATTTTTATTGTTTAAGAACAAAAAAATCCAAAAACCTTCATGAAACCAACTTTTTTCATAATTGAGTTTTACACTTAGAAAGCCAAAATTCAAAAGCTGACATAGAAAAAATCATACAAAACTTTTAAAAAAAGTTCAAAACATATTAAAAGTTCAAAGTGGATTAAAAGCTGAAAATAAGTCATACATGCATGTCACCGTAGATTAAATTGGAGAACGCGACTATTAGTGTTCATTGATTGTTCATAATATAATCTGGGTGGGAGAAGTTACTAAAAAAGGGGGGTACTTCATCTGTTTCTTCTCTTTCTTCTTGGTCCCACTTTTATCACTATTCATCGCGTCACTTTGACCCGATGATTTTATTTGCAATGCGATCTAAGAATTTGGTGATTTTTTTTCAAGATATTATTATAGAGTAAAACTTTACTCTATAACACTATGAAAAAATTACCAAAAATTAATATCATTTTACTATCCAAATCACTATCAAGTGACATGCATACGGATAGAAAAGTCAAACTAAAAAGGAACTAAGAAAACAGACCAAGTATTTTAGTTGAAGATAGTTGATGAACTGATAATTCGACAAAGACTCGTTGGAAGACTTGTTGGTAGTAGAACACACTAGTACCCATCAATTTGAAGGACGACAAAGACGTCCTTGGGAGGAGTTATTGGTACCACCCATCAATTTGGGGAACCTTAGGAAAGATATTTTATTTATATACCCAGTAAATGTTTTGGATCCATGTTTTTAATAGATTATTTAAGAATAATATTTTTTTTTTGAAGAACACTATTTTTCTGATAAACGCATCTGGGAGTGCACTTCTCATTGGTGTTTAAAAAAATCTTGTAAAACAATTTTTATTAAATAATATGTTTTGTGTTTTGTACCAACTTTTCAGACTCTCAGTAGTTAAAGACAATGGTTTTTTCTTCTCGACAGTGGTTAAACACATTTCAATTATGATTAAATGCATAACTTAACAAATATATTTTTGGTATTGTGCGTAAATATAATTTCTGAATAAGTTAACATTGAAAATTAGTAATATATTATCAAATATATTTTTTATTTAAAAGCAGTTTTTTAGTGCATACCAAACAGTCTTTTTATTTTGTTTTTAGACGTGTTTTCTATCATATATTTTTGACTATTTTTATTGTTCTTCTTGAAAATGATGTTTTTCTTGTTTCTAAACCCATGGCGAAGTGGCTCTACGAAAAGTGAGGAACATGCATTGTGAGGCTATTTCGATTAAGTGGTTTTTCTAATAAAATCTTAATCTGATTTTAGGGTTCCAGAAGAAATGTGAATAATTTGGGGATGTGTGAAATCTGGTTTATCGGTACCTCATCGGTTATCGGTACCTCATCGGGTGTTAGGGTTGGAGGACAACCGCTACCTAGGTTAAGTAGTGGTCGTACTCATTTCCACGGCAAAAGTAAGATTACTCCAGTAGGGCATATTGCAAATGTGGTTGTCTCAAGTCGAGCATGTGAATAAAATATACAGAGATGGGTATAAATAAATCATCGAAGCGAACAAAACGCGGAATAAAACAAAAGAACATCTATGAATATTGTCGGCCTGCATACTTGTATAGTGATAGTGGAAGTTCACTGGTTGTTTTGTCTTTTCTTTTATGAAACAAAGATAATTTGAAAGAGTAATACTGCACTGTCCAAAACTACAAATAGCAATTCGTTTTAAATTGTCGCAAACAGATCACAGATCTGAGAAGCAGAATGGAGAATGACTGGCCCACTCTAGCCTGCCCAAGTGGTGATGGGCTCAACTTTTGGGCACATGAATGGAACAAACATGGAACTTGCTGTGGATCTGTCCTCAGTCAACACAACTATTTCCAAACTTCTCTCGACTTCAAGAACAGAACTAACCTCCTCCAAGCCCTTCAAGCTTCAGGTACAAATGATGTGACGTGATAATCATTATATTTTATGAAGAAAATAATCGCTATCTATCTCAGGTACATTTTGTTTGCCTTTACAGGTATCTCGCCTAATGGGAACTATTATACATTACAAGCCATCAAGGATGCAATTAAAGGAGCATTGGGTGTGACACCTTACATAGAATGCAATATTGATCCATCGCGCAACCACCAGCTCTACCAAGTTTACTTGTGCGTAGACTCTTCAGCGTCGGACCTCATTGAATGTCCCATGATGCCGCACAGCCGTCCTTGCAAATCGGGAATCGAGTTTCCGTCTTTCTCCGCATCCATGGATGTACTTTGATTGCAACGATCGCTTTCATTTCCCATTTCATTTTCCATTTAAAAATGTGCAATTTATTGGTGATTAGTACACAACCTAAGTGCTTATTGAGAAACTAGAGAAGTCTCAAGGTTGACCAAGGACTTTGTTTCCTCGGAAGACTAAAAGTTCTATTACATTATGGACAAAAACTTCTATTGGTTTTATATCTTTGTGAAGGTAAAGGATGAAAACTTCACTAATATGCATGGATTGTACAGGACGGCCCTATTGAAGGCGAGCGACATAAAAAATACAGAGCCGAGAAGCAAAGAGCACATAAAACAAAGAAAAACTTCTTCCATTAGTTTCAAAAAATACTTCTTCCGGATTAACTTTTTCTGAACCAATTTGTTATAAATTATGTGCCGACATCAATTTATGTTTAATTGATATTTTAAGAAATAGATTAAGAATAATAGCTTTCCAAAAACTTAATTTTTGTCTTCAGGAGTTCGTGTCTTTGTTTAGCCCAGAACACGCAGCAGACCCGAGTTCCGAACGACGTGCATTGCATAGAAACCTCAAGATCAAAATGAGGTTTCAAAATTTCACACCAGAAGTGTGGTATTTTGTTATTTTAAATACGACATATTGGTATTTTGGGTTCTTGTGACTTTGTAACTTTTGTGCTTGCTGATTTCACCGTAACTTTTGTGCTCGTTGATTTCTCAAGTCCGCAACAAGGCAACAATTTGGGACTACCAGGGTTATGTATCGTAAATGTGTCATTCTACAGTAGTTAAAACTAACTTTTCTTCTACTTATTTATTTATCAATTCTTCAAAATAATTAACTTATTTAACTTTAAATTTATTCTAGTATAACATTCACTTAGCAAACTCATCACCTCCACCATCAAAAACAATCACAAGGCTTTGGAAAACAAAGGCACACGCTATTCACACGACATGGAGGGTTATGCATAGGTCTCTTCCAACTGCTGCGAATCTCAATTGGCGTGGTTTGGATATTCCCGTGTGGTGCTCGTGGTGCGGACAGTGTGAAGAAACGGAAGAGCATATCTTTCTATTTTGCAAACCCATGAGGCTAGTGTGGGATAGGGTACTTGGAAATAAGTCACGTCACGGCGAGCATAACAACGTAGCAGACTGGGTTCTCGATTCAATAGATGTTCTCAACGAGGAAGATAGAGCTAAGTTTGTTATTAATAGAATTACTAACCAACAGATTAGCAAATCCTAGAACCAGAACTCATGAGGAAGAAGAAGAAGAATTCTCAGAACTCAAAACTAGAGAGAAGAGGGAAAGGTTAATTGTTTGTTACAACGGAAATGAGAGGAGAAATTCCTCTTATAGCATTTTGCCAACTCAACTACAGATGGAAATTAACAACCAATAGGAAAACAGATTAGTAACTAACGTAAAGATTAAAACGCCACCGTATCACTTATAATGAAGCAATGGTTTAGATTGGATCTTATGTCTAATCCAACGGCAGCTATAGCTCCATTCTTTCATGTCATTACTTTGGTCATGATTGCAATTTAATCCAAGCTAAATCACCATCTCTTGCAATCTGATGAACTAGTTGTAATCACATTGTCATTTTGAGAAGCTGTAGCTCAATACGCCCCCTCAAGTTGAAGGGGGAGGGGCACACAACACCTTCAACTTGCACAGAAGCTTCTGAAAAAGAGGATGAGCCAGAGGTTTAGTGAGCGCATCTGCAAGTTGCTCAGAACTTGGTAAATGCTGCAAAGTGATGGTGCCTTCTTGGACCAGATCTCTGATGGTATGACAGTCCAACTCTATATGCTTAGTCTTATCATGATAAATAGGGTTATGAGCCATTTGAATGGGAGAAGAACTGTGAGAAAGTAAGAGATGAGTGCTGAGAAGAGGTGAATGGAGCTCTTGTAAGAGAGACATGATCCATTTGACTTCACAAACCAAATAAGCCAGACTTCTGTACTCAGCTTCAGCTGAACTCCTGGCAACCACACTCTGCTTCTTTGATCTCCAAGAAACTAAGGAAGGACCCTGAAAAACCAAATATCCAGAAGTGGATCTTCTGGTGTCAAGACAACCACCCCAGTCTGCATCTGCATAAGCTGTAAGAGAAGCTGGAAAGCAAGATGCAGAAGAGAAAAGAATTCCATACTCAGAGGTACCTCTCAGATATCTAAGGACATGATGAGCTGCAGTAAGATGATCTCTTGTTGGATGAGCCACAAATTGAGAAAGTTTGTTCACTGAATAAGAAATATCAGGTCTTGAATTGCAGAGATACAAAAGTTTACCAATCAGCTTTCTATATGCACTAGCATCCTCTTCATTCAACAGATCTCCAATAGATTGACTAAGCTTACAAGTTGGAACCATAGGGGAGTGTGCTATCTTACACTAATCATAACCAGTTTGAGTAAGAATCTCCAAAAGGAACTTATGTTGGCTCAGAAAATACCCCTGAACCATTTTATGTACCTCAAATCCAATGAAATAAGCAATCTCTCCCAGATCTTTGAGCCTAAACTGTGCATTTAAGCAATGTTTAAAGCTAGTTAGAGTAGTGACATCATTCCCTTCCAGAAGAATGTCATCAACATACACTAAGAGCATCATAATGACAGACTTTGAGCTCTTCACAAATAAGGTGTAATCTGATTTGCATTGACTAAAGCCAAATTGCAGAAGAGTTGAAGAGAATTAGACAAACCATTTCCTAGAAGCCTGCTTTAAACCATACAGTGACTTCTTTAACCTGCAAACCAATTGCTGAGAAGAGCTTGAAGATAAAGAATCAAGTATTGTTGGCTCATACCCATCTGGCAGTTTCATGTATACCTCTTCATGAAGATCACCATGCAGAAAAGCATTGTTAACATCCATTTGAAGAACAGTTTATCCTTGTTGAATAGCAAGAGCAAGAAGAACTCTAAAAGTAACCAGTTTAGCAACTGGTGAGAAAGTTTCAAAATAATCTAACCCTTCAGTTTGTGTATATCCTTTTGCCACCAACCTAGCTTTATACCTCTCAATAGATCCATATGTCTTGTACTTAATCATATATACCCATTTACACCCTACTGCAGAATGATTTGGAGGTAAATGAGTAATAAGTCAAGTGTTATTAGATTCCAAAGCTTGTATTTCCAGCTGCATAGCTTGAACCCAATCTGGATCTTGTGAAGCCTGTCTGTAAGTGGTAGGTTCAGTAAGTGCACACACAGTACTATTGAGATTTGAACTACTAACTGTCATTGCTCTGGAAATTTTCTTGGAAAGAACATAAACCTGCAAATGAGATGGAGGCTTTGAGGTTCTAGCACTCTGTCTCACAGGCACAGGGTGTAACAAAACCTCTCTAAAACTCCTAACTGTAGATGGTTCAGGAGCAGGAGAAGAGACAGGCTCATGTGAAACTGAAGAAGGTGGTTGGCCCTTTCCATTACCAGTGTCAAAAACACTCTTTGGAAAACTCAGAGCATCAAAAAGGCTATGGTCAGTAAAACCCTTATCAACAAATGGAAACACATTTTCATGAAACACCACATTTCTGGAAACTACAAAACTGTGAGTAGCCAAATCATACACCTTAAATCCTTTGATTCCAAAGACATATCCCACAAAAACCCCTTTTATTGCTCTAGGATCAAACTTTGTTCTGGACTGAAGCAAAGTGGAGGCAAAACACAAACATCCAAAAACTTTACACTGAGAATAATCTGGAGTTGTTCCAAATAGCAACTCATATGGTGATTTATTCTTAGTTTTAGGAGAGGGTAACGTGTTAATCAAATAGGCTACAGTCAACACACAGTCTCCCCAGAATCTCACTGGAACATTTGACTGAAATTTAAGTGCTCTTGCCACATTGAGGAGATGTTGGTGCTTTCTTTCCACCACTGAGTTCTGCTCAGGTGTCTCGACACAACTTAACTCATGAATAATGCCATATTGTAGATAGAAATCAGATAAATGCAATTCTGGAGCATTATCTATTCTAACCCTTTTTATTTGGGCAAGAAATTGAGTTTCTATCATCTTGTACAAACTAGGAATAATGGTGTCTACTTCTGACTTATGTTTCATAAGATAAACTCATGTCATCCTAGTGGCATCATCAACAATTGTTAATAAAAACTTATGTCCTGAATATGTGGGTACCTTATAAGGACCCCATGTATCACAATGAATCAGATCAAAGGAATTTTGAGACATGTTTCCATGAGAAGTATAAGAAAGTTTCTTTTGTTTTGCCAAAGGACAAATATCACAATGTACGCCTTGATGAGAAAATGACATACCTTCAAGGTGTTTAGACATCAAAGAGCCTTTCTCAAAAGATGGATGCCCCAGTCTTTGATGCCAGAGAAGAGCATTTTCATTTGTAGAAACTGCAAAACTCATTTTTGAGCTCATTTTTGGAATCTGCATGACATACAGACCTCCAATTCTCTTGCCAATACCCAAAATCATATCTTCTATTTTGAGAACACATTCATCTGTCTGGCATATACATGTGAAACTTGAGACTCTTGTGAGCTGAGTGAAAGAAATTAGATTGAACTGGAAGCTAGGAATACAAAGCACTCCTGTCAAAAACAAATTATCATACAATTTCACAGTACCCACATGTGTAACCTGAACAGTTTTCCCATCCGGCAAGTGAACAATTGTGTCACTGACATTCTTGAAATTACAACATTGTTGAACATATGATCAGTAGCTCCACTGTCCAGAATCCAATAATTTGGCACAAATCCTTCCTTTTCAGTTAGAGAACATTGCGGAGAGCAAGAACTAATAACTCCTCCCATAAAGTGAGTTGAATCAAAGTGAGTCCCAGAATGATGTAGTGGTGAATCCACTGAAACTGAAGAGTATGGTGAGACAGATCCTGCATCACTAAAAGTACTCTGAACTGTACCACTCCTTGCTCCCAAATGAGTTTTCAAAAGTGGCATCAGTTGCTGGCATTGATTTTCTGTAAGTGTAACAGTTTTCCCCCATTGTCATGAGTAGGAGCAGGATTTGAAGGAGAACCTGTGTTCAATGAAGATGGAGATCCATTCATGACAACATTATGTACTCTTGGCTTGTTACTCTTGAAATTAGGAGGAAATCCGTGCAATCTGTAGCATTTTGACTTAACATGACCCTCATTTCCACAGTGATGACATATTAGTTTCCCATTAGGACATCTTCCTCCAACATTATGACCTCATCCTGAATTAGTTGTGTCACTTGATTCATGATGAGTATGGGAACCTTGAACATACATTGCCATATTGGGAGTGACAGAAGAAGTATTCTTCAACTGCATTTGTCTCTCTTGTTGTATTATCTTTTCAAAAACCACATTGAGAGAAGGCAGTGGTTCTGTGAGCAAAATCTGATCTCTAACATTCATGTATTGTTCATTGAGTCCCATTAGGAACTGCATTACCCTCTCTTCTAATTGAGACTGTTTCAGCTTAACATTTGTATTACATACACAACCATCGCATACACAGCTAGGCAAAGGTTTGTAGTTGCTCAACTCATTCCATAATGTTTTCAGCTTTGTAAAATATGCAGTTACTGACATATCAGATTGCTTCAAACTAGAAATAGCTATATAGATCTGAAACAATCTCGATAAATTTCCTTGAGAGAATCTCTATAAGATCAAGCCACACTTCTCTGATATGCCTACAACACTACAGGAAATCTCCTTAGAAATGGAATTAAACAACCAAGACATGATCATCCTATCACATCTCCTCCACACAGCATACAAAGCAGTACCAATTTCAGGAGCAACTATTGTTCCATCAACAAATTCGAGCTTGTTCTTAGCTTCTAAAGCAACTATCATCGACATATGCCATGAATAGAAATTATCTCCAGAGAGAGGAACAGAAACAAGGACATTACCAGGACTATCTCCATGATGCGAGTAGAAAGGTGATTGTGGATCCATCGCCACCAATCCTGAACCAGAAGTCTGCGAATCTGAGGTGTTCACCATTTCTTCGAGAACCGGATCTGAACCACGAATTCTTCATATCGAAACAAAAATTCAACCAACTATGAATCACAAGACAATCAGCAACCTTCGTAACCAGACTCTGATACCATAATAGAATTACTAACCAACAGATTAGCAAACCCTAGAACCAAAACTCATGAGGAAGAAGAAGAAGAAGAAGAAGAAGAAGAATTCTCAGAACTCAAAACCAGAGAGAAGAGGGAAAGGTTAATTGTTTGTTACAACGGAAATGAGAGGAGAAATTCCTCTTATAGCATTTTGCCAACTCAGCTATAGCGGGAAATTAACAACCAATAGGAAAACAGATTAGTAACTAACACAAAGATTAAAACGCCACCGTATCACTTATAATGAAGCAACGGTTTAGATTAGATCTTATGTCTAATCCAACGGAAGTTGTAGCTCCATTATTTCATGTCATTACTTTGGTCATGATTGCAATTTAGTCCAAGCTAAATTACCATCTCGTGCAATCTGATGAACTAGTTGTAATCACATTGTCATTTTGAGAAGCTGTAGCTCAATTGTTATTTCCATATGGCTTGATTGGGAACAAAGAAACATCATAGTGTTTGAAGGGAATTGCATCTCTATCGACTCTCTTGTTGCACGGATTATGTCTTATTGTGATGAGTATTCTACTGCAAACATTTCAGAAAAGGGTGCCGACACATGCATCGGGTCATATAACGGGAGCATATCCAGAAATCTCTCGGTGGAAACCGCCGCCAATTGATTCGTTCAAGTTGAATACGGATGGGGCTTGCCTTGGTGAATCGAGTAAGGCCGCGGTGGGGTGGAAATACGGGATAGCAGTGGGGTTGCCATTGCATCAATGGCTGCTCCCATCTTTTCCACCTCGTCGGCACTAATGGCGGAGGCATTGGCACTAAGGGAGGGGTTCCTGCTTGGTTCACGGCTGGGGATCAGAAGTATCGTTGCGGAGGTGGATTGCCAGAGCATAGTGATGTATTTTCATGAGACCACGGGCAGAAGGTGTGATAGGACATCCTTCGGGGCTATCATGATGGATTGTAACGCTCTTCTCCAACGTTTTACGCAGGTGTCTGTTAGCTGGTGTCCGAGGAGTGCGAATAAGTTAGCACATACTTATGCTAAGTTCGGTTTAACAGTAGATTCGACTAGAGTATGGATGGGTATAATGCCGGCTTGGGCGCGTGATTGTAATGACAAAGACTTGTCTTCCATTACTACGAATTAATGAAAAGACCTATTTCTTTTTAAAAAAAAAAAAATAGTATAACATTCACTTCAATCAAATGGCGTACTAAGAAGTCCTCTTTCTAGATGAGATTTCTCTCGGGATGGTGTGGTCAACTTGACGATGTTCCTCTTTTCCGGCGTATCTCCATTGCCGATTGGGTGGAACCCTTGTCCAAAGTCTCTGAGTCTAGCTCTGAAAACTTCATAACCGTTGTTAATAAGCATTCAAACTCCCATTCCCCCTTCTGTACTTGAAATTTGAAATTTGGACGTAGTGCTTAATTTAGGTACGTGAAGTGTGTTTTGAAGTAAGAAATCATGTGATGCAGTGGAAGCAGCATTCGAGTGTTGGATTGAATACTAAAAGCCATGCTTTTTGTATTGGATTATATGAATTTGATATTTATGAGAATGGTTTTGGGCAATGTTTTTTGCGTTATATTATTATTGTGCATAGTTGTCTATTGTTCTACATAGTAGAAGATCTGGTGTGTAGAGTCTAGCTTACACACAGAAGATCTTATCTTCGGTTCTTGTGGAATGAAAGTTGTGAGTTCACAATCTAGATGGAATTAGACAAACCATCGGAACGATTGTAGCACATTGTTTTAGTATGTCTGTCTTGGCTACAGGAAACAGTATAGTTCATACTATAGTTTCAACTCAATGTGCTAGTATACTTTGTGTATATTGAACAGGACCAAGTTGTGATCATTGTCTTTGTACTGACATAATAAGACAAGCTATGTCTCATGGTTATTATGATTACTTATGCTCTTAATCCTTAGATAGTCAATGTGCACATGTATTTAGTAGTTATTGCTTTGACAAGTCAAGTGAGTGAGATTCCTATGGAGTCAATAGCCTCGGTGAGTTGGGTGATACTATTGAGTCCATGGTGTAGATTGATATATCGAAGGAATCCATGTCCCGGTTATGGGATTGATGATATCCCCTTGATGAAGCTTATAAGTTTTGATTATGTCAAACCCTGCAGGTAGATTACTTGGTAATCTGGACATATCAAATAAGTTAAGTGGTAAGGATCAAGGAATTGGGAAGAGGTCGATTAAATGAATTAGTCAGTAATTAATTTAATCGACGGATATCTGTAATCTTAACATGGGGAGATAATAAGTATTTAATAACAGGAGCTCGAAATATTAGTTTTTGAGAATATGGACAGGAGTGCAATAACAGTTATTTAGTGGTACTAACTGTTATTAACTTTATTCGGACTAGGTTCGGGTGGAACCAGAAGTTCTGATAAAGTTAGGAGCCTGATTCGTATTTTCTCCTCCAGGTCCCTCCCGTAGCCTATATAAGTTTCCTTAGCCTTCAGAATTCGTATGCTTGAGATACACACCGAGATCTAGGGTTTCGAGAGTGAGAGCAATTCGCCTGGAGGCTGAGAAGGATTCTGGAAGCAGCAAGCCCACACTTGCATCCAAGAGGAACTTCAAGAATACGGGAGAAGATCAGGAGTGTTCTCAGACCTACATCAGATAGCTTGGACGCAGGTATGAACCCTAATTCCGCCTAGTAGGGTTTCTAGCGTTCATGTTGAAACAAGTTTTAATCGGTATAGCAGACATGCAATCGAACTGGTCCAGGGATTCGCCTCCCTTCAATTGGTATCAGAGCCCCGTTCGACTCTGCATATCTGCTATACATCCATGTTGTCCAATAATCGAACCGGCTATGCATGTTAGAGTAGGAAGATTGCGATGTCTAACTCTGTTTTGCAGAATGAATCGTGTCCTGCTATTATGGTCATACTGTTTGATGTATGTGGTTTGATTTGGTTTTGATTCCCACGCTGTTTTTCGTTGATGAAAAATATTTTTAACCTTCTGTAATAGTAAACCCTAGGTTCTCTTATTCTAGTATTAGATAAACCTGTGAGCTCCTTGGTGGCATTGAAAGTCTGTAGCAGTCTCTGGTACTCTGTTACAGACTGATTCGCGGAATCCATGGAGACTAGGGTTACGGTAATATTAGTGGAGACAGAAGGACGAAAGATTGCAGATCGTCAAGTTTTCCACAGCAACGGCATGGCGATTTTCGGAAAAAGTTTTTCGGCGACCATAATAGCTGGGTTGTGTGTGGTTGAATTCTTTTTATGTGCTTGATATATCTGTGTGTATGATTATTGTGGATGCTTGCATGTTAAATCATGGACAACATGGATATATAAATTTAATTTGTATTAAATTGTTCAAACAACTAAGTGGGAGAGGGAGCCTAGTGTTTATAGATCCCGCGGTCTCCATCATTGATTTATAAGTGATGTAGTTGGTTTTGTGTGTTAGCCTTGGAGTTAACCTTCTTATCGAACATAACCACTGCAGTATCACTGGTATAAATTCCTTTAAGGATATTTCTAATAATTACTGTTTATGTGTCATCTCTCCATATGAGAGGCATGTAATGGGGTAATGGGTTAGAAGTAAAAATGATGGTATACACTTAGATGTAAGTTATAGTATCCTCCCCATCGGAGTCACTGCTATGGCTTGCAGGACCAAAGGTACCATGTCTAACTATAGAGTGAATGGTAGACGTCCACCCATCGTGGCATACTATTTTTATGTGTGTTAGAATATTGGTGGTTTACATTGCCCTTATATGTTTTATTTACATGATTCTCAGGTTCAAAAAATGTCGAACTCATTCAACCCACTATCTATTGTCTTGAATCAAAACAAACTCAATGGATCCAACTATATTGATTGGAAGAGAAATTTGAATATTGTGCTAACTGCTGAGGATTACAAATTTGTGCTTCTTGAGGAATGTCCTGCAGAACCTCTAGAAGGGGCTTCTGAGGAAGAAGCCAAGCCTTATAAGAGGTGGCAGAAAGCCGATCAGATGGCTAAATGCTACATATTAGGCTCCATGTCTAATGTGTTGCAGCATCAGCATGAGAACATGGGCTCTGCCCTTGAGATCATGGAGAACCTCAAAGACATGTTTGGGGATCAGGATCGTGCTGCCAGGCAGGTTGCTATGAAAAACCTCATGAACACAAAAATGGTTGAAGGGTCCTCTGTAAGGGATCATGTTCTGAAGATGATAAGTCTTCTAGGTGAACTAGAGATCCTTGGAGCTGTAATCGATGAGGAAACTCAGGTCGATATCGTGCTCATGACGCTGTCTGATTCATTTAACAGTTTTCGGCTAAATTATAATATGAACAAAAAGACTTATTCTTTAGCCGAATTGTTAAAGGAGCTTCAAGCAGCTGAGGGACTCCTTCAGAAACCGGTTACTGTAATGGTGACTGAAAAGCCTTCTGCTTCTAACCTTAGGGCTAAGAAGAAGAAGAAAGTTGCAGAAAACAGTAGTTCCGAAGGTTGCTCCGGCACCTCAAGGAATAGCTCGTGGGCCACAGCAAGCACTTGCTCTCAGGGGACATTGGGAAAGCCGAAAGGCAAGTGTTTCCTCTGTAACCAGAGAGGGCATTGGAAGAAGCAATGTCCAAAGTTCCTGACTCGTCCAATCCAGAACAACTCAGGTATATCTCTTTCACTAATAGTTGAATCATGTTCAGCGGTTCGATCTACTAGAACCTGGTGTGTAGACTCGGGAGCCACTGACCATGTCTGCAATTCATTGCAGGGGTTCCAGGAAACCAGACAGCTTAGTGATGGCGAGATTTATCTACACTTGGGCAACACGAATAAAGTAGCTGCAGTTGCAATAGGAATTTGTTTCTTACATTTTGGGAATGATAGGATTTTAGTTTTGAAAGATTGTCTTTATGTACCTTCCATTAGAAGGAATTTGATTTCAGTCTCTAAGTTGGTTAAGAATGAATATTCAGTTTATTTTAATGACTCTGTGGTTATTAAGAAAAATAAACGTTTTATTTGTTCTGGTACATTGGTGGATGGTCTTTACATTATAAATCCTGAGACTCCCATAGCGCAGCTATATGAACTGAATAACTCGGATAGCTTACATAAAAAGAGAAAGGAACCTTGCGAGATAAACCAAACATATCTTTGGCATTTACGACTTGGTCATATCAATATAAACAGAATACAAAGGCTGGTTCAGAATGGACCATTAGGTTCATTAAAAGTGGAGGCACTACCAGCATGTGAGTCATGTTTAGAAGGTAAGATGACCAAGAGGCCATTTTTGGCAAAGGGTAATAGGGCCAAAGAACTGTTGGAGCTTATCCATTCAGATGTTTGTGGACCAATGAATGTCCAAGCGAGGGGAGGTTTTGAGTATTTCATTACCTTTATTGATGATTACTCCAGATATGGATATATTTATTTGATGCGGCATAAGTCTGAGGCCTTTGAGAAATTTAAAATTTTTAAGGCAGAATCAGAGAAGCGTCTAGGAAAATATATCAAGTCATTTCGATCTGATCGAGGTGGCGAGTACCTCTTGGGACAATTCAGGGATTACTTGGAGGAACAAGGGATTCAATCCCAGTTGTCTGCTCCAGGTACGCCACAACAGAATGGTGTGGCAGAGCGAAGGAATAGGACTCTTTTAGAAATGGTGAGATCCATGATGAGTTATTCAGATTTACCAATTTCTTTTTGGGGTCATGCTTTAGAGACAGCTGCATATATTCTGAACTTGGTTCCGTCTAAGTCAGTACCAACTACACCCACAGAACTTTGGACTGGGCGCAAGCCTAGTCTACGGCATGTTCGGATTTGGGGTAGTCCAGCACATGTGCTGAAGGGAAACTCAAGTAAGTTGGAATCAAGGACAGAAGTATGTGTCTTTGTAGGATACCCGAAAGGAACAAAGGGTGGTTTATTTTATAGTCCGAAGGATCAGAAAGTCATTGTTAGAACCAATGCGAGATTCTTATAGGAAGACTATATTATGGATCACAAGCCTAAAAGTAAAATTGTTCTGGAAGAAATGCGAGGAAATCAAGTAGTCCAAGGTCATGATATACCAACTGTACAAGAAGAAATACCACAAGAAAATGATATCGACAATCAACTACCTTTGGGTGGTTCGAGAAATGTAGATACTCGTGATACACAACAAAATAGTGTTGACATCCCACCGCAAGAGGGCAGTGGGGGAAATGACAATACTAGTGATCCACAAGATAGTAGTGACATTCCGCCGCAACCAAGCAGTGGGAAAAATGTTACTACTAGTGAACCACAAGTACAGCCTCGTCGTAGTGGGAGGGTTTCTCGTAAACCAGACAGATACATGTACTTGGGAGAGTCTTTTGACAAGGTCCATGATGAACATGATACTGATCCCAGTAACTATAATGAAGTTGTTGGAAGTACGGATGCGGAAAAGTGGAAAAAGGCTATGATTTCTGAGATGGAGTCTATGTACTCCAATCAGGTCTGGGATCTTGTAGATCCAACAGATGGGGTAAAACCCATCGGGTGTAAGTGGATTTACAAGAAAAAGATAGGGGTAGACGGGAAGGTTGAAACCTTCAAAGCAAGGCTTGTTGCGAAAGGTTTTACTCAGAAAGAAGGGATCGACTATGAGGAAACTTTTTCACCAGTAGCCATGATTAAGTCTATCAGGATTCTCTTGTCCATTGCGGCTCATTTCGATTACGAAATTTGGCAAATGGATGTCAAGACAGCTTTCCTTAATGGAAGTCTTGATGAGTGCATTTATATGATGCAACCATAAGGATTCGTAGCTAAGGGCCAGGAGCACAAGTTGTGCAAGCTTAAGAGGTCTATTTATGGACTTAAGCAGGCATCTAGATCATGGAACATCCGTTTTGATCAAGCAATCAAATCTTTTGGTTTTGATCAATGTCCGGATGAGCCGTGTGTGTACAAGAAGTGTAAAGAAAACGTTGTGGTATTCTTGATACTTTACGTTGATGATATATTGCTCATTGGAAACAATGTGGGTGTATTATCTAGTGTGCGGGTATGGTTATCAAGTCAATTTGATATGAAAGACTTGGGAGAAGCAGCATACGTTCTAGGGATCAAGCTTATGCGAGATCGGAAAAATAGGATGTTGGGCTTGTCACAAGCCAATTATATTGATACTGTTCTTGCAAGGTTTAGCATGCAGGATTCCAAGAAAGGGTTGATCCCTTTCAGACATGGAATCAGTCTATCTAAGGATCAGTGTCCTAAGACACCTGATGAGATAGAAAGTATGAAAGCAGTTCCTTATGCTTCTGCAGTAGGAAGCCTCATGTATGCGATGTTATGTACTAGACCAGATATTTGCTTTGCTGTTGGCATGGTTAGTAGATATCAGTCTAACCCTGGCAGAGAACATTGGACTGCGGTAAAACATATATTGAAGTACCTGAAAAGGACTCGAGACTATATGTTAGTTTACCATAAAAATAGTCTTGTACCCATCGGGTACACAGACTCAGATTTTCAGTCAGATAGGGATTCCAGGAAGTCTACCTCTGGATATGTTTTCACATTAGAAGGTGGATCCATTAGTTGGAGGAGCATCAAGCAATCTTGTATTGCTGATTCCACCATGGAAGCTGAATATGTGGCTGCTTCTGAAGCTGCTAAGGAAGCTGTTTGGCTCAGAAACTTTCTAATGGATCTTGGAGTGGTACCGAGTGCCCAACCGGCTATGACGCTTTATTGCGATAATAGCGGCGCGGTTGCAAACTCAAGGTAACCAAGAGCTCACAAGAAAGGAAAACCCATAGAGTGTAAGTATCATTTGATTAGAGAAATCGTGCACAGAGGTGATGTGGCAGTGATGGAGATTGCATCAGCGGATAACCTGGCAGACCCATTTACGAAGTGTTTGACATCTAAGGCTTTTGATGGTCACGTAGAGGGAATGGGTTTGAGGTGTGTTGCTGCATGGCTTTGAGTCTTAGTGGGAGATTGTTGGATTGAATACTAAAATCCATGCTTTTTGTATTGGATTATTTGAATTTGATATTTATGAGAATGGTTTTGGGCAATGTTTTTTGCGTTATATTATTATTGTGCATAGTTGTCTATTGTTCTACATAGTAGAAGATCTGGTGTGTAGAGTCTAGCTTACACACAGAAGATCTTATCTTCGGTTCTTGTGGAATGAAAGTTGTGAGTTCACAATCTAGATGGAATTAGACAAACCATCGGAACGATTGTAGCACATTGTTTTAGTAGGTCTGTCTTGACTACATGAAACAATATAGTTCATACTATAGTTTCAACTCAATGAGCTAGTATACTTTGTGTATATTGAACAGGACCAAGTTGAGATCATTGTCTTTGTACTGACATAATAAGACAAGCTATGTCTCATGGTTATTATGATTACTTATGCTCTTAATCCTTAGATAGTCAATGTGCACATGTATTTAGTAGTTATTGCTTTAACAAGTCAAGTGAGTGAGATTCCTATGGAGTCAATAGCCTCGGTGAGTTGGGTGATACTATTGAGTCCATGGTGTAGATTGATATATCGAAGGAATCCATGTCCCGGTTATGGGATTGATGATATCCCCTTGATGAAGCTTATAAGTTTTGATTATGTCAAACCCTGCAGGTAGATTACTTGGTAATCTGGACATATCAAATAAGTTAAGTGGTAAGGATCAAGGAATTAGGAAGAGGTCGATTAAATGAATTAGTCAGTAATTAATTTAATCGACGGATATCTGTAATCTTAACATGGGGAGATAATAAGTATTTAATAACAGGAGCTCGAAATATTAGTTTTTGAGAATATGGACAGGAGTGCAATAACAGTTATTTAGTGGTACTAACTGTTATTAACTTTATTCGGACTAGGTTCGGGTGGAACCAGAAGTTCTGATAAAGTTAGGAGCCTGATTCGTATTTTCTCCTCCAGGTCCCTCCCGTAGCCTATATAAGTTTCCTTAGCCTTCAGAATTCGTATGCTTGAGATACACACCGAGATCTAGGGTTTCGAGAGTGAGAGCAATTCGCCTGGAGGCTGAGAAGGATTCTGGAAGCAGCAAGCCCACACTTGCATCCAGGAGGATCTTCAGGAATACGGGAGAAGATCAGGAGTGTTCTCAGACCTACATCAGATAGCTTGGACGCAGGTATGAACCCTAATTCCGCCTAGTAGGGTTTCTAGCGTTCATGTTGAAACAAGTTTTAATCGGTATAGCAGACATGCAATCGAACTGGTCCAGGGATTCGCCTCCCTTCATCGAGATGTATAGGGAGAGCTTGTTTGTTTCCAACAACAACGTAATCATACCCATGTATGTTTCAGAAGTGCTCAAGTTTCAAAAGTCATTACTCATATAATTTGATGCACAAGCATCCCATAAACCAAAAATTAGATGCATCAACAATGTCATTAGAGGCCATCATAGCAGTAAAAATCTCATGAGGCACTCTTCTTCGTACAATGTATACAATCAAGAGCATTATGAGTTTGTTGGCCATGTATTTGGCACACAACATAGTTAGATCGTGAACTAGAGTAACCTCCTCGGTTATTGCCAGAAAGTCACCTCTATGTGAGGGTTTGGTGCGGCCAGGACCGTCTCTAAGGCAAGGCCATATACAATGTTGCCTAGGGCCCCATTTAGGAAGAGGGCCTCAAATGTCTAGGCTAGAGGGATTAATTGGTAATTTGAATTTAGCTTATTAACATATGTCTAATCTCTTTTGTCATTTTTCAAGTAATATTTTATTTTTTTGAACTTAAGTAATATTTCATTTGTATTTCCCTAAAGCTATTTCTTGGGACGAAAGTTCCAGATATATTTTCTATCAGAAAACCGTTTAAGAATAAATTACACAATATTATTTGGTTAGTAATTAATACTAATAATATTAACACCACATATTTTATGAGATATTGGTACTTACTGAAATATTATTTACATTCTAAAAACAAGAGATTAATTATTAATTTACGGCAGGTACACACGCTTAAACAAATTCCTTCAATTTCCCACATTTTCTTCTTCTTTTGCAAAAACACCTAGCTTATCAATTTATATATTTTAAATTATAAATTTTATTTATTTTAGTTATAGTTTTTTACTCATCGCGTGAGCACCAATAGTAAGTTCGTCTATATATATGTAAGATAAATACAATTTTTTTAATGTTGCTAAATTTTAAATTTTTTTTTAACCAAAAAGGCCCCACGAAATAAAGTTGCCTAGGGCCTTATAAAAGGTAGAGACAGCCCTGGGTGCGGCCCCATGGTCATAACCAAAATGACCATAGTTATATAACCAAAATTATTTTCATATTTTCCTCTACCATAGCAATGTGACCTACCATGTCCATTGTTATCACCATTGTAGGGTTTTGATTCATGGATGCGCAACGGAAACAATAATTAACGATGCAAAACTCTCCAAGGATCACAAGTCAAGAGACATAACGATGGTAAAGAAAGAAATCAATTAACACACCTTAGGGTTCTCCTTTGATGACTTCAAACGCGAATTGTGTCACGTTCTCTATAGTTGACCCACGGCTAGAGTTGATTTCTAGATCTTCCAATCCTTGGTGCTAGCCCGGAAAGAGGAAGAGGAAGAGGGAGAAGAATCACGCAAAACGAGACCAATCCAAGGAGGTTCGGCCTCCTTGGTGCCGACGGGGACGGGCAGCGAGCAAGGGGGGGGCTCCTTCTTGCTTTCTTGCTCTCTCATTTTTGTTCTCTCCCACTCAAGTTATGATCAATAATGACATAAGTATGGGAAGTAAGGAAGGAGTGTCCTTTATATAGTTCAATAAAATCCTTGCCAACTACCTAAAGGACTTATTATAGTCCTACTAGAATTCAATTTAGTCCCTTCCTTGCAAATTAGTCCCTACTAAGTTTGTAAGGTGTTGCAAAGTGATCCTTCTAATTAATTAATCCAATTAATTAATTCCCAATCTAGTTCAATTCTATATAGCGTGTGACCCCATAGGTTCTATCTAGTTGGTAGCAACTATTTGCTAATATGGAGCGGTTTCTAGCAAAACATCCATTCTAGCCAACTAATAGAATAGTCATCTTGACAACCTTTGTACAAGTATTTGTCTCATCCCTTTGTCTCTATATCCGGATTGGACACGAGACATACAAGTAACACTCGTATATCCAATCGACAGTTTCTCGATCCATGGGAATAGCCTTATTCGTGCAAATAACATCAATATCCCATATTGATTTATTTGAGTCTGGCCAGACATTCTATAAGCACTATCCCTCGAGTGGCCTAGGATATTTGCTCCCGTTATGTAAGAGGGACAAATTCTATCTACGTCCACTACGATCTCTAAGCTTGCTTCTTATTGTATCCGGTACACGCCTTTATAACTACCCAGTTACGGTGTAGCGTTTAACGCTACCAAAATCACAATAATCCACAACTAGAATATCTAGAGACTTCAAGTCTAAGGATGACAATACCATTGCACCGCGAGAAGCAATTGTGACTCAACATAACGTGTATGTAGCCTTCTCGGAGATGGGTCGATCCAGTGCGTCATTACCCTTAATTCACACCTATGTGTTGGATCATGATATCTCCATATCAATACAACCCCATACTAGTCTATAGATGATTGTCCCATTAATCATTATACTGGACTAGGGATATTTAAGATAAACTACACAATTGTAAATCTAAGGACTTCATTATATTAAATATCCAATAAATAATAAATGAATTTTCTAGCCACAAATAAATTCGTACTAAACTAGATTGCATCTAGGGCATCTATTCCAACAGTCTCCCACTTGCACTAGAGCCAATCTGGCGCATCTCGTATGCCCATACTCCTAGTGTGCCCTTCATGCTTCTACTACGTGAGAGGCTTTGTAAGCGGGTCTGACAGATTCTCATCTGTAGGAATCTTGCATATCCAAACGTCTCCTCGATCGATAATATCTCGAATCAGATGAAACTTCCTGAGCACGTGCTTGGATTTCTGTTGCGACCTGGGTTCCTTTGATTGCGCGATCGCCCCAGTGTTGTCACAGTACAACTCAACTGGATCCGCAATGCTAGGAACCACACCAAGTTCAAAAACAAACTTTCTGATCCAAACAGCTTCCTTTGCTGCGCCATTTGCAGCAATGTACTCAGCCTCTGTTGTAGAATCAGCCACCGTCTCTTGCTTGGAACTCTTCCAACTCACCGCTGCTCCATTCAGGAAAAACACATATCCCGACTGTGATCTAAAGTCATCTCTGTCGGTTTGGAAGCTTGCATCAGTGTAACCCCTTACACGCAACTCTTCCTCACCGCCAAATATCAAGAAAGCATCCTTAGTTATTCTCAAGTACTTTAGGATGTTCTTGACTGCAATCCAGTGACTCTCACCTGGATTGGATTGGTATCTGCTTTTCATACTCAAGGCATATTACACATCTGGTCTAGTACATAACATGGCGTACATGACAGATCCTATGTCCGAGGCATAGGGAACTCTACTCCTGCGTTCCTTCTCAATCTCATTAGAAGGACAACCACTCTTCGAAAGAGTGATTCCATGTGACATGGGCAAGAATCCTTTCTTGGAATCTTGCATGTTGAACCGTTTCAACACCTTGTCAATATATGTACTTTGACTTAGGCCAAGCAGTCTCTTAGATCTATCTCTATAGATCTTTATACCGAGTAGATAGGCTGCTTCCCCTAAGTCCTTCATTGAGAAACACTTCATTAGCCAATCTTTAACAGACTGCAGCATGGGAACGTCGTTTCCAATGAGTAGTATGTCGTCCACATACAAGACCAGAAAAGCTACAGAGCTCCCACTAACCTTCTTGTAGACACAAGACTCATCTTCGTTTCTGATGAAGCCAAACTCTTTGACTACTTCATCAAAACGTCGATTCCAACTCCTAGAAGCTTGCTTCAATCCATAAATGGATCGTTGCACCTTACAGACTTTGTTGGCTTGCTTTGGATCCTCAAACCCGGCTGTATCATATACACGTCCTCGAGGAGATTCCCATAAAGGAATGCTGTTTCGACATCCATCTGCCAAATCTCATAGTCATGGTATGCTGCAATCGCAAGTAGGATTCGGATTTGGTCATAGCGACTGGTGAAAAGGTTTCATCATAGTCAATACCATGAATCTGTCTGAATCCTTTAGCCACCAATCGGCCCTTATAGGTAATCACATTACCATCCATGTCGATCTTCTTCTTGAAGACCCACTTGCACCCTATGGGCCGTGCCCCTTCGGTTTGTTCCACCAAAGTCCATACTTTGTTGGTATACATGGATTCCATCTCGGATATCATGGCTTCCAGCCACTTCTGAGAGTCTGGACCCTTCATGGCCTCTTCATAGGTAGTAGGCTCATCATCTATGAACATCGTGTCACCGGAATCGGTCATGAGAAGTCCATACCTCTCGGGTTCCTAGCTTGTCTGATTGTAAACGTTTTACATAGACATCGCAGCCCCAAATCCTCATGAATGACAGTGTGGGACGCCTCCAACTCCACATCTCATAAGGTGTCTTCATGACTGATTTAGATGGAACACGGTTAATGGTGAAAGCTGCACTTAATAGAGCGTGGCCCTAAAATGATAATGGAAGATCGGTTTGACATATCATAGATCGAACCATATCCAATAGGGTTCGATTCCTCCTCTCAGAAATGCCATTCCATTGTGGTTTTCCGGGTGAAGTGAGTTGGGACACGATCCCACACTCTTTAAGATAGTCGTCAAACTCTTGGCTCAAGTATTCTCCTCCAAGATCCGATCGTAGAGCCTTGATACTTTTGCCAAGTTGCTTCTCTACTTCATTCTTGAATTCTTTGAACACTTCAAAGGATTCGGATTTTGCCCTCATGAGGTACACAAATCCATATCTACTGTAATCATCAATAAATGTAATGAAGTAGACATAACCATCCCTGGCAGGCGTGGCAAATGGTCCACACACATCAGTATGTATGAGCGCCAATTGCTCACTAGTCCTCTCACCTTTCTTATTGAAAGGGTACTTTGTCATTTTTCCCAATAAACAAGCCTCACATGTCTCATATGATTCAAAATCAAATGAGTCTAGTAGTGCATCCTTATGGAGTCTAGATACACGTTTCTCGTTTATGTGGCCTAAACGACAGTGCCATAAATAAGCAGGATTTAAATCATTTATTTTAATCCGCTTGGTATTAATGTTGTAGACAGGATTGTTTAGATCAAGGACATATAGTCCATTAGATAACTGCGCACTAAAATAGTGAATATTATTCAAATAAAAGGAACAACAATTGTTCTTTATTGAAATAATAAAACCATCCTTGTCCAAAAAAGAAATAGAAATAATGTTTCTGCTCATAGTAGGCACAAAATAGCAATTATTTAATTCTAAAACTAATCCTAAAGGCAGAGATAGCTCGCACACGCCTATGGCCAACGCAGCAACTTTTGCTCCATTCCCAACGCGTAGATCTATCTCCCCTTTAGCCAATCTTCTATTTTTCTTTAGATCCTGCGCATTTCGACAAATGTGAGATCCACATCCAGTATCTAATACCCATGATTTAGAGACAGTTAAATTTACATCTACAACAAAAATACCTGGTGGTGGTGGAATCACTATTCCAAGCCTCTTGTCCTCCAGATATTTTGGGCAGTTCCTCCTCCCGTGTCCAGGCTGACTGCAGTAGTGACACTCGCCTTTAGTCACACCTTTGGCAATGCCACCAATAGGCTTAAGGGCAGGTTCCTTGGACTTGGCAACTGACTTGCCTTTGCCCTTGGAGGATGAGGCAAACCTTTTGCCCTTTCCTTTCTGTACCATCATAATGGCCTTGCCCTTACCCTTGTTGATGCTTTGTTCAGCTGTCCTCAACATACTGAGAAAATCTGGCAGTGGTTTCAGGATCTCGTTCATGTTATAGTTCATGATGAACTGTCCATAACTCTCAGGCAACGACTGCAACACGAGATCGGTTGCCAACTCTTGGCCGACCGGGAATCCCAGTCGGGCGAGATTCTCCAAGTACCCGATCATACGGAGTACATGGGGTCCCACCGGGTTCCCTTATGCTATATGACACTTGAACAGTGCCTTAGAGACCTCATACCTCTCAACCCTTGCCTGCTCTTGGAAGAGCTGCTTCAGATGCTCGATCATATCGACAACATTCAAGTTTTCGTGTTCCTTCTGAAGCTCAGAAGTCATGGTGCATAGCATAAGGCAGGCCGCATCATTAGCGTCATCAACACGCTTTTGATACGTCTTTAGGGCTGCAGGTGTTTGGTTCTCTGGACCTGCTGGAACATGCTCCTCTATTGCTTACAGTTTCTTTTCTTGCTTGAGAACGATTCTCAAGTTTATGTACCAATCAAGGAAGTTGGTTCCAGAGAGCTTGTCCTTCTCAAGGACATATTGTAGGGAATCTTGTGAACTCGATGAGTTGTTTGCCATTTGGAATTCTACAAAAGGAAAATACGCAAGTTTTAGTATTTGTGAATTTTTGACTATATTCAATAATGGCTAGTTTATCAAATATAGCTCCCACTATTTTTCTACGGATTAATAACCCACAAGATATTAATGCGGAAAATATCCTTATATTTTCTAGTGGGCCAAGATCCATGTTTCATCTCCTTATGAGCTTGCTTTGGCAAGTCACCCATAATTTGACTACTTTAGGTAGGAACAATTCCAATTGCATCACTTATGCAACTCTTGGTTCAATTAGGCAAATAACTCCTTATTTATCCATCCATATGAATAATCCCAATTGATTGCCTCTAGGTTTCTTAATCATATTAATAGCCTAGTTGTGTTTAACCTCTTATTAAACAATTGCACATTACTAGCTTGTGCCATCGCATTCCATCATTATGAACCAAGTCGCCATGCTTTGGCACGCACGAACTTGATAAATCAAGATGATAATGAGTGTTTAAATAACGAGAAGGCAAGAACACAATATTTGAATTTTGAGGGATTTTTAAATTCAATTTTAATTGTTTTGTTGATCAATATCAACTGATCTATCTATTTGAGTTTGGGCACAACTCCAAATAATAGATCCGGGTTGTCTAATTATCTTATCATCCTAATTGCATGCATCATCCATACACCAACCACAAAATAATAAGACAATAAAGTAAACAACCACAAAACATATATGAACGTGATATGGATATGGCCTTTTCTAGACTAAGATAATTCCAAGCCAATGGAATTATCTATGAACTCTAAAAGCAAACACATCTCCATGCGTATTGATCTTTTGGTCCATCCTTCATAGTCATGTGGAATGCTCCATGCTCCATCTTTTGTTGCTCCTTTTGGCTTTGGGCTTCTTTTCTTCAATCTTGGCTAACAATCTACTTTATCTAGCACTAGCTAACTTCTATACTAAATAAAATAAATCTCACAAGTTCAGAAAAAAATTGCTCGCAGACCATAAAACCCTAATTAATTATTACAATTAATTGATCAGCTCACAGGCCGTAAACCGACCACAAAAAATTAAACATCCACAACAAACCACATCCTAAGGCCATATCCAATCACCATGCGAATTGTACATAAACAGTTAAAATCTAATTTTAACGCGCTTGGTCAATTTTAATTGATTTTATGATATTCTAGGGTTAAAACGGTCCATTGGGCCCAACAATCCAATTGCCCGGGCCCAAAAGGTGAACCGCAAAGGCCCAGGGCCGGCAGGCCCCTAGCCCACGCGGCTAGGCCGCGGGCTAGGGCTGCCCCGGCCCCTAGGCCAATCCTTTCTTGGGCGGCAAGAAAGGAGGGGCGGTCCCTAGGGGGCGCGAACCTCCTTTGGGAGTTGTTTCCAAAACAACTCCCTTGCTTGGTGCCCAAGTTTGGTTGTTTCCTTGTATGGAAAGAACTCCTTCTTCCCTAAGGATGCCCAAACCCTGATCTAAGATCCTAAAATTTCTCAAACTCACTAATTTATGCATCCAATGCAAAAACTAGGTCTTGTTATGATAGATTATTGACAAATTGCATCACATGCTTGACTTGTCTCGTTTTACGCGATAAACAACAATTTTAAGGTGTAAAACTATCAAAACGTAACACATAAATCACGTTTATGCTCTACGAAATGTGGCTATGATACCACTGTAGGGTTTTGATTCATGGATGCGCAACGGAAACAATAATTAACCATGCAAAACCCTCCAGGGATCACAAGTCAAGAGACATAACGATGGTAAAGGAATAAATCATTTAACACACCTTAGGGTTCTCCTTTGATGACTTCAAAAGCGAATTGTGTCACGTTCTCTATAGTTGATCCACGCCTAGAGTTGATTTCTAGATCTTCAAATCCTTGGTTCTAGCCCAGAAAGAGGAAGAGGAAGAAGAATCACGCAAAACGAGACCAAACCAAGGAGGTTCGGCCTCCTTGGTGCCGACGGGGATGGGCGGCGAGCAAGGGGGGGCTACGGCTCCTTCTTGCTTGCTTGCTCTATCCTTTTTGTTCTCTCCCACTCAAGTTATGATCAATAATGACATAATTATGGGAAGGAAGGAAGGAGTGTCCTTTATATAGTCCAACAAATCCTTGCCAACTACCTAAAGGACATATTCTAGTCCTACTAGAATTCAATTTAGTCCCTTCCTTGCAAATTAGTCCCTACTAAGTTTGCAAGGTGTTGCAAAGTGATCCTTCTAATTAATTAATCCAATTAATTAATTCCCAATCTAGTTCAACTCTATATAGCGTGTGACCCCATAGGTTCTATCTAGTTGGTAGCAACTATTTGCTAATATGGAGCGGTTTCTAGCAAAACATCCATTCTAGCCAACTAATAGAATAGTCATCTTGACAACCTTTGTACAAGTAATTGTCTCATCCCTTTGTCTCTATATCCGGATTGGAAACGAGACATAAAAGTCACACTCGTATATCCAATCCACAGTTTCTCGATCCATGGGAATAGCCTTATTCGTGCAAATAACATCAATATCCCATATTGATTTATTTGAGTCTGGCCAGACATTCTATAAGCACTATCCCTCGAGTGGCCTAGGATATTTTCTCCCGTTATGTGGGAGGGACAAATTCTATCTACTTCCACTACGATCTTTAAGCTTGCTTCTTATTGTATCCGGTACACGCCTTTATAACTACCCAGTTACGGTGTAGCGTTTAACGCTACCAAAATCACAATAATCCACAACTAGAATATCTAGCGACTTCAAGTCTAAGGATGACAATACCATTGCACCGCAAGAAGCACTTGTGACTCAACATAACGTGTATGTAGCCTTCTCGGAGATGGGTCAATCCAGTGCGTCATTACCCTTAATGCAGACCTATGTGCTAGATAATGATATCTCCATATCAATCCAACCCCATACTAGTCTATAGATGATTGTCCCATTAATCATTATACGGGACTAGGGATATTTAAGATACACAACACAATTTTAAATTTAAGGACTTCATTATATTAAATATCCAATAAATAATAAATGAATTTTCTAGCCACAAATAAATTCATACTAAACTAGATTGCCTCTAGGGCATCTGTTCCAACAACCACCACCCCAAGGTTACCAACATTTTCATTTTCCCATAAGTAATCTTGAATCTAGCTCTGCCTCGATTAGAGGATTCGTTTTGAGAACCGGATGTGGTGCTTACATTATTGAAAGCAAAATCGGAGTTTTCTGGAGACAATTTTTATGATCAAGCATTTGCTCTTTTGATTTTAATAGAAACTAGTAAGGTGGAAAGTGTGTTACACCTGATAGTTCTAAGTATGGTAAAACCAGATAAAGCATTGTATTAGTAAACTTAATCAGACTTGAGATATTATGAAGCAAAAGCTTTGTGTCTCGAATTTACTATACCTAATTCACCAAGCTTGACTTTGCATATCATGCAGATTAAAATGAAACCATACTCAACCTCTAAAACATCTTAAGGAGCTACCGAGTTGACATAATTGGGCTTCACTTTTTTGTTTATATCATGGAACTCATAGAATTTTGTGATTGCAGCAGAAGTGATCGGGTCTACCCTCCATTTAATATTTTTAGAAAAAAGTCATTCCTTATTTTCCAAAACCCCCAATAAATTTAAGCTGCTAAACCCAGCAAAAACCAATTTCTCTTCATACATTGAGGCTTCTTCACTAATGCAATTCCACCATTCTCTTAGTGAAGTACTCCTTGAAATTGAATAAATAAATCTCAACGGTGACGATTTCCATACATGTGATGCAAGAGAACGTTGCCTGAAAAAATGGTCCTCAGATTCCACTTCAAGACCACAAATCTTCACTCTTTGTAAGAGTGAATAATCTTTAAAAGTGTTTCTAATATTGTTAATTATAAAATACTCCACATAAGTTTAGTTTTTATGAAAAACACCCCACAAACGAAACAAATTTACCAAAACGCCACATATTTTCCCTCGGTTCATCCACCCCTGCACCCGAAACGACGTCTCTCTTCCACCAAACGAAGCTTCCTTCCAACTGTGACCCCTACTTCACCTATTTAGCAACTCGGTGGCGTGTCCAGGCCTTCCAACTCCAATCCTGCTTCCGATTCTCTGTCCTAGACCCTCCCATCTTCTTCGTCTGAGTTCAATTTCGCCACGGACGCCTAAAATGCCCTGGGTTCTGATTACGAGGACGAGGAAATTCAAATTACGATGACGAGAAGCGGCAATGAGATGGGTACATTGCTAATTGGAATCCATTAAAAATTCAACAACTTCGAATCTTGAGTTCTATTTTCCTAATTTGGCAAACTCGGTTTACCGTAGTATGTTTTGTACATGTAGTCGAACGAAGTTTTCATATTGTATTTTGTGATTTACCAAGTTTTAAATATGTTATGCACTTTTCCTCCTCATTGTTGGGTTTTAATCTCATCCTTATTGCTTTACTATTACGTTTTACCCTAAATGCGAAATATTTTGGCGGTTTAATTTGTCAATCTTTGTTTATCTCTACACGCGATTATAGCTTAAAGGAGAGGAATATCCCATCAAAGAGACTAGAAAGGTTGTGTAGTGGAGAAATCATATAGGATTATAATTAACTGCTGATCAATGTTGTTATTGGATGTAGACTTGTGTATTAGCAGTGAATTTGTCTTTAGCTTTCTTACCTGTTTTTGAACAGATTGTAAATCTTGCTAATGTGAATTTTGTATGAGTTAATGAAAAATATAAAAACATAATGGAGTTTATCCTTCTTTTGTGTATAACTGGACGCAAATTGTTTATTGTTTTTTTTTTCTCTACAAGATATAGTACTGTTACTTGTAGCGCATATTTTGGTGTGAGTAGAATGAGCAAGTGCACATCTATAGTTATATATAAAAGCTAGGAGGAGAGGAAAAACTCACTCTCCATATGCCATTTGTCAATTAATTATTGTAGGTGAAGACATGTGGAGCGCTTATTTGAATTTTTAACCAATGAACATCATTCCTAGTGCCAACTTATCAAAGTAAATGTCCACCATGGAAAATGACTCATGAAGTAACCCTCACATTTTGTATTTATTATTCAATTCCCCAATTCTGCTTTGAATGACAACTACCTATTAATTTGATTATGAGTTACTAAATTACTAATGGTAAATTGGAAAATAGTTACAATAATAAAGTAGGTTACTAAATTGTTAATTATAAGATCTTTTTTCAGCAACTAACAAGGTATTTTGGATGTATTGTATGACAAGTAAAATCCATAATTTAATATGCAAATACAAATCTATATTATATATAAAAGCTAGGAGGTGAGGAAAAACTCACTCTCCATATGCCATTTGTCAATTAATTGTTGTAGGTGAAGACATGTGGAGTGCTTTATTTGGATTTTAAACCAATGAACATCATTCTTAGTCTCAACTTATCAAATTAAATATCCACCATGGAAAATGACTCATGAATTAACCCCCACATTTTGTATTTATTGTTCAATTCCCCAATTTTGATTTTAATGACAACTACCTATTAATTTGATTATGAGTTACTAAATTGCTAATGGTAAATTGGATAATAATTACAATAATAAAGTAAGTTACTAAATTGTTAATTATAAGATCTTTTTTCATCAACTAATAATGAATTTTGGATGTATTGTATGACAAGTAAAATCCATAATTTAATATGCAAATACAAATACTACATTATCAATTCCATAATACACCGATTAACCTGTACATGGTCCATCATAGAGCTGAATTGATAAATTTATGTCCAAATAAAAAAATGTTTAACCAATTACGTTGGGCAAATGGGGTGAAATAGTTAAAAAAAAAATACTTTCATTTAAGAAATAGAAAGAAATTATTATTAGTTGCAATTGTTAATTATAAGATCTTTTTTCAACAACTAATAAGGTATTTTGGATATATTGTATGATAAGTAAAATCCATAATTTAATATGAAAATACAATTACTACATTATTAATTCCATAATACACCGTTTAACCTCTACATGGTCCATCATAGAGCTGAATTGATAAATTTATGTCCAAATACAAAAATGCTTAACCAATTACGTTGGGCAAATGGGGTGAAATAATTTTAAAAAAAAAATCATTTAAGAAATAGAAAGAAATTATTATCAGGTGCACAAGAAAAAAATGTCAATTTTATGAGTTAAATAAAATTTAGAATTACCAGTAGAAATTTATATGTTATAAAAGAAAATTTGATCACTTATATAAATAGAAAACTTGCATCAAATATTGTAATAACTTTTTTTAGCAATGTAAAAAAAATTACATCACGTGAAGAAAAGTATAATGATTGGCAATACTCCCAATTTATATTACAAGTAACTATTTATATATTGATGTCTTACGGTTACACTTTCTTAGTATTCAATATGAATAAATAATGCACTTTATTGTTTACCATTGTTATCAATTAAGATGCTCTATTTCATATCTAATATGATATAAGAATATATTTGCTTAATCTAAATTTAAAAAGATTGACATAAGAAATCTGGCAATTGAAAGTTATTGTCCATACTCATTAAGATTTCTCCAAACAGCTCTGAAGATGGGTACAGAAGGAAATAGAAAAATGAAAAAGGGAACATGTAATTGTGGTACCACTACGACGCCCCACAATATTACATGTTTGACTATTTGTATAGTGATAACTTGCAGTTAAACTTTCTAAGTATGTTGTAATAATTTTGGCATTCACATAACCGTTTTACTACTGTTATCACTTATAATATTCTATGTCTTATCCAAAATTCATTTTAGATGACCGTTTTCGCAATAAATCTATACACAAAACGTCCAATAGGTATTGCGTTTAAGCAACTTTTTAACGATTTTTGCTCTGTTCTGGCAATATTCTAATGTGTTCGGTTTGCTGCATGTATAAACTTATGTCAATATTATGTAAGTTTATAATTATTGACATTACAAATTCGGTAATTGGAAAGCATTTTCCGTTCTCATTTATGTTTATAAATTTGATTTAATTTACTTTTAAATTTACTATCAATTATTTTAATTTTTTGTTGGCACATTTGTAAAGGCTGAAAATAGTATCACTATGATAATGTCAAGTTTATTTTGGTCCAAAAGTGATACTATAAGGATTACCTTTTATCACAAAAAAAAGAAACAACTTACATTCTTTCATTTTAATTTTCAGCAGAGAAAAAAAAATCATATCCTCAGGTGTTGCTCAGTTGTAGGATCTTATCAACGTTCATGAATTATAAATCATTGATGCACCATTGAATCAGATTAAAATGGTACAATCATATATATTTTCATCAACATTGTTCACGAACTGGAGATGAAACTCCAAGTGGTCACATTCCTCGCAAATTAAACCACCACATCTAGGTCCCAAGACTGATAGAACTATGGTAAGTGATTTCTATGAATGATGATAATTTTTTTAACAACGCTTTTACGTGAAATCACCTCGAATATTAAAATAATTATGATAAACAAAACAAAAAAAATTAGTGTTCATCTAAATCTACAATTTCACTTTTTTATGTATAAAGTTATAATTTCATGACTCTCTTAAAAATATATTATTTTTCATGTTTCAAACTCTTATTGGCACATTCTTTATTTTTTTCTAAAATGGGATGAGCTGATTTGCTTTTTTAAGTTGAGATAGTTTGTTATGAAAAATTCGTTAATATTTTGTAAATATTAAATAAATAAATGTTGATTTATTAAGTTTCTAGGAGTTACATATGAGAGAAATTATGAATGTGCATGAATTTTAAAACTGTCTACGACCTAAACTGTATTTAAATGATAAATTTTTAATTACAATTAAATAAATATGAAACTGCTGGTCAAATATTCTTATTCTATTTAGAGGAATACATCATTTGTATCGCATAAAGAAAAAACGAATGTGAAATAAAAAATTTGTAATTAAATAATTTTGTATAATCTTTTTTCTCCCTATAGTTTATTTTATTCTTTATGAACATAGTCTTGACAATCAGTTGTACGTGATCTCTCAGGTAAAATCCACTATCCACATCCCTATCATCATTGAGACTTCGCGAGTAAGATATTGTTAGTATTTTTTTTTGCAAATATCTGCATTTTGAGCAGCATAAATCAAACATTTCATGCAATATTTTAAGTCATTCTTTTTATGAAAAGGTCATTGGTTTGATTTCTCTTCCTGTTCTTTAGTACATCAAACCACGTTGACAGTGATACAATTTTTGATACTATATTATTATTTTATGTAAAAAAATATGGATCACGATGTGCTTAGTTTCACATTAATGTTTTCCTTAGTGATTTTAGAGGAATTTCATGTCGTTCAGAGATAAGAAGTATTTCATAAGACATGTTATGCCATTTCACTTAAAAAAATGAAAATAATTGCATTTCAACCATCATAAAGTAACAAAATTTCTTACCTAATAAAAATAAACAATAATGCCTCAAATTAAATAAAAATGTTTTGATAGTTTTCAAATATATTTTTCATTAAATTGGAAGTGATTTTGTAAGAAATAAATTTTATAATGGTTTAAATTTAATTTAACTTTCTTATATGTATAGTGGATCATGTTAGGATTTACTTTACTTCTCCACCTGAGATTGAATTAGAGCTCAATTTCAGCAACACAATTGGTACAATAAATTAGCATGCTCTTCTTAGAGCTTTACTTCACAGGAATCCTGACCAAAATTGTTGCATTTTTTAATTCAGGTTTGACCTAATATAGTTAGATACATTTATTCTATTATTATTTTCATAAAAGTGAACAAATAGAACTTACGGCAGACCCGCGCATTGCGCGGGGTATCGCCTAGTTATATATAAAAGCTATGAGGAGAGGAAAACTCACTCTCCATATGCCATTTGTCAATTAATTGTTTTAGGTGAAGACATGTGGAGCGCTTATTTGGATTTTTAACCAATGAACATCATTCTTAGTGCCAACTTGTCAAAGTAAATGTCCACCATGAAAAATGACTCATCAAGTAACCCCCACATTTTGTATTTATTATTCAATTCCCCAATTTTGCTTTTAATGACAACTACATATTAATTTGATTATGAGTTACTAAATTGCTAATGGTAAATTGGGTAATAATTACAATAATAAAGTAAGTTACTAAATTGTTAATTATAAGATCTTTTTTCAGAAACTAATAAGGTATTTTGGATTTATTGTATGACAAGTAAAATCAATAATTTAATATGCAAATACAAATACTACATTATCAATTCCATAAGACACCGTTTAACCTCTACATGGTCCATCATAGAGCTGAATTGATAAATTTATGTCCATATACAAAAATGCTTAACCAATTACGTTGGGCAAATGGGGTGAAATAATTAAAAAAAAAAAAAAAAAAAAAAAAAAAAAACTTTCATTTAAGAAATAGAAAGAAATTATTATTAGTTGCACAAAAAAATGTCAATTTTATGAGTTAAAAAAAACTTAGAATTACCAGTACAAATTTATATGTTATAAAAGAAAACTTGATCACTTATATAAATAGAAAACTTGCATCAAATATTGTAATAACTTTTTTTAGAAATGTAAGAAAATTACATCACGTGAAGAAAAATATAATGATTGGCAATACTCCCAAATTATATTACAAGTAACTATTTATATATTGATGTCTTACGGTTACACTTTCTTAGTATTCAATATGATTAAATAATGCACTTTATTGTTTTACCATTGTTATCAATTAAGATGCTCTATTTCATATCTAATATGATATAAGAATATATTTGCATAATCTAAATTTAAAAAGATTGACATAAGAAATCTGGCAATTGAAAGTTATTGTCCATACTCAGTAAGATTTCTCCAAACAGCGCTGAAGATGGGTACAGAAGGAAATAGAAAAATGAAAAAGGGAACATGTAATTGTGGTACCACTACGACGCCCCACAATATTACATGTTTGAATATTTGTATAGTGATAACTTGTAGTTAAACTTTCTAAGTATGTTGTAATAATTTTTGCATTCACATAACTGTTTTACTACTGTTATCACTTATAATATTCTATGTCTTATCCAAAATTCATTTTAGATGACCGTTTTCGCAATAAATTTATACACAAAACGTCCAATAGGTATTGCATTCAAGCAACTTTTTAACGAGTTTTGCTCTATTCTGGCAATATTCTAATGTGTTCGGTTTGCTGCATGTATAAACTTATGTCAATATTATGTAAGTTTATAATTATTGACATTAAAAATTTGGTAATTGCAAAGCATTTTCCGTTCTCATTTATGTTTATAAATTTGATTTAATTTATTTTTAAATTTACTATCAATTATTTTAATTTTTTGTTGGCACATTTGTAAAGGCTGAAATAGTATCACTATGATAATGTCAAGTTTATTTTGGTCCAAAAGTGATTCTATAAGGATTACCTTTTTATCACAAAAAAAAAGAAACAACTTACATTCTTTCATTTTAATTTTCAGCAGAGAAAAAGAAAATCATATCCTCGGGTGTTGCTTAGTTGTAGGATCTTATCAACGTTCATGAATTATAAATCATTGATGCACCATTGAATCAGATTAAAATGGTACAATCATATATATTTTCATCAACATTTTTCACGAACTGGAGATGAAACTCCAAGTGGTCACATTCCTCGCAAATTAAACCACCACCTCTAGGTTCCAAGACTGGTAGAACTATGGTAAGTGATTTCTATGAATGATGATAATTTTTTTAACAACGCTTTTACGTGAAATCACCTCGAATATTAAAATAATTATGATAAACGAAACAAAAAAAATTAGTGTTCATCTAAATCTACAATTTCACTTTTTTATGTAAAAAGTTATAATTTCATGACTCTCTTTGAAACATATTATTTTTCAAATTTCAAACTCTTATTGGCACATTCTTTATTTTTTTCTAAAATGGGATGAGCTGATTTGCATTTCTAGAATAATGAGCGGATTTGCTTTTAAGTTGAGATAGTTTGTTATGAAAAATTGGTTAATATTTTTTAAATATAAATAAATAAATGTTAATTTATTATGTTTCTATGATTTACATATGAGAGAAATTATGAATGTGCATGAATTTTAAAATTGTATATGACCTAAACTGTATTTAAAGGATAAAATTTTAATAATAATTAAATAAATATGAAACTGCTGGTCAAATATTCTTATTCTATTTAGAGGAATACGTCATTTGTATCGCATAAAGAAAAAACGAATGTGAAATAATAATTTGTAATTAAATTATTTTGTACAATCTTTTTTCTCTCTATAGTTTATTTTATTCTTTATGAACATAGTCTTGTCAATCACTTGTACGTGATCTCTCAGGTAAAATCCACTATCCACATCCCTATCATCATTGAGACTTCGCGAGTAAGATATTGTTAGTATGTTTTTTTGCGAATATCTGCATTTTGAGCAGCATAAATCAAACATTTCATGCAATATTTTAAGTCATTCTTTTTATGGAAAGGTCATTGGTTTGATTTCTCTTCCTGTTCTTTAGTACATCAAACCACGTTGACAGTGATACAATTTTTTATATTATATTATTATTTTATGTAAAAAAATATGGATCACGATGTGCTTAGTTTCACATTAATCATTTCCTTAGTGATTTTAGAGGAATTTCATGTCGTTCAGAGATAAGAAGTATTTCATAAGACACGTTATGCCATTTCACTTAAAAAAAAATGAAAATAATTGCATTTCAACCATCATATAGTAACAAAATTTCTTACCTAATAAAATTAAACAATAATGCCTCAAAAATATAAGAAAATTAAATAAAAATGTTTTGATATTTTTCAAATATATTTTTCAATAAATTGGAAGTGGTTTTTTAAGAAATAATTTTTATAATGGTTTAAATTTAGTTTAACTTTCTTATATGTATAGTGGATCATGTTATGATTTACTTTACTTCTCCACCTGAGATTCAATTAGAGCTCAATTTCAGCAACACAATTGGTACAATAAATTAGCATGCTCTTCTTAGAGCTTTACTTCCCAGGAATCCTGACCAAAATTGTTGCATTTTTTAATTCAGGTTTGACCTAATATAGTTAGATACATTTATTCTATTATTATTTTCATAAAAGGGAACAAATAGAACTTACGGCAGACCCGCGCATTGCGCGGGGTACACCTAGTTATATATAAAAGCTATGAGGAGAGGAAAACTCACTCTCCATATGCCATTTGTCAATTAGTTGTTTTAGGTGAAGACATGCGGAGCGCTTATTTGGATTTTTAACCAATGAACATCATTCTTAGTGCCAACTTATCAAAGTAAATGTCCACCATGGAAAATGACTCATCAAGTAACCCCCACATTTTGTATTTATTATTCAATTCCTCAATTTTGCTTTTATTAACAACTACATATTAGTTTGATTATGAGTTACTAAATTGCTAATGGTAAATTGGATAATAATTACAATAATAAAGTAAGTTACTAAATTGTTAATTATAAGATCTTTTTTCAGAAACTAATAAGGTATTTTGGATTTATTGTATGACAAGTAAAATCAATAATTTAATATGAAAATACAAATACTACATTATCAATTCCATAATACACCGTTTAACCTCTACATGGTCCATCATAGAGCTGAATTGATACTTGGCACAGATTAAGTATAAGGGGTAAGATCTCTAGACTTGTGGAGGCTCCGTGAAATTCGGAGGAAGGGAGAAAAAAACCCTAGACATGGAGAAGGCGGCGGCGGACTTTGAATCACTCAGGCTAACCGAGAAGGAATCGACGGAGATCGTATTTGATGACGATTTCTGTGTCCATGCAGAAAAAGGGTTTGAATGGTGTATTATTGGACGCTTTCTAACTGATGTTGAGATTGATCCGAAGGCCATGAAAACCTTCTTCCGACGAATCTGGAATAAAGGTGAGCAAATCAATTTCTATAATGTCAGTAGAAATACTTTTCTGTTCAAATTCCCGAATAAGGCGTTGCTAGATCGTATAGCCTCCGGGGGTCCATGGGTATTCGATGGTGCAATGTTGATGATGAAACCCTGGGCCTTAGGGGACAACACAGAAAACCCTAGTTTCGAGACAATGGATGTATGGATCCAGATCCATAACCTCCCGATCCACCTTGTTACGGAACAAGCAGGACGAAAGGCTGTGCTGAACGTTGGAGAGGTGATCCAAACAGATCCTCGGGTAGACAGTGAAGGTATGCAAAACTTTGTCAGAGTGCGTGTTCGAATGCCGATATTCGAAGCCCTACCACGAGGGGTGTATGTGAATATCAAGCAGGAAAGAGTATGGCTCGACTTCAGATATGAACGAATACCCAGAGTTTGCAAGTGGTGCGGGTGCCTCGACCACTATAGCCGATACTGCGATAAACTGACAGACAATGAAGACGAGATGGGAGAGGAAGGCTATGGGGAATGGTTACTCTACCATCCGCCCAAGAAGGGAAGAGTAGAGATAAGGAAAACTAGAACACTGAAGACAAAGGACCAAAACGAGGATGGTACTGGAAAGGAAACCGAGGATGAGACTCCAAGGGATATTGATCTAAACCAAAATCTGAATGAGACGGACGAGGGGACAACAACCAGTGCTGGCAAGAAAATAATCCCACCGGAAGTTCACATGGTCGACAATCCTCAGTTTGAGGACAATACTGGGTCTAACGAAAGCGAGGGGTGTAGGGAAGCTGCTGATAATGGGGGAGAAGTTGAGACCCATCCAGAAGAAGGGATAAGGGACGAAACGGGACAGGAAGACGAAACTGCAAATTCCAGGGGCAACCAACCACAGTCGATGCCAACTGACCACACAGAGAAAGTGACCGGGGCCAAGAAAGACAAGGTAGCGGCGATGGTTAGCTCCTTCGAGATAAACCAGAATTCCCCTGGAACTGGTATTCCTGAAATCAGTATCCCCAAACCTGCCCAGCGTACAAACTGGAAGGATGCTGCAAGACAGGGGGCCAAGAAGGCAGCGGAGAAAGCCCCACAGTCCCCCAAACGCAAGGTTGGGATTAATTTCAACTTCAGCCCTCCCCCAGTGCACGAGGAAAGCTCGAGAGGCGCTTTTAAAAGCAGGGATATTAATCTGGAGAAGAAGCTGATTCATGCATCAACTACAAAAAACAATGGGGATGAAAGCTCCCCAAAAAAAATTAATGCACAAACGGCGGCGCCTGTTAATCAGGGCCGCCGAGCACAATGAGTATCCTCAGTTGGAACGTACGAGGGCTGGGGAAACCTCGTGCGGTCCGTGCACTTAAGGAGCAGGTGAGGCTCCTCTCCCCAAAAATTGTCTTCTTGATGGAGACAAAGCTCACCAAGTCGGAGATGGAGAACGTTAGAAACAAGGTAGGGTATGCAAACGGGATTTTTCGGGAAGCCAATGAGAGGATACCAAAGTTAAAATCAGCCTTTTTAAATTCTCAGACTTCCACATAGATGCCGATGTAGAGGAAGAAGATGGCTTTGTTTGGAAGTTGACGGGATTCTATGGAGACCCGGTAAAGGAACAGAGACACAATTCATGGGATCTCTTGAGGAGAATTGCCCCAACAGCCAGCAGGGCATGGTGTGTCTGTGGAGATTTTAACGCTATTAGCAGCTTCGCAGAGAAGGAAGGAGGAAGGTATGACAACTATTCTCAGTTAAATGCCTTTAATGATGTATTACAAGAGTTGGATTTGCTTGATTTAGGGTTTACCGGACCCATGTTCACTTGGTCAAACAACCAAGAGGAGGAAACCAATGTGAAAGAAAGATTGGATAGGTTTGTTGCGAATGTAGAGTGGATGGACAGATTTAGGGGTGCCCGGGTTACTCATCAAGTCGGAATGCGGTCGGACCACAAGCCCATTCTTCTAGAATGGGAACCAAAACAACAGCCGCAAAGAAGGAGATTCCACTATGAAAATATGTGGAATACACATGGGGAGTTTAAGCAGTTTGTGGCTACCAGTTGGCAAGGAGATAGTAATTGTGATCTCGCTCGGAAACTAGGCATGATGGCGGCGAAGTGCCAAAGATGGAGTAAAAAAGTTTTCGGGTCAGTGAAGAATCAAATCAAGTCCCTTAGAGAAAGAAAGGAGGCATTGGAGAGCTCGGCGCAAACCAGGAAGGTGATTGAGGAACTGAAGCTAGTCTCGAATGATTATGATAACTTGCTCTATAAAGAAGAATTGATGTGGAAACAAAGAGCGAGAACGGAATGGCTACAACAAGGGGACAAAAACACTAAGTACTTCCATAGAAGGGCCACGATTCGGCGTGCCAGAAATTGCTTTAATGGGATCGAAAAAGAAGATGGGATGTGGAAAAAAGACGACAAGGAGATTACTGCTTGTCTCGAACGGCACTTTCAGGGGCTTTTTACAACTCAAAACCCCACGAATGAGGAAATTTACAATTTCCTGCAGTGTTCGCAGGAAACAATTTCGGTAGAAGACTACAATCTGCTAGAACAACAATATTTAGTGGAAGAAATAAGGGAGGCCCTGTTCCAAATGAGCCCAGACAAAGCCCCTGGCAAAGATGGTTTTACAGCAGGCTTCTACCAGCGACATTGGAGTACAGTAGGAGAAGAAACTACCAATGCTTGTCTACAGATCCTAAACGAAGGTTCTGAGTTTGGAGTGTTTAACAACACCATCATAACTCTGATCCCAAAAACAAAACAGCCCCGTAAGCCAACGGATTTTAGACCGATCAGTCTTTGTTCAGTGATCTATAAGATTGTTGCTAAGGTCGTGGCTAACAGACTAAAGAAGGTGTTGGATGGTATTATCAGTGAAAACCAAAGTGCTTTCGTCCCGGGGCGCTTAATAACTGATAATATTATCACAGCCTTTGAGGTAATTCATACGATCAAGACGAGGAAAAAGGGCAAGGTCGGTGCGATGGCCCTAAAAGTTGATATGGCAAAGGCGTACGATAGGGTTGAATGGGAGTTTTTGATTGGAACGCTAAACCAGTTGGGCTTCGGACCCAAGTTTATCAACCTAGTCTACAGGTGCATTTCTACTGTATCATATGAGTTTGTCCGAAATGGTGCAGTGGTAGGAAAAGTTGTCCCAGAAAGGGGAATTAGGCAGGGATGTCCTTTATCCCCCTACCTATTCGTTATTTGTAGTGAGATGTTATCTAGAGCTGTCCCGGCAGCAGTGATTGACGGAAGAATCAAGGCCGTGGCAGCGTCTAGGGGAGGACCAGTGGTCTCCCACCTATTTTTTGCTGACGATTCTATGTTTTTTCTACAGGCAAAAGAAGAAGAAATTACACAATTACAACAACTTTTCCAACTATACGAGAAAGCTTCGGGCCAAGCGGTGAATGCAGCCAAGTCCTCGATTGTCTTTTCGCCAAACGTACCAAATGCTGTGAAGGAGGAGATCCGAGCTGTTTGCGGGGTGCCTGAGACAGAAAAACACGATCAATACCTGGGTCTACCGACGACAATTGGAAGACAAAAAGCAGTCACTTTTGCATACATTATCGACAGAGTAATTAGCCGGCTAAAGGGATGGAAAGAAAAAGCGTTGTCAATAGGAGGTAAAGAAATTCTAATAAAAGCTGTTGCAAATGCTGTACCCAGTTACGCCATGGCCTGCTTTAAGTTACCAGACGGGATATGCGAGAAGATTGAAGTAAAAATCCGACAATTTTGGTGGAGGAGAGACCAGCAAAATAAAGGTATAAATTGGGTAAATTGGCGTAAATTACAAGACCCAGTAGAAGACGGGGGTGTTGGATTTAGGGACTTCAAAATTTTCAATCAGGCCATGTTAGCCAAACAAGCTTGGAGGATACAAGGAAACAGTGACTCTCTAATGAGCAGAGTGATCAAAGCCAAATACTTCGCGAACAAAAGTTTTTGGGAGGCTGAAGAAGGTTACTCACCGAGTTATGTGTGGAGAAGTATTATCCATGGCCGAAAATTGCTGGAAAGGGGGATGAGATGGCAACTTGGAGACGGAAACTCGATTCAGATGACGGACCCATGGCTGGCAAGAGAGACGACCTACAAGATTATGAGCAGAAATAGTCAATTGCAAGGAAAAACTGTTGCTGAGTTCATTGATAAAGAAAACGGCTCCTGGAATAAAGAAAAACTCCAACAGTACCTGAATGAGTTTGATGTCGAAGAAATCTGTGGTATGAAGATTCCCAACCCTCCAACCGTAGACAGGCTAAGGTGGCACTATACAGCAGATGGAGTATATACAGTAAAGTCAGGGTATGCAGCAGCCTACGAGATTCAAAGAAGAACAGAAAATAGAGGTGAGAGCTCGTCGAAAAACCAGGCATGCTACAAAAAGTTGTGGAAGTTAAAGATGGAGAGGAAGATCACTCACTTAATCTGGAGAATCACCAACGAAGCTATACCAGTGGCATCTGAGTTAAGGAGAAGAGGAGTCAACGCCCAGATTGACTGCAATAGCTGCATCGATGGAATTGAAACAATCAACCACCCTTTTTTGGAGTGTCCAGTGGCCAGATCTGTCTGGAACACAATCATGGGGCATCAGTTTTTAGAGAACAAACCAAACAACATCACAGAATTCATCTTACAACAGGTAACACAAGGGGCAAAAGATGAAACTGTGCTTGTGTGTGTGGTGATTTGGTGTTTGTGGTATTTCAGAAACCAGAAACTATTCTCCAATCCACTGTATACGGTTGATATGGTACTAGATCTAATCAACAAAAAATGGGAAGACCAGAAAATAAGGAAGGAAAGAGGACTTAGCTTGCAGACTCCGCCACCAAAGATAGCTGCTGATATATGGATTCACTTCGATGGAGGATGGAACCCTAGAGATCGATCGGCCACGGCAGGAGTTGCGGTGAGAAACAACAAAGGGGACTGTCTGGAAGCATTTGCGAAGAAACTGGGGAAGCTAGATAGTGCTAAAGAAGCGGAAGGCATGGCGTGCTTGGAAGCCCTCCTCAGATGCGGAAAATACAGTGATAAGGAGGTGGTAGTCGCCGGCGATGCAAAGGTGTTGATGGAGGAACTGGAGAGAGGAAGGGTTGAGGAAGAGACGAACCAGCTGAGTGGTCTTCGAGAGATTATGAAACGGCTGGTAGCCCTAGTCAAAGATAGAGATAAGGTTCATCTAATGGTGTGCGGAAGGAAAGCCAACCACGTGGCACACATGCTAGCAACACACGCGGCGACAGGTCCCAAGGAAAGTAATTGGGAGGCGACCATACCGATGTGGTTAATGAACCTATGTAAACGAGATATCGATTCTGTAAACGCCTGCGTTTGATCTTTTTAATATATTCCACTTCTCAAAAAAAAAAAGAGAGCTGAATTGATAAATTTATGTCCGAATACAAAAATGCTTAAGCAATTACGTTGGGAAAATGGGGTGAAATAATTAAAACAAATACTTTCATTTAAGAAATAGAAAGAAATTATTATTAGTTTCACAAAAAAATGTCAATTTTATGAGTTAAATAAAATTTAGAATTACCAGTACAAATTTATATGTTATAAAAGAAATTTGATCACTTATATAAATAGAAAACTTGCATCAAATATTGTAATAACTTTTTTTAGCAATGTAAGAAAATTACATCACGTGAAGAAAAATATAATGATTGGCAATACTCCCAATTTATATTACAAGTAACTATTTATATATTGATGTCTTACGGTTATACTTTCTTAGTATTCAATATGATTAAATAATGCACTTTATTGTTTACCATTGTTATCAATTAAGATGCTCTATTTCATATCTATTATGATATAAGAATATATTTGCTTAATCTAAATTTAAAAAGATTGACATAAGAAATATGGCAATTGAAAGTTATTGTCCATACTCATTAAGATTTCTCCAAACAGCGCTGAAGATGGGTACAGAAGGAAATAGAAAAATGAAAAAGGGAACATGTAATTGTGGTACCACTACGACGCCCCACAATATTACATGTTTGACTATTTGTATAGTGATAACTTGTAGTTAAACTTTCTAAGTATGTTGTAATAATTTTGGCATTCGCATAACCGTTTTACTACTGTTATCACTTATAATATTCTATGTCTTATCCAAAATTCATTTTAGATGACCGTTTTCGCAATAAATCTATACACAAAACGTCCAATGGATATTGCATTCAAGCAACTTTTTAACGAGTTTTGCTCTGTTCTGGCAATATTCTAATGTACGAGAGAATCCTTTAGGGAGGATTCAATATACACCAAGAGCAGATGATAAGAACATAGGAAGATTAGAGTTGTGTGTAGGGAGAGAATAAGGCAATAGTACTGTGTGAGAGAGAGACAGAATTTTAGCAGAGCTTCCGCGTATCTCAGGTGATTTGTCCTTGTATGGAAGGGTTAACAATCCTATATATAACAGAGAATGTGACCGTTGTAGTGGGTTAATGCACCCATTAATGGCGGCTTAATTAGCTTAACCACAACCGCACGTTCGTCCGCGTATATAGGAACCGTGACGCACTTCGTCCGCGTATACCGGAACCGTTATGAGGTTGACCGGGTTTATGGAGCTCATGCCATAAATCTCTCAAAGCATTTACTAAAGGTCGCGCGCGGGCTTGGTTGTCGCTCGCGCGCGACGGAACTTACTCTAGCCTCCAAACCACTAAGTCCCTACAAGTCCCGTGTGGCGGTATGCGAGGGCCCTGTCTCGTAGCCCCCACGTGGATCAGCGCGGGTGGTGATCCAGTGTGTGTGGAGCACATCTAGGTGTGCTGGATGATCGCCACGTGGCTAAGATCTGTCTTTCTAGAAAGCACTATCTACATTAGCCCCCTTTCTGCGCGTGAAGACACATAGCCGAATAGGCTTCAATGCGCAGGAACCAATGTACGCGTCGCTGCCACGCACCAATTCAAATACACGCAAAATCAGCCCCCGTGCGTGCCATTATGACCTAGAATCCCTAGATTTGTGCCGTCTGTTCTTTTAGGGTTTTAGGCGTGACGTCAGGTTGTCCTGTGATTGCGCGATTCGACGGTGACGGTTGCGATTCGACTACTGAAAGGACGCGACTCCTCATTGTTCTTGAATAAGTACTCTATGCTCTCCATTGTTACAAAACATCACTTCTCTCTCTAAAGTGAATGATACCCGGAAGCCTTCAAGAGCAGATTCAAGTAATCAACCATCAGTTCTTCCTTGTCAATCGTCTCCTTCAACTTGCTTCAGCAAAACAAGTTTGGCTTTGCTCAATTCCATTAATGTACTCAAATATTCTTTGAACTGTCTTGGATCTGTAAACCCATTGCTATTTGGAATATACCGTTTGTTGAGAACTGTAAAAGGCTTTTTCTTAAACCATGAACTGATTGAGTCACCAGATTGTGACGATTTTGAATGTAGAATTTCTTCAATTCTGAGCTTCTAAACCCAAAATTGACCCCGGACTGTTCATTTTCTCTTGACAAACCATAATTGCTTCCTGAATCTAGACTGAAATTCAAACTGAAAGCGTGTATATTTCTCCCCCCTTTTTCTTGCTCTTCTACAGGAATGGCCAAGACAAAAGGATCCAAACCCATTAAAGAGGCCAAAGAAATACCTGATCTTCCCAAGACCTTGTGGAGAAAAGCCCCCTATTTGGATGGAAAAGATTTCTATCATGCTAGGGTTAAGGTGAAGAATCTACCGGCTCTTGCTCCCTCCGGAGAATTGCGGACATTGACCCCGCCTACCAATGCAGCCATGCTAGAGTTAATCGACTCCAAGGATGTGGTTAGGTTAGGAGTTGAAAATGGTAGTATCACCAAGCAACTTCTGGACAAGAATACAAATGCGAAGAATTATGTGGAGGGGAAAGGATACCATCTAACCTTGTGTGGCTTCCTCTGTACCTGGCTGTCGAGGTACTTGATTGATGGTCACCCTCATGATGGGGTTTTCTATCATGTCCTTCCCCTTGCTGTCAAGTTGGCCCTCGGCCAGAGAGTCGCACTTGGGCCTCTGGTCTTGGGCACTTTATATCACAGATTGGACCAATTGGTAGTGGCGATCAAGGACTCTCGCGATCGTCTTGATGTTTTAACTTATGTCAACATCGCATTCCTTACCATGTGGGTTTTTGAGCGATGGCCCTCCTATGCTCCTGTTCCTTCTCGGCCCAACAAATGGTGTGTCCCAGGCGCGGAGAGTGAACTTTCCAGTGGGAGAGATGCTCGATGGTTTAGAACCAATCTTCCCAAGTGCACCTGGAGCCTGATATGCGATGACCGGAGCAAGTTTACGGCTAGGCCTTATGCCACACGTATTGAGAATGTGCGATGGTTCCCAAAGCTGTATCCCACCAAATCTATTGCTTATTCAGAAGAACTCCTTCTCGAAGGTCATGAGCGATATCATGAGCGCTATCGCGACTTCTTCTGCTGGTGTTTAAGGGGTTCTCTCCCTGCTCTTCCTGAGTATGTTCCTGAACTTACTCCCATGTATGAAAGGACCACAGTCGACGTTGATCCAACTCGCGTTTCCCCCCAGTTTGGTTTTGATGCAGTGGCGCCTTCAATTTGGCCTAAATCGATCGTAAGATGCTGCTACAAGTGACTGTTGTCTGGAGAGTGTAAAATGATCTTTCGGAGCAACTTTCCCTTCGTTCAACCTTCAGGTGGCCGTGAAGGTCGCCTCTCCAGAAATTGGATTTCTCACTGGACTACTCAGCAAGCCAGGTTCGAGACGCAGTCAGCTCCTCAGCCCAGCAAAGCTCCTACAATCAAGAGGAATGCCTTCCCATTCCGTCCTAATTGCAGCTTGGATGATTCCCAGTATGGCTTCTACTCCTTGTTGGATCGTGAAAATCACTTGTGCCCATCCACCATTCTTGAGGAGAAGATGACCGCTGTTAGGGATGGAGCTTCGCATGTTATCAAGTATAGCGAAGATTTTGCCAAGGTAAACAATTTCCTTTGTGCGTGTTAAAACTCCTTTCCTTTGATGCCTTGAAACTTATTCCCCATTTTCTGTTTTAGTGCTATCTGAGGAGGTTCGCATCTGGTGAGCGCTCCAAGTCGCTGATCAATTCTATCGTTGCCGCGAAAAGGCAGGACAAGGAAATTCCTTTAACAATGAGAATGGCTCCCCAAGTAGAGACTCTGATTCGCGAGATAATGGATGCGTTTGCTAGCTCGCTGATAGACAATACTCCAGCTTTGTCTCCTCCTAGGAATGCTCCATCTCCTCCAGCAGATGTTGCCCCGAGAGCCAAGAGACAAAAGCAGAAGGGTATTGCAATCTCCTCTCCTCCTAGGAGTGCTCCAACTCCGTCTCCTGCAAAATCTCTTGCCTCTAAATACAAAGGCAAAGGTCGCATGCCAAGCAAAGCGCAGAAAGAACTCGCAGTTGAGACTTTTGTTCCTTTTGGTCAGGAAGGGGAAGAGGAGGATGAGAGGAGAGAAGTGAGAGGAAGAGATGATGAAGAAGAAAGAGGCGAAAGCGAAAGAGAAGAAGAAAGAGGTGAGATACAAGAAGAAGATTCGGAAGTTATCTCAAACAAACTTTTCTTCTTCATACTTTAGCTCTTGCAATAGTTGTTTAACATTTTGTTCTTTCGCAGGTGATGACACAGAAACCATCAGTGGCCTCCTGGGCACGGAAAAGAAGAAAACCAAGGGTTCTCGCTCTGGCGTTTCCAACGAATCCATAGACGAAGATATCCTTGCTGAGTCTGAAAGAACGGCTGCTGAAGCCGCAGAGAGAAGGATGAAGCTCGAGGAAGATGAGATCGAGCTCGTTAAGAGGAGAAGTTTGGAAGAACAGCACGTTGATGACGCAGATGCAACTGCTTTGGAACAATCCCAAGAGGACTTTGAGGAGATCGCAGGCGGCAAAGAAGGTGAGATTTTTAACCTTGCTGTGACTTACCAAGATGTAATTATTGGTGCGTTAAAGCATGGCTTGTCAAAAGCTGATATTCGCCGATGGCTAGTAGGAAAGTGTGGTGAACCCTCAGGTAATCATTCAAACAATGTTTGTAAACCCAGCTTGGCAATCCAATCATCATTGTAACGAGTTTCTTCGCACCCCAGGTCACGTTCACCTTAAAGATGTGCTTAGAGAAGATACTCTAGTAGGATATGGTGTCGCATCTTTAACATATGATGAAGGTGCTGCGATCCCACCTAAGTGTGGAGGTGCTCGCTTTTGATCTATCAAAATAATAGAACACTGTATAATATAAGTCACCTCAACATTTTCCTGTCTTGTATCGCAGGCGGTGCTGATGAGGATGTGTCGGAACAAAGGGGTCAGCTCCCTACATCTTATGCTCCAGAGCGAAGCTCTCACGTTGAGAAGCCTCTCGCAGATACCGAGTATGCAGGAGAGCCTTTGGAGGATATCATCGAAGTATCTGATGATATCGAAGCTGACGCCGTGCTAACAGAAGAAGATGTTGATGCTGCAGTTGAGGAAATGGAAACGGATGGTGCTGGAGCTGAAGTTCATGAAAATGAACAGGTCATGGAAGATATAGCATCACATGCAAATGTTGGTGTTCAAATGAATGCTCGCGAGCCACAAGAGCCCCTCGCAGCCGAAGAAGTTCCTGGTCGAGCAGCAGCTACTACTGTTGCCATTCCTTCAAGAGAGGTAGAGTGTTTAGAGGTTCCCCCAGCATGGAGTTTTTAGAGCTCACAAGTTGGAGCTTCCGTCACACCTTTTGCGGCCTACACTCTCCCTGCCAACTATGATGAGCTCGAGCTCGCGGCTGACAAACGAGCCATGCAGCGAGTGCATGCTTCGGCTTTTCCAGCAGTGCGCATTCCCTTGTTGCGGGAGATCCTTGAAGGGACTGGTATGTTACCATTTTTCGCATTCTACACCCTTGTTTTAAAGCTTTCATGCTCTAAACTTGAATCAACTTTGTCAGGAATGAAGCAAGCCGATGTGGACTGGCTGATTCAGATCCGCCTCTCATACCCCTGGTCATTCGTGAAATCTCTGGAGATAGAGCCGTATGACAGGAGGCTTTTCTTGACCGAAGCCATCTGGATTCTGGAGCAACTGTCTGTGGCCACTCCCGCGACCATTTCTCCTCAGTGCACAGCTGCTTTTCAGCACATGCAAGGGGCTTCAAGCTAAAGTTCAAGGCAAGCTAGGCTTCGGGTATCTTCTCAACAGGATCACCAAAATTCTCGCAGCTGTGAGTTTGAAGCGCGGCTACCACAAACTCGCATCTGAAAAGCGGAAGGTAGAGGAACAAAGGCAGAAGGCTGAAGAAGCTGTCAACCTCTTTCATGCGATGAATGCCAAGTACGAACAGCTGAAGCGAGAAGTGGACCAAGCAAGAGACGCATCACTCTCGTTTTCTCCAGAATACCCTTTGATCAAGGATTTGTTTTAGAAACAAAATATTTGTTTACAACAAAATATTATTGTAATGCTAGTGTTTCTCCCCCCTTTTTTATCCAGAACTGTATGTCCCATTTTGCCCTTTTGGGGATTTGCACTAGTATCTTGATGCGTATCAATTATGACGTCACATGGTGACGTATCTGCCTTGATATTCGCGCTAATGATTTATTAGATAAGCACGATTACCTTGGGAATGCCATCCTTATTATGACCTTCCGTCATTAATTAGGGCATGCCACCGAATCGTCATAGCCTTTAGTAGGGTAATTGAATTTTACCTCTTTTGAGACGTGAGTAATTGATTCTTACCCGTTTTCCAAGCTTTGCTGACTCAGCCAGGGAACTGAAGAGTCCCCCTAGAGTCTATATAAACCATGCCTCTTGCTGCTTGGGTTCTTCATCCCAAAATGTGTCTTGCCATGAGTCCTTACGAATGCTGGCCTCAATGCTTGTCTTTTGTTGATTCATGGCAATTTCAAGTTGTGAAATCTGAGTTTGTGCCTTGTGCCATAGAAATAGGTCGCAAGATTTTCTTTATAAATCTTATTGTTCTTCATGATTACTTTGAAGAAGATATACACAATGCCTCATGCTTCTACGAAGATTCTTCTTCGTCTATTATGTTTGCACGTCGTATATCCGGCTTCCTTCCGGCAAAGTGCAGTTCCATACTGACCTTTTTACCGACTCGTAATGAATGGATTGTTTCTCATCTAGCTTTCCTGGAGGAGAACTATTTGCCTCCACGTTCTTGAACAAGGTGTGACGAGCCATGGCGCTCGTCTCTTTGGACAATAAGCTTTCTGCCCCAGGAGTTGTTCTCCACTTGTTCTTCACCGCCGCATCCGCCTGGACATGAGGTTCATCTGGCACATCTCTTGGGAAGAAGACCAGTCAAGAGCCTTGTTCAGATCTAGGACCTCGACGATAGCGTCGCATATTAGCTTTTGTAGGCCGTTCATTTTATAGTAAGAATTTTCTTAGTATGAACTTTTGCTTGTAGGCTGCTATCTAAACAGATAAATTTTAAGTCATTTTGACTATTAATGAAGTGTACTTTAGCGTTTGCTGTTCTTGTTTGATACAACAAATTGTAATATCGCATGCGTGTTGGCTATAAAAACAAGTTATGTTTCTTTCGCCTTTTGCATTCAGATATTTGCCTGAATAATTCTTTTCTCAGGCTAATAAATTTTGCGTCGCGTGGGACGTTGGTGCTGTGGCTTGTTATTTAAACAGATGGGCTTATAGATCAATTATGATCATTTCTGCCATCTCAGCAGATGGGCTTTGGATCGCATAGGATCGTGTATTATGGCTGCTATCTAGGCAGATAGGCTTTTAGATCACTTAAGATCGTATTTGAACATTGCTGCTATCTCGGCAGATAGGCTTTGGATCGCATAGGATCATACATTATGGCTGCTATCTAGGCAGATAGGCTTTTGGATCACTTAAGATCGCATTTGAACATTGCTGCTATCTCGGCAGATTGGCTTTGGATCGCATGAGATCGCATATTATGGCTGCTATCTCGGCAGATAGGCTTTTTGCTGTAAATAAGCATAGAAGTAAAATGATAAGAGACGACTAAGGTAATAAAATTCTTCTCATATGGGAGAATTCTTTTATTAAAAGCACCCTCATATGGGAGAGGAAAGATTACAAGTCCCTCATATGGGAGAGGCAAGATTACAAGTTCCTCATATGGGAGAAACAACGCATGAATTTATCAGAGTACTAGACATACATTTCAATAGACATTTGAATCCAATGTATGTAAAGAGAGAGAGAGGTTAAGGATAATACTTTTTAATCCAGCGCATATTGATCGGACTTGGGGTTGTGGGGGTCCCATGAAGCCTCTGTATTGTGCAGTAACCACTGTCAAAGACTTCTTTAACTTCAAACGGTCCTTCCCAGTTAGCTGCGAATTTTGGATGGGCTGCCTCCCGCATGCAATGATCCGAAGCGCGCAAGACCAAGTCCCCGACCGCGAAATCTCGATGTTGGACTGTTTTGTTCTATGCACGAGCGATCCTCTCCTTGTATCTCTTGTTAGCCCGCTTAGCTTGCTCTCGCTTCTCCTCCAATAAGATCAAGTCGTGGTAACGTTGATTGTCATATAATCCATGAAAGGCCAATCTCGCATAATTGACTTTCACTTCCGCCAGTACAACAGCTTCAGCTCCATAGCATAGAAGGAACGGGGAGACTCCTGTGGGAGTCCTCGGCGAAGTTCGATATGCCCATAATGCTATGTTCAAATAATTGGCCCATTTCTTGTGATCGTCTGCAACCATCTTGCTCAGAATTCTCAGCAATGTCTTGTTGGTTGCTTCTGCTTGACCATTCCCTTTCGGATAATAAGGAGTGGAACAGACCTGCCTTATGTTGTACTCTGCTAGTTTTGCGGCCACTTGACGATTTACAAAGGGTGTGCCATTATCCGAAAGAATCGTATTGGGGATTCCAAACCTGTATATGATGTTTTCTTGAACGAAATTGACCACCGCGAACGCATTAGCTGTCTTGAGAGTTATTGCCTCCACCCACTTAGTAAAAAACTCGGTCGCGGTCAGGATAAACTGGTTCCCATGTGAGGCCAGTCGAATGGGGCCGACGAAATCTAGAGCCCAAGTGTGGAATGGCCATGGCGTCCCCAACGCGTGTAGGTCTACGGCAGGGGCATGTACGAGGTTGCCCTTAAATTGACATTCCTGGCATCTCTTTAATTTGGTGCGGCAATCTACCTCCATTGTGGGCCAAAAATAACCAACTGCGAGGAGCTGTCTGCATAACTTCGCGTCCCCTTGATGCTCTACTTGGTGAGATAGATCCATCACCTCTTGCACTTCTTTGCTATCTAGGCATCGAAGTAGATTACCCTCATGACCCCTTCGCCAGAGTATGTTTTCCTGCACCATATATCGAGCCGCCTTTCTTTTCAGTTTCTCGGCTTGTTTTCTTTGCTCAGGCTCGATTCCTTCTGTGAGAAAATCGAAGAGTGGCTTTCTCCAGTCCGTGTCATCATCAACCAAAGTGATTGTTAGAGAATCCTTAATCAATGCGTAGCTTTCACAATTCCCTTGAATTATCGCAGCAGCCGTTGACATGTCCGGCCAATGAATCCTATATCTTCGGGCTTTTCGATAGATCGACACTTCACATTCTTCGCAAGTGTGCTGGTGTATCTTTTCCAATAACGCTTGCCCCTCCTGCTGCGAGACGCATCGCATGAGTATTCCTCCTGGACCTTTGTAGTAGAGGGCGTTATCATGTATGTAGTATCCCTTAGTGGATGCCCAATTCTCTTTGCTCGTTCCCTCAGAAATTGCATGCAATATCGGTTTTCTCCAGTCTTCGTCATCCATGAACTCATCCTCGCATATGTCCTCCGTCAATGCCGGTGTCATTCGAACTTCAATCGAGATTCTCGCAGGGAATTTGTCTGTACTCACTTTAGATCCCAGAGTGGCTAAAGCATCAGCATGCCGATTATCAGCTCTAGGCGTGTTCTTGTACCTAACATCGCAGAATTGTTGTACCAGCTTCTGCACCAAAGTCCGATAGGGTAACAGATTTACCTCTTTCAATCCGTACTCACCTGAAGCTTGTTTGACGATTAATTTAGAATCCCCCATAACCGTCAGATTTCTTACTTCCAGTGCCCTGGCTGCACGGAGACCTGCGATGAGAGCCTCATACTCTGCTTCATTGTTGGTTACCGGGAAATCAAGTTTCGTGGACATTTTGATGACCTCCCCGTCTGGTTTAGTCAAAACGAATCCAATTCCTCCACCTCTCCTTGTTGACGATCCATCAAAATGAAGCGTCCAGTAAGGTAACTCGACTGCATAGATCTCGGGTCCTTCCAGTTCCTCCTCGATCATGGGCTCATAGCTGTTATCTGGGAACTGTGCCAGAAGATTTGCCACTGCTTGCGATTTGATTGCTCGTGGTCGAACACACGTGATATCATATTGTGAAATGGTCATATACCATTTTGCCAATCTTCCGCAGGGAGAGGTGTGAGTCAAGAGATACCGTATGGGGTCGCTCTTTGTAACCACCACAACTTTAGTGTTTTAACTTTTCTATTACGAAGAATAAGGCAAGACAATCGCGTTCGATATCTGTGTACCTTGATTCAGCTGGTTGCACTATGCGAGAAATATTATAAATCGGCCTTTCTTTCCCTTCATGTTCTTGAGCCAAAAGCGCCCCTATAGACTTCTTTTTCGACGTCAGATACAACAAAAGCGGCGATCCAAGCTGCGGTGCAATCATTACCCTTGGCGATGTCAGCAGGTCCTTTAGCCTCCCGAATGCGGCCTCATGTTCCTCTGTCCAATTATACACAACATTCTTCTTGAGGAGATCGCTGAAGCAGAAGGTTATTTCTACGATTGCTGGGATGAATCTCCGCAGGTAAGATAATTTCCCCAGGAACGTCTTCAGAGTGCTTTGATTGTGTGGCGCCGTCATGCTTGTGATAGCCGATACCTTCGCGGGGTCAGGCTCGATGCCCTGGCGATGTATTACGCATCCCAAGAACTTCCCTGAAGTCACTCCGAATGCACACTTCATGGGATTCATCTTTAGCTGGAAACTTCTGCATCTTTCAAATACTTTCCGCATGTCCCCCAAATGGTCCGCTTCCTCTTTGGACTTAACAACCAAGTCATCAACATAGAACTCCACTTCCTGGTGCATCATGTCGTGAAATAGAGCCATCATTGCTCGCTGATAAGTCGCGCCCGCGTTCTTGAGCCCAAATGGCATCACCGTGTAATTAAAGACTCCCACCGGCATGATGAACGCGGTTTTCCGTGCATCTTCAGGGTCCATTTTGATCTGGTTGTACCCACTGAAACCATCCATGAAGCTGAACATCCGATGACCCGCAATAGAATCGATGAGGAGATCAATGTTGGGTAACGGAAAATCTTCCTTGGGGCAGAAGCGGTTGAGATCTCTGAAGTGTACACAAATGCGAAGCTGCCCATTCTTCTTTACCACAGGCACAATATTGGCCAACCAGGTGGGATGATGATTCGGCTCGATGAACCTAGCAGTCAACAGCTTGACAATTTCTTGCTTGATTTTTACATTTATCTCCGGCCTGAAGCTTCTCGTACTTTGCTTTACTGGTTTAGATCCTGGGATAACATCTAACCTGTGCATATTGATGCTCGTGTCCAAACCAGGCATTTCATGGTATTCCCAATCAAACACATCTTTGTATTCAGTCAGCAGCTGCAGCAATCTTGCTTCTTCATCGCTTGTAAGCTCTGCACACAGAAAGACGGGCCTCTTCTTTTCTTCGCCTGGGCTCAGGAACACTTCCTTCAGCTCGTGCTTCTGGGGCTTCGGCTTATCCTCCATGCATTCAGGTGCTTCTTTCAGCTTATCCTCTAAAGCCTCTGATTTTGGTTTGTCTACCTCCGTGACACGCTCGATTTGATTTATTTGCCCAGGGATATCCCCATGCTCGAATGGGGGTACCCCCGCGCACCTTCATATGCGGTAGCATTTTTTTTCCATTGGAGTAGAAGCTTTCTATCTCTTTGCCTGCGAGATCATGTTTTACCACTCTTTTCAAAGTGTACACGTTCTTTCTTTGATAGGCGACCGGTGGTACCTCTTCGCGTGCGGACAACTTTTCCTTAGAATCCTCCCTTGTCACCATCACTTCTGCTGGCGATTGATCCTTGATGTCTTCCCATCGCGGCAAAGGAGTCGGATTAAACGGCCCTAGAATTTGCTCGTTCGCCATCTCGGTAAACCACACTGCTTCAGTGAGGTGCGCCTCATTTAGATTGAAGGGGTTTACCGAAGCCGGTATCTCCACTATTCTGTCGTTCCAGATGGCCTTCATCACTTGGTGAGCTGTGGAGGGGACTGGGTCGAAACGATGAATCCAAGCTCGCCCTATGATCATGTGATACGTAGTATTCGCATCAATGACGTAGAATTTGGCTGAACATTTGATTTTTCCTATCTGGACGCCCAGACAAATCCATCATATCGTCATCCTGGAATCACTCCCAAATCCCATCAGCGGGGATGGACGTCTGACAATCTTCTTCTCCGGGATTCCTGCCAACTTTAAAGTGTTGAGCGAGACCACGTTGACGGCTGCTCCTCCATCAAAAAATTCCCTCTTGAATTCGACATCATTAATCACCGCCGTTACGTACAAAGGCTTCTGGTGGCTCAAGTCCGTCTTCTTCTCACTTGCGGAGAAGGTCATAACCTTTTCCGTAGAGTGAGACGCCCTAAAAACTTTCCCATTGGAGACCACGATTTCTTCCTCGAAGTCTTCTTCTACCCTTAGAATCGCCTTTGTCATTTCTTTCCGGCACTTCTCCGAAAAGTTCATTTCGTCGAAGAACTTGCTGAACCCGTGCGACCCCTTCATTCGATCGGCACGCTCGTCCTCCGTGTCTATACTGTAGTCCTCATTGTTGTGAATTTCAGCAATGATAGGCAAGCCGTATTCCGCAATCTCTTCAAGATCCATAATCGCAATCATGGCTATTTCTTTGCCTTTCGGCTCTTGCTCCGCGTGAGCTGGCAGCGGATTGTTTCGCACATCCTGTCTCTGGTCGCTAACAATCAACTCGCCCTCCTTCATTTTTCGGCTCACCATGTGCCTGAGTTTCTTGCAGTCAGCTGTGGGGTGCATAATTTTCCGTGGCACTCGCACCACTTCGGGTCCCTCATCATCTCCTTAGAGGGTATCTTTCAAGCGGAGGCAAGATTCCATCTTTACGCCACTGTTTGCACAAGTCAACACTTACTCTATCGAGCATGGTAGGGCGGCGCGTTTGATTTTGTAACCCTGGGTTGCTTGTGCGGCGAAACTGTATTAACCTCAGCTTCGCGCCCCCTCTTGTAACTAAACCTTACAATCTTGAAAGTGGTTCCCCCTGAGGTTCGTTCAGGGGCGTGCTTCTTCTTCTGCCTCTCCACTATAGGCTCTATGTTTTTCGTGCATTCGATCAACTTTGAAAAGGTAGGAGTTTGTAGGTTGATCAGCATACCTTTGTACTCATCTCGCATGCCTTTTAGACATATCTCCACGAGCCTGCCCTCAATCACTTCGTCTCTACACTCCAAGGTCTTGGCCCTGAATTTCTTGATGAAGGTGACTCCATCTTCCTCGCGCTTCTGATACATACGGGAGAGATGAATCATTGTAACCTTCTCTTCCACCTGGAAGAATTTCGTGTAGAACTTCTGAACCATGTCGTCCCAAGTTTTAACAGATTCGGCCTCAAACGTTCTATACCATTTGAAGGCCACATTTCCCAAAGATTTGGGGAACTCGCGCATCAGCAACTTGGGATTGGCACCTTATGGTCCCATTACATCGATGAAACGCATGACATGCTCGTGGGCATTCCCGTTGACATCTTCAAACTTGTCCCACTTAGGAGCCTTATACCCAGCGGGGTTAGGCATGAGATAGATCTAGCGTGGGATAGGCGGATCGTTATCAACCTTCGGGATAATGGTGTCTGCAAACGGTTGATTGGCCAAGAATGTCTCTATGCGCCGCTGCAGCGACGTCATACATTCCGGCGCGCTTCCCCCAGCAGCAGGAGGAAGGGTTGTAGCCGGCGGGGACACATATGATGCGGTCGGGCTAGGGGTGTAATTCACGTTGCCCAGCAGTGCCGGCGGAGGAGGCAAGGGGTATTGTGAAGAGAGGTTGGGTGCCACAGTTGGTGGTTGAGGAATATGTGTGGTAAGGGGCGGTATTTGGGCTGTTTGTCCCTGAACAGAGGGTAATTGCACCATTGCTGGTGGGGTTTGCGAATTAGGGTTAGGTGGTGTGGGTACCACTCCAGTTCCCTGGGTGGTAGAGGTTCCCCCACCCTGAGAGACAGCAGTTCCCGATGTAGGATTCGGGGCAAGGGTTCCCAGGATGGCCATTATCCGTTCCATCTGTGCGGATTGAGCCTGAAGGGCCTTTCCCTGATTTTGGATGGTGGCGTTTAGAGCCTCCAATGTTGGAGTCCCACTGGCGGCCGCAGAAGTGGGACGGGTCTCCTCTCCTGAGGTTGTCTCCGTGGAGGGCGATCTGTTACTGACGTCGTCTTCGTGAGACATGGTTGCTTGCAGTGGTAAGATTCACGTCGGGTTCACCAAATGTGTACGAGAGAATACTTTAGGGAGGATTCAATGTACACCAAGATCAGAGGATAAGAACACAGGAAGAGTAGAGTTGTGTGTAGGGAGAGAATAAGGCAATAGTAATGTGTGAGAGAGAGACATAATTTTGGCAGAGCTTTCGCGTATCTCAGGTGATTCGTCCTTGTATGGAAGGGTTAACAATCCTACATATAACAGAGAATGTGACCGTTGTAGTGGGTTAATGCACCCATTAATGGCGGCTTAATTAGCTTAACCACAATGGCACGTTCGTCCGCGTATATAGGAACCGTTACGCACTTCGTCCGCGTCTACCGGAACCGTTATGAGGTTGACCAGGTTTATGGAGCTAGTGCCATAAATCTTTCAAAGCAGTTACTAAAGGTCGCGCGCGGGCTTGGTTGTCGCTCGCGCGCGACATAACTTACTCTAGCCTCCAAACCACTAAGTCCCTACAAGTCCCGTGTGGCGGTATGCGAGGGCCCTGTCTCGCAGCCCCCACGTGGATCAGCGCGGGTGGTGATCCAGTGTGTGTGGAGCACAGCTAGGTGTGCTGGATGATCGCCACGTGGCTAAGATCTGTCTTTCTAGAAAGCACTATGTACAATAGGTATTGCATTCAAGCAACTTTTTAACGAGTTTTGCTCTGTTCTGGCAATATTCTAATGTGTTCGGTTTGCTGCATGTATAAACTTATGTCAATATTATGTAAGTTATAATTATTGACATTAAAATTCGGTAATTGAAAAGCATTTTTTGTTCTCATTTATGTTTATAAATTTGATTTAATTTACTTTTAAAGTTACTATCAATTATTTTAATTTTTTGTTGGCACATTTGTAAAGGCTGAAAATAGTATCACTATGATAATGTCAAGTTTATTTTGGTCCAAAAGTGATACTCTAAGGATTACCTTTTATCACAAAAAAAAAGAAACAACTTACTTTTTTTTCATTTTAATTTTCAGCAGAGAAAAAAAATCATATCCTCAGGTGTTGCTCAGTTGTAGGATCTGATCAACGTTCATGAATTATAAATCATTGATGCACCATTTAATCTGATTAAAATGGTACAATAATATATATTTTCATCAACATTGTTCACGAACTAGAGATGAAACTCCAAGTGGTCACATTCCTCGCAAATTAAACCACCACCTCTAGGTCCCAAGACTGATAGAACTATGATAAGTGATTTCTATGAATGATGATAATTTTTTTAACCACGCTTTTACGTGAAATCACCTCAAATATTAAAATAATTATGATAAACGAAACAAAAAAATTAGTGTTCATCTAAATCTACAATTTCACTTTTTTATGTAAAAAGTTGTAATTTCATGACTCTCTTAGAAACATATTATTTTTCATGTTTTAAACTCTTATTGGCACATTCTTTATTTTTTTCTAAAATGGGATGAGCTGATTTGCATTTCTAGAATAATGAGCGGATATGCTTTTAAGTTGAGATAGTTGTTATGAAAAATTGGTTAATATTCTGTATATATTAAATAAAGAAATGTTGATTTATTATATTTCTAGGAGTTACATATGAGAGAAATTATGAATGTGCATGAATTTTAAAATTGTCTATCACCTAAACTGTATTTAAATGATAAATTTTTAATTACAATTAAATAAATATGGAACTGTAATTAAATTATTTTGTACAATCGTTTTTCTCTTTATTCTTTATGAACATAGTCTTGTCAATCAGTTGTACGTGATCTCTCAGGTTAAATCCACTATCCACATCCCTATCATCATTGAAACTTCGCGAGTAAGATATTGTTAGTTTTTTTTTTCGAATATCTGCATTTGAGCAGCATAAATCAAACATTTCATACAATAATTTAAGTCATTCTTTTTATGAAAAGGTCATTGGTTTGATTTCTCTTCCTGTTCTTTAGTACATCAAACCACGTTGACAGTGAAACAATTTTTGATATTATATTATTATTTTATGTAAAAAATATGGATCACGGTGTGCTTAGTTTCACATTAATGTTTTCCTTAGTGATTTTAGGGGAATTTCATGTCGTTCAGAGATAAGAAGTATTTCATAAGACATGTTATGCCATTTCACTTTAAAAAAAATGAAAATAATTGTATTTCAACCATCATAAAGTAACAAATTTTCTTACCTAAAAAAATAAAATAAAAATGCCTAAAAAATATAAGGAAATTAAATGAAAATGTTTTAATAGTTTTCAAATATATTTTTCATTATATTGGAAGTGATTTTGTAAGAAATAAGTTTTATAATGTTTTAAATTTAATTTAGCTTTCTTATATGTATACTGGATCATGTTATGATTTTCTTTACTTCTCCTCCTGAGATTCAATTAGAGCTCAATTTCAGCAACACAATTGGTACAATAAATTAGCATGCTCTTCTTAGAGCTTTACTTCCCAGGAATCCTGACCAAAATTGTTGCATTTTTTTATTTTGATTTTACCTAATATACTTAGATACATTTATTCTATTATTATTTTCTTAAAGTGAACAAATTGAACTTATGGCAGACCCGCGCATTGCGCTGGGTATCGCCTAGTTATTCCTTAAAAGAATATTGCTCTTTATTTTTAAAGAGAATGAAATGTCTCATTGATAAGAAAGAAGAAAGGCTATAACCTTAAAAATACAAGGAAATATTGAAAATTCTCCTGAGTTGGAGATAGAGAAAAAGGGGAGCATGTTTATAAAAAACGTGTGCTGCAAATTTAAAAAGATGACAAGTAATAGAAAAAAAATAGCGATAAAGACTTGAGCCTGTGTTTAGAGGATCAATGACCACCTTGTAATCTGATAGGATTTGCACTTTCTTGAGCCTTTCAATTATGAAGTCACAAGTACCAATCTTGAAAGTTTGTAGTGTAAGTATAAACACAGGATCAAATACTCTAGAAGGGGGGTTGAATAGAGTATGGAAACTTTTACTAAAACTTAGTCTTTTGAAAATATTAAGATAAGCCACTGATTGAATCTCAAGACCTTGGAGGAGTTTAGATAAAAGATAGAAGCTTTCTAAGAACTAGTGAAAGCTTCAAGGCCTTGAGCTGTAAAATCATTCAAGCCTTTGAACAACCTGTTTTGAGCTAGATAGTTTCTATTAATAAAGAACTATACTGTAAACTAAAGAGCACAAGGATTTACAGAGTTCTCACAATTGGACCTAGTCTTTGCCTGAGGGATCTGATCCCTCCAGGATTTGGAAAACAATTATTATTAATCACCCATATTTAGCCTTAGATCTCAGGCATAAGTGAACTGCCTTATACCTATACAGCTTGGTTCCCAACCTATCTAGTAACAGCTACAATTTGTTGAAACAATAGGAACCTCTTTTTTTTAACTTGAACAACTAAACTTCTAAGTTTATGAGGTTTAAGAAATCAGAATGATAATACAAATTAAGTAAAAGTATGAATAACACATAAAAGAAGTAAGTAGTGAAGCTTGGATGTGTTCTTCAGTTTTCTGAAAGATTGATCTCCTTCTATAGCAGTGTTGAGAGCTTAATTGAGTGAAGAGTTGATTTTATGATACCCACGACAGTAAAACACTCTTCTTTCCTGAATGATAAGTCCTCTCTAAGTCTCCTCTTTTCTTTGGAATTCAGACTGGATTTTATAACAAACTGCAGTAACTGAATGAGAGATTTTAGGAACTGCCTCCCTACAAATCATCTCCAAAACATGCTTCTATCAACAGCTATGAATGGATAGCCATTAGAATTTGTTGTGAGGGGTTTGAACAACGAACAACCCTGCAAAAAAATTGATTTCAAGGTCAAACAAAATCCCGAAAATATATCAGCATATTACTAAATGTTTGGCATAACATTTTCTGCAATAAACTAGGCCAAAATTTTGATACCAAGATTAATACTAGATCAGTAATATGTAAAAGAAAATGGTAAAATTATGATTAATACTTATAGCAAGTCAGTAACCAATCACATTACCACAGATAACATCCTGCAAGAAAGAATCAGTTAAGCGAAATAAGACTGTACGCAGCTCAAGGCAAATGTCAAGGCCTTAGAGCTCTATGACATTCTTCACAGTTTTAAGCTTATAGATTTCTAATCCTTGATTCATTCAAGTTGTCAAATCTGTGAGTGTTAGAAACACATAGACATAGTCCAAGAATATTTGTAAGACACATTTAACCAACAACTGATCCAATGCTAAGCTTGCATACACAAGATTGTTAAACAATACTTAATAAATTTAAATTGCAGACATGGACCTTCAAGGCCTTGGAGCCTTGAAAATATTTTACCACTGTCTTTCATCATCTTCATATAAAATTCCACAATTCATACTTCACATCAAGACAGAGAAATTGAATTACCATATCTTACTGCCAAAGCTTTAAGTACCAGGCTTTGGACGCATTCCGGATTTGGCAAATTAGTCCACCCATTCCATATTTTTTAAGGGATAAACTTCATGTAGCATATGTAAAAACAGTGTCATCGTAACAATGTAACATTGGGTGAATAATTTCTCCATTACTAATTTCTTTAAGATTCAGAAGGCTGGTATATTCATAAAGCTTATAAAATTTAGAGGTGTATATGGCCGTCATCTAAGACAGTGGTGGGGGCAGGAATTGAAGGAGCACGGCAGTATGATCTAATAACACAAAACCCGAGTTCTATTAAGAATGATTTATGGATGCGCCATGATGTTTTCTGGTTACAATAATATCGCGGTCTTGATGTAATAATTTTATAGCGTATTTGAAACAACAAAGTTACTCTAAGTCTGAGAATTGCAAATATTTCCTATGCCAAAAGTTGCTATGTGCACCTCTCAGTGTAGCAACTATAGAAAAGCTTAAGAGTTCTTTGGTGTAATAAGGAAAATAAGGACAAAGTTGCTTAGTCTAATTGATTTCATTTGTGTCAACCTGTCAGGAAAATTGTGCTGAATAAAAGTTCCATAGGAAATAAATATTGCTTTTATCAAGAAATACTGTCATATATGACATATACTTATGATACCAGCAGTTCGTTTTCATTTTTATAATACTGAAGTGGTAGTTCTAAATTTTATTTCTTTTTTCTAATAATTAGGGTAGTTTTTAATTTTATGATTGGATTTTTCTATCTAATAATTAAAAGATGGTTCAAAAATCGAGGATGGGGTGAAAATTCTGTCCAAGATTTGTTTGAGAGGATTATGCAACCCACAAATTTCCTTCAAACTGAACACCTAAAAAGTTGAAATAAATGTGTTTTTGACTAACTTTAGGAGTTGTGAAATTCAGTTGTACTAAATAGAACGAGAGCTTACAGTGTGAAACCTTCAGTTGTACTAAATAGAACGAGAGCCTATAGTTTGAAACCTTATAAAAGCTTGAAATCATCATCAAGCTTCATTATGCATCCTCCACAACATATGTTCCAAGTCGTGTAGTTATATTTCTGTGGTAATTTGTAATTTTTATTATTACTGGATATATGTTATGCATTAGTATATATTGTATCTGCAAATTGTGGTTATCTTATTTTTGAATATGAGTGGGAGGAAGATCTATACAAGACTGTAGGTTTTGTCTTTCATCAAGGGGGAGATTGTTGAGTCAAGATCCCTGAATGTGTTTTTAAAGTGTGTAATGTAGACTAAATACAGGACATAAATACTCTAGAAGGGGGGTTGAATAGAGTATGAAAACTTTTTGCAAAACTTAAAGTTTATCAGAAAGACTTTGTGTGAAACTCAAATCTCAAGGCCTTGAGATTTTAGTAAACTGTCTGAAACTTACAAAGGCAAAATAGTAAGCTTCAAGGCCTTGAACTGTAAACAATTCTAAACAGCTTTTGAACCCTAGTTTGATTTGAGTTGTGCAGCAGATAATAATCAAACTGTAAAGTAAAGAACACAAAGCAATTTACAGAGTTCAGTCCCAAATGGACCTAATCTCTGCCTGAGGGATGTAATCCCACCAGGATTGGGCAAACACTTCTTATTACTCACACAGAAACAGCCCTAGATCTTCAAGCCTAAGTGATTTCCCTTACACCTATACAGCTTGTGGTTCCAAACCTATTTAGTTCCAGCTACTAACTGTTGAGCTAACAAGAACCTCTTGTTGTTCACTTGAACAACCAACCACTAGGTTAAGTGAGGTTTAATATAATCTAGAGATACACATATAGAAGTACAAGTGAAGAACACAGTATGAAGATAAGTTGTTGAAGCCTGGACGTGTTCTTCTGGAAAACTGGAATGATTTGATCTACAGGAATCTGGAATGAAGCTTGAATGATTGTGTGTTTGAATGAATGATCTCCCACGATTTTGTCACACCTCTCTGAGTATTCTGCAAGCCTCTCTCTTCTTCAAAATTCAAAACAGTATCTTTTATCCACAACTGCAACTGATTGAGAGATTTAGGATCTCAGTTCCTACAAATCCTCCTTCTGTTTTCAACTGAAATTCAAACAGCTTCAAGTGGATATTCGTTGGAGTTTGTTGAGATTGCTCCTGCACGTTTAATAACCCTCACACAGCATTGAAACACAGCAACAACAAAATCCAGAAAGATAACAGTGTTATGACTGTTTGGTTATACAGTTTCTGTTAAAAATGTTTAACAGACTTAGAACAATAACCTGTGTATCTTCTAAAACATATGAATCATGAAAAACAAGTTTAAGACACTTAGAAGTGAGTAAATAATCACAATACTAAGAATCACAACCTGCAAGAAAGAATCAACTAAGTTCTGTAAAAATTGTCAGCAGCTCAAGGCACATCTCAAGGCCTTGGAGCTCTGAACCTGCTTCACAGAATCTCAAAGTTAAACCCAGATAACTTTGATTCTTCCTGTTCTGATCATCTGCAATTGTGTTAGATATATAAATAGTGTAATCCATAAGTATCTGCAGTAAACCACTGATTTGTATAATCCGATATCCAATCTGCAACACAGAATTGTTAGAACATATAACAGAATAGAATAACTCAATGCTTTGAAGTACAGCCACTATCTCAAGGCCTTGAGATAACTGAGATGCTTTGCTGCTTATGTCTTAGTCTTTTGTCTTTCATCACTCAAAACAATTACCAACCAAAACACATTCAGGGATCTTGACTCAACAATCTCCCCCTTGATGAAAGAAAATACCTACAGTCTTGTATAGATCTTCGTGCCACTCATATTCAAAAATTAGATAACCACAATTTGCAGATACAATATATACTAATGCCAAACAGATAACCAGTAAGAATAAAAATTACAAATTACCACAGAAATATAACTACACGACTGATTAAACCACAAAACAACTAGGCATTATTATTATTATTATTATTCCAAACACTGCAAAACTGCAAACACAGAAGAACCCACATAAATTCTCCCCCTTTTTGACTTTCATCAAATAAGGTTGAAGAAATGTTGGACCATTACTCAGAGTCTGAAAATAAACTTAAAACAAAAAAAAACTTAGCTAAAAAGTCAAGGCCTTGAGAATAGAAAAGATAGAAGAGAAAGAGATAGAGGGCCAAGGCTTTGGCAGTCTCTGATCTTCACTTCTTCTTTGATGTCTGGTCTTTCTCTGAGCCTTCTCCAATTTCTTCTTCACTTGCAGCATCTTCAGAAGACTGATTACCTTCTTCTTTAGCTTCCACTTCAGCAACCACTTCTTGGATTATATCATCCATTTTCTTCTTAGCCTGCACTGAATCTACTTCTGTAGCTGCATCAACACCTGTGTCTTCACCAGCATCTTCTTCATCAGTTTGTTCATACAAATCTTTAGAAGTTAGCACCACTGGAATTGGCTTCTTCTTCTTCTTCAGAAAATCTCCCAACTTTTCTTCTGAATCCACACTAGTGTCATGACTAGTAGCAGAAGGTATCTTCTCCAGCTTCCCATTCATAACATTCATCAAGCCCTTGAACTGGTTGAATTCAGTTGACAGGTCAAATAACCTTTTTCTGAGATCTTCAATCTCAACCTGCTGATCTTCTAACTTCTCAACCGGCAGTGAGTAATCTTCATTGGCTTGTCCTTTCCCAGATGTAGTCCCCTTAGGCTTCACAAACTCCTTCTCAGCAAGTTCTTCCTTTGACAAATCAGAATAAAATTTCCAATGCCCCTTACCAGTTTGAACAACTCCAATCCTCTGAAGTGCAGTCTCATCTATCAACCCAAATCCTCCAGTAATCTTTTCTTCTCCTTTCAAAGGTACATCAAAATATTCAAAGAAAAGAGGTAACAGGTTGGCATATGGAAGAGGATGGTTTCTAGTCCTGGTTGCACAATAAATCATATGCTCCATAACAACTGTTGGCAAATCTATCTCAAACCCTTGAGATATCAGATACATCAAAATCAGAACCTTATCAGTTACCAACTCCCTTGAGTTCTCCCAAGAAACTACACTCCTCATCAGAAATGTAAACAAGATTTTGGCTTCACAGTTGAGCACAGAGTGTGTCAACTGCTTTGGACCAGAGGGAACACCTTCAATAAATAGCATCTCCTTTGCCTTATCCAAACACTCCTTCCTATCAGGATAATCTCCAACATTGTATTTTCTAGGAATGCCCAAGACTTTGGCAAAATTCCTATGATCTAACCTCAAATGCACACCAGCCACTTTTGAAGTTAAAACCATTCTATCATCACCTTCATAAACCAAGTTCAGATAAAATAACCTAGTTAACCTAGGATAAGCCTTTGAACTAGGATTCAACACCTTCCAAACAGCAGTTTCTCTTAACTTTCTCATACAGCCTATGTCCAATTTATCCAATAATTCATCAGAAATCATGCTACAGAAAGCTACCTTAGATGAAGCATACCCTTGCATCCAAACAGTTCTAACCTCAGAACTAACAAACCACTCTGTAGGAAGTACATTCTTACCTTGATATCCTTTCTTAGTTGCAGCAGCAACTTGCTTAACCCTAGTTTTCTTCTCTGAGGGTTTGGTCTTTTCTTGTCCTCCTTCAGTTGATTTCTTCTGGCTTTCCTAAGTTGATTTCCCTTTTTCCTCTTCACCGGTCTTTTTCTTTTCTCCCCATTTCTTCTTCTCTAACCTCGATTGATCACCACCATGAGTCTCTTGTTGTGGATCAACACTTGAGCCTTCATCTCCCTTCTCTGTTCTGGACTTCTTTGCAGGAGGAGTATGCTCATGCAAACTTTGAGTGTTTTCTGAATCTGAATCAGAAATCATTATCTTCTCCTTCTTATTTGATCTCTTCTTGGATCTGCCAGAGGGCTTTCCCTGTTGCTGAATTCTGGCTGATTTGCGCACCATTTTAGGGTTTAGGGTTTTGATAAGAGAATGTGATTGAGAGGAATTGAGAGAGAGAGAGTAGAATCGCAGAAAATTGAAAGAGAATGAGAAGAAAAAGCCCTGACTTTCAGCTTAAGTAGGTTGAAAAGGATGAGTCATAAAAGGACTCTGCAATATCAACATTCAAAAATAGGATCTTGAAAAATCTTTTTGGGATATTTTAGAAAATTCTCTGAGTAATTCAAATACTATACAGTTATCTAAAAAGATAAGATATAATATTTGTGATCCATTTTTTAAAAAAAATAAATAAATACAGATATTATCAAGACCTGGAGAACAATCTCAAGGCCTTGAGATTTTCTGCAGTTTGAGAAACTTCAAAGCTTTGAGTTATACTTTCAAGGCTTCAGAAAGTATAATCTCAAGGCTTTGAGATTCCAGCACATAAACACATATAAGTACTAATACTCCCCCTAAACCAATGCATCCTTGTTTAACATCCCCAATTCAAGCCTTAGAGATGAAAACCTATCATCTGGCAAAGTTTTAGTGAAAATATCAGCAATCTTCATTGGAGTAGAGATAAAATTTAAAATAACATCACCTTGTTCTGCATGATCTCTAAGGAAATGATGTCTCACATCTATGTGATTTGTCATTGAGTGCTGAACTGGATTCTTAGAGATGAAATAGCACTTGTTTTGTCACAATGAATAGGCACATTTCTGAAGTTATAGCCAAGATCTCTAAGCTGCTGAGCAATCCATAACACTTGTGAACAGCAAGCACCAGCTGCAATGTATTCAGCTTCTGCAGTTGATAATGCTACAGAATTTTGCTTTTTGGAATGCCAACTGATCAATGAAGATCCAAGAAATTGACAGCATCCTGAAGTACTTTTCCTGTCTACTTTATATCCTGCAAAATCTGCATCTGAATAGCCACTCAACATAAAATTAGATCTTCTTGGATACCAAAGCCCTAAGTCTCTGGTACCATTCAAATATCTAAAAATTCTTTTAACTGCAGTTCAATGACTTTCCTTAGGATCTGCTTGAAATCTAGCACACATACAGACACTGAACATAATATCATGTCTGCTAGCAGTTAAATACAATAGTGATCCATTCATACCTCTGTATTCCTTCTGATTCACACTCTTACCAGTTGAATCTTTGTCTAAAGAGAGTGATGAACTCATAGGGTCTTAAGCACCTTGGACTGTGACATATTGTACTTATTCAATAAGTCTTTGGTATATTTTCCTTGATGCACAAAAATTTCTTTCTTCATTTGTAATATATGAAGTCCAAGAAAGAAATTTAGTTCACCAATTAGGCTCATCTCAAACACCCTGCACATCAGACTAGAAAACTCTTTTGAAAGAGCATCATTAGTAGCACCAAATAATATATCATCTACATAAATCTGAACTACTAACAGATCACTTTGATGGTGTTTAATGAAAAGAGTTTTGTCAACTAGGCCTCTTTTAAAATTGTTTTCAAGTAGAAATTTTGAAAGTCTGTCATACCAAGCCCTTGGAGCTTGTTTTAAACCATAAAGAGCTTTATCCAGTTTATAAACATGATCAGGAAAATTTTTATCTTCAAAACCAGGAGGTTGTGCTACAAAAACATCTTCTTGTAAATATCCATTCAGAAAAGCACATTTAACATCGATTTGATAAAGCTTTATGTGATTGTGAGATGCAAATGCAAGAACTATTCTAATAGCTTCTAACCTGGCAACAGGAGCAAAAGTCTCCTCATAATCTATACCTTCTTCCTGATTATATCCTTGAGCTACCAGTCTGGCTTTATTTCTTACCACTTTGCCATTCTCATCAAGTTTGTTCTGAATACCCATCTGGTTCTAATAACTGATTTCTCTTTAGGTCTAGGGTCCAGATTCCAAACCTTGTTCCTTTCAAACTCATTCAGCTCACTCTGCATTGCAATGATCCATTCTGCATATTCTAGAGCTTCATTGGTATTCTTAGGCTCGATCAAAGATACAAATGCACTAAAAGCACACAAGTTCTTTAATTGTCCTCTTGTCTGAGTTCCAGTTGATGGATCTGATATAATGTTGTCAGCTGGATGGTCTGCAAGGTACTTAAACTTCTTTCTTGGTACCCAGGAGTATTCTCCTTCAAGGCTTTGAGTCCTTGAAACAGTAGAGGGAGCATCATAGAAAGTTTCAGCTTCTGTCTCAAGGCTTTGAGATTTTGGTTCAGCAGGAGGTTCAAGTCCTTGAGATTCTGCTGATTGATTCTGTACATTAGTTTTGCCTTTGTCTTCTTTCACAGCATCATCATCTGATTCATGCTTGTTCAAATCTAGATCTGCAAAACTTTCACTCAGAGAATCCTTAGTACTTTCATCAAAAATTACATGAATGCTCTCTTCCACAATCTTGGTTTTTCTATTATAAACTCTATAAGCTTTGCTAGTTTGAGAATATCCAAGAAATACACCTTCATCACTTCTAGAATCCAACTTACCAAGATTGTCTCTACCGTTATTATGCACAAAACAGATACAACCAAAGGGTTTAAAATAAGAAACAGTAGGCTTTCTACCTTTAAACAGTTCATAGGGGGTCTTTTTCAAAATAGGTCTAATCAAGCATCTATTCAGCACATAATTGGCACTGTTAACAGCTTCTGCCCATAAAAACTTTGGCAAATTACTTTCAAGAAGCATGGTTCTGGACATATCCTCAAGTGTCCTATTTTTCCTTTCAACTACTCCATTTTGCCGTGGAGTTCTAGGTGCAGAAAAATTGTGTGAAATGACATGCTTTGCACAAAACAAATTAAAGTCAAGTTGATCAAACTCCCTACCATGATCACTTCTAATGGATGCAACAGGTAAATTTTTCAAAGTTTGAAGCTCTTTGCATAGTCTAGAGAATTCAGATAAAGCTTCAGTTTTGTCTCTAATAAACATCACCAAGTAAATCTAGAATAATCATCAATTATAACAAGCATATACATTTTACCTTTTGGAGTCTGAACTCTCATAGGACCACACAAGTCCATATGAAGCAATTCTAATGGTCTATAAATACTTAAAAAGTTCTTTGGCTTGAATGAACTTCTAATCTGTTTACCTTGTACACATGCCTTGCAAAATTCATCATCTGAAAATTTCTGTGATGGTAAACCTCTTACCAAGTCTTTTGAGATGAGCTTATTCAAAGTATGTATACTAATATGCCCAAGCTTTCTGTGCCAAAGCTTTGAATCTTCCTTCAAGGCCTTGAGGCATTTTAGCTTGTCACCTGCAACACTGTTAGTATTCATAGCATATAGATTATATGATCTAGGAGCAGTGAGCATGCAATCACCAGATTTCTCATTTTTCACCACACATTTCTCCTTGTAAAATATAGATTTATAACCTTTATCACATAACTGAGAGATACTAAGCAAATTATACTTAATTCCATCTACCAGATAAACATCAGATATAGAATTTGTAGAGCCATTACCAATACTACCTATACCAATGATATTGCATTTTGCTTTGTCACCAAGTGTGATTGTTCCTCCAGATTTTTCTGTAAGATCAGTAAAGAGAGACCTCTTTCCACTCATATGTCTGGAACATCCACTGTCTAAAATCCATTTTGATCTTTCAAGGCCTTGGTGACATCCTGCAAAAGCAAATCATTGCCTTAACAGGCTGTTAGACCAAGTGCAGAACTTTGAGTCATACTCAGAATCAGCCATATTTGGTGGCCTGATTCCTTTTGGAACCCAAATCTTCCTAACCTGTCCCTTAAGCTGATAAGGATAAGTATTCCTCATAATGTGAGGTTCTGATCTTCTGAAGGGACAAGTTAATCTGACATGACCAATTTTTCCACAGTAGTGACATTTTGGAGAATGTCTGCTACCAGATTTGACAAAAGTAGTTTGGTCTTTCTTTGGAAAATTTGAATTATAGCCAATCCCACTTTTATGCATTGATTTCAGACTTCCTCCAAGAATGAGATTCAGATTATGTTCTGAGCCTGTAAACCTAACTAGGAACTTCTTGGACTCTTGAATTTTCTCAGTCAAAGAGCAGATCTGTTGTTCTAAATTCTCAGAATGAGTCTTTAGATCAGCATATCTTTCAGTTAAAAGAGTATTTTGATCAACAACCTCTTTTATCTGTGCCTTCAAGACTTTGAACCTACTATCCAAGGCCTTAAGTTTTTTTCCAATTTTGTCTTAGAAACTTCAACAGTTTTGTTTAAAAACACTAGGTCCAGGTTTTCTTTTACCTGCTCATGAATCTTAATCTTTAAAGCAGAAATCTCATTTCTATAACTTTCCTCATTTTAAAAACATACTTTTGAGAATTTCAGGAAGTACATCAGAAGGACTAGCAAGTAAATTCTTTACCATGTCTTTAATGTGTATGTCTGATGAATTTTCCTCATCATGCTTTTCCATGAAGCATAGGTTTGCTTGCTCTTCTTCTGTGTCTGAGTCACTTGATGAATCAGAATCACTCCAAGAAGCCATCATGGCTTTCTTCCTTCTGTTGTCACTATCTTTCTTCTGAAATTTCATGTTCTTCTTCTTTTGTGGACAGTCCCTTACTAAATGATCTGCATCACCACACTCAAAACAATTCATTACTTTAGTTTTATGTGACTGTGATGAAGATTTGCCTTTGTAATCCTTGCTGCCTGAGGGTCTTGATCTCTCTCTGTTGTAATCCCTGTTACCAGAGTTTCTTTTCTTTTTGAGAATCCTGGCCAAGGCCTTGGAGATCAATGCTAAAGCCTCTTCATCATCAGTCTCATCCTCAGTCTCAAGGCTTTGAGACTTTTCACTGTCTTTTGCCTTAAGTGCTAGGTTCCTGATATTTTCACTCAAATCACCTTCCACATCCTTCATAGACATTTCATGAGTGAGCAGCTTTCCTTGTAGATCATCTAGCTGAAGAAGACTCAAGTCCCGAGCTTCCTCAATGGCTGTTGTCTTTGGCTCCCACTTAGCTTTTGGCAAGCTTCTCAGAATTTTTCTGACCTTCTCTTCATTTGAAAACTTCTTTCCCAATGACTCCAGATTGTTCACACATCAGTGAATCTTTTGAACATCTCCTTGATGGTCTCATCTGAATTCATCTTGAACAACTCATATTGCCTCAGAAGTATGTTGATTTTTGTCTGCTTAACCTGGCTGGTTCCTTCATATGTCACCACCAGTTTATCCCATACTTCTTTGGCACTCTTGCATTTTGACACTCTGTTGAACTCATCTGCATTTAAAGCACAGTATAACAGATTCATAGCCTTGTAATTCTTTGATACCTTTTCCAGTTCAGTGACTGAAATACTTTCCTCAGACTTGATACATCTAACTCCATCAATTGTAGTGTAGTACTCATGACGACCATTCTGAACTATTGACCATAGTTCCATGTCTTGATCTATGATGAACATCTTCATCAATGCCTTCCAGTGCATGAAGTTATCACCACAGAACAATGGAGGTCTGTTGGATGCCCTTCCTTGTGAGAATCTACCATCTCCTACATTACTCATAGTCACCAGATTGTTAGATCTAAAAACAGTGACACAAGCTCTGATACCAATTGAAAGTGTGTAATGTAGACTAAATACAGGACTTAAATACTCTAGAAGGGGGGTTGAATAGAGTATGAAAACTTTTTGCAAAACTTAAAGTTTATCATAAAGACTTTGTGTGAAACTCAAATCTCAAGGCCTTGAGATTTTAGTAAACTGTCTGAAACTTACAAAGGCAAAATAGTAAGCTTCAAGGCCTTGAACTGTAAACAATTCTAAACAGCTTTTGAACCCTAGTTTGATTTGAGTTGTGTGCAGCAGATAATAATCAAACTGTAAAGTAAAGAACACAAAGCAATTTACAGAGTTCAGTCCCAATGGACCTAATCTCTTCCTGAGGGATCTAATCCCACCAGGATTGGGCAAACACTTCTTATTACTCACACAGAAACAGCCCTAGATCTTCAAGCCTAAGTGATTTCCCTTACACCTATACAGCTTGTGGTTCCAAACCTATCTATTTCCAGCTACTAACTGTTGAGCTAACAAGATCCTCTTGTTGTTCACTTGAACAACCAACCACTAGGTTAAGTGAGGTTTAAGATAATCTAGAGATACACAGATAGAATTACAAGTGAAGAACACAGTATGAAGATAAGTTGTTGAAGCCTGGATGTGTTCTTCTGGAAAACTGGATTGATTTGATCTTGAGGAATCTGGAATGAAGCTTGAATGATTGTGTATTTGAATGAATGATCTCCCATGATTTTGTCACACCTCTCTGAGTATTCTGCAAGCCTCTCTCTTCTTCAAAATTCAAAACAGTTTCTTTTATCCACAACTGTAACTGATTGAGAGATTTTAAAATCTCAGTTCCTACAAATCCTTCTTCTGTTTTCAACTGAAATTCAAACAGCTTCAAGTGGATATCCGTTGGAGTTTGTTGAGATTACTCCTGCACGTTTAACAACCCTGCAACAGCATTGAAACACAGCAACAACAAAATCCAGAAAAATAACAGTGCTATGACTGTTTGGTTATACAGTTTCTGATAAAACTGTTTAACAGACTTAGAACAATAACCTGTGTATCTTCTAAAACATATGAATCATGAAAAACAAGTTTAAGACTCTTAGAAGTTAGTAAAAAATCACAATACTAAGAATCACAACATGCAAGAAAGAATCAACTAATTTCTGTAAAAACTGTCAGCAGCTCAAGGCACATCTCAAGGCCTTGGAGCTATGAACTTGCTTCACAGAATCTCAAAGTTAAACCCAGATAACTTTGATTCTTCTTGTTCTGATCATCAGCAAATTGTGTTAGATATATAAATAGTGTAATCCATAAGTATCTGCAGTAAACCACTGATTTGTATAATCAGATATCCAATCTGCAACACAGAATTGTTATAACATATAGCAGAATAGAATAACTCAAGACTTTGAAGTTCAGTCACTATCTCAAGGCCTTGAGATAACTGAGATGCTTTGCTGCTTATGTCTTAGTCTTTTGTCTTTCATCACTCAAAACAATTACCAACCAAAACATATTCAGGGATCTTGACTCAACAGTAGGGCTAACAATGCTACATTCTTGCCCTCTAATTATAGAAGCATTCTCTGATGTTAGTTTAGGTAAGAGTAAAAGCTAAATTACTAATTTTACTATAATAATATCCAACGTGACCATATCTTTTTAAAATTTATGTCACTTTTTTCTTTAGATCCTCCGCCACAAGAACCACCATCAATTTAGATATTCGTCAAAAGATGTGTCCTTGCCAATCTCTGGTCACAACGCACGTCATGATGTAAGATCCTTTCTCATCACAAATGACCAACTACAAACAAAGACATGTCTAGCATACCGACTAAAGAGCCAAAACAGAAAACACATTCCACTGAATTCATAATCTAAATGGTCAATGAGATCATGGTACCTGAACAACTTGAACGAGAATGTAAGACCAAAACTACCTGGAAGAACTTATCAATCTGCTTGCTCAACGGTTGCACTTCTATATTTTGTAACTACAGTTTCATCCTCAATTTGCAGGTTTATCTCATCTTTATAATAAATATTATCCGTTTAATGGGTAAGGACATGAGTTTCTTTTATGTATCCTGTTACTTTGTATATCCACTTACTACTGTTATGTTTCGAGTTTATATCGCCGATTATCATTATCTTCGAAATATATAAAATTGGTTGCTCAGATGGAAGATAAGCAAATGCGGTGTCTCAAAGAAAATGGTATGTTGGACTATCATCCACAGAAAGAGCAGACCTAACGAAAGGTAAGTGGAAAATAGAAGAGGTACAGTGAATACCATCCACGTGTCCATCACTGGTAAGTTCACGTAGTATTAAAGGGGAAAAACTTTGTAAAGAAATAAAGCAAAATTCAGGGTAACCGGAAATTGAAGCTCAAGCAAATGTTAAACTGCAGACAAACAGAACGAAAAGGCACAGACGTCGCAAAGAAATAAAGAACAACTATGCTAGCACAAAAAAATAAGCTCAAGCAAATGTTCGTGGGAGGAGAAGAGAATAAAAACACAAAACTGTTACGTGATGGAAAATTGATTTTGCATGTAATGATTATCTTTGAAAAAAATAGTCCAACCATTTCTGAACACGAGTTATCAGAGAGTTGCACGAGCTGCGAATAGTTAGTACATGCACCCTGTGTTGTAGCACTGACAATGTTGTTCTTGATTACCATGATATTCCAGATATTATGGACATTATTTGGGTTCACATCATTTGGCGTAAATTTGGACAAAGAACTTGCAACATCACAACATGAACCACGGAGTATATACATTCCTGGTACATGGACAGATCTACCATAATCTTCCTTCAACGACGCCGCCTACCAATGGTCCTTGGCACTTGTAGAAGAAGATAGGGATTTTTCACGCAAGGACGAGAATGAATTGATGGATAAAACTATAAAAAATGGCAAGAGACTAGGTAACAAATGCTTTCATATATTAGTATTACTAAAATGTACATGTGAATCAGACAAACTTATGAACTAACTTGAGTACATATAATAATAACTATATCAATGATGTGTAAATATGCAGAGTTTGGAGACACACATGATACAATTGATGATAATGAAGATGTTTCAAACCAAGTGCAAGATGGATGGGTAAGTTGCGATGCAACGCAACATGAAGAAAAGACAAAAGCATTGGTCCTAATAAATTATCTAGAATTTAAACGGAAATGGACAATAAAATCCATGGTTATTCGAAGAGGATCGGCGGAACAATACAACACGGACAAAGGATCGGGCTCTGTATGGAAGATACAATTTAAGGATGAAAAAGTATTTATATAATCAAGTTGTTTGTTAGTATCATGTAGTTGCTTTTAATGAGGCACCAATTTGTACAGAGAAATGTTTACAAAGGGAAGGCCATGTTTTATACTAATGCAGTCCTAAAGCTTGTAAAGAAAAGGTTTCCAAGCTAACACCACAAGCTGGAAATATATTTGAATGAAAAAATGCTTTTGGGTCTTAATATGCATTATTTAGTGTCCAACATTATTCTGAAGCATCTCTCTGAAGAGATAAAGACCACGTGCAACGCACGTGCTTCTTACTAATGGCACATATTCATCAATAAAATGACAATTTCTCTTCTTCAATGCAGGAGCTACTGGGATACATAAAAAAAAGTTATTTTTTGGTATAACACAAAGATTCCACAATCTCTTCTAACCCATAAAGTGGCTAGAAGAGGCCATGTCAAGAATTTGAGGACTTCACTGCAAAATTAAGTCATATTTTTTCTCCAAGAAGTTGTAAACAGAGCTAACTAAAAGAGCACCATTAATAGAGTATTTCAAATTCTACAATCTTGAGCATTGCTTGCACCAATTTGAATTTTTAAAATCAGTTCAGCTTCTTTTGGCATGAAAACTTCATTAATAATTTCCAGCTTCCACTCTCTTTTGGAGCCATCAAAAAAATCACTAACCTTCATCAGAGAGCAATTATGTTGCTTTTTGTCTTAATCATAAACTCATCTTGTCCCGGTAGCCAAGGATTTGACCATATATTTATTTGCTTTCCACTATGCACCCTCCACCTCCAACCATCTTTGATCACATCTCTACCAGCCAGTAAGCTTCTCTAGGCCTAAGACGTACATTCTATGCTTCCTTCAATTTATTGTTTTTTCAAAACCTAAAGCTTCATTAAATAATGAACGGCATACAAGACCAACAAACACTGACAAAGGGACGGACCGCCCACCCAGAAACAAGATCAAAGCCATCACTACAAAAGACTTAACAACCAAGCCAAATAATGAACATCCAAAAGATAAAAATGGGGAATTCGACTATGGCTTGATATGGGCTCTAGATAGCATACACAACTATAAAGAGAGATCATCCACAACCCTCGTAATGCACAAACCACCCGCTTGTCCACAACAACAAACCGCTCACATCCCTGCAAAATGCGAAAAGATCGCAATTAGACTATATAAATATGCACGTAATAGAACAAATAATATGCTTAGAATCAAGGATTTCGTTTGGAAAAGAGAATAACAGAAAAATAAAATTCTTTATTAAGGAGCAAAGAAACTTCTATTAATGAAAAATATTAGGATTTTGAACCCCGATTACATCATTCTGCAGAAATTGAAGGGCCGAACTTGGGGTTAATCTTAGCCATACAAATTTTTTTGGGACTATTAACCTAAACAATAAAATGAAACTCTTCAAACAATTGTTTTATATAGTTCCAATCTTTCTAGAAGTTCAAAATTAATAAAAACGAATATTTTGAACATGATCTTTTTTTGTTAGCATAATAAAAGATTTCAAGATTTATCGCAAAACTCATGTTCCCAAGAATATAATTTAATTCATAGATCTTCTCACTTTCTTGATGTGCCAATGTGTTTCTTCTTATACAACGTAATTCACATCTGGATATACTCTTCATGGCATAGTTTGAGACTTTGAGCACATATAACTATGATGAGCTTACTTGTCCATTTGTAACTTTCACTACAATAATAATAGATCTTTTACCAAGACATATCTTTTGTGTCGTTTACTTTACCTTCTTTATTTGAAGTGCTAATACTGAAATGTTTGTGATATTACCAAATCTAAAATAAACATGCCCCTGAAGGAACAGACAAACATAGCATAAATGCTTTAGCATCACACAAATTAAACAGCAAAACAGCTGAGACAAAACATAATGCACCAAATTATAAAGATTCTCCAATTAGAGGTGGGTTGGGGGTGTCGACTTCTGCCTATTACAAGAAGACAACTAGAAATGTGTTACCACCACTAAATTTGTAAAATTAAAAGATACGTGGAGAAAAAAATTGAAGTAAATCTAAAAATGACGAGAACTCACTTAGGGTTAATAGAATCAAAATATTTCTATAGAAGAACAAATATAATTAATTTAAGTTTTCTTTACATGTAGTGGCTAAGTGTTAGTTTTCTTTACTGTATAAATAATTTATATGATTTTGATAAGAACATAAATTTCATAAATGCAGATTAGGAACAACTAATTTTCTAAAAGCTCGCATAGATAGAACACTCTCTTTTAGAGAAAAGTAAATTTTATTCGAAAGAAGTGGTAGGGGACAAATAGCTCAACTGAAATCAAACATACACAAAATGTGCATAGATAGAATACACAACAAACCCTTTCATCCAGTAAAACCAAACCAAGCACATAAAATTATGGAAACAAAGTAATAGACCACCACCAAAACAAGTTTAAAGAATATTTAAGTTTTCTTCATTTCATTGCAGATATGACAAGATTAAATAATCACGTGTTCCCCAATTGTTAGGATATGAATAGGTTTGCTTGAAGGGACATTGTTGTGAAAACAAATTCAGACATTTTGGACTGTATGTTTTTATCATATGTTGAGGCTAAGATATGTCCTAAAAATAGTGAAAACCATGTGCCTTGGATTCTCTCTCATATTCGCACACTAAAACTTAATGTCAAAGGTGCTTGGAAAGAGGGATTGGGCAACTGGGCTTGTGTCGTTAGGACCATGGAGGTAGATGGGTGAAGGGAAACTGGGGATCCTCCCTTGTTGTCTCTACCCTCATGGAGTGTTATGTTTTACTTATGGCAAAGGAAAAGCTGATTTATAATCTTATTGTTGGAAGTGATTGCTTGAAGCTTTTCAATCTTGTGAAAAAACTATAGTTAGTTCATGCCATCGGCTCAATGGTTCTCAATTGCAAGTCCCTCTAAAGAGAGCTTGGAGCCTTTTTTGATTTGCACTGTCCCAGATTTCTCATCGTTTGTTCATCAGTATTGCAACTTAAGCAATATTTATGTTCTTAGCCATTTCAGAAAAAAAAATAGGTTGGTTTCTTATCACTTCCCTCGTTCTCGGACGCTTATTTGGAGAATGATTGTGACAGTTGGTGGTTTTGAGGTCGAGTTTGGCCAAGTAATTATATATTTTTCACTTTAACCCACAAAAAATAATATGTTAGTTGAACAGGAGATTTTGATTACCATAATATATCTTCATCATGTTCTGTGGTGGAAAGGTACAATTTGTTTTTTCCAATCAGAATTTCATTTGGAATATATATTATTTGTGAGGAGATGACATCAACAGGCCAAATGTATACTTAACGACTGAAGTCAAACTTTCAAAAGGACATTTCAAACCAATGGAACTGGGCTGTTTAACCAAGATAATCAAAAAGTACCAGTATATGCTCCAATTAAAAATCAAATTGACTTAGTTTTATTCTTAAATTTGAATAGTCGCATGAGAAAACCAAAGGTCTAAATGACTATCTTACATCAATGAAAAAACAAAAAGAAATGTGAAAGACTTGCATAAGTACTGAAAGTATACGTCTCTATCTTCCCAATCTCAATTTACATGGAAAGTAAATTGGAAGATGTTAGAGCAGTAGAGATCAGCTACTGCCTTATCTATCTCACTTAATAGAAAGCCAAGTTTCGAACAAAAAAGTTTTATTGGTTAGCATGTAAGAGTAAAGTTTCTAGGTGAAGGAGATGAATCAAAAGAAGAAAGGTGCCAAGAGGAGATTCTAGGAAGAAATATGAAGAAATGTCATAACGGAGCGTTACAGTATTGTGAGTATAACGGAAGCGGCTGGCCAATTTAATGGGAATCATATTACAATAACATCTTATTGGGGCGACATTGCTTTTCTCTCACTAATTATTTTTTTGTGTTCATTAATTAAAGTAAGTTACTAAAAAATTTAATAACTTTCATAATGAAGTACTTTTTAAAGCTGAATATTAGGCAGTAATCTAATTCCTTTGCAGTCTCGACTCAAAGTCATATTCTTCTATTCAACAATGAGAGAAACATAATTGATCATATGATGCAAAATCACGAAACTAAAAAATCGGGAGGAAACACACAAATTGAACGTAGTAATGAAAAATACAAACAAACAGAAATAAGAGATAGAACAATTGGGGATCAGCGGCAAGCAAGACAACCAAAACTTTCAACTAAGTATTGTATTATCTATATAATTTCATTAGCCTTCAATCAACTCAATTTGGATCATGTACAACCCAAACTAAACTACAGATGAAAATCTGATTGAATAAAATAGAATATGAGAGTATCTACTTCCACGTTATTAAATAGGAATAGAACAGAAATGAAAGGAAACATACTTGTTTTTTCGATTTCAAGGATATCAGTTCTTTCAGCCTTCTCCACAATTACCTGAACACACCAAACGAAATTATAAGACATTGGAGTTAGAATCTCAATACAGTTAAAACTGAAAAACGAAAAAGTTGGGACACTACCGCTATTATTTAGGAAACTTTCAGGAAGACTCGGCCTACCTCTTTTATGAAATTGTGAAATACAAGCAACCTTCACTAAATCAAATCGAGATGAGTAGAAAGAAATCTCTCACTTGTTGTGTGAGGTTGATGCATCCAGCGCGCATATACACCAAATTAAACCACACTGAATATTGGTTATAGACCAACAAAATTGAGAAACGTAAAGGGAGCGATACAGACACAAACTGAGTGAAGTAGATACAAATATTTCATGCCGAAGATCTTAAGAGAGTGGTGTCTTGTAAAACGCTCAAACTTAAAAATAATGGAGGTGCAAATCTTGCCAACAGGACCCGGATTGGCCAGAACAAGCTGTGCAAACAACGTCAACGGAAACTTATAAAGAAACTTAGTATTCCAACAACATGACATGGTGTAGATTTCTAGACCAAAAACCAAAACAAGAGCTAATCAAAGACCCATCATTTTGTTTCTTTACTTGAATATCTCATTTTTTCATACTGGAATGAAGCTCTTCTAGGGTATTGATGCCTATCCACGGATGTCAATATCAATGACGGACAAAAAAAATGTGTGAGTGAGGATTTAAATCAAGTGAAATGAAACAATGGGCGCGAATAAGATTGTATACACATGTGACATCTCAACAAATTAAAAGAAATTAGTTTTGGTAGATTTTATGCCTTAATATGATTTTCCTGGCCAGTCAATCATCTTTCGTTCATGCCCGAGTTAGAAAGGCATTCAGTGTCCCAATTGACTCAACATCAATTCTAGCAGGTAGGGAGAATCTGCAAGGCGCAATAGGGAATCACACATCACTAACAGAGTTGCACAAAAGTTGATAATGAAAGGAAACAAACATATACATTGAATAAAATAATAGGTTGAGGGACAACATGATCAATGATGAAACTATAATAAGGTGTAAACTGACCCAAAGTAACAGATATGCTTTCAAATAAATGAGAAACAAACCGATATGACCTTTGAAACAAGCATGGAATCAATAAGACCAAAATAAGAGTTTCAATGGTGAACCAAAGACTTGAAATTAGCAAAGGTAAAGAAACCACCATGGATACTATAGAAAACGCCTTCCATTCATGAGGCTTCCCCTTCAAATTCACACACACATAAAAGAATGGACTATTAGGGTTCCATCTTCCCGTATCTTCTACATAGTTCATACAAAACCAGTGTTAAATGTTAATAGGGTTCAAAGTGACTTGATGTATATTCAAAAGCTGCCTGCCAAAGATAATTCCACATAGCAACAAAACTTCAATTGGGCGCCACCCTTATCCTTGTTAGTGACACAGTGGTGGGATTCCACGATGTCCTCTGGGTTCTTAATCAACCTCTTCAGTCTAGATCAGCTTCACCACCTACTTTTGACAATTAGGTAACAATTGTGGAATTCGATCTGTTGCCCAAGACAGTAACAGCCTAGACAGAGAAGATGTTGCATACCTAATGAACAATCAACGTAAACAGAGAAGATGAAGCATACCTATCAAACCATTCGATGAAAACAGAGAAGATGAAGTCGTAACAGTGAAGGGAATCAATAGTGACATTGTTCGGGGTTGCAACAGCAACTTGGATAATCCTTTATCACGGGGATCTCTCCTGGAGGACTTATACTAAATAAGAAACTTTTGTAATTATAAAATTTAGAGAGGCACTTCCATAATAAAAGGTCTTAGGAGTCACTTTTTTGTTCTTCACTCTTTTAAGATAGTAAAGATGTAATTATTTAAGGGCAAAAGGATCTGAATGAGTATGGATTGGAGAACGAAAAGGGTTGTATTCCGCAAGCGAACTGTTTGAAACGTACAGGAGCATGTCTCTCTAGTCGACAGAAACCATGTCCACATATATTTTATCACGGATCTACTTCAATATTTGCAAATAGACATCCATAGAGTCATATTCTTTTTAATTCTTGAAGTTCATATTTCTATTGCAGATATGTGATCAGGTCAAAAATGTACCTACTTTTAAGCACTAGCCAATAGATGGGGACGAGTACTAACCCATAATGCCTTTTGACTTAGTGTCGCATTGGTGAGTGCCACCAACCCCTGATCCTAATATTGCATCTGTCAGATCTGAAATTATAGGTTAACAGTAGTTGTTACCTTACCGTATGCCTTCTTCAAGAACTTCAGTGGCCCTGGTATCGATTCGTCTAAATAGCCGCACAGATTTCGAGTGCCCAATGGGGTAGAGATCTGGCATTTCCATATCACAAATTTGGTACGTCATTTTAAAGCACAATCAAATTATATACATTTGACAGGAGTTAAAGAGGGTTTGAGGAAGTAGAGTTAGAGTTTGTAGAGGTGATATCAGAGACGATGGAGTTATCCATACAGAGGAAGTGAAAGAGCTCATCTTGGCTCTAATACCATAAAAGACACAGCAGAGTTTTGGAAGATATAGCATGACAGTGTAACAACGAGGAGGAATATGGGAGTTTTTTTATATTGCAATTGATAATTCAGTGAAATTGATAATTTATTCCAATTTATAATTTACAGTGGGAGAGAAAGAGTCTTTATACATCAAAGAAACTCTTACATGTTTCAATTTCCCTTCTAAGCTTATTGAGATAATTATGCATTGTATTAGTAGAATAAGACTGCTATTTTGTGAAATAGTAAACCTCTTGAGGAAAATCTTAAATCTCCATAGGATTGAGACAAGGAGATCATTCATTTCCATATATGTTTGTGCTATGTATGGAAAGACTTTCCCACATGATTGAGAAACAAAAATAAATAAAATTTAAAGATTTAAGAGCTTCTAGTAATGGACATGCATTACCCACATTTTTTATGCTGGTGATCTTATTATTTTTGGGAGATGTGATACCGTTAACTGCAAAACTATGAGGAATGTGCTTAATGATTTTGAATTCCTCTCTGGCCATGAAATTAATTTGCAAAAAAATCTAAAGTTTTCTTCTCTATCAACACCCCGACTTTTAACAAGATGCATGTCAAGAATGTGATTGGTATTCATTCATGATAAATTTGGAAAGCAAAGTGCTAATGAGATTATCACCAAGGTGAAGACTAGACTGGCTAGCTGGATTAGCAAGAATCTCTCTTTTTCCTCGAAGGGTTGTTTTTGGAAAAATTTTGCTAGCTACCCTCCCTTATTACACTATGCAGATTCTCCCTATTCCTATCAGTTCTTTCAATAAGAATGATAATATCTGCAGAGATTTTATCTAGGTTACACAGATGAGAAAAAGATGAATCATCTGGTTAAGTGGGATACTGTTTGTACCCCAAAGGAAGAGGTTGCCTTGGTGTTAAGAAGACCATAATCATGGATCTTTCTCTTTCTTTCCAAGCTTGGTTGGGAATTTTTTTTGATAACAAATCTCACTGGTGTGATGTTATAAGAAAGAAATATGTCAAAAATAAGAACTTCTGCAACATGAAAAATAAGGTTGGGGGTTCTGCTATATGGAGAGGCTTGACAAACATAAAATTTTGTTGTTAAAAATATTACTTGGTATTTTGGAAATAGCAATAATATTACTCTATGGTCTAATTTCTGGTGTGGGGAAGAACCAATTGGCAATTCCCTCAATATCAATGACATTCACACCAAAGTTGCTAGCATTACTGACAATGGTATATAGAAAATTAAGCTGTGCAGTTTTCCCATACCCCCCTAATATTTAGAACTCTATCACAACCGTTTCTCTTCCAAGTGTCCAATGTGATGACACCCCCTTTTGGAAAGGCACCAATCATGGTGACTTTTCTGTTTCTTCTGCTTATTCAACTATTAATCAAGAGATTGTGCAAGAATCTCTCTTTTTCCTCGAAGAGTTGTGATTGGAAAAAATTTGCTAGCTACCCTCCCTTATTACACTATGCGTGTTCTCCCTATTCCTATCAGTTCCTGCAATAAGAATGATAATATCTGCAGAGATTTTATCTAGGTTACACAGATGAGAAAAAGATGACTCATCTGGTTAAGTGGGATACTGTTTGTATCCCCAAAGAAAGAGGTCGCCTTGGTGTTAAGAAGGCCATAATCATGAATCTTTCTCTTTCTTTCCAATCTTGGTTGGGAATTGTGTTTGATAACAAATCTCACTAGTGTGATGTTATAAGAAAGAAATATGTCAAAAATAAGAACTTCTGCAACATGAAGAATAAGGTTGGGGTTCTGCTATATGGAGAGGCTTGACAAACATAAAATTTTGTTGTTAAAAATATTACTTGGAATTTTGGTAATAGCAATAATATTACTCTATGGTCTAATTTGTGGTGTGGGGAAGAACCAATTGGCAATTCCCTCAATATCAATGACATTCACACCAAAGTTGCTATCATTACTGACAATATTTGTGGTGTGTGATAGAGTTCTAATATTTAGAACTCTATCACAGTCACTTCTCTTCCAAGTGTCCAATGTGATGACACCCCCTTTTGGAAAGGCACCAATCATGGTGACTTTTCTGTTTCTTCTGCTTATGCAACTATTAATCAAGAGAATGCTGACAGATCTGGCATTGCCAGTAGTATATGGATAAAAGTTTTAGAAACTCAAAGTCCCAAACAAGCTCATTAATTCTATATGGCTTCTAATCCATCAAAGATTCATGACTAATGATAACAGATGGAAAATGAGGCATGTCTATCAATAATACTTGCACTTTTTGCAAAAACCTCATTGAAACTCAAGAACATGTTTTTAAGAACTGCAACAAGGTTGTCAAATTTGGAAACACATTTGGAGCCATGAATGGGTTTGAAGGGCATAAATATCTTGGAACCTCAAGCCAAAAACTCTCCATGGCTTTTATGCTAAACACTCTGTCCTTGTCTAAGTATTACCTTCTTAATCGTAATGCTAGTTGGTGTGTTCCATCAATAGGTAACTTGAAACTTAATGTTGATGGCTGCATGAGATTGGATACAGGTAAAGCTGGGATGGAAGGGGTCTTTAGGGTCTGTTAGGCAAATGCTCAAGTCCAGAAGCTGAGATTTGAGCATGTGAAGAGGCATTACTATGGCTTTTCACATAAATTGAAAGAATCTGCATATTAAAAGTGACTGTCTCAATGCAGTAAAAGAAAATCAATCAGGGAAGGAAGGCCATGCATCTATGCACAGCCAGATACATGATGGCATTTATCTTTTGAACAGGCTCAATGGTAAACCAATGTCACAAGAGACACCAATGAGGTGGCAAACTGTGTTGCAAACCTTGGTGTTGAGCAGAATAAAGATAAGAAGATGCTCGTGGATGCTCATGATGGTGCCAAAAGGCTTGATCATCAATGACAAGCTTGGAATTTGCTTGTTCATTTAGTTTGTTTTGTAGCATGCATGTTGCTGACATCACGTAGCAATCTTATTGGCACAAGTAGTGGATATGGATTTTCGTCAATGACGTGGCACTGTACTATGCAAATTGTGACACATAACTCCCTTACAGTATGGGTTTTACTAACATCGTGTGTCCGAAAAAAAAAGTTTAGTTTTCTTTTTTAAATAAGTTTATTTTCAAAATTTAATTTTTTTTTCAAATAAAAATAAAAATGCAATTTTTTACTGAAAATATGAAAGATCTATGTTCTGAAAAATATGGAGAAAATTTGCTGACTTCTATTTTCTCACAATATTATTTTCTTAGTTTATTTGTTGAGGAAATCAATGCTCTTTCTTTCATGTGAAAGATAAAAGAACCCCTAATACAATATTCAAAGATAAAGAAACTAAGAAAATCTTCTTAGTTATGAAATAAAAATGATTCGTAGTGTTATTATTTATATACTGGAAATGCAACATAGAAAAATTGTTATTTTTATTTCAAGTGTGAAGTGTCTTTTTTAGCCTTCATTAATGAGGCATGCATATATAGTAATTTTTTTAAAAGAATTTTTTTAGTTTTGAATATTTTATTAGAGAGTTCATTAGTATTTTTTATATATCTTTTGTATTAAATAAATAATACCGATCTATCCAAAGAATAAGATAAAAAAAAGTACACAAAGAAAGAAAAAGTAGATCTTTGATGTTATTAATATTTTTTAAAAAAATAAATTTCTCATTTGACCTTCCTCAAAGTTTCTTGTAGTTACCGAAGAAACTTTTATTTAGTTAAGAAATAGAAACATTTCATAAACTTGTTTTTCTTAGCAGTCTTTAATGAGACATGATTATACATTGAAATTCTAAAAGACATTTTTTCAAAATTTTTGAACATTGTGTTAGGGCTTATTAAATACTTTTTATTTTGCATTAAATAAATAGCACTGATCTATCCAAAAAAAAATATATGAGAAAAGAACACACACATAATGAGAAAATATATCTCTCTCTTATGTTATTAATATTTTCTAAAACTTAGGTCTTTGATTCTCAAAAAAAAACTTAGGTCTTTCAACCATAAAAAAAGGCACATCGGTAGTTTATATTTTATATTAAAACATTACAAACTATTTACTATAAGAGAAGAATGTCTTTTGTGTATAAAACATTACATGTTTTTATTTGAAAAGTAAAACTATAATTTAAAAATACATTTATTTTAAAAATACTTTTTTGGTGCGCGATGTTTGTAAAACCCATACCGCAAGGGAGTTATGTGTCAAGTTTTCTTAATGCAGTGCCACGTACTTGACGGAAATCTATATTCACTAACAATGTCAGCAAAATACATACTGCAGAGAAATTATTTGTCAAAACTTAAATTCTCTGTAGTGCAGAATCAGCGAGCTAATACTTCAAGGGATTTTGTGTTGGAAGTTCTAAATAAAAGATGCAAGTGTGTACGAAGTGACAAAATTGACAGATCGTTCAAAGCATATTCCATTTCAACGTCCCTCAATACTTGGCCTATAAAAACCAGTACTCCCAAATTGACAATAATTGTCTTATCTTCATCAACCATATTGTTCTGCATCAACAAGTGAAGCAAGCAATCAAAAAACAATGAATTCCTGCATTTTGATCATCAATCTCATGGTGTTAACATTCTTAGTTGCTCTATGTGCTGCAAAGGATTTTGATTTCTTCTACTTTGTTCAACAGGTAGGAGACTCTCTCTCTCTCTCTCTCTCTCTCGTAATATTAGAACTATTTCTAAATTGTGGGAAATTGAAATTGTGTTTTATGATGCATGCAGTGGCCGGCATCGTACTGTGATACAAAGAAAAGCTGCTGCTATCCGACTACCGGGAAGCCAGCAGATGACTTCGGGATTCATGGGCTCTGGCCTAATTATGCCGATGGAAGCTACCCAACAGATTGTGACCCTGACAGTCTTTTTGATCCGTCCGAGGTATGTGTCTCCAATCAACTAAATAGTACTAGAATCAACTATTTGGGAAAGGGTTGCGAATAGATCTGGAATCGAAGTAATTAATATACGCTACTTTCTTTTTTTCTTGTTATTTGATTGTTCCAAATACAATCTGGGTAGAAGAAGTTCATAGAAAGGAATAGTTGAGGATAGGTAGATGAAACTGAAGAATTCGACACAGACGCCCTTGGGGGTTGGAAGGACTTCTTTATTGGTACTACCCATCAATTTGGGGGACCGTAGGGAAGATATTTTATTTATATATTTAGGAAGTGAGGAACACACACTTCGATGCTATTCCTTTTTTCTAGAATTACATCGGATAGTCAGGTTCGAACCGACACTCAATGCAGGGGTTTCAAATGCTCTACCAATAAGCTATCACCGATTGCCAATTTAAGGTTATCTCGACTAAGTAGTTTTTGTAATAAACTCTAATCTGGTTTTAGGATTTCCAAAACAATTGGTGAACGAATTATGATGTGTCTAACTTGGTGTATCTATATTTATTTATAAAAAAACAGAAAAGCCACCTATTCTTACGACAGTTGCCACCCAATTAATCAATTGTGACATTTAAAAGAATTGTGACATTTGCCACCCAATTAATCAATTGTGACATTTTAAATCAATTGTGACATTTAAAATACACGTCCTCAATAGCCAATTAAAAGAATTCACATCACTTATAAAATCTTACAAGGATTATTAATAATACAACATTTTGTAACCTACAAGAGTGATATTAATTTAAGATTTCAGTTATGTAACTTGAAGAGAAATGATGTAATATAAGCAACTAGCATGACCTTTAACGTAATCTTTTAAAATATTTTTTGATTTTTCATATACTTTCATATTTTAATTATTCGTTTGTTGAATAATATTCCTCATCCTATAACTAGTTAAAATAACATTAAAATGCGTGAGAATTGTTTCTAAAAAAGTCATAAGCAATTAAGTAAATTAATCTTGTTTTTTATTTATTATTTTCATCTATTCTTCATATTTTAATTTTCCACTTGTTGAATGAGTTTTCTCATTCTTTTAATAGTTAAAATAACAGTAATATATTTGAGAATTGTTTCTAAATAAGTCGTATGAATAAGAAGGAAATGTAAAAAAAATTGAAGAGGACGTCGGTAGTAACGGAAGACGAAATACAAAGTCCTAAAGGGATACCAAAAAATGAAAATGAAAAAATAATGATGTGTAGCGTTTCGACATTCCAATGTTCCGGAGCGGTTCCATTCCATTTTGGAAAAATCGGTCGTTCAGCACGTTTAGGTGGGGAACGATTTTTTTTTATTTTTTTTTAACTTCGTCATGTATCCCTTAAATTATTTTGCAACATAGTTCTAGAAAGGTACTGAATTTGAGACTGAAATCCAAATGCATAAATACCCCCAATAATATGATAATAATATGATATTATCGTTCCTAATTAAGTCATTAGCTATTAATATTAATTTTAACTTAATCTTTTTATCTTTGATTTTCATCTATTTCTTCATATTTTAATTCTCCGTTTGTTAAATAATTTTCCTCATTCTATAAGTAGCTAAAATAACATTACAAGTTTTTTCAAAATAATAAGTAAAATAATAACATTAAATATGTGAGAATTGTTTTAAAATAGGTCTTATGAATAAAAAGGAAGAAAGTTCTTTGTATCGCATTCCGAGAGTCACATTATGTCGGAAGGTAATATTTTTGAAGACGTCGATAGTAATGAATGTAATAGAAAGTCCCCTAATTTGAAAGTGAAATCGATATACAATGGTATCCCCTAATCTGAAAATATTTTTTTGTGTGTACTAAAGGAAATCATGTAGTTGTAGATGGTTCTTATGCCATTTAAGTTGCATAATTATAGTCCAAAAGACATGATAAAAGACATTTTACCTTTCACTTTTTTTTATCTTTAAGTAATAAATTAATTTGATCTATTAACTTGGTTAAAAAAACTTATTCAAAACTTTAATTCATAAAACATGAAGGTACAAAATTAGAAGTAGTCTCGCGTGGAGCGCGGCGCGTGGAGCGCGGGGTATCGTCTAGTTGTTTCTTAATTTAATGTTGAAGGACACGTTCCCTGGTTAAGTTGTGGTAGTACTTTTTTCGGGGACAAAAAATATATGAAATTCAGAACAGAGCTGTTTTTAGTTTTAACGAAACCAAAAGCTACTCAATCTAAACAAGCCATTTATATGATGTCGTGACTTAGTGCATGTTTGGTATCCACGATTTTAATCCAATTGGATTTAAATCGACCATTTTTTAACAATTCTGTTTGTTATCCCTGCAGATTTTAATCCGATAATCTGCAGATTAAAATAATCTGTGTGCAATTGTAGAATCTCCAAAATTGGGGATTATGCAGCTGAAAATCTCTAAAAAATTAATTTTGATACTTTTTTACAATAGCATGATCACAGTTCATTTATAAATAGATATATTTAATTACTTGAGTTTGGCGCTCTTTAAATTTTGTTAAATGGATCAAGTTAGTAATCTATAATTTCAGCTCATACCAAACAGATTGTGATTCTCATTTAAGTTGGATTTTCTTTTCAGATTATTTTCAGCTGATTATTGATATTTTCAGCTGGTAACAAACAGGCTCTTAGGAGTTTGGACTTGTGACTTCATTTTACTAATTGCGATGTTGTGTGTCGTGTATAACAGTTGCATACAGGGGCGGATCCAAGGTTTTCTTCCAGTGGGGGTTAAATTTTAAAAACAAAAAATGAAGGTAAAAACACAAATAATAAGAGTTAGTATTTAATTTGAGTGGGGGCTAAGCTGCATTTAATAGACATAACATGAGGTAAAATTGTAATTTCATAAACTATAGCCCCCACAAGTTAAAGGGTAGGTCCGCCACTGGTTGCATACGAAACTATTTTGGGTATTTGGACGAATAGTCTAGGTCCTAGGATCGAGTCATTACGTTATATCAAGATACGCTAAATTTAACTACCACGCTTTCATCACATCCACGACTTGGAACAACATTTTCAAGCTCACTTGTTCGAGTAATCTTACTTTATAAGCTTTTTCGTTTTGTTTGAAAATTAAAATTTAATTCTTCGCTATACTAATAAAAGTGGTTGTTATAAATATATTATTTAAGCTGACAAAGAGCGGAATAAAACTAAAGAACAGCTATTGTAGGCATGCCTAGTGATTGTGAAAGTTCACTACTTAATGTTTGTATCACAAAACTTGGAATCGGTAGAAATTAAAACAATTAAAAATAATAATACCGCCTTATCGAAATTGCTATAAATTTTAAATCGTTGCATTCTACATTTATATATAAACAGATCACAGACCTGAGAAGTAGGATGGAGAAAAACTGGCCCACTCTAGCCTGCCCAAGTGGTAATGGGCTGAAGTTTTGGGCCCATGAATGGGACAAACATGGGACTTGCTCTGAATCTGTCCTCAGCCAACACGATTATTTCCAAACTTCTCTCGACTTCAAGAACAGAACTAACCTCCTCCAAGCCCTTCAAGCTTCAGGTACGAGTGTTATCACATCACACATGATGAACTTCATATTTTATAATGAAAATAAACAACTGCCTATCTCATATTTATTTTTTTCTTTTACAGGAATTTCGCCTGATGGGGACTATTACACATTAAAAGCCATCAAGGATGCAATTAAAGAAGCATTGGGTGTGACCCCTTTCATAGAATGCAATATTGATCCATCGCGCAACCACCAGCTCTACCAAGTTTACTTGTGTGTCGACTCCTCAGCGTCGGACCTCATTGAATGTCCCGTGATGCCGCACGGCCGCCCTTGCGGGTCGGGAATCGAGTTTCCGTCTTTCTCCGCATCCACGGATGTACTTTGATTGGAACGATCACCTTCATTTTCCTATTTCAATTTCCATTGAATTATGTGCAACTTGTTAGTGATTAATACACAACTTAGGTACTTAATTGAGAAAATAAAGAAGTCTCAAGGTGGAGCAAGGAATATTTTGCTCTGGATAATGTTGACTAAAAGTTTTAAGACAAAATGATCAAAAACTTCTATCGATTTTATATTTTTGTGAAGGTAAAGGATGAAAACATCACTAGTACGTATGCAATGTACAAGACGAGCGACAAAATTTTTATCAAAAACATCTGTTATAATTGGTGACTTGAAATGAAAGTCAAAGGAGGTGATCTCCTTTGTGGCGGTTTGGGTGTGAGAGCAACATGGTACGTTTCCATATTGCTCATGTACTCATGCCTATATAAAGGCTACTGATTTTGGTTTACAAACACACATAGGGGCAATGAATGGAGAGCTCTTAGAGCTTTGGTAGAGTGTGTGCGTGGGTGTTGTTTCGGGTCGCCGCCGTGGCCGTTATGGTCACGGCGTGCATTGTAATCGGATTCTCTTCTCAATAAAATATCTGGTTATAGTCGTGGATTAGCTAGCGGGTTCATTACGAATTCGTTATTGAACCACGTTAAATATCTGTCTCGTTCTTGTTTCCGTCTCATCGTTCTTGCTCGAATACCCACAAGTTATAACAAACTGGTAACAGAGCTTTCAAACAGGAGTTCTGTTACAACAACATCACTAATCCACGAGCACACAACATCACTATTGTAGGCAAGCGACATAAAATTACAGAGCCGAATTTTTTTTGACTTTGTAACTTTTGTGCTTGCTGATTTCCCAAGTCCATAAGGCCAGACACAACTATATATACGATTGCGATATGTGTCCATGCCAGTTCGTAATTTGTGTGCTCGTTGATTTCTCGAGTTCGCGACAAGGCAACAATTTGGGACCATCATGGTTGCGTATAGTAGTTGAAACTAACTTTTCTTCTACTTATTTATTTATCAATTCTTCAGAGTAATTAACTAATTTAATTATAAATCTATTGTTGGGAATATGCCTTGAAGGCCTGAGTATACTCAAAGGAGCGCAAAGAAGAAATTTTAGATGTCTTCGCACGATGACAATGTGTCTTCGCACGAATAAAATCGAGAGGAAGCCAGGAAAGCCAAAACTCTTCGCAGACAGTGTGCAGTCGCAAAGGAGGAAGGCCTTGCACGAAGGGTACAGAGCCTTCGCACGAAGGGATCGTGCCTTCGTAAGAAGGAATCCTGGAGACAGCAAGGCGGTTTTGGGGGGTATAAATCGATCATTTCGGGTCTGAAAAACATGTAGTAGCATTGTGATAGGTTTCCCCTCGTTGAATAGAGGCCGTTCTTGCCCATTGACGTAGTTAGCATATTTTGTGCAAGCGAACCACGTTAAAACTTGTGTTTTGCAACGTTTGATTATCGTTCGTGAGGTGAGAGTGGTCGTGAGAGTCATAACATATATTCTACTATAACATTCACTTCAACTTAATGGCATATTAGAAATGCTCTCTCTAGATGAGATTTCTATTAGGACGGTGAGGTGAACTTGAGGATGTTCCTGTTTTTTGGCGTATTCCCATCGCCGATTGTGTGGAACCCTTGTCCAAGAGAAATTTTTGGAGCTCTGATGGAGCACCAGGCTGGTGCTCTAATCTACTCAGACACACCCACATGTACATACATGCTGAGAGAGGAAGTTAACCCATTAGGTCCCACTTGACACCGTTAAACCCATTAACTCTTCTGTCAATACTTGTGAAGAAAAAGCAATTCTCTCTCTCTAGAACCAATGTTGCTCCATTGATGGTTCTTCTTTTTTCTAACCCTTTGATTTCTCTTCCATAATAGAATAAATTTACACTGTATTTCTGTGAATGATTTTTATAGAGTACAAAGACGCATCATGTCCTCTTGCTCATGAGTAGGCATTTCTTCAATCGTTGATGTTTACCCGAACAGAAATTCGTTGGCGTTGCTTCAATTCTTCAATTTCTGGCAATGCAAAGTGGTGTTGACCTCAAATGGAAGAAGAAAAAAAATGATTAACACACCCACGCGCAAGAACAGAAATTGTTGTATTCCATGGGGAGTTCCACCCCTTGTCTCTCTTCTTTTAGGTTCAACCTCCACAACACAACCACCTCCTCCGTTAATCAGGTGACGACCTCCATCGACCCAACCATTGATTCAACCACCTAATTCCCAGACCAAAAACCCAAGAATTTTACAGTACCCACTTCTCCAATGGGGTCGACTAAAACCCGAACCCCAACCATGGATAGATTCAAACCTGTGTTTTTGAGAGTTTTTGATACACTTATGAGAAAAGTGGGTTTCCTTTGCAGTTGCTAGCACTTTCCGATTGACATAGCAGGTGTGAGAGAAATAGAGTGATTACTAATAAGTGAGATTTAATAAGAAGTCGAATAGAAGATGAAAGGAGATGAATTTCACAGTTAACGAGGACGAGCTAACGGAGGTACTAAATGGTTAATTAAGTTAGGTTGATGACTAGATCAGATTAACACGTGAATAAATCTAGATGGAGTAGAGCACCAACATAGTGCTCTATTGGAGCATCAAAAAATTTCTCCAAGTCTCCGAGTCTATTTCAGAACACTCCATAACCGCTGTTAATAAGAGCCCAAACTCCCATTCCCCCCCCCCCCCCCCTTTCTATATTTTGACGAATTAATTTCTTCATGAACCAACAAGGGACCCCCAATGTTTAAGGGAAACTCAACCTCTATTGTGGAGAACGATGTGGAATTACGTTTGCGGGCTAGAGGGGTATTTATGAAACTACCCCTAAAAGTGTTCAACTTAAGCCCAACTTAGTTTCTTCAAAAGATAGTGGGCTGCACATGTATGCTAATAAGGCCCAAAAAATCTACAATGTTGAAGAGCCAAATAGCCTAAAATAAGTCTATGAGATGTATCGGTCCTTGAACTTTGGACTCACAGGATCCGAAGTCGCAAATGGAAAAGGATCCATCATAACCCAAGCCCAAATCGAAAATTAGAGTAGAAATCAAATGTGTTGGGTGCACGAGAAGAAAATGATCATATTCCAGAAGACCCATATTTCGACATAGGATTATCAACAGTGTTCAATCGTTTTGACTCTCTCAAAAGTAAAACTATAGATCGAGATACCATGGAAAACTTAAAGAAAGCAAGAACGTTGATGTCCGAAGAAGGTAAAAAGGAGGTGGGAAGCATAAAAATCCATCAATTAGTCTCAGACAGGATTTTTACAAGACATGTTAATCAAAAAATGGAGGAGGTTGGCAAGGCGTGACAAGAGAATAGATTTTGAATCCATGAGAAATTAGTTAATGGGGTCGCAGAAGTTGGGCTGATTGAACAACAAGGAGACTATTTAGAGAAGCTATAGGTAATGAACTATGCCCTACTTAAAGACATTACTTGTACAAGGATTTCATGAAGAACTATGAAAACCAAATAGAAGAGTAGCAATCCAAAGTTGAGAAAAAGAATGAACATGAGCAAAGAAAGGCTATTGGAGAAATAATACCTCTTGGTTCTCTATATGATTCATTCATGAAGGAATTTGAGTAGAAGGAGGTGGAAGATATTACATTCATAATGGTAGAAGGGTGGTAGTGGCTGACCCAAAACAGCAACACTCAAAATGGTAGTTTAATTTGAAATTTCTAGGGGATTGAGAGACTCCTGACGCAGAAAATGACTCATTGGGAAAGAACATGCGGAGCCGGCCGCGGGGGCGCAAGTTAGCGTTCGTGTAGTACTTGTGCATTTTTTTTTTCTTTTAGCGTTTGAAGTATATGTTAAATATTGCAGTTCAAACAATCTAACATTTTTTGTGTGTAACATTTGAGAACGTGGCAGGTTTAGTTTTGTATATTACATTGATAATATTTCAAGTACAATTATACATGGTGGGAATTTAATTAAGTGTTACGTACATATTTTTTCGAGTTCTTTTCCAGTGTTTATTTTTAATGCAAAGGTGTTGGTGATAAAATAGATCACCAATAGTGAAAGTATATTAATTTATACATTTTTTTAAATGATAGACGACGAATAAAATCATCGTTACATCATTAAAAATTGTCCAGATGTCCAAACAAATGTTCACAAATACTACGAAACCAGTCGTCGTTTTGAAAAAAAGACGACAACCAAACATTATCGCCCTAAACAAAGATAGATGAGCAAACCGTCTAGTTTTCCGAAATGAAGACAACGAGCAGCTTATGTCCTTCGGCAAACTAACCACGGACTTATTCCGACTACACAATGGCGTTCAAAAATCATCGTCTTCTCATTCTAACGACGAGTTTTCCTATTATAATGGTGATTTCTGTCGCCGTAACAAACCGCTATTTTAGTAGTGTCGCATTTCCCAAAGTGCACAGTCAATTAGCATATGGGTGGTATTTCGAACCAGGAATATCGATCCCACGGAATCCACTTAAGATTTATCGTGAATTAGAAACTAAATTCAAGGAGATAAAATTAAAATATTGAAAATGTTGGTTTGCTTATGTGTTTCCACTAACTACTAACTGAATCGCAATGAAATAAAGAGACAATGTTTTTATGTTCTTGATTTTGTTTAAGCAATTCGAGGGGGAATTAGGTGATCTATGGATCCCCTAGGGTGTATAGACTTTCCTTAAACAATGAAGAAACACGATTCTTGATTCTCTAATTATGCCGCACAGTTGTTGCGATGACCTCTCAGTCTCACACAAAAATACACGACGACGAATGATTGGTCATCTCGGTCTACCGTTATTGAATTAACCATTCTAATGGTTGAATCTACGCTCAATGGCCAATCATACTCACATCACCGCTCGTTTTCATGATGGTTCAGGAATGAAATATTTATCTAGTTCAAATAAGGGTTAAATTCTCTCTCGCACACAAAGCTAGACTGCTAGTACTTCGAGGTAACTAACATATTCATACATAAAAATAAATCACAAAGATATATGAATAAACTATATCATCAAATAGTCATTAAACACAACATGAATCTCCAATTTTTTCTGGAAAATAAACTAACACAACCCTAGGTTCTCCATATAATCATATTTTTCCATACAATAATAAGATAAATAGGATAAGAGTGTCGGAATGTTCCCTAGAGGTAATATATTTATCGTGACATGTATATGGACTTACTATTCATTGTGTTATCGATATGGAGATATGTTAACATAAATGAATTCCTTAGAATATAAATGTTGTATTCTTAAATATCCATATTCGAGTACTACGGTTAATTAGGACGATTCTATTGCGTCGAGACTAGTATGTGGGTAGATTAATATGGGGATATCAAGTCTAATACATGGGTAATGGTGTACTGGATTGACCCGCAATGAGAAGGCTACATGGGAGTTATGTGAATGTCACAAGCGCTTCTAATAGTGACAGTGGTGTTGTGATCCTTTGACTTGAAGTCACTACATTGTCTAGATGTGAATTATCATGTTTTGATGTCATCAAACGTCACGCCTTAACAGGGTGATTATAAAAGCGATAATTGGACATGCTATGAAACATGCTCAGAGGTGTGAGTCATGTAGATAGTATTTTTGGCTCCTACATAACGGGAGAAATATCTAAGGCCACTCGATGAGTGAGACTTAGGGAATGCATGGCCATAATCAAATAAATCAATATGAGATATCGATGTTATTTTTTTGTCTAAATCTACTCGGAGATCGAGAAACTATAGATTGGATATACAAGTGTGACACTCCATGTCTTGTGTCCAATCTGGATAGATGTGACAAATGGATTATACAACGCGGTAACATTGGCCACAGAGTTTAGTGAGATCACTGGCATTCCTATTACTTGGGTAGCGTTGACGTATTGCTAGATGTCGCTCAATGTTTGTAAGTATTATTACTTCCAACGTAATTAGGAACCTACAGGGTCACACAAAAGAATAGATCAAACTGGAATTAGTTGCTAATTATTTGGACTAAATAGAAATAGTGAATTGATTGGACTAAACTGTAAACTGTGCTCATTAGTTTGTGGACTAGAATGCAAACTAATTCAAACTATTGGATTAAAGGCCAAATATGAATTCTCCAGCCTATAAATAGGATTCATAGACTATGAAGATCAGTCTTGATTCATTTGTACTCCCACACCTACCCTTGAGAGCTAGAGACAAAAGAGGAAAACAGAGTTTTTCCTCGTAGGGTTTGGCCACTAAGAGGAAGCCGCCCCCTCCCCTTGCTCCTCACGGTTTGGGTTGGACCTGGTCACCGTACACGTCCAGATACCTTTGTCTTGTGTGAAAAGATCCTCCTTCTTCCTACAATTGCTAGCACCATTGGAGAAGAAGTCCAATTCAGATCTATTCGTGTGGATACCGTGGAGACGTCGTTCTTCAAATATGCGTTTGTGATCGTCACCAGCAAGTTTGACTGAGGTCAAACTCTAATCATCACATTATGCTCAGTCACATGGGTCATTGGTGGGTTTTAGGCAAATAATTTTTTTATTTATGTTGTGTTTGATTGCCCAAAACCCAACAAAGAGATGATTAATCGAATGTGTTGGGTCTCAATAATCGCTGATGAAGCTCCTTCCTCCAAATCTACCAAGCTGATCTCCATGAATGTGTGTGTGTGTGTGTATATATATATATATAGGTGCACAAGTTATGAAAATTGAGAAATTTCCCGAAATTGCTCGACGAGTTTCACCACAAGCTTGCACGAGATGATGTGTCAGCTCGCACGAGCTAGGTCAGATCGTGGAGAGAGTACTTGACACTTTTAGCTTACACGAGCCGATTTTTGAAGTTCCTCTAAGGGTCCAGCTTGCACGAGCTGGAGGGGTAGCACGTACGAGCTGCCAGATTTTGAACTTCATTCTTATCCTTTTCTTTAACTTCTGACTAGGAATTTCCACCACTTGTTCTCTTATTCCCGCTTCACCATCACATCGATGCGGTAAAACGATTAGTTACTAAGCCAAAATTTCATAATGTGTTTCCAAAGAAGACCTAATCGTCCTTTTATGCCTAGAATCAGCTGCCATTCCATTAGGGAAACCCATTTTATTCCGAATGTCTTGCATCTCTTTACATGTTTGTTTGGTCTCCATGAGAAAGACCATGTCAGGTGACTTTTGATTCACTAAGTCGTGAAGCAATAGGAACGTATTCGGGTTTCCACTCATACGTTCCAACTCTTGAGACTCATTGATCCATGCGGGACTGCCCGCATTTGACACCAATAGTGTTTTTTTTCTTTTCGGACGCCTCATGCGAATGTTGTTCAAGCTTGTTCATATCTAGGTTTATATTAGCCGGGGATTCTTGGTTGATATTACCAAGTTCATCTAAAATCCGACGTTCAAAGAGGAGTACCTTGTTGTTGTTTGGGAAGTGGGCTAAACTTCATAGCTACTCCTTTTTGCTTTGCAAAACTGACTGGCTAGGTCGATACTGGCTGATTGAAAAGGTTTACCCGAGCTAGGATCAAGTTTTGGATTCCCTTGCTTTTTCAGTCGGCTAGATGCCCTACTGTTGTCCGTATTTATTTGCACGGTCGTAAAGTGCCACCTATTGTACTTCCAGGGCTAGAGAATTGAATGCTTCAACTTTCTCCTATGTGGCCATGGCATGTGGGCTCTCTATGCAGGTAATGGCACATGGGCTACTCTTAGTGGCCATTAACAGTTTGTCTACATCCACCATGCTTACCTCTTAGTCCTTTCCTATCTTTGGTTGTGCTTCCTTATGCAACTCCTCCCCTTCTGCTGCTCATGCCTTATTCTCTTTCTTATTGTTCTTGGTCCTAGTTGGGGGCTGGTATGGCATCCAGCACCGTATCCCGGTTCCATGTTCTTATTGGTTTCTCCATCTATCACCTCCCAACGATCACTTGGGTGACTGACGTGCGCACACAACTGGCATACATTAGAAATCAATTCACAAAAAAAGTCAGTGCAAACCTTTTCCTTCCCGACTCTGATGTGAATCCCTTGCAATTGTGGTTCCGTAACTCAGATCCGAGCACGTACACGTATGTTGTTGGGGTCCGCTCCACTTTCCACCATTGTATCCGTTTCAAGCACTTCTCCAACCTCAGCGAAAGTCTTTCTACTGATTTCTTCCCTGATCAGATTCAGCGGAAGATTCGGGATCTGAATTCACACATCCATATTGTCAAAAGTAACTTTCTTCGTCTCGTCCCCCAGTTTCCAGGGTTATAAGGTAAGAACTTTTTTCGTTGTACGCCCAAGGCCCTCCAGATGCTATCTTGTCCATACATGCTTGATCCAGGAAACAGAAGACAAAGCTGTTGAAGTTAAAAACAAGCTTACATGTGTTCCAGATCTGTCTGAAGGTATTCCACATTTCGCGACCGTCGATCACCTTGTCTGACGCAAAAGTCCCAATTAGACACCAACGTAGCCCTTCCTCGATTTCTGCAACATAATCGTCGAAATCAACTATCTTCATCTCCTTCATGTGTGAACTCGGACACTATTTTCTTGGTCGCCGTCTCCATTGCTTCGCTAGGGTTTTCCGGACTACTGACGCGAATTCTTAACGCGCTTAAACGCAAGTATACGGTCAAGTAGTAAGTGGAGTATTTTACGACTCCGAGTATCGAACCCAAGGGAAATACACAATTATTAGCTAATTAAGAATTAAATTTATGATTCTTAAGTAACCGGTAAAAAGTGTTTGATTTGAAGGTTCGTCACCTACAAACAAGTGACTTAAACTAAATAACAACTAAGCTAAATATTTTTGTGGAATTTTCACTTCTAAACGAAGATAACTTGTGATTGAATACAATTAATAAGGAAGAACTAGGCCATTGATGGTTCCTAGGGTTGTTAACGATTTCCGGGTTGTGCTTGAAACACTCTACGCACGTTCTGATTATACCGGGTAATACTCATCATGATCTTCTCTCAATCTCACGTGAATTTGTGCAATAAATAGCCTCCGGGTCCTCTCGGTCCACCTCCGTCTACAATTACACTCTAGTTGATTTGTTAGGCTCGCTCACCGGGTCCTGTCGAACCACCGAATTCACTAAGTTCTAACAAAATCAACCGAAACTACCCTCACACGATTAATCAAGTTTCTATCTTCTCTCGGTCTCAAGAAACTACAAGATCACCTAAACTATTCTTTAACACATCTCAGTGAGCTCACTTTCGTGAAACCCTATCAACAAGTAATATTCTACAGGTGATCAAGCCAAGAACATTAATAAATAAGTACAAGAATAGATAAGCTAACAAGAACGTTCATAGAATTTAAGCAAAAGCATGCATCAAGTCCAAAATCCGGAAAAACATCAACAAACCCTAGTTTTCCATCAATCACCTATCTTAAAGTGTTTAGCTAGACATAATAACATTTAACATATCCAAAATAATGATGTTCATGAAGAATAGAAGAAGAACAAATATCAAACACTAAAATCTTCAATGTAGTTGATGATCCTTGCTCCAAGCTTGTTCTCCCGTCTTCTCCAGCTCTCTAGACTCCAGATATGTGTGAATACCCCCTTAGGATCGTCCCAATACGTTGGAAATAGGTTAGAGCCTTCAAATTTTCAAGAAATCACCAAAAAATCCCCCAAAAAATTGCGTCTGGTCTCTCTGTTCGCACGAACACCCGACTGTTCGTGTGAACAGGATTTTTGTTCTTATTTTCCAGGAGTCCCTTTTTCACCTTTTTTGCCATCTTTGACGGACCATATCTTTCTCGTCTGATCTTCTTTTTAGCTCCGTGACCTATCGTTGGAAAGCTCTTTGAGTCTAATTTCATTTGCCACTGGTCTCACTCCAAAATTCATTGTAAAACTCGAGATACAATCAAAATAGTGGAGATTGGTCACTTTTGGTCCTCCGACTTTGCTTCTCTTGCTTCCTCTTGAGTTCGCTTTGCTTCCGAAGTTCGTTTCATGCCTGCTAGCCATAGTTTAGCATTCGTTCCTGTCAAGACAACATGAACAACCATACCAAGCGATTATATTTGAAAAATAACATCGAAATATGCATCGAAACGCCCGGATTAACAATAAAGTGCTAAAAACTCAACTTTCTACGTTTTCTCAACATTCATAGTGTAAAAATCATATTTCAACCCCGGAATCACGAAAAACGATATAAAGTATGCAAGAAATATTACTCTAATAGAGAGTTATCAAATTCCCCCACACTACCTTTTTGCGCGTCCCGAGCAAAATCAAACCTTACACTACGTTTTAATCCACCGAATTGCATAAAACTTCACTAGCCATGTGACACAAACAACCCACACACGCAATGAAATCTACATGACTATAGACAATTCAACTCGTTTTTACACAATGCAAGTAATAAAATAACGCAATTTTTTTTTACTCTTTCTTTAGAGGTCGGGCAATCTCGCTATCACTAACCAAACTCATCAAGTTCTCACAAGTATTTTTCAACATTTCACAACCAATAGCAAGAAATTGAAGTAGAGTGATCCTACGCACAAGCTCACTAAGGGGTCCCCAAACATCAACCAAATTCAAACCAAGATTCGGGCACGTCCTTTAGCTCAGAGGGTCTAGGCATACTTAGTCCTACGATAGTCTTTCGTTGCCAAGTCATTTGAGGTTTTCAGACCCTCTTAGACGTTATTGCATTTGAATGCAAATTGTCCCATTGACGGGAGACACAACTCCATGTAATACTGCTTGACTTTAGTTTTCCTTATTCGCTCTAATTGGATTGAATCCAAATTCCCCGCGCGAACGGAGGCACATTAGGTTGTTCACCGTATCTAATCCAAGAGAAGATTTTGATTATTTTTTTTTTCTTTTTCATTCTCTACAAAATTTTCAACCGTGCATTTAGAGCGCCTAAGTGTGGGCTTTTTCGGTTAACTCTTGAAACCGCCGTAAGGGATGGTGGTGTACCCCCCCCCCCCCCCCCCGACTTCACTTAGGTCGAGGCAACCATACCACATAAAACCAACTCTACACGAAGGTCCACCCCAAATTTCAAGAGGCCACAAGTTTCCACTCGAAAACAGACTATTCAACTCCTTAGGACTAAATCATCCTAGCACAATAAAGGAACTAAAGGTATGCCCTCGTCTACTTTCCACATTCTCTGAATACCCGGGACATCCTTTCGTGAAACCGGTGCGCAAGATATTAAGAATTAACGACATCCCTACTACGGTGCTTCCTATTCTCAGAGACTCTTTCACTGAACTCTCTTCGGTTTCTAGCTTCATCAATTTCCCTTATTCTAAAAAAAAAAAAAATCTGATTTTTCCGTTTTCTATTTTTTTAAATTTTTTTCCATATTTTCCTAACTCAATATGAAACTGGTCAACTCGATTATCCACAATGTTTGGTAGGGGTACTCAATAATGTAAAAGTGCAAACAATGCAGAAAAATAAACCTAACACAATACGACAATATATTTAAAACACGCTACACTAACCACACTACTCACAATACTAACGCAATCTACATGTAACAAGGCTATGCAAAACAGACATGGCTAGCAAAAGTATACACAAACCCCCCACACTTAAGCGTTTCGTTGTCCTCAACGAATTTAGAGATAAAATAAGAGGACTCGTCGCTTAAATGTGTAGGGGGTGGATCTCCACAATTACCGCACAAATTAGACGTCGAGAGAGGAAGAGATACCTGAGGTGCCCGGAACTACATGGGCACCATGCTGCGAAACTACAACAAGAAGGGGTCTTGTGGACCGTAGACAGTTTTCCGCTGATGAAAATCATCTGAGCAATCCCCAAGCTACATCAAGCTACAATGTAACTCCCATAAGGTCACGTGTGCCTTGCACACCGGGGTAGATTGCTCCATCCTACAAGAATGCACGAAAAATCCCCAACTCCCTCAAGAGTCCCCGTGTGGGTCAAATGTGTCATGGCACACTGGGGTAGATTCTTCGCTAACATTACCTGCAAAACTAGACAACTCATCAGTCCCTCTCTCTCACCTCTCACAGATATCATATGGAGATAAATATATAAAATTCGACTAAACTAAGTATGTAATTCTACTCCTAGGTTGGGTTGCCTCCCAACAAGCCCTTGTAATTTAAGGTCGACGGCCCGACCCAATTACCTCTGCCACCTCACGAGGGTGATCTGGCACATTGTGCAGCTTCCAGCTTAGATTTTCTGTGTTGGATTTTAAGCACTGCTTCATGTGCGTGCACCGCTGATGGCTTGTTTCTTTCCCAGTAGTCCGGTGGATCCCCTTGCGGCAACTCTGGGATTTGGCGCTTCACTTGTACAGCAAATGGCACCCCTGGCTGATACTCCCATGAACACTGGGGTGACGGTTTGAAGACCCTAAAAGTCTCCATGTCATCATGTACCCTCATAATTAGTTCTCCATTCTCTACATCAATGAGAGTACGACCAGTCGCCAAGAACGGCCTACCTAGAATTATAGGCACATCACCCGCTGGCATGTCTAGTATTACGAAGTCAGCTGGAATTATCAGGCTCCCAACTCTCACAAGCACATCTTTTATCATCCCACATGCTCTCTTGGACGATTTATCTGCAAATTGGAGAGTTATCCAGGTTTTCGGGGGCTCCCCCACACCTAACTTTTTGAATACCGACAACGGCATCAAATTTACGCTCGCTCCCAGATCACAGAGAGCTCTTCCGGTGTAGGAATCACCCAATGTAGCCTCAATGACAAAGCTTCTGGATCCTTCTTTTTCTTAGGTAACCCTTGCAAAACACATGAACTAACCTGTTCATTTAAGTTTACTCTCTGAAATTCATCCACCCCTTTCTTTCCAAGAACTGCATCTTTAATAAATCGAGCATACTTAGGCATCTTTTGAAGTGCCTCAACCAATGGGATATTGATATGCAGTTTAGAGAAGACATTCAAAAAGCGTCTGTATTCTTCTGAATCATCCTTCTTCCTCCTAGTACGTAATGGGTATGGAAATTCTGAAGAAGAAGGAGAAGATGAAAGTGGTACCTGAGTATGCTCCTCCTCGTCTGGTGGAGTCATGCCCTTTGATTGGGGGACCATGACAGGTGTCTTCTCAGAATCAAAGACTTCATGTTCCTTTGCCTCTGAGACTTCTGCTCTGGTATGAATCGGATATGGAGGATCTGTAAGTGCAATACCACTTCGAGTGGTGATGGCTTGAGCATGTTTCTCCGATGTGTCAACAATGCAACCCAGTGCCCTTTGTTCAAGTTGTTCCTTTAGATCTTTTATTTCTGCTTGAGCAACTTGAAGTGCAATTGCTACAGAGCTGAACTGTGTGGACATGCATGTCATGTGCTGAGCCATCGTCTTTATTATCCCTTTCATCTCGGTCAACTTTGATGGTGGTGCTGGCTGCTGCTGATGCATCTCTGAAACATTTGCTTCATGCACTACCTCTACCGCATTCACCTGAACCGTGCTATATGCCACTGAGCTATGCTTCATCGGTTCTTTTTGTTGGTGCTCATAATCCAAGCTCTCCTCTTGCTCAACCAGACGTCTCATCAAATCATATGCACCGTCAACATCACATTTGAACAAGAAACTGCCCCCAGCTTCTGTATCAATCTTGTCTTTTTCAAGAATTCCAAGTGCATCATAGAAGACCTGTATGATCTGGGCTTTTGCAATGCCATGGTTGGGGCATTTACGTAGCAAGAAGTTGAGACGCTCCCATGCTTTGACCATGGATTCATGTTGCTTTTGCCTGAATGACCAAATCTCGTTCTGCAGCTGAATCATGTGTGAGATGGGAAAGAATTTACTCATGAACTGGGAGGCACAGTCTTCCAATGTCTTGATTGAGTTGGATGGCAATGAATCCAGCCAATCCATAGCAGCTCCCTTGAGGCAATGAGGGAAGAGCATCAGTTTTATTGATTCGGAAGTGACCCCACTATAACGGATTAGCCCACAGTGTCTCTGAAATCTCCCAATGAATGCATGTGGGTCTTCCTCGTCTGTCCCAGCAAAAGTGCACTGGTCCTGAGCAAATTGAATTGTGCCCAGCTTGAGACAGAAGGTTTCTGCCTGAATTGGTGGCACCACAATTGCTGTCTCCCTTCCTTTAAAATCCGCCTCAAATGCATGGATTATTGCTTTCCCTGATCGATTATATGGCATTGAGGTCAGGCGAGGTATAGATGTTGCTGCCAATGCTTTCTCTACAGCTTCAGCCACCAAAGCTTGTAGATGCTCTGTGGTGAGGCTAATCTGCCCTTGACCTTCCGCCATAGCTACCTGAAAAAGCAACACTAGCACACCCGTGAGTTAAACAGATAGTAACAAAAAGAAACTAAAAGAATTATCCTAAATTAATTTTTAACTAGACTAATAAACCGTTTAATTCTCCGGGAACGGCGCCCAAAACTTGACGCGGATTCTTAACACGCTTAAACGCAAGTATACGGTCAGGTAGTAAGTGGAGTATTTTACGACTTCGAGTATCGAACCCAAGGGAAATACACGATTATTAGCTAATTAAGAATTAAATTTATGATTCTTAAGTAACCAGTAAAAAGTGTTTGATTTGAAGGTTCGTCACCCACAAACAAGTGACTTAAACTAAATAACAACTAAGCTAAGTATTTTTGTGGAATTTTCACTTCTAAACGAAGATAACTTGTGATTTAATACGATTAATAAGGAAGAACTAGGCCATTGATGGTCCCTAGGGTTGTTAACGATTTCCGGGTTGTGCTTGAAACACTCTACGCACGTTCTGCTTATACCGGGTAATACTCATCACGATCTTCCCTCAATCGTACGTGAATTTGTGCAATAAATAGCCTTCGGGTCCTCTCGGTCCACCTCCGTCTACAATTACACTCTAGTTGATTTGTTAGGCTCGCTCACCGGGTCCTGTCGGTCCACCGAATTCACTAAGTTCTAACAAAATCAACCAAAACTACCCTCACACGATTAATCAAGTTTCTATCTCCTCTCGGTCTCAAGAAACTACAAGATCACCTAAACTATTCTTTAACACATCTCAGTGAGCTCACTTTCGTGCAACCCTATCAACAAGTAATATTCTACGGGTGATCAAGCCAAGAACATTAATAAATAAGTACAAGAATAGATAAGCTAACAAGAACGTTCATAGAATTTAAGCAAAAGCATGCATCAAGTCCAAAATCGGGAAAACCATCAACAAACCCTAGTTTTTCATCAATCACCTAGCTTAAAGTGTTTAGGTAGACATAATAACGTTTAACATATCCAAAATAATGAAGTTCATGAAGAATAGAAGAAAAAACAAAGATCAAACGCTAAAATCTTCAATGTAGTTGATGATCCTTGCTCCAAGCTTGTTCTCCCGTCTTCTCCAGCTCTCTAGACTCCAAATATGTGTGAATACCCCCTTAGGATCGTCCCAATACGTTGGAAATAGGTTAGAGCCTTCAAAATTTCAAGAAATCACCAAAAAAACCCCCAAAAAATTGCGTCTGGCCTCTCTGTTCGCACGAACACCCGACTGTTCGTGCGAACAGTGTTCGTGTGAACAGGATTTTTGTTCTTATTTTTCAGCAGTCCCTTTTTCACCCTTTTTGCCATCTTTGACGGACTATATCTTTCTCGTCCGATCTCCGTTTTAGCTCCGTGACCTATCGTTCGAAATCTCTTTGAGTCTACTTTCATTTTCCACTGGTCTCACTCCAAAATTCATTGTAAAACTCGAGATAAAATCAAAATAGTGGAGATTGGTCACTTTTGCTCCTCCGACTTTGCTTCTCTTGCTTCCTCTTGAGTTTGCTTTGCTTCCGAAGTTCGTTTCATGCCTCCTAGCCATCGTTTAGCATCCGTTCCTGTCAAGACAACATGAACAACCATACCAAGCAATTATCTTTGAAAAATAACATCGAAATATGCATCGAAACGCCCGGATTAACAATAAAGTGCTAAAAACTCAACTTTCTACGTTTTCTCAACATTCATAGTGTAAAACTCATATTTCAACCCCGGAATCACGCAAAAGGATATAAAGTATGCAAGAAATATTACTTTAATAGAGAGTTATCAACTACGGATAACTATGAACTAGGAATACACTACATTAATTTGTTACCAAGGAATGATCGATGAGTCAGAAGTACTTCCTTATAACAATGCTCTGTGTTGACCGTTATCAAAGTAATATTTGTATTTTTACCAAAACATGTCATTGATAATTAATTTTAGTTAAAACCCATGGATAGCCTTTGTAACAAGCAAATGCTACAAAACTAACCTATACCTCTCATAACTTAGTCGTAACTATGCCCGAATTGACCATTACCAAATTTGAATCGGTTACTAGTCCCTATCACCATGACAACTTGTTGAATTAGCCTCCAAAATGTTGATTTGAACTGTGTTCATAACATCACCATTATTGATCCTTGTTTTCCTTTTATGAGCACTTTTGGTTCAAAGATCGAGAGTTGAAACTTTCGGTATATAATGCAGTTGTTTTATTTGCTACAGTAACAACTGGGGAAATGCTATCAATGTGCAAAATAAGACAAACTATAAAGTAAAATTACATGTAAATGTTGAGTGAAAAATTTAAATGGCAAGGAGGCAAGAGGGAAGGGGAGATGATAGAATTGACCAATCTCTTGTATTGAGGCAGTTCTATCTTAGCAAGAATTGGTGGGTGAGAGAGATGAATAGCGAGAAAATGGGTTAGGGAGGGCCAGAATGGAGTGGTGGCAATGCTACAAGGGCTTGGTGGACATGCTCAAATCAAAATTTTATAAATAATCTGTATCAGTGTACCATTCTTTCATCCCAAGAGGAATGCCCTTAAAAAAAGCAAGGACAGACATATGTTGTGTTCTTTTACAATAGGAAAGTCCTAGTTATTGGGTGGGTTTGGTATGACTTATTTTCAGCTTTTAATCCACTTTGGACTTTTAATCTGTTTTGAGCTTTTATGAAAGGTTTGGTATGACTTTTTCTGTGTCAGCTTTTGGATTTTGGCTTTTGTCTTGTAGTGTAAAACTGAATTGAGAAAAAAGTTGGGTTTCATGAATTTTTTTGGACTTTTTTCTTCCTAGACAATAAAAATGACCAATTTACCTCTATCTTTTTTTTTCGTACCAACATACTATGACATCTAATTAGACCTACTATAATTTTATTAGTAAATATAAAAAATATAAAATGATAATCTTCACTAACAAACAAAAGTGTTGCATCCTAACTTTTTTACAGCATAACTTTTTTACAACATAACTTTTTTCACCAAACTCATACACATTTTTTCATCAACTTTCTTGTCACGAACTTTTTTCACAACAACTTAAAAGTCGACTTAAAAGTCTAAAAAGTCATACCAAACCCACCCATTAGCTCTGCGCCTTCCATCCATTCTTTTCGGTCACCCCAAAGCTTTTTCTCGGTTCTCTCCTTTGTCCCCTCCACAAATTACGCTTATAATTTGTCTCCTTTCTTTATCACTTAGTCCCCACCACATCAAGAACGGTAAAATACATGTTCACCCCTTAGGTATGACGCACAGACACTTTCACCCCTTTAAGTTTGGAAAATGATATCTTCGCGTCACTAGTGAGGCATATTTCAAGACACTGGCACCCTAATTGTGTATACTCTACACTGAGAGGGAAGTTTGTCCTAAAAACTGCTATGGTGGACTAGCGACACCATAATTAGGGAGTGCATGTATCTTAAAGTTGATACACTTAATGTGTGTTTAACATGGATTATAAACGAGTTTAGATTAAAATATGATTAAGGAATTTAATTTCGTTTGATTAGTAAATGTTTTGATATAAAATTTAATGTAATTTAACTTATAATTTGCAGATTCTATATATAGTTTCCGAGTTTGTAAATTCTTTGGTATAAACATCAGTTTGTCCTAGCGAATAATGATTTAAGTGTAATGCGAGCTCAAATAAATATATGTATGTTTCTCAAACAAAACAAAAAAAAAATTAAAAAAAAAAGAAAAATAAATAAATATGTGTATCATAATTTTTTTCAGAGAATATGCATCATATACTCCCTCCATCCCATGTGGTTCTTAAAAAAAAGAAAAGTTACTTTATTAAAAAAGAGGTGAAAACTATAATTGTTAATGTTAAGTGACTAAAAGGCTGAGTGAAATCCAAGTCAGTCAATTAAAAAGATGAGTAAAATGATATTTTTCATGTAAAATGTTTCTATATTACAAAAATTTGAAGAACCTAGTGGGATGTCAAAATAAGGGACCGTGAAGAATTTCATGCAACGGAGACACTTTTGGATTATAAATTAATTCAAACTTTTAACACATAGCAAACACTTTCAGATAATAATTTAATCTGTATTATCCATTCCAGCAATTATTGAGATCTTGAGCGAGAACAAAACGGGGATGGAAGTGTCACTTCCCAAAGTGTTTTTGCATCAAACTTGAGGGGGTGAGTGTGTCTTTTGCCCTATCAAGAAAGAGAATTATCTCATACCACTATGTTTCTTCTCTTTCTCCCCTTTTTGATTTTTACTACTATTCATTAGGTCACTTTGAACCGGTGATTTGGATAGCAAAACGAAGTGATTTTTTGACAATTCTTTCATGGTGTTGTAGAATAAGTGTTACTCTGTAATGCCATGAAAAATTTATCAAAAAATTATATCGTTTTGCCATCCACATTGTCTGGTCAAAGTGACCCAACTACGAGTGAAAAAGTCAATAGGGGAAGAAAGAGAAGACACGGAGTGGTATGAAGCCACACTTGTACATTTATTTATTATTATTTTTTTTAGAAAGCCACACTTCTACACTGAAGAACGGTTAAAAAAAAAAAAAAAAAAAAACACTGAAGAACGGTTTGCGTGTTCCTTCTCTACCGGCTCTGGCCGGCCCCGTCAATACGATAAAAGACAAAAAGACTTCTAACTACCACTAATAGGACGGCATAGATTATAACAACTCACACGTAACAGCCAGATCTGATGCGTCCGATGTATGCGGGCCCACCTCATCAGACCGATGGAGACCTCCTGCAAATAAAAGAACCGTCCCTCATGTAATTCTATTTTTTTTGACCAAATCCCTCAAGTAATTCGCCGATCACATTTTCGAGGAAGGATTAGCTGCTCCAGGAGTACTGTCTAATGAATTCTTCCCTTTCATTTCTTTTTCTAATATTCTTGAAGCCGTTGATGAATGTTTGCTTGCAATATGAAAGTAATATCACATGACTTCTCACAACCAGTAAATTTTTCTATTATTAAAAATAGATCACTTTTTAATAAATGATGTTATGATTAAAAAAATGTAAGAATATATGAATCAAAAAAAAAATGTAAGAATACGAGTTTAATTGTGTACTTTAGTTTTTTTTAGAGGAAAAGACTTTATAGAATCAAAATGATGAGGATAAAGATACATCGCATAATGCTTAACACTTGAGAGCCAAGGTAGAACGAGGTCACTCAGTCTTCATCCGTTTGTTCATCTCTCGCACGCATAGACATAAATTTTTACGGTTGATTGGCCTCGATACGTACCCATGACAACTTGTAGTTGTCGAACTCTGTAAGGAAGGAATGAGCTTCTCGGAGTAAATCATCCGCAGATGAAATATCCTTAGGGGTCTTCCTCTTTCTCACATTTCGAGCTCCTCAAGAAGAATTTTGGCATCGCCTTCAATACAAAGCTTGCCAACACTCAATTCCATCGCAAAACGAATACCCGAGCGAAGAGCCGAGGCTTTAGCTTCCTTTGCATTCCAGCAAGAAGGCACTGTGAGGCAGCGAGCACAGAGAATCAAGCCTTTGTTGTCTCGAGGATGGTGAAAAGTGATATGAAGAAATTAGGGTTTGTTCATCACAGTTGCAGAGAGAAGAGAGACGAGAGAATGAAGGGACTAATTAGGGTTGTCTCCTTGATTACCATTGAAGAGAAATGGAGAATAAATACAGACTATCCAACGGTCCATTGTGAGCCGTTGGATCAAATCTAATCGTATCACAAGTTTGTTAAATACTACTAAGGCCCAACTAATATGGAGCTCTTTACAATAACATTCATAGAAATACTAGAAGAGCACATTAGTTCTGGAAATGTCATAAAGACCCCTCTTCCATCCACTTTCGTTAGCTTTATTCCATTTGAGTCCTTCATCTGTCAATCTCCGTTAATAGTCCCCGTCAAACTGATGGTGGTGGATGAAACACCATAAGTTTGTCTTTGTGTTCTTGGAAGCGTGGCGTTGGCAGTCCTTTTGTGAAAATATCAGCTAGTTGATGAGAACTGCCAACAAAAGACACGGTAAGTTCACGTCGTAAAGCCTTCTCTCTGACAAAATGATAGTCAATTCGATATGCTTCGTACGAGCGTGCATAATTGGATTGGCAGTCATTTTGACAGAAGAAGCGTTATCACACCATAAACTAGGAGGAGTATAAATTGGCATATGAAGATCGCAAAATAAAATTTTAGCCAATATAATTCGGCTGCAGTAACAGCTAAGGCCCGATACTCAGCTTCGCTGGAGGAACGGGCTACAGTTGGTTGTTTCTTGGCAGCCCAATGAATTGGGTTGGGACCAAGAAATAAAACAAAACCACTTGTGCTTCTGCGATATGGTGGGTTACCAGCACAATCAGCATCTGCAAAGGCCTGTATTGGTCCTGGTGGAGAATTGGGCGCAGCAGAATAAAAAAGACCATGTCCAGATGTTCCTTTGATGTATCTTAAAATCCGTTTGGCACCAATTAAATGCACATTTTGTGGGATTGTGCATAAACTGACATAAGTGATTAATAGCAAAGGAAATATCAGGTCTGGTAAACACTAGATATTGCAAGGACCCCAAGAGTTGTCTATAAACAGTTGGATTATCAAGTAGAACACCATCATTTGCATGAAATTTCCCAGAAGATGGGAGAGGATTTGGACAAGGCTTTCTATGTAACATATTAATTTTTTGCAGCAAGTCATGTACATATTTGGACCGATGTATGAAAATACCATCTGAGGTCCTCTTGATTTCTAAACCCAAAAAATAGTGGAGAGAACCTAGATTTTTCATGTCAAATTCAGAGTGAAGACATTTCACCAAATGGGGAATGTATGAAGTGTCATTGCCAGTGAGAACTATGTCATCAACATAGAGAAGAAGTAAAGTGATCCCAGTTTGTGTGGATCTAACAAAAGGAGAAAAATTTGCATTTGATTGAGTGAAACCAAGAGACAATATATAAGTGGTGAATTTTGAAAACCATGTTCTTGGAGCCTGTTTCAACCCATATATGGATTTATGTAACTTGCAAACAAAATCAGGTTTAGTAGGATCAATAAAACCTTGAGGTTGTTGCATAAAAACAGTTTCTTGAAGTTGACCATGGAGAAAGCCATTTTTCACATCTAATTGTTGTAAATGCCAATTATAGGTAGCTGCAAGAGCTAACATAGTTCTAACAGTGGCATGCTTAATAACAGGACTAAAAGTTTCATCAAAGTCTACTCCAGGGTTTGATGAAACCCCTTTGTAACAAGTCTAGCCTTGTATCTAGACACACTACCATCAGTGTTGAATTTTGTTTTGAAAACCCATTTATTTCCAACCACATTTGCATGTGGAGGTTTTGGAACAAGACTCCAAGTGTTTTGCTGTATGAGACTAAGATACTCATCAGTAATGGCTTGTTGCCACTGAGAGTATTTCTTAGCTTCAGTAAAACTAGCTGGATCAGGAGCAGAGATGTGATGTGCAGATAAATGTGCATAGTGATAACCAAAACCAGGGAGAGATTTAAATGATAAATTCTTCTTTGAAGAAGAAGAGGAAAGAGAGGAATCAGAAGTACCAGGATGACCATTAATGGTGGAAAGATCCAGAACCTTCTTTTTATAGATTCCAGATTTGCTTCTTGTTCTCATGAGATGCCCAGAATGTGGTGGTTGAACCAGAGTCTCTTCTGGTGCCATGTATAAGAGTGGTGATGAAGGTGGCATCTCTTCTTGTGTAGGCATATGTTCTTGTTGAGGGGTATCATCACCACTAGACTGCACCAGACATGGACTAGGAACAGCTCCACTAGACACTTGAGTACCATGGATTGGTATTTCATCATTTCCAGAGACAGATGCAGGGGGAATGAACCCAGAATCAGGATCATTAATAGTGTCTGGAGAGCATTAATGGTGTCTGACGGTGAAACAGGAGAAGCTGTATTAATAGCATTCAATGAGTCAAAAAAAGGAAATAAATGCTCAATAAATATAACATCTTCTGCTAATATAGAACTTTTGAGATGCTTTGTGATAACAAATATAACCTTTATAATTATCATCATAGCCAAGAAATATACACTTCAGTGTTCTTGCATCCAATTTTGATTTATTGTAAGGTCTAAAGCAAGCACAACCAAAAACTTTGAGTATATCATAATCATGTTTGGTTTTAAACAAGACTTAAAAAGGAGATTTATTATGAGTGTTTTCACTTGGCATTCTATTTACAAGATAGACAGAAGTGGCTATAGCATGATACCAGAAACAGTGAGGTAAACTAGCATGTTGAAGAAGAGTAATAGCAGTTTCCAAGATATGTCTATGCTTTATTTCTGAAACACCATTTTGTTGTGGTGTGAGTGGACATGATTTTTGTTTAATGCCATGATCTTGCAAGAAATGTTGAAACACAAAAGACATATATTCACCACCTTCATCTGACCTTAGAATTTTAATTTTATGTCCAAGCAAATTTTCAACATGAAGTTTTAACTTATGAAAGACATGCAACTTCTGATTTGTGAAAGAGAGGAAAAAGCCATGTATATCTAGTATGATCATCAATTAAGAGTATAAAATCTGTAACCATGAATAGATTTGACAGAGGAGGGACCCCAAACATCATAGTGGATTAAATGTAATGGTGTATGTGTGACAGTACTAGAATTGTGATAAGGTAATCTGGTAATTTTTCCTTTCAAACAAGATTCACATAATTTAGAGTCAGAGGACAATTTATAAGAAGAACCAAATAACTTAACCAAAATATTGTTTGCTGGATGACCCAGTTTATAATGCAACAAAGGCACATTTATTGTATTACCCAAACAAGCCTTGGAAGATGATGAAGAAGCAGGAAAATGTGATGCATAAATGGGGTAAAGACCATGTTCACTCAAGCCTTGATAGAGAATTTTGCCAGTTTTCAGATCCTGGATAGAGAAAGAATTGACATTAAAAGTAAAACAGCAACTGTGTTGTTGACATAATTGATAAACAGATAACAAGTTTATAGCAAGATTAGGAACATGAAGTGTATTAGGTAAAAGAAATGAGTGAGATTTAGTGTTAAGTGTGGCAGTACTAGTGTGAGTAATAGAAGAGGTCTAACCATTACCCATGGTCACACAGTCAGAACCAGAATAGGTATCAGCCAAAGACAAATTTCTCAAATATGCAGTCATATGGTTGGCAGCCCCTGAATCAGAAAGCCAATAATCTGGAGTGGAAGAACCAGAAGTTGTAGAATTATAAGCAGTGAGTTGTTCAGGTGGTGGTTTCCCTTGATAGGAGTAATCCATCCTATACAAGCAATCAAGAGAATAGTGGTAGTCCCGACCACAAATTTGACAATTGAAAGGTGCAGACCCAGTCTTAGAAGTGTGACCACCATTGGACTGACCACGGTTATGGTTCCCCCTATAGTGACCTCTACCTCTAGGGTTTGAGTGGTCAAATCTACCACTAGGGTTTTGACCAGAACATGAACCGTTGCGGCCATAGCCACCGCCTGAACCGCCATAGCCAGCGCGACCGTTGGTTGGACCAGTCCAAGAACACCACGGCCACGACCTCGACCCCGATAACCAGAAAACCCAGTATAAGAGAGAAAGGCAGTAGGTGCAGAGATATCATAAGCTTGAGACTCATGCATTTGTTCTTCATATTTAAGAAAGACATGTAGTTCTTCAAAACTAATAGGCCCATAACGATTGTTTCGAATAGTAGTGCGAAAAAAATTATACTCGGGGGGGGGGGGGGAGACCATTTAGCACATATAAGAGTATATCTTCTTCATCAATACTAACCCATAGAGACATCAAGTTTATCACGAATAGCCTTAAGCTTTTGCATGTATAGATCCACAGAATCAGAACATTTCTTCAATGTTTGCAACTCAGATTTTAATTGTAAGATATGAGAACGAGAGAGAGATGCATACCTCCCTTCAAGAGCAAGCCAGGCGTCATAGGAAGAGGTCTTACCAATCAAACGTGTTAGAGCTTCAGGAGTTAGAGTAGCGTTGATGAGGGTTTGCAGAGCTAGATCTTGAGAGTACCAGTCACAATACGCCGGATTAGGAAGTGAACCGCCAGGAATCGCCAGATCTGGAATATTTCTCGGCGAAGGAGAGATAGAACCATCGATATACCTGTAGAGATTATGGGTACGAAAAATAGAGGAGAGCTGATGTCGCCAGAGGACATAATTAGAGTTGTCAAGCTTAAAGGGCATAAGATTGTGAATATTCGAGAGAAGGTAGAGGGGGTTAGGAGATGATTGAGCCATGGTAGCCAACATGTGACTCTGATACCATGAAAAATGATATGAAGAAATTAGGGTTTGTTCATCACAGTTGCAGAGAGAAGAGAGACGAGAGAATGAAGGGACTAATTAGGGTTGTCTCCTTGATTACCACTGTAGAGAAATGGAGAATAAATACAGACTATCCAACGGTCTCATTGTGAGCTGTTGGATCAAATCTAATCGTATCACAAGTTTGTTAAATACTACTAAGGCCCAACTAATGTGGAGCTCTTTACAATATCATTCATAAAAATACTAGAAGAGCACACTAGTTCTGGAAATGTCATAAAGACCCCTCTTCCATCCACTTCCGTTAGCTTTATTCCGTTTGAGTCCTTCATCTGTCAATCTCCGTTAATAGATGGATCCTCCTCCCTCAAGCCCATTCGACGGATTGTACACTCCGTCGAAGTTAAACTTAACGAAATTAGCTTCTAGAGGTTTCCAGGTCGTGGCCGCATGCGTTGTTGAAGCTGTTTCAAGAGGTTGCATCTCTCCACTGTTCTGGACGCTATCAAACTTGTCTATACGGTGGTTCATATCCATAATGATTTGCGCGACTGTTTTTGGGAACCCAATAAAAATCGTAGCATTGCGTCTAGTCCATAACTCCCACAAACCCAAGCAAAATCGTTTCCTCCCTAGGTCATCAAGGCGGACGAAATTTTCTGTTAGCCACATCGAGAAACCTTTCCGAATATTAGTTCGGTGTCAAGTGATGGACAAGGAATTCCATATTTCTTTTGCAACCTTACACTTCGTTGAAAACGTGCTCTTCACTTTCTCCGTAATGGCCACACGGGGAAATGTTTGGGACAGCCATATTTCTTCTCTGAAAATTTTACGCAGTTGGAAGGATTTGGTGGACACACCTTCAGAAAAAGTGGAGGAATTTATTTTGGATCTTTAGCTTCCATAGTAACTTAAAAGCTTGATCCGACAAACCCGTGCTAGATTCTGAGTAGCATACCTCCAAATCATGCAGTACCATTTGATAGCCCGACTTCACACTGTAAATTCTATTGTTTTCAAATTGCCACACCAACCTGTCTTCTCTAGGGATCGGAGGTATGGGGATTTATAAGATCATCTGCACATCCACCTCCCAAAAACATGCGCGAAGAGTATCTAGCCGCCAAATTCTGTCTTGAGCAATAAACTCGGAGAGACTTTAGGGGTTGAGTTTACTAAAGGAGTAATTACCATATTATTAAAAGTATTGGGCAGCCACTTATCATCCACAAATATCGAGTTGTCGTTCCCCACTTGCCAAATACAACCTTTTATCAAGTAAATCACGACTGTGGAGTATGCTTCGCCATGCGAAGGACAGTCCATGGCCCAATTTTGCCTCCATGAAAGAATAATTCACAAAGTATTTAGCTTTAATAATGCGACTCATAAGAGATTGTGGGTACCTTAGTAAGCTGAAAGCCTGCTTTTCAAATAAATTTTGATTGAAAATTTTGAGATCCTTGAAAGTCATACCACCATCATCCTTGCCTTTTAGCATCTTTTTCCATGCGAGCCACGATATGCCTCAATCCTTGCCACGGTTTGTCCACCAAAATTGTTAAATCGTAGACTCCATTTGTCACACACACCATCCGGAAGCTTGAAATGGAACATTGCATACGTTGGTGAGCTTGAGCAACCGCCTTGATTAGAATCTCTATACCTCCAACAGAAAGAGTTTTTTCCTTCAGCCTTTAAATTTACCTCCCATCTTGTCCGTCAACCCGTTGAAAGTGACTGATTTGTTCCTACCCATTGTAGTTGGTAGGCCATAATATACTTATCACAATGCTCCATTTCACTGACACGTGTGGCTTGTATGATCTCTTCTCGCACTTGAGCGGGAACCGCTGAAGAGAAAACAATGGCTAATTTCTGGATATTTATTCGTTGACCTGAGGCTCTACTGCATGACTTAATAATCTGCAACAGGGAGTTACCGTTTTCCAAATCTGCACCTGTAAAGAAGATGTCGTCGTCAGCAAAAAAAGAGGGGAGATATTAAGGGGCCATCCCTAGAAGCCGCGACTGATATAAGGCGATCGCCATTGACCGCGACCGTGATTGCCTGAGAAATGAAATCACAGCACAGGAGGAATATGTAAGGGGATATGGGACACGCTTATCTCAACTCTTCCGGTATGACTTTTCCAGTATTCCAGCCATTACGAACATATTCATAACTAACAATAGAAATACAATTACGAATGAGGATTATGAATCTATGACCAAACCCGATGTGACATATTATCTTAAGACAAATTCAAGATCTTTTTTTAGTAAGTAATTAATTCAATATTGAGCATAAAAAATATTAGGCGGTTGGTACAGACATAAGCTTGCATTTGACATATTAGGCAGTCATCAACTGGAGTATCAAGACTAATAGAGTTGAACCAGTAACTAGCAACAATATGCTAATGGTTCCTCCCCGGGCCACTTGTATTTGAGTCGACTTTGAATCTTTCATACATTCAAATTAATATCAAGTGAAAAATAAAACTCATGTATTGTGTAGAGAGACATACTCAACTCCACAAATGTAGACATAAATATTCGGTGCCACAATAATACAATGACATGGTATAACATATGTGTTAATTTCATGTGTTGATATCATGAATATTGTCTACTGACTATTTAATAATATTTCAGGACAAATTTGAGTTAGTCCGACATGAAACTTAATTTCTTTTTAAGAATTACATTATATAGTCAGGTTCGAACCTATGATCTCAAGCAGGGACTTTAAATACTCTACCAGCGATGACTAAACTGAAACCCATTTGCATGAATCTCAAGTTTTGAAATAGTTGCATATTCAATTTGAGTTTGAAATTAGATGAAACTAAATGAGTCATCTATTAACCTTTTAAACTACGCATTGTCACTTCAATTAGAAATTTGTTATGATTTGTTATGATATTATCCAATACACACATGAATATTAGCTGTTGGAAGTTCACATCTCGAAGGAAATGACTCAGCAAGTGGTATTTCATGCGTTAACGCAATTAAAATACTACTAGTACGCATTGGCCATGGTATTGTTGGTGTAGTGCATAATTATCTCAAGATTGTGTAGCTTCTAGTCTATTAGAGAGACTTGTCAACAAACACAGCGTTTTTTAATACACTGCTAAATTTTCTCTTCTCTCTCCCCCTCCAAACCTCCGTCTCTTTTAAATTTCTCGAGCTTTTCTTCTCCTTTCTTTTCTCTTTGGGTGTTCTCAAATCAATTCAACAACTGCTCAAGCGTAGACTTGAAGTTCAAACGACCAAGATCGTCTACCTTTCCTGTCCCTCCTCCGCCACGTTTCCTCTCTCTCTCGTCTTCATCCCTCTCTCAGGCATTTCGACGAACACCTCGCGAGCAGGTCAGTGATAGTTTCCAATTTTCTTAGAACTTCGTCTATTTTGAGTTGTTATGAGTTAAAATACTTCGAATTTGTTGTTGATTTCTAACTATGTTGCCGTCGGATCTCAAGTCTGTGGCGGCATTCACTGACGGCGTACTTGAAATTGAACTTTTTCTGTATCGCCGGAAGTTAACCGATCAATTTAGGTATACAGTTCTGACCCAGTTCGTGCTTGAATTTTTGGGCTTGCATTTTACGTAATCCTACTTGAATTTTACTTCCTGAGCTCTTCCTTGGAATTTAACCTCGAGATCTAAGTTACTTGTGGTCCCCTGAAATTTAGTGATGATTTTTTCTGTTTTTTTTTTGTGTGAATTTTAGTGATTATGAACTCATATTGAAGATTATTAAAAAAGTAGGGCTTAAAAGGAAACTCTTAATAATTGAAGTTAGTTTGAAGTGGTATGAAGGCATTTGGTGTTGGATTTGTTTGGCTGTTCAGCAATTAATCAATTATATAATTAATTTGTTACTTAATTTGTTCTCATGTTTTCACCGTTTCATGAATGCAAGTCCGGTGTGTTTTGTTTCTCATCATTCATTTCACAGATTGTCCTTTTTCTCATTACTCCTATATGGCTTTCAAAGTTAACAATACATGTGACTTGTTAAAAAGAAAATTAACAATACATGTGCGGTTGTGTAAACAAACCATGGCTTGTTTCCGCGAATTTCGTCATGGTTTTGTGTTTTAATTTTGCTTTATGGAAACTTGTGTAACTGCATCATAGAGGAGTATGAGAATGGGGAATTGTTATGTATGAAATTCCATTGAGAGATGCCGACTTTTAGGCATCAGGCAAGTGAATACATTGGGAATCAGAGAGACATTGGTTCTGATTTACTGCTTCTATCAAAGCCATCAGGCAAGCCAAATGCATTTGAATAGCTTTGCTGAAGTGATTCATGGAGCTTTCTATCTCTAGATTTTTTTTACTTCAGTCGTCTTTCACAACTATAGGACCTGTTGATTGAAAAATGAAGGTGGCTTTTAACTCTATCCATGTTTTTACCTTTCTTTCAGTGATCTTCAGGCTTGGAATAGCATCGTGAAGCTTGAAGGTGATAGTTTTTGCATCAAGGGTGAGGCTCAGCAAAGTAGCCCTGTTGGCCTCTGCAGACTGATAGCATCTATATTAGGATTTGACGATATCAGCAGAATTGTTGACTTTTGGGAACACAACTAGTAGTTATTTCACAAGATACACTTGCTGCCTTCTAACATGGCCAAAACACCATGATGCAATATTTGTGCACAACTAGTGGGCTACTGGACTTATTCTTGTCACTCTTTGCACATTGACCACGTCTGAATTAAAGATTACACGCATTAGTCCTCACACGTACATCCATCTGGTGGAATTGGTAAGAGATTGCTTTTGGTAAACCTATTTACTCTTCACGAAGTTCAGTAATCCTGGAGATCAAGCATAAGACTGCACTACTCGTCTCGAGTAGCAATGAAGAAATGGTATGTCTGCATCGTCGTAGCATCTTTGTGTATGTTTCTCATTTTGACTTATGGAGTCATGAAGAACCCTGCTAACCAATATTATCCTCCAAGTCCCCTCACATACAACAATTCCACAAATCCTCTCGAGTGGATTAATCCTGGAGCTCCACCTGTATATCAGAACCCAGACAACAATCCGAAAGTACTTTCTGTTGATAGCATAATCTCCAATCTCTTTGATCAGAGGAATATTTCCAATGAAGAACAGCAAACTCTGCAGACATGGAACTACCTGAAAAGCTTAATAGGTAACGCTCAGGTCTTACCTAACGCAGTTGATGCGATTAAGGAAGCTGGTTACGCATGGAATAGTCTGATGGCTTCAGTTCAGGAGGAGAAACTTGCCTATGGAAACGAGACTTTACATAAGCGAGGGAAAGAGAAGCAATGTCCTCATTTTCTTAATAAAGCAAACGCCACCGGGCTGAATAGTAGTGACTTTAAGTTGCAGGTACCTTGTGGTCTAACACAGGGTTCTTCCATAACTATTATCGGCATTCCAAGTGGTCTTCTTGGTAACTTCAGGATTGACCTAACTGGGGAGGCGCTACCTGGGGAGCCGGATCCTCCTGTCATTTTGCATTACAATGTTAGGCTTCATGGTGATAAGTTAACTGAGGATCCTGTGATTGTACAAAATACATGGTCTGCTTCTCGTGACTGGGGTGATGAGGAGCGATGCCCATCACCCGACCCTGAGAAGAATAAGAAAGGTATTTCCTAGGAATGTAGCTTTCACATTTTTGAACAAGAACATGTTCTCACTGCACTAGTACACTGTTGCACATTCTTGATGTTTATTGGTTTTTGATTCTTTGAGTTGTCAGTGGCTATGATGGTGCGGTTTGCAGCAATTAATTAACTTTAAATGTACATCTTGAATTTCATATAGTGTGATTTACATAATATCTTATTGTTGATCAGATCATTTGGTTTACGAGTGCATCAACTCTAATCTACAATGTGCGGAAACATATCACCTTAAATAGTTCTTCATCATAGTATTTTCTTTTGGTGCTTCTATCGTGTTGTTCTAGTGTTCGTATTTTATCTTACCCACCGTTATTTCACTTAATAATTGTCATGTCACTTCGATAAAGTATTTTATTTCGATTAACTTGTTTGTTGGATTGCTCATGTTATGGTCTAATATTTAGTATCATACATTTTTTTTGTCTACATTGAAATAACTTAGTATCATACGTACAACCACCCAAATCCTATTCAATGTTTCTATACCGTACTTTCATCCTATACTCACAGGAAGCTCTTAACAAACTCCTTATTCCATCAGTCGAGTACTCATATTGTGATCCCCGCCTTGTTGAGTTTTTCCATCCGTCTTCATATAATTACACTACATTTGGAAATGACTCCGTATAGGTATCTTTTGTGTATCTGTTGATTGATTAACCCAAAAGATTACAATTTTAGTTATATAACTTGTGCTGTTAGAAATCCATGCTTCAATTGTCATATATCTGGTCTGGAGTAATTGATTTTTATAATTACAACTTACATTTTTCACTCGATAACGCACACTGAAAATAAAGCAAGAGAATGTTAACCAGAGTTATTTATGATGTGGCTATCACTAGTGACATGACTATGCAATTAACATGAGGCTTTGAGAAAGAAGTCTCTCCTAGCCGGTTATTTTGTAACCTTAATGAGATTAAATAGGACCAAGTTAATTGATTACAGTTACACACTGAATATTCTAGAGATGCTTTCCACAGTTATTTATGCTTCTTGCTATGGATTTTAAACACCTGCGCAGTGCGCATTTATTTCTGTACTTCTGCTTTGGCCCCAGCATCTTCCATGAGAAATTAATTTTTTCGGTAACATGGTTTACCAAGAGCATAACATCCAGTAGTTTGGCTTACCAAACTACTGAACCAACTTGTTGTCTCAATCATGTCCCTTATTATTATTAATCCTGCTCCCATAATTAGCTTGCTAAGGGAGCATGTAAAGTCTAGGTTTAGATGCAAAGCAATGTGTTCAGTTCGTTTCTCAGTCATCCACAATTTAAAATTTTTGGGGTACAAAAAAAGAACATATGGAAATAGTTGGAAAAACTCGAAAGATCTCTTTGGAATTTCTCGAGACACATATTAGATTCTATATGCGCGCAAAGATCCCATTTGTAGTTTTATAGCTAAACATAGTACCTTGCTTTCTAAACCGATACTGCTCTAAATATTTTACCAATAGGATAGGAAGCCTTGTTCAAATACCCGGCAGAAAATTATGCAGCCCTAGAAACCAAACATTTTAGCTTCTACTCTGATTGAATGACCAATTCTCATGTGTATCTCCTATGGTATCGGTCTTTTTTTGGTTACATTGTTTTCTTGCCTTAACTTTTAGGTCACTGGTCTATGTCACTAATTCTGTCAAGTTTTCTTCCCTGTCAGTGGACGAGTTGGACATGTGTCAAAAGATGGTGGGTAAAGAAGAAATCCGGATTCTGACAGCTAATAGGCACACAAATGGTTCTAGAAAATCTCCTACAAGCTCAGAAGGATCTAAGCCGAAAAAACATTTCCCCTTTAAGCAAGGCTACCTTTCTGTTGCAACACTCCGAGTTGGAGACCAAGGGATTCAGATGACAGTTGATGGAAAACACATAACATCTTTTGCTTTTCGTGAAGTAATTTCTTGTTTTCTCCTTGGTTAAGTTGCGGTTTAATTTCCAGACTATCAATTTTTTCTTGTATTTATTTTCTTTACTGTCTGGACTCTGCAGAGTTTAGAACCATGGCTGGTTAGTGAAGTGAGGGTTTCTGGAGACATCAAGTTACTCTCTGTTGTGGCAAGTGGCTTACCGACGTCAGAGGATATGGAGCATGTGATTGACTTGGAGACGCTCATATCTCCTACTATTTCATATCGCAAATCTTTGGATCTCTTCGTAGGTGTTTTCTCTACTGCAAATAATTTTAAACGCCGGATGGCTGTTCGAAGAACTTGGATGCAGTATGCTGCAGTACGATCTGGGACAGTAGCTGTGCGCTTTTTTGTTGGTTTGGTTAGTATGTCTCCTCCTTTCACTGCTGTTACTCATGTCTTAAATTCACGAAATGACACACCTTAAAGGGATCTATGATAAAAAAGAAGTGCCTAAAAATAGGAGACCCAACTTCTTGTCCTTTTTACTGCCTCTATTTCCCCCATTCCATTAATTTTTTTTGTTGAGGAATTCACGTCTTAGATTCTCCTCATAAGTGTGGAATGCTCGCCGAATCCAGAAATCCATTTAAGGGGAAAGCGTCAAATTGTTATTCATTCAATTACAAAGCTTGACGAATACTATGCACTACCCTATGTTTCATGGACACTCCACCAGGGGTGCGGTTTTCATTTCGGAAACTTGGAAACGTTTTGGAAACTCGTACACACGTGCAGAACCATGTGGCGTTTAAAACACAAAAACAATAAAAATAGGCCTCAAACGCCTGTGAGACGCCGGGACACACATCTCCATTTGCGAGACTTCGGGGAGAGACGTAGAGAAAGAGTTAGACAGAGCTGTAAGTCGACTTACCTGACCAGATCTAATAATTCTTCCTCCTATTCCTCTTTGTAAAAGGAGATTGTGCGACTAGGCTTGGACGTTTAAAGATCAAAACATGCGACAGTTTTTTCCATCTGCCCCCTGTAATTACAAAACTATGTTGATAAATCAATAAGGGTAACAGACACTTTCACCCCCTCAAGTTAGGTGCAAATACACTCTCACTCTTCAGTTTGCCGAATTTCTGGACACCTACACTCCCTGATTGTGATGTCATTGGTCTAGGGGTGGGGGTCCGGCACTGGTAGTAGCTTTTTGGACAGATTTTCCCTCTTATGGTATGGAATGACACAATCAGGGGTTGCAAGTGTCCTGCAGTTTGTACACCGAAGGGGTGAAAGTGTCATTTCCCAAACTGGAAGGGGTGAAAGTGTCTTCTACCCAGTCAATATATTACTGTAGTAATGTTATTTAGGATCCTTTTGTGTGTTATGATCTAGGTTTTTGTTCCCATAATTGTAGTACGCAGGATATAAATGTTACAGAAGTATTATTATATGGGTTGTAACTAATTGTCGCACGTGTCATTTCCCAAGCTGGACGGGGTGAAAGTGTCTTCTACCCAGTCAATATATTACTGTAGTAATGTTATTTAGGATCCTTTTGTGTGTTATGATCTAGGTTTTTGTTCCCATAATAGTAGTACACCAGATATTAATGTTACAGAAGTATTATTATATGGGTTCTAACTAATTGTCGAAAGTAGTTGGGTCATCAGCTTGATAATCTTGGGATAATTATATATGTAAGAGTTGAGAGACCGGGGGCGAAGAGAAAAAGCTGGGATGAAGTGGTGATTTGCATTAAGAGTGTTGTGCGATCATAAGATTTTAACTGAACCAAACAAAAACTTTTATGGACTTTGTAACGGAACTGATTTGAGTTTAAGATTTAAGGGAACATGAAACAGTGTAGTTTCCCTATTTGATTGTTCTCGGGAGTCTTGCATAATGATCTCGGTGGTGTCAGTTCCTACTAGGTATGGCAACGGATCAGCTCCGTATCGGATGTGCCATATTATTATCCATATCAAATCGGATTCATATTGGATTCTAGACAGCATGGCCAAAATCCGATCCATGGATCCATTTACTGAGTCACAAGCGTCAAATGGATAGAATATCCAGACCTGTTTGGATTTCTCACCAATTTTGTCTAAAATTACCAATAAAACAAGCTGCATTCAACTTCGTAATTCCAAAACGGCTAAAAACCATTAGTTCCTTAACTTCAAACAAAAAAAAAATCATATGTTGTTAAGTACCTCGGTATGTCCTCCGACTATCGGGATTTGGAGCTGCCCGAGCACAAAAACTCGAGCATTGTGATAGTATTTCTTAACCAAATTCAGGCAACCTTTGCTCTATTCTTCGGCTTAGAATCGCTATTGAACTCGGTGTCTGCGCTGCCAAGATGAAATTATTATTCCTTTATGATAGCATCTGGGCCTACGTTATATCAATTGTATTGCATGTTATGATTTGAAGTTCCATGGGAATGTGGATCTTTTAATTTAAGGAGTATTCAATGAAAGATTAACAAGTGTTATTATCCGTTACAGCATAAAAATCAAATGGTCAATGAGGAGCTGTGGAGTGAGGCTTTGACATATCGAGATATACAACTTATGCCATTTGTAGATTACTATAGCCTCATTACCTGGAAGACTTTAGCTATCTGCATCTTTGGGGTACGTACACTACCTTTTTGAACAACTAAAACCATCTGGCAACTTTTCTGTCACTGACTGCATCTATCTGACAGACTGAGGCAGTCTCCGCAAAGTTTGTCATGAAGACTGACGATGATGCCTTTGTTCGTGTCGATGAAGTTCTGGCTTCTGTAAACAGGCTCAATGTGACTCATGGTTTGCTTTATGGTCTTATCAACTCAGATTCCTCACCTCACCGCAATCCTGAAAGCAAGTGGTACATTAGCAACGAGGTAACAACTCTCCGTTCAATATCACCCTTCAATTTATGTTTAGTAGGGAAGATGATTTAGCATTGGGTAATCCTATTTTTTTTAGTAAATTTGGCTGTTTCCTTTCCTTCTCAGTAAAATATGATTTCGAAGAACTGTGTCAATTTTGCAAAATTCATTTTTTGAACATAGAACTAAACCTCGAATCCTTGAACTTTCCAAACTCTACGACAGCGACTTTAAGTCCTGTAGTTCTTATCATGCCAGTGATCTGTCTGTGTGTGTGTGTGTGTGAGGGGGGGGGGGGTGTCTTTCGATTCAAGTCTTAGTAGAAAAGTTAGCCAAATTACACGAGTCATGATCCCGTTTGCTGATCCAAACGGTGGTCTATTGTCGGGAGAACCAAAAGTACAAGTCATTGTGGGGCCATGCCAAGCATAATGTACTATTCTATCATGAATCCCTGCTCTCCCAGGGTGGAGTGCTGCTACTGAACTGTTCAAACAGCAAATGCAAATTCCTCCGATACCTATTAATTTTGTTTTTTATATCATGGCAATGATGAATAATCTTATTTTTTACTTAATACCTATTTGGTGAGCTGTTACTAAGTCATTTACTGTGTGTGTGTGTGTGTCCTTTGGGGGGGGGGGGGGGGGGGGAGGTCTTAGTGAAGCAGGTCATGCCAGCTTATGCTCTTAGAATCCCAACACTGAAAAGACTCCTGTAAACATCCTTAATAGATTCGTCCCTTCCTGATCTGGCGTGCCAGTGACCCCTACGACTTTCGTTGAAGTGTGTGTTTCTTCTTCTTACGTGGTCCTTTTGTTTGTAAACTCAGTTCGCATAATTGTGCAGCATTAGCATTTGGATTGGATGTAAAATTTTATTATTGCTTCATCTATCTCTTATACGGGGCCGGCTTTTTCTTACCTCAAATTTGCGAAATCAGCTTCTTTTAACAAACCAACACACCTGCTAAAACTGGAGCATAACAAGTTAGGCTAATTATCCCATTTTTCGGAGGACAAGTTCATGTTTCTCATTGCCTGTCTTACTATTTAGTTACATATTACCTGCTGTTAAGCAAACAAATTTGCTAGTGACTGACGGTGAGTCTTCCCACTTGTATATGTTTCTGAAGGAATGGCAAGAAGCGAATTACCCTCCATGGGCCCATGGCCCTGGCTATGTTGTGTCGAGGGATGTAGCGAAGGCAATCCACAAGAAGTACAGGAAAGGCCAATTGAAGGTACAAGAGTAGTTTATTGTTATCACATGTTTTCGGATTTTTAGTTTCTCTGCATTTTGGGCTCCATTTGGTTGGTGGTAAAACATTTTCCTGTAAGATGTTTTCCAATGTTTTGGTGTTTTGGTGCTGTTTGGTTTGAGGTAAAATATTTTCCTGTAAAATGTTTTCCCTCAAATGATGTAAATGATTTACACATTTCACATCCGTTAGCCAATTTCCGGAGCCGAAGAGTGAAGGAGTACAACAACTCATACTAACACCTCCACCACTACTACCACCTACCTCCACCACGACACATCACCACCACCCACCTTCACCGCCACCCATCACTGCCATCACGGCCACTGTTTTGACAATTATCAACCAAACACGAGAAAATAATTGCAGAGAAAACTTTTCGCAGAATATTTTACGCGTAAATATTTTCCCTTGGAAATCATTTTACTGCAAACCAAACAGAGCCTTAGTTTCTTTGCATTTTGGTGTCATTGCAATCTGCATTTTGTGTTCACTTTGTTGATTTCGTAAACGTACTTGATGAACGCAGATGTTTAAGCTTGAGGATGTAGCAATGGGCATCTGGATCGACGATCTGAAGAAGGGAGGCCTGGAAGTGAGGTACGAGAATGAAGGGAGGATCTTCAACGAGGGATGTACGGATAATTACGTTATCGCCCACTACCAAGGTCCGAGGGAGATGCTTTGTTTGTGGCAGAAACTTCAAGAAACAAATCGTGCCAAGTGCTGTGGTGAGCGATAAGCAGATGACTACATCCTCAATTAAATCGCTATTGCTTTTAACACGAGGGAATACTGGAGTTTAACAACAAAGAGATTCTACTGTCTCTGAGGGAGTGAGTTGTTCCAATGCGAGTTATACGAAGTAGTAATGTGTATTTTCTGTAGGTAGTATAGTCCCACTAGTAAAATCCCAGTTTTAGACTTAGGTTTCAGGCTTCGCTGAGAGATGGAACTGCGACTTCCACTGTAAATACTACTTCTGTGCACGGTTGGTTATGCCCTTATATAATCTTTAGATAGATTTACATATTTGATCGTGTTTGTTGACTCTGGATTATACCACTAATGATTGGAAAGTTGATCTTCATTACTGTGTTAACAGAGGGACTTGAAGCGATGCGTTTTGATTATGTCGATCGTGAAAGTATCCCCTTTGCATTTGAGAGATCACGTTACCAAAACTCGTAAGGTGATGCATTTAGATTCTGCTGATCGTGAAAGATGCTGATGGGCCAATGTCTCTGAGGCCCGTTTCAAACCTACACTTCCTCACCGTTTGTTCTCTTTGAACATCTCCAACCATTTTAGTAGGAAATTGAAAGGGGAATCAGGTTGATCTACGGCTGGGACTGGCCCAGCTGTCTAGGAAACCTGCCAAGCAGCCCAACCCACAACTCCGCATTTGCTAAAGTTTAATTTATGCCAGTGGGGCTGGCTTGGGATAAGAAAATGATCCCAAATAATTTGTTGCTTGGGCTTGGGTTGTATCATCCTGGCTCCAGGTCCAGCACAACTCAGCCCGCATATAGTGAGGACATTTAACACCCTTCTGCTATATTCAATCCATCGAAATCACTTTTTATCCCTTTTGGACTACTTTGCCCTTCACAAAATTACACAAACAATTTTACTACTTACTCAACCAGATCGACAACAAAATCAATATTCAAATGGAATCACCCATAAAATCACCCTCAACAACCACCACCAACAATCAAAATCCCATACCAACATCGCAACATCAATACACAACCCGTATCTAAGTCACCTAAAGCGGGAGCGAGAGCGGGAGCGAGAGCGCGAAACCAACAAATTCTGTAAAAGTTGTATTTGAGAGCTGCTTGAGAGCGCGTATATAAAGTATATATCTAATATAATTTTAGATATAAACATATTACATATTGAATTTTGTATAATCTAGATTTTTTAGCAATAGATAGAAATCTCATATATAAAATTATAACCTCATATACTGACAAATGTAATAATGTTCAGCTTGAGTGAGTGTTAGTTGTGAGAATTTGACATACAGTGAGGCAGGAGGCTACTTGAATAGGGGGTTGCCTATGTCATTTTAGTTGAAATTCTAGTTTGACTTACTTTCAAATGGGCTTGATAACTTTAATGAGACTCATTGCTAAGAAATTACAGAGCATTGGAGAAAATGCGCTCTAGAATTTGAATGTGAGGATTATAAGCAAATTTGAACTGAAAGCGCCGGAGCGAAGATTGAGAGCGGGAGCGAAGCCCCTCCCAAAGGTTTTAGGTGATCTAGGCCCGTATCCGGACGTCCAAATTATCTCCTTGTAAATCCATGCAACACCAATGCCACCCATTAGTTCAAAATGCTTGAGTTCAAGCCTAAATACACAATTGTAGATCTTAATATAAGACACCAGATCACTGGTTTGTTGAATATCATTTTGTAGTATAAACCTCTTTTCTTTCATGTGATCATGTGTTCTTCAATATTGAGAGACGTGGTAGCTAGGATTTTAGATTTCACTCCATTGGAACGCGACACTTGTGCCGCCTTCAATGCGTGATGCATTAACCCCATTGGCACATCTATCATGAGAACCTCCAATTATCCTCCTCATCACTAGAACTTCCATTTCTCATCTTCATAGAAGAATTCCCCAAGTGGGTGTCCTCCATACCCACCCACTAGGGCTGAGCACGGACCAGGTTGATCGTGTAATCGTTCTATTTGTGCCCCAACCCAATGGTCCCGGGTTAGCTATTTGACAACCCATACCCAATCAATTAACCGCCCCACCCAAACTTAATCAAGCATTTCAACTTGGACCCGTCCCGGGATTTTACGGGTTGAAAAAAAAAATACTAACTGTAACTTTAACTTGCCTAGTAAATTGAAGAAGACCAGCTCAAACAAGCAAATAACAACTTAATTACAATCCAGCACTTAAATCTGAAATTAACAATACACTTGCTGGGTCAAATCTGATAACGACATCCAGCAGTTAAATCTGAAAATTAATAATATCCTTGCTGGTTCAATTTGATCACGATATTCAGCAGCTAAAAGTAAACATTCTATGGAGTAATTATTGCTTGCTCCAAGAGCAAATATGACGTGGTGCTCTAATCAATACATCACAGGACACGTCAGGAACATGTAGGAATTCACTTTCTTTTGTCTGCCACTCATTCTCTTTCTTCCTGACGTGGCATGTGCTGTATTGATTAGAGCACCACGTGTATTTGCTCTTAGAGCAAACAAAAATTTCTCCTTTATGATACAATCTTTACAGAACCATGCGCTACACATTCTGCATCAAAAAATTAAGTTTGCATATGAAATAACCCAAGTCCAGTTCCATCTTCAACGCCTAAGCTACCAGCAATAGCACAACTATGCAATTTGAACTATTCTACTTCCTGCGGTGCTGGACGTGATTTAGAGAAACCTATAACAACAAAGATTCGAAGAAACCTACATGAACAAGATGCAATACAAATATTAGTATCAATGAATAGTTCTCCACGACAAAGAAAAGTAAACATGTATTATGCATACCAAAATTTGTATTCTTGTAAAAAAAAAAGCCACCAAATTTGTCAAAATATGTATTCTTGTAATGCAGATTTCTTGCACAGATGATGGCCTCCATGAAAGTTAATCCTTCAAGCACAATATCATCAGATGATATCAAAATAACATAAGCAATGCTGCCTTCATTTGACATAGTATTAAATGAGGTATCTGGAAAGAATTTAACCTCAAAATTTACCTTTTCAAGATTGGGAGTAGAAGCATAAAAGGTACTCAAAGAAGAGCTTTTATGCATCACCAGCCTTGGGCTCTATTTAATTCTATTGAAGACAAGATCATTCTTAGACCTCCATAATAGCCACCATCTTTTTCAAAACTTGCAAAATCACATATTAACCCACATAAGAAGTTAAAAACTGATTAATAGTGTATTTAGACATAACATAAATATAAATCCACGCACAATAATAAATATTAAAAGGTAACGTATAGATTAGGCATCTCAAAAGGGTTGTGCACAATTAGCCAATATAGCATCAAAAGGGGTCTGAAGAATTAGCCAATATAAGCTGAATGAGAGGCACATAATATATTCCAAGCAAAAGACATGTCTGCTGCCCTCGGGATTTATGATAGGTAAATAAGACGTCAAATAGTCCATATATTCGACAAAATTAGTTATGCTAAATACCAGTAACCCATATTATAGCATAGAAAACCTGTATGAATAGCAAAATGAAAGAATCAGTAGCCAATAAAAACAAGATTCGTTACATCAAGTGTGATGAAGAGAATACCATTGGTCGGTCGTCACCAAAATATTCATATATAACGCCAAAATATGTCTGATTCACCTCAGAAGGAACATAAAATCCACAACGCAACTGGAAGTAATACCTGAACCAGCAAAGTATTTGAAGTAATTTGTTAAGAACAAGCAAAGTACAAGCAGTCCCATCTATTATCACTCTGAATTATGAAAATAAAGCTACCTTATATATAACTTGAAACCTGAAAGTTACTCCCAAAAAGCAAACCAAACAGAGGCACGATTATACCCAAAAAGAGCTACCAACCCGCTTAGAGATTATAAAAATGAATCTTGTACCAATTTAAATGTTAATACATAAAGAACATGCATAAATATTAAACTTCATTCATTCATCGATTACGATAGAGCTGGGACCATCCAAGTCTGCAAGAAGGGAATTGAAGTACATAATTAATATGCATGATAGCAAAAAAAAAAAAAAATCGAAACAAGTAAGAATTAACGTAGAACACCTGAACCAGGTTCTAACTCGTTAAACGACGTCAGAAAATCCATTGAATCGCGCATATCAAGTTGTTCCAACCCTGCCCTCAACCAGTTTTGACCACATATAAGAGCCTCTACCATTTGAGGTGATAGAGAGCTTCTAAATGCATTGAGGATCCTCCCACTTGTGCTGAATGCAGATTCAGAAGCTACAGTGAAAAACGGAATCGCCAACACATCCTTGGAAGTTTTAGAAAGAAGCGGATACTTAGACTCATTAAGCTTCCACCAAATTAGGATACTAAAAGAATCTGCGTCTGGTACATAACTTTCCTTTAAGTACCTCCCCAATTCATTCTTAGTTTCCATGCACTCTTCATTTCCCATTTGTTTCAAAAATTTAGAATGCAAATTAGAATCAGATCTCCTTTTAGAAACAAAAAATTCAACATTACCTTCTGCCCTCGACGTTTGACTAGTACCATTAGTACTTTTTTCACGTTGGACATAGAAATCGAACAATCTGGTCATGGTAGTCTCGACTCTCTTTGTCATAGCTACCGCTTTAGCACTATCATGAACTTTATCAAAGCAAAACTTCACGTATTTCATTTTGCTTCGAGGATCTAAGACAGAAGAAATATAAAGCAATAAGTTGATATTATTGAGGTTATCACAATACTTATCGAACTTCTTTTTCATTCTTTCGGTCATTGCTTTCAAAGCAACATCATCAGTTTCAATCATTTTGGATAAAGTTGACAGAATAACCACAAGTTCATCAAAAACTGTTTTGTCGTCAAATACTATGAACCAGCGAATTGCAAGGTTGCACAATAAAATACTTCCAAGTATTGATTAAAGAACCTTACCTTTTCCCAATCATCCTTGTTAGGAGCACCAAGTATTTTGTTACCCCTACCCCTTGCCTTTCTTACACCAGTCTCTTCATTTTATTCGATGCTGAAGTGTGAGGAGTACTTGGAATCAACCTCCTCAAGACGAACAAAAGCTTGTTCAAACATTTCAGCAGTTTCAAGCATCATGTAGGTGGAATTCCATCTTGTTTCAATACCTGATAACGCCCAATTAGGGGTTATCTTTTAGCCTGATTTCACGAGTATTTGTGCCGAAATTAGCGGTTTTTGCCGGAAAATGCCTTAGAATGCCCCGGGAATCTAGAACGAGACGTTTATTTGTACTTGCTGGATTTCTGCTTATTTCTGCTCATCTCTTGCTATATTTGGATATGATCGCGGGTATTCGTTCGTGTTGCCTTTTCAGGAACAGGTTCAGGAGGTGCATCGGGAAGCGTGCCGGGACCCAGCCGGGACCGTCTCGGGAAACGTGCACAAGACCGGGACACGACGGAAACACGGAAGAGCAGAAGAGCACCGAAGAGGCAAGCCGGGAGCATCAGGAAGAAGAGTGGGACCCAGGGGACCAGTCCTGGCCCACCAGAGGACCAAGTGGGCCCCACATACCCCACGGCCTGCGTATATACGCAGGCCCTGCGTATATACGCAGCACCTGCGTATATACGCAGGCAGTGGGGAGGTGGGGGGATCTTGGTTGGGCCCTGGTTGCGTATATACGCAGCCCTTGCGTATATACGCAGCCAGTTTGACTTTTTGACAAAGACGGTGGACCGATGGCATATTCCGTAATTTCGAGCACGAGCGTTTTCAGGAAACAGCACTATTTAAAGACTCGTCCAGACTCGTTTTGAAGACACGAAGGACACAGCACAATTCACAGCACAACCGAAGGACAAGTCGGAGCATTCACGGAGAGCACGAAAGCGCGATTCGAGATTCGAAGACTTAGTTTGATTTCGTTCTCTCTCTTTATATTCAGAAACTGCGTTTTGTATTATGTCTAGTCGTAGCTAAACTTTTCACCTAGGTTCTCGGTGAACCTAGGGTTTCGTACTCAGATTTTATGATTACTACGTTTATGGATTCATGATGATTGTCTTAATTCAGCAAGTTGTATCTGTTATTCTGGTTTGATTATTATCGAATATGCATGATAGGATTGATCACCCAGGATTGCTATAGACCCGAGCTTGTAGGTGAAAACGTCAAGTTAGGGTTAGGAAGAAAAACCGGGATTTAGTACCTTACCCTGATAGACCGACCAGAGAAAGGGAGATAGGGCTAGCATTGAAAAACGTGAGACCAACTGTTAGAGGATTTGACCCGGGCCATTCGGACAGGTTAGAAACCCTAACAGGATTAGACCGAGACTGCAAACTTAGGCAGCTTAACAAGAATCCGAAAGTCTGCAGGATCGGGATTACGTGTGGAAGCTGAAAAGTCACTGCACAACTGGTACGTTGCACAGATACCGAAACTGCTGAGTGTTTTCATGAACGAACGTAAAACTGAAATCTGTAGAAACCCTAGGGGATCCTGGAGCCTAGTCTTCATCTATTATCGTTACAACAAAATCAGCTTATTTCAGAAAACGTCACAAAAATATTTACAGTTTTAAATTCTGTTTTTAGTTTAGTCACTATAATCACAACCTACTCCTCCTGGTTACTACTCTTGGGAAACCGAAACTGACAACGTGAGTAAACCCGAAACAGTCCTCGTGGGAACGATAATCCGAGTCTAATTGCACCCGGTACTACAAGATTCGTACACTTGCGATAGCACGCTAAATTGCGCATCAAGTTTTTGGCGCCGTTGCCGGGGACTTTTAGGGTCTATTTAGTAGTCAGGATTAGTTTTCTGAGTTTTTATTTATTTTCAGTTTTGTTATTTTTCTTTTTATCTCACTGCGTTTTCGAATCTGCGTTTTCAGGACTGTTTAGTTGATGCCCCGATTGCCTCGCGATTTGGTGACACCACTCGACAACCCGGAAAAGCTGTATACCGAACAGAACCGCAGAAACCGAGAAAGCAGGATGGCAACCAACGAGAGAGATCCACCCGAGAACACCGCAGCCGGTGGTCAGGAACGAGAGACACGTACCCCAGCCCAGATGGCAAGGTACATTGAGGAGCTTGTCACAGCGGGACTTGCTGCCCGAAGCAACCAGAGAACATATAACCGATCTGGGAAGGCGTTGGTGGAAAATTTCGAGGTCCCCACCGGGGGGCATGAGCGAGCCATTGTGGTGCCCGAGATCACCGCAGAGCACTTTGACATCAAACCATCCACCATCCAGACGGTACAAACTCTCTGCCCGTTTCATGGCAGGGCCGACGAAGACCCGAACGATTTCATCGGGAAATTCGAAGATTACTGCAACAAGGTCAGATACAAGGGGGTAGAAGCAGAGGCACTCATGTTGATCTTATTTCCGTACTGTCTTTATGGAGTAGCCAAGGACTGGCTCGAATCCCGACCACCCCGATCCATCACCACATGGGAGGAGTGTGTCGCAGATTTTCTGGCGAAGTTCTATCCCGCCTCCCGAGTCATACAGTTATAGAGTGAAATACTGTCATTCAGACAGAAGATGGGGGAGACGGTAGTGGACGCATGGGACAGGCTCATGAGATTGGTCAAACGGTGCCCGAACCACGGTTTTGGAGACGCAAAAATCCTGCAGGTTTTCTACCATGCCCTAGACAGGGAGAACGCCGACAGGATTGACAGAGAGGCCGGGGGTAACTTCTTGTATCACGTGGACAAAGAAGGTGCGTATGACCTGATGAAGCAGTTGGCCAAGCAGGACACCCGACTGTTTGACGATCGCAGGATGGCGGCTAGAGCCGAACCTGCAGAGGATGACCGGATAGACAACCTGGCCAAGATCGTTCACGACTTGGTCAAGAAAGTCTACTCGGACAAGAAGACTGTTGCAGCAGTCGAGGAACCGGATCTGGACACAGCCATTGAGGAGCTAAGGACTGAAGATACCAACTACGTACAGCAGCAGTGGGACCCGAGCCGGTACCGACCGGGCACGAGAGACCATCCCGGGTTTCGGTACGGAAACCCGAACGCAGCAGTTTATGCACCGGGGTTCCAGCACAGGCCACCAGCTCAGCAGGCTGCCCCGGCCCAGCAGGCTCAGACAGTCCCGTCAGCACAGCAGTACGACGCTCAGATGAAAGAAATCAAGTCCATGTTCCAAACTATGGAGTCCCGGTTCAAGCACATGGACACCTTGACGGCAGATATGCAGACAACCAAAACGTCACTGCGCGCTTTGGAAGTACAGGTGGGGCAGTTAGCACAGCAGCTAACGGAGAGACAGCCAGGAAACCTACCCTCGAACACAGTGAATAATCCACGGGCTCAGATCAATGCTATCTCCACTCGGAGTGGATTGGCACTGCAGGATCCACCGTATCCCAGCCACGCACGTGCAGAAAATTCGAAAGAAGTGGAACGCAACTTGTCGGGCCAGGATAACAGCACAGCCGAGCGCCCCCAGCCGAAGGGCTCGGTTGAGCAGGATGCAGTGCAGAACGAGACAGGTGCAGAAACTGTACCCGTCTCCAAGGAGGTCCCGTACCCCTTGCGAACACGAAAGAGGGATGACAGCAAGGACTACGCCAGGTTTCTCGAGATGTTCAAGCAGCTGCATATTAACATACCTTTTGCTGAGGCTTTGGCTAAGATGCCCACTTACGCCAAATTCCTCAAGGACATCTTGTATGGGAGGAGGCGAATGAGCGATTTCGAGACCATAAACCTGACGGCAGAAGTGAGCAATTGTGTGAAGAATGGGCTACCGAGGAAGAGAAAGGATCCTGGCAGTTTCGTAATACCGGTCACCCTAGGTAACGCTTACACAGGAAAGGCTCTGTGTGACCTAGGGGCCAGCATCAACCTGATGCCATTAACGATTTTCAAAAGTTTGAAAGTCGGTGAACCCCGACCCACCAGAATCATGCTGCAGATGGCAGACAGGTCCGTAAAACAGGCCTACGGGGTTATCGAGGACATCCTGGTCAAGGTCGGCGAGCTTATTTTTCCGGCAGATTTCGTCATCCTGGACATGGAGGCAGGGGAGGTACCGCTCATACTTGGCAGGCCGTTTTTGGCCACGGGCGAAGCAATGATAAACTGCAAGAGCGGGGAGCTGACCATGCAGATTAACGAGGAAAAAGTCAAATTCAACGTTTTCAAAAATCTGCAACTGCCAAACTACTACGACCACGAGGACATCTTTGCTATCGATGTTGTGGACGAAGGCTGGGAAAACGAGGAGATGGACCAATTGTGGGAAGAGATTGACAGCATGTACGGGGAAGAAAAGGAGAAGACTCGGTGCGAGCACGCCATGAGAGCCGAGGACTGGACCACTTTGCACCGGGACGAAGACGGCGGGCAAAAGATGATTCTGGTCCCGTCACTCAAGGAGCCACCCGTACTGGAGCTGAAACCGCTCCCGAGCCATCTCAGGTATGCGTATATTGGTGAAAATAGTACTCTGCCCGTAATTGTTTCGTCTCGTTTATCTCAGGAACAGGAGCAGAAACTGCTGGAAGTATTGCGAGAGCATAAGGAAGCAATCGCCTGGACAATTGCAGATATCAAGGGGATCAGCCCCGCCTACTGCATGCACAAGATCCGAATTGAAGAAGGCAAGAAACCGGTGATTCAGCCCCAGCGGAGACTGAACCCGAACATGAAGGACGTTGTGCGGAAAGAGGTCATGAAGTGGCTGGAAGCGGGAATCATCTACCCCATATCGGACAGCACGTGGATCAGCCCGGTCCAGTGCGTGCCCAAAAAGGGGGGTATTACGGTGGTGCAGAATAATGATCAGGAGCAGATTGCGCAGCGCACCGTTACGGGCTGGCGGATCTGCATGGACTATCGGAGGCTAAACGATGCAACATTGAAGGACCACTTCCCGCTGCCATTCATGGACCAGATGCTGGACCGGCTCGCCCATCATGCCTACTACTGTTTTCTAGACGGGTATTCCGGGTACAACCAGATTTGCATAGCCCCGGAGGATCAGGAAAAGACGACGTTTACCTGCCCGTACGGTACGTTCGCGTTTCGGCGCATGCCGTTCGGGCTGTGTAACGCCCCTGCCACGTTTCAGAGATGTATGATGGCGATTTTTTCCGACATGATCGAGAAAAATCTGGAGGTGTTCATGGATGACTTTTCACTCTTCGGGGACAGTTTCGATGACTGCCTGTTCCATTTGGGCCAGGTTCTGATCCGATGCAAGAAGGCAAATTTGGTGCTCAATTGGGAAAAGTGTCACTTTATGGTCACCGAGGGGATCGTGCTGGGTCACAGAATTTCCAGCAAAGGACTCGAGGTGGACAGGGCTAAGATCGAGGTGATAAAGCAGCTTCCATACCCGACGAACGTAAAGGCGATCAAAAGTTTTCTGGGACATGCAGGATTTTACCGAAGATTCATCAAGGACTTTTCCAAGATCACAAAGCCACTTTGCGCGTTACTCGGAAAAGACGTACCCTTTGATTTCGATGCAGCATGTCGGCAAGCTTTTGACCACTTGAAAGAGAAGCTGACCACAGCCCCGGTTATAACCACGCCAGATTGGTCACTCCCGTTTGAGCTGATGTGTGACGCCAGCGACTATGCAGTCGGGGCAGTTTTGGGACAGCGGAAGGATAAGGTATGCCACGTCATTTATTATGCGAGCCGGGTACTCAACGATGCCCAGCTCAACTATGGCACGACAGAAAAGGAACTGCTGGTCGTGGTGTACGCCCTGGACAAATTCAGGCCCTATTTGGTCGGGTCAAAAGTTATCGTTTTTACCGACCATAGTGCTCTGAAATACCTGCTGGACAAGAAGGACGCAAAACCGAGACTGTTGAGGTGGGTACTACTGATGCAGGAATTCGATGTGGAAATCCGGGACAAGAAGGGTGTTGAGAACGTGGTAGCGGATCACCTATCCAGACTTGAGAACGTGAAGGTGGACCCGGTGCCGATCAAGGAAAACTTCCCGGACGAGCACATCATGGCAGTCAAGATCGGGAGACCATGGTACTATGCCATAGCCAACTACTTGGTAACTGGCACGCTTCCCGAGGATCTCACCCCGTCGCAGCGGAAAAAGTTCATTGCCGAGAGTCGACAGTATTTCTGGGACGACCCGTACTTGTTCAAACAGGGGGCCGACAACATCCTGAGAAGGTGTATCCCGACCCACGAGGCCTGGAACGTGATCCGACACTGCCACTCATCACAGTGTGGGGGTCATTTTGGGGGAACGCGAACAGCGCATAAAATACTGCAGTCCGGTTTTTTCTGGCCGACAATCTTCAAGGACTGTCACGACTATGTGCAGGGATGCGATAGGTGCCAGAGGACAGGAAACACGTCACACCGGGACGAGATGCCGATGACCGTGTGGCAGGAGGTAGAGCCATTTGATGTATGGGGGATTGACTTCATGGGTCCGTTCCCGTCTTCGGTGGGGAATCTTTACATTCTGCTGGCAGTGGATTATGTGACAAAGTGGATCGAGGCGATCGCGTGTCAGAAAAACGATGCAGCTACCGTTGAGCGTTTTCTGAAACGTAACGTTTTCACTCGTTTCGGGACTCCCAGGGCAATGATCAGCGACGAGGGCTCTCACTTCATCAATCGAGTTTTTGCGAAAGTTCTGAAACAGTACGGCGTGTCAGTTCATAAAGTATCGTTACCTTACCATCCGCAGACGAACGGGCAAGCCGAGGTGTCGAATCGAGAGATCAAGAGCATACTCGAGAAAACAGTGAATCTCGGCCGAAAGGATTGGTCAGTCAGACTAGACGATGCGCTTTGGGCCTACAGGACAGCTTTCAAAACACCGCTGGGAATGTCACCGTACCAGCTCGTTTTTGGGAAAGCGTGCCACTTACCGGTGGAACTGGAGCATAAGGCGTATTGGGCCATCAAACTGCTGAACTTGGACCAGAACCTAGCAGGGGATAAGAGGAAGATGGCACTGCTGGAATTGGAAGAATTCCGCAGAACGGCTTTCGAGAGCGCCAAAATTTACAAAGAGAAGACAAAGAAGTGGCATGATCATCGTATCACGCCAAAGCAGTTTAACGAAGGCGACAAAGTGCTTCTCTACAATACCCGGATGCGGTTCTTTCCGGGGAAGCTGAGGTCTCGTTGGTCGGGACCGTTCATCATCAAGCAGATTTTTGCCTGGGGGGCATTTGAGCTGGAAAATCCAAAAGACAACTCCAGTTTCAGGGTGAACGGGAACCGGATCAAGCCGTATCTCGAGACCGCCGAAGTCGTCAAAATAGACCCGGTCTATTTTGATGACCCGTAAAAGGTAACAAGGTCGGGCCGTCGACCGTAAATCACAAGGCGCTGTTTGGGAGGCAACCCAAAATTTATCGTTTATTTAGTTAGTCTTATTAGTTATTACGTTAGTATGTCAGTTCTGAATTTTTGAGAGAGGCGAGATGAGCGGGTTTTTAACGTTGAATTTGAAAGTGTGCAGAAACAGAATCATCCAAAACAGCCAAAATCAGGAAAGCAGGGGGAGAGAGAAACTTTGAAAAAAAAAAAAAAAAAAATTGCATTTTTGCCCTCGGGCTGCGTATATACGCAGCCCCTGCGTATATACGCAACCCGTGGGGCAAGGTTGCAATTTTTTTTCGTTTTTTGGTTGATTTCTGGTTGGGTATATACGCAGTACTGCGTATATACGTAAAGAGGAAGAAAAAGAAAAAAAAAAAAAAAAATTTGAAAATTTTTCAAAACCCCGGGGGTATTTTGGTCATTTTGACCAAATTAGGTCATATGCAAGGGGGGGGGGGACGGGTAGCCATTGTTGGCACCTCCCTTTCTCTCTCTACCTCCATTTGCTCTCACTTGAAGAACACATTTTTTGACTCGGACCTCCAAATCAAATTCCGGGCACATTTCTGGAATCCTCTCGTCGCAAGGAGCAAGATTCATCCATCCAAATCCAGAAACAAGTGAAAATCGAGAGAGCAAGTTCCATCAAAAAGTGAGGTGTTCTTGAAGAAAAGTGCAGATTCGGAGGTGTTAGAGCAAGAACTTGCAAAATCCGTAGAAGGGAACGTGAACGAGGAGATCGAGGGCTTCGATTTGGTGGGCTCGGAATTCAATTCCGGGCAGTTGACTTTTCCGGCGACTTTTCCGGCGACCACCGGCGGTTTTCCGGCGACTTTCCGGGCAGAATCTCCGGTCTTCACCCCTGTTTAGGGAAGGTCGAAAATCTCATCCCTCGCTTTATTTTCCGTTTTGGCACGGCCCGTAGCCGGGCCCGTTATTTTTCGGTAATTTTGCATTTGGAGCGGCACTTGCCGTGTGGACCTCTGGTAGATCTTAGGTGGACTACCTACTGCGACACACTATTTTTGTGCACGTTTCACGTTTTGCTCTATTTCCCGAGTCGGCACATTTTTCGAAATTAGGCTGTTATGGAGTTTCATGTGCCCCTCTTAGACCATAACCGAGATGACATCCCTACGGATTATGAGCCGGAAGAGCTCACCCCTTTGCTATTTGACAGTTTTAGGTTCGTTAGCTATCAAGCCCAATTTTACTTTATGACGGCGACCAAAATGACTCATAGCATTCCCGTAGACTACAAGTTTGAGGTCGACCATACTTACATGCCGCCAGAGATGGCCGCCTATGCGAGTCGACCGGACATTTTCGGGACGTCCCTAGCAGGGTTCCCGGACTTGTCCGACACTGACTTGGTGCGTGAGTTCTACGCGAACCTCATGTGCAGGGGGAGGGGGAAGCCAATGGGGATGTCCGTTGGGTCTATATGAGGCGTACGTTTATTTTGCTCACGGCGGATACCATCCGCCAAGCGTATCAGATTCCGATGCGCCACATCTCGTGCTCATATGCCGAGTGTGCTGACTACCCGCCGAGCGATGCTGAGCTGTTGCGGGTTGTGACTGGTGGGCACCCGGGTGCCCATTTTGAGAGAGAGGGGCCAGGCGAGATAGGCAAGAAATTGCATTCTCGTTTTGTTACCGGCCCGCCACGGTGGTGGGCCGCGTGGGTAGTGAACAGGGTTGTAGGTATTAAACACTTCACCTACCTTGACTTCGAGTATGTACTCTTAGTCTATTGCCTTGTGCTGGGACGAGACGTGGACATTCCTCGTCGTATTTGGGTGTATATGATGGAGCGGAACTGCACCGGTAGCAAGAAGGGATTGGGGTACGCCAACCTCATTGCCAAACTTGCACGGGAGTACGAGGTTCCGATGCCAGATTTACAGGGTGACTTAGCGCCTCCTTTGCTCCGGCCTTATAGGAAGCTTATTAGTCGTCACCCGGGCCTGCCACCTCCAGTTGTTGACCTCGATGAGGATGATGACTTTATGGAGGAGGACCCGGCACCTGCCCCTGCCCCTGCCCCTAGGAGGCGATCGACTCAGGAGCGACCAGTCAGTCGCCAGGCATCGGCCGGACTCCGGCGATGCCGTACTTCTCGAGAGAGCGAGCGCCCCGAGTCGAGTAGGCAGGGGACTGAGAGGAATGCCCAGCCTCAGCCTGCCCATGAGAGAGAGAGACCGGCCCCGCGGGCCAACCCGGCCCCACGAGCTAGACCGGCCCCGCCCCGTAGACTGCCCAGAGTGGATGAGAGATTTGAGGGGTGTCGGGGTGGACGCAAGTCCATTGGAGAGAAGGTGTTAGAGGGAGTGGGCAAGATCTGGAGAGCGGTGACGCATGTCCGCCGGACTCAGCGGAAGGTCACCAAGGACACCCAGGCTGCCCTTGCGAGTATTCGAGAGGAGCAGCGGGATGCGGCTCGGTACGCAGGCCGAGACCCGCCACTCCCGCTGTATTTTCCGCCCACCTACTCCAGTAGCTTTACTGAGGGATGGTCGGATGACGGGGACTCTAGCGAGTACACGTCTGCTCCGCCACCCCCGACCCAGCCACCACCACCGACTCAGCCATCACCGCCACCTGCCAGACAGGAGAGACGGCAGCCTGGGACACGATCCCGGCAGCCTACGGGTCGTCAGGCTGGGACACGTACCCGACAGACTGGGGCCCGTTCTCACCAGCAGTCCAGTGGCAGGACGACTTTGCGGTCCCAGCCACCTAGCAGTTGGACTGGGTCCGAGTCGCAGTCCTTGGATTACCGGCCCCGTACACGGGCGCGCCAGCCGGTATTTAGGACTGATTCAGAGAGCAGCTCACCGGGTAGCATTTCCGGTACGTCCGAGACCGGGTCCGACCCGACATTTTTTCCGGACGAGTGAGTGCCATGAGGGCATGCCACCTCTTAGTGGGGGGGGGGGGGGTGGTAGTCGTGTCTGCATTAACCCGGTCTGCACGTTTTTTCGTATTTATTTTTATTTTTATTTTTATTTTTGAGTCAGCATATTTTCTTTATTTGAGTCAACCCACCATAATCATTCTAGCCATGCATTGTAAATAAAAAAAAATAATAAAAAAAAAAATTTGAAAAATTGAAAAAATTAAAAATTTTTTATGCTGCTGATTGGGTATATACGCAGGACCTGCGTATATACGCAAACAGCAAGTATAAATTATTTTTCAGAAAAAAAAAAAGATTAAAATCAGAAAATTTTGAGAAAGGGCAATCGAGATAACGAAAACAGTGAAGAAATTGAGTTTGAATCCTTTGAAAGAAAAGAAAACTTGCACCGAGGTATAGTAGATAGGTGAGAGCCAGTGACCTTTGGAATCCGCAAGTAGTTATCAACTGAGCGAAAAATCCGACTAGTTGCTACACCGCCGTCACATAGGTAGTCGACAACCCGCCCACGGGCGCCGTCACGGTCATCGCATTTTTCGGTGGAGTGACTGGCTATCAAGGGACCTCACGTCCTGTTTCTTTCCCCTAGGTCCAACTAGTCAACCCGTTTGAAGCCATTTACCCTCTTTCTTCGTAGCCACTTTAGCCTAGGCAGCCTTCTTTGAGACCTCATCAGTCGATAGTTGGCTATTCTACGTGTTATGACGGAGGGAGTGAGTAGGGGACATGTTTTAGATAGGGGAGCTTCATGAGTTATCAGTTTTGGACAGTTTCGGTTTTGACACGTTTTTCGAGGGAAGGACAGGGTGAGTGAGAGGCGACAGTGCATTAATTTGCGGAGGTGGATCACTTCACTACATAGTGACCACAGGAGGAGTTAGTCGCGTGCGAGCATCTTTCGCACAAACTGGGGTTCCGGGGGGTTGTAGGGTCAATTGGTGGTTGTGCCGTTTTTCTACATCTTTGGTGATGAGGAGGTTCGGTGGGACTGCACAATATTATTTCGACTACAGGATCAGCGCTTCAGGATTAGTGTGGGGGTACTTCACATGAGGACATTTTACGTACCCACGACAGAGATTTATTTTCACTCACTCAGCTTTAGTCAGTTTAGCATTGTTGATATTCGTGTGCGTATGTATATATAGTTGTGAAAAAGAAAAAAAAAAAAAAAAAAAAAGAAAAAAAAAAAAGAAAAAAAAGAAAAAAAAAAAAAAGAAAAAAAAAAAAAAGAAAAATTATTATGATCTAGTTTTTAGTTTGTTTTGTGTTTTTGTTGTTTAAATAAAAAGCTGAGTGAGTGGCACAATTTTCGAGACGTTTGCACCGCTTCACATTTGTGGCCGCGAGCACGGCAGAGACACACCGGGGGACAGGAGAATTGGGAAAGCAGGAACTTCGGTGTTTCGGGCAGTTTTTCGGGATCTCGGTGAGGGGTGTGAGTTTGGTAAATTGTGAGAATGTCATAACATGTAGGATTAGGCCGTACCTTGATACATATATTTATCCTACCTGTTTAGGCATAGATCCTTTCGGAAATAGCTCGGATGGTAAAGTTAGCTAGGGATTTGCTCAGTTTGATAACCAAAGTAATAGTACTTCGGTTCAGTGCTTAAATCCACCATATAAATCTGTTCAGACTTACCGATCGCTTGCAGGGAAGTAAATTCTGAAAAGGATGAGATCACGAGGACACACTGTTTCTGTTTTTGAGGTTGCCCGATCTCGCCAAAAATATTTTTGTCACTAGTCTGTTTTGAGTCGTTTGAGTCTGTGTATATTCTATCTGCGTCAGTTTTCTATCGAGTCGTCCGGTTGAAAGGTTCGGGTCGAAAGTGTATGCAACGGTAGGGTATGTGCAGAGTCAGTCACGAGGACAGAACTGCAGGACTAGAGTTGGCAGGATTGCTCGGGACGAGCAATGTTTAGTGCGGGGGTATTTGATAACGCCCAATTAGGGGTTATCTTTTAGCCTGATTTCACGAGTATTTGTGCCGAAATTAGCGGTTTTTGCCGGAAAATGCCTTAGAATGCCCCGGGAATCTAGAACGAGACGTTTATTTGTACTTGCTGGATTTCTGCTTATTTCTGCTCATCTCTTGCTATATTTGGATATGATCGCGGGTATTCGTTCGTGTTGCCTTTTCAGGAACAGGTTCAGGAGGTGCATCGGGAAGCGTGCCGGGACCCAGCGGGGACCGTCTCGGGAAACGTGCACAAGACCGGGACACGACGGAAACACGGAAGAGCAGAAGAGCACCGAAGAGGCAAGCCGGGAGCATCAGGAAGAAGAGTGGGACCCAGGGGACCAGTCCTGGCCCACCAGAGGACCAAGTGGGCCCCACATACCCCACGGCCTGCGTATATACGCAGTCCCTGCGTATATACGCAGCACCTGCGTATATACGCAGGCCCTGCGTATATACGCAGCACCTGCGTATATACGCAGGCAGTGGGGAGGTGGGGGGATCTTGGTTGGGCCCTGGTTGCGTATATACGCAGCCCTTGCGTATATACGCAGCCAGTTTGACTTTTTGACAAAGACGGTGGACCGATGGCATATTCCGTAATTTCGAGCACGAGCGTTTTCAGGAAACAGCACTATTTAAAGACTCGTCCAGACTCGTTTTGAAGACACGAAGGACACAGCACAATTCACAGCACAACCGAAGGACAAGTCGGAGCATTCACGGAGAGCACGAAAGCGCGATTCGAGATTCGAAGACTTAGTTTGATTTCGTTCTCTCTCTTTATATTCAGAAACTGCGTTTTGTATTATGTCTAGTCGTAGCTAAACTTTTCACCTAGGTTCTCGGTGAACCTAGGGTTTCGTACTCAGATTTTATGATTACTACGTTTATGGATTCATGATGATTGTCTTAATTCAGCAAGTTGTATCTGTTATTCTGGTTTGATTATTATCGAATATGCATGATAGGATTGATCACCCAGGATTGCTATAGACCCGAGCTTGTAGGTGAAAACGTCAAGTTAGGGTTAGGAAGAAAAACCGGGATTTAGTACCTTACCCTGATAGACCGACCAGAGAAAGGGAGATAGGGCTAGCATTGAAAAACGTGAGACCAACTGTTAGAGGATTTGACCCGGGCCATTCGGACAGGTTAGAAACCCTAACAGGATTAGACCGAGACTGCAAACTTAGGCAGCTTAACAAGAATCCGAAAGTCTGCAGGATCGGGATTACGTGTGGAAGCTGAAAAGTCACTGCACAACTGGTACGTTGCACAGATACCGAAACTGCTGAGTGTTTTCATGAACGAACGTAAAACTGAAATCTGTAGAAACCCTAGGGGATCCTGGAGCCTAGTCTTCATCTATTATCGTTACAACAAAATCAGCTTATTTCTGAAAACGTCACAAAAATATTTACAGTTTTAAATTCTGTTTTTAGTTTAGTCACTATAATCACAACCTACTCCTCCTGGTTACTACTCTTGGGAAACCGAAACTGACAACGTGAGTAAACCCGAAACAGTCCTCGTGGGAACGATAATCCGAGTCTAATTGCACCCGGTACTACAAGATTCGTACACTTGCGATAGCACGCTAAATTGCGCATCAATACCTAAACTCGGTAACTTTTTACTTTGAATGTTTTCTCATTCAACACATTTCTTAAAACTTTCCAACCTACTTGGAGAAGATCTCACATAACGGACAACACTTCTAATTTTAACATTTGTATCCTCAATCTCTTCTAGACCATCTTTCACAATTAGGTGAAGAATGTGAGCACAACATCTCACATGGAGAAACTCGTGCTCAATTATGGTACCCCTCCCATCTTTAGTTCTCCTTTTTAGGTGACGATGGCTCCATCATTGGAGCTTGCATTGTCAACAGTTATAATTAATAAGTTTCCTATTCCCCACTCTTTCAAACAAGCCTCAATAACCTTACCAACAGTCTCACCTTTGTGATTATGTACTTTGAAAGAAATTCAAAATTCGCTTTTGATAGTTCCACGTATCATCTATCCAATGACAAGTGATACAAATGTAATTGAAATTCTGAATTGAGTCCAAGTATATGTGGTAAGGCAGACTCGTTGGTACCTTAACGTTAATTTCAATTTTGATTTCTCTTCTAGGTAAATCCAAAGACAGACACGTGCCACTGTCCACCTAGAAGGAATGAGAAACCCTGGTTGCATCCCTTGGCAGAATAACTTGAAACTAGCCCCCTCATTCATTCTAAAGGGAAGTTCGTCGATCATCACCATTTTTGCAAGATCTTTCCGATTATTGTCAGCACAAAATACAACAGATTTTAAGCTACCAGCAAGTATGCCCTTCTCATTAGCAACACCAGGAGTGAAAGCCAATGTCTTTTGTTTCTTATCCTCTTCACGGTGGGAATGATTCTTACAATTATTATACTTAGCCCACAAGATGCTAGTTCCATGTTGGCTCGGATCAGCAGCTGACACGATTTCTTACGTGTATACGCAAGTGCACGGTCGAAGTAATAATGATTGAGTATTAAAACTCAGGTTGTCGAACCCACAGGGACAGACTCGAGATTTTTTAGTTAGTCGATTAATTTAGAGTACTGTAACAGGGAGGAAGAATTTGATTTAGAATTTAAATAAACAACTAACTAATATTTTTGTATTTTTTCTGATTAATAAACAAATATGGAGAAATAACTAGTTGATCTATGAATCCCCTAGGGTTTTAGACAGTTCCGAATGTAGTAGTGAAACACGCTATCATCTAATTAGTTGTGTCGGGTAATAGCAATGACAATCTCCTCTCGGTCTCATGTCGCTCTACCTATCAGTCGACTACGGGTCCTGTCGGTCCACCGATGTCTACTGATGTGGTTCTAACCGCCTAACGTTAAGCCGATCATTGGGTCCTCTCTCTCCACCAATTCCCAAGTCTAACGCTAAACAATCGAATCTACCCTCACACGGCTAGTCCTATCATCTCACCTATCAGTCTCAATAATTTGGGACTAGTTTCTTGTTCTAGTTCATATCTAGGTAAAGTCTCTCTCAAGCACCTACCTAGAACGCTAGCCTAACCGGTTCGCGACTCCGTTTATATTAAGTTCAGAACAATCAATCCAACTAAGTAGTCAACAGTCTTTAAGCTACGATTCCTTTAACATATTAATTCATCTTCCCAAACTTGTTCGTGTCACCCTAGACATGTCAATAGCCCTAAGTGATCAAGATGTACGATAAAAAAAGAAGAACAATACAATTAAGCGAATTGAAACATGAACCAATAACTAAGATCCGGAAAATTGTCTATTTCATAAACCCTAGGTTCATCTCCATAGAACCTAGCAGAATTATTTACCTACGCATAATGTAGAAAAACAATACAAGTTTCTCCATACACATGATGAAAAGAGAAGACAAAGAAATCAAACTCGCAATCCGGAGCTAAGCCTCCGTCTTCTTCTTCCTCGTCCTCTCTTCTCTTCCGTGTCTTTTTTTTCCGTCGTGATGTAAGAATACAGAATACCTGATTAATGAGTTCTCTGTATTGATAAATCAGCCCCCTAGGTCTTGTTTTACCAAACCCGTAGGTTCACTTGGATTAAAATTCCCCTTTTGCACTTTTGCCCCAAGAATGTTGGAGTAATTATTTTCTTCCTCTCTTAAGTGAAACCCGTTCCTTCTTTCTTCTCTTTATTTCACTTTGCCCCAGCCACAAAATCACCGGCAGAAGGGGTGTTTGATTTCGGCCTGAAATCCAAATCACCTGGAACTGTCGCGACCTGAATTTCTCTTTTTTTCCTCTGTTTCTTCTCTGATTCGGTGCTCTGTTGCTTCGGCTTCTGATCTTGTGCGCTGCTGCTGTGGCTGGATGTTGGTCCGAGATTGAAGCAGGAGTCTTCGTGGATGAAGGTGAATTCTGGGTATGATTTGCAGCGGGGACAATTGGAGAATGGGTTTTGATGGTGAAGCAAAGGTGGGTCTGTGATTGAATGGGTCTGGTTATTGCGGTGTTACGTTGGTGAAGGTCTGTAGGTTTTTTATTGGAGATGGTGGCTGCGGTATAGGTCGTTCTGTGGTGTTAATTTGCAATGGTGGTTGATAGTTAGGTCAATGGTGTACAGGGTGGTTGCAGGTGGTTTATTGAGGTCTGTATTGTGAAAAAGATAAATGGTGGTGTTGGTGATTGAATTGGTGGCTTAGTTGGGAGAGATAAGGATGGTGGCTGAATGTTGATTTAGGGTAAATGGGTCTGTGATGTGGCTGGGTTTATTTTGGTGATGGTGGTTATAGGTGAATTTGAGGATGTAGGAGATGATGGTGAAGGTCTGGTGATTAGCAGGTTGGTAATTGTTAATGGTGGTTTGGGTGGATAGTAGGTGGGTACTGGGTATTTGAGTGTAAGGTGATTCTGGTTTGTTCATTAGTTGTAGGTGTTGGGTTCGAAGGTGTGAAGGTGGAGGAGGTTGCTACAGGGGAGAGTTTCATTTGTGTAATGGTGTATTTTGGTGGATGAGGTCAGGTTATTGTGGTGATTGTTAATAGTGTATATTGGAGGTGGTTTGGGTGGTTAATACTGAAAAGGCAGTGGTGTGTTGTAGTACTTTCATGTTGGTTTTGCAGGTGGTTAAACGGTGGAGTTTGGTGGCCATGTTGTGGTCTGATGTGGAGTAGGTACTGTGATGTGTAAGAGTTCGGTAGTTAGGTCGCATGAGGTGGAGTACTGGTCAGTTTGGCGATGAATGGTGGATTATGGTAATGGTGATGGAGGGAATGGTAGTTAGGTTGTTTGGATTAGTAGCATGGTAGTTTGGTGAATATAAAGTCAGGGATTGTTCATGTAGGTTAGGGAGTAGGAGGGATATGTTGCAGTGATGTGATCTCAGGTTGTGAAGGAGGTAGTTTAGGTAATGGTGTTGGTGGGTTTAAGGAATTGTTTGGTAATCTGCAGGTGGATTGTTAATTTGTTGGCATTGGTGTTGATTGGAGATGAGGCATAATGGTGAGGTGGAGTTAGTAGCAGGTTTGGTGTGAAGTGCTTGGCAATGGATGTAAATGCAGCAGCAGGTTCTGAGCTTCGTCCTCATTTCTGAATTTCGTTCTCGTTTCTGTTCCACGCTCCGAGCCTCCAGTACCTGTAAATCACAACACTAACACACCGGGTATAAAATGTGACAAATAAATCTCAAATAAACTAGAAAACGCCCGGACTTGTCAATTAAGCACAAATAGCTCTAACTCATAAATAACTCAAGATCATAGCTCTATATCATGTATTTTACCCGGAAATCAAACAAAACGGTAGTCTTTCGAATGTAAATATAACACCGTAAACGCGGTTGTCAGCAGCATAAGTTTTGTTAGGACAATAATTACATCTTACCCTATGTGTACCCTCAATTCTAGTGAAATTTCCCCAGATTTTTGACATTTCCCTAGAATCAGGATCATTTTGTGATTTCACAGTCTTTTTAGTTATTTTTTTAGGAGGACAAGGGAATGATTTACTATTACCATCGTCTTGGTCCTGGGTATTCCTCTTAGAAGAGGGGTTCGGCGCAGCCCCAACGATTATTACTGGATTGCTTTCTTCGAAAATTCTATCATCAACGTCAATTGTGAGATCAGTGATATCATCCTCTTAGCAACACAAACAGTTTATATAATTAGTAAATATAGAAATATAATGGAACAATGAATATAACACTTTTAGTATTAGCACTTAGCAGCTCATTCCCTACTTCACATTAAGAAAATTAGTTCCTCAATCCTTTTAAAGGCAAAAGAAATCTGAAAACATTATAATTTTTAGTTCAAATATCAACAATACACCATTAGAGCACAAAGTTAAATAAGGATGAACACTACTAATCTCATGGCCTGTTCAGCATTTGGTGGCATGAAAAATTTTCAGACTGGGTGATTAAATGCATAAATGAACAGGAGGAGCATCAAGATAAGCAAGTTCACATCATGAAACAAAGCAGCAGATAGTTCCAACTTCCAAGTCTCAGGGGTTCAGAGGGGTTTGTCTATGCTGAAGAAGCAGGTAAAGAGAAACAAAACCCTTGCTTTCATGCACAATTTTCTTCTGAAATCTGAAAAAAATACAATTTAGTACCCAGAGATAAATCTGTGAAAATCCTTTGAAAAGCACCCACAGTAGCAAGTTAACAAATAATTAACAAGGAGAAAATTGCGAAAATAATATCATCCAACTTACCATGTCAATTCTGTAGATGGGTAGATGATTTGAAGAAGATAAGCACCTGAATCAACCAAGAATCAACCAAGGAACCTACTACAAAGTATGCTGGCCCAAAATCGATGTCAAACATGAAAAGTAAGTCAGTTTATGAGACGATTCAGTTATCAATCGATGCAGAGATGGGTGATGGACCGATAAAGTATGAACAAAACTTACCGCGAAGGCGCGAACGAAGATAGCTCTGAGTCTCTGAAGGCTCAAAGCCTTGAAGGCGCCGATGGTGGGTGACTGGGTGAGTGCTTAACTCAGCGGTTGTCTCTGGTTCTCTGCATCTCTCGTATGAGATGAGAGAAGCGGGCCGATGTAAAAAAATGAAACTAGGGTTAGGAAATTTGGTATGCTATGTATTTAAATGAGACAATCGGGTCAGTTTGGATAATTTTGGGTTCTGAATTCTAATACCCACGACACGCCGCAATTTCGCGGGGTTTGGATTAATCCAACCCCAAATCAATCATATAACCCAAATTTTGCTCTCTTGACGATCGGTTCGGACCGGCCGGCTTAGTCATGGTTTTCGGGTTTCTGCTCAGCCATTGTTTTAATATATATATATATATATATATATATATACCAGTGGTAAATTGGGATTATACTAATTTAATCCATTTTACTCATTAATATGGCCACTTAATTAATTTAAACCCAATCAAACACAATGTTGTTGACCCAACCACATCAGATCAAACCTAATCATTTCTTACATTTATTCTCTCCCTCACTTCACTTTTTTCCCCGATTTCAGAATACTCGGAGGCTGATAAAGAGAGCGAAAAAGTAGGGGAGAGCACATTCGCAGAAAGTAATACACACGAGTATGAGCCTAACTGCTACTATACGCCCTCAATTCTCGACTAAACACAATACAACAGAAGATTACAATTGTAGTGCCAAACTGAACGGTTCTTGTACGACAATACAATAGATCTAATAATTGGAAAGACTAAAAATCATATCAATTATAATAACAAGAACTGCGTAAAAATATACCAGATGCAGGAGTATAACTGACACGTATAACTAATCTAACAGTATAGTAGTTATAACAAATTTAAAAGACACGACACACAATATTTTTACCGTGGGGAAAACCTTCATTGTGTTTCCTGCATGAGAAGGACAGTCTTCTAGAAACTATATTGCCAGAAACGTTTGATACAAGATAGATAATGAGCTATCACACAGATCAGTTACTCACCACGCTACCTTTTGCCTTCCTAGTTTATGCGATCTCTTATTTAGCACCCCATGCTTCTAGAAACCCAAGCTTTGCTTAAATCTAGTCAGTGGTAACACACTAAATCCTCGATCTAGTGTCCTATATGCACAACTCACCTCATGTAGGCGTGTACCCTTAGAATTTTCCTCCGATAGTTCATCAAGTGAATAACTCTATCTCTGTTTAGTTCGTGAGTGAACAACTCTATAAGAAAGATACGATCTGCAGGAAATTCATTCTTATTGAATATAGTCCAGTAAGAATTCATAAGATCTCACCAGTTATGTGATCCTGGGGTTTTATGTATTTTTCTATAAGTTTCCGAGTCATTTTTAGGTCTAAGATTATTCATGTAGCGTCAATCCATGTGTCTTTGGACTAAACATCCAACAACCCACTTAGCTGTGCACCTATAGTCAAGAAGCAATACTTGAATACAATTGTTTCATGATCAACAACGACTTACCAAGAGCTACATGAGTTGAGAAATGCCGATAAATAAAGGTATGTTGGAAGGACTGCGTAATACTGAGCACGAGTGTCTCTAATAAATGACTTTCCTATCTGCTGTGCATACAATGCGAACTAGTAGCTGAAAGTGGTTCTCATTTTCTTGGTGTGAGCCCTTATATCTTCTACCGATGGAATCTTCTTGAGGTATTCAAAGTGTGGAAACAAATCTGTAGTTATGATAATGCAGTCCACGTTGCAATGCCTGGTGTTAATTGTTCTTGAAGTGCAAGTGTGTGTAGGCTCATACTTATTCAGAATGTAGAACGTCGCCTCCACTTTCTTGTGAGCCCTTACCCGCCATGGACAACATTTTTCCTTAGAATTCAGTATAACTCGTGTTGCTTCACTCCTATCAACGACGTACTGCCAACGGTGTTCGCTTGACGCTTATCTAAAGTTATCTATCAGCTCATCAGGATGATCAAATATTTTTCCTCTTTCGAAAGTAAGACCCTCCGGCCTCTGGTAACTTCCCACTACACTGGTAGCGAGCTCAAATAACGGATGCTCTCTAGGAACTGCCGCCAGTGGTAGGTTGGACAGGAACATAGCTCCCTTGTTGACATCGTTACCTATACCGCCAATTTCGATCATATTACAGACATCCCTCACTAAATGATTGTCACTGGCATGTTGATTGACGTACAGTTTCATAAAAAAGAAAATACTCGGGTTGAAAACTATTGGGGAGACTCCGGTGATAACTACGCAATTGAATTTTCATCACACAATTCTATTTGGGAAATCTCATTCTCTACCGGAACACTTGTAATGCATTGTCTACGACTCTCTCCTCCTATCTTATCCATGGTTACAAACCTCTTCACCCTTGCCTTTGAATAAAATTTCAAACATATCGTTAACATGTATATCACAGTCAATCAGGGTTGGCGGGAATATATAATCGTACTGTACATGTAATAGTGTCCACTTGTTCCGTTCAGGGCCATCCATCATTCTATCAACAGTTTATTGTTTCAAGATCTCTAGCTGAGTGCCTTTATACAGAGCAAACACCACAGTCTTCATTCCTTCTCCCATATACACGTGCTTGCCCGCAACAACCGCCCACGAACCATTCCATACAGCTAGGATTCACAATTTCTTCACAATTGCTGCAAAATAATGGTATTCAAGTATAAGAAAGATGTTCAAAAAGGCATTATTATAGGTTTTAGGGTTTATGGTTCACTTCTTACACTTTAAATTTCAGTTTATAATCTAATTCGTCGTCCTGACACATTTATTAGTCAATATTAAGCTAAAGGGTTTGTGTTATTTTTTGTAAATTTATACTCTGTTTCGTCATCTAGAAACATTGATTCGTTAATAGCAGGGTTTAGGGTTTGCAGTTTTTTCGTCACATTGCAGATTTGTTCGTCTATTAAAGTTTGAATCGTTGATTGAAGTTTGAGGAAAAAAGTGAAGTTTCAGTTGTTTGTACGGATGGAACTTCACTTTTTTCGTCAAACTTCAACTAGGCTGAAACCTCAATTAGTTCCTCAAACTTCAACCGACGAATTAGTTGAAGTTTGAGGAATTCATCAAACTTCACTAATTTTCGTCAAACTTCAACTAGGCTGAAACCTCAATTAATTCATCAAACTTCAACTGACGAATTAGTTAAAGTTTTTCGTCAACCTTCAACAATTTCTCAGTTGAATTTTGAGGAATTAATTGAACTTTGAGCGTAGTTTAACTTCACATTTTTCGTCAAGATTCAACTAATTCTTCAGTTGAAGTTTGAGGAATTGAGAAACTAAATGAATTTCACCTTCAATTAATTATAGTATACATAATTTCATAAAAAATGATATTTTTTGTAATTTTTTTATTAATTTATTCGAAAAAGGCGAATTGGCTAATAAAGTCACATATATTAAAGTCCTTCATAGAAACCTTTTTTTGAAATGTAAACTAATAAAGCAATTTCATAATCAAAATAATCTTAGTTCATCCTATATTTTCCAATCAGATTCTGATTTGAGTTTGCTCTGTACCATTGCTCTATAGTTATAAACTGTGTAATAATAATAATAATAATTAAAATTAATTTTTGATGTAAAAGCTGAAACTTCAATTAGCTCCTCAAACTTTAACTAAGGAATTAGTTGAAGTTTGACGAAAAAAGTGAAGGTTCGGCTGAAGTTTGACGAAAACAGCTTCACTTTTTTCGTCAAACTTCAACTAATTCTTCGGTTGAAGCTTGAGGAATTAATTGGAGTTTAAGCTCCTCAAACTTCAATAGAGGAATTAGTTGAAGTTTGCCGAAAAAAACTGAAGTTTCCACACTGAAGTTTCAGTTGAAACTTTAATTCCTCAAACTTCAACAGAGGAATTAGTTGAAGTTTGAAGGAAAAAAGTGAAGTTGCAGTTGTTTAGATCATCCTCTGATTTCAAATTTGACGAATCTATCTTCCAAACTGACACAAAAAATCAAATTCATGAAATCTCATAAATCTGGACAATGCACAGTGAACAAAAACAACATGAACTTTAACATGGTCATACGCAGTATTTTTGGCCAAAATGAAGAATTGTGACCCAAAATGGTACAATAGAGTTTACCAAACATCTACAAACTCTTACCTTTATTTCCTGATGCAACAGAACTCAAAACAAACCCAACAATGGAGGAAAAAAAGAGAGAACTTCTAGAGAGAGCGGGAGAGAGAGGAAACACTAAGGTTGAATTCAGCTGTGAAACTGAAAGGATCTTTGAAATATATAAGGTTGTTTGGTTGTTGGGGTATTTAAGGTGGCTAGAAGAATTTGTCAATCTGTACTTTGTTTGGTGAGTATGGGTAAGAATCATTGAAAACGTTTAGAGAGATATGTGAAATTTATGTAGCATGGGGGAGGGACAAAATTGTAAACATATATTTTGAAAAGTTTTGGAGGACCACACTTCAACTAACAAACAAGTTAGCTTTATTTTGAAATTGGATGGTAGATCCTAATTCTGAATTCGGGTAAGGTTATAAAACTAAAGGCTATTTGGTGGAAAGTTAGTTGTCAAAATTCTCCAATATTGTTTCATGTATGAGGAGAAAGAGAGAGAAAGAGAGAGAGAGAGAGAGAGAGAGATAGAGAGAGAGAGAGAGAGAGTGGATGCAGTGATGAGAATACAAATTGGCTTGGTGGGTAGGTAGGATTAGGTTGTGTGGTAATCTTGTTGGATTACAGAGGGCATAATGGTCTTTTATGAGATTCATTAGTCCTCTGTAAGCCTCCGTTAGTTCCAAGGGTGCAATGATGAACTGTTCAAACGTCATGGACCAAAGTGTATTTTCACAAAAAACTGAGGTGGGAAGTGACTTTCTCTCAACAAACAATTGTATGAGGAACCAGACCGAGGCACAATAAGAGTCGATAATCTTCATGGTTGATTTTCATTTTGTTTTCAAGGGAAATAGTTAATTTTTATTATATAAGTAGAGTTTCATTATTTTTTTTTCTATTTTTCATTTTTTGGAATTTGATTTGATAGTTATTTATAAGAGCCTATTTCACCTTAGAGATATGTTTGTGTGTAGTATATACTTCCTCCGTAATATCTCGTTCTCTACACTTTGACTTTTTTACCCGCAGTTGGGTCACTTTTACCTCATGATTTGGGTAACAAAACGATGTAAGTTTTTGATAATTACTCATGGTAAGTAAGCTGTTGTAAAGTAAAAAGTTACTCTATAACACCATGAAATAGTTTTAAAAAAATTGGATCGTTTTTTTCAAATCACCGATTCAAAATGAACTACCACTCCGTTCCCTTTCTTTCTCCCCCTTTCTATTTATGTTCCCTCTCTTTATCCCCTTTTCCCGATTTGGCAAGTTCGTTGTTGCGAGAGTACCATTCTACCCTCCAAATAATACCCTACTCAATTTTTTAATATTATTGGTTATCAGATTGGGCCACCACTATATTCTGATTAGTGGCCCAATCACCTAAACTAATCTAATTCCTAAATTAACCCAAACCTAAACTAATCCAGCCGTCGAACCCAACCTACACTAACCCTAACCCAAAAAAACAAAAAATCTAGCCCAACTAAACCCTACATCTGATCAAAACCAAGAGATTTTTTTTTTCATCTCTCATCATTTGCGTCATCTCTTTCTCTCACTACCTCTCTGAATCTTTCTCGTGTTCTTCGCTCCACCTCTCCGTTCCCTTTTCTTCCACCAGTGAATACGATGTGTTCTATGGTTTGTGGTGGTTTATTTCTCCTTAGATCGCCTCACATCCATGCTTAGAAACTGGTCTCCCCTTCTCCAACTCCCCCTTCATTGATCTATTCTAGGGTTTCTAGGGTTTCTCTGAAACAAGAACCCTAACCCTCTGCTTGGCTTCGAATCGGTTGATTCATGGGTCGGTGATACCTATGCTGAGATCTCGTGCGCCGGCCTGTGGCTTCACGATTCAGAAGACTTAGAATAGACAGAGTCATTTCGGCTTCCTGATCCAGTTCAGTTTGACGAGTCAACGACCTATTATCGTGGCGATTTGAAGGATGAGCCGACGATCTGTTACGGTGGCGATTCAAAGGATGAGCCTTGGTCTTTGAGTGATGTGGATATGAATTTGAAATACCGTGATGAGATTCAAGAAAACATGAACATCATGTTTCGGATCCTTCTACCGAGATACCGATCTGCTTAATTCTGGAGGGAGGTTACAATTTCTAAAATTTAATTATGATATCTGCTTCATTTCTGTTGTTGTCTGTTCATCTTCTAGGGTTTTTTATCTCTTCTATCCGGGCTACTCTGTTTGTGGATGCTATATGTTCATCTTCTAGAGTTTCTGATATGTGCCATCTAGGCTACTCTGTTTGTGGATTCTATCTGTTCATCTTCTAGGTTTCTGATCTGTGCTATTTCGGCTAACTGCTCTTCTATTCCTAATCTTTGCTATATGTTAATGTATTTCTGTGTTCGTCTTCATGTTCTTGGTGTTCATGAGCTATCTCATGTGTTCATGTGATCTTCATGTACTGGTACTATGACATGATTATACCATTCTTGGCTACTTTGTGTGTGTGATATGGTGCATTGTATGCTGTGATTGGTGTTGATGTTCATTAATAATGTAGTAAAAGTAGCTGCTCTATGATGGATCCATCTTGAACATGGACTGAGAGTAGTTATGCACAGGTATACACTGTTGAACATGGACTGCAAGTTACATCAAACAGTTTGGTTGTACAGGTGTTAGAGTAAACACTGCGATTCACAGTGTGGTTCCACCTCAACCAAACACAATCTATCCAATGATATTATACCACAACTGGTTTAAGGATTGATTGGTTTGATGCTAACACTTGATACAAATCAATGAATGTTGTCATTGTATGAGAGTTGTATCAAGCTGTTTGGTTGTATAGGTGTTAGAGTAAGCACTGTGATTCACAGTGTGGTTGTACCTCAACCAAACACAGTCAATTCAATGATATTATTCCACAACTAGTTTGAGGATTGATTCAAAATAATTATTATGTTCAAAAGGGTTGCATTGCCAATATACATTCATGCTTGAAACTATGCATAGGTGTAGCATAACACATCCATGCTTACAGTTGTGTCTAGTTGCAACAAAATACAATACATACCTATATGTGCTAGTGACCCAATACAACTCTTATAATGGATCATAACCTAATTGTAATATCCCGTCGCACATCGAGATATTGTGGATTAGATGCATATATGGTTGGGGGATTGTGATATCATGTCACACATTGGAAATTTGTGAGTTTGACATCTGGTATATGGTAAATCTTGTGGATTACTACTAGCACCTACAAGGCTTAAGCACTTTGATCCGGTTGTATGGGTAACAAAGTTGTTGGGATAGTAATATGTGGGTGTTACAAATGGTATCAGAGCCAACTCTGGTCCCGCAAGGGCTCCGTGCGGTTTGCCGCCAGCCAAGGGGATACGTGACTGGGCACACTCGACGAGGACGTCGATCATATAAGGTGGGGAGATTGTAATATCCCGTCCCACATCGAGATTGTAAGTTCAATGCAGGTACAAGACTTGAAATAGCTTGTCTATTTCAAGGCCTTGAAACAACTTTCAAAGCCTTGAAACTGACTGAGCTTTATATGCATGAATTTAGGGGGAGTTTTTGTACTTGATTCAACTCCTAAACCCCTGTGCATGATTAGATGATACTTGATGATGAAAGACAAAGTATTTTTTACACAGTTTAGCGGATCTAACATTATTTGTTGACTCAGTTATGCAGGGATATTGTGTTTCCTATTTTATAGGAATCTGTTTCCTAACTTATGTTTTGCAAGAATGGAAAATACTTGATGACTTGATTCTGTGATTGATCTGCTATGATTTAAAGCCTCTCAACAGACTTCCAACAAGATCAAATCAATATCTTGGAAGATACTGAACTACTAGCCGTTGGAAGAAGCTGTTAGAACAGTCAAGATTTGAAGCAAATATTCAGGAAAGTTTGTTGAGAAGATTCTGAAGATCTTCAATTCAAACTAAGTGTTTAAAAGGAGACTGTTGAAAGAATTCGATACAGAACTACACAGACAATTGGCAGTGACACTCAAAACACTCAAGGATTGACAAGAAACAAAGAAGCAGATTCATCTCTTTCAATCCAAGCATCAGAAGAACACTGCATACTCACTGCAGTTTCATTTCCTGTGTTCTTCTTTTCTGAACTTCATTTGTATATCATTTTGATAATACTTATAGTTCTCATTCTCAAGGATTTTTCAAGGTGAACAATAGATAATTCTTAGTTAATCATATAGCTAGAGAAGGTACTGGAAAGGTTAGTGAGAACCACAAGCTGTAACAGAGTAAGGCATCTCTTTGTGCTTGAGATCTAGGGCTTAGCTGTTGATTAATAAGAATTGTGTTGAAAATTCTATAGGGAGAAGATCCATGAGGTAGATACGTAGGTCCAAGTGGACTGAACTCTATGTATCTCGTGTCTCTTGCATTTACTTTTCAGTTACATACTTAGAACTTTTGCAGCATTCAAAGCAGTTTCATTTCAAGTGTTTGAAACTCATTTCAAGGCCTTGAAACAGACTTAATAATTTCATACTCTAACTGTTTTCATTACAAGGGCTTGAAACTCATTTCAATGCCTTGAATCTCTTTACAAATCTTTTGACACCACTACTCTTGCAAAGCTTGGCAAAAGTCTGCATACTCTATTCAACCACCCCTTTCTAGAGTATTGATCCTGTATTTCTACCTACTTTACACCCCTTCAGAGATATTGTGGATTAATATTGTAGATTAGATGTAATAACCCACATTTCTAAGTCGTATTAGTACGTTAATATTATGTTATTATATGTTAATATTTCATTTAAATTTGTCTATTAGCTCGTAAAAAAATTATGAATATCCTATTCTTGTGTAATTAAAAATATGGTTAAAAGCATTATTTTCTTATTTGAGCTTCATCCTCTAAAGTATGCGATAAATGAATTATGTGCATAATCGTGTATAAATGTATTTTCCGTGTAGAGTGCTATCGTTATTTGTGTAAAGTGTAACTCCTATATATGTGTATATATATATATATATATATATATATATATATATATATATATATATATATATAAGTTGTATATCTATTTTCTAAGTGAAAATATTATCTTCTAAATGAATATTTCATGTCAATTGCATAGTCTAGACTTGTATATAGTAAATGTGGAATCAAATGTTAAGTTGTATGTGTGTTAGATTTAGAAACTATAATGTAGTTTACGATAATGTTAGGGACCTTCATGCAATAAAATTTTAGACCATTAAATATTAATTGTAGAAAGTTATAAGATGTTTTAGGAGTACTTGATAATCTTGTGTTCATGCTAGTTTTACGACATTTGCATTTTAAAGATGCTAGAGAATTAATTAGAACCACACAAAAATAGTCAACGCGGTACAATTGTTGCACCAAATCAATTCCAATACATTGCATGAACTAACCCCTCCACTTGTCACTCCACTCTCACCACATGTCACTCTCCTCCCATTTTTTCTCCTCCTCCATCCGTCTCTACTCTCCTTTCTAGTTCTCTTATGTTTTTCATTTCCTTCATGTTACTACTGTAGATAGTGCTTTCTGAACAGACAGATCTTAGCCACGTGGCAATCATCCAGCACACCATATTGTGCTCCACACACACTGGATCGCCAACCGCGCTGATCCACGTGGGGGCTGCGAGACAGGGCCCTCGCATACCACTGCACGGGACTTGTAGGGACTCAGTGGTCTGGAGGCTAGAGTAAGTCCTGTCGCGTGCGAGCCAAGCTCGCGCGCGACCCTTAGTAATTGCTTTTGAGAGATTTATGGCACGAGCTCCATAAACCCGGTCAATCCGGTCAAACCCGGTCAACCCCATAACGGTTCCGGTATACGCGGATAACGTGCTGTAACGGTCCCTATATACGCGGACGAACGTGCCGTTGTGGTTAAGCTAATTAAGCCGCCATTGATGGGCGCATTAACCACACTACAACGGTCACATTCTCCGTTATATATATAGGACGTTAACCCTTCCATACAAGGAGAACGACCCGAGATACGCGAAAGGTCTGCCAGAATCCTGTCTCTCTCTCACACAGTACTACTGCCTTACTCTCTTCCTACTCACAACCCAACATTTCCTGTGCCATTTTCTATTCTCTGCCCTTGGTGTACACAGAGTTCTCTCTGCCGGATTCTCTTGTACACATTTTGGTGAACCCGACGTGAACTTACCATTGCAAGCAACCATGTCTCATGAGGATGATGTCAGTAATAGATCGCCTTCCACGGAGACCACCTCGGGAGAGGAGACCCGCCGTACTCCTACAGCCACTGGTGAAGCTCCGACGCTAGAGGCCTTAGACGCCACCATCCAGAATCAGGCGAAGGCCCTCAAGGCTCAATCTGCACAGCTAGAACGGATAATGGCTGTTCTGGGTACTCTCGCTCCAAACCCCACACCAGCCACCACCGTCTCTTAGGGAGGAGGAACCTCCACCACTCAAGGATTGGGAGTGTCAACCACACCACCCAATCCTAACCTGCAAACTCCACCGGAAACTACGCAGCTACCCTCAATTCAGGGGCCAACAGCTCAAATGTTGCCTCTTGCTACTCATACTCCTCAACCTCCAACTTTGGTACCTAATCCGGCCTCACAGTATCCCTTGCCTCTTCCAACGCCAACGTGGGGTAACGTGAATTCACAATATGTTCCTAGCCCTCCTGCGACATATGTGTCGCCTCCGCCTGCGGCAACCCCTACTCCCGCTGCCGAGGGAAGTGCTCCAGAGTGTATGACGTCGCTGCAACGGCGCATAGACACCATTCTGGCTCACTAATCGTTCGCGGATACCATCATCCCGAAACTTGACAACGACCCGCCTATTACACGAGAGATTTACCTCATGCCTAACCCTGCTGGGTACAAGGCTCCTAAATGGGACAAATTCGAGGATGTCAACGGGAACGCCCATGAGCATGTCATGCGCTTCATTGATTTAATGGGGCCGTATGGGGCTGATCCTAAGCTGCTGATGCGCGAGTTCCCGAAATCCTTGGAGAACGTGGCCTACAAGTGGTACAGGACGTTGGAAGCTGGATCCGTGAAGACTTGGGACGATATGGTCCAGAAGTTTTACACTAAATTCTTCAAGATGGAAGAAAAGGTGACAATGATTCATCTTTCGCGGATGTACCAGAAGCGCGAGGAGGATGGAATAACATTCATCAAGAAGTTCAGGGCCAAGTCCTTGGAGTGCAAAGATGTGATACTCGAGAGTAGACTCGTGGATATATGCCTGCAATGCATGCGAGACGAGTACAAAGGTATGCTTATCAACCTGCGAACACCTACATTTTTGAAGCTAATCGAATGCACGAAGAATATCGAGCCTATAGTGGAGAGGCAGAAGAAGAGGAACGCCCCTGAGAGATCCTCGAGCGGGAACACTTTCAAAATTGGGAGATTCAGCTACAAGAGAGGACGCGAGGATGAAGTGAATACAATCTCGCCCCAAAAGCAACCGAAGGTAGTGAACTTCGATGCGCCACCACTGCCATGTTCGGTAGAGGAAGCGAGCGACCTGTGCAGACAATGACGTAAGGACGGTATTTTGCCGCCGCTCGAAAAAGCACCTTCTAGGGAGATGGTGAGGGACCCGAAGTGGTGTGAATGTCACGGAAAGGTCATGCATCCCACAGCTGATTGGAAGAAGCTCAAAATCATGGTAAGCCAAAAGATGAAAAATGGCGAGTTGATAATCAGGGATCAAAGGCAGGATGTGCGAAACAATCCACTCCCTGCCCATGCGGAGTAAGAGTCGAAAGGCAAACAGGTCGCCATGATCTCGATTGTGGACCTTGAAGAGGTTGCGGAGGATGGTCTACCCATCATCGTCGAGATCCAAAACGACGAGGATTACAGCATAGACACTGAGGACGAACGTGCCGATCGGATGAAGGGGTCGCATGGTTTCAGCATGTTCTTCGATGAGATGAATTTCTCAGAGAAATGCCGGAAGGAGATGACAAAGGTGATCCTGAGGATAGCAGAAGATTACGAAGAGGATATCGTAGTCTCCAATGGAAAGGTTGTCAGGGCATCACGCTCGATAGAAAAGGTTATAACCTTCTCCGCAAGCGACAAGAAGACAGATGGGAGCCACCAGAAGCTTCTGTATGTAACAGCAATCATCAATGGTGTGGATTTCAAAAGAGCGTTCGTTGACGGAGGAGCAGCAGTTAACGTTATTTCGCTCCATACTCTGAAGTTAGCAGGAATTCCAGAGCACAAGATCGTCAAGCGCCCATCCCCGCTGATGGGATTCGGAAGCGACTCCAGAATGACAATAGGATGGATCCGCCTGGGTGTCCAGATCGGCAAAATTAAGTGTTCAGCAAAATTCTATGTCATAGATGCGAACACCACGTATCACATGATTATAGGCCGGGCCTGGATTCATCGCTTTGATGCTGTCCCTTCAACAACTCACCAAGTAATGAAAGCTATCTGGAATGATAGAATAGTGGAGATACCAGCTTCGATAAATCCCTTCAACATGGACGAAGCGCATCTCAGTGAGGCGGTATGGTTCACTGAGATGGCAGATGAGCAAACGCCTGGACCGTTCAACCCTACTCCTTTGCCTCGTTGGGAGGACATCAAAGATCAGTCACCTGCAGGTGTGATGGTGACAAGAGATGAAGCCAAGGAAAAGTCGTCTACACGAGAAGAGACGCCGCGGATTGCCTACCAGCGAAAGAACGTGTATACTCTGAAAAGGATAGCAAAACATGATCCTGAAGGCAAGGAGATAGAGAGTTTCTACGCCAACGGGAAGAAATGCTATCGCATATGAAGGTGCGCGGGGATGTCCTCACGCGAGCATGGGGATATCCCTGAGAAAATCAATCAGATTGAGCAGGTTTTGGAACCAGACAAACCAATGCCAAGCGTTCTAGAGGAGAAACTCAAAGAAGCACCCGTATGCATGGAGGACAAACCCAGACCGCAAAAGCAGGAGATAAAGGAGGTATTCCTAAGCCCGAGCGAAGAAAAGAAGAGGCCAGTCTTTCTAAGTGCGGACCTCACAGGCGAGGAGGAGGAAAGATTGCTACAACTTCTGACTGAGTACAAAGACGTGTTCGCATGGGAATATGATGAAATGCCTGGTCTGGACACGAGCATCACCATGCACCGGTTAGATGTAATCCCAGGGTCCAAACCGGTAAAGCAGAGCACGAGAAGCTTTAGACCGGAGCTTAACGTTAAGATCAAGCAGGAAGTTGTCAAACTTCTGAATGCCAAGTTCATCGATCCGAATCACCATCCCACATGGTTGGCTAACATTGTGCCGGTGGTAAAGCATAATGGGCAGCTTCGCATTTGCGTGGATTTCCGGGACCTTAATCGTTTCTGCCCAAGGATGATTTTCCACTCCCCAACATCGACTTACTTATCGATTCGACCGCGGGTCATCGCATGTTCAACTTCATGGACGGCTTCAGTGGGTACAATCAGATCAAGATGGACCCCGAAGATGCACGGAAAACTGCATTCATCACTCCGGTGGGAGTCTTCAATTACACGGTTATGCCCTTTGGCCTCAAGAACGCAGGTGCGACTTATCAGCGGGCCATGATGCTGTTTCACGACATGATGCACAAGGAAGTAGAATTCAACGTGGATGACTTAGTTGTCAAATCCAAGGAAGAGGCAGACCATCTGGGGGATTTGCGAAAAGTGTTCAACAGATGCAGAAGATTTCAATTAAAGATGAACCCCATGAAGTGCGCATTCGGGGTAACATCGGGGAAGTTCTTGGGATGTGTGGTACATCGTCAAGGAAAAGAGCCTGATCCCGCGAAAGTATCGGGCATCACTAGCATGAATGCGCCGCACAACCAAAGTACCTTGAAGACCTTCTTGGGAAAGCTATCCTACCTGCGAAGGTTCATCCCAGCGATCGCCGAAATCACCTTCTGTTTCAGCGATCTTCTCAAGAAAGATGCTACATACAACTGGACTACAGAGCACAAGGCTGCGTTCGGAAAGCTAAAGGAACTGCTGACATCATCAAAAGTAATGATTTCACCTCAGCTCGGATCACCACTCTTGTTGTACTTGACGTCAACGAGGAGGTCTATAGGGGCACTCCTAGCTCAGGAGCATGAGGGTCAAGAAAGGCCCATCTACTACATCTCTCGTATAGTGCATCCAGCAGAATCAAGGTACACGGACATTGAACGTCATTGCCTTGCTTTATTCTTTGTAATAGAGAAGTTGAGGCACTATTTTGCTTCGCACAAAGTAGTAGTGGTCACAAAGAGTGATCCTATACGGTATCTTCTGACTCATACTACTCCTGGGGGAAGATTGGCAAAATGGTATATGACCATTTCTCAATATGACATCACATGTGCTCGACCCCGGGCAATCAAATCGCAAGCGGTGGCGGATTTGCTAGCGCAGTTCCCTGATAACAGTCATGAGCCTGTGATTGAAGAAGAATTGGAAGGACCTGAAATCTACGCAGTTGAGTTGCCCTATTGGACGCTCCATTTCGATGGCTCATCAACAAGGAAAGGTGGAGGCATCAGGATAGTCTTGACCAAACCAGATGGAGAGGTCATACAGATGTCAGCAAAGCTTGACTTCGCAGTCACTAACAATGAAGTAGAGTATGAGGCTCTCATCGCAGGTCTTCGCGCAGCGAAGGCACTAGAAGTAAGCAACTTGACGGTTATGGGAGACTCCAAGCTAATCGTCAAACAAGCCTCGGGCGAGTATGGTTTGAGGGAGATCAACTTGTTTCCTTACCGGACCTTGGTACAGAAACTGGTGCAGCAGTTCTGCGACGTCAAGTATGAGCACAAACCCAGAGCGGACAATAGGCATGCTGATGCTTTAGCTACCTTGGGATGCAAGTTTAGTACGGATAAATGTCCCGCGAGAATCTTGATTGAAGTGCGAACATCCTCGGCGTTGACGGAGGACGCGTGCGACGACGAATGCATAGACGATACGGACTGGAGAAAGTCAATCCTGCGTGCTATCGCAGAAGGCACGAGCAACGAAAATTGGGCATCCACGAAGGGGTATTGCATACATGACAACACCCTCTACTACAAGGGCCTCGGCGGAATACTCATGCGATGTGTCTCGGAGCAGGAGGGACAAGTGTAGGGTTTTGATTCATGGATCGCGCAAACGGAAGCATAATCAAACAAACAACCATGCAAAACCCTCCAAAAATCACAAGTCTAGATGCATAACGATAGTGAAAGTAAGAAATCATAAACACACCTTTGGGTTCTCCTTGATGACTTCAAACGCGAATAGTGTCACGTTCTCTATAGTTGATCCACGCCTAGAGTTGTTCCTAGATCTCCAATCTCCTTGGTGCTAGCCCGGAATGAGAGGAGGGTGAAGGAATCACGCAAAACGAGGCACAAAAGGGGGCTCGGCCCTCTTGTGGCGTCGGGGACGAGTGGGCGGCGGCAAGGGGGCGGCGTCCCTCTTGTTGCTTGCTCTCTCTCTCCTTTGTTCTCTCCTACTCTTGTTATGTTCTCTTTAGAGCATAAGTTGTTATAGGGAAGGAAGGAGGAGGGTCCTTTATATAGTCCAACAACTCCTTGTTAACTACCTAAAGGACTTATTCTAGTCCTACTAGAATTCAATTTAGTCCCTTCCTTGCAAATTAGTCCCTACTAAGTTTGCAAGGGTTTGCAAAGTGATCCTTCTAATTAATTAATCCAATTAATTAATTTCCAAATCTAGTACAACTCTATATAGCGTGTGACCCCATAGGTTCTATCTAGTTGGTAGCAACTCTTTGCTAACATGGAGCGGTTTCTAGCAAAACATCCATTCTAGCCAACTAATAGAATAGTCATCTAGACAACCTTGTACAAGCAATTGTCTCATCCCTTTGCCTCCATATCCGGATTGGACACGAGACATACAAGTCACACTCGTATATCCAATCCCTAGTTTCTCGATCCATGAAATAGCCTTATTCGTGCAAATAACATCAATATCCCTTATATTGATTTATTTGAGTCTGGCCAGACATTCTATAAGCACTATCCTCGAGTGGCCTTGGATATTTGCTCCCGTTATGTGGGAGGGGCAAATCCTCTCTACGTCCACTACGATCTCTAAGCTTGCTTCTCATTGTATCCAGTACACGCCTTTATAACTACCCAGTTACGGTGTAGCGTTTAACGCTACCAAGATCACAATGATCCACAACTAGAATATCTAGTGACTTCAAGTCTAAGGATGACAATGCCATTGTACCCGAGAAGCACTTGTGACTCAACATAACGTGTATGTAGCCTTCTCGGTAATGGGTCAATCCAGTGCAACATTCCGTAATGCACACCATGTGTTGGATCGTGATATCTCCATATCAATCCAACCCCATACTAGTCTATAAATGATTGTCCCAATTAATCATTATACTTGACTAGGGATATTTAAGATAAACAACATGATTGTAAATCTAAGGACTTCATTATATTAAATATCCAATAAATAATAAATGAATTTCTAGCCAATTACAAATTCATACTAAACTAGATTGCCTCTAGGGCATCTATTCCAACAGTCTCCCACTTGCACTAGAGCCAATCTGGCGCATCTCGTATGCCCATACTCCTAGTGTGCCCTTCATGCTTCCACTGCGTGAGAGGCTTCGTAAGCGGGTCTGACAGATTATCATCTGTAGGAATCTTGCATATCCGAACATCTCCTCTATCGATAATATCTCGAATCAGATGAAACTTCCTGAGCACGTGCTTGGACTTCTGGTGCGATCTGGGTTCCTTTGATTGCGCGATCGCCCCAGTGTTGTCACAAAACAACTCCACTGGATCCGCAATGCTAGGGACCACACCAAGTTCAGAAACAAACTTTCTGATCCAAACAGCCTCCTTTGCTGCGCCATTTGCAGCAATGTACTCAGCCTCTGTTGTAGAATCAGCTACCGTCTCTTGCTTGGAACTCTTCCAGCTCACCGCTGCTCCATTCAGGAAAAACACATATCCCGACTGTGATCTAAAGTCATCTCTATCGGTTTGGAAGCTTGCATCAGTGTAACCCCATACACGCAACTCTTCCTCACTGCCAAACATCAAGAAAGCATCCTTAGTTCTTCTCAAGTACTTTAGGATGTTCTTGACAGCAATCCAGTGACTCTCACCCGGATTGGATTGGTATCTGCTTGTCATACTCAAGGCATATGACACATCTGGTCTAGTACATAACATGGCGTACATGATAGATCCTATGGCCGAGGCATAGGGAATCCTACTCATGCGTTCCTTCTCAATCTCATTGGAAGGGCATCCACTCTTCGAAAGAGTGATTCCATGTGACATGGGCAAGAATCCCTTCTTGGAATCTTGCATGTTGAACCGTTTCAACACCTTGTCAATATATGTACTTTGACTTAGGCCTAGCAACCTCTTAGATCTATCTCTATAGATCTTTATACCGGGTATATAGGCTGCTTCCCCTAAGTCCTTCATTGAGAAACACTTTCCTAGCCAATCTTTCACAGATTGCAGCACGGGAATGTCGTTTCCAATGAGTAGTATGTCATCCACATACAAGACCAGAAAATCTACAGAGCTCCCACTAACATTCTTGTAGACACAAGACTCATCTTCGTTTCTGATGAAGCCAAACTCTTTGACCACTTCATCAAAACGTCGATTCCAACTCCTAGAAGCTTGCTTCAATCCATAAATGGATCGTTGCAGCTTACAGACTTTGTTGGCTTGCTTCGGATCCTCAAAACCCTCCGGCTGTATCATATACACGTCCTCGAGGAGATTCCCATAAAGGAATGCTGTTTTGACATCCATCTGCCAAATCTCATAGTCATAGTATGCTGCAATCGCAAGTAGGATTCGGATGGATTTGGTCATTGCGACTGGTGAAAAGGTTTCATCATAGTCAATACCATGAATCTGTCTGAATCCTTTAGCCACCAATCGGCCCTTATAGGTAATCACATTACCATCCATGTCGATCTTCTTCTTGAAGACCCACTTGCACCCTATGAGCCGCGCCCCATCAGGTGGTTCCACCAAAGTCCATACTTTGTTGGTATACATGGATTCCATCTCGGATCTCATGGCTTCAAGCCACTTCTGCGAGTCTGGGCCATTCATGGCCTCCTCATAGGTAGTAGGCTCATCATCTATGAGCATCGTGTCACCGGAATCAGTTACGAGAAGTCCGTACCTCTCGGGTTCCTGGCGCACTCTACTAGATCTACGAAGCTCTTGTGTTACCTGAACAGGTGGATCCACAACTGCTTGTGATTCCTGTTCATGTTCCATAATCGGTTCAGTAATTTGTGGTTCTTGAACTTCTTCAAGTTCTACATTCCTCCCACTTGCTTCTTTAGAGACAAACTCTCTTTCTAGAAACACGCCGGTCCGAGCAACAAACACTTTGTTTTCGGTTGGATTGTAGAAGTAGTATCCCTTTGTCTCCTTAGGGTACCCCACAAATTTACACTTATCCGATTTAGGCCCTAGCTTGTCTGATTGTAAACGTTTTACATAGACATCGCAGCCCCAAATCCTCATGAACGACAGTGTGGGACGCCTCCCACTCCACATCTCATATGGTGTCTTCATGACTGATTTAGATGGAACACGGTTAATGGTGAAAGCTGCACTTAATAGAGCGTAGCCCCAAAATGACAATGGAAGATCGGTTTGACACATCATAGATCGAACCATATCCAATAGGGTTCGATTCCTCCTCTCGGACACGCCATTCCATTGTGGCGTTCCGGGTGGAGTGAGTTGGGACACGATCCCACACTCTCTAAGATAGTCGTCAAACTCTTGGCTCAAGTATTCTCCTCCACGATCCGATCGTAGAGCCTTGATACTTTTGCCAAGTTGCTTCTCTACTTCATTCTTGAATTCTTTGAACACTTCAAAGGATTCGGATTTTGCCCTCATAAGGTACACAAATCCATATCTACTGTAATCATCAGTAAACGTAATGAAGTAGACATAACCACCCCTGGCTGGCGTGGCAAATGGTCCACACACATCGGTATGTATGAGTTCCAATTGCTCACTAGTCCTTTCACCTTTCTTATTGAAAGGGGACTTTGTCATTTTTCCCAATAAACAAGCCTCACATGTCTCATATGATTCAAAATCAAATGAGTCTAGTAATCCATCCTTATGGAGTCTAGATACACGTTTCTCATTTATGTGGCCTAAACGACAATGCCATAAATAAGCAGGATTTAAATCATTTATTTTAATCCGCTTGGTATTAATGTTGTAGACAGGATTACTTAGATCAAGGACATAAAGTCCATTAAATAATTGCGCACTAAAATAGTGAATATTATTCAAATAAAAGGAACAACAATTGTTCTTTATTGAAATAATAAAACCTTCCTTGTCCAAACAAGAAATAGAAATAATGTTTCTGCTCATAGCAGGCACAAAATAGCAATTATTTAATTCTAAAACTAATCCTGAGGGCAGAGATAGCTCGCACACGCCTATGGCCAACGCAACAACCTTTGCTCCATTCCCAACGCGCAGATCTACCTCCCCTTTAGCCAATCTTTTACTTCTCTTTAGATCCTGCATATTTCGACAAATATGAGATCCACATCCAGTATCTAATACCCATGATGTAGAGACAGTTAAATTGACATCTACAACAAAAATACCTGGTGGTGGTGGAATCACTATTCCAAGCCTCTTGTCCTCCAGATATTTTGGGCAGTTCCTCTTCCAGTGTCCAGGTTGACTACAGTAGTGACATTCACCCTTAGTCACGACCTTGGCAATGCCACCAACAGGCTTAAGGGCTTGTTCCTTGGACTTAGCAACTGACTTGCCTTTGCCCTTGGAGGAAGAGGCAAACCTTTTACCCTTTCCTTTATGCACCATCATAATGGCTTTGCCCTTACCCTTGTTGATGCTCTGTTCAGCCGTCCTCAACATGTTGAGCAAATCTGGCAGTGGTTTAACGATCTCGTTCATGTTATAGTTCATAATGAACTGTCCATAACTCTCGGGCAACGATTGCAACACGAGATCGGTTGCCAACTCTTGGCCGACCGGGAACCCAAGCCGGGCGAGATTCTCCAAGTACCCGATCATTCGGAGTACATGGGGTCCCACCGGGTTCCCTTCTGCCAGATGACATTTGAACAGTGCCTTTGAGACCTCATACCTCTCTACCCTCGCCTGCTCTTGGAAGAGCTGCTTCAGATGTTCGATCATATCGACAGCATTCATGTTCTCATGTTGCTTCTGAAGCTCAGAGGTCATGGTGCAAAGCATTAGGCAGGCCGCATCATTAGCGTCATCAACACGCTTTTGATACGCCTTTAAGGCAGCAGGTGTCTGATTCTCTGGACCTTCTGGAACTTGCTCCTCTATTGCGTACAGCTTCTTCTCTTGCTTGAGAACAATTCTCAAGTTTCTGTACCAATCAAGGAAGTTGGTTCCAGAGAGCTTGTCCTTCTCAAGGACAGATCGTAGGGAATGTTGTGAACTCGATGAGTTGTTTGCCATTTGGAATTCTACAAAAGGAAAATACGCAAGTTTTAGTATTTGTGAATTTTTGACTATATTTAATAATGGCTAGTTTATTAAATATAGCTCCCACTATTTTTCTACGGATTAATAACCCTCAAGATATTAATGCGGAAAATATCCTTATATTTTCTAGTGGGCCAAGATCCATCTTTTCATCTCCTTATGAGCTTGCTTTGGCAAGTCACCCATAATTTGACTATTTCTTAGGTAGGAACAATTCCAATTGCATCCCATATGCAACTCTTGGTTCAATTGGGCAAATAACTCCTTATTTATCCATCCTTATGGATAATCCCAATTGATTGCCTCTAGGTTTCTTAATCAAATTAATAGCCTAGTTGTGTTCAACCTCTTATCTAAACAATTGCACATTGTTACGTGCCATCGCATTCCATCATTATGAACCAAGTCGCCATGCTTTGGCACGCACGAACTTGATAAATAATGATGATAATGAGTGTTTAAATAACGAGAAGGCAAGAACACAATATTTTAAAATTTGAGGGATTTTTAATTCAATTTTAATTATTTTGTTGATCAATATCAACTAATCTATCTATTTGAGTTTGGGCACAACTCCAAATAATAGATCCGGGTTGTCTAATTATCTTATTATCCTAATTGCATGCATCATCCATACACCAACCACACAAATAATAAGACAATAAATAAACAACCACAAAACAGAAATTAAACGTGATGTGGATATGGCCTTTTCTAGACTAAGATAATTCCAAGCCAATGGAATTATCTATGAACCCTAAACAAACACATCTCCATGCGTCTTGATTTTTTGGTCCATCCTTCATAGTCATGTGGTGTGCTCCATGCTCCATGCTCCATGTTTTGTGGCTCCTTTGGCTTTGGGCTTCTTTTCTCCAATCTTGGCTAACAATCTACTTTATCTAGCACTAGCTAATATCTATACTAAATAAAATAAATCTCACAAGTTGAGAAAAAAAATGGCACGCAGGCCATAAAACCCTAATTAATTATTACAATTAATTGATCGGCTCGCAGGCCGTAAAACCAAACCACAAAATTAAACATCCACATCAAACCACATCCTAAGGCCATATCCAATCACCATGCGATTTGCACATAAACAGTTAAAATCCAATTTTAACGCGCTTGGTCAATTTTAATTGATTTTAGGATTTCTAGGGTTAAAACGGTCCATGGGCCCAACAATCCAATTGCCCGGGCCCAAATTAAGTGAACCATAAAGCCCTAGGGCCGGCCCGGCCCAAAACCCGCAAGCTAGGCCCGCGGGTTAGGGCCGCCCGGCCCCTTAGGGCGCCAAGCTTGGGCGGCAAGCAAGGGGGCGGTCCCCTAGGGGGCCGAACCTCCTTGTGGAGGTTGTTTCCAAAACAACCTCTTTGCTTGGAGCCCAAGTTTGGTTGTTTCCTTGTTGTGGGAGAACTCCTTCTTCCCCAAGGATGCCCAAACCCTAGATCTTAGATCCTAAAATTTCTTAAACTCACCAATTCATGCATCCAATGCAATAATTGGGTCTTGTTATGATTAATTATTTGACAAATTGCATCCAATGCTTGATTTGTCTTGTTTTACGCGATAAACAACAAATTAAGGTGTAAAACAACAAGAATGTAACACATAAACTACGTTTATGCTCTATGACCTGTGGCTCTGATACCACTGTAGGGTTTTGATTCATGGATCGCGCAAACGGAAGCATAATCAAACAAACAACCATGCAAAACCCTCCAAGGATCACAAGTCTAGATGCATAACGATAGTGAAAGTAAGAAATCATAAACACACCTTTGGGTTCTCCTTGATGACTTCAAACGCGAATAGTGTCACGTTCTCTATAGTTGATCCACGCCTAGAGTTGTTCCTAGATCTCCAATCTCCTTGGTGCTAGCCCGGAATGAGAGGAGGGTGAAGGAATCACGCAAAACGAGGCACAAAAGGGGGCTCGGCCCTCTTGTGGCGTCGGGGACGAGTGGGCGGCGGCAAGGGGGCGGCGTCCCTCTTGTTGCTTGCTCTCTCTCTCCTTTGTTCTCTCCTACTCTTGTTATGTTCTCTTTAGAGCATAAGTTGTTATAGGGAAGGAAGGAGGAGGGTCCTTTATATAGTCCAACAACTCCTTGTTAACTACCTAAAGGACTTATTCTAGTCCTACTAGAATTCAATTTAGTCCCTTCCTTGCAAATTAGTCCCTACTAAGTTTGCAAGGGTTTGCAAAGTGATCCTTCTAATTAATTAATCCAATTAATTAATTTCCAAATCTAGTACAACTCTATATAGCGTGTGACCCCATAGGTTCTATCTAGTTGGTAGCAACTCTTTGCTAACATGGAGCGGTTTCTAGCAAAACATCCATTCTAGCCAACTAATAGAATAGTCATCTAGACAACCTTGTACAAGCAATTGTCTCATCCCTTTGCCTCCATATCCGGATTGGACACGAGACATACAAGTCACACTCGTATATCCAATCCCTAGTTTCTCGATCCATGGAATAGCCTTATTCGTGCAAATAACATCAATATCCCTTATATTGATTTATTTGAGTCTGGCCAGACATTCTATAAGCACTATCCTCGAGTGGCCTTGGAGATTTGCTCCCGTTATGTGGGAGGGGCAAATCCTCTCTACGTCCACTACGATCTCTAAGCTTGCTTCTCATTGTATCCAGTACACGCCTTTATAACTACCCAGTTACGGTGTAGCGTTTAACGCTACCAAGATCACAATGATCCACAACTAGAATATCTAGTGGCTTCAAGTCTAAGGATGACAATGCCATTGTACCCGAGAAGCACTTGTGACTCAACATAACGTGTATGTAGCCCTCTCGGTAATGGGTCAATCCAGTGCAACATTCCGTAATGCACACCTATGTGTTGGATCGTGATATCTCCATATCAATCCAACCCCATACTAGTCTATAGATGATTGTCCCAATTAATCATTATACTTGACTAGGGATATTTAAGATAAACAACATGATTGTAAATCTAAGGACTTCATTATATTAAATATCCAATAAATAATAAATGAATTTCTAGCCAATTACAAATTCATACTAAACTAGATTGCCTCTAGGGCATCTATTCCAACAACAAGCGCTGTAAGAAAAGATTCACCAGCATGCTTGCGGAGAAAGTGAGGTGTCAATCTATCGGAAAGCCCAGAGGTATGGGATTCACTGGCCGGACATGTCAACGGCCGCAACATTGATTCCAGGAAACTGCGAGAGTTGCGCACTGATCAAAGACTCTTTATCAATTGCTCTGACTGACGATGATGTGGATTGGAGGAAGCCGCTCTTTGACTTTCTCACGCAGGGTATTGTGCCTGAGTCGAGAAAAGAAGCCGAGAAACTAAAGAGAAAAGCAGCACGATATGTGGTGCAAGAAAATCTGCTTTGGCGAAGGGGCCATGAGGGTAACCTCCTGCGATGTCTAGACAGCAAGGAAGCACAAGAGGTGATTGACCTCTCTCATCAAGTGGAACATCATGGAGGAGCGAAGTTATGCAGGCAGCTCCTTTCGATCGGTTACTTCTGGCCCACCATGGAAGCAGATTGCCGCACTAAAGTAAGACGGTGCCAGGAGTGCCAATTCAAAGGAAATCTAGTGCACGCTCCTGCTGTGGATTTACATGCGTTGGGAACACCGTGGCCGTTCCATACATGGGCTTTGGATTTCGTTGGTCCCATTCGACCAACCTCGCACGGGAATCATTTCATTCTCACCGCGACCGAGTTGTTCACCAAGTGGGTAGAAGCAATACAACTAAAGACAGCAAATGCGCTAGCCGTGGTCCATTTCATCCAAGAAAGCATCATATGCAGGTTCGGAATTCCAAACACCATTCTCTCGGATAATGGCACCCCCTTTGTCAATCGCCAGGTGGCTGCAAAGCTAGCGGAGTACAACATAAGGCAGATATGCTCCACCCCATACTACCCGAAGGGGAATGGGCAAGCAGAAGCAACCAACAAGACGTTATTGAGGATCTTAAGCAAGATGGTGGCGGATGAACACAAGAGATGGGCTGATTCTTTGAACATAGCCTTGTGGGCCTATCGGACCTCTCCAAGGACGCCCACATGAGTCTCACCATTTCTTTTATGATATGGAGCTGAAGCTGTGGTACCTGCGGAAGTGAATATCAACTCTGCAAGGTTGGCTTTTCATGCATTGTATGACAATCAACGCGATCATGACTTGGTCCTGTTAGAAGAGAAGCGGGAGCAAGCTAAAAGGACTAACAAACGATACCAAGAAAGGATTGCTCGCGCGTACAACAAAACGGTCCAACGGCGAGATTTCGCAGTTGGAGATTTGGTCTTGCGCGCGTCGGACCACTGCATGCGAGAGGCGGCTCATCCAAAATTCGCAGCCAATTGGGAAGGACCCTTCGAAGTCACATAAGTCTTTGATAGTGGCTACTGCAGCATACAAAGGCTACATGGGACGGCCTCAACCCCGAGCTCAGTCAACATGCGCTGGATTAAGAAGTATTATCCTTAACTCCTCTCATTATATGCGTTAAATTACAACGTCTGTTTTATGCTGTGTATTGCTAAAACTCGTACATCTTCTCTCCCATATGAGAGAATTGTAATCTCACCTCTTCCATATAAGAATGTTCGATAATAAAAAAGGATTCTCCCAAATGGGAAGAACTTTATGATTTCAGCTGTCTTTATTGCTTTGTTTATTTCATTATTTCTCAGTAGCGAAAGCCTATCTGCTACGATAGCAGCCTATGCGAATATGATCTTAAGTGATCTTCAAGCCTATCTGCCGTGATAGCAGCCTATGCGAATACGATCTTAAGTGATCTTTTAAGCCTATCTGCCATGATAGCGGCCCATGTGAGTATGATCTTAAGTGATCTTCAAGCCTATCCGCCGTGATAGCAGCCTATGCGAATACGATCTTAAGTGATCTTTCAAGCCTATCCGCCGTGATAGCAGCCTATGCAAAAACGATCCTAAGTGATCTTTTAAGCCTATCTGCCATGATAGCGGCCCATGCGAGTATGATTTTAAGTGATCTTTTAAGCCTATCTTCCATGATAGCATTACTATGCAAATATGATCTTAAGTGATCTCCAAAGCCTATCTGCCAAGATATCAGCCACACTAGAATCCTATCTTAAGCGATTCTCAAACCTATCTGCCAAAATAACAAATCTATGCGAATGCGATCTCAAACGATCTAAAAACTCATCTGCTAAGGCAACAGTTCTCATAAATGAGTCTCAACCTGCGAATCTACCCGCTGGATAGCAAATCGTAGCGATAACAAAATGCGAATCTGAAACTACAAAAAAGCTTGCCAATATGCATGCGAAAATTGCAACAAGAAAAGCAAATCAAACAAGGTGATTTGTTATTATGAGTCGAAATGACTTACAAATTATCTGTCTAGATAACAGCTTACAAGCGGAAAAGCTCAAGACAGAGCTAATTACATAGCCAACATGGCTTACAATGCATCTAAGTAGCAGCCTACTAGCGGAAGTTACACATCGGGGGAATCCTCACTAAAAGAGGATCGACCTACTGGTTCTAACAGAAACTGTGCGATGTAATGATCTGCGACCAAAGATCTGTAGCAAGTAGGGTGTTCTTATAAAATGAACAGCCCGCCATGTCTACAAGACCTATGCGACGTTATGTTCAAGATCCCAGGATCTGACAAGGCCTCTGTCTGATCAACACCCCAAGAGATGTGCCTGAGGAACCACCTGTTCCAGCGAAGGACAGGCAAGGAACAACTCCTAGGGCAAGAGGCTTCTTGTCCACGGAGACGAGCACAATGGCTCGCCACCCCGAGTTCAAGAACGTGGTGGCGAATGATCATCCTCCGGGAAAGCTAGAGGAGAAATCCGCCGTTCATTACGAATTGGTAGCAAGGTCAGTACGGCGCTGCACCTCGCCGGGAGGCGGCCGGAAACATGACCTGCAAGCATAATAGACGAAGAAACTTCTTCGAGCAAGCATGAGGTATTATCTGCATCTTATTTATGATAGTTATAAAGATTAATAAGCCTTGTAAAGCGGATCTTGGAAGCTATTTCTATGGCAAAAAGAACAAACTCAGTTTTCACAACTTGAAACTGCCATGAATCAACGAAAGATAAGCGTTGAAGCCAAAAGTCGTAGGGACTCACGGCAAGCCACATTGTGGGATGAAGAACCCAAGTAGCAGAAGGCAGGGTTTATATAGACCCTGTTGAGACTCTTCAGTTGCCTAGATGAGTCAGCAAAACTTGGAAAAGGGGGTAAGAATCAATCACTTACGCCTTGGAAAGAGGTAACAATCAATTACCCTACTAAAGGCTACGACGATTCGGTTGCGTATCCTAAATAATGACGGATGGTCATGATACGGATGGACTTCCCAAGGAAAGCGTGCTTATCTAATGAGCAATTAGCGCAAAAATCAAGGCAGAAAATCAATAGCTGACGTCATAAATTGATATGCACTGAGATATTCGAGCAAATCCCGGGACGGGCAAAACAGGCATTCAAATTCTTTTTGAAAAAAAAGGGGGGAGAAACCCTAGCAACATTACAGTAATGTTTTAGCATTTTGTTCAACACAAATTTGTTATTGTTTAAAACAAGCCTTTCACTAGGGAGTCATCAGGAGTAAACTGGCGTGACAAGTTTGCCACTTGCTCCACTTCTTGCTTCAATCGCTCATAGTTGGCGCTCATTTCATGGAAGAGCTTCACAGCCTCTTCAGCCTTCTGCTTTTGGTGCTCCACCTTCTGCTCCTCAGCTGCGAGGTTATGGAAGCCGCGCGAATCTGGGTGACTCTTTTGATAAGATAACCAATACCCAGCTTGCCTTGGAATTTGGCGTGAAGGTTTTGACACATGCCGAAAAGCAGCTCCGCGCTCTGAGGAGAGATGGTCGCAGGTGTGGCCGCAGATAGCTGCTCCAAAATCCAGATGGCTCTGGTCAAAAACAGCCTTCTTTCGAAGGGCCCTATCTCCAGAGATCTCACAAATGATTGAGGATAGGAGAGACGCATCCAAACCAGCCAGTCCACATCAGCTTGCTTCAACCCTAAGCAATGTTAAACCAAGTTAGATTATCGAACTTGTAAATGAAGAATGCGAGATGCGAACAACAATCAGAACATACCAGTTCCTTCAAGGATCTCGCACAAAGAAGGAATGCGCATTGTTGGGGCGGCTGAAGACTATCCTCGCTCCATTGCCCTCCTGTCAGATGCGAGCTCTAACTCCTCATAGTTGGTAGGAAGGGTATAAGCCGCACCAGGTGCGATTGCAGCTCCGACCTGCGAACTCCAAAAGTTCCACGCAGGAATAGCCACTGCAGGCTCAATCATCGTCGAAGGCATAGCAGCGGTAGAAGTTGCAGCTTGATCAGGGATGCCTTCAGGTGCGATAGCATCAGCAGCATCTGCTTCTGTTTCCTTAGCAGCAGCATGGGCATCTTCCTCCATCAACACGGTGTCAGCTTCGGCATCGTCAGAAACCTCAATGATGTCCTCGAAGGGCTCTCCCGCATACTCAGAAGCTGCGACGGGCTTCTCAGTAAGAGAACATGGCACCGGGACATAGGATGCAGAAGGTTGACTCCTTTGTTCCAACATGGCTTCATCAGCATTGCCTGCGATACAAGATACGATGATGTGAGGTAACTTGTACTGCATAATATTTTATTATCGTATCAATAAGCCAAGAGTTGGCACCTCCACGCGAGGGTGGGATTGCAGCATCTGCATCGTAGGCTAAAGACGCGGAACCATGGCCTATTAATGTATCTTCATTAAGTATATCTTTAAGCTGAGCATGACCTGGGGCGCAAAGAAACCAGTCATGATTATGTTTGGGTTACTAAGCCTAGTTCACAAGTGTTTACCTGAAGGTTCACCGCATTTGCTTACTAGCCAGCGGCGAATGTCAGCTTTCGACAAGCCGTGCTTTAACACACCAACAATCACATCTCGGTAAGTTACCGCAAGATTAAAAATCTCACCTTCGTTACCACCTGCGATCTCTTCGAAGTCTGCTTGGACTTGCTCTAAGGCGGCCACATCCTCTTCGGGAGTTTCATCCTCCTCGTCAACTTCAGGAGCTGCCTCTTCTGGAACCGCATTGCCCTCATCGGTTGGACGCACTAAGTCGTCGACATGTTGCTCTTCTAGGATCCTTTGCTTTACGCGTTCAAGCTCCTCTTCTTCTCGCTTTCTTCTTCTTTCATCAGCCTCCGCAGCTGTTCTCCTGGACTCGGCAAGGATGTCCTCGCTTATGGTTTCGTTGGAAACACCAGAATGAGAACCCCTCTTCTGCCTCTTGGCCAGAAGGCCACTGATGGTCTCGTCATCATCATCTGCAAAGGAACAATTTGTTCAATCAAGATTGCAAAAAGTTAAGATAATGAGAAGAGAAGTACGATTGAGATACCTCCTGACGCTTCCTCTTGTATCTCATCTCTCTCTCTGTCTCAGACATCTTCGATTCTTTCCTCTTCTTCATGTCCTCTCGCCTCCCTTCTCTCCTCCTCCTCTTCCTCCTGGTCAAACGGAACAAAGGTCTCCACTGCGAGCTCTTTCTGCGCTTTGCTTGGCATGCGACCTTTGCCCTTATCCTTGGAAGTAAGGGATCTCGCAGGAGGAGAAGTTGGAGCGCTCCTAGGGGAAGAGATTGTGATTCCTCTTTGTCTGGGCCTCTTCGCTCTTGGGGCAGCAGTTTCCGGGGGAGAGGGATCGTTCCTAGGTGGAGACAAGGCTGGAGTGTTCTTTATCGCGAATCAGCAAAACCATCGCACATTCTCAATGCGCGTGGCGTAAGGTCTGGCTTTGAACTCTTCCCGATTGTCGCATACCAGGCTCCAGACGCACTTAGGAAAGTGAGTTCCAAACCACCTCGCAGCCCTGCCGCTATTGCGCTCTTCCTCCGCACCTGGGGGACACCATTTACTGGGCCTAAAAGGATTGGGGGCGTAAGAAGGCCACCGCTCGAAGACCCACATAGTCAGGAAGGCAATTTTGACATAGGACAGCACGTCGAGACGACCGCGCGAGTCTTTAATTGCAACAACTATTTGATCTAATATGTGGTACAGCGTACCCAAGACTAAGGGCCCAAGTGCAACTTTCTGACCGAGGGTCAGTTTCACAGCAAGAGGAAGAACATGATAAAAGACCCCATCATGCGGATGGCCATCGATCAAATACCTCGACAACCAAGCGCAGAGGAAAGCACATAGGGTCAAGTTATAACCCTTGCCATTCACATAGTTTTTAGCCTTCGGGTTCCGCCTCAAAATCTTCTTGGTGATACTACTGTTCGCATAATCGCGAAAGAAGTATTGCACCCACTTGTTCCAGGTATTCTTCGCATATGTGTCAACCAACTGCCAGTCGGGAAGAAGTTCTGTGGGAGTCCACCGGGTGGAAATTTTCTTCACCTCTGACAAGCACTCCTCCATCTGCTTGTACAAGGCAATCTCTGCATCAGTTCTCAAGGGACTCAAAGGATCCACCTCACCCACAGGGGACATATCATACAGCATGTGCACATCTTCAAGAGTGGGGGCAGCCTCGAACTCAGCAAAGTGAAATGTGTGAGTCGGAGGCGAGTAACGCGAGAGAAGGTTTAGAAGCATGGACTGGTCCAGCTTCACGGCAGCACCCTTCATAGCACGAACTGCGAAATATATGCCAGCATCGTTTAAAGCAATGGCATGATTGGTCAGTATATGGTCAATCCACTCATCCATGAAGTCCAATTTCTGAACAAACGCTTGAGTGGAAATCGCAGTGTACGGGAAAAACCCATTTTCGACCCCCAATCGAACTACGTCCTTGGAATCAATCCATTCGAGCATGGCCGCGTTAACTGGAGGGGTCAACGTTTGCAATTCGTCAGCAGAAACTGGGATTGGCGGGTTCTTCACCTTAACCCTAGCATGGTAAAAGTCTTTGCCACCCAGATAGGGGGCTTTTCGCCATAAGGTCTGGGGGAGATCAGGTATTTCTTCGACCTCCTTAATGGGTTTGGTTCCTTTTGTCTTTGCCATTCCTGCGGAAAAGCAAGAAAAAAGGGGGGAGAAATACACATACTTTAGTTTGAATTTCAAGATTCAGTTCAAGGCATACGAGGATTTATTGGAAGAAAGATGAACAGTCCAGTGTCAATTTTGGAGTTTGAAGTTCAGAATCGTTTGCATTATTGGGAATTTCAGAAACCCTACATTCAAAATCCTTACAATCTGGGGATTAATCAAGGTTGGATTCGAAGAGCAAAGACTCCTTCATAGTTTTCAGTGGATAATATGTTTCGGAGAGTCATGGGTTTGCAGATCCAACACAGTTCAAAGCATATATCGGTACATTAAACAAAATTGAACAAGGCCAACCTTGTTTTGGTAAAGCTTGCTTGGATGCGCACAGTTGAAGAAGACGATTGACAAGAGAGAATTTATGATTGATTATCTGAATCTGCTCTTGAAGGCTTCCGGGTATCACTCACTTTAAGAAAAAGAAGTGATGCTTTGCAACAATGGAGAGTACAGAGTATTTATCCAAAAACAATGAAGGGTTGCGTCCTTTCAGTAGTCGAATCGCAACCGTCACCGTCGAATCGCGCAATCACAGGACAAGCTGACGTCACGCATAAAAGCCTAAAAGACCAGACGACACGACTCTAGGGGTTTAGTTCATAATGGAACCCACGGGGGCTGAACTTGCGCGTATTTGAATTGGTGCGTGGCGGCGACGCGTACGTTGGTTCCTGCGCATGGAAGCCTATCCGGCTATGAGTCTTCACGCGCAGAAAGGGGGCTAATGTAGATAGTGCTTTCTGAACAGACAGATCTTAGCCACGTGGAAATCATCCAGCACACCATATTGTGCTCCACACACACTGGATCACCAGCCGCGCTGATCCACGTGGGGGCTGCGAGACAGGGCCCTCGCATACCACTGCACGGGACTTGTAGGGACTTAGTGGTCTTGAGGCTAGAGTAAGTCCTGTCGCGTGCGAGCCAAGCTCGCGCGCGACCCTTAGTAACTGCTTTTGAGAGATTTATGGCACGAGCTCCATAAACCCGGTCAATCCGGTCAAACCCGGTCAACCCCATAACGGTTCCGGTATACGCGGATAACGTGCTGTAACGGTCCCTATATACGCGGACGAACGTGCCGTTGTGGTTAAGCTAATTAAGCCGCCATTGATGGGCGCATTAACCACACTACAACGGTCACATTCTCCGTTATATATATAGGACGTTAACCCTTCCATACAAGGAGAACGACCCGAGATACGCGAAAGCTCTGCCAGAATCCTGTCTCTCTCTCACACAGTACTACTGCCTTACTCTCTCCCTACTCACAACCCAGCATTTCCTGTGCCATTTTCTATTCTCTGCCCTTGGTGTACACAGAGTTCTCTCTGCCGGATTCTCTTGCACACAACTACCAAGCCCTATATTCTCTCAAAACTCCCCAAAAATTAGAATCTTCATAATTTCTACCAAGTTATGCTAGGAGATCCATATTATGAGGCTAGGAAGCTCAAGAGCAACCTCAATATCATCATTTAACGTATAAATTCATCTTGTTGTGGTTTAATTTTCATCTCTTTCATCTAGATTATACATGCATGTCATCAAAAATATGTTTGTTGCAAGATTCATGTAAGAAAATATTATGTATTGTGATGTGTATGTGATTTAGGCATTGTTGTAGTGTACTTTCACATCTTGGTAGGAAATTTCTTACATGCAACAAATTTTGAGCTATGGAAAATCACAAATCTCATATTTTGAGCCTATTTTCACGAAATCGGGAAAAATATTTAAACATTTCAGAAAATTATGAAAAACTTACAGTTTGTGTATTTATATGTTATGTTTTTACAGTAAAAATTTCAGAATCATTGGAGTTATATTCAATTTTTAATCGGCCAAATACCTGTTCTGTTTTAACAAGCTGTCCAACCCCAGATCAGTGTGGTTTTTCATGAATTTCATGTACTTATTCTTCTTCAAATCTCACCAAATTTGGATATGTTATTTCCATACATGTTAGCTACCTACTGTAAAATTTTCATAATTGTTTGAATTAGTATGAATATTTTATGAGTTTATTTCCAATGCTGCTATCAGCCTCTGTTTTCGTGTCAAAACATATCCGAAATATTATGTTTAAAAAATTTAGAAAACTTTATAATATTTGATATTACAGTATGTTATGGGTAAACTCTTTAACTATGCGCCGTAACAATTTCAATTCCCGGATTATTATTTTGAATTAACTATGAATTTTTGTACTAGCGATAGTTACACTTTGCCTATAAGCATAATTTAGAAGTTTATCAGGTTTATTAGAGCTAGCTTGTATAAGTTACTTTTTAGCTCAATAGATGTCATATTTCTCTTATGTGCTGCATTATACATTTCATATGCATCTAATAAGACGTTTAAGGCTACACAAGCATATGAATATGTGAAAAAGTTAGTTTATTTGCATTAATAAGATTAGTGTCGTTTAGCTAGGTGATTATGTGTTATATTTGAAATGATTTCGTGCTAAGTGATTATATGTGTGATTCATAGCCTAATTAGCAATCTAGATGACGTTGGAGTAGATGCTCATGAGCTTAAAGTTGGTTGAATTTGGATTAAGAAATATAAAACGAATGGTTTAAACTCGCAAGGTGAGTTACCCTACCTCCCAATGTTTGTACCTACCCTCAAGTTTCTTACGAATTTATGTATGTTCATGTTGTCCCAACTAGTATGTATGTATGCTTTTAACGAGAGTGAAATATTTATGCCCCCATGGATGCTAACAAACAAAATAAACATTTCATTAGATAAAACACGATTTCAGAAAGGCCACGGTACCCGAGTGAAACCCCCTGTTGGGTATAGGCAGGCTACAACCCTTTTGCCGGGGCAATATAAGCAGGCATGCATCGGCTCACGGGTCGCCGCGATGGACATGTCCCTACGTTATGTTAAGTCACGACGGTTATCACGGGCCAATAAGATAAGACACTAAGAAAACATGTTCAAGTACGTTATGATCTCTACGAGAGACAAAGAAATTTTCCTACTAGGAACAATGTGATTTTACACGACTCAAGTTATGCTTCACGTTATGCTTTCTTTATGTTACAATTTATGTTTAGGAATGCCATGATATTTCAAGTTTCACAAGTATATGTATGTATGATTATGCCTTCTGTTCATGACGCTCCATGGGAAAGTTAGCCCCTTTTTGTTTTAAAAACCTACGGAGGGGCGTAGATGAACTCACTGAGCTAGTTGAGCTCATCCCTTTAAAATTAACTTTCTTTTCAGGTTATAAGGACACGTAAGAAGCAAGAAGTATCTTGAAGTTAACTTGTTGTGTTGTCTTGTTGGACGGATGATGTTTATGTGCTTAAACGTTGCAAATATGTTAGGAGACTTAGAGAAAGTGTACAATACATGTTCTTAACTTTTTTGTTAGAATGTAAAATTTATGTAATTATGTATACACGACCTTGTATGAGCCCTTGTATGATACTTAGAACATCTCCCGAAGTTTATGCTCTGCTTACGTTATGAGTCGAGAGGACTAAATGTAAATAATTTCCAAGTTATAACCTTTTATTTTCAATATTTTGATTATGTTTCAAGTCGATATGTTTTTTTTTTCATGACGATTCCAAGTAATTATTTAGTTACGCTTTCGCAAAAGTTTCAAAAGGAGATTTCAACCATTATTTTTTTAAATTGAATATTTAGCCTCTCGACGAGTCAAGGCCTCACCGGCATGTCGCGTCCTCCTCCCGTTAACGCAAAGTTTTATTAATCGCTAATCGGGGTCGGCGGGAGGGGGATGTGACGTTAGATGTATATATGGTTGGGGGATTGTGATATCATGTCCCACATCAGAGATTTGTGAGATTTGACATATGGTATATGGTAAACCTTGTGGATTACTACTATCACCTTCAAGTCTTAAGCATTTTTATACGGTGGTACGGGTAAAGAAGTTGTTGGGACAGTAATCCACGGGTGTTACTGTAGGGTTTTGATCATGGATGCGCAACGGAAAAACAAACTAACATAATCCATGCAATACCCTCCAAGGATCACAAGTCAAGAGACATAACGATGGTAAGAGAAGAAATCAATAACACACCTTAGGGTTTCTCCTTTGATGACTTCAAACGCGAATTGTGTCACGTTCTCTGTAGTTGATCCACGCCTAGAGTTGAATCCTAGATCTTCCCAATCCTTTGTGCTAGCCCGGAATGAGAAAGAGGAAGAAAAAATCACGCAAAACGAGACAACAAGGAGGTCTCGGCCTCCTTGTGGGCCGACAGGGACGGGCGGCGGCAAAGGGGGGCGGCGGTCCCTCTTTGCTTGCTTGATCTCTCCTTTTTGTTCTCTCCCACTCAAGTTATGATCAATAAGGTCATAAGTGTGGGAAGGAAGGAAGGATTTTCCTTTATATAGTCCAACAAATCCTTGCCAACTACCTAAAGGACCCATTCTAGTCCTACTAGAATTCGATTTAGTCCCTTCCTTGCAAATTAATCCTACTAAGTTTGCAAGGTGTTGCAAAGTGATCCTTCTAATTAATTAATTCTCAATTCTAGTGCAAATCTATATAGCGTGTGAACCCATAGGTTCTATCTAGTTAGTAGCAACAATTTACTAATATGGAGCGGTTTCTAGCAAAACATCCATTCTAGCCAACTAATAGAATAGTCATCTTGACAAAACCGTGTACAAGTATTTGTATCATCCCTTTGTCTCTATATCCGGATTGGACACGAGACATACAAGTCACACTCGTATATCTAATCCATAGTTTCTCGATCCATGGGAATAGCCTTATTCGTGCAAATAACATCAATATCCCATATTGATTTATTTGAGTCTGGCCAAACATTCTATAAGCACTATCCCTCGAGTGGCCTAGGATATTTGCTCCCGTTATGTGGGAGGGAATAATTATATCTACGTCCACTACGATCTCTAAGCTTGCTTCTTATTGTATCCGGTACACGCCTTTATAACTATCCAGTTACGGTGTAGCGTTTAACGCTACCAAAATCACAATAATCCACAACTAGAATATCAGCGACTTCAAGTCTAAGGATGACAATACCATTGCACCACGAGAAGCACTTGTTACTTATCATAACGTGTATGTAGCCTTCTCGGAGATGGGTCAATCCAGTGCGTCATTACCCTTATGCACACCTATATGTTGTGATATCTCCATATCAATCCAACCCCATACTAGTCTATAGATGATTGTCCCATTAATCATTATACTGGACTAGGGATATTTAAGATAAACAACACAATTGTAAATCAAAGTACTTCATTATATTAAATATCCAATAAATAATAAATGAATTTTCTAGCCACAAATAAATTCATACTAAACTAGATTGCCTCTAGGGCATCTATTCCAACAGTCTCCCACTTGCACTAGAGCCAATCTGGCGCATCTCGTATGCCCATGCTCCTAGTGTGCCCTTCATGCTTCCACTGCACAAGCGGCTTTGTAAGCGGGTCTGACAGATTCTCATCTGTGGGAATCTTGCATATCCGAACGTCTCCTCTATCGATAATATCTCGAATCAGATGGAACTTCCTGAGCATGTGCTTGGATTTCTGGTGTGACCAGGTGAAACAACCCCCTTTATCCGGCTCAGGACGAGACCGGGAGGGCGATGCTTAATAGAACTGGCGGAGATCAAAAACAATATAATCCACAACACATATTTATAACATTAAACAACTATATTAAACTTTAAGTCTTTCATACTAGCTGATTACTATTACAAACAAATTAACTAACATTTATATATCAACTAATGGTGGCGTTCATATTCTAAGTGAGTCTCGCCCCTTCTATTCCTAAATTCTCCAGCTCCTAAACCTGCGGTGGGAAGGAAAACAACAACCGCAGTTTCGAAAATCAGCAAAAATACTGAGCGAGATACACCTTAGCATGTAAAAACAGGAAGTACGAGATATGTTGCTGAATCATGAGTTATATAAAATAACAGTAACAGAGTATAAGTAAAACAATATAAGAGTTTGCAGCGGCGATAACCAATTATGAATGTCGCAAGAGTAAAACCACTTATTTAAATTTCAACCCGTCTTACTTTTCCAACATTGGGGCAAATAATTTCAATGTGTCGCGCTGTAACCCGGGTAGACCAGAACAAAGTAAAAGATGGTACTGGTTTATAGGGGGTGTAAGAACCCAAACCTCTCTACCAAGCGTTGTGGATTGCATTCCGCGTCCCGCTAGCCACCATGACCACATCTGACATTCTAGACCTTAAGTGTTGCAACACCCTCCTAAGAGCGTCAATCAAAGGAGTGGTATCTAGAAGCAGTACTCCATCCTAAGGCGAAAGGATTCGGGGGCACACGGAGTCCCGCATTTTAGGGTTTAAAACCCAAGGGATCGAAACCCGTGATAAGTAACATAACTGGTTCCGGTACAGGCGAATACTTCCACTTCACTATATTAGTGATTTATTATTTATCGTGTGACAGTTTCAAAGAAACCATTCCGAAACGTAAACAAATTCAAGTAAAACATGTGAATCACAAACACATTTTGAGACAAATTATAAAAATTAAATTCCGACACGAAAGAAGCTAGGAACACGAGGCTAAGCATGTACTCTCACCTTAAGTCGAGATAGCAATTCACAATCTTCACAGATAGTTGAAGTAGCCTATGTCTACGAACCCGTCGCCTACAATTTACAAGTATCTAGTCACAATGATGCTACTTCCAAATAAACTAATGCATGGATGTTTGTCTAGGTCAGGTACTAAGTTCATCCCAAATTATCCTAATAAACCGGTTTCAAGTGGCGTATGTGTCGGATACAAGCTCTACATTAATATCATTCTAAGTGTCACTAATGCACATATAATGATGCTCACATATCAAAATAATTCCAACAAATCATTAATAAATCCAAAATTTCAAGTTTTCTAAAATATTTGAAACTACAATTCTGGACCCTGACTTTAGAGCCACATATACCATATCAAAGCATCTCCTAAAATTGTGAAATTAATGTATAATTAACCTACTTGTGTCTACTTTCAGAAACACCAAGAAATTATTCATAGCTATTATAAAACGCAAGTTACAAAAATAACAAAAACAGCTATGCAGAGAAGAGTTTGGCAAAAAGTTTCAACTTGACAAGGGGATTACTACAACTTGCAGAATAGCAATAAAGCTCATCTTCTCCAGAATAAATCCCCTATATGTCTAGTTTCACCACAAGAAAGATTGGGTGCTATAAGTTACTGGAAATGAGGGTTTCAATAAAAATGGAAAGATTGGTCCAGAAACATATTTTCAGAAAACATGCAACTTAAAATGAGCATATCTCCCTAACCAAAATAGCTATGGAGTTGATTTTTCTCTCAAAATGAAACCCTATGAGTCTAGTTTTAAAAAATGTAAGATTTGAAAATTTTACAGAGACAAAAGTTGAAGTTATATTACGCAACTTGAGAAACATATTTTTATACTCAAATAGAACCAATTAGACATACAAAAAGAGATAAAACAAGAGTTTTGGGGAACCATGTGAAGAATTTGAAAAACAAACAAGTTTAAAGTCTCCAATTCATGTTCTAGACACACATGCATCACAATCCAATAAATCACCAACAAGACATGATGTTAAACTAAACATGCACAAGCTATAAAAGAGATATAGGGTAAATAGTACTTACAATACCAGCCCCAAGAAGGAATAGAAGTGTTTGGAGGCCTTGGAAAGCTTGGGCCTTGATGAGCTTAAGATGCTTTCATGGAGGATTTGAAGAAAATGAGAAAAATGAATGAAGGAGATGAAGAAGATGATGATGGAGCTGAATTGATTGAGTTGTATCAGCCCCAAAGAGAGAGAGAGATATGTATTGAGAGTGATGGAGAGAATCAAGTGAGGGTAGGTGTGATGGTATGCATCATATAGTCATTGGATGATTAGTAAGAGTAATATTTTAATTGAGTTGACTTGGTAGTGGGTAAGGGGTTTGAGTGTGAAATTAAAAGTCTCCCAACAAGTTAGTTGGGGTAGAGATTGGATTAAAAGAAAAATGAGGGTTGCCATGAAAATACTAGAAATTGATGTATATACAAGATAACACAAACAAGATGGGTAAAAATGAAATTTTCATTTACTATCTAGCACATAAAAGATAAATTTTACACTAAAAGAAAATTACAAAATATCTCCAAATAAACTATTATGTCCTTAAATGTCAAAATGCACTTTTATAAAATTAAAGGACACACGTCAAGAGTAAATTTGAAATAGTACTATTATCATTTTTTTAAACAAAAATTATTTGTTTTATCGAAATTACAAAATAACCCTTAGCGAAAATACGGGGTATTACACCAGGGCTCCTTTGATTGCGCGATCGCCCCAGTGTTGTCACAATACACCTCAACTGGATCCGCAATGCTAGGAACCACACCAAGTTCAGAAACAAACTTTCTGATCCAAACAGCTTTCTTTGCTGCGCCATTTGCAGCAATGTACTCAGCCTCTGTTGTAGAATCAGATACCGTCTCTTGCTTGGAACTTTTCCAGCTCACCGCTGCTCCATTCAGGAAAAACACATATCCCGATTGTGATCTAAAGTCATCTCTGTCGATTTGGAAGCTTGCATCAGTGTAACCCCTTACACGCAACTCTTCCTCACCGCCAAATATCAAGAAAGCATCCTTAGTTCTACTCAAGTACTTTAGGATGTTCTTGACTGAAATCCAGTGACTCTCACCCGGATTGGATTGGTATATGCTTGTCATACTCAAGGCATATGACACATCTGGTCTAGTACATAACATGGCGTACATGATAGACGAGGCATAGGGAATTCTACCCATGCGTTCCTTCTCAATCTCATTGGAAGGACAACCACTCTTCGAAAGAGTGATTCCATGTGACATGGGCAAGAATCCCTTCTTGGAATCTTGCATGTTGAACCGCTTCAACACCTTGTCAATATATGTACTTTGACTTAGGCCTAGCATTCTCTTAGATCTATCTCTATAGATCTTTATACCGAGTATATAGGTTGCTTACCCTTCCATTAAGAAACACTTCCCTAGCCAATCTTTTACAGATTGCAGCATGGGAACGTCGTTTCCAATAAGGAGTATGTCGTCAACATACAAGACCAGAAAAGCTACAGAGCTACCACTAACCTTTTTGTAGACACAAGACTCATCTTTGTTTCTGATGAAGCCAAATTCTTTGACTACTTCATCAAAACGTCGATTCCAACTCCTAGAAGCTTGTTTCAATCCATAAATGAATCGTTGCAGCTTACAGACTTTGTTGGCTTGCTTTGGATCCTCAAAACCCTCCGGATGTATCATATACACGCCCTCGAGGAGATTCCCATAAAGGAATGCTGTTTTGACATCCATCTGCCAAATCTCATAGTCATGGTATGCTGCAATTGCAAGTAGGATTCGGATGGATTTGGTCATAGCGACTGGTGAAAAGGTTTCATCGTAGTCAATATCATGAATCTGTCTGAATCCTTTAGCCACCAATCGGCCCTTATAGGTGATCACATTACCATCCATGTCGATCTTCTTCTTGAAGACCCACTTGCACCATATGGGTCGCGCCCCTTCGGGTGGTTCTACCAAAGTCCATACTTTGTTGGTATACATGGATTCCATCTCGGATCTCATGGCTTCTAGCCACTTCTGAGAGTCTGGGCCTTTCATAGCCTCTTCATAGGTAGTAGGCTCATCATCTATGAGCATCGTGTCACCGGAATCGGTCACGAGAAGTCCATACCTCTCGGGTTCCTGGCGCACTCTACTAGATCTACGAAGCTCTTGTGTTACCTGAAAAGGCTGCTCCACAACTGTTTGTGGTTCCTGTTCATGTTCCATAATCGGTTCAGTGATTTGTGGTTGAATTTCTTCAACTTCTACAGTCCTCCCACTTGCTTCTTTAGAGACAAACTCTCTTTCTAGAAACACGCCGGTCCGAGCAACAAACACTTTGTTCTCGGTTGGATTGTAGAAGCAGTAACCCTTAGTTTTCTTAGGGTGCCCCACAAATTTACAATTGTCCGACTTTGGCCCTAGCTTGTCTCATTGTAAACGTTTTACATAGACATCGCAGCCCCAAATCCTCATGAACGAAAGTGTGGGACGCCTCCCACTCCACATCTCATGTTGTGTCTTCATGACTGGTTTAGATGGAACACGGTTAATGGTGAAAGCTGCACTTAATAGAGCGTGGCCCCAAAACGATAATGGAAGATCAGATTGACACATAATAGATCGAACCATATCCAATAGGGTTCGATTCCTCCTCTCAGACACGCCATTCCATTGTGGCGTTCCGGGTGGAGTGAGTTGGGACACGATCCCACACTCTCTAAGATAGTCGTCAAACTCTTGGCTCAAGTATTCTCCGTCACGATCCGATCGTATAGCCTTGATACTTTTTCCAAGTTGCTTCTCTACTTCATTCTTGAACACTTCAAAGGATTCGGATTTGGCCTTCATAAGGTACACAAATCCATATCTACTGTAATCATCAGTAAATGTAATGAAGTAGACATAACCACCCCTGACAGGCGTGGCAAATGGCCCACACACATCGGTATGTATGAGCGCCAATTGCTCACTAGTCCTCTCAAATTTCTTATTGAAAGGGGACTTTGTCATTTTTCCCAATAAACAAGCCTCACATGTCTCATATGATTCAAAATCAAATGAGTCTAGTAGTCCATCCTTATGGAGTCTAGATACACGTTTCTCGTTATATGGCCTAAACGACAGTGCCATAAGTAAGCAGGATTTAAATTATTTATTTTAATCCTCTTGGTATTAATGTTGTAGACAGGATTGCTTAGATCAAGGACATACAGTCCATTAAATAATTGCGCACATACTGAATATTATTCAAATAAAAGGAACAACAATTGTTCTTTATTGAAATAATAAAACCTTCCTTGTCCAAACAAGAAATAGAAATAATGTTTCTGTTCATAGCAGGCACAAAATAGCAATTATTTAATTCTAAAACTAATCCCGAAGGCAGAGATAGCTCGCACACGCCCATGGCCAACGCAACAACTTTTGCTCCATTCCCAACGCGTAGATCTATCTCCCCTTTAGCCAATCTTCTACTTCTCTTTAGATCCTGCACATTTTGACAAATGTGAGATCCACATCCAGTATCTAATACCCATGATGTAGAGACAATTAAATTGACATCCACAACAAAAATACCTGGTGGTGGTGGAATCACTATTCCAGGCCGCTTGTCCTCCAGATATTTTGGGCAGTTCCTCCTCCAGTGTCCAGGCTAACTGCAGTAGTGACATTCACCTTTAGTCACACCTTTGTCAATGCCACCAACAGGCTTAAGGGCAGGCTCCTTGGACTTGGCAACTGACTTGCCTTTGCCCTTGGAGGATGAGGCAAACCTTTTGCCCTTTCTTTTCTGCACCATCATAATGACCTTGACCTTACCCTTGTTGATGCTTTATTCAGGTGTCCTCAACATATTGAGAAAATCTGGCAGTGGTTTCACGATCTCGTTCATGTTATAGTTCATGATGAACTGTCGATAACTCTCGGGCAACGATTGCAACACGAGATCGGTTGCCAACTCTTGGCCGACCGGGAACCCCAGTCGGGCGAGATTCTCCAAGTACCCGATCATACGGAGTACATGGGGTCCCACCGGGTTCCCTTCTGCCAGATAACACTTGAACAATGCCTTAGAGATCTCATACCTCTCAACCCTTTCCTGCTCTTGGAAGAGCTGCTTCAGATGCTCGATCATATCGACATCATTCATGTTTTCGTGTTGCTTCTGAAGCTCAGAAGTCATGGTTCATAGCATCAGTCAGGCCGCATCATTAGCGTCATCAACACGCTTTTGATATGCCTTTAGGGCTGCAGGTGTTTGGTTCTCTGGACCTTCTGGAACATGCTCCTCTATTGTGTACAGTTTCTTCTCTTGCTTGAGAACGATTCTCAAGTTTCTGTACCAATCAAGGAAGTTGGTTCCAGAGAGCTTGTCCTTCTCAAGGACAGATCGTAGGGAATGTTGTGAACTCGATGAATTGTTTGCCATTTGGAATTTTACAAAAGGAAAATACGTAAGTTTTAGTTTTTGTGAATTTTTTGACTGTATTCAATAATGGCTAGTTTATCAAATATAACTCCCACTATTTTTCTACGGATTAATAACCCTCAAGATATTAATGCGGAAAATATCCATATATTTTCTAGTGGGCCAAGATCCATGTTTCATCTCCTTATGAGCTTGCTTTGGCAAGTCACCCATAATTTGACTACTTTAGGTAGGAACAATTTCCAATTGCATCCCTTATGCAACTCTTGGTTCAATTGGGCAAATAACTCCTTACTTATCCATCCGTATGGAAAATCCCAATTGATTGCCTCTAGGTTTTTAATCATATTAATAGCCTAGTTGTGTTCAACCTCTTATTTAAACAATTGCACATTACTAGCTTGTGCCATCGCATTCCATCATTATGAACAAAGTCGCCTTGCTTTGGCACGCACGAACTTGATAAATCATGATGATAATGAGTGTTTAAATAACGAGAAGGCAAGAACACAATATTTGAATTTTGAGGGATTTTAAATTCAATTTTTAATTGTTTTGTTGATCAATATCAACTAATTTATCTATTTGAGCTTGTGCACAACTCCAAATAATAGATCCGGGTTGTCTAATTATCTTATTATCCTAATTGCATGCATCATCCATACACCAACCACAAAAAAATAAGACAATAAAATAAACAACCACAAAACTGAATAAAACGTGATGTGAATATGGCCTTTTCTAGACTAAGATAATTCCAAGCCAATGGAATTATCTATGAACCCTAAAAGCAAACACATCTCCATGCGTCTTCATCTTTTGGTCCATCCACCATAGTCATGTGGAATGCTCCATGCTCCATCTTTTAAGGCTCTTTTGTCTTTGGGCTTCTTTTCTTCAATCTTGGCTAACAATCTACTTTATCTAGCACTGGCTAACAACTATACTAAATAAAATAAATCTCACAAGTTGAGAAAAAAATGGCTCGTCGGCCATAAAACCCTAATTAATTATTACAATTAATTGATCAGCTCGCAGGCTGTAAACCAAACCACAAAAAATAAACATCCACATCAAACCACATCCTAAGGCCATATCCAATCACCATGCGATATGCACATAAACAGTTAAAATCCAATTTTAACGCGCTTGGTCAATTTTAATTGATTTTAGGATATTCTGGGGTTAAAACGGTCCATAGGGCCCAACAATCAAATTGCCCGGGCCCAAAAAGAGAACCGCAAAGGCCTTGGGCCGGCCGGCCCCTAGCCCACGCGGCTAGGCCGCGGGCTAGGGCTGCCCCGGCCCCTAGGCCGAGCCTTGCTTGGGCGGCAAGCAAGGAGGGGTGGTCCCTAGGGGGGCCGAACCTCCTTTGTGAGTTGTTTCCAAAACAACTCCCTTGCTTGGTGCCCAAGTTTGGTTGTTTCCTTGTATGGGAAGAACTCCTTCTTTCCATAGGATGCCCAAACCCTAGATCTAAGATCCTAAAATTTCTCAAACTCACTAATTCATGCATCCAATGTAAAACTAGGTCTTGTTATGATATATTATTGACAAATTGCATCATATGCTTGATTTTTCTTGTTTTACGCGATAAGCAATAATTTTAAGGTGTAAAACTATCAAAACGTAACACATAAACCACGTTTATGCTCTATGACCTGTGGCTCTGATACCACTATAGGATTTTGATGCGCAACGGAAACACAAACAAACATAATCCATGCAATACCCTCCAAGGATCACAAGTCAAGAGACATAACGATGGTAAGAGAAGAAATCAATAACACACCTTAGGGTTTCTCATTTGATGACTTTAAATGCGAATTGTGTCACGTTCTCTATAGTTGATCCACGCCTAGAGTTGATCCTAGATCTTCCCTAACCTTTGTGCTAGCCCGCAATGAGGAAGAGGAAGAAAAAATCACGCAAAACGAGACAACAAGGAGGTCTCGGCCTCCTTGTGGGCCGACGGGGACGGGCGGCGGCAAAGGGGGGGGGGGGGCGGCGGTCCCTCTTTGCTTACTTGCTCTCTCCTTTTTGTTCTCTCCCACTCAAGTTATGATCAATAAGGTCATAAGTGTGAGAAGGAAGGAAGGAGTGGCCTTTATATAGTCCAACAAATCCTTGCCAACTACCTAAATGACCCATTCTATTCCTACTAGAATTCGGTTTAGTCCCTTCCTTGTAAATTAGTCCTACTAAGTTTGCAAGGTGTTGCAAAGTGATCCTTCTAATTAATTAATCCAATTAATTAATTCCCAAATCTATTTCAACTCTATATAGCGTGTGACCCCATAGGTTCTATCTAGTTGGTAGCAACAATTTGCTATTATGGAGCGGTTTCTAGCAAAACATTCATTTTAGCCAACTAATAGAATAGTCATCTTGACAAACCTTGTACAAGTAATTGTCTCATCCCTTTGTCTCTATATCCGGATTGGACACGAGACATACAAGTCACACTTGTATATCCAATCCATAGTTTCTCGATCTATGAGAATAGCCTTATTCGTGCAAATAACATCAATATCCCATATTGATTTATTTGAGTATGGCCAGACATTCTATAAGCACTATCCCTCGAGTGGCCTAGGATATTTGCTCCTGTTATGTGGGAGGGACAAATTCTATCTACGTCCACTACGATCTGTAAGCTTGCTTCTTATTGTATCCGGTACACGCCTTTATAACTACCCATTTACGGTGTAGCGTTTAACGCTACCAAAATCACAATAATACACAACTAGAATATCTAGCGACTTCAAGTCTAAGGATGACAATACCATTGCACCACGAGAAGCACTTGTGACTTATCATAACGTGTATGTAGCCTTCTCGGAGATGGGTCAATCCAGTGCGTCATTACCCTTAATGCACATCATGATATCTCCATATCAATCCAACCCCATACTAGTCTATAGATTATTGTCTCATTAATCATTATACTGGACTAGGGATATTTAAGATAAACAACATAATTGTAAATCTAAGGACTTCATTATATTAAATATCCAATAAATAATAAATGAATTTTCTAGCCACAAATAAATTCATACTAAACTAGATTGCCTCTAGGGCATCTATTCCAACAGTTACACTAATCCTTCCAACAATGAAGGATTACCAATTTTTTCATTCATATCCTTCATGTAATCAATGCAGTTCATGACAAGTTTAGTGTGCACTGTAAAATTTCCTGATAACATTCCCATATTCCTAAACTTCTTCTTACCTATATGTGGAAGCTTGAAGTTATTGTGACCCCTAGCACCCAATATCTCATTCATTACCAATTTGAGATCTAAGAACACATTGTCAATTGTTCTATCACATTGTCCTTCATGTGCCATCTGTACTGCATATGTGAGATCCTCTTTTATCTTTTTGTGCATTTTACTTTAAAGGCTTTGAATTGATTTGAATAACCCCAAATCTAGAATGTTGCAGTCAGGTGACTTAGCTGGTTGATTTATATGCTTCATGTTGAATCCATCACTTTGTGCAGCTTCTATGAATTTGTCATCTGTATTTGACACATAAGGTGTTGCATTGTCTTGCTGAATGTGAATGTCATTAGACATATTATGTGGCCACTTTGACTTAATCTCTGGTATGATTTTGTTGATTAGCATGTCACTCATGACCTCCTCAGTGACATATGCTACTGCTTTGAGTTCAATAGTGCTTGCTGGTCTGTTAACTGATGATCTCTTTGCTGCTACTTCTTCCACAAATGGCCACACACCTATCTTGTCATCCCACATGCCATACACATGCATCCCTACACAACACATGAACATTACTTTACCTATAAAGTGTTTGGATTGGCAATCATCATATGGTACTGTCTCTAGTAGTAGCAGAATGTAAGTGTCTTTCAATTTCTGATTGCAGAACCACTTCTCATCTATATGCACTATGTTATCCATGCTAATGTATGTGATCACACATTCTGAATTGATCACTAGTACTTATAGAAAGCATCTCAATCTGGCTATTTTGTGTGCATATGTTAGTGCATGGTGCTCATATGATGATCTACTCTTTAATGCACCATCATTTTATCCATCTCCATATGGATGTTTGACCCACATCATAATTCACTGCAATTTGGTACGATGATTGAAAAGATTACTACACACATTCAACAGATTACTACACACAATTGAACAGATTACTACACACATGGGTTAAAAATGTAGCTCCCCATTTCTTTAAGAAATAGATTTTGGATTTTGACATTTTTGACACTAGATTGAGTATGCAGAGTATGGCATTAACACAATGTAACTCCATACTCAATCACCGAATTCTATCATGACACGAGTTCTTAGAATTGGCGTAAATAAAAAAAATAATGAGCGGGGGTGAAAGAATCACTTACAAGCTTCTTGTCTGATAGTGTGCCTATCTTCCTTGAGAATGAGAGTAAATCTATCAATTGCTAGTGGACTCTATGGCTTCAAATTACCCTTCTGCCTTGATTTAACATCAATTGATGTTCCATTACTTGCTACTTCATAGACTCATTTCTATATAACGTAAATGGTCTTATTATCAACTTGGAATTTCTCTGTTGCTTCTTTGAAAAGACCCTTGGTTGGTTTTATGCTTGAGAAGCCAAGAAGAATGAAATCTTTAATATCAACTCTCTCAGCTTCTGTGAGTTATTTTTTCCCATTTCATGTACCGACTTTGTTGATTTTGCAGGTAATGTGGAGGAGAAGAACCTGTGGTGATGATGTTGGTGATGAAGCTGGTGGTGAATTGCAAGAAAGAGGGCGATGATGAACTTGGAGATGAAGCAGGTGATGTATTCCCAGAATATTTGTTGTTGAAGCTACTGAACAATCTGGAGCTGCACCATCATCTTCCTCCTCCCATTCTATTTTTTTGTTTATTCTGTTTTGGATAGATCTTCATGAACTTTTTGCTGTCTTCATGAAGAAACTGGGCGGATTCTGTTTTGCTTGTGTTTGTAAGGACTTGTATTGATAGGTGTTGTAAAAGGAGCTTGAAGAGGGTCTATAAAATTTGAATTTTTGTGTTTTACTTTTTCGTCCCTTAATTTGGAGGTAACTATTAAAATTTTGGACACCCAAATTAACTAGCCATTGTACAACTACTTTACATGACTGATGTTAATTTGGTTGTGCTTACATCACCCTCATTGAGAGGTAGATCAGGTTTTTAGACCTGAATTGATGGGTTTCTTAATCCTTATGGTGTCTCCACGAGAAAGAAAGTAAGGGAACATAGTGCTATTCAATAATCATCAAAGTCAAAACGTAAAGAAATTGAGATTACGGAAGACTTTTAAGTGACACGTAATAGATTTTTCTTAAAAACTTACCTCTTTGTCATCCATACTTATTTTTTTAGAGATTGGTTTGTCGTTAACCGGATTCGAACTCGGGACCTCATGTAGGAGCTTTGTCATCCATACTTCAGTATTGAAAACATATTTTACTTGCTATTTAAAATATATTTGCAATCTGTCACAAAATACAAAATGCATATAAATTGGTGCTCATTTTGCTGAACATATTTTGTTGCCGACTTGGCGAGTAAGTTCAGAAGAGAGAGAAGAACGGAAAAGGAAGAAAGGATCAAGAAAGTGGTCCACTGCAAAAAGGGTTCGTCTTTTTCCATTGAGGCACTCACTCCCACCAGAGAAAGATATCCTTCTCTCCCTCTGTAAAGTACAGCCACAAAACTAGCACTTAGATTCGTCTATGCCACGTGGCGTGTTCTGGGCTCCCCCATGCTTTCATTTAAAAACTGTATAGTGGCGTTGTTCCGCTTGTTCGTCAGATATGAAATCCTCCTTCTCAAAAAATGTGCGTGCCCCTTTCTTACTGGTTGTTCCTATTAGGGTAAAAGACACTTTCACCCCTTCTAGTTTAGAAAAGGAAACTTTCAACCCTTAAGTGTGCCGAACTTTAAGTACACTGATTGTATGGAATTGAGAACTGTCGCAAAAAATAGTCGCAAAAATAGTTTTTTAGAGACAAATTTGACCCTACATCATGCAAAAAATCTAATATATCATTAAATAATTCATACATTTTTCATAACTTAAGGGAAAATTATCCCAAAAAATATTTTTACTACCAGTTCTCAGTTCCATACTAGTTGTTTAACAACATGGGGTGTAAGTTTTCTGAAATACGACACACTGAAAGGGTGAAATGATCCTTTCTCAAACTATAATGGGTAAAAAGGTCCTTTAACAAAACTAGAGGGGTAAAAGCCTTTTACCCTTCCCACTACACAATATTGATGTGTTACTAGCGTTGCACATAAGACCATCCGCAGCAAGAGGGCTTGGCGAAGCACTATTATCCTCATTTGCCCCCCACATAACTTCTTAAATATTACAGAACTGCCATACTGCACCCAGCAAGAAAAAGTCTTCCCGAAACCCTCTACTACTATTTTATTACAAAACATTTTATATACTCATATAATAAGAATTGTTTATTAATTATAGTCAATGTAAGTACAATTAAAAAAAAGGTAAACAAACTATCTTAACAGACATATAAATCGAAAAATACAAACAAAAGTCATGTGAAATGACAAAAAAAATTGAAAACGTCAGTAAATTTCATCTTACAAAACCGTATTTAAACTGTAAATTGTGCTATTAGTAATTTTTCCCCTATTTTGCCTTTTTCGTTGTGTTTTTTCATTATTACTATATTTTTTGTTATATGTTCCCATATTATTCATTAATTTTCTTTTGCAAGGGTTGAAATATGTCATTTTCCAAACAAAATGGATGAGAGTGTTTTTGCCTCGAACCGGGTAAGGATTAAGGAAAGCCCTTCTCAAATAATTAGGGAGAAAAAGATTAAAAAAAAAGAACCAACAAAACAAAGTAACGAAACAGATCAACACCACAAAACAGGGGGGAGAAAGGTGAAGAGGATTTGAGGAGAAGAAGGAAGCTCGGGCTTGCCACCAAGCTTGCCGAAGACCAGCCGGAAGCACGATTAGACTTCGCGAAGCCCGACCCCACGCGAGGACCTCTTACTGGGGGGCCTAAACTCGCTAATCAGGGTCCTTGGCCAAGCCAAGACCTCCTTCTGGAGATGGCCTAATATGATCTATGCACGATGGAAAACAAACGCAATCCATGGCCAAGTCAAATGGAAGGCACAAGCTAATATGTTCGACTAAGGTCCCAGTTATTTCTCTGGAGAGAGTTTCTCAATACGCAACCTGACTAATTGCAAGGGCAATATCACCAGCGGCGGAGCCAGGATTCCATTGAAGGGGTGACACAACTGGTAATGGACACATACGAAACACTTTTGAGGTGCACAAATGCAATTTAGTGAATGGCACAATTAATAATGTTGCATGATTTTAGGGATATAGTAATAGTTAATCAAAAATTTAGGGGTGCACTTGCCTCCCCAGACTTCTATGTGGCTCCGCCCCTGAATACCACCCTAAAAGGAATTTTCAAGTTTATGATAAGGTAATTTTGTTATCAAAATTAACCACCCCATAAGAGCATCTCCAATGCATTAGGTAAAATGGTATTCTTAGGAAAAATTTAAAGAAGTTGAACAAAATTAGAAGTCCAGTGGATTATGTATCTTATTATGGAAAACACAAAATATGCATCATTATAGCCAAACTTGGCGAAGTTTATTCCCTCGCCATCTTTGTTTTTTTCATACTTTTTAGATTTTTGAGACATTTGTCCACTTTTTGGGGGTGTGACTAAGTATTTAAACCATATATCCTATAATTTTCCCACCACTTGTCCCAAATCTTTCTTTCAATTTCATCTAGTACCGTCAAAAAAATATATGTCGATTAGCATTCAATTTAAGCCTAATTTATAACTAGTAGCATTAGAGCCCAATACAAAAATAAAAATACAAAATCGTATTCTTAGACATAATATGCCTATTTTTTTTTTTATCTAATAGCATTGGAGATGCTCTAATGCATAAATCATTTTCAGGTCCAAATGTAGGTTGGTGAAAGATTTCTAAAATAAGAGCCCAACATCGTCAACATGTTATGTACAACTTTAAGGATGAAGGAAGAAATAAAGTCTAATGTCTAGAGTCATGTTTGGTGGGTTGGAACCAAATTATTAATTAGTTGGATATACATTACCATATGTGAAAGAGACTGTTATTTAGAATAGACTAATCCAGACCACATAGGAGTCATCGAACATTAGGAGATTTAAGAATTGGTAGATAAAAAGGTACAATATGATATACTTGTGCAATAAGACTTGTGGTGTGGAGATTTAGAAGAGAGATTAAACAATTCTCGAAAAGAAAATAAAAGGATCAGAAGGAACTTTATTCTTCTTTTATTGTTCATAAAATTTTGGATTGTCAATTACTATACGTTATTAGGAGAAATCTACACCACATGTAACGTGAGATTAGGATGTCATTTTTAAATCCATTTTAATTATTTTTTTAGCTGAAGCATTTTAATTATTGAACCACGTACACTAGACACTTAGTGAATGTTTGGTATGAGATCAAAGTCCCCAATAAAATCTGTCAAAAAATTCAATCACGTTTGGCATATGAGTTTTGAACATTAAACTTTTAATGATTAAATCTTCAAATTATTAATTTCTAAATTACATACTCTCTGACATTATGCTAGTTTAACTCATACTTCCTCCGTGCTTTTGAAATGTCATGGTTTGACTTTTCATGATTTAACTTGATCACTTTGACTCGGTAATTTAGATAGCAGAACGATATAATTTTTTAGAAATTTTTTCATGGTGTTATAGAGCAAAATTTACTCTACAAGATCATGCAAAGATTACTAAATTCTTGTTTCTTTTTCTGCTAACCAAATCGCCGGGTCAAATGACCCAATATACAGTGACAAAAAGTGAAGTAGGTTGTTCCTAAAAAACATAGATAGCATCAAAATAATTTTGAAATTTTAATTACTTCAAATTTTTGGATAACATTTTGGTCTAGATTATATTGAAGAGAATTTTGAAACAGGTTCGAAGATTGATAACTCATTCTAAGAGCCTGTTTGGTGCCCATTTAAAAACAGAAAAAAATAATGGAAGAAAGAAAAAAGACATGATGGAAAAACCTTGTAAAAAACAATTATTTGTATATATAATGTAAAACAGTATTTAAAATAAAAAACAAATTTGGCAACAGCTAGCTTTGGGTGATAATTTGTTACATTGCCATTTTGTACGTATTTTTTCTTGAAAAAACATTTATTTTTGAGATAAGAATACAATTCTACGGATAAAACTCAAACCAAGCAATAACCAGGCTATGTTTTAATGCGACAACACCTTTGGTGAGTGCTGAAAAAACATTTTGTGCGTGTGTATATAAATTATTAAATATTATATCGGCACATAATTAATATTTTTGTTCTTTCATTAAGGATAGGGAGGTGTCCAACCACCGAAAGTATGAAATACACAAGAGAAACAAATAAAAATACGCAAATTGTTTTTTATTTAAACAAGTATTTTTCTTCCAATTTGCAAAAAAGCATTTTTCTACCAGTTTTTATTTTTAAACGAAAACGAGAAGTACTCTGCCAAATGAGTTTCATGAAAAATAGCATTTTTAAACAAGTTCATTTAAAAAGGGATATCAAACAGGAACTAAGAGTGATAGAGTTTTTTAATACAAGCGTTTTAGAAACATTTTTAAATACAATTTATGGATTAGTAGAGAAAAGCTTCCTGGAAAATCCCTAAAATGTCTTGCCCTCTTTTAAAATAAAAACAATTGATTATGTTATCTCTTCCTGTCTTTCTTTACTTGGAAAAAGACTTGTAAAAGCAACTTTAGGAGAGAGAAGGGTGACATGGACAAACACAAGGCTGCAAAAACAAAAGCTTTTGGAGAAAAAACATTTTATTTCCCCTACCTTTTTGAAAAGCACTTGTGCAAGAGTGGAATCAAACAAAAGAACAAGAGCAAGAAACACAGCCCATAGAAAGATCTCTGAGGCCACATAGAACTTGTGGCTCAAAACTCACCACCCTGATGACGTGGCACACCCAGAATTGTCCTCATAACTAGCAAAATCAAGAAAAAATATTATTTGCAATCCCACACACAAAACATCAACCACCACCCTAGCAGACCAAGAGAAGGAGAGAGAGAGAGAAAGAAAGAAAGAGACCAAAAACCAAAATGAAGCAGGATTTGCCGTTCAAGCTCTTTGGGAAGACGATCTCATTGCTGGCGGACAAGGAAGCTCCGGCTACATATCAACGACAGCTGCTTTGTTCTTCTTCCACCGGAGAAGTCTGTAACAGAGTGGACAACGACGAGGACATAGACGACCACAAGGTACGGTGAATTTTCATCAATTTCATAAATTGAGACGAACCCAATTCGATTGAATCTCTGACTTGAACTGGGTCGAGTTCAGTTTTCCAAAGTATTGGAATTTCATAACTCAATTCTTGCATCAAATTCAGCAGAATTTACGAACTTTTAGGGCTTAAGAACCTGAAATTCTATTGTGCTCATACTCAGATGATAGCTGATTAAATGAAACCAATTTTAGGGCTTTCGTGTAATTGGAGTAAAAAATGCCTGTTTGCCCAAATTGGGTGAGCACTGATGTGAAGCTTGTATTTTGCTGCTGAGAGTAATTTGAAATCTTGTGCCAATTTGTTCAAACTAACTTGCTTTGGATAGCTCAGTTTCACTTGCTAAATTGTCTATAGCTTGTCGCTAACTTGCTGATTTCGAACCATTTTTAAGGAATTATAGCTGTTCCAATGAAAGAAAGTCGATGCCACAAACAGAAAAGTTATATTTTTACGGATTAAGTTGAGGTTTTAGCAACTCAAACATAGGGTCTACACTAGCATTTTAGGATGAGAAGCTAATGAAATTGCCATATGTATACAATTGATTCCTTCCATGATTAGGCAGGGAAAAAATTATTCAAAATGGACTGATAATGAAATTGCTAAATGTATACAATTGATCATGATTGCGTTTGATAGATCTACTATTGTTCTTGTACTAAATTCGATTCCTTAATATTTCAGAAACCTTCACAATCCGGCCTCACGGACGCTGCTGATCAAGAAAGTAGACATGTTAATTCCAACCAACCTGGGGAAGTGTGTAAAGATCGGGCGCCCTCGTCGTCTTCATCCTTCGATAAGCCTGAAACACCATCTGCTAACAAAGAACCAATGTCCCACCAAGCTTCCAAAAGTGACGAGCAGAGCGAAGCTAGTGTTTCGGAAGAGAAAACCCTAAAGAAACCAGATAAGATCATCCCATGTCCGCGTTGTAACAGCATGGAGACCAAGTTCTGCTACCACAACAACTACAACGTCAACCAGCCCCGTCACTTCTGCAAGAAATGCCAGCGGTACTGGACTGCTGGAGGAACCATGAGGAATGTCCCCGTCGGCTCCGGTCGCCGGAAAAGTAAAAGCTCGTGCCCTTCGCAGTACCAGCACATATTGGTGTCCGATTCTCTATCAGCTGACGGGGTTCGCCCCCATGGTACGGTCTTGGCTTTTGGTCCTGAAGCAAAGGTTGGGGGCAGCAACCCCCAACCTTTGCCCACCCAGCCCCAGGTACCGTGTTTCCAGGGGCCTCCGTGGTCTCTCCAGTGGAATCCCCTTCAGTGGGGTTCCACTCTACCACCAGGGGCTATTGCCCCCTCAGGCTACCCTATGGCGTTTTACCCAGCACCCCCTTATTGGGGCTGTGGCTTGCCTGGGGCGTGGACAGCCCCATGGCCTGCCCCTCAACTCGCTCAACCCCAACAAGTCAGTAATAACATGAAAAGCCAATCGAAGGACGTGGAGATGCTTGAGGATATGAATGCAACAGAGAAGAGTTCAGAGAGACGAGTATGGATGCCAAAGAGTTTGAGGATGGATGATCAGAGCGAAGCTGCGAGAAGCTCTATGTGGTCATCGCTTGGGGTTAAGAATACGAATCGTGAGCCAATGAGTTCAGGATCGAGAGGTGACGAGAAGAGGCAAAGGTTCGATACGTCTCTGGCTTTGCAAGCGAATCCTGCAGCCTTTTCAAGATCACTCAACTTCCGGGAAGCAGTTTAAGATCAATTGCCTCCTGCTAAATCTCTAAAGGTGAGATAAGCAAGGAAGAGATGGTACAACACTAGAGTTGTTGTCTACATTTTTACTATGGTCTTTGTAACTGTTAAGAGTTTTGCAGTGAGCAGTTTAGCTATGGTCTGTCTTTCTCTCTTTTTTCTTCTTCTTATGTAACTAGTACTAAAGTTTACAGTCCTGTACATTATACAGATAGGATTAACATGAGAGATCTTTGTAAATGAGCCATCAGAATAAGTTTATTTTCGAAGACCCTTGAGTGCTTTCTTGCTTTTCTCAGCTTTCTCAATCATTCATTTTCAGAAGAATTGCAACTTCATGTGTGGTATCCTGTGAACGGCCAGGTGTCAGAACAAATGGTTTACAAATGTGAATAATGAAATATTTGTAATCTAAAGTGGACTTGTTATTGCAAGTGGTGGGAGATTGGTGTGAAAGTGATGATGTTTTGAAGAAATGCTTTGGTCTTCTAATTGTAGGCCCTCTAAGTTGAGCAGATAAACATCAACTCATGTCAAAAAAGCGCAAAGCATCTTTCTTCTGGGTGCAACTGAAATATCATAAACATAGTAACTAATCTTACAAATAACAGAACATAACCTTGACCTTCAGCTTTAGGATTGTGATTTTAAGATGTCATGAACCATCATCTCTTTGATCTCTTCTGGGAGTTCATCATATACCACTGCAAGTGTCCATCTTGCTTTGATCCTTTCTTGGCAAGGAGGTTTGCGACCCTATTAATCTCTCTGCTTATAACTTTGGTGTTACAGTTGGATCTCTCAAGAAGAACTTTTATCTCTTTGATCAGGTGCAGGTTCGGGTGGTTGCCATATATGTGTTAGTGTATTTGTCCCACATCGTCCTAACATGTCATTTTCTCTTCTTGTATAGCCTATAAATAAGACCATTTGTACATTATAACTTCAATACACATCTTATTCATCTTCATTAAGTTTTGTATCATGGTATCAGAGCCAAATCTAGGGCTTTGTGGGTGATTTTTCGTTGTCTGTTTTGGTCTTTTTGACCATATTTCGATCGTCAAAAAAGCACGTCCTCGATCCAGGCCGACGGCTCAAACTGTGTGGCTCGATCCAGTCACATTCCGCTCCGTTCCATTCGTTCCAGCCGGCATTCTCCGATCCGTTCCAGCCATTCCGTCTGCATTACTTTTTGCGTCCGTTCCGTTCTAGCAGCCCTTTAGTGATTATTTTCACTATTCTAGCTCCGTTTTCAACTATAACCTTACTGGTTTCTAGGGTTTTTCAACGCTCCAGATCTGTTTACGCACTCCGTTTCAGCAGATTTTGACTTCTTGTCACTGCTATGGATAAATTTGACAGTGCTCAGCCGATTTTGACAGCTTTGGATGGTTCTAATTATATGCTATGGTCCCGTGAGCTTTCCAATTTTCTGAAGAGCAAGAAATTATGGCGTATGGTTTTGGGAAAAATCCCTAGGCCAACTAAAGCTCCAGCCACTGAGCCTGCTGTCGATCTTGAAGAGCTTCAGGAAGAGTGGGATGCTATTAATGCTCGGATTATTACTTGGATTGGTAAGACATCGATTCCAGCATACGCAATCAATTGGGTCGCTTTGAAACGGCCCAAGAAGTATGGGAATCCTAGGTGCCAGGTACAGAACTTCTGATCTGTCTCATCAGTACCTGCAGATGCAGGAAATCAATAAAATGCGACAAGAATCATGCCAATTCATTCATGCATTCTTGGATAAAATGCATGCGACATGGGATCAACTAGCTCAGTTTGAGCAAAAGTGGAAGTGTTCTGAAGATGCTGCATTGTAGATAGCATATCGAGATCGCTTGCGTCTCATTCAGCTCCTTATGGCTCTTGATGATGCATATGAGCCAATTCATTTCCATCTCCTCAATAGGGTACCACTTCCCACCCTAGATTCTGCTGTTGCTGAATTCCTGTCTGATGAAGTTCGTCTTGGTTAGATTGGAACTCAAAAGAAGACTGACATGGCTCTTGCCATTCCTCGATCTGCTCCTACGTCGCGTCCAAATGGTAATAATATTGAGTGCTACTATTGCCATGAGATTGGTCATCGTATTTTCTCCGGTCCGGTTCGTCCTCCAATTGAGTGCACAATCTGTCACAAAGTTGGTCATTGGGCTAGTGATTTGTACCAATGCAGCATCTTTCGGTGGATGCAATTTTGGATGCTATTTTGGATGCTAAAATCGTGTCAAAAATCACACAAGCACATTTTTGAGAAAATTTTACGTCTAAAATGCTAAAATTACACAAAAAATGAGTCTTTTTTGCTAGTTCCATCTCTTAGTCCGCAAGGAAAGAATGCTTCAAATTGGACAGTTGGAAAATTGCACTAGAAGTGTGAACACCTGATCAAAATCGGTGCCTGTGGTTGAAAATAGTGAAAAAGTGAGTCGAAGCGAGAGCAATACTTCGCGGCTTGACAGGTTGACACAGAGGGGGTTCTAGGAAGAACAAAAAAGGGTGGTAAGTACAAGGCATCAGGAAAGCCCCAAACTGCAGCAGCCACTAATACATTCACTCAGCCAGATCTCGGTGAGATAGCCAATACCTTGATGCATCTTCTTTCCTTAACAGAGTCTAAATCCAATCTTGCAGCAAAGTCAGGTAACTCTCATTGGTATTTTGATTGTAGTTGCTGTAATTACATGACATCTGATGCATCTGTATTCACATCAAAATCAGTACCTATTGATGCTCCTCTCATCCACACAGCTGATGGATCTAATATGAATGTTACACAAAATGGACTTGTTTGTACTCCCAGTTTATCACTTCCTGAAACATATTTGATTCCTAAGTTGGAATTGAATCTTATATCAGTGGGGCAATTTTGTGAATTTAGACTTGATGTTTTTTTCTCTGCTAATGGTTGTCGTGTGCAGGATCCACAGACGGGGAAGCTTCTTGGGACCGGTAGAAAGATTGGATAATTGTTTGAGCTCACTAATCTTCATCTTCCGCTGCGTCTTGTCAAGTCTCGTCACTTAGCAGCTTCTACTGCTCCTTCTTCTTTTAGTTTATGGCATTCTCGGTTAGGTCATGCTTCTTCTGGTGTAATAAAGAAATTAGTTTCTAGTGGCAATCTAGGAAAAGTTGAGTATGAACCTTTGCATTGTCTTCCATGTCAGCTTGCAAAACAACCAGCTTTGTCTTTTAATAAAGGTAATTCAGTTTCTTCAGCTTCTTTTGACTTTATTCACTCTGATGTTTGGGGTCCTGCTACTCATCCCACTATGGGAGGGTCTAGATATTTTGTCATTTTCATTGCACCTGGATATATCTTATGAAAAATCGTTCTGAGCTACCCAACTCTATCTTGATTTGGCCCCCATGGTAAAAACTCAATTCTCTCGTCATACTAAAGTATTTAGGGCAGACAATGATGGAGAATACACAAAAACTGAATTCCTTGCTGCTATTCGCTCTCAAGGCACTTTGCCTCAACGATCACGTCCTGGCACATCCAAACCAAATTGTCACGCTGAGCGCAAACAATGTCACATTCTTGACTCTGTTCGTGCCCTCCTAATATCTTCTTCGTGTCCTGAAAGGTTCTGGTGGAAGCTGCTCTTACTGCCGTGTATACCATAAACCGTGTTCCAACTCCTACAATACAAAACATGACATCGTATGAGAAACTCTAATGTGTTTCTCCTGATTACTCTTCTCTTCGTGTTTTTGGGTGTGTTGGTTTTGTTCTTTTGCAACCCCATGAACACAACAAGTTAGAGCCTCGATCTCGTGTCTGCTGTTTCCTTGGCTATGCCGTAGAACACAAAGGGTATCGGTTGTGGGACCCAGTCTCCAAGCGTCTTCGCATATATCGTCATGTTGTCTTCTGGGAAAATAAAATTTTCTCAAGTGTCTCGTCATTTCATCAATCCACTCTGGTTGATAATCTTGTCTTTACAGATCCATCATATGACTTATACCCTGAGGACCCTCGATCGATTATTTCCGAGCTCTTACATGACAATCTTTCAGCACCCGATTCAAATCCTGAGGCAGCTTCTCCTTCTAACGGATCTACGACTGTCACGAATGAGCATGCTGATGATTATGATCATATTGAGGAGCAATAAATGGATGATTCTGATCCACCTATGGGTAATCCAATTGTCCAACCTACTGAAAGCATTGCACAAAATAGGCCGACTAGGGAGAAGGTCATCCCAGTCCATTTTTGTTCAGGTGAGTTTGTTATGAGTACAATTATCAAACAGCATGAGCCTCAGCCGTACAGAGAAGCGCAATTTGATTCTAGATGGGTGAAAGAAATGGAGGATGAGTTGGATGCTTTGGCTAAAACTCATACATGGGATCTTGTTCAGTTACCACCTGGTAAGAAGACAGTTGGGTGCATATGGATATATAAGATCAAGACTCGTTCTAATGGCACTGTTGAACGATATAAGGATCGGTTGGTAGCTATAGGTTTCATACAGGAATACAGTATTGATTATGAGGAGACGTTTGCTCCAGTGGCTTGCCTTACTACAGTGCGCACTCTGATAGCTGTAGCTGCTCAGAGAAGTTGGGTTTTGTTTCAGATGGAGGTTAAGAATGCATTTCTTAATGGTGATGTTACTGAGGAGGTGTATATGAAGCCACCACCTGGTCTTGAGGTCTCTGGATCTCAGGTATGTCGTCTCGTCGCGCACTCAATGGACTTAAGCAAGCTCCAAGGGCTTGGTTTGATAAGTTCTGCTCCACAGTTGTCCAACTTGGTTTCTCTTCAAGTTCGTATGATTCAGCTTTATTCATTAGTTATATGGATCGCGGAGTTAGTATCCTGTAGATTTATGTTGATGATATGATAATAACAGGAGATGACCGTGATGGTATTACTGAACTGAAAGATTCCCTAAATCATCATTTTGAGATGAAGATTTGGGGCCTCTTAGCTACTTCCTGGGCCTTGAAGTTACCTTTGACAGTAGTGGGTATTCTCTCTCACAGGCCAAATATGCATCAGATGTTACTACTCGTGCAGGACTTGATGATCCTAAGATCGCATCTACTCCGTTGGAGCCCAACCTGAGGTTGAACTCCTGGGAGGGAGAACCCTTATCCAATCCTACTCGGTACTGACAGCTTGTAGGTAACCTTGTTTATCTTACATTCACGCGTCCGGATATAGCCTATGCAGTTCATCAGGTCAGTCAGTTTCTAGCAGCTCATCGCTCGACTCATTACGCTGCTGTTCTTAGGATTCCGCGATACGTGAAAGGTACCATGTTTCATGGACTCCATTTTTCTGCGAAGTCTTCTCCCATTCTACATGGATTCTCTGATGCAGATTGCGTTGGCGACCCAACTGACATAAGATCTACTACTGGGTACTGTTTCTTCTTGGGAGACTCTCTTATATCATAGTGTAGTAGGAAACAAGCTGTTGTGTCTCGGTCAAGATCGGAAGCTGAATATCGTGCGATGGCTGATGCCACACAGGAGCTCGTTTGGATGCGACGGCTACTTGCTGATATGGGATTGCCACAATTTTCGTCCACCACTTTATGTTGTGATAGCCGCAGTGCTATTCAGATAGCACACAATGATGTATTTTATGCGAGGACGAGACACATTGAAATTGACTGTCACTTTACGCGTAATCATATACGTGCTGGTACAGTCCGCCTGAGGAATGTAACATCGGCCGATCCAACTGTAGACATACATACGAAGTCCCATCCGCCTGGAGGTTTTCGTGACTTGGTCTCCAAACTTCCGCTTGTCACAACAACTTCTGTTTGAGGGGGGATGTTATGATATATGTGTTAGTTTATTTGTCCCACATCGTTTAACATGCTATTTTCTCTTCTTGTATAGCCTATAAATAGGACCCTTTGTACATTACTTCACTTAAGTTAATGAATATACATCTTATTCCTCTTCATTCAATTTTGTATCACCCACATCAGGCTTCACTTGAGTCACTTTTAATCTCAGCATTCTCCAAGAATTTTTATGGGGAGTTGTTAATCTCCTAAAATTTTCCATAGGTCTGCTTCCAGAATGGTACAGTATCCTACAAAGCAGTTGCAAAGCACCTTTCTCTTCCTCTTAAAAAGAATCTAAGAGGGAATTTGAGGTTGTAAAGCTAGTGGATGGAGAGAATCTGCGGTGCTTAGAGGGTATGGCGAAGTGTTTCATGCTTGGCAAATTTCCAAAAACACAAGTGTTAGCAATTGGTGCGCCCATGTGGGGTGCCCAATGTAATTATCGTAACCTTATGGGGTTAGTTGCACTAATGCACAAACTAGAGGGGTTAGTAGCTAAGGCTCAAATCCTAGGGGTTTATGTGCAAACCTAGGAGAAGTTTTGCCTATATAAAGAGGTAGCCTCCTACACATTATGGTGTGCCATAGTGCTATTATGCTAAGGCTAATAGATTATTCCAGAGAATAAAGTTACTCTGTCTAGATTCATACTAGTTGTAGAGAACCCTAGTCTCTCTCCAACTTCATCCAAGGAGGTGGAACGTGGTGTGGAAATCAGTGTTCGTCCTCGAGATTCACACTAGATTGGTGGGAGCAAGATCAAGGAGGAGGCGCGTGAAAGCAAGCAACACAACGATCATCCGCTGCATTAAGGAGCTTAGGAAGACAAGGTAAACACATGAATATTCCGCTTTAATTCATGTCGTAGATCTGAATGTGTTAGATCCTTCCTGCCCTTCATTGGTATCAGAGCCATAGGCTTGTTTTTCGTGCCTCGATAAGCGTTCCCGAACCTGTATTAAAAATCGCGTTTCTGAAATTTCATAACCAGTAGACGAAACCTATATGGTTAGGTAGGGTTTTCCACGAGGATTCCAGATATATAAATTTTATATTTTTTGGATTTACGGTGAATTAGTTATGAATTTTCAAAGTTTCGGAACTGTATTAATCTGGACTGCTAGATCCAATAATAGAACACGTTTTTCAAAAACTTGTTAAAATTGGATTTTGACCACATAATCGGGATCAGGACGAAGAGACGATCACGGCAAAATTAATTTCGTCGCGAACGGAGCACGGGAAGGCGGCGCGTGGGCTTCACGCGCCACCGACGCCGCCCCCACGCGCGGCCACGCGCCCCACGCGCCCAAGGGCTGGCGGCGGCTGCTGACGTGGCCCTAGTGCTGACGTGGCAGATGAAGTGGCGGTGCCACGTCAGCAAGCGGCTGACGTTGCGATGACGTGGCAGCCACGTGTCAGCTGACGTGGCAGCTGACGTGGCAGCTGACGTCAGCATAGGTGCCGACGTGGCATGCCACGTGGCATGCTGACGTGGCACATGGGCCGACGTCGGCGCATGGCGGAGGCGGACGCGCCCACGCGCGGCGGCGCGTGAGGGCGCGTGCGGCCTCCTCCCGCCGTCATTTTTCGTCCGGTTTTTTCCTAGGGACTCCAAATTAAATTTCCTATTTTGTGGATATTTTTTCATAATTTTTGGAGCGACGGAAAATTTTAGTAATTTCCAGATTAATTAATTAGTGTTTAACACACTTCCCGAGGCAGTTTGACGACCTTAAACACACTGTTTTGAGCCCAAAATTTTTCTGGAGACTTAGGTCAATTTTCCCTACGTTTTGCCATAGGTGGTGAGACCCTAAGTGGTAGGGAGCAATTTTCGATCCTTTTAGTTGATTAGATTATTGCTTATTAATTTCCAGTAATTATTGCTTAATTCCGGAAATTTCCAGAAAATACCAGTATGTTTATTATGTTGTTATACATGCTGTTGTGGGTTGAATGGATGTGTTTGGTGCATGGATGTGGCATAGATGTTCTATATTTTGGTTTTGGTTTTGGTTTTTGAACATGTAATCAAAATACGGCCTGCGTGTCGTGCCTCTCTATACTCTAGTGTCTTCTCTTCTCATCCATTCGCCTCTATGAGGTTACTTCTTATTAGAAATAAGATAGTTAGTAGAGATTGAAGATTGAAGCTTCAAGAGAGGTGGCCAAACCAAAAGCTATGGCGCAAGGTGCATGGAGCAATTAGACGGTCTAATGGAGCCTCAAGCTTGGAGTCCTCAAATAGGCGAGATGACATGAGATGGAGTTCAGGACTTGCTCAAGAAGTGCTCTCAATAGTGGGAGCGCACCTTAGGGGCCACATCCATTGCATATTTATTTATGCTTGTGCTTGTTTTATGTTATAACTGCGTGTGATTGGATATATATGTTTAACCTCGCATGCTAAAGAACTAAAACAAAAGAGCTCACATGATGACATGATTAAAATTGATAGGAAATCACAAGTGATGAGATTTGATTCCTAGGATATACGCTAGGTTTTGGTGGAGTCCTTGTGAGGAACTATTAAGTTTTAATCAATGTCACATGTTATTTTGGAGCTAAGTAAATGCTAGTGATTAACTTCCACAATGTCTCTATCAATCGTGTCTAAATCAAAAAACTGTAAAGGCTAAATGGTGACAACAACGACATGATAAGCTGTCGTACTATATAACCATCCGTTGGACATAGGTTGTCAACCACCTACAAACATGGTCAAACCTGTGATCAATAAGTTGTCACAGCAGCACATGAACATTATCTTTAGCCTCACCAATAGTGGGAGGCAGCAGTCAAGATAATGTCATAGAGCATGCTATGAAAAGGTGGGGAAATGACCTCATCAGCATGTTCATGACCACTTTTAAAATTGTAGGAGACCAAAGAAGAATCTTGGATCTGTCTTAGCCATTTGCGTACATAAATTCTGAGCATTGGCTCATAATTATCCTACCTCTACTATGAGTTATGGCTCATGTCATAATATTGAGCACTCGACCTTACCGTCTGAGATTGATGCCATGTATGATAATCGAGTTACGGGTTGTCAGGTATAAGCTATCCGTTTTGTAATTTGTTGCAATCTCTGCCACGTTTCATGAAACGTTATATGACACACTTTATAAGTGTCAAGATGTTTGGATAAGGCCAAAACATCACTCTGTCCTAGGATCTAAGCAAAAGGAGTTTGCTAAGAATACTAGTCCAGCATACTTCGGATGTCTAAGCAATATATGATTGCTAAAGGAGAAGTATGATCATACTTAATGAAGTATGATAGGCAGATATAGTCCCTAGCCCGGTATTAGGACCAAGGCAACAGGTGGGGCAAGGATAAATGAATTTAAGGAAAATGTTGGTATAAGACCAATATTACCCAACACTGGCAAACGCAAAAGGGAGCTAAGGAGTCTTCCTAAGACTAAGAGAAAAGGCCAGACCTGGCACTAACTTCTCGTCTAAGGATCCAAAGAATTGTCTTTGAGGGAGTAGACACCAAAATTTGTTTTGGTAACAGTTTTAACTTTGGATATAGTTATATCATGGTGTTTGCGTTCTTAAGATTCTAGCATGAATGACGCCTCAGAATTCTTGGATGTCAACTTATGAGTATGACTTAAGATTCTGATATGTGGCGCGCTAGATTAAGATCACGTTGACAGGAAAGGATGTTCAGGCTAGCTAGGGCAGGCCTGCTTGGATTTTGCCCAAGGTACCCTTACCTGTGTGTAGTTCTTGCCGGACATGAAAGGCAAAGGCGCAAAATCATCCAGTGGAGCATTTCGGACTACTGAGTCTTTTGTATATTATTCATTCTGTTGTTGTGTTCCATTAAATTGTTAAAGCTAAAGACATGGTGCTTACTGTTCCATCACATTCGTAGATTATTGTCCACGTCTCAACTATGTGTGCTTGGGCCACATAAGTCTGAGGCACAAGGGTGCTTCAGACAGGTCTCTACAAAAGGTAGAACAACCGTCCGGATAAAAGGATATGTCCTTGGCCAGAATGAGACTGGAAGTATCTATCTTAGCAAGAGCTATGTGATGGAAAGAAATAGTAAGGCAGTTGGCTATCCCCACGCCCCAGCAATATGCTGTAGAGGATAAAGAGGAATAGGTTACTGTAAGAGATGGTCTGATGTATGATAGAGCGTGCAAAGTACAAGTTCCCTATTCGGAGGAGACACTTTGCGAAACGACTATCAACATACGCAACCATAAGTCCACCAAGTCTGTAGCCACTACACCCTACGAGATGTGGACCAAAAGGCAACCTGAATGAGGTCACCTTAGGCCATGGGGATCGGCAGCTTATGTACTAACTAAATTTCAAGTCAGGAAGAGGTTCGTTGAGAAATAAGTCACTACGAAACAAAAGTTTCACTGGATGACACCCCATCCCTGAATGATCAACAGGAAAAAGTTCCTACGAATCTTCAGGACAGTGGGAGTAACATGCCTAGTGAACAGCCCATCATAGATTATGACTATGTGGAGGAACCCTCTTTTGCGTAGGAACGTTCTTTGGAGCGTACCTCGTCGATGAATTGACATCGAAAGGAAGACCATAAGGGTCACCACGCAAGACAATGATGAACCTAGGATATTGTCCCAGGATTTTTTCGTCACCTGACAAGAAGGAATTGGAAGTTAGACCCTAGATGGAAGAAACGTATCTTCATGGAGTAACGTATCTTCTCATGCTATTCGGAGCATCCTAGGGGTTGCGTATTTGAAACGCAACAGCCGATAAGTAGTATAACAAAATGGATTCACGAGATATATGATTTCTCATAGGAGATGTCCATAATTAAGGGATATGTTCGTAGAGATGATGATCTCCACGAGCATGGAGGAACCGCTGGAAGATACCCTGTTCCTTAGTTGATTATGAGGAATTAGTTCCTCAAGGATCATTCGGACAGTGGGAGTGATTTTCCAGGCAGGGTGCTCCATCCATAAGGGATGAAAGCAAATGATGATCCTCCTATGCAAAGGTATTGCTCATAGGAGCATACCCCATCGACTACTTGAGATCGAATGGGATGATCTTAAGGATCATCTTGCATAAAAGATAGGATAGAATCCTAGTCCTTATCGTACCCTAATTATGAAGAATGAATAGTAAGCTTTACAGGATAAATTAGAGTCTATAAAGGGCCAACCGAGTTTAAGGCTAGGTTGGATTTCCAACTGGATGGAAGACTATTGGAGATTAATGGATTTCCAAGGTCAATCAGAGACCCAGACGGAAGCGTGGTAAGGCATATGACTTGCGTAGAAGCGAATAAGTCTACACTCATTCTGAGAGTAGACATCGACGAACTTGAGTCGATCCGACGAATTTGCGTTGGTTCAACAAGGTATCCTTCCCAAGGTTTTGGGTGGTAAGGGTTACGTTGATTCGCTTGGTAGCATAAATAGTTGTGGATCCATTCTCGATAGACGTGACGACTGAATTTCTCAATGGAGAAATCCTAGAGGTGACTAAGGTCAAATGCACAGAATGTGTGCAAGCTAACTAAGTCCATATGGGATCTTAGCTAGTCCTCTAGACAGCAGTATTTCATCAGGGATCGTTTACCATATGTTTACGATAACAAATGGAAACCGCTGTGTATCACTCTTACTAGTAGAGAGTTGAAGATCACGTCACTTAATACCGATGACACACTATTGGCTAGTGGAGCTTAGGGATTGTTCGAGTCCCCTAAGGAGTAATTGTACTCCTGTAGCTCAGCGCAGGACTTTACGAGCCTAGGCATGTGCCCTAAAAGACACCATAAAAGAATGACCAAGTGACCAGAGTGCCTGATGCAGTATGAGTCTCATATGCACTATGGTGTGTACTCAGACCTAGCGAACGCTATGCAATCGGAAGAATTGGATTTCAGGATATTCCAATTTAAGACACAAGATTGTAACCAGGATACTCTATACGATGGATCACGTGCTATGACTATCGAAGATAATGCTTCGACTAGTTAGCCATATATGCTAACTAGGGTGGGGACCTAGATGCACATGGATCCAAATCAGGCTATCGTCCATGCTCGATGATAGACTCGCATGGAACAGATGCAATATAAGTGTTGCATGAATTGGACCGCTCCATTGACCATGGAAGCGAAGCACGATTGCCTGTTCTGCCATAGGGCAGAAATGTGTTTGACCGAAAATGGTTTCTTGTAAGCTTATGAGCTATCAACAAACCTATTACCATGAGTAGTGTTAGCATACGGCTATAACGTTGCGGCAAAGACAAACACATAGTCAAGGGTACTATTTCACAAAAGGTGAAATAACTATCTAGAGAGTAATCCTGGAGTGGATCGACTATGGGCCAGGATGTTGGCTCATCCCATTCCTAAACCACTTAAGAATTGTCTTTGTAGGTTGCTTTAGAAAATTGGGACTTAGTAGTCGATAACTAGCAATATGATTGATGAGCACACGAGACATTGATTGACTGGATTTTAATTGGATTTGTTTTAAGCAACATGTTGTTTTGATACATGTATGATATATTACATTTCCTGTACTAGCATAGATCATGTCGCGCAGACACTAGGTCGGCTCACTCACACGAGCGACCGCCTTCGCAATATCCTGGATATGTCTGGGTGTGGCAGAAGATGAGACAGAATCCAGATAAGCGCTGAAAGCCTGCGATATGATATGAGATGCCTTCTTCATATGAGCATATGGCCTATGATAAGAGCTTGAGGTCTATCAGTAGAGCTAGGAGCCTGTCAGAAGGATTCGACTGTCGCATTGGAAATAAGTTCCAAGGTGAGGTTGGTTATGGCCAATCGAACATGGTTATTACCCCGAACCATGTATAGTCTGTGTAGAAGAAGCCAGATGCGAGAGCTGATAATTGTTCACAATAGTGTGACATGGCAGCACTCGGGCTGGTGGCCATAAGGGCTACCGGATAGACATCTGCATAGTGGTCCTTTTGCAAGGATAAGACATGCGCTCTGATCAGAGTCTAAACACTATGGCGCATATTCCCCCTTGAATAACGCGCGCTTATGAGTGACCATGAGGTGATGAGTAGAATTAGTCCCTGGGATTCCTCATCGTGTGAGCCTCGTCGATCATGTAAGGATGATTGACACTGTATACCCTTTGTACTTACATCTGTGTCATGAGGAGACGGGTCGGTGGTGCTACTTTGGCGTGACACCTTACGGCTATGGATGATTCGGCCTTCCGGACACTGCTGGGAAAGCAGCTGAGCCGAATCTGAGTGACACATGTATGTAAGGAAAGATTCTCGTTGCATCGCTCTTTATTATCTTCATTGGGCCCACCTAGAAGATCTTATGGGATCATGCAGGATATGAAAATATAAAGGAGATGTGGACTCATTAAAGCATGGCCTTCGGGACATGGCAGGTGCTCATGATCCACGAGATGACAATCGGAGGAATCTGGGGAATACGAGAGTTACGGAGAGCATTATCACTGTTTTATGTTTTAAGGGTGCCTTCCTGCGCTGGCTATACGAGTTTGGTATGTGGATCTCCCGAGAGGGTGCCTTCCCATGCTGGCTATACGAGTTTGGTGTACGGATCTCCCGAAATGCAGGTACTCTCACCGGTCACACGCCACGGCCACACAATACTCTTTTGTAGATGATAGAAAGTTGGAGATTGATAGAGACTGGATAGATTGTGCAACCCCACTGTGCGAGTGGGAGATGTTAGCAATTGGTGCGCCCATGTGGGGTGCCCAATGTAATTATCGTAACCTTATGGGGTTAGTTGCACTAATGCACAAACTAGAGGGGTTAGTAGCTAAGGCTCAAACCCTAGGGGTTTATGTGCAAACCTAGGAGAAGTTTTGCCTATATAAAGAGGTAGCCTCCTACACATTATGGTGTGCCATAGTGCTATTATGCTAAGGCTAATAGATTATTCCAGAGAATAAAGTTACTCTGTCTAGATTCATACTAGTTGTAGAGAACCCTAGTCTCTCTCCAACTTCATCCAAGGAGGTGGAACGTGGTGTGGAAATCAGTGTTCGTCCTCGAGATTCACACTAGATTGGTGGGAGCAAGATCAAGGAGGTGGCGCGTGAAAGCAAGCAACACAACGATAATCCGCTGCATTAAGGAGCTTAGGAAGACAAGGTAAACACATGAATATTCCGCTTTAATTCATGTCGTAGATCTGAATGTGTTAGATCCTTCCTGCCCTTCAACAAGATTGCATGAGCTCCACCAAGGATAGATCTAAAATATGGTTGAGTGGGGGCTAGGTAAGAGGCTAAAAGATAGTGCCCGGTATAATATAAGCTAAAACTTTGGGGTTAAATCAGGAAATCTGTGGGGGCTAAACTGAACACTAAGTTAAATAGGGGTAAAATTACACAATTAAAAATTTGCGTGGCTTAGCCTATGAGCTCGATAAGCTTCACATTGCATGCTCTTCAAGCCAAGGGCGGAGCTCCAAGAGTGGCACAAGTCCCTTGCGTTTTCAAGATCCTCAATAGTGTCATAAGACTACCCACAACCACGTGTTCTTCTCCATCCTGGAACCACATGTTCTTGTCTTTAATTTTTTTAATATTTACAGTACTACCACAACATTGAATATTTACTTTTATTATTTTTTATTCCAAACCTCAAATCTTCAATTATAGATAAGTATTAGAGCATAACCCGCGGCTGTGCCACTAAGTTTAGATATGAGGTGAAGTGGTCCTGCGGGCCTAGACGTTCATAATCAAGTCTTAAATATGTATTTAAAAAAAATGTCTTAAAGATGAATTGCTTTAGATAAATTTACAATCATCGATCTCATATGAATCTCAGGGCTTGTAGTGGAACACCTATATTCTATGAACAATGAACAGCAAATGACCGTTCGTCTATACTATGTGCATGTTTGGTCAGTCTATACTATGTGCATGTTTGGTCAACTTTGATTAAAACATGGTTGTTTTTAAACTCGTTTGGTATTTCCGTTGTTTTGCCTGTTTAAAAACAAAAACATGCTGAAAAAATAACTGTTTAAAAAAACAGTAAATGTGGTATTTTTTTGATTTTTTTTCATACTATTGGTGTTTAAAGACATTTTAATTATGATTATATAAAAAAATATCAAATATATGTAGGTATTGTACATAAAAATGATATTCAAGCAAATTGACATTGAAATTTAGTAATGTTGTCAAATGTGTTTTTGATTTTAAACACTGTTTTTAAACGGATATCAAACAGTTTTTTGATTCTGTTTTTAAACGTGTTTTCTAACACGTTTTTTCCCACCGTTTTCTTGTTTTTAAATGGATACCAAACAAGCTCTATACAGTAATACAGAAGTATATTTCTCCACAGACTCGCACTTCTAAGAACAATCCTATTCAACAACAGCAAAATTGTGGCCCCAGCACACCCAAGCGAGCACGGGGACTCTCCCGCCACTGCCACCGCGCCCTTTGCCTTGGATTAGCGCATTCACCGCGCCCCTTTGTGGAGCGGCCTAATCCAGGGCTTGGGCCAAGCTCCCCTCACCCCACGACCATGAGTGGTCTAACATATTGATTAGTTTGGCATGGGTGGCCCCCACAGTACATATGCTAGGGCTCCGACTTTTGATCGTTCTATACCACAGCAATATTTTTCTTTACTCTTCCTGCCGACGTGAGCTAGATACTGATACTTCTTGAATTGTGTCCCCAGTTCCTTGAGTTTCCTAGCTCCACTACTATTTTCGGCATTCTCTAGCAGTCCTGTGGATGCGGAAATGAAATATACTTTTCCTTTTTGAATCTTTAGATGCATGAATCAACGTATTATAAAGTTATATCCGAAGATGCTTGTATTTTATTCTTTTCCTACTCTCATAAAATGTGTAACTTTAGAGCACTGGGCATATTCTTGAAGATCAAGAAGAAACTTCTCGCACAAGTTTTACAAATGTGAGGATGGCTTCGTCTCACTCAGCATTTCATCTAGCTCAAGGTTTACAATTCGGGTTTTAACTAGGTTAGATGACCAATTGTCCCAACCCTGTGACTACCCTTATTTCTAACATGGAATAGCATGTTGTATAGTACCTACTCCATAACAATGTTCCAAAACAAAAAATTGCAATATTGAACATAGCCCCCCCTTGTTCCCAAACAAAATCTGCTGGCATGGTATGTTTTCTGAACTTGACAGATGGGATTAGAAGGCATCTGGTTTAGTATGATTCAGTGGATTTGATAACTATTTCCAATTTTCTCTCTTTGGCTTTTTAGGCATATTATAAAGTTATTTTAGAACGCATAAGAAAGAAAATGAACAAGTTATTGGCTGATTAGTAGAACGACAATGGGGTGAAGAGGCGCTAATATATTTTCATTCGTTATGTCAACTAAGAAAGAGTCATCCTACATTAATGTAATTTTAGACATAAATGTAATATGTAAACATAATTTTCTGAACATAGTAGAAATAATGAACCCATAAAAAGCATGAGCAACGAATAAAAAATTTAAAAAAATAAAGTTATATCCAAATTTCTGTCCTAATTTATGGACGTTTAGAGTTATTGAACAAAGAACACTCACAAAAACCACACATTATGGATATATTAGTATTACTTTATAGCCTTTTTCAGGTGGAGTATGAGTTGTAGGATGCAAACAAATGCATGTGAGTCTTCTGTGAATACAAGTATTTCTCATAAACCCTATCTTGTTGGATTTGCTTCCTTTCATTTTGCTCCTGCATGTCCCTGTTCTCCATATCTGGCAAAAAAGTACCTTTTTCCTATTCTCAATCTCTTTATCAGAATAATTTTCTTTTGTTTCTGGGTCACAAGAGGTGGTGCCAAACTCTTGCTGGCCATGCAATCTGGTTCTAAACCCCACCACAGATCTGATTTCCTGAATTTTGTGGCTCATATCTTCAAGTCAGCTCCTCAACTTGAGTGCATGACTTTGAATCATTTTATTGGTCCTCAAGTTTTTAGCTAGGTCTCTTAATATTGGTCCGATTCACCTGAGTGCGATAAAGAATTGGCCCTTATTGCCTATTCGAGGATGTCGGTGTAGACTGTAACTTAATGAACCCTTTAGTTAAAGTATGCTAAGAGGATTGTAAAGTTCTTTCCGCTTTTAGTCTATTCTAATACTCTTCTTTCTTAATGACAAATGGATCCCGGATCTTGATGTTCCGCTGGCTGAATTTAACTTCTTCTCGGGTATTGTGGCCAACGCAAAGGTAAATGAGTGGATTATGACCACGAAAAGCAGTCAGGTTTGAAATAGTAAATACTTTTGCCAGAAAAATCGTAGCCATCCAACTTCCACCAACCATTGTCAATGGCGGAGCTACGACTAATAAGTCAAGTTATAACAAATGATAGAATTGATAATATTTTATTTGAGCCGGGGAAATAGTGTATATTCAAGGGTGCATATGTTAAGAAACTACAAAAATATGGGTAATGGTTAAGTTTTTTACAAGTCAGGGGTGGCAATTGCCCACTCCTAGCCCCTTAGTCCATCCGTCCCAGACCACTGTAAAATGATAACCTTATATGACCCTCCACCCAAACGGCCCACTTCTCCACCAAGTCCAGCTATAATTTTCTTTGTAATAGAACCCAAAAGATGTTCAATCCCGCCCGACTCTTAAGTGGGGTGTTATTTGGGGCCTTGACAATGCAGAGAAATAGAAGCACTTCCTTTAGAATTGTGCTCACCCGAAACTCCCTACGTATTAACAGACTTACTCAAACAACCCCAAAGTATCAGAAGCCCACTCAATCTGAAGCCCAAGGAGTACAAGATAAAGCCCATCAGAAGGCCCGGTTCATCTACTTATAATTATTGTAAACCCTTAAGGGTATAATTGTCTTTTTTACTGTTTGTTCAAACCCTAGTCTATGCCTGCCGTTGGATTTAGGTCGTACTCTTCCTACCGTTAGATCACAGCTATATAAGTTGTGCTATGTATTCTTTCTGCAACTCAATCAATACAGCGTTTTCATTCTCTTCCGCCTCTCTCTCTTTCGTCTCTCTCAACGAAACCCTAAAGGGTTCGTTCATGGTATCAGATCCCTCCCATGGCTCTTGCCAATATATCTCAGGCCTTACAGCCGATCTATCTCCTCTCTAACATACACATTTGCTCCCCTTTAAACTCGATTCTTCCAATTTTGTCTTATGGAAGTATCAGATTTCATCTATTTTTCGCACACACACTCTATATGGTTACTTAGATGGCTCTTTTCCTTGTCCATCTTCAACGATTTTGTCTCCTGAAGGCTCACCGATTGTTAATCCGGCGTTTACGGCTTGGCAGCTTCAAGATCAGGCCGTGTTAACTATCCTCAATGCTACATTGTCCCAAGAAGCACTTAATCTTGTGATTGGTTCGCAAACCTCTCGCGAGGCCTGACTTGTTCTTGAGCGGCGCTATGCTTCCCTGACAAGATCTAATGTTATTACCCTCAAATCGGAGTTTCATACTCTGGGAAAGGGTTCTGATACGGTGGATCAGTACATGCAAAAGCTCAAGACCATCTGAGACAAACTTGGTTTTGCCGGAGTTTATACCGCCGACGAGGATCTTCTTTTATATGCTCTTAATAGCCTTCCGCCGGAGTACAACTATTTTAGATCCTCTCCGCGTGTTCACTCGACCCCGATCCCCTTTGAAGAACTTCATGTCCTCTTGAAGGCTGAAGATCGGATGCATGCTTCTCAAGCTCCTATTTCCGATCTCCCTCATCCTACCGCCTTCTACCTCCAGCGTGGTGGCAATCGAAACCCTACCGGCCAGCGAGGTGGCAGACGCTTCGGTCACCGAGGTGGTGGCGGTGCCCGATCGGATTATCGAGGGGGTTGTTCGCCTTCGGGCACGGTTCCGGATCCAACTCTAACTATGGATCTGGATCTAGACTCGGGTCGGGTTATGGAAATGGTTTCGGATCTGGAGGTGGATCGGGTTATGGTTCGGGTCGCGGTTCAGGTCGCGGTTCGGGTCGGTCCAATAACCGGAGCAGAGGAGGTTCGGGTCGATACAGTTCGGGTCCTATCACCTGCCAGATTTGCGGGTATGACTATCACTCTGCAATCGACTGTTATCATCGAATGGATTATGCATATCAGGGAAAGCATCCGCCCGAACACCTCTCTGCAATGGCTGCTTCTACTTCTTCACTGTCTCAGCCACCCACCTCTGATCTCTGGCTCACGGACACCGGCGCGTCCAACCATATGACAGCAGACTTCCACAATCTCTCTCTTACAGAACCCTACAAAGGCACTGATTCAGTCACCGTCGGTAACGGTTCCTCTCTCCCCATCCATCATTCTGGTACTGCCTTTATCTCAACTTCAAATTGTTCTTAAACTTTGTCTGATACACTACATGTTCCTAGTCTTTCTGTCAACTTGCTTTCTGTGCATAAATTCTGTTCTGATCATAACGCCAGATTTATATTTGATAGATATTAGTCTACGGGTCAAATCCTTTTTCAGGGACCCAGTAAAAATGGCCTCTATCCTCTATCTTCTGAGTCTTCTTCGTGCAGTCCACAAGCTTTTTTAGGTCAACGAGTTAAACACATTTGTGGCACTCCAGACTGGGACATCCTTCAGACTCTGTGTTTATTTAAATGTGTTAAATATCTTTCTTCTTCTATTAAATTATTTGTAAATCATATTGATAATTTGTGTGAATCCTGTTTGACTGGTAAGATGACAATATTGCCTTATAATTTGTCTAAGTCTCATGTTACTGCACATCTTCATCTTCTTCATAGTGACGTATGGGGACCTGCTTCAACAATTTCTTATGATGGTTTTAAATGCTATGTCCTATTTATTCATGATCTGTCTAGGTTTACATGGCTATTTCCATTAAAATTAAAATCTGAAGTTTCAACTACTTTTGCAACCTTCAAATTATTTATTGAAAAATTACTTGGTTACTCTATTAAAATCTTAAGATCAGATGGTGGTGGTGAATTTATTGCTTACACCTTTCAAAAATTTCTACAAGAATATGGTATTCAGCATAAAAAATCTTGTCCTTACACACCCCAACAAAATGGGGTGGCTGAAAGAAAACTTCGTCATATTATTGAGACTGCTATTACTTTGTTACATACAGCTTCTCTTCCTAAACAGTTTTGGTATCATGCTGTTGCTACAGAAGTTTATTTAATTAATCGTATGCCAAGTCCTAATACTAATAACAAATCTCCTTACGAAATTTTATTTAAAACTAATCCAGATTATAATCAATTAAAGTGTTTGGCTGTTGTTGCCATCCTAGGCTAACTAATTACAATAACTCTAAACTTGATCCAAAAACAAAGAAATGCACTTTCTTGGGATATGCCTCTGGTTATAAGGGTTACTTTTGTTATGATGCTCAATTTCAAAAGTTCTATATCATTATCTTTGATGAATTTAATTTCCCCTTTGCTTCTACTACTGTAAACTCTTCACCACTCTCACATAATGATGTTTCTGTTTCAGGTCCTGAATCCATCCCTGTCCCTTCGGCACAAACCTAGGTTCCACCTGGGTCCTTTTCTGGTTTTATACCAGATACACCTATATCTGAGGGAAATGATCCTATGCATCCAGCTGCAGTAAGGAGAGCTGATGTTCCCAGTCCACGTGGCACCCCTACAACAGATACTACACTTCACCATTCAAATACTACACCTTTGCCACTGGGTCTGGTGCACAGTCATCCTCACTTAGCTCTAGATTGGCAAATACAGGTGACCCCGTGGTGATTCACCCCCTCCCCCTCCTGTCACAAATTCAACGCATCCAATGCAAACTCGCAGCAAATCTGGTATAAGTAAAAGGAAGTTGGTGTATTATGCTTCTCCTACCTCTCCTCTTGGTTTTTCTACTACTGCTTCTCCTGCTGGTTTTTCTGCTATTTCACAAACACACACAACACATACTTATCCTACTTGTTATACAGAGGCTGTCAAATTTCCTCAGTGGCGTCAAGCCATGGCTACTGAGGTTGACAGCCTCTCACAGCAACACATGTGGAATTTGGTGCCACCACCTTTAAAGGCAAACATTATAGGAAATAAATGGGTCTTTCGTACCAAATTTAACCCAGATGGCACAATTTCTCGCTATAAAGCTCGTTTATTTGCCAAGGGATTTCACAAAACCCCTGGCTTAGACTATGACAAAACTTTTAGTCCCGTCGTTAAACATGCTACTGTTCGTGCATTTTGGCATTAGCCGCAACTTTTAACTGGCCTCTTCAACAGTTGGACGTTAAAAATGCATTTCTACATGGATACTTGCGTGAAACTGTGTATATGAAACAACCTACTGGGTTAATCAATTCAAAATTTCCTAAACATGTTTGCCTACTTCACAAGTCCATATATGGACTCAAATAGGCCCCACGGGCCTGGTTTGAGCGTTTCACTTCTTATTTATCTTCTCTAGGCTTTGTTGCATCATTTGCAGACTGCTCGTTATTTATTTGTCATCATAACAATCGGTTAACTTTGTCACTTCTATACGTCGATGGTATTAATGTGACTGGCAATGACTTACTTTACGTTTCTGAATTGTTACAAAAACTGGGTACAGAGTTTCAAATGACAAATCTGGGTCCTCTAACATATTTTTTGGGCCTTCAATTCACTCGCTCCTCTTTTGGCATTTCAATTACACAAGAAAAATACATTTCTGACTTGCTACAACCTTTTAATATGTCTCATTGCAAACCTAGCTCTACTCCTCTTGCTGGTGGTATTAAATACCATGTACATCAAGACATTTCTCTTCCCGATCCAACTGTCTATAGACAGTTATTGGGTGCTTTACAATATTTAACATTTACACGACCTGACATTGCCTTTGCCGTAAATCATCTTTGTCAACTTATGCATGCCCCAACCGACACTCATCTTAGCGGTGCCAAACGAGTATTACGATATCTTCAGGGCACAAAAACATTTGGACTTTTTTATAAAAAAGGCCATTTACCACTTCAAATATTTTCTGATGCTAATTGGGCCGGTGACCCATCAGATCGTAGAAGTACGACTGGGCTTGTAGTCTTTTTGGGCCCAAACCCAGTCCACTGGACTGCCAAAAAGCAATCCACTGTCTCAAGGTCATCAACCGAAGCCGAATATCGTGCTTTAGCCACGGCTGCAGCTGACGTGTCTTGGTTTCGTCAAATTTTTCATGATCTTCATATTTATTTACCATATCCACCTTTATTACATACCGACAATATTTATGCAATTGCTTTAACTATCAATCCTATTTTTCACGCACGTACAAAACATATCGAAATAGACTATCATTACGTGCGTGAACAGGCTATTCTCAAACATCTAACTGTTTCTTATCTTTCTAGTGCAGATCAAATCGCGGACGTCTTCACCAAGTCTCTTCATGCAGCTCAATTTCAATCCTTTCGAGATAAATTGATGGTTTAACATCCACCAACAGTTTAAGGGGCCGTATTAACAGACTTACTCAAACAAGCCCAAAGTATCAGAAGCCCACTCAATCTGAAGCCCATGGAGTACAAGATAAAGCCCATCAGAAGGCCCGGTTCATCTACTTATAATTATTGTAAACCCTTAAGGGTATAATTGTCTTTTTACTATTTACGAACCCTAATCTATTCCTGCCATTGGATTTAGGTCGTACTCTTCCTACTGTTAGATCACAGCTATATAAGTTGTGCTATGTATTCTTTCTGCAACTCAATAAATACAAGGTTTTCATTCTCTTCCGCCTCTCTCTTTCATCTTTCTCAACGAAACCCTAAAGGGTTAGTTCACTACGGTGCAACTTCTCAACCAAAGGTTCAGATGTGGTCGGACCAGTGCCCTCTCTGCGAGCAGAACTCTGAATCGAAGAATCATCTTTTCTTTCGTTGTTAGATGACGAGGACCCTTTGGAGCGGGTGCGATTTCAAACCTCATCCTGATAAGGACTTAGTTGACAACATTTGGGACATTATCAATGCGGGAGATCGCCCTGGAGTCCACAATCTTTAGGCGATTTGGAGGTCTAGATGTGATAAATTTTCCAGGAACGATGACTTCAACCTTGAGGCCATTAAGTGCAGCATGGAAAATAAAACACTCCTTTTGAATGAAGTCTCTGACAAGAAGTGTGATAATGGTCCTAGTGTTCATGACCAACCCACAAATTCTATCATCAAAGACAGCCCAGGAGCTCAAGACCAAAATACTTCTGCTATCTATGTTGATGGGGCCTGGAATAACCGATCGTGCAGGGCCAATGTTGGCTTGCATACTGTTGGGGCCGATGGTTTCCATTGAATTATTGGGAAAGGGATCATGGCTCTAGTGCCCTTCAAGTGGAATTATTGGCTTTGGAACAGGGAGTTATATTGCTTTGCATCACAATATTAATTATATTAACATAAATACTGATAGGTCAGTCTCCTTCTTGCTTTTCCAGGAGATGAGTAGTCCGATTTTTCAAGATGCTTCAGTCGTTAGTAGAATCAAGGAGGCTACGGACCGTCCCGGCTTCTATTCCTTAACTAAGGTGCCGTTTACTATGGTTGTTAAAGCCTACAATGCAGCTAAAAAGGCTTTGTATGACAATCATCCTATGTAGTTGTCCCTTGTTGTAGCTCGGTTAGGTCTTTTTTCGGATTGTTGCTTTACTGAATCTTTTTCTTGTTTTTATGTGACGATGATGTCGTTTAAAAGAAAATACTATTCTTTATCAAGTTATATGTTATATTTGGTTTATAATTTCTTTGGTTAAGTTATGTGAGTACCAAAACGAAATAAGAAATTTTCAAACTTTACGTAATGGTGTAGGCACAAAATGATTATGAAATTATGGAAATGTTATACACTCAAATCAGCAAGTTAAAGTGGTCAAACATGACTGCTAATTTTGGGTTAGACGGATAGAGTATATTAAACCAAATATGATATGTGTCCCAAAATGAGTGCCTTCATGAGTTTTTAATCATTTTGAGGAGATAATTCTGAAAAAAGAATCATTTTGAGGAGATTATTCAAGTTACAAATGAAGACCGAAACTTGTTCTTTTCATACAGTTGCAAATTTAATATTAGAAACATGAAAAGATTAACAAGATTAGTAGTCATTTTCCGAGTCGATTCAAAACCACAAAGTAGTTGAGAAGTTTATTTTTGAGTAGTTTTCATAGTCAATTTAAAATAACCCGTTAGGATAAGTATTCATTGGGGCTTGCCTTACCACTGTGGCATGCCTGCGTGGTGGGGCGCGCCATTCACCTTCTGACAAACATGCAAAATTTGGTGGGTTCCATCTGACTAATGCATGTTTGTCAGAAGGTGAATGGCGTGTCCCACCACGCAGGCATGTCACAGTGGTGGGGCAAGCCCCAATGAATACTTTCTCTTTTGAAAGAGTATTTCAAAAGAGAGAAAAAGTATTCAGTGAATTCTAGAGAGAGAAGGAACATACAGTGAATGATAAATTTGATTAAATGAAGGGTATCAAAGGCTCCTAAATGACAATAATGGTTAGATTTAATATAACGGTCAAATGAAACGGCATTATAGCTATGGGGTTACCCCAATAAGCTAGGCTAAATTCGATTGGGTTTAAGACATGATTTGGGCTTGCATATTAGAGTGTAAAGATAGCTTGGGTCTGGTCTTGTGAGACCTCGTGTTGGTATTGGGCCGCAACCCATTTTATCTATAAGATACAGTTCTTCGATTAAGCCCATGTCAAGTCATCGTGGCTGAGAATTAACCATGAGTGTGTGCTTCAATTTCTTTAAATTTGGAGCAATGCACGTGAAGATATCAGCTACAGAGCTACTTGCTTTACATTTGAAATAAATTTAACAATATGTTCCTTTGGCAAAACGTTTTCAAAAACATAGTGACAGTCTAATTCTATAACTTGTTGTGGGCATGCAAAATTGGATTGGATATAGAATTTACACGAGTTTGCATTGGATCGCCCATGTGCTGATGCGGGGAACGCATCGTTCAGTTTGCTGCAGTTGCGTCACCAGGGCTGGAAAGTTGCTGTGCTACTGGAGATGGTGCAACCAAATCAGAAGCAGCAACATGTCAACAACATAGGTAGGAGAAGGAACAATTGGACTTTTTGTAAAACAGATAGAAAAAATCAAATAAAATGTCTATACAAACATTATAATTTTGAATAGTTTTGTCAAAGCATAAGTAGCATTTATATCCATCAGCATATCCTAGGAACAATCAAGTTTAGATTTTTTTGTAAGGTTCTAAATAGGGAAAACATGCATAAGCAAAGACTTTTCATTGATTATAGTCTTTTTTCTTTTTTTTTTTGCTAAAACATTGATTATAGTCATGTCTTGAATGAAATAACAGTCCATATAGTAATTTGTGTGCTGTGTTTTGACTTGGCAATCTCATTATAAGGGTGATTGGATCAGTTTAAAACGGGAGGTAGATGAAAGTCAATAATGAGAGTTTCCAGTCAAATCTCTCAAAATAAAAGATAAAAAAATCCGGAATCTCAGAATTTTCGCTAGAATTCCAGATGTTTATATGAAATTCTAGGTTGGTGTTTGGGGGGGGGGGGGGGGGGGGATTCGTGCCCTTTTTTTTGGATTTCTCCTCCGCCACCAGATCTGAAAATAGTGGTAGGATAACCAATAGGTTTCTCTATAAGCAATTTGGATCTAGGAAAAAAAATGACACCTCAAACTAAAGATGTAAAGAAAACAATCAAGTATAACGAGATAAATCATTAATAAACAGAACATAATATCGATATCCATGATAAGATTTCTAGGGTGCATGTCGTTAAACATCAGAGTGCACAAATAAAGAGGAGTTTTGACAAGATTTTTAGACAATTTTCAAGATAATAGTCATTACCCGCCAAATAAGATTCACGACATGAGAAAACAAGTAACGCGTTGTTTCAAATTTTTATTTGAAGGATGTCCAAGACGAGCATGCCCTATTTGAGCCTCAATTCTTTGACCCATGAAGGCTTGAGTAGAGGACATAGATTGTATAGGGTATAACCCATTTTTACTCAGAACATCTTATAATATTTTTCCCGTAGCCTTGGCGTAAAGGCAAAATGATGTATCATCAAATATGAAACATACATTAAGTTATTTGCGTAACTTGTTTACAGAAAATCAATTGGTTGAAATAGAAGGCACATGCTGATTATAAGATAAAACATATGACGACGTAGAAGTTGAGAGAAAGGCATTACCGATATATTGAATTTGGAGAGAAGAGCCATTACCAATAGTATTATGATTTGTGCTAGAGTAGGGTTATGACAGAGACAAGTTTTGGAAATCTCCAGTCATATTATTAGTTTTTCCAGTCTCTATGAGCTAAAAGTTTGGCTGAGAAGCAGAGAAACATGTATTCATAATCAATAACCGCAGAAGAAACAATTAATTTATCACGAAAGCTTTTAAGCTTTTGCACGTATAAACCGATGGAGTCGGAACGCTTTTAAGATTCAGGAGATCAGTTTTTAATTGAAAATATGATAATGAAAAAGAGGGGCATACCGAGACTCTAAAGTGAGCCAAGAAGAATGAGAATAAGAGAGACCATTGTTATGAGACAAGGCGTCTTGAGGCAATGTTACATTAATCAATGTCAAAATGGCCTGATCTTTAATCTTCCAAGAAGAGTAAGCAGGGCCGTGGCTGATACAGCTCCATTGGTGGTGATGGCGTACTGCTGCAGACAAGGAATTGGTCTATCCAAATAACTAAATAACATCTTTGTTTTAAGGACTGAAGTTAACTGATATTTTCGTAGAACAAAACAGGGACCATCAAGCATGATATGTATATTTGATAAAAGAGCAAGAGAGTTTGGAGAGTCCATGTGGCGGCGGTAGAGAGCATATCGATGCTTCCTGAAAAAGTGCATTAAAAGAGAGAAACCATATTCATTGAATTATAAGGAGAGGGGGAATATACAGGGAATGAGATTGTTGATTGGTACAAGTTTCAACGAATGGTCTTGAAGACTATTAAAATACTAAGAGCATCCACAGTAGTAGTGTTATGCCCAACTAGCTAAGTTTTAATCGGAAACTAACTTATCCATTTTAGTAAGGTAGTTTTGCTCCGGTAGTGTTGTACCAAAACTATCTACAATAACTTATAAAAAGAGAAGTGGCGAGGATTGTTGACTCGCCACATGTAGCTAGCAAGAAAGTATGAGACTAAAGTAGCATGTGGTTTTTTTTTTTTTTTGAAATAAAGTAGCATGTGGTTTGAATAGCCTACTGGAGAGAGCATTTATTCAATTTGACTGGCTATTTTGGTGTTAACTTCCATTTGAATACTCTACTGTGAATGCTCGAATGATAGCAAAGGTTAGATTTAATCAAAGGACCACGATGCTATAGCGTTATGGTTACACCAATAAGGTGGGCTAAATATGATTGGGCTAACACATAATGTGGGCTTTGCATATAAGTGTAGATATTGCTTGGTTATGGTCTTGTGAGGCTTATGATAGTATTGGGCTTCAACCCAGTTATTTTATAAAGCCTAGTTCTTCAATTACAATTCACATCGAAAAAAATTCTACCATAAATGACCTGAGTGGGAAGGAAGTAGAACTAACTCAACTGAAAGAGTTTGGCGCCTGGAGTTAAAAGGCCCAGTTTTTCATAATATAGCGAAATTTTCCAAATTTGGCCCACTCTTTATTGCGAAATTTTCCCAATTCCTTTTAGTACTTTGCAACATGTGCTACCATATTTTTTGTAAACAGCACTTTGTTAATTAAGTAGTGCATTTTTGGCCGTCTTTTACCATAATTCCTGAGAGCCCGTTCTGGGAGTGATGGCTATATTGGACAAACATTGTGACCTAGGTCTAACCTATCTTGTGTACAAAAATGCTAATACGAGCATGAAGCTCTTTACTGTTTGATCTAGGTGTAGCCTATCCTGTTTTTTTTAAAAGACACTCCATAGAAAGCACTAAGCAGAAGAATTAAACAAAAAAGAGTCAATGCTCAAAATAGAACAAAAATCAAGTGGAGGGCTGGAGGCATGTAAGAGTATCTTCCACAGTGCACTAAATCATATAGTTGATGGTAAAATTTGGTGTTTTCGGCCTCCCACAGCAAATCACAGAATCATATAAATGAATGAGAATTTTTTTAGGCCTCCCACAATCGTTGACCAAAAAAACACCAAATCACCGAATCCTATATTTGGTGTAGCTTTTGTGAAATGGTGAAGTGCATTTCCCACAATACCTCCAAATCCTATCATATATCACCAAATTTTATTTTTATCATCAAATTTGATGGCGAAAATAGAATAAATTTTTAATTCGTATTTAGGGCACATTTTACATTACTTTTATATAATTGAAGACATAATGTCATATTTTACAAATGATTGGTGTTAAAAATTATTTTGACAACTAATATAATTATTCTTAGTGATAACAAATAAAATATAAACAAAAATGACGACAAGAACAATGCACTAATAATAAACTTAGAAAAATGAAAATAGATCACATCCGTACACCAAAAAAATAATCTACCCGTACACCTAAAAATGTCCAAGAACAATATTTCACACAGAAACATGAAGCTTATCGCAAAGACGTTGAGCGGGCATTTGTAGTTCTCCAAGCTCGATTTGCAATTGTTAGAGGAGCCACTCGATTTTAGAAGAAAAATGATATTCACGAGATCATGTTAGCATGCATTATCATGCACAATATGATAGTCGAAGAGGAACGAAGCGAGTATCTCAACACCTACACTTCTGATGCTTCTCACATTCCCACAGATCTTGATTATGAAAGTTACCATTTGTACCGCATTACAAGGGGTATCACTAATTCAACATTTATCCAATTTCTAGGTCGACATCGAGACTTGATAAACCAAGGAGCTCATAACGAACTAAGAAGATTAAAAGAAGACTTATTGCACACTTATGAGATAATCATGGTAAAATAGATTAGACTGGTCAATTAAATTTGTTGAAGTGTTATTTAATCATTTTGTAATTTCGTGTAATATTATTTTGGTAATATATATATATATTTAATAGTTATGGAATTCATGATTCAGTGATAAATTTGATGATTTGTTGTGGGAGGCCAAAAATGCCATTATCTAAATTTGATGAAATGATGAAATAACTATCTGGCGTAAAAATTGGTGAAAACTGTGGAAGACCAAAAGTGTTATTTTTCACCAAAAACGGTGTTTTTGAGGGTACTGTGGAGGCCAAACCATTTTCTCCACCAAATATTGGATTTCATGTAAAATTTGATATCAACTGTGGAAGATGCTCTAAGCCCAGTTACTAGTAAGCTTTCCTAATTTGTAATTTTGAACAATCCAATTCGCAGCAGCATTTCCCTCGAAAGAATTGGCCAAAAGGCAGTGGAAATTTTTTCCACTGCCGAGAAGCACCAACAATTAAGGAGTTGGTGTTTAAGGGTAATAAGTGTAATTATACTACTTAATTCTTCGAAAATCTTGATTTACTTAACAAAAATCCAAAAAAAAGAAAAACTTCTCTCTCTCTTCCCTTCTGTTAAACACAGTGACGAACCCAGACAACCTTCGTCGTGTCTTCTTCTTCTTCACATGCAAGATCGTCGTGCCTTCTTCTTCACAGGCGCGTCTTCTTCGTCTCTGGCGAAGAACCCAGATTTCTTCGTCTCCGGCGAAGAACCCAGAAATTTGTTTGAAATTGATACTTTTTGCATGTTTTGAAACTATTTCTATAAAATTGGTATGAAATTGAAGAACAAACACCAAAATTGGTATGAAATCGAAGAACAAACACCAAAATTGGTATGAAATTGAAGAACTAACTTCAAAATTCTGGGTTTTTGACGAGGAACTGTCGACTGTCGACATTGGGAAGTCGACAAACAAGGAAAAAATAATGCCCTCTGTCCATGTTCTCTGTGTAACCCCTATCTTGGCTGTCGACAATCGAAATGTGGAAGTCGACTAAACAGCCAGAAATTGATGCTTTCTGTCCCTGCTGTCTTTGAAATTAAAGCACCCAGACAATACCTTAGAAAACGATAAATTCGTTAAATTAAAGAATCCAAGACTAACAAATTCATGAACTTTAAGAATCCAGCAATAAAACAACTAATTAATAACTATGAACTCTAAAAAGAAACTATTATAATTCATCCTTTGTCGATCATATGCTAGCTAGCTGCACGTACTCCTTCCACAGGCGGTTACTGCATGCACCAACAAAACAAGATAGATACATGTATGTATTAATGTAATGAATTTATAAATATAGCACGTATGTACGTATCGGTGAGGGAAACATACCTTAGAAGACGGTAAATTCATATCGTACGCATTGGCCATCAGATCCACCATATAACGTGGGAACAAACCAATGATTTCACTCTCAATGTACTCCCCGTGGAGCCAGTCATTATCATCCGGGAGATTAAGGTAGTTGTCGCAGGGCTTCCGAAGATGTTCATACGCGTTCCTAACGAACAAGTAAAAGGACACGGTGGTGTCATCATAGCCCTTGGTCCACTTTGAAAATATCGGTTTCCGTTTCTTCCGTAAACTCTTATAGCACAGTACGCGATAGAGGGGGTGGCCATGGGGTGCCTTACCTGGAGGGATTATGTCTCTCCAGTCACTTGTTGCATGACCCGTACTGCCTGCAAGGGGGTTAGTCTTCTTCATGCAATCTTCCCAGCTAGTCTGTCCTTTACTAGGGGGCTTATACTTCTGTGCTTGGTATTCTCTGCACACTCGTAACAATTTTTCCATCCTCTCCTCCCCAGACCACATAGACGAATGGTCAACGCAAATTTGGCAGATATTTCATTACCCGGCCAGAATCGTGGTGGCTCAGAGTGTCGTGCAAATCTTGTACGTCAGCCGGATAGGTTTCACCCTTCAGAATATGCTTGAAGATGGTATGGATCAACCTTGTCATTCCTGGCAGACCCTGCATGGAAGAAGCATCGTCAGTCTTCAGGTTCACTGCCAATATTGTACATGCAAAGTCAATTTCTTTTTCTACGTGAGGATCATGACGGACGTCCTAGCTGCCCTTTTGGCGCTTGAAGATGAAGTTTTCAGGGTTCTTTAGTGCTCATTGCAGTTGTTCGTTCCAGCCTGCACTACATTGTACGTATTCACTGAGAATTGCTCTAAGCATTCCTCTAGTATGTGCAGACAGCTTGTTTCCGTACGTCCGACTACCGTGATCTATTTTATATGCGATCCACTCAGCCAAATCAAAATCGTAACCCCGATTATACGAAAATATCTTCTTGTCTCGGTCAACCAATTTAACTTCATCGGTCTCCTGCTTGGCTTCAACCAATTTAACTTCATCCGTCTCCTGCTGGGCTTCAACCAATTTAACTTCAACGGTATCCTGCTGGGCTTCAACCAATTTAACTTCAACGGTCTACTGATGGGCTTCAACCAATTTAACTTCAACGGTCTCCTGCTGGGCTGCAACCGTGTTGTTCTTTCCCTTCTTCTTCTTTTTCTTCTTGTTTATTTTCTTATCATCTCTATCATTTATGCGGCTACATACTACATCGATGTCCGTGTTCGTCCAAGTTACGATAGCGCACTTCTTTCTTTCGCGACGGGCTTTCATTTTATTGAATTCCACTCTACGACTTTCTTCCGCATATGCCTCCATTATTGCCGCCACCACCTACATAGAACAAAATATAGAGAAGGGTATATAATGTTCTCAACGTGTGAAGGAAAAACAACATGCAAATACTGCATCTGTTTTGCTATATAATACCTCTGTTTTTACTCAACGCGTGAAGGAAAAACAACATGAAAAAACAACATGCAAACCCTAATTTTTCTCTACTGTTATTCTCCTAGTCGTTGGTTTATTGTTGCATTCTTCTCCCCAATAAACCTCCCTAATAAGCTAGGGTTTATTGAATAAATAATTTAGAAATCACCGACACCAAAGCAACTGTTTCTACCGTGGAGCCTCATTCATGAGCTTGCATATTCACTGTTTCTACTCAAAAACCGAGTCACTAAGAAACCCTAGATATGGTTCGAACGCTAAATATACTAACTGGGTCAAAAAAGTTCAGAAATCACGGTAGAAACAGTGAGTTGTGAGGGAGGGTTGTTGAATAAAAAATTCTGAAATCACCGGCACCAAAGCAACTGCAGAAAGAGTCAACCGTGGAGCCTCATTCATGAGCTTGCATATTCACTGTTTCTAACCTAAAACTGAGTCACTAAGAAACCCTAGATATGGTTCGAACCCTAAATATACTAACTGGGTCAAAAATGTTCAGAAAACACGGTGGAAACAGTGAGTTGTGAGGGAGGGTTGTTGAATAAAAAATTCAGAAATCACCGGCACCAAAGCAACTGCAGAGAGAGTCAACCGTGGAGCCTCATTCACGAGCTTGCATCATGTATCAACTCCAGCGAGTTGTGAGGGAGTAACAGAGGCTAACGTACATCCGTGGACAACCGTATGAGTGAGTTGTGAGGGAGGAGCCCTAATACTTAATCAACTTACATCAACATTCATCGATCACAAAGCATGCATATTGTAATATTACATACCTGTCGTTGGGGATTGGCCATATCGAGTCTGTGTGTTTGCCGTTGGAGAAGAGACGAGTTTGTGTGCTTGCAGTTGGAGAAGAGACGGATGACAAGACCACGGTTTGCATGCAGTAAGGTTTATATATATATATTTATATATATATATACATACATACATATATATATATATATATATATATATATATATATATACACACACACACACGTATGGGCCAAACCGTGGTGTTGGAGGCGGTTGGCCCGGTTGGGCATAATTTTGCAGTTTTTGTCGATTACTACATGTCGACGGTCGACGTCTACACGTCCATGGTCGACTCCGGACAAAACACGTCTACGGTCGACCCATACACGTCGACAGTCGTCCCGTCTATGTCGACAGTCGATGTATACGAGTCGACAGTAGACAAGCTATGTCGACCGTCGATGTGATCTAGTCGACAGTAGACACGCTAAGTCGACAGAATGACCAAAACGTGACGAAATTGTGAAACAAACTAATAAAACATCAATCCAACTTCACGAATAGTCTTACATACATATTAAACATCCATACAACGTCACCATTAGTCTTACAAACAAATTAAACTATTAATTTCACTACGGTTTGAGATTCAGACAGTCTCTCAACGTAACTTATACCGACACGGATGGCAAAACCCTTTTGGGACCATAGTCTTTTTTCCAACGTACGTATACATGCCATCATCACATCTCCATTCCATACAAACCGAGCTCTTTTCATTGCATCATTGAATGAAACCGCCCCATAATCTCCCGGATTAGCCTGTCGTAACTTATACCGACACGGATGGCAAAACCCCTTTGGGACCATAGTCTTTTGTCCAACGTACGTATACATGTCATCATCACATCTCCATTCCATACGTACCAAGCTCTTTTCATTGCAGCATCGAATGAAACCGCCCCATAATCTCCCGGATTAGCCTGTCGTAACTTATACCGACACGGATGGCAAAACCCTTTTGGCACCATAGTGTTTTGTCCAACGTACGTATACATGCCATCATCACATCTCCATTCCGTACGTACCGAGCTCTTTTCATTGCAGCATCGAATGAAACCGCCCCATAATCTCCCGGATTAGCCTGTCGTAACTTATACCGACACGGATGGCAAAACCCTTTTGGCACCATAGTGTTTTGTCCAACGTACGTATACATGCCATCATCACATCTCCATTCCCCATATCATGATAGGACAGCCCTGGAGTCTTCTAAACAAGTATGAAATTATATAAAATTAAACATAGTTAGGGTCCTAGGTCAACAAAATCAATTTTAAGGATGATTCAATTGTGTCGACCTATATAGGTCGACAGCCGACCTACACATATCGACGGTTGACCTAGACAGGTAGACAATCGACCAAGAGAAGTCAACCGTCGATCTATCTAAGTCGAATGTCGACGTGAATAGGTCGACAGACAATTCTGGCATGTCGACCGTGCATGTCGACTATCGACTGGTTCAGGTCTGCTGTCGACTTAGTGAAGTCGACAGCCGACTCCACTAGGTCGATTCTCGGGTTCTTCAATTCAAACCGGAAGGGTAACTAACCGAGGGTATTTTGGTACCTCAAGTTAAAAGAGGGGTAGCTACATAAGGGTATTTCTGTACTTTCATCGATAAGTGAGTTAGTTACGTATGTTGGTGCTTTGTTGCAATGGGTTATACCCCATGTGCTTTGTTACAATTCTTTTCCGATTTACTGCTTATGAGCAATATGGCCCCATTTCCCTCCCTTGAAATGAAACTAAAACATCAATTGAGAGCATTCACACTAGTCTCAATGTCTTCAGTGATATTCTTGATTTTTGTGAAGAGAATCCTCACAAAAACATGTGGAGGAGTGAGCTACAACCACATTTGCATTCTGATCTCTTACAGCAATCCCAACAAAACCTTGATGAGACTTGTGCTCAATAGCAATGTCATTGTTGATTTTAACCTTGATGAGACTTGTTGTTATTTTGAACCACTTGACTACCCTTATCCCAGTTGAGAGTGCTAAGAAAGTCATTGCTATCAATCACAACTCTTTGAAGACTGTAACAGCTGAGGGGGTGAGCTCTTGAATTTTTTTGCCATTTCTAGCCTTCCAAATGTGCCAAATGAGAAGAGTCAAAAAAGAGTTTTGAGAAGGGTTCCCAATTTCCAATTGATCACTAAGGCACACTTCAGTTGTCATGTTGTGATTCCAATTTGAAGTGTCAAAATGAGAGTTTTCCCAGATCTCCTTAACCCAGTTGCAGAACAAGAACATATGTGAAACATTTTCCGTTTGGACACCAAATATAGAGCAAGCAGGACTATTAATGATCTTCCTCTGATTTAGCTTTAGAGAAGTAGCAATACTATTGTGAAAAACCCTCCAAATGAAAGATTTTACCTTGTTTGGAACTCTTAACTTCCTGATTGAACTCCACATAGCTGAACTTTGAGTAAGGGAAGAGCTTTCGCCTGTGATGTGAGAGCTAGCTATGGCTTTATATCCACTTTTATTAGTAAATTGACCTTTATTAGTGAAAGGCCAAATAAGTAGATCACTTCTGGGGTTGTTTGGCAGAGAGGTGTTTATATTTTTTTGGACATAACTGGCATCAAAAGTCTGTGAGAGTACGGATATATCCCATCTTTGAGGGTTAGGCACAATGAGATCAGCCACCTTATGAATATTAGGATTAGTAGAAGTAGCATTTATGAATAGTACTTCCATATTAGACACCCATCTCTTAGACCATATGTTGATGCTCTGGCCATCTCCAACTAACCAGCCCCCATTTTTTACCAAAACCTCTTTCCCTTCTAAAAGACTTTTCCATGCCAAGGAACCAAAACTAGTCTTTTTTGCCTTCAAAAAGAAACTTCTCTTGAGATACTTAGAAGTGAGAACTCTAACCCCAAAATCATTAGTATTAGAAAGAAATATCCAAGGTTTCTTGGCCAATAAAGCTAATTCATGGAGGAGAGATATTTAAGACCAAGGCCACCTCCCTTTTCTGGGAGTTGTAGAATTTTGCAATTCAACCAATGACATCTAGACTCCTCTGCAGCATTAATCCTGAAAAAAATATTGATTTTGATTTTTAAAGTGGTACAAAACTTCTGGGGTAACTTGAAGACATACATGATGTAGGAGGGGATTGCTTGAAGAACGGCCTTAATAATCATATCTTTGCCAGCCTGATTTAGGAATGTAGCTTTCTACCATGAAGTCTTGGAATCAAATTTCTTCAAAATTTCATCCTCATACTCTTTCTTTGAATTTCCGCAACTCAAATGCAAACCCATATATTTTCCAGCTCTTGTAGTCACACTGACTTGAAGAATATTAGCAACTTCCACCTTTGTCTCTTCACAAGTATTGGGGTTGAACATGGTGTTTGATTTATTCTTGTTGATGAGGTGACCTGAATACAAACAATACTGACCCAGAAAACTCTCCAAGAGGAAGGCATTTTCTCTATTAGCTCTCCCAACAAAAAGTGCACCATCGACAAACACTAAGCGTGTGTTGATTTGGTGCCTTGAATTGGTCAAAGGCGGCCATACTCTTTGTTTCCAACTTTGATTAGGAAACATTGGAAGTCAAAGGCGGTGGATGATTAGTTAGGAAATAAGTTTGTTTCCATATCAGATTTGGAAACTTTAGGGATTTGCTAGCACTATATAAAGAACCTAGTAGTCACACTATTAGGCATGCAAAAGTTGTCATTGTTCCTCTTAAGTGAATAAAGAGTACTTTTCAGCCGTGGAGGTAGTTAGCAAATATTTTGCTAGCGAACCACATAAAATACTTGTGTTCTTCTTTATTCGTTCATTTTTCGTGAGGTGGTTTGTCATAACAAACTGGTATCAGAGCTTGGGTTTGGCGGTGTTTCAAGATCAAGATCAAGGCGGAGCCAAGCTAGGGTTTCACAACGTGGTGAAATCAAATCTAGGGTTTTGCGATCTAGGTGGAGCACGCGACTAGAGTTCAAGATCCACCAAGAACGATGTTCGGATCGATGTTGAAGATCGACAGGTTCACAGGAGGGAACAACTTCAGTCTGTGGAAGATAAAGATTGAGGCTTTGCTCAAATCGCAAGGCTTGTGGGCACCTTTGACCGGGGACAAGGGAGGCATGAATGTTGCATCAGCGGAGTTCAAGGCGATGGAGGAGAAGGCACACGCAACGATTATGTTGTGCTTATCGGATGACGTGATCATCGAGATCGCAGATCAGAAGGAAGCAGCGAAGCTCTAGCTCAAGTTGGAGAGTCTCTACATGACGCAGAGTCTCACTAGAAAGTTGATGCTAAAGCAAAGGCTCTTCACCATGAGGATGCTCGATGGTACGGCTCTCAAGGACCATCTTGATCAATTGAACACAATTCTAATAGATTTGCGTAATATTGGCGAGAAGGTGGAGGATGAGGATGCTGCACTTTTGTTATTGATCTCGTTAACCCCATCGTATGAGAACTTCATGCAGTCGTTCATTGTGAACAAGGACGAATTATCCCTAGAGGAGGTGAGATCGACGCTCCATGCTAGGGAACTGCGCCATAAGGGTGCAGGCACAGGTATAGAGGACCATGCTTCCGGACTGATGGCAACGGGGGAAAGTAGGAAGGGTAAGAAGAACAAGAAGAAGCAGTTCTCAGGTTCTAAGTTACCCAAGGATGTCTGTGCCTTTTGCAAGGAAAAGGGGCACTGTAAGAGAGATTGCCCGAAACGAGGTCAACATCGGCAGAATGGATCCGCAGCCATAGCAGAACAAGGTAAATCGTCTGAGGATGATTACGTTCTAATGGCGGATGTTGTCACGCACTCTCAAGATGCGTGGGTCCTTGATTCCGGAGCTTCCTATCATATTTTCTCTAACAGGGAGCTATTCTCGACGTACGACCAAACGGATGGAGGGTCTGTCTACATGGAAAACGGAGCCATCTGTAAGGTGATTGGGAGTGGCTCAGTTAGATTGAAAACGAATGAAGGAAAGTTATTTACCTGGGAGCAGGTCAGACATGTACCACTTATTAAGAAGAATCTGATCTCCTTGAGTCTACTCGACAGCAAGGGATACAGTTTCAAAGGTGAAGGTGGAGATCTACAAGTCTGCAAGGGTTCTAAGGTGATTCTCAGGGGAGTCAAGAGTGGGACTTTGTACATGTTGCAAGGTTCGACGATCACAGGTTTTGCCGGAGCTGTCTAAGCCGAGATTAAGGAAGCTGATCTAACTAAGTTGTGGCATATGAGGCTCGGTCATATGAGTGAACGTGGAATGCAGGAACTTCACAAGAAAGGCTATCTCACTGGGCATGCGCCCAAGAGCCTAGGGTTTTGTGAGCACTGCGTGTATGGGAAGCTACAGTGTAGCAAGTTCCCTAAGGCGGTTCATAGAACGAAAGGTACTCTTGATCATATCCATTCAGATTGCTGGGGTCCATCTCGAGTCGAGGCGATTGGCGGGTACAGGTATTTCCTAATCATCATAGACGACTACTCCAGGATGACTTGGATATTCGTGATGAAGCACAAGAGTGAAGCCTTCGCAAGATTCAAGGAGTGGAAGACACTAGTAGAGAATCAGGTGGGAAAGAAGGTGAAGAGGCTGCGCACGGACAACGGCTTAGAGTTCTGTTCATCAGAGTTTGATGGATTCTGCAAGGATGAGAGAATAGCACGCCATCGCACCGTTCGACACACACCGCAGCAGAACGGTGTAGCAGAGAGAATGAATCAGACACTTTTAGCAAAAGCAAGGTACATGCTTTCGAATGCAGGTCTTTCTAGAGGTTTTTGGGGAGAGGTAGTTTCCATGGCATGCTATCTCATAAATCGGAGCCCGCACACAGGTATAGGATGCAAGATTCCTATGGAAGTCTGGTCCGGTAATGCAGTGGATTACTCGAATTTGACAGTTTTTGGTTGTGTTGCCTATTATCACGTTGATGATGGAAAACTAGAACCAAGAGCTAAGAAGGGAGTATTCATGGGTTTCGGAACAGGTGTGAAGGGATACAAGATATGGGCAGACAACAAGATTATACTTAGCAGAAGTGTAGTCTTTGATGAGACTCATATGTTGAAGAACTCAGTGGAGGTGGAGCTTGGAGGTGCAAAGATGAAGGTGGAGGGAGAGTCGGATCCTACTGATCCTAAGGATTCCGAAATCCCTACACCGCCGTTAGAAGAGGAAGAAGCAGAAGAGTCTGATAGTGAGGATGCGTCTACACCAGAGGAACCGGTTCATCAAAGTATTGCTGAAGGAAGACCAATGAGAGTCATAAAGCCTCCGGCGAGATACAAAGATGATGGTATGGTGGGATATGCATTACAGGTAGCGGAAGAGGTAGAGGACGAGCCATCCTCCTACAAGGCCGCTATATCTAGTTCTGAGTCAGCACAATGGATTGCCGCAATGGGAGAGGAGATGGAGTCTCTTAGCAAGAACTCGACTTGGGAGCTTGTTAAATTGCCAGCGGGAAGGAAGATAGTCAGCTGCAAGTGGGTTTTCAGAAGAAAGGAAGGAACTGCATCTGGAGAGGGCATCAAGTATAAGGCAAGGTAGTTGCAAGAGGGTTCAGTCAGAAAGAGGGAGTTGAATACAACGAGATCTTCTCACCGGTGGTCAGACATACTTCTATCCGGGTGCTACTAGCAATGGTGGCACACCACAACCTAGAGCTTGAGCAATTAGATGTCAAAACAGCTTTTCTACATGGAGAGTTGGAAGAGGAGATATACATGAGCCAACCGGAAGGGTTCCAAGTTCCCAGAAGAGAGAACCACGTGTGCAAGCTGAAGAGATCTCTCTACGGACTTAAGCAGACACCGAGGCAATGGTACAAGAGGTTTGACAGCTTCATGTTGAAGATGGGTTACCACAAGTGCGAGTATGATTGTTGCGTGTATCACAAAGAGTTGCATGGTGGATCACGTATTTACCTAGTTCTGTATGTGGATGATATTCTGATTTCAACTCGGGATATCAAGGACATCAGAGAACTGAAGAGGTCCCTTAGCGCAGAATTTGAGATGAAGGATCTGGGAGCTGCTCGGAAGATATTGGGAGTTGAGATCTATAGAGATAAGAAGAAGAAGAAGAAGCTTTTCTTATCACAGCAGGGATACATCAAGAAGATCTTGGAAAGATTCGGGATGTTATCAGCTAAATCTATAGATACTCCTATGGCAACTAACAGCAAGCTAGGAATGTACACCGTTTAGACTGAGGAGGAGAAGGAGTACATGTCCAAGGTTCCATATGCTAGCGCAGTTGGAAATCTCATGTATGCTATTGTCTGTACTCGACCGGACATAGCATTCGCTGTTAGTGTGGTTAGTCTTTTTATTTCTCATCCGGGTAGGGACCATTGGCAGGCGGTGAAGCGGATATTCACGTACCTTAAGGGTACGTCAGACATTGGCCTATGTTATGGGGCTACTAAAGACATCTTGGTAGCTGTTTTCTTGGATGCGGACTATGCAGGGGATATTGATAGTAGAAGATCAATGAAAGGCTATGTATTTGCTCTGGGATCATCTGTTGTGAGTTGGAAGGCGACGCTACAGCCGACGGTGACTTTGTCCACCACGGAGGTGGAGTACATGGCTCTAACGGAAGCAGCAAAGGAGGCAATTTGGCTAAAGGGAATGGTCAATGATCTAGGGCTACATCAAGATCAGGCGATAGTCTACTGTGATAGCTTGAGTGCGATTTGCTTGACTAAGGACCAGGTTCATCATGAAAGGACCAAGCATATCGACGCCAGGTATCATTTTCTGAGAAACGAGGGATCAAGGTGATGAAGGTTGGGACTGCTGACAACCCCGCGGATATGTTGACTAAGCTGGTTCCGGAGAGCAAGTTCCAGCATTGTCTGGAATTGCTCAACATCTTGAGCCAGTGAGGCCCTTAGGGGCCATGTTAGACCCGGTGGGGGTCCAGTGAGTCTCTGTGACGAGAGACAATCGGGTGCGGAGAAGACGTAGCTTTATTTACAAGAAGAGGATAAGCTGCTGTTGACGAGACAATTCAAGTCAAGGTGGAGATTTGTTGAGTTGGTGCCTTGAATTGGTCAAAGGCGGCCATACTCTTTGTTTCCAACTTTGATTAGGAAACATTGGAAGTCAAAGGCGGTGGAGGATTAGTTAGGAAACAAGTTTGTTTCCATATCAGATTTGGAAACTTTAAGGATTTCCTAGCACTATATAAAGAACCTAGTAGTCACACTATTAGGCATGCAAAAGTTGTAATTGTTCCTCTTAAGTGAATAAAGAGTGCTTTTCCGTCGTGGAGGTAGTTAGCAAATATTTTGCTAGCGAACAACGTAAATAATTGTGTTATTTTTTATTCGTTCATTGTTCGTGAGGTGGTTTGTCATAACAGTGTGACGTAGGGCCCTCCTCTAGACATGTGAATACCTTTTAATTTAAGGTGTTAGAGGCTCTCTTCAAAATCTTGCTAATGCAATTTCCCACCAAAATGAATAAGTATAGGGACATAGGGTCACCTTGTTCGAGGCCCCTGCAAGGGTTAATCTCTGTTAGCAACTCCCCAGTGATTTTGATCATGTACTTCACAGTGGTGACACAACTCTTGATCAGCCCAATCCACATATCATTTAAACCAATTTGATGCAGAAGAGCTAGGAGAAAATCCCACTCAATATTATCATAGGCTTTATTCATATCTACTTTTAGGACAAACATTCCACGCTTCCCACTTTTCTTCTTAGATATATAATGAATAAGCTCTTGTGCCACAATAATGCTATCTTGAATTTGTGTTCCTACTATGATGTTATTTTATTCTTCAATGATCTCCTCTTTAAGAGGGGGTTTAAGCCTTTCAACAATGATTTTAGCAATCACTTTGTATAAGAAATTGCATAGGACAATTGGCCTAAAGTGGCTAAATTCTTATGGGTTCTGAATCTTTGGTATCATAGCTAGAATGGTATTTTTCAGGTTTAAGGGGAGCAAACCTGTGTTGAAGACCTCTTGAATCATAGGCAATTGGCTTATCTTGTTTAAAAGAATGCTATTACGAGCATTAAGCTATGCAGTATAATCAGTCATATAAAAATAGACTCTCTAACCAGAAGGCCCGAGAGAATTTCCACCATGTTCCCTCTCCGTGACCATGTGAAATAGAAGCACCACAAAGCATGCCGTAGATGATCATGGGGTATATACAACAGGTTATGGACACATGTCTAAGGGCTGAATGAATTGCGAGAAGGACCCCGATGATGTAATCAATCAAAATACCCAGTGAATATGAAAACATCAGGCCCATGTATGCGTCCATGCTTCTCGCTTTTCAGTGGAGCTGGAATCCTCAAAAGAGCACGCAAACGCCACCACCACATCTCCTGAGTTATTGTTGAGGACTTGTCCAACCGCCTAGATCATTAACAATGGATCCATGAAAATGAAGAGCAGCAAACCCTTAAAGAGGCTGATTCCAGCAAATCTATGCCCTTATGACACACAACTTGTAGACGAGCAGTGCTTTTTAAAAATGTCATTTTAATTGCAAGTGCACGACGGATGCTGTAGGTTTCCTAATAATTACAGGATTTATGTCGAACCCACAAGGCTGAAGATTGAAGTTTAATTGAATTAGAGTGATGACGATTTTGTTTTGTTTGATTGCTAGAACTAATTGAATGAAAGTAAAACACTAAAAATAAACAATTGATTAGAGATTAAAAGAAAGGCGATTAGGGAGCCTCATTGGGATTCTTGAACATGCCATGCTTCTCGATTAATTAATTCCGTCTATAACACTTTTATGAGTGTTGAGAATCCTCTAAAAAGTCCCATGCTAATAGATTTGTTTAGTTGCCCCGCGCACCACTGCTTTCACTCCTAAGGTTTGTCAATTCCTTGGGCTACCATAACAGCTTGCTATGTTCTTCCTAATCAGAGTTTTCGACTGAATTGTATGATGATCGATTCTAAACACAACTATTAATAAATACTAGTCGACGACCCGCGCTATGCGTGGATTTTCTTGTACCTCCTTCATACAGCTTATGATGGATGAAGTTCGTTTACTTTTCCTTTAACATAAACAATGATTACTATACCTAATTAGTTCACCTTGGGGATGATTTTACTTGAATGTTATAGTACGTGGCAAAGAATCTATACTCAGAACTAAGTTTTAATAAATTCGTTTTTTCTCAAAGACGATGTGATTCCCATAAAAAAAGACCGACTCACAATTGCATGATCTGTGACACTATGGAATTTTGCATGTAGGAATATTAAGATTTGATTTTTAGTTACTGACAGGAAGAATAGATTTGACCAAGTTGTCCAATATCTACATGTCCAACTTATTTTCTTAGATTGAGCTTTCATATCACATTACATTTTATTGCTTAAACATGTAGTTTGTTTAGATTGTTTTAGAGGTCAGTTGTTTCGTGGAAGTTGAAGCATCTTATTGTGCCATAGGTTCAATCCCATTTTCCATGATAAAAATCCCAGCCAGTCCTATGTAAAGAAAGTGCTTTTCCCATTGCACAATACGGAGTTTGAAATAAAATCAAGTAACAATTATATTGTTTTCATCATTATTAACATTAGCGAATTAGTGAAGGCACAAAAATTACCTGGAAACATACATGACAATTTAGAAGGTAGGTTGGAGGATGCTCATAATGATTTTTGTTTAGGGCCAAGCGATAATAATAATAATAATAATAATAATAATAATAATAATAATAATAATAATAATAATAATAATATCAAATACAACAATCATGGTTTATGCATTGAAAAATCAAGTATGCCAGATCAAGGGTACTTGCACAGTATGTAGCATATTTACATATGATTATCTATGAAGTAAATCAAATTTCTGAAACCTCTAAAAGATTTAATCTTTAAGAAACATGAATTTTAAATCAAACTCACAGAACCAAAACCAATGAAGGCAAGATCATGTTAATCACGAAACTCATATTCTACAAATTGGCTGACCACCCCCCCAGTCAAAACATCTTTTCCTCGAATGTCCACCAACAAAAACATTAAGAAATATCAACTTGAGGATGACATTTTAGTCATCATGTCATATGTTTGCTCAAATTGGCTTTTTTGTTTAATTTGAAGTGGCAAATTGCTAACGGAAAGGAATTGGACGGATTCATACAAGTGACAGTTTCAGCCTCATCTCCACTTTGTTTGATAATGATTTGATTTGCGACATGCAATTGAATGTTGGGTTTTAGTTGATTCAAACAAACAAACAAAAAAAAAAGAAATTGGAACAAACCAATTGCGTGCATGTGCACAAGTGTGTATGTGTGGCACTGGTAGTGTTTGTTTTCAATTGGTTTGTTTGGGTCGGTAGTGTTTTTTTGGTCAAAGTCTAGCTAGTGTTTAATTAGCTATAGGATTGTTTTATTTTGGTAGTCTCATTATTGTTTTGGGAAAACAATTGTGAACGGATACATTCCTAGTTTGTCTAGGATTCGTTTTGGTAGTTACTTTGGCCTCAAGTCTTGTACTAGGATATATATAGATGCTAGGGTCATGACTTTTGGTAGGGTTCTTGTAATTGGTTTGGCTTCTCATCAATAAATTGGTTGGTTGGCCGTGGATGTAGCTAGTCTCAAAACTAGTGAACCACGTAAATTCTTGTGTTCTTAATCTTGTTTTGTTTTTTTTGATTTTTCTTGCTTTCTCGCGTATCGGATTCCTAACAAGTGGTATCAGAGCCAGGTTCGTTGAGATTCAAGAGGAGCGATGGCGTGGGTTCGTGATCAAGATTGTCAGGTTTGATGGGAAGATTGAGTTTTCGCTGGTTGGCCTCCGAAACAGGGGGTGCAAGCACACCAAGCCTTTGTTGGGAGGCTATCGGGTTCCTTGTTGGGGGAGCTACCAGGCTCTTGTTGTGGAGCAGTGGAATTGTGGATCTAGTTTTAGTACATCAGGCACGCTTTCGGTTCCTGCACGCGTCAATCGATATGGCGTGCTCAACCCGGCGAGTGATCTGGATCTATATCTGGATTTGGCGGCTAGGATGATTCAAGTCTAGGTGGTGGCGACTCGAATCAACTAGCGTTTGGAGGGAGTGTCCCTAGATTCGTTCACCTGTAGATCTCGCTTCAGGAGGAGGAAGAGGGACAACACCCGATGACGATGATGCTCTCTAGGCCCCTTGGGGGCGGTTCGGGCTCCGGGCATGGAGCATGGGTGCGTGTTATTGGGCACGCGAATTGGTGGTAGTGTTATTGTGCACGCATCGGTTGGTGGCGCGATTGGATCTTAGATTGGCGCGCTTTGGTTATTGATTCTGTGCGCATTGGTGCGGGTGGCGGCGCAAATTGACATGACATCGTTTGATGACACTTTGTCGCGAAGTGTCATTGGCGCGACCTTGGAGTATGCATTAGTCATGGTGCATTGAAGAGGTGTTTGTTGAGACGTATTGGGAGTGTGTTCAAATTCCGCAAATTGAGAATACACTTAGATTGGGTTTGTTGATGAGAAGAATTGGTTCGGTAGCTATGAAGTTTGAATCAAGGGGGAGGTTTGTTGGGTTTTAGTTGATTCAAACAAACAAACAAAAGAAGAAAAAAAAAAAAGAATTGGAACAAACCAATTGCGTGCATGTGCACAAGTGTGTATGTGTGGCACGGGTAGTGTTTGTTTTCAATTGGTTTGTTTGGGTCGGTAGTGTTTTTTTGGTCAAAGTCTAGCTAGTGTTTCATTAGCTATAGGATTGTTTTATTTTGGTAGTCTCATTATTGTTTTGGGAAAACAATTGTGGACGGATACATTCTTAGTTTGTCTAGGATTCGTTTTGGTAGTTACTTTGGCCCCAAGTCTTGTACTAGGATATATATAGATGCTAGGGTCATGACTTTTGATAGGGTGCTTGTAATTGGTTTGGCTTCTCATCAATTAATTGGTTGGTTGACCGTGGATGTAGCTAGTCTCAAAACTAGTGAACTACATAAATTCTTGTGTTCTTGATCTTATTTTGTTTTTGTTGGGATTGACTTTAATCAATTTGGTAATCACTTTTGGTTCAAGGCAAAAACAAACAAGGAATGTAGTAATTAAGAAAAGTCAATGTTGGTAGAGAAAAAGAAAGAAAAAAAAGGGGGTAATTGGTTAACACCACCACCCCGCTCATACTCTATTGAGGCGGTGGATTATGGCTCTAGGTAGTATATAAAAAGGGACACTTGTCTTGGTTTGTTTAGGGGTCAGGTTCAGTAGCAATACACCACACACACACGAAAGAGGATTCTCTAGCAGTGGGTTGAGAGCTTATTTTTGGTGCGTGTGTTAGTGATTGTAATCGGATTTTTCGGGTTTTGTTTCTCTCAACAAAATCGGGTTCGGGTTGTGGAGTAGCTAGTATTAAAACTAACGATCCACGTTAAAATTCTTGTCTCTCGTTCTTTATATTTTGTTATCGTTCTTGTTTGGTACCCGGATTTATCCGCTGCGTCATAACAGTTTTTTATATTTTTTTTTGCTTTTTCTTGCTTTCTCGCGTATCGGATTCCTAACATTGAAGACACTGCATTCCACTTTGTTTAACAATGATTACATTTGCTAGATGCAATTGAAGATACTGATGCTCTAAGAACCATCACAATTATTGTATGTCATGAAATGGAGTTCATATGTCTTCTAACTTACACGTTCGTCGACACTATTTTATGTGCATGTGAACAGATTGTTGAATAAATCCATACTAAAGAATTAAAGTAAAAATAAATAGGAAATCATCCAATTTGGTGGGAGGAGGAAGGGTGTTTATTGCTTCACACTGAACTTATTGAAGCTCCAAAATTGCATTATGAAGAAAAACTTAAATATTTGAACTTTCATTTTCTCAATCTTGTGTATGAAAATTGGCACACATAAAAATGTATTACCTTCTCCTTGTGGCATTGTCACTCCTTCAGTTTCCTTCAACCGTGAAACTTCACCTTCTAAATCTTGACTTTATCAATTGGTTGCATCTACCGGTAGCCCAGTAAGTATCCATGCTTTATTAGATTGCACAACCAGCATGTCGGTTACCTAGTATTGAACACAAAAGCTCAGTATATATGCATATTATTACCTCCAAATTTATTGGATTTATAAAACATTGGCGAAGATCTAGGAGGGTTGATATTGTTAGCCCTAATAGAAAACGAACCAAGCTTTATTAGTAGTTTACCAAACTGTAGGTGCCACATTCCTAAACTAAACATGCAGCTGGTGCAATTCATGGAGATATATACTTCTTGGTTAACTGGGGTCTCTTAGTATCTCATGACTATGCATTGTATACAACACCTTTGTCATAGTAAGAAACAACTTAGTCAAAATTTATATTCTCTATACATAGGAAAACCAAAAAGTTTAAGTCAATATTTAATTACAAATGTAGTAAACAGATGGAAAATACATAGTATGAATTGATGGATGGTAGAAGTGAAGTTAACGATTAAAAGAAATTACAAATAATGGAATACATAATTTCAATATTTATTTTGGTTATATTAACGTTTTTTTTACGAACTTGAGATAAGAACGCAATCGCAAATATCTAATAGGATTTTCTGTTGCATTTTATAAGCAATTTGAGACTAAATTTAGTTCATTGTACATGAATGAATGTTAGTGCAGCTGATGACATTGTTCATTGGAAATGCATTGAACATTGATTTTTTACTTGATTAAATGAAGATCATATGTGGTTTACCACGGGAAGGTTTCTCCTGATCCCGAGGAGTGCCTTGATGCTGATGTTGAGTCTTTCTGAGTTGCCATCTTGGGGTTGTAGAGGTGTAGTAAATGTCTTGGAAGGGAGGAAGTCACCTATTAAGATGACCTGGCATGAAAATGTGACATGGCAAAAGTTAATTGGCACACTGGTAAGATTTTTATGCACACGGTTTAAAGTTACTAACAAATGGCATTTAGAGAGAACTTCTGAAATGACACGTGACGCAAGAAGAAGTCAATTCCATTGCTTTTATATATACTAGGCGATACCCCGCGCTAAAGCGCGGGACTTTGCACCATATCTTGATTTAAAATTTTGACATCATAAAAACCTAATAGCTAAACTTCAACTAATACAAATGATGTATTAATGAACTTTATTTCAAATCAAATGAAAATTTATAGAGCTCTATATTTTATGTTTGGTACATCTCCATTATAATGTTACAAAGTCGATTTGGAATGGGAAATTGGTCCAGGTGTTTTGCATTTTTTATCTTTTATTTGAATATATAAAATTTTAATTCTTCTAAAGTAGTGTAGATATTAATGAATGTTGCAGTAATCTTATTTGGAATAATAAGAAAAGTCTCTACACATTCAAATTTTGTATTGACTTCTTCTAATTCAAATGTCTATATTATTTATATGCTTTAAACTAATGAGTAAGAAAAAAAGCCTTAAACTAACAAACTATATTATTTATATTTATTGCACTTATTATAATATTATCATGCAGACATCATTACAAAATAAATTTAATATTCACATCATAAGATCTAGCAACCTTAAGAGAATTTTCTAACATAAAATTAAGCAGGATAAAAATTGAGGAAATTAGGAAGGACCAATTAGTGAGGCAAATTTCTCCAAAAAAATGATGTCATTTAGATACACGTAGATGCACAAATGCATGCAACATATGTTTTTAAGAATTTCAATTCTTACAATTTTATTGGCGTAAACATTTAATTGAAATATGAGATCATAAATAATTTTTTAAAGTTTCAACAATATAATATACATCAACCATACATTCATTGCAGAAAAATTATTTTTTAAATGATAATGAAAATTACTACTAAAGTTTCTGTACGTATAATATTTTTTCATTAATTATGTTATTATCATATACATTTTGTACTAATATTTAAAACATATTGATATTCAAGTGATAAAAACAATTTATATTATTACATTTTATATTCTGACAGATGTGTTATTTAAAAAAAAATTATAAAGTGGTTTATACTTTTAAATGACTTATGAATTTATTATGCTATTACCATATGTATTTTGCACTAATATGTAAAATATATTTGTATTCAGGTCGTAAAAACAAACACGATTATTCAATGCTAATTTATGATTATAATGTTGAAATGAGTATTGATTGCTCATGAGTTACAAACTAAAATAGTAACCTTCAAGTCATAATGACAAAGCGATAGATAATTACATGTTAATTTCTCATTGGTTGATTATGAGAAAATAGACACGTAGGATTACACATGTCATATTAATATTGCTTAAATAATGACAAATGTCCAAACATGGTTTCACCTGGAGACTTTTCTACTTTTATATTATATATAAGATAAGATACAGATTTAATCATCCAAATAAATCATTCAAGAGAACCTGTCCAAGGCTCCCTGAATAGGACCTAATCTTACGAGTTTAGCTATAGAATCAAACGTAACAAGATAGAAGGATTCATGGTACATCAGTAAAGGAAGAGAAATTAAACTATCGATGTTCTTGTTGGATAAGTCGATAGCCCTCTTCGTCTTCTCCTAAAGCTGCACCAATCATCATTCAATCAACGAACATGAACTCGGATGAATTTCCCTCTTCTTCACTCAGTACTAAGACGAAGAGTGGATACTCAAAAATGGAGGTTAGGGTTCCTTTTAACTTTAACAGAAATAGAAGAACGGAGGAGACTTCATAAAATTTTCCAAAAATTGCACTTTGCCCCCTATCTTTTCTGCCCGTCCGCCTGCTGACGCCATGGTGGGGCTGCTGGCTCGCCGTGGTGGTGGCTCTATCATCTTTGACCCGTGAGCTGAACCTCTCTGCCACCATGGTGGTGTCGTTCTCCCGTTGTGGTGGCGGTCTTCTGTTCTGCGCAGTTTCTTCTGCGACCATGGTGAAGTGATGTTGTCACCATGGTGACCACGTGTTGGCTTCAAAAACTCTTCTCTCTTCTTGTCCTTATCTCCTAGCTTTGCTCCTTAGCTCCTAGCTCCATTCTTTTGCTCCTCTTGTGATTTTAAATTCGATTTTCATGCTTTTACTTTCTCGATTATGCTCATTTCCTTAACCTGTATTATCGAAAAACACGAACATATACCCGAGATTATGCGGTGAAAGAAATTGACATAACACAATGAAAGAATAAAACAGGAGAAATTAATAAAATTCTCTCGTACTACCACAAAGGTGAAAATTACGCCAAATGGTTCAAATATAAGGAAAAATTCTCTAAAAAAATGCATAACTTACGTAAACTGGGACAAAAAACAGTACTAAATTGGGTGCTGTCAACTCCCCACTCTAAGGTTTTGCTCACCTCGAGCAATCTCCGACGATAATATGAATCATGAATATAATCTAGAGATCGTCTTCCCCCTCACTTTTTATAAATCACCCTTTGTCTAGGATTGACTTTAGTACGACTCAACTGACTAAAACAGATAGTGGCAGAGCCAAGATTCGGGCAAAGGAGGGGCACGAATTTGAAAATCTTAATTCACATACAAGCGTCGAAAAAAAGATTATATGTAATATCAAATTACAACAATTCTATTTATATAGTGGTTATTTATGCACTTGTTAGAAGTTGTGAGGTAACACTTTGTTCTTGGGTAAAACCGTAAATAAGATCATGGGATTCTCCAACCTCTGAATCCTTCTGTTCGACCAACAACTTTTTGTCGCATTGTACGTTGTCTCTTGTTGTTTCGTTCTTTCATGCATTATTTTTGTTGGTGTTGTTCCTACCTTGGGAAACAAAATAATATACCATAAAACGTTTTACTCTATTTCCTATCTTAAACTTCCGCCAACACACAAACATATTATCGAATTGTTTGTTGATTGCAGGGTCGGCTTTACGTCTTTTTTTTGAAGGAATTTTATCAAATCAGGCCTCCGGCCCAAATCTAACCAACAAATCAGAGTCCAATACATTGATAGCCCAATCAGGTGGGCGTTGTGTCCATCTATCAATTATACGTAGCTTGAGGGCTTGCTGTGCGAAATAGTGGGCAGCTGTATTCCACTTCCTCGGAATATGAGTGACCACGTGTCCATTGGTGTTACCTAGTTAGCCGGTGTATTCTCCCACGAATACTTCAACCTCCGTTACATCTTTCGGAGGCTTCCCTTTCACTTGTCTGTTCACTTCTCTCTCTACAATCAGAGAGTCGGTTTCACACCATAGTTGGGTGTTCTATCGCCATTTTGATGCCATCTCTTGCCCTAAGCATACGACAAAGGTGGGGCCCTTTATAAAATAAATTAATAATTAAATAAAGAGGGATGCTATGCTTCACCCTTTTTTCTTCACCCTTCAAGTTCACCTCATATGTGTCAAGATATGATTGTTGATACTATTTATTTTAAGATAATTCTATAATCACATCACCAATAAAAAACATCCACGTAAGGGGTGAACTTGAAGGGTGAAGAAAAAATTGTGACGTTTAGCATTTCCCTTAATTAAAAACTCAACTATTATGAATTTTCAACCATTAGGGACTGTAATGCAAGTACATAATTTGTTATAGAATCAATTTCGAACCCCATTTGACATCCATCAACACAAACAAATTCTATCTACGTCTACTAGAATTCAATTTAGCCCTTCCTTGCAAATTAGTCCTACTAAGTTTGCAAGGTGTTGCAAAGTGATCCTTCTAATTAATGAATCATATTAATTTATGCCCAAATCTAGTTCAACTCTATATAGCGTGTGACCCCATAGGTTCTATCTAGTTGGTAGCAACAATTTGCTAATATGGAGCAGTTTCTAGCAAAACATCCATTCTAGCCAACTAATAGAATAGTCATCCGACAAACCTTGTACAAGTAATTGTCACATCCCTTTGTCTCTATATCCGGATTAGAAACGAGACATACAAGTCACACTCGTATATCCAATCCATAGTTTCTCGATCCAGGGAATAGCCATATTCGTGCAAATAACATCAGTATCCCATATTGATTTATTTGAGTCTGGCCAGACATTCTATAAGCACTATCCCTCGAGTGGCCTTGGATATTTGCTCCCGTTGTGTGGGAGGGAAATTTTTTATCTACGTCCACTACAGTCTCTAAGCTTGCTTCTTATTGTATCCGGTACACGCCTTTATAGCTACCTAGTTACGGTGTAGCGCTTGACGCTACCAAAATCACAATAATCCACAACATATCTAGTGACTTCAATTCTAAGGATGAAATTACCATTGCACCGCGAGAAGCTCTTGCGACTTTAACATAACATGTATGTAGCCTTCTCGGAGATGGTTCAATCCAGTGCGCCATTACCCTTAATGCACACCCATGTGTTGGATCATGATATCTCTATATCAATCCAACCCCATACTAGTCTATAGATGATTGTCCCATTAATCATTATACTGGACTAGGGATATTTAAGATAAACAACACAATTGTAAATCTAAGGACTTCATTATATTAAATATCCAATACATAATACAATGAATTTTCTAGCAAAAATAAATTCATACTAAACTAGATTGCCTCTAGGGCATCTATTCCAACAGTACTCCCACTGGCTTCTTTAGATTGTTAGATTGTTAGATTCAACACAATTGTAAATCTAATAACTAATCAAATGAGTCTCGAAATCCATCCTTATGGAGTCTAGAAATGCATTTCTCGTTTATCTGGCCTAAACGACAGTGCCATAGGTATGTGGAATTTAAATTGTTAGATTCAATCCTATTAGTATTTATGTTATAGACGGAAATATCTAGATCAAGGATATAAAACCCATTAGACAAAAGTGCATTACAATTTGCATACAATCAAAATAAACGGATCAACACTTGTCATTTATAGGGATATAAAACTTTATTGCCAATACAAGAAGCTGCTATAATGCTCCAACTCATAGAAGGGCATAAAAACATTTGTCAAATTCATTGATAATTCGAGATGGTATAGATACATGATAAGTTCCTACGGCTAATTTAGCAAATTTTTCTTCATTGCCCCCACGTGTAGGTGTGTCTCTCCCTTATTCAATGGTCTACAACTCTTAATATCCTGCACATTTCTTTAAATGTGAGATCCTCATCCAGTATCTAATACCCATGATGATGAGATAGACTCACTGAATTCTATAACAAAGATACCTAAAGTGAAATTCATAATTCCCTTATTTTCTTCTTCCAGGTACTTCGGGCAGTTCCTCTTCCACTTTACCACCTTTGGGCTTTAAGACAACTTCCTTGTATCTAGCGACAAACTTGCTATTACCCTTTGGATTGGGACACACTTTTTTTTCCTCTCCCATATCGTATAACCATCATTATGGCTTTTCTTTTGCTCATATTAGTGCTTTGTTCATCAATTTCAATCATATCGAGTAAGTTTCTTTAGAACAAAGATTTTGGCACTTCAAACCTTTTCATGTCTAGCTCGCTCTTTCAAAGAGTTTCTTTAAATTTATGATCATATCATACGCCTCCATGTTCTCTACTTGCTTCCAAAGCTCAGAGTTCATGGCAGCTAACATGAGGCAAGTCACATCCAAAGAATCATCTTTTGGTGCTACTTTCTTGGGCTTTAGTGGCATTGGCAGCTAGTGGAAAGAAACTTTTTGCTCTAGTATGTACATCTTTTCTAGCTTGAGAACAATTATCAAGTCTTGTACCAGTCTAAAAAATTCATTCCGATAGTTTGTGCTTCTCAAGGACCGAACAAAATTATCGATTCTTGTTGATTGTTTGCCATTGGAATTCTACACATAATGAGAGATGCAGTTTTAGTATCGTGAATTATTATACTATACTTAACAATGGCTAGATTATTTAATATAGCTCTCACTATTTTTCTCGGATTAACAACCTTCACTATTAATGTGAAAATATTATATATCTTCTAGTGGGCCAAGATCAATATTTCACCTACTCTTGGGTCTGCTTTGGCAGGTCACCCAAAATTCAGCTGTTTAGGTAGGAACAACTTCCAATTGCATCCAATGCAACTCTTGGTTCAATTAGGCGAATAACCTTTTATTCTTTATCTATCTCATAGGTAACTCCTAATTGCCTTGCCTCTAAGCTTTCAATCCTATTGAAGTAGCTTAGTTACGTTTGACCTCTTACTTCAGCAGTCGCACATTACTTGCCTCTGCTGTCGCGTCACATCATGATGAATCTAGTCGCGTTGCTTTGGAAAGCCCGAACTCAATACATCTTAATCATGACGAGTGCTAAGCAAGAGAAGGCAAAACACAATATTATCGTTGAGGGTTTTTTTTGTCATATTAATTTGTTGATCATATCAATTGATCTACTCATATGGATTGGGCAATCCCAAATGAAAGATCCAAATAGTTTTCTAATTATCTTATTATCGTTTTGCATGCATCATCCATACATCAAAATAAACAATATAAATAAATAATAAATAAACGTGGTATGGATGTGGACCCTAGAACTAAGATATTCCCAAGCCATATATACCCTAAAACAGCAAGCTCATCTCTGTGTGCTTTCGTCTTTGGTCCATGCGTCCTAGCTTGTGGGTCTTCGCCTTATTGTGGTCTCTTTGGTCTTCGATATTCTCTCCATGCCTTGACTATATTCCATCTATCTAATTCTAGCTAATAACTATAAACTAAATAGAGGAACCTCACACGCGAGGGAGAAGAGGACATGCATGCCGTAAAATTAATTACATTAATTACATCAAAACCAAAACCAAACCGCTAAATTAAATATCCACACAACTAAGGCCACATCCAACCACCATGCGATAAAACACATGAAACATTTAAGATCCAATTTTATCGCTGGGTCATTTTTAATTGAATTGTGATAACTGGGTCGAAAAGGTCAAATCGTTAAAAATGGTCAAACCATGGCCGAACCGATCAAACCAGTCAGATCAGGCCGAACCGGTCAAACCGGTCGGTCTTGGCCGAACGGGTAGACTGGTCAGCGCTAAGGCTAGCGCACCAAGAGGCGGTAGGACAACTTTGGCCGAATCTCTGGGTAGAAAAATAAATATATTCCTTCCGCTTGTGGCCGAATCCCAATGTGGGACAGAAAACAACCTTTTTCTTCCAAACTTTGCCCTGATACTAGTTTTACATTACCAATTAATTAATACATCATATGTATACGAAAATTCACTATTTTCACATTGTATGTAAAATTAGTAAATTCTCTCATGAATCATATTCATGGCGTATCATGATACACATATCAGTTTTATGAGAATTTTAATAGATACGATGTAAGATGATAAAACGGATAACCAGATATATAACATGATGCGCTATTGACCTGGATCTGATACCACTATAGGGTTTTGATGCATGTTACTCAGCGGAAATACAAAAAAATCTGCTCAAAAGCCTCCATGAATCGCAGGAGAAGCATTCATAACGTGAAAAAGGAGATAAAGTTACCTTGTTACTATGACTGATCACTTCGTAGAATTGATGTCCACGCCTCTACAGATATCCACACTATAGGATCTTCGACTAGAAATCCATATACATTTTGTGGTAGCAGTGTAAAAGAAGGAGGAATCACCAAGGAGCTTGATCCAATCAAGCGTGAAGCGGAACAATGGAGGATGAGGAGTCGGCCTCTCTTTCAGCCGTCGGCCCTAGGGACATTCGACCCTCTCTTTCTCTTCTCTCCTTTCCTCTAATTATTTCATCTAATGAAATATTAGTGTCAAACTAGACTTTTTATATAATTAATAACTCCTTTTTAATTATAAAATGCTCCACTACTCATCCGATCCATACTTGGATTAATTAGTAGTTCAGTCCACTTTGCTATTTAGTCCAACTAAATAGGTACGTTGTTTCACTTTGATCCTTTATTCTTTTATCTGTTAATTCATCCTACTAATTAACATCTACATGTAGTATAATACTTTGGTGCGTGACCATGCAGGTTCCTATTACATTGGCAGGAGAAATTACAAACATTGAGCGGTGTCTAGTAACACATCAATGCTACCCAACTAATAAGAATGGTCAGTGATCTGACAAACCTCTGTGACAAAAGTTACCGTGCTGTCTCATCCCTTTGTCACAATATCCGGAATAGACACGAGACACATATGTCACACTCGTATATCCAGTATATAGTTTCTCGATCCTGGGAATAGACTTATCTGAACACATAACAACATTATCATATATTGATTACCTGAGGCTGGTAAGACATTTATAAGTACTACCCATCGAGTGGCTGAAAATACATGCTCCTGTTATGTGGGAGGGAAAAATCTTATCTTCGTCACTATTATCTCTCAACTTCATATCATGCCCGGTTATCGCCTTTATAGTAACCCAGTTACGGTGAAACGTTTGACGACATCAAAACATGATAATTCACTACTAGAGTATCTAGTAGTTGCAATTCAAAGGAGCACAACACCATTTTCATTACGAGAAGCACTTGTGACATTCACATAACTCCCATGTAGCCTTCTCGTGGTGGGTCAATCCAGTATGCCATAACTCCTAATGCATACCCATGTGTTAGACTTAATGTCTACATATCAATCTACCCACATACTAGTCTCCATGCATGGTGATCGTCCTACTAACCAATATACTTGAATAGAGATAATTTAAGATAAACAACAATTGCAATCTAAGGACTTCAATATATTAATATATCCATATATAATTAAATGAATATTCTAGCCAAAATAATGTTCACACTAAAATAGATTGCCTCTAGGACATCTAGACGAACACTTTGTGCTTACATGAAGATGGGTGAAAAATACTCCTCTACCTAACGACAGTGGTCATACACGGTCGAATAAAAGAATCGGCACTTTGTATGAAGCACAAATTTAGAATTAGTCAGCCCTGAAATGCTTCCCTAGACATGTCCATGGAGAATTAGCGTCACCATAAGTTTCATTGCGTTAAGCGCTACTTTCATAGAACTCTCTCCAGCCTATATGATTTGAAGTAATTGCCCTTTATCCATATTTGTTATTTTGTTATTTTAAATTTATATTTTACAACTAATCTGAGCTAATCTAAATACGGGTTTACTATCATTAAAAGGTGGGCTGACTCAAGATAAAAAAAATGCAGACTCAAAAATAAACGTGAAACTAAAAAAATGAAAAAAACTACAACAAAATTAAGGAATACGATAAAGTTAATATAATCTATATGCTGACCTGCCGATGCACGACTCACCTTACACTTACAGGATGCCATGCCTTCATGGCATGTAACTAGTTAGCCAGAGGTACCCACGTCATCATCGCAGTACCAATAGTCGTGGGTTCGATAGAGAAGAAACTCAGGAAACAGAAGGGATGGATCATGCAATGCCAGAAGGGTCTGCTGGGTGGATGCGTGGACATCATGAGAGTGCTCTCTGAATCATGATTTTCACGGGCTTCTTGAGAAATATCAGAACGTGTGGCTCGCACTTCCCCCAATAGGGATCCTAACTGGGCTGTCAAGTGGTCAAAACCTGGAAAATTGATTGGAGGGTTTTGGTGGGCAGTAAACTGGTCTGGAGAAAGGGGCACTTGGTCCATGGGAACTTTGGCCTCATCTCATCATGCCCTTCATCACCTGGAAGGACCGGTGGTGGAGTGTGTCCTTCTCTAATTATCTTATCTTTCTCAACCACAAACCGAGGCTATTTTTCTATGAAGGTAGGGTCAACTATCATCTAGATCTCGTCTATTAGGTCATTGGCTAAGACAAGATGAGAGATGCAATGAGGGAACCCATTTGGGTGTCAACCATTGGTAATGTGATAGCGCCTTTTAGGATCTATATTTCTTTAGCATTTACTACATATTTAAAAGGGTTTTGGGAGAGTTCGTAGCCTAATATTGATGTTTGATGCATGATTATCACTTGTTTATTCATATGCTTAATTCTAGTCCGGGCACGTTTTACATGATGATTTGTGCTTTATTTGATGGATTTAATCGCTTGGTATAGTGTTTGTTGTCTTTGACAGGAAACAGGGCATAATGAGTGATTTGGATCAAGAACGTGAGCTTTGGAAGAAAGGAAGGACACGGGAAGAGGCTCAGAACCAAGAAGTTGAAGATTTAAGAACAATTCTTCAAGGCATTTCGTACGAAATCAAGAGAATTTTCGCACAAAATCATCTCGTACGAAGTGTCCCTCATTTGGCAAGAAATAGACGGGACTTCGCGCAAAATTTTTGGGGCAAAAATGCAAATATCAAGACATATACTTCTTTACTTCAACCTAAGCGCAAAGGAAGAAGGGAGAGACTCAAGAACAATAAAGAGAGATAAGGAGAAGCTATTGGGAGCATCAAGAAGCAAGGGACCAATCTTGGATCAACGCCATAATCATATTTTTAGCGTTTGATCTTATTTCTTCCTTTCTTTCTCGTATGAAATATTTGAACATGTGTTCTTTAGTTATGAGTAGTTAAACTCATACCTAGGCATCTATGGAGAGCCTAGGGTGTATGTTTTGATGAAATATTTTCTGGATTCATGACTTTCATGATTTAGGGTTTGTGATTGAATGAGATTTCGTTCGTTGAGTCATGTTGAGCTCTTTTGTTGACATACTAGAGTTAATTTTTGTGATGAATGTCATCTATTTCCCATTCAATAATTAAACCTAGCTGAATGATGATCATAGTTAGTTAATATCTTGTATATTGTTCTTAAACCTTAGCAAGTTAGGAGTCATGACCTGTGTTTGCTAATTAACTAGTGAGTGTGTGAAAGCAAATCTACCCTAGTTGGGAGGAGTATACAAGTGCATTCTTGATTCAATGAGACCGAGAGGTGAGTTGAGTGGGAGTGGCTAGAAGAGGGTAGATTCGGTAGGATATAGTGAGTGTTTGTGTGGAGGTGGTCTGAAATGACATCGTTGCCTTACATTGTAATTAGCCTACTAGAGAGTATTGGTAACCCAAATGGCCTGAGAGGGACATGATGGTACCAGTGCGTAGAACGATAAGAGAACGATGGGTGATTGTCAATACTATTACCTACCATAGCTAATTAATGATTTATCATGTTAGAACATGAAATCCGGAATCGTCAAAACTACCCTAGGCGATCTATAGATGGCCTAGATTTCTCCATCTTGCTATAATCAATCATTTATGTTGGTTTATTTACTTACAATTGCTAGTCACTTGATTGAGGGTCACAACACTCCATTCTACAATTTCTTGTTACTGGTTACTTAGTGAAGTAGATTTAGTTGTTGACACTTAGAAAAGTAAACACCTTCCTTTGGGTTCGATAAATTGGAGTCCTAAATATCCACTCTATTACTTGACCGTATACTTGCGCAATACGCGTAATATAGGCGCGTCATAATGGGAAGAAGAAGAAGAAATGGCTCCATTGTTATTTTATCCCAATCTTTGTCCAACTATTCTCCTTGAGGATAAGGTTCTTTTCGACCCAAAGGAGTTGATACAGGTCAACCGATCCGACAACAAACGAGACGCCAAGCATATCGACGTTTTTAGATAAATAGATTTAATTACATTATAAGAGTTCTTAGAGCGTAATACAAGCTCCGTCCGTTTTTTAAGGTTCTTTCCCGGGCCGTATTTAGTGGGTGAAACCGTTAGGGTTAGGATTTGTATATTTAATGTTTTTCTTTTCACAATTAATCAATAACAAAAATCATGAAACCCTAGTCTCGTCTCATTGGTCTCTTTCCCAACTCCCTTGATCCATTAACGAATCAATACAAAATTCAATTAGAACGAAGTTATAATAACAAGCATTGCCCTTGAGAATTTAAAATGGCTAATGCAACAATCAATCTTGGATTTTGTTCGTAACACTTTACATTATCAACCATTTAATTCCAACCATAAATACGTATTAGTGAGTCAATAGACATTTAAGTTGATACAATAAACATATCAATAATAAATACGAGAAGTTTAGAGAGGACGAGAGTTAGGAAATTGAGATATTTCATTATTATGAATAATATAAGCAATTACAAGCCCTTAAATAGAAAAGCAATCATAACCCTAAACTATACGGTTCGACTGACAGGCCGGGAAAGAACGTAAAAAGAATCCAGTTTGTTATTTAACTAACTAAATATTAAATGAATAATAATTATAATTAAGTAACTAATACTAATTAAATAATAATAAATAATAAATAATATTAAGCCACGACGAAGATACGGGTAACCTGTATCAACTCCCCTGCGGTTGACAAACACCTTCTCCTCAAGGTGAATGTGTGGAAAATCGTCAATAAGCCCGTGAAAATACTTGGACCGCTTGCATGGCTTGCCCAGATAAAATAGTCGGCGAATGACCGTGAAAATATAATGTTGGATGATAAATCGGATAACACAAACCCCATAATTGGACTCGGGAAGGCAAAAAACCCTGGAAAGAGTCTGGGGCTTAAAAAGTTGGAGGTAGTGGCTAGAAAGAAGCAACAAACTATATGTTGGCTCACTTGGAGCCGTAAGGAAGCCAGTGGCTAAGCCAAGCCGATTCCTGAGGTCGGCTAACTCGAGCAGTGGTCGAGTCGGGATCCCATTAGCTGCTTGATCGAGCCGAATAGGAGTCAGTTGTAGGGTTTTGATGCATGATACACATCGATTTCTTGATCAAATCCCTTCATGAATCGAAGACTAAGCTCTCATAACGTGATAAAGGAATTAACGTTTACCTTTTGGGTTTGTGTGATAACAAAGAAGAATAGTGTCCTCGTCTCTACCGGTATCCACACCTTAGGATTGAGAACTAGGTTCTTCTCCACACCTTGTTCTAGCAAAGTCGAAGTAGAAATCAAGCAATCATGCAAAATGGACCAGGAGGCCGAGGGGTTTGGCTGAGCTCCTTGTGCCGTCGGGTAGGGTGTTCGGCCAACTCTTGTCTTTCTCTTCTTGCTCTATTATTTCACTCAATGATAACTCTTATGAAATAATAGAACTATGAATAAATCCTTATTGATTACGAACTTGCCCCAATACTAATCATGTCCATACACGAATTAGTCTATTTTGTAACTTATTCTTACCAACTTTGCATGTTGTTGCGTTTTGATCCTTGATCCATATAATTGTTAATTAGTCCAATTAATTAACATCCATATCCGGTTTAATTCTTCTGTTGTGTGGCCTTGTAGGTTTCTATTAAGTTGGTAGTAAAAATTACAAACATTAAGAGTTGTCTAGCAACACATCCATGATCTCAATTAATAGAAATAGTTAGTGATCTGACAAACCTTGTGCCAAATGTTACCGTGTTGTATTGTCCCTTTGTTCTAATCTAGATTGGACACGAGAAAAAAATGTCACAATCGTATATCCAATCCATAGTTTCTCGATCGTGGGAAGAGGCTTATCTGAACAGTTAACAACAATATCACATATTGATTTATCTGATTCTTGCTACATATTCCATAAGCTCTACCCCTCGAGTGGCCACGAATATTTATTCCCATTATGTGGGAGGGAAAAATCCTCTCTGCATCACTACCATCTCTCAGCTTGCTTCCAATCATATTCGATTACCGCCTTTATTTGTAATGTTTGATGGGATCAAAACATGATAATTCACAACTAGAGTATCTAGTGACTTCAAGTCTAAGGACTACAAGACCATTGTCGCCACGATAAGTGCTTGTGACATTCACATAATTCATATGTAGCTTTCTCGTGGTGAGTATATCCATTATGCGATTACTCCTAATGCATACCCATGTGTTAGACTTGATATCTCCGTATGAATCAACCCACATACTAGTCTCCATGCATAGTGATTATTCTATAAATCAATATATTTGACCATGGATATTTATGATAAATAACAATTGTAATCTAAGGACTTCAAAATATTAAATATCTTCATAAATAATAAAATGAATATTCTAGACAAAAAAAATGTTCATACTAATATAAGATTGCCTCTGGGCCATCTACTCCAACAGTCTCCCACTTGCACTAGAGCCAATCTGGTGCATCTCATATGCCAATTGATCTAGTGTAGCCCTCTTGCTTTCGCTGAACAAGCGGCTTTTTAAGTGGATCTGAAATATTATCATCTGTTGAAATCTTGCATATCTTCACATTTCCTCGATTGACAATCTCTCGAATAAGATAGAATATCCTGAGTATGTGTTTGTATGTCTGGTGTGACCTGGGTTCCTTGGCTTGTGCAATCGTCGCAGTTGTGTCACAATAAAATGCGTTGGGATCCACAATGCTAGGAACCACACCCAGTTCAGTGATGAACTTCTTAATCCAAACAACTTCCTTTGATGCACTGATGCAGCAATGTACTCAGCTTCAATTGTGGAATCAGCAACTGTCTCTTAATTGGAACTCTTCCAGCTCACAGCTCCTCCATTTAGGAAAAACACATAACCATACTGTGATATGTAATCATCCTTGTCGGTTTGGAAGATCGCGTCACTGTAACCTCTTACAATGAGTTCTTACTCCCCTCCATATATCAAGAATGCATTATTAGTTCTTCTCAAGTACTTAAGGATATTCCTGAAAGCAATCCAGTGACTCTCACCCACATAATACTGGTATCTACTTGTCATACTCAAGGCGTATGACACATCTGGTGTAGTACATAACATGGAGATCCACTAGCCGATGCATATGGTATTCTACTCATGCGGTCCTTCTCAATCTGATTGGAAGGAAAGTCAGCCTTCGTAAGGGTGACTCCATGCGACATGGGAAATAATCCTTTCTTTGATTCTTGCATGTTGAACTATTTCAACACCTTTTCTATATATGTAATTTGACTTAGGCCGAGCAACTTCCTTGATCGATCCGTATAGATCTTGATACCAAGTATATATGCTGCATCCCCTAAGTCTTTCAATGTGAATAAGTTGCGTAGAAAATATTTAATAGATTGCAAGGTAGGAACACCATTTCCAATGAGTATTATGTCTTATTCATACAAGACCAAAAATACTAAAAAGCTCCCACTAACCTTCATGTACACACAAGGTTCATCTTCTTTTTTGATAAAGCCAAACTCTTTGGTTGCATCATTAAAATGTAAAATCCAACTCCTAGAAGCTTGCTTCAACCCAAAAATGGATCGTTGCATACAGAAACGTTGTTTTGGCATCCATCTACCAATTCTCATAGTCGTGATAAGCTACCATAGCAAGCAAGATGCGAATGAATTTGGTTATCGCGAATGGGGATAAGGTTCATCATAGTCTATACCATGAATCAATTTGAATCCTTTTGCCACCAATCGGTCCTTATAGGCAATCACATTGCTATCCTGGTTGGGTTTCTTCTTGAAAACCCATTTGGTGGTTCCACTAAAGTCCATACTTTATTGGTATACAGGGATTCCATTTCGGATCTCATGGCTTCAAGCCACTTATGAGAGTCTGGACCCTTTATGGTCTTTCCATAGGTTGTAGGCTCATCATTCATGAGCAGTACGTCATCGGGCTCAGTTACGAAAATTCCGCTCCTTCTGGCCCCTCACGTATACTACCAGACCTACGAAGCTCCTGTGTTACTTGAGCAGGTTGTTCCACAATATCTTGTGGTTCCTACTCATGTTCCATTGTTGTATCAGTGTTTCCTGGTTCTCAAGCCTCTTCAAGTTCTACGGTCCTCCCACTGGGTTCTTTAGAGATAAACTCTCTTTATAGAAATACTCTGGTCCGAGCAACAAACACTTTGTTCTCGGTTGAATTGTAGAAATAACATCCATTCGTTTCCTTAGGGTATCCCATAAACTTACACTTTTCCGACTTGGGTCCGAGATTGTCTGTTTTTAAACGCTTTACATAGACCTCACAACCCCAAATCCTCATAAACGACACTATGGGACGCCTCCAAGTCCATATCTCATTTGGTGTCTTCATGAATGATTTGGATGGAACACGATTAAGGGTAAAAGCTGCAGTTAATAGGGCATGACCCCAACATGATATTGGAAGATCACTCTGATACATCATAGATCGAACCATGTCCAACAGTGTTCGATTCATCCTCTCAGGGACACCATTCCATTATGGTGTTCCAGGTGGAGTGAGTTGGGACAAGATCCCACACTCTCTAAGATAGTCTTCAAACTCTTGACTTAAGTATTCTCCTCCACGATCCGATCGTAGAACCTTAATGCTCTTACCAAGTTGCTTCTCTACTTAATTCTTGAATTCATTGAACTTTTCAAAGAATTTGGATTTTCTCTTCAGAAGATACACAAATCCATATCTACTAAAGTCATCAGTAAAAGTGATGAAGTAAAGATAACCACCTCTGGCAGGCGTGGCAAATGGTCCACACACATCAGTATGTATGAGTGCCAATAGCTCACTAGTCCTCTCACCTTTCTTCTTGAAGAGGGACTTAGTCATTTTTTCCAATAAACAAGATTCACATGTCTCAAATGATTCATAATCAAATGAGTATAGAAGTCCATCCTTATGGATCCTAGAAATGCGTTTATCATTTATATGGCCTAAACGACAATGCCAGAGATAAATATGATTTAAATTACTAGTTTTAATCCTCTTGGTATTCATGTAATAGACAGAATTATCTTGATCAATGATATACAATCTATTAGACAAAAGAGCATTATAATAATGCTTACTATCAAATTAAATGGAGCAACACTTGTCCTTTATTGAGATATAAAAACTTTTCTTGTCCAAACAAGAAATAGAAATAATGTTCCTACTCATAGTAGGCACATAATAACAATTGTATAATTCTAAGATAAGTCTAGAAGATAAAGATAACTCATAAACTCCTATGGCTAACGCAACAACTCTTGCTCCATTCCCAACGCGTAAGTCTATCTCCCCTTTAGCCATTCGTTTGCTTCTCCGTAGATCCTACACATTTCGACAAATGTGAGATCCACATCCAATATCCCAAACCCAAAATGAAGAGATAGACAGATTGACATATGTAACAAAAATACCTGGTGGTGGTGGAATCACTATTCCAAGCCTTTTATCTTCCAGATATTTTGCTCAGTTCCTCTTCCAGTGGTCAGTCTGACTACAATAGTGACATGCGCCCTTACCTACCCCACCAGCAGGCTTTAAGGCAACGTCCTTGGGTTTTGCAACTGCCTTGCTCTTCCCTTTAAAGATCGAATCAACTAGCTTGATATTCCTCTCATTGACCATTATTATGGCCTTGCCTTTGCCTTTATTAATGCTCCGTTCAGCGAATCTTAACATATTGAGTAAGTATGGCAGAGTTTTCTAGATCTCATTCATGTTGTAGTTCATGATGAACTGACTATAACTGTCCGAAAACGATTGCAGGATGAGATCAATAGCCAACTCTTGGATAAATGGGAAGCCTAACCTCGCGAGACTCTCCGAGTATCCGATCATACGGAGTAAATGAGGTCAGAATGGGTTCCCTTCTGGAAAACTACACTTGACCAGTGCTTTAGATACTTCATATCGCTCATGCCTTGCTTTCTCTTGGAAGACCTGTCTCAAATGTATGATCATATCATACGCCTCCATGTTATCATATTTATTCTGATGCTCAGAGTTCATGGTGAAAAGCATAAGGCAAGTCACATCAGTAGAGTCATCAACAATATTTGATGTGCCTTCCTTTCATCAATTGTATCAATAGCAGGAGGTGTCTCTGGAACAAGCTGCTCTAAAATGTACAACTTCTTTTCTTGCTTGAGGAAAATTCTCAAGTTTTCTGTACTAGTCTAGAAAATTGATTCCGGATAGTTTGTCTCTCTGGAGTAGATGTTTGTTGTTGATTGTTTGCTAGTGGAATTCAACAAAAATGAAATATGCAATTTTAGTATTTGTGAACAATTAAATATATTTAACACTGTCTAGATTATTAAGCACAGATCCCACTATTTTTTCTCATATTGATAGCCCTCACCATAATGCAGAAAATATTATATATTTTCTAGTGGGCCAATATCCATATTTCACCTCCTTTTGAGTTTGCTTTGGCAAGTCACCCAAAAGTTAGTTATTTAGGTAGGAACACCTTCCAATTGCATCCCATGCAATTCTCAGTTCAATTGGGCAAATAACTCTTTATTTATCTATCTCATAGATAATCCCAATTGCCCTGACTCAAAACTTTCAATCGTATTGAAGTAGTTTAGTTGCGTTTGACATCTTATTTTAACAATCGCACATTACTTTCTTGTGCCGTCACGCCACATCATGATGAATCAAGTCTCCTTGCTTTGAAAAGCGCGAACTCAATTAATCTTGATCATGACGAGTGTTAAGCAAGAGAAGGCTTAAACGCAATATTTACGATTGAGGGATTTCTTATCAATTTTAATTTATTGATCATATCAACTGATCAAATTATTTTAATTAGGCAATTCGAAATAAAAGATCGAACTGTTTAATTATTTTCTTGTTACGTTTTGCATGCATCAACCATACATAAAAAATAAATAACAAGACAATAATTAATAAATAAGTCGTGGTATGGATTTAGCTCCTAAAACTAAGATATTTTCAAACCAATGAGAATATCTATAAGCCCTAAAGTATCAAGCTCATGTACATGTGCCTCCATCTTTAGTCCAGCGTCCTAGCTTGTCTGTCTTCCTCGTCTTGTGGTTTCTTTAGTCTTTGATCTTCTTCTCCATGCCTTGACTAAATAGAGGAACCTCACATGCAAGGGAGAAGACGAAACACAGGCCGTAAAATAATTACATTAATTACATCAAACCCAAAACCAAAACAAACTTCAAAATTAAATATCCAAAACTAGGGCCACATCCGACCACCATGCAATAAAACACATAAACAGTTAAAATCCAATTTTATCGCGCTTTATCATTTTTCTTAAACTGGGATTTCTAGGGTCAAAACGGTCGCGCCAATCCCATTGTCGGAACCATAGTGACCCGCCGGACCATCCCAACCGGTCGAACCAATCGGCTGGCCGAACCGGCCTGGACGGTCGACTAGGTCAGCGCACGCAAGGAAGGGCGCAGACGGTTTGGCCGAACCCCATAGGGAAAATATCCAAATTTTTTCCCTTTCCTTGTTGGCTGATCCCCAATTGTGGAACAAAAACACATTTTCATCTCCAATCATGCCCAAACCCTAGTTTTTCAAATCACCAAAACATACATCATATGTATACGAAATTCACTAATATTTACACGATATGTAAAATTAGGTTATTTCCTATTGAATCATATTGAAATCCTATTGTAATATGAATATCATTTTTTCGCAAAATTTAACAATATGGCATAAAACTGATAAAGCAGGTAACACATAAATAACATTATGCGCTATGACCTCTGGCTACGATACCACTGCGGGGTTTAGATGCAGGATGCACATCAGAAATACAATTAAAATCTCCTGATCAAAGCCCTCCATGAATCGCAGATTAAGCTCTCATAACGTGATAATGAAAGTAACGTTTACCTTGTGGGTTTGTGTGATCACAACGAAGAACAGCATCCTCGTCTCTACCGGTATCCACACCTTAAGATTTAGAACTGGGTTCTTATCAATGCCTTGTTCTAGCAACGTCGAAGAAGGAATCAAGCAATCACGAAAAACGAACTCCTGTCAAGCTCCTTGTGCCGTCGGGTAGGGGGGTTTGGCCAACTCTTGGCTTTCTCTCCTTGCACGTTATTTCACTCAATGAAAACTCTTATGAAACTATAGATCTATGACTCCCCTTTTATATTCAATAACTCCTTATTGATTACAAACTTGCCCCAATAATAATCCTGTCCATACACGGATTAGTCCACTTTGCAACTTAGTCCTACTAACTTTCCATGTGATAGCGTTTTGATCCTTGATCCATATAATTTTTAATTAGACTAATTAACATCCATATCCATTTTGATCCTTTTGGTGAGACCTTGTAGGTTTTTATTAAGTTGGTAGTAACAATGAGCGGTGTGTAGCAAAACATCAATACTACCTAACTAATAGAAATAGTTAGTGATCTGACTAACCTTGTGCCAAATATTACCGTGTTATATTGTCCCTTTGTGTCGATATTCGGATTGGACACGAGACATAAATGTCACACTCGTATATCCAATCCATAGTTTCTCGATCCTGGGAATAGGCTTACCTGAACAGATAACAACAATATCACATCTTAATTTATCTGAGTCTGACGATACATTCCATAAGCTCTACCCCTAGATGGCCACATATATTTACTCCCATTATGTGGGAGGGAAAAATCCTCTCTACATCACCATCATCTCTCAGCTTGCTTCCTATCATGTCCGATTACCGCCTTTATTATTACCCAGTTACGGTGTAATGTTTGACGCGATCAAAACATGATAATTCACAACTACAGTATATAGTGACTTCAAATATAAGGACTACAGCACCATTGTCACTACGAGAAGCGCTTGTGACATTCACATAATTCATATGTAGCCTTCTCGTGGTGGGTAAATTCAGTATGAGATTACTCCTAATGCATACCCATGTGTTAGACTTGATATCTCATATCAATCTACCCACATACTAGTCTCCATCCATAGTGATATTCCTATTAATTAATACACTTGACCAGGGATATTTAAGCTAAATAGCAATTGTAAAATAAGGACTTCATTAAATTAAATACCTCCATAAACAATAAAATGAATATTCTAGCGAAAAAAATGTTTATTCTAAAATAAGATTGCCTCTAGGAAATCTACTCCAACATCGATCTCTTCTTGTTGGTCTGAGCCGAACGCCTGGGGTTTACGCACGTGACAGTTTAGGGAGCGGAATTTTGCGTCTGTGGGTGGTTGTTGCAGGCCAGAGGCCATCGGGAAAAGGTCGTCGGAGGGAGCCTTTAGGCTGGCCGGTGTCTGGAACAAAGGAAGGTAGACCGATTGGTGTGGCGACGGAGACCGTACCAGGTTGGCTGCATCGAAACAGCAAGGGCCGGCTGTTTGGTCAAGCCAATCAGACGAGAAGGTATCTGATTAGATTTTCACGGCGTCGTTGATGTCGAAAGAGGGTTTGTCGCCGTGCTCTGCTAGTTTGGCCGGCGGCAGAAGCGACATGATGGGTTTGAGAGGCTGAATCTGGTCGACGATGGCGATGGATTATGCGATTCGTACCAGCTGCTGTTGTAGCACTGGCGATGGTGGGGTTTGTAACCATAGGCCTGCTACTCCGGTGGTTATCGCGATGGTTATTGTGGTGATTGTCGCGGTGGTTGCCGATGTGTCTTCGCGCAGACCACGGAGCGCGTGTTGGCATTCGAGGGTAGCCAAGATGTCCACCAGAGCTTTTGACGAATGCTCATCCATGGTGGTGGAGGAACCCGTGGAGCTTGAAAAGCGAACGACGCAGATAAGCTCTGTTCCGTCATTAAAAATGAAAGAACCAATTTGATACGATAACAATATTGATAATAAAGAAAAAGATAAATTTAGAGGAGAAATTTATGGAGGAAGAGTGTTGGGGAATTGAGATATTTCATTTTTTTTGAGAAGAAAAGAGGCTTCTATAAATCAAACAGTGGGTGGAGTAATCCCATTTACATCATTCTGGAGAAGCCTATCTGCCCATACTGGGTAACTACCTAGCCATACAAATTTATTTGGGACTAATAATCCAAATTTTGCAAACTCATGCGCTACTGTATTCGAAGAACGATGGCTATAGGTAAAAATAATGGTGCTGAAGCTAGCTGAAAGGGTGAAAATTTGTCTGAAAACATCCCCAGTTTCTGATCTATCATTGAGCTTTTCCTCTCCACGTTTTATTGTGTCTATAACACCTTTATCATCTGACTATAAAATCACTTTGTCCTTCCCATTTCCAGTGCTAACTTTAGTCCTTCCGCAACAGCTCTTGTTTCAGCTTCATATGCGGACGAAGATGTGAATAAGGGTGTTGAAATGCCGCTCAAAAAAGACCAAGAACTGGTGCGGAGTACCGCCCCAGCAGCAGCTCTATTTGTGTCCTCAACCGAAGCTGCGTCCACGTTAACTTTGACAAAGTTCTGGTCTGGGGGACGCCAGCAGCTATTAAGGGGCACTCCTTCAGTAGTTCTTTTTCTTCTCTCTTGTCCACTAGTAATTGGAAGCTCCAAACACTGTTGAATCATGGTCTTCAAACTGACTAAATTTCCGGGCTCATTTTGGAAGACAATTGCATTTCTGAATTTCCAAATACTCCATATAACGTAGCAGAATCTCTGCCATTCAAATTGAGTGAGGGTAGGAAAAACTGTAGGGATCCACCGCTTGATATCACCCACTCGGGTGGTAAGAAAATTCTCACCAAAAATTTCGTTCCAGCAAGAAGTTGCAAAGTAGCAGTCCATGAAAATGTGGGTTGAACTCTCAGCCTTGATTTTGCAAAAAGGGCACAGCAGATAAACATTTTTTTTAAAGTTATGTACCTTATTTCTTGTGGCCAAAGAATCGATAGAGGCCCGCCAAGTTGTGTAAACAATCCAGGGTTGAACTTTAGTCTTCCACAACAGAGTTAGCCAGCTATTATCCGTGCCCATGGAAGATCTGACATGGTTGACATTTGCTCGCTGAGCTCTTGCTAGACTATAACCCGACCTTACACTATAATTACCATCATCATTATAGTGCCATCTCATGACGTCCTCAGAGGGTGCCGCAGGGATGTAAATTTTCTTGATTTCGGATATCTCAGACTGTAAACCTAAGTTCTCCAGCTTTTCTATGTCCCAGGCTCTTTCATCGGTAATAAAGTCTGCGACGTGGAGAGAGTCCGTGATGCACGGACCCACAATAGGTGTGAAAGACGGCTGCCATTTTATCCATGGATCCTTCGTGATTCGCACCTTTCTACCATCTCCTATCTTCCAACGGAGACCCCTTTTAATCAGGTTCTTTGAGCTAAGAATAGATTTGAAAGCATATGATCTATTTGTCTGGTCTTCCATACTTATAGGGTCTGAATGGGGGAAATATTTGTGTTTAAACACTTTACTCATCGAAGAGTTAGTTGTCAACATTCTCCAAAGTTGCTTTGAGAGAAGAGCATCGTTAAAATCTTCCAAATCTTTGAATCCGATCCCACCTTCAGCTTTAGTCTTTTTCAGGTGATCCCAAGCTAGCCAATGTCCACCTCGTTGATCATCGTGCTTACCCCAGAAAAATTTACAAGCCATCATCTCCAACTTGTGAAAAAGTGAAGAGGGCAATTTGAAATAAATCATTGTGTAAACCGGAATGGCTTGAGCCACAGCTTTGATTAACACCTCACGACCTGCAAAAGGGAGTTGGTTCTGTTTCGATCCTTTAAACTTCTTGGCTACTTTTTCGGGGAGATTTCCAAAGCTAACATTATTGCTCCTTCAAATTTTTGTGGGAAGTCCCAGGTATTTCTTGTGACTAGCCGCTTCTTTTACACCAAGAAGCGTACATAGTGGACCTCTTTCAATTGCAGGTACATTAGAGGAAAAAACAAAAGCATATTTTGATAAATTAACCATCTGACCCGAGGCTTCTTCGTATTTCTGGAGGAGTGAGTGTAGGAACACAATTTCGTCATTCGTCGCTTTTAAGAACACCATACTATCTTCCGCAAAAAATATGTGTGAAATTTTAGGTCCACCGTTGGAGGCTGTGATACCCGAAAGTCTTCTTTCTTGAACCGAAACCGTTAAAGATCTTGAGAGTGTCTCGCAAACCATGAGGAAAAGATATGGGGAAAGAGGACACCCCTGACGGAGACCTCTCTGCGGCACTACCCTTCCCAACCTTTCGCCATTAATGGCGAAGGAAAAGGAGACGGTAGAAATACACTCATGGATTAGATTGACCCATTTTGCACTGAATCCCATACGAACCATCGTAGCTTCTAGAAAACACCATTCCACTCTATCATAGGCTTTGGCCATGTATAGTTTCACTTCCATGAACCCCTTCTTTCCTTTTCTCCTCGTGCGCATCGTGTGGAGGATTTCAAAAGTCACCAAGATATTGTCTGTGATGAGACGACCTAGAAAAAAATCACTTTGGAACTCCGAGATACAATCGTTAAGAACATTCTTCAAACGATTAGCAAGAGTTTTTGTCACTAATTTATAAATAACTGAGCAAAGACTAATAGGGCAAAGATCACTTGGGCGACACACCTGTTTGAACTTTGGGATTAAGGCTATGACAGTATCATTAAAGCCCATCATGCTTCCATTACCATTTAAGATTTGGAGACAAGTTTCAGACACATTATCACCTACCAAATCCCAACTTTCTTGAAAAAATAGAGCTGGAAAACCATCTGGACCTGGGGCTTTTGTCGGCCCCATTTGACTGAGAGCATCTTCCACTTCCAGGCGTGTAAAAACAGCATCAAGGGCCTGGTTTTTTTAACTCAGAGACGGACGGTTGGACAAACCGCAACATCTCGTTCATCGTCTCAGCCGATGGCTTCTGCGAAGTGAAGATATTCTGAAAATGGTTCTCGAGAATTCCAACGATTTCAGCGGGGGAGGTCCGCTATAAACCGGTTTGATCCTCTAGCCCCGAGAGGTAGTTTCTAGCTTTTCAGATTGAGGCTCTCCGGTGAAAAAAGCCTGTATTTCTATCCCCTTCCTTTAGCCAATGAATCCGAGACCGTTGTCTCCACATCGTCTCTTCACTAGCTAAGAGATCATTGAGCCTCTTTTTCCAGTTAGCAACTTCTTCTTCAATGTCATCTTCATTCCGGATTTGGAGCTCTTGGATATTTTCTCTGATAAAAGCAATTTTCCTCCTTACACTTCCAAAGACATCTTTATCCCAACGCTTAAGTCTTCTACCCGTGATGTGAAGCTTTTGTTGGAGATCCGAATCATGCAAATCTGCACAAACTTTTTCAATCAATGGTTTACAATCATCGTGGTGTAACCACATCGCCTCGAAATGAAATCGAGGTTTTTTCTGCTGCATTGGAACCCAGCACAACTCAATCGGGAGATGGTCTGAAACTGCTGCTGTCAAGTGAGTCACTTTCACTCCCCCAAAAAGATCAAGCCATGGCGCATTAGCAACAACCCGGTCAAGATGTTCACGAACTCTGACACCGTTACGTGGATTGCTAATCCAAGTGAATCTATTACCACTGAAACCCAAATAAAATAACTCATTTGAAGAAAGAGCTTACCAGAAGTCTTGCATTAGTTGTTGATCTGCAGGGCGGCCCCCCTGCTTCTCAAAATCTGACAGATAGGCGTTGAAATCACCCATCACACACCACGGGATGTTTTTCGGATTTCGCAATCTTCGCAACATGTCCCATGAGTTCTTTCTTTCTCTTATGTCAGGATCACCATAGAAACCTGTAAATTGCCACTGAACCTGAAGAATAGGATCACTAATCAAACAATTAATAAAAAATATGTATTGTTTAATTACCCGGACATCTAACTGTCATGCCAAAGTAATGCCAAACCACCACTGCGCCCTACACAATCCACACATAGGCCGGCGTTGAAACCTAAGCGGGAAAAAATCTGTTCCATCTCCGCGGATTTCAATCGTGTCTCCATTAAGAAGACGATCTTGGGAGACTTCCCTCGAATGAGGTTTTGTAGCTCTAGAATGTTACGGAGGTTCCCTAGCCCCAGTACGTTCCATCTAATCGCATTCATTGCGATTAGCGCGACTGCACCGCAGTCGCCGCCATTCGATTATCAGAGATCTTTAGGGCTTCTCCACTTCCACTGTTTGACCTTGGTTCATTTATCGCAATGCCCAGGCCACTTTCACGTGCACCGAATCTTATTGAACTCAACCTCCTATCCCTAATCTTCTCATTCGGATTTGGGCTTAGTACAATCTGTCCCGTCTTTCTCTTTATGTTCACCTCTGATGTTGATCTATCCGAGTCTGATCTAGCATACTTTCCATCTTTGTGAGGACTTCGTTAATCCTGGAAAGACTTGTCAGTTTCATATCCCTCTGTCGTCGTAGCCGAGGGAGCCCTCGAGACATTCAGTCCTTGGAAGTTGTTGAGTTCAGAGGGGTCATTTATGCAAGTATCGTCCTGCAATTGATCAGCGAGGGGATTTTCAAACACTTTTTTCTTTCCCCTCTTAGGTTCAGGTTCAGAGGTGCGATTAGGGTCAGAGAGTTCCATATATGAGTCCGATGCAGAGCTGTGTTTCCCAGTATCGCTTCCCGACGGACTTTTTGTAGGAATTTTTGACTTTCTCCTATTTCCAGGCCCCTTTCCTTTGTCCTTTCTTCCCTCCCCTGCGCCATCTGGTTGATTACCAGTTCCAGCTTTCTGTATGACTCATTTCTTTGGTGGTGGTTTAAACAGAAACCATTCTCCATAGCCAAACTCTTCTTTCTCCTTCTCAGCTTCCGTTTTGTGTTCACAGCTCCTGGTGTAATGATCGTACCTTCCACACCAATGGAAGACAGTGGGAATCCTCTCGTAGACAAAGTCTAACCAAATTTCGTCATCAAGCACTTGAATATAGCCTCCCCTCAACATCGGTTTAGCTATATCCAGTTTGACTCTTGCACGCATGTAATCTCCGTCGGGACAATTTATGATGCGTTCATCAATTTACAGAATTTCATCAAACCCTCCTATGGCCTTTGTGAGATCGTCTTTGTTACTCAGATATGTTGGGAGGTTCTTTATTTGGACCCAGACGTCCATGGTTGTAAAAACCACTTTCTCAGTGTTTGCAATTCCCATCCATGGTTTAAGCACAAGAATATTCCCGTCAAAAATCCAGGGTCCGCCCTCCAGAACATTGTCCATCGAGGCTTTCGACGGGAATTTGAAGATGAAACGATTCGGAGAAGACTCATGAATACTGATTCCCTCGCCTTCGAACCATATCTTCCGGAATAGATTTTTCATAGCCCATGTGTTCACTCTCTGTGGGATCAAAAACCGACCGATCAAACATGGTCCAAGATATTGGATTGCATCCAAACAACATTCATCATCGAAGAAGACCACCTTCTGCTCTTCGGGAGTCAGCAGCGGTGCAGATCGTCGATGAGTGCCGGGCATTGTTTCTCTGATCACGGTCGCCGCCGCAAAACCAGTAGCGTCGCTTTGAGGGTTCCGAAAACTTCGGAGCACGGTTGATATTTCATTGTTATGAATAAGCTAAGCAATTACAAGCCTTTAAATAGAAAAACAATCATAACCCTAGACTATACGGTCGAGTTACGGGCCGGGAAAGAACCGTAAAGAAAACTCAGTTCGTTATATAACTAACTAAAAATTAAATGAATAATAAATATAGTTAAATAACTAATAGTAATTAACTAATAAATAAATAAATAAATTATATTAAGTAACGGCGAAGATACGGGTAACCCGTATCAACATTACAAATCTCGTACCATAAATTCATAGTATTGGGTTACTAGACATTACAAAGTCCGTATCGTTATTCTGTCTATAAAAACTAGGGGTGTAAGCAGTTCGGTTTAGTGCGGTTTGTGAAGAAATCATAAACCAAACAAAATATATTGGTTTGCTAATGCTAATATATTTTGGTTCGGTTCGATTTGGGTGGTTCGTGTAATCACTTTTACATTGATATGATTATATTTGTATGTCAATAAAATTCGAATTTTAACTTAGAAATACATTTAAAAAAACATAGAGAACTCACAAAATCATAGTTTTAGATTGAGATGAGAAAAATAGAGAAAACAAACATCACTAGATCATTTTAGTTGACTAAACTATCAACTTGGAATACACTTTCATAGATTATTATTACATACACTTTATTTTTTTTGCTATAATAGAACTATATTGTGTACGCAACTTCGGTTTATTCGGTATAATTAATTAAGAAACCAAAACCGAATCGGTTAAACTGGTTTGTGAAAAACTTGAACCATTTGTAAATCGGTTAACTTTAAAAACCGTCCAATACCATGACAATCACTTTCGTTCGGTCGGTTTGACTGGTTTATTCGGTTTTCCTTACACACTAATAAAAACCGTACAAATTAGACAATTCAAATGGCCTAGTTAACTAATAAACTCAAGTGGTAGAGCTTTAGAAGCCCTACATGAGGTCCCGAATCCGGTTGAAGACAAAAACAATTTCTCAAACATTATGTCATAATAATAACCGAACAGTTTTTTTTATTTATTTTATTTTATTTCTTGCCCTAACTTATTCGTTCTTGTTTCAAGAGTGCTATCTGTGCCAATATCATGAACCTGTTGGCAGAGAAGATTCTGCTGAGGCCAAAGATTTGTTCCAACAGTTATATACCAGTATATGGTGATTATTCATGTATGAGCCCATGCACAGCATATTCAGGGGGCAGAAGTATAGCTGTGCCTGAAATTAGCAGGCCCGTGACAAAGGGATGTCTTTGAAATGGTACTGAAATCATGCTCTAGATCTCAACCACAATCATGCACCAATTTCAGACGTCATTTTTGGTCTACATGGAATTGTAGCATGATGTGGTCCTATCTCATCAATTATTGTTTTACACTATGTGCAAATGCAAGTCAACATTTTCATTTCAATTGGGGCTAAAAGAGCATAACTTGACTTTCAAGTCTAGCTGAGTTTTTGGAGAAGGAGATTCAGTGATCAGGGTTCTTGGTTCGATTTCTATTTGCCTAGCTCTCCCAGCAATGAGTGTAATCTGACCTAGTACACACTCTAGGGTAATTTTAGTTTGGATCGAGCATTTTCATCATGATTAATTTCTCGTCGAACATTTAGATTTTCAGTGAGTACCTGATAGCTCTTAGTCATACGAAACCAAATTTAAAAAACAAAAAACCAAAGGTACAGTCTGGGTTAATAGACGTGTATAAAATCTACCCAAAAGTTAGATAACCAAACATTAATGATAATTGGTAGGGATTACGTGTTATGTTTTTTCTGAATCTTCACAGTTTTGACTTTTACCACTATTCACTTCGTCACTTTGATTCAGTGATTTGATTAATAAAACAATCCAAAAAATTTGATAACTTTTGCATCATATTGTAGAGTAAACTTTACTTTACAGCACCATGAAAAAATTACAAAAAAAAGTGCGTCGTTTTCCTATCCAAGTCACCGGGATTACAGAAAAAAAAAAGTTAAACTGGAAGACTCACAGAGAACAAAAGTAGTATAAGATTACGAGCTTTCTCGTCGGATTCCATCCGACTAAGAAACGTTGATGGCTGGGGCGCATGTAGCATATGACATCATAAGGCACGTGCCCCCCCCCCCCCCAACAGGTTTGAAAAACTACACTATTACTCCGAAGTTTTGACAAATAAATTTAATTGTGTTTTTGCTAAATTCAAAAATAAACCATCTCTATTTAAAGGGTAAAAGACAAAATCCATCCTCGTTGTATGATTTATATACAAAAACACCCCTCGTGTTCGGGATATACCAAAACCCCCTGACAGTGGACAGAAGGTAACAAAACCCTAATAGAGGGGCAAAAAGACCTATTTACCCTAAGATTGAAGAAAAATGACACCATATAAATACCATTTTTTCAATTCCCATAATGTTTCAATATCTAACTCTCTCTTTCTCTATCCCGTACCACCATCTGCCCATTCGCCGGTGTTGATCAGTTAAAGCATCTACCCACCATCGCTGCTCCCTCTCTCTCTCCTTCACCAACGACCTCGCTCTCCTTCACCAACCCGCGCTGCTCCATCTATCTCCTTCACCAATGACCCAATTACTCAGATCCGTTTCTGAATCAACATGTCTACCTTCGACTTGGGTGTTGCGGCGTTGGTGGTGTCTCTTCTGATCGAACCCATCTCAGATCCGGAAAGAGTGAAAGAGAGGCAGAGAGAGAAGGGGAGACGACGGGAAGAGGAGTCGACGGCGGTGGCGACAAGTATCTCCGACGGATTGTTGGGTTTTCTTCTCTGCTTCTTCTTACTCTCTCCTCTCTGCTTCTTCTTGTTGCGTTTTCTTCTACGGTGTTCTGGGTCTATTGCAGGTCGGTGATTCAGCCTCTATGTAGATTTTGATCGGAATCAGAATGAGAGGAGATGGAGGAATGAAGATCGGTGGTTGTGGTTTGTTGGGTTTCTGGGTTCGAATTGACATTGTTTCTTGATCGGGATTGGGTCTTTTCTGGGTTTGTTAATGGTGAATTCAAGTGGTGAAGGATCAGGTATTGATTGGAGGCAATGGTAGTTTGGTTGGCTTTGGAGTTTTGTGGGTTGTATTGTACCGGGTTTAGGTGATTTAGGAGGTTGTAGTTGGTCGGTTTTCACACTCCACATTTTTGGAAACTCGGAAATTTTAAACAGAAAAAAAATAATAAACAAGTAGTTGTAGGAAAATAAATGTCTATCATTAAGAGTTAATACATGCATTTACAGTGATGGTAGACAATCGATACTATTTATTTATATTTACACCTGGGCATTTTTAGAGATATTTAGAAAGGTGTTTGGAAAAGTTCATCAATCTTCTGTTGGTTTCTTTGTGCATGTTTGGTTGGATATTTTAATCCTGTTTCAGATTAAAATTTGCTAAATAATTTGATCTCATTTTTTTTTTAAATTTTACTCAGATTCCAATTTGACTCAGATATCAGCATGCATATTCTATACTCAAACTTTACAATTTTTAGTCATGCAATGACCATATTTAACTTCTTTATATGTGTAAATTGTTAATTTGTCCAAACAAATAGCATTGTTTTTTAGAGAAAGATCAACTTCTATTCATGTAAAAAATCGGGGAGTTAATCCCCGTTTCATCGTTTTGAAGAAGTTGGAGGTCCCAAATCGGGTTGCTGCCTAACCATACATATTTGTTTGATATGGAAAGACCAAACTTTGCGAACTCGTGTGCTACGTCGTTGGTCGACCGATGGCCAAAATTAAAAGAAGTTGTAGTACAACTCTGAGCACGACTTTGAATCTGACAAATAAGATCTCCATTCTTCGACCGGTTGATTTGTGTACCTTCAGCTCCCGGGATCATTTCGATAATTCTCTTGGCATTGGATTCAACAATGATGACCTTCTTATAACAATCAAGGACAAGTACAACCCATCCCGAATTGCCAGGGTTTCGACTTCAAACAAATATATATAATTTTCGGTGAACTTTCGTTGATAAAAGGGATCTCAACCAAGGCTCCGAACGATTCGAAGAAGATGCTGATGAATGGGCATTCATCGGTCTTTTGAGTTCAAATAAGTTCATAACCGGAAGAAACACAATATTCACCGTCTTGCGTATAGCTCCAATAAATGGAATACAAGACAAAAATAGCTGGGATGTGAAGCTTCATGATGTCGTCAATATCAGCAACAAGGAAATATTCAATTACTTTGGCCAAATCCCATGTATGGTCGGCCAACAAATAGTCCGCCATGAAATTTTGATCCGCAGCAGGAGGACGAGAAACTGTACGGAAGCTTGGAGGAAGCTTTAGCAATGGATCACTAGTAATTCTAATGCTTTTCTCGTCGCCTAACTTCCATCTTATACCACTTTCAACAAAATATGTCGAGCTATGAATAGAACGCCAAGCGTACGAGCTGTTTTTTGTGCAGGTACTGAGAAAACGTCAGAATTAGGGAAATATTTATGCTTCAAAACATTACTGACCAATGTTGGAGGTTAGAATTCTACAAAATTGTTTTGCAAGAAGTGCCTTGTTGAAGTCTTCCAAACCTTTAAAACCGCCAAAATTGTTTTGCCCCATCTTTCCCACTCTATGTGCGCCAAAATCGCCAACGAAAGCAACAGCAGCGGCGAAAGACCACCACTGTCGCTGATCCGAGCCGGCAACCCCGACGGGAATCACTTCCACCACCACTCTGCGCTTCCTCCTCACCTATGGTCTCTCTTCCTCCCTTCCTCTATTCACCGTGACCCAGAAAGGAGCAACAACAGCAACATAAGCGCCAGATTCGCCAAACACCTCCGCCGCCAAACCTCCATGGTTTTCGGCGAGTTTTTTGAGCCGGCCAAATTAAGGGTACCAAACCACTTCTCTTGGTTCCTCCATGTTCGTGAGCAACCCAGGAGAACGAAGAACTCCTCAATCGCACCTTGGCGCAGTCGGAATTTAGCTGTCGAGCTCATCGCCGGCCACCATCACCGGAATCGTGACCCGCCCCTTTTCTCGACCTATTTCTTCCGTTCTTGGTGTGGGTAACCTCTATTCCACCTAATTTTTTGTTTTCAATCATCAAAAGAGAACTGTGATAACTTAAATTCAATATTTGAATCAAATGGGTTGGATGAAAATTGTTGTTTACCGTGAGTATGAACTGGGGGGCATAACTGTTATTTCATAAACTTTCGGGGTTAAAGTGTCTTTTATTAAACATGTATTGTGAGTGTGTGTGTTGGGGGGGGGGGAGTGCTAGCTGACTTTTAGTATAAGTTGGGAATTCTACTTGTGTTTTACTTAAACCTTACACTTTACGTAAAAGTAAATAGGAAGAATTCGGAATAAAAATATTTTCTAAAATTACTAGTTTTTGTCCTCATCGTGTATATGTGATGCGGGTATTGAAATAGTGCACGAGTCGTTTGTTAGAAATTAAACTAGAAGGTTTTGTTAAAAAACTAAGCAAATAGTGTGTTTATTCACTTTTGTAAACATAAAATCTAATAGTTGTTTAATAATATACGCATTGTTTCTTTACTAAGTAAATGTCAGTAGAGAGAGATGCGTTGGAAAACTAACAAGTGGGATTCGAGTTAGTCTAAAATTATTGGGTAGGATTCTGTTATGACTTATAGCATTATATTTGGCTTTGTAATGAGTTAGAGGCTCCTATTTGTAGGTGACGGTTTCGTAGACGAGAACTACATCAAGGATGTGCTTTTGGATTAAGGTATGTTAATATGCATGGCGTTGTGTGTTTTTCCTTCTTTCGTGTCCACGCGCGTTATTTAAATACTACCATACATGCTTTATTTGAATTCTTTACTTGCTTTTGAAATATTTTACTTTGAAGTAACACATAAAAAAATTACAATCCAAAATAAAGAATCCGAAAGATCCTGCTAGACGAACATCTCAATTCTATTCCTAAATGAAGTACCGATCATATACGATTACCGTATTAGGCCCCGATTACCTAGTTCACGGGCCGCAATTATCAAATGTATAAAGCCGCTCACATGTTCGTAAAAAACAAACGTCTCTCTTAGTCAAATACCAAATATAATGGAAAAGCGCCACACTAGCTTTAGTTGGAGCTTCTTAATCAATATTACATCTTGAAAAATGCTACGAAGTAAATGCCGTAAAGATGTAAAGTGGAAGCTGTTGTGTGTGGGTTTGTACCATATCCTTATTACGCTACGTTTCAGCCATTTTCTAATTGGTTACTATTATGTGCTTATGAGGCGCTTTGATGCGAACATCCTCGTGATTGTGATATAGTTATGGCTGTGCTTTTGCACATTATGATAAAGTGGTTGTGGTTTGGATATGGTGACTCTCTGTATCAACTAATTAATAAAATGAGTTCCTGGACTCAATTTCTTATCAATGAGAAAATGGAATAGTATCTTTTTGAGATTTAAAGTGATGAGTTGTGGAAATATTTCGAAGTAATTTTCGATTGTGATTCTCCAAGATGGTCCATATCACTTGACAGGAAATATGAAAGTTGCGGAATTGAAACTATTATGGAGTCTGACCCTGGAAACAACACCAATGTTATCCCCACATATGTCTGATATTTATTACTTGAGTAGCGAACTCTTTATTCCTATCACATGCATCATAATCGGTTTACTTGCTATGGGTGTTAGCTTACTCAGCCGTTTGCTAATTATTTCCTTCAAAACTGTGTCGAATTTTGTCATTTTAAAATCGAAAGTCATCAATCATGGTTGTGGACGTTCACGATACATGAGGATAGGGAGGCTTGAAACTTATAACATCACATAGTATCTTCATTTCACCATTTAAATATAATCTCTTTTTGCAAACACTCTTAGTTCTTATCTTGAAGTTTTATTAAACTATGATTTAAATTATCGATGGTTCTACTAACTGTGAACCGATGATCCTTATCCGTTCCCAATGTGGTTCATCACCTCGGGTGGAGGCATGCCGCGATTTGGAGGTTTTGCAGTTGGTATCAGAGCCGACGGTTCTAAGTTAGTACTACTCTTGGATTTCCACTAAACTAAGATTCATAACATCTTCAAAAATTAAAAGTGATATAAGACTACTAAAAGGGGTATTAAAAATTTAACAAGTCGGGGCATTGCGGGATAGCTTAAGTCCATACTTACCTAGTATGTGTCGCATGTATTGAATTGTGACTCGTGTCGCCTGGAATAGCTATTTGCTATGATGTGATCATTGCTAAATTTTTATTTTTTTTTTTTATTTTTCGAGAAGATAAGTGATGCTCCTGGATTTTAGAACCTTTCTGTAACTTTGATCGCTTACAATATCAGTTCTAGCTTCGAGGACGAAGCTCTCTTTAAGGGGGAAAAGATGTAATACCCCGTTTCATCACATAGGGTCAAATGTTTATTTTGTCTATCGTTGGGGGTTGATTATTTTACATATATAACTATTCGTGCATCTTTTCCATTAGTGTTGTGGGTAAATATTGAGTTTATTCAAACTAGGGGATTTTAATTGTATTTTATAAAAATTTTAGTATGTAAATATTTTTATTTGTATTTATACACATACCATACTTACGTTTAGTATACTCATACTTGTACATATACTATACATTATACTATACGTATAAATACATTATTCTTATACCCGTACTATAATGTACCATATGTGATGTATGTGTAGTTAAGCGTATAAAGTATACCGTACAAAAATACCCGTACAATACATAAAAAAAGAAAATAATAAAATATTACTTTCTTAACTTCACCCTCTGAAAATTTTGTTTCCCCCAACACTAAATTATTATTATTCTTCTTCTTCTTCTTCTTCTTCTTCTTCTTCTTCTTCTTCTTCTTCTTCTTCTTCTTCTTCTTCTTCTTCTTCTTCTTCTTCTTCTTCTTCTTCTTCTTCTTCTTATTATTATTATTCTTCATTTATTTAAACTTCATATTCTTCTTCTCTTCAACAGCTACCACCGCCACAACTGGAAAAACCACCTCCATTTCCTTCCCCTTTCTGCACCCACATCACTCTGCCCCATCTTTCCCGCTCTATGTCAACCGAAATCTCCAACAAAAGCATTAGCAGCGGCGGAAAACCGTCACTCCCGCTGACCCGAACCTGCAACCCCGACGGAATCACTTCCACCACCACTTCGCGCTTCCTCCTCACCTCTGGTCTCTCTCGCTCTCTCCCACTCTTCACCGCTACCCAAAAAGGAGCACCACAGAAGCAACAGAGGCGCCAGATTCGCCAGCCACCTCCGCCGCCGAACCTCCATGGTTTCCGGCGAGTTTTGTGAGCTAGCAAAATTGTGGGTACACAGCCGCTTCTCTTGGTCCCTCCGCGTTCATGAGCAACCCAGGATCACGAAGAACTCCTCAATCGCACCTGGGCGCAGTCGGAATGCCGCCGTCGAGCTCATTGCCGACCACCATCGTCGGAATCGTGACCCGCCCCTTTTCTCGACAGATTTCTTCCATTCTTGTTGTGGGTAACCTCTATTTGACCTAATTTTATGTTTTCAATCATCAAAAGATAATTTTGATATCTTAAATTGAAGTGAATCAAGTGTTTTGGGTGAAAATTGATGTCTACCGTGAGTATGAACGGGGGGTAAAATAGTTGTTTCACAAACTTTGGAGGTTAAAGTGTCTTTTATTAAACATGTCTTGTAGGTATGGGTGGGGGGGGGGGGGGTTGTGCTTACTGACTTTTAGTATAAGTTAGGTGGTTCTACCTGTCTTTTATTTAAACGTTACACTTTACGTAAAAATAAAAATGAAGATTTTGGAATAAAAATATTTTCTTAAAATACTAGTTTTTTTCCTCATCGTATAAATGTGATATGGTTATTGAAATATGGCAAGAGTCGTTTTTAGAAATTAAACTATAATTTTTTATTAAAAATCTAAGCAAATAATTGTGTTTACTCACTTTTGAAAACATAAAATCTAATAGTTCTTTAACAATAGACGCGTTGTTTCTTTACTAAGAAAACATAATTAAAAAGAGATGTGTTGGGAAACTAACAAATGGGTTTCGGGTTAGTCTAAAATTATTAAGAAGGATTCTTTTATTACTTATAGCATTATATTTAGGTTTCTAATGAGTTAGAGGCTCCATGTAGGTGACGGTTTCGTATGCGAGAACTACATCTAGGACGTTCTTTTTGATTAAGGTAAGTTAATATACCTAACATTGCGTGCCTTTCCTTCTTTCGTGTTCGCGTCCATTATTTAAATACGTACTACCATACATGCTTTATTTGAATTCTTACTCTCTTTTGAAATATTCTACTTTAAAGTAACACATGAAGAAAATGGTAATTCAAAATAAAGAATCCGAAAGACCCCGCTAGACGAACATCTCAATTTTATTCCAAAATGAAGTACCGATCAAATACGATTACCGTATGAGGCCCCAATTACCTAGTTCACGGGACACAATTATCCAATGTATAGTGTCTCTCACATGTTGGTAAAAAACAAACGTCTCTCATAATCAAATACAAAATATTATGAAAAACCGCTACACTGGCTTTAGTTGGAGCTCCTTTCTCAATATTACATCTTCGAAAATTGTACGAAGAAAATGTCTTAATTATGTAAAGTGGAAGCTGTTGTGTGTGGATTTGTATCATATCCCTATCACGCTACGTTTCAAACATTTTGTGATCGGTTACTATTATGTGATTATGAGGCGCTTTGATGCGAACCTCCCCGTGATTGTGATATGGTTATGGTTGTTGACACGATATCCAGCCACAAGTGTATGGCTGTCGTGTGTAGTAATAATTTCCAGAAAACCGGATTGTCGAACCCTAGAGACTTCGTTCTGAATTAGTTTTAAGTCTAACTCTATGTGGGCACAACGCAATTGTTTATGTTGCTAAATTATACTAAACTGAAAATAACATGATTATCAATGAATCGAGTGGAATGGTTCACGATTAACAAAGAGTGTTTTATAACATTACTAATCAAGAGTGAAAATACCGGGAATTCTCTTTGGGATCACTGGGGATGATGTGAGTCGTGTTTTGATTCATGAAACACCATTAAGTCTTCTATTATTAATCTAGCACTACAAAACTCACCGAGTTACCAAGCTAGTTGTCTATGCGTAAATCCAATTTAAACCGAGTTACCAAGCTTAAACCAATTTTAAGCATGCATTATGTGTATTATTCTACTTACGATCCTAACCAACACTACCGAGTTACCAAGTAATGCTATAAGCTAGGTGAATGGTTTGATTTACCAACTACGAATCACGGAGTTACATCGTGAATCCCAATTAAGACCGATCCTACGTTAGCTACTCGCAAGAGCGATAGAGATTTAACACAAACTACTCATAATAATAGAAAAACATAATTGATTAAGTTTCAAACGTGAATCATAATCTCAAAACATCAACTTCATACCAAACCCTAGATACCGCATGAGAATTCCCAGCAAAAGAGGGTTTAGCTACTACACATCATACTCAAAACGACGAGTTTAATGTTCATAAACAAGAACAAGGAAGAAGAAAGAGTTTAGGAATCAAACGAAGTGATCCAATAGCTCCCAAACTTCCCAAGCGATCCCTAGCTCTCCCACTCGTCAAAAGCAACGTCCAAAATGTGTTTTTGGTCTGAGAATACGTCTCTCAAGGCCTAGGCACGTTTTTAATGAAACTTAGCCGAAATTGCACTTCAGCCCCTCCAGTTTGTAATTCTCGTACAGAATTGTAAGCTGATCTTGCGCGGGCTGTATCTCCCTCACACAGACTCTTCTTCAGGCCTACCATATATCGTTATAAAGGTACGGATGTCTGATTTCCAATTCCGTAGGCCTTGATTCAAAAATCTTTGTAGATTCTCCTGAGCGTCAAAAAGAGTGAAGGTTGGTCCTGTGCGGCTTTTCCAACTTTTCTTCGTTTTTGCGTTTTCTTTTCTCCTCTTCATCTAGCTCCATCCCAAGAATATCCAAGCCTCTCATAAGCTTCATTTCACCTATTTTACCTGAGTTACACAACACTAAACAACCCGTGCAATTATCATCGCAAATATGAGAGAAAACATCTGCAAATAAGCTAGACACACAACTTTTCACTCTTAGGCTTATAAATCATCAAATTCACATATTTGCGAAAATATAACATATAAATCATGTGAAATAAGCATAATACAAGTAATATGGAAGTATAATAATAACTCATAACAGAGAGTTATCAAATAGCCCCACACTTACCTTTTGCTCGTCCCTAGCAAATCACTGTTTACTAGCCGACTCAAAACGCAAATGACTCAACACGACTCACGACTATGAAAATACATGATATATACAATGCAACTCAATTATGTAAAATGCAATAAAAAATAAAAAAAATAAAAAAACAATTTTTTTTACGAGATTGGGCAACCTCTCTATCATAAAACGAAATCATCAAATTCTCACATCCTCACTTTGAAATTTCACGAAACCCAGCAAGAAATATGATATGATGATCCTATGCACAAACTCACTAAGGCGTCCCCAAACATCCACCAAATCATTCCAAGACACGACACGTCTTTTGACTCAAAGCGTCTAGGCATCTCAAGCGCTACATGATCTTCATTCGCCAAGTCATTTGAGGTTTTCAGACCCTCTTAGCCGTTATCGATCTGAATGCAAATTGTCCCATTGCTGGGAGACACAACTCATGTGATATACGGCTTGACTTTAGTTTCCCTCTTAAGCTCTACGTTGGATTGAATCCAAATTTTCCGTGACCACAGAAGCACATTAGGTTGTTTCGCCTTTGAAGCTCAAATATTTATTTTATTTTTTTCATTTTTTTTCATTATTCTCATCTGTTTTTACAACCGTGCAATAGAGCTTAAGAGTGTGGGCTTTTTCGAATTTTCTCTTAGAACATCCGTAAGGGATGGTGATGTACGCTCCCTAACTTCACTTAGGTTAGAGACTCGTACCACATGGAACCAACTCAACACGAAGGTCCACCCCAGATTCTAAGAGTCCAAAAGTGTCTACCGGAAACGGAATAATCAATCACTTAGAGACTCGATTCTCCTAGCATATTAAAGGAGTCAAAAGTATGCCCCTAATCTACCTTCACCTTTCCCTAGATACCCCGGACATCCCTTCGTGAGACTTGTGCACAAAATACTAGAATTAAAGTCTCCCTACCACGGTGTTTCCTACTCTCATGAGCTCTTTCACTGGATTCTCTTCGGTTTTGAGGTCCTAAGTTGCCCTTTCTCAAATTTTCAATTTTTTAGGATTTTTCTAGTTTTTATTTTTTTCTTTTGGTTTTTTTGTTGGAATAGATGCCCTAGAGGCAATCTAGTTTAGTATGAATTATTTGTGGCTATAAATTCATTTATTATTTATAGGATATTTAATATAATGAAGTCCTTAGATTTACAATTGTGTTGTTTATCTTAAATATCCCTAGTCAAGTATAATGATTAATGGGACAATCATATATAGACTAGTATGGGGTTGGATTGATATGGAGATATCATGATCCAACACATAGGTTTGCATTAGGGAATGTTGCACTGGATTGACCCATCTCCGAGAAGGCTAAATACATGTTATGTTGAGTCACAAGCGCTTCTCGCGGTGCAATGGTATTGTCATCCTTAGACTTGAAGTCACTAGATATTCTAGTTGTGGATTATTGTGATCTTGGTAGCGTTAAACGCTACACCGTAACTGGGTAGTTATAAAGGCGTGTACTGGATAAAATAAGAAGCAAGCTTAGAGATCGTAGTGGACGTAGATATGATTTGTCCCTCCCACATAACGGGAGAAAATATCCTAGGCCACCCGAGGGATAGTGCTTATAGAATGTCTGGCCAGACTCAAATAAATCAATATAGGATATTGATGTTATTTGCACGAATAAGGCTATTCCCATGGATCGAGAAACTATGGATTGGATATACGAGTGTGACTTGTATGTCTCGTGTCCAATCCGGATATAGAGACAAAGGGATGAGACAATTACTTGTACAAAGGTTGTTAAGATGACTATTCTATTAGTTGGCTAGAATGGATGTTTTGCTAGAGACCCCTCCATATTAGCAAATAGTTGCTACCAACTAGATAGAACCTATGGGGTCACACGCTACATAGAGTTGAACTAAGTTTGGTAATTAATTAATTGGATTAATTAATTAGAAGGATCACTTTGCAAACCCTTGCAAATTTAGTAGGGACTAATTTGCAAGGAAGGGACTAAATTGAATTCTAGTAGGACTAGAATAAGTTCTTTAGGTAGTTAACAAGGATTTGTTGGACTATATAAAGGACCTTCCTTCCATCCTTCCCACATAACTTATGCTCATAATTGAACATAACAAGAGTGGGAGAGAACAAAAGGAGAGAGAGCAAGCAACAAGGAGGCCCGACCGCCCCCTTGCCGCCGCCCCGTCCCCGTCGGCCAAAGGAGGCCGAGACCCTCCTTTTGGGTCTCGTTTTGCGTGATTCTTCTTCCTCTTCCTCTTCCGGGCTAGCACCAAGGACTTGAGAGATTCTAGGATCAACTCTAGGCGTGGATCAACCATAGAGAACGTGACACAATTCGCGTTTGAAGTCATCAAGGAGAACCCAAAGGTGTGTTTATGATTTCTAACCCTTACCATCGTTATGTCTCTTGACTTGTGATCCTTGGAGGGTTTTGCATGGTTTTATGTTTGTTTATGCTTCGGTTGCGCATCCATGAATCAAAACCCTACAGTGGTATCAGAGCCTGGTTGTAGAGCATAAACGTGGTTTATGTGTTACGTTTTAGTTCTTTTACACCTTAATTTGATTGTTTATCGCGTAAAACAAGACAAATCAAGCATGGGATGCAATTTGTCAATAATTAATCATAACAAGATCCAATTTTTGCATTGGATGCATGAATTGGTGAGTTTGAGAAATTTTAGGATCTTAGATCTAGGTTTTGGGCATCCTTGGGGAAGAAGGAGTTCTCCCAAAACAAGGAAACAACCAAACTTGGGCACCAAGCAAGGGAGTTGTTTTGGAAACAACTCCCATAAGGAGGTTCGCCCCCCCTAGGGACCGGCCCCCTTGCTTGCCGCCCAAACTTGGCCGCCCTAGGGGCCGTGCGGCCCTAACCCGCGGGCCTAGGCTTGTGGGTTTTGGGCCGGGCCGGCCCTAGGGCCTTGTGGTTCACTTTGTTGGGCCCGGGCAATTTGATTGTTGGGCCCATGGACCGTTTTAACCCTAGAAATCCTAAAATCAATTAAAATTGACCAAGCGCGTTAAAATTAGATTTTAACTGTTTATGTGCAAATCGCATAGTGATTGAATATGGCCTTAGGATGTGGTTTGATGTGGATGTTTAATTTTGTGGTTTGGTTTTACGGCCTGCGAGCTGATCAATTAATTGTAATAATTAATTAGGGTTTTATGGCATGCGTGCCATTTTTTTCTCAACTTGTGAGATTTATTTTATTTAGTATAGAAGTTAGCTAGTGCTAGATAAAGTAGATTGTTAGCCAAGATTGGAGAAAAGAAGCCCAAAGCCAAAGAAGCCACAAAAGATGGAGCATGGAGCATGGAGCATTCCACAAGACTATGAAGGATGGACCAAAAGATCAAGACGCATGGAGATGTGTTTGCTTTAGGGTTCATAGATAATTCCATTGGCTTGGAATTATCTTAGTCTAGAAAAGGCCATATCCACATCACGTTTAATTTTTATTTTGTGGTTGTTTATTTTATTGTTTTATTATTGTGTGGTTGGTGTATGGATGATGCATGCAATTGGGATAATAAGATAATTAGACAACCCGGATCTATTATTTGGAGTTGTGCCCAAACTCAAATAGATAGATAAGTTGATATTGATCAACAAAACAATTAAGAATTGAATTTAAAATCCCTCAAAATTCAAATATTGTGTTCTTGCCTTCTCGTTATTTAAACACTCATTATCATCATTATTTACCAAGCTCGTGCGTGCCAAAGCATGGCGACTTGGTTCATCATGATGGAATGCGATGGCACGTAACAATGTGCAATTGTTTAGATAAGAGGTTGAACACAACTAGGCTATTAATTCGATTAAGAAACCTAGAAGCAATCAATTGGGATTATCCATATGGATGGATAAATAAGGAGTTATTTGCCCAATTGAACCAAGAGTTGCATGTGAGATGCAATTGGAATTGTTCCTACCTAAAGTAGTCGAATTATGGGTGACTTGCCAAAGCAAGCTCATAAGGAGATGAAAGATGGATCTTGGCCCACTAGAAAATATAAGGATATTTTCCGCATTAATATCTTGAGGGTTATTAATCCGTAGAAAAATAGTGGGAGCTATATTTGATAAACTAGCCATTATTGAATATAGTAAAAAATTCACAAATACTAAAACTTGCGTATTTTCCTTTTGTAGAATTCCAAATGGCAAACAACTCATCGAGTTCACAACATTCCCTACGATCTGTCCTTCAGAAGGACAAGCTCTCTGGAACCAACTTTCTTGATTGGTACAGAAACTTGAAAATTGTTCTCAAGCAAGAGAAGAAACTGTACGCAGTAGAGGAGCATGTTCCAGAAGGTCCAGAGAACCAAACACCTGCTGCCTTAAAGGCGTATCAAAAGCGTGTTGATGACGCTAATGATGCGGCCTGCCTTATGCTTTGCACCATGACTTCTGAGCTTCAGAAGCAACACGAAAACATGAATGCTGTCGATATGATCGAACATCTAAAGCAGCTCTTCCAAGAGCAGGCGAGGGTAGAGAGGTATGAGGTCTCAAAGGCACTGTTCAAATGTCATCTGGCAGAAGGGAACCCGGTGGGACCCCATGTACTCCGAATGATCGGGTACTTGGAGAATCTCGCCCGACTGGGGTTCCCGGTCGGCCAAGAGTTGGCAACCGATCTCGTGTTGCAATCGTTGCCCGAGAGTTATGGACAATTCATTATGAACTATAACATGAACGAGATCGTTAAACCACTGCCAGATTTACTCAACATGTTGAGGACGGCTGAACAGAGCATCAACAAGGGTAAGGGCAAGGCCATAATGATGGTACAGAAAGGAAAGGGAAAAAGGTTTGCCTCTTCCTCCAAGGGCAAAGGCAAGTCAGTTTCCAAGTCCAAGGAACCTGCCCTTAAGCCTGTTGGTGGCATTGCCAAGGCCATGACTAAAGGTGAGTGTCACAACTGCAGTCAGCCTGGACACTGGAGGAGGAACTGCCCAAAATATCTGGAGGACAAGAGGCTTGGAATAGTGATTCCACCACCACCAGGTATTTTTGTTGTAGATGTCAATTTAACTTTCTCGACATCATGGGTATTAGATACTGGATGTGGATCTCATATTTGTCTAAATATGCAGGATTTAAAGAGAAGTTGGAGATTAGCTAAAGGGGAGGTAGAGCTGCGCGTTGGGAATGGAGCAAAGGTTGCTGCGTTGGCCATAGGCGTGTGGGAGCTATCTCTGCCTTCATGATTAGTTTTAGAATTAAATAATTGCTATTTTGTGTCTGCTATGAGCAGAAACATTATTTCTATTTCTTGTTTGGACAAGGATGGTTTTATTATTTCAATAAAGAACAATTGTTGTTCCTTTTATTTAAATAATATTCACTATTTTAGTGCGCAATTATTTAATGGACTATATGTCCTTGATCTAAGCAATCCTGTCTACAACATTAATACCAAGCGGATTAAAATAAATGATTTAAATCCTGCTTATTTATGGCAATGTCGTTTAGGCCACATAAATGAGAAACGTGTATCTAGACTCCATAAGGATGGATTACTAGACTCATTTGATTTTGAATCATATGAGACATGTGAGGCTTGTTTATTGGGAAAAATGACTAAGTCCCCTTTCAATAAGAAAGGATAGAGGACTAGTGAGCAATTGGCGCTCATGCATACCGATGTGTGTGGGCCATTTGCCACGCCTGCCAGGGGTGGTTATGTCTACTTCATCACATTTACTGATGATTACAGTAGATATGGATTTGTGTACCTTATGAGGGCAAAATCCGAATCCTTTGAAGTGTTCAAGAATGAAGTAGAAAAGCAACTTGGCAAAAGTATCAAGGCCCTACGATCGGATCGTGGAGGAGAATACTTGAGCCAAGAGTTTGACGACTATCTTAGAGAGTGTGGGATTGTGTCCCAACTCACTCCACCCGGAACGCCACAATGGAATGGCGTGTCCGAGAGGAGGAATCGAACCCTATTGGATATGGTTCGATCTATGATGTGTCAAACCGATCTTCCATTATCATTTTGGGGCTATGCTCTATTAAGTGCAGCTTTCACCATTAACCGTGTTCCATCTAAATCAGTCATGAAGACACCATATGAGATGTGGAGTGGGAGGCGTCCCACACTGTCGTTCATGAGGATTTGGGGCTGCGATGTCTATGTAAAACGTTTACAATCAGACAAGCTAGGGCCTAAATCGGATAAGTGTAAATTTGTGGGGTACCCTAAGGAAACTAAGGGTTACTACTTCTACAATCCAACCGAGAACAAAGTGTTTGTTGCTTGGACCGGCGTGTTTCTAGAAAGAGAGTTTGTCTCTAAAGAAGCAAGTGGGAGGAATGTAGAACTTGAAGAGGTTCAAGAACCACAAATCACTGAACCGATTATGGAACATGAACAGGAACCACAAACAGTTGTGGAGCAACCTGTTCAGGTAACACAAGAGCTTCGTAGATCTAGTAGAGTGCGCCAGGAACCCGAGAGGTATGGACTTCTCGTAACCGATTCCGGTGACACGATGCTCATAGATGATGAGCCTACTACCTATAAGGAGGCCATGAGTGGCCCAGACTCTCAGAAGTGGCTGGAAGCCATGAGATCCGAGATGGAATCCATGTATGCCAACAAAGTATGGACTTTGGTGGAACCACCCGATGGGGCATGGCCCATAGGGTGCAAGTGGGTTTTCAAGAAGAAGATCGACATGGATGGTAATGTGATTACCTATAAGGGCCGATTGGTGGCTAAAGGATTCAGACAGATTCATGGTATTGACTATGATGAAACCTTTTCACCAGTCGCTATGACCAAATCCATCCGAATCCTACTTGCGATAGCAGCATACCACGACTATGATTTGGAAGATGGATGTCAAAACAGCATTCCTTTATGGGAATCTCCTCGAGGACGTGTATATGATACAGCCGGAGGGTTTTGAAGATCCAAAGCAAGCCAACAAAGTCTGTAAGCTGCAACGATCCATTTATGGATTGAAGCAAGCTTCTAGGAGTTGGAATCGACGTTTTGATGAAGTGGTCAAAGAGTTTGGCTTCATCAGAAACGAAGATGAGTCTTGTGTCTACAAGAAGGTTAGTGGGAGCTCTGTAGCTTTTCTGGTCTTGTATGTGGATGACATACTACTCATTGGAAACGACATTCCCATGCTGCAATCTGTGAAAGATTGGCTAGGAAAGTGTTTCTCAATGAAGGACTTAGGGGAAATAGCCTATATACTCGGTATAAAGATCTATAGGGATAGATCTAAAAGGTTGCTAGGCCTAAGTCAAAGTACATATATTGACAAGGTGTTGAAACGGTTCAACATGCAAGATTCCAAGAAGGGATTCTTGCCCATGTCACATGGAATCACTCTTTCGAAGAGTGGTTGTCCTTCCAATGAGATTGAGAAGGAACGCATGAGTAGAATCCCCTATGCCTCGGCCATAGGATCTATCATGTACGCCATGTTATGTACTAGACCAAATGTGTCATATGCCTTGAGTATGACAAGCATATACCAATCCAATCCGGGTGAGAGTCACTGGATTGCAGTCAAGAACATCCTAAAGTACTTGAGAAGAACTAAGGATGCTTTCTTGATATTTGGCGGTGAGGAAGAGTTGCGTCTAAAGGGTTACACTGATGCAAACTTCCAAAACGACAGAGATGAATTTAGATCACAATCGGGATATGCAATTTGCCTGAATGGAGCAGCGATGAGCTGGAAGAGTTCCAAGCAAGAGACGGTAGCTGATTCTACAACAGAGGCTGAGTACATTGCTGCAAATGGTGCAACAAAGGAAGCTGTTTGGATCAGAAAGTTTGTTTCTGAACTTGGTGTGGTCCCTAGCATTGCGGATCCGGTTGAGTTGTTCTGTGACAACACTGGGGCGATCGCGCAATCAAAGGAACGCAGGTCACACCAGAAGTCCAAGCACGTGCTCAGGAAGTTTCATCTGATTCGAGATATTATCGATAGAGGAGATGTTCGGATATGCAAGATTCCTACAGATGATAATCTGTCAGACCCGCTTACAAAGCCTCTCACGCAGTGGAAGCATGAAGGGCACACTAGGAGTATGGGCATACGAGATGCGCCAAATTGGCTCTAGTGCAAGTGGGAGACTGTTGGAATAGATGCCCTAGAGGTAATCTAGTTTAGTATGAATTATTTGTGGCTAGAAATTCATTTATTATTTATTGGATATTTAATATAATGAAGTCCTTATATTTACAATTGTGTTGTTTATCTTAAATATCCCTAGTCAAGTATAATGATTAATGGGACAATCATCTATAGACTAGTATGGGGTTGGATTGATATGGAGATATCATGATCCAACACATAGGTGTGCATTAGGGAATGTTGCACTGGATTGACCCATCTCCGAGAAGGCTACATACATGTTATGTTGAGTCACAAGCGCTTCTCGCGGTGCAATGGTATTGTCGTCCTTAGACTTGAAGTCACTAGATATTCTAGTTGTGGATTATTGTGATCTTGGTAGCGTTAAACGCTACACCGTAACTAGGTAGTTATAAAGGCGTGTACTGGATACAATAAGAAGCAAGCTTAGAGATCGTAGTGGACGTAGATATGATTTGTCCCTCCCACATAACGGGAGCAAATATCCTAGGCCACTCGAGGGATAGTGCTTATAGAATGTCTGGCCAGACTCAAATAAATCAATATAGGATATTGATGTTATTTGCACGAATAAGGCTATTCCCATGGATCGAGAAACTATGGATTGAATATACCAGTGTGACTTGTATGTCTCGTGTCCAATCCGGATATAGAGACAAAGGGATGAGACAATTACTTGTACAAAGGTTGTCAAGATGACTATTCTATTAGTTGGCTAGAATGGATGTTTTTCTAGAGACCGCTCCATATTAGCAAATAGTTGCTACCAACTAGATAGAACCTATGGGGTCACACGCTACATAGAGTTGAACTAGATTTGGGAATTAATTAATTGGATTAATTAATTAGAAGGATCACTTTGCAAACCCATGCAAACTTAGTAGGGACTAATTTGCAAGGAAGGGACTAAATTGAATTCTAGTAGGACTAGAATAAGTCCTTTAGGTAGTTAACAAGGAGTTGTTGGACTATATAAAGGACCTTCCTTCCTTCCTTCCTTCCCACATAACTTATGCTCATAATTGAACATAACAAGAGTGGGAGAGAACAAAAGGAGAGAGAGCAAGCAACAAGGAGGCCCGACCGCCCCCTTGCCGCCGCCCCGTCCCCGTCGGCCAAAGGAGGCCGAGACCCTCCTTTTGGGTCTCGTTTTGCGTGATTCTTCTTCCTCTTCCTCTTCCGGGCTAGCACCAAGGACTTGGGAGATTCTAGGATCAACTCTAGGCGTGGATCAACCATAGAGAACGTGACACAATTCGCGTTTGAAGTCATCAAGGAGAACCCAAAGGTGTGTTTATGATTTCTAACCCTTACCATCGTTATGTCTCTTGACTTGTGATCCTTGGAGGGTTTTGCATGGTTTTATGTTTGTTTATGCTTCCGTTGCGCATCCATGAATCAAAACCCTACATTTTTTTTCTTTTTTTTCTAACTCTATATGCATTTGGCCAACTCGATTAACAAACACATTTGGGGTAGGAGGACTCAATAAATGAAATTGCAACAATAATATATACAATGCTGAAAGCTTAGGTTGTGCAAGACTTGAAATAGCTTGGCTATTTCAAGGCCTTGAATCAGCTTTCAAAGCATTGAATCAGCTTCAGAGGTTAGCTATTTTCAAGGCCTTGAAACTGGATTCAAAGCCTTGAAACTGCTTAACCTGAATGCATATTCTCAGGGGGAGTTTTTATGCTAACTCTCTGATTTGATTTACTCTCTTTCCTTCATATGCTTGATTATCTGTTATTAGTTGATGAAAGACAAATTGTTGAACATGTTTTGAATCGCAATATATCATCTGTTTGAACATGATAATGCAGGAAATTTTGTTTCTAAGTTTTGCAGGATTGTTTCCTAAACTGAATTGCTGCAGATTTGGAAAAGCTTTTTATGGTTTGAAACAAGATCCAAGGGCTTGGTATGAAAGACTGTCAAAGTTTTTACTTGAAAATTATTTCAAAAGAGATTTAGTAGACAAGACTCTTTTCATTAAGACTCATAAGAAATATTTACTTGTAGTTCAGATATATGTTGATGATATACTGTTTGGAGCTACTAATGATCAATTATGCAGAGAATTCTCAAGTCTTATGAGCATGGAATTTGAGATGAGAATGATGGGAGAATTGAACTTCTTCCTAGGACTTCAAATACATCAATTGAAGAAGGGCATCTTTCTGAATCAAAGCAAGTACACAAGAGACTTACTAAATAAGTATAGCATGGCTCAATGTAAGGAAGCCAAGACTACAGTGAGCTCTACACTATCATTAGACAAGGATGAATCTGGTAATAATTTCAATGTAAAGAGTATAGAGGTATGATTTGATTATTACTCTATTTGACAGCAAGCAGCCTATAAATTATGTTTAGTGTGTGTATGTGTGCTAGATTTTAAGCTGATCCAAAAGAATCACACTTGACTGCTGTGAAGAGAATATTCATATATCTCAATGGTACCAAAGACTTAGGGCTTTCGTATCCAAGACATTCTAACTTCTCTTTAAGTGGTTTTTCAGATGCTGACTTTGCAGGTTACAAGGTTGATTGGAAAAGTACTTCAGGAACCTGCCAATTCATTGGATCATCCTTGATTAGTTGGCATTCCAAGAAACAGAATTCAGTTTCTCTATCAACAGCTGAAGAAGATTATATAGATGCAGGAGCATGTTGCTCACATGTGCTGTGGATTGCTCAACAGCTAAGAGACCTTGGATTTGACTTTAGAGGCATACCTATTAAGTGTGACAACACTAGTGCAATTTCAATTACAAAGAATCTAGTATAACACTCAAGAACCAAGCACATTGATGTCAGACACCACTTCATCAGAGATCATGCTGAGAAAGGTGATATTGTTCTTGAATTTGTTGCTACTAACATGCAAATTGCAGATATCTTCACCAAACCATTAGCAGATGAAAGGTTCTCATCTCTAAGATCGGAATTGGGAATGATAAATAAGACTGCATTGGTTTAGGGGGAGCATAAGGTAAGAAAGGTAAGCTGTATGTGTTTACAAAGGTTAGAACTGAGTTTCAAAGCCTTGAAAATCAGTTCAAAGCCTTGAATTTTACTTGTTGCGGTGTTACAATATTTCAAGACCTTGAAAGCCTTTTCAAAGCCTTGAAAATGAATCTGTTACACTAATAGTCAATAAAATTGGATCATTCTATACTGGGTGATATCTCTGTAGATATTTGCCTAATATAGCCCCTAACCTTTTTAAAAATTTGACTTTAGCCAAAAATAGTATTAGTATTTTCCAATGGAATAATAGTTTGAAATTTATCTGATCTGTGCAAATCTTTTGGAGAATCAGAAGAGATACTTGTTTCCTTTTGAAACTCAAACTCTTTAAGTATTTATCCTCTTCTCTTCTCCTTCACTCCGTATCATTCCACCTCTCTCTTTTCTTCTCCCTAACCCTAATGAACACAAGAAGGGCCTCAGATAGAATCAAGATGGCTGGAGGTTCGAAACCTGTCTCACAGAAGAAGAGAAAAGCAGTAGTGGAAGAGGTTCAAGAAGTAAGTGGAGACTCTAGTTCCAGAACTCCTAGTGCAGAGGCAGTCCAAGATCCTCCTCCACCAAAGAATAAGATCAAGAAGGCTACAACCTCCTCTTCAGAAAAGCAGAAGAATTAGAAGGCTATTATAGAAAAGCAGCCAAAAACAGAGCCGACTAGTTCAAAGAAGGTGAAAAAGAAAGAAACTCAGGGAGAAAAAGGGAAAGGGAAGGTGACAGAAGCACAACCAGAAGGTCAATTGGAGAAGACATTGAAAATCTATTCACAGGTCTCAAAAAAGAACACAACACCAAATGAGACATGGTTTGTCTCAAACATTTCTAAAGGTCAGTGGTCAGATGGTTTTGCTTCAAGATCTATTGGTTTCTGCAGTTTGGTTAATAAGTATGTGCTGGAACACATGAAACTCAAGTGCATATCTATGTTAACGAAGAGTTCTTTGTGGTGTATGCTGAATCCTAGAGAAATAGCCTACCCCAGACTCACCAGACTCTTCTACCTGAACCTAACCCAAGTTAAGAGAACTGCACACTTGGTGATCAAATCTAAAGTTGCTGGGATTGTAATTGAACTAGATCACTCCGAGTTTGCCAATTTGTTAGGTTTTCCAAAGAGGTATGATACTAGCAACCATCCACCAAAGTTAGAAACTTTGAAGCTAGCCAAAGAAGAATTCTTTCTTCCAAACATCTCAACCTCAGCCAAACAGTTAACAAACTCTGTGTTGAATGTTGAAGCCATAGTCCTTCACACTATACTGGTGAGATGTGTCTTTCCTAGAGAACACTCCAGAGAGTTGGTGACAGAGAGAATGCTGCACATCATGTATCTGGTTATGCATGGCTATGAGATTGATCTGCCAAAACTAGTAATTGAACACATGCTCTTTAGCCTAACCAGTAAGAGGATTCACCCTCTACCATATGCAAACCTGCTTACCTTGTTCTTTGAGAATTTTGAGATCCCATTTACTGGAGAGGAATCAGTCACATCTGGTTTTGGAGAACTCAATGAGAAAGCCTTTGAGAAAATTAGAGTTGTGAAAACAAAAGAGAAAGTTTGGAAACTTTACTCAGACTTGACTGAAGCACAACTAGGTGCAAATAAGTTTTCTAAGACCAAGACCTTGACCCCCACTTCAAGTCAGACTTCTCATCCTACAGACCATCAGAGACTTGATGGTTTGGAACTTGACATGGAGGATGTCAAAGCTACTGTTTTTGGACTGGAAAGTGATATGGGGCATGTCAAGTACATGGTGGAAAGTATCTTCAGAAGCATGACCTTTCTTGATGTTCCTGAGGATCTTCAAGGAACAAAGAAAGGAGGTTCAGAAAAGGATTTTCCTAGTGAGCATTCAGACCAGGATCAAGCTACTCCAGTTTCAGACAAAGGAAAGCAGGCAGCAGAACAGACAGAAGATGAAGCCAATAGTCCTGATTAAGATGAGCTGCTGATCACTTTGAAGAAGAAGAATAAATCTCCAAAGGCTGCTGAAAAGGAAAAGACTGAAAAAGAAACTGTTGCAGGAGGGATTGCAGAGGAACAGGAAAAGCAGGATAAGACTGATGAAGAAGACAATGAGAAAGAGGAAGAAGATCAATATGAAGATGAAGATCAAACCCCTTAATCTTTCCTATTCTTTCTTCCACATTCTCTCTGATTTCAAAATTTTCCAGACACTTGATCCAACATTTTATATCTTTTTGATGAAAGTCAAAAAGGGGGAGAAAATTATTGGTTTTCGTTTTTAGGATTATTTGGTTTTAACTGCTATACTATTTATGTGTTTTGTTGGTATTTGAATAAGTTGGATCTTTTCGGAAATACTGTGTTTTTAAATTGTGGACTAATCAGTTTATTTTGCAGAGACTAAGGATCAAACAGAATTTGGTTTTGTCTTTCATCAAGGGGGAGATTGAAAGCTCAGGTTTTGCAAGACTTGAAATAGCAAGCTATTTCAAGGCCTTGAATCAGCTTTCAAAGCCTTGAATCAGCTTCAGAGGCTTGAAAATAGTTTAGCTATTATCAAGGCCTTGAAACTGGATTCAAAGCCTCGAAACTGCTTAACCTGAATGCAGATTCTCGGGGGGAGTTTTTATGCTAACTCTCTGATTTGATTTACTATCTTTCCTTCATATTCTTGATTATATGTTATTATATGATGAAAGAAAAATATTTGAACATGTTTTGAATCGCAATATATCATCTGTTTGACCATGATAATGAAGGAAATTTTGTTTCTAAGTTTTAAAGGATTGTTTCCTAAAACTGAATTGCTGCAGATTTGGAAACACTTGAACACTTTGATCCTGTGATCAATAAGACGTGTATGAAAACTTCTCATGGTGGTTAAATGAAATATTACAACAATATCTCTGAAGATTGTGATTATCCAACCGTTGGAGAAGATTTCAAAGTAGTCAAACTCTGTTGCCTACAAAATAGGAAGGTTGTTGGTGAAAATCTGGAGAGATTTGAAGAGATGTTTGAAGTATTTAAAGAGTTCAAATTCGAAGAAACAAGAAACAATACTCAATGGGCAAATACATAGAAAGTATTCTTGATTGACAAGCATCAAAGAAGTACTTCATCTTTTCCAATCCATTCAGAGAAGTTCACTGCATTTCACTGCTGTTTTCTGCTCTTAAGTGTTCTTCTGTATAGAGCTATATTGGTATATCATTTCTGTATTATTTCTACATTCATTCTCAAGGATTGATCAAAGTGAAAAATAGAGAATTCATAGGTAATCAGTTAGCTAGAGCAGGTACTAGACAGGTTAGGGAAAACCACAAGCTGTAACAGAGTAAGGGAACTCTCTGTGCTTGAGTTCTAGGGCTTAACTTTTGACTAATAAGAATTGAGTTGAAAATCTTGCAGGGATCTAATATAAATGCATACTTATATAAATGCATATATAAATGCATACTCGCACCTTCTAGAGTATCTTAGCTGCTTATATAAATGCATACTCGCACTTTCAAATGCAATAAATTAAACGTGCAAATGCAAACCGAACTGACTGAAACCTACGTGCAAGACTGACTCACTAAACTATATTCTAATCTAAATGCATTTGGTGATGCAAGACACGAACATGGCTAGAAAATAGGTAAAAATCCCCCCACACTTGGGTGCTTCGTTGTCCTCAACGAATTTAGAGATAAAGCAAGAAGACTCAGTATCCAAATGCGAGGGGCGGTGATTCTAATCAGAGTCAAAGTTGCCGCAGAAGAAGGCAGTTCAACAAATTTAGAGCTAAAACGAACTACGTGCACATGACAAGTTTTGTGTACCGAAATTAAGCAAGTACTCAAGTATTACCTAGGATTCTAACAGGTAACCCCAACGGCGACTGAGCACCGTGACCAAGTTGTCAAATAAATTCCTAGAGCAAGTACGATGTGCCTAAACGATAAGTAAAGAGAGAGAAAAAAGTACTCACAACCGACACAAGGTCGGGGACGAAATCCGATAGGTGCTGACTGAGATAGCACGAACAATCCCCAAGAAAACATTTGGCGCACCAATGCTAACTCCCATAGTGGTCGCATGTGTGAAACACACCGGGGTCGATTGATCAGGTGCTGCTGACGGAAAGAGAACGAAGAATCCCCGAACTCGTGATGTGAGCTCCCATACAGGTCGAGTGCGCAAGTAGCACACCGGGGTCGATGCTTCATCCATTTTCACATTCTATTTCTGAATTATGGCCACCAGTATCAGCTGTTCTCTTGATAGTTTACCAACACACTACAAAATTAACTCCATGCATTTCCTTGCTCAAATTTTTCCAAAACTCTCCACAAAACCTGAGAGCTGCCTTCATATCTCAATCACAACAAGCTTATAGCTATTGAAAAGTGAGTGAATCTAATACCAACATCCCAATCGACAACATCACGTATTTAAAGGACAAAAACTTTTTTTTTCTTCTGAAATTCAACAGTGGCGGCCCACAATAGTTTTTTTTTTCAACACTGTCAATCAATGTGAGATATGCAGAGATAAGTGGTATGTGATTGTGAAGTTTTCAATTCTTGGCAGAGAGAGAGAGAGAGAGAGCTAAGTTTTCAATTCTGGGTCAGAGGTCATCGGTGGATGAAATCTGAGCGGTAGGCTGGATTCTGCGTCATTCTGGACTAGGCGAGCTCTTCGCCGTCGTCCATGGCAGGCTGGGTTTTTAGTCGGATGGTGCGAGAGAGAGGCCGATTGGGAATGGACGGTGGCGGCTAGCGTTGGAGTCGCCGTCCGTGGTTGTTGTGCGCTGGTGGTGCGCCGGAGAGGGGGTGGTGGTGGCCGGAGCTAGTGCGGTGGTCGGGTGAGTGAGAGGAGGGAGGCGTCGGGAGATGGAGGACAAGACGACGGATTTTGAGAGGGGTTTTTTGTGTTTACCCGATGATGAGGTGGAAAGGGGGTATAGGTTTTATTAGGTTTTGAATATGTACACTTGGCTCCCCATATGGTTTCAACAAACTGCGCCAAGACCCCCTTGGACCCAAATGCAACATGCGAGTAAACCTTCTGTTTTCACCAACTAGGTCGTGCGACCTAGTTACCTTCCCACAAAGTTGTTAACTCCTCCCGGCATGCTTTTGGAGCTTGTAATAGCTCCCGATAAGTTCAAACATGATATTTCACCTCCACAATTGGGATGCAACATGCCGTTTCACAATATAGACCCGTAGCCCATGATTTTGACCTTCTCCGCCATTTCCGGATGTTTTTCGCCACTTTTTCTTCATGACAACATCCTTTCTTGCCTTTTGATCCTTCCTTTGCTTTTTAATGGATCTCCTCGACCTCGAGAATCCATTTACATTATAAAAGTTTCCCAATGTCCGGGGAATCCTTTATTCTTCAATTTTGCTCTTCCAAAGGCCCGTTTGGAAATTCCGGATGTTTTTGGTCGTGCTTTATTCACGAAAACATCCAAATGTCCATAACTGTCGCGTCCGGGCTCTGATGAATGCGATCCACATATCAACAGAAAGCTCTCGACAACCCCCACACATTGGCACTCACCATTTTATCTAACAGTCTTGTTTGCAAAAATTTGCCTCGTAATCCGAGCCATTGCGTCAACTTTCTGGGGTTTGCACTGCATTCTTCGCTTGCATCAAGTTGGGGAGTCCGGATACACATCTCCCCTCAGGTGCGTTTGTTGAGTGCTGATAACTCTCTGTTACGAGTTATTATGATAATTTCTTATCACTTTCATTAGGCTTATTTCACATGATTTATATGATATATGTGTACAAATATGTGAAATTGATGATTTATAAGCCCAAGAGTAAAAAGTGTAGTTTCTAGCTTATTCTCGCATGTTTTCTCTCATATTTGTGAAGATAATTGCAGGGGTTGTTTAGTGTTGTGTAAATCAGGTGAAATAGGTGAAATGGAGCTTATGAGGGGCTCGGATATGCTTGTAATGAAGGTAGATGAAGAGGAGAAAAGAAGATGCAAAAAAGAAGCAAAGTTGGAAAAGTCACTGAGGACCAGTCTTTACTATTTTCGATGCTCAGAAAAATCTGCAATGTGTTTTGGAGCAAGGCTTGCGCCATTAGAAAGTAGACGTCCATAGATTTCCAACGATATATGGTGGGCCCAAATACGAGTCTGTATGAGAGAGTAATTGCCCGCGCAAGATCAACTTACAATTATGTCTGGGAATTACAAACTGGAGGGGCTGAAATGCAATTTCGGCCAAGTTACATTAAAAAATCGCCCCAGCAAGTAAACAAATGATAGAAGACCTAGAGAGGCATCAAAGATGCACGGGACACCACTGGAGAGGAGCTTGGATCTTGGAAATTGCACGGATTCGTCTACTCTTCGGCGATTTCACCGTTTGATCGCTTCTTCTCATTCTCTTTCATTATCTATGGAGAAACTCTTGTATATTTAATCTATTATGAGTAGCTAGATTATTTTATACATTCTATGGAGAGCCTAGGGTTATTTTAGATTCACCTTTTGCGGATTATTATGATTGATTCATGTTTTGGATTCATGATAATGACGATTGTTCACATCTTTTGGTGTATCATTGAACTAGGGTTATTGGTACACCCTTCGGATTAGATGAATGAACATTAGAGAATGATTTTGTTGTATGATTGTGTTATCTTGCTTAATGTTTAATCTAGTTTTGTTATTTTTCATATTTGATGCTTCATCCTTAGCAACAATGGAGTAGCTACCCGAAATTGCTAGTAATTAGGAAGGGTGCTTGAGAGAGACCTAACTTAGTGTGATAGAGAACATGATCACAATCCTTAATAAATGAGATTAAGAGGTGATTTGAATAGGATTGGCCATTTTGGAGACGACAGTGGACCGACAGGACCAGTAGTAGACCGTGACGTAGGACTACGTGAGATTGAAAGAAGATCGTAGTGACTAGTTGCCTGGCATAACTACATTATGATTAGCGTGTTTCAATATGATATCCGGAAATGTCTAACAGCCCTAGGTGATCCATAGATCACCTAGTCCCTCTCCATACTAAATTAAACAGTTTTAAATTATATCTTTTTGTTATTTCAATACAGCCACTTGATTGGGGGTGGCAACCTCACAATTCTTACTACATTCCTCCCGGTGAATTCACTCATAACTAATATTATAACTAAATAATCTCGTGATTGTCCTCGTGGGATCGATAAATCGGGGTTGAAATACCACCCCTATATTACTTGACCGTGCACTTGCGCAGACACGTAAGAAATAGTGTCAAGTTTTTGGCGCCGTTGCCGGGGACAACGGTAGATTTTTTAGTTAGAAATTAGTTTGGAGTTTGTATTTTATTTTTATTTTTGTTACTCTCTGTTTACCTCACAGGTGTGCTAGTTTTGCCTTCTCAGGTAGCTATGGTGGAAGGCCAATGGCAGATTAGCTAAACGACGGAGCAGCTACAAGCTATGGTGGCTGCTGCCGTAGAGATAGCACTAGCGGCAACATCTAGACGCAGCCGACCTCAATGTCGTACAACCGTTCTAGAAAAACAATAATCCAGGCATTTGAGGCGGATCTTAAAGGAAGGGAGCCAGCAATTCTGGTGCCACAAATTCAGGCCGAGAGCTTCTACCTAAAGCTGAGCACCATCCAATTTGCTCAGGAACAGTGCACCTTTGCTGGTACATATGAGGAAGACCCACATGAATTAATTGGGAGATTTCAGAGCCATTGTGGGCTAATTCGCTATAGCGGGGTCACTTATGAAGCAATTAAGCTAATTCTCTTCCCTCATTGTCTCAAGGGAGCTGTTGTGGATTGGCTAGATTCGTTGCCATCCAACTCAATCAAGATGTGGGAAGAGTGTGCCTACTTGTCATGGGTAAATTTTTCCCATCTCAAGCATGATTCAACTACAGAACGAGATTTGGTCATTCTAACAAAAGCAGCATGAATATATGGTCAAAACATGGGAGCGTCTCAACTGCTTTCTATGCAAATACCCCAACCATGAAATTGACAAAGCCCATATCATCCAAATATTTTATGATGCACTTAAAATCTTGACAAAGACAAGATCGACAGAGAAGATGGGGGCAATCTCTTGTTCAAATGCGATGAGGAGGGTGCATATGAGCTGATGAGACGAGTGGTTGAGCAAGTGGAGAGCTTGGATTATGAGTACCAGCAGCAAGAACTGATGGCATAGCTCAATGGATTATGGCACCGTTCAGGTGAATGCGGTGGAGGCAGTGCATGAAGCAAATGTTGCAAAGTTACGGCAGCAACAACAAGAATTAGCTTCAGAGTTGGCTGAGCTGAGAGGAGTGATGAAAGTGATGGGTCAGCACGTGATGACCATGATTGGAGAGAGCACTACTTCTGCAGTTGCACTTCGGGAAGCTCTAGCAGAAGTTAAGGATATTAAGCAGCAACTCGAACACAAAACACTGGAACACACTATTATTGCATCTGAGGAACATGTTCAGGCCATCACCACTCGCAGTGGTACAACACCCAAAGACCCTCCATATCCTAGTCATGCCAGAGCGATAGCATCCAAGGCAAAGGAGCATGAAGTCTTCGATTCTGAGAAGACTCCTGTCATGGTCCCCCAATCAAAGGGCATGACTCAGCAGGACGAGGATGTTTCCACTAGGTATTAATTTCATCTCCTCCTTCTTCTTTGCGTAATAGGAAGAAGAAGGATGATTCTGAGGAGTGCAGGCGCTTTCTTAATGTACTTTCGAAACTGTATATTAATATTTCCTTGATTGAGGCACTTCAAAAGATGCATAAGTATTCTCGGTTTATTAAAGATGCAGTCCTTGGTAAGAAAGCGGTGGGTGAATTTCAACGATTGAAATTGAATGAACATGTTAGTTCATGTGTTCTGCATGGGCTACCTAAGAAAAAGAAGGATCCAGGTAGTTTTGTCATTGAAGCTACATTGGGTGATGCCTACACTGGGAGAGCTTTCTGTGATCTGGGAGCGAGTGTGAATTTGATGCCATTGTCGGTATTCAAAAAGCTAAGTGTGGGGGAGCCTCCGAAAACCTGGATCACTCTCCATTTTGCAGACAAATCGTCCAAGAGAGCCTGTGGCATGATACATGATGTACTTGTGAGGGTTGGAAGCCTGATCATGCCAGCTGACTTTCTCATATTGGACATGCCAACTAGTGATGTGCCTATAATTCTTGGTAGTCCGTTTTTAGCAACTGGGCGTATTCTCATTGATGTGGAGAATGGAGAGCTGATTATGATGGTACATGAGGACATTGAGACTTTTCGGGTCTTCAAACCAACACCTCAGCACTCGTGGGAGCATAAGCCAGGGGTTCCATTTGCTGTACAAGTGAAGCGACAACTTCCTAATTTATCGCAAGGGGATCCACCTGAATACTGGAAAAGAAACAAGCCATCAGCTGTGAAATCACATGAAGAAGTGCTTCAAATTCAGCATAGAAAGGCTAAGATGGAAGCGGCAAAATGAGCCAGACCCCCCTCGTGAGGTGGCAGAGGTAACCGGGTCGGGCTGTCGACCTTATATTACAAGCGCTTCTAGGGAGGCGACCAATTGTAGAGTAGGACTTTCATTATTTTATTTAGTTTATGTTCTTTGAATCCTCCATATTTGATAGTGAAAGATGAGAGAGAGAGTGGTTTAATATTTCCAATGAGTGTGCAGGACAAAGGTACCGAAGAACCCTTCGGATTCTCCTTCTTGATGCACGTGCACTACATTGCACGTAAAACGAGGCACAACGAGCAATTTGATAATAGGATCTTGAAAGAGAGGCTAATCGAGATCGAGGAGTAGCTATGCCTTAATTGAGTATATTGGAAGCTAGTTGTGGCACGGATTTGCATGCATCAGAATCTGAAGAGGGATGAAAGAAAACACAAGTTTAAAGAGGCACGATTCTTGCGCTAGAGAGAAATTTTGGAGATGATATGAAAAATTCCCCGAACTTTGGGAATTTTTCAGTCAACATTGGATTCTACATTCAATGACGAGTCTGTGAGCGCGAGAATTGAAGGAATCAGACAGCGGATGAAGAAACTAGAGCAAAAATAAAAACCGGTAAGTCCCAGGGCATTTCGGGCCGAAAAACCCTTTATTTCGGGTCAAAATGAAAAGAGGAATCTATTTTGAGAATTCCAAATCATTTTGGACAGAAATGATTTAGATTTCGGCCCTAAATACACTTCTGATTTCGGGCTGAAATACACTGTAATTCGGGCCGAAATCAAAAGCATTTCGGGCCAAAATCAAAAGCATTTCGGGCCGAAATCAAAAGCATTTCGGGCCGAAATGCTCTAGAAGCCTCATTAATTGGGGGCATTTTGGGTATTCCGGGGCTACTATTTAAAGACAAAAACCAGATTTCTCAAACTCCAAACGCCAATTTCGGATCAAAACACTCTTCTTCATCTTCTTCTTCTCAACTTCTCAAGAACACACACACACAAAACCCTAAACTTATCCAAATCCAAAACTTTTTGGTGGGTTTTGCTCCTTGCAAGCTCGCCATTAATATTAAATCACGGAGTTTTGAGATATAGTGCACGCTTTGAGTGTGGGGGAAAACAAAGAGGAAGAACTCCAAGAACAAGAATTGTACAATTAGTCGCTTTGGAGGGGGGTTCGGCCAAAGCTCCGAGAGGGACTTGCGAAGGGGACAACGAGGAGCACAACAAGGTAGTCTTGCTTCAACTTTCTAGAGTTTTAGAAAACTTTGTCGAGAAATTGGTCCATTCTTGACCAATTTTTGCGAAATCGGTCCCGTAAGAACGGTACTCCGGGACCGTAGGTACGCTTTCTTTCTCTCTCTTTAAAATTCTTATCTAGTCACTCTAGGCGAAATGCCTAGCAACACTTGTCATTTTTGCTATTTACTTCTTATACTTAGAGATCATATCCTTTGGGGGGACACTCTAAATTCATTGAGGACAATGATTATCTCAAGTGTGTGTGTGGGGGGGGGGGTATATATATGTGTGCTTGCCTTAACTTGCATAACCATGTTACATGTAGTTTAGTGAGTCAGTTTGCACGGAGGGGTCAGAGTTATAATTTCATGGTCATGTTTAGTTATTGCATTGTTTTTGCACTTTAATTATTGAGTGCACCTACCCATATGTGTTGTTAATCGAGTTGGCCCAAGCATATAGTGTTAGAAAATCTCAAAGAAAAAAATTTAAAAAAAACAAGAAAAATCCTAAAAATTGAATTTTTTTGAGAAAGGGAAATTGAAGATATTAAACATGGAGAGGGCTTAATGATAGTATTTACTAGGTAGTATGAAAATTTGAGGTGAGGTAGACGCGATAATCTGGAGTAGAAAGGCTATAGGGCCAATGCACTCGAGAATTGTGAGTAGCTGTCTCTCAGACTAGTTATCCTACTAGCGCTACACCACCGTCACTTAGGTAGTCGTAAACCCTCCTCGTAGTGGCAACGGAACAGCTGTGCAAGTGATTTATATTGGGACCTCACGTCCCGTCTCCATTTCCTAGGACCACGTGTTACCCCAATTTGATCTATTTACCCCTTTTATTCACAGCCTCTAGCCTAGGAAGCCGTTCCTTGTGACTTTCATCACTAGTTAGAATGGTCCCTTCCTATGCGTCATGATAGAGGGAGTCGAGTTGGGGAGGTTCTTTGAGGGTGAGATGATATTATACATCTTGAGTGGATACTATTACATGTCATCTTTTGAGGGGATGTGAGGGTGAGTTAAAGACGGCAACACACTTCGGTGTGACGGTGAGTCGTGTCTATACGCCACGATCACAAGTGGAGTGCCGTAGTGCGTGAAATTCTTTCCGCACGATATGGGGTGGGGTTGGTTGATCTTATAGGAGGACGTGCTTGTGCTTCATTTACATTCTCTATATCTTAGGTGATGAGGAGGATTGGTTGGAAATAGCACGTGTATACATTGACTACCGAGTTTGTGATATTTTTTACATCAAGTGTGGGGGTGTTGATATCTATATTGATTATATCATTGATTCTACACATTCCACCCCTACGTTATTTGCTTTGACGGATTGGTCTCCTCAGATATTGGCTATTACTATGAGCTCCATGTGATTTATTTTGTTGTGAAAATAAAATAAACAAAAACAGAAGTTGAAAGTGAATGGAATAGGGAGCTGGAGAGTAAACTTCATTAAGACCGAGGAGATGAGCTATGAATCTTTGATCACTTCTTCAAATTTGCGGTCGCGAGAACGACGTTGCACCAAGATTGAGGGAATGAGGTCCGGAGTAGTGAGATTCGGTGGGGTTCTTTGAATTTTGGTGAGGGAGTGTGAGAATCGGGTTTTGTGAGTTATGTCATGACGTCTAGGACTGCGCTTCTAAATATCCTATCCTACCCGTCCTAATCCGTCAACAATTTACCCTTGGATAAATAGCTCGGATGGTAAGTGCTAGGGATACGTTTGATGAGTGTGCGAAAGCAACTTATTTTGTGTTCGTGCCCGCCTATATGACGAAACTGGCCGCAAGTTCTACCGATCACCAAAGTTATAGAATCTTCTAGGGGATGTAAGAGCCCTATGACATGCCGATTTGTTTTTTCGAGATTTCCCAATCTCTAACTAAAAAGAAAAAAAATATATGTTATTTACTCTGTTGCATTGTACATAATCGAGTTGCATTGTTTATAGTCATGTAGATTGCATAGTCCGGTGCTTGAGTCGTTGTGTCTAAGGCAAAGTAAAGATATAAGTGAATCTTGAAAGCAAGTGTTGCTCGGGACGAGCAAAAAGGTAAGTGTGGGGGTATTTGATAATTCTCTGTTAGGAGGTATTATGATACTTTCTTATCACTTGAATTAGGCTTATTTCACATTATTTATATGATATATGTGCACAAATATGTGAAATTGATGATTTATAAGCCTAAGAGTGAAAAATGTAGTTTCTAGCTTATTCACACATGTTTTCTCTCATATTTGTGAAGATATTGCACGGGTTGTTTAGTGTTGTGTAACTCAGGTAAAATAGGTTCAATGGAGCTTATGAGAGGCTTGGATATGCTTAGAATGAAGGTATATGAAGAGGAGAAAAGAAGATGCAAAAGGAAGCAAAGTTGGTAAAGTCACTCAAAACCAGCCTTCACTATTTTCGATGCTCATGAAAATATACAATGAATTTTGGAGCAAGGCATGCGCCATTAGAAATTAGACATCCGTAGATTTCCAAAAATATATTGTGGGCCTAAATACGAGTCCGTATGAGAGAGTAATTGCCCGCGCAAGATCAGCTTACAATTTTGTCCGGGAATTACAAACTGGAGGGGCTGAAATGCAATTTCGACCAAGTTACATTAAAAACTCGCCCCATCTGGTAAAAAACGTGATAGAAGACCTACAGAGACATCAGAGATGCACGAGACACTATTGGAGAGCAGCTTGGAGCTTGGGGATTGCACGGATTCGTGTAATCTTCGGCGATTTCACCGTTTGATCACTTCTTCTTCTTCTCTTTCATTATCTATGGAGAAACTCTTGTATCTTTCATCTATTATGAGTAGCTAGATTCATTTCTAGGCTCTATGGAGAGCCTAGGGTTATGTTAGATTCATCTTTCCCGGATTCTTATGATTGATTCATGTTTTGGATTCATGATTATGACGATTCTTCACATCTTTTGGTGTATTATTGAACTAGGGTTATTGACACACCCTTCGGATGAGATGAATAACCATTAGAGAATGATTTTTATGTATGATTGTGTTATCTTTCTTAATGGTTAATCTAGTTTTGTTATTGTTCATGTTTGATGCTTCATCCTTAGCAACAATGGAGTATCTACCCGGAATTGCTAGTAATTAGGTGCGGTGCTCGAGAGAGACCTAATTTAGTGTGATAGAGAACATGATCACAATCATTAATCAATGAGACTGAGAGGTGAATTAAATAGGATTGGCCATTTGGGAGACGGCAGTGGACCGACAGGACCTGTAGTAGACCGTGACGTAGGACTACGTGAGATTGAAAAAAGATCGTAGTGACTAAGTTTCTGGAATAACTACATTAGGATTAGCGTGTTTCAATATGATACCCGGAAATGTCTAACAGCCCTAGGTGATCCATAGATCGCCTAATCCCACTCCATACTTAATTAAACCGTGTTTAATTATATCTTTTTGTTATTTCAATACATCCACTTGATTGGGGGTGGCAACCTCACAATTCTTACTACATTCTTCCCGGTTACTTCACTCTTAACTAATATTATAACTAAATAATCTCGTGATTGTCCTCGTGGGATCGACAAATCGGGGTTGAAATACCACCCCTATATTACTTGACCGCGCACTTGCGCATACACGTAAGAAATCGTGTCAAGTGCGTGTTGGAATGGCATCCTTCACCATATTCTTCATTCCGGATCCCGATACGCGTTTTGGACTGCTTTTCTCTCGATTTTTGTGAACTTTTCTCCACACGCATCATGAAGGGGGATCCAGAATAGGCCTTTCACCTAGAATTCCTGCACACACTCATTGGAAATATTAGCCCCACTCTCTCGCACCTCTCAATCAAACCAAATAGAATAAAATAAACAAAAATAGAATGTAAATCTACACTAAAGCAATAAATAAGTTGGGTTGCCTCCCAACAAGCTCTTGTAATTTAAGGTCGACGGCCCGACCCAGTTACCTCAGATATGTTAAGGAGGTCTAGTACGACGTGCCTCCTCCTTCAATATCTTGCCCTTGATCTTTTGCACCACATCATGTGCACACACCAGATTTGGCCTCTTCTCTGATTTGGGTGGATCGTGCTGCAACACTGTAGGCAACCTAATAGAAGGTTCCACACGATCTTCTATAAACTTGATCATAGTCAACTTGTTCTTCCCTTTGCCCGACAAAAATGCCTTGAAAAAAAAAGTGATGAATCTAGAGCCTTAATAGTAAGCTCCTCAGTCCCTAGATCCATATTTGCGCACATTGTCTTCAAAAGTGGTCTTCCAAAGATAAGTGGCACATTGCGATCATCTTTGATGTCCACTATCACAAAGTCGGCTGGAAAAACAAATGCGCCCACATTCACAAGCAAGTTCTCAATTAGCCCATTTGCCGTCACAATAGAATTGTCTGCAAGTTGCAGACCCATCTTCACCGGGGTTGGTGCACCAATGCCCAACCTCTGAAATAGGGACAGTGGCATGAGATTGATACTCGCGTCCAGGTCGCAGAGTCCATCTGTGTGATACCTACCCCCAAGAGTGCAGCCTAAGATGACACTGCCTAGATCTCTCATCTTGGGAATGTCCCTCTGTATAACAGTACTACACATCTCTGTCAGCTTCACCGTGGCATAGGGGTCTTTGCTCTTCTTGCCCCATAAGATCTCTTTCAATAATTTCTTCTACTTGGGTATTTGAGCAAGTTCTTCTGCAAGAGGAATGTTGATATGCACTTGTTTGAATATATCCATAAATCTCCCAAAGTTTCCTCATCATTCCTCTTTTTTGCGGCCGTATATGGTATCCGTGGCTCATAAGTAGCTGGATTTGGAGAGTTCTTGTGATCTTCTTTCTTCTCAATCACGTCCTTTAATTGGGGACTCATGGATTAGGGAAACTCTTCACCAAATTCCTTCTATGTGGCCTTTGTAGCTTCAGCTCTCGTAAAGCTAGGATATGGAGGATCCTGAGTAGTAGTGCCACTGCGAGTATAAATAGCTTTACGCTGCTCAGTATGAGGAATGGTATTAGAAGGAATCATACCTGGTGGAAATTTAGCATTTTGATTGGCAATTTGCCCAATCTGCGTCTCATGACTCTTCGTTGTAGCTTCCATGGAGACAATTCTACTCTACGTTCTATCTTGATTATCGAGCAAATCTCTCAATAAAGCATTTGTCTCTAGTTCCTCTTGCTGAGCCGGTTGTTTTGGAGCCTGTCTTTGAGATTGATACTGAGAAGTCGGTTGCTGACCTGGTGCATATAACCCACTGTTTGGGTTGGCATAGCTGAAATTTGGGTGATTGCAGTTGTTGGGATGATACGTAGTAGGCCACTGCTACTGTCGTGGTGGACCCATGTAATTCACGTCTTCAATCCTATATCATTGATTCTCATCCGCGACCATCTCTCCCACAGACTTCACTCGTGCTGATGGATTCATGCTGTTAAAAGTCGAGGTCAGGGCTGCCATTTGTTGTTCAAATTTCTGCTCCATCATTTTCTCAATCTTGCTGACTAACGATCCATCAGATTTTAAATTTCTTCCAGAATCATACCTCGTCGATTCCCTTTATGCCACACTGTTAAGTAAGTTCTGGCATCTCTGTACTCCCAATCTCATAAAGTTACCTTGAGCCATCATATCAAGTTCCTTTGCTGTCTCTCTATCAAGACCATTATAGAAGTAGTGAAGTAATTTGAACCATGGCTCTTTGTGAGTAGGACATCTGCGAAGGAGCTGATTGAATTTTCTCCATGTGTCTCCCAAAGAATCATCCACCTGTTGCGTAAACTTTGTGATATCACCCATCCGTTGAGAAACCTTGGACGGTGGGAGATATATCCTGAGAAACTCCTAGAAACATTCTGCTTATGTAGTAATACAATCCGCCGGAAGCTCTAGGAGCCATGTCTTCGCTTTCCTAGATAAAGAAAAGGAAAAGAGCATCAGCTTAACCGTATCATCCAGCACCCTCTGATCATGAATTGTGGAGGTAATTTGGTTGAAGTTCAGTAGATGGGCATTTGGATCATCCCCCGGAGCTCGAGTGAACAAGCACTCATCCCGAACCATATTGATTAACTGCTGACGCAATTCGAAATGAGCTGCATTGATCTGTGGGCTGAAGATCGTGGGCAAGTATCCATCCGGTGTAGTTCTGAAGGAGTCCACCAAAGGCCGCTCATCAACTTCAGCATTGTTCACTTGTGCTGCGGCATTCTGACAATTGTTATTCCGGTTATCGCCCCCATTGTTACCTCCATTTGCTCCTCCATTTTTTCTCTCTTGTACCCCCACACCAGGAAGTGGTTGTGGATTTTGGGGGTTCAAGCGATCTAGTGCAGCCTGCATCTCGGTCAACTGATCTCTGAGCTCCTCAGTCTCCCTTGCTCGATTAGCTGCATCTTCCACAGCTGCAAGTCTAGTTGCCTCCGCATCTTGCATACCCTTGAAAATCCTCTCAAACTCAGCTCTAGTTTGGTAATCCATAGTAACTGAACTTGATTTCCTCTTGTCTCTACGTTGCGCGCGTAATAAGGATTCCGGGTCTTCAAGTGTTGGATGCAAAGGCTCGTCTCTAGAACGGGACATGCACCGTAGTATCCAACCTGAAAATAAAAATCACACACAAAACGTAGGTGAGTAACAGATATAAACAGAAAAATAAAATCCCTAAGGCTAGTAATTATAACTAATTTAGTCGAAGTCCCCGGCAACGGCGCCAAAAACTTGACACGATCTCCAACCACAAGTCTATGGATGTCGTGTGTAGTAATAGTTTCCGGAAAACCGGGTTGTCGAACCCTATAGACTTTGTTCTGAATTATTTTTAACTCTAACCCTATGTGGGAACAGCGCAATTTGTTTGTGTTGCTAAATTCTACTAAACTGAAAATAACAGGATTCTCAATTAATCGAGTGGAATGGTTCACGATTAACAAAGAGTGTTTTATAACGTTAGTAATCAAGAGGGAAAATACCGGGAATTCTCTTTGGGATCACTAAGGATTTTGTGAGTCGTTTTTTGATTCATGAAACACCATTATGTCTTCTATTATTAATATAGCAGTACACAACTCACCGAGTTACCAAGCTAGTTGTCTATGCCTAAATTCAATTTAAACCGAGTTACCAAGCCTAAACTAGTTTTAAGCATGCACTACGTTTATTATTCTACTTACAATCCTAACCAACACTACCGAGTTACCAAGTAATGCTACAAGCTAGGTGAATAGTTTGATTTACCGACTAAGAATCACGAAGTTACCGCGTGAATCCCAATTAAGATCGATCATACCTTAGCTAGTCGCAAGAGCGATAGAGATTTAACACAAACTACTCATAATAATAGAAAAACATAATTGATCAAGTTCCAAACGTGAATCATAATCTTAAAAAATCAAGTTCATACCAAACCCTAGCTACCACATGAGAATTCCCAGCAAGATAGGGTTTAGCTACTACACATCATACTCAAAATGACGAGTTTAATGTTCATAAACAATAACTAGCAAGAAGAAAGAGTTTAGGAATCAAACGAAGTGATCCAATTGCTCCCAAGCGATCCCTAGCTCTCCCACTCGTGAAAAGCAACGTCCGACCTGTGTTTTTGGTCTGATAATACGTCTCTCAAGGCCTATGCACGTTTTTTAATGAAACTTAGCCGAAATTGCACCTAGGCCCTCCAGTTTGTAATTCTCGGATAGAATTGTAAGCAGATCTTGTGCGGGCTGTATCTCCCTCATACGGACTCGTCTTCGAGTATTGTTAGAAAGCTACGGATGTTTACTTTCCAATGCTGCAGGCCTTGTTTCCGAACTCTTTGTAGATTCTCCTGAGCATCAAAAAGAGTGCATGCTGGTCCTGTGCGGCTTTTCCAACTTTTCTTCGGTTTTGCGTCTTCTTTTCTTCTCTTCATCTAAATCCATCCCAAGCATATCCAAGCCTCTCATAAGCTTCATTGCACCTATTTTACCTGTGTTACACAACACTAAATAACTCGTGCAATTATCATCGCAAATATGAGAGAAAACATCCGCAAATAAGCTAGAAACACAACTTTTCACTCTTAGGCTTATAAATCGTCAAATTCACATATTTGTGCAAATATAACATATAAATCATGTGAAATAACTCTAATACAAGTAATATGTAATTATAATAATAACTCATAACAGAGAGTTATCTGCTATGCTTTTGCACATTATGAGAAAGTGGTTGTAGTTTGGATATGGTCCCTCCCTGTATCAATTAATTAATAAAATGAATTCCTGGACTCAATTTCTTATCAATGAAAAAAAGGAACGGTATTTTTTTGAGATTTAAAGTGATGAGTTGTGGAAATATTGCGAAATACTTTTCGATTGTGATTATCCAAGATGATTCATATCAATTGATTGGAAATATGAAAGTTGCGGAATTGAAATTGTTATGGAGTTTGACACATCAAAAAACACAAATGTTATCCCCACATATGTATGATATTTATTACTTGAGTAGAGAACTCTTTATTTCTATCACATGCATCATAATATGGTTACTTGCTATGGGTGTTAGCTTATTCAACCGTTTGCTGATCATTTTCTTCAAAACTGCGTCAAATTTTACCATTTTAAAATCGCAAGTCATCAATCATGGTTGGGGACGTTCACGACACAGCAGGATAGGGAGGCTTGATACTTAGAACATCACATAGTATCTTCATTTCACAATTTAAATGTAATCTCTTTTTGCAAACACTGTTAGTGCTTATCTTGATTTTTTTAATAAACTATGATTTAAATTATCGATGGTTCTACTAACTATGAATCGACGATCCTTATCCGTTGTAAGACCCCGTTTTTTAAACAATTGTTGGAACATAATTTTTTATTAAAATTTTAATATGGTGGTCATTATACATTTTGACTAAAACCTTATGGGTGAGGTAGTACTTGAGGTAGATACTTGAATTTACTTTGAAAAGATCAAACTTTTGTACTTTTAACTAAATGATGTAGCATGAATTTTGGGTGTAACGTTTCTCCATGTGGTGTAAGTTTACTACCATAAAATAAATTTACAAGTTTTTACATAAAACTGATGCATATTACCTAAACAAGTTGCATAGTCACCATTCATACCTATCTCTTTATAGTGATTAGTCATGAAATGATTTTCCATGTGTCCCTTTTGTATGGGTTTATGACTTTGACTAGCTACGGTGAACCCATTAACCCATGCGAGGTTATCACTTATCAGTTAGTGGTACTTACCTTGTTTGGAGAGACTTCAAGCGGAGGGAGATGGAGAGGTGTCTCATGGTGGAAATATTTTATAAAATTATTTGAGATTTTTTTGTGAACATTTTCATATACTGTTTTATGCAATGGGCGAAATTTCACCACCATCTTCCTTGGAGACTCGTAGGTCAAATTCATGTTTACGAGTTGGCTGTTGCGTTTTATCTGATTTTCGGACTCGGGAATGAGGTAAGTGAAATCTAGCTTCTAAGTTTCCTTAGTTACAGTGTATATCTATTTATACTGCTGGTGTGATTTTAGAGCTTTCTAGCTATCTACTGATTAACTTGTGATTGATAAATCACGTTGTTTGTGTATTTGGTGCCGCATGTTGATGTGTAATAACTGGCTGTTGTTTAATTAGATTTTAGATTTCTACGCCAGTGGTTAGGCGTTACCTGTTCGGGTGTTTGGCTAACCCCTCTGTTTTACAGGTTGAGCCAGAGCGCGACTGGATCGCGGAGTAATTGCTAAAAAGCATGTTTTTAGCTAAATTAGTTGTTTTTAGTATTTGTTCCAAATCATTATTTTGGCCAGATATTTATAAAAAATGTCATTTTTGGCCAGTTGGTGTAACTTTTTAAATAATTCAGTCACGTTCCAGTATTTCAGAAATACTGTTAAAATTGTTGTTTCAGCAGATTGTATGTCCTGCTGGTTGATATTTGGACGTCTGAAAGTGCCTGACTGAGTTGATATTATCCGCATGTTTATCGTAAATTAATAATTTTATTCATAACTGTGTGACGGGTTGTCACATCCGTTCCCAATGTGGTTCATCACCTTGGGCGGAGGCATCCCGCAATTTGGGGGTGTTGCAGTTGGTATCAGAGCCGACGCTTCTAATTTAGTACTACTCTTCGATTTCCACTAAACCAAGATTTGAAACATATTCAAAAATTCAAAGTGATATAAGAATACTAAAATAGGTATTAAAATCTAACAAGTCGGGGCATTGCGGGATAGCTTAAGTCCTTATTTACCTCTTATGTGTCACCTTTATTGAATTGTGACTCATGTCGCCTGGAATAGCTATTTTCTGTGATGTGATCATTGCTACATGTTCATTTTGTTTGTTTGTCGAGAATATAAGTGATGCCCATGGACTTTAGAACATTTCTGTAACTTTGATCGCTTACTATATCAGTTCTTGCTTCGAGGACGAAGCTCTCTTTAAAGGGGGAATGATGTAATACCCTGTTTCATAACATAGGGTCAATTGTGTATTTTGTCTATTGTTGGGAATAATTATTTGACTTATAAAACTGTTCGTGCATTTTTCCATTAATGTTGGGGGTAAATCTTGAGTTTATTCAAAATAGGGGGTTTTAATAGTCTTTTATGTAACTTTTACCATGTAATTATTTTTACTTGTATTTATACATATACCGTACTTACGTTTAGTATACTTTTATTTATACATATACTATACATTATACTATACGTATAAATACTTTAATCTGATACCCGTACTATAATGTACCATATCTGATGTATGTGTAGTTAAGCGTATAAAGTATCCGTATAAAAATACCCGTACAATACATTAAAAAAATAAAATATTAAAATATTACTTTCTTTACTTCACCCTCTGAAAATTTTGTTTCCCCCAATACTCATTTCTCTTCTCCAGTACGCAATCTTCTTCTTCTTCTTCTTCTTCTTCTTCTTCAACAACCGCCACCGACACCACCGGAAAAACCACCTCCATCTCCTTCCCTCTCTTCACCCCCATAACTCTGCCCCATCTTTCCCACTCTCTGTCCGCTGAAATCGCCAACGGAAGCTACAGCAGCGGCGGAAGACCATCACTGCCGCTGACCCAATTTGGCGACCCCGACGGAATCACTGCCACCACCACTTCGCACTTCCTCCTCACCTCTGGTCTCTCTCCCTCCCTTCCTCTCTTCATAGCTACCCATAAAGGAGCACCAAAGCAGCAACGTAAGCGCCATATTTTCCAGCCACCTTCGCCGCCAAACCTCCATGGTTTCAACGAGTTTTTTGAGCCGGCCAAATTAAGGGTACCCAAGAGCTTCTCTTGGTCCCTCCGTGTTCGTGAGCAACCCAGGAGCACGAAGAACTCCTCAATCGCACCTGGGCGCCGCCGGAATGCCGCCGTCGAGCTCATTGCCGACCACTATCGTCAGAATTGTTACCCGCCCCTTTTCTCCATCGATTTCTTCCGTTCTTGGTGTGGGTAACCTCTATTTCACATAATTTTCTGTTTTCAATGATCAAAAGAGAACTTTGATAGGTTAAATTCATGATTTGAATCAAGTGTGTGGGGTGAAAATTGATGTCTACCGTGAGTATGAATTGGGGGTAAAACTGTTGTTTCAAAAGCTTTGGGGGTTAAAGTGTCTTTTATTAAACATGTTTCGTGAGTGTAGGGGGGTGCTAGCTGACTTTTAATATAAGTTAGGGGGTTCTGCCTGTCTTTTATTTAAATGTTCACTTTACATAAAAATAAAAATGAAGATTTTGGAATAAAAATATTTTCTTAAAATACTAGTTTTTGTCTTCATCGTATAAATGTTATATGGGTATTGAAATAGGACAAGAGTCGTTTGTTAGAAATTAAAATATAATTTTTTTATTAAAAACCTAAGCAAATATTATGTTTAATCACTTTTGAATACATAAAATTCAATAGTTGTTTAACAATAGACGCGTTGTTTCTTTACTAAGAAAATGTAACTAAAGAGAGATGTGTTGGGAAACTAACAAGTGTGTTTCGGATTAGTCTAAAATTATTAAGTAGAATTTTGTTATGCCTAATAGCATTATATTTGGGTTTGTAATGAGTTAGAGGCTCTAATTTGTAGGTGACGATTTCGTATACCAGAACTACATCTAGGACGTTCTTTTGGATTAAGGAAAGTTAAAATGCCTAGCGTTGCGTGCCTTTCCTTCTTTCGTGTTCGCGCCCATTATTTAAATACTGCCATACATGCTTTATTTGACTTCTTACTCGCTTTTAAAATATTCTACTTTGAATTAACACATTGAAAAAACGGTAATTAAAAATAAAGAATCTGAAAGACCCCGCTAGACGAACACCTCAATTTTATTCCGAAATGAAGTACCGATCAAATACGATTACCATATTAGGCCCTGATTACCTAGTTCACGGGCCGCATTTATCAAATGTATAGTGCCGCTCAGATGTTGGTAAAAAACAAACGTCACTCATAATCAAATACCAAACATTATGAAAAATCGTCACACCGGCTTTAGTTGGAGCTCCTTACTCAATATTACATCTTGGAAGATCTTACTAAGAAAAAGTCTTAATGATGTAAAGTGGAAGTTGTTTTGCGTAAGTTTCTACGATATCCCTATTACGTTACGTTTCAGACTGTTTGTGATTGGTTACTATTATGTGGTTATGAGGCGCTTTGATGCGAACCTCCTTGTGATTGTGATATGGTTATGGCTGTGCTTTTGCACATTATGAGAAAGTGGTTGTGAATTGGATATGGTCACTCCATAAAATGAGTTCCTTGACTCAATTTCTTATCAATGAGAAAAGGGGACGCTATCTTTTGAGATTTAAAGTGATGAGTGTTCGAATAGATGAACAATGTTTTTAGCTAGAAAACTTCATTGTATTATTTATGGAGATATTTAATATAATGAAGTCCTTAGATTACAAATGTCTTTGTTTATCTTAAATATCCCTAGTCTATTGTAATGATTAATTGGACGATCAATTATAGACTAGTATGGGGTTGGATTGATATGGAGATATCACGATCCAACACATGGGTATGCATTAGCAGTAATAGCATACTAGATTGACCCACAACGAGTAGGCTACATAAAGGTTATGTAAAGTCACAAGTGCTTCTTGTAGTGACAACGGTATTGTCATACTTAGACTTAAAGTCACTGGATCCTCTAGTTGTGGAATATTGTGTTTTAACATTGAACAATGTTTTTAGCTAGAAACATTCATTGTATTATTTATGGAGATATTTAATATAATGAAGTCCTTAGATTACAAATGTCTTTGTTTATCTTAAATATCCCTAGTCTTTTATAATGATTAATTGGACGATCAATTATAGACTAGTATGGGGTTGGATTGATATGGAGATATCACGATCCAACACATGGTTATGCATTAGCAGTAATAGCATACTAGATTGACCCACAACGAGTAGGCTACATACAAGTTATGTAAAGTCACAAGTGCTTCTCGTAGTGACAACGGTATTGTCATACTTAGACTTAAAGTCACTGGATCCTCTAGTTGTGGAATATTGTGTTTTAACATTGTCAAACGCTACACCGTATGTGTAGTAATAAAGGCGTTAATCGAACACAATAAGGAAGAAATCTTAGAGAAATTAGTGAAGTAGATAGAATTTGTCCCTCCTACATAAAGGGAGAAAATATCCACAGCCACTCGAGGGATGGTGCTTATAGAATGTCTGGCCAGACTCAGATAAATCAATAGAGGATACTGATGTTATCTGCATGGATAAGACTATTCCCCGGGATCGAGAAACTATGGATTGGATATACGAGTGTGACTTGTATGTCTCGTGTCCAATCCGGATATAGAGACATAGGGATGAGACAATAATTGCACAAGGTTTGTCCAAAGTAATGACTATTTATATTATTTGGGTGGCATGGATGCGTTGCTAGATACCGCTCCATGTTAATAAATGTTATTACCAAATAAGTAGAAACATATGGGGTCACACAAAATAAATATTAAACTAGACTTGAGAATTAATTAATATGATTAATTTATAGAAGGATCAATACGCAACTACTTGCAAATTTAGTAGGACTAATTTGCAAGTTGGACTAATCCGTGTATGGGTAGGATTAGGAGAGGGGCCTTTATGTAGTTAACAAGGAGTTGTTGGACTATATAAAGAACAATCATAGTTTTATTTTCTCACTAATTCTCATAACACATTGAGTGAGAGAGATAAAAGCAAGGAGAGAGCAAGACAAGGAAAGGCCGAACTTCCCCCCCCCCCCCGGCCCTTCCATTGCCGTCGGCCTCCTGTAGGCGCGACCTTGGGTGCTCATTTCGCGTGATTCTTCTTCCACGGGTTACTAGCACAAAGGTGTAGAGGAATCTAGTTCTTGATCCTAGGCGTGGACTAGCTATAGAGACGCAAACAAAATTTTGCGTTTGAAGTCATCACAGGACACCAACAAGGTAATTGTTACTTGAACTTTCACTATCATTATGATGTCTCTTCCTTTGTGGGTCTTGTGTGGATCTTATTTGTTTAATTCCGCTTTATAATTCGTTACAAAAACCAATAGTGGTATCAGAGCCACAGCTTTCGAGCAGCTCTTTCAACTGCCGCCTAGGTCGTAGAGCATAATGTAGTTTATGTTCTTATTTTAATAGTTTTACACCTTAAAATTGTGATTTGATCGCGTAGAACTAAATAATTAAGCATATTGATGCAACTTTGAATATGATTCAACCAAATAAGATCTAATATTGCATGGGATGTAAGGATTGGTGAATTTGGATCACATAGGATGTGAAAATTTTGGATCTAGAAAACTACAGTTTGAGCACAAGTTCGAAAATGGGGTTTTTCAAATTTGGAAACAACTAAACTGGGGCAAAAAGGAGGAATTTGTTTTGGAAACCACCTCCCAATGAGGTTCGCCCCCCCTAGGGGACCACCCTCTCTTCCTTGCCACCCAAGGTAAGCCCCGACCAAGGGGCCGTTCCTCCCTAGCGCACGGCCTAGCCGTGTGGGCTAGGGGACGGCCGCCCCAAGGATTGTGGCGGTCCTTTAGGGTTTCGGCCATAGTCTTGGTGGGCCCTCTTGGACCGTTTTAACCCTAGTTCATCTAAAATCAATTAAAAATTTACCAAACGCGTTAAAATTTGATTTTAACTGTTTGTGTGCTATTTGCATGGTGATTGGATATGGCCCTTAGATGTGGATGTTGTGAATGTTTAATTTCTGTGGTTTGGTTTTACGGCCTGCGAGTTGATTAAATTAATGTAATGGTTAATTAGGTTTTACAGCCTACGAGCCAGTATTCTTCTCAACCTGTGAGATCTTTTATTTAGTCTATATGGTAGCTAGTATTAGATGAAATAGATGATAGTCAAGACATGGAGAAAAAGAAGCCTAAAGAATTAAAACACCACAAGATGGAGCATTCGACAGGCTAAGAAGCTAAGGAGCATGGACCAAAAAATGGAGGCACATAGAGATGAGCTTGCTATTTTTAGGGTTCATAGATATTCTCACTGGCTTGAGAATATCTTAGTTTAGAGGCCATATCCATATCCCCTTAGATTTTTGTTTGTGGTTGTTTATTTATTGTCTTATTATTTATTATTGGTGTATGGATGGTACATGAAAAATTGATAATAAGATAATTAACAAACCGAATCTTTTATTTGTGAGTTTGCCCAACTTAAAATAAGCAGATCAGTTGATATGGATCAACAAAACAATAAAAAATTGAAAAAAAAAATCCCTCAATTTAAATATTGCGTTTTGCCTCCTCATTACTTAAACACTCGTCATGATCATGATTACCAAGCTCGGGCGAGCCAAAGCAAGGAGAATTGGTTTGTCATGATATGATGCGATGGCACAAGCAAGTAATGTGAAATTGTTTGAGTAAGAGATTGGACACAGCTAGGTGATTTTAATAGGATTAAAAAACCTAGAGGCAACCAAATAGGATTATCCATGAGATGGATATATAAGGATTTATTTGCCCAATTGAACCAAGAGTTGCATAAGGATGCAATTGAAATTGTTCCTACCTAAATAACTGATTTTGGGTGACTTGAAAAAGCAAGCTCAAAAGGATGTGAAATATGGATCTTGGACCCACTAGAAAATATAATGATATTTTCCGCATTAATATTGAGGGTTATTAGTCCGAGAAAAATAGTGGGAGATGTATTTAATAATCTATCCATTAATAAATATAGTTATTTGTTCACAAAATACTAAAACTTGTATATTTCTCATCTCGTAGCATTTCAATGGAAAACAACTCATCGATTTCATCACACTCCCTACGTTGTGTTCTTAAGAAGGACAAGCTTTCTGGAAAAAGCCTTTCTATACTGATAGAGGAACTTGAGAATCGTTCTCAAACAGGAAAAGAAATTGTACACTCTAGAGGAGGAAGTTCCTCAGGCTCCAGACAATACTACCCCTGCAGCCCTAAATTCGCATCAGAAATTTCATTGATGATGCTAATGATGCGGCCTGCCTACTGCTGTGCACCGTGACCTCTGAGCTTCAGAAGCAACATGAAAACATGGCTTCTTTTGATATGATCATTCACTTGAAGCAGCTCTTCTAAGAGCAGGCAAGGGTAGAGAGGGATGAAGTTTGCAAGGCATTGTTCAAGTGTCATCTGTCAGTGGGAAACCCAGTGGGACCTCATGTACTCCGAATGATCAGGTACTTGGAGAATCTAGAGCGCCTGGGGTTTCGGGTGGGTCATGAATTTGCCACAAATCTCGTCTTGAATCGTTACCTGAGAGTATGTACAGTTCATCATGAACTATAACATGAAGGAGGTTGGGAAGCCTCTGCCAGATCTTCCAAATATGTTGAGGATAGGTGAACAAAGCATCAACAAGGGAAAGGGCAAGACTATAATGATGGTGCATAGAGAAAGGCAAAAGGTTTTCTTTAACCTTCAAAGGGAAAGGCAAGGCAGTTGCCAAACCCAAGGATGTTTTCCTCAAACCTGTTGGTGGCGATGCCAAGTGAGTGACTAAGGGTGATTGTCACTAGTGCAGTCAGCCTGGACACTGGAAGAGGAATTGCCCAATGTATATGGAGGATAAAATGCTTGGAATAGTGATTCCACCACCACCATATTTTTTTGTTATAGATTTCTATATAACTTGTCTTCATCATGGGTATTGGATACTGGATGTGGATCTCACATTTGTCGAAATGTGCAGGATCTAAAGAAAAGTAGAAGATTGGCTAAAGGGGAGATAGACCTACGCGTTGGGGATTGAGCAAAGGTTGCTGAATTGGCTGTAGGCGTGTACGAGCAATCTCTGCCTTCAGGATTAGTTTTAGAATTAAAAAATTGCTATTTTGTGCCTTCTATGAGCAGAAACATTATTTCTATTTCTTGTTTGGAGAAGGGATGTTTTACTATTTCAATAAAGGACAATTGTTGCTCCATTTATTTTGATAGTATTCACTATAGTAGTGCGCAATTATTTAATGGATTATATATCGTTGATCTAAGTAATCTTTTTTATAAAATAAATACCCAGAGGATTAAAATGAATGATTTAAATCCATCTTATCTATGGCACTATCGTTTAGGCCACATAAACGAGAAACGTGTTTCTAGACTCAATAAGGATAGATTCCTAGACTCATTTCGTTTTGAATCATATGAGACATGAGAAGCTTGCTTATTGGGAAGGATGACAAAGTCCCATTTCAATTATAAATGAGAGAGGACTAATGAGCAATGGCGCTCGTACAGAGTGATGTATGTGGGCCATTTGCCACGCCGGCCAGGGGTGGTTACGTCTATTTCAAAGGCGTGCACTGGATACAATTTAGAGATCGCAGTGGACGTAGATGGAATTTGTCCCTCCCACATAACCGGAGGAATTATCCTAGGCCACTCGAGGGATAGTGCTTATAAAATGTCTGGCCAGACTCAAATAAATCAATATTGGATATTGATGTTATTTGCACGAATAAGGCTATTCCCAGGATCGAGAAACTATGGATTAGATATACGAGTGTGACTTGTATGTCTCGTGTCCAATCCGGATATGGGGATAAAGGGATGAGACAATTACTTGCACAAGGTTTGTCATGACGACTATTCTATTTGTTGGCTAGAATTGATGTCTTGCTAGAGGCCGCTCCATATTAGTAAATAGTTACTACCAACTAAATATAACCTATGGGGTCACACGCCATATAGGGGTGAACTAAACTTGGGAAATAATTAATTAATATGATTAATTAATTAGAAGGATCAAATCGCAACAACTTGCTAACTTAGTAGGACTAATATGCAAGTTGGACTAATCCATGTATAGACATGATTAGGATTTGCCAAGGTGGCCTAATTCATGTAGAGACATGATTAGGATTAATTTGCAAATAGAACTAATCCATTTATAGACATGATTAGGACTAGTTTGCAAAAGGGACTAATCCTTGTTTGAGTAGGATTAGTAGAGCGGTTCTTTATGTAGTAGGACAAGGAGTTGTTGGACTATATAAAGAACACTCCTTGCTTATTTATATCTCTACACATACACACATCTATATGATAGAATAGGAGAAAATAAAGAAAGGAGAGAGAGCAAGTCCCAAGCAAGGGCCGAACCCCCCTTAGGACCGCCTCCTACCCGTCGGCCTCACAAGGAGGAGCCGCCCCACCTTGGTGCTCCATTGTTGCATGATTTCTTCTTCCTCTTCCATTCTTCCTAGCTAGCACAAGGAGTTGGAGGATCTAGATCTCACCTCTAGGCGTGGATCAACCGTAGAGACGTGACACAATTCACGTTACAAGTCGTCACAGGAGAAACCCTAAGGTGTGTAACTTGATTTCTTCCCTTACCAACGTTATGTCTCTTGTCCTGTGATCCTTGGAGGGTATTGCATGGATAAAATATGTTTTTACGCTGCATATCCATGATCAAAACCCTACAGTGGTATCTGAGCCACAGGTTGTAGAGCATAAACGTGGTTTATGAGTTACGTTTTGATAGTTTTACACATTAAATTTATTGTTTATCGCGTAAAACAAGACAAATCAAGCATATGATGCAATTTGTCAATAATCAAACAAAATAAGACCTAGTTTTTGCATTGGATGCATGAATTAGTGAGCTTGAGAAATTTTAGGATCTTAGATCTAGGGTTTGGGCATCCTATGGAAAGAAGGAGTTCTTTTCATACAAGAAAACAACCAAACTTGGGCACCAAGCAAGGGAGTTGTTTTGGAAACAACTCCCAAAGGAGGTTCGGCCCCCCTAGGGAACCGCCCCTCCTTGATTGCCGCCCAAGTAAGGGATGGCCTAGGGGCCGGGGCAGCCCTAGCCCACGGCCTAGCCGTGTGGGCTAGGGGCCGGCCGGCCCTAGGCCTTGGCGGTCCTCTTTTGGGGTTCGCGCAATTGGATTGTTGGGCCCCATGGGCCGTTGTAACCCTATAAAATCCTAAAATCAATTAAAATTGACCAAGCGCGTTAAAATTGGATTTTAATTGTTTATGTGCAAATCGCATGGTGATTGGATATGGCCTTAGGATGTGGTTTGGTATGATTTTTTATTTTTTGTGATTTGGGTTTACGGCCTGCGAGCTGATCAATTAATTGTAATAATTAATTAGGGTTTTATGGCCTGCGAGCCATTTTTTTTCTCAAGTCGTGAGATTTATTTTATTTAGTATAGTTGTTAGCTAGTGTTAGATAGAATAGATTGTTAGCCAAGATTGAAGAAAAGAAGCCCAAAACCAAAGGGAGCCACAAAAGATGGAGCATGGAGCATTCCACATGACTATGAAGGATGGACCAAAAGATGAAGACGCATGGAGATGCGTTTTCTTTTAGGGTTCATAGATAATTCCATTGGCTTGGAATTATCTTAGTCTAGAAAAGGCCATATTCACATCACGTTTTATTTTGTTTTGTGGTTGTTTATTTTATTGTCTTATTATTTTGTGGTTGGTGTATGGATGATGCATGCAATTAGAATAATAAGATAATTAGACAACCCGGATCTATTATTTGGAATTGTGCCCAAACTCAAATAGATAGATTAGTTGATATCGATCAACAAAAACATTGAAAATTGAATTCAAAATCCCTCAAAATTCAAATATTATGTTCTTGCCTTCTCGTTATTTAAACACTCATTATCATCATGATTTATCAAGTTCGTGCATGCCAAAGTAAGGCGACTTGGTTCATAATGATGGAATGCGCTGGCACAAACAAGTAATGTGCAACTGTTTAAATAAGAGGTTGAACACAACTAGGCTATTAATATGATTAAAACCTAGAGGCAATCAATTGGGATTATCCATACGGATGGATAAATAAGGAGTTATTTTCCCAATTGAACCAAGAGTTGCATAAGGGATGCAATTGGAATTGTTCCTACCTAAAGTAGTCAAATTATGGGTGAATTGCCAAAGCAAGCTCATAAGGAGATGAAACATGGATCTTGGCCCACTAGAAAATATAAGGATATTTTCCGCATTAATATCTTGTGGGTTATTAATCTGTAGTAAAATAGTAGGAGCTATGTTTAACAATTTAAATCCTTGTTAAATATAGTTAAACGTCACAAACTTTGCATAATCTTATTATGTTGAATGCCCATGACATTAAACAAAAAAAAAAAAAAAAAAAAAAAAAAAAAACGCGACTTTATCTATTTTCTAGACTGGTATAAAATTGAGAATTTTTCTCAAATAAAAGAGAAATTGTTGTACATCGTAGAACATAAAGTTCTCTTCCACCGACTACCAAAACACACTAAAACCTATGAAAGGAACACCAAAGAATGGTTCTTTGGTTGTGACTTGCCTCATGTTAGATGCCATGAACTCTGAGATTTGAAAGCAAGAAGAGAAACATGGAGACGTATGATATGATCATACATTGAAAGAAGCTCTTTCAAAAGAGCGAGCTAGACATGAAATGTTTGAAGTGTTGCTCCACTTTGAGTTATGCAAATAAGCTAAGTCAATATGATTGAAACATTAGTGAATGGGCATTATCTATAAGATAGATAAAGAATAAACGATTATTCATCCAAGTGGACCAAGAATTGCATTGGATGCAATTATAGTTTTGTTCAAAGGAGATTTACTCAATATGATTGAAAAATCACTAAACAAAACACTCATAATGGGAATGGGCAAAGCTGTTAATGGTTAACAGCATGGGTAAGGGCATATGGTTTGCGCCGACCCCATGGGTATAAAGCAAGCCTGTTGCTAAAACCAAGTTGCCTCGAAGTCACATAGGTGGTGTAAAGGAAGTGAAACTACCCAAAGTACCTGGAAATAAATAATAAAGGAATTATGAATTCCGATTTGGGTATTTTTGTTATAGAAAGCAATATGTCTATCTCATCATCATAAGTATATGATACTAGATGAGGATCTCACATTTATAGAAATGTGGAGGATCTCAAAAGATGAAAACAAATTGGATAAGGAAGAAATAATCCTACACGTGGGGCAATGAAGCAAGGAGTTGCTGAATTAGTCGTAGGGAATTGTTTCTACCTTTATGAAATTGTTCATGAATTAGACAAAAGTGATTATGTCCCTGCTATGAGTAGGGCCATTATCATAGTTTCTTGTTTGGACAAGAAAGCTCCTTATCATAATAAAGGACAAATGTTGTTCCATTTATTCTGATATGCATTATTGTAATGCAATTTTGTCTAAATGTATTGTATATCCTTGATCATGATAATTTCATCTATAACATTAATAACAAGAGGTTTTCATATAATGATATGAACTTCACTTATCTTTAGCATTATCGTTTAGGCCTCATAAATAATAGATACATTTCTAGAACTCCATGAAGATGGATTTCTGGAACGCATTTGATTATTGAATCATATGAGACATGTAAGACTTATTAGGCAAAGATATTATCTTTTGGGAATCATACATATTGATGTATGAAGGCCGCTAAGCACAAATGCTAAAGATGGTTTTTGAAACTTCATCATATTTACTGATGGGATCAGAGAAATATGGATTTGTGTATCTTATGAAGAAACAAATCAGAATCCTTTGAATTGTTCAAAGAATTCAGGAATGAAGTAGAGAACCAACTTGGCAAAAATATTAGGGCTCTACGATTGGATCGTAGATGATAGTACTTGAGCCAATAGTTTGACAAGAATCCATGGGAGTGTTGGATATGATCCAAAACTCGCTCCACCTAGCACGCCACATGGGTTTATCGTGTCTAAAAGGAGAGTTCGAACCTTGTAGGACACGGTTCGGTCCATGATGAGTCAAACAGAAATTCCAGTTTACTTTTGGGAGCTATGTTCTAATTAAAGCAAGTTTCGCCCTTAACCTTGTTCCATCAAAAACGGATTATGAATAACACTATATGAGATATGGACTAGGAAATGTCCTAGTATGTCACTCATAAAGATTTTGGGTTATGAATTTATGTAAAAGAGTTTACAAATAAACTTGGACCCAAGTTGGATAAATGTTTTGTGGGATATCCTGAAAATGATGTTATTTCTACAACCCAATCGAGAACAAACTGTTTGTTGCTCGAACCAAAGTGTTTCTAGGTAGAGACTGTCGCTAAAAGAAACAGTGGAAGGACAGTAGAACTTGAAGGAGTTCAAGAACCACAATAGAACGTTGATCCTTTTGATGGAACATGAGCAGGATCACAAGGTGTTGTGGAGCAACCTACTCGGAAAACACAAGAACCTCGTAGGTCAGGTAGGATATGTCAAGGGACTAGAGAAATAAGGATTTCTCATAACCCGTAATATATTGCTCATCGAGATGAGCCTACAACCTATGAGATGGTCATGTATGGGCCATACTCACAGAAATGGCTAGGAGCCATGTGATACTAAATGGAATCCATGTATACCAACAAAGTATGGACTTTGGTGGAACTACCTAAAAGGTGCAAGTGGGTTATGAGGAAACCAACATGGATGGTAATATGATTACCTTTAAGGGACAATTAGTTGGGTAAGGATTTCCTGTGAGTTGATAGTATAGACTATGACAAAATCTTTCCCAGATGTGATGCTTAAACCAATTAGTATCTTTCTTGTAGCAATTTGTCTATAGATTGAGTCAAGCTTCTTGGAGTTGGATTCTTCAAATTGATGATACAATCAAAGGAGTTTGGTTCCATCAAAATTGAAGATGAGACTTGTGTTTACAAGAAGGTTAGTGGGAGCATAGTTATGTTTCCGGTCTTGTATGTGGAGACATACTAATCATTGGGGATGACGTCCCTACTTGGAAATCTTACGTAAATTGACTAGGGAATTAAATCTTCAATGATAGACTTAAGCGAAGCAAACCCATGAACATCTATCGAGGTAGATTAAGATGGTTGTATAGCTTAAGTCATAGTACATAAAATGACAAAGGTTTTGAAATGGTTCAACATGTATATAATATGGATTCTACCTATGTCACATGGATTTAGTCTTTTGAAGACTAGTTGTCTTTCTAATTAGATTGGAAGGGACCGTATGAATAAGGTTCGTGAGATAAGCCATGTTATGTTTTAGGCCAGTTGTGACATATGGCATGACACAAAGATACCAGTCGAATCCGGGTGAGAGTCACTGGATAAATTACCAAGATTGTCCTTTAGTACTTGAAGAAGCACTAAGGATGAATTTTGATAAATGAAAGATAGGAAGAGTTTACTGTAAGGGTTACAGTAATGCGAACTTCAAATCTGACAAAGAAGATTTCAGATTATAAATCGAGATTTATGTTTTGCCGTAGTGGGAGCGACTGTGAGTTGGAAATGTTCCAGGCACGATTCAGTCATTGATTCTAAACATAAAGGTCTGAGTAAATTACTGCATGAGATGCACTTACTCAGAATATTCAATCTCAATCAAGTTTTTGATAGAGGAGATGTGAATATTGGCAAGGTACCAACAGATGTCTTGCCCCTACAAAGTGGAAGCGTCGAGGGCCGCGCTAGATCAATAGGCATATCATGCAGGAGATTGACTCTAGTGCAACTGGGAGACTGTTGGAATTGTGCCCCAGAGGCAATCAATTAATTGTGACATTTATGGATTTACGATTCATTATGTTATCGATATAGAGATATGTTAACATGAATGAAGTCCTTAGATTATAAGTGTTATATTCTTAAAATATCCCTAGTCGATTATAATGATTAATAGGACAATCATCTATAGACTAGTATGGGGTTGGATTGATATGGAGATATCATGATCCAACACATGGGTATGCATTAGGAGTAATGGCATACTGGATTGACCCATCTCCGAGAAGGCTACATACATGTTATGTTAAGTCACAAGCGCTTCTCGTGGTGCAATGGTATTGTCATCCTTAGACTTGAAGTCGCTAGATATTCTAGTTGTGGATTATTGTGATTTTGGTAGCGTCAAACGCTACACCATAACTGGGTAGCTATAAAGGCGTGTACTGGATACAATAAGAAGCAAGCTTAGAGATCGTAGTGGACGTAGATAGAATTTGTCCCTCCCACATAACGGGAGCAAATACCCTAGGCCACTCGAGGGATAGTGCTTATAAAATGTATGGCCAGACTCAAATAAATCAATATGGGATATTGATGTTATTTGCACGAATAAGGCTATTCCCAGGATCGAGAAACTATGGATTAGATATACGAGTGTGACTTGTATGTCTCGTGTCCAATCCGGATATGGGGATAAAGGGATGAGACAATTACTTGCACAAGGTTTGTCATGATGACTATTCTATTTGTTGGCTAGAATTGATGTCTTGCTAGGGGCCGCTCCATATTAGTAAATAGTTACTACCAACTAAATATAACCTATGGGGTCACACGCCATATAGGGGTGAACTAGACTTGGGAAATAATTAATTAATATGATTAATTAATTAGAAGGATCAAATCGCAACAACTTGCTAACTTAGTAGGACTAATATGCAAGTTGGACTAATCCATGTATAAACATGATTAGGATTTGCCAAGGTGGCCTAATTCATGTAGAGACATGATTAAGATTAATTTGCAAATAGAACTAATCCATTTATAGACATGATTAGGACTAGTTTGCAAAAGGGACTAATCCTTGTTTGAGTAGGATTAGTAGAGGGGTTCTTTATGTAGTAGGACAAGGAGTTGTTGGACTATATAAAGAACACTCCTAGCTTATTTATATCTCTACACATACACACATCTATATGATAGAATAGGAGAAAATAAAGAAAGGATAGAGAGAAAGTCCCAAGCAAGGGCCGAACCCCCCTTGGGACCGCCTCCTACCCGTCGGCCTCACAAGGAGGAGCCGCCCCACCTTGGTGCTCCACTGTTGCATGATTTCTTCTTCCTCTTCCATTCTTCCTAGCTAGCACAAGGAGTTGGAGGATCTAGATCTCACCTCTAGGCGTGGATCAACCGTAGAGACGTGACACAATTCACGTTACAAGTCATCACAGGAGAAACCCTAAGGTGTGTAACTTGATTTCTTCCCTTACCATCGTTATGTCTCTTTTCCTGTGATCCTTGGAGGGTATTGCATGGATAAAATATGTTTTTCCTCTGCGTATACATGATCAAAACCCTACAGATGTGTCCAACTGATCTTACATTATCATTTTGGGGCCACACTCTATTGTGTGCAGCTTTCACCATTAGTCGTGTTCCATCTAAATCGGTCATGAAGACTCCATATGATATGTGGAGTGGGAGGCGTCCCACAATTTCCTTCATGAGGATTTGGGGTTGCGATGTCTATGTAAAACGTTTCCAATCGGACAAGCTCGGTCCTAAGTCGGATCAGTGTAAGTTTGTGGGATACCCTAAAGAAACTAAGGGATATTACTTTTACAATACAACTGAGAACAAAGTGTTGGTTGCTCGGTCCGACGTGTTCCTATAAAGAGAATTTTTCTCTAAAGATGCAAGTGGGAGGAATGTAGAACTTGAAGAAATTCAAGAACCACAAACTACTGATCCTACTATGGAACATGAACAGGAACTACAAAATGTTACGAAGGAACCTGTTCAAATAACACAAGAGCTTTGTAGGTCTAGTAGAGTACGCCAGGATCCGCAGAGGTATGGACTTCTCGTGACTGAGTCGGGGACACGTTGCCCATAGATGATGAGCCTACAATCTATGCAGAGGCCATGAAAGGGCAAGACTCTCAGAAGTGGATTAAGGCCATGGAATCTGAAATGGAATCCATGTATACCAACAAAGTATGGACTTTGGTGGAACCACCCCAAGGGGCTCGGCTCATAGCGTCAAAGTGGGTCTTCAAGAAGAAGACCTACATGGATGGTAATGTGATTACCTATAAGGACCGACTGGTGGAAAAAGGATTTAGACGGATTCGTGGTATATACTATGATGAAACTTTTTCACCAGTCACAATGACCAAATCCATTCTAATTTTACTTGCTATTTCAGCTTATTACGACTATGAGATTTGGCAGATGGATTTCAAAACAGCGTTTCTGTATGGAACCCTCCTCGAGGATGTGTACATGACACAACCTGAGGGTTTTTTGGATCCAGAGCATACAAATAAAGTCTGTAAGTTGCAGAGATCCATTTATGGGTTGAAGCAAGCTTCTAGGAGTTGGAATCTACGTTCTGATGAAGCAATCAAAGAGTTAGACTTCATCAAGAAAAAAGATGAATCTTGTGTCTACAAGAAGGTTAGTGGGAGCAATGTTGATTTATTGGTGTTGTATGTGGATGACATACTACTCATTGGAAACGACATTCCTATGCTGCAATCTGTGAAAGATTGGCTAGGAAAGTGTATCTCAATGAAGGACTTAGGGGATGCAGCTTATATACTTGGTATCAAGATCTATAGAGATAGATCGAGAAAGCTGCTAGGCCTAAGTCAAAGTACATATATAGACAAGGTGTTGAATCGGGTCGACATGCAAGATTCCAAGAAGGGATTCTTTCCCCTGCCGCATGGAATCACTCTTTCGAAGAATGCTTGTCCTTCCAATGAGATTGAGAAGGAACGCATGAGTAGGGTACCCTATGCCTCGGCCATAGGATCCATCCTGTACGCCATGTTATGTACTAGACCAGGTGTGTCATACCCGTTGAGTATGACAAGAAGATAACAGTCTAATCCGGGTGAGAGTAACTTGATATGGTCAAGAACATCCTAAAGTACTTGAGAAGAACTTAGGATACGTTCTTAATCTATGGAGGGGAGGAAGAGTTGCGTGTAAGGGGTTACACGGATGCAAGCTTCCAAACCGACATAGATTATTTGAGAATGAAGTCGGGATTTGTGTATTGCCTATTGCCTAAATGGAGGAGCTTTGAGCTGGAAGAGTTCCAAGAAAGAGACGGTTGCTGACTCTACAATTGAGGTTGAGGTAGCTGTTTGGATTAAGAATTTCATTACTGATCTTGGTGTGGTTCCTAGCATTGTGGATCCAATTGAGTTGTATTGTGACAACATTGGGGCGATCGCACAATCAAAGGAACCCAGGTCACACCAGAAATCCAAAAACATACTCACGAGATTCCATATTATTTGAGATATCATCGATAGAGGAGATGTGCAGATATGCAAGATTCCTACAGATGAGAATCTGTCAGATCCACTTACGAAGCCGCTTGTTAAGTGCAAGCACAAAGGGCACATTAGCCCTATTGGATTGGCTCTAGTGCATGTGGGAGACTGTTGGAATAGATGCCCTAGATGCAATCTTATTTAGTATGAACAGTGTTTTTGGCTAGGAATATTCATTGTATTATTTATGGAGATATTTAATATAATGAAGTCCTTAGATTACAAATGTTTTTGTTTATCTTAAATATCCGTAGTCAATAATAATGATTAATTAGACGATCAATTATAGACTAGTATGGGGTAAGATTGATATGGAGATATCACGATCCAACACATGGGTATGCATTAGGAGTAATAGCTTACTGGATTGAACCACAACGAGAAGGCAACATACAATTTAAGTAAAGTTACAAGTGCTTCTCGTAATGACAACGGTATTGTCATCCTTATACTTGAAGTCACTAGATTCTCTAGTTGTGGAATATTGTGTTTTGACATCGTCAAACGCTACACGGTAACTGGGTATCAATAAAGGCGTTAATTGGACACAATAAGGAAGCAAGCTTAGAGATTTTAGTGATGTAGATAGAATTTTTCCCTCCTACATAACGGGAGCATATATCCACGATCACACGAGGGATGGTGCTTATAGAATGTCTGGATAGACTCACATAAATCAATATAGGATACTGATGGTATCTAAAATATAAGACTATTCCCAGGATTGAGAAACTATGGATTGGATATACTAGTGTGACTTGTATGTCTCGTACAATCCGGATATAGAGACAAAGGGATGAGACAATACTTGCACAAGGTTTGTCAAATTAATGACTATTTCTATTAGTTGGGTGGCATGGATGTGTTGCTAGATTCCGCTCCATGTTAATAAATGTTATTACCAACTAAGTAGAAACCTATGGGGTCACACGCCATAGGGATTAAACTAGACTTGGGAATTAATTAATATGATTAATCAATAAAAGGACCAATACGCAACTACTTGCAAACTTAGTAGGACTAATTTGCAAGTTGGACTAATCCGTTTATGGGTAGGATTAGAAGAGGAGCCTTTATATAGTTAACAAGGAGTTGGAATATATAAATAACACTCCTAGCTTATTTTTCTCACTAATGCTCATAACACATTTAGTGAGTGATAGAAAAGCAAGGGGAGAGGAAGACAAGGAAGGGCCGAACTCGACCACGTCCCCCCCCCCCCCGTCCACACCCTCCATCGTCGTCGGCCTCTTGTAGGCGCGGCCTTGGGTGCTCATTTCGTGTGATTCTTCTTCCTTCTTCCACCGGTTACTAGCACAAATGTGTGGAGGAATATAGTTCTTGATCCTAGGCGTGGACTAGCTATAGAGATGCAAACAATATTTTGCGTTTGAAGGCATCACAGGAAACAAACAAGGTAATTGTTACTTGAACATTCACTATCATTATGATGTCTCTTTCTGTGATCCTTGGTATGTCTTGTGCAGATATTATTTGTTTAATTACGCTTCGTAATCCGTTACAAAACCCAACAATGAGTTGTGGATATATTTCAAATTACTTTCCGATTGTGATTCCCCAAGATGGTCCATATCACTTGATTGGAAATATGAAAGTTGCGGAATTGAAATTGTTATGGAGCTTGACAAAACACACAACACAAATGTTATCCCCCACATATTTGTGGTATTTATTACTTGAGTAGCGAACTCTTTATTCCTATCACGTGCCTCATAATATCTTTACTTGCTGTGGATGTTAGCTTACTCAGCCGTTTGCTGATCATTTTCTTCAAAAATGCGCCGGATTTTGCCATTTTAAAATCGTAGGTCATCAATCACGGTTGGAGCCTGTTGGAATAGATGCCTTAGAGGCAATCTTGTTTAGTATGAACATTATTTTGGCTAGAATAATCATTGTATTATTTATGGAGATATGTAATAAAATGAAGTCCTTATATTTCAAATGTGTTGTTTATCTTAAATATCCCTAGTCGAGTATATTGATTAAAAGGACGATCAACTATAGACTAGTATGTGGGTAGATTGATATGTAGATATCAAGTCCAGCACATGGGTATGCATTAGGAGTAATGGCATACTTGATTGACCCACAATGAGAAGACTACATACAAGTTATGTAAAGTCACAAGTTCTTCTCGTATTGACAATGGTATTGTGGTCCATAGACTTGAAGTCACTAGATACTCTAGTTGTGAAATATCAAGCTTTAATATTATCAAATGTTGCGCCTTAACCGGGTAACTATAAAGGAAGTTATCGGGCATGATAGGAAGTATGCTTAGAGATGATAGTGATGTAGATAGAATTTGTCCCTCCAACATAACGGGAGAAAATATTCGCGGCCACTCGAGGGGTAATGCTTATAGAATGTCTGGCCAGACTCAGATGAATCAATATAGGATATTGATGTTATCTGCATGGATAAGACTATTCCCATGATAGAGAAACTATGGATTGGATATACGAGTGTGACTTGTATGTCTCGTGTCCAATCCGGATATGGAGACAAAGGGATAATACAATACAGTAACATTGGTCATAAGGTTTGTCGGATTACTGACTATTTCTATTAGTTGGGTAGCATAGATGTGTTGCTAGACACCGCTCTATGTTAGTAATTATTACTACCAACTAAGTAGAAACCTATATGGTCACACTTCCTATGGATTAAACAAGACTTGAGAATTAATTAATATGATTAATTAAATATAAGGATCAATACGCAACCACATGCAAACTTAGTAGGACTAATTTGGAAGGTGGACTAGTCCATGTAAGACATGATTAGTATTGGGGAAATTGTGTAGTTAATAAGGAGTTATTAATTATATAAAGACACTCCTAGCTTATGTTTCTTATAAGTGTCATAATTTTTATCACAATTGAGAGAGAACAAAGCAAGCAGAGAGACAAGACAAGGAGGTCGAACCCCGTCTGCCTCTCCCTCTTGCCATCGGCCTCAAGGAGGCGCGCCGCCCCCTTTGATCCATTTTGCATGATCTTCTTCTTGCTCCATCCATCAATTGCTAACACAAACGAGTGGAAGGACTCTAGAATTGATCCTAGGCATGGACTACTATATAGAAGTGGACACTATTTCACCTGAAGTCATCAAAGGATACAAACAAGGTACATGATGTTTATATCCTTTACCATCAGAATTCAGTCCTTTAGAGGCAGACGAAATTGTTTACTGTTAATTCCAATGTGTAATCGGTATCAAAACCCTAGGCGTTCACGACACAACTGGATAGGGAGGCTTGATACTTAGAACATCACATAGTATCTTCATTTCACCATTTTATATGTAATCTCTTTTTGCAAACACTTTTAGTGGTTATCTTGAATTTGTAATAAACTATTTTTTAAATTATCGATGGTTCTACTAACTGTGAACCGACAATCCTTATCCGTTCTCAATGGGGTTCATCACCTCGGGGGGAGGCATCCCGCGATTTGGGGGTGTTGCGCTGAAATTCATTCCAAGACCTAGATATGAACGGCTCACAGTCATCGTGACTGAGCCACATTGCCTCAAAGTGAAACCGCATAGTCTTATTCCGCATGGGAACCCAACACAACTCGATGGGGATATGATCGAAAACTGCAGCAACCAGATGATTAACCTGAGCATTTTCGAAAAGATCAATCCAAGTTGGGTTGGCCACCACCCTATCAATATGTTCACGAATATGAATACCATTCCGCGGATTGCTAGTCCATGCAAATCGTTGACCACTATAAACAAGGTCAAAGAGTTCATTAGAAGAGAGCGCAAACCTGAAGTCATCCACTGGCTGTGTATCTGCTGGCCTTCCTCCCCATTTTTTTGTCCTAGGAAACATAGGCGTCGAAATCGCCCATAACACACCATGGTACATTGTTGGGGTTACGAAGCCTCCCCATCAATTTCCACGAATTTCTTCGTTTTTCGCTATCCGGATCCCCCTAAAATCTGGTGAAGTCCCACTGGATGTGCAAACTGGAATAAAAAATCAAGCTAGTAATGAAGAATTTTTTACTTTTTTAATAACATTACATCAAGACTATCATGACAAAGTAGAGCCAATCCCCCACTACACCCTTCACAAGAAACGCAAACACCGGCGTTATAGCCTAAGCGGGTTTCACCTCCCAAAATTCCATGGGAGTGAGACGGGTCTCCGTCAAAAAGACAAGCTTGGGTGACTTTCCTTTGACGAGGTTCTGAAGCTCTAAGACATTACCGAGATTCCCAAGCCCCCGTATGTTCCAGCTGATAGCATTCATGATGATTGGCGGGACTACACCTCAGTCGCCGCCATTGAGTAAAATGGATTTTGAAGGGAACTCTCATCCCGTACATTAACCCGTGCTTCCTTCATCACATCACTAAGACCACTCAAATTTTCATTGAATCTAGCCGAACTAAGAAGACGATCAGCCACCTTCTCCTACGGAATTGGGCTCAGAATAATCTGCCCGATTTTCCTTTGTTTCTTTGGAAGCTTTGGCATTCACTCCAGTAGACAAAATATCGGCATTCAAGATATCTAATGAGGAGAGGTAGTGGCTCGAAGTACCTTTTATGGGGATAGAAACCAAACTATCCTGGGGTTCGGCCAGAGGAATCGAGAACATGTTCGGACCCTTGTCCCGTGCGGCAGATGGTGGATTAGACAAGGAGTCAGTGTCCGTGCCAGATGAAGAGCGAGGAGAAGAGAACTCAGATTGCTTGCATTTTCCTTTTCATTTTTTTTCAGTGCTTGGGCTCGCGGCAGAGGTGGTTGGTCTGCCTTTTTGCTTCAACTGGGTTCCACAATGTCTCCAATGTCTTGAGCAGAGGCATTCTCATTGTAACTATAGTTGTTTCTTCGAGCTGTTTTTCCTTTGGTGGTGGCTTAAAGATTAGCCATCCGCCAAATCCAGGTTCTTCAGCCTCTTTTTCAACTTGATTTTTGACTTCACAATTCTCATAGAAGTGTGTAAAATCGACCAAACCATTCAAAAACGTAAGGGATACGTTCGTATACATAAACTATCCAAAAAATGTCATAAACTTGGATAAAATCACCTATGCGCAGCGGCTTAGTCACGTCCAGCCTGACTCGTGCCCGCATAAAAGCACCTCTTGAGCTAGTAAAAATCCGGTCATTTGTGGTTAAGATTTCTCCAATATTGGTAATCACACTTTTCAAATCTTCTTCCTTCGATAAGAATGTTGGGAGGTTCTTCTCTTGGACCCATACGTCAATGTGACTAAAAACAGCCAAATCCGTTCGACCTCCATGAATACAAGGCTTTAGGGCCAAGATATTTTCGTCAAAAACTCATTGTCCTCCGGAAAGAACTTTATCCATCGCCTCTTCAAAGGAAAGCAAAAAATAAAACGATTCGGGGAGGTTTATTGAATCAGTACTTCCTCACCTTGGAACCAAATCTTCTTGAACAATAATGTCATCACCCAAATGTTCACCCGAGAAGGAAGACGAAATCAACCAATCAAGCACGGTCCAAGTTCTTGTTTCGCATCCATACACCTTTCAGTATCAAACACGATCACTGTGTCATCTTCTTCAGTCAACTGTGGACGTCGCCATGGAGCTGGGAACGCCATCGCAAGAAGTTCAGAGCAGTAACAGTCCAAGAATGATCAACGGAGAGGTTCGTCCCGTGGGTCACAGAGAATCTTCTCCTAGGGTTCCAAAAGATTTGGAAAGGTACACCGCATTTTCTATTGACTTATAAATATCCCAAACAAATAGCATTTAAATATGAAGTAAGCTTAAATAATAACATTTAAATTAGTTTGTAAAAGCTACAACTCTTGCCAAATGTACTTAAATTTTAATTCACATTTGAAGTACATGCCAAACAGTTTCAATATTATAATTAAGTATGATTATTCACTCTATAATATTTTTGTCCGATTATTGATACTTTAAGCACGGATCAAACATACTCTTGTTTCTCGAAATAATATACTCTTAGTATAGAAAGCACTACATTTGTTATTGATTTGTGTGTACAAATTAAACAAAAACAACAAAACAAGAAAAGCATGTAATCAAAACACCTCATATGCTAATCTGTGACCAACCGTCTCAAAGACGTTTTAAATTTTAATTAAAAAAATGAGATGGCTTTCGAACTGTAAGATTATTTTCATCTCAGCCATTTGATTCTTTCTATTGTGGAAATTTTTTAAGAAAGTAGTGGAGAAAAAAATTAAAGCAAGTTTTAGAAAATCAAAATTCATATATTTACGTAAAATTGTGACCACATAAGAACTTTTTTTTTAAGAATTATTAGTTTGTCGTCTATTGGGTATGAACACAAGACAATGCATGATCTTTTAAATGCTCTGCCACTTTAACTAGCACCCATTTAACGACCACATAAGAACCGAATACTCCATTAGGTCAATATTTTAATTCATTTCTATTTGGGAAGCCCGACTATCTAAGCGATACTTTATTATTATACTTCCACTAAAATTTTGACAAGTCAATTACATAAACAATGTAGGTTTTTTTTTTAAAAAAAAAAGTCCAAATTATAAATAATTGTCTACACTATCGTAATTTCCAAAAAAAGAAGTTGCATTTTTTCAAGACAACTAAAAATGAAATATGGGACGGAGGAAGTATGAAATATGTTTGTGATTTTTAATTTAAAGACCAAATTATAAATTGATCTTACATAATGTGCGAACTTTTGTTTTTTTGGTTACAAAGTGCTTTCGTATGGGTAAATCTTATGAATAATTGTTTTCCATTTATATTTCCTACATCACACATTTCTTTAATTTATGTTCTAAAAAAATTTGTGTATTGCATTCAAACACATATTATGTATGAGAGGGCATTTTAATGAGTTTCTTAATTCGTTTAGGCCGTTGGGCACGGACAGTTTTCCAGGCCACAACAAATGAGGATCGTAGTGACTTTAATTTATGAGAATTAGGACTATTTTCTTTTCAGTGATTAGCCTAGTGTAAGTGGGCTCTTTTCGGTTGGTGGTAAAATATTTTTCTGTAAAACATTTTTCCATGTCTCGGTGTATAGTTCACCATTTGTCCCGTAAAATTTTCATCAAGTAAATGTTTTAACTCAAATGATATAAAATGAACTACACATACGAAATCCGCAAGGCTTTTTTTCGGGAGCATGACAACAATACAAATTAACACCTCCACCACCATGAACCTTCACTACCGTCACCACTAGCGCCACTGCGGTCACCACCCACTTCCACCACCACAAACAGGCACAATCCAATAAAAACAAGTCATATTTTGGTACTTGAACATGAACTCAAATCATACTTGTAAGTTCACAGGATGCTCACAATGAGTTTCAAGGCCTTGAAACTCATCTCAAAACCATGAAATTTCTGAGCAAGAACTAAGGGGGAGTTTCTACTCCAAACATTCTTTAAGCTCTTCAGTTGATCTTGATATGTTGTATGATGAAAGACAAACCTAATATGACTATTTATTGCAATATTAGCTTGAGTTATTTTGCAGGAATTGTTAGCTAACCTTTTGTATGCAGGTTTAGCAAGTTTCCTTATTTACTGGATTGTGTACCAATTAAAGGCTCCAGATTGATCCTACTGTTAAGAAATGGTGTATAGACCTTCCTTAAGTCTACAGATGGAAGATCAAATCAAAATCAGTGAGGAGATCATGCAGCTAGCCGTTGGAATTGAGTTGTTGAGAGTCAAATATCTCTGGATGATTTTTAGGATTCTGTTGGAAGTTCCTATAAATGCTACAATTAAAAATTCCATAAGAGATAGAGACAGTTTGAGAGATACACGAATACTGAGTATTACTGTACACTCTCACAAGTTTGAGAAGCAACACTGAAGGAGATCAAGAACTCATTCGATCCATCCGAGTTTACAGAAGAACACTTCTAACTTCAAAGCTTTACTGCATTTAACAGTGTTCTTCCTTTTGTACTTTCATTTGTATATCATTTGATTTATAACTTCATAATTTAATCTCGTGGTGTTGTTCAAGAGGAAAAACAAGAGATTCTTATTGAATTAGTTAGCTAGAGCAGGTACTAGATAGGTTAGAGAGAACCATAAGCTGTAACGAGTTAGGGAAGTTTTTGTGCTTGAGATATATGGCTTAGCTTTTGATTAATAAGAGGTATGTTGAGGTCCTGTAGGGATTAGATCGTTCAGGCGGAGACGTAATTCATTGAGGACTGAACTCCGTAAAATCATTGTGTTCCTTGCCTTTACATTTCAGTTTTGTACTTATCTTGTTAACTGCTTCAAAACAGGTTCTCAGTCAAGACCTTAAAATTTATTTCAAGGCCTTGAAAAAGATCTGTATCTTTCTCACTATCTTTTTTGGTTTCAAGGGCTTGAATTTGAGTTCAAGGTCTTGAAATACTTTTTGATCTTCACACTTTGTTTTAAAACCACTCTTTTGAAAAAATTTGTCGTACTCTATTCAACCCCCCCCCCCCCTTCTATAGTATTTGATCATGTATTACATACCTACATACTGTCTTTCAATTGGTATCAGCGCTTCTATCACTGCATAGATCTAGGAAGCTGGTGATCAGGAGTATTGTAGGTGATGGTGGTTTCTGACATGGAAGAGCTGTTATAGGCTTACTTTGTTTTATGGAGATAACTTTGTACGTTGGAAAGCCTTGATGAAGATGTTCATCATTGATCAGGACATTGAACTTTGGTCTATTATCCATAATGGACCTCATATTTTGTACGCAGAAAAAGACTGAATTAGAACTCCCAAATCTGAAGATTCTCTCTCTCTCTACTTTGAATTAGAACAGCTTTCTAAAATTTACAGAGCTATGAATCTCTGATATTGTTCTTTGAGTGCAGATGATTTCAACAGGTATCCACATGCAAGACTGCTAAGGATATATGGGATAAATCGGTGGTTACTTATGAATGAACCAGCCAATTGTAGCAAACTAAGATCAATATCTTCCTTAGACAATATGAGCTATTCAAGATGAATGGAGATGAATCCATCAAAGACATGTTTCACTACAACAAATACTGCCTCCGTTGACAGCAAAAGTTGTCAGCAGATAGCCTCAACTTGTCGGCATATATTCTACCGACAGAAAATTGTTTATCGCTCTGTAGTCACTACAACTTTATCGTTAAGAGTAATAGCCGACAAGCCTTTTGTTTTTCGGCAGAAAGAGTAAGCATCTACATAAATTTTGTAGTTAGATAGATGACATCTGAAATCCTCACTAGAAGAGAAGTTTGTCGGTACTTCATCTTTTTTGTGACGTTCGAGCTTGTCACCTTTATAACATCTTAATAAAAAAAAGAACTTCTAAAGACCATCCAAACAGGCTGAAAGCCTTACATAAACAAGATGCCATAAATTGGCATTTCACATATGAAACAAGTTGGCTACATACTGTTTGCATTCAGAAACATGTCATAACTTGGCATTTCCGAAATAAAACTAGATAAAACTTGGCATCATATGTACCCAGTTCCAAAACTACAAAGTCACAGCGATTCGAGCTAGTCTAATTTAACCATCCCAGTTCAAAAACTCCCAAGTCATAAATAACAAATTCTAGTCTAGTTAACAGAATATATAATAGAGGTAGTAGACCGAGTGGATCCTTAATTCCATGGCATGAACTATATATCGTACTCCATTCACGAACACCTGGCCCAAAAAGCTAACGTACTCCATTCACGAACCCCTGCAAATATTCATACATAAAGTCACTGTCTACTTGATTCCTAAAGACACTATACATAATTGATTACATATTTTAAGTTCATAAACTGGTTTAAGCATTTAGATAAAGGATGGAGGATATAGTACCATTGAATAGAACGATCTCTGGACGGCAAGTGCTTTCCAAATAGCAAATTCAAACTGCGTAAGAAAAGATACATAATTTGAAATGATTAGGGAAGGATTACACATCTGGGAATTGACCCAAACATTCCAATATTTGGGTTTGATAGCTAAATTAAGCCGAAAGCAACAATCCTTTGCAATTTACTCACAGCAAACACTTTCAAAATTATGAAATATAATGTCTGAGCAAACCCAGAGCATATCAAAGAGTCAACTAACAGATTTTGCCAAAACTGAGTTTAGTCAAATTCACTTAAGGTAATCAGCTCTAAACTCTAGTAATCTGAATCAAGCCTCTGCAGATGCCTGAAATCCTATTCAATTTAACTGAATCCCATTGCCATTCACCAGATACTTGAACGAGGCAAATAGGAACGGAATCCTATTTAACTTCAAAACCACTCATATGCATAGTACCGCAATACTATTCAATGTTAAAATTACTAAGATAACAATATTCATATCGGGATAATAATATGAAATTCGAAGAACATGAAGCATCATTTGGGACATTTTCATCTCGAACAGCAAGTCACATGTCCACCGACGTATAATTTTACAACCTCAAATGCATAAGAGCAAAAGAAATAAATTGCTAATTAAAACGGGTGAACCGTGATTCCCGACATTATGTTAACAAGTACTAACAAACTGCTACATGGGGCATTCCACACAAATAAGTGTAATAACAATTTCTTCCTTACAAATGAATAGTTACATATAATTGTCTTTTTTTAATAATTAATCTATTTATTTTGCCTTATATTTAACTACTTATACAAAGAAGCGTAACTCGCAAAGACAGGTGTAACAGGATACTCAAGCCACGCAAATAGGGATCCAAAAGCAAACAATTTCGTACAAATTCTAATTTTGGTAAAGCTAGGTAAAGCTCGGATGGAAATACCCCCAGGCAAGTGACGACTAACTGCAAGTTGGTCAAGCCACTAAGAGTATTCATTTTAATAAAATTTCTCCCTAATTAACCACAATTATGAAATTGAAGAATGACAGAAGATAGGAAATCCGAGAATATTATAATTCTATTCAAGTACAAATATAAGTACTAAGTCACTTACCTCATTCTCTGTCTGAAGTGTCCGACTCAGCTTCCGACACAGACTTCGGCTCAGATTCCTCTTCAAATTCCTCTTCAGATTCCGAATCAGATTCTGGCTCATATTCCGACTCAAATTCTGTTTCATATGACCCTTGAACATTCAAACTCTTTAGTATCAGTGCCTCCATATTTCTCACCCTCTTTTCCGGGGCTTCATAATGCTTCTATGCGGCCTCTGCTCTTCTTCGTTCAGCTTATGATCTTTTTCGTTCAGCTTCTGCCCTTTTTCGTTATGCTTTAGCCCTCTCTTCCTTCTTCAGCCCTTGCGATATATTCAGACCTCCCATCATCGTAAGTCCAAGCCGACTTCGGGACCTGGCCCCCTCCATAGCCAGCTATAAAACCTTGCATTTTTCCAAGCACTTCCTCCATAATCCGTAAGTGGGATACTGTTGGAATAGATGCCCTAGAGGCAATCGTAGATTTAGTATGAACAATGTTTTCGCTAGAATATTCATTTATTATTTATGGCGATATTTAATATAATGAAGTCCTTAGATAAATTGTGTTATTTATCTTAAATATCCCTAGTCCATTATATTGATTAATAGGACAATCAAGTATAGACTAGTATGTGGATAGATTGATATGGAGATATCAAGTCTAACACATGGGTGTGCATTAGGAGTAATGGCATACTGGATTGACCCACGACGAAATGGATACATTAAATTATGTGAAGTCACAATCGCATTTCGTAGTGCTAATATTATTGCAATCCTTGGACTTGAAGTCACTAGATACTCTAGTTGTGAAATATTGCGCTTTGATGTTATCAAACGTTACACCGAAACTGGGTAATCATAAAGGTGGCTATTGGGCGTGACAGGAAGCAAGCTTAGAGATCGTAGTGATGTAGATAGGATTTTTCCCTCCCACATAATGGGGGTAAATATCCACGGCCACTCGAGGGATGAGGCTTATTGAATGTCTGGCCAGACTCAGATAAATTAATATAGATATATTAATGTTATCTGCAAGTATAAGCATTTCCCAGGATCGAGGAACTATGGATTGGATATACGAGTGTGACTATTTATGTCTCGTGTCCAATCCCGATATGGAGACAAAGGGATAATGCAATATGATATATTGGGCACAAAGGTTTGTCGGGATCACTGACTATTTCTATGGGTTGGGTGGCATGGATGTGTTGCTAGACACCGCTCCATGTTAGTAATAGTTACTACCAACTATATAGAAACCTATGGGGTCACACGTCAAATAGAGTAGAGCTAGATTTGGGATTAATTAATAAAGATTAATTAATAGAAGGATCATTGTGCAACACCTTGCAAACTTAGTAGGACTAATTTGCAAGGAAGGGAATAGTTCTAGTCCTACTAGAACAAGAAAACTCTAATATGGAAACAACAAGGAGTTGTTGGAGTATATATATAAGAGGCTCTAGCTTCCTTCACACACGAGTTATTATTAGACATAACACAAAGAGTGGGAGAGATCAAAAGAGAGAGCAAGACAAAGAGCTAGGGCCGAAACCCTAGCCCCCGTCCGCCCCTCTACCCGACGGCAAAAGGTGGCCCTGAGCCCCCTTTTGTGCTTTGTTTCTTTGATCTTCATCCCTCTTCCTCCGGGTTCAAGCTAGCACTTGTGGAGAAGGAAGAATCTAGATCTCACCTCTAGACGTGGATCAACCGTAGAGACGAGGACATCATTCTTCGTGTGATCTCACAAATCAAAAGGTACACATCTCCTATGACCTTAATCATGTTATGATATCTCTTCCTGTGATCCTTGGTGGGCTTTGAGTAGGATTAATTTTGTTATTCCGCTGCGTTACCTACGTCAAAATCCAACAGTGGTATCAGAGCCACAGGTCGTAGAGCATAACATGATATTATGTGTTTACGATTTCAGTTCATACACCGTATTATTGTTTATTACGGGAAAACTGAAAAAAAAAAAAAAATTGGCATAGTAGATGCAATATTGAATTTGATTCAATCAAACAAGACTCAATTTGACATTGGATATTAGAATTGGTGAGTTTAATCACATAGGATGTGAATAATTGGGTTCTTGAAAAAATTAGGGTTCATGGGCACATGATTGAAAAGGGGTTTTCAATTACGGAACAAGGTTATGGAAATAATTCCATAAGGAAACAACCTTGCTTGGGAAACAAGGAAGGAGGAAGGGGACTAGGGTCGAAACCCTAGCCGCCTGCCCCTCCCTTGCGCACCAAGAAAGGCCGCGGGCCTCTAGGCGTGCGGCGGTCCTAGGGTTCGGGCCACTTGTTGGCTTGGGACCTTTGGACCGTTGTAAAACCCTAGTTACCCAATTTCATTAAAATTAAACAAGCGCGTTAAAATTGGTTTTAACTGTATTATGTGCTTTATTGCATGGTGGATGGATATGGCCTAGGATTGTGGATGTTTATTGTTTTGTGGTTTGGTTTACGGCCTGCGAGCTGATCAAATTAATGTAATAATTAATTAAGTCTTACGGCATGCGAGTCGTCTTTTTACCCTCGACAAGTGAGGCTTTTGTTATTTATTTATTCTAGATGTTAGGCTAGAATTAAAAGTATTTAGATGATAGCCAAGAACATGGAGAAGAAGACCGGAGAACCAAAGGAGCCAAAAGACATCCCTAGACGCGCAGCTATGGTGGAGCACATGGAGATGAGCTCGGCACTTTAGGGCAATTAGATATTATCATTGGCTTGATAATATCATTAGTCTAGGGGCCATATCCATGCCACGTTTTTATTTTTGTGGATGTTTATTATTCATGCCTTGTTATTTATTTTGTGTGTATGGCGCTACAAGCAAAACGATAACAAGATAATAATAAACAAGGTTGGTCTTTTATTGTGGATGGCCCAATCCAAATAAGTAGACCATGTTGATAAGATCAACCAAACAACTTAAAAGAAATCCCTCAATTAAATATTGCGTTTTTCCTTCTCTTGCCAAAACACCCTTCATGATCATGGCCTATTAAAATTCGGGCTTGCCAAAGCAAGGCGATTTTAATTTTTCATGATGTGTTGCGGACGACGCAAGCTAGTAATGCGTGTATGTTGAAAGCAAGAGGTTGGACGCAACTAGGCAAGAGTCTATTGGATTGATGAGCTTAGAGGCATGACAATTAGGAGTTATCTAATTGGATAAAGAATAAAAGGAATTTATTCACCTAATTGGACCAAGAGTTGCATAGGATGCAATTGGAATGTGACTTGCCAAAGCAAGCTCAAGAAGAAGTGAAAAAGGGATCTTGGACCCACTAGAAAGTATAAAGATATTTTCCGCTTTAATAGTGAGGGCTATTAATCCGAGAAAAATAGTGGGAGCTATATTCAATGATCTAGCCATTGTTAAATATAGTTAAATTGTTCAAAATACTAAATTGCATATTTCTCGTTTTGTAGAATTCCAAATGGCAAACAACAATGCATCGAGTTCATCCCTACGATCTGTCCTTGAGAATGATAAATTGCCTGGAACAAATTTCCTAGACTGGTACAAAAACTTGAGGATTGTCCTCAAGCAAGAAAAGAAGCTGTACGTCTTGGACACTCCAATTCCAGACCCTCCACAAGATGAGTCTCTACTAGCGGAAGTAAGGGCACGTCAGAAACATATTGATGATTCTAATGACGTGACTTGCCTCATGCTTTGCACCATGACTGGTGAGCTTCAGAAGCAACACGAGAACATGGAAGCCTATGATATGATCAGACACTTGAAACAATTGTTTCAGGAACAGGCAAGGCATGAGCGCTATGAGGTGTCTAAAGCGTTGTTCAAAAGCAGTCTTGCAGAAGGGAATCCAGTAGGCCCTCATGTACTCCGAATGATCGGGTACATAGAGAACCTTGAGAGACTGGGGTTCCCACTCGGCCAGGACTTGGCGACTGATCTCGTCTTGCAATCGTTGCCTGACAGTTATAATCAGTTCATTATGAACTATAATATGAATGAGATCAACATGTCTTTGCAAGACCTATTGAACATGCTAAAGACGGCTGAGCAAAGCATCAATAAAGGCAAGGGCAAGGCCATAATGATGGTACACAAGAAGAAGGGCAAGTCAGTTGCATCTACTTCAAAAGGAAAACGCAAGAAAGTTGCGAAATCCAAGGATGCCCTGAAGCCTAGTGGAGGCGTGGCTAAAGGTGAATGTCACTACTGCAGCCAGCCGGGTCACTGGAGGAGGAATTTCCCTAAATATCTGGAGGATAAGAAGCTTGGAATAGTGATTCCACCACCACCAGGTATTTATGTTATAGACGTCAATCTCTCTATTTCATCATCCTGGGTATTAGATACCGGATGTGGTTCTCACATTTGTCGTAATGTGCAGGATTTGAAAAGAAGTAGAAGATTGCGAAAAGGGGAGATAGACTTGCGCGTCGGGAATGGAGAAAAGGTTGCTGCATTAGCTGTAGGCGTTTATGAGCTATCTTTGCCTTCTGGACTTATTTTAGAATTAGACAATTGCTTTTATGTGCCTGCTATGAGCAGAAACATTATTTCTGTTTCTTGTTTGGACGAGAAAGGTTTTTCTATTTGAATAAAGGACAAGAGTTGCTCCATTTATTTTGATAGTATGCACTATTGTAGTGCGCATTTGTCTAATGGATTGTATATCCTTGATCTAAATAATCCAATCTATAACATAAATACTAAAAGGATTAAAACTAATGATTTAAATCCTACATATCCACTGTCGTTTAGGCCATATAAATGAGAAACGCATATCTAGACTCCATAAGGATGGACTTCTAGACTCATTTGATTTGGAATCATATGAGACATGTGAATCTTGTTTATTAGGAAAAATGACAAAGTCCCCTTTCAATAAGAAAGGCGAGCGGACTAGTGAGTTATTGGCACTCATACATACTGATGTATGCGGACTGTTCCCCACGCCTGCCAGAGGTGGTTATACCTACTTCATCACATTTACTGATGATTTCAGTAGATATGGATTTGTATACCTTATGAAGGCCAAATCTGAATCCTTTGAATTGTACAAGGAATTCAATAATGAAGTAGAGAAGCAACTTGGCAAGAGTATTAAAGCTCTACGATCGGATCGTGGAGGAGAATACTTAAGCCAAGAGTTTGATGAGTATCTTAGAGAGTGTGGGATAGTATCCCAGCTCACTCCACCCGGAACACCACAATGGAATGGTGTATCTGAGAGGAGGAATCGCACTCTATTAGATATGGTGCAATCTATGATGTCTCAAACAGATCTTCCGATATCCTTTTGGGGACATGCTCTAATGACGGCAACTTTTACCATTAACCGTGTTCCATCCAAATCAGTCATGAAGACGCCATATGAGATATGGACTGGGAGGCGTCCCATAGTGTCGTTTATGAAGATTTGGGGCTGCGACGTCTATGTAAAGCGTTTACAGACAGACAAGCTCGCGCCTAAGGCGGATAAGTGTAAGTTTGTGGGATATCCTAAAGAGACTAAAGGATATTATTTCTATAACCCTACCGAGAACAAAGTGTTTATTGCTCGGACCGGCGTGTTTCTAGAAAGAGAACTAGTCTCTAAAGAAGCAAGTGGGAGGGTTGTAGAACTTGAAGAAATTCATGAACCACAAACCACTGAACCAATAATGGAACATGAACAGGAACCACAAGAAGTTGTGGAAGAGCCTGTTCAGGTAACACAGGAACTCCGTAGATCAGGAAGAGTGCGTCATGAGCCAGAGAGGTATGGACTTCTCGTGACTGAGCCCGATGACGTACCACTCATGGATGATGAGCCTGCAAACTATGGAGAAGCCATGAGTGGCCCAGACTCTAAGAAGTGGCTAGAAGCCATGAGATCCGATATGGATTCCATGTACACCAACAAAGTATGGACTTTGGTGAAACCACCCGAAGGGGCTCGACCCATAGGGTGCAAGTGGGTCTTCAAGAAGAAGACCGACATGGATGGCAAGGTAGTTGCCTATAAGGGCCGATTGGTGGCCAAAGGTTATATACAAATTCATGGTATTGACTATGATGAGACCTTTTCACCAGTCGCCATGACTAAATCCATTCGAATCTTACTTGCTATTGCAGCATACTACGACTATGAGATTTGGCAAATGGATGTCAAAACAGCGTTCCTTTATGGGAACCTCCTTGAGGATGTGTACATGACACAACCAGAGGGTTTTGAGGATCCAGAGAACGCCAATAAAGTCTGTAAGCTGCAAAGGTCCATTTATGGATTAAAGCAAGCTTCTAGGAGCTGGAATCGACGTTTTGATGACGCAGTCAAAGAGTTTGGCTTCATGAAGAACGAAGATGAGCCTTGTGTTTAAAAGAAGGTTAGTGGGAGCTCTATAGTATTTCTGGTCTTGTATGTGGATGACATACTAATCATTGGCAATGATATTCCTACTCTGCAATCTGTTAAAGATTGGCTAGGAAAGTGCTTTGCGATGAAAGACTTAGGAGACGCAGCCTATATACTTGGTATAAAGATCTATAGAGATAGATCTAAAAGGTTGCTTGGCCTAAGTCAGAGTACATATATTGACAAAGTGTTGAAGAGGTTCAACATGCAAGATTCCAAGAAGGGATTCTTGCCCATGTCACATGGAGTCACTCTTTCCAAGAATGACTGTCCCTCCAACGAGATGGAGAAGGACCGCATGAGCAGGATACCCTATGCTTCGGCCATAGGATCCATCATGTACACCATGCTATGTAATAGACCAGACGTATCATACGCGTTGAGTATGGTGAGCAGATATCAGTCCAATCCGGGTGAGAGTCAGTGGATTGCTGTCAAGAACATCCTAAAGTACTTGAGAAGAACGAAGGATGTATTCTTGATATTTGGAGGAATGGAAGAGCTAAGTGTAAAGGGTTACACTGACGCAAGCTTCCAAACCGACAAGGATGATTACAGATCGCAGTCTGGATACGTGTTTTGCCTGAATGGAGGAGCTGTCAGCTAGAAGAGTTCCAAGCAAGGCACAGTTGCTGATTCTACAACAGAAGGTGAGTACATTGCTGTTGCGGAAGCAGCAAAAGAGGCAGTATGGATAAAGAAGTTTATCGCTGAGCTCGGTGTGGTCCCTAACATAGTGGATCCCATAGAGTTGTACTGTGACAACTCTGCGGCAATCGCACAGGCAAAGGAACCAAGATCGCACCAAAAGTCAAAGCATGTACTTAGGAGATTCCATCTCATTCATGATATGATCAATCGAGGAGATGTGAAGATGTGCAAAATTCCAACGGATGACAACGTGTCAGATCCGCTCACGAAACCTCTTGCGCAGCGAAAGCATGAAGGGTACGCCAGATCTATAGGCATACGAGATGCGCCAGATTGGCTCTAGTGCAAGTGGGAGACTGTTGGAATAGATTCCCTAGAGGCAATCGTAGATTTAGTATGAACAATGTTTTGGCTAGAATATTCATTTATTATTTATGGCAATATTTAATATAATGAAGTCCTTAGATAAATTGTGTTATTTATCTTAAATATCCCTAGTCCATTATATTGATTAATAGGACAATCAAGTATAGACTAGTATGTGGATAGATTGATATGGAGATATCAAGTCTAACACATAGGTGTGCATTAGGAGTAATGGCATACTGGATTGACCCACGACGAAAAGGATACATTAGATTATGTGAAGTCACAATCGCTTTTCGTAGTGCTAATATTATTGCAATCCTTGGACTTGAAGTCACTAGATACTCTAGTTGTGAAATATTGCGCTTTGATGTTATCAAACGTTACACCGTAACAGGGTAATCATAAAGGTGGCTATCGGGCGTGATAGGAAGCAAGCTTAGAGATCGTAGTGATGTAGATAGGATTTTCCCCTCCCACATAATGGGGGTAAATATCCACGGCCACTCGAGGGATGAGGCTTATTGAATGTCTGGCCAGACTCAGATAAATTAATATAAAGATATTAATGTTATCTGCAAGTATAAGCATATTCCCAGGATCGAGGAACTATGGATTGGATATACGAGTGTGACTATTTATGTCTCGTGTCCAATCCGGATATGGAGACAAAGGGATAATGCAATATGATATATTGGGCACAAAGGTTTGTCGGGATCACTGACTATTTCTATGGGTTGGGTGGCATGGATGTGTTGCTAGACACCGCACCATGTTAGTAATAGTTACTACCAACTATATAGAAACCTATGGGGTCACACGTAAAATAGAGTAGAGCTAGATTTGGGATTAATTAATAAAGATTAATTAATAGAAGGATCATTGTGCAACACCTTGCAAACTTAGTAGGACTAATTTTCAAGGAAGGGAATAGTTCTAGTCCTACTAGAACAAGAAAACTCTAATATGGAAACAACAAGGAGTTGTTGTAGTATATATATAAGAGGCTCTAGCTTCCTTCCCACACGAGTTATTATTAGACATAACACAAAGAGTGGGAGAGAGCAAAAGAGAGAGCAAGACAAAGAGCTAGGGCCGAAACCCTAGCCCCCGTCCGCCCCTCTACCCGACGGCAAAAGGTGGCCCCGAGCCCCCTTTTGTGCTTTGTTGCTTTGATCTTCATCCCTCTTCCTCCGGGTTCAAGCTAGCACTTGTGGAGAAGGAAGAATCTAGATCTCACCTCTAGACGTGGATCAACCGTAGAGACGAGGACATCATTCTTCGTGTGATCTCACAAATCAAAACGTACACATCTCCTATGACCTTAATCATGTTATGATATCTCTTCCTGTGATCCTTGGTGGGCTTTGAGTATGATTAATTTTGTTATTCCGCTGCGTTACCTACGTCAAAACCCAACTGTTGGAATAGATGCCCTAGAGGCAATCGTAGATTTAGTATGAACAATGTTTTGGCTAGAATATTCATTTATTATTTATGGCGATATTTAATATAATGAAGTCCTTAGATAAATTGTGTTATTTATCTTAAATATCCCTAGTCCATTATATTGATTAATAGGACGATCAAATATAGACTAGTATGTGGATAGATTGATATGGAGATATCAAGTCTGACACATGGGTGTGCATTAGGAGTAATGGCATACTGGATTGACCCACGACTAAAAAGGATACATTAGATTATGTGAAGTCACAATCGCTTTTCGTAGTGCTAATATTATTTCAATCCTTGGACTTGAAGTCACTAGATACTCTAGTTGTGAAATATTGTGCTTTGATGTTATCAAACGTTACACCGTAACTGGGTAATCATAAAGGTGGCTATCGGGCGTGATAGGAAGCAAGCTTAGAGATCGTAGTGATGTAGATAGGATTTTTCCCTCCCACATAATGGGGGTAAATATCCACGGCCACTCGAGGGATGAGGCTTATTGAATGTCTGGCCAGACTCAGATAAATTAATATAGAGATATTAATGTTATCTGCAAGTATAAGCATATTCCCAGGATCGAGGAACTATGGATTGGATATACGAGTGTGACTATTTATGTCTCGTGTCCAATCCGGATATGGAGAAAAAGGGATAATGCAATATGACATATTTGGCACAAAGGTTTGTCGGGATCACTGACTATTTCTATTGGTTGGGTGGCATGGATGTGTTGCTAGACACCGCTCCATGTTAGTAATAGTTACTGCCAACTATATAGAAACCTATGGGGTCACACGTCAAATAGAGTAGAGCTAGATTTGGGATTAATTAATATGGATTAATTAATAGAAGGATCAATGTGCAACACCTTGCAAACTTAGTAGGACTAATTTGCAAGGAAGGGAATAGTTCTAGTCCTACTAGAACAAGAAAACTCTAATATGGAAACAACAAGGAGTTGTTGGAGTATATATATAAGAGGCTCTAGCTTCCTTCCCACATGAGTTATTATTAGACATAACATAAAGAGTGGGAGAGAGCAAAAGAGAGAGCAAGACAAAGAGCTAGGGCCGAAACCCTAGCCCCCGTCCGCCCCCTCTACCCGACGGCAAAAAGGTGGCCCCGAGCCCCTTTTGTGCTTTGTTGCCTTTGATCTTCTTCCCTCTTCCTCCGGGTTCAAGCTAGCACTTGTTTGAAGGAAGAATCTAGATCTCACCTCTAGACGTGGATCAACCGTAGAGACGAGGACATCATTCTTCGTGTGATCTCACAAATTAAAAGGTACGCATCTTCTATGACCTTAATCATGTTATGATGTCTCTTCCTGTGATCCTTGGTGGGATTTGAGTAGGATTAATTTTGTTATTCCGATGCGTTACCTACATCAAAACCCAACACTGGTATCAGAGCCACAGTTCGTAGAGCATAACATAATATTATGTGTTTACGATTTCAGTTCATACACCGTATTATTGTTTTTTACGCGAAAATGAAAAAAATTGGCATAGTAGATGCAATATTGAATTTGATTCAATCAAACAAGACCCAATTTAACATTGGATGTTAGAATTGGTGAGTTTAATCACATAGGATGTGAATAATTGGGTTCTTGAAAAATTAGGGTTCATGGGCACATGATTGAAAAGGGGTTTTCAATTATGGAAACAAAGTTATGGAAATAATTCCATAAGGAAACAACCTTGCTTGGGCAACAAGGAAGGAGGAAGGGGACTAGGGCCGAAACCCTAGCCGCCCGCCCCTCCATTGTGCGCCAAGCAAGGCCGCGGGCCTCTAGGCGTGTGGCGGTCCTAGGGTTCGGGCCACTTGTTGGCTTGGGCCCTTAGGACCGTTGTAAAACCCTAGTTACCCAATTTCATTAAAATTAAACAAGCGCGTTAAAAATTGGTTTTAACTGTATTATGTGCTTTATTGCATGGTGGATGGATATGGCCTAGGATTGTGGATGTTTATTGTTTTGTGGTTTGGTTTACGGCCTGCGAGCTGATCAAATTAATGTAATAATTAATTAAGTTTTACGGCCTGCGAGTCGTCTTTTTCTCCTCGACATGTGAGGCTTTTGTTAGTTATTTATTCTAGATGTTAGGCTAGAATTAGAAGTATTTAGATGATAGCCAAGAACATGGAGAAGAAGACCGGAGAACCAAAGGAGCCAAAAGACATCCCTAGGCGCGCAGCTATGGTGGAGCACATAGAGATGGGCTCGGCACTTTAGGGCAATTAGATATTATCATTGTCTTGATAATATCATTAGTCTAGGGGCCATATCCATGCCACGTTTTTTTGTTTTGTGGATGTTTATTATTCATGCCTTGTTATTTATTTTGTGTGTGGCGCTACAAGCAAAACGATAACAAGATAATAATAAACAAGGTTGGTCTTTTATTGTGGATGGCCCAATCCAAATAAGTGGACCATGTTGATAAGATCAACCAAACAACTTAAAAGAAATCGCTCAATTAAATATTGCGTTTTGCCTTCTCTTGTCAAAACACCCTTCATGATCATGGCCTATTAAAATTCGGGCTTGCCAAAGCAAGGCGATTTTAATTTTTCATGATGTGCTGCGGACGACGCAAGCTAGTAATGCGTGTATGTTGAAAACAAGAGGTTGGACGCAACTAGGCAAGAGTCAATTGGATTGATGAGCTTAGAGGCATGACAATTAGGAGTTATCCAATTGGATAAAGAATAAAAGGAATTTATTCACCTAATTGGACCAAGAGTTGCATGGGCTGCAATTGGAATGGTTCCTACCTAAATAACCAATTCTTGGGTGACTTGCCAAAGCAAGCTCAAGAAGAAGTGAAAAAGGGATCTTGGACCCACTAGAAAGTATAAAGATATTTTCCGCTTTAATAGTGAGGGCTATTAATCTGAGAAAAATAGTAGGAGCTATATTTAATGATCTAGCCATTGTTAAATATAGTTAAATTGTTCAAAATACTAAATTGCATATTTCTCGTTTTGTATAATTCCAAATGGCAAACAACAACGCATCGAGTTCATCCCTACGATCTATCCTTGAGAAGGATAAATTGTCTGGAACAAATTTCCTTGACTGGTACAGAAACTTGAGGATTGTCCTCAAGCAAGAAAAGAAGTTGTACGTCTTGGACACTCCAATTCCAGACCCACCACAAGATGAGTCTCTACTAGCGGAAGTAAGGGCACGTCTGAAACATATTGATGATTCTAATGACGTGACTTGCCTCATGCTTTGCACCATGACTGGTGAGCTTCAGAAGCAACACGAGAACATGGAAGCCTATGATATGATCAGACACTTGAAACAATTGTTTCAGGAACAGGCAAGGCATGAGCGCTATGAGGTGTCTAAAGCGTTGTTCAAAAGCAGTCTTGCAGAAGGGAATCCAGTAGGCCCTCATGTACTCCGAATGATCGGGTACATAGAGAACCTTGAGAGACTGGGGTTCCCACTCGGCCAGGACTTGGCGACTGATCTCGTCTTGCAATCGTTGCCTGACAGTTATAATCAGTTCATTATGAACTATAATATGAATGAGATCAACATGTCTTTGCAAGACCTATTGAACATGCTAAAGACAGCTGAGCAAAGCATCAATAAAGGCAAGGGCAAGGCCATAATGATGGTACACAAGAAGAAGGGCAAGTCAGTTGCATCTACTTCAAAAGGAAAACGCAAGAAAGTTGCGAAATCCAAGGATGCCCTGAAGCCTAGTGGAGGCGTGGCTAAAGGTGAATGTCACTACTGCAGCCAGCCGGGTCACTGGAGGAGGAATTTCCCTAAATATCTGGAGGATAAGAAGCTTGGAATAGTGATTCCACCACCACCAGGTATTTATGTTATAGACGTCAATCTCTCTATTTCATCATCCTGGGTATTAGATACCGGATGTGGTTCTCACATTTGTCGTAATGTGCAGGATTTGAAAAGAAGTAGAAGATTGCGAAAAGGGGAGATAGACTTGCGCGTCGGGAATGGAGAAAAGGTTGCTGCATTAGCTGTAGGCGTTTATGAGCTATCTTTGCCTTCTGGACTTATTTTAGAATTAGACAATTGCTTTTATGTGCCTGCTATGAGCAGAAACATTATTTCTGTTTCTTGTTTGGACGAGAAAGGTTTTTCTATTTGAATAAAGGACAAGAGTTGCTCCATTTATTTTGATAGTATGCACTATTGTAGTGCGCATTTGTCTAATGGATTGTATATCCTTGATCTAAATAATCCAATCTATAACATAAATACTAAAAGGATTAAAACTAATGATTTAAATCCTACATATCCACTGTCGTTTAGGCCATATAAATGAGAAACGCATATCTAGACTCCATAAGGATGGACTTCTAGACTCATTTGATTTGGAATCATATGAGACATGTGAATCTTGTTTATTAGGAAAAATGACAAAGTCCCCTTTCAATAAGAAAGGCGAGCGGACTAGTGAGTTATTGGCACTCATACATACTGATGTATGCGGACCATTCCCCACGCCTGCCAGAGGTGGTTATACCTACTTCATCACATTTACTGATGATTTCAGTAGATATGGATTCGTATACCTTATGAAGGCCAAATCTGAATCCTTTGAATTGTTCAAGGAATTCAAGAATGAAGTAGAGAAGCAACTTGGCAAGAGTATTAAGGCTCTACGATCGGATCGTGGAGGAGAATACTTAAGCCAAGAGTTTGATGAGTATCTTAGAGAGTGTGGGATAGTATCCCAGCTCACTCCACCCGGAACACCACAATGGAATGGTGTATCTGAGAGGAGGAATCGCACTCTATTGGATATGGTGCGATCTATGATGTCTCAAACAGATCTTCCGATATCCTTTTTGGGACATGCTCTAATGACGGCAGATTTTACCATTAACCGTGTTCCATCCAAATTCGTCATGACGACGCCATATGAGATATGGACTGGGAGGCGTCCCATAGTGTCGTTTATGATGATTTGGGGCTGCGACGTCTATGTAAAGCGTTTACAAACAGACAAGCTCGGGCCTAAGGCGGATAAGTGTAAGTTTGTGGGATATCCTAAAGAGACTAAAGGATATTATTTCTATAGCCCTACCGAGAACAAAGTGTTTGTTGCTCGGACCGGCGTGTTTCTAGAAAGAGAACTAGTCTCTAAAGAAGCAAGTGGGAGGGTTGTAGAACTTGAAGAAATTCATGAACCACAAACCACTGAACCAATAATGGAACATGAACAGGAACCACAAGAAGTTGTGGAAGAGCATGTTCAGGTAACACAGGAACTCCGTAGATCAGGAAGAGTGCGTCATGAGCCAGAGAGGTATGGACTTCTCGTGACTGAGCCCGATGACGTACCACTCATGGATGATGAGCATGCAAACTATGGAGAAGCCATGAGTGGCCCAGACTCTAAGAAGTGGCTAGAAGACATGAGATCCGAAATGGATTCCATGTACACCAACAAAGTATGGACTTTGGTGGAACCACCGGAAGGGGCTCGACCCATAGGGTGCAAGTGGGTCTTCAAGAAGAAGACCGACATGGATGGCAAGGTAGTTGCCTATAAGGGCCGATTGGTGGCCAAAGGTTATAGACAAATTCATGGTATTCACTATGATGAGACCTTTTCACCAGTCGCCATGACTAAAATTCGAATCTTACTTGCTATTGCAGCATACTACGACTATGAGATTTGGCAAATGGATGTCAAAACAGCGTTCCTTTATGGGAACCTCCTTGAGGATGTGTACATGACACAACCAGAAGGGTTTGAGGATCCAGAGAATGCCAATAAAGTCTGTAAGCTGCAAAGGTCCATTTATGGATTAAAGCAAGCTTCTAGGAGCTGGAATCGACGTTTTGATGACGCGGTCAAAGACTTTGGCTTCATCAAGAACGAAGATGAGCCTTGTGTTTACAAGAAGGTTAGTGGGAGCTCTATAGTATTTCTGGTCTTGTATGTGGATGACATACTAATCATTGGCAATGATATTCCTACTCTACAATCTGTTAAAGATTGGCTAGGAAAGTTCTTTGCGATGAAAGACTTAGGAGACGCGGCCTATATACTGGGTATAAAGATCTATAGAGATAGATCTAAAAGGTTGCTTGGCCTAAGTCAGAGTACATATATTGACAAGGTGTTGAAGAGGTTCAACATGCAAGATTCCAAGAAGGGATTCTTGCCCATGTCACATGGAGTCACTCTTTCCAAGAATTACTGTCCCTCCAACGAGATGGAGAAGGACCGCATGAGCAGGATACCCTATGCTTCGGCCATAGGATCCATCATGTACGCCATGCTATGTACTAGACCAGACGTATCATACGCGTTGAGTATGGTGAGCAGATATCAGTCCAATCCGGGTGAGAGTCACTGGATTGCTGTCAAGAACATCCTAAAGTACTTGAGAAGAACTAAGGATGTATTCTTGATATTTGGAGGTATGGAAGAGCTAAGTGTAAAGGGTTACACTGACGCAAGCTTCCAAACCGACAAGGATGATTACAGATCGCAGTCTGGATACGTGTTTCGCCTGAATGGAGGAGCTGTCAGCTGGAAGAGTTCCAAGCAAGGCACAGTTGCTGATTCTACAACAGAAGGTGAGTACATTGCTGCTGCGGAAGCAGCAAAAGAGGCAGTATGCATAAAGAAGTTTATCGCTGAGCTCGGTGTGGTCCCTAGCATAGTGGATCCCATAGAGTTGTACTGTGACAACTCTGGGGCAATCGCACAGGCAAAGGAACCAAGATCGCACCAAAAGTCAAAGCATGTCCTTAGGAGATTCCATCTCATTCGTGATATGATCGATTGAGGAGATGTGAAGATGTGCAAGATTCCGACGGATGACAACGTGTCAGATCCGCTCACGAAACCTCTTGCACCGCGAAAGCATGAGAGGCACGCCAGATCTATAGGCATACGAGATGCGCCAGATTGGCTCTAGTGCAAGTGGGAGACTGTTGGAATAGATGCCCTAGAGGCAATCGTAGATTTAGTATGAACAATGTTTTGGCTAGAATATTCATTTATTATTTATGGCGATATTTAATATAATGAAGTCCTTAGATAAATTGTGTTATTTATCTTATATATCCCTAGTCCATTATATTGATTAATAGGACGATCAAATATAGACTAGTATGTGGATAGATTTATATGGAGATATCAAGTCTGACACATGGGTGTGCATTAGGAGTAATGGCATACTGGATTGACCCACGACGAAAAGGATACATTAGATTATGTGAAGTCACAATCGCTTTTCGTAGTGCTAATATTATTGCAATCCTTGGACTTGAAGTCACTAGATAATCTAGTTGTGAAATATTGCGCTTTGATGTTATCAAACGTTACACCGTAACTGGGTAATCATAAAGGTGGATATCGGGCGTCATAGGAAGCAAGCTTAGAGATCATAGTGATGTAGATAGGATTTTTCCCTCCCACATAATGGGGGTAAATATCCACGGCCACTCGAGGGATGAGTCTTATTGAATGTCTGGCCAGACTCAGATAAATAATGTTATCTGCAAGTATAAGCATATTCCCAGGATCGAGGAACTATGGATTGGATAAAGAGTGTGACTATTTATGTCTCGTTTCCAATCCGGATATGGAGACAAAGGGATAATGCAATATGACATATTTGGCACAAAGGTTTGTCGGGATCACTGACTATTTCTATTGGTTGGGTGGCATGGATGTGTTGCTAGACTCCGCTCCATGTTAGTAATAGTTACTACCAACTATGTAGAAACCTATGGGGTCACACGTCAAATAGAGTAGAGCTAGATTTGGGATTAATTAATATGGATTAATTAATAGAAGGATCATTGTGCAACACCTTGCAAACTTAGTAGGACTAATTTGCAAGGAAGGGAATAGTTCTAGTCCTACTAGAACAAGAAAACTCTAATATGGAAACAACAAGGAGTTGTTGGAGTATATATATAAGAGGCTCTAGCTTCCTTCCCACATGAGTTATTATTAGACATAACATAAAGAGTGGGAGAGAGCAAAAGAGAGAGAAAGACAAAGAGCTAGGGCCGAAACCCTAGCCCCCGTTTGCCCCCTCTACCTGACGGCAAAAAGGTGGCCCCGAGCCCCTTTTGTGCTTTGTTTCCTTTGATCTTCTTCCCTCTTCCTCCGGGTTCAAGCTAGAACTTGTTTGAAGGAAGAATCTAGATCTCACCTCTAGACGTGGATCAACCGTAGAGACGAGGACATCATTCTTCGTATGATCTCACAAATTAAAAGGTACACATCTTCTATGACCTTAATCACGCTATGATGTCTCTTCCTGTGATCCTTGGTGGGCTTTGAGTAGGATTAATTTTGTTATTCCGCTGCGTTACCTACATCAAAACCCAACACTTCACACTTTGTTTTAAAACCACTCTTTTGAAAAAAGTTTTCGTACTCTATTCAACCCCCTCCCCCCTTCTATAGTATTTGATCATGCATTACATACATACATACTGTCTTTCAATTGGTATCAGCGCTTCTATCACTGCATAGATCTAGGAAGCTGGTGATCAGGAGTATTGTAGGTGATGGTGGTTTCTGACATGGAAGAGCTGTTATAGGCTTACTTTGTTTTATGGAGATAACTTTGTACGTTGGAAAGCCTTGATGAAGATGTTCATCATTGATCAGGACATTGAACTTTGGTCTACTATCCAGAATGGACCTCATATTTTGTACGCAGAAAAAGACTGAATTAGAACTCCCAAATCTGAAGATTCTCTCTATCTCTACTTTGAATTAGAACAGCTTTCTAAAATTTACAGAGCTATGAATCTCTGATATTGTTCTTTGAGTGCAGATGATTTCAACAGGTATCCACATGCAAGACTGCTAAGGATATATGGGATAAATCGGTGGTTACTTTTGAAGGAACCAGCCAAGTGTAGCAAACTAAGATCAATATCTTCCTTAGACAATATGAGCTATTCAAGATGAATGGAGATGAATCCATCAAAGACATGTTTCACTACAACAAATACTGCCTCCGTTGACAGCAAAAGTTGTCAGCAGATAGCCTCAACTTGTCGGCAGATATTCTACCGACAGAAAATTGTTTATCGCTCTGTAGTCACTACAACTTTATCGTTAAGAGTAATAGCCGACAAGCCTTTTGTTTTTCGGCAGAAAGAGTAAGCATCTACATAAATTTTGTAGTTAGATAGATGACATCTGAAATCCTCACTAGAAGAGAAGTTTGTCGGTACTTCATATTTTTTGTGACGTTCGTGCTTGTCACCTTTGTAACATCTTAATAAAAAAAAGAACTTCTAAAGACCATCCAAACAGGCTGAAAGCCTTACATAAACAAGATGCCATAAATTGGCATTTCACATAAGAAACAAGTTGGCTACGTACTGTTTGCATTCAGAAATATGTCATAACTTGGCATTTCCGAAATAAAACTAGATAAAACTTGGCATCATATGTACCCAGTTCCAAAACTACAAAGTCACAGCGAATTCGAGCTAGTCTAATTTAACCATCCCAGTTCAAAAACTCCCAAGTCATAAATAACAAATTCTAGTCTAGTTAACAAAATATATAATAGAGGTAGTAGACCGAGTGGATCCTTAATTCCATGGCATGAACTATATATCGTACTCCATTCACGAACACCTGGCCCAAAAAGCTAACGTACTCCATTCACGAACCCCTGCAAATATTCATACATAAAGTCACTGTCTACTTGATTCCTAAAGACACTATACATAATTGATTAAATATTTTAAGTTCATAAACTGGTTTAAGCATTTAGATAAAGGATGGAGGATATAGTACCATTGAATAGAACGATCTCTGGACGGCAAGTGCTTTCCAAATAGCAAATTCAAACTGCGTAAGAAAAGATACATAATTTGAAATGATTAGGGAAGGATTCCACATCTGGGAATTGACCCAAACATTCCAATATTTGGGTTTGATAGCTAAATTAAGCCGAAAGCAACAATCCTTTGCAATTTACTCACAGCAAACACTTTCAAAATTATGAAATGTAATGTCTGAGCAAACCCAGAGCATATCAAAGAGTCAACTAACAGATTTTGCCAAAACTGAGTTTAGTCAACTTCACTTAAGTTAATCAGCTCTAAACTCTAGTAATCTGAATCAAGCCTCTGCAGATGCCTGAAATCCTATTCAATTTAACTGAATCCCATTGCCATTCACCAGATACTTGAACGAGAGAAATAGGAAAGGAATCCTATTCAACTTCAAAACCACTCATATGCATAGTACCACAATACTATTCAATGTTAAAATTACTAAGATAACAATATTCATATCGGGATAATAATATGAAATTCGAAGAACATGAAGCATCATTTGGGACATTTTCATCTCGAACAGCAAGTCACATGTCCACCGACGTATAATTATACAACCTCAAATGCATAAGAGCAAAAGAAATAAATTGCTAACTAAAACGGGTGAACCGTGATTCCCGACATTATGTTAACAAGTACTAACAAACTGCTACATGGGGCATTCCACACAAAGCAAAAACAGTGCTCCAAAACAGAGTAACACAAAAACATTTGAATTCGAGCTCTCTCTCTCTCCCTTGGTTGTCCTTGGCTCCGCAGCAGCTCAGAACGAGATCGGATTCACCAAGAACAACCCAGCAAGTAGCAGAACCGAGAGAGAGGAGAGAGAGGCAGAGCTTCCGCCGTCCAAAACAGGGGTCGAGAGAAGAGAAGAGAGCTTTGATTTATATAGGCATTGGGTATTCATTTTGTGGCCTCCAAGAGATGATCTCTGCCCTCCAATTGATTCGTTGATTTACAACAGCTCTCAAGAACCCTAGGTGATTTAGGGCTTTCTAGTTCGTTCATCTTTGGGCCGAATTGAGGGAAGAGGGAGGTTGAGGTTGGGCTGGGGAGCGTTTTGGGACCGAGGTCGTGCGATTTGGTGGCGATTTGGGGGTCCAACGGGGCTGGGGAGAAGCTTCGTCGAAGCTTTGATAAAGAACCATGGCTTCAGGGCGTCTGGTTTCGGGGAAAGAGAAGATACCGAGGGAGAAGACGCGTGAAGGAGGTGTTGTTTTGCCTTTATTTCACCCGGCTCCCCCGTTGCTTGCTGAAACCTTTTAAAACACCCCCGTTCCTTCTTCAAAAGGTTTAGAAAATAGCAAAAACACCCCAAGTCCGTTAAAAATCATTCATAGCAACCCTTTTTAACTTTAGAAAATGTCACTTAGCACCCCATTCCGTTAGTTTCTTCTCTATTTTGCCCTCCTCTTCAACCTTTGACTCTCTTTTTGGCCTCTTTTCTTCTAAATCTTCAATAACGGCCCCATATTCTTCTCTTGTCTTCTCGAATAGGTCTTCAAATCTTCACTAATCTTCCAATCAAGCGCTCTAAGTTTCTTTATGTCATCGTTTGTCCCTCCTAGGCTAGTCTCTTGCATTCCAAATCACGATTTTACCTACAAAATGAGAGAAAACAACCAAAGCTACGAAAACAAGCATAAGTATAGAAAGAGAGATAAAATAACTAAATTACACATATTAGCAAGTTATGAAGAGTTCATTAACATACTAAAACATGCAATTTTATGTCGTTAACACACCCCCCAACTAGCCTTTTGCTCGTCCTCGAGCAAAGAGAGCGATATTTAAACCTTTTTTTTAAGAACCAATCATGAGAGACACACACTCAACTAGACAAGGCTTGACTCAATTCTAAACTAGACTCAAATATTTACAAAAACGCACACACACATTATCTATCCTAAGTGAGAACTCAAAGAAATAAAATACTAAGAGTTACTAGCTAATTTTAATTAATAATATTTTTATTCTTTTTTTTGTTGGGGAAACTAAGAATGCACAAATTTCTCCTCAAATAAATTCTCAAAGTCCAAGAAGATCAAGAAAGAAGCCTATGGACGTCTAAGCATATACTCATACAAATGCGGGCGGTGTTTGGTAGAAGGTGACTCATGCGAACCACAAAACTTGTTAAATAAAGTCCAATTTGCGAGAAAGTTTGCCTTCAAAAATAAGGATCACATGAAACTAGACATTCACATACTTATTCAAAAGCACCCATGTAGGATGGACTTCCAAAGCTTTGAACAAAAATTTTTAAGAAGGGAAGATGTGGTTGTGGGCTTGTATGATCCTTTTGTGAATTTTTGGTAGATGGTGCGATCTATCATGATTTCTTTTTCTTTTTTTTTCTCTTTTTTTTTTAACCTCAAATCCAAGGTTCTCCAAGACCCACAACAAAATAGAGGAATATAAAGCGAGTGGGCTTTTTAAGCTAAACCAAGGGAGCTATCTAGGTGCTGACGTAACATTATCCCCGGACACCCCTCTATTTCTTAGACATCGCATTGGGTGTCATTGGTAACCACCACTCCAATGGGCTACAAGTTTCCACCGCAAAAACGAATAGAGAAAAATCTTTTTGTGAAGTTCAAATAGCTTCAAAATTACCCTTTATCAAAAGTAAAAGACGTCAAAGTTTATGTGATCAACTTAGCTTGAAGGACTTAAACATGAAACGTAAATTTAGTGTGTCGCTTTGTGAGAACGCATGATGTCGCGGAATGTGGGATATTGGTGTAGATGTATTGAGTATAAGCAAAGAATTCCTTTGTAAAATAAAAATAAAAATAACATGGACTAAGAGATTTCATTATTTGAAAACATCTAGCTTCCTAAAATTCCCCCTTTTCATTTTTCTCATTTTTTTCTTTTTAATTTTCAATTTTTTTTTTCTTTTTTTCAAAATAAGTGACTCAACTATAACTTCCTAAGACTCAATAAAGCTATCAAATAAGAAAATAAAATCTAGACTCAAGATGAAAGGTGAAAATAAAACTACCAAAGAAAGAAGAATAAAAAATATCTATGGTTTGACACGGGGAAAGAGTGATGCTTCTCATGAATGGTTCACACACTTTTTAATTTTTCAATTTTTTTCATTTTTTTTTTTTTTGTATTTTCATTTTTTTCATTTTTTTGTATTTTTCATGTAAATCACTAATAAAGAAAAAGCATGCTTGTAACCATTTATGCAAGAAATAAAATCTACTCCACCCCCAACTAAAATATCACATTGTCCTCAATGTGTTGGAACAATGGAAGAACAAACAAATTCATATAAGAGATAAGGGATAGATAGACCTCATTTTAGCTTTCTTGGCCACCAAGCACAAGTCCTCCTCTAAGAGCAACCTACAAAATGTAAATAGAGAAAAACAATGCAAGAAATAGTGATAAACTAATTTATTTATGTACAAGACGTGACTTCTAAATGGGACAAGTCAATTCATGGAACTTTTAATTTCTTGTAGTCTAGGCAAGCTTGCCTATGACTATGAGCTCGAGTAGGGTCAAGGCAACCCTCTTTCATTCTTTGCATTCTCAATTTTCCTTTCACTTTCTCTAATATCTCAAGCACAAAAATTGGGAAACTAATACCCGGATCAAGTAAATCAAAATGTAAGGATTTGAGTGTTCCCTTCTTAATGAAAGTAGCACTCTCTTGTTTTCCAAATAAATTCTTCAAAATGCTCATTGCAAAGAAAGTGCAAGAGACATCACACATTTTGATAGAAAAACTTGACTCATCTTGGGAATTTAAAATGAGAGAATTGTCATGAGAGAATTCAAGAGGAGGATCTTTACCACTAGTTAACATAATACCTTCAATGAGAAGAACATTTTCACTACAAAATTCTAGCTTATGATCCTTTTCCAAAATATGAACACAAAAATTCTCACTCTTTAATTTCACACTTTCATCCAAGATTCTTCCCCACTTTCCTTTCACAACATGAAATTTATTTTCATCAATCAATAGGGGAAATATGAAAGAAGACTTCAAAATTTTCGCAACCAACACTTGAACCCCCCAACTTACTTGAAAGTCCATCCACAATCTCTAGTGGTGGGGGTTCTCCTTGAATGTCCTCTAAGTCATCACAAAACAAGCTATGGTCACTAGCCATGCAAACGAGACTATCATCAACCCCCAAACATGCATCTTTCAATTCTAAATGAGGGGTTTTCAAATCATAAGTAGGAGGTTCCCTTACTAAGGAAGATAACTCCATTTTCTCATGTAAATCAATATCACTACAAGAATGCTCATGAGTAGATTCTATAGGAGGCTTCACAAGTTCAAGTTTACTAACAAGATTAACCCAATCATCCACATTAAATTCCTCACTCATGAGCAATGATGAGAAAATGCTATTTTCTTCACATAAAAATTCCAAATCTTGCACAATAAGATCATCTATTTCATTGGAACATGTAGTAGGATCCTCAATAACTTCAACATAAGAATCAATCCAACTAATCTCACATATGTCATCATCATCTTTTGATTGATTACTTGTGTTGAAGATATTAAGTTACAACGTCATATTTCCAAATGTAATGTTCATCACACCATTCCTACAATTTATAATTGCATTAGAAGTAGCAAGAAAGGGTCTTCCTAGAATGATAGGAATGGGAGATGTGCCACTAGACAAAGGGGTAGTGTCTAAAACTATGAAATCCACCGGAAAATAGCATTGGTTCACTTGAACCAACAAATCCTCAATGACGCCTCTAGGAACTCTAGTGGACCTATCCGCTAATTGAAGAGTCACTCTTGTGGGTTTCAACTCACCCAACTCCAACTTCTCATACACCGAGTATGGAAGAAGGTTTACACTTGCACCCAAATCTAGCAAGGCATTAGCAATCTTATGACTCCCAATTGTGCAAGTGATGGTTGGTGAACCCGGATCTCTATATTTTGGAGGGAGGTTATGTTGGAGAATTGAGCTCACTTGCTCGGTGAGAAATGCCTTATTTCTCACTTGAAGAGTTCTCTTGAAAGTGCATAAATCCTTGAGAAACTTGGCATAAGCCGGAATTTGCTTTATAGCATCCAAGAGAGGGATGTTTATCTTAACATTTTGAAATGTCTCAAGGATGTCTTGGTGACTTGCTTTCATCTTATTGGCCACTAGCCTTTGGGGAAATGGTGGAACAATCCTAATTTCTTCATTATCATCAACCACTTGTTTCCCTTTATCAAGATTCTCCTTAGACTCTTGCAAGTCATCAAATCTCTCTTGATCATCACTCTTCTCACACTCCTCTTCTTCCTCATTTTTATGGGACTCCCCACTTGGAAGTCCCTTGTCAACAACCTTCCCATTTCTTAAAACGGTGATGGTCTTAGCATGCTCCACATGGTTGAAGCTTTGGCCCCTTGGGTTTTGTTGAGATTGAGATAGGAATTTTCCCTTCTCTTGAGCATTTATGGTAGACTCCAACCTAGCTAACGCATTTTTCAACTCTTGGTTGGAGTTTCTCAACTCATGGTTGGTTTGGTTTTGGGAAAACATAAATTTCTCAAATGTCTCATCTATACTCCTTTTGTTAGGAGGAACATAAGTGGAGCTTGAGGGGTTTACTTGGGTATCTTGGTCTTGCCTCCATGAGAAATTTGGGTGATTCCTCCAATTGGAGTTGTATGTCTCCGAGTAGGGTGAGTTATTGTAGGGCTTCCTATAATTGTTAGAATTTAACATATTCACTTGCTTACCCATGAGCTCTTGGGCTCTTAGAAAATCGGGACATTTGCTCAACTCATGAGAGTTATCACTACAAAATGAGCATAATGCCTCTCTCTTAGCCTTAAGTTGATACATGGTACCTTTAGGCTTAGAGTTAGCATCCTTAGAAGGCTCATTGATGTCCCAAGATTGGACTTTCTCACAAATTTCATCTAAACAATCCCACCCCTCGTCTTCACCTTTAGTAAAGAATTCTCCCCCACTAATGGATTCAATTGTGTGCTTATGGTCACATGACAAACCATCATAAAAGGAGCTAATCAATCTCCACGTCTCAAATCCATGGTGAGGGCAAGCAATGAGGAGATCCTTGCCTCTCCCTCCTTAGCACAAAAAGTAACAATTTGCCTTTTTATGGCATTTGTTTTTTAAGTAGGGAAAAATTTCTTAAGAAACTCTTTCTCTAACTCTTCCCATGTGCCTATGGTCCTAGGTCTCAAGGAGTGAAGCCATGCTTTGGCTTTGTCCTTTAAAGAGAAAGGAAACAATCTAAGCCTTATAGTGTTACTAGAGACACCATTCCAATTAACCGTTGAGACAATATCATTGAAATCCTTAAGATGAGAGTAAGCACTCTCGGACTCTAGGCCATGAAACTTGGGAAGAAGTTGAATTGTGCCCGGTTTGACATCAAAGTTTCTTTCATTTAATGGAAACACAAAGCAAGATGGTGAACTTTGTCGAGATGGATTCATCAAATCTCTAAGTGAGCGAAATGGCATCATCTCATTGTTGCTACTATGCCCATCCTCTCCATCCATGATTTCAAAGCTATTAAGAGAGCTAGAATCGTTGGATTGGGCTAAACTACTACTACCACTAGTAGGAGTATTTTCACTAAAGGGATTTCTACCCTCTTCTTCAAATAAAGTGCGATGCAATCTATGAGTACTATCACGTTGCCACACACTCATGCAACCCAAGCTCAAATAAAGTTCAAGAGGGTTGCCTAACACAAGCTAGGAGTATGTTTTTGTGATTTTTTACTTTTCGCTTTTTTTTTTGTTCCAAAGTTCAAAAATGAACCCGGAATTTTTCTTCAAGCGTATCTAAAAATAAAAACAAGCAAAACATGAAAGTAACTAAAGAGTGAGTCTCTTAGCTCCAATCCCCGGCAACGGCTCCAAAAACTTGTTCGATGTCGATAATCCCAAGTATAGGATATCGCTACAAGTAGTACCCGAGTAAGAACGGGGTCGATTTCAACAAGGATTGGGAAAGAGATTAAACACTCTAAGATAACTAGCAAACTACTAAGCAACCAACGAAATTGACAAAACGAGTTTCTCAAAGATTTTAGTGCTAGCCAAGCTTTGAAATCCACCACTCAAGTGATGGAGCAAGGATTTGTGTGAAACAATTCAAAGAAACTTAGTAAACAACTAGGCAATTAAAAAGATGTTGCTAAAGAGTTTGTAGAACTAGTAAGAGAAAAGTTGGATCAATTGGATCTCCTAGTGATTCATGTAACCCGATTTCAACAACCAACTCATTTGCTTGAGAGTTAAATCCATGAGTTCAAATGGAGAAATCCAAATCAATGTTGCCTCAAGCATTGAGTATGCCTATTTCGATTGAAATCCACATACTCAATCAAGCCACAATAGTGATTCCTATTTCAACTCATAGAACTCAAGAATTCAATCTCTCAAAAAACAAAACACAAAGCACAAACATATTCGAGTTTCAAGAATCAACTAGGATCACCAATCAATCCAACAACACAATTAGCTACTCATGTTTGAGAGTGCAACACAAGAGATATCAAATATCTTCAAAGATAACTTCACTATATTCATACTCAAGTTCAATAACTACACAATATAATCTTCAATTTCAACCCAACAACTTGATTTCAACTACTACGATTTGATCCAATACTTCAACAGCAACTAACAATCTCATAAAATGAATCTAACAGTACCCAAGAACAAAGCAAAAACAGTGCTCCAAAACAGAGTAACACAAAAACAGTTTGAATTCGAGCTCTCTCTCTCTCTCCCTTGGTTGTCCTTGGCTCCGCAGCAGCTCAGAAAGAGCTCGGATTCACCAAGAACAACCCAGCAAGTAGCAGAACCGAGAGAGAGGAGAGAGAGGCAGAGCTTCCGCCGTCCAAAACAGGGGTCGAGAGAAGAGAAGAGAGCTTTGATTTATATAGGCATTGGGTATTCATTTCGTGGCCTCCAAGAGATGATCTCCGCCCTCCAATTGATCTAAGAGACCCTCCTTCGTTGATTTACAGCAGCTCTCAAGAACCCTAGGTGATTTAGGGCTTTCTAGTTCGTTCATCTTTGGACCGAATTGAGGGAAGAGGGAGGTTGAGGTTGGGCTGGGGAGCGTTTTGGGACCGAGGTCGTGCGATTTGGTGGCGATTTGGGGGTCCAACGGGGCTGGGGAGAAGCTTCGTCGAAGCTTTGATGAAGAACCATGGCTTCTGGGCGTCTGGTGTCGGGGAGAGAGAAGATACCGAGGGAGAAGACGCGTGAAGGAGGTGTTGTTTTGCCTTTATTTCACCCGGCTCCCCCGTTGCTTGCTGAAACCTTTTAAAACACCCCCGTTCCTTCTTCAAAAGGTTTGGAAAATAGCAAAAACACCCCAACTCCGTTAAAAATCATTCATAGCAACCCTTTTTAACTTTAGAAAATGTCACTTAGCACCCCATTCCGTTAGTTTCTTCTCTATTTTTCCCTCCTCTTCAACTTTTGACTCTCTTTTTGGCCTCTTTTCTTCTAAATCTTCAATAACGGCCCCATATTCTTCTCTTGTCTTCTCGAATAGGTCTTCAAGTCTTGACTAATCTTCCAATCAAGCGCTCTAAGTTTCTTTAATTCATCGTTTGGCCCTCCTAGGCTAGTCTCTTGCATTCCAAATCACGATTTTACCTACAAAATGAAAGAAAACAAGCATAAGTCTAGAAAGAGAGATAAAATAACTAAATTACACATATTATCAAGTTATGAATAGTTCATTAACATACTAAAACATGCAATTTTATGTCGTTAAAAGGGATCTTCTTATACGGCTTCGAGATTCTATGATCTGTATTGAGTATACACAAAAAATCACATTAGACAGTTCAAATTTACCATTAATAGTTCTTCTACGTCTAAATTAAATAGTACCACATCATTGTCAACCGGATTTGTTTGTGTACTGCCAACAGTAGTACTTGACTGGTTCAGAGCATGTTCCACTGCAAACTGGTACTGCTTGTCCTCATCGGGTGCACTGACTTTCTGATTGTAAAGCCGGTCCAACCTCGTTAACTGCTGCATTGTCGGACTCTATTCCCATGGTTGCCTTCTGATTGTGAGAGGTAACTGATTGTCGTTCATTTTTCTTGTTTTTATGTTTATTCCCGGAGGACAATCCTGCGTGAATATAATAGAAATGAAACTAAGAATCGACGGAAAAGCCAAACTGGGTGTTTCCATTTTTCAAATAAGTGATTACGTATGAGGGAGTTAAGAGAATAATACAAAGCGTACAACCATTCCCAGCCAACCATCCTTGGGGGAGTCAAACAGATTTGCTAACTCTTTTCCGCAATTGTGAACCCGTTGATCCTACAGAATAATGCACAGTGTAATCTCAACAAGTTATGTTAAGCGTTATGAATAATGACAAATGAAATTTAATCGGCGTCATTACAAATTTATACCCTTGGTGTTGCAGTCTCTGGTATTTTCTCCGAATACTCCGCTGCCAGTGGGCATAGATGACTCCTGTTGGGATATTAGTCAGTGACCTGGTAGTGGTGACTCGAGAGAATATTGTTGCACCACTGGACGTGGTAGTATTCTGTGTAATGGAAAATAGAGACTTAATTCACCAAACTTCAACATACTAATAAAATTATGTAGTTAACTACAAGTTAAACTTTTAAAAACCACAGAAAGCAAAATAAAGAAAACGAAGGAGAATCGAGAAGTTGTTTGTTTTATACATTAGTAAAGATTATGAGCCTTACCTCCACAATAGTCTTCTTTCGAGCAGAAATCGGTCCACTTATGTCGTTGGTGGACTTGGAAGGAGTTAACCGGAGCGACCGTCTTACCTTTCCGTATGTCTCCATAGCCTACAATAAAGTACAAATCAAAGTGTACAAACAGGCCACACAACATTAATGTTTTATTCATCTCAAAAATTATGAATATGTATATAGTACCCAACCAACACAAAAACCATGATAACTTTATGAAATAAACTTAGAGAACGACATTAACATTTTATTCATTAAAAAATTTATGAAATTGCTAAGACGAATAAATTATTAATGAAACATGTGAAGTCAAACGCAAGTAATGGAAAAATCCAATAAATCGTAATCTCCCAAATGTATCGTAATCGTCGTCGTCGTCGTCATCATCATCATCATCATCATCGTTCCTGTCGCTCAAACTTTAGTAACCGTCGTCACCAAAAATATGTTATTCCTCACTTTCATAGTCATCGTCTTCTCCATCTACGTCAACAGTTTCATTAATAGCAACTTCATCATCAACCTCAACCATATCATTAATGCCGCTAGTAAATGGTTGCTGATATCCATGTACATCAACAGTTTCATTAATAGCAATTTCTTTGTATCCTATGAACTATCTTGTAGTTTTTACCCAAAATAATATCAGGGACATAGAAGACTTGTTGAGCCTGTGACGCTAGTATATAGGGATCGTTTTTATACCATGACCGACTGATGTTGACGCTTGTGAAGTACTTATCTTTCCTAATCCCTGTCTTCGTGTCTCATGCATTAAACCAATTGAACTTAAAGAGAAAAACACGATTCCCACCTAAATAATTTAGCTCAATGATATATGTTAAAACACCAAAAAAATCAGTTTCTATGCCCTTATGGTCGGCTCGGATAAGAACACCACAGTTCGGCGTCACGCGATTTTCATCGCGTTCAGTAGTGTGGAATCTCATTCCATTAATAAATCATCCCTTGTACCGGTTAATACGTTTATCAGGGCCACATGAAAGCAAATACAAGTCATCAGTTGCCTCTGCGGACTTGTCAATGTGCTTTCGAACCATCTGAGGGAACGAATAAACATTTCAGAACCTATTCACTACAAATTCCAAAATACAAAACTGAGTTGTATTCGACAAGTGCTCTTACAAGATTCTTAAACCAACCATCAAACTCATTCTGGTGTGTTTGATCCACATCTGTGGAGTCGCTCAACTCAATTTCTTCACGATGCTTACTGTGACCAGATTCAAATGTCAATTCTTTTTTTGACAATTTATTTATGTTTTCACCAAGGTATTGAAGTAGTATCAATAAATATACTTACTTTAAATATGGATTAGTTTCTTCGCAGTTGTGTAATATAAACCATCGAACTTTATCATATTCTGCAGGTGACATAACTTCATTTTGCAAGGCATTCAAAAGCCGAGCAGGACGAGAAAATACAAACAATGTATTCATTTGCCTGCTACTAACTCCTTCATGGTTTCTCTCTTCCCGATTATATCTTGTTTCAACACCATGGAGATAATCAAACAAAAATTTAGACATTCATTATCGATGTAGGCCTCGAAAATTGAACATTCGGGTCGAGCTTTATTTCTCACGTATTGTTTGAGTGTATAAAGAAACATGTTTATGTAAAGATATATATGATAATGATAAATGAAGTTGATGAGAGACTAAAAACTTAAAAACCTAAAAACTATAAAAAAGCATTACCTTTCAATGGGAGACATCCAGCAATATTGAACTGGACCCCCATACATTGCCTCTCGAGGAAGGTGGATTGGAAAATGCATCATAACATCCCAAAACGATGAAGGAAATATCAACTCCAACTTACAAAGTATCAACACAATATCTCTTTCTAATCTCCCCAAGCACTCCACCGTTAAATTTCTTGAAGACAGCTCGTTAAAGAACATACTCAATCCAGTTAATGCTTCACAAACTTGTTTGCTCATGTTCCCACGTATAGCAAGGGGGAGAAACTGTTGTAAAAGTACATGATAATCATGGCTTTTCATGCCAATTATCTTGTTATCGTTGCTACTGACACAACGAGATATATTTGAAGCATAACCGTCGGGAAATCTAATGCATTTTAACCATTCAAAAATGATTTTCCTTCTTGCTGCATCCAGACTATAGGGTGCTGGAGGAATCAAACCATTATTTTGTATGTGTAGATCTTTCCTAATACCCAGAACCTCCAAATCCAAACGCGCATTACGATGATCTTTTTTTTCCCTTCAATATTCATCAAAGTCCCAATCACTCTTTCACAAACGTTTTTCTCTACGTGCATGACATCCAAGTTATGTCTGAGTTGATGTTTCCGCCAATAAGTTAATTCGAAAAACATATTTTTTTTCGCCGAGTTTAATTCGGGCTCACTGCGCTTTCTCTTCTTATCAGTTACAGTCTTTCCCTTCTTCTTAATTAAAGTCTTTCCGAACTTTAAATCTGAAGGAATTGACTTTAACTGATGAAGAACATCATCTCCAGATAACTCCTTCAGTTTTGGTTTAGCCTCAAATTTACCATTAAATTTTTTATTTCTTCGCCATGGGTGATTTAAGTGGTAAGAACCTGTGATGACCCATATAAGCCTGTTTCTTACTATGCTTTAATCTAATATGGTGAGTTTCCTTGTTACACGGTGGACACGCTAGTTTCCATTTTGTACTCCATCGGGACAACATACCATATGCAGGGAAATCATTTATGGTCCACATGAGTGCAGCGTGCAACTTAAATGTTTCACCAGAATAAGCATCGTAAGTTTCAACACCATGTTCCAAAAAATCTTTCAGGTCATCAATTAATGGACGCAAGAAAACATCAATGTCATTTCCCGGTGATTTTGCGCCAGGTATTAATAAAGGCATCATAATTAAATGGATCTTTCATAACTTGCGTAGGACCCACATTGTATACAGTAAAAGCTACAGGCCACGTACTGTAAGTATTACTCATATTACTGAAAGGATTAAATCCATCACTGGCTAATCCCAATCGAATATTACGAGGATCTTGAGCAAACCATTCACGTTCTTTGTCAAAATCTTGCCTTTTCTTAGCATCAGCGGGGTGTCCAATGACATTGCTGTCTTGAACACACTGCTCGTTGTGCCATCGCATATCCTTGGCAATAGATTTTGACATGAAAATTTTTTGAAGCCCAGGTTTCAGAGGGAAATATCTAAGAACCTTTCGAGGAATTCGTCTTGTGGTATCGCGAGACATCTGTTGATACCTTGAAAATATTCACATCTCCTCTATCAACAATTTGATTGAGATTGAATATTCTGAGTAAATGCATCTTATGTATTAATTTACTCAGTCCTCTATGTTAGAATCAGTGACTGAATCTTGCCCGGAACCTTTCCAGCTCACAGTCGCTCCCGCTAGGGCATAACTTAAAACTCGACTTATAATCTGTATCTTCTCTGTCAGATTTGAAGTTCGCATCACTGTAACCCCTTACAGTAAACTCTTCATATCCTCCATTTATCAAAAATTCATCCTTTAGTTCTTCTCAAGTACTTAAGGATAATCTTGATAATTATCCATGGACGCTCACTTGGATTTGACTGGTATCTTTGTGTCATGCCATATGACACATCTAGCCTAGTACATTCCATGGTGTATCTCGTGAATCTAATTCATACGGTCCATTCCCAATCTAATTGGAAAGTCAATTAGCCTTCCAGTGACTAATTCCATGGGACATGGGTAAGAATCAATATTCTTTTCACGTTGAACCATTTCAACGCCTTTGTCAATTTATGTACTATGACCTAAGCTATACAAACATCTTGATCTACCTCAATAGATCCTCACAAGTTGCTTCGCTTAAGTCTATCATTAGAAAGTCAACTCCCTAGTCAATCTACGTAAGAATGTCAAGTAGGGGCAACATTCCTAATGATTAAGTATGTCTCCACATACAAGACCAGAAAAATAACTGTGCTCCCACTAACCTTCTTGTAAACACAAGTATCATCTTCAATTTTGATGGAATCAAACTCCTTTGATTGCATCATCAATTCGAAGAGTCCAAATCCTAGAAGCTTGATCCAATCTATAAATAGATTGCTACAAGCAAGATGCGAATGGATTTAAGCATCACAACTGGGAAAGGTTTCGTCATAGTCTATACTATGAACTCACAGGAAATCCTTACCCAACCAATTGTCCCTTAAAGGTAATCATATTAACATCCATGTTGGTTTCCTCATAACCCACTTGCACCATTCAGGTGGTTCCATCAAAGTCCATACTTTGTTGGCATACATGGATTCCATTTTGCATCTCATGGCTCCAAGCCATTTCTGTGAGTATGGCCCACATGTGGCCATCTAATAGGTTGTAGGCTCATCTTGATGAGCAATATACCGCGGGTTATGAGAAATCCTTATTTCTCTAGTCCCTCGATATATCCTACCTGACCCACGAGGTTCTTGTGTTTTCTGAGTAGGTTACTCCACAACACCTTGTGATCCTGCTCATGTTCCATCAAAAGGATCAACGTTTTGTTGTGGTTCTTGAACTTCTTCAAGTTCTACTGTCCTCCCGGTGTTTCTTTTAGATACAATCTCTACCTTAGAAACATTGTGGTTCGAGCAACAAACAGTTTGTTCTCGATTGGGTTGTAGAAATAATATTCTTTTCAGGATATCCCACAAAATATTTATCCGACTTGGGTTCAAGTTTATTTTGTAAACTATTTTATATAAACGTCATAACCCCAAATCTTTATGAATGACATACTAGGACACTTCCTAGTCCATATCTCATATGGCATTATTCATATTCCGTTTTTGATGGAACACGGTTAAGGGCGAAATTTGCTGTAATTAGAACATAGCCCCAAAAGTAAACTGGAAGTTCTGTTTGACTCATCTTGGACCGAACTGTGTCCTACACGGTTTGAACTCTCCTCTTAGACACGTCAAACCCATGTGGCGTGCTAGGTGGAGAGAGTTTTGGATCATATCCAATACTCCCATAGATTCTTGTCAAACTCTTGGCTTAAGTACTTTCCTCTATGATCCAATCGTAGAGTCTAAATACTTTTGCCAAGCTGGTTCTCTGCTTCATTCCTGAATACCTTGAACAATTCAAAGGATTCTGATTTGTTTCTTCCTAAGATACACAAATCCATATTTCTCTGATCCTATCAGTAAATATGATGAAGTACTGAAAAACCATCTTTAGCATTTGTGCTTAGCGGCCTTCATACATCAATATGTATGATTCCCGAAAGATCATATCTTTGCCTAATAATTCTTACATGTCTCATATGATTCAATAATCAAATGAGTTCCAGAAATCCATCCTCATGGAGTTCTGGATATATATATATATATATCTTATTTATGAGGCCTAAAAGATAATGCTAAAGATAAGTGAAGTTCATATTATTATATGCAAACCTCTAGGTATTAATGTTATAGATGAAATTATCATGATCATGGATATAGATTCCACTTAGACAAAATTGCATTACAATAATGCATATCATAATAAATGGAACAACATTTGTCCTTTATTATGATAAGGAGCTTTCTTGTCCAAACAAGAAACTATGATAATGGTCCTACTCATAGCTAGGACATGATCGTTTTTGTCTAATTCATGAACAATTTCTTAAAGGTAGAAATAATTCCCTACGGCTTATTCAGCAACCCTTTGCTTCATAGCCCCACGTGTAGGATTATTTCTTCCTTATCCAATTGTCTTCGTCTCTTGAGATCCTCCACATTTCTATAAATGTGAGATCCTCATTTAGTATCATATACTTATGATGATAAGATAGACACATTGATTTCTATAACAAAATACCTATATTGGAATTCATAATTCCTTTATTATTTGCTTCCAGGTACTTTGGGTAGTCTCTCTTCCTTTACACCACCCATGGGACTCCAAGGCAACTTGGTTTTAGCAACAGGCTTGCTTTATACCCATGGGGTCGGCGCAAACCATTTGCCCTTACCCATGCTGTTAACCATTAACACCTTTGCCCATGCCCATTATGAGTGTTTTGTTTAGTGATTTTTCAATCATATTGAGTAAATCAATTTTAAAACAAAACTATAATTGCATCCAATGCAATTCTTGGTCCACTTGGGTGAATAACTGTTTATTCTTTATCTATCTCATAGATAATGCATATTCACTAATGTTTTAATCATATTGAATTAGTTTATTTGCATAACGCAAAGTGGAGCAACACTTCAAACCTTTCATGTCTAGCTCGCTTTTTTTGAAAGAGTTTCTTTCAATGTATGATCATATCATACTTCTCCATGTCTCTCTTCTTGCTTCCAAAGCTCAGAGTTCATGGCAACTAGCATGAGATAAGTCATAACCAAAGAACCATTCTTTGGTGTTCCTTTGATAGGTTTTAGTGTGTTTTGGTAGTCGGTGGAAGAGAACTTTATGTTCTACGAAGTACAACAATTTATCTTTTATTTGAGAACAATTCTCAATTTTATACCAGTCTAGAAAATAAAGTCGTGTTTTTATTTGTTTAATGCCATGGGTATTCAACATAATAGGATTATGCAAAGTTTGTGACGTTTAACTATATTTAACAAGGATTTAAATTGTTAAACATAGCTCCCACTATTTTGCTACGGATTAATAACCCTCAAGATATTAATGCGGAAAATATCCTTATATTTTCTAGTGGTCCAAGATCCATGTTTCATCTCCTTATGAGCTTGCTTTGGCAAGTCACCCATAATTTGACTACTTTAGGTAGGAACGATTCCAATTGCATCCCTTATGCAACTCTTGGTTCAATTGGGCAAATAACTCCTTATTTATCCATCCACATGGATAATCCCAGTTGATTGCCTCTAGGTTTCTTAATCATATTAATAGCCCAGTTGTGTTCAACCTCTTATTTAAACAATTGCACATTGTTACGTGCCATCGCATTCCATCATTATGAACCAAGTCGCCATGCTTTGGCACGCACGAATTTGATAAATAATGATGATCATGAGTGTTTAAATAACGAGAAGGCAAGAACACAATATTTGAATTTTGAGGGATTTTAAATTCAATTTTAATTGTTTTGTTGATCAAAATCAACTAATCTATCTATTTGAGTTTGGGCACAACTCCAAATAATAGATCCGGGTTGTCTAATTATCTTATTATCCTAATTGCATGCATCAACCATACACCAACCACACAATAATAAGACAATAAAGTAAACAACCACAAAAAAGAAATTAATCGTGATGTGGATATGGCCTTTTCTAGACTAAGATAATTCCAAGCCAATGGAATTTTCTATGAACCCTAAAAGAAAACACATCTCCACGCGTCTTGATCTTTTGGTCCATCCTTCGTAGTCTTGTGGAATCCTCCATGCTCCATGCTCCATGCTCCATCTTTTGTGGCTCCTTTTGGCTTTGGGCTTCTTTTCTTCAATCTTGGCTAACAATCTACTTTATCTAACACTAGCTAACTTCTATACTAAATAAAATAAATCTCACAAGTTGAGAAAAAAAATGGCACGCAGGCCATAAAAACCTAGTTAATTATTACAATTAATTGATCAGCTCGCAGGCCGTAAAACCAAACCACAAAATTAAACATCCACAACAAACCACATCCTAAGGCCATATCCAATCACCATGTGAACGCACTGGGTCAATTTCAATTAATTTTAGGAATTCTAGGGTTAAAACGGTCCATGGACCCAACAATCCAATTGCCCGGGCCCAAAAAGGTGAACCGTAAGGGCCCTAGGACCGGCCCGGCCCCTAGCCCACGCGGCCGGTCCCTAGGGCGGCCAAGCTTGGGCGGCAAGCAAGAGGGGGCGGTCCCCTAGGGGGGCCGAACCTCCTTGAGGGAGTTGTTTCCAAAACAACTCCCTTGCTTGGTGCCCAAGTTTGGTTGTTTCCTTGTATGGGAAGAACTTCTTCTTCCCCAAGGATGACCCAAACCCTAGATCTAAGATCCTAAAATTTCTTAAACTCACTAGTTCATGCATCCAATGCAAAAATTAGATCTTGTTATGAAAGATTATTGACAAATTGCATCCCATGCTTGATTTGTCTTGTTTTACGCGATAAACAGTCAATTTAAGGTGTAAAACAACTAAAACGTAACACATAAACCACACTATGCTCTACGACCTGTGGCTCTGATACCACTGTAGGGTTTTGATTCATGGATGCGCAACGGAAAAAAAAAATAAACCATGCAAAACTCTCCAAGGATCACAAGTCAAGAAACATAACGATGGTAAGGGAAGAAATCAATAACACACCTTAGGGTTCTCCTTTGATGACTTCAAACGCGAATTGTGTCACGTCTCTACGGTTGATCCACGCCTAGATGTGAGATCTAGATCCTCCAAATCCATGTGTTAGCTAGGAAGAATGGAGGAGGAAGAAGGAACCAAGCAACAATGGAATGCCAAGAGGTGGGGCGGCACTCTTCATGGCCGACGGGTAGGGGCGGTCCCAAAGGGGGGTTCGGCCCTCTTTTGGGACTTGCTCTCTCTCCTTGATTTGTTCTCTCCTACTCTATCATATAGATGTGTGGTTTGTGTAGGTAGAGAGAAAAATAAGCTAGGAGTGTTCTTTATATAGTCCAACAACTCCTTGTCCTACTACATAAAGAACCCCTCTCCTAATCCTACTCAAGTTCGGATTAGTCCCTTTTTGAAAAAATAGTCCTTATCATGTCAATACATGGATTAGTTCTATTTGAAAATTAATCCTAATCATGTCCCTACATGAATTAGGCCACCTTGGCAAATCCTAATCATGCCTATACATGGATTAGTCTAACATGCATATTAGTCCTACTAAGTTAGCAAGTTGTTGTGATTTGATCCTTTTAATTAATTAATCATATTAATTAATTAATTCCCATGTCTAGTTCACCCCTATATGGCGTGTGACCCCATAGGTTTTATTTAGTTGGTAGTAACTACTTACTAATATGGAGCGGCCTCTAGCAAGACATCCATTCTAGCCAACAAATAGAATAGTCATCATGACAAACCTTGTGCAAGTAATTGTTACTGTAGGGTTTTGATTCATGGATGCGCAACGGAAACAAAAATAAACCATGCAAAACCCTCCAAGGATCACAAGTCAAGAAACATAACGATGGTAAGGGAAGAAATCAATAACACACCTTAGGGTTCTCCTTTGATGACTTCAAACGCGAATTGTGTCACGTCTCTATGGTTGATCCACGCCTAGAGGTGAGATCTAGATCCTCCAAATCCATGTGCTAGCTAGGAAGAATGGAGGAGGAAGAAGGAACCAAGCAACAATGGAGTGCCAAGAGGTGGGGCGGCACTCTTCATGGCCGACGGGTAGGGGCGGTCCCAAAGGGGGGTTCGGCCCTGTTTTGGGACTTGCTCTCTCTCCTTTCTTTGTTCTCTCCTACTCTATCATATAGATGTGTGGTGTGTGTAGGTAGAGAGAAAAATAAGCTAGGAGTGTTCTTTATATAGTCCAACAACTCCTTGTCCTACTACATAAAGAACCCCTCTCCTAATCCTACTCAAGTTCGGATTAGTCCCTTTTTGAAAAAATAGTCCTTATCATGTCAATACATGGATTAGTTCTATTTGAAAATTAATCCTAATCATGTCCCTACATGAATTAGGCCACATTGGCAAATCCTAATCATGTCTATACATGGATTAGTCCAACTTGCATTTTAGTCCTACTAAGTTAGCAAGTTGTTGCGATTTGATCCTTTTAATTAATTAATCATATTAATTAATTAATTCCCATGTCTAGTTCACCCCTATATGGCGTGTGACCCCATAGGTTCTATTTATTGGTAGTAACTACTTACTAATATGGAGCGGCCTCTAGCAAGACATCCATTCTAGCCAACAAATAGAATAGTCATCATGACAAACCTTGTGCAAGTAATTGTCTCATCCCTTTTTCCCAATATCCGGATTGGACACGAGACATAAAAGTCACACTCGTATATCCAATCCATAGTTTCTCGATCCTGGGAATAGCCTTATTCGTGCAAATAACATCAATATCCCATATTGATTTATTTGAGTCTGGCCAGACATTTTATAAGCACTATCCCTCGAGTGGCCTAGGATATTTGCTCCCGTTATGTGGGAGGGACAAATTCTATCTACGTCCACTACGATCTCTAAGCTTGCTTCTTATTGTATCCAGTACACGCCTTTATAACTACCCAGTTACGGTGTAGCGTTTGATGCTACCAAGATCACAATAATCCACAACTAGACAATCTAGTGACTTCAAGTCTAAGGATGACAATACCATTGCACCGCGAGAAGCGCTTGTGACTTAACATAACATGTATGTAGCCTTCTCGGAGATGGGTCAATCCGGTGCGCCATTACCCTTAACGCACACCCATGTGTTGGATCATGATATCTCCATATCAATCCAACCCCATACTAGTCTATAGATGATTGTCTTATTAATCATTATAATTGAATAGGGATATTTAAGAATATAACACTTATATTCTAAGGACTTCATTCATGTTAACATATCTCTATATCGATAACATAATGAATCATAAATCCATGAATGTCACAATTAATTGATTGCCTCTAGGGCACAATTCCAACACTAGGTTCCTTACAATCAGGATTGGGACAGTGATCCAACTTTTCATTTTCTTTCCAATACAAAGCACTATTGTTTGGACATGCATGGATGTTGAGATATCCAAGACCAAGTTCTCGTAAAATATTATTAGCTTCATAAAAGGACTTTGGTAGACTGTGACCGGGAGGCACTAACTCTCGAATTAAATCCAATGCCATGTTCACCGATTTATTACTCCATTTAAAAATTGTCTTGATATGTAGCAACCTTATTATATGTGACAGCTTAGAGAAATTTTGGCAACCCGCGTAAGCCTCACATTGAGCATAGCTTAACAATTTAGCAATTTAGCAAATCCTGGATAATATATCATCCCCATGATTACCAAAAAATAGTCCCTCTTGTAAGTTCCCTATCAAACCCTCAACGTCAAGGCGCGTCTCAGGAATCTCATCTACAACGTCCCTCGAATCATTCATGGCAACCTGACCTAATCCGTAATCTTTCCCATGAAAACCCCACTTTCTATAATCTTAAAGCATACCATTAGAATGCAAATGTCCTCTTACCACGTTAAGTGGTAAATAGTAAACATTAACACAGCTAAAAAAAGGACAACGTATTCTATTTCTTTCATCAGTGTGCCGACTCGCAACCGTAATGAAATCAAACACTCAATCAACATATTCCTGACACCATTTGTCAGTTAACCCAATCCAACTTCGATCCATCAATACCTATTAACAGGTTATATATCAATATTTTTATGAAACCGTTGGTGTTATGCAAATTAACAACCAAATAGACAATACAGAGTTATCAAGTACTAAAACAGATAAGGAATATGAAGCCATCAAAGAGCATTGTAAATAATTCACAAACCCGAATAAACTATCACATACTATTAAGCAAGTGTATGAGAAAATTTACCTTTGATGAAAGATGAAAATGCAAATTAGCTTATAAGCATCTGATAACAAATGTCTATGTCACCAAGTCCACTAGTAATCGCGTCCTTGTGCTCAACTGTATATATATAACCTGACATAATGTACATGACGATTAGTACTTATACATTAAATGCAGTTCAAATACAGAGTTAATATGGTCAAATAAAATCAATATACATCACATAAAATTGTTAATACAGTCAATTAAATTAGAATACAGAAATTATACAGTGTGAATACAACGAAATACAGTGAAACATTTACAATTAAATCATAATACAGCTGTGATCTGAAACCAAAGTTGATAAGATAAATTTGAATACAAGTATAGAAACATTGACAAGTATACAGTGTGAATACAACCATTTAAGAACAAAAGTGACATGTATCTGAAAAAAACAGTTATTTGAACTTCTATTAATAAGGAATGCACACATTAACTGCAATTCAGACACGAAGTGTTAATACTGTCAAATAGAATCAATATACAGCACAAAAGATTGTTAATACAGTCAATTATATCTAATACAACAATAATGCATTGTGAATACAACCGTAATACATTGAAATATAGACACTTAATCATATAATCTTCGGATTCACTATGCAGTTTTCCACAATTGTAATCGTTGTTTTAACTTATAGATAGAACACTGTTTTTGACATTGGTAAAAATTAACGAGGAAATGTGCTTTTAACCTTGCCCTGGTTAATAAGTATTGCAAACAGCCTCACTTACAAATAAGTAAACACATGAGTCTTGCGGTTATGAAATGCTTATTGGGGATAACAAACATAAACTACTTGAAAAAAGGGCTTTAGACCATATACTACAAGCAAATCATGGATGAAGAAGATGAACAACATGAGAACTACATAATTAATCTGAAAAAAAAAAAAAAAAAAAAAAAAAAAAAAGAAGATGACGGTGGCCATGAACTAGTTGGAACAAATCTCCACAAATTTCATACAAAACACAGGCCACTGACAATGCTGTCTTAGCACTCTCAACCATCTTGAGATGAAGATGACCATGAGCTGTGTGACTTTTCTACAAATAAGTACTGTCCCACTCTTTCAGGTTCTAATCCACAACAGCTCCAAGGTTAAACAATATGAATATATTTAAGCTTTCACAATGGCAGGCATTTTATAAAGTGGATTTAGGCATTAACTCTTAGTTCCTAAGTTCAATGTTGCTAGTCCTGGGGGTGAACAAACATTCTACTTTCCCTTTTTGGAATAAGAAAAGCGTTCCAGCCTATTTCACTCTTATGTTCGACAACTTGTATATAAATTCTCTTTGCAGTATTCCAAAAGAAGAATTATGAAATCTCAGCTATCCCCACACTCCCAACTTCAGAAGTTGTCAGCAAAAATAATCCACTCGCTAATACAATCAAAACACATGTACAATTAATACCACAAACTTTGAAAGGTGAAGGGGGATTCTCTGCAGACAAGAGGAGGCCTATCATTTACTCAATGTCTAAGAAAGACACAAAAACGACTACAACTATAACACATTAGTACGGAAGATGCGCAGTGAGTATCGCAGTGAATTGTAGTCTTCCACCATGTGCAAACAACGAAATCGACCGTAAAAAAACTTAAACAACAATACCACCGATTATATGAAAAATAGAATAGATAGGACTTAAGTTACTTTGTTTACTTTTCCAATAATCACAAATAAAAATAATCAATCTCAAAGGGAAAAAACAGCAAAAGCCCCAATTTTTTCACATGAAACATATATCAAGAGCAGTCAAAGTCTTACTACCAACCTTTTCTTCAGACCAGGGCAATCAGCTTCTCCTCAAAAAACCACAACCACCTGAACAGACAGAAGCCAAAGTATTCACAAACAAGAATGATCAGTCCAATCTCGAAGAAAAACATAAAAGCCCCAAATATTTTTTAATAAATAGCAGAAAACCCTAGTTCATGAACCAAAATAAACCAAACATGCAATCTTAAATTGGGTCAATATGAGAGCAGTCACTTCAAAATTAACCTAAATCTACAAAACATAAACGGCAAAGCCCGCGATTTCCCCAATTCACACTTCTGGGTCGATCACTTTGATGTAGACTCAAATGAATCTCATATGGGTAAAGATTATTCACCCAGTAGAATGCCCATGGAAAGGAAAACGAATAGAAAAGAGTGAGAGACCGTCATACCTGATGAAGGGGATCGACCCACAAGAAACCCATCCAGAGATTGTCGCAGAGTCACGTTCACAAACTGAAGGATTGCCCGATGGAGAAGATAGCGCGTTTGAGAGTGATGAAAGGATTAATAGAAGGATTTTGAGAGAGAATCGCGCGATTTTGAGAGAAATCGCCTGATTGGGATTGATATTGAGAGTGGGAGCGAAGAAGTCTGCAGAGGGAGTTTGAGAGGCGGGAGAGTGATGAGTTACGTGTGATGAGTGAGAGGTTTTCTCGTAATGTGTGAAGTAAATGTATTTGGTTTAATTTTTTATTGTGATTCCCTCCAACATTTTAGAAGTGCGAGAATAATTTATCATTACCCTCCAAAATAATGTGTTTTGATTTTTGGACAATTTTGTGAGTCACTAGATATAATGTATGTCATCTATTTTATTATTCAGAGCGGGAAAATTGAGTGCATATAATTGTTGACAGTTTTTTTACTTAAAATTTATAAAAATTAGCATTATTGACAAGATATATCGACAAACACAAATTTAGTAGATAAATCATATAACTGCCGACACAGAATTGCTTGTCGATAAGAAAATGGTCGGCACAGATCATAATTGTTGTAGTGTTCAAAATATTCACAGATATTGTCAACAATCTGGAGTCCTTGGGGAAAGTGTTCTCCAATGAAGAAAAAGTCAGAAAGATCTTGAGAAGTTATCCCAAAGCTAAATTGGAACCAAATACCACATCCATTAAAGAAGCTCAAGATCTATCCTCCCTACAGCTTGATGATTTACAAGGAAAGCTACTCACACACGAGATCTCCATGAATGAAGTTGATGGAGAATTACCAGACGTCAAGAATCTGGCACTCAAGGCTAAAGAGAGTGAACAACCTCAAAGCCTTGAAAAAGAAGAAGATGATGACGAAGATCCTTTTGCTCTCATTTCCAAATCCGTGACAAGGATTCTCAAGATAAAAAAGAACTTTGGAAACATTGATTTCAGCATAGATAAATTCAGATCCTCCTGCAGCAAGGAATACAAAGGTAAATATTCTTCTACAAAATCCAAAGTTATGAACTTCTTTGAATGTGGTGATGATGGAACCTTGATCAGAGACTGTCCTCACAAAAAATCAAGCACTTTCAAAAGAAAGACCATGACAGAAAGAAGAAGGTTATGGTAGCTTCTTGGAGTGACTCAGATTCATCAAGTGCTCTGACTTTGAAGAAGATCAAGCCAACTTATGTCTCATGGACAAGCATGATGAAGGTCCAGATAAGAATATTGAGGTAATGGTGAAAAGTCTTATGTCTATGCTTTCTGACATTTTTAAAACAATGCTTCTGAATGAAAAAGATTACCTAAATGAAATTAAGTATTTAAAGGATAAATTTCATGAGCAAGAAAAAGAAAATCTGCAACTGGTTTGCCAAAACAAGAATCTTAAAATTTCCCAAGAAAAGACTAACAGAGATTTCAAAGCCTTGGAAAGAAATTGCAAAGCCTTGAAATCTCAGTTCAAAGAAGTTGTTACTGAGAACTCTATTTTGAGTGACAACTTTGTTTCTTTAAGCCATCAGTATGATGAATTAGAGGAACATAAAACTACTTTGGCTGAGAAACTTCAAGAGTCTCAAAAAGCTATGACAAAACTTGACGGATCTGAACACAACCTCAACTTGATTTGTGGAGGAAGTCTGAAGTCTGTTCACAAAACTGGTATGGATACAATCCAAACTTTCCATGAAAGAACAATACCAGATTTGTGAAAGCAAGTAGCAAACATTCTCCAAAATGTCATTAATGCACCAAGATTGGTCATGTTAAGATGACTTGTCCCTTAAGAAGAAGAGAACCCCACATCATGAGGAACACTTTTCCAATTCAACTTAAGGGACAATTGAGACAGATTTGGGTTCCTAAAGGGGTTAGACCACCTAACATGGTTGACCCTGAATATGAATTCAAATATCACACTTGGTCTAATAGCTGGTAAGGCAGTGAATGGTTTGTGCACGTTGTCACCAAGAGCAAAGAACATAAGAAGATTATGGATTGTGGTTCTCCAAAAAAATGAGTGGGAAAAGTTATTTATTCACCGAATTGAAAGAAAAATTATGAGGGACAATCACACTTGGTGGCAAAGGCAAATGCAACATCAAAGAAAAATGTGTGGTGCAAGATGAAAAATCTAGCAATTGCATCCTCACTGCTTCTAGGTCAAACTATGTCTACTGTTTGAATACTAACAAAGTTGCAGGAGAAAGCCTGCAGTGTCTCAAGGCCTTGTAAGAGGATTCAAAGATTTGGCACAAAAAGCTTGGAAACATTAGCCTACATACACTGAATAAACTGAATTCCAAAAACCTAGTCAGAGGTCTGCCTTCCATCAAGTTCAAGGATGAAGAGGTATGCAAGGCTTGTGCTCATGGTAACGAGACAAGAATCTCTTTCAAGCCCAAGAACTTTGTAAGTAAAACTAGACCTATTGTTACTGCATATGGATCTATGTGTAACTATGAGAGTTCCAACTCCAAAGGGTAAGAGGTATATGCTGGTTTTTGTAGATGATTACTCTAGATTTACTTGGGTAATGTTTCTTAGAGACAAGTCTGAGGCTCTATATGAATTTTCAAACTTTTCAAAGAGGTTCAAACTTTGAAAAACTTGCATACTGCTTCTATCAGAAGTGATTGACGCGTCTATATTACGCGTGGTTGCGCAAGTATAAAGTCAAGTACTACAGTAGAGTATTTGGGGCTCCGAGTTATCAAACCCGAGGGAATGTATTTACTATCCTAAGCGTAGCAACTAAATCTAATTTACTTAAGTAACAGGTAAAAAAGAATTGATGAATGGAGTGTTGTCACCCTTAATCAAGTGACTAGCAATTGTAGGTAATTAAAGCAAAAGAAATGATTTTGATTAAATCGATAGAGAGAACGCTAGGCAATCTATGGATCACCTAGGGCAATTTGACGATTTCGGATTCCATTTTCTAACACGATAACTCTTAATTAGTTAAGTTGGGTATTAGCACTGAGAATCACCTATCGGTCTCCTTGTCGTTCTACACACCAGTACCTTCATGTCCCTCTCAGTCCACTTTGGTTACTGACATGTTCAAGTAGGCTAATGACAATGCATGAAATGATTTCCTTTCAGACCACCACCACACGAACACCTCACTATATCCTACCGAATCTACACTCATCTAACGATTCCTACTCAATTCTCCCGGTCTCCTTGATTAGGCATGCACTGATTTACTCATCCCAACTAGGGTAGAGTATCTTTCACACACTCACTAGTTAATTAACAAGGTTGGGTCATGACTCCTATCGTGTTAATGATTAAGCACAATAAACAAGTGATTAAATAACTAATATCATCTTTAAGCTAGGTTCATTCCGTAATGAGGAAAAGGATAGCAAACATCACACATCTTGATCCTGGATTGTCAATGGAAGAACTCAATATGATAAAAAGTAGAAATATATTCATTCAAGCATAAACCTAAACATGAAAGTTCATCAAATCTTTGGACGAGACTTTGATTTTCTCGTCCAAAGATTGAAGAGAATCAGCAATTCAATCAAGCTTTGCTTTGGTTTTGAGAACTATCACTTGGAAAGCTCCCAACTTTGCACCCAGAGAGAACCAATTGAGAAGGCTATAGCCCAGTATAAGGAAGCAAAAGTGAAACATGAGGAGCGTAGAAATCAGATCGATCAGTGGGATGGCAACTCCATTCAGCTAGCAGCTCAAGACTCTCTTTTCAAGGGTCTGTTTGGGGAAGACCACTAACATTGTGTTGTAATCTGGAACTGTAAACTTTGAACGTCTTGCTTTGCTCTGATATCGTGCTTTTACAATTTTCACACCTTCTCTACTTCAAAAATATGTGCTTGAACTTTGCTTTATGAAAAACATTCGTTTTGGCTTTATAGGTATCGAACATCCTTCCTGCTTTCTTAGATCAGATAAGCTTGTATGTCTAAACTCATGTGTTTGAATATTACTATAGTTTAGATAGGCTTTTCACTACGTATAGTTGCTATCTAGAGAGATAGGCTTGATTCTCGCGTATTGCTGCTATCTAGACAGATAGGCTTTAGTTTTGCTGCTATCTTAAAAGACAGGCTTTAATTTTGCTGCTATCTAAACAGATAGGCTTAGTTTTGCTGCCATCTAAACATATAGACTTAGGTTCGCGTATGGCTGCTATCTAAACAGATAGGCTTTTGTAGGAGGAGTTGCTATCTAGACAAATAGGCTTAAATTCGCGAAGTAATCGACTATCAGTCTTAACAAGTAATGCAATAATAAAGTGAAACCAGCAATTGATAAAAGATCTCTCATATGGGAGAGTCATTATCATTAAGCGAATCCTCATATGGGAGGATGTGACCGAAGTACAAGGCAAGGAAAGAAGAAAGAGAAAGCTAAGGATAGTACTTCTTAATCCATCGCATGTTGAATGTGTTGGGAGTCGTGGCAGTCCCATGGCAACGTAAGATTGTGCAATAACTACTATCTAAGACTTCTTTGAGCTCTAATGGGCCTTCCCAATTAGCAGGAAATTTGGGGTGAGCTGCTTCGCGCATACAGTGGTCAGAAGCTCGTAGGACTAGATCCACAACACGAAGTCTCGGTGCCGAACAATCTTATTGTATGCTCGAGCAATCCTTTCCATGTACTTTTTGTTTGTTATCTTGGCTTGCTCGCGCTTCTCCTCCAGTAGAATAAGATCATGGTCCCGTTGGTTCTCGTATAGAGCGTTGAATGCTAACCTTGCAGATTTAACTTTGACCTCCACGGGAACTATTTCCTCAGATCCATAACAAAGCAAAAAAAAAAAGGCGAAGTCCCTGTAGGAGTTCTTGGTGATGTACGATACGCCCATAAAGCCATATTCAAGTAATCTGCCCACTTTTATTGATCATCTGCGACCATCTTGCTTAGAATCCTGAGAAGTGTCTTGTTTGTAGTTTCTGCTTTCCCATTCCCTTTTGGATAATAAGGCATCGAGCATACTTGTCTCACTTTGTACTCCATCAGCTTCGAGGGGACTTGGCGATTGACGAACGGAGTGCCATTGTCAAGTAAATCATAAATCAACACATAAAATGTGCCTGGACTATACTTAAGCATATGTAGGAACAAGTTTTAATCATGCATAAAACATCAATATTAGGCTCTGAATTCTCACGAAAACCTATGAAATAAGTGGTAAATGCTAAATAAATATAGCTCCTAAAATGCGCTATTAGTGTTCATGGAAGAGAGTTTGATCAACTAGAGTTAGACTTATTTTGAGCTAAGTTTGGTGTCTCTCACAACTTATTTTCTCCTAGAACTCCTCAACAGAATGGTGTAGTTGAAAGGAAGAACAAGACACTTGAGGACATGTCTAGGACAATACTTTTGGAGAACATGTTTCCAAAATATTTTTGGGCACAGGCTGTAAACACAACAAACTATATTTTGAACAAGTGCTTGATCAAACCTATTCTGAAGAAGACTCCTTATGAACTTTTCAAATGGAAAAAGTCAAACATTTCCTATTTCAAAACTTCTGGCTGTACTGGTTTGTACACAACAAAGGTAAGGATAACCTAGGTAAGTTTGATGTCAGAATTGATGAAGGTATATTTATTGGATACTCATTGACTAGCAAAGCTTACACAGTTTGCAATAAAAGAACTAAGCTTTTTGAGGAAATTATACATGTTATTTTTATGAAGGCTATGATGGTTCCTTGAGTGATGGTTTTGTTGATCTAAATCTGAACAAGCATGAATCAGAAGATGAAACAGATCCAGAAAATGTTTACAAGAATAACTTGCATGAAAACAGAAGAAGTTTTCAAGGTCTTGAAAATAGGTTTCAAAGCCTTGAAACAGAATCTCAAGAAACACGGAGTGGTAAAGCCACAACATCACGATCTCAAGGTCTTGAAAAGATCCCTGGAGAACCAGAACCCTAGACACCTAGAAAGAAGTTCGGATATCTGTCATCTCATCCATCAGACATCATGTCTGATCCATCCACTGCAACACAAAGAAGATCTCAATTAAGAACCTGTGTGCTTTTAATGCTTTTCTTTATCTCTTATAGAGCCCAAGAATGTGAAAGAAGCACTTCAAGAGGCAGATTGGATCATTACTAAGAAAATTGAGATGAATGAATTTGAGAGGAACAAGGTTTGAAATCAAGTTCCTCCTCCAAAAGATCGGTTTGTAATTGGAACAAGATAGGTGTTCAGAAACAAGATGGATGAAGGTGGTAAGGTTATCAGAAATAAAGCAAGACTTGTAGCTCAAGGCTACACCCAGGAAGAAGGTATAGACTATGAGGATACTTTTTCTCCTGTGGCCAGGTTGGAAGCAATCAGAATATTACTTGCTTTTTCATCTCACAAAAACATCAAACTTTTTCAAAAATATGTTAAATGTGCATTTTTTTAATGGAAATCTGCAAGAGGAAGTTTATGTTTCTCAACCACCTGAATTTGAAGATGATGAGTTTCCCAACTATGTTTATAAAATTTAAAAATCTCTCTATTGTTTGAAATAGACTCCAAGAGCTTGGTATGAAATATTTTCAAAGTTTCTCCTTCAAAATAGTTTCAAAAGAGGCATGGTTGATGAAACTCTTTTCATAAAGACTCATGAGGAAAAAAAATAGTAGTACAGATATATGTTGATGATATTTTGTTTGTTTCCACTAATTATTCTCTTTCCAAAGATTTCTCAGGTCTTATGAGCATGGAATTTAAAATGAGCTTGATTGGAGAGTTAAATTTCTTTCTTGGACTTCATGTGCAACAAATTTATTTATTGATTTTCAAAGTATCTACTTGAAAAGGGTTTCAAAAGAGGCTTAGTTGATAAAAACTCTTTTTCGTAAAGACTCATGAGAAAGATATTCATGTAGTACAGATATATGTTGATGATATTTTGTTTGGTGCTACTAATGATTCTCTTTAAAAAGATTTATCAAGTATTATGAGCAGGGAATTCGAAATGAGCTTGATTTGGGAGTAATATTTCTTCTTGGACTTCATGTGCAACAAATGAATAAAGGAATTTTCTACACCAAAGTAAGTACACCACGGATTTGATGAACAAGTATAACTTGTCTCAATCCAAGACTGCCAAAACTCATATGAGTTCCACACTATCGTTAGACAAGGATCAAAATGGTAAGAGTGTGAGCCAGAAAGAACACAGAAGTATGATTGTTCACTAATCAATCTTACTGCAAGCAGGCCAGACATCATGTTTAGTGTTTGTATGTGTGTTAGATTCCAAGCTGATCCTAAAGAGTCACACTTAGTGGCTGTAAAAAGAATTTTCAGATATCTCAATGGTACCAAAGACTTAAGGATTTGGTATCCTAAACAGTCTAACTTCTCTTCGTGTGGCTATGCAGATGCTGGTTTTGCAGGATACAAAGTTGATAGAAAAATCACTTCAGGGTATTGCCAATTCCTTGGATCATCCCTGATAAGCTGGCATTCTAAGAAGAAAAATTCAGTGGACTTATCAACAGCAGAAGCTGAATACATAGCAGCTGGAGCTTGTTACTCTCAAGTGTTGTGGATAGCTCAACAAAGGAGAGACTTGGGTTATGACTTCAGAGATATTTCCATCAAATGTGACAACACTGGTGCAATCTCTATTACAAAGAATCCAGTTCAGCACTCAAGGACTAAACACATAGATGTCAAACATCATTTCATCAAAGTTCATGTGGAGAAAAGTGATGTATTTGTCATTTTTGCATACTAACATGTAGTTTGCAGATATCTTCATTAAAACATTTCCACAAGATAGATTCACAGCCATGAGATTAGAAATGGGCATGTTAAACAAGGAAGAACTGGTTTAGGGGGAGTACCAGGTAATAATTGTGTGTTCAAAGTTTTGGAATGTTTTTCAAACCCTTGAAAAGATTTTCAAAGCCTTGATTTTATTTGTTTTCAGTATCACATTTTTCAAGGCCTTGAAATTCTTTTCAAAGCTTTGAAAATAAATTTATATACTATATAGTCAATGAATGGATCTCCAATGCTGGGTGTTATCTCTGTAGATAATTGTCTAATATATTTTTTTTTCCTTTTAAAACAAATATTTTCCAAATCATCATTATTTTATTTCCTTTTACACGCCACACATAGAGTTTTAATTTCTCACATACATTAATTCTTCAAATATTTAGGGAATATTCGGTTTCCTTTCAAACTCAACCTTTTCGGTACTTATCTTCTCTCATGTCTCTCCTTTCTATCACTTCTGCATCTCTTTTCTAAAACCTCCAAACCCTAATGGACTCACGAAGAACCTCTGAGAGAATCAAGATGGCTGGAGGCTCAAAGAAAAGCTCAGGAAAGAAGAGAAAAGTTGCAGAAGATGAAGTTCAAACAATAAGTGATGAATCCAGTTCCAGAACTCTTAGTGCATCTTTGCCACCCTCTCCTCCTCCGAAGAGTAAAAGAAAGAAAGACAAAGATGATCAGACTGCTGCTTCCAGTAAGAAGAAGAAGTCAGATCCAACAGTTGCTTCTGAGAAACAGAAGGGCATTCAGATTGGTAACCCTAAGAAGGTGAAGAAGACGCCACGGAAAATAGAAAAAGGGAACGATAAGGTCACTGGAAAGGAGATTAAGAATCAGAGAAAGAAAATGATAAGGAATTTTAGATCTACACTGAGAAGAAATCCCGTTCTGGTAAGAAAGCTCTTTCTACCAAGTGGCTTATCAGTCATTCTGCAAAACGAAATTGGTTGGTTTTTCTTCCATTCCTATAGCTTACAGTAGCATGATTAGTACTAGCATGCTGAATGGTATGAATCTGGAATGCACAGAGAGATTGAAACATAGTTCTCTCTGGAGAATCCTAAACCCCTCAGAAGTTGCATACCCTAGGCTTACCAGACTGTTTTATTTGAACATGAAGTAACAGAAAACCTTAGATTTAACCATATCTTCTAAAGTTGCTGGTATTAACATGTAGTTAGATAATTTTGAGTTTTCTAATGTCTTAGGTTTTTCAAAGAGTTACAACACAGACAATCATCCTAGTAAGATTGATGCTTTGAAGTTTGCCAAAGAGAAATTCTTTCTGCCTAGTGTAGCTGCTACCTCATAACAGTTGACTCACTCTGTGTTGATTGTTGAAGCTAATATTTTGTTCACTATTATGATGAGGTGTGTAGTACCTAAGGAGAATTCAAAAGAGTTGTTGTCTGATAGGGTACTGTATTTGATGTATCTGATTATGCATGGTTATGAAATTGATTTGCCAAGAATTGTGATGGAGCACATGCTTTACTCTTGTACCAAGCAAAGGAAACATCTTCTACCCTATGCCAAACTCCCCACACTCTTCTTTCAACACCTTGAAATTTCTTTTAATAGGGAAGAGACAATTACTACTGATTTTGGAACGCTTGATGAAAAGGCCTTTCAAAGGATTGGAATTGTGAAAACCAGTGAGGGAGCTTGGAAGCTCTACTCAGAATTGTCTTTTGAAGAGTTGCAGGCTAAGAAGTTCCAAAGCAGAATTCCCTACCCTCTCCATCAACCCTACCCTCTCAATCTCAGGACCAATCCATAGTTCACCAAAGGTTAGACTTCATTGAAAATGAGTTGGATGAACTGAAGCATGGTCAATATAAGTTGGGTACTGAGTACAAATAGATGAATTATATGCTTGAGAGTGTCTTCAGAAGTCTCAACTTGATCCATGTGGAAGAAGAAATCTCACAAGCTCCAGAAGGATCAAAGAAGGCAGGATATACAGCTGATCTGTATGATGAACAAAGTACTGAGGATGAAGATGGGGAGAAGGGTACTGGAAAGCACGCTGCAGGAGATAAGGAAGAAGAGGTAAAAAAACTATTAGGGATGGGCACAAGAAGAAGACAGTGTTGGACTCTGACATGCCTCTCAAAGAAATGAAGCAGAATAAAAACAAAGCAAAGGTTCCAACAATTATGACTTCACTAGAATTGTTTGAAGGTAATGTGGTTGTTGATGAGACTGGTGAAGGAGTAGCACAAGAAGTAGCGCAATAGGATGAAGAGGATGAAGAAGAAAGTCTTGAAATCATCCTTCCTCTTTCAAATAGTTTCTTTAAGTATTTCAGTCTTTCAAAACAATTTGTTCCAACATTTTATCGATCTTCTTGATGAAACTCAAAATGGGGAGAAATTTAGGGGATACTTTAGTTTTCATCTGGTTTGGATGCGTAGCAGTTGGTTTGTGATTTGCTTAGTACTTTTGTGTTTATGGATTGGTAACTTAGTTTTCAGCTATGGCTTATGCTTTATAACTATTATTTATGATATTTGATTTTGATCTTATAGAAACTGTTACTGCCAGGTTACTAATGGTTATCTTTTGCAGAAATGCATTTTATACAGGGTTATTGGTTTTGTCCTTCATCAAGGGGGAGATTGTAAGTTCACATGTTGCCTTGAAACTCATCTCAAAGGGCGTGAATTTGAGTTCTGTACTTATCTTGTTAACTGCTTCAAAACAGTTTTCCAGTTAAGACCTTGAAAGACATTTCAAGGCCTTAAAAAAGATCAGTATCTTTCTCACTATCTGTTTTGGTTTCAAGTGCGTGAATTTGAGTTCAAGGCCTCGAAATACTACCTGATATTCACACTTTGTTTTAAAACCACTCTTTTGACATAATTTGTCATACTCTATTCACCCCCCCCCCCCCCCCCCCCTCTTTAGAGTATTGATCCTTTATTACATACCCACATACTGTCTTTCAAAACTCACTTACACATAATCACTTAGCCAATTAACTTTATTATAATATCTAATGCACAAACAAGAATTTTGCAAGTATCAACCAAACACGAGTAAATGATTGAAGAAAAAAATTAAAAAATTATTTAATGCATAAAATATTTTCCCCTGTAAGAAAATTTACTGCCAACTAAACGGGACATGCTAGGTGTTAAATCACTAATATGAGAGATTTAATGTCACAAATAGAAACTAGGGCCCCGTTTGATCGACATGCAGTAAGATATTTTACACTGGAAAATATTCTACGAGTAAAATACAATTTATAAAAAAGTTTTCTCCGCAATCATTTTTTTCGTATTTGGTTGACACTTGTCAAAACACTGGGCGGTGGCGGTCGGTAGTGGCAATGATGAGTGGCGGTGGAGGTGAGTGGAAGTGATGGGTCGCGGGGGAGGTAAGCGGTAGCGGTGGTTCTTGGTGTATGAGATATTAGTATGAATTGTGCTCTTTTACTCTCCGAAAAAATGTTTTACGGATTTTAAATGTGTTAATTATCTACATCACGTCAGTGTACGAATTTTCCAGAAAAATATTTTACCACCAAGCAAACGAATTCATAAACTAAAATAGGGAAAACATTTTATGGGAAAATATTTTACCATTAACCAATACCACTCCGTTTCTTCTTTTTAGTCCTACTTTGACTTTTTAACTCCTATCTGGGTCACTTTGACCGGGTGATTTGGACAGCAAAACGATTCGATTTTTTAATAATTTTTTCACTGTGTTATAATGCAACTTTTACTCTACAACACCATGAAAAAATTATCAAAAAACTTCATCATTTCGATAGTCAAATCATCGGATCAAAGTGACTCAGTGAATAGTGGCAAAAGTCAGAATAGCGCTAAAGAGAAGAAACAGAGTGGTAAGAGCCTAAGTTTACTGTCAATAACTCAATAACTTCCCACAGGGCATGGCGTAGTTGAGTACATTTTTCACGGTCATCCCAAATTGCTGATAACGCGACTACTAGTACTCCTACTATCTCTATGTTACTACATCAAAATGGTTTCTGATTCTACTTCCGTAAACAACCCATTTCTGGAAAATCCAAATTTTCTTCTTTTTACTACTCATCAGAGAGCTTTTTACTACCAGTACAACTCTCTTTTCACCTGGCTCCTACCCCGAGAAAATCTATGAATGTTGGTGCAAAGTGAGCATTTGTGGCTTCTCTCTCCTCCTCTTCCACTGCTGGTGACATAAGCTGCTGCTGGTAATTATCAGTACTAGTAATAGTAGTAGTAGCTTTTGGAAATGGAGAAGTAGAAGCTGAAAAGCTATAAGGAGCTTGTGTGGAGTAATAGTAGCAGTAGTGGTTAAGTGACTGCTGTTGTGTAGCAGTTGATGTTGACGATGAAGTAGAAGAAGTCATCACCATAAATGGAGAAGTTGGAGGAGGAGGAGGTAGGTTGAGGTAGGATGTGTTTGGATTATCACTTTCTGACTCAACAATATCACAAACCCTGTTCTGGATCTTGGAACCTGCAACCAAACAGCACCTACGTGATCGCATAAGCATGTACTAGTAGAAGAACTGTTGTTCAACAGCAATTAAAACAGTGAAGAGAGTGAGAGAGAATAAGAATTTTTGAAATGTTACATTAAAGGACACCAATGTGAAGGCAAACACAGAAATGCATGCTCAATGTACACACACTTGTAACATGGCAACTTGTTTTCTCTTGCCCTGAATTCAATAATCTGTTGAAAATAATCCCATTGATAAAAAAATTCTAAGTACAGTTTCTAAGAAAAATAAAGTTGAGCTGTCAAAACAGATTCTAGCTTGATGGTTGAGAAGACAAATTTTAAGATAAGCAAGCACGCCATCTCGGCTATGCGAACTTCGACTTTGAGGTTAAACTCGTGTTTTTGTTTAAATCCACTTCTTGGTTTCGTATAGTAATGCAAATTAAGCGACTTGCCTTCTTTTTGTAGAGAGTTTTGATAAGTCTCACATTATACATTCAAAAATAATAAAAAGAATTAATAAGTATTCTCAACTGATTTTAAGGTGGAATTTCTTTTTCTCCAAGTTGACTTTATAATTTTTATATGGGTCACTTTGAACGGGTGATATCAAAACGATGCGATTTTTTATAATTTTTTTATCGTGTTATAGAATAACTTTTTCTCTACAACTGCACGAAAAATATTATCAAAAGAATTTAGCATTATATTTTCGAAAACATCATATCAAAGTGATTCAAGTGAATAATGATAGAAGTCAAGGGAGAAAAAGCTGGGACGAAGTGGTAAATGTTAGAGATACAAGAAAATACTTAAAAGAACATCAAGTTTATGACAAGTTAAAAACAGCACCTGCCCAAGTCCAAACGTGTATCTCAACAGGATCTAATACTTTTTTTTTGAGTCTAATTTACTGTTTCGGCTCTGTTGTTAGAGAGAAACAACCACTGAAAATTGCCAATTTTGATATGATATCAAACAGGAGCTATTTTTTTTTTTTTTTTTTTTCAGATGATACCACAAATAGACTCGTAATACCCATGGTCTCATTCTACAAATTTTCAACTCGTATCAAAAGTTATCATTTTATTTACATTTTATGATTATCAAGTAATAACTTCACTTAAATTATTCTCCTAAAAAAACAAACAAAAACTTCACTCAGATTATTTTAAAAACTGGACTCACCAAGGAGGAAATGATCGAACGGTGTATGTTCCGCAAAATGACCACCGCAAGAGAGAGGGAAAACACCATTGCTGTTGCTGCTGCATGAGATTGGTTCACCATGAAAGCTCGCAAACAACAAATTAGACGAAACATTATTCATCCCTCCGCCGGCAAAACTCTCCATGAACGGCGACGTCAACGGCGGCGGCGGCGGATGCTCTGTTTTCATGGAACCATCAGAGTAGTGATGATGATCACTGTACATTGTTTGACCCATCATCTTCCTCCTCCTATAAGCACTGCTCTGTTCTCTATACTTCCTCGCCATTATCACATGCCAGTGATTCTTCACCGCATTATCAGTCCTCCCCGGAAAAAGCCTCGCAATCATCGCCCATTTGTTGCCGTAAAGCTGATGAGCAGCCATCAATCTCTCTTCCTCTTCTTCACTGAAAGCCTTTCTGTTGATTCTTGGGTCCAATTGGTTGAACCATCTCAATCTGCAGCTCTTCCCTAAATTCAAACAAAACAGAGGATCAAAAAACAGGGGAGGAGAGAGAAAATATGGAAAAGGGGTTTTGGTGGGTTTTGATTCTATTTCTACCTGATCTTCCTTGGAGCTTCTCTGCAATGAGGTTCCAATTCTGGGGTCCATAGAGAGAGACAAGCTCTTTCAGCTTGGTGTCTTCAGCTGGCCTCCAATGCCCTCTTGAACAGACCTTGCTCTGACCAGTCTCTGTTTCTCTGTTTCTCAGCTCTTCAGCTTCATTCATGTTGTTGTTGGCATTGAGATCAATAATGGGTTCAAACCCATCAGTTAAAAAGTCTCTGTTCCTGTAGACAAAGCTCTCTTGTGAGGAGGAAACAGGGGATGAAGATGATGAAGCTCCATAGATTTTTGGGTTGATGGAGAGAGTAGCCATGTCTGCAAAAACCATACCCATTTGGAAGGAGAAGATGATGAAGTAATGATGATGATGATGGTGTATGTATAGAGAGTGAGAGAGGGGAAGATGTTGATGTAAAATTTGTCTGACAAGGTGAAGTGAAACTGTTACAAGGTCATCTTCAATGGGACAGAAATAGGGTGAAGGAAGTGAAGTGAAATCGAAAGATTGTTGAAAGGAAGAGGAAAATGGCTGAAAACAGCAAGAAACAGAGAGCCTAAAAAAGTGTTTCTATCTAACAGAAAGTCTCTTTCTTTTGCTCTCACTCCCCCATAGAGGGGAGAGAGTGTGTGAGTGTGTGTGGATAGTTTTAACCATTCTCTGACTGATGTCACTGACCCTAAAAAGTTACTCTATTTCTTGTTTGATCTTGTTCCTTCTTTTCACCCTAACAAGTTTGAAGCTGAGAAAATATCCTCTCCCACCCTACAACTCTTATATGTTGTTCACAACGTGTCCATAATATGAAATATAACATAATCGAATGAGAATATAAGTGAACATCAGGATATACCATAAATACTTAGTAAACTGACATTACTTGACTTAATCTTAGCAAGTACCACTCTGTCCCAGCTCTTTCTTTCCAATTTGACTTTTGTCACTATTCACTGAGTCACTTTGACCCGGTGATTTGAATAGCAAACCGATGTAATTTTTTGATAATTTTTTCATGGTGTTGTAGAGTAAAAGGTGCTCTATAATATGGTGAAAAAAAATCAAAAAATCGTATCATTTTGCTATCCAAATCACCCGGTCAAAGTGACCCAGATACGAGTCAAAAAAGTCAGATGGGAAGAAAGAGTTGGGACGGAGTGGTATGGTCTTGAGAGCTTTTCGAAGACATAAAAGGAGAAGGTTCTGACTATTCACATGTGTTTGTTTCGAATAGAGGCATTGACTAGGTCATCTTGGCTAGCGAAGTTTAGTTGTCGCCTTTACTAACAAGGCGCTTACTTTACTCGGTCTAGCTTCATTGCTGGTGTTGGAGACACAACAATGTTAAAGATCAAGACGTGGTTTTGAGGGCTTCTTGTGATTTTGCTGGCTAGTGACTGCTTTGACTGGAGTTAGGCGCTAATAAGGATAAGGTGCCTAGCGCAATGAACTGTTGGTTAGATCGATAACTCCACTTTAGAAGTTATCTAGATCGCCTCTTCTAGGATTTATGAGGAGTTTTGAGCAGAAAATGAGACATTCTAAGGTGAATTATGCATAGATGTAAGCTTACAAGTTTTGATAATGTATCGTGTATTTCCAAGCATTTACTGCTTATTATATGATTTTGCATGCAATTTGTATCACTGATATGATTACGGGTTTGTTTTAGTTGTGTTTCAAGTGCAGGTGATCGGTGTGCGAAACTCGAGGCATTAGCATGGGAGCGACTTTGAGAATTCAAGTGGAAAATGAAGAACTGAAGAAGAAGCAAGTGCAAAGGACAGGAACTTGTGCAAATGTCGAAGGGATGACAATGAATGACATCGAGAGATGAATTGATGTTTGAGGTGTTGGAATAGGTGTCCTAGAGGCAATCTAGTTTAGTATGAACAATAAATTGGCTAGAACATTTATTGTATTATTTATTGGATATTTAATATAATGAAGTCCTCAGATTTGTAATTGTGTTGTTTATCTTAAATATTCCTAGTCCATTATAATGATTAATAGGACAATCATCTATAGACTAGTATGGGGTTGGATTGATATGGAGATATCATGATCCAACACATGGGTGTGCATTAGGAGTAATGGCATACTGGATTGACCCAACTCCGAGAAGGCTACATACAAGTTATGTAAAGTCACAAGTGCTTCTCGCGGTGTTAATGGTATTTTCATCCTTAGACTTGAAGTCACTAGTTGTTCTAGTTGTGGAATTTTGTGTTTTGGTAGCGTCAAACGCTACATCGTGATTGGGTAGTCATAAAGGCGCGTATTGGACACAATAAGAAGCAAGCTTAGATATTGTAGTGATGTAGATAGAATTTTTCCTTCCCACATAACGGGAGAAAATATCCTAGGCCACTCGAGGGATAGTTCTTATAGAATGTCTGGCCAGACTCAAAAATCAATATAGGATATTGATGTTATTGGCACCAATAAGGCTATTCCCGGGATCGAGGAACTATGGTTTGGATATAAGAGTGTGGCTTGTATGTCTCGTGTCCAATCTGGATATTGAGTTAAAGGGATGAGACAATACTTGCACAAGGTTTGTCATGATGACTATTTCTATATGTTAACTGGAATGGATGTCTTGCTAGAGGCCGCTCCATATTAGTAAATAGTTACTACCAAATAAAGAGAACTTATGGGGTCACACGCCATATAGGGTTGAGCTAGAATTGGGAATTAATTAATTAATTAGAAGGATCATAACGCAACAACTTGCTAGCTTAGTAGGACTAATATGCAAGTTGGCCTAATCTGAACTTGAGTAGGATTAGGAGAGGGCCTTTATGTAGTAACAAGGAGTTGTTGGACTATATAAAGGATGCTCCTAACTTCCTTTCCTACAACTTATGCTGATGACATACTTTGAGTAGGAGAGAAGGAAGGAGAGAGCAAGACAACAAGGAAGGCCGAAGCCCCCTTGTCGTCCGCCCTACCCCGTCGGCCACAAGAGAGGGCCGCCCTCACTTTTGGTGATCTGTTGCGTGATTTCTTCGTCCTCTTCCATTCCTCCTAGCTAGCACAAGGCGTTTGGAAGATCTAGATCTCACCTCTAGGCGTGGATCAACAGTAGAGACGTGATATTTTTTGCGTTAGAAGTCATCAAGGAGACCCACAAGATACTTAGCACAAATCATTTACCATCGTCGTGATTTCTCTTCATGTGACCCTTGTAGGGTCTTGATCGGATAAATTTATTATTCTTCCGCTGCGTATCCATGATCAAAACCTTACAGTGCTATCAGAGCCACAGGTCGTAGAGCATAACGTGGTTTATGTGTTACGCTTTTGTTGCTTATCAGCTTTAATTGTTGATTGTTGCGTTAAAAAATAAATTAAGAATATTAGATGCATGTTGAAGGTGATTCAACCAAACAAGATCTAATTCTTGCATTGAATGTAAGAATTAGTGAGTTTGAGAAATTTTAAGACCTTAGAACTAGGGTTCATGGGCATCCTATTGGAAAAATGAGTTTTTTCAAATAAGAAAACAACCAAACTTGGGCAACAAGGCAAGGAGTTGTTTTGGAAACAACTCCTAAGGAAGTTCGCAACCCCCCCCCCCTAGGGGACCGCCCCTCCTTCTTTGCCACCCAAGCAAGGCTCGGCCAAGGGGCCAGGGCAGCCCTAGCTCACGGCCTAGCCGTGGGGGCTAGGGGCCGGTCGACCCAAGGCCTTGGGCGATCCTTTAGGGGTTCGGCCAAGTGATTGGTAGGCCCTCTTAGACCGTTTTGACCCTAGCAATCCTAAAATCAACTAAAATTGACTAAGCGCATTAAAAATTGTTTTTATTTGTTTATGTGCCATTTTCATGGTGATTGGATATGGTCTTAGATGTGGTTTGTTGTGGATGTTTAATTTTATGGTTTGTTTACGGCTTGCAAGCCGATCAATTTGATGTAATAATTAATTAGGGTTTACGACCTGCGAGCTGGTATATTTTTTTATCAACTTGTGAGATTTATTTTATTTAGTATAGATGTTAGCTAGTACTAGATAAATAGATGATAGCCAAGATTGAAGAAAAAAGCCCAAATAATTAAAGGAGCCACAACATGGAGAATGGAGCGTTCCACAAGGCTATGAAGGATGGACCAAGAAATGGAGGCACATGGTTCATTCTAGGGTTCGTAGATATTCTCATTGGCTTGAGAATATCTTAGTCTAGGAGGCCATATCCATATCACATTAATTTATGTTTTGTGGATGTTTACTTTATTGTCTTATTATTGTTGTTGGTGTATGATTGATGCATGCAATTTGATAATAAGACAATTAACGAACCGAATCTTTTATTTGGAGGTTTGCCCAAACTCAAATAAGTAGATCAGTTGATATGAATCAACAAAACATTTGAAAATTGAAAGAAAAATCCCTCAAAACAAAATATTGTGTTTTGCCTTCTCGTTACTTAACCACTCATCATAAGATCGATTAATCAAGTTCGTGTGTGCCAAAGCAGGGCGACTTGATTCATCGTCATGTGGTGCGATGGCACACATTGTGTGAAATTATTGGAGTAAGAGGTTAGACGTAACTAGGTAATTTTAATAAGGATTAAAAACCTAGAGGCAATCAATTGGGATTATCTATGGGATAGATAAATAAGGAGTTATTTTCCCAATTGAACCAAGAGTTGCATAGGATGCAATTGGAATTGTTCCTACCTAAATAACTAAATTTTGGGTGACTTGCAAAAGCAAGCTCAAAAGGAAGTGAAATATGGGTCTTGGCCCACTGAAAATATAATGATATTTTCCGCATTAATATCTTGAGGGTTATTATTTCGTAGAAAAATAATGGGAGATATGTTTAATAATCTATCCATTATTAAATACGGTTAATTGTTCACAAATACTAAAACATGCGTATTTTCCTTTTTTAGAATTCCAGTGGCAAACAACTCATCAAACACATCTCACTCCCTCCGCTCTGTCCTTGAGAAGGACGAGCTATCCGGGACCAATTTTCTAGACTGGTTCAGAAACTTGAGAATAGTTCTCAAGCAAGAAAAGAAATTGTACGCTCTAGAGTAGCAAGTTCCTGATGGTCCGGAAAATAACACTCCTGCAGCCCTAAAGGCTTATCAGAAGCGTGTTGATGACGCTAATTATGTGGTCTGCCTAATGCTTTGCAACATGACCTCTGAGCTTCAGAAGCAACATGAGAGCATTAATGCAGTCGATATGATTGCACACTTGAAGCAGCTCTTCCAATAGCAGGCTAGGGTTGAGAGGTATGAAGTTTCCAAGGCCTTGTTCAAATTTCATCTGTCAGAAGGAAACCCCGTGGGGGCGCACGTGTTGCACATGATTGGCTACTTGGAGAGCCTAGGCCTCCTAGGGTTTCACGTGGGTCAGGAGTTGGCCACCGATCTCATCTTGCAATCGTTGCCTAAAAGTTATGGACAGTTCATCATGAACTATAACATGAATGAGATCGTGAAACATCTGCCAGATTTACTCAATATGTTGAGAACAACTGAACAAAGAATCAACAAGGGTAAGGGAAAATCCATAATGATGGTACAGAAAGGAAACGACAAAAGGTTTGCCTCTACCTCCTAGGGAAAAGACAAAGCATTTGCCAAACCCAAGGAAACTGTCCTTAAGCCTATTGGTGGCATTGCCAAAGGTGTGACTAAAGGTAAGTGTCACTACTGCATTCAGCCTGGACACTGGAGGAGGAATTTCCCCAAATATCTGGAGGACAAGAGGCTTGGAATAGTGATTCCACCACCACCAGGTATTTTTGTTATAGGTGTCAACTTAACTGTCTCTTCATCATTGGTATTGGATACAGGATGTGGATCTCACATTTGTTGAAAATGTGCATGATCTAAAGAGAAGTAGAAGATTGGCTAAATGGGAGATAGACCTGCGCATTGGGAATGGAGCAAGAGTTGTTGCATTAGCCGTAGGCGTGTACGAGTTGTCTCTGCCTTTAAGATTAGTTTTAGAATTAAATAATTGTTATTTTGTGCCTGCTATGAGTAGAAACATTATTTCTATTTCTTGTTTGGACAAGGATGATTTTACTATCTCAATAAAGAACAATTGTTGTTCCATTTATTTTGATAGTATACGCTATTGTAGTGGGCAATTATTTAATGGATCGTATATTCTTGATCTAAGCAATCTTGTCTATAACATTAATATTAAGAGGATTAAAATGAATAATTTAAATCCTGCTTAACTATGGCACTGTCGTTTAGGCCATATAAGCGAGAAAACGTGTATCTGGACTCCAGAAGGATGGATTTCTAGACTCATTTGATTTTGAATCATATGAGACATGTGAGGATTGTTTATTGGGAAAAATGACAAAGTCCCCTTTCAACAAGAAAGGTGAGAGGACTAGTGAGCAATTGGCGCTAGTACATAATGATGTATGTGGTTCATTTGCCATGCCAGCCAGGGTGGTTATGTCTATTTCATCACATTTACTGATAATTCAGTAGATATGGATTTGTATACCTTATGAAGGCCAAATCAGAATCCTTTGAAAGGTTGAAAGAATTCAAGAACGAAGTAGAGAAGCAGCTTGGCAAAATTATTAAGGCTCTACAATCGGATCGTGGAGGAAATCCTTTGAAAGGTTCAAAGAATTCAAGAATTAAGTAGAGAAGCAGCTTGGCAAAAGTATTGAGGCTCTACGATCGGATTGTGGAGGAGAATACTTGAGCCAAGAGTTTGACGACCATCTTAAAGAGTGTGGAATAATATCCCAACTCACTCCACCCGAAACGCCACAATGGAATGGCGTGTCCGAGAGGAGGAATCGAACTATATTAGATATGGTTCGATCTATGATGTGTCAAACCGATCTGCAATTATCATTTTGGGGTTATGCTCTATTAAGTGCAGCTTTCACCATTAACCATGTTCCATCTAAATCATTTATGAAGACACCACATGAGATGTTGAGTGGGAGGCATCCCACAGTGTCGTTCATGAAGATTTGGGGCTGTGATGTCTATGTAAAACATTTACAATCAGACAAGCTAGGGCCTAAATCGGACAAATGCAAATTTGTGGGATACCCTAAGGAAACTAAGGGATATTATTTCTACAATCCAACTGAGAACAAAGTGTTTGTTTCTCGGACCAACGTGTTTCTAGAAAGAGAGTTTGTCTCTAATGAAGTAAGTGGGAGGACTGTAGAACTTGAAGAAGTTCAAGAACCACAAAGCATTGATCCTACTATGGAACATGACCAGGATTCACAAGAGGTTGTGGAGCAGCCTGTTCAAGTAACACAAGAGCTTCGTAGTACTAGTAGAGTGCGCTAGGAGCCAGAGAGGTATGGACTTCTCGTTACCGAGTCTGGTGACACGATGCTTATAGATGATGAGCCTACTACCTATGAAGAGGCCATAGAAGGGCCGGACTCTCAGAAGTGGCTTGAGGCCATGAGATCCGAGATGGAATCCATGTATACCAAAAAAGTATGGACTTTGGTGGAACCACCCGAAGGGGCTCGCCCCATAGAGTGCAAGTGGGTCTTAAGAAGAAGATCGACATGGATGGTAATGTGATTACCTATAAGGGCCGATTGATGTCTAAAGGATTCAGGCAGATTCATGGCATTGACTATGATGAAACCTTTTCACTAGTCGCAATGACCAAATCCATCTGAATCTTACTTGCTATTGCAGCATACTACGACTATGAGATTTGGCAGATGGATGTCAAAACTGCATTCCTGTATGCGAATCTTCTCGAGGATGTGTACATGACACGAACTGAGGGTTTTGAAGATCCAAAGCAAGCCAACAAAGTCTGTAAACTGCAACGATCCATTTATGGGTTGAAGCAAGCTTACAGGAGTTGGAATCAACGGTTTTTGATGAAGTAGTCAAAGAGTTTGGCTTCATCAGAAACGAATATGAGTCTTGTGTCTACAAGAAGGTTAGTGGGAGCTCTATTGATTTTCTGGTCTTGTATGTAGATGACATACTACTCAATGGAAACGACATTCCTATGTTGTAATCTGTTAAAGATTTTCTAGGAAAGTGTTTCTCAATGAAAGACTTAGGTGAAGCAGTATATATACTCGGTATAAAGATCTATAGAGATAGACCTAAGAGGTTGCTCGGCCTGAGTGACAGTACATATATAGACAGGGTGCTGAAACGGTTCAGCATGCAAGATTCCAAGAAGGGATTCTTGCCCATGTCACATGGAATTACTCTTTACCAGAGTGGTAGTCCTTCCAATAGATTGAGAAGGAACGCATGAGTAGGGTTCGCTATGCCTCGGCCATAGGATCCATCATGTACGCCATGTTATGTATAGACCAGATGTGTCATATGCATTGAGTATGACAAGCAGATATCAGTCCAATCCAGGTGAGAGTCACGATTGCAGTCACGAACATCCTAAAATACTTGAGAAGAACTAAGGATGAATTCTTGATATTTGGAGGAGAAGAAGAGTTGCGTGTAAAGGATTTTACGGATGCAAGCTTCCGGACCGACATAGATGATTTCAGATAACAATCGGGGTTTGTATTTTGCCTAAATGGAGCAGAGGTGAGCTAAGAGAGTAACAAACAAGAGACGGTGGATGATTCTACAACAGAGGTTGAGTATATTGCTGCGAATGGCACAACAAATGAGGATGTTAGGATTAGGAAGTTCGTTACTGAGCTTGGTGTAGTTCCTAGCATTGCGGATCCAATAGAGTTGTATTGTGACAACACTGGAGCGATCGCGTAATCGAAGGAACTCAGGTCGCACAAGAAATACAAACACGTACTCAGGAAGTTCCAACTTATTCGAGATATTGTCGAAAGAGGAGATGTTCGATATTCAAGATTCCTACATATGAAAATATGACAGATCCACTTACAAAGCCACTCGTTCTGCGCAAGCATGAAGGGCACACTATGAGCATTGGCATATGAGATGCATCAGATTGGCTCTAGTGCTTTGAAACTGTTGGAATAGGTGCCCTAGAGGCAATCTATTTTAGTATGAAAAAAAAATTGTCTAGAACATTCATTGTATTATTTATTGGATATTTAATATAATGAAGTCCTTAGATTTACAATTGTGTTATTTATCTTAAATATCCCTAGTCCATTATAATGATTAATAGGACAATCATCTATAGACTAGTATGGGGTTGGATTGATATGGAGATATCATGATCAAACACATGGGTATGCATTAGGAGTAATAGCATACTGGACTGACCCAACTCCTATAAGGCTACATACAAGTTATGTAAAGTCACAAGTGCTTCTCGCGGTGACAATGGTATTTTCATCCTTAGACTTGAAGTCACTAGTTGTTCTAGTTGTGGAATTTTGTGTTTTGGTAGCGTCAAACGCTACATCGTGATTGGGTAGTCATAAAGGCGCGTATTGGACACAATAGGAAGCAAGCTTAGATATTGTAGTGATGTAGATAGAATTTGTCCTTCCCACATAACGGGAGAAAATATCCTAGGCCACTCGAGGGATAGTTCTTATAGAATGTCTGGCCAGACTCAAAAATCAATATAGGATATTGGTGTTATTGGCACCAATAAGGCTATTCCCTGAATCGAGGAACTATGGATTTGATATACGAGTGTGACTTGTATGTCTCGTGTCCAATACGAATATTGAGACAAAGGGATGAGACAATACTTGCACAAGGTTTGTCACGATGATTATTTCTATTTGCTGGCTAGAATGGATGTCTTGCTAGAGGCCGCTCCATATTAGTAAATAGTCACTACCAACTAAATAGAACCTATGGGGTCACACGCAATATAGGGTTGAACTAGACTTGGGAATTAATTAATTAATATTATTAATTAACATATTAATTAATTAGAAGGATCAAAACGCAACAAATTGCTAACTTAGTAGGACTAATATGCAAGTTGGACTAATCCAAACTTGAGTAGGATTAGGAGAGGGCCTTTATGTAGTAACAAGGAGTTGTTGGACTATATAAAGTATGCTCCTAGCTTCCTTCCCTACAATTTATGCTCATAATATACTTTGAGTAGGAGATAAGGAAGGAGAGAGCAAGACAACAAGGAAGGCCGAAGCCCCCTTTTCGTCCGCCCTACCCTGTCGGCCACAAGAGAGGGCCGCCCCTCTCTTTTGGTGTTCCGTTGCGTGATTTCTTCGTCCTCTTCCATTCCTCCTAGCTAGCACAAGGCGTTTGGAAGATCTATATTTCACCTCTAGGCGTGGATCAACCGTAGAGACGTGATAACGTTTGGGTTAGAAGTCATCAAGGAAACCCACATGGTACTTAGCACAAATATTTTACCATCGTCATGATTTCTCTTCCTTTGATCCTTGGAGGGTCTTGATCGGATACATTTATTGTTCTTCCGCTGCGTATCATGATCAAAACCCTACACGAGGAAGCTTGAGAAACCAAGTCGGGACAAGATAGGGAAAAAAACAAGAAAGAAAAGCTCAAATTGCAACCCTTAAGTAATACCACAATAGTGGATTATCAATCTCCTCGTATCATAAGCCCGAGAGAACTCAACGACTGAATATCGCGATAATTGTGAAGCTTCACTGTAATATCAACAGACCGGAGCAGGGTGTGAGAATATTGAAGGTGAAACTGTGGTATAACATTGAATACTGCAATATTAGAAGTCAATTGCAGGCACTGCCTAGTGAAACTGCAATATTGAAGGCCCGATCAACACATTATCGACTTGTTTTGGAAAAATTTGTTGTTCTCGTGCTATTGCTAGAAGTCTGTTGCGCTCCATGGATCTTGATTGATTTGGTGAAGCGGCAGGATGTTTGGAAGATTTAGGTTGAGCTACCAAGAGTGGAGGAAGGGTGTTATTTGAAAGTTGTTCAAAACCCCCTCTCCCTCTCTTCTTATATGTACGTGGGCTCGGGACGCCGCACTGGAGTATTTCACTCGCCGTGGTGGCAAGCCTTTTGTGGCTTCCTCCTTCTCTCCGCGGTGAAGTGATTCTTGCCACGATGATAAATGTTTTCTCTCGTGCTCTCGCCGCGGTAGGGGTGGTGGCCGCCGCGGTGGCGTTCCCTTTGTCCACTTCGTCGCCTCGGTGGGGTATTGACCGCTGCAGCGTTAAAATTTTTTGCTCTTGTTTTTCTGCGGTGGAGTGGTGGCTGCCAAGATAATGTGTATTGCTCATCGCTCCACTGCGGTGGAGTGTGATGCTACTGTATGGCGTGTTGGCAAAATTCCTTGAAGCTCTACAGTTTTCCTTTGCCGCGGTGGAGTGATTCCCACCGTTGTGCTGCATTTTTCTCTCTTGTCGCCGTGATGGCGGGTTGCTACCATCTTGGAGGCGAGGTGTTTTCTTCAAGATTCCCACTTTATTCCTTTGTTTGCCATGGTGGTCGCCTTCTTCTCGTTAAATTTCTTTGTATGTTTCTTCTTTTGTAATGCCTTGCGTGATCCCAAGTGTAACACCCCTAATTTTCAATCCGGCTCTAAGTGCCATATCAAGAATTTGAGGGAAATGCGTAGATATAAACTTTTTTTTACGTCTTTAAAAAGTTAGAAATTTGGAGTTTTGCAATTTTTTAAAGTTGTTAGAATGATTTTAGAGTACTAGAAATATTTAGAGTGGTATTGGAATTCTCTAAAATTAAGTAGATAATCTAATTCTAATTGTACCCTAATTTTTGGAAAACTACACTTTCACACCCTATGCATGTGAGACACTTGTCAAACTTCTTTTGACACCTCATTCACCATCTCCTCCATCTGATTTTCAAAGTTCCATCAACACTTACATTTTCATCCTCCTCCTTCTCCACCAAATACACCAATGAACCACCACCACCACCAAGCTAATACATCGCCACCACCTCTCTTCAAGAGCTGCTACTGCTGGTAGTAGCCCTCTCAGGGATCAAAATCCCTCATCCATCTCCTTGTTTGGTTGGGTAACGAGTTTGAATTCTTCAAAATTCGGTCAGACTCTAGGACGAAACTCTATCAAATTCTCTTACTCATCTTCGAACTGATTGATTTTGATTGTGGATTCAGGTTCTTGGATGTCAGGCGAACTCAGTGATGGGTCAAGGAGGCTGAAACTCGCAGTTTAGATATCCGATCGCCGGAAACTGGGCATTAATGTCGCTGTGTTCCTCCATAGTCACCGGGAAAGGCCGGTGTTGAGGATCGTTCTGCAATAGAAATATGTGTTCGTATTGCTGCATTGACTGTGAGACCCGGTTTCATATAAGATGAGTGTTGTAGTAGGAGTGCTAGCTTGCCTTTTCTTTTCTTGGCTCAGTGGTAAGTACATATGTGCGACCTTTATCTATCAAGGTATGCATGTGTTTTATGTTTCAAATGCATATTTTGTTAATTGAAAAAGTATGAGAAGCATGATTTATACTCGAAAGTTGTTTGGAATATTCTATTGAACTCCTTTGAGAAGTATTGAAAAATACACGTGAAAGTTTGATATTCCCATTTTGAATACGATAAAGTAACTAATTAAGAAACTTCTAATAGATTTTGGACGATGTACAGAGTTGTGTTTATTTATGGCCGGAGGCGCCAAGCGCTCCTCCTGTTACTTATGGCTACAACCATTGAAGCAATGCTTCACATTATTGGATAGAACTTAAGTGTTCATAAATCCGCCCCCGACGAGCCAAAATGTACCAAGGTATTGCCGCCAAGAGCTTTTAGAGCTAAAGAGTGCTACTTATACTTGTAAGGGTCACTACGGTATAGGGGTGTCGACAAGTAAGGCCTTTTAGCTAATGTTTTTAACGCTCGGGAGAAATAGGGTTTGATAGACCCTATAAAGCACCCTTTATGATTAATTCATGATCCATCTGTCTACATCGATCCTGCTGGTGGATCTGAACATGCCTCAGCTAAACATAACTGTTAATTGAAGTTAAACTAAAGTTGATTACTCTATCGATCCCGTTGGTGGCTCTGGATAAGCCAACCAAAATAATGAAGTTGAAAGAAATTTGGTACTTGTGAATTAATACGCTTTTCAGTGAAACATGATTTGCTCTCGTGAAATTTTACCGGATTAAGAATATTTGAAATACTCGTGGTCTATGAATTTTTTAAATTTTGGAGGTTCTTGCTACGCGATTACTTATAATTGTTTTGAAATCCCCAATTATTTTACTTATTAATTTTCAAATCTCTTGATTTTATTTCAACTTGTGCTTCTGTGCCACTCGTTACTTTACATGTCGTAGTGTCTATTTACTCAGTTTTTACAGATTATTTTCAAATTGTGGTGTCTGCGTTTTTTATTTCAAAACCACCACAGGTAAGTGCTTGTCGGGATGGGAATGCGGATCGAGACCAGAATGTTAGCTAAAGTTAGATCACATAACGCATTTCGGATATATTGATCTGGTAAACTTATCTTCTCAAATATTGTTGTATCTTTTAGCTAAATTGTAATACTCATAAATATATTTACTTTTGGTCCTCGATTGTCTCATGAACCCTGAACCGAGATCCCGTGTTGTTACCCAAAGATTTTCGAATGAGATTTCCTTGAGGGTTACGTTCGTAGTAACACACGATGGTCGATCACACTACGAATCATTTTCACCTTCCATAGGCGAATAATTGAGTTTCATTGTACCTACATCCAGAAACATCACAAACTCCTTCCTCAGAGCGATTAGCGGCTCAGACAAAAATATTTATTTATACTCTATCAAGAACTATCTAAATAAAATCAAATACTTTAAAATGACTAAATTAAAACGCACACAACTCTAACATAAATGAATAGTGGGTATCCTTCCTATTAGCGCTTTGTAATTTAAGGTCGACAGCCCGACCAAGTTACCTTCGATATGATTGGAGAGCGGTTTAACTCTCCACTTTTTCTTGTTCCACCATCTTCTCTCACGTTATCTCTTTTCAAGCAACTCATGTATCTCAAGGATGATGGAAACGAACAATAGAGAACATACTTCTTTACCCAACATGGTGAATGTTTGTGACATGAAGCATATCTCTTTCTTCTTCTCTTCTTCTTTTTTCAATTTCTCAAGAGCAACGCCTTAACATATTGGGCATTTGGTGATTGCACTTCATGTGGAGATGTGGAAAAACAAATCCCATCAACATTGTTTCTTCCCCTTGTTCTCCTCTTGGGTCCTTAGGTGGCAAATCATAAATTTTTTATGTCTGGCACTCGTCATCTTCTTCATCCCCAAAATCAGCCACATTGATGTTCATGTTTGTAGTTGGTGAATGTAGATAAGTTTCCCCATTATTTTCATACAACAATCTCTCAATTTCATCGCATACCTGGTCTATGTGTGCTTTGGAGTACTCTTCAAATATTTAAGGTGGAAAGTCTTGTTTTGAAGCACATATCTCATCGTATTCGATTCATAAATGTCTCGTATGTGTGTGCTCCCGTGCATGACATGCTATAGGATCTTTTGTCTCCTCTTCTTCCCAATTGAAATCCCATTCATTATCAACCATTTTATTCCATTCAGCTTCCGAGGTGTACAAAAGATCCATATAAATAAGGTGCAGTAGGCTTTCAACCTCTGTGGGGTTTCCATGAGCTTCAGCGCTTTTATCAGTGAAATATTGAATCTTGTTGCTTGGCTCATTGCCAATATCTTCAGCCCCGAATCTCCTAGATAGGTCGTTTAATGTTCTCCATGGCGCTGAACATCATTGTTTATTGATCTTACCAATCCTTCCTGTATTGCATCCAACTATATCAAAATGAGCTCGAGTTGTGCCATCGTCTGAGCTTCAATCACATTGTGAGGAAGTGTAACTTCTTGTGGAGGATATATAGTGACTGCGAATGTTTGTAGTTCTCGGATGTTTTCTGAGAGTAAAGAACATCTTTTTGTGACCCCACTATCTCGTTATTTCCATTGACGTGCTATTAGGAATGAGGCTCAAATATTTCTAAGAACTTCTTAGGCTCCCATATGCATCCTACTTCTTTTTGAGATCCCCTGCATTTATAGAAGCCTCATACATACAAGTTAAAACTAGCCTACCTCATATGGAGTACATAAAGAGGGTTAGCCTCAACATCACGGGCACAATACTCTATTGAAAGAATTTCACCATCAATTAGGATGTTACCTTCATGCATTTTCACTCCACTCTCTGATATTAGTATCTCAACCACCTTTCTTGCCTCATATAAATAAAATCGTTTGATCTCCTTTGTCTCTAACTAAACAGTCTCGTCCATGCTCCCATCATAATAATTTTTTCTGCGAGCTAACTCAAACATTTGGCGTTCAAAGCCCCTCTACCTTCTTTTTCACTTCTTGATCAGTAGGCATCATGTCATTATCCATGATGACTTCTAACATGGACACATGCTCAAATACCCCGTGAAAAGAGATGTGAATCAACAAAAGTAAAAATAAACTGAATAGTAAACCACCTTCGATTATCTATCGCAGCAAACTAATGGAACGGAGTCCCTACCAAAAACTTGGACAGACTCGAGATAATCGAAGTGAAGGGGTAGTTTGTTTGGACAATGTAACTTACTCAAATCTAATTCACTAAAAATAATAAATGCAGCAAATTGTTGAGGATTTAGGATAAAGGGAGTTAGGGTTCCTCATTGGCTCCCTAGTGTTACTTTCTGAATTGATTTATCGTGATTAGTGAAACACTGATCTTATTTTGGTTCCAATCACAATGAACAAGTGAACAATACAACTTCCGGGTTATTTATAGGAGTTAGAATGTCCCACGTGAACATAGGAGTAAGGGGTTTTGCTTGGATTTAGTTCAATTTACTCACCAATCCCTATCGACTGGTAGCTTTTAGTCTACATATTGATTAGCTTTCTAGACTAAGAGGCATACTAAATCAAGAACACATATTATGAACATGAACTAAAACATGAATCCAAAATAGATCCTCAATTAAGCCTAGTCATGGCATGAATCATAGTATCTCAAGAAAACAATCATAGGTGTGCATAAACGCTAAGTACCCAACTCCGGCAATAGCAAAAGATATAGCTACTCATAGAAGTTCAGAAATTAAAAGCTCAAATATAATGTTCATAGTAGATAGATGGAGTAGAATAGATAAGCAAACTTGGAAATCGCAATGATGAAGTCTTCCTTCGTCGTCTCTGTCACAGATGGTAACTACGTCTTTACGTATTTAATCTTCCTCCAAACTTCCTTCCTAAGCTCCAATGGTTTCTCTTGATTCGTCGTTCCCCACTTTCCAAAAGGAGTGAGGGCTCTTCTTTCTTCTCTAATATGTCCCCCCTTTTCTTTGATGGCTCTCCCTTGTTAATATAAGTGTTGGGGTAACCTAGGGCTTGTAAAATGGCCAAAATTAATGTTTTCCCCTCATAAAACCGTAGCATATTGGTCGCGGAGCTTAGGTCGTCGTGGGGGCGTTTTTCTACTTCGGTGTGCTGACTAATTCGCGGGGTCGTAACTATGTCGTCTGGATGTCGATTGACCTCTACCACATATCGTTGGAGATCTCTCGAAGTATAATTTCCAATTATGCCGGTCTCACCTACAAATTCCAATTAGAAATCATGTGGTGATCAAAATAGTGAATGCTGTCCAAATTTTGCTCCTCAACTTTGCGTTAAAACTTCGTTCCTTGGCTCCTTTGGTTTCCTCTTTCTTTCCCAAGCTTCCTTGGACCTTTATTCATCTCTTTTTTTATTTATTTTTCTTCTCTTGATTTCCTCCCTTCGAGTGCAAGCTCCTCCAATCACGACTATTTTTCGTTCTTTGCTTGATTCCTTATCTTTGCGCGCTATGCTATCGTATTGATTCCGTGCCGCCATCCCATCTTCCTGAAATACACTCCACAAATCCTGTGAAATAACAGTGTTGGAAAGAAATGCTCTAAAATAATGCAAATATAGGCAAAATAGCATTAAAATACAATTAGTTCATAATAAGCTAACAAAAGTGAATTTTTGATTTCTCAAAAAAAAGAGAAGTTTTTCTATTTCTAACATGTTTCATCCATTTTCAGTTCTTCACAAAATCATAGAAAATAGGAGATAAAAACATTACACAATTGAGTGTTGTCAGTGGGACATAAGTTTTTGACCTTCAAAACCCGGTTAAAGTTTTTACATGGGAAATTGATTTCTAGATGGAGCGGTCCGTATACTATTACTGAAGTTAACCCGTGGGATCAGTTAAGGTTTAATTTGCAGACGGTAACCGGTTCAAAGTAATCGAACAGAGAGTCTAGCTGTATGTGGATGGGAATTTCATTGGGCTGATTGAGTGTCTCAAATCGATTCCTGATACGTAATACTCTGAGGTAACTGGGTCGGGTCGTCGTTTGGAAACTACACGGCGCTTGTTGGAAGGCAACCCAACGTAGGATTTGAGTAGCGCAAAATATTTATAGTTGTTTTATTATGTTTGTTTCAATATAGTTAGCGAGGTGAGAGATTGTAGTATTAATTTTTACATTAAGTGTATACATGAATTAGGTGAAGGACCGACTCCAGATTCCCTATCTTGATGCGTGTAAAAGAAATGGCACGAAAATTGACAACGATAGACTCAACACAAAATTTGAGACAATAAATATGAAAAATCACTCAAGGATGAGGATTGGTGACATTCGAATGATAAACACTGAGATTTTCGGTCATAATTCATTCGCGCGCATTGGATTCTGAAGTCAAAGCTGGAGAAAAGCAAAATCCAGCATATCAACAACTCGTACGAGCAGCCTTGTGCCCGCACGAGCATGATACAACTCGCGATAGGAGAAAGGTACCTGCACGACTTGAAACATGCTCGCACGGGAAAGTAGTGCGCAACATTTTAACAAATTCATTATTAGAGGGAAAAGGTCTTTGAACCCTCCTACTAAATAAAAAAGAGAAGAAAAGTCAGTTCCTCTCCTCTCTCAGGTACATAATCAAATTTTCATCTCTCAACACTCCAAAATCTCCCCAATTCTTCAAGATTTGGAACTTACTGGAAATTGAAGCAATTGAGTGGGTTTGGTTCGCAATGAGGGAACAATCATATTTAATTGATGGGTTTTTGGCTTATTTTGGTTATGGGAGTGAAGAACAGCCAGAGGAAGAACAACAGCTTCAACGAAGAAAAACCTAAATTTGTTCTCTATGGTGGAGAATCAGCCGTCGGTGAAGATGAGAGCCTTGACGGGGACTACGAGAGGCCACGAGAGGTGCAAAGAAACTTCATTATTATTTCACCGTCTGTAGAACCAATTTTGCTGAACGCCACCCGTAAGAATGGAACTCCATGTGCCGGAGCTCCATTTCTCAAGACCCCTTGTTAATTTGCAGTTTACACACTCTACGTTGTCTTTTGATTTGAAATTGCATAATAGCTCATAGCATTTGCATGCTTGGGGCTGCTGATTAGTGGTTGAATATGTTATTTACTTGCTTGTTGATTGATTTAACACACTTTTAAAGAACATTGCACATAGTTTTTTAATACCTCTACATCTGATGCTACGATGTATTCGGGGTACGCGGGTCAAAGTTAGAAAGTCTTATCTAAGGGTTCAGGGTCTAACCCAAAAAATATAAAGATGAAAGAGGATGACACGAATACTTGCTCACCGTATAGATAACGACCGATGACTTGGTTTGTCACATCCCCGTACCGCCGACCCCGATTAGCGACTATAAATCTTCGCATTAACGGGAGGAGGGCACGACATACCGATGTGGCCTTGACTCGTAGAGAGGCTAAATAAGTTAATTTTAAATGTCGTGATTAAAATTTTCTTCAAAAAATTTGCGGAAACGTAACTAAAATAAAATTTACTTGGGGTCGTCATGATAAAAAATTAGACTTGTAAAGAGAAGAAAATTGGAACTTAAAAATCAATATCATTTAGCCCTCTCGACTCATAACGTAAACAAATAATAACACGAGAATTGTTCTAGGTATCATACAAGGGCTCATTTAAAGTGTTATATACATAATAACACAACTCGTACATACTTAAACAATTTACGATTATGTATTCTACAATAGGTCCAAACCGACTAGCATGATAGCAATGTCTAAGCACATGAGCATCATCAAGCATGTTATCACATATCAACTTAACGCCTTGCTATTTCTTTCTTCTTACGTGTCCTTAAAACCTGAAAAAATCTAACTTGAAAGGGTGATCTCCACTAGCTCAGTTAGTTACATCTACGCCCCTCCGTAGGTTTGGAAAACTAAAAAGGCTAACTTTTTCACGTAGCATCATGAACATAAACCAAAGTCATACATACATATACTTGTGAAACTTGAAAGATAATGGCATTCATAAAGCATAACTTGTATCATAAAGAGAGTGTAACGTAAAGCAAACTTGAGTTATGTGAAATCATGTTGTTCCAAGTAGGAAACTTGCTTTGTCTCACGTAGAGACCTTATCATACTTGAACATGCTTTCCTAATTTCTTATCTTATTGGCTCATGATAACCTTTGTGACTTAACATAACGTAGGGACATGTGCGACTGCTCGTTAGGCGACGCGTACCTACTTATATTGAAATGGAAAAAGGGTCATAGCCTGCCTATACCCGATAGGGGGTTTCACTCCGGTACCGTGGCTTTTCAGAAAATGTGTTTTATCTTATGGAACATTCATTTCCTTTGTTAGCATCCATGAGGGAATAAACATTTCACTTGAGTAAAGAGCATATATACATAATGAAAGTGTGAATATGCAGATATATATATAAGCAGCTAATATACACTAGAAGGGGGGTTTAATAGAGTATGCCAACTTTTTGCAAAACCTGCTAACAAGTAGAAGAATTAGTGCAGACAATGAATTTCAAGGCCTTGAACACAGGTTCAAGCCTTTGACGTGTAGCAAGAAATTTTTAGAACAAGATTCCTTTTTCAAGGCCTTGAAAACAAGTTCAAACCCTTGAAAATAAACAGTTTTTGTATGCTGCAAAAGCTTTGAAAGTAGATGAACTGAAAATACACACGACAAGTGATTTATAAAGTTCAGTCCACTTGGACCTACGTCTCCACCTCAGGGATTAGATCCCTGCATGATTTTCAACTCAATTCTTTTAAATCAAAAGCTAATCCCTAGAAATCAAGCACAGAGAGTTCCCTTACTCTATTACAGCTTGTGGTTTTCCCTAACCTGTCTAGTACATGCTCTAGCTAACTGATTAACTAAGAATTCTCTATTGTTCACTTTGAACAATCCATGAGAATGTAAGTATAAGTAATACATAAATGATCTACCAATATAGCTCTATATAGAAGATCACTTAAGAGTATAAAACTGCAGTGAAATGCAGTGAACTTCTGTGTATGGATCGGAAGAGATGAAGAACTTCTTTGATGCTTGTCAATCCAGAATGCTTTCTCTGTATTTTCCTGTTGAGAATTTTGTTGCTGTTGCTTCGAATGTGAGATCTTTAAATACTTCAAACAACTCTGCAAATCTCTCCAGATTTTCAGCAACAACCTTCCTATTTTGTAGGAACAGAGTTTGACTATGTTGAGATTTTCTCCAACGGTTGAATGATTGTAATCTTCTGAGATTTTGTTGTAATCCTTCATTTAACCATCAAGAGATGCTGTCAAACACGTCTGATTGATCACAGGACCAAAGTCTTCAAGTTTTTCCAAGTCTGCAACAATCCAGTTTAGGAAACAATCCTGCAAAACGAAGAAACAATATTTCCTGCATTATCATGGTCAAACAGTTGATATAGCACGATTCAAAATATGTTTAACAATTTGTCTTTCATCATCTAACAACAAGTAATCAAACATATGCAAGAGAGATAATAAATTAGATCAGAGAGTTAGCAGAAAAACTCCCCATGAGAATATGCTTTCAGGTTTAACAGTTTCAAGGCTTTGAATCCAGTTTACTATTTTCAAGCCTCTGAAGCTGATTAAAGGCTTTGAAAGCTGTTTCAAGGCCTTGAATTATCCAAGCTCTTTCAAGTCTTGAACAACCTGAGCTTTCAATCTCCCCGTTGATGAAAGACAAAACCAAATTCTGTTTGATCCTTAGTGTCTGCAAAATAAACTGATTAGTCTGCAATTTGAAAACACAGTTATTCCAAAAAGATCCAACTTATTTATATACCACCAAAAACACATAAATAGTTCAGCAGATAAAACCAAATAAACCTAAAAACCTAAAATGAAACCTATAAATTTCTCCCCCTACTTGAATTTCATCAAAAAGATAGAAGATGTTGGATCAATTGTCTGGATAATTTTGAAAACTTAAGGAAATAAAGCAGAGAGAATATGGAAGAAATAATAGGTAAGATTAAGGGGGTTGATCTTCATATTCCTCCTAATCTCCTTCCTCTTTCTCATTTTCTTCTTCATCAGTCTTGTCCTGCTCCTCCTGTTCTTCTGCAACCCCTTCTGCAACGGCTGTCTCTACAGTCTTGTCCTTTTCAACAGCCTTTGGAGATTTCTTCTTTTTCTTCAAAGTGATCAGCAGCTCATCTGAATTAGGACTATCAGCTTCATCTTCTGCCTGTTCTGCTGCCTGCTTTCCCTTATCTGAAACTGGAGTAGCTTCTTCCTGTTCTGAATGCTCACTAGGCAATTTCTTGTCTGATTCTCCTTTCTTTGTTCCTTCAGGATCCTCAAGAACATCAAGCAAGGTCATGCTTCTGAAGATACTTTCCACCATATACTTGACTTGTCCCATATCACTTTCTAGTCCAAAAATAGTAGATTTGACATCTTCCATGTCCAGTTCCTAACCATCAAGTCTTTGATTGTCTGTAGGCTGAGAGGTCTGACTTGAAGTGGGAGTCAAGTTCTTGGTTTAGAAAATTTTGTTTCACCTAGTTCTGCTTCAGTTCCAAACTTTTTCTTTTGTTTTCACAACTCCAATCTTCTCAAAGGCTTTCTCATTGAGTTCCCCAAACCCGGATGTGACAGATTCTTCTCCAATAAAAGGGATCTCAAAGTACTCAAAGAACATGGTGAGGAGATTAGCATATGGCAGAGGGTGAATCCTCTTACTGGTTAGGCTGAAGAGCATGTGTTCAAGAACTAGTTTTGGTAGATCAATCACCAAACAGGTACATGATGTGCATAAACAGGTACATGATGTGCAGCATTCTCTCAGTCACCAACTATCTTGAGTGCTCTCTAGGAAAGACACATATCACCAGTATAGTATGAAGAACTTTGGCTTCAACATTTAACACAGAGTGTGTTAACTGTTTGGCTGAGGTTGAGACATTTGGAAGAAAGAATTCTTCTTTGGCTAGCTTCAAATTTTCTGACTTTGTTGGATGGTTGCTAGTGTCATACCTATTTTGAGAACCTAACACATTGGCAAACTCAGAGTGATCTAGTTCAATTATGATCCCTGCAACTTTAGATTTGATCACCAAATGTGCAGATCTCTTAACTTGGGTGAGGTTCAGATAGAAGAGTCTGGTGAGTCTAGGGTAGGCAATATCCCTAGGATTTAGCATACATCACAAAGAGATCTTATTTAACATAGAGATGCACTTGAGTTTCATGTGTTCCAACACATACTTATTAACCAAACTGCAAAAACCAATAGACCTTGAAGCAAAACCATCTAACCACTTACCTTTAGAGATGTTTGAGACAAACCATGTATCATCTGGAGCTGTGTATGGTTGAGACTTGAGAATAGATCTGCAATGCCTTCTCCAATTGACCCTTTGGTTGTGCTTCAGTCACCTTCCCTTTCCCTTTTTTTGCATGAGTTTGCCTTCTTTTTCACCTTCTTTGAACTGGTAGGCTCCTTTTCGGGTTGCTTTTCTGTAATGGCCTTCTGCTTTTCTGAAGAGGATGTTGTAGCCTTCTTGATTGCTTCTTTGGTGGAGGAGGATCAGGAACTGCTTCTGCACTAGGAGTTCTGGATCTGGAGTCTCCACTGACTTCTCCTCTTCCACTGCTGCTTTTCTCTTCTTCTCTGAGACAGGTTTTGAACCACCAGCCATCTTGATTCAGTATGAGGCTCTTCTTGTGCTTATTAGGGTTACGGAGAAGAGAAGAGAGAGACGGAATGATACGAAATGAAGGAGAAGTGAAGAGAATAAATACTAAAAGAGTTTGAGTTTCAAAAGGAAACTTGTATCTCTCTGATTCTAAAAAGATTTGCAAAGATCAGAGAAAATTTCAAACTTTTATGTTGTTGGAAAAAGAATATACTAATACTATGTTTGGCTAAAACAAATTTTTGAAAAGGGTAGGGACTATATCAGGCAAATATCTACAGCGATATCACCTAGTATAGAATGATCCAAGTTATTGACTATTAGTGTAACAGATTCATTTTCAAGGCTTTGAAAAGGCTTTCAAGACCTTGAAATACTGTAACACTGCAACAGATAAAATATCAAAGCTTTGAACTAATTTTCAAGGCTTTGAAACTCAGTTCAAACCTTTGTAAACACAAATAACTTACCTTTCTTACCTTAAGCTCCCCCTAAACCAATGCAGTCTTATTTAACATTTCCAAATCCAATCTTAGAGATGCGAACCTCTCATCTGCTAATGGTTTGGTGAAGATATCTGCAGTTTGCATGTTAGTAGAAACAAATTCAATAACAATATCACCTTTCTTAGCATGATCTCTGATGAAATGGTGTCTGAAATAAATGTGATTGGTTCTTGATTGTTGTACTGGATTCTTTGTAATTGAAATTGCACTAGTGTTATCACACTTAATAGGTATGCTTCTGAAGTCAAATCCAAGGTCTCTTGGCTGTTGAGCAATCCATAAGACTTGTGAGCAACATGCTCCTGCAGCTATATATTCACCTTCAGCTGTTGATAGAGCAACTGAATTTTGTTTCTTGGAATGCCAGCTAATCAAAGATGATCCAATGAATTGACAGGTTCCAGAAGTGATTTTCTATCAACTTTGTACGCTGCAAAGTCAGCATCTGAAAAACCACTTAAAGAGAAGTTAGAATGTCTTGGATACCAAAGCCCTAAGTCTTTGGTACCATTTGAGATATCTGAATATTCTCTTCAAAGCAGTTAAATGTGATTCTTTTTTATCATCTTGAAACCTAGCACACATGCATACACTAAACATAATATCTGGTCTACTTGCTGTCAGATAGAGTAATGATTCAATCATGCCTCTATACTCTTTAACATTGACACTCTTACCAGATTCATCCTTGTCGAAGGATAATGTAGAGCTCATTGGGGTCTTAGCTTCCTTCCATTGGACCATGCTGTATTTATTCAGCAAATCTCTTGTATACTTGCTTTGATTCAGAAAGATACCCTTCTTCAATTGATGGATTTGAATTCCTACGAAGAATGTTAATTCTCCCATCATGCTCATTTCAAACTCCCTGATCATAAGACTTGAGAATTCTCTGGCAGTTGGAGAAAAGGTTTCTTCATAGTCTATACCTTCTTCTTGATTGTAACCTTGAGCAACTAACCTTGCTTTGTTTCTGATTACATTGCCACTTTCATACAACTTGTTTCTGAACACCCATCTAGTACCAATGACAGACTGGTTTGTTGGTGCAGGAACCAGGTTCCAAACCTTGTTTCCCTCAAACTCATTGAGTTCACTTTGCATATCAATGATCCAGTCTGCTTCTTGTAAATCTTCCTTCACAGTTGTTGGTTCTACAAGAGAAATTAAAGCACTAAAAGCACATGGGTTCTTCAACTGTGATCTAGTCTGTGTACCAGTGGTTGGATCTGATATGATATTATCAGCTGGATGGGATGAGAGATATTTAAATCTCTTCCTTGGAGACCATGGTTCAGGTTCACCATAAGTCTTCTCTGGTCTTGAAGTAGTGGCATTGTCACTTGAATCCTTCTGATAATCTATTTCAAGGCTTTGAGTTGTATTTTCAAGGCCTTGAGAACTATTTTCAAGGTCTTGAAAATGTCTTCTATTTTCCTCTGAGCCTTTCTTGAATCCAAGTGGATTCTCAGTCTCTTCCTCTGATTCATGCTTGTTCAAGTTCAAATCTTCATCACTTCTTGCATAAAACTTACCAAGATTGTATCTTCCATTGTTATGGATAAAACAAGTGCATCCAAAGGGTCTGAAGTAAGAGATGTTTGGCTTCCTCCCTTTGAATAGTTCATAGGGGGTATTCTTTAGAATAGGTCTAATCAAGAACCTGTTCAAAATATAGTTTGTTGTAGTCACAGCTTCTGCCCAGTAATGCTTTGGTAACTTGTTATTAAGAAGCATTGTCCTTGACTTATCTTCCCGAGTCATGTTCTTTCTTCCAACAACACCATTCTGTTGTGGAGATCTTGGAGGAGAAAAGTTGTGAGAAATACCATGCTTATCACAAAATAAATCAAACTCTAATTGATCAAACTCTCTACCATGATCACTTCTGATTGAAGCTACAGGTAGGTTTTTCAATTTTTGAAGTTCTCTGCAAAGCTTTGAAAATTCAGAGAGGGCTTCAGATTTTTCTTTGAGAAACATAACCCAAGTGTATCTAGAGAAATCCTCTACAACAACTAGCATATACCTTTTACCTTTTGGAGTAGGAGTCATCATAGGACCACAGGGATCCATGTGAAGTAACTCGATAGGTCTAGTTGTACTTACAAACTTCTTTGGCTTAAAGGAACTTCTGGTATGCTTTCCTTGTGCACATCTTTGCATAACTCATCTTCTTTGAACTTGCTGGATGGCAATCCTTTTACCAAGTCTTTAGAGATCAATTTGCTCAGAGTATGAAAACTGGTATGACCAAGTTTCCTATGCCAAAGCTTTGAATCTTCTTTCGAGGCCTTGAGGCACTTCAAACTTTCATCTGCAACTTTGTTAGTTTGAAAGTATAAACATTGTTTGATCTAGAGGCTGTGAGAATGCAATTTCCTGATTTCTCATTTTGCACCACACACTTCTCTTTATCAAAGACTAGGGAATTGCCCGTGCCCAGGGGAACTATCTCAAACAAACCGAACAACATTTCACCCGTTCCAAAGAACTTAAAACAAAACATAAACAAAGGCTAACATGATGGCACAAAGGAACAACATGACCAACTCTGAACAATTGAAATACCAAAATGTGGATAAAAATATGCATCATTACATTGGATTTGTTACATCAAACTTCATTTCAACTGAACATCTATAAATTATTCTATCAAAGGCCAAAATAAACGATGTAGTCAGAGCAAAAAAAGAAAATCAATTTAGATAGACAATTTGTAATATGAAATATGAAAGTTAATAAGGATACCAATTGAGAGCATACTACTAATTGCTTTCTCGAATATCCTAACAGTTTCTGCAGCTTGAAAGCCTCTTGATCCGCACACAACTATCAAACTAAGAAATTGCACGCCTAATTATGATAAGGACATGGAGTCATAACATGATATTTAGATGTCAAAGTCCCTGCACTGATGAACATGAAAGCAAGCCGAATATAGGTTAGTAAGGTGAAGTAAAGTTAATTACCACCTAATAAGAAAAAAAAAAGGAAGACTAATGAAATCCACATCATTTGAAAATATAGAGGAATAATCAGTTGGACTCCTAACAGGTTAACCTGACCACAAACTATTTTACCTTGAATGAAATGGGCTGAAATAAGCTAACGATATTGTGAACAAAAATAAAGAAACTGGCAGTGGGAAACTATGCACCAGAGTCCTAATAGTTCAGGAAAGCACATGAATGTAAAATCCCATTGCAGACCATATAAAGAGATTTTTTCCTCAATCAGTTGTACATCACATTCTTATGAACTTGAAGTACAACATAACGGAGAGTGAGATGGGAAAACATTATCATTAATTTTGATGGGAAAAATTCAGTGAAGAAGATGCCAAAAATTAGAATAGAATTAAGAGAAGATGACCGTACATGTAATCTGCCTCGTAACCAAATAGGCCAAGAGTAAAGATACACTGCATATTTAGGAAATAAAATCCTTATAAATGCGAATCGAAAATGGGAACAGATACAACTACCTTCGAGGATCTGGGCAAGAGAGAGAGAGAGGGTTAGCATGTCGCTTGAAGTTATACCCCCAACTGCAAAAAAACAAATAGAGGTTAGAGACCAAAATGTGTAGCGGCCTTGGTTCAAGAGATATAAGGGAGAGGGTTGGTTGTTTGGGATCCAAAAGACTCTCTGCCTAATCGTGGAAAGAGAAGGGCGAGTTTATCACTCCAAAAACAACTTATAGCAGTACAAAAGCACTAAAGTTACCACTGGTTCATTGAGAATGCGACTTCTTCCCCCAATCACCATGGTCAGTTTATCAAGACTCAAGAGAAGATTCTTATGCTCTTGGCAATCCAGTCCTAAACTTGTATCAGAACGAAACCACATAACTACAAAAAAGAAATGTACAGACTGACGAATGAAAACTCAAACCATTGAATGAAAAACCGAAACACAAACATCAAGTAACCCTTGTACACATAGTTAAATGAATGTAGTGCATATTGTGTCTACCTCATACAAAGTAAAACTGTAAAAGGTGATATTAGGTTAGCAGATATACAACATATGCAACAAAACAAACAAAGAAATCTGAAATTGCATCAAAAGGGTAATGATAACGAACTTCTGACTGCAATATGCGGAGATGCGAGGGATTGAACCTCGGCCTCTCGCGGACAGAGCGAGCGCTCCACCATTTGAGCTACATCCCCCGAATGATACAAATTGTTATTATGATCCATGCTTATCGCGAAACAACAAAATTTGAAGCAAAGCCATGTTCACCAAATAGTTCTGATGAAAAATAGGACTTCAAAAAGACAGCCTCTCTAGTGGCAGTCTCGCAGCAGTAGGGGATGAAAGTACGTCACATCCTCAGAGCGAGAGCGTATATGGCAATGCAGAAATATGAAGTAAGACAAATAGCAAAATCAGTGCACTTTCTAGCAATATGGGAACATAATATTTGCAACTCTCTACCAATGATCATTATCTCGAATAGCAAAGTAAATGGAAAGTCTTTAACCTTTGATCTCACAAAATAAAATGTGGTGAGAAACATAAGAACTCCAACAGGAGCACAACAACGGTACATAAAATAGTCTGTAACTTCGCATTTGGTGAATGCGTTATGTCCCTAAATGGCACGAGTTGCTATGACATAACTAAGACTATCATATCACAATATCATGACAAACATGATGAGTTACTTCTCCTTGAAAGCACTTTCCTTACCCAGGACTAAACCTTACTTATTCATCTTCGTAGTGGGAATTGGCCGTTTAGAATGGATTCTAATCTCTGGTCTTGCTCTGAAAAAACAGTTGAGAAAAAACAGAGTTGCAACCCGTCACCAGGCTTTAAACAAAAACTCTAACCTGATATTCTGAGATTCGGAGGTTGGCGCTAATTCACAGAAAACCCTTATTCTCTGAGAACATTTTACCTGACAGAGGTTGACAAATCAAAAGGTAAGTAAAAACACATGGATCAAGCCCCTATCGAGACTGGTCTGTAAAAGATAATCCACCATTCACAAAAAGAGATAAACATTCAACAAAAAGAGGTGCAGGATATACCGAATCTCCAAACACCCGAAAGTGACAAACATGATTGAACAAACAATTCATTCTATGCATAAAAGCAATTGAAATGTAGAGCAAAAGAGTACCGAAATAAGACAATAAAATCCACATTTATTACTGTGAGCATGAAACTGAGAATGAAACCTAAAAAGAGAAGAAAAATACAGCACAAGAAGAACATAAACTGATTGACCGACACCGGTAACTGCAAACTCGCTCGACCCTGAGAAATCAGAGGCAAAATATCAGCCCCAATCGACAATACCCCAGCGGAAATATGGCCCCAACCCACTCGAAACCGAGAAAACAGAGTCAAAATCCATAATACCCAATCGAAATAAACCCTAACTCGCTCGAAAATGCCAGACCCAGTTCAGAATTAAACCTGAACCTGAGAATCGAATTGAACCTGAAAATCGAAGAAGCACATAGGTGGAGCGAGGTCTTCCTGTGATGGACTCCGGTGGTGGCCGGTCGTGGGATTGGGAAGGGGGAGAGACGAAGTGAGAGAGGGGGAAGAAGGTGGAGATCGTGTGTTTTGTTTTTGAGTTGAGGGCGTGTGTTTTGATTTTTTTTAATCAATTTCTAAAGTAGGTGAGATCTAAGGCTGGGGTCGATTTAATCTGACGGCTGAAAATAAGTCAACCGTCCTGTTTTATATAATAAATGACTTTGTTGCCATTATCACAAAACTGAGATACACTAAGCAAATTAAGCTTCAAACCTTCAACTAGATAAACATCAGAAATAGAGTTTTTAGAATTTGTAACAACTTTTCCAATACCAAGAATATTGCACTTTCCATTATCACCAAGTGTTATTGAACCTTCTGATTGCTCCTTTAGTTCTGAGAATAGAGATCAATTTCCACTCATGTGTCTTGAGCAACCTCTGTCCATGAACCACTTCTGTTCCTTGGTGAAAACCTGCAAGCACCAATCAATGCCTTACCCAAGTGTTAGACCAAGTGTGGGTAACCCCTTTAGGAACCCAAATCTGCTTAACTTGTCCTTTAGGTTGAAATGGAAAAGAGTTCCTCATTATGTGAGGGTCTCTTCTTCTAAAGGATCATTTTAACATGACCAGTTTTACAGTAGTAATGACAGGTAGGAGAGGTCTTGTTTCCAGCTTTCACAAATCTGGTATTGTTTCTTCTTGGAAAGTTTGGATTGAATCCAATACCAGCTTTGTGAACAGACTATGAGCTTCCTCCAAGAATCAAGTTCAACTTCTGTTCTGATCCAGCAAGCTTAATTTTGACTAGTTCAGATTCTTGAAGTTTCTCAGTAAGAGTAGTCTTTTGTCTTTCTAAATCATCAACATGATGTCTTAGATTAACAAGGCTGTAATTCATATAGGAATTTTCAGTGACTACTCCCTAGACTTGTGTTTTCAAGGCTTTGAAACTAGTTTTCAAGGCCTTGAAATCACTGTCAGTTTTCTTCTGAGAGATTTCAAGATTCTGATTTAGGCAAACAAGTTGTAAATTTTCTTTAGCTTGCTCATGAACTTTTTCTTTCAAGAGCCTGATCTCTTTCAGATAATCTTCCTCATTTAAAAGCATTGTTCTGAGATAATCTGAAAGAGCTTCTTTTGGCTTTGAAATTAAACAATTAACCATTACCTCAATGTTCTTTTCAGAACTATCATCCTACTTGGCCATGAAGCATAGATGGGCATGTTTTTCTTCAGATTCAGATTCACTGGAGCTGTATGAATCACTCCATGAGGCTATCATGGCTCTCTTTCTTCTTTCATGATCTTTCTTCTGAAAGTTCTTGCTCTTTTTGTGTGGACAATCTCTTATCAAGTGTCCTACATCACCACACTCAAAGCAGTTCATAACTGTTGACTTGCTTTGTGAAGAGGACTTACCTTTGTAGTCCTTGTTGCTGGATGGTCTATGCCTTTCCCTGTTGAATTCATTGTTTCCAGAGTTCCTCTTCATTTTGAGAATTCTTATCAAGGCTTTGGAAATCAAGGAAATTGGATCTTCATCATCACCATCCTCAGTTTTAAGGCTTTGAATTCTCTCATTCTCTTTGGCCTTGAGGGCTAGATTTTTTACTCCTTATGGGAGTTCTCCATCAACTTCATTCATGGATATCTCATGTGTCAGGAGCTTTCCTTGGAGGTCATCAAGTTGTAAGGTTGAGAGATTCTGAGCTTCTTCAATAGATGTGGTTTTTGGTTCCCACTTTGCCTTTGGAAGACTTTTGAGTATCTTCCTCACCTTTTCCTCATTGGAAAAGTGTTTTCCCAGTGAGTCAAGGTTGTTAACAATATCAGTGAATCTCTTGAACATGTCTCTGATGGACTCATCTGCATTCATTTTGAACAGCTCATACTGTCTGAGATAGATGTTGATCTTGTTATGTTTGACTTGGCTGGTTCCTTCAAAGGTAACCACAAGTTTATCCCAGATTTCTTACGCAGTTGTGCATCCAGAGATCCTGTTGAATTTATCTGTACTCAAAGCACAATACAAAATGTTAATAGCCTTGTAATTTTTAGAAACTTTCTCTAATTCAGAAGAGGAGAGTGAGTCTTCTGTTTTGGGAGTTCTGATCCCATTTTTCTCGGTATAGAAAGTATGAGGTTCATTTCGAATAATGGTCCAAAGCTCTAGATCTTGATCAATGATAAACATTTTCATGAGAGCTTTCTAGTGAGCAAAATTTTCTCCACAGAATAGAGGAGGTATGTTAGCAGCTCTTCCCTGTGAGAAGCCACCATCACCTACAGTACTCATGATCACCAGATGGTCAAATCTTATACATTGATACAAGCTCTGATACCAATTGAAAGTGTGAGTATGCAAACATTTAAGCAGCTAATATACTCTAGAAGGGGGGTTGAATAGAGTGTGCCAACATTTTGTAAAACCTGCTAAAGAATTAGTGCGGACAATGAATTTCAAGGCCTTGAACACAGGTTCAAGCCTTTGAAGTGTAGCATGAAGCTTTTAGAACAAGATGCCTTTTTGAAGACCTTGAAACCAAGTTCAAACCCTTGAAAATAAACACTTTTTGTATGCTGCAAAAGCATTGAAAGTAGATGAACTGAAAATGCACAAGACAAGTGATTCATAAAGTTCAGTCGACTTGGACCTACGTCTCTACGTCAGGGATTAGATCCCTGCAGGATTTTCAACTGAATTCTTATTAATAAAAAGCTAAGCCCTAGAACTCAAGCGCAAAGAGTTCCCTTACTCTGTTACAGCTTGTGGTTTTCCCTAACCTGTCTAGTACCTGCTCTAGCTAACTGATTAACTAAGAATTCTCTATTGTTCACGTTGAACAATACTTGAGAATGTAAGTAGAAGTAATACAGAAATGATCTACGAATATAGCTCTATACAGAAGATCACTTAAGAGTAGAAAACTGCAGTGAAATGCAGTGAACTTCTGTGTATGGATTGGAAGAGAGATGAAGAACTTCTTTAATTCTTGTCAATCCAGAATGCTTTCTCTGTATTTTCCCGTTGAGAATTATGTTGATGTTGCTTCGAATTTGAGCTCTTTAAATACTTCAAACAACTCTGCAAATCTCTCCAGATTTTCAGCAACAACCTTTCTATTTTGTAGGAACATAGTTTTACTATGTTGAGATTTTCTCCAACGGTTGAATGATTGTAATCTTCTGAGATTTTGTTGTAATCCTTCATTTAACCAACAAGAGAAGCTGTCAAACACGTCTGATTGATCAGAGGATCAAAGTCTTCAAGTGTTTCCAAGTCTGCAACAATCCAGTTTAGGAAACAATCCTGCAAAACATAGGAACAATATTTCCTTCATTATCATGGTCAAACAGTTGATATAGCACGATTCAAAATATGTTTAAAAATTTTTCTTTCATCATCTAACAACAAGTAATCAAACATATGCAAGAGAGATAATAAATTAGATCAGAGAATTAGCAGAAAAACTCCCCCTCAGAATCTGTTTTCAGGTCTAACAGTTTCAAGGCTTTGAATCCAGTTTCAAGGCCTTGAAAATAGCCAAGCCAAGACTATTTTCAAGCCTCTGAAGCTGATTCAAGGCTTTGAAAGTTGTTTCAAGGCCTTGAAATAGCCAAGCACTTTCAAGTCTTGAACAACCTGAGCTTTCACATAATAATAGGGAGAACATGAACATACATAAGCTTTTAAGAAACTTGAGGGTAGGTACAAACTTCGGGAGATAGGGTAACTCACCATGCAATTTCAAACATCTTTAAGCACATGATCATCAACCCTATTTTCAAATTACTAGCAAAGAAGGCTACAAATAACACATATAATCACTTAGCACGAAATCATTCCAAACATAGCACATCCCTAATCACTTAAGCTAAACGACACTAATCTTATCATGCAATATAAAGTAACTTCTCACATATTCATATCTAGAACCTCATACTTCTTATGGCATGTATAATGCAACACATAAATACAAGTTACATATTATGAACTAAAAAGGAGCTCACAAAAACTAGCTTTAAGAAACTTAATATACTTCAAAATTATGCTTATAACCAAAGTGTAATTATCTCTAGTACAAAAACTCATAGGTAGCTCAACATAATTATTTGGGACCCGAAATTTTGATACAATATAGATAAAAGGTATAAAAATAACATATTAATATATCAAAAATTATGAAAATTTCTAAATATTTTTAAAAATTAAATTTCGGATCTGTTTAGGTGTAAAACAGAGGGTGAAAGCAGTTAACATCTCTGGGAACAATATCGAAATTTGGTAAGCATTTAACAAGAATAAGTACATGAAATTCATGAAAAAGCGCGCTGGTATGGGGTTAGACCGATTTACAATAGAGTCCCAGAGTTAGGCCGATTAAAAATTAAATATACGTCTAATGAATTTAGAGATGGAAACGGATCGGATTTGGATGGGATCTGTGCATATCCGAATCCGATCCAAACTTGTACTATACTGATCCGAATCCGATCCGAATCTGTTCGGAGCCGGATCGGATCACTTGAAGAAATCTGAATTTGATCTAAACCGAAAACGAATCATGGATCAGCGAAATTGGACCAGGTCTCCGATCCGTTTGCCTTTTAAAAAAAATTTACAATTCACCAAAAGTGACAACATGTTATGCAAAATGTCAGCAACTTGCTTATGAAGTTGAAATGCTACCAAATGAGGTGCAAAATAAATATCTACCCATCCAAAAATTAACAAAATCATGGTGGAAAATAACCCCTCTTACAAAATCTGGGTGCAAAATATCAGCACCTAATACACCAGAAAAGTTGTCCAAAAATTAAAAGTTCAACACATCAAATTTGAAATAAGAGCAACTACGGTTCTTCATAGTCCCTTGCAAGTCTCCTCCAAACAACTTATTTCCAGTTTCCACATCCTCGACCTGTAAAAAACCAAACTGAAAGGGGAGTATGCAGGTAGTAATGCATCACATATACTCTAGAAGGGGGGTGAATAGAGTATGCCAACTTTTTGCATAACTTGTAGAAGAGAAGAGTTTCTATGAAGAACAATGAAGTTCAAGGCCTTGAAATCAGTTTCAAGCCTTTGGAGTGAAATACAGTTTGAAATAATACAGACAAGTCTTTTTCAAGGCCTTGAACGGAGTTTCAAACCCTTGAAAAAAGGCTAGTATGAATGCTGCAAATACTAAGTATGCAAACGAAACTGTAAATGCAAGAGACAAGGTATTTATATAGTTCATTCCACTTGGACCTACGTCTCTACCTCAGGGATTTTCTCCCTGCAAGATTTTCAACACAATTTTTATTAATCAAAAGCTAAGCCCTAGATCTCAAGCACAGAGATATGCCTTACTTTGTTTATATCTTGTGGTTCTCTCTAACCTATCTAGTACCTGCTCTAGCTAACTGATTAACTATGAATTCTCTATTGTTCACATTGAAAAATCCTTGAGAATGATAGAAAGAATTAGTATAATAATGATTTACAAATAAAGTGCAAAACAGAATAACACTGAAGTGTAGAACTGCAGTGAAGAATGCAGTGGTCTGCTGTGAGATGGATTATGAGAATGATGTGCTTCTTTGATGTTTGTCAATCCTGAAATGTGTCTCTCTTATTGCCCGTTGAGTGTTCTGCTTGTTTCTTCAAAAAGAACTCTATTTATACTGATCAGAAGCTCTGCAAATCTTCCCAGATTTTTAGCAACAAGCTTCATGTTTTGTAGGCAACAACTTTGACTCTCTTTACAGCCTTCTCCAACGGATAGTTGATCATGATCTTCAGAGATATTTTTTGATCTTGCCTTTAAAAAAATTGAGAAGATATCATGAGTGTCTGATTGATCACAGAATCGTCTTCTCTTAAAGTTTCCTTTCCGGCAAAAGCCAGATTAGGAAACCAATCCTGCAAACTTAGGAAATAAAATTTCCCTGAAAACTGAGTCAAACAGATGGATTAAACGGTGATAAATATATCAAAATAGTTTTTCTTTCTTCATTAAATAAAAACATATCAAGCATAGGGGTGAGAGAGAGAGAATCAGATTAGAAGAGTCCAGAAAAAATCCCCCTAAGTATGTGCACACAGGTCAGACAGTTTCAAGGCTTTGAATCCGGGCTCAAGGCCTCGGCTATTTCAAGCCTGTGAAACCCTAATTCAAGGCTTTGAAAACTGGTTCAAGGCCTTGAAATAACTTTGTATTTCAAGTCCAAGAAACCTATGACCTTACACAAACTAATCAATAAAAGTTGAAATATGATAAAATTATACAATGTTCAAAGAATTGAGAAGCAATCCTCCATGCTTCGAGGTACATGAGCCTAGCAGGTCATGTTTTTACAAAATTGTGTCCAGAAAAGTACCAATTCTCAGTCCTATTCTGCAATCCTAATTTTCTGGTGTTAACCTATTCTATGTGCTTTAATGAAGGAAATCATCTCTGCTTTATGATGGCAGTAATTTAGTTGACCTATGCCTCAAAAAATATAATTTGATACAACGAACTCAATATATAGACAATCACTCAAAAAATAGTGATAAAAGAAGAATGAATTCAGATTTCATCAATTGAAATTCAACCATGTAAATGTAGTAAATAATTACCAATTACTCCTTTGTAAGACAGCTTTTCTCGTCCTCCTCGACCTCATCCATGATATTTTGAATATCATCTTATGGACTAGTGGACTTGCCTAAAAAATGACAAGCTAGTTAAAACCATCAAATTTATTAGATTAACATTCATATATAAACACAATGCAGTGAAAATTATACCTCGAATTTCACTTCAAAGCCACGATAGACACAGAAATTGCCAAGACATCTTTTGAAATATTTCTAAGAGTATGATATTTAATCCCATGATGTTTCTACCACGATAGGTGATAACTATTTAATAAGAGTTATCTTACGTACATATTACATTGTCATTTGTGTGCGTTTCAGTGCAAAGTGACAAGATTTGAGCCAAAATATGAAGAAAATGCACTTTCGGATGTTTTTGATCTTTAAAGTGCATTTCGGGCGTTTCTTAATGGTTTTGAGTATGATTTTGATAATTTATGACATTTGATCTTCGCGGTAGTGTTCGTGTTGTTGTTTGACAGGAATTATTCAAGCAGGAATCAAGTGGAAAGAAGAAACGAGCTTCGAAATAGAAGAAAAAGGCGAATGGCGTGTTTTGGATATTTTCGCCAAATTTGAGCAATAATTGAGAAAAACCGGAAAACAGTCCGGAAACGGGAATTTTCTCTACATGGATGAAGTATACGTCGCAAAAAGAACCCAAAGGTGCAAAAATTGCGTTCATCGGAGTTCGGGATCAAAATCCGGGTCCTTATTTTCTTTTCCGCGATCTCAAAATATCCTGAAAATCCTGATTTTAACTTGAAACATCATGAATCATCTCCCGAGCATCCTTTTAGCTCCAATACAACCAAATACCTTGCAATACCTATGCCTTTCACCCTATATAACCCAGTACACCTTGAATTTGCCAAAAAACACCCTTCAGCCATTAAAACCCAAACCATTGCACCAATTATTACTTCCTAATCACCTTCTAATTCACCGAACTAAACCCAGACTTCCCCAATTCATATAAACCAGCAACTATAAAAAATTAACAGACCTGCACCACCATTTATGCCTACAACCTGATCTAAGACAAACACCAATTTCACCAATCCTAAACTACCTCCACAACACCAGCTCTACCTTTAAACCATGCAGACCAGCACCATAACTAAACCAAATGTAGTCACCTTCTTTAACTATTTCACTCAATACCATTAGTCCATTACACCAATTTCACCAACACAAATCTCCATTACCAGACCACCTCCACATCACACCACCAGTTGGCCACCAAACAACTAATCAATCAAAGTCATCTAACTACCTTCAAAGCCCATGTTTAAACCATCTGAACACACCAATTCTTGTAACCAGCCACTCCCAATTACCACCTGAACCACCACTCTACCTTCACTTTCAACAATCACCAATTCACCTCCATTACACAGACCACAACCAACCCCATTACCTTCAATTACCACCTACAGCTCATGAATTAAGCCACCTGACTTCACCCTCAACCTGTTAACAACCACCTGCACCTCAGCCATTCTCTAATAATACCATCTCAAGTTAAAGCCTTCACAATCAGCCCCCGAACCATTACCATTGACCTCCAATTTCACCTAAAAACCCCACCTTCATCACCCAACTGAATCCGAAAGAAATTAACAACCCAGCAGCGCAGAGAAAGAATGAAGGATGAGAATAGAGAAGGATAAGAAAATTATCGCAAGAAACGAAGAAGGAGAAGAATAGCGCAGAAGAGAAGAACAAAACAAAAGCTGCTGAGAACTGAAAGGAGGTCGCACGACCTCTGAATAGGTCGCACGACCTGATTTTGTGAAGATAGAAAGCTAGAGAACACGAACCAGGTCCTGCAAGACCTCAATTGCAGGTCGTACGACCTAGACCGCGCAGACAAAAAAAATCCAGAACCAGTCTAAATTGTTGGGGCTTGCGCGTAATAATCTAAAACCAATTACAACACGTTAGGAAACATACATAAGGCTGGGAGAACGTGATTTACAGTGGGAGGAGGTTGGGTACGTGACGGGAAGCATTCTTGAAGCTTTGAAGCATCGTTGGAGCGAAGGATTGCATTGTTTGGATCAGCTTTCTCTCTTCTTCTACGTTATTCTTGCCTTTGTTCATGGGAAACATCGTTATCATGTTAGAAACAATGAATATCCAAGTCCTTATATCGGGATTTCTCAAACGGTAGCTAGGGTTTGAAGTCGGTTTGGCGGATTATTGAGTTGATTCATGTTTTGATTAAACTTAATTGAAGATGTGCTTATTCGGTATGTTTAATTCTTGTTCTTGATTTATCTTCATATTTTTTGGCCACCAATATGAATATTATAGGTATAAGTTAGTGAAAGCAACGAATTACCCGGATAAGTGAATTAAGCATGTAGTCGCAGGTTAGAGGAATCAACCACCTACTGCGAACTTTGCGTAGAATTATATGTCATTATATGTTTTAGGGCTAATTAGATCTTGATAACTCGGTTGTGTTTTGACATAGGCATAGAAATCTATCTTGGTAACTCGGTTAGCATTATTTCTCGTTTGGCAATAAACATCATCTGTGTTTCTAAACATAATTCGTAAACGGTATTCACCTAGTGATCCTAGAGAAATCCTGATAATCGTCTCTCATATTTAATATCAATTTTAGTAATTAGTTTTTATTTCAATTCTTAGTCTAGTAATCAACTCAAACTGCTTGCCCGCATAAAGTTAATCATCCTAATTAGTTCATGACAAGTCCTCTGGGATTCGACAACCCTTTTATTCACATTATTACTAGAACGATAACCGTACACATGCGGAGATCATATCAATAGGACAAGGTCATCACTCCAAGGAAGCACCTCATCATCGATATAGTGATCCAACTCCACGGAGACATTGTCACCTTTTTATCTACGACTACTCACAAAAGCATCGTACTCTCCAAGACTATTTTTTCCCTTTGAGATTGTACTACTAGGCATGGAGGCGGATGATGGCACATGAAATTTTGCTACTTCTTTAGCCTTGTACTCACGGAGAAGATTAAGGCACGTGTCCTTCACCTTTTTTATCCCATATTCAGCTTCGTTCCCATAAATCTTAGTAAACATGAACTCAAGATATGTCATTTTGAACCGGGGATCTAAGATTGAAGCCACTCCCATGACTGTATGTGTATCTCTCCAATAGTCTTTGAACTTACTCAACATGTTTTATGCCATTGTACTAATGAACACATTAGATCTCTCTGTCCATTTAGTCAGTTGCAACTCAATGTCACACACTTTCGAAAAATAAACATTTGCTGTTGGAAAGAGAGTACCAGAAAATGTGAGTGGTGCGTCATAAAATAGTTCCAACCTCTCGCTTATATCCTTAGAAATATCCCAATCATCTTCACTTGACAATCTAGTATAGGTACTTTCACGTTGCCTTAAGAGAAAGAAGACATCCATATACTCTAATGCGATAGACAACATGGGGTATATGTGGAGTTCCACCTGGTTTTGCAGTCAAGTACCAATTCTTTTTTCATGCTATATGAATTTGAGAAGCAGTTTCAGTAAATTTTTGCCTCCTCTTGGGTGAGGCAGTTCAATAAAAAACACTCTCACGGAATTTCTCAATGCAACCCGCAATGACCGATAACCCATCTTGCACAATTAGAATTAAGATGTGGGTAGCACCCCGAATATGAATAAATGAACCACGTAAGAGCAAAGAATCAAGTTGCAGTTTTTCTAGGAGCAACCTTGCCATAGCATCATTTGTGGCGCAATTGTCTGCTGTCACACACGCAAATCTTCTATCAATATTCCACTCAAGCATGCACTACATAAGTGAGTGAAACAATACCGGCATTGTATGAGGGGAAGACACGTAGATAAACCTGAATATCGAAGAATATAAATTATCACAAATATAGATGATAAGATAAAACATAAATTAATGTAAATTCATTGAATAAATTGACAAATATGTAAAAATGCATTACCTTAGAACTCCAGATTGCAATTTCCATGATTCATTAATGAAATACGCAGTCACAACCACGAATTCCCTTTTCTTATTGCTAGAACTCCACATACTGGTTCTAACTGAAACTCTGCCTTGAGCCTTTGACAGCGTATTCATCACTTTTGTCCTCTCATGATCGTAAATCTTAAATATGTCTCTCTTATGAGTGTTTCGGGATATCACCTTGAAGGCCAGTTGAAGAGCGAAGGAATATGCTCGGAAACCAACATAGTCCACAATAGTAAGGGGAAATACATGCAAAGCTGCCATTTTAGCAACGTCATCCCTTGCATTCTCCTTATCAAAATTGTACATACCTAATTTTTGAGTACCATCCGCCTTTTTCTGTTCGGGGACCAACTTTTGTTGCCTCAAAGCATCTCCAATATTCTGTTGTTTCTTCCTCTTCTCTATACATCTCTTAAGATGATTTCTCAAGTGTGAAGTCCCACTAGAAGATGAGCCTACGAATTTTGCCTTACAGAAATTGCAGATTGCTTTATACTCACCTTCGACTTTATGCTTATTAACGGAATCCCACACATCTGATCGCAGCCCCTTATTCGCATCATTGTCACCATCAATGACTTCATTATGACCTCTGTATTCATCACTCAATGAAATAGGATTACTAGCAGCATCGATTGGTGATTCGTTAATAACTGGAAGGGTGATACCAACTTTGCTAACAACAGCTGAATCATTCTCACAATCCTTTTTGAAGTGGGAGAAGACATTGTGATCTTCAATAAGAAGAAATAACTTACATAATTCATATGATTAAAAGTGAACAAGTAAATAAGGTAAAAGAGACTCAAAGATTGGTAAATTTGTATCTACCAATGCTCTAATTGTGTACTATTTTACTATTATAGATTTAATTTCAATTTATTGTTAATCTGTTCTATTTTGAAGTGTGTAGGCTATCAGACTAGGAGTATCCAGTATAGCAGCTAAAATAGAAAAGGAAGAGCAATCCAACATCATGAATTTCTTACACACATGCCTATTCGTAATCAAACAGAGGCATTTCTCACTCTAATTCTGCAACCCATAGCAAACAACCTTAAACCAGAAACAACCCATAGCATACTAAATAGTCAAGTCAATTCAAACCCTAGAGTTACTCAAATCTAATTCTGCAAGGCTTGAGAAGGGTACCGTAATTACCAATTACGAAATCAAGGATTCACGGAAGAAGAAATAGGAGAAAAAAAGGAAATAAGAATAGGATTCAAGTACAATTTACGAACCTTTACTTGATGCTGACGTCAGTCTGTGACTCGTGAGCTCGTTGGAGAATCTAAGACCAGTGGAGGTAGAGCGGCGAGTGGACGAAATCTTTGACTCGTCGTTGAATCGGAACAGCGAGTCGTTTCCTCATGAATCAGCTCTCTAGTCTCCTGCAATTGAAACGATAGTGAAATGAAATAGAAAGATGCTAGGGTTCAGGTTTTTTCGAGACAAAAATGTTATATATATGTACGCCTAAGTTGTAATTTCATGTATATATGAGGGCATATCAATATATCATCAGATATTTATAATTTATAATATAGCTACATAACAATTTGATCGGATCAGATCGGATTGGCAGATATGTAGCAGTGTGATTCGAATCCGATCCGAGATCCGTTCGGACGTTATTATGATCCAAATCCAATCCAAATTGAAATGGACAAGATTCGAATCGCTCCATTAGGTTCGTGTCACCCCGTATCTTTGATCGGAGTGGATCGCATTGCCATCCCAAAATAACTTCGATTTTTTTACTGTATAACTATCGTGTGAAAATACATAACCTATGCGTTTTTCATAATTTTCTGAAATGTTTAAGTAGTTTTCTCTACTTGAAAAACTCGTTACATGCAAAAATCATTCCACAAAAATCTAAAATTAAACTAACACAAGGTCTAAAATCATACCAAGTTTAAAATTTACCAATCATATATCAAACCACAAATGTTTAAGTAGTGTAACATTGGGCTTGAGTTTCTCATGAATTGAGAGGCAGAAAATAGAGTTGTGGGGGTGTTTTTTTAGGGTCAACACCCAAAATCAGGAATGGTGTTCTTGAGGGAGACTTTGAGTGTTTAATAGAGTGAGAGAGAACTTGAGAGGTGCGGGAAGTGCTAGAGAGTGACTTGATTGGATATGAGGGGTATACATAGAGCCATACATGTAATGAGAGTACATAGTATCACATTATAGTTGACTATTTGAGTGGAAGCAGGTTTGATATACAACATTAATTGGATGACATGCTAGTTTCAAGTAAATGATGAAAAATCCATTAATGGAGAGGTTGATGCATAAAATTTATAGTTTGGAGCACAATTATAAATTTACATAGAGTTTTGGGACCGACTATGAATTTAACAAGTTGGCACAAATAACATTCTTAAAACATTTTCTTTATAGTCTAGCATGCTTGAATAAAATTTTAAATTAACACACATATTTGGAAAGCACTAATATCACTTAGTACATAAACGTGGAATATAAATATGAGAGTACTACATGGTTGATGATTAAGAGTTGGATTGTAATATCCATACCACATCAAGATATTGGTGATTGTGTGTGTGATTTATTGTAAATCTTATGAAATGCTACTAGCACATTCGAGGCTTAAGCATTTTTATTCGGTGGTACAGATAAAGAAGGTGCTACGATAGTAATCTACGAAGGGTTGTTAAAAATGGTATTAGAGCTAACACTGGTCTTGCAAGGGCTCCATGGCGGTGCTCCGCCAGCAAAGAGAGTACGTGACTTGGCACACTCGACGAGGACGTCGAGTACATAAGTGCGGGAATTGTAATATCCCGCCTCACATCGAGATATTATTTATTGGGTGTGTGGTTTGTAGTAAATCTTGTAGATTACTACTAACACGTTTGAGGCTAAAGAATTTTTATTCGGTGGTATGAATAAATAAATTGTTGGGACAGTAATCCACTCGGGTTGTTACAAATAGTATTAGAGCCAACCCTGATCCCGTAAGGGCTCCTTGCTGGTGCACCGCCAGCCTAAGGGATACGTGACTAGGCACATCGATGAGGATGTCGAGTATATAACGTGAGTAGATTAAAATATCTCGTCCCACATCGAGATATTGCGAATTAGATGTGTGGTATATAGTAAACAATGTGGATTACTGCTAGTACCTTCAATGTCTAAGCATTTTTATTTGTTGCTATGAATAAAGATGGTGCTGGGACAATACTCTGCTCATGGATGTTACACCAATTATGGGAAGGCGATTCTAGGATCTTCGTATAAGGTGCACAACTCTCCTAGGATGGGTTATTTGATTACACCTTTGAATTTTGATATTCGCACTCTGTCAGATGAGAGAGTGTCGAGTTTTGTTACGTTTCGAGTTTTGTGACCGGGTTTAGCGATGACCAGTTAAGGTGGAGCGGTTACAGGTTTGTGAGCGAGGACGCTCACACAACCCATGAGTGTAGGGCAACATTTAAAAAGGGAGTGAACCCCGTGATGAGGTACCCAGTCATCCAAGACCTACCCGCTGAGTTGGTCGATGTGGCTGAGAGGGAGAACTTTGCGGGTATATCTGAATTAATATAGGGGAGGTCGAGTTCGTAGTTGGCACGTAAGGTATTTTGCAATGCCTTCCATTACGATCAGGGTGAGATCGCGAGTGTCAAATACCCTAGGATTGTATATATGCAGAGGAGGTTTATGGTTTTCTAGCTAGAACCATACCCGATGCTTTGAAATGGTCTGAAAGAGCTTTGTAGGTTTAAGTCTACACTCACGGGGGAAGAACGTTGTTGGTTAATGATGTGAATAAGTTTTGTTGTGAGAAGGTGCCCGTGGTTTATGGGATTAGGAACAGAACCTCAGGCAGTGGAAGATTGAAAACAAGTACCTATTCCCAAAGTCCTGATGGCTTATTGAGTAGATCTAGACTTGGATAGTAGGGGTCTCTTGGAAGGGAACGATAAAATTTGATCTGTGAGTTATGGATATGTGCTCCTTCAAGGGCATCACATTGACATCCCCAAGAGAATGTAAAAGTACTTCAAGGACCAAGAGGAAGAGGGTAATTGCAAGGCAAGGGGGATTAGTTTTCTAATTATGCACATGGCCTTGAATTTTAGTATAACCTTAACTACTGTTGACCTAGACCTTGCCCCAGAACCCCTACATGTATTGGAAGAAGGATAAAGTAGTCCTCCAGCTCCTGCACCTAAGAAGGGTTCAATGTTGATAGGAGAGTCGAGTAGGGTGAGTGTCTCTAGTGGTCTGATTCAGGCGTCTCAACAGCGAGTGAATATTGAGGCTCAATTGAGGAGCTTTCAGAATGTGTCATTGAGTAGATATGATGAGGCTGAGACGAGAGTGGACATGTAGTTTTGGCACTTGGGAAAAAACTTTCACCTGGTGGGTATTAGGAGAGGATATGCTAGGCCAGTGGATGTCCCATATTGGACGACACTTGGGTGTCAAACTTAATCCTCTGCTGCCACCCAACTTTTAGCACATATGGAGTGAATACTTCGATGCAATGAGGAGGGGTTTGATTCTTCATTGGAGTAGGTCTACTGACCCCTCACATTGAGAGACGAGTCTTCCCGATTGAGCTCTAATTAATTGAGTACAATGAAGCACTCTAGTTTGTGGGGGGGGGGGGCGTAGCCGTTTTCTAGCCAAGTATGTGTCTTGCATCGCCAGCTACATGTAGGACGTGTAGTTTTTATTTTGTTAGAATATGTATTATGTGTTGTGTCTTTATTACATTGTCGTATTGTGTGCAGTTAGCTAGTATTCGTTTAGAGTCTGCACTTTTACTTAATTGAGTCCACCTACCACAATATCGATTCGAGTCTTATTTTGAGTCTTTTTTGTGTCAAACCTTGCATGTAGAGTTATGAATCTATGAAGAAGTACAAAAAATGAAAAAAAAAAAAAAAAAAAAAAAAAAAAAAATTGAGAAAAGGCAAAGAAAATGACCTAAAACGAGAGGAGATAGCTCAGTGATGAGGCGAGAAGAGTGATCTGTATAGAAATCGCGCATGTGTGTAAACCCTGAGAACACCGAAAAATAAGTTTATTGTTTGTACTTACTACGTTTTATGCCCCTCATTGAAAAAAAAATAAGAAAAAAAATAATAGAAGGGGGATTTGTTATATTATTATTTAAGAAGAGGTCGAGTTGGTACGCTTTTTACTTAAAATTATGTACATTTTTTGTTGTGGGAACGGCGTCACACATGGGTGAGGGCATCGAGGGCTAGAGTTGTGATATCCGGGTTTGGTATTCGTTTCATCGCAGTGAGGGAGAGTGAGTTACGGGTTTGGTGAGAATTGTCTGATGTAGGAGGACTGCGCTTCTAAACAGACTATCATACCGTCCTAAAGTCGTCGGCTGTTTAAAACCCGTTGAAATAAAAGCTTGGATGATTAGCTAGGATAGGTTATGAGTCTATCGTTTTCAGCACAGGTAAGTGATTAGGCATTTTAGAGAGATACGTTAAAATCTCTATGCTCTTTAGTGGGACTTCAAGTCATTTGAAGAGTAAGTCTTCGTCGATTTTCACTCCCTGTGTGGCATGCTTTGCGGTTGAGAGACTGAGAGGTCGAGGACATGTCCATTTAACTAATTGATATTTCTCGGTCTAGCAAAAATAAATAAAAAGAGAATTTTATGTGTTTTAAATACGTGTTCCATTAATCGAATCATTTTAGTCTACTTGCATTATCATCATCTTGTTGCATTGTCGATTTTTGTTGAGTCGTGTCGTTTTAAGTCTCGAGTGGGCTAGTGAATGTTTTTTTGTGTGAAATTGCGATAGATTGAAGTTAAGGGAACTTTGGTGGTTGGTTTGACTCGGTCACCGGCTCGTTCCTGGTTTGCTCCCGACACACAAAAGGTTAATGTGGGGGTATTTGATAACTAGTCTTTCATAGTTATATGGTATGTGATTATATGTCGTTCTGTGAAGTTCTCAAGTAATTTCGATGAATAATTGGCCATTTTATTTAAATTCTCATGAAATTTAGATTTTGTACGTAATTGATAGTCAGGATTGTTTTTTCATTATTTTGAGATATAATTTGTTACGTATGGTCTCCCGATAGGGTTCGTGTTGTGTATTTAAGGTAACAGATGCTCAGATATTGAACCGAAAGAGATGACGAATTTGAAAAAGAAAAAGGCTTTGAAAAAAACCAAGGAGAAGCTCAGAAATGGCGCTACATAACAAAGGCAAATTGAAGTTGCAAGTACTCGTACGAGCACAAGTATTCTTGCACAAGTTTATGGGCAAGAACTGAGAGACTGCAAGTTGCGGCTGAGAACGAGAATAAATACACAGACTCGTACGAGCTAGTCAGTTACTCACACGAGCATGATGGAATTCCATAGCTCTACATAAGGACCATGAAGTCGCGTGAGCAACTCTCTGCCCGCACGAGCACTGCAGAAGAAGAACGAGCATTAGAATACTCGTATGACCATATCACTGCTCGCATGACCAGCACGAGCAAGATTAGGGCAGTGGCAATAAAATTTTTGGGAAACTTCTTTATTAGTGATAGGTTATGAGTTAGAATTGTTTGTTATACTATATGGACGGTCTAGGAATATGTTCAATCAGTACGCATCAGAGGAGAACATTGTATTGAACTTGGAGCTTCGCATGGAGTTGAAGATTCTCTTTTTTTGTATATTATTCTCTCTTTATCTCTCGTCTGCATGATCCTATTAAATTCTAGTGTATCGATCATAGTTATGAGTAGCTGACTTCTCTATTACTAGGGTTTATTGCCAGATTTTGGTTATTATGAGATTGTGATTCACATTTTAGACTTAATCAATGCAGATTTCTTGTTACGTTTGTTTTACGCGTTTAATCTTGTCTAGTAAATGAACGATGTACCGTTAGCTAGATTATAATTAGAAATATTTGGTCACTCGATAGTTTAAGGTTGAAAAATTGGAACAAACACCGAATTGTATCGTTGACTCGATAACTCAGGTTATCAAACCACATGGTAACTCGATATTAACTACCGCAAGACAAAGAAGCAAGTGCTTGGTAACTCTTTGTTGCAACATTGCTCGTTTCACAAGAAGATTGCATCGGTGTTTCATAAATCATAGTAAATATCCGCTAATAACCCTAGTAAACTAACGAATAGTCGTTCCATATCGAATCTCCAGCATTCCAAACTGTTCACGTTACTATTACATTCGTTATCTTTAGTTTAATTTCATTACGTTATTTAGAAAAACCAAACAAACTTTCTTCCCACATTAAGGTTGTTGAAGATAATTTATTGGAACCGAGATATGTCAGTTCCATAAACCCGGACTTTTCGGATATTACAACCCTGACAACCGTACACTTGCGGTTGGAACATGTCACTCATACTTTAAGAAGGTCTCTCCAAGTTGTAAGATCAGCATGTTTCAAAGTTTTGAAGTTGCATTCTTTCAAGGCCTTGAAACAGCTTTCAAAGGCTAGAACCTATACTGCAGTTTATGGCATGAACTTAGGGGGAGATTTTCCTTCTAATCTGAATCCTAACCTCTTATGTTTGACTGTGCTTTATTTTATGATTAAATACAAACTAATCTGATATTCTAATTATATCCTAATCTCTCTGTTTGACTAAGTTTTTGCAGGATTAATTAGCTACCTATTTTTCATGAACTATTTCCTAATAAGTGTGTTTGCAGGAAAGGAAATAGACATTTCAGATGGATTATGTGCTTGTGAAAACTTTCCTGGACATTCCTAACACTCTTAGATAAAAGAGCAAGTCAATATCTTTGAAAATACTGAGCAACTAGCCATTGGGGAAGAGCTGTTAGAGAGTCAAGATATGCTCCTTGATTGTAGGAAAATCATTTTAAAGAAGATCCTCAAGATCTGCATTTAAAACTTCAGGATAATAGAAAGGATTGCAGAGAGGATTCGAGACGAAGCATTCACAAATAATTCAAGCACTCTCATGGATTGATAAGCAACACATAAGAAGATTCAATTCACTCAGTCCAATCTTTCGAAGATCACTGCACACTCAACTGCTTTACTTGTACTCAATGTTCTCCTTTATTTACTTAATTTGTATACCATTTTGATAATACTTATCTTATCTTATTTTTGTGAGTTGTTCAAGTTAACAACAAATAATTCTTGTTAAATCAGTTAGCTAGAGCAGGTACTAGATAAGTTAGAGAGAACCACAAGCCTTAACAGAGTAAGGGACTTCTGAGTCCTTGAGATCTAGGGCTTAGCTTTTGATTAATAATAATTGAGTTATAAATCTTGCAGAAAAAATGTCCCTGATGTAGAGACGTAGGTCCAAGTAGACTGAACTCTATAAATCCTTATTTCTCTAGCGTTTTACTTTCAGTTTTATACTTATCATGTTCAAAGCTTCAAAACAGGTTTTCAATTCAAGGACTTGAAATCCATTTCAAGGGCTTGAAAACTATTATCAAACTTTTTACTCACTGTCTTAATTCCAAGGACTTGAAATACATTCTGCTTTCTAAATTTTTTTTGAAACCACTCTTGTGACAAAAGTTGCCATACTCTATTAACCCCCCCCCCCCCCACGTCCCTTCTATAGTATTGATCATGTATTACTGCCTACATTACTGTCTCTCAATTGGTATTAGAGCTTGTATCAATTCATAGATCTAACAATCTTGTGATCATGAGTACTGTAGGTGATGGTGGTTTCTCTCAGGGAAGAGCAGCTAATAGACCTCCTTTATTCTGTGGTGACAACTTTGTGCAATGAAAAGCGTAGATGAAAATGTTCATCATTGACAAGATATAGAGTTGGGGACTATCATACAGAATGGTCCTCATACATTCTACACAGAGAAAGATGGGATTAGAACTCCCAAAATAGAGGATTCAGAGTTAGAATAGTTTTCTAAAAATTACAGAGATATGAATCTCTTATATTATGCTTTGAGTGAAAATGAATTCAACAGGTTTCAGGATGCAAAACTGCTATATGGGAAAAAATGGTTGTGACTTTTGAAGGAACCAGCCAATTCAAGCATACAAAGATCAATATATTCCTTAGACAGTATGAACTGTTTAAGATGAATGGAGATAAATCAGTCAAAGACATGTTCAATAAATTTACAGATATTGTCAACAATCTGGATTCCTTAAGGAAATCCTTCTCCAATGAAGAAAAAGTCAGAAGATGTTCAGAAGTCTTCCTAATCCAAATGGGAATCAAAGACTACTGCCATTGAAGAAACTCAAGATCCACCATCTCTTCAACTTGATGACTTAGAGGGAAACCTACTTACACATGATATCTCCATGAATGAAGTTGATGGAGAACTTCCTGAAAGTGTCAAGAACTTGGCCCTCAATGCTAAGGAGAATGAACCATCTCAAAGCCTTGAAAAGGAAGAGGATGATGATGAAGATCCCTTTTCTCTCATTTCCAAAACATTGACCAGAACTCTGAAGATGAAAAAGAACTGTGGAAACAAAGACTTCGGTAGGGATAAATACAATTCCTCCAGTAGCAGAGACTACAAAGGTAAATCATCTTCTCATGGTAATAGCCTAAAGTAATGAATTGCTTTGAGTGTGGTGATGCAGGACATTTGATTAGATATTGCCGACACATGAAAACCAAACACTTTCAGAATAAAGACCGTGACAGAAGAAAGAAGGCTATGATAGCTTCTTGCAGTGATTCTGATTCTTCAAGTGATTCTGAATCTGAGGAAGAAGAAACCAACCTCTGCCTGATGACCAAGCATGTTGAAAATTCTGAAAAGAACATTGAGGCAGTGGTGAGGTGTTTAATTTCAAAACCAACATAAGTCATCTCTGATAATCTTAGAACAATGTTTTTAAATGAAGAGGACTATCTGAAAGAAATCATGACTTTGAGTCAAAAGGTTCATGAGAAAGCAAAAGAAAATTTGCATCTTGTTTGTCAAAATCAGAATCTTAGAATTTCTCAGACAAAATCTGACAGAGATTTCAAAGCCTTGGAAACCAGTTTCAAGGCCTTGAAAACTCAAGTCAAGGAAGTGGTCACTAAGAACTGTCATTTGAGTGACGGTATTGTTGCCCTAAGATATCAGTGTGATGAATTGGAGGAACAAAGGACTACTCTATCTGGAGAACCTTCATGACTCTAAGAAGGTAATGACCAAGCTTGCTGGCTCAGAACATAATGTAAACTCGATTCTTGGAGTAAGCTTACAGTCTGTTCAAAAAACTGGTATTGGCTACAATCCCAATTTTCCTAGAAAAAGCAACACCAGATTTGTGAAGGCTAAAGCAGAACTTCTCATAAGTGTCATTACTGCAACAAAATTGGTGATTTTAAGACGACATGTCCCCTTAGAAGAAGAGACCCTCACATTATGAGGAACACTTTTCCAGTTCAACTCAGGGGACAAGTTAAACAGATTTGGGTTCCTAAACGGGTTCAACCACCTAACATGGTTGACCTTAATATGAATCTAAATTCCACAATTGGTCTAACAGCTGGGTAAGGCAGTGAATGGTGTTTGCAGGCTGTCACCAAGAGCAAAGAACATAAATGGATCATGGATAGTGGTTGCTCTAGACACATAAGCAGGAAGAGTTCCTTATTTTGTAATTTAAAGGAACATGCAGAAGGAACAATCACACTTGGTGACAAAGAAAAATGCAACATCATTGATGTTGGAAATTTTGGTAATAGTTCTGAAAACTTCTTCTCAGATGTATATCTAGTATATGGTCTTAAGTTTAATATGCTTAGTGTATCACAATTATGTGACAAAGGTAATATGGTCATCTTTTACAAGGGGAAATGTGTAGTACAAGATGACAAATCAGACAATTGCATTCTCACCGCTCATAGATCAAATAATGTTTATTTTCTCAGTACTAACAAAGTTGCAGGTGAAAGTCTGAAGTGTCTCAAGGCCTTGCAAGAGGATTAAAAGCTTTGACACAAAAGCTTGGACACATTAATTTGCACACTTTGAACAAATTAGTTTATAGAGATATGGTAAGAGGTCTGCCTTCTATCAAGTTCAAGGATGAAGAGGTATGCAAATCCTGTGCTGAAGGTAAATATACAAGAAGTTCATTCAAGCCCAAGAACTTATTAAGTACTACTAGACTCATTGAATTACTTCATATGGATCACTGTGGTCCTATGAGAACTACAAATCCCAAGGGTAAGAAGTACATGTAAGTTATTGTAGATGATTTCCTTAAATTTACTTGGGTAATGTTTCTTAGAGATAAATCTGAAGCTCTATCTGAATTTTTAAAGCTTTGTAAAGAGCTTCAAACTTTAAAAAATATGCCTATTGCTTCAATCAAAAGTGATTATGACAGAGAATTTGATCATCTTGAGTTTTGATTTATTTTGTGCTAAGTATGGCACCTCTCACAACTTTTCTGCTCCAAGAACTGCTCAACAGAATGGTGTTGTTGAAAGAAAGAACATGAATCTTGAAGACGTGTCTAGGACAATGCTTTTGGAGAACAAGTTGCCAAAATCCTTTTTGGCAGAAGCTGTAAACACTGCCAATTATATTCTTAACAGGTGTCTGATTAGGCATATCTTGATGATGACCCCTTATGATATTTTGAAAGGAAGAAAGCCAAATATCTCTTTTTGAAACCTTTTGGCTGCACTTGTTTTGTTCACAACAATGGTAAGGACAATCTTGGTAAGTTTGAAGCCAGAAGTGATGAAGGTACTTTTCTTGGTTATTCCCTGACTAGCAAAGCATATAGAATTTATGATAAGAGAACCAATCTTGTTGAGGAAAGTATACATGTCATTTTTTATGAAAGCTATGATGGTTCTTTAAGTGAAAGTTTTGCAGACTTGAATCTGAACAAACATGAGTCAGAGGATGAAGCAGAGCCATCAAATGGTTCCAAGAAAAACTTCTAGGAAAACAGAAGGAATTTTCAAGGCCTTGAAAGTGGGTCTCAAAGCGTTGAAGACAAACATCAAGAAAATAAAAGTGGACAAGCCACTTCCTCAAGTTCTCAACGACTTGAAAGCTTCCTGGAGAACCTGAACCATGGAAATCAAGGAAGAGATTCAGATATCTTTCATCACATCCAGTTGATAACATTATATCTGATCCATCCACTGGTACACAGACATAATCTCAATTGAAGAACTTATGTACTTTTAATGCTTTTGTTTCTCTTGTAGAACCTAAGAATGTAAAGGAAGCATTACAAGAAGAAGACTGGATCATTGCAATGTAAATTTAACTCAATGAATTTGAGAGGAACAAGGTTTGGAATCTGGTTCCTCCTCCTGAAGATCAGTATGTTATTGGCACAATATGGGTGTTCAGAAATAAATTGGATGAGAATGATAAGGTCATCAGAAACAAAGCAAGATTAGTTGCTCAAGGCTACAACCAGGAAGAAGGTATTGATTATGAGGAGACTTTTGCTCCTGTCATAATTTTAGAAGCAATTAGAATGTTACTTGCATTTGCATCATACAAGAACATTAAACCTTTTCATATGGATGTCAAATGTGCTTTTCTAAATGGATATATGCAAGAAGAAGTTTATGTTGCTCAACCTCCTCATTTTGAAAATGGTAAGTTACCAGATCATTTCTATAAACTTGCCAAAGCTCTTTATGGATTGAAACAAGCTCCTAGGGGTTGGTATGAAAGATTGTCAAAATTTCTACTTGAAAATGATTTCAAAAGATGACTAGTTGATAAAATTCTTTTTATAAAGATTCATGAGAAAGACATTTTAGTAGTTCATCTTTATATGTTGATGATATTCTGTTTGGAGCTACTAATGATTCTCTTTACAAGGATTTCTCACATTTTATGAGCACGGAATTTGAGATGAGCTTGATTGGAGAATTGAATTTATTTCTTGGACTTCATGTACACCAAATGAAGAATGGAGTTTTTCTGCATCAAAACAAGTACATCAAGGACTTGATAAACAAGTAAAATATATCTCAGTACAAGGTAGCTAAAAAACCCCATGAGCTCTATACTGTTCTTAGACAAGGTTCAAACTGGTAAGAGTATAAATCAGAAAGAGGATAAAGGTATGATTGGATCTTTGCTATATCTCACTACAAGTAGACCATACATCATGTTTGGTGTTTGTATGTGTGCTAGATTTCAAGCTGATCCTAAAGAATCACATTTGATTTTTGTCAAAAGAATTTTTACATATCTCAATGGTACCAAAGAGTTATGGCTTTGGTATCCTAAACAATCTAATTTCTCTTTGTGTGGCTATTCAGATGCTGACTTTGCAACATACAAAGTTCATCGAAAAAGCACTTCAGGGTGTTGCCAATTCCGTGGATCATCCCTGATCAGCTGGCATTCAATGAAGCAAAACTTAGTAGCCTTATCAATAGCAGAAGCTGAACACATAGCAGCCGGAGCTTGCTGCTCACAAGTGAGTGGATAGCTCAGCAAATGAGAGACCTTGGATTTTATTTCAAATATATACCTATCAAATGTGACAACACCAATGTCGTATCAATTACAAAGAATTCAGTTCAACACTCAAGGACCAAACACATAGATGTTAGACATCATTTCATCAGAGATCATGCTGAGAAAGGTGATGTAACTCTTGAATTTGTGCCTACTAACATGCAGATGGCAGATATCTTCACTAAACCAATGCCAGAAGAAAGATTCTCTGCCCTGAGATTAGAACTAGGCATGCTAAATAAGGAAGCATTGGTTTAGGAGGAATATCAGGTAAGTATCATGTGTTTCAAAGTAGGTCAATGACTAGAAGTTTATGCAGAAGTTACCTTCATAGCCTATACTCCACTGTTACGGAACACTTATTTGGCCCACTCACCCGCTATTTTTATAATTATATTTCATATAGTCGGATTCGAACCTAGGTTCTCATAGAGGGGCTTCAAGCGCTTTACCACTGAGCTAGCACCCATTTGCGCCCGTTCGCCCATGAGCACATCTATGTTTGGATCCATTAGTAAATTTCGGTTAGTGATCTATCTTTATTCCCTCACTTGCATATTGGACTACGAGCTTGTTTAATCTTAAAATCTTAATAATATGATGAAGATAATCTTGGTTGAATAAGTTGGTTGAAATTATGATATGAAAACTTTCACATGTTGAAAATATGGAATTAAAATTTAATCGCATTCGCAACACAAGTAGCTTTTACTAAATATGTTTATTTGAACTTATGATACATCTAAAATGCTATACTTTTGCACAAATTAACAATTTGCATTTAGGAGATGATAAAGTATGGTATTCCAGGCGCTATACCTAAAAAATCTCGAAAATCGGAGGTTATAGAAACTACAGATTATTAGCCAACTTAAATTGAAATCTAACTTAAAAAATTAACGAAACAAACAAGATAAATTTTTTTGGCAAATTTTAATCTCAAATGAGATTAAAATCTTCACCCGAACACACACTATATATTGAAGCGTGACTTTCGTGGTTAAGAGTAGTGCAAGTGCGCACAAACAGTTTCGGACATATGAAAATGAGTATGAACATCGATGTGGTGATCCCCAAGTACCTACAAGTTCTCTTCATCTATCTCTGTCCAATCTTATGTCTCTCTAACTCTGGCTGGGCTGGCACATCAGATCAGATAGTCACTTCTTCATGGTCTTCTCCTCTAAATTAATGAGATGTCTGGTTAGGCTTTTGGTTGTGTACAGATAAGGGTGAATGCAAGGAAACCTTTTCTATTGATGGGAAGAAATGAGAGCTTAACAAGGCAAACACCAGTCAACCCTAGTAATGTGACATGGCCCTCCATTTCTATCAACAAAACTTGTAAAACTAGCTAGGGTTTCTATTTTACCCAACCTGATGATGATGTTTTAACACAAGCAATAGCAGCCAACCACAGAAACTATTCATTGAAATCCGAGTATAGGAGTTCTTAGTTTTCCAAAATCACACAACAATACAAAAGAATTATTTTGAAGAATTGCACTCATCCTTGAAGTTTAGGCAGTTTCTTTCCAGTCAATTGGGAAGGTTTGAGATGGATCCAACTGTTGTGTCTTGCACCCCTCTTTTCACATTCTAAGACATACATACTCGTTTTACATAGAAGCCATTGATGAACTAAAACATGTACATTACTTTTCGAGCTATCTTTTACTGGGAATCTCCACCACAAGTGTCTAACTTGTACTACTATAAAATAATTTTTTTTTTGTCCCTATTTCACTTGCCAATAATGAACATGTAGTTATTTCATGCTTTTAAGGAAAATAGTAATTACGATGGGGAGCTTTGATAAATATCTTACATTGTAATATTTCATTTTAACTTTGGAAAAATATGTACCATCATATTTTGGCTCAGATAGTAAAATATACTCCATCCGTCCAATATTTATAGTTTTATTTGACTTTTCAGGCAACAATAATGATTGTGTGATTGGTTAGTAACACGATATAAGAGCCAAAAAATCAAACCGGTTTGATAGAGAATAAACGGAGGTAGTAGTAGTAATAGTTCCAACAAAACTATGAATTCCCAAATAATGTAAAGAGTATAGAAGCGGTAGTAGTAAACTTTTGACAGTAGCATCGGGTATAAGACACTTTCACCCACTCTAGTTTTATTGAAGGAAACTATCACCCTTTTAGTTTAGAAAATGACACATTTACCTCTTTATTTTGTCGAACTTCAAATAACTTGCGGTCCTTTTTTAGACAAATTTAGGAAATAATTGTCATAATCACCCCTTCTAGTTGGAGTGATGGACACTTTTTCCCCATCTAAAAGGACAGTTTCACCTCTTAAGTGTACCAAATTTCAGGAAACTTATACCCTTTATTATAAGTCTGTTAGTCTAGAGTTCGATTTTGTAACAAAAAATAAATTTTGGGACAAGTCTAGTGTTCGACTTTGTAAAATATAGGAGTTGCCGAAGGGTATAATAGACTTTTTACATGATATAGTGGTAAATTTAAAATTTCTTTACAAACTATTTTCACTAACGGACCAAACCTCTAAACTAACAGTGTCACAATCAGAGATGTAAGTATTTAAAGTTTGGCACACGTAAGGGGTGTCCTTTTCCAAACTATAAGGGGTGAAAGTGTCCTTTTCGAACCTAGAAGGGGTAAAAGTGTCTTTTACTCTAATAAAATAGCCAATTGGTAGACGTTTCATTAACTATCTCTGTCAGTTTTCTGAGTAAAAATAGGCCGAAGAATGTACTACTACTTCTGAAAACCATTTCTTGTGGACTGAACCGACTTCGGTCAAATACTTTGAACAATCTCTAGCTTTAAATGGTTAACAACTCCACACCTTTCCACTATTTTCCTTTGGGCAGAGCTAAATTGTCCAATTGTCGCGATGGCGAACTCAAGTTTGCAAGTTAGAATCATAATTGTTGGAAAAACTGAGAATTATTTAGGCGCGAGCTCATTTCAGGTTGATCAGTTAAAAGTTCAGACACTCTGATTGACTAACGCACATCTAATGATGATCAAGTTAATCAGTTAAAAGCTTAGACACTTGATTGAATAACGCACATCGGGTTAATCAGTATGAACACGATATTACGAAAAATGTAATAGCTTCATGCAAAAGAAACCCTATAAAACATCCAGTTATGAAACACCTTGTGTCAAGAAAACTGAAAGACAAGATTAGATGAAAGTTGTTAGTCTGGATACCCAGGTTTGGCATGACCAGACAGATCTCACTAGTTGGTACTCTTAGTGGTTCCCAATTTGCAGACCATACCAACCTGTTTTCTGCTCAAAAAAATGCAGGATTTAGTGGGTAAAATTGTCATATGACGCCTGCTAAATTAAGCAAGACGGCAAAAAAGGTCTCCAAACAAACATAAGTGAATCAAACTACAATGTAAATGTGCCGGTGCAATATTCTGTCATTGCAACCCTAGACACGTAAAAAGTGTTGCACCAACTAACATCCTAAGTTGTTCCTCAGTTTCTGCATGCAGGGACGGAGCCAGATTGTTAACAACTGAGTTCATGAAATTCTCACTGACATCTCAATTTTGAGAAAGTTAATTAAAAGCGTTTTTTAAAACTATTTTCTAGACAAATATTCGCGTTGACCTTAAATCTTACACCTGTCTGTCAATCCTGGCTCCGCGACTGCCTACATAGTGATCAAAGAGGACCACATTGATTTTGATAAATTGTCAAATACTATTATGATACTAGGAACTGTGTTCATTTTCGTCATCACATTCAAATAATCCCATATTTTTGCATTTCTATAGTGTATTGTCTTTCACATTAACAGAAACTTGAAATGACATTTTCGTAAGAAACATACTAAGAGCTGACAAATGTTAACAACTTGTTTGTGTGCCCCCCCCCCCCCCCCCCCCCCCAATTAGAAAACCCTAGTACATTAGACAACATAATACCCCTTAACCTTATCATATAATTTTTTTCTATTTAGATTTTCAGACAAGATAACATGGGACAGGACAGGGTTAGTTATCAGCATGAAACAAGGGGGATTAGGTTTATCAGAACGACATGCTTGTTATGTTTGTACCGGACAAGTGAGTTTGTTAGTCCATCTAATGCTTTGTTTTTGTCATGATCGCGATTTGAGTAATGATACAGTTGGAGACATGTGTATATTCTTCGTACCGAATGAGTAACTGAATCAAGATTTACGAAAAGACGGTCATGCTTTTGAAATGACCCTATAGGTTACCAAGTCCTCCTGTAAATTGCTACCTAGATATGATACATCATCCATGTCACATGCAATTTGATTTTATCGGGTAGATAGGTATAATGTGGTTGTTAGAGCTAACTCGCGTAACCTAAGGGTATGCCTGTTTGTAGGATTAGACGGATTGGACTAAAATCAAACGTCAAGATGCAGAAAGTGAGTGTCATTTTATTTGTTGGATTGTATGTAGAATTTTCATGAAAAAAGAAATGTAAATTTCGCGCTTAGCTAAAAAATTGGGATAGGGTTATGATTTGGTATCACGGTGGACAAATAATCATGACATTTTGTTAGGCATGTAGGGATATCATGTACCTTCCAAATCATATCAGATTTGAATGCAATCTTATATGAGACATCTCAAAAAGACAAAATACTCCTCGACTTTTAGAGAAAGAAAGGGAAGCGCGATCCTTGCACTACCCGGATCATGTTGAGTTAAGATTAACAAACAGGACGAATACTGTTGTCGCAAAACATGGTCTTCTAGGTCCATTCAATCGATCTTTCCTCGAGGAATAAACATGATCATTACAATATGGTAGTAAGTTTTAGGGAGAGAGTACAAAGTAAGACCATCTCCGACCGAAAAGTTTCGCTTTCTCTTCAACTTTTCCTTCCTTTCTCTTGAAGTATTGAAGGCTCTATTTGGTTTTGGATCTCGGCAGGTTACTGTTCATTTGGTACATGTTTAACGAAATGAACAATAAATCCTCATCGAGCAGGAGCCGTTCGATCGTTCTCTCAGAAAAGCAGTTACTGTCCGATTGAATTGAAGGTTGGAAATTAGAACATTTCAAATATTAAATAGAACGGGGTCGTTCCACTATTAGCAGTTAGTTAATCATTGTTAGCTGTTATTTGTCCTAGTCAGCTCATTTAGATGGTGTGGCACCATCTAATTGGTTCCGACCAATCCGTGGATTACTTCTGTTATTTGCATTTCACCCCTTTCCTTTCGTTTAGTTCTCTGTCTCCAGATAGGATTAAAACTTTGCAAGCTGTACAAATTTCTTATTCTCTTCTTCAATAAAAAAAAATCTCTTTTCTCTCTACAGTTTGATTTCTCAATACTTTCTCCCCGCCCTTCCCTTTCCCCTTGATTGGTTGGATATATTCTAAACTCCAATTGTTTCTGACCTAGTTACAGAAGACTCAATCAAAGCAAATCTTGAAACCAACAGTGTAGTGAGTGTCTACACTTGTAGTGTTGAGTGTGTTTGGAAGAGAGCTAGAAAAGCATGAGGGTTTGTAATAGGTCATCAGGAAGGGGTTGTACAGATGTATAGTCCCACAATATGAATTGGTAGGGCTCAACCAATGAGATTCTGTTGAGTCTGTTCCCTTGGAAGCATATGTCAAAAGGAAATCAGGTCATGCTTATCTTTTACTTTTGGAACACCCCAAACTCTCATGACACAAAAGACAAATCAACATTTGAAAACAAAAAAATGTGAAATTTGGTTAAAGGGAAATGTTTTTTTCCTATTATTTGCAAATGTTACAAATATGTTGAAGTCAGTTAGATTTGTCTTAAGGCAAGAAAACAAAGTGAACAACAATGAATTTTCCCTCAACCAACTAACCCCACCCACCCATTGTCACCAACAAGGAAACTTTGGACCAACCTGAGAATTATACATCTTTCTGCTCATCCATCACCAAAGAGGACCCATCAAACTACACTCCTCAAAGTGAAACTCATTTCCTTTGTTCCTAGTTTTGTGCTTCTGTGTGATACCATCCTAACAAACATGAATCTCAAATTCTCAATGATAATGTTTGATATCATGAATGGCTTCAGATCAGTTGGTATAAGCCTAGCTAGCTGCATTTATCAACCTAGAGTTCAAAATTGATAGGGTTTATAGACACTTGTTGACTTAGTTGTGTACTCAGCTTGGTCACCTGAATGTCCTAGGTCTGATTTCCATCCCTCTCAATCATGAGTCTGTTAGCTATGAGCAACCTCGGCTGGTTTAAATCTTGTATGCGACAGGAGACTAACATGACATTGAAGACATGGATTTTGATTTAGAACAAATGAGTTTGGCTCATAAATGAGTCAGCATGATTAAAAGATGATGTTAAAGAGGTTAGGTTCAAAATAACCAGTGTAACCCATTTATGATTCATGTACAACCCGGCCTTTAAACAACCCATCTGTCCACCATTAAAATCAGACATGACAGGTATCTAACACATGTTTTTATTCTCGTATATATGGTAATGTTGCGTTAACTATAAGTAGTTTGTACATCCTGGTTTGCAATATTATTTTCTTTTGGTACTGCTACAAACATTGCTGCATTCAGAAATTGGTTGTTGTCACTTTTGATTTGGCAGGCGTTATCTTTGAGGATATTACTTGAGAATATTTGGACGAATAAGCGGTTTGTTGGTATGAATTTCTCAAATTATAGGTAACCTGGCTGGTGATTTATTGGGTTAAATTATTATCTAATCTTTTGAATGTGTCATCATGATGAATTGTAAGACTATCAACAGCCATGGGCTTAGGCTCACCCGATGTCGTGATTAGTTCATCCAATAAGGAGGGGGAGGTGGCGGAGGTAGCTAATCAGAGGCCGTGTAGGCATGGTGTCGGCCGCTGAGAAGAACAGGGACGAGCCTGCGTCCTCTGCTATCAGTGTCTATATATGTGTACTCCCTCCGTCTTAAAATGAGTATTTTCCTGTTTCCTGAAAACATTTGGAAAAGGTAAAATTAACTAGAAAAACGGTATAAGAACTTTCTTTGAGAAAAACGGTATAGGAACTTAAAAATCTTTTGTTGTAGAATAATCTTAAGTCTACAAATCATGAAAAGAATTAAAAGTTTCAGTATAATTTTAACCGTGAAATAATCTTGTCAAAACAATCAGAAAAAATAGCATGACACTTATTTTGGGACGGATGGAGTATGTGTATAGAGATGCTTACATAAATAGAGACAGAGAGTTACTTTAGGTGAAAGGCTGTGTATGGGAGTACTGTTGCAAGATCTGTGATTATTTCGTGAATATATCAACTTTGTGGGCAGGAACAGGTGGGCGAGGGCGAGCAATGGCTGCTAGTAGTCTAAGGTTTCTCTTTTTTCATCATTTTCATTGAGAAACCGGATCATGATTTAATCAAATAAACCTTCAATCCAAACATATCAACTTGCATTTCTTCTGGCTTTAGTATACAGTCACTTATACTAGATCACTATTTGTATTAATAATGGAAGAAACATGGTATGAGGATTGGTTGTACTGTACATGGAAGAGGAAACAAGTCACATATCATAATAAAACTCCACAACAACTTTGAATAGTTGAGTGGGAAACGAGGTCGACAGAAATGGTGGTATTGTACAACCTAGGCTCCATAGCTCATACGGGACAAGTCTACCATCATTAATATGTAGGTGAAAGGACCATCGTGCAGAGAAGACAATGCGTGGGGTTTCTTGTTGAGAATGTATGCATTGATGGAAGACCAGGATGCACGTAGTAGTCATGTTATAATATTTACGTGGAAATAAAACTAATGGGAGGATGCAAATTGTGAAATTAGAAGTGGGGAGAAAAGTTATAACAGTTCATTCTTCCGTGTACCACGTTTCCTGTTCTTACATAAAAAAGTTGTTTCTTTCCAAATTAAGAAAAATAAATTCTTTAGTTTATCTCAAGCATGCGTTAGAAAAACTAGATTACGAAAATCGTAGATAACTCCGTCGACATGCCTATTGGGACATTTTCTCGACTGAGAATTCAAGTTCAGGTGAAATGAGGGATCTGGTGAACTTAGATCATGACTTATAGCTCACCCGGCATGGGTGGCGGTTGGGATGGTGTGGAGCGTTATAAGGGCATCTCCAACCAATGTAGGGGAACAAGTGTCCAGATCTAACCGATTGAATGTCACATTTAGCATGAATTATAGCTCACTTGGCGGGGTTGATGGTTGAGGTATTGTGGACCCTTATAAGGGCATCTCCTCGGATCATGTTAATCATGTGTGTGGGTAGAGGGTTCTTCCGGATATCTTTGGGATTATCCACTATTAGCTCTATGGCCGCAATTTTTTCTTCTATTCGGGACCTCAGCTTCTTGCACTCTGTTCTGGAATGTAGAACGGACGTTTGACACTCGCACTATTGGGTTATCAATGACCGACAAGAACCTATATTTCCTCCATTACTTGCCAAGTTCATTATCTACGACCTAGTGTATGGTAGCGACTCCAAACGACTTCCTTCTTTCCTTGATAGTTTCCCCTTGCTAGCAATTGCGACCTCTTCGACCTTGAATACCGGCTTGAACCCCTACCCGATCCGCAGTGTAGACCTGTCGTCTCTTTCCAGTCCTATGGCTCGATGTTGCATGTGCACTCTATCGGTCTTGAGAAGGTTAGCAAGTAGTGATTCACCAGTAGTCGAGAAGCATTATATTAACTGCCGAGAGATAAATGCTGGTGACTCGCTCCTCCACCCGCAAGAACTCCACGTAGAAATCATTTACCATTTACTCTCAACTAGCAATATCTTCTGGCGTCAGCCTTTTTCAATAAGCTATGGGCCTCATATTCACGCCCCTGGTCATAGAATGTCGATGAAACACATGACACAGCCTTGCGCGTCACCCAATTTCCCATCGAACATCATGAATGTCGTGGTCTTATACTCTTGTGGGTTTGGCATCTCGCAATTTGCCCTTCCAAGCAATGGAGCGACTGGCCCTTAGCTCACGAGACATGAATGGTAGTGCCAATGGGAAAGATCTCATAAGCGAGGCCATCGAGGCACACAACCCCTTTGGTAGCCATGAGGTTGGACATTTAAAGTGCTATGTGGGACATAAAAAGGGTCTATTAGCGGGACAACAAGTGAATATATGCTTGTAAAAGTGGTTGGGTATGGGAAGCCTAGTGTAAGTGTATTGCGCTAGGTGAACGCCAAAACCTCATGCACTGAACGGTGGGGATGAGGCATCACAAGCTCATATAGTCGCACTGTGAGCAACAAAGGTAGTATGTCGGCGCCATGGGTAGAAAGGAAGCCTGGGAACCGAACATGTATTTTCATGGATCATGGAATCCCAGTTGGTAACACGCAATGAATGGGGGAGCCTTCCATGTTGCAAGGGCGTTCAAAGACATTGTGTGGGGGGATTCCTAGAATGCCACAAAAAGCAATCCGAGGGCATGAACCCCCACTGATGCTTCAACGCAGAAGATGAAACTCGCTTTTTAACAAAAACTCTCCATTGACAATACGTCCCTGGTGATCCTCCAGGTGGGTACCTTTTCTCATGATTCCGGCGAAGGGCCTGCAAAATCTTGACAAAGGACCAAAGGTCTCCGATAGTGTTTTCCTCGAACCCTGTCTCATGGTCCGAGCTAGGTGCGGAGCCCGTAAATTGGTGATCATGGGGTCGTGGACCATCTTCTTGACCGTGGCAAGGGATTAGGGTAAGTGGGATGCGAGATATGATCGTCTACTATGTGTGCTCCGCCTGCACTATCCTATTGGTGGTGCCAAACCTAACATGTTGTATTCAGATAAAATATCTTCATAGATGATATTATACATGGGGAAAGAAGGGGAACATTAAGTAAACCCGTGAGAAGAGGGAAAGGGGGAAGGAGAAGGGAAGATACCTTCGGTTGAAGATGGCATATGAACATCTAAACATGTTGGAGCTCTGGGACACTATAGCGCTGAGGTAAGATATGTTTGTATCAGAAAAAACCACTTGGAGATGGAAAATCTACAAGCATACCCTAAACTCATTGTCCTCCGCAAAGGCATAGAAATGCCCCGGCAAGGAGTTACGTATTAAAGATTCTCTTACGAGATAGAATTAAAGAAACTGATACTCTGAAAGAAAAATCTTACCGTTACACTATTAAGTACTACCTTTGTTTCGCCTGTTTCAACCTACTTCACTTTTTTTCACTATTCACTGGGTTACTTTCATTCGATGATTTGATTAGCAAAACGATACAAGAAGTTGATAATCTTTGCATGGTGTTATAGAGGAAAGTTTATTCTAAAATACCATGAAAAATTGTTAAAAAATTACATCGTTTTGGTACCCAAATCACCAAGTCAAAGTGACTCAGTTACGGGTTAAAAAGTCAAACGCAGACGAAACAGACGAAACGGAGGTAGTACGATAGATGTGTGATACCGTTAGCTAACTATTTGACTCTACTTCCCAGTTACCCGTGTGCTCTCCTGCAAGTCATAGATACGTGTAGACAATAGAGTTTGTCATAAATAGTTTAAGTAGTTATATAACTCCATATGGAAAATACATAATATAGAGTTCTGAAAAGCTTATCATTACAAGTCTCCAGTCATTATCCTGATATAATACATTCCATTACATAGATATAGTTAACTCTTACTTATAACCGAGGGAATCCACAACCATCCATAACTGACTACTATACCATCCTTGTACAGAAGATTCTAAATTCCACCACCCTGAGGGTCGTGGGGATCAGATTCACTTCTGACAAACAAGGCTTAACCAATCCAACAAACATTCGAGATTTTAAATGTGCACACCCCTACTTGATCATCAGTCTAGAGAGTAGTACTAGTTACCTACATGTCCGAAGACAATAATAACCATCCATGTGTCTGAAGGCAATAATGACCATCTAGGTGTCCGAAGAAAAAGGTAGAAATGCGGGTGTCTGGAGACGATAGTATGTGAATTCATTATAATACTCATATGGGAGCCAAAACGGCTATTAACTTTAGAAAGATCCAATAATATTATACATGCTTACATGACATACAGCATAGTTTCCTGATTAGCAGAGCTGTTTCTATATTCTAGCAACCACGACTTTCCGGCAATGATGGAGTTTTTCGGCGGGTTTCCAACCCAGATTCCGGTGGTAACAACGGTGAACAATGAGTTACAGCCTCCTACCTAGCCTGTTGGATGTGCCTTTATCACCGATGGTCTTCCTTCTATGGTAGTTGGTTCGCCAAATTGGATTGGGGCTTTAGCTCACCACATCAATGTGACTCCCCCACTGTAGCAGATCGGGGAGAGAGGGGGGGGACAAAAGGAGTTGCAGTGGAGGTGGTGTTCGTGGTGATGGTTGAAGAAGATGAAGAAGAGGGAGATTTGGGGTGCTTAAATACCCTAACTGAGCTGTGTCAGCCTCCTAGCTGTCATAAGATGTTGATGACGCCTAGCATGGTGAGGTGTTAAAGAAGTGTACGGTAGAAGCCTCGTAGTTTTCACATTGGGTGTTAATTGTAGTTTTCTAAACTTTTTTGGGGTAGTTTTATAATTAAATAGAAACTCAACTTTCTGGAAATTTCAACAATATCCCCTAACTTAAAGAGATTCAACAATCATTATGTAGCCTTCAGCAGTACCAATTTGGCTAGATTTCAGTTAGAAACTCGGTTTTGATCAGTTACATATTAAACCCACCAAACTTTTTGATAATTCCACTTTTGCCTCCATTACTTTAAGAGTATTCCAATATCAATTCTTATCCACCTATTGTCAATATCTATTCCACTCTCAGCTGAAAAATAAGAATTTTTTTATTTACAATTTTACCTAGGGGGGCAACTTGCGCGGGCGGAACCCTGCCAACCTGAGTCTAGCCCGAACTAAAATATCTCCCGAACACATAGTTTTATTAATTTGGACGGGCTTGGACATAAATTCTCAGCCCGAATTACAATCAGGTTCGGGCTTGGGCACAAATACTATACGACAGGATAACCCAAATTGCCCAATTTATATGATCACTACCTACAAAAATTATGTTTTGAGCGAATTATGTAGCATATCTAACATGAATCTGCTACTTTTGTTTTGATTATTAGCGATGTTTTTAATTAGTTTTGTTCTTGAACTAGCTTTATTTAGTTTTTTCACTAAAAAATTATAACTATCTTGTGTTTAAAAAAAACATTAAATTCGGAAATCTAGCTTGAAGTCGAATTGATTTGTACGAATTTGGGCTCGGATGGGTTGACGATGCTCTTAATTCGTGCCGGGCTAGGCATGGGCTGCCTCAAAAGAACCCGGGCTCGGGCTAGGACAGGGGTGCCAAACCGTCTGCCCCCAACCCACCCCCCCCCCCCCCCCCCCGAGTTGCAGTCCTTGCTTTACTCCATAAATTCTGAGATACTGTATTTTAACCCCTAGTAATGTTTCAGGTATTACATTCTACCTGCCTTAAAGGAATCTTCATCCCCGAAGATCTCATACAACTCCATACTCCTTCTGATCCTTTATGATTATCTGTCGAACTTTGTCAAGCTTAATGTTCTTGGTTTCTTGCCTTGTCCTCTCATGTGGTGTTGTCTTGTCATCATACACAGATCCTTGTTATTGGTAGTTCAGTCGTTCATAACTTTCCCTTTCCGAGGGACAAGCATAGCCTTGTTTGCTCCATCAGTAACCAGATGATGCAATAAGTTGTAAGTCCACATCCTCGTGTATTGTTCCTATAGTGCTCATCTGATGGTCTCATGTTTTCTTCATTACTCAAGTTCTACAGTTCTTTTACTAGGTCACAAGGCCCCAAGTGTAATACCCCTTCACCTTCATCCTTAAGACTCTCGATAGACATTCAACTATATCCCACTTCCTTTATTATACCCCACGTCATGCTTCTGACTTCTAAGATTGTTTCATCATCTACAGTTTTTTGCTAAGTTTGACCATCTCCGACGTGTCTTATAACTCCTTTATCCGGAACCTTTATGCGATCCTCAGAACTACCTTGGTATAGATGTCTTGAGCATCAAACAAACACGTCCAATCCCCATCCAGACCCCTGATGAGATTCTCCTTAACGTATTACTCCTCTCTTGAACTATTGTATTCTTTGACTTGATGTCTAACAACTCATTTCCCTGAATTTACCTCAACTGATAATTTCCAAGTACTACTTTTCTAGTCTCTCTCATGTTTCCTTTTTCCTTTTTACGAAAATCTTTTTTCCATTCGATTTCTTCACACATCTTATTTATTACAACTTCTGACTCACCGCCCAGTCTTCACTTCATACTGTAGTCCCTTTGCGGACTTCCAGATACCCTAATCAACCTTACTCTCATTCCTCAAAACCCTATCATGATGCACACCCATGACACTCTTTGATAAACATACGCACAACCTTTCCAATTGCCACGACCCATCTACTTAAGTCTCACACATTAACCCACTTCTTTCATCAATTTACTAAACCAGTTCCAATGAATCGGGGAAGAAAGAATGCAGGGCATAGAGTCGGTTAACCGACCCGATTCTAACCGTTTCTTGAGTATACGAGCTCGAGCCCGAAAGGACCAAACTGGGACCCATATCAACTTTTTGCGGGCTAGGGCGGGTTAGACCTTATGTCGAACCGTGAACCGGTTCAAAACCGGCCCAGTAATAACTGATAGGAACTGTTGGCCGAGCTCGGGCCGAAACTGAATTGTGAACCGAACTCAACCGGCACTTTCTCACCTTTTCCACAAGTTTTGATATATATAAAAACCGAACCGGCATACCCGGTTACGGTTACACGGGCCGGGCCGATTAGAGGATACGAAAAAATTCCGGACTGGTTAACCATAACTAAATAACCGGTAACTGAGCCTAAACCGATCTGAGCCTGATCACTTCAAGGATTCTCTGATCGTTCGGTTAACCAAGATTGCAGCTCTAGAGTGGTGAGAAGGCTTTATAACTACGCACCCAAGGGTGAATTCGTAAATTGCACTTTCTGTCTAGGAGAGTCATCGGAAAGGCGATTTTATGATTTTACCAAAGCATTAAAATACCATGCATTATATCGCTAAAGTAGGGAGGAACTTGTCGAAATTCACCAAGCAAGTAGTGAGACTTGGTAGATATGAAGGAATTAATAACAAGTCAAGGGCAAGCAAGAGCAGACGCATTGTTCCAAATTTTGAACATATGTTCGTTCCGCTTTGTCGATTAATACAAAGTAATTACCCCTTCCCAACTTAGCAGTGTTTAGGAGTTCCCATTTGGTTCTCTACTCTTGGACTCCAATTTCCGTCGGTGTCTCTCTAATAGACTTGCCATAAACAAACCTGAAGGAGACCAGTGGCTCATATTTTCGCAATGGGAAAAATCACTATAGTAATTGGTCAATTCAATGAATGAGTCTCTTCCATAGTACAACTCCACATAAATCATTCTATAATTGTATCAGCATTTGTCAGACTGTTTAGAGCCTCTCCCTCCAGGCATCTCTCTCTCTCTCTCACTCTGTGCAGAGCAGCAAAGGAAATTTATGGCTATTGGTTCAGGAATCTCTGAAGAGAGATATACAGAGTGTGCAAAAAACTCTGAAGAGTGGGACACTACTGCACGCTTCAAACTTATTATCAAAAACTTGTCAACCTGGACAACTTACAGCTCGAGGTTTTTCAGAAGAGTAAATGAATTAACCTTCTTCTGTGAATGGCGTACATAGACTCACGTGCGACATTTAAGCTTATACATGAACATGCTTATAGGCTAAGCTACAATTAACAGTCCATGCTTACTTCGCTTCTAAAGAGAATTTATGCATCTTTAATCGACAGTTATTTCAGGGCCGTGTTGTTCGTCAACACAGAACAACATAGCAAATTCCTTTTAGATTACAAGCCAGCCTGTGAATATTTGTTCCAAACTGGGTAGAGCTAGGAATTACAAAATAATGTGGTAAAGATTTTACATTTTCAGAGTTTTACCAAGAATTTTATTGAAAATTTATGTTATGAGTAGGAGCACTGGTGCTGTTTCACAAATCTAGGGTGAGGATCTTCAAGCATGTTTTAAAAAACCGGACCGAACATCAAACTGGTACGGCAGTAGTTTTAGGTTCACCCAGTAAAGCCGCCCGTTTTTTAAACAATATGTAATTATATCTTTTTATATAAATATGCAATACACTTAATCAAAGACGTAAATATGACTGAACATATTGATCAAATGTGACGAATACTCTTGCCTTAGTGGAAATTAATTTTTCGAAACATATCATGTACCATTGTACCCTATGGTATTGAGTTATGACAGCTGCCTCGAGTGCTGAGTGTCACGTCAACTATATCACGGTACAAGGGCACTCCAAGCCAAGGGGGTAGAAAATAGAGTTCGACCTACACAAGAACTATGACGGATTTACCATTCAATTAGTATCTGATTGACCCAATTAAATTTCCGAAACATACCATCAAACCCTTTAGTCCAATCTTCTCTTTGCTGAGCAAAAACCAAACCCATTTTTGTTCCAATGTTACAAATAACAAGTACTAATTTGGGCAGATGCAGATTGCAAGATAAAGATGCTGGATTCTGCCATGGTGAATCTTCCATGATACACATTATGTGCTCCCTCATCCCCAACTTAATATATGAACAAGTTGTTACAAAAGGTCATATCACCATAACCTTAATTTTTCTCTCAAGAAATTTATACTAGTACGCCAAGGATTTTTTCCTTTGGTCGGCCATCATATACAAATTCCAACAATGAATTCACAAGTCACCAATCAACTATAAGGCATTCAAATGGTTTGGAGATCTGGTGGATTCGTACTCTATAATCTATTACTCTTTCAGAAAAAAGGGACCAAAAACATGTCAATGTTGAGTACCGAAAACATCATAATAAGGAAGATAGCCCTGAAAATACAGACATGAATAGTAGAAACCTCAAGTCATACACGAGACTTTAGGAATCCCAGAAATCTCAACTTCAACTTGAGGTTTCGAAAAGCACAATATATTGAAATACGCGATGGATAAAGGAGATGCTGACGAGGGGTTAATGGTTGAAGGAGAAATCAATCTGGAACATTGTGATAGTGGCCAATCACGTGACTCGAGTTTGGCTTACCATTTAATCGAGTAAATGGTAAGGGTCATTCTTGTCATTTATTGACTCCTATCAACAAGGTGTTTCCATGATTTCTAAAACTACGCTACCTCGGTTTATATAGCAGTAGTTGTTATAGGGTAATTAGCCTAAGAGACGATTGAATTGCTCTGAACAAATAGAAGTGTGTGACTTGAAGACCACTTTTATCACAATCCTATGAGAATAAGCACAAGTTGAGAAACTAAAAGGCAAGGAAAAAAAGTTGTGGGGAAAAGAATCCAGCAAATGACTAGAATATAATGCAGGAAGCATAGATAACTATGGAAGTTTCACTAAGCCTCTGAAATGAGTGACAACTGTAAGAAAGAAATCTAGGATTTCACAGGAGCATCCATTTTGATTCACCATTCCTGGGTAAAGATTTGTCTCTGTTACATCTCAGTTCATATTTCATGAAAGTAAAAAAAAGATGATTGTCAAATTCGACTAGATTTATTTATTTTACTATGTTGTTCTGGATGATCAGGTCGTCAATATCCTTGTATATGGGGTAGTATATCTCCAAATAGACTGAGCAATAAGAGAACAAGAAGTTGTGAAAATTCCGCGCAGTTAAAGCTAGAAGAGCTTGTTAAAGCCAAAATCCAGAAACCACGAATACCTTAATGAAACCAACTTATCTACTTGCAATATACAAAAGGGAAACCAATGCATTTATCTTCCAAACTTCCTAAAGATACGATTACACTATTTATGTGCCCTTCCTAAAACCACCACAACTAAAGTAACAGAAGTTGCATTTCTAAAGTTCACAGGAAATCAAACCTCAGAAGGTATGGCAAAGCTTAAGACACAGCAGGGAGACAAGTGATGTCAAACTCAACAACCACAAAACACATTCCTTACACCAAATTAAATACATGGGAAAGAAGTAGAGAAACATATCTCAATATCAGCCATACCAATATGTGAGAACGCACAGCCAATACTCTTCAAGTGCGCAATGGGTAAATCCATGTTCTAGTGCAATAGCCTGCAAACCGCAACAAAGAGATAAACCAACCTGAGAAAACACGGACTACAAGGGCCGCAACTGAGAAGGCCAATAGGCAGCCCTTGGTTTTCCCCAAGTTTTGAATTCAAGACCTCTACACTGACACCTAGACTTAAGCATGCCTGTCCGGCCTACTAAACGACATCCCGAAAGATTCGAACCTCAACATATTCATTATACCTAATGTTGTCAAAACCTGCAACGAGATATTCTCGTCGCTAGCTCTTGTGATGACGTGATGACCTTTTCAGTGCAAAACTCAACATGGAAGGAAGCACCCAAATTGTCCTAAATAGGCAAAATCCCCACTAGTGGTGTTAGGGAGCCGGCCAGGGCATCAGCGGGGGCTGATCACAGGGGTCCGGGCCGGGTCAAAAAGGGGAGAATTTGAACCCCTACGAGCCCGGCTAGGTGGGTATATTATCAATATACTAAAAACATTTTTAATATTATAAATTAATTAAATACCATTTTGAGGTGGCCAAACTGGCCCGGAGGGGGCGGGGCGGGCTGGAGGGGGCAAAGTATAACCGTTCCGGGTTGGGGGCCGGGTAGGGGGTTACAGGGGGCGGGCTGGTTGAAGGGTTTGAGGGGGGGGGGGGATCAGGGCCGGTCCTAGCACATTTTAGGGTGGGCCGGGCTCTATCCTAGCATGGGTCGGCCTGGGTTGACACCATGAATCCCCACACCCAAAGCAATATCAGAATACATATACAGAGCTCTTTCTCAAATCTCAAGACACTAAATTTCCAGGTTCAGTCAAAATAGCCACTCCGTCGGTCCATAGAAAACTTAAACCCAGTGCAGAAACACCTCTCAATATAAACCGGAAACGTTCCTATGAATCCCGACAAAAAGTTGACCAAAAAACACAATACCATTAGGACCTAAATAACCATGTAGAAATATGATCATTTCTAAATTTTGGAATATACAGTTTTACAATACGAAACCAAGCCCGACAAACAGCAATCTGGAATCAGAATAGGTGTGTGTGGTCTTGAGGGAATGCAAGCACAAATGACATGTCACACAAAAGCAATCAACCATCAAAACGCCTACGCCATACCGAAAATTTAAGCATAAGAGGGTTCATTACCTATATCTATAGCTATACTACTAACTGACTAAGTACTCACTAAAAGTGCAGAGGGTTCCAATATTTTGTTAGTTTCCTACATTATCCTTGACAAATTGACATACACAAAACTGAAGAGTTGAGACTATTCAAATCAGAATTGTTATTCAAAATTGAATTTTAACTGAGTTTAAAACCTCAATAATAGTGACTATTCAGTCTGTGCCTTTTCGGTGTCTTCCCCACACCCAAATAGTTGTGACGGTTTAAATTGGAATTGATACTTTTTTAACGGGGTAAAACTCAAAAGGACACTTTGACACCTTTAGTGTGTCAAACTTCAGGACACTCACACCCCCTCAATGTGTCATTTCATACTCTAAGAGGGAAAATTTGTCCCCAAAACTACTATCAGTGACGAACACCCACCTCAAACTAACGAAGTCACAATTAGGGAGTGCAAATGTCCTGAAATTTGGCACATTGAAGGGGTCAAAGTGTCCTTCCACAAACTTGAAGGGGTGAAAGTGTCTTTGCATCAAACTTGAGGGGTTGAAAGTATCTTTTACTCTCTAACTGAGTTCAAAACCTAAATAGTTCAAAATCTTATTTTTTAGTGTCTTTATAAAGAACATCATTTAAGTTTATGTTATAATAAATAAATTCCACGTGCAACGCATGTTTTCATAACTGTAAAATATAAATGCAAATACCTCATTTTGGTACAGCTAAACTTTGTGGCCTTGCCAAACTTTCAATTTTTGAAAAAGACAACATTTACCATGGTAACATTCATTAAACAAGGTAAAAATGGAATTATAGTAAGCAACCACTTAGACTTCTCCCGGTTATCAGCTAAATGAAACTACATAACCCACCACTCTCCTCCACATAATGCATCTCATATCTATTTGGAGTATGATAGGCTTCTCTATTGTAGTACTACTTTTATACACCTTTGAATTTCATACAGTTACAAAAAGTATACAAAAGATATTGACCGGGGCCAGACTTTAGAATACCAGTTTGTTAATGATGTAGTTATGTACTACTCCCATAACTTTAAGTTGAAAGGAGTCATGCAAGCATACGCCACCCAGATTCCTAGTGTGGGTTACGACTGGGGAAAGGAGACACCATTAGCCGCCACACCACTACTACCACTACTACGCAAGTACATGGTCAACTCCAAATATAGCAAGTGCTCCACCGCATTAGCACCAACAATGCCATGTACTTGACTAAGAGTACATGATCTTTGAAGTTCTATCACACTCATATGCTTTGGGTACATTTTAATTCCGTATCACATTTAGGCTCCGTTTGGTTGGTGGTAAAACACTTTCCTGAAAAATGTTTTCCCTTGTTTTGGTGTTTTGGTGCTGTTTGGTTGGAAGTAAAATGTTTTCCTGTAAAATGTTTTCCCTCAAATGATGTAAAATGATTTACACATTTCAAATCCGTAAGCCATTTTCCGGAGAGTGATAGAGCACAACAGCTCATACTAACACCTCCACCACCACAACCACCTACCTCCACCACGACCCATCACAGCCACCCATCACTGTCATTCCCGTCACGGCCCACTGTTTTGGCATGAGTCAACCAAACACGAGAGAATAATTGCAGGGAAAGCTTTTTCACACAAAACATTTTACGCGTAAAATATTTTCCCTTGTAAAACATTCTACTGCGAACCAAACAGAGCCTTAGTATCCTTCCATGAGTTCCAATTAAACATCTAACAGTTCATGTCTAACTAAACTAGGAAGACGAGGATCAACAAAAATATATACATTATCAGTACATAATCAAACTAACTAACTATAACCATCGATTATTAACTGGCCTCACATGAAAAACCGAATTCTTTCCAATAATTCACCTTCCTCAGTAGAGTGCAGTGCATTCAATGCTCCAAACCTTCAAGTAATTCACCTTCCTCCTTAGAACTTACCGCCAACAAATATTGGTGCAGATATGCAGTGACATCAACTTCGCAGCAGAATCATGTTTCCAAGATAAAAAGGCAGTTTCCGTACCGAATAGACCTGGGGCTTCACCACAAACTTACAGGGCCTAAAAGTTGCAATTTTTTCTTACACGGAGAGGACTTCCAAATCCAAGGTTCCCTAATAAACCGTCTCCTACTTTAGATAAGAACCTTAATGCTATTAACAGGACATACTAGTTTAGCTTTTCTTATGACTAATCAACTCTGAAGGGAAAGTGAAAATTAAGAAAGCGGGCCATGGTTCTCCCACAAATACTGCAGTTCAACCAGCCCAGCATATTAAGCAGCAAGAAATGAGTATTCCAGCGAGTAAAAGATACAACCATTCTCCAGTCAGACAAGCAAGTGTCCAAAGCGTATAAATAGCAGAACTGTTGGTAACGGAAGGCCTTCTTACAAAGACTTGACTATCAATAAGAGTCTCTGAATTTGATTGGCCTTCTAACAATTCACATCATAGTAGCCAAAAAAGAAGCCACAAACAAATAGCCCTGAAGGGTTCCCTTAAGACTCGCAGGAGATCTCTGACCTCAATAAATGTAAGCCGTCCCAACAAAAAAAAAATCTTAACAGAATAGCAATAAGGAAACCGTTACCACCCCTTAATTTATTAGTAATGGAAACATAAGAAACAATAAATCTAACTAATCATCACAGTTGACCAGAATCGACCTAATAACCATTTATAATTATGAACATTTACGAAACTTGGAATATATTGTATCGACAATTCGAAACCAAGACCCAAAAACAGCAATCTTGAATTAAAATAGGTGTGTATGGTCTTAAGGGAATGCAAACAGGAGAGACATGTCCCATGAAACCAATCTTCCATCAATAAACCACAACAATGATTTCAGTATAAGAGAGTTCATTACCCATACACAAATATAATAAGCAAAAACCTCTTTTTGGTGCAACAACATTTTGAGGCCATGTCAAACTTTTACTTTCCGCACATCTTAACATTCACTAAACAAGCAGGCAAATATGTAACTATAGTAAGCTACCTCCTAAAACTTCTCATAGTTATTAGCTACATTTAAAAAAGATAAACCCATAACCTCCTCCACATACGGTATCACTTACTATCTGTTTGGAGTATGATAGCCCTCTGCATTACTACTTGTATTGCATCTCTTTAAATTTCAAATATTCGCATCATACATATGCAAGATATTGACTTGGGAATGGATACTTTTGAATTCCCTTTAGTTAATGCTATGTAATTCTGTACTACTACTATAACTAAGATAAAAGGAGACGTGCAACCATGCTCCGCCTGTGCAAAATTGCTAGTGTGGGTTTCGATCGGGAAAGAAGACCCCATTAACCGCCGTACCACAACTATGCAGTCAACCCAAAGTAGTAAGTGCTCCATAGCATTAGAGGCAGCAATACCATGTACTTGACGAGTATATGATCTTTGAAGCACTATCAAACTCATGTCCTTTAGGTACAGTTTCATCCCATATCACATCTAGTATCCTTCCTTGAGCTTCTATTTATAACATGACGGAACATGTCTAACTAAATTAAAAGATGTTAAGACTGTGCTTTTGAGGTTGCCGGGGCCGTTCGACATGACTGTACATGTCTTACTAAATTAAAAGATGTTAAGACTATGGTTTTGAGGTTGCCGGGGCCGTTCGACATGACGGTACATGTCTAACTAAGCTTCTATTTAACATATGTAAGACATTGACCGGGAAATGGATACTTTTGAATGCCCTTTAGTTACTACTACTATAACTAAGTTAAAATAAGAAATGCAAGCATGCTCCGCCTTTGCCAAATTGCTTCAATCGGGGAAAGAAGACCCCATTAACCGCTGAACCACAACTATTCAGTCAACCCAAAGTAGTAAGTGCTCCATCGCATTAGAGGCAGCAACGCCATTTACTTCACTAGGAGTATATGATCTTTGAAGCACTATCAAACTCATATCACATCAAGTACCCTTCCTTGAGCCTCTATTTAACATATGACAGTACATGTATAACTAAATCAGTCAGTTGAGCAGCAACAAAGGATATACATTTGACTATGAAATAGTAGTAATAATAAGTACATAATCAAACAAACAGACAAACTTACTATAACCACTGATTACTAAGTGACCGAAGCTGCATCTCGATCAACCTTGCATTGAACTCTCCATCGCTAACCTTCAACATTTCAGGCAATGGAAGCCAGAACCCACTCTCCGCCAGTAGCTGGTGCCTCGGCTTTATCTTCCCCTCCAAACTAAAAGAAAAATACTGCGGAAACCGTTTAAGCTCCTCCAAATCCCCCTTCATCTCCTTCAAGAAGAACTCCGTTTTGGGGTGGAAATTATTCGATACACTGAACGTCAACAGCCCCGGCGACCTCAACACCATAGTCCTAACATCCTCAACTGAAAAACCCAATTCCTTCAAGTAATTCACCTTCCTCAATAAAGTACCCTCAACGCTAGAAACCAACAACAATGTGGTATTGCAATTCAGTTTGTGACAACCCCTGAAACCAAAATCTTCAAGAAAGCGCAATGTGGGTCTCAATTGGAGCTCGACGTCGCAAATCAAGAGTCTCGGACAGCGGACGACTGATTTTCTGATATCGGGGAAGGGTAATCCGACGTCGTTTAGGAGGAATTCGAAGATTGGGTAGAGGTCGGAGTAGGGGTCAGAGGTGAGGAGCTGAGGGTACATGTCGAAGATGCGGCCGAAAGCGGAGCGCTCGATGCCCATGGAGGAGAGGCATTTCTCGACGGATTTGAGGGAGTCGAGGGAGGTTGACCGGAAATTGGGATTCTCCTGGAGGGCTTTGGTTGGATTGACTTTGAGGGTTTGGAGGTAGAGGATCTTCTGGCGGAAGCGGAGGCCGGAGTCGGAGACGAGTTGCGGCGGAGTGGTGGTGGTTGCGGTGGTGGAGAGACAGGTTATGAGGGTTTTGGGAGGTGATTTGGGGTTAGGGTTTTGGGAGGGATTGATGATGGTTAGGGTTTGAGCTGCTGGAAATCGAATTATCATCTCTTATCTCTCATACGGTGGTTTGGGGATAAAGCTTGGAAGTGAAGACGACAATCTATCCACCTCGATCTATCACTTGCCTGTTGGTAATTTTAGGCAAAAATGCACTAGTGGGTACTAGGGGTGAGCACGGACCGGTTTGGACGGGTATTGTCGAAAATTTTGCCCCGAACCAATAGGTACGGGTTGGAAAACGTTCAACCCAAACCCAATCAATTGTTCTCGATACCCAAATCAAACTTAACTTATCGACACGGCTCGATTCGGACCGGGTTGAACGGGTTGTTAAATCTAGATAATTTATTTGGAAATTGTATAAATTTAGTTTAAAAAAAATAAAGATGCATAAGCTTCGTGTTTGGAATTGAAAATTTTGACATAGTTTGTTAAAAAAGATGAGTTATTTGAGGAAAATCAACTAGAACTATGATTCAGGCATATAAATATAGTTATCGAACGGTGTTGTCTGACTACAATATGTAATTTTTTCATGTAAAAATGTAATCGGACCGGACCGGTCCTAAACGGTTTGGCTAAGTCTAAACCCATGATCAATCAAAGTTAGTTCGGGTTTGCGATTTCATAATCGTACCCAATCAAGTAGCATGAACGGGTGTTAAATTCGGACCGGTTTGATGCGGGCCGGTTTGGGCCGGCCGGTTTGGGTGAGTTTTGCTCACCCCTAGTGGGTACTCCATATTTTGACTTTGTTACACTTCAGTACCTAATTTTTGAGTTTAAACTAATAGCGGTACCTAGATTTTGTTTTTGCTTATTGGTGGGGGTACCGTACCGTGGTGAATTGGCTTATTGCCTTTCCAGGAAATAATCTACCCGGCTATGTAATTGATTGCTAACAAAGTTGTTAGCAGGCAGTGGTCTTAAGTTGTCAGTGAAATAATTGGTTAAATGACATTGTTACCCTTGCAACCTTGAAAATTCAAGACCTCCCTGAATCTACCTAGCTATGTAATTGATTACTAACAAAATTGTTAGCAGGCAGTAGTCCCAAGTTGTCTGTGAATGAATCAATTGAATGACATTGTTACCCTTGCAACCTTGAAAATTCAGAACCTTGAAATATTTTCTCTCTCTAAAAATACACAATTTGTTAACTTTTCTCCCTATAAAAACATTCAATTTTGTATCTGCTTGGCTATGTAATTGATTACTAACAAAATTGTTAGCAGGCAATAGTCCCAAGTTGTCAGTGAATGAATTGATTGAATGACATTGTTACCCTTGCAACCTTGAAAATTCAGAACCTTGAAATATTTTCTCTCTCTAAAAATACACAATTTGTTACCTTTTCTCCCTCTAAAAACATTCAATTTTGTATCTGCCTCTACCTAACAAAGCATAGTTACATTACTCCAACTGTAAACATTGATGAATGCAAAGTCTTCCAACCTTAAAGCCCTCAAAAATCTAGAGAGCAGTTCATGGGGCAATCAAGGAGACTTTTGAACGTGGAAGATCTTTGGAGCTGATTCACCATAGCGATTCACGGTATCATCCTCATCTCATTAGATTTTGTGTGACGAACATCTACTGCATGCTCAGTATTTTGAATATTCGTGGCTACACACTATTTCTAGGTTCTGTGGAGAACCTATGACTCTGTTAAGGATTTCCTGGAGAAATTTTGTGAATTCATGATCGTGTTTTTGATCTTAATGCAGTGTGATGGATGATTTATTTTAATTCTCTATTTTGGACTTTATCTTTATGTGCAGTTGGAGTACGTAGTAGTGCGAGTTGTCGTTGGAAGACGAGAGTGTGGAACCCGGATACGAACGTGAGAGAATGTTCACACATCACTAAATACCAAGAGGTTACGCGAGTAGTAATAGCCATGTGAACGTAGTATCGATAGTTATAAATGGTTCATGGAGTGAATGGTGGGCTGCGTGCTAACCGTTGAGTGATGTGTCCGGTAGGACCGAGATGAGTTGTTAGCCGATGAGATCGTTGAGGGGTTAGAACGGTACATTATGTGTGGAGGTTCTCTAGGCCACATTCCCGAGCGTACCGTAGCATTGTGAGATATTGAGATGTGGTGAAACTGGAAGTGTCAGTTTATGATTTCTGACTATTTCTAACCATAGTCAAATCCAGTTCAAAATTTCATATCATATTAGAATTGATGTATATGTGATATATATAAATTATAAGAGAACTCTTTATTTAGATATCTCTCATATGCTAACCCTAACCTTGCAGGTAATTTAAGCAACTTGAATGAATTCAGGTTCTCAAGATCTCATTGCAAGGGCATTAAGGTAATTTTCCTAGTGTTGTGTTCAATGTTATGTTCAGTATTATTCGATATCATCCATCCATTTAGGTGAGGGACGAAACGACCAAAATGGCAAAGTTGACGGAGACCAAAGAGAGGGCATGACCGAATCAACAACATTGGTTAACCCGTTGACCGTGCGTGTGTGACCTAGGTCAAGCCATCTATTTAGCTTCCTAGATCACTTGCTTGTTTTGGAAGTCCAATCTCTCTAGATCTTTTTTTCAGATTTCCTAATATTTCGCTGTTATCATATTTCATGAGAGCTTAATTATGATTAAATATATAACGCTTAGTTAAATTATAATTAAACATATTAATCACAATTTTAAAAAATATACAATTTCCTATTAAACTAGTATGGTTTTTTTTTAACAAATCTAAGATATTTTTATGAATCTAGACGTTTTTAGAAACAATAATATTTCATTTACTATGACTCTATGAGTATCTATCTATCACTATTAACTATTGAGTATAACCCAAACTATTTTTAAGAACAAGATTCATATCAGATTTTACTTAAGCTCTCTTGCTTGTTAGTCAAGTATCTTCTCCTACATATATGAGAGTTGAGTAAAAATTGAGTTCTTCAGTTTAGAGCACACCCTCATAGAGAGAGAGTATTGAAGACTCTATATTCGACCAATGCAGCAGCAGTCAAACTTATCCAAGCTAGTTTAGGGTTTGCAGATGCTCCAATGGTGTCCGTCGTTTGGTTTTGTGACCCTCCTGCGATCTGGATAAGCATTGATTACTTCCTATCATGTAGTTGGGTGTCTTTTGTAGATCATGTAGGGTTTTGATGTAGGTTACGCAGCGGAATAACAGTAAATACATTCCTGATCAAACCCCTCCATGGATCGCAGGGAAACATTCATAACGTGATAAAGGATAAACAGTTGTGTACCTTGTGTGTTTGAATGATCACGATACCCAGAATGATGTCCACATCTCTACGAGTATCCACACATGGAATCCCCTTCACGTCTTGGTGCTAGCTACGCGAAGAAGGAGGTAGAAGAAGATGCCTCTGCTGGCCGACGGCACAAAGGGGGCCGGACGGGTTGGCTTCGGCCTCCTTATATGTCACTCCTTGCTTTGTTATTTTCACACAATGATGACTCTTGTGAAATAATAAAGCAAGGGTTACCTTTATATAGTTAATAACTCCTTATTAACTACATATTTGTCCCAATACTATTCATGTCCATACACAGATTAGTCCACCTTGCAAAGTAGTCCTACTAACTTTGTTTGTGGTTGCGTTTTGATCATTTTGCTTAATTAGTCCAACTAATTGATACCCAAATCCAGTTTTAATCCATAATATGTGTGACCCCATATGTTTTTACTTAGTTGGTAGTAACTATTACTAACATAGAGCGGCCTCTAGCAAGACATCTATGCGACCCAACTAATAGAAACAGTCAGTAACCCGATAAACCTTGTGACCAATGTTACCATATTGTATCATCCCTTTGTCACCATATCCGGATTGGAACGAGACATACAAGTCACACTCGTATATTCAATCCATAGTTTCTCAATCTGGGAATAGTCTTATCCATGCACATAACATCGATATCCTATATGGATTTATCTGAGTCTGGCCAGACATTCCACGAGCTCTACCCCTCGAGTGGTCGTGGATATTTACTCCCATTATGTAGGAGGGACAAATCATCTCTACATCACTACCATCTCTTAGCTTGCTTCCTATTATGTCCTATAACTACCTTTATTGCTGCCCAGCCAAGGTGTAGCGTTTGACGAGATCAAAACATAATATTTCACAACTAAAGTATCTAGTGACTTCAATTCTAAGGACTACAAGACCATTGTCACTACGAGAAGCACTTGTGATGTTAGCATAATTCAATGTAGCCTTCTTGTGGCGGGTCAATCCAGTATGCCATTACTCCTAATGCATACCCATGTGTTAGACTTGATATCTCCATATCAATCTACCCACATACGAGTCTTATAGTGATCGTCCTATTAATCAATATACATGACAAGGGATATTTAAGATAACAAACAATTCTAAACTAAGGCCTTCATTATATTAAATATCTCCATAAATAATAAATTAATGTTCTAGCAAAAAAAATGTTCATACTAAAATAAGATTGCCTCTAGGGCATCTCTTCCAACAGATCAAGAGTTGTTTCATTATTTGTCTTCTAGATCCAGGTAAGATCTATTCTTTAGGGTAAAAGACATTTTCCACCCTCCATTTATGGACAAAAGATATTTTGCTCCCTAATTTATGGAAAATTACTTTTTGCACCCCTTTAAGAGTCAAAAACTAAAGGTAGACTAACAGAGGGGTGTAGAGACAAAAATACCCATAAAATGTTGAGAAAGTACCCCCTACATATTTATACAAATCCCTAATATCTTACTCTACCACTCTCTTTTTCCTCCCCTTCTTTTTTCTTCTTACATATTAGAGAAAGAGAGAAAAGCAGCCACCACCAACGGAAAATGAAGGCACTCCGACGGTGGCTTCAACAGAGGAGTCGCAACCACCACCACGACCCTGTAGCCACCATGACACCATGTAAGAGTCTACCTAACTCTCATCTCCCTCTATCTGTATCATCTCTATCTTTCTTATTACAGATCTGGTTTTTTGTTTTTGCAAATTGGGAGTAGCAGAAGTAGATCGACTTCTACAGAGGATTTGGCAGCTGTTGGATTCCGACGACAGGGACGACGATGACGGGGAGCTCCTCGTTGGCGGCCTCAAAATCAGCATCCTTTCTTCTTCATATTATTCTCTTCGTACTCGAACCCCCCAAGTCTGCTGAGCTTAATTCCCAAATCACGCCTCCACGGTTGTCTCCAAAGACTAATTTCTCGAATCTAAAAATGAATAGAGGGACGACGGTGTTGATTTGCGGAGCTTTGGTGCTCTACTTCTGGCTGCGACTCCTGGGTTTGGTCGCCGAATGGAGGAGAGGTCGAGAACGAGGTGGTTGGCAGAGAAGCTGCTAGTTTTGGCATATGGTTAGAAACCGGGTCGGAACTGGGTTTCTTCGGGAACCGGGCTGTTGCTGCTGCTGTTGGTTTTTTCGGCTGCTGGGTTTGGCCACCGAACAATGGAGATACAGAGAACGAGGAGGACGGCGGAGAAGCCTTTCTTGAAAGATTGTGGCTTTGGTGAGGCTTCTGGGTTTTGATTCTGGTTGAGGGTCTGTTTGATGAGTCAATTTTGGAGGAAATGTGGATGGTGAAGAAGGGCAAAGAAATAATTGTTTTTTTGGAAGGGATATGATGATGATGATGATGAGATATTATGTTTGATGAGTCTGTTGTATGAGTCAACATAATATTGGTGTTCTTGATATGTTATTTGTGTGCTTAATATTATGGGTTAAATATTGGAGTGTTGGTATTATGAAGTGTTGGTTCAATGAGATTGTTGTTGGATTGTGAGGAATAATCAAGGTAAGCTGTTGAGGATGCTAAATGGCTATGGAGATCAAAATATTATTCCGAATGTCAAGATGAACCGTGAAGGAAAAAAGTTGAATCTTAAATGGATTAGAAGACAAGCAAATGAAGCTGCAAATTTATTAGCAAAAAAATGAATTATAGTTCATCAGATGGTAGTGGAGTTTTGTTACATGCTGAGTTCTTATCAATTTTGTGTAAGAATTTTGCAAATGCGTAGTAATGAAAGTGGTTATTTGGAAAAAAATTAGATTGGTGTTGGTCTTGTTGGTGGGGTTGGTGGTGGTGGTGGTGGTGGTGGTGGTGGTGGTGGGGATTTTGTGGTGTGGAGGTGGTGCTCAAGAATACTAAGAACATAAAGAACATGAGGAACACTACAATAAACAAAAAAAATGGTGGTGTCCACAATTATTAAGGGTAAAATGGTCACAAAAATTCAGTTTGCACCCCTCCACTAACGGATTGTAACAGAAGGGTGGTATATGTCCACCCTCCATCCGTTAACAAGGGTGCCAAATGTATTTTTCCATAAATCAGGTGGCAAATGTATTTTTCCCATAAATGGAGGGTGGAAAATGTCTTTTACCATATTCTTTATTTTTGAGTCGGATCTAGATCTCTCTCTTCTCAGATCTAGAACTTCTACCATTCTATCTATATGTGTCTAGAACAATAATAGAAGTCTCGTTTCACATTCTTTAGTTTTATGCTGCGGCACATCTATTTTTAAGATTCCCTACCCACAGAAGTCTGGAAGAACTTTTACACTAGGATTGCTCTCTCAGTTAGTTGAACCACGATACTCAAAAAAAAAAAGTTAGTTGAACCACCTTGGTCCCTAGCCGATCTTATGCAAGAGTTTGTGTTACTAGGATTATCCCTTTACTCTATCTTGCACTATTAATAATTTCTTCTACTGAATACTTACATTGTTCCTTGCCCCTAAGTTTTTTTGGTGTTGAGGACGGTAGACACCCTCGTACATGTGTGCGTTCATATCGTGTGTCAGACTCTATATCCAATTTCAATTGGTATCAGAGCATGGATTACTTTAGTTTATATTAATTATTTAATTAATCGAATGTAAAGATCAAGATCCAGGTATTGTCTCAGATAGAGGAACGTAAACTAATTGGGAGCTACACATCTCCTTCCATGTTGTTATTCAGTGGCCTTGCTCGTTACTTAGACTAGGAGTTCAGGATGAATGTATTATAATGCGCAATGGAAATCATCTCCCTGAAAATCATCTCCCTTAAACAGCTTCTTTCAATAGCTATGTTTGAATAGCTTTTCTAATTTGTTTGGAGGGTTTGAACGAAGACCAACCTTGAAACAACTCCATCACAAGATCACATAAAAATCCAGATGATATAGCATTAGGAATGCTGACTGTTTGGCATACAAGTTTAGCCAATAAAATGATTTAATAAAACCAGAATAATCTCCAGATTAATTTCCTGATAAATAACATGTGATAAATAATTATAACATGGTCAAGACTCATAACAAGTCAATAATCAATAATATAATCAGTTGTAACATCCTACAATAAGAATCAAATAAGAAATAGAATGACTTTCAAAAGCTTAAGATAATCCTCCAAAGCTTCGGAGCTTAAGTTGTCCTTCAAAGTTTTGGCCTTGAAAATGCTCTGATCCTTGATGGATTCATACAGAGAGATCTGTAAGTGTTAGAACCACAATAAACTAGCTTATAAATATTGGCAAGAGACATTTAAACATTATCAAATCCAATACCAAGCCTACAATACAGAAACTGTTAGTTAACAGCTAACAAGTTCATAGTAGGCAAGTGTATCTTCAAAGCTTTGGAGCATTGAGACTTGTCTCTTTAGAAACTGTATTTCATCACCTTCAATAGATAAACTCCCTTGAGTTCATCCATCTCATTCATCCAGAGGAATTGAATTATCAATCTCCCCCTTGATGAAAGACAAAAAAAATAATCTTGCTTTCTCAATATCCTACAGTTGAATAACCATGAGTAACAGCAAATATAGAATAGACTATTACACATAGCAGATACTAAGCACTTCAGAAATCATATATCATCCAAAAACTAAATTGACATAGATAATAAATCCTACAGCATCCAAAACTTATTACACAAACTTAGAATTAATCCAGAAAAAACCTAAAAAATTTAACACATTAAACACATAAACTTCTCCCCCTTTTTGACTTTCATCATAAGAGTATAAGAAATGTAGGATCATACCCAGAGTTTTAAAGAAAATAAAAATAACTTCAAGGCTTCAAAGAAAGAAAAAGACAGAAGGGTTCAAGGCGTAGGGCTCATTTTGCAGCATCCTTTTCGATTGTCTTCTTTCCTTCTTTGCTTTTCCTTTGCCTTTGTCTTTGTCAGCTTCAACTTCCTCTGGTTCTTCTTCAGCTAATCCTTCCTCATATGAAAATCCTTCATCTTCAGTTTGGTCCTCTGCAAGTTTAGCTTCCACATTAGCTACCACTTTAGCAATAACCTCATCAACTTTCTCAGCAACCTTCTTAGTAGTTTCTTCAGTCATTCCTTCAGGAACTTCCTTACCTTCAGCTTCATCATCAGTTTGCTCAAACAGATCCTTAGAAGTCGGAACGACTGGAACTTTCTTCTTCTGTTTCTTCAGAACATCTCCAATCACTTCATCAGAATCAATATTGTCTTCATTGCTCTTAGAAGATGGCACCTTTTCCAGTTTCAAACCTTTGACAATCACATCCAGATTTCTATTCATAGAACCCATCAAAGCTTTGAACATCCCAAACTCACTAGACAAGTCAAACAAACCTTGCCTTAAGTATTCAACACCATCTTACAAAACCTCAACTCTGTCAATGATCTGGGAAAAATCCAAATTGGTTGAAGCCTTTGGTGTGGTTGCATCTTTAGGGTTTATGAAACTCTTCTCTTTCAACTCAGCGGCAGATAACTCTGAGTAAAACTTCCAACTCCCTTTCTCAGTCTGAAAAACTCCAATCCTTTGGAGAGAAACTTCATCAACCAAACCAAACCCATTAGTAATCGTCTCCTCATCTTTCACAGAAATTCCAAAGTACATAATGAATAAAGGTAACAAATTTTCATAAGGCAAAGAGTGATTCCTAGTTCTAGTCCCACAATACACCATATGCTCCATGATCACACTAGGTAAATCAACTTCAAAGTCTTGACAGATAACATACATCAAGATTAAAACTCTGTCAGTTACCAATTCCTTTGAATGCACCCTTGGCACGACACATCTCATGATGAGAGAAAAGAGAATCTTAGCTTCACAATTTAACATAGAATGTGTCAATTGTTTGGGTCCAGTTGATGTGCCTTCTAAGAAAAACATAGACTTAGATTTTTCCAAACTCTCCTTTCTGTCAGGATGTTCATGGAATTTGTACTTCTAAGGTATGCCAAAAACCTTGGCAAATACTTTGTGATCTAGCCTCATATCAACACCAGCAACCCTAGAGGTTAAAACTTAACTTTTTTCATCTTCTTGCACCAAATTCAAATATAAAAGTCTTGTTAACTCATGATATGCTTCTGAACTAGGATTTAACATATTCCAAACATACAAGTTTCTCAATTTCCTAATGCAGTCTATATCAAGTTTGTCTAGCAACTCATCAAAAATCATACTGCAATAGGCTATTTTAGATGATGTATACCCTTCCATCTAAACCCCTTTAACCTCCAAACTAATAAACCATGATTCAGGGAGAATATGCTTACCAAGCCTAGAAACTTTCTTCTTTTCCTTCACAGCACTATGCTTGACTCTCTTCTTCTCATAAGGTAGATTATCCTTCATCTTTGATTTCTGCTGTTGTGGAGTCCGATTTTTCTTCTTGTCTCCTTCATTTTTCTTCTTCTTTTTCCCCCTTTCTTCTTCGGTGGTTAATATTGATCACCCTGATCTTCTTTTTGTTAACCCTGCTCTAGTACATCATCTCCCTGTTCTTGATCCTTCAAAACTTCTCCATGTTCTTCATGTTCCTCCTCTGATTCTGACCTAGATTCCTCCACATCCTTCTCTTTCCTGATATTCTTGGCTGGAGGAGATCCCTCTTGGATGCTCTGGGTCTTCTCTGAATCAGAGATGGTCACTTGCACCTTTCTGTTAGCTCTTCTCTTCTTCCCCATTGTTTAAGTCTGAGCCTTCTGCTTGAGTCTGGTAGATTTACGCTCCATTTGGGTTTAGGGTTTAGAGAGAAGATAGAGAAAATTGAGAGAGAGAGAGAGAGATGGAGAGATTGAAAATTAATAGGAGAGAAAAACCCTAAAGTTTAGCTTATAAGTTGGAAAGAAAAAGGGTTTAAAAACGACTCTTTTGATCTGCATGCAAAAAACGTATCTTCAAAGATCTTTTGGATATTTTGTGGTATTTTGAGCAAATATCTGAGTAAATTAAATATTCTACACTTATCTATTAACATAATGCAAAATATTTGGCGATTCAAATTTTTGAACAAAAACAGACAGTTTTTCTCCAAAGCTTTGAAGGACAAGTCCAAAGCTTTGGGGAACAACACAGTTTCACAGAAACTCCAAAGCTTTGAAACATACTTTCAAGGATAGGAGAGTACGTATGATCTCAAGGCTTTGTAAGCACATATATGATCCAATACTCCCCCTAAACTAATGCATCCTTGTTTAGCATACCCAATTCAAGCCATATAGATGCAAACCTCTCATATGGCAATGGTTTAGTGAAACTTTCAGCAACTTGCTTAGAAGTAGATATAAAAGATAAAGACACATCACCTTTTTCAGCATGATCTCTTATAAAATGGTGTCTTAAATCTATATGCTTAGTTCTGGAGTGTTGTACATGATTCTTTGTGATTGAAATGGAACTTGTATTGTCACAGTTGATAGGCACATTTCTGAAATCATATCTAAGATCTCTTAGTTGTTGAGCAATCCCTAGTAATTTTGAACAACAAGCCCCAGCTGCAATGTATTCAGCTTCTGTAGTTGACAAGGCTCCTGAATTCTGCTTCTTTGAATGCCAACTAATTAGTGATGAACCAAGAAATGGATAGCATCCAGATTCCTGAAGTACTTTTCATATCCACCTTGTAGCCTGCAAAGCCTGCATCCGAATAGGAACTCAACAAGAAGTTAGTTCTTCTTGGACACCGAATCCCCAAGTTTTTTGTTCCATTCAAATATCTATAGATTCTATTAACAACTACTAAGTGACTTTCCTTAGGATCTTCTTGAAACCTTGCACACATACAAACACTAAAAATAATATCTGGTCTACTAGCAGTTAAATACAAAAGTGAACCAATCATACCTCTGTACTTCTTTTGCTTCACACTCTTACCATTTGTATCATTGTCTAAAGATAATGATGAACTCATGAGAGTTTTGACTACCTTGGACTGAGACATGTTGTATTTATTCAGCAAGTCCTTGGTGTACTTTCCTTGATGCACGAAAATTTCTTTCTTCATTTGATGTACATGAAGTCCAAGAAAGAAATTCAGCTCTCCCATCAAGATCATTTCAAATTCCCTACACATTAGACTTGAAAACTCTTTTGAAAAAGCATCATCAGTAGCACCAAACAGTATATCATCAACATAGATCTAAACTACTAACATGTCTTTCTCATGAGCCTTAATGAAAAGAGCTATACCTCTTTTAAAATTGTTGTCTAGTAAAAAAATTGTAAGTCTATCATACCAAGCCCTTGGAGCTTGCTTAAGGCCATAGAGAGATTTGTCTAATTTGTAAACATGATCAGGGAAATTGTCATCTTCAAAAGCAGGTGGTTGAGCAACATATATTTCTTCTCGTAAAAATATTTATATGTTTATGGGATTCAAATGCAATAAGTATTCTAATAGCTTCTAACCTGGCTACAGGAGCAAATGTCTCCTCATAGCCAATACTTTCTTCTTGATTATACCCCTGTACGACAAGTCTGGCTTTGTTTCTGACAACCTTACCATTTTTATCAAGTTTGTTTCTGAACACCTATTTTGTTCCAATCACTGACTGTGTCTTTGGCCAAGGAACCAGGTTCCATACCTTGTTCCTTTCAAATTCATTCAGCTCATTCTGCATTGCAATGATCCAATCAGCATCTTCTAATGCCTCCTTTTCACTTTTAGGTTCAATAAGTGACACAAAAGCTCTAAAGGCACATAGGTTCTTCAATTGTCCTCTGGTATTTGTACCATTTGATAGATCTGAAATAATGTTGTCTGTTGGATGAGCTGACAAGTACTTGAACATCTTCCTTGGTGCCCAGGGTTCTTGTTTACCAATAATCTTTTCAATCCTTTGAGTACTTGATGCAGTAGCTGTAACACTTTGGGTTCTTTGAGTTCAGTCTCGAGGCTTTGAGATTTTGATTCAGAAAGATATTCAAAGCTTTGAGATTCTTCTGGCTGTTCATACAAATTAGTTTTTCTTTCTTTTCCTTTCTCACAATCATCATCTGCCTCATAACTATTCAAATTCAGATCTGCAAAACTTTAGTCAAGGAATCATCAACATTTTCATCAAAAACCACATGAATATTCTCCTCTACAATCTTAGTTCTCTTATTGAAAACTCTATAGGCTTTGCAGTTTGAGAATAACCAAGAAATACACTTTCATCACTTCTAGCATCAAATTTACCTAGATTATCCTTGCCATTATTATGCACATAACAAGTACATCCAAAAGTCTCAAAATAAGAAACATTTGGCTTCCTACCTTTGAACAGTTAATATGAAGTTTTCTTCAAAATAGGTCTAATCAAACATCTATTCAACACATAATTGACAGTCTTCCCACAAATACTTTGGCAAATAACTTTCACGTAGAATGATTCTAGACATGTCTTCAAGTTTCCTATTCTTGATTTCAACTACTCCATTCTACTGAGGAGTTCTTGTTAGAATAGGTGCCATAGAGGCAATCTAATTTTAGTATGAATAATGTTTTGGATAGAACATTCATTTATTATTTATTGTGATAATTTAATATAATGATATCCTTAGATAGAATGTGTTGCTTATCTTAAATATCCCTAGTCCATATATTGATTAATAGAACGATTAACTATAGACTAGTATGTGTAGAGATTGATATGGAGATATCAAGTCTAACACATGGGTATGCATTAGGATTAATGGCATACTAGATTGACCCACAACGAGAAGGATACATTAGATTATTTCAAAGTCACAATCGCTTCTCATATTGCTAATATTATTGTAACCCTTAGACTTGAAGTCATTAGATACTCTAGTTGTGGAATACCGTGCTTTGATATTATCCAACGTTGCGCCTTAACCGGGTAACTATAAAGATAGTCATCGGGCATGGTAGGAAGCAAGCTTAGAGATCGTAGTGACGTAGAGAGGATTTGTCCCTCCCACATAATGGGAGCAAATATCCATGGGCCACTCGAGGTATGGTGCTTATTGAATGTCTGGCCAGACTGAGATAAATCGATATGGAGATATTGATGTTATTTGCTCGCATAAGCATGTTTCCAGGATCAAGAAACTATGGATTGGATATACGAGTGTGACTATTATGTCTCGTGTCCAATCCGGATATGGAGACAAAGGGATAACACAATATGTGATTATTGGGCACAAGGTTTGTCGGGATCACTGACTTATTTCTATTAGTTGGGTGGCATGGATGTGTTGCAAGACACCGCTCCATGTTAGTAATAAGTTACTACCAAATAAGTAGAAACCTATGGGGTCACATACCGGATGGATTAAATTGGATAAAAGGATCATAACGCAACCACAAGCAAACTTAGTAAGACTAATTTGCAAGTGGGCTAATCCATGTAAGGACATGATTAGTATTGGGGCCTTTATGTAGTTAATAAAGAGTTATGACTATATACAGGAACTCTAGCTTGTTATTTCTTTAAGTGAGTCATTATTGAGAGAACATACCAAAGCAAGAGAAAGAGACAAGACAAGGAGGTTTGCCCCCCCCCCCCCCCCCTTGCCCGTCCGCCCCTTTGTCGTCGGCCTCAATAGGCGCGACCTTGGTGCCTCGTTTTGCGTGATCATCTTCCTCCTTCTTCCGTTGCTAGCACATTGCGGTGAGAAATAATTCAATCAAGAATCCAAGGTGTGGATATTAATAGAGACGAAGACACTATTCTTCGTGTGATCTCCCAAACTAAGGTACACATCTTCTATGCCCTTATCATGTTATGATAGCTTGTCCTGTGATCCTTGGTGGGATTTGAGTAGGATAATTTTTATTATTCCGCTGCGTAACCTACATCAAAACCCAACAGTGCTATCAAAGCCACATGTCGTAGCGCATAACATGATTTTATGTGTTACGATTTCAGTTTATACACCGTATTTTTTAAACTACGCGAAACTGAAATTAATTGGCATGTTAGATGCAAATTGAATTTTATTCAAGAAAAAAAATATCTAATTTAACATTGGATGTGAAGATTGGTGAGTTTGATCACATAGGATGTGAATAATTTTGAATCTAGGAATTATGGTTTGGGCACAAATTTGGAACAAGGGTTTTTCAAATTTGGAAACAAGTAAGATTGGTAAACTGATAACTCCTTAATAAGAGTTATCATACGTACACTTTATATTGTTATTTGTGTGCGTTTCGGTGTAAAGAGACGAGATTTGAGCCAAAATATAAAAAAGAAATGCACTTTTGGATGTTTTTGAGCTTTATTGCACAATCCGGGCGTTTCTTAATGGTTTTGAGTATGATTTTGATAATTTATCATATTTGATCTTCGCGGTAGTGTTCGTGTTGTTTTTTGGCAGCAATAATGTATGCGGGAATCAACTGGAGAGAAGAAACGAGCTTCGGAATAAAAGAAAAGAAGAATTTGGCGCGTTTTGGATGTTTTCGCCAATATTGGGCAATAGTTGAGAAAAACGAGAAAATGATCCGGAAATGGGAATTTCTCTACATGGATGATGTCTACGTCGCAAAAAAGATTCAAAGGTGCAAAAATCACATTTATCGGAGCCCGGACGCAAAAGTTATGTCAAAAAGGATGTCCAAAGAGATAAAACGCGGCCAAAAGTAACCCAAAATGCCAAACACGCCTTTTGAGGATCTAAATTGGTGAATAAAGGGTTCCTCGGAATTTAGGAATGTTTTATACAAAAAAAAAAAGAGTCTCGAGGACGAGCAGATCATTCGGAAAGCAAAGGCACGACCAAAGGCTCGAAAATCGGTCAAAAAGGATTTTTTTGGTTTGATCAGGGATGTCTTCGTGCGGAAAAAAAGTCTTCGTACGAAGACTTCATACTTAGACAAAAAATTTATGGTTTAAAAGTCTTCTCAGAATAGCTATCTGTCCTTAACTGGGAAGGCCTTCGCATGAAGAGAAAAAGTCTTCGTACGAAGACTCTTCGTGCGAAGAGAAAAGTGTTAGTACAAAGACATCGCTGGGTTTGACAGATTTGATGCGGGGTTGTTATGCGATTTATCAAAACTTTGTCCTCTTGTTTTGGAAACATATTTAAGCTACTTAGCTCGTCTTTTCCAGGGGGAAGCAAGGTTTTGGGACGTTTTTGAAGGCAAGAAGACATCGGAAGCAAGCTTGGAGCTTATGATTGCATCGTTTGGATATTTTCTCTTCTCTTTCTCTCTAGCTTTTGTTTATGATCATTGAACTTGGTTATTTGATCATGTGTAGTCATAGCTAAACCCTCCTTTCCTTTGGAATTTTCGTATGGTAGCTAAGGTTTTGGTATGAACTCATCGTTTTGAGCTTATGATTCATGTTTCTACTTAATTCAACACGTTCTTCTACTATTATGAATAGTTTATGATTAATCTCTATCTTTCTTGCGCTTAGCTACCGTAGGATTGATCTTAATTAGAATTCACGCGGTAACTCCGTGAGTTGTAGTCGGTAAATTGAACTATTCGCTTTGTCGTATAATTACTTGGTAACTCGGTAGTGTTAACTAGGATCGTGAAGTAGAATAAAGAACGTTAATGCATGCTTAAAATTGAATCAAGCTTGGTAACTCGGTTTGAATTGGTTCTAAGTATAGACAACTTGTCACTCATTAGTAAACTTTGCAATTATTCTCGTTAATCGTGTCATTCTCTAGACAGTTAACTTGTCATTGTCTTTTAATTTTCATAGAAATAGCAAACACAATCTACGCGTTGTGCCCACATAAGGTTTAGAGTTAGTAACTAGTTCAGAACAAAGTCCCTTGGGCTCGACAACCCGGATTACCGGATATTACTACATGCGACAGTCGGACACTTGTGGTTGGATCGTGTCAGAAACAAGGCAAGTCATTGTTTTCGAAACAATTCCATAAAGGAGGAACAGCCCCTATGGGACCGTCCCTCTTGCCTTGCCGCCCAAGCTAGGCTCGGCCAATGGGTTGGGCCGGCCTAGACGTGCGTGAGGCTCGCCCAACCGCCCCAAGGCCTAGCCTTGGTCCTTGGGTGGTTCGGCCATGGTGGATGGTGGACTCCTTGGACTATTTTGACCCTAGTTTCCTAAATTTCAAGCTAAAATTGAACAAGCGCGTTAAAAATTGGTTTTAATTGTATGATGTGCTTTGTTGCATGGTGGATGGATATGACCTAGGTTGTGGATGTTTATTTAGGGATGCAAATGAACCAAGCCGTTCACGAACAACTCGTGTTCGGATCGCTAAAAACTCGTTCGTATTCGGTTCGAAGAAATAAACAAACAAACTCAAACATAAGATTTTGTTCGATTAATAAACAAACAAACACGAGATTTGGCTCGTTTGTTCGTTTTGTTCGTGAACAATTGTTATTTATACATTTACATATAATTTTAAAAGTAAAAAGTCAGCCTTCCATATTTTTTAGTGAATATAGTTTAAAATATTTTAGTTTTGATGTATATATGATAGTTTGATGGTATCTTTGGAAGATATCATTGAGAAAAATTCATCGTAGAACATAAAAAAATAAAAAAATTGGCACATAATTACATTGTTTTTCCTTAACCATTGGCTCGTTAGAAGCTCGTGTTCGACTCAAGTTCGAATAAAATTTAATCAAACAAACTCAAACAGCCAAAATACCGTTCGGTTCGAGTTCGTGTTCGTTCTTGTTTAAACGAACCAAACTCAAACAACGGATATTCGGTTCGGCTCGGTTCGTTTACAGCCCTATGTTTATTTTTATGGTTTGGTTTACGGCCTACGAGCTGATCAAATTAATGTAATATTTAGTTAATTTTGCAGTCTGCGAGTTGATCATCTTCTCAACATGTGATATTTTATTTATTTATTCTAGATGTTAGTCTAGAATTAGAATATTTAGATGATAGCCAAGATCATGGAGAAGAAGACCGGAGGACCAAGAAGCCACAAAGACGATGAGGACTTCCATCGTAGGCGCGCGGCTATGGTGGAGCACATGGAGATGAGCTCGTCACTTTAGGGCATATATATTATCATTGGCTTGGTAATATCTTATTCTCGTGGCCATATCCATGCCACGTTAATTTTTCTTTTGTGGATGTTTATTATTTATGTCTGGTTATTTATTTTTGTGTGTATGGTGATACTTGCAAAACGTTAACAAGATAATAATAAACAAGTTTAGTATTTTATTGTGGGTTTCTAAATCCAAATAAGTAGATCATGTTGATGGGATCAACCAAACAAATAATGACTATTGAATCCCTCAATGAGTTACTGCGTTTTGCCTTCTCTTGCCTAAACACCCTTCATGATCAAGGTCTATTAAATTCGGGTCTGCCAAAGCAAGGCATTTTTAATTTACCTTGGTGTGTTGCGGACGACACAAGCAAGTAATGTTTGATTGTTGAAGCAAGAGGTTGAACGCAACTGGGCAAAGTCAATTGGATTGATGAGTCTAGAGGCATGATAATTTGGTGTTATCTAAAGGATAATGAATAAGAAATTATTCACCTAATTGGACCAAGAGTTGCATGGGATGCAATTGGAATGGTTCCTACCTAAATAACCAATTCTTGGGTGACTTGCCAAAGCAAGCTCAAGAAGATGTGAATTATGGATCTTGGACTCACTAGAAAATATATATGATATTTTTCGCATTAATGGTGAGGGCTATTAATCCGAGAAAAATAGTGGGAGTTATATTTAATGATCTAGCCATTGTTGAATATAGTTAAACTACTCAAAATACTAAAATTACACATTTCTCGTTTTGTATAATTCCAATGGCAAACAATTACGCATCGACTTCATCCCTGCGATCTGTCCTTGAGAAGGAAAAACTGTCTGGAACAAATTTCCTTGACTGTTACAGAAACTTAAGGATCGTCCTTAAGCAAGAAAAGAAATTGTATGTCTTAGACAATCTTATTCCAGAACCACCCCAGGATGAGTTTGTTCTAGGTGCCGTAAGAGCACATCAGAAACATGTGGATGATTCTAATGATGTGACTTTGTCATGCTCTGCACCATGACCTTTGCGCTTCAGAAGAAACATGAGAGCAAGGAAGCCTATGATATGATCATACACTTGAAACAGTTGTTTCAGGAACAGGCAAGGCATGAGCGGTCTGAAGTGTCCAAAGCACTGTTCAAGAGCAATCTCGCAGAAGGGAACCCAGTTGGGCCTCATGTACTCCGAATGATCGGGTACATAGAGAACCTCACAAGGGTAGGGTTCCAACTCGGCCAAGAGTTTGTAACTGATCTCGTCTTGCGATCGTTGCCTGACAGTTATAACTAGTTCATCATGAACTATAACATGAACGAGATCAGTAAGGCTCTGCCAGACTTGCTGAACATGCTAAAGACAGTTGAACAGAGAATCAATAAAGGCAAGAGCAAGACCATAATGATGGTGAATAAGAATAAGGGCAAGATAGTTGCCTCTACTTCCAAAGGAAAGCGCAAGAGAGTTGCAGTGTCCAAGGAAGCCCTAAAGCCTAGTGGAGGCGTGGCTAAAGGTGACGGTCACTATTGTAGCCAGCCGGGTCACTGGAGAAGGAATTGCCCCAAGTATCTGGAGGATAAGAAGCTAGGAATAGTGATTCCACCACCACGAGGTATTTTTTATAGACGTCAATCTATCTATTTCTTCATCTTGGGTATTGGCTGGATGTGGTTCTCACATTTGTCGAAATGTGCAGGATTTGTAAAGAAGTAGAAGATTGGGTAAAGGGGAGATAGATCTGCGCGCCGGGAATGGAGCAAGAGTTGCTGCATTGGCTATAGGCGTTTATGAACTATCTTTTCCTTCTGGACTTATTTTAGAATTAAACAATTTCTATTATGTGCCTGTGATGAGCAGAAACATTATTTCCGTTTCTTGTTTGGACGAGAAGGGTTTTTCTATTTCTATAAAGGACAAGTGTTGCTCCATTTATTTTGATAGTATCCACTATTGTTGTGCGCATTTGTCTAATGAATTGTATATCCTTGTTCTAAGTAATTCAATCTATAACATAAATACTAAAAGGATTAAAACTAATGATTTAAATCCTACATATCTATGGCACTTTCGTTTAGGCCATATAAACGAGAAACGCATATCTAGACTCCATAAGGATGGACTTCTAGACTCATTTGATTTGGAATAATATGAGACGTGTGGATATTGTTTGTTAGGAAAAATGTCAAAGTAACCTTTCAATACGAAAAGTGAGAGGACTAGTGAGTTACTAGAACTCATACATACTGATGTATGTGGGCCGTTTACCACGTCTGCCACAGGTGGTTACACCTACTTCATTACGTATTCTGATGTTTTCTGTAGATATGGATTTATGAAGGCCAAATCTGAATCCTTTGAATTGTTCAAAGAAATCAAGAATGAAGTAGAGAAGCAACTTGGTAAAAGTATTAAGGCTTTGCGATCAGATCGTGGAGGAGAATACTTGAGCCAAGAGTTTGACGCGTATCTTAGAGAGTGTGGGATAGTATCCCAACTCACTCCACCCAAAACGCCATAGTGGAATGGCGTGTCCGAGAGGAGGAATCACACACTATTGGATATGGTGTAATCTATGATGTGTCAAACGGATCTTCCAATATCATTTTGGGGACATGCTCTATTGACTGCAACTTTCATCATTAACCGTGTTCCATCAAAATCAGTCATGAAGACACCATATGAGATATGGACTGGGAATCGTCCCATAGTGTCGTTTATCAAGACTTTGGGTTGCGATGTCTATGTAAAGCGTTTAGAAAGAGACAAGCTCGGACCCAAAGCGGAGAAGTGTAATTTTGTGGGATATCCGAAAGAAACAAAATTATATTATTTCTACAATCCAACCGAGAACAAAGCGCTTGTAGCTCGGACCGGCGTGTTTCTAGAAAGAGAGTTAGTCTCTAAAAAATCAAGTGGGAGGACTGTAGAACTTGAATAAATTCAAGAACCACAACCACTGAACCAATGATGGAATATGAACAGGAACCGCAAGTCGTTGTGGAAGAACATGTTCAGGTGACACGGGAACTTCGTAGGCCAGGAAGGGTACGTCATGAGCCAGAGAGGTACGGACTTCTCGTGACTGAGCCAGATGACATACAACTCATGGATGATGAGCCTGCGACCTACGGGGAGGCCATGAAAGGCCCAGACTCCAAGAAGTGGCTAAAAGGCATGAGATCCGAAATGGAATCCATGTGTGCCAACAAAGTATGGACTTTGGTGGAACCACCTGAAGGGGATCGGCCCATAGGGTGCAAGTGGGTCTTCAAGAAGAAGACCAACATGGATGGCAAGGAAGTTACCTACAAGGGGCGATTGGTGGCTAAAGGTTATAGACAAATTCATGGTATTAACTGTTGGAATAGATGCCCTAGAGACAATCGTAGATTTAGTATGAACAATGTTTTGGCTAGAATATTCATTTATTATTTATGGCGATATTTAATATAATGAAGTCCTTAGATAAATTGTGTTATTTATCTTAAATATCCCTAGTCAATTATATTGATTAATAGGACAATCAAATATAGACTAGTATGTGGGTAGATTGATATGGAGATATCAAGTCTAACACATGGGTATGCATTAGGAGTAATGGCATACTGGATTGACCCACGACGAAAAGGATACATTAGATTATGTGAAGTCACAATCGCTTTTCGTAGTGCTAATATTATTGCAATCCTTGGACTTGAAGCCACTAGATACTCTAGTTGTGAAATATTTCGCTTTGATGTTATCAAACGTTACACCGTAACTGGGTAATCATAAAGGTGGCTATCGGGCGTGATAGGAAGCAAGCTTAGAGATCGTAGTGATGTAGATAGGATTTGTCCCTCCCACATAATGGGGGTAAATATCCACGGCCACTCGAGGGATGAGGCTTATTGAATGTCTGGCCAGACTCAGATAAATTAATATAGAGATATTAATGTTATCTGCAAGCATAAGCATATTCCCAGGATCGAGGAACTATGGATTGGATATACGAGTGTGACTATTTATCTCTCGTGTCCAATCCGGATATGGAGACAAAGGGATAGTGCAATATGACATATTGGGCACAAAGGTTTGTCGGGATCACTGACTATTTCTATTGGTTGGGTTGCATGGATGTGTTGCTAGACACCGCTCCATGTTGGTAATAGTTACTACCAACTATATAGAAACCTATGGGGTCACACGTCAAATAGAGTAGAGCTAGATTTGGGATTAATTAATATGGATTAATTAATAGAAGGATCATTGTGCAACACCTTGCAAACTTAGTAGGACTAATTTGCAAGGAAGGGAATAATTCTAGTTCATCTAGAATTAGGAAACTTTTTTATGGAAACAACAAGGAGTTGTTGGAGTATATAAAGGAGGCTCTAGCTTACTTCCCACTACATGAGTTATTATTAGACATAACACATAAAGAGTGGGAGAGAGCAAGAAGAGAGAGCAAGACAAAAAGAGCTAGGGCCGAAACCCTAGCCCTCCCGTCCGCCCCTCTACCCGACGGCAAGGAGAGGCCGCCTCCTCCCTTGTGCCTTGGTGATTTGTTGCTTTGATCTTCATCCCTCTTCCTCCGGGTTCAAGCTAGCACTTGTGGAGAAGGAAGAATCTAGATCTCACCTCTAGACGTGGATCAACCGTAGAGACGAGGACATCATTCTTCGTGTGATCTCACAAATCAAAAGGTACACATCTTCTATGAACTTAATCATGTTATGATGTCTCTTCCTGTGATCCTTGGTGGGCTTTGAGTAGGATTAATTTTGTTATTCCGCTGCGTTACCTACGTCAAAACCCAACAGTGGTATCAGAGCCACAGGTCGTAGAGCATAACATGATATTATGTTTTTACGATTTCAGTTCATACACCGTATTATTGTTTACTACGCGAAAACTGAAAAATTGGCATAGTAGATGCAATATTGAATTTGATTCAATCAAACATGACCCAAATTAACATTGGATGTTAGAATTGGTGAGTTTAATCACATGGGATGTGAATAATTGGGTTCTTAAAAAATTAGGGTTCATGGGCACATAATTGAAAAGGGGTTTTCAATTATGGAAACAAAATTATGGAAATAAATCCATATGGAAACAACCTTGCTTGGGCAACAAGGAAGGAGGAAGGGGACTAGGGCCGAAACCCGAGCCGCCCGCCCCTCCCTTGCGCGCCAAGCAAGGCCGCGGCCCCCTTAGGCGTGCGGCGGTCCTAGGGTTCGGGCCACTTGTTGGCTTGGACCCTTTAGACCGTTGTGAAACCCTAGTTACCCAATTTCATTAAAATTAAACAAGCGCGTTAAAAATTGGTTTTAACTGTATTATGTGCTTTATTGCATGGTGGATGGATATGGCCTAGGATTGTGGATGTTTACTGTTTTTGTGGTTTGGTTTACGGCCTGCGAGCTGATCAAATTAATGTAATAATTAATTAAGTTGTACGGCCTGCGAGTCGTTCTTTTTCTCCTCGACATGTGAGGCTTTTGTTATTTATTTATTCTAGATGTTAGGCTAGAATTAGAAATATTTAGATAATAGCCAAGAAGCATGGAGAAGAAGACCGGAGAACCAAAGGAGCCAAAAGACATCCCTAGGCGCGCAGCTATGGTGGAGCACATGGAGATGAGCTCGGCACTTTAGGGCAATTAGATATTATCATTGGCTTGATAATATCATTAGTCTAGAGGCCATATCCATGCCACGTTTTTTATTTTTGTGGATGTTTATTATTCATGCCTTGTTATTTATTTTGTGTGTATGGCGCTACAAGCAAAACGATAACAAGATAATAATAAACAAGGTTGGTCTTTTATTGTGGATAGCCCAATCCAAATAAGTTGACCATGTTGATAAAGATCAACCAAACAAATTAAAAGAAATCCCTCAATTAAATATTGCGTTTTGCCTTCTCTTGCCAAAACACCCTTCATGATCATGGCCTATTAAAATTCGGGCTTGCCAAAGCAAGGCGATTTCAATTTTCATGATGTGTTGCGGACGACGCAAGCTAGTAATGCGTGTATGTTGAAAGCAAGAGGTTGGACGCAACTAGGCAAGAGTCAATTAAGATTGATGAGCTTAGAGGCATGACAATTAAGAGTTATCCAATTGGATAAAGAATAAAAGGAATTTATTCACCTAATTGGACCAAGAGTTGCATGGGATGCAATTGGAATGGTTCCTACCTAAATAACCAATTCTTGGGTGACTTGCCAAAGCAAGCTCAAGAAGAAGTGAAATAAGGATCTTGGACCCACTAGAAAATATAAAGATATTTTCCGCTTTAATAGTGAGGGCTATTAATCCGAGAAAAATAGTGGGAGCTATATTTGATGATCTAGCCATTGTTAAATATAGTCAAATTGTTCAAAATACTAAAATTGCATATTTATCGTTTTGTAGAATTCCAAATGGCAAACAACAACGCATCGAGTTCATCCCTACGATCTGTCCTTGAGAAGGATAAATTGTCTGGAACAAATTTCCTTGACTGGTACAGAAACTTGAGGATTGTCCTCAAGCAAGAAAAGAAGCTGTACGTCTTGGACACTCCAATTCCAGACCCACCACAAGATGAGTCTCTATTAGCGGAAGTAAGGGCACGACAGAAACATATTGATGATTCTAATGACGTGACTTGCCTCATGCTTTGCACCATGACTGGTGAGCTTCAGAAGCAACATGAGAACATGGAAGCCTATGATATGATCAGACACTTGAAACAATTGTTTCAGGAACAGGCAAGGCATGAGCGCTATGAAGTGTCTAAAGCGTTGTTCAAAAGCAGTCTTGCAGAGGGGAATCCAGTAGGCCCTCATGTACTCCGAATGATCGGGTACATAGAGAACCTTGAGAGACTGGGGTTCCCACTCGGCCAGGACTTGGCGACTGATCTCGTCTTGCAATCGTTGCCTGACAGTTATAATCAGTTCATTATGAACTATAATATGAATGAGATCAACAAGTCTTTGCCAGACCTATTGAACATGCTAAAGACAGCTGAGCAAAGCATCAATAAAGGCAAGGGTAAAGCCATAATGATGGTGCACAAGAAGAAGAGCAAGTCAGTTGCATCTACTTCAAAAGGAAAACGCAAGAAAGTTGCGAAATCCAAGGAAGCCCTAAAGCCTAGTGGAGGCGTGGCTAAAGGTGAGTGTCACTACTGCAGCCAGCCGGGTCACTGGAGGAGGAATTGCCCTAAGTATCTGGAGGATAAGAAGCTTGGAATAGTGATTCCACCACCACCAGGTATTTATGTTATAGACGTCAATCTTTCTATTTCATCATCCTGGGTATTGGATACCGGATGTGGTTCTCACATTTGTCGTAATGTGCAGGATTTGAAAAGAAGTAGAAGATTGCGAAAAGGGGAGATAGACTTGCGCGTCGGGAATGGAGCAAAGGTTGCTGCATTAGCTGTAGGCGTTTATGAGCTATCTTTGCCTTCTGGACTTATTTTAGAATTAGACAATTGCTTTTATGTGCCTGCTATGAGCGGAAACATTATTTCCATTTCTTGTTTGGACGAGAAAGGTTTTTCTATTTCAATAAAGGACAAGTGTTGCTCCATTTATTTTGATAGTATGCACTATTGTAGTGCGCATTTGTCTAATGGATTGTATATCCTTGATCTAAATAATCCAATCTATAACATAAATACTAAAAGGATTAAAACTAATGATTTAAATCCTACATATCTATGGCACTGTCGTTTAGGCCATATAAATGAGAAACGCATATCTAGACTCCATAAGGATGGACTTCTAGACTCATTTGATTTGGGATCATATGAGACATGTGAATCTTGTTTATTAGGAAAAATGACAAAGTCCCCTTTCAATAAGAAAGGCGAGCGGACTAGTGAGTTATTGGCACTCATACATACTGATGTATGTGGGCCATTCCCCACGCCTGCCAGAGGTGGTCATACCTACTTCATCACATTTACTGATGATTTCAGTAGATATGGATTTGTATACCTTATGAAGGCCAAATCCGAATCCTTTGAATTGTTCAAAGAATTCAAAAGTGAAGTAGAGAAGCAACTTGGCAAGAGTATAAAAGTTCTACGATCAGATCGTGGAGGAGAATACTTAAGCCAAGAGTTTGATGAGTATCTTAGAGAGTGTGGGATAGTGTCCCAGCTCACTCCACCCGGAACACCACAATGGAATGGTGTATCTGAGAGGAGAAATCGCACTCTATTAGATATGGTGCGATCTATGATGTCTCAAACAGATCTTCCGATATCCTTTTGGGGACATGCTCTAATGACTGCAGCTTTTACCATTAATCGTGTTCCATCCAAATCAGTCATGAAGACGCCATATGAGATATGGACTGGGAGGCGTCCCATAGTGTCGTTTATGAAGATTTGGGGCTGTGACGTCTATGTAAAGCGCTTACAAACAGACAAGCTCGGGCCTAAAGCGGATAAGTGTAAGTTTGTGGGATATACTAAAGAGACTAAAGGATATTATTTCTATAACCCTACCGAGAACAAAGTGTTTGTTGCACGGACCGACGTGTTTCTAGAAAGAGAACTAGTCTCTAAAGAAGCAAGTGGGAGGGTTGTAGAACTTGAAGAAATTCATGAACCACAAACCACTGAACCGATAATGGAACATGAACAGGAACCACAAGAAGTTGTGGAAGAACCTGTTCAGGTAACACAGGAACTCCGTAGATCAGGAAGAGTGCGTCATGAGCCAGAGAGGTATGGACTTCTCGTGACTGAGCCCGATGACGTACCACTCATGGATGATGAGCCTGCAAACTATGGAGAATCCATGAGTGGCCCAGACTCTAAGAAGTGGCTAGAAGCCATGAGATCCGAAATGGATTCCATGTACACCAACAAAGTATGAACTTTGGTGGAACCACCCGAAGGGGCTCGACCCATAGGGTGCAAGTGGGTCTTCAAGAAGAAGACCGACATGGATGGCAAGGTAGTTGCCTATAAGGGGCAATTGGTGGCCAAAGGTTATAGACAGATTCATGGTATTGACTATGATGAGACCTTTTCACCAGTCGCCATGACTAAATCCATTCGAATCTTACTTGCTATTGCAGCATACTACGACTATGAGATTTGGAAAATGGATGTCAAAACAGCGTTTCTTTATGGGAAACTCCTTGAGGATGTGTACATGACACAACCAGAGGGTTTTGAGGATCCAGAGAATGCCAATAAAGTCTGTAAGCTGCAAAGATCCATTTATGGATTAAAGCAAGCTTCTAGGAGCTGGAATCGACGTTTTGATGACGCGGTCAAAGAGTTTGGCTTCATCAAGAACGAAGATGAGCCTTGTGTTTACAAGAAGGTTAGTGGGAGCTCTATAGTATTTCTGGTCTTGTATGTGGATGACATACTAATCATTGGCAATGATATTCCTACTCTGCAATCTGTTAAAGATTTGCTAGGAAAGTGCTTTGCGATGAAAGACTTAGGAGACGCAGCCTATATACTTGGTATAAAGATCTATAGAGATAGATCTAAAACGTTGCTTGGCCTAAGTCAGAGTACATATATTGACAAGGTGTTGAAAAGGTTCAACATGCAAGATTCCAAGAAGGGATTCTTGCCCATGTCACATGGAGTCACTCTTTCCAAGAATGACTGTCCCTCCAACGAGATGGAGAAGGACCGCATGAGCAGGATACCCTATGCTTCGGCCATAGGATCCATCATGTACGCCATGCTATGTACTAGACCAGACGTATCATACGCGTTGAGTATGGTGAGCAGATACCAGTCCACTCCGGGTGAGAGTCACTGGATTACTGTCAAGAACATCCTAAAGTACTTGAGAAGAACTAAGGATGTATTCTTGATATTTGGAGGAACGGAAGAGCTAAGTGTAAAGGGTTACACTGATGCAAGCTTCCAAACCGACAAGGATGATTACAGATCGCAGTCTGGATACGTGTTTTGCCTGAATGGAGGAGTTGTGAGCTGGATGAGTTCCAAGCAACGCACAGTTGCTGATTCTACAACAGAAGCTGAGTACATTGCTGCTGCGGAAGCAGAAAAAGAGGCAGTATGGATAAAGAAGTTTATCACTGAGCTCGGTGTGGTCCCTAGCATAGTGGATCCCGTAGAGTTGTACTGTGACAACTCTGGGGCAATCGCACAGGCAAAGGAACCAAGATCGCACCAAAAGTCAAAGCATGTACTTAGGAGATTCCATCTTATTCGTGATATGATCGATCGAGGAGATGTGAAGATATGCAAGATTCCGACAGATGACAACGTGTCAGATCCGCTCACGAAACCTCTTGCGCAGCGAAAGCATGAAGGGCACGCCAGATCTATAGGCATACGAGATGCGCCAGATTGGCTCTAGTGCAAGTGGGAGACTGTTGGAATAGATGCCCTAGAGGCAATCGTAGATTTAGTATGAACAATGTTTTGGCTAGAATATTCATTTATTATTTATGGCGATATTTAATATAATGAAGTCCTTAGATAAATTGTGTTATTTATCTTAAATATCCCTAGTCAATTATATTGATTAATAGGACAATCAAATATAGACTAGTATGTGGGTAGATTGATATGGAGATATCAAGTCTAACACATGGGTATGCATTAGGAGTAATGGCATACTGGATTGACCCACGACGAAAAGGATACATTAGATTATGTGAAGTCACAATCGCTTTTCGTAGTGCTAATATTATTGCAATCCTTGGACTTGAAGTCACTAGATACTCTAGTTGTGAAATATTGCGCTTTGATGTTATCAAACGTTACACCGTAACTGGGTAAATCATAAAGGTGGCTATCGGGCGTGATAGGAAGCAAGCTTAGAGATCGTAGTGATGTAGATAGGATTTGTCCCTCCCAGATAATGGGGGTAAATATCCACGGCCACTCGAGGGATGAGGCTTATTGAATGTCTGGCCAGACTCAGATAAATTAATATAGAGATATTAATGTTATCTGCAAGCATAAGCATATTCCCAGGATCGAGGAACTATGGATTGGATATACGAGTGTGACTATTTATGTCTCGTGTCCAATCCGGATATGGAGACAAAGGGATAGTGCAATATGACATATTGGGCACAAAGGTTTGTCGGGATCACTGACTATTTCTATTGGTTGGGTTGCATGGATGTGTTGCTAGACACCGCTCCATGTTGGTAATAGTTACTACCAACTATATAGAAACCTATGGGGTCACACGTCAAATAGAGTAGAGCTAGATTTGGGATTAATTAATATGGATTAATTAATAGAAGGATCATTGTGCAACACCTTGCAAACTTAGTAGGACTAATTTGCAAGGAAGGGAGTAATTCTAGTTCATCTAGAATTAGGAAACTCTTTTATGGAAACAACAAGGAGTTGTTGGAGTATATAAAGGAGGCTCTAGCTTCCTTCCCACTACATGAGTTATTATTAGACATAACACATGAAGAGTGGGAGAGAGCAAGAAGAGAGAGCAAGACAAAAAGAGCTAGGGCCGAAACCCTAGCCCTCCCGTCCGCCCCTCTACCCGACGGCAAGGAGAGGCCGCCTCCTCCCTTGTGCCTTGGTGATTTGTTGCTTTGATCTTCATCCCTCTTCCTCCGGGTTCAAGCTAGCACTTGTGGAGAAGGAAGAATCTAGATCTCACCTCTAGACGTGGATCAACCGTAGAGACGAGGACATCATTCTTCGTGTGATCTCACAAATCAAAAGGTACACATCTTCTATGACCTTAATCATGTTATGATGTCTCTTCCTCTGATCCTTGGTGGGCTTTGAGTAGGATTAATTTTGTTATTCCGCTGCGTTACCTACGTCAAAACCCAACATTAACTATGATGAGACCTTTTCACCACTCGCCATGATTAAGTCCATTCGAATCCTACTTGCGATTGCAGCCTACTATGACTATGAGATTTGGCAGATGGATGTCAAAACAACGTTCCTTTACATGAACCTCCGCGATGATGTGTACATGACACAATCGGACGGTTTTGAAGATCCGGAGAATGCCTATAAAGTCTGTAAGCTACAACGATCCATTTATGGATTAAAGCAAGCTTCTAGGAGTTGGAATCCACATTTTGTTGACGCAGCCAAAGAGTTTGACTTCATCAAGAACAAAGATGAGCCTTGTGTTTACAAGAAGGTTAGTGGGAGCTCTGTTGTGTTTCTGGTCATATATTTGGATGACATACTACTCATTGGAAATGACATTCCTACTTTGCAATCTGTTAAAAATTGGCTAGGAAAGTGTTTCGCAATGAAGGACTTAGGAGATGCAGCTTATATACTTGGTATCAAGATCTATAGGGATAGATCTAGAAAGCTGCTCGGCCAACGACAAAGTACATATATAGACAAGGTGTTGAAAAGGTTCAACATGCAAGATTCCAAGAAGGGATTCTTGCCCATGTCGCATGGAGTCACTCTATCTAAGACTGACTTCCCTTCCAATGAGATTGAGATGGACCGCATGATTAGGATACCCTATGCTTCAGCCATAGGATCCATCATGTACACCAAGTTGTGTAGACCAGACGTATCATACGCGTTGAGTATGGTAAGTAGATATCTGTCAAATTTGGGTGAGTCACTGGATTACTGTCAAGAACATCCCAAAGTACTTGAGAAGAACTAAGGATGCGCTCTTGATATTTGAAGGTAAGGAAGACCTAAGTGTAATTGGTTACACTGATGCAAGCTTCCAAACCGACAAAGATGAATATAGATCGCAGTCGGGATACGTGTTCTGCCTCAATGGAGGAGTTGTGAGCTAGAAAAGTTCCAAGCAAGGGACAGTTGCTGATTCTACAACTGAAGCTGAGTACATTGCTGCTGCAGAAGCAGCAAAAGATGCAGTATGGATAAAGAAGTTTATCACTGAGCTCGGTGTGTTCCCTAGAATCATGGATCCCATGGAGTTGTATTGTGATAACTCTGGAGCAATCGCACAAGCCAAGGAACCAAGATCACACCAGAAATCGAAGCATGTACTTAGGAGATTCCATCTTATTCGTGATATGATCGATAAAGGAGATGTTAAGATGTTCAAGATTCCAACGGATGAAAATCTATCAGATCCGCTCACAAAGCCACTTGCGCAACGAACGCATGAGGGGCACGCTAGATCTATAGGCATATGAGATGTGCCACATTGGATTGACCCACAATGAGAAGGATATATTAGAATATGTCAAAGTCACAATCGCTTCTCGTAGTGCTAATAATATTGTAATCCTTAGACTTGAAGTCACTAGATACTCTAATTGTGGAATACCGTGCTTTGATATTATCCAACGTTGCGCCTTAACCGGGTAACTATAAAGATAGTCATCAGGCATGGTAGGAAGCAAGCTTAGAGATCCTAGTGACGTAGAGACAATTTGTCCCTCCCACATAATGGGAGAAAATATCCATGGGCCACTCGAGGGATGGTGCTTATTGAATGTCTGGCCAGACTGAGATAAATCCATATGGAGATATTGATGTTATTTGCTCGCATAAGCATATTCCCAGGATCGAGAAACTATGGATTGGATATACGAGTGTGACTATTATGTCTCGTGTCCAATCCGAATATGAAGACAAAGGGATAACACAATATGTAAATTATTGGGCACAAGGTTTGTCGGGATCACTGACTTATTTCTATTAGTTGGGTGGCATGGATGTGTTGCTAGACACCGCTCCATGTTAGTAATAAGTTACTACCAACTAAGTAGAACCTATGGGGTCACACGCCTGATGGATTAAATTGGATATTGGTATTAATTAGTTGGACTAATTAATAAAATGATCATAACGCAATCACAAGCAAACTTAGTAGGACAAATTTGCAAGTGGGCTAATCCATGTAAGGACGTGATTAGAATTGGGGCCTTTATCTAGTTAATAAAGAGTTATGACTATATAAAGGTACTCTAGCTTGTTAATTCTCTAAGTGAGTCATTATTGAGAGAACGTAACAAAGCAAGAGAGAGAGACAAGATAAGGAGGTTCGGCCCCCCTTGCCCGTCCGCCCCTTTGCCGTCGGCCTCCATAGGCGCGGCCTTGGTGCCTCGTTTTGCGTGATCCTTTTCCTCCTTCTTCCGTTTCTAGCACATCGCGGTGAGAAGGAATCCAATCAAGAATCCAAGGTGTGGATATTCATAGATACTAAGACACTATTCTTCGTGTGATCTCCAAAACTAAGGTACACTACTTATATGCCCTTATCATGTTATGATAGCTTGTCCTGTGATCCTTGGGGGGTTTTGAGTTGGATAATTTTTGTTATTCCGCTGCGTAACCTACATCAAAACCCAATAGTTCTCGCTGTAGAAAAGTCGTGTGAGATGTCATGCTTTGCACAAAACAAATTAAAGTCTAACTGGTCAAATTCTCTTCCATGATCACTTCTAATAGATGCAACATGTAAGTTTTTCAAAGATTCAAGCTCTTTACAAAGCTGAGAATTCAGGTAAAGCTTCAGATTTATCTATAATAAACATAACCCATGCAAATCTAGAATAATCATCTACCACAACAAGCATATATCTCTCACCTCTTGGAGTTTGAACTCTCATAGGACCACACAAGTCCATATGCATCAATTCTAAAGGTCCAGAGGTACTTACACAGTTTTTTGCTTGAATGAACTTCTTGTCTGTTTACCTTAGGTGCATGCTTTGCAAATCTCATCATCTTTAAATTTCAGGGTTGGCAATCCTCTTACCAAGTCTTTTGAGATGAGCTTGTTCATTGTATGCATGCTAATATGCCCAAGTTTTCTATGCCAAATTTTTGGTTCTTCCTTCTAATCTTTGAGACACTTTAGAATTTCACATGCAACTTTGTTAATATTCAAAGTATAGAATTGTATGACCTAGGAGCAGTGAGTATGCAATTTCCATATTTCTCATCTTGCACCACACATTTCTTCTTGTCACAAACAACTATATTTCCCTTATCACACAATTGAGAAATACTAAGCAGATTATACTTTAACCCTTCACCTAAGTAAACATCAGAAATAGAAGTAGCAAATTCATTACCAACACTACCTATGCCAATGATATTGCATTTAGCTTTGTCACCAAGAGTGATTGTTCCTCCTGAGTATTCTTTAACTTCTGTAAACAGAGACTTCTTTCCACTCATATGCCTGGAGCAACCACTATCCGGACACCATTTTTGATCCTTCAAAGCTTTGGTGACAACCTGCAAAATTCAATCAATGCCTTAACATGCTATTAGACGAAGTGTAGAATTCAGATTCATACTCAAAATCAACCATGTTAGGTGGTATGATTCCTTTAGGAATCCAAATCTGCTTTACTTGTTTCTTGAGCTGATAAGGATAAGTGTTCCTCATTATGTGAGTTTATGTCCCTCTAAAGGGACAAGTTAACATCACATGACCAAGCTTTCCACAGTAATAACATTTTGGAGAATGTCTGCTTCCTGATTTTACAAAGGTGGCTTGGCTTTTCTTAGGAAAGTTTGAATTATAGCCAATTCTACCCTTGCGCATAGACTGCAGACTTCCTCCAAGCATGAGAGTGAGATTATGTTATGAGCCTGCAAAATTTGATAAAGTCTTTATGGAATCTTGAAGTTTCTCAGTCAATAAAGTTATTTGTTGTTCTAAATCATCTGAATGAAGTTTTAGATCAACAAATTTATCAGTTAAAATAGTGCTTTGATCCACAACTTCTTTGAACTGCTTCTTCAAAGCTTTGAACCTGATGTTCAAAGCTTTGAAGTTACAGCCAATTTTTGACTTAGATACTTTAAGAGTTTTGTTGAGAAAAACCATATCTAAATTTTCGTTTGCCTGCTCATGAACTTTAACTTTTTAAGAATCAATCTCATTTCTGTTACTTTCCTCATTCAAAAAAATGATTTTGAGGATTTCAGGTAGGACACCAGAAGGACTAGCAAGAAGATTCTTTACCATTTCTTCAATGTGTTTGTCTGAGCCTTTTTAATCTTCATGCTCAGCCATCAAGCAAATATTGGCTTGCACTTCATCTGAATCTGAGTCTGTTGATGAATTAGAATTACTCCATGATACAATCATTGCTTTCTTCCTCCTGTTATCATTTTCCTTCTTTGGAAAATGCATGTTTTTTTATCTTTTGAGGACAATCCCTTACCAAGTGATACGCATCTACACATTCAAAGCAAATCATTACTTTAGGATTATGTAAATGTAAAGAGGACTTGCCTTTGTGATCCTTGCTGCTTGAGTGCCTTGCATTTCTCTGTTGTAATCCCTATTCCCAATGTTTTTCTTCATCTTCAGAATTCTGGTCAAAGATTTGGTGATTAGGGCTACGGATTCCTCATCATCATCATTATCTTCGTGTTCAAGTATATGAGAATTTTCATTGTCTTTTGCCTTGAGTTCCAGGTTCTTGATGTTGTCACTCAAGTCACAATCCACCTCCTTCATGGACATCTCATGAGTGAGCAGCTTGCCTTGCAGATCATCTAAATCCAAAAGACGCTAGTCCTGAGCTTTGCTCAATAGGTGTTGTCTTTGTCTCCCACTTGGATTTTGGCAAACTTTTCAGAATCCTTCTGACTTTTTCTTCATTTGAGAAGCCTTTCCCCAAGGATTACAAATTATTCACAATGTCTGTGAATCTTTTGAACATACCCTTGATTGATTCATCAGAGTTCATCTTGAACAACTCATACTGCCTCAAAAGGATATTGATCTTTGTCTGTTTGACTTGATTAGTTCGTTCATAGGTCACAACCAATTTATCCCAGACTTCCTTGACACTTTTGCAGTTTAATACTCTGTTGAAATCATATGCATTGAGAGCACAATAGAACAAGTTCATAGCTTTATAGTTCTTTGATACCTTTTCCAATTATGTAATCGAGAGATCTTCCTCAGTTTTGACAGTCTTGATCCCATCTGTAGTGGTGTAATACACATAAGGACCATTGAGAATGATTGAACATAGTTCCATGTCTTGATCTATGAAGAACATCTTCATCAATGCATTCCAGTGCATGAAATTGTCACCACAGAACACTGGAGGTCTGTTGGCTGCTCTTCCCTGTGAGAATCATCCATCACCTACATTACTCATTGACACAAGATGGTTAGATCTTTATACAGTGACTCAAGCTCTGATACCAGTTGAAAGTGTGTAATGTAGAGTAAACACAGGATCTAATACTCTAGAGGGGGGTTGAATAGAGTATGGAAAATTTTACTAAAAATGGTCTTTTAAAACTCAAACACAGGTGTAGATACTACTTTCCAGACAGACGAATCATCGCCACGTGGCAGCCATCCAGCACACCTAGATGTGCTCCATCCACACCAGATCACCACCTGTGTTGATCCACGTGGGGCCTACGAGACAGAGCCCCCGCGCACCATTAAACGGGACTTGAAGGGACTTAGTGGTTTGGAGGCTAGGGTAAGGTCCGTCGCGCGCATGCGACAACCAAGCTTGAGCGCGACCTATGGTAACTGACTGAGAGATCCTAGGCTTACGTGTCCCATCAATGCGGCTGATCTCATAACGGTCTCCGATACTTGCGGCCAGATATGTAACGGTTCCTATATACACGGTCGAACGTGCCGTTGGGGGTCTATCTTTAAGCCGCCATTTATGGTCCATTAACCCCTCAACGGTCACTTCCCCACTATATATAGGATCGTTAGCTCTCTGTTGCGACACAAGACATATTGGTCCAGTGCCATAGCTTACTATCTCTCTCTCACAAACAGTTACTAGTGCTTACTCTCTCCCTACACACACCTTACAACTCCCGTGTTCTTATTCTCTACTTGAGGTGTACACTTGGGGATCTCTCGAGGATTTCCTTGTACACATTTTGGTGAACCCGAAGTGAAACATCCACCTTCAAGAACCTCAAATCTGCCCATAATGTCTTCGGACCAAGGCATTCATCACGGAGACCAGTCTCCCTCCCATGAGGAGACCTCAGGAGAGGACGGACTGCTCAACATCACTCCCAACACTCGGGCCCAGGTTGTCGTTGAGGGAGAACCCTCTTTGGAGTCTCTCCAGGCTACGATACGGACTCAAGCTCGAGCCATGGAAGCTAAATCTGAGCTGATTGCTCAGATCATGGCGATTCTGGGAAAGGTGGCCCAGAACGTTGTCCCGGGGACTTCTGCCCCATTGCTTCCAACTCAACTATCCCCACCAGGGAGGGTGTCCACCTCGATAGTGCATGTCTCTGCCGCCCCTACTTCCTTATTGGGTGGCCTGACGAGCTAGACGCCACCGTTCTCATCAGGCTAGTCTCTCATGACGGCGGGGAACCCCGCCGCATATCCTGCATCATCTCTATACGCAAGCGGAGCCCTAGGAAGCCATGGGCCTCCTGTTGGGTTTTGACATAGGTAACGCAGCGGAATAACAAAAATTTAATCCTACTCAAAGCCCACCAAGGATCACAGGAAGAGACATCATAACATGATTAGGGTCATAGAAGATGTGTACCTTTTGATTTGTGAGATCACACGAAGAATGATGTCCTCGTCTCTACGGTTGATCCACGTCTAGAGGTGAGATCTAGATTCTTCCTTCTCCACAAGTGCTACCTTGAACCCGGAGGAAGAGGGATGAAGATCAAAGCAACAAAGCAACAAAGCACAAAGGGGGGCTCGGCCACCCTTTTGCCGTCGGGTAGAGGGGCGGACGGGGCTAGGGTTTCGGCCCTAGCTCTTTGTCTTGCTCTCTCTTTTGCTCTCTCCCACTCTTTGTGTTATGTCTAATAATAACTCTTAGTGGGAAGGAAGCTAGAGCCTCTTATATATATACTCCAACAACTCCTTGTTGTTTCCATATTAGAGTTTTTCTTGTTCTAGTAGGACTAGAACTATCCCCTTCCTTGCAAATTAGTCCTACTAAGTTTGCAAGGTGTTGCACAATGATCCTTCTATTAATTAATTCATATTAATTAATCCCAAATCTAGCTCTACTCTATTTGACGTGTGACCCCATAGGTTTCTATATAGTTGGTAGTAACTATTACTAACATGGAGCGGTGTCTAGCAACACATCCATGCCACCCAACCAATAGAAATAGTCAGTGATCCCGACAAACCTTTGTGCCCAATATGTCATATTGCACTATCCCTTTGTCTCCATATCCGGATTGGACACGAGACATAAATAGTCACACTCGTATATCCAATCCATAGTTCCTCGATCCTGGGAATATGCTTATGCTTGCAGATAACATTAATATCTCTATATTAATTTATCTAAGTCTGGCCAGACATTCAATAAGCCTCATCCCTCGAGTGGCCGTGGATATTTACTCCCATTATGTGGGAGGGACAATTCCTATCTACATCACTACGATCTCTAAGCTTGCTTCCTATCACGCCCGATAGCCACCTTTATGATTACCCAGTTACGGTGTAACGTTTGATAACATCAAAGCGCAATATTTCACAACTAGAGTATCTAGTGACTTCAAGTCCAAGGATTGCAATAATATTAGCACTACGAAAAGCGATTGTGACTTCACATAATCTAATGTATCCTTTTCGTCGTGGGTCAATCCAGTATGCCATTACTCCTAATGCATACCCATGTGTTAGACTTGATATCTCCATATCAATCTACCCACATACTAGTCTATATTTGATTGTCCTATTAATCAATATAATTGACTAGGGATATTTAAAATAAATAACACAATTTATCTAAGGACTTCATTATATTAAATATCGCCATAAATAATAAATGAATATTCTAGCCAAAACATTGTTCATACTAAATCTACGATTGCCTCTAGGGCATCTATTCCAACAGTCTCCCACTTGCACTAGAGCCAATCTGGCGCATCTCGTATGCCTATATATCTGGCGTGCCCTTCATGCTTTCGCTGCGCAAGAGGTTTCGTGAGCGGATCTGACACGTTGTCATCCGTCGGAATCTTGCACATCTTCACATCTCCTCGATCGATCATATCACGAATGAGATGGAATCTCCTAAGTACATGCTTTCACTTTTGGTGCGATCTTGGTTCCTTCGCCTGTGCGATTGCCCCAGAGTTGTCACAGTACAACTCTATGGGATCCACTATGCTAGGGACCACACCGAGCTCAGCGATAAACTTCTTTATCCATACTGCCTCTTTCGCCGCTTCCGCAGCAGCAATGTACTCAGCTTCTGTTGTAGAATCAGCAACTGTGCCTTGCTTGGAACTCTTCCAGCTTACAGCTCCTCCATTCAGGCAAAACACGTATCCAGACTGCGATCTGTAATCCTTGTCGGTTTGGAAGCTTGCGTCAGTGTAACCCTTTACATTTAGCTCTTCCATTCCTCCAAATATCAAGAATACATCCTTATTTCTTCTCAAGTACTTTAGGATGTTCTTGACAGCAATCCAGTGACTCTCACCCGGATTGGACTGATATCTGCTCACCATACTCAACGCGTATGATACGTCTGGTCTAGTACATAGCATGGCGTACATGATGGATCCTATGGCCGAAGCATAGGGTATCTAGCTCATGCGGTCCTTCTCCATCTCATTGGAGGGACAGTTATTCTTGGAAAGAGTGACTCCATGTGACATGGGCAAGAATCCCTTCTTGGAATCTTGCATGTTGAACCTCTTCAACACCTTGTCAATATATGTACTCTGACTTAGGCCAAGCAACGTTTTAGATCTATCTCTATAGATCTTTATACCAAGTATATAGGCTGCGTCTCCTAAGTCTTTCATCGCAAAGCACTTTCCTAGCCAATCTTTAACAGATTGCAGAGTAGGAATATCATTGCCAATGATTAGTATTTCATCCACATACAAGACCAGAAATACTATAGAGCTCCCACTAACCTTCTTGTAAACACAAGGCTCATCTTCGTTCTTGATGAAGCCAAACTCTTTGACTGCGTCATCAAAACGTCGATTCCAGCTCCTAGAAGCTTGCTTTAATCCATAAATGGACCTTTGCAGCTTACAGACTTTATTGGCATTCTCTGGATCCTCAAAACCCTCTGGTTGTGTCATGTACACATCCTCAAGGAGGTTCCCATAAAGGAACGCTGTTTTTACATCCATTTTTAAAATCTCATAGTCGTAGTATGCTGCAATAGCAAGTAAGATTCGAATGGATTTAGTCATGGAGACTGGTGAAAAGGTCTCATCATAGTCAATACCATGAATTTGTCTATAACCTTTGGCCACCAATCGACCCTTATAGGCAACTACCTTGCCATCCATGTCGGTCTTCTTCTTGAAGACCCACTTGCACCCTATGGGTCGAGCCCCTTCGGGTGGTTCCACCAAAGTCCATACTTTGTTGGTGTACATGGAATCCATTTCGGATCTCATGGCTTCTAGCCACTTCTTAGAGTCTGGGGGCCATTCATGGCTTCTCCATAGTTTGCAGGCTCATCATCCATGAGTGGTACGTCATCGGGCTCTGTCACGAGAAGTCCATACCTCTCTGGCTCATGACGCACTCTTCCTGATCTACGGAGTTCCTGTGTTACCTGAACAGGTTCTTCCACAACTTCTTGTGGTTCCTGTCCATGTTCCATTATTGGTTCAGTGATTTGTGGTTCATGAATTTCTTCAAGTTCTACAACCCTCCCACTTGCTTCTTTAGAGACTAGTTCTCTTTCCAGAAACACGCCGTTCCGAGCAACAAACACTTTGTTCTCGGTAGGGTTATAGAAGTAATATCCTTTAGTCTCCTTAGGATATCCCACAAACTTACATTTATCCGCTTTAGGCCCGAGCTTGTCTGTCTGTAAACGCTTTACATAAACGTCGCAGCCCCAAATCTTCATAAACGACACTATGGGAGGCCTCCCAGTTCATATCTCATATGGCGTCTTCATGACTGATTTGGATGGAACACGGTTAATGGTAAAAGCTGCCGTCATTAGAGCATGTCCCCAAAAGGATATCGGAAGATCTGTTTGAGACATCATAGATCGCACCATATCTAATAGAGTGCGATTCCTCCTCTCAGATACACCATTCCATTGTGGTGTTCCGGGTGGAGTGAGCTGGGATACTATCCCACACTCTCTAAGATACTCATCAAACTCTTGGCTTAAGTATTCTCCTCCACGATCCGATCGTAGAGCTTTAATACTCTTGCCAAGTTGCTTCTCTACTTCATTCTTGAATTTTTTGAACAATTCAAAGGATTCGGATTTGGCCTTCATAAGGTATACAAATCCATATCTACTGAAATCATCAGTAAATGTGATGAAGTAGGTATAACCACCTCTGGCAGGCGTGGGGAATGGTCCGCATACATCAGTATGTATGAGTGCCAATAACTCACTAGTCCTCTCGCCTTTCTTATTGAAAGGGGACTTTGTCATTTTTCCTAATAAACAAGATTCACATGTCTCATATGATTCCAAATCAAATGAGTCTAGAAGTCCATCCTTATGGAGTCTAGATATGCGTTTCTCATTTATATGGCCTAAACGACAGTGCCATAGATATGTAGGATTTAAATCATTAGTTTTAATCCTTTTAGTATTTATGTTATAGATTGGATTATTTAGATCAAGGATATACAATCCATTAGACAAATGCGCACTACAATAGTGCATACTATCAAAATAAATGGAGCAACACTTGTCCTTTATTGAAATAGAAAAACCTTTCTCGTCCAAACAAGAAACGGAAATAATGTTTCTGCTCATAGCAGGCACATAAAAGCAATTGTATAATTCTAAAATAAGTCCAGAAGGCAAAGATAGCTCATAAACGTCTACAGCCAATGCAGCAACCTTTGCTCCATTCCCGACGCGCAAGTCTATCTCCCCTTTTCGCAATCTTCTACTTCTTTTCAAATCCTGCACATTACGACAAATGTGAGAACCACATCCGGTATCTAATACCCAGGATGATGAAATAGAGAGATTGACGTCTATAACATAAATACCTGGTGGTGGTGGAATCACTATTCCAAGCTTCTTATCCTCCAGATATTTAGGGCAATTCCTCCTCCAGTGACCCGGTTAGCTACAGTAGTGACATTCACCTTTAGCCACGCCCCCACTAGGCTTTAGGGCATCCTTGGATTTCGCAACTTTCTTGCGTTTTCCTTTTGAAGTAGATGCAACTGACTTGCCCTTCTTCTTGTGTACCATCATTATGGCCTTTCCCTTGCCTTTATTGATGCTTTGCTCAGCTGTCTTTAGCATGTTCAATAGGTCTGGCAAAGACTTGTTGATCTCATTCATATTATAGTTCATAATGAACTGATTATAACTGTCAGGCAACGATTGCAAGACGAGATCAGTCGCCAAGTCCTGGCCGAGTGGGAACCCCAGTCTCTCAAGGTTCTCTATGTACCCGATCATTCGGAGTACATGAGGGCCTACTGGATTCCCTTCTGCAAGACTACTTTTGAACAATGCTTTAGACACCTCATAGCGCTCATGCCTTGCCTGTTCCTGAAACAATTGTTTCAAGTGTCTGATCATATCATAGGCTTCCATGTTCTCGTGTTGCTTCTGAAGCTCACCAGTCATGGTGCAAAGCATGAGGCAAGTCACGTCATTAGAATCATCAATATGTTTCTGAGGCGCCCTTACTTCCGCTAGTAGAGACTCATCTTGTGGTGGGTCTGGAATTGGAGTGTCCAAGACGTACAGCTTCTTTTCTTGCTTGAGGACAATCCTCAAGTTTCTGTACCAGTCAAGGAAATTTGTTCCAGACAATTTATCCTTCTCAAGGACAGATCGTAGGGATGAACTCGATGCGTTGTTGTTTGCCATTTGGAATTCTACAAAACGAGAAATATGCAATTTAGTGTTTTGAACAATTTAACTATATTTAACAATGGCTAGATCATTAAATATAGATCCCACTATTTTTCTCGGTTTAATAGCCCTCACTATTAAAGCGGAAAATATCTTTATACTTCCTAGTGGGTCCAAGATCCCTTTTTCACTTCTTCTTGAGCTTGCTTTGGCAAGTCACCCAAGAATTAGCTATTTAGGTAGGAACCATTCCAATTGCATCCCATGCAACTCTTGGTCCAATTAGGTGAATAAATTCCTTTTATTCTTTATCCAATTGGATAACTCCTAATTGTCATGCCTCTAAGCTCATCAATCCAATTGACTCTTGCCCAGTTGCGTCCAACCTCTTGTTTTCAACATACACGCATTACTAGCTTGCGTCGTCCGCAACACACCATGGAAAATTAAAATCGCCTTGCTTTGGCAAGCCCGAATTTTAATAGGCCATGATCATGAAGGGTGTTTTGACAAGAGAAGGCAAAACGCAATATTTAATTGAGGGATTTCTTTTAAGTTGTTTGGTTGATCTTATCAACATGGTCTACTTATTTGGATTGGGCTATCCACAATAAAAGACCAACCTTGTTTATTATTATCTTGTTATCGTTTTGCTTGTAGCGCCATACACACAAAATAAATAACAAGGCATGAATAATAAACATCCACAAAATAAAAATAAAACGTGGCATGGATATGGCCCCCAGACTAATGATATTAACAAGCCAATGATAATATCTAATTGCCCTAAAGTGCCGAGCTCATCTCCATGTGCTCCACCATAGCTGCGCGCCTAGGGATGTCTTTTGGCTCCTTTGGTTCTCCGGTCTTCGTCTCCATGCTCTTGACTATCATCTAAATACTTCTAATTCTAGCCTAACATCTAGAATAAATAAATAACAAAAGCCTCACATGTCGAGGAGAAAAAGACGACTCGCATGCCTTAAAACTTAATTAATTATTACATTAATTTGATCAGCTCGCAGGCCGTAAACCAAACCACAAAACAATAAACATCCACAATCCTAGGCCATATCCATCCACCATGCAACAAAGCACATAATACAGTTAAAACCAATTTTTAACGCGCTTGTTTAATTTTAATGAAATTGGGTAACTAGGGTTTCACAACGGTCCAAAGGGCCCAAGCCAACAAGTGGCCCGAACCCTAGGACCGCCGCACGCCTAGAGGCCCGCGGCCTTGCTTGGCGCGCAAGGGAGGGGCGGGCGGCTAGGGTTTCGGCCCTAGTCCCCTTCCTCCTTCCTTGGTGCCCAAGCAAGGTTGTTTCCTTATGGAATTATTTCCATAATTTGTTTTCATAATTGAAAACCCCTTTTCAATCATGTGCCCATGAATCCTAATTTTCAAGAACCCAATTATTCACATCTTATGTGATTAAACTCACCAATTCTAACATCAAATGTTAAATTGGGTCTTGTTTGATTGAATCAAATTCAATATTGCATCTACTATGCAAATTTTTTCAGTTTTCGCGTAATAAACAATAATACGGTGTATGAACTGAAATCGTAAACACATAATATCATATTATGCTCTACGACCTGTGGCTCTGATACCACTGTTGGGTTTTGACGTAGGTAACGCAGCGGAATAACAAAAATTTAATCCTACTCAAAGCCCACCAAGGATCACAGGAAGAGACATCATAACATGATTAGGGTCATAGAAGATGTGTACCTTTTGATTTGTGAGATCACACGAAGAATGATGTCCTCGTCTCTACGGTTGATCCACGTCTAGAGGTGAGATCTAGATTCTTCCTTCTCCACAAGTGCTACCTTGAACCCGGAGGAAGAGGGATGAAGATCAAAGCAACAAAGCAACAAAGCACAAAGGGGGGCTCGGCCACCCTTTTGCCGTCGGGTAGAGGGGCGGACGGGGCTAGGGTTTCGGCCCTAGCTCTTTGTCTTGCTCTCTCTTTTGCTCTCTCCCACTCTTTGTGTTATGTCTAATAATAACTCTTAGTGGGAAGGAAGCTAGAGCCTCTTATATATATACTCCAACAACTCCTTGTTGTTTCCATATTAGAGTTTTTCTTGTTCTAGTAGGACTAGAACTATCCCCTTCTTTGCAAATTTGTCCTACTAAGTTCGCAAGGTGTTGCACAATGATCCTTCTATTAATTAATACATATTAATTAATCCCAAATCTAGCTCTACTCTATTTGACGTGTGACCCCATAGGTTTCTATATAGTTGGTAGTAACTATTACTAACATGGAGCGGTGTCTAGCAACACATCCATGCCACCCAACCAATAGAAATAGTCAGTGATCCCGACAAACCTTTGTGCCCAATATGTCATATTGCATTATTCCTTTGTCTCCATATCCGGATTGGACACAAGACATAAATAGTCACACTCGTATATCCAATCCATAGTTCCTCGATCCTGGGAATATGCTTATGCTTGCAGATAACATTAATATCTCTATATTAATTTATCTGAGTCTGGCTAGACATTCAATAAGCCTCATCCCTCGAGTGGCCGTGGATATTTACTCCCATTATGTGGGAGGGAGAAATCCTATCTACATCACTACGATCTCTAAGCTTGCTTCCTATCACGCCCGATAGCCACCTTTATGATTATCCAGTTACGGTGTAACGTTTGATAACATCAAAGCGCAATATTTCACAACTAGAGTATCTAGTGACTTCAAGTCCAAGGATTGCAATAATATTAGCACTACGAAAAGCGATTGTGACTTCATATAATCTAATGTATCCTTTTCGTCGTGGGTCAATCCAGTATGCCATTACTCCTAATGCATACCCATGTGTTAGACTTGATATCTCCATATCAATCTACCCACATACTAGTCTATATTTGATTGTCCTATTAATCAATATAATTGAATAGGGATATTTAAGATAAATAACACAATTTATCTAAGGACTTCATTATATTAAATATCGCCATAAATAACAAATGAATATTCTAGCCAAAACATTGTTCATACTAAATCTACGATTGCCTCTAGGGCATCTATTCCAACACCTCCGCCTCCTTACAACCCCAGTATGCCTACATTTCAGGCTTCGAGCCAACAACTTCATCCTATGGAGGAACACCTGCTAGTAAGGCGGCCCTTGAAAAAAGGATTGATAGCATCATTGCCAACTAGAGTTTCGCGGACACTGTCATTCCCAAGGTAGATAGTGCACCTCCCATTCCGCGTGATATCTATCTGTTGCCAAATCCCACTAGGTACAAAGCTCCCAAATGGGACAAGTTTGATGAAGTCAGCGGGAACGCGCACGAGCACGTTATGAGGTTCATGGATATGATGGGCCCGCCCGTACGCGGCTGACACTCAGTTGCTCATGCGCGAATTTCCCAAATCGCTGGGAACCGTCGCATATAAGTGGTACAGAGCCCTCGAAGCGGGATCTGTCAAGACATGGGACGAAATGGTACAGAAATTCTACACGAAGTTCTTCCAGATGGACGAAAGAGTCACCACCATTCACCTCTCCCGGATGTACCAAAAATATGACGAAGAAGGCGTCGCCTTCATTAAGAAATTCAGGGCAAGGTCCTTGGAATGCAGTGACGAGGTATCGGAGGGCCGTCTGGTCGAGATATGCCTGCAAGGCATGCGCGACGAGTATAAAGGTATGTTGATTAACTTGAACATGCCCACTTTTTCAAAGTTGATTGACTGCACCAGGAACGTTGAGCCCCTGGTAGAAAGGATGCGGAAGAGACGCGTTAGCGAGCACACACCAACGAATCCCAGCTTCAAGGTCGGGAGGTTCGGTTACTAGAGGCCTCGAGATACCAACGTCCATGCAGTGTCTCCATCCAGCAAGCAACAACGACCCGAGCCACAGGAGGCGCGGCCACTACCCTGCTCAATTGAGGATGCGATTGATCTCTTCAAAAGATGGCGGAAGGACGGGATCTTGCCACCCTTCGAGCGCAAACCTACAGGTGAGCAATTCAGAAACCCTAGGTGGTGCGAGTGTCATGGCCAAGTTTCGCACCCAACGCAGGAGTGCAAAAAGATTAGATGGATGGTAGACAGGAAAATAAAGGAGGGCCAGCTGTTCATAGACGAGCCGGCCAAAGACGTACGTAATAACCCCCTGCCATCTCATGCGAGGCAGGAAATCAAAGTAAAATAGGTCCCTATGATCTCAATTACCGACCTGGAGGAGGTTATAGACATAGATGTCCCGATAGTCACGGAGATCCACGAGGAGGAGGATTACGGTATTAACACGGAGGATTCGCGAGCTGAGCAAATGAAGAATTCTGCCAAATTTGCTAAGTTCTTCGATGAAATGGGCTTCTCACCCGACAGCAGGCACGAAATGACCAAGGCCATCCTCAGAGAAGCAGTGGACTACGGGGAAGAACTAGTAATCTCGGACGGCAGGATTGTTAGGGTCGTTCGGCCGGAGGGACCCTTCATGACATTTGATGAGTCTGGAAAGAGGACTAGGGCGAGCCATCAGAGCCCACTATATGTGACAGCTACCATCAACTACGTGGATTTTAAAAGGGCATTCGTCGATGGCGGAGCAGCGGTGAATGTTATTCCCCTTAGCACCCTGGAGACAGCGAGGATCCCCCATCACAAGATAGTTAGGAAGCCGTCGCCACTCACGGGTTTTGGTAGCGATTCCAGGATGACCTTGGGGTGGATTCGCTTGGGGATCCAAATCGTGCAGATTAGCTTTTTGGCCAAGTTCCATGTTATCGACGCCAACACGACTTACCATATGATCATTGGGCGAGCGTGGATTCACCGCTGCGACGCCGTACCCTCAACAGCTCACCAAGTAATGAAGGCTATCTGGAAGGAAAGGGTGGTCACGATACCTGCTTCGGTGAATCCTTTCAATCTGGAGGAGGCAAACTTATCTGAGGCGGTGTGGTTCACAGAATTGGAGGACGGGCCATTACCGGCCCCATCCCGGCCAGCTCCTCTGCCCAGATGGGAGGACATTCAAGATCTCTCACCCGCGGGGGTAATGGTGACACGGGAGGAAACGAAGGAAAGACAGTCCATGAGGATGGAGATCTCCGGGGTAGCCAAAAACATCTACACCTTAAAGAGGGTTATCAAACATGATGAAGATGGCAGACAGGTGGGAAGTTTCTACTCCAACTGAAAGAAATGTTACCGCATCTAGAGGAACTTTAAAGGTGCGCTCTTGTGATCAACTTTTGGATACGGTCATTGTTTATCAATTGTTCTTATTGCATCTGTTTATCCGTACTTGTTACAACCAGTTTAAGGCCTACCTTATATGGTAGCGGCCAAACGCGATCAAAGCCTATCTGCTAAAGATAGCACAAAGCCTACCTCATATGGTAGCAGCCAAACACGAATAAAGCTTGTCTGATAAGACAACTGAAACCTATCTCACATGATAGCAGTCAAACTGAAGCCTATCTCATAAGATAGCAGCCAAATACAGTCAGAACCCATCTACTGGGATAGCAAAGAAAGTTCAAGGTCTATCTCATATGATAACAGCAGCAGTTTATCCCACACGATACAGAATCTGCCTCTCAGGGTGGCACAGTTGGAAACCTATTCGAATGAGTAGTACGCAAGTAACCAGCGCGCAAAACTATGGCTGAAAGAGAAAACAAACATAGTACAAATAAGCGAATATTTATAGAAGAAGAAACACAAGTCTATATTATTAGATGAAACAACCAGAAAGTAGAGTACAATTTATCTGTCTAGATAGCAGAAGAAAGTAAATTCCCAAAAAGATTGCAGAGAAACATTCCTACGCTAAAAACCCTAAATTAGGGGCCTAACTATGGAAGGCTAGTCGTCATCGTCGACGTCCTCGACCAAAAAAGAACCCTCGCCGCTACCATGGCGAGATGCCAGATGAACTTCAAGGAATAAACGAGGGAAACAGCTTCGGGAATGAATCCCGTTCGTTACCCTCACATCCGAGTTTTGGTGGCAATAGTTCTCCAACGGAGAGCCACCAGGGCAACACCCCGATCATTACACTTCAATTCAAGAGTAAGGGAGGGTGCAGTATTTTCCGGAAACCCACAGGGGGTGGTACCTGCGAACATGATAAAGGAAAAGACGCCTTCTTTCTGGTAGAGAAGCCTACATTTCGGATCCTCATGAAGGCTGGACGAATCAGAGGTTTTGGCTGACGAACCCTTGGGAGACATTCCTATAGCACAACATAACTCTATGGGTCCATGGAATTGGCACTCAGGTGGATGAAAAGACATAGGAGCGCAGTGAAGAACATGGGGAGAAGACATCTTTTCGATGGAAAAAGCCCAGAGGAGGGGTAGTAATGAAGAACAAAATAGAAAGGAAGAGGGGATTTATATAGGGCCCAAGGAATACTCTTCAGTTGCCAGTAACGCCTCGAAGACCGGACGAGAATCAATCGCATTACTAAAGTATACGGCGGTATAGTAGCCCTAGGTAATAATGAAGGGATAGTCTACTATGGGACAGTCATGCCTTATTAAGATGCCCCGCTGGCACGACGATTCATACAGTCATGATGTTTTCTAGGAATTTGAACCATCATCAAGACATTGAAAATTGAGACCATTTCCAGGTACGACAGCCAGTGACGTACACGCGCCAGCTTAGTTGATTATACCAAAAAGGTGAAATATCAAATAAAAGTATAAGCCTAACTCATAAGATAGCAGCACGTGCAAAATAATGTGTAAGCCTATCTCACAGGATAGCAGTCATACAAGAGACTACGCTGATTACGCAAAATTTACTATATTTGGCTAAAATTTTGACCAGGGTAATGGCAAGGACCCTATTTACCTGCAAGACAAAGGCACAAGAGACCTAGCAGTTATGTAAACAGACATAGCATGCAAAAGGGGGTGTCCCATAAAAACCGCGCGGGAACACACACGCGCCACATAAAATTTTCAGAGGTTCAAAAAATCCAGGCATCCGGGCTACAAAGAAAGAACATCAAATTCATAATCTATAATGACGGATCAACATGATTACTGCTTCATTCTTTAAAGAAGTCCTTCAAGAGGGAGTCTTTCGTGGATAACTTGAGCGAGTTTGCTGCGAGCTCTGCAATACGAGCTTTCATCTCTTCATAATGCTTTAAGGCACCATCATACTCCCAGGCCATCTGCTCATACGCTTCTCTGCGAGCATTAAGGGCTATTGCCTCCTCTCTGAAAGAATTATATTCACCTCCAAGACTGGCAGAATTGCGAGCTTTGGTTAGTCTCTGCACGAGGAAGTCCAAATCCAGTCGACCCGCTGCAGTCTCTTCAAGTCTCTGCACGAGCGCGAGAAGATCTTGAGAACTAGCAGTCGTGGTGCTTTCAGGGGTGGTTTTATACAATCTCTCCAAGAGAGCATCCATCTCTCTGAAAAGATTCCCTCTATCTTTTGGTGCCAGCTCCAGCACTCGAGCAAACGCAGCAGGAAAAGTCAAGCGCACCTTCATTAGCAGTTCCAAACAGGCTTGGTCAATATCTGCGCATAGAGGCAGGACAAAACAATCAGAGAGATGCGAACCTAGGATTCGGAGTATTATGACAAACGAATGAGCTTACCAGTTCCTTCGACAATTTGTTGAAGAGGAGCAAGAGATACTGCCACCCGCAAGTCGGCTCGAATTTCCTCGACTAACTTTTGATTCGCTCTTACCTCGCGCGCAAAGTATGACTCTGGAATTATAAAATTCCTCGCAGGCGCAACAGGGCTTGCAGCCTGCGAGCCCCACACTTCAAAGAGATTCTCTGAGAAGAGAGAGTCCAGATCAAAGCCTCCCGCAGGATCTTCGCTCCTCGCCATGCCTGGTGCAGGGGATGAACTCAGATTGGCATGCTCGAACTCCTCAACACTTTGAGTAACAGGAGGATCAAGCTCAGCAGGAATGGCGTGCTCAGCAGACACATCGTCACTTGAAACCTCTTCGGTATTCCTCTCGGACAGAATTTTAGGCTCAACATTTATAGTCATGGTCACCTGCTCAAGAACGGCCTCTTGCTCGACATTAGCTTCGTCCAAAGAAATAGGTATCGCTTCGGCAGGTGAGGCGGTGAGATCTTCCTGCACTGGGAGTTCACCCTCTTGCTCAATAATGAGCTCCGCATCCGGATAATCCTCAACCGTTGGAGTCTCTTCCATCAAGACTTGCCCTGGAGATCCTGCACCAGACACATTATCAGCAGACTCAGAAATCACTTGAGTACTGCGAAGTCGACGGTGCACCAAGGGGCAAGGGTCAGGTTCTGCAAAAATAATATGCCATTATCACACCCTCAGGAAGAAAAAGAATAAAACCTCAACAGAAGGATAAGCTGGAATAGAATGGCATAACCTCTACTAATGTTATGAGCGGTACTTCCCACTTATATGGGGTACCCGCGCAATTGTCATGTTGCAAGTTATCATCGATACCCTTCAATCTAGCATGACCACCTTGGGATTAAAAAATATGCATCTAGCGTACAAAAAAGAAAGCTATCACGCACGCCTAGAGCAATGTCTTACCTGAAGATTCCCCACATTGATCCCTTACCCATTTACGAATATCACAAATGGGCACGCCATGGTATAAAGCACTAGTTACAATGTCATAGTTTGATAAACCAAACTTAAAAATTGTACCTTCTTCGTCTTCATCACCGACAAGCTCATGAAGTGCTAGCTCCGCCTGGTGGAGCTCATCCACAGTTTTTGAGGTAGCACGAGAGGGGCGCGAACGCCCGGAGCGTGTGTGCGGTCTTCGTGTTTCAATGCTTTCTCGATTAGAAATCTCAGCGATGCTTCGTCTCTTGGCAAGCTCAATGTGCTCTGCCTCCGATAACTTCTCTTGCAGAGAACTCTCCTCCGCCATTAGCTGGGACTCTTCAACGGCTTCCTCCTCATTCATAACGGCCGTTCCTTTGAGAGGGCTATCATCATCATCTAAAGAAAGAAGACAGAAGAGGGTGAAACACATTTCAGGAAACTTTAAATAAGCAGGCATACTTTCCGGCCAAACCTTCTTTCTCCCAGGAAACAAAGTCCGAGACTGGTTCTGGGAGCGATTTCTTCTTGAGAGGAGCAGGTTTCTTCTTCGCTGGAGAGGCCTTCTTGGGAGCGGGCTCATTTCGCGCCCGCTTCGGTTGCCGAGCTGGAAGATCGTCAGTCGCAGGAGCATCGGCACTTCTCTTTTTCATCCCTTTAAGGAATGGTGCGAGAAAGGTCTCAAGTCCATCCGAAATCGCACTCCTAATCCCTTCTTACATGCGCAACACTGGGGGGATGGCGTCGTCAGCATACTTTTTCTTCGACCGACAAAGGTCCACAAGTCCCCTTCTGCGATCCTCTGAGGCGAAGCGCCTAAAGCAGTACTGTTGAGAAAAACAACAAGGTATCAAGAAACATGGGGAATAAGGTGACTCGAATAGAAGAAAATGTATAAGGACTCTACAATACCGCTTGAAAGTCTCTCGCGTACTTAGCCCGCGAGTTGAGGGAGTCCTGCGTGACTGCGATCTTCTTCTCATCCAGGATTAGTTGTGGACAAAGATGGTTCGCAGCTAACAGCGAGTAGTACACATAGGGGGCCCAACCTCGGGAAAGATTAGACTTGAAGGGGTAATCCTTGTACAAAGGAGCAAGTGCCTTGGGAACTTGCAATTTAACCTGCGGGTTTTCAGACGACGGACCTGAGTTTTCCAGAAGGCCACCCAACCAGCTGTTACCTTTCCCGTTCTACTTTTCGAAGGCTGCACAAGGGGAAGATCTGCGAGAAGCAGCTCATGAATCTTGCCAAAAATGATCCCATCATAGCAGTCCTTGGCAGGAAGTTCGGACCACATAGATGGCGCGATGGTGTCAAAACCCAGCTGAGGCGCCACGTGAAGAGGGTCAAAGTGGACAGTTATGGGCGCGTATTTGCAGGACTCAGTTCCAAGGGCGTACTCTGTCAAAGCAGGCAAATAACCCCGTCTGCACCAGTTCACGTACTAACCATAGTGACGAGGTCCGCTAGTAATGTGCCAGGCCCGGAGAGGAGTATCAATCTCGGGATACATGTCCTCCTGAAACATGATATTGTCCAACTCTTGAACATAAGGACGGGCCACGAAGGAACCATCATCATCACAGACCAAAGAAAAATTGCGGCGAGCATTTTTGGTGTTAAACCAACGCCAGGAGCGGGGTCACAAGAAGGCTTCCTCGCATCTTGGGGCATTCCATAATTAGACAGTAGTGGGTATGGGGGCATATGAAGGCCATCGCTCAAAAACCCACATGGTCAAAAATCCAATGTTGTCAAAACACATGACATCAGCCCTGCCATGTGATTGCTCAACATTTGCCACTGCTAGATCGAGACGATAAAATAGAGAACCCAAGACAAGGGGTCCAAGGGAAACTCTCTTACCAATTGCAAGCTTCACTGCAAGTGCGAGTACATGGAAAAAAACTCCATCTCGCGGACTCCCATCTATAAGGAAGTGCGACAACCAGACCCAGAGAAAACCACACAAGGAGTACTCACACCCTTCTCCCGCGGTGGAAGTAACCTCACCTGGAGTCTCCTCCTGAATTTTCTGGATAATGTGAGGTTTGAGGAAATCCTTGAAGAAGAACATAATCCATTTAGACCATATGTTCTTCGCGCCAGCAGAAATCGTCATGAAGGTATCAGAAGGCTTTATTGCCTCGGGAGCCCATTTCGAAGCAGCCTTCCTCAAGTCCGCAATGCATTCTAGCATCTGACCGAAAAGAGAAATGTCTTCATCGGAACTAAGTGCTTCCAAAGGATCGTAGGGTCCCATGCTTGGAAGCATCAGCAAGTTCTCCACATCTTCCAGAGTAGGTGTGGCCTCACGGGATGCGAAGTGGAATGTATGAGTCTTTGGGGAGTATCGAGAAAATAGGACCTTTAGCATGTTCTGGTCAGCCTTCAGTTCAAAACCCCTGGTCGCGCAAACAACATGATAAATTCCAGCTCCCATCAGCACAGACTCGTGATAATCAAGAACATAATCAGTCCACTAGTCCATCCAGTCCAGTTTTTCCAAGAAAGCTTGGAAGAGAACATCAATGTAGGGGTAAAGACCAGCCTCGAAGCCGCATCTATGAACATCATGAACCTCCGCTAGATCCAAATCCTCTCTGTCTGGCTCAGGTTTTAATCCCAAGTTCGTGCCTGAAGAAGAAGCCTCAAGGGCGTGACCTCGTATGGAGGCCAAGTAGAAGTCACCACCCCCAAAATAGGGGGCTTTTCGCCATAATTCGCAAGGTAGTTCTGCGAATTCAGTGGTCTTTTTGGGAGCCATTACTGTAAAGAAGAAGAAGACCAGATTTCACAAATTGAAGGAGCATGCAGAAGGAAAAAAATAAGAAGTATAAGAAATTGACTAAATTGACTGCAAATTTCAAAAAGTGGAAGCTCAAACTACCTTGTCCACGCTTGAGTACTTGAATTGATCTAGAGAAATTGTCGAGGATTTGATCGCAAACTTGGTCGAAAGACTCTTCTTCATGTTGTGGGAGCTCTCTCCGATGCATACGAACTCAAAAGTGCAACAATGGAAAAGTTGCAATCGAAGTAATAATAAGGCTTAAATAAACCCTTGAAAATTCACGGCTATTGACGTTTGATGAGCCAGGAAATGCTTCGATTGCTGGGAAGATTTGACGTTTGGTCTATCCCTTCCTCGAAAATAGGCGAATTCGGATGACGTTTGATTAACTCGATAGAAGCCACACTTCATCAAAGGCTAGACGGCGCTTCCCAAACCCTAGGAAATCATGTCTATGACTGGGGGCTATGGAGATTCGAATTCAAAATTCAAAAAAGGCCCGCGTGAGCTTCACGCACGGTTGATTTTGCGCGACTGCACAACGGAAAGGCGCGTCACAATCGTGCAAAAGGGGGCTATTGTAGATACTACTTTCCAGATAGATGGATCATCGCCACGTGGCAGCCATCCAGCACACCTAGCTGTGCTCCATCCACACCAGATCACCACCCGTGCTGATCCACGTAGGGGCTACGAGACAGAGCCCCCGCGCACCATAACACGGGACGTGTAGGGACTTAGTGGTTTGGAGGCTAGGGTAAGGTCCGTCGCGCGCATGCGACAACCAAGCTTGCGCGCGACCTCTGGTAACTGACTGAGAGATCCTAGGCTTACGTGTCCCATCAATGCGGCTGATCTCATAACGTTCTCCGATACTTGCGGGCAGATATGTAACGGTTCCTATATACACGGTCGAACTTGCCGTTGGTGGTCTATCTTTAAGCCGCCATTTATGGTGCATTAACCCCTCAACGGTCACTTCCCCACTATATATAGGATCGTTAGCTCTCTGTTTCAAAACAAGACATATTGGTCCAGTGCCATAGCTTACTGTCTCTCACTCTCTCACAAACAGTTACTGTTGGAATAGATGCCCTACAGGCAATCTAGTTTAGTATGAATTTATTTTGGCTAGAACATTCATTGTATTATTTATTGGATATTTAATATAATAAAGTCCTTAGATTTACAGTTGTGTTGTTTATCTTAAATATCCCTAGTACAGTATAAATGATTAATGGGACAATCATCTATAGACTAGTATGGGGTTGGATTGATATGGAGATATCATGATCCAACACATGGGTGTGCATTAAGGGTAATGGCACACCGGATTGACCCATCTCCGAGATGACTACATACACGTTATGTTTAGTCACAAGTGATTCTCTTGGTGCAATGGTATTGTCATCCTTAGACTTGAAGTCGCTAGATATTCTAGTTGTGGATTATTGTGATTTTGGTAGCGTTAAATGCTACGCCGTAACCGGGTAGTTATAAAGGCGTGTACCGGATACAATAAGAAGAAAGCTTAGAGATCGTAGTGGACGTAGATAGAATTTGTCCCTCCCACATAACGGGAGAAAATATCCTAGGCCACCGAGGGATAGTGCTTATCGAATATCTGGCCAGACTCAAATAAATCAATATGGGATATTGATGTTATTTGCACGAATAAGGCTATTCCCATGGATCGAGAAACTATGGATTGCATATACGAGTGTGACTTGTATGTCTCGTGTCCAATCCGGATATAGAGACAAAGGGATGAGACAATTACTTGTACAAGGTTTGTCGGATGACTATTCTATTAGTTGGCTAGAATGGATGTTTTGCTAGAAACCGCTCCATATTAGCAAATTGTTGCAACCAACTAGATAGAACCTGTGGGGTCACACGCTATATAGAGTTGAACTAGATTTGGGAATTAATTAATAGGATTAATTAATAAGATGGATCACTTTGCAACACCTTGCAAACTTAGCAGGACTAATTTGCAAGGAAGGGACTAAACCGAATTCTAGTAGGACTAGAATGGGTCCTTTAGGTAGTTGGCAAGGATTTGTTGGACTATATAAAGGATTCTCCTTCCTTCCTTCCCACACTTATGAGACTTTAGTTCATAACTTGAGTGGGAGAGAGAAAAATGAGAGAGAGCAAGCAAGCAAGAGAGGCGCACGCCCCCCTTGACGCCGCCCCCTTGCCGTCGGCCCAACAAGGAGGCGGTCCCCTCCTTGTTGCCTTGTGTTGTGTGATTTCTTCTTCCTCTTCCTCCATTCAGGTCTAGCACAAATGAGAAGGAAGATATAGATCTCAACTCTAGGCGTGGATCAACTATAGAGAACGTGACACAATTCACGTTACAAGTCATCACAGGAGAAACCCTAAGGTGTGTAACTTGATATTCTTCCCTTACCATAGTTATGTCTATTGTCCTGTGATCCTTGAAGGGTATTGCATGGATTATATTTGTTTTTTCTGCTGCGTATCCAAGATCAAAACCCTACAGTGGTATCAGAGCCACAGGTCGTAAAGCATAAACGTGGTTTGTGTGTTACGTTTTGATAGTTTTACACTTTAAATTTATTGTTTATAGCGTAGACAAATCAAGCATATGATGCAATTTGTCAATAATCACTCATAACAAGACCTAGTTTTTGCATTGGATGCATGAATTATTGAGTTTGAGAAATTTTAGGATCTTAGATCTAGGGTTTGGACATCCTATGGAAACACAAACTTGGGCACCAAGCAAGGGAGTTGTTTTGGAAACAACTCCCAAAGGAAGTTCGCCCCCCCTAGGGGACCGCCCTCCTTGCTTGCCGGCCAAGCAAGGGACGACCTAGGGGCCGGGGCAGCCCTATCCCGCCCCCTAGCCGCGTGCGGTCCTCTTTTTGGGTCCGGGCAATTTGATTGTTGGGCCCCATGGACCGTTTTAACCCTAGGAAATCCTAAAATCAATTAAAATTGACCAAGCGCTTTAAAATTGGATTTTAACTATTTATGTGCATATCGCATGGTGTTTGGATATGGCCTTAGGATGTGGTTTGGTGTGATTGTTTAATTTTGTGGTTTGGTTTACGGCATGCGAGCTAATCAATTAATTGTAATAACTAATTAGGGTTTTATGGCCTGCGAGCCATTTTTTCTCAACTTGTGAGATTTATTTTATTTAGTATAGTTGTTAGCTAGTGCTAGATATAGTAGAGTGTTAGCCAAGATTGAATAAAAGAAGCCAAAGCCAAAGGGAGCCACAAAAGATGGAGCATGGAGCATTCCACGAGACTATGAAGGATGGACCAAAAGATGAAGACGCATGGATGTGTTTGCTTTTAGGGTTCATAGATGATTCCTTAGTCTAGAAAAGGCCATATTCACATCACGTTTTATTTTGTTTTGTGGTTGTTTATTTTATTGTCTTATTATTTTGTGGTTGGTGTAAGGATGATGCATGCAATTAGGATAATAAGATAATTAGACAACCTGGATCTATTATTTGGAGTTGTGCCCAAACTCAAATAGATAGATTTGTTGATATGGATCAACAAAAACAATTAAAATTAAATTAAAAATCCCTCAAAAACAAATATTGCATTTTGTCTTCTCGTTATTTAAACACTCATCATCATCATGTTTTCCCAAGATCGTGCGTGCCAAAGCATGGCGACTTGGTTAATAATGATGTGGTGCGATGACACACCTCGTGTGCAGATTGTTTAAGTAAGAGGTTGGACGCAACTAGGTGTTTAATATGATTAAAACCTAGAGACAATCAATTGGGATTATCCATGCGGATGGATAAATAAGGAGTTATTTGCCCAATTGAACAAAGAGTTGCATAAGTGATGCAATTGGAATTGTTCCTTCATAAAGTAGTCAAATTATGGGTGACTTGCCAAAGCAAGCTCATAAGGAGATGAAACATGGATTTTGCCCCACTAGAAAATATAAGGATATTTTCCGCATTAATATCTTGAGGGTTATTAATCCTTATAAAAATAGTGGGAGCTATATGTGATAAACTAGCCATTATTGAATATAGTCAAAAATTCACAAATACTAAAACTTGCGCATTTTCTTTTTTGTAGAATTCCAAATGGCAAACAACTCATCGAGTTCACAACATTCCCTAAGATCTGTCCTTGAGAAGGACAAGCTCTCTGGAACCAACTTCCTTGATTGGTACGGAAACTTGAGAATCGTTCTCAAGCAAGAGAAGAAACTGTACGCAATAGAGGAGCAAGTTCCAGCAGGTCCAGAGAACAATACCCCTGCAGCCCTAAAGGCGTATCAAAAGCGTGTTGATGACGCTAATGATGCGGTCTGCCTTATGCTATGCACCATGACTTATGAGCTTCAGAAGCAACACGAAAACATGAATGCTGTCGATATGATCGAGCATCTGAAGCAGCTCTTCCAAGAGCATGCAAGGGTTGAGAGATATGAGGTCTCTAAGGCATTGTTCAAGTGTCATCTGACAGAAGGGAACTCGGTGGGACCCCATGTACTCCGTATGATCGGGTACCTGGAGAATCTCGCCCGACTGGGGTTCCCGGTTGGCCAAGAGTTGGCAACCGATCTCGTGTTGCAATCGTTGCACGAGAGTTATGGACAGTTCATCATGAACTATAACATGAACGTGTTCGTGAAACCACTGCCAGATTTGCTCAATATGTTGAGGAAAGCTGAACAAAGCATCAACAAGGGTAAGGGAAAGGTTATTATGATGGTGTAGAAAGGAAAGGGCAAAAGGTTTGCCTCATCCTCCAAGGGCAAAGGCAAGTCAGTTGCCAAGTCCAAGGAACCTTCCCTTAAGCCTGTTGGTGGCATTGCCAAAGGTGTGACTAAAGGTGAGTGTCACTACTGCAGTCAGCTTGGACACTGGAGGAGGAACTGCCCAAAATATCTGGAGGACAAGAGGCTTTGAATAGTGATTCCACCACCACCAGGTATTTTTGTTGTAGATGTCAATTTAACTATCTCTAAATAATGGGTATTAGATACTGGATGTGGATCTCACATTTGTCGAAATGTGCAGGATCTAAAGAGAAGTAGAAGATTGGCTAAAGGGGAGATAGATCTGCGCGTTGGGAATGGAGCAAAAGTTGCTGCGTTGGCCGTGGGCGTATACGAACTATCTCAGCCTTCAGGATTAGTTTTAGAATTAAATAATTTCTATTATGTGTCTGCTATGAGCAGAGTTATTATTTCTATTTCTTGTTTGGACAGGGAAGGTTTTATTATTTCAATAAAGAACAATTGTTGTTCCTTTTATTTTAATAATATTCACTTTTTAGTGCGCAATTATTTAATGGACTCTATGTCCTTGATCTAAGCAATCCTGTCTACGACATTAATACAAAGAGGATTAAAATAAATGATTTAAATCCTGCTTACTTATGGCACTATCGTTTAGGCCATATAAACAAGAAACGTGTATCTAGACTCCATAAGGATGGACTACTAGAATCATTTGATTTTGAATCATATGAGACATGCGAGGCTTGTTTATTGGGAAAAATGACAAAGTCCCCTTTCAATAAGAAAGGTGAGAGGACTAGTGAGCAATTGGCACTCATACATACTGATGTGTGTGGGCCATTTGCCACGCCAGCCAGGGGTGGTTATGTCTACTTCATTACATTTACTGATGATTACAGTAGGTATGGATTTGTGTACCTTATGAAGGCCAAATCCGAATCCTTTGAAATGTTCAAAGAATTCAAAAGTGAAGTAGAGAAGCAACTTGTCAAAAGTATCAAGGCTCTACAATCAGATCGTGGAGGAGAATACTTGAGCCAAGAGTTTGACGACTATCTTAGAGAGTGTGGGATCGTGTCCCAACTCACTCCACCAAGAACGCCACAATGGAATGGCGTGTCTGAGAGGAGGAATCGAACCCTATTGGATATGGTTCGATATATGATGTGTCAAACCGATCTTCCATTACCGTTTTGGGGCTATGCTCTATTAAGTGCAGCTTTCTCCATTAACCGTGTTCCGTCTAAATCAGTCATGAAGACACCACATGGGATGTGGAGTAGAAGGCGTCCCACACTGTCCTTCATGAAGATTTGGGTCTGCGATGTCTATGTAAAACGTTTCAATCAGACAAGCTAGGTCCAAAGTCGGATAAGTGTAAATTTGTGGGGTACCCTAAGGAAACTAAGGGTTACTACTTCTACAATCCAACCGAAAACAAAGTGTTTGTTGCTCAGTCCGGCGTGTTTCTAGAAAGAGAGTTTGTCTCTAAAGAAGCAAGTGGAAGGACTGTAGAACTTGAAGAGATTCAAGAACCACAAGTCACTGAACCGATTATGGAACAAGAACAGGAACCACAAGTAGTTGTGGAACAGCCTGTTCAGGTAACACAAGAGCTTCGTAGATCTAGTAGAGTGCGCCAGGAACCCGAGAGGTATGGACTTCTCGTGACCGATTCCGGTGACACGATGCTCATAGATAATGAGCCTACTACCTATGAACAGGCCGTGAAAGGCCCAGATTCTCAGAAGTGGCTAGAAGCCATGAGATCCGAGATGGAATCCATGTATACCAACAAAGTATGGACTTTGGTGGAACCACCCGAAGTGGCGCGACCCATAGGGTGCAAATGGGTCTTCAAGAAGAAGATCGACATGGATGGTAATGTGATTACCTATAAGGGTCGATTGGTGGCTAAAGGATTCAGACAGATTCATGGTATTGACTATGATGAAACCTTTTCACCAGTCGCTATGACCAAATCCATCCGAATCCTACTTGCAATTGCAGCATACTACGACTATGAGATTTGGCAGATGGATGTAAAAAAACAGCATTCCTTTATGGGAATCTCCCCGAGGACGTGTATATGATACAGTCGGAGGGTTTTGAAGATCCAAAGCAAGCCAACAAAGTCTGTAAGCTGCACAATTCATTAATGGATTGAAGCAAGCCTCTAGGAGTTGGAATCGACGTTTTGATGAAGTAGTCAAAGAGTTTGGCTTCATCAGAAACGAAGATGAGTCTTGTGTCTACAAGAAGGTTAGTGGAAGCTCTGTAGCTTTTCTGGTCTTGTATGTGGATGACATACTACTCATTGGAAACGACGTTCCCATGCTGCAATCTGTTAAAGATTGGTTAGGGAAGTGTTTCTCAATGAAGGATTTAGGGGAAGCAGCCTATATACTCGATATAAAGATCTATAGAGATAGATCTAAGAGACTGCTAGGAATAAGTCAGAGTACATATATTGACAAGGTGTTGAAGCGGTTCAACATGCAAGATTCCAAGAAGGGATTCTTGCTTATGTCACATGGAATCACTCTTTCGAAGAGTTGTTGTCCTTCCAATGAGATTGAGAAGGAACGCATGAGTAGAATTCCCTATGCCTCGGCCATAGGATCTATCATGTACGCCATGTTATGTACTAGACCAGATGTGTCATATGCCTTGAGTATGACAAGCAGATACCAATCCAATCCGGGTGAGAGTCACTGGATTGCAGTCAAGAACATCCTGAAGTACTTGAGAAGAACTAAGGATGTTGTCTTGATATTTGGCGGTGAGGAAGAGTTGCGTGTAAGGGGTTACAGTGATGCAAGCTTCCAAACCGACAGAGATGACTTTAGATCACACTCGAGATATGTGTTTTGCCTAAATGGAGCAGCGGTGAGCTGGAAGAGTTCCAAGCAAGAGTTGGTGGCTGATTCTACAACAGAGGCTGAGTACATTGCTGCAAATGGCGCAGCAAAGGAAGCTGTTTGGATCAGAAAATTTGTTTCTGAACTTGGTGTGGTTCCTAGCATTGCGGATCCAGTTGAGTTGTACTGTGACAACACTGGGGCGATCGCGCAATCAAAGGAACCCAGGTCGCATCAGAAATCCAAGAACGTGCTCAGGAAGTTCCATCTGATTCGAGATATTATTGATAGAGAAGACGTTCGGATATGCAAGATTCCTACAGATGAGAATCTGTCAGATCCACTTACTAAGTCTCTTGTGCAGTGGAAGCATGAAGGGCACACTAGGAGCATGGGCATACGAGATGCGTCAGATTGGCTCTAGTGCAAGTGGGAGACTGTTGGAATAGATGCTTAGAGGCAATCTAGTTTAGTATGAATTTATTTTGGCTAGAACATTCATTGTATTATTTATTAGATATTTAATATAATGAAGTCCTTAGATTTACAATTGTGTTGTTTATCTTAAATATCCCTAGTCCAGTATAAATGATTAATGGGACAATCATATATAGACTAGTATGGGGTTGGATTGATATGGAGATATCATGATCCAACACATGGGCGTGCATTAAGGGTAATGGTGCACCGGATTGACCCATCTCCGAGAAGGATACATACACGTTATGTTAAGTCACAAGTGCATCTCGTGGTGCAATGGTATTGTCATCCTTAGACTTGAATTCGCTAGATATTCTAGTTGTGGATTATTGTGATTTTGGTAGCGTTAAACGCTACACCGTAACTGGGTAGTTATAAAGGTGTGTACCGGATACAATAAGAAGCAAGCTTAGAGATCGTAGTGGACGTCGATAGAATTTTTCCCTCCCACATAACGGGGGCAAATAGCCTAGGCCACTCGAGGGATAGTGCTTATAGAATGTCTGGCCAGACTCAAATAAATCAATATGGGATATTTATGTTATTTGCACGAATAAGGCTATTCCCATGGATCGAGAAACTACGGATTGGATATACGTGTGTGACTTGTATGTCTCGTGTCCAATCCGGATATAGAGACAAAGGGATGAGACAATTACTTGTACAAGGTTTGTCGGATGACTATTCTATTAGTTGGCTAGAATGGATGTTTTGCTAGAAACCGCTCCATATTAGCAAATTGTTGTTACCAACTAGATAGAACCTATGGGGTCACACGCTATATAGAGTTGAAATAGATTTGGGCATTAATTAATATGATTAATTAATAAGAAGGATCACTTTGCAACACCTTGCAAACTTAGTAGGACTAATTTGCAAGGAAGGGACTAAACCGAATTCTAGTAGGACTAGAATGGGTCCTTTAGGTAGTTGGCAAGGATTTGTTGGAATATATAAAGGATGCTCCTTCCTTCCTTCCCACACTTATGAGCCTTTAGTTCATAACTTGAGTGGGAGAGAAAAAAAAAGGAGAGAGAGCAAGAAAGCAAGAGAGGCGCACGCCCCCCTTGCCGCCGGCCCAACAAGGAGTCCGCCCCCTCCTTGTTGCCTTATATTGTGTGATATTTTCTTCCTCTTCCTCCATTCCGGGCAAGCACAAAGGAGAAGGAAGATCTAGATCTCAACTCTAGGCGTGGATCAACTATATAGAACGTGACACAATTCACGTTACAAGTCATCACAGGAGAAACCCTAAGGTGTGTAACTTGATATTCTTCCCTTACCATCGTTATATACTTGGAGAGTATTGCATGGATTATATTTGTTTCTTGCTGCGTATCCATGATCAAAACCCTACGGTTACTAGTGCTTACTCTCTCCCTACACACACCTTACAACTCTCCGTGTTCTTATTCTCTACTTGAGGTGTACACTTGGGGATCTCTCGAGGATTTCCTTGTACACAACAGGGAACTAAATAAATATCAAGGATTTGGAAAATATTTGAAAGAGTTGAAACTGCTTAGAACCAACTGAAGCTTCAAAGATTTGAGAAGGAAATTTCTCCAAAGCTTTGGAGCAACCTGTTTTGTGCCTGACTAGTTTGCAGAATGAAAGAACAATGCAGTAAAGAAATTAACACAAGGATTTTTACAGAGTTCAGTCACAATTGGACATACTCTCAGACCGAGGGACTTGATCCGCCCAGGATTTAAACACACTTCTTATTAATCACCCTGATTTAGCCTAGATCTCAAGCCTAAGTGAGCTACCTTACACTTATACAGCTTGTGGTTCCCAACCTATCTAGTTCCAGCTACAACCTGATGAAACAATAAGAACCTCTTGTTGTTCACTTGAACAACTAACTTCTAAAGTTGGTGATGTTGAGTAAGACTTAATAATATTACAATGACAACACAAATAAAAAATACATAATACAGATAAGCAGTGAATTCTCATAAGTTTTCTTCAGAAACTGGATGATTTGATCTTGTTCAGCGGTTGAATCCTTGCTTGATTTGAAGAGTAGTATGTGTTTGTCTCCCACGTATGAATAACTCTTCGTCCTGCAGTGATAAGCCATCTTTATGTATGTCTCTGCATCTCTTTGAAATTCAAATTTCCTTTATAACAGACTGTTGTAACCACCTGAGAGATTTCATGAACAACCTTCCTGAAAATCCTCTCCGTTTAACAGCTTCTTTCAACAGCTATTTTTAAATAGCTTTTCAGATTTGTTTGGAGGGTTTGAACGACGAACAACCCTTCAAAAAACTCAATCACAAGATCACATAAAATCCAGATAATATAGCATTAAGAATGCTGACTGTTTGGCATACAGGTTTAGCCAGTAAACTGATTTAATAAACCCAGAATAATCTCCAAATTAATTTCCATATAAATAACCTGTGATAAATAATAATAACATGGTCAAGACGCATATTAAGTCAATAATCAATCACATAATCAGTTGTAACATCCTGCAATAAGAATCGGATAAGAAACAGAATGATTTTCAAACACTTAAGATAATCCTCCAAAGCTTTGGAGTTTAAGTTGTCCTTCAAAGCTTTGGCCTTGAATATGCTCTAATCCTTAATGCATTCATACTGAGAGATCTGTAAGTGTTAGAAACATAATAAACTAGCTTAATAATATTTGCAAGAGACATTTAAACATTATCAAATCCAATATCAAGCCTTCAATACAGAAACTGTTAGTTAAAAGTTAACACGTCCGTAGTAGGCAAGTGTATCTTCAAATATTTGGAGCTTTGAGACTTGTCTCTTTAGAAACTGTCTTTCAACACCTTCAATAGATAAACTCCCTTGAGTTCATCCAGAGGAATTGAATTATCAGTTCAGTTGATAAGAACCCTGGTCATACTAATAATAAAACAATACAAGTGTGGGTTGGGGTCTAAAATTCCCCGATGGTTCGATTGAGAAGAACCCTAGTTATACTTAAAATATTGTTGTAATACTCTGGTATTTTTGGGTGTATTTTTAGAAGTTTAATGAATACTTTGGTCATTATTTGGAATTATAAAATTATTTTTTTCTTTACTAAATAGTTTTTATATACATTACTATTATATTATTATTATTATTTTTATTTTTAACAATTTTTTTGGATTACCTTATTTAATAGTTAGTTACGTGTATAATAGTGGGTGAAGTGTTACGTGTCATTTAGCATTTATAATGTGACCAAAACATAACTTTTACATAATAGACCACCGCGCCATGTGACGCACCCGCCACACCGTAACCATCCTCGCTTCATCTCACTTCCTTTTTGAGCAGAGAATTTTTCTCTACGACTTTTCCGGCAAACCCTCATGGCAAAACAAATCTTCACTTCTCCTCTTCCAATTTTGGTCATGATTCGCGCCAATCAAGTCAAAGGCCTAATCCTTTTTATTAATTTCACCAATTTATCATTCCAAATCAAACCTGAGAATTCCTCTCCTCGAATGTCAATTTCAATCGGGTTTTCACCCAATCTCTCTCTCTCTCTCTCACTCTCTGTCTCTCGCTCTCTTTCCCCCCCCCCCCTCGCTCTTTCTCTCTCTGCGTTGTGTGTGCCGAGAAAACCCAACAGCCGCCGAGCCCCGAGTTCGACGAAGCCGAACCCAGGTCCGGTCGGTCATGTTCTGCCGCCCGATGCTGCCAGCCTCTGCCCCGTTCACCGTCGCCTCTCTCTCTTCCATCGTCTTCCCTGTCCGACGCACCCAGTAGCAACAGCGACAGTGCTTTCCAATTGCCGTCGCCGACTTCTCTTCATATCCTCCGTTCGGTAAATCCACACCCCTTGTTGTTTTGTATTGCATTTCGAAAATCCGCCAAAATGTTCCACTCTTGCATCTAGAGCTTAGTAGGATTTGATTTGGATCTTTTGTGGGTTTGGGTTTTACAGTGGGTTTGGTTGAATGGTGATGTGACAGTGTGTTTCATTTGAAGAAGAAAGTGTTATGAAAGATGTTGTGAGGTGGGGGGTAGTTTTTGTATGCTATGAGTCTGCTGGGGGTTATTCTGCATGTTATGAAAATTATGGGGTGTCTTTTGCATGATCTGAATCTGAAAGGGTTGTTTGTATGTAAACAAAGTTGTGGGTATGTTATTGCATTTTTAACATTATGTTTTATCTTATATATTAACTAAATGTAGTTTAAGTTGTACAATACATTGATGTAAGCTAGTATTTTCTTATATACACATACACTATTAGATATGACTAGCAATCTTTTTCTGAAAATAAAATATATCCTTAAAATTATTAAGAATGGGTGTTTGTGAAGAATGTTAGTATAATATTTATATTATATTTTCTTAAACAACTACTTAGCCTTTAGGGAAAAAACACTAACCACCCCTGGGTTTAGGGAAAAAACCACAGACCACCCCTGGGTTTTGGATAAAGACACTCCGCACCCTTGTAACTGACGGACGCTAACAGTTGTATGAAAAATACAATCCTACCCTTAGTTTTGGAACAAAATTACACACACACACACACATATATATATATATATATATATATATATATATATATATATATATATATATATATATATATATATAGTCACAATTCTCACCTCCTCATTCTAACCCTATCCCTCGCTCTCTCTTCCCTCATTCTCTCACACCAGATAACTGGAACAAAATCACAGCCGCCCACCTTCACTCTCATCTTCATCTCCATTAATCACTCTCGCACTCCACCTTCTTCAGCAACCACAGATCCACCAATGGGGGCCGAAGAAATCACCAACACCAGCAACAACAAAAACCAGATCGCCAACCATGCCTCCTCCAGGACTTCATCTCCACCGGCGACGCCTCCTTTCTCGGCACCTACTCAACCCTAGATCGCCTCCCTCTCGTCTGCGGCCCTTACAACGTCCCCTTCCTCCTCAAGGCCGAACCGTTAGATGAGTCCTCCGGCGGGAATGAGCTCTGTTGATTGAGGAATCGTCGGACTTGGGCGGATCTGCTCCGATTGGAGTTCTCTTGGAGGAATTGGGGTGACGAACAGAGGTGGTCGGCGGTGGTGATATCAGAATCTGAGTTTGGTGCTAGGACCGGTTGTTTCGATTGCAGGGATGGAGTGTTGGTCATGTGTAGATGTAGGCGGCATTAGGATTTCAATTGCTACAAGCTAGAAAGGGATAGAAAAAGACCACAGAGGTTTGGTGATGATGGAGCTATGGATCTAGTAGATGGATTATGGTGGACTACCCCCAATTTCGGATCTGGGCTTTACTGCAACACCTTCATTTCATCTACTCTCTTTCCAGGTGGGTGATTTCTCTTTCAATAGAGAAAACATAAGTAGGGTCTCTCGATCTTTTCCAAATCTGACAGACATCTTCCTCTCAAAAGTCTCAGCCTAGCTTCAATTTCATTGGAACTTCATATTATGAATAGTTAATTCTTGTAGGAATTTGTTGGTTGGCAAAGATTGGTCTTCATTGTTGTCCAACTCCATCAAGAATTTTTAGCTAGTGGGTCTAATTTTTTGTTGTTCTTGTTATTATGGGTGGTGCTTACCTCTGGATGTTTTTCCGCAACGTTTGTTTGACTTGATTGAAAATCATAATTTCAATGAAGGACTCATACAGTGTCAAAGACTTGTCTAAAGTTGAACCCAAGCTTTTTTGAGTTTTTTTACGAACACTAATAATATCAACACAAAAACTTGTCTGAATTCCGTTGTGTTTTGTGTTTGATTTTTTTGTTTGGATCTGATAAATCAGATGTGTTCTTGGTGTTCTTGAACCATGATGAACACTAAGAACACTAAGAACAAGAGAAGAAAAAAAATGACACAGGGGTAATATTGTTCAAAAAAATTGAATCACCCACTTTTTTAACGAAACATAACAGACGGGTGCTAAGTGTCCACGGAATATTCTGTTATATGGGTGCGGAGTGTCTTTATCCAAAACCCAGGGGTGGTCTGTGGGTTTTTCCCTAAATCCAGGGGTGGTAAGTGTCTTTTACCCTTACAAGAATAGTTGGGTTTTAGCTTTTAATGAAAGTTCACATTTTTAATAACGTAATCGTTAATTTTAAAATAGCTATCTTTTATTTATATAAATGTACCTTCGTAAATCAAGTAATTATTCTCCGATATTAAATAAAGTTTTTTGTACCTCAATTCTTACTTTTATATTTATAAACCACAATTTTCTTATTAAATGTATATTCTGAACGTGCAACTTATAGCTAGTAAAATATAATTGGTTGATAGAGTATGGGGGTTGCACTTGCATTCATATAGGGCATTTTAAATTGTAATTTGTTGTGTGGTGTACATGTGTTAATATAGGGCTATTCGATTATTGTAGATTCGGAATTCGTAGGAGGTGAATTCGTTGAGGACCCCTACTACTAGTTTATGTGCTTGCTTGTGTGTGAAACTCTCTCCATTTCCAAGTAATTTATATGCTCAACACCTTTAACAATCAAAATGTGTTGTTTTGTGTGAGTTATCTCAAACAGCAATCCAATTTCGTTTTACACTACTTGGAGTTTTCTAGCGATTTATTATGAAAGCATGTGGTTTATTACTCTCGTGAAACAATAAAGAACAAATGTACGATAATGGAATTAGGACGATGTACAGAGGATGTGCGTGAAGGATACGGCCGGAGACACACGTGCGTTGATTCTCCTTAGGGTTCATACCCAATTATTAATAGTGGAAACTATGAGTACTACCTGTGCATGTATATGTCACTATTGTATAGGGTGTCGACACTTAAGGTCTCATTAGTATGGTTTGGGCGGGATAGCGAAGGGCTATCTACTAACGTCCTGGGAGAATTGGTATATTCCAAGTAGCACCCCTATTATTATGATTTATTGCATCGTGACATCTCTATCCACATCGTACCTGTTAGGGCTCGTAGGCTACGCCCCAACCAAGGAAATACTTAAAATCTTGGATACTGTGGTTATCTATCTTTGTTACTTTCAGCCAAAACTATTTTTTTTTTCATGTTGTGTTTATATACTTAGTTTTTACTGATAAAATATTTTTATGTGTCGGCTTTTACTATTTTAAAACCGCATGTCAAGAATAAGCTAGCGGGGTGGAAACGCGCCCACAAGTGAAAGTTTAGGATCATGGCTAGCAACACTTCCTTTTTTAGTAATTTCATTAATTTTAGACAATGTTTCATCATTACGTTAAATAATGTAAGGATGGTTTCTCCTTTACTTTTGTAATAAATTCTTTTGGATATCGTTAAGCTGTACTGGCAAGGAACCGTAAGTTTCAGGGTTGTTTCAAATGTGACCATTACTGATGACTCTACCACTGACAAGGCTAAGTGATTCAGAAGCAAGAGGAGAAAAAGAAAGTTTAAGAAAGATTCTCAGCTACCCCTCAGAGTTCATTGCATGAAGATAGAAGATTCGATTGTGTAAATTCTCCCCTCATAGTTCAACTAACAAAATGTAATTCTTCTCTCATAAGTCCCTTAATAGAAACAGGAACATGAGTGGTGATGAGACTCTCACAACTATGAAGTTGTTGTGACCCTAGCCCTCTATTTATAGAATATGAATACTTATTCTCAAATTAAGAGAATTCTGGAGAAACACTACAATAAATATGAATATTTAGAAATTATATAGAAGACAAACTCTAATTAAAGAATGATAATCATTAATTAAAAATAATTGTACTTATAATAGAATATTATTTCTAAAAAGACTAAATTCATAATTAATATAAAAATCATGATAAAAGTTTTTCTATAAAAGATAAAACTTAATAATCAAGAAAAAGATTAATTGAATAATTAATATAAATTTACCATAAATTATTCTTTATTAATTAATATATTCGTTAATTAATATTATCTCCATATTCTAAAAATATTATTCAACAAAAAAGTGATGGATAGATAATGATTATCAATGAATAAAAAATCAAATTTCCCATTAATAAAAGATCTCCAATTATAAATCATAATATATAGTTGTAATGAAAATTATATTAGACTCAAACTCGTATTACTATATAAGAAGATATATATATATATATATATATATATATATATATATACTAAAACTCTTCTAATTTACTTTAATTAGAACACTGATTTAAGTATAGAAGGTTTTTTTTTAAGAATATCTCTTTATAAAACATGTGATTCATTCACTATTATAATCATAATGAAAGAAGTATTTTAATTCCCGATTAAACTTTCTCATTTGGAAGAACAAGTTTAGAAAACTTTAAGAAATCTGGAAAAGAGAATTCTACATTGACTAAACTTCCAAAAAAAAGAGAGGAAGTCCAAGGAGGTGACGAGACAAGCCGTAGTCATCCCACACACTGGTCGGACGCCCCTAAGGTTGTGCGTGGCTGTGTGGGCTTGCTAGAGTGGCCGGCCCACTCATTGTTACTGCTTTTCTTTGTTATTCTGTTAGTTTAGTCCCTAGACATTGGACAAATACTGCAGGAATGATCCTAAACCTAATACGAGCCTTAACACTAGAAAAATTGCATGAATACCTTTAGAAGAAAGAATAATCTTCAACTTGCTTCACTGAATTCAAGGCGCTTGAATTACCTGCAAGAACAGGGTTACCATCACATAAATATCTAAATAAGAACAATTGATTTATTTATATGACTCATATACATCAAACTTCATGATGTGAAATATGTGACCAATAATTGACAATTAGATTATCATAAATTGATACTTCATGTTTTATTTTCTCCAGGACCAACATACGAAGGTGTTGATTGAGACTGATAGCAATGAAGAAATCAAATGCATCCAATAAATTGCTCTCCAAATATTCCTCAACAGTTATTTTTGGAGAACATTAACATTCTGCTCAGAGGCTTCCTACTCCAACTCCTACATCCCTAAGGGGAGCAATACACTAACAGATGGGCTTGCAAAATAAGGAAGAAGGCATAGGGAGACTCGGTCATAGAAATTCATCCCTTGTTGATGTTGTTTAGCTGGTCATTCATGATACGTTGAAGTGGAGTAGTGGACATTAAGGGTGTTTGGGCTGTCCCAAACCGCTTTACATCTAACTAGTTAGAATTTAGTATCCATTCATGCTACTTGGTTAGTCACATAACTAAACTTGATTTATCATTATTTTAGGGTTGACAAAACCGGTTAGACTCAAACGTTATGATTCGAATTTTATATACAAAAAAATATTTATGTTAAAGTACACAGTCCACAAACTAAATTCTATGAACCCACATAATTGTCTTAATTGATTTTTCTCAAACTTGTTTTTCCTGACAAACTATCTTAGATTCAACTTCAAAACTTATTCTTACATACATTTAAATTTATAAAATTAAATTCATACTTTCTCTATTCTTTATACATTTAATTACACGTTCTACCTGGTCGTAATCGAGTCGAGTTAATAAAATTAGAGTTGGTTTGGGTTTCGAAAACACTTGGGTGGTTTGGGTAGATCATCATACCTGTTGTGTCAGGACAAACTTTTCGATAAAATTCACCAAACTAATCCACGCTAATCCACGCTCACCCTATTTGGTTGGTTTTGTTCTTCTTTGTTGTGCAATATTTCTGACGGGTAAAAAGAGAGAAAGAGAAAAGCATAATTTAATTGGCTACTACGAAAGGACAGCCCAGTAGGAAATCAAATACGCAATGTAGTTTGCTTTATTCTTTTCACGGCATAATTCAGATATGAAAAAGAGAAGAATGCAAAATTATGCCGTGAAAAGAAGGAAGCAAACTTAGAAACTAAAACGTCTCTTTCAATTTCAATTTTCAATTTTCGATCTTAAAACTTTCTCTCTAAAATATTCAATTTGCTCTCCCTGTTCCTCGTCGTAGCCCCCTTTTTTTTTTTTGAACCTGTTTCATTAAAGAAGGAACTCAACCAGAGGGAGTACAATCTGCAGCTAGTAACCTAACCAGGTCATTTGAAGGGAAGAGTTGCCAATTCCAATCCAGACCTTTAACAACACCAATTCTAACTAGCCAATCAACTACTAGGGCCGACTCTAATATGTTTGGTGCCCTAAGCGAACAACTAACTTCATGCCCTTTATATAAATAAATATAAACAGTACAAAATTTAGATACTACCTCAAAATTTTTATCTACCTCCACATTGTCTTTATGAACCTCCGCATTGTTTTTACAAAGAAGGGAAGCACAATTGATAGCCGAAAATTGTCTATCACAACCAAATTACAAAAAAGGGAGGTTCTGATCTCCATACAAGGTTGCGAGCCACGTCACCCGTAACACAATTGTGAGCTAAAGAAATCGGCACTTCTATTAACAAAATACAAAATCGGACATCAAACGATTCAGTGAACTGCATATAATCTTTTATGATGGTCAACACAAATGAGAAAAAGAAACCTACTATTCGTTGTGAACATGAGTTTAGAAGAATTAATGATGACAACTTATCTTTGCCATATCTTCAACTTCACGAGTTAAAACGATCGAATATCAAGAGTTGTAGTTAATAGATAAGAGGTAATACATATGAGATATTTTAGAATAGAGCCGTGCTAGAGGGACAAAAAATCAAACAGAAATTTGAATAGAAAGTGATGTGGCATATGCCGCATCAGAAGATATTCAAAATTCACCCTGATTTTTAATGTTTCTAATTTCTTCAAAATCTTCATAATGATATTTATTTATGATATGTTTCCATCCACGTCATTTTATGTTCAACTTTATGTACAATTTTTTATTCATCTAGACTTTTCCATTAGAATAAGTTTTGGATGAAAAGTAAAAAGAAGAGTAATCAAACGGTTAGGAGAGATTTTAGGAGAAACTCCCTGAAAAAGAATAAAAAATAAGAAAACACAGACCATTTATAAGATTGCAGGAGACAATTTTGGAGATAGATGAAGATCACAATCTTAAGTTAACGATAATATTTAAAAAATTTGGGGAATAAAGAGGATTGATTGATAATTGAAAGGTAATTCATTAATTACATCAACATTATTAATAATATCATATGTAAGGGATTATTATATATTCCTGTTTTTCCGATAATCTGGTGCCTCTTAAAATTTTGGGGCCCTAAGCAGCTCTTCAATGGCTTACCGTTGGAGCCGGCCTTGTCAACTACTTTGTTAGCTTTTCTGCTAATCCATCTAATATGCAAGCTAGCTAAGTTTTTATAGTAGACAATGTCTTTTAGGTTGAGAGTATCTTCCAAGGACACTTGCTAGGGGAGCCAAATGGTCCGCCAGACCATGTATCAGGATTTCGAAGTACTCATCTTACAGCTTGTCATCATGGGCCCCATTAACGTGTCTATGCAGTATGAGGCCTCATTTTACAGGCTTCATCTTTTGGGTTGACAGTATGGACATTATAAATGTCTTGGGCCGCTCTGGACGTTCTCTTATTTTACTTCAGGCCTCTATTTTATACCAAAAGTTCGATTGGCTGGTTTTGATAAACCAGCATGTTTGGTTGCAGTTTGGGGACATACTACCCAACAGTCTTATGGCCAGTTTAGGAAATATTGTGATGGTGCTACTGCATTATGTGTGAATCACTATATGGAATTACAGTGAATTTTATATAAAATATTGTTTGGTGAATATTACGTAAAAATTATAGGAAAATAATGACATCGTATAGTAATTTTGTTGATGCAACTTGGAGTGACGATGAAAGCTCTATATGGCTCGAGTCATAATGACGGTTGTTCAGCTCTCTACCTCTTTACCATAGACTGCACATGAGAATCGTATTTACCTAAGCCTCCTTAAACCCCTTGTATGGATTGTGTTGATTATGTTGAAACAATCAAAGACTGGGTGTTAGTCACTGAACGATTGAAAGAAGACTCCTCCTGCTCAAAGAGCATTTCTCACAGTAATGAGGAATACTGTGAGAAGCTCAAAGAAAAAGATGAGGAATCCCAAGCTATTATTAAAGGTATTTATGAAACTATTTATATAGACCGGGAGCGAACAACTGGCTTGCTGAAGACACATCGTTGTTACAAAAGCGGTTCAGGAACGCAAATTCAGAAAAATGATCTCATCAGAACTATTGAACATTCTTGCGAGATCTTGAACTCTCAAGAATATCTAAAAATAAATAAATAAAGAGTGATGATTAAGTTGCAAAAAAAAAAAAAAAATCTAACTAGTTGCATTGAAGATGTTCTAATGACTAATAGTACCGAAATTCACAAGACATTCCAGATATTACTTATTTTTATTTTTTTTTGAGAAAAGATATTACTTATCTAAAAGACTGAAAAATTGCAAATAATTAATCAAATTTAACTCAATATATAAAATTACCAATTTCATTTCACATAAAACTAAATATACATTTGCCTGACACATACCAGTAGCCCCTAAAAACAAAGGGCTACATACCTCCAACCTCCAGAGAAAACAAACAACCACCAGTTACCACTACTACTAGTAAAATTACTCCTTAGTCCTTACTACAACCAGCGGATGGTAAAAGTCCATCTCTGCCCTTCTCCTGCCTTACAACAGAAGGAAAATCAAACAACCAAACAACTTCAAAAGGCCTCAGCATAGAGGGGTCCCTAAAATTAGGTCACCCTACAACTACACACAATTACACTAAATAGGAGTAACAAGCAAGGGACCACTTAAAATAAGCCCCTTCCTCCTACCAATTAACACTCTACTAAAAACACTTTATATAGGACTCACTGACACGGTAGGGGTAAAATTGTCATTTGACTCAACGGAACTGCGCCCCGGAGAAGGTTTGCCCAAAGGACCAGCCAGAGGGGGCAACATTGTTGGAGATAACGGTGCGGCCATCGCCGGTGGTGACCTTGAAAGAGAGGGACTGCCCGTTGAGGTAGCTGTTGCTCTGCCAATTTTGCCCCCAGTTCCTTGACATGGGTTGCCAACCAGTCCTTGAACCTTTGATGGACACTGAGTGGACATCACCGGCACCAGCCACGTTAGTTATGAGGACCAGGTTGAAGTAGGAGTGGCCATTAATGGTGAACCTAATTCCACCCTTTCTCCTGCAGGGTACCCTACAAAAAAACCAACCAGCCAGAGAAACAGTAAATAAACAACCAAATAAGTAGTAGAACACTGGTGTGTGAATCACATATTGCCCAAAATACCCCTTTCTCAAGGCCTTGTTTGGTTGTCCCATTAGGATAAACTTAAATCACTTTCTTACAGACTAAATATTGTTAATTTTCAGCTTTTCATGACCATTCCAACCCAAGATCTAAATAATAAACATCTGAATTTTGGTTCCTCCAAGATCAAGTCATCTTAGATGAGAAACAGTCAACAAGTCTAACTAGGATTGAGAAACCAGAAAAATCAGAGAAATCTGCTTGTCCCCCTTATTCTCTATTTCTAACAGCCAAACGGAGAGCATGAAAATTAAGCTAAAATTTAAATCGAGTTAGTATTGACAAAAATTACAAAAAAAAAAAAAAAAAAAAAAAATCTTAACATGAAATTCAAAATCATTAGTGTAATAATCAAATGTCAGCAAAATTATTATCATTACTTTTATTTTGAGGAAAAAAAAAAAGCTAAATTTTTCATTTGAAGGAGAACAATAAAGTCCACCTCTCAACTATTTTCAGTTAATACCAAACATGCCCTTACCAAAAACACAAATACTACTATTGAGACGTCAACAAGATTAAGATAAGACCTACTACTACAAAACAAAACAAAAAATGAATTAAATTAAGCAATTATACCTTCTGTAGGCAACAGGGACAATCCCAGCTCTGTACTGAGCAATGTGTTGAAACACAGGCTGAGAGAGGTCAAAGTGCTGGTTTGGAGGGTTACACCATCCTCCATTGCTGTTTGGCGGGCAGAAATTAGTCGCCGTCACCAGAATAGTCCCCGGCAGGCACCATTTCCGTTCACCGGTGCACCGGATCTGGTAACAAGATCCGCAGCTCAACCCACTGTTGAACAACGCCGTGCTCAGCGCCGCCGTGTTTGTGCCGTACCCCTGGCTGTACAAGTTCCCATACCCACATGCCCCACCTGAAAAAAAAACACCAAACAAACCCACAAATTAAATCAAACTCATAACGGAAATCGAATTGAGTTTTCAAATATGAGAGTGGGAATTGGAGGGTACCCATTGTGCCGGAGGCGTCGCTGCCTCCGTAGAAGGTGGCGTGAGCATTGTTCCAGCCACCGGCGGCGAAGCCATCGGCGAATCGGAGAATTGCGAGAAAAGTTACCAAGAGGAGCCCAGTGAGAGCCATTTTGTGAAGAGGGAAAGGGAGAGATAAGTTGAGTTTGAGAGTGGGAGTGGGGATTTAGGTGAGGAAGTTGGGGGAATAAATAGAAGATTTGGGGAGACTTTGAAGAAGGTGTGGAGGGCCTTTTTGACCATTTGCAACTTTCAACTGTTTGTAGAGATAATTATTCAATGTTTTTGTATTCGCAAACATGATACTCCAAAAGTACAATAATCACAAACTGGTGTTGAGTACTACTATCTGTTCGAAAAACAGTAAATAATTACAGACGGAGAGGCTATGCCAGAAAATCAGTTAAAATTTGGAATGCAAGGGTAAATGAGTAGCTTTTTTAATGAAATTATGTGGGTTTTAATAAACTATGAGGATTTCATACAGTGACTTTTAGACACTCTATAACTAGAGGTAGCATCCATTTAAGAACTACCACTTTGTCCCAACTCTTTTTTTTCAATTTGACTTTTGTCATTATTCACTGGGTCACTTTGACCTGGTGATTTGAATAGCAAACCGATGTAATTTTTTGATAATTTCTGCATGGTGTTGTAGAGTAAAAGGTGCTCTATAATATGGTGAAAAAATTATCAAAAAATCGTATCATTTTACTATCAAAATCACCCGGTCAAATTGACCCAGATACGAGTCAAAAAAGTCAAATGAGAAGAAAGAGCTGGGACGGACCGATATGTGGTTGTCCGGTGGAGCAACTTGTAGATTCTCATAAAGCAATGAGTTAGCATTCTGACACATAAGTGCATCGTGAGCACCAAATAATTCCTTGGGGAAATCTCTCAAAATCTAAGTGGGTCCGGTGGAATTCGTAAGCGGTTAAAAACTTCCACATGCACATGCAACTGAAAAATCAAACTATTTGCCGCGAATACCCTCTTTGTCATTTGTATGGATGAGTGGGTAAGCTGGAGAAGGACAGTAACCATAGCTCAACTAGCTAATGATATACATAACTCTACTAGCTAATGATATACAGTTATAATTTATTTTTTGAATTATTCATAGGAGGTTCTAGTTCATGTTAGATCATTTTTCGGATTCAAACTCGACTATAATGATGTAACTTTTAATAAAAAAAATAGGAGTGTCATAACTCGTGAAATCGATGCACTAGTTCTAAGTGTTTTTTCCCATTTCATAAATCAGGATTAAGAATATTCGTTCTTGCTTATATTCATCTACAAAAAAGTTACCCACAAAGCTCGAATTTTAGTATTTCACTATGCAATGACATCAAGTTTGTCGACTTATTACAACCAATCACTATTGAACCGCCTCATAATGTAGATTTTAGAATACTCACACTATTACATGTACGAACAATGTGGTTGTACAATGTGGTTGTTTGGATGAACTGAATTAAGTGAGCATGTGTGCTTAAAAGGTCATTTAATTTCGGCTAGCTATTTGGATTAAATAAATTATTGTGTAGATTTGTCAAATTCCGAAACGTATTTCTCATTAATAAGCTTCAAAGTGAATAAATTCATTAAAAAAATATTAAATTCATAATCTTTAAAGTGATATACAAGATTCTGGATCTTTTTCTTGTATATAAAATGAATACAGAGCCGTATTTTAAGAACCCAAAGCTTCATATTTGTTATAAAGAGATTGTCACGTCAATTATGTAGCAATGCATGCAAAATTACACAAACAATCAAGAATCCGGAGCCCTATTTTAAAATATAGGACTCCAGATAATTGTAAATTTGTGAGATTGTTTACTTTGAACTTTCAAAGTTTTGGCCATCCACTCTCTCATCCAAACAGTCCCGGTAATTCTCCAAAAAAAAAAAAAAAAAAATGGTCCCGGTAATCCTGGTTATCAGAGTTTCCTAATGAAAATTCCACAAAGAATATTCCATATATAAAATATGAAACTTTTAGTTTAGGTCATCACTCTCCACGTTTGTTAATGTATTCCAAGTGTGTCTTTGCCTGTGCTGTGTAACCTAAGTTCCTTTGGGCCGCGCCATTAAAGTGCGATGGGTAGAAATCAATTCTGCCGTATCTTTTCTGGTAATCGAATTTAATAGAAAGAGTGGTCATTGTTGGGGAGTTCTATGTACATATCTTCTCTTTTCCCTGATGAAGAAAAACAACCATTTTCATTGAATGCTCTAATGCTGTTTTTATTGCAGCACCAAGACATCTAACCATACAACAGAGCTGAAACAGGGCACAAGCATACGGTTCTTATAGCTTGTACTATTGCCTTTCTCATCTAACTCAGTAGTTATTCGTGTTGCATTTATTTTTTTCTTTTTGACCAGAAACATGTCCAGAGTCTGGTATACATTTGATACCAGCAACAACCGCACAAGTTATTAGTCATGAGCGATTATTCTAGAGTGTTCTACAGGTTTTAAACACGCATCATTTGATACCAGCAACAACCCCACAGCTAAACCTAGTGTCCTAAAGGTTTACCCATAGTCCCAGATTTCCTCTTATAAATTCCCTTATTTATTTGATTTATCATTCTATTTGTGCAAGAATTCTCAAAAGAAATTTGGGATTGTTGAAAAAAACTAAAAAATTTAGCTAAGAAATGTGTTATTAATCTTATCGTTTCTTGTGAAGAAAACAAACTACTACTCTTACGACATGTTTGATGCAAAAAAGAAAAAAGTATGTAATAATAAAAGAGGTAATAGGGGTAATAATTGGTATTTGGTATACCGACAATTTCAATGGGATTTAATTCTCCCTTATTAATTATACCCCTTAATTGACTAAAAGCTTTCTCAAAAAAAAATTAATTGACTAAAAGTTAATCCCGCAATGTATGCGGGATTGAATATTAAAGACTTAATATTATTATTTATAATGGTGCAAACAAACATATTACATATAATCCTTCATGTATTCCCTTAATATCCACTATAGGTTAGGTAATTACACATTAGTCGTATAATTTTTCCAATAACTCCATTTCCATCCTCAACTATCTCTAACATTTTTCATTTCCTATCCCATATGAAGATTGTTTCACTTACATTTATATATGGGTAAAAGACAGTGACCACCCCTGATAATTAGATTAAATACAACCCGCTACCTTGACTTTGAACAAAGACACGCCACACCTTTTTTTGGATGGAGGCTAACGGTTGACTAACATCACTGGCAAAGAGACCATTTTATCCCTGAAATGTTATAAAATTACCACCTATATATTTTCATTATCTCTCCTTACCGTCATTGCTAACCTGATCCCTCTCACTCTTCCCCTTTTTCTCTCTTCCGGTGAACACAACCACCAAACCACCTACCCACGCCTCCCTCACCTTCCCTCCCACCTTTCCTCTCCATCTCACGCACTGCAGCCACCACCAACGCGTCATGTCCCTATAAATTGAACCTCCAGTGCCGCTACCAGCGGATCGATTCTGATCCAGAGCAAGCTGCCTTCCAACGGTTATCGTCGCTGCTCTACCGCAGTCACAAAACCAACACCGTGATATTTCCGGTGGGCGCTGGAATTGCAGACCCATCGGTCTAAATTAGAGGTCCTGGTCACCGTAGTCATCATCACTGGCGAGCACAAGGAACCACCAGCCCCTCGTCGTTGCCACCTCTTCGACCAGACGCCAGACCACCAGATCCACGACCACGAACCATACAACCGGCTAGGTCTGAATTGGAGGGCAAAGAAGCGACCCATAAACCGTTAAATCGAGCCCTTCACCTTTGTAAGTAGGAAAGAAAGAGGGAGCCGATGAGCGATGAACACTTCCTTATATGTAAGTTCATTGTTTGTTTCAAATCCTTGAACCTGCACAGCAGTTCATAGCATGAACTCACGAGGAGTTCTTCCTCCTAATCAATATCTAATCTCTTGTACTTGATTATGATGTATTAGATGATGAAATACAAACAAATTATGTGTTATATCATGCCTTAATATCATTGCATGCCTAAGTGTTTGCAGAGATTTTAGCTAACTATCTACTGCAGAAAGTTTCCTTAATTAAAGGTTTGAAGAGAAGGAAATCCAAGTCTGTAATTGGTCCTACTGATATGGAAACTTGTCTGAACTTGCCTTAAGCCTGCAGATGAAAGATCAGATCAAAATTAAAGAGGTAATAAAGCAGCTAGCCGCTGGAGCAAGCTGTTGAGAGTCAAAGATCTTCACATGATTTTTAGGGATTTCCGTTTGAAGCTTCCTTTATATTCTACAATTCAAATTGACAGAAGAGAGAAGTGATTGTGAGAGATTCAGAAGCACATAGCATTTCACAGGCATTGAAACACTCTCACGGATTGACAAGCATCATTGAATGAGATCAAACAACCACTCAATCCATTCAAGTTTCCAGAAGAACGCTTCAAGCTTACTGCTTCACTGTGTTCATAGTGTTCTTCTTTATGATATTTTATTTTTATATCATTTTCTATATTACTTATTCATATTTGTCGTGAGTAGTTCAAGAGGAACAACAAAGAATTCTTATTGTACCAGTTAGCTAGAGCAGGTACTAGATACGTTAGGAAGAACCACAAGCTGAAACAAAGAAAGGCAATTCTCTGGGCTTGATATCTGGGCTCAGCTTTTGATAAATAAGAAGTTTGTTGAAATCCTAGAGGGATCAGATCCCTTAGGCGGAGAGTAGGTCACTTCGAACGAACTTCATAGGAAATCACTGTGTTCATCATCTTGCATTTCAGTTCTGCACTTGTCGTAATATCTGCTTCAAAACAGGTTTTTTGTTCAAAGCTTTTAAAGGATTTTCAAAGCCTTGAAAACTATCAGTAAACTTCAAACTGTCTGTTTTCATTTCAAAGCCTTGAATCTGAGTTCAAAGCTTTGAAATACTTCAAGTTCTTCTTATTTTGTTTAAAATCCACTACTTTGGCAAAAGTTGTCATACTCTAATTGACCCCCCTTAGAGTTAGGGATGGCAATATGGTCCAATTCGATCTGAGATCCGAGCGATCCGAGGCGAATGGATCAGATCCGAATTCAATTGAAAATGGATCGAATTTGGATCCGAAAAGCCAAACCCGAACGGATTTGGATCTGAGGGCAGATCCACCGGGTTCCGACCCGATCCGATCCGACGTATATGTGTGCTTTACAAATATACATCTATTACCTTTCCCCTTACACTTACAAGAAGAATACTATAGTAACTCCAACCTACAAAACTATTTCTTTTTTTTTTACGCTTCATAACTTACGAACATTCCTTAACGTATATAATTTGTTATATCACTTATTTATCTTTCTCGTGAGTTGTTCAAGAGGAACAACAGAAGGAGATCAAACAACCACTCAATCCATTCCAATTTCCAGAAGAACACTTCAAGCTTACTGCTTCACTGTGTTCATAGTGTTCTTCTTTCTGAGATTTTATTTGTATATAATTTTCTATATCACTTATTTATCTTTCTCGTGAGTTGTTCAAGAGGAAAAACAGAGAATTCTTATTGTATCAGTTAGCTAGAGCAGGTACAAGATAGGTTAGGAAGAACCATAAGCTGAAACAGAGTAAGGCAATTCTCTGAGCTTGATATCTAGACTTAGCTTTTGATAAAAAGAAGTTTGTTGAAATCCTAGAAGGATCAGATCCTTCAGGCGGAGAGTAGGTCACTTAAGACCTAACTTCGTAACAAATTAATGTGTTCATCATCTTGCATTTCAGTTCTGCACTTGTCTCTATATCAACTTCAAAACAAGTTTCTGTTCAAAGCTTTGAAAGGCTTTTCAAAGCCTTGAAAACTATCAGTAAACTTCAATCTTTTTGTTTGCATTTCAAAGACTTAATCTGAGTTCAAAGATTTGAAATACTTCAAGTTTTTATCATTTTGTTTAAAATCCACTACTTTGGCAAAAGTTACCATAATCTATTCAATCCCGTCCTTTTAGAGTATTTGATCCTGCATTTGTTACCTGCATTACAATATTCAATTGGTATCAGAGATTGTATCACTTTATAGATCTAACAATCTTGTGATCATGAGTAATGTAGGTAAAGGTGGTTTCTCACAGGGAAGAGCTGCTAACAGACCTCCTTTGTTTTGTGGATAAAATTTTATACACTGTAAGGCCTTGATAAAAATGTTCATCACTTATTAAGACATTGGTCTATCATCCAGAATGGACCTCACATCTTCTATACAGAAAAGGATGGGATTAGAACTCCCAAATCTGAAAACTTTCTTTCTACTTCTGAATTAGAACAAACTAGCCTTGAACCCGTGCGATGCACGGAAACATGACTTTTGTAGAGGCAAGGTCATCAATGTACTATTTGATGTTTAAGACTTAAGAGAGATGAATGTAGTACTCCCAACGAAAACGGATAGAACAATTACACAATCCTTATCTATATGTATTATATATTTTCCAATTTTGAAAAAAAAAATATCAAGATATATTTTGACTAAAATGTATTTCAGATTCTTAAACAAACTTAACTAATATGAGGGTCACCAATTTTGTTACTTTTACATAGGTCCAATGTTAGCATTTATTAGTTACTATCTTGATTTTTATCTTAATTAATCTATCATTTTCTTTTTCTCATCCAAAAATGTATAAGTTAAGGTATTTATATGTTATGTGAATTCCAAAAGTTAGAGAGTAATTCTCTCATTAAATAAGACATGATAGACCTTGTTTCAAATAATTTTTGAACTTGCAAAGTTTTTCATATCACTCATTTTATTTTGCACACACGATTTCCACTCATTGCTCATTTACTTTTAGAAACACAAAACTCTAAAATAAAGTTTTATGAACTCATTATTTATACTAAAGTAAATTAGAAGGACCTGTTAATATATGTGAATATCAATAAGTGATTGGTGACATAAAGAAGGTACATCAACATGTAAATGGGTTCAATAAAAATGACGAATTAATTCTATCCCGTACAATCAGTTTAACTGAGAAGTTAATGAAAATGATTGAACATAAAAAACCTAATAAACCCAGAGATGGGATTTCAACTCCACACATTTCTTTGAAAATGCAGTTCAGTTTTCCTAAAGCATGGCCCTACCAAGCTGTGCCGCACTATCAATATTTCATAAGCTTGCCAGAACCTGCACTTGCCGGAACACAGCAATGTAAAGATCCAGACTTTTTGCACCTTTACCTCTAGTCGTCTTTTCAGCAAATGATATACCGAAAGCCAAACAACAAACTTGAGGCACAATACAGAGTGCATTAGACATAAGATAGAATCAAAAGAAAGTATCAAAGTAGCGAAATGAAACAAACATTTTGCAAACATCGAAGATAAAGACTGAAAAGAATTCCCAATGAGTTGCTTAACACATCAAAGACCATCCTACCAAGATAGACAATTAAGAGAAAGAGGAAAGCTAAAAATTCGATTTCATATTCTTTGTCATACATATTAAAAGATACTCAAAGACAAATGGTAACAGAAACACAATCGATCGAGAACCGGCTTTTCGCTCAGAGTAGGATCGATTACATGGTTGGTTCGCCTAATCGGGACTCGTATATGGAAGGGGTCATTGATATGACCTGGGTATGTGTGAGTCAATGTTGCTAGAGACCGCCTGAGGTTGCCGCTGGTTGTTGTCTGAGTTTCTTGGAGGAGGCAGAGTGAGAAGGGCGGGGGGGGGGGGGGGGGGGGGTGCTCTGGACATGTTTGAGTTTTCTGTGCTCTGGACATGTTTGAGTTTTCTCTCGCAAAGTTTTTTGCTGGAACATGCAATTGGAAAAAATTCGGTTTGGAAAACGTGGAGCTTTCTCCAGTAAACCAAAGTTGATTTATATATAAATATTTGAACCAATCACATTTGACATTTTTTGTTACTACATTGGTTTGATTGATGCAATCAAACTATTTTTATTATTTTAAATTTCTATTTTGAGTGACAATTTAAACCGCATTGTTTCACATTTCCTTTTTAAGACGGATTTTCCATTTGTGCTCATGCATTTGGGGATGAATTGTCTATTTTTATATGACAACTTTTACATCGATTTCCATATTGGTCGTTACTTACAAAAATATTTGAAAAACGTTACCAAACATGATGTAATTTCTCCTAAAAACATGAGGTAATTAGAAGTTACCATATGTTTTATTTTTATTTAAGACAAACAGAATAGACAAATGAATCAATTATATTAACATTAAATCAATTTCCATATATGGATTCTCACATTTTATTTTTATTATATATTGATTAATTAATTGAAATTTCACGTGGCATTTTCTCACGCAAAGTTAGAGAGGACATTCTCAAATAGTATATATAGATTTGAAAGAATTGTAGAGAAATGAATCTTTTGTATTGTGCTTTGAATGCATATGAATTTAACATGATATCAACCTGCAAGACTGCTAAGGAAATTTGGGACAAAATGGTGGTTACTTTTGAATGAACCAGCCAAGTGAAACAAACCAAGATCAACATCTTCCATAGATAGTAAGAACTGTTCAAAATGAATGCAGATTAATCCATCAAAGATATGTTCAAAAGGTTCACTGACATTATCAACAACATGGATTCTTCAGGGAAATCATTCTCCAATGAAGAGAAAGTTAGAAAGATCTTGAGAAGTCTTCCCAAAGCCAAACTGGAACCAAAGACAACAGCCATTAAAGTAGCTCAAGATCTATCCTCTCTTCAACTTGATGATTTGTAGAGAAACTTACTTAACATGAGATCTCCGTGAGTGAAGCTAATGTAGAACTACCAGAAAGTGTCAACTTGTGGCACTCAAGGCTAAATAAGGTGAACAACCTCAAAGCCTTGAAAAAGAATAAAAATGATGAAGAAGATCATTTTGCTCTCATTTCCAAAGCCTTAACAAGGATTCTCAAGATGAAAAATAACTTTGGAAACAAAGATTTCAGCAGAGACAAATTCAGATCATCAAGTAACAAGGACTACAAGGGTAAGTGTTCTTCCCATAAATCTAAAGTAATGAAATTTTTTGAGTGTGGTGATGCATGTCACTTGATCAGAGACTATCCTCATAAGAAGAGCAAGCATTTTCAAAAGAAGAACCATGACAAAAATAAGAAGTACATGGTAGCTTCATGGAGTGATTCTGATTCTTCAAGTGAATCTGACTCTGAAGAAGATCAAGCCAACAAGCATGATGAAAGTTTAGAATAAGAACATTGAGGTAATGGTGAATTGTATTATTTCTAAACCTGCAAATGTACTTTCTGAGATTTTGAAAACTATGCTTCAGAATGTAGAAGATTACTTAAGTGAAATCAAGTCTTTAAAGGAGAAAGTTCATGAGCAAGCAAAAGAAAAATTGCAACTAGTTTTCCAGAACAAGAATCTTGAAATTTCTCAGGCAAAGACTGATAGAGATTTCAAATATTTGGAAAGCAATTTCAAATCCTTCAAAACTCAAGTCAAAGAAGTTGTAACAGATTACTCTCCTTTGAGTGACAACCTTGTTGCTCTAAGTGATCAGCAGAGGAACAGAAGACTCTTCTGGCTGAGAAAATTCAAGACTCCTAGAATGCTTTGACAAAACTTGTTGGCTCTGAACATAATCTCAACTTGATTCTGGGAGGAAGTCTGCACCCTGTTCACAAAACTGGTATTGGATATAATCCAAACTTTCCAAGAAAAAACAATATCATATTTTTGAAAGCAAGTAGTAGATATTAAGCAAAGTGCCATTACTGTGGAAATATTAGTCATGTTAAGATGACTTGTTCATTTAGAAGAAGAGGATCTGGCATCATGAGGAATACATTTTCGTTCCATCTTAAGCGACATGTGAGACACATTTGGGTTCCTAAAGGGGTCAGACCACCTAACATGATTGATCCTGAATATGAATCCAAATATTACACTTGGTCTAATAGCTGGGTAAGGTAGCGAATGATGTTTGCATGTTGTTGTTGGAATTGTGCCCTAGAGGCAATCAATTAATTGTGACAAATATATGGATTTACGATTCATTATGTTATCGATATGGAGATATGCTAACATGAATGAAGTCCTTAGAATATAAGGTGTTATATTCTTAAATATCCCTAGTCAATTATAATGATTAATGGGACAATCATCTATAGACTAGTATGGGGTTGGATTGATATGGAGATATCACGATCCAACACATGGGTATGCATTAGGAGTAATGGCATACTGGATTGACCCACGACGAAAAGGATACATTAGATTATGTGAAGTCACAATCGCTTTTCGTAGTGCTAATATTATTGCAATCCTTGGACTTGAAGTCACTAGATACTCTAGTTGTGAATATTGCGCTTTGATGTTATCAAACGTTACACCGTAACTGGGTAATCATAAAGGTGGCTATCGGGCGTGATAGGAAGCAAGCTTAGAGATCGTAGTGATGTAGATAGGATTTGTCCCTCCCACATAATGGGGGTAAATATCCACGGCCACTCGATGGATGAGGCTTATTGAATGTCTGGCCAGACTCAGATAAATTAATATAGAGATATTAATGTTATCTGCAAGTATAAGCATATTCCCAGGATCGAGGAACTATGGATTGGATATACGAGTGTGACTATTTATGTCTCGTGTCCAATCCGGATATGGAGACAAAGGGATAATGCAATATGACATATTGGGCACAAAGGTTTGTCGGGATCACTGACTATTTCTATTGGTTGGGTTGCATGGATGTGTTGCTAGACACCGCTCCATGTTAGTAATAGTTACTACCAACTATATAGAAACCTATGGGGTCACACGTCAAATAGAGTAGAGCTAGATTTGGGATTAATTAATATAGATTAATTAATAGAAGGATCATTGTGCAACACCTTGCAAACTTAGTAGGACTAATTGCAAGGAAGGGAATAATTCTAGTTCATCTATAATTAGGAAACTCTTTTATGGAAACAACAAGGAGTTGTTGGAGTATATAAGGGAGGCTCTAGCTTCCTTCCCACTACATGAGTTATTATTAGTCATAACACAAAAGTGGGAGAGAGCAAAAGGAGAGAGCAAGACAAAGAGCTAGGGCCGAAACCCTAGCCCCGTCCGCCCCTCTACCCGACGGCAAAGAGGAGGCCGCCCCTCCCTTGTGCCTTGTTGCTTTGTTGCTTTGATCTTCATCCCTCTTCCTCCAAGGTTCAAGCTAGCCCTTGAATGAAGGAAGAATCTAGATCTCACCTCTAGACGTGGATCAACCGTAGAGACGAGGACATCATTCTTCGTGTGATCTCACAAATCAAAAAGGTACACATCTTCTATGTCCTTGATGATGTTATGATGTCTCTTCCTGTGATCCTTGGTGGGCTTTGAGTAGGATTAATTTTGTTATTCCGCTGCGTTACCTACGTCAAAACCCAACAGTGGTATCAGAGCCACAGGTCGTAGAGCATAACATGATATTATGTGTTTACGATTTCAGTTCATACACCGTATTATTGTTTATTACGCGAAAACTGAAAAATTGGCATAGTAGATGCAATATTGAATTTGATTCAATCAAACAAGACCCAATTTAACATTAGATGTTAGAATTGGTGAGTTTAATCACATGGGATGTGAACAATTGGGTTCTTGAAAAATTAGGATTCATGGGCACATGATTGAAAAGGGGTTTTCAAGTATGGAATTAATTAAACTTGGGCAACAAGGAATAAGTTGTTTTGGAAACAACTAAACTTGGGAAACAAGTAAGAAGTTGTTTATGGAAACAACTAAACTTGGGAACCAAGGAAAGAATTATTTTGGAAACAATACCATAAGGGTGTTTTGGAAACAACCCAACAAGGAATGAATTGTTTATGGAAACAATTCCATATATTGTTTATGGAAATAATTCCATGAATTGTTTATGGAAACAATTCCATGAGGAGGTGTGGCCCATGTAGGGACCGCCCCTCTCTCTCCTTGCCGCCCAAGTAACACACAGCACAAGAGGGGCCGGCACACCCTAGCACACGACCTAGCCGTGTGGGCTAGGGGCCGGCCGGCCCGGGCCTAGTGTGGCGGTTCCTTGGTTGATTTCGGCCATTCTTTGGTAAATCCTTTGGACCGTTGTGAAACCCTAGTTACCCAATTTCATTAAAATTAAACAGCGCGTTAAAAATTGGTTTTAACTGTATTATGTGCTTTATTGCATGGTGGATGGATATGGCCTAGGATTGTGGATGTTTATTGTTTTGTGGTTTGGTTTACGGCCTGCGAGCTGATCAAATTAATGTAATAATTAATTAGGTTTTACGGCCTGCGAGTCGTCTCTTTTCTCCTCGACATGTGAGGCTTTTTGTTATTTATTTATTCTAGATGTTAGGCTAGAATTAGAAATATTTAGTTGATAGCCAAGAACATGGAGAAGAAGACCGGAGAACCAAAGGAGCCAAAAGACATCCCTAGACGCGCAGCTATGGTGGAGCACATGGAGATGAGCTCGGCACTTTAGGGCAATTAGATATTATCATTGGCTTGATAATATCATTAGTCTAGGGGCCATATCCATGCCACGTTATTTTCTTTTGTGGATGTTTATTATTTATGTCTTGTTATTTATTTTTGTGTGTATGGCGATACTAGCAAAACGTTAACAAGATAATAATAAACAAGGTTGGTCTTTTATTATGGATGGCCCAATCCAAATAAGTAGACCATGTTGATAAGATCAACCAAACAACTTAAAAGAAATCCCTCAAATAAATATTGCGTTTTGCCTTCTCTTGCCAAAAACACCCTTCATGATCATGGCCTATTAAAATTCGGGCTTGCCAAAGCAAGACGATTTTAATTTTCCATGGTGTGTTGCGGACGACGCAAGCTAGTAATGCGTGTATGTTGAAAACAAGAGGTTGGACGCAACTAGGCAAGAGTCAATTGGATTGATGAGCTTAGAGGCATGACAATTAGGTGTTATCTAAAGGATAAAGAATAAAAGGAATTTATTCGCCTAATTGGACCAAGAGTTGCATGGGATGCAATTGGAATGGTTCCTACCTAAATAACCAATTCTTGGGTGACTTGCCAAAGCAAGCTCAAGAAGAAGTGAAAAAGGGATCTTGGACCCACTAGAAAATATATAAAATATTTTCCGCATTAATGGTGAGGGCTATTAAACCGAGAAAAATAGTGGGAGCTATATTTAATAATTTAAATCCTTGTTGAATATAGTTATACGTCAGAATGCTTTGCATAATCCTATATGTGTTGAATACCCATCGCATTAAACAAACAAACGCGACTTTATGTCCATGAGATGGACAAGATGTCTGGAATCTATTTTCTAGATTGGTATAAAATCGAGAATTGTTCTCAAGTAAAGGAAATATGTTGTACATTGTAGAGCATAAATTTCTCTTCCCACCAACTACCAAAACACACTAAAGCCTTATGGAAGGAACATCAAAGAATGGTTCTTTGCATGTAACTTGTCTCATGTCAAGCTCCCATGGACTCTGAGCTTTGGAAGCAAGATGAGAAATATGGAGGCATGTGATATGATCATACGAGCTTGTCATGAAAGGCTTGAGGTGTTGCTCCACTTTGCAATCTCTTGCTTAGCACTCGTCATGGTCAAGATGGAATAAGTTCGGGTTTGCCAAAGCAAGGCGACTTAGTTCATCGAGATATGACGCGACGACACAAGTCAGTAATGTGTGGCTGCTGAAGCAAGAGGTGAAGCGCAAACTAAACTAACTCAATAGGATTGAAAGCTTAGATATTGGGAGTTATATATAAGATAGATAAAGAATATATAGTTATTCTCCCAAGTGGACCAAGAATTGCATTGGATGCAATTACAGTTTTGTTTTAAAGTTGATTTACTCAATATGATTGAAAAATCACTAAACAAAATACTCATAATGGGCATGGGCAAAAACTGTTAATAGTTAACAGCATCGGTAAGGGCAAATGGTTTGCGCCGAACCCATGAGTATAAAGCAAGCCTGTTGCTAAAACCAAGTTGCCTCGAAGTCCCATAGGTGGTGTAGAGGAAGAGAGACTACCCAAAGTACATGGAAGTAAATAATAAAGGAATTATGAATTCCGACTTGGGTATTTTATTATAAAATTCAATGTGTCTATCTCATCATCAAGAGTATATGATACTAGATGAGGATCTCACATTTATAGAAATGTGTAGGATCTCAAGAGACGAAGACAATTGGATAAGGAAGAAATAATCCTACACGTGGGGCTATGAAGCAAAGGGTTGCTGAAAAGCCGTAAGGAATTATTTCTACCTTTCAGAAATTGTTCATGAATTAAACAAAATGGATAATGTCCCTGCTATGAGTAGGACCATTATCATAATTTCTTGTTTGGACAAGAAAGCTCCTTATCATAATGAAAGGACAAATGTTGTTCCATTTATTATGGTATGCATTGTTGTAATGCAATTTTGTCGAAGTAGATTCTATATCCATGATCATGATAATTTCATCTATAACATTAATACCTAGAGGTTTGCATATAATGATATGAACTTCACTTATCTTTAGCATTATCGTTTAGGCCGATAAATAAGAGATACATATCTAGAACTCCATTAGGATGGATTTCTGGGACTCATTTGATTATTGAATCATATGAGACATGTAAGACTTATTAGGCAAAGATATGATCTTTTGGGAATCATACATATTGATGTATGAAGGCCGCTAAGCTCAAATTCTAAAGATGGTTTTAGTACTTCATCATATTTACTGATAGGATCAGAGAAATATGAATTTGTGTATCTTATGAAGAAACAAATCAGAATCCTTTGAATTGTTCAAAGTATTCAGGAATGAAGTAGAGAACCTACTTGGCAAAAGTATTTAGACTCTATGATTGGATCATAGAAGAAAATACTTGAGCCAAGAGTTTGACAAGAATATATGGGAGTATTGGATATGATCCAAAACTCGCTCCACCTAGCACGCCACATGGGTTTTGGCGTGTCTAAAAGGAGAGTTCGAACCTTGTAGGACACGGTTCGGACCATGATGAGTCAAACAGAACTTCCAGTTTACTTTTAGGGGCTATGTTCTAATTACAGCAAATTTTGCCCTTAACCGTATTCCATCAAAAAACGGATTATGAAAGACACCATATAAGATATGGACTAGGAAGTGTCCTAGTATGTCATTCATAAATATTTAGGGTTATGATGTTTATGTTTACAAATAAACTTGGACCCAAGTCAGATAAATGTTTTTTGGGATATCCTGAAAAGGATATTATTTCTACAACCTAATCGAGAACAAACTGTTTGTTTCTCGAACCACAGTGTTTCTAGGAAGAGATTGTCTCTAAAAGAAACAGTGGGAGGACAGTAGAACTTGAAAAGTTCAAGAACCACAATAGAACATTAATCCGTTTGATGGATCATGAGCAGGATCACAAGGTGTTGTGGAGCAACCTACTCAGATAACACAAGAACCTCGTGGGACAGGTAGGATATGTCAAGGGACTAGAGAAATAAGGATTTCTCGTAACCCGTGATATATTGCTCATCGAGATGAGCCTACAACCTATGAGAAGGCCACGTGTGGGCCATACTCTCAGAAATGGCTAGGAGCCATAGGATACGATATGGAATCCATGTATACTGACACGCTCCAACTGCAAGTGCACAGTTGTCGGTGCAGTAATAATCGGAAAAGTCCGGATTGTCGAACCCAAGGGACTTCGTGTAACTAACTATTAAGTTTGTTCTTTATGTGGGCAAAACGCAGTTGTTTTGTGGTTCCTAATTCTACTAAAAATTCAAATAACAATTATCTCAAATAATTCAAAGAATTATTTTAAGATTAACGAGCACGAGTTAATATTGTTGTGTATCAAATTTGATTAAATTCAGGATATCTCTACGGATCACTAGGAATGTCACACTACGTTGGATTTATGTTTCACTAACACGATAATTTCTTATTCTAGTTAAACGAGCAATTGTATATTGAAGATGTCTCAACCAATAACTATGCCTAAACTATCGTAACTGATTCCTCTAGCTTACTCAAGTTCAAACACGCATTACGATACTAATTTCTACTCTTGTTCTTAGCTAACTAGCAAGATTCCTCAACCCTAGATACGGCTAGTGTGTATTTCAATTTTCCGGGCAACAAACGTAGATTCCTCTATCGTTCATAACCTAGCACAATCCTATTAATACGTCTATCAATAGAATTGATAAATTAAAAGCGTAAAATACACATAACTAGAGAAGAAATCATCAATTAAGCATAATAGCATGAGAGAAAATCCATAAACCCCAAGTTGTAGTGATCAAACCCTAGCTACCTACGAGATATCCCAAATAGAGGGTTTAGCTACTCAAAAACATGATTCACGTACAAAGTTTCGTGATCAAATAACAAGAATAGAGAAGAAACGGGGTTTTAGAGATCAAACGAATGATTCCAAGCCTCCTTGATCGTCTCCTAAGCTCCAAGCTCTCTTCAATGTGATAGAGTACGTGATAATGCCCAAAAACATGCCCTAACCAAGTCTAATACGTTCTCCCAATGTTTAGAATAAGTTAGGAGTAATTACAAAGCAACCCCAAAAAGTTACAAACTAAACTCTGCCCGAACTAGGTCGTGTGACCTAGTTAAGTAGGTCGTGCGACCTACTTTGCTGCCCAGAACAGGTCGTGTGACCTGTGTAGTAGGTCGCATGACCTACTGAAACAAGCTGGTTCGCTAACTAGGTCATGTGACCTAGTAACTAGGTCATGCGACCTAGTTGCTTCATCAAATCTTTCCATCTTCTTCCCACTTGTTCCTCTTGCTTCCGAATCACTTCCCGGGCATCGTTTCTTCATTCAATCCTCCATTTTGAGCTCTCCTCATGCCTCAACACTCGTATCATCTTCTCTTGAGCCTCTCTAGCACTTGATCCATCAACTCTCGCTTTCCTTCCCAAATCTTGAGCTCACATCACTTCCGAAGTTCGTTTCCTCTATCCACTTGCTCCTCGCGTGCTCCGGCCCTGAAAATCACAACACGAACACCCCGCGAAGATCAAATGTGACAAAATAAGATAAATAGCACGTAAAACAATGCAAGAAACGCCCGGACTTCACATTTTAGCATACGAACTCACTTTCTCAAATAAACACATGATCTACTCGAAAAGACGCAACATTCTCCATTATAAGCACACAAAACGTAGCAAAATAAGCAATAAAATAACTCCGAAAACGGAGTTATCAACTACCCCCACACTACATTTTGCTCGTCCCGAGCAAATCCCAACTTTCACATCATGTCCAAGCCACAAACTCAACTAGCTTTCAACCCACCATATTGCATACATAACCAAATATTAGCCGACTCAATACACACGACGACTCAATACGAGACACAACGATGCGACAATATGATGCAATGCAATTATATGACTCGATCCTACTAAACACATATATACACAAAATATCTTTTTATGCGAGATCGGGCAATCTCAATTAGCTTAAAACGGTTCTCATGGAGTGATGAAGAATCTAGGAACGAGGTATGAATTGCAACTAAAATTGACAACAAGAATTTCCCTTAGTTGGTATAGAAAGCCTAGCTTTACTACGTGTAAGAATAACCTACCTCTTCGCGTGTGCCGATAAATAAGAGGCTACGCTAGGCTAAGCCACATTCAAGGTCCGAGCTCCTATTCCGCTAACGGGTTAAAATGTAGAGGCTTAGGGACAAAAGGATAATCATGTAGTAGCAAGTCCTAAGCGTCACATTCTCACGTTAAAACCCACATCTCACACACCCTCACCACGATGATAGGAACCGCAACCCGAAACTCACCATCTCCGGCTCTCGATCCCCTAAAACCCCGGTACAATAACGATCTCCGTGGCCACCGTCGTGAAACATGCATAAAATGAACATCGCCGTCAATGAAATAGTTGCTTCCACCACTCGTTCTTCATTAAGCTCAAACTTTATTCCTTTATTTCATCTCTCCTTTTTTTCTCTCTTTTTCTTTTTTTTTTCTGTTTTTTTTTCTGTTTTTTTTTTTTTTTTTTTTTTTTTTTTCAAATCTCTCAATATCCAAAAACACAACTTCTACAACGTATATCTCGAGTGGTCTTCCAAGTGTCAAGCCAAACAAAAACGTTAAGGGGAGGAAGTAAACAATCCAATGAATATATATCACAAGTAAAATCCATCTCCCCCTAACTCAATGAAATACACGGTGCCACCAAACAAAGCCGCAAACAAATCCAAGTACATGTATGGGGATGGAGTCGTCAAAAGCTCAATCTCAATGTCCGTAGTCAAAAGTCGACATCCCCACACTAGAATATACCCATGTCCCCTCTCAAGTAATCAAAACAATGTAAGTCTCGTGCTTAATCCAACCGATCCTCCTACACCAAGATGATGAAAAGAAACGATCCCTAGCACGATCCACCAATTAAATCACCCAACCCAATTTGTGCGTGTTAGATGCCACGCACTCACGGCTCTCCACAACTGTGTCCATGGTGTAATGACATGGAACACCGCCACACCGAAGTGCGCAAGCCTACTCTCACTCACCCTCGCATTCCCCTCGATAATCATAAATGAAGTACATGCGATACGTAAGACTCACACAAATATATCATGAAGTACTCCCTCATCGAACCCCCTCAACTACAAACACCCTCATGACGCACTAAAGCGGTGATTCAAACCAATCAATGATGAATGCCAAGAATCGTCACCCTAAGTCCAGAGGTTATCAAAGAATCCAAGGTTCGAAACAGGGTTTACTAGTGGTCCTACAAGGCAAGTTCTATAAGCAGTGAGTGCTCTAATACACACCTCGCACAGCTGTTCTGTGTGCCACTACGAGGCGGGTTGGCGACTACCTAAGACGTACACATGAATGTTCGGCTTGTTTAGCTCACACCTAGCTTAACTCTTGTAAGAAAACTAGGCACACACTTTTAGATTTGAAAATCAAGTAAGTGTATAAAAATAGGTAGGCACTCCCGTAAAGAAAGTCTCTCTATACGTACTAAGGGGAACTCACATTGTCTATCTCGGTCGCAAGTCATACCCTATGCCTAAAGTTCTCACACTCCTCGATTTTCCAATTTCAAGCTTCTTTTGATTGCCCTTTCTCAATTTTCAATTTGTTTTCAATTTTTTTTTAGATTTTTTTTTTTTTTTTTTTTTTGGATTTTTTTTTTTTTTTTCATTATTTTTTTGTAATATTCCCTACTCTATATGCATGGGCCGACTCGAAAGAAGACTCGAAACTGACTCGATTTGGGTAGGTGGACTCAAAGTAAGAAAACGTGCAATCAAATAATACGAACACATATATATCACACAACACTATGACACAAACACACTCTACGACAAAGACTACGAAACACACTACGACACAAACATCCTATATGCAATTGGTTCATGCAGACACGGACTTGGCTAATATTCAGAAAATCTCACCCCCACACTAGAATGCTTCGTTGTCCCCAACGAATTCAGAGATAAAACAAAGGGACTCAGCATTCCAATGCGAGGGCGGGCTGGTCTACTCGCTCTCCTCCGAGCCATCCGAGTGGTCACTCGACAAATACATCAAAATCTGAGGTTCCGGAGTCAGTGTCACCCCGCCTGCCCTGCCAAGCTCGTGTAACCACTGATTCTGCTTATGCAGAATGTCACCGAGCTGGCGCTGGTTCCGTCGCGCATGCATAGCCCTTGACTTGGCTTTCCTCTCTGCTTCCTGCCCTCGAGCCACGGCCTTTTTCTCATTTGCAATCATCATCCTTTGCATGGCCTGCAAAGTGGCCTCGAGGCTAGCATTAGGTGCGGCAGACGGACTCGACTCCTCACTCACAGCCGGGGTCTTACCCTTACCGCCCCTCTGAGCCCCCTTTTTCGGTGGGGGCCGGCTGCTCTCTACGACTACCTCATCTTTCTTCGGGTCGGGTACCTGAGTCCAGTATCGCGGGGGTTCGGCTGCACGGTCTCCACCATAAAACGCAGCACCAGCCTTAGTGGCCAAGTGCTTTAGCAAATATCCAAACCCGGCTGCTCGACGGTTAGAATCCCGAAGTCTCGATTGAAAACTCAAATAAATGCGCTTCGGGACGTTGAATCGATGGCCCTCATACCAACACATAGCCATAACACACCACTCGAAACGTATGTCGGTCTGGGTCGAAACGCCCTCAACCCATGCCTCCACTATGTTAACTAAATAACGCGCTCGACGAAGTAAGTGTCTGGCCGAAACCGTCCACTTTCTAACGTCCTGACTCGCATGAGTATCCCACGGCGCTCCCGTCACCCCACCAAAGGCAAAGATTGACACTGCGGTCACTAACTCCTCTACGTTCATTTTCATGGTGGTCTCAAAGTGACAGTCGCCCTCGAGTGGTGGCCATTGTAGGGCCGCGGCGATGCTAGCCGGAGAGAAAACAAAAAAATTCCTACGGGCGTAAATGATCCTACGATCATCCAACTCTTCATCCTCCCCATACCCAGACCACTTGGCGTTTGAGTAAATCTCCCACATGAGCTCCGAACTCGCGTTCCCCTTGACGAGCTCACACCACCCTGCAAGATTCTCTCTTTTCATGAACTCTTGGATTTGTTGGGGCATCTCAGTTTGAAACGGGAAATGCTTTTCTACATTTGCCCCCTTGAACACACTCCCCTCCCGCTTGGCGTACCTAGAATGCGCTAGTAGGGTGATAAACCGATAGTCACAAAACACTCCTTTCGCCGGGTCAAGGTCCCTAGGACTAGACTCTCTCGTGTCCCTCGCTATTGGCACTCTATCAGGTTCCGCACTTGCTAACTCATCAGGGTCCGAGGGAGCTGGTGAAACCATGCTCCCTACAACCCAAAAGGTCGCATTCGTAGCTAGGTTACCACCCGCGACCCCCGTCTCTCTCACTTCTCCCCCGGGAATATACTCGTCATCACTATCGACGACTACTTTTTGTTTCTTCCTTTTCCCCCCGGTTATATTCTGACTCGTAGCTACCCCCTTTCCTTTAGCTACGGCCTTTCCCTTATCTTTTCGACTCGACATGGCACAAGAAGGTAGCACAAATTGACAATTAAATTGACAAAAAGAATTAAGCTACGTGCTCAGTGTCAGGATGTGTGTACGGAAAAGAAACAGTTACGCAAGTAACAAATAAGTCCTAAGACTCTAGTCAATCGCCCCCAAGCACGCTTCTAAGCGCAACAAAAAGTAATTTGGGCTTTTACTCAATTGTGCCTAGACTCGAGTATTGAAATTGTGCGAGAGATTAGGACGTACCTACGTGCCCGGAGCAAGTCTTACGGGCACGAATTTGCAGAATTTCGACAACCCGGGCTGTTTTAGGGTCGCCGAAATTTTTGTTCCGAATTCTTCAATTGACGTGTGCCTTTTGCTCCTTGCGGTGTCCCCGTCGAAACCCTAGAATAGCTCCTTCGAATTCGACCTCAATCGCCCCCAATTTCAGATTTTTCCGCAAACCCTAGCCTTGCCTCCTTCGATTCACCACCAATTTGAGTTGTGGTAGCGGTGGTGATGGTCCTGTGATGGTGATGGTGGTGGTTGGAGATGGTGGTCGTGGCTGAAAGAGTGAGTTAGCGGCGGCGATGGGGGTTTGCGATGGTTGAGGAGGGCTCTGCTGTGAGAGGGAGAGAAGGCTGCTGGGTTTTGTGAGAGAGAGAGAAGAGATGAAGCTGGTGGTGTTGGTGAGAGATTGTGCGGACGGTGAGGCGGCGGTGGTTACAGGTGGTGGTGGCTGGAGGTGGTGATTGCAGAGGAGAGGAGTGGTTATGGTGGAGTTCGGACCTGGGGGGTGAGGCGCCGGGGTCGAAGTCGGGGTCTGGGCGGCAGAGGAGGGAGGGTGGCGGCGGAGTTGGTGTTGTTGCAGCGGACGGCGATGGTGAACCGGTGAGGGCGGCGGAGATGGTGGTGCTGTTGGCGATGGTCGGGGTCTGCGTGGAGGAAGGGAAGGCTCGTGTGTTTTGCCCGATGGGGAGGGGAGAAGATAATGTCCTCTCTTTTTTTTTTTTTTTTTTTATATATATTACATCCGGCTCCCCCAATAGTTTCCAAAAATTGCACATAAACCCCACATTTGGACCCAACTGAACTCGCCCAACACTAGGTCGTGCGACCTAGTTACTAGGTCGTGCGACCTAGTAAAACTAACTGTTCTCACAAACTAGGTCGTGCGACCTAGTGACTAGGTCGTGCGACCTAGTTTTCCCCCTGCAAAAAATTTAACTTCTCCGACTTGCTTTTTCTTGAATTTTTAGCTTGAAACAGCCTCCGATAAGCTCAAACATGGTATTTCACCCCCACACTTGGTCTCCAATATGCCCATTCACCATCTCGACCCGTAGCTCATGATTTTAACCTCTTTCGCCCTTTCCGGATGCTTTTTATCGCTTTTTCTTCACGAAAACATCCTTTCTCGCCTTTTTGACCGTGCCTTTACTTTTTTCATGGATCTCCTCGACCTCGAGACTCCATTTTGAATATAAACAATTCCCAATGTCCGGGGAATTCTTTATTTCTCAAATTTGCTCTTCCAAAGGCCCGTTTGGCGATTCCGGATGCTTTTCGTCACTTTTTCTTCGCGAAAACATCCAAATTGCCATAACTCTCGCGTCCGGACTCCGATGCATGCGATCCACCTATCAACAGAAAGCTCTCGACAACCCCCAACTAATGGCACTCTTCAATTTAGCTCACGGTCTTGTTTGCAAAAATTTGCCTCGTAATCCGTGCCAATGTGTCTGCTTTCTCGGTTTCGCTATACCTTCTTCGTTTGCATCAAGAGGGGGAGTCCGGATACGCGCCTCCCCTCAGGTGCGTGTGTTGAGTACGTGTAGGAATGGCGTCATTCATCCATTTCTTCATTCCGGGTCCCGATACGCGTTTTGGCTTGCTTTTTCTCGTTGTTCGTGCAATTCTTCACTCGCGTATCAAGAAGGGGGATCCGGAATAGGCCTTCCACCTAGAATTCCTGCACATACTCATTGAAAATATTAAATCCACTCTCTCGCACCTCTCAAATAGTTAGAACAAAATCAAATAACAAAACAGTATTGAAATCTACACTATGCAGTAAATAGGTTGGGTTGCCTCCCAACAAGCGCTTTGTAATTTAAGGTCGACGGCCCGACCAAGTTACCTCAAATGAGCTCAGATATCGGGAATTGGTTTGAGGCTCTCGATAACCCCAATGAAATTCCCGTCCACGTACGGTTTTGCTCGCTGTCCATTTACCTTGAACCTGTTCCCATTCTCAGCTTCTACCTCGAGCGATCCCCATGGGTAAACCTCTGTAATTGTAAATGGGCCACTCCACCTTGATTTCAGCTTGCCCGGAAACAGTTTCAGTCGGGCGTTGAATATCAATACCTTCTGGCCCACTCTGAAATCTCGTGGAATGATATGCTTGTCATGCCATTGCTTGGTCCTCTCTTTGTATATCTTGGCACTCTGATATGCCATCAATCTGTGTTCTTCTAACTCAAGCAATGCCTGCTTCCTTTGCTCACCAGAGAGCTTAGCATCCAAGTTTAATTTCTTTAGCGCCCAAAACGCTTTATGCTCAAGTTCCACCGGCAGATGACATGATTTCCCGAAAACGAGTTGGTAGGGAGACATGCCCAAGGGAGTCTTGTATGCAGTCCGGTATGCCCATAAACTATCATCCAAGTGTAGAGCCCAGTCTTTGCGCCCTGGATTGACAGTTTTCTCTAGAATCCCCTTTATCTCACGGTTAGACACTTCAGCTTGTCCATTGGATTGCGGATGGTAGGCCAATGAGATTTTGTGTGTCTTTACCCCATACTTGCTCAAGGTATTGGCAAAAACCTTGTTCACAAAGTGTGATCCCTCATCGCTAATAATGGCTCTGGGCGTTCCAAATCTTGTGAAGATATTTTTGCGTAAGAATCTCTCGACTGTAGCACTATCATTCTTTGGACAAGCCAGAGCCTCCACCCATTTGGTGACATAATCAACAGCCAACAAAATATACAGATTACCAAGCGACGATGGGAATGGCCCCATAAAATCAATCCCCCACACATCAAATGGTTCTACTTCTAACACGAAATTTTGAGGCATTTCATTTCGGTTAGAGATATTACCTGTTCTTTGGCATCGGTCACACTGCTGTACAAATAGATGGGCGTCTTTATGCAAGGTTGGCCAATAGAAACCACTCTGAAGTACCTTCGCAACTGTGCGTGATTTGCCGAAATGTCCCCCACAGTTCAACTCGTGGCAGTGTCTAAGGATCTCCAACGTGTCCGGTTCCGCAACACATCTCCGCAATACATTCGCCCCCAACTTGAACAAATAAGGATCATCCCAGAAATACTGTCGCGCGTCTGCAAAGAACTTCTTCCTCTGGTGATAATTCAGGTCCTTGGGCACAATGTTGAGTGCCTTGAAATTTGCCAAGTCAGCAAACCAAGGCACAGCTGCAACCACAACCATGAGCTGCTCATCTGGAAAATCCTCTCGAATCGGCAAATCTTCCTGCTTATCGTTCTCCAGTCTCGACAAATGATCTGCAACCACATTTTCTACCCCCTTTTTATCTTTGATCACCACATCGAACTCTTGCATCAACAACACCCACCGGATCAATCTTGGCTTGGCGTCCTTCTTGGTGAGAAGGTACTTGAGGGCTGAATGGTCCGTGAAGATCGTCACCTGAGAACCCACAAGATATGGACGAAACTTGTCCAACGCAAATATGATAGCCAACATCTCTTTCTCCGTGGTAGCATAATTAACCTGTGCATCATTAAGAGTACGACTGGCATAATAAATGACGTGAGCTGCCTTATCTTTCCGCTGGCCTAGAACTGCTCCCACCGCATAGTCACTAGCATCACACATGAGCTCAAATGGTAGGGACCAGTCTGGTGTGGTGATGATAGGCGCGCTAATCAGCTTTTCCTTGAGCAAATCAAAAGCCGACTTGCACTCCGCATTAAAATCAAAAACTGCGTCCTTCTCAAGCAATCCACACAAAGGTTTCGTGATCTTCGAGAAGTCTTTAATGAAGCGCCGATAGAACCCTGCATGTCCCAAGAAACTCCTTACTCCTTTAACAGAGGTAGGGTAAGGAAGCTTCTCAATAACCTCGATCTTGGCTCTATCCACCTCTAATCCTTTGCTGGAGATCTTGTGGCCCAAAACAATACCCTCGGTAACCATGAAGTGACACTTCTCCCAGTTGAGCACTAGGTTGGTGTCAATGCATCTATCCAGAACCCGGGCCAACTGCTGCAGGCAGTCTTCGAATCCATCACCATAGAGCGAGAAGTCATCCATGAACACTTCAAAGTTCTGCTCCATCATATCAGAGAAGATCGACATCATACACCTCTGAAACGTAGCAGGTGCGTTGCATAACCCAAAAGGCATGCGTCTAAAAGCGAAAGTCCCATAAGGACAAGTGAATGTCGTCTTCTCCTGGTCAGCTGGCTCAATTGCTATCTGGTTGTACCCGGAGTACCCATCCAAAAAGCAATAATGAGAGTGATGTGCTAGCCTATCAAGCATCTGATCAACGAATGGAAGGGGAAAATGATCCTTCAAAGTGGCATCATTGAGCTTGCGGTAATCCATGCAAACTCTCCACCCAGTAACAGTACGCGTAGCGATTTGATCACCTTTTTCCCCTTCCACCACAGTTATACCCCCCTTCTTAGGGACACATTGTACCGGGCTAGTCCATGTGCTGTCGGAAATCGGATAAATGATGCCCGCCTCCAACCATTTAAGCACCTCTTTCTTCACCACCTCCTGCATGTGAGGATTGAGGCGGCGCTGAAACTGAACTACCGGCTTCTTGTCTTCCATGAGCCGAATCTTGTGCTGGCAAACTGTGGGGCTGATCCCCTTGATATCCGCTATGGTCCATCCCATAGCTGCCTTTCTCTCCTGTAGTACCTTGAGAAGCTGCTCCTCCTGTTCCCTGTCCAAACATGCAGACACAATCACAGGTAAAGACTCATTAGATCCCAAGTATAGATATTTCAAATGTACAGGTAAAGGCTTTAATTCTAAAATAGGAGCAGTAATAAGAGAAGGAGTAAGAATCTTCCTGCTTCCCTCATTAAAGAGGGGTAGGGGCTGACGCCAATGAACATCAAATGCTTGCTCTTTCTCGCTGGAATCAAGTAGAACAAGCTCCTCATATAGCTGCTCCAATAAAATATCATCCTCTTCGTCCGGCGTGTAGGCCTCCACCCCGAAGCACTGCTCACTTACCGCATATGCGGGAAACTTCATAGCCTCAAATACATTGAAGGCCACCTTCTCATCGTTGATCTGCATAGTCAGCTCTCCATTGGCCACATCAATGATAGTCCTCCCAGTAGCTAGGAATGGGCGACCCAAAATAAGAGGAACATCATCGTCAGCCTCCATGTCTAAGATCACAAAATCCGCTGGGAAGATGAGTCCTTCAACTCTCACTAATACGTCCTCCAAAACACCCCTGGGGCGTTTTATAGTGCGATCAGCCATCTGCAAACACATCCTGGTAGGCTTAGGATCTCCCACACCAAGTTGCTCAAAAACCGATGTGGGCATCAAATTAATACTTGCACCCAGATCACATAATGCCCTCCCATGAAATGCATCACCCAATGTAACAGGAATGATGAAACCGCCCGGATCTTTCATCTTCTTTGGTAGCGCCTTTTGCACAACTGCGCTACACTCCTCATTCAGGGTCACGGTCTCAAAGTCATCCATGCGCCTCCTATTAGAAAGGAGGTCCTTGAGAAACTTGGCATATTTCGGCATTTGTGAAATGGCCTCCGCAAAAGGTATATTAATGTGCAGTTTCTTGAAGATATCCACAAACTTCTTGAAATGCTTGGCATCTTCTTGACTCTTCAATCTCTGCGGGTATGGCACTCGCACACTGTATTCCTCCCTTGGCTTCTGTTTCTCATCCGACTTCCTCACCGTGTCCTTTGATTGGGGAATCACGGTAGGCACGGGAATCTCTTCATCTAAGGCTTTTTCAGTGGCCTTGGTCGCCTCAGCTCGCGCATGGGTAGGATATGGGGGATCCTGGGTAGTGGTCCCACTGCGAGTAGTAATAGCCTTCAATTGCTCAGTTGGAGTAATAGTGTTAGACGGGAGTATACCTGGCGGAAGTCGAGGATTCTGATTAGCTATTTGGCCAATTTGTGTCTCATGATTCTTTAACGAGGCTTCCATTGCAACAATTTTACTCTCAATCTTGTCGTTGCTAGCTAACAGTTTCCTCAACATCGCATTTGTATCCTGTTCTTCTGAGGGTGGGGCTGAAGCCTGTTGTTGTGGAGCCTGTCTCTGAGCTTGGTATGGAACATTTGGCCTATGACCTGGCGCATATAAACCACTATTCGGATTGGCATAGCTGAAGTTGGGGTGATTGCGATTGTTAGGATGATAGGTGTTTGGCCATTGCTGCTGTCTTTGTTGACCCATGTAATTCACGTCTTCAATGCCATCCCCATATCCCTGATTTGCATCTGCTACCATCTCTCCCACTGACTTCACCTGTGCCGATGGATTCAAATGACTGAAAGCCGATGTCATAACTGCCATCTGATGTTCAAATTTCTGTTCCACCATAGACTCAATCTGACTAACCAATGCTCCATCTGACTTCGTGCTTCTACGAGTTTCAGACCTCGTGGATTCACGTTTTGCTACATTATCTAGCAAATCACGACATCTCTGTAGTCCCATCCCCATAAAATTGCCCTGAGCCATCATGTCTAGTTCACTAGCAGTCTCCCTGTCCAAAGCATTATAAAAATAGTGAAGAAGTTTATACCATGGCTCCCCATGAGTAGGGCATCTGCGAAGGAGCTGGTTGAACTTTCTCCACGTGTCACCCAGAGAATCATCTTCCTGCTGTTTAAATGTGGTTATGTCGGCCATCCGTTGAGCAACCTTAGATGGTGGAAGATACTTCCTGAGAAACTCTCTGCTACAATCTGCCCATGTAACTATGCTGCCTGCTGGAAGTTCCATAAGCCATGTCTTTGCCTTTCCCGATAAAGAGAAGGGGAAAAGCATGAGCTTTATAGTCTCGATTGGCACTCTCTGGTCATACATGGTAGAAGTAATCTGCTCGAAGTTGAGCAAGTGCTGATGTGGATCATCACTCGGGGCTCCCGTGAATAAGCACTCATCCCTAACCATATTAATCAACGGTTGGCGAATCTCGAAATGCGCGGCATTAATCTGCGGCCTGACAATGGTAGGCTGATATCCATCCGGTGTAGTTCTGAAGTAGTCCACCAAAGGACGGTCATCCTCCTCAGCATTGTTGACTTGCTCTACTACGTTCCGGCCGTTATTGTTCCGATTATTACCCCCATTGTTCCCATTGCCACCGTTGTTTCCACCATTAACTCCTCCATTGTTCCCATTAACTATTTCTGCACCAGGGAGTTGTTGTGGATTCTGGGGATTCATGCGATCAATCATGGCTTGCATCGCAGCCATTTGAGCCCTAAGCTCCTCAGTTTCCCTTGCTCGATTTGCTGCATCCTCCACAGCTGCAGCTCTAGCTGCTTCCGCATCTTCGAGGCCCTTGCGGAACCTCTCAAACTCAGCTCTAGTTTGCTCGTCCATTTGAACTGAATTTGCTTTCCTCTTGTCTCTATTCTGTGCTCGCAGTAAGGATTCCGGGTCTTCAAGTGTTGGATGCAAAGGCTCGTCTCTAGAACGTGACATGCACCAAATGAATCAGACCTGAAACGCGAATCACACACACAAAACAGGTGAGTAACAAATATAAACTGAAAAGTAAATCCCTAAAGAGAAAACTAATAGCTAATTTGACCTAAGTCCCCGGCAACGGCGCCAAAAACTTGACACGCTCCAACTGCAAGTGCACAGTTGTCGGTGCAGTAATAATCGGAAAAGTCCGGATTGTCGAACCCAAGGGACTTCGTGTAACTAACTATTAAGTTTGTTCTTTATGTGGGCAAAACGCAGTTGTTTTGTGGTTCCTAATTCTACTAAAAATTCAAATAACAATTATCTCAAATAATTCAAAGAATTATTTTAAGATTAACGAGCACGAGTTAATATTGTTGTGTATCAAATTTGATTAAATTCAGGATATCTCTACGGATCACTAGGAATGTCACACTACGTTGGATTTATGTTTCACTAACACGATAATTTCTTATTCTAGTTAAACGAGCAATTGTATATTGAAGATGTCTCAACCAATAACTATGCCTAAACTATCGTAACTGATTCCTCTAGCTTACTCAAGTTCAAACACGCATTACGATACTAATTTCTACTCTTGTTCTTAGCTAACTAGCAAGATTCCTCAACCCTAGATACGGCTAGTGTGTATTTCAATTTTCCGGGCAACAAACGTAGATTCCTCTATCGTTCATAACCTAGCACAATCCTATTAATACGTCTATCAATAGAATTGATAAATTAAAAGCGTAAAATACACATAACTAGAGAAGAAATCATCAATTAAGCATAATAGCATGAGAGAAAATCCATAAACCCCAAGTTGTAGTGATCAAACCCTAGCTACCTACGAGATATCCCAAATAGAGGGTTTAGCTACTCAAAAACATGATTCACGTACAAAGTTTCGTGATCAAATAACAAGAATAGAGAAGAAACGGGGTTTTAGAGATCAAACGAATGATTCCAAGCCTCCTTGATCGTCTCCTAAGCTCCAAGCTCTCTTCAATGTGATAGAGTACGTGATAATGCCCAAAAACATGCCCTAACCAAGTCTAATACGTTCTCCCAATGTTTAGAATAAGTTAGGAGTAATTACAAAGCAACCCCAAAAAGTTACAAACTAAACTCTGCCCGAACTAGGTCGTGTGACCTAGTTAAGTAGGTCGTGCGACCTACTTTGCTGCCCAGAACAGGTCGTGTGACCTGTGTAGTAGGTCGCATGACCTACTGAAACAAGCTGGTTCGCTAACTAGGTCATGTGACCTAGTAACTAGGTCATGCGACCTAGTTGCTTCATCAAATCTTTCCATCTTCTTCCCACTTGTTCCTCTTGCTTCCGAATCACTTCCCGGGCATCGTTTCTTCATTCAATCCTCCATTTTGAGCTCTCCTCATGCCTCAACACTCGTATCATCTTCTCTTGAGCCTCTCTAGCACTTGATCCATCAACTCTCGCTTTCCTTCCCAAATCTTGAGCTCACATCACTTCCGAAGTTCGTTTCCTCTATCCACTTGCTCCTCGCGTGCTCTGGCCCTGAAAATCACAACACGAACACCCCGCGAAGATCAAATGTGACAAAATAAGATAAATAGCACGTAAAACAATGCAAGAAACGCCCGGACTTCACATTTTAGCATACGAACTCACTTTCTCAAATAAACACATGATCTACTCGAAAAGACGCAACATTCTCCATTATAAGCACACAAAACGTAGCAAAATAAGCAATAAAATAACTCCGAAAATGGAGTTATCATATACCAACAAAGTATGGACTTTGGTGGAACCACCTGAATGGGTAGGACCCATAGGGTGCAAGTAGGTTATGAGGAAACCAACATGGATGGTAATATGATTACTTTTAAGGGACAACTGGTTTGAAAGGGTTTCATGAGAATTCATAGTATAGACTATGACAAAATCTTTCCCCAGTTGTGATGCTTAAATCCATTCGCATCTTGCTTGTAGCAATCTGTTTATAGATTGAGTCAAGATTCTTGTAGATTGGATTCTTCGAATTTATGATGCAATCAAAGGAGTTTGGTTCCATCAAAAATTGAAGATGATACTTGTGTCTACAAGAAGGTTAGTGGGAGCATAGTTAAATTTCTGGTCTTGTATGTAGAGACATATTAATCATTGGGAACAATGTCTCTACTCTGCAATTTGTTAAAGATTGGCTAGAGAAATTGATTTCCAATAATTGACTTAGGCGAGACAATCTATAAAATCTATGGAGATAGATTAAAGTAATTGTTCAGCCTGAGTCATGGTACATATATTGACAAGGTGTTGAAATGGTTCAACGTGAAAAGAATATTGATTCTTACCCATGTCACATGGAATTAGTCTTTGGAAGGCTAATTGTCTTACCAATTAGATTGGGAATGGGCCGTATGAATTAGATTCACGAGATACGCCATGAGATGTACTAGGCCAGACGTGTCATGAAGCATGACACAATATACCAATTAAATCCAAGTGAGGTGTCACTTAATAATAATTATCAAGATTATCCTTAAGTACTTGAGAAGGAATAAAGGATGAACTCTTGATTAATGGAGGATAGGAAGGGTTTACTGTAAGGGGTTACAGTGATGAGAACTTCCATCTGACAAAGAAGATTTCAGATTATAGTCGAGTTTTGTGTTTTATGCTAGAGGGAGTGACTGTGAGCTGGAAAGGTTCCAGCCAAGATTCAGTCACTGATTCTAACATAGAGGACTGAGTAAATTAATGCATAAGATGCATTTATTCAGAATATTCAATCTCAATCAAATTGTTGATGGAGGAGATGTGAATATTTGCAAGGTGCCAGCATATGTCTCGCCCCTACGCAGTGTAAGCGTGGAGGACCGCGCTAGATTAATAGGCATATGATGCAGGAGATTGACTCTAGTGCAAGTGGGAGACTGTTGGAATTGTGCCCTAGAGGCAATCAATTAATTGTGACAAATATATGGATTTACGATTCATTATGTTATCGATATGGAGATATGCTAATATGAATGAAGTCCTTATAATATAAGGTGTTATATTCTTAAATATCCCTAGTCAATTATAATGATTAATGGGACAATCATCTATAGACTAGTATGGGGTTGGATTGATATGGAGATATCACGATCCAACACATGAGTATGCATTAGGAGTAATGGCATACTGGATTGACCCACGACGAAAAGGATACATTAGATTATGTGAAGTCACAATCGCTTTTCGTAGTGCTAATATTATTGCAATCCTTGGACTTGAAGTCACTAGATACTCTAGTTGTGAAATATTGCGCTTTGATGTTATCAAACGTTACACCGTAACTGGGTAATCATAAATGTGGCTATCGGGTGTGATAGGAAGCAAGCTTAGAGATCGTACTGATGTAGATATGATTTGTCCCTCCCACATAATGGGGGTAAATATCCACGACCACTCGAGGGATGAGGCTTATCGAATGTCTGGCCAGACTCAGATAAATTAATATAGAGAAATTAATGTTATCTGCAAGTATAAGCATATTCCCAGGATCGAGGAACTATGGATTGGATATACGAGTGAGACTATTTATGTCTCGTGTCCAATCCGGATATGGAGACAAAGGGATAATGCAATATGACATATTGGGCACAAAGGTTTGTCGGGATCACTGACTATTTCTATTGGTTGGGTTGCATGGATGTGTTGCTAGACACCGCTCCATGTTAGTAATAGTTACTACCAACTATATAGAAACCTATGGGGTCACACGTCAAATAGAGTAGAGCTAGATTTGGGATTAATTAATATAGATTAATTAATAGAAGGATCATTGTGCAACACCTTGCAAACTTAGTAGGACTAATTTGCAAGGAAGGAAATAATTCTAGTTCATCTAGAATTAGGAAACTCTTTTATGGAAACAACAAGGAGTTGTTGGAGTATATAAAGGAGGCTCTAGCTTCCTTCCCACTACATGAGTTATTATTAGTCATAACACAAAAGTTGGAGAGAGCAAAAGGAGAGAGCAAGACAAAGAGCTAGGGTCGAAACCCTAGCCCCGTCCGCCCCTCTACCCGACGGCAAAGAGGAGGCCGCCCCTCCCTTGTGCCTTGTTGCTTTGTTGCTTTGATCTTCATCCCTCTTCCTCCAAGGATCAAGCTAGCACTTGATTGAAGGAAGAATCTAGATCTCACCTCTAGACGTGGATCAACCGTAGAGACGAGGACATCATTCTTCGTGTGATCTCACAAATCAAAAAGGTACACATCTTCTATTTCCTTGATCATGTTATGATGTCTCTTCCTGTGATCCTTGGTGGGCTTTGAGTAGGATTAATTTTGTTATTCCGCTGCGTTACCTACGTCAAAACCCAACAGTTGTCACCAAGAACAAAGAGCAAAAGTGGATCATGGATAGTGGTTGCTCCAGAAACATGAGTGGCAAAAGTTCTTTATTCACTGAACTGAAAGAACAATCAGGAGGGACAATCATACTTGGTGACAAAGGCAAATGCAATATCATAGAAATTGGTAAAGTCGGTAATGGTGTTGAAAATTCTATATCAGATGTTTATCTTGTAGATGGTTTAAAATTTAACCTGCTTAGTGTATCTCAAATGTGTGACAAAAGTAATAAGGTCATTTTTGAGAAGGAGAAATGTGTGGTGCAAGATGAAAAATTTGGTAATTGCATCCTCACTGCTCCAAGGTCAAAAAATGTTCACTGTTTAAATACTAACAAAGTTAAAGTAGAAAGTATGAAATGTCTCAAGGCTTTGAAAGAAGATTCAAAGTTTTGGCATAGAAAGCTTGGACACATCAGCCTGCATACACTGAACAAGCTAGTTTCCAAAGACTTAGTTAGAGGTCTGCCATCCATCAATTTCAAAGATGAAGATGTATGCAAATCTTGTGCTCAAGGAAAACATGCAAGGAGATCATTCAAGCCAAATAACTTTGTTAGTACAACCATACCTATTGAATGCTTCATATGGATCTTTGTGGTCTATGAGAGTTCTAAATCCAAAGGTAAGAAGTATATGCTGGTTATTGTAGATGATTTCTCTATATTTACTTGGGTAATGTTTTTAAGAGATAAGTCTGAGGCTGTGTTTGAATTTTCAAAACTTTTTAAAGAGCTTCAAATTTTGAAAAACCTGCCGATTGCTTCAATTAGGGGGATCATGGCAGAGAATTTTATCAACTAGAGTTTGTTTTATTATTTTCTAAGTTTGGTATTTCTCACAACTTTTCTGCTCCTAGTACTCCTAAAAAAAAGGTGTAGTTGAAACGAAAAATAGGACTCTTGAGGATATGTGTAGGACAATGCTTTTGGAAAACAAATTACCAAAGTCTTTTTAGGCAGAGGCTGTTAACACTGCATTTTTTTTTGAACAGGTGCCTGATTAGTCCTATTTCGAAGAAGACTCCTTATGAAATTTTTAAAAGAAGAAATCCAAATATCTATTATTTCAAACATTTTGGTTGTACATGTTTTGTTCACAATAATGGTAAGGATAATCATGACAAGTTTGATGCCATGAGTGATGAAGATATTTTTCTTGATTATTCTTTGACTAGCAAAGCCCACAGAGTTTACAATAAGAGAACTAAGCTTGCTGAGGAAAGTATACATGTTATATTTGATGAATGCGATGATGGTTCTTTGAGTGAAGGTTTTGCAGATCTAAATCTGAATAAGCATGATTCAGAGGATGAGGCAGATCCAAAGAATGTTTCTAAGAGTAACATGCAGGAAAACAGTAGAACTTTTCAAAAGCCTTGGAACTGGCTCTCAAAGCCTTGAAACATAACCTAAATGAACACAAAGTGGTCAAGCCAATGCATCAAGCTCTCAAGACCTTGAAAATATTTATGGAAAACCCGAAACCTGGACACCAAGAAAGAAATTCAAATATATGTTGTCTCATCCAGCTGAAAAAATCATTTCTGATCCATCCACTGGTATCAAAACAGTATCTCAGTTAAAGAACTTGCGCGCTTTTAATGCTTTTGTGTATCTCGTTGAACCTAAGAGTGTGAAGGAAGCATTAAAAGAAGCAGACTGGATCATTGCTATGCAGAGTGAGCTGAATGAATTTGAGAGGAAAAATGTCTGGAATCTAGTTCCTCCTCCCAAAGATCAGTCTGTTATTGGTACAAGGTGGGTGTTCAGAAACAAGTTGGATGAAAATGGTAAGGTTAGCAGAAACAAGGTAAGATTAGTAGCTCAAGGCTACAACTAGGAAAAAGGTATAGACTATGAGGAGACTTTTGTTCCTGTAGCTAGGTTGGAAGAAATTAAAATTTTACTTGCATTTGCATCACATAAGAACATCAAACTTTTTCAAATTGATATTAAATGTGCATTTCTAAATGGTTATCTGCAAGAAGAAGTTTATGTTGCTCAACCTCCTGTTTTTGAAAGTGATGAGTTTCCAAATCATGTTTATAAACTTGACAACGCTCTTTGTGGTCTCAAACAAGCTCCAAGAGCTTGGTGTGAGAGATTGTCAAAGTTCTTCATTGAAAATGGTTTCAAGAGAAGCTTAGTTGACAACACTATTTTCATAAAGGCACATGAGAAATATATTCTATTAGTACAAATATATGTTGATGATAATCTGTTTGGTGCTATTCTAAAGATTTCTCTAGTCTTATGAGCAAGTAATTTGAGACGAGCTTGATGGGAGAGGTAACTTTCTTTCTTTGACTTCATGTACATTAAATGAAGAAAGTAATTTTTCTACATCAAAATAAGTACACCAATGATTTTTTGAACAAGTATAATATGTCTAAATCCAAGGTAGAAAAAATTCACCTGAGTTCTACACTTTCCTTAGACAAGGATCAAAATGGTAAAAGTGTGAATCGGAAAGAAATTAGAGGTATGATTGGTTCACTAATTTATCTCACTACAAGTAGGTCATCAATTATGTTTAGTTTTTTTATGTGTGCTAGATTTCAAGCTGGTCATAAAGAGTCTCTCTTAGTTGCTGTCAAAAGAATTTTCAGATATCTCAATGGTACCAAAGACTTGGAGATTTGGTATCCTAAGAGGTATAACTTCTCTTTGTGTGGCTATTCAGATGCTGATTTTGCAGGTTATAAAGTAGACAGAAAAAAGCCTATCAGGGTGTTCCCAATTCCTTGGATCATGCCTGATAAGCTGGCATTATAAGAAGCAAAATTCAATAGCTTTATCAAAAGAAGAAGCTGAATACATAGTCACAAGTGTTGTGGATAACACGACAAATGAGATATCGAGTTTATGACTTCAGCGATACTCCTATGAAATTTGACAACAGATAATCGAGTACACCATTCAAGGACTAAGCACATTGATGTCAGACATCACTTCATTAGAGATCATGTGGAGAAAGGTGATGTATCTCTTTAATTTGTACCAACAGACATGCAGTTTGCAGATATCTTCACTAAACCTCTGCCAGAAGATAGATTCACGGCCCTGAGATTAGAACTTGAGATGCTGAATAAAGAAGCATTGGTTTAGGGGGATCATCCAGTAAGTTCTTTTCAAAGCCTTAAAAATCTTTTCAAAGCCTTGAAAATTTAATGTGCAGTATAACAGTTTTTCAAGGTCTTGAAATCCTTTTGAAAGCATTGAGAATAAATATGTTTAATAGTCAATGATTGGATCACTAATGATGGGAGTTATCTCTGTAGATAGTCTAACATTATATTTACTTTATTAAATCAAATCTTTCTTAAATCCGTATAAAATTATTTCCTTTCCAAAGGAGTTCGAATATCAATTAAACTTTCATTCCTCAAAGGTTTGGGAATATTCAGTTTCCCCCTTTAACTCAAACTCTTTAGTATTTATCTTCCCCATTCTATTTTTCCCTCATCAATATTTATTGCCTCTCTCTTCTTAAACTTTAACCCTATGGATTCACGGAGAATCTCTCAAAGAATCAAGATGGCTGGTGGAAGCTCAAAGAAGAACACGGGGAAGAAAAGAAAAGCTGGAGATGAAGAGGTTCAAACCATCAGTGCTAGTTCCAGTTCTAGGGCTGTTAGTGCATCTCTGCAACCCTCTCATCCTCAGAAGAAGAAGAAAAGCATGAAATATAAGGAAGTTCAGCCTGCTGCTTCCAGCAAGAAGAAGCCACAGCTAGTAGCCTCTTATGGGAAACAAAAAGATATTCAGATTGACAGTCCATAGAAGGTGAAGATGGCAAAGACCCCTCAGAAGTCAGAGAAGGGGAAGGATGGATTTGTGTTTATCAGTCATGTTGTAAGAGGTATCTGGTTAGATGGATTTGCATCTGCTCCTATTTATTATTGTAGTATGATCAGTACTAACATGTTGTATTTTATGGATTTGGAGTGTATTAGGAGATTAAAACAGATTTCTCTTTGGAAAATCCTAAACCCCTCTGAGGTTGCATAACCTAGGCTTACCAGACTCTTTTACCTGAACATGAACCAAGTGAATGCTTTGAGTTAAATGTTTCTTCTAAGGTAGCTGGTATTGAGTTGGAGCTAGAACATTCTGAATTTGCTAATGCCTTGGGGTTTCCAAAGAGGTATAATACAGAAAACTATCCTAGCAAGGTTTATGGTATACAGATAGCTAAGGAAGAATTATTTTTTACCTGGTATAGCTACAACCTGTAAGCAGTTAACTCACTCTGTGTTAACTGTTGAAGCAAAAATATTGTTTACCATTCTGATGAGGTGTGTAGCACCAAAAGAGAATCCAAAAGATTTGCTTTCTGATAGGGTGTTATATCTAATGTACGTGGTGATGTATGGTTATGAGATTGATCTGCCAACTATTGTAATGGAACACATGCTGTATAGCTGTACCAAGAACAGGAAACATCATATACCCTATGCCAACCTCCTCCCAATTTTCTTTCACAATCTAGAAGTACTTGTTGACAGGGAAGAGGGAATCACTACTGGTTTTGTAATGATAGATTAAAAGTCCTTCCAAAACCTAAATCCTTAACCTCTCCAGTAGCCCTACCTTCCTCCACTCAAGACCTGTCTCAAGTTCTTCAGAAGCTAGACTTTATTGAGAATGAGATAGATGAACTCAAGCAGGGTCAAATACAGTCGGGTACTGAGTTCAGATAGATGAAATACATGATTGAGAGTGTTTTTAAAAGTATCAACTTGGTACATGTGGAATAAGAGGATACACCAGTTCCAAAAGGCTCAAGGAAGTCAGGATCTACCAGAGACTTATTAAATGAGCACAGTTCTGGAGATAAGGTTGTTGGGGATATGGAAGCTGAGTCAAAGGTGGCTGAGGACAAGGAACCTGGAATGAAGATAGCGTTGACTCATGATTGCTACTCAAAGACTTAAAGTTGAAGAAACAGAAAGGAAAGGCTCCATAAATTGTTACCTCGACTGACTTGTTTGAGGATGATGAAGTAGCTGATGAACCTGGTGAAGAAGTTGACAAGGATGAAGGTTCACAGGAAGAAGATTAGTATGAGGATGAGGTAGAGGAAGAAGATGATCAGGAAGATGTTGCAGGGCCTAAGACAGATGGAGATCCAAAGCCTTGAATCTAGCCTTCTCTTTCTTCTTTTTAAAAGCCTTGAACCCTCTATTTTATTTCCCTACTTCTTTTTATTTTAAACTTTTTAAGTTATCAATAAGGTTTGATCCAACATTTCATACTTTTTGTTGAATGTAAAAAAGGGGTAGCAGTTTAGGGGTATCTTTTTTAGTTGCAGGATAATCTGGTTTTGGTTTTTGGTTGTTTGGCAGTTGTACTGCTAAAACTACTTGTTTGATTATATAGTTTGATTTTGATTTTGCCTTTATAACTTTTAGTTATCAGGTTATGATCTTATATAAACTGTTTCTGCTATTCTATTGATGTTTGTCTTTTGCAAAAATGCAGCTCAAAACATATTAGTGGTTTTGTCTTTCATCAAGGGGGAGATTGTAAATTCACAGTTTGTTTCAAAGCCTTGAAACTGCACAGCAGTTCATAGCATGAACTCAGGAGGAGTTCTTCCTCCTATTAAATCTCTAATCTCTTTTACTTTATTATGTTGTATTAGATGATGAAAGACAACCAATTATGTGTTATATCATGCCGTAATCTCATTGCTTGCCTAAGTGTTTGCAGGGATTTTTAGCTAACTATCTACTGCAGAAAGTTTCCTTAATTAAAGGTTTGCAGAGAAGGAAATCCAAGTCTGTAATTGATCCTACTGATATGGAAACTTGTCTGAACTTGTGTTAAGCCTGCAGATGAAAGATCAGATCAAAATTAACGAGGTAATAAAGCAGCTAGCCGCTGGAGCAAGCTGTTGAGAGTCAAAGATCTTCACATGATTTTTAGGGATTTCCGTTTGAAACTTCCTTAATATTCTAAAATTTAAATTGACAGGAGAGAGAAGTTATTGTGTGAGATTCAGAAGCACATAGCATTTCACATTCATTCAAACACTCTCACGGATTGACAAGCATCATTGAAGGAGATCAAACAACCACTCAATCCATTCCAGTTTCCAGAAGAACACTTAAAGCTTACTGCTTCACTGTGTTCACAGTGTTCTTCTTTATGAGATTTTAGTTTTTTATCATTTTCTATATTACTTATTCATCTTTGTCGTGAGTTGTTCAAGAGGAACAAAAAAGAATTCTTATTGTATCAGTTAGCTAGAGCAGGTACTAGATAGGTTAGGAAGAACCACAAGCTGAAACAGAGCAAGGCAGTTCTCTGGGCTTGATATCTGGGCTTAGCTTTTGATAAATAAGAAGTTTGTTTAAATCCTAGAGGGATCAGATCCCTCAGGCGGAGAGTATGTCACTTAGAACGAACTTCATAGAAAATCACTGTGTTCATTATATTGCATTTCAGTTCTGCACTTGTCGTAATATCTGCTTCAAAACAGGTTTTCTGTTCAAAGCTTTTAAAGGATTTTTAAAGCCTTGAAAACTATCAGTAAACTTCAAATTGTCTGTTTGCATTTCAAAGCCTTGAATCTGAGTTCAAGGCTTTGAAATACTCCAAGTTCTTCTCATTTTGTTTAAAATCCACTACTTTGGAAAAAGTTGTCATACTGTAATGGACCCCCCTTAGAGTTAGGGATGGCAATATGGTCCAATTCGATATGTGGATCGGAAAGCCAAATCCGGAAAGCCAAACCCGAACGGATTTGGATCTGGGGGCAGCTCCACCGGGTTCCGACCCGATGCGATCCGACGTATATGTGTGTTTTACAAATATACATCTATTAACCTTCCCCTTACACTTACAAGAAGGATACTATAGTAACTCCAACCTAAAAAACTATTTCTTTTGTTTTTTACGCTTCATAACTTACGAACGTTCCTTAGCGTATGAAATAGTGTTTATTTTTTATGTGATATTTTCTATTTTATTACAAACACGATCCGTATGTGATCCGAATATGATCCGACCACGTACTATATGGATCTACGAATCGGATTTGGATCAGCTGAATGAAAACCCCATCCGATCTGATCCGAATCCGGTGATGATCCGAACGGATCTGGATCCCATTTCTCCTGGTCGGATCTGGATCGAGAAGGGTCTGATCCGATCCGGATCCGACCCGTTGCCATCCCTACTTAGAGTATTTGATCATGTATTTGGTACCTGCATTACAATTTTATTATATTTATAGACAAATTGAAGTAGGAATTTTAAGGTGAGCTTTAATCTTAATGAAGCCTATTAGCAGCCTGTTTATTTTTTTGCAACTTTGGTGGGTTTGATGAGTTCAATTGGGTTGTGTTATGATGGGTTTGAATTTGAGGTAGGATTCATTTTGGTGGGTAAGTTAGTTTTTCCTGGTTTTGTTTTCGTGTTCGTGGTAGCTACTTGATGTCCCCCTCCAGGTTCTGCGAGGAATTGTTGATGGCTATGTGGATGAAAATTTGTGCACTCTCTGTTTGGAGAGAGATTGAGTGACTCGTTTGGCTGGAGGCGGTTGTGGTGTTGGTGGATTTTCTTTTTCTTGCTATGGAACTAATATGAGAAACATCAGCAATACGTTCTTATTTTATGGGTCAGCGGTGATTCAATTTTGACATAGGGAGCTGCGGCTGTGAATAGAGGTGGGTCTGCTGGTTTGATGGCTAGGTTAACATAGAAGAGTTTGGGGGTACATAGAGGTAGGGCTGTAAACGAATCGAGCCGAATCGAATATCGGCTGTTAGGGTTTGGTTTGTTTAAAATTAGAACGAACACAAACTTGAGCCAAACAGTTTTTAGGCCATTTGAGTTGTTTGATTAAATTTTGTTCGAACTCAATTTGAAAACGAGCTTGCAATCGAGCCCACAATTAAGAAAATATTAATATAATTATGTATCAATATTACACATATCTTAATCTTTATGTTTTACATTATTTTGCTCAATGATCTCTTTCGAATATATCCTAAAACTATCATAAAACACAACAAAACAAAAAGTTTTAATGTAAATCCACCTATGAATTTCGAAGAATCGTCTTGTACTTGTAAAAATACATCTAAAATATGTAAATAACAATTTTTCACGAACAAACGAGCCAAAGCTTGTGTTTGTTTGTTTATTTATCGAACATAATCCTATGTTTGAGTTTGTTTGTTTATTTTTTCGAACTGAATACGAACGAATTTTTCACGAGCCGAAAGCGAGTTGTTCGCAACCGGCTTGGTTCATTCACAGCCCTACAGAGAGGTATATTTGAGAGTGTGTATGGCGATTTTTGTTACTAGGTTTATGAATTGGGGGGGGGGGGTAGTGATGGGATTAGGGGGATGAGAAGTTTTGTTCTTGAATTGCTTGCGTGGCGGTGGTGTGGTGGTGGTTGTGGTCTTACTTCGAGTAATTTGATTAATCTCTCTGAAGGTGTTCTTGGTGTTCCTCGTGTTCTAGAACCAAGAACATAAAAAACATCAACACAAAAAACATGACAACCATAAATCATTTGTGGTTTGTTGTTGGTGTTGTTTGATGTTTTGGATTAAGAGTGAAAATTGGTGGTGTTAATATTTTCTTGACGTTCTTGATGATCTTGGTGTTCCTGATGATAAACATAGGCAAAAAATGCGAAGGGGCAACACGGTCCGAAAAAATTCAATCACTCACTTTTTTAACGGAACATAACAGAGGGTGATTTCTGTCAAAGGAATATTCCGTCAAGTGGGTGCAAAGTGTCTTTGTTTAAAGGTCAGGATAGCAGACTGTATTTTATTCAATTGTCCGGGGTGGTAACTATCTTTTACCCTTTATATATTCAGGGTTGGCCCTGTGGACGAGCAGCCGGTGCGGCCACTTTAGGCCACCGAGCCGACATTGGCCCATTTTTTATATAGATTCTTCACATTGTATTTAGATACATTTAATATTTTAACGTATAGTAACATTAAATTTTACATTAGTATAACGGTAGTTTAAGTTCTTGCCACAAAGTTGACATAAGTTCGACTTTCCTTGATGACGTATGTAAATTTTTTTAATTTAATATATAAAATTTAGCAAGGCTATTTTTTAGGAAATACTACTGATACAGCAAATACTGTAAATTCGAGGGTTACAATAATACTGCAAATTCATAATACAATTCTAGGGATACAATCCAAAACAAACAAGCAAGGCTATTGACTACTAATTAAAATCAACACAATCTATTATGTACATGAATAACATAAGTACTGCAAGTCTAATGTTTTTTACTTCTAGAAAACTATTTTATGTGTACATTCTTTTTGGAACCTCAAATTTATTACCCGCTTTAGGCTCCGAATTGTCTTGGGCCGGCTATTTATATATTGAAAGGTGAAATTTCATAAGTAAACTCAACCTGACTTATCCTAACTCAAACATAATCCTACTCTACCACCAACACGCAAATACTTATACATCCCACCATTCTTGTCATGACCCGAAACATGGCATATCAGGATAAAATATTTTTTATATGTCATGTCTCTAGGGGCAAGGGAAAATAATGGAATAAAAGTTGTATAGATTTTGGGCTAAGTGGTAGTAAGTGGTGTGAAATTCATGATACTTTTGGCCTTCCATTTGGATCTTAAAGAAGACTTGCATACTATTTTATTGTGCGGGAAGGATCTGCATGGAAAACGAAATATGATTTGTCAATTGATTAGCGAAATAAGGGGCGGAATCTTCGGAAGTAATATTTAATCTCACTCCCCAAAGAAAGATCAGAGTCGGGTAGAGGACAAGTAGTAGTATTAATTAACTAGAGACTTGATATTTTTATTAGCTTCTCCCTAATCGTAGACTTGACATTATGATTATCTAAGATACGATTTCGATAGGTGACATGTATTATTAGATTACGAATAATTTGTTGACACGAATGTCCTTTCAATTTTTTTCCGGTCCATATAACTTCGTACGAAATGCCTATCCGCTTATGTACAGACATATCTGGCTAACACAAATGTTACAGACTAGCTACTTTCACAATTCATCGTCTTCACTGCAATATTTTTCAAGTTTTCCTTGTTGGTATACGTTATAATTATAGTTATAGTTTGCCTCTCTTGATTGAATAGCAATTTTATGTAGATGCAAAGTAGTTTGCCTCTCTTGATTGAGTAGTGCTTAATTGCTTATGGACTGATGGGTTTTGCCAAACTTGACTCTGCTCAATGTCAACTTTCTGACAATCATATTCTCCTCATTCATTTGCTGACAAATTTCACTTTTTGTCACTATTCACTGTGTCACTTTGATCCGGTGATTTGATTACCAAAATGATAGAAGAATTTGATAATCTTTGCATGGACTTGTAGAGTAAATTTACGTCTACAACACTAGGAAAATTTGTCAAAAAATTGTATCGTTTTACTGTATAAATCACTGAGTCTAAGTGACCCACTTACGAATTAAAAAGTCAAAGTAGGACGATCCAGAAGAAACGGAGGTAGTATTATTCAACAATCTATGAAATTTTGCGAAATTGAACATAGACGTCACAACTTTGAAATCAAATTCATATATGTTTTCTTTTGAAATTAAAATAGTAGATTTCTTTACAATTTTCAACTATGCTAGCTCATTTGTTTCTTTTCTTGATCTCACTTTTACCATTATTCATTAGATCACTTTGACCCGATAATTTGATTGTCAAAAGATGTAAAAATATTGTAATCTCTTCATGGTGTTTCAGAGTACACTTTAATCTATAACAATATGAAAAAAAGTATGAAATTTTATCAATTTCTATCCAAATTACCGGATCAAAACGGCTCGATTACATATGAAAATGTCAAACCTGAAAGAAATGAGGAAGTAGTAAGATCTCCACTCAGATTATTTTAAAGAGACTTCATATTTCGTGTTGGAACCACATATGCTATGAAATTATGAGAACTCAAAACGTAAATTACCTCTGGTATCAGTTTTAAAACAGGTGAAAATAAGAAGAAAAAAAAACATGTTAAAAAATACTTTTAATAACATAATAAACAATGTATTTTTTTGAAGATCTAGAAAACGTGTTTGATATGTGCTAAAAACGATAGTGTTTAAAATTAAAAAAATTATATGACAATATTAATAAATTTTTAAATGCTAATTTACTCCAATATCATATTGAAAATTTGAATGACTCAAATAACTGGAAATATGAAAAAACACAAAAACGTCAATGATGATAAGTGCATGCTTAATGAGTTTTTTTTCACAAAAATAATGTTTTAAAACAATCTTATTTAAAAACATAAATACCAAATTGTTTTCCCGATTACTTACCTAGGTGGACGGCGACAACATGGTAAGACAAAATTGTCATGAATTTGTGTAGCTTGCCAATCGAAATCCTAACATGATGATGGTAGTAGCGTTCTTGGTGTAAAATTGTAAATGTGTGTTTTTGTGTATGAAAAAGACTATGGGAAGGTAGTAATTCAACGGTTTTGCCGGAGGCTGCACATGCAAATTATTTGGCTTCTTCCTCCAATTTAAAACCCAATTTTGTTTTCTCCTTTGGACATTTACTTCCCAACACATCACGAGAGAGACGGACAGAGAAAGATTTTACAGTTGAGTAGTAATTTTCAAGTTGGGCCATGGTGTAGATTCTCTTCAATGCCTCTGTTGCGAGAAAGAGAGTTTGTGTACTTACGTTAGTCCGTTGTTCTAGCTGGTCACACTACACATGCACTGGTCTCAACACAGTCCTGGTCGTTGTTGTCCACGAACTACTGGCCGAATAGTAACTAAGAGAGAGCAGTACTACAGTTGTCCGAAAATAAAATACTAGGGGTTTGAAAGTTCTAGTATCAGAAGTTGAGAACGTTACTCCTTATAAGAGCATCTCCAAAGGGGGAAGGGGAGGGGCAAAATTGTATAAAAATATGGACCAGGTCCAACCTATGAAGGTTGAATAAATGATTAATATTTCTAATAACCCTTGGTCCGTATTTATACAAGAGGAGTGATTTACATATAATGTATAATTAACTAAAATAAGAAAGAGATAATTACAACATAATAACAGATCTCATAAATCATGGAGAATCAGCATAAAATAGGGAAGAGATCATTGGAGATTATCTCATTTCTTAACACGCCCCGTAAGATGGAGGATCCGTCGGAGACTCCAATCTTAGATCGCAGATCAAGAAATGATTTGCGTCCAAGAGATTTTGTGAGTGTATCCGCTAGTTGTTGGTGACTTGGGACATGTCGCACACGAAGTTTTGCTGAGGTAACAAGATCACAGACGAAGAAGTAATTGAGCGCGACATGTTTCATGGGCGAGTGGAAGACTGGATTCTTGCAAACATACGTGGCGCTAAGATTATCGCAGAACAAGGTCGGCGAGCCAATGAGAGGGATGCCAAGTTCGAGAAGAAAGTGTTGAACCCATAGTAATTCAGCAATGGCATTTGCAAGTGTGCGATATTCAGCTTCCGTGCGACAGACTTATGAAGAGGGGACTTCCAGGATATGACATTGGAGCCCAAGTATAGAACATAAGCAGAAGTGGAGCGTCCCATGGTTGAGTTACCACCCTAGTCAGCATCAGAAAAGGCAAAGAGGTTCATGCCCCCCCCCCCCCCCCCCCGGGCGCAGATAGAGTCCATGGCAGACAGTGCCTTTGAGATAACGAAGTACGCGCTTGGCTGCCAACCAGTGCGAGGGCAGTGGGCCATGGAGGAACTGCGAGATTCGATTCACAGCAAAAGAGATGTTTGGTCGTGTGAGACTAAGATATTGCAGAAGGCCTAAGAGACGCCTGTAGTCAGAAATATCGACTGCCTTGGTTGGATCTGCTGTAGGCAGTGGCTCAGTTGAGCAGAGAGGAGTGGAGACAGTTTTGGCATCCTCCATGTGAAACCTCTCTAAAATGTCAGAAATGTATTGAGCTTGGGACAGAAAGAGTGAAATACCCCGTTAAATTTTGTGGAAAATTTGGTGACTTTTCGTTAAGTTTAGAGAGTAAATTTTCGAATCTTGAATTAAGAGGGGGTGATAAGTGTAGTTTAAAAAGTTACAACCTAGTTAAATGTTGGGGGTGGAATTTATAATTACCTATAAGTTATGAGAAGCAACAAAAAAAAATAAAAATAAAAAAAAAATATAAAAAAATCACTTCCCCGATGGATTTCTCAGGAAATGTGCTCCTGCACATTGTGAGTCTTCCAACACCATTGTGTCCTCCAACATCAATTCTCCCCTTCTCTTATACTTCTCCTTCCTCTTCTCTTCTTCGGCACAACACCTAGCATACCACCACCACCACCTCCTTCTTCGCAGCCACCATCGTCTCCCCCTCTGTTTTGCAAGAAAACAGAGCAGCAGCAGCGGTAGCGGCGGTGGTTGCCGCTGCCACCACCGACGGAGGCCACAACCACCACCACCAACACCCTATTCCCTCTATCCTCTCCCCCTCTGCTCTCTCTTCCTCGCCTCCTGTCTTCCCCGCGACCAAGAGCAGAGCAGCAGCAGAAACTTCGCCTGCCACCACCACCATCGCCGCGACTCCATTAACACCGGCGACAAGGTCGGGTCGTGCAATCCGACACCGCCCAACCCTGTTTCTTCCTCCCAGTAGCCTCCTGGAGGTCCGAGAAAGCCGGAAACGCAACCCACCGGAGCCAACAACGCCGGATTCACCCCCGTCGAGCACCACCGTCGACCACCACCGTCGGCTTCATCAACCCGACCCGTCTCTTCACCGATTCTTGCAACTTTTGGTTCGGGTAATCTCTAATCCCCCCTATTGTTCGTTTAGAGTAATCAGAATCGCATTTAATTGCTAGAAATCAGGATTTGTTTCAAGTGGTTCTGGGTATTCACCGTTGGTATGGAACAGGGGGTGAAAGTGTCGTTTCATAAACATTGAGGGCATGAACTGTAGTTGATATAAACTACCTTTGTATGAACTGGGGGGTGAAAGTGTTATTTCAAAAACTTGATGGCATGATTTGTCACTTATATAAACTGTGATGTGTGTGGGTTGGGGGTTAAAAGTGTTGATTTTGGAAATCATGAAGGGGGGGCTATTTGTAGATTATATATTCTATTTTATTAATATAACTAGTAATTGTTCTTTTGTTAAAATACAATATATAAAGTTTATTATATACATATATATGTATATATTACAATGTAATTTTTAATATATATACATATCTATACACACACATACACACACATATACATATCTATTTCAACAATTGAAACAAGTTATTTTCTAGTTTCTTTTTACGTTTTAATTTATTATTAAAAAGAGCATGACTAAAAGATATTGTGCTTATAAAATTATTTTTGAGACAATTTGTGTTAGATATTCACTATGTGTAAATATAATTTTGTGTATATAAAGCTTCAAATAATTATAAGTATTGGCATTCCTTTTGGTAACAAATAAAATTGCTAGTTAAATATTTATTCCATTAAAGAATAATAATACGGAGGAGAATGGTATTTATTGTGAAAAACTAAGAAATACTTTCTTTAGAAAATATATATATCGTCCACAATATAAGATTTGTTGATAATTACTAGTATCTATAATTACTATTTTTGAGGAAATACTTGTTAAATATTTTGAGTTTATTACTAACAAGAATTAATTTCTTTCGTATCACTACTTAAGGTATACATAAGAGTTCAATTATATTTTTATCAATGAGTATATGGCCTCAAAAACTTTAATAAATATTTGTTAACTAGCTACAGATATTGTTTTTAAGAAACAAAGATAAATTGGTTGGTCTTGATATAAAATAAGATGCCTCGCTCCATTACTAGTCTTTAGGGGTATCTCACATCACATATATACATTTTATGTGCTAGATTTTGGATTGATTAGAAACTATAAATTTGTAGGCGACGAGTTCATAGACGAGGGTTACATCTATCAATAGGAGCTAGTTCGAGTTGTTTCATGTTTCTGATAACTCTATATTAGAGTTATATTTCTTCTGCGTTTGTGTACCGTTTTGTGTAATTTCCGGGTTGAATATATTAGAAATACACTATGAACTTGAGGAAATTGGATAAGTCTAGCTTTGAGTTATAAATTGTTAATCCGGGCCTTTTTCACATTATTTACATTTATTTTGTCACTTTTGATCGCACGGGGTGTTTTCGTGTTGTGTTGGACAGAAAACGGAGCTCATGGATCAAGAGGAGGAGGAAAACGAACTTCGAAACATATGCGGAAGCTTGGGAGAGAAAGAAATTGGAAGAAAAGAAGACTTAGAAAAATTGAGCGGAAGAAAAATGAAGAAAACCCACTGAAGTGTAGGATCAAAAGTTGATCCTAGGATCAAAGCAGATCGCAGGATCACAATATGTGATCGCACGATCAAGTGGGCAAAGTTGGTAGAGAAAAGAAGAAAATTCACTGACTTGTAGGATCACAAGTTGATCCTACGATCAACAGCAGATCGCTGGATCAGCTTTGGTGATCCTACGATCAGACAGAAGATTTGAAGCCCGCACAACAGCAGATCGCAAGATCAGCAATAGGTGATCGCGCGGTCTGCTAGCAGAACCAGCGCATCAACGGGAAAAGATGGGAATTAGAGTTATTAATTAATAATGTTTGATTATTAATTAATACACCCTAATATTAAAAGAAGAGAGAGACGTGAGGAGGAAGAAAAAAGGCCATCAACGTAGAAGAAAAGAAGGAGACACGCACAAAAGGAGGATTCCTCCCCCATTGAAGATCTAGGGTTTCTTCTTCTTCTTCTTCTTCTTCTTCTTCTTCTTCTTCTTCTTCTTATTCTTTCAAATCTTGTATGGAGAAACTTGTAAGTTTTGTTTGGTTGATTAATATTAGCTAAACTCCATTGTTAGGCTTCTCTAGAGAGCCTAGGGTTATGTAGACGATGATTTTTCCGGATTCTTAATCTTTGTTTCATGCTTATTGATTTCTTCTATTGAATGGATGTTAGTTCTTGAATCTTGTTAAGGATCTTAGTATATTGACACGACTAAGATATGAATTGATAATCAATGAACTAGGGTTTGCTCATAGGATGAATCATGCTTAAAGTTGATTAAGTTCTAAATCAATTGTTCATAATCTATGCTTAATTCTTAATGGGGATGGAGTAATTAACCGGAACCATTCGTTGGCTAGTGAAGTGCACGACAGTGACTTTAAATAGCTAGGATGAGATATGAGCATCAATCCCGTATCACTGAGACTGAGAAGAGACGTGTTAGGATTGGCTAGTGTGGGTAGATTCGGTAGGTGAAATTCGACTGTTTCGTGCAACGGTGGACCGACAGGACCCGTTTTCGTGCATGTCGTTAGCCTATTAGAACGAACCGGTAGACACAAGAGACCGATAGGAGATTGTAGTGTACCGTGAAGTAGAATGACTTGAGACCGATAGGAGATAGTCAGTGCTGTTACCCGGCTTAGTTAGAATATAGTTAACGTGTTGCTCAGATAATCCGGAAATCGTCTACAACCCTAGGTGATCTAGAGATTGCCTAGTTTCTCTAAACTTATTTATTAAATATAAAAATCCAAAATTATTAGCTTAGTTGTTTTTTCAATTCTAGAAATCAATCAAATCTTTCCTCCTGCACCATACTCTAAATTAAATAACTAATAAAATAATCTAAAGTCTGTCCTCGTGGGATCGATAACTCGGGGCTGAAATACCACCCCTATATTACTTGACCGTGCACTTGCGCATACGCGTTAAGAATTCGCGTCAAGTTTTTGGCGCCGTTGCCAGGGACAGCGGTAGATTATTTAGTTAGGAGTTAGTTTAGAGTACTTTTATTTTAGTTTGATTTTAATATTTTTATTCTATATCTCTGTGCTTCACGGGTGTCTTGTGAGTTTGTTTCTCAGGAACGCAGGAAGCAAGAGACAATATAAGCATGTGGAGCGAAGAGTGTTATTCGGATCTCCCCTACTGTTTCCACTGCAGGGGTAACCATGAAGACGAGGACGCATGCATAACTTGGTGCTATGTATGCGGCATTTGGCACGACCGTAGAGACTCATGTCGAGTACATGAACCCCAGCTTCATCAGCACCAGGAAGACTCATCAGCGGATATGGCAGAACGGCGTAGTATTATGAATGACATCAAAGTGTGCGCCAAATTTTTGTCCATAGATGCACAATTACCACAAGAGGATTCAGCCACAGGTAGGGAATACGTGAGGGAGATGTTGGAGAGGATAAAGAAACGAATAGAAAAACTGTCAACAGCAGGGGAATCTAGTATTCAAGAGCCACAAGAGGAGCCCTTGCCACATGACAGTGAGCCTCACATTGAACCTTCATCATCCCCACCACAAGTGGAAGAAGAGATACCTGAGCCGAACGAAGACTGCGGTGTCCAGGAACCATTGGTGGACACCGCCATTTATGAGGACTCAGACTCTGATTCAGACTGGGGTGGACCTGTGTGCCGAAGATGGGAAGATCTGCCGTATTGCGAGCCAAGACCGCAGGTTCCCTCACATCCTTGGTATAAATGGGCAGACACCGAAATTGGAAGCATGTGGTGTGTCGACGATGAAGCTGGTGACACACTTGTGCTCAGTGATATTGAGGTAAAAGTCCCAACTCTGATTAATGATGAATTCTCCATATCTTATGTCACGCAAGTTTGCGATGAGCTGGAACAATTACTGTATGGGGATTCGTATGGGTAAGAATTTGATGAGCAACTCCCAATCTCTTGTTCTATGGGCGATTCTATTGATCATCCATATGCCATAGTCAAGGAGTTGGAAGTCAGCAAGTGTGGGGGTGTGGATGAATTGCATGGGTCATTTGAAGATCATCTAGCACCAAAGAGGTATTACTGGGATGACTATATGGAGAACGATGCATATGAGCCCAGTGGTACTTGGTGGAAGCTGATAAAGAAGATAAATTGCAAGATGAAAAGATTCAGCTTCTACAACTCTCCGCCATCTGCACAGCACAGGGGTGCACTTGAAGCTAGCGAGAAGAGATGGTGGAAGAAGAAGAAGTGGAGGGATAAAGCAGTCTCCACTATCCTTTTCGGTTGAGGTAACCGGGTTGGGCTGTCGACCTTAAATTACAAGCGCTTCTTGGGAGGCAACCCAATGTAGAGTAGGATGCAATTTGTTTCTGTTTTTGCTTTTAGTTCTCCATATTTGATTTTGAGGGGTGAGAGAGAGTTGCTTTAATACTTTCAATCAGTGTGCAAGGACACAGGTACATAAGACGTTCCGGGTTCCCCTTCTTGATGCGTGTGATAGAATGTTGAGTATGCGCATCGGAATCCGGACGCGAGGTGAGACTTTTCCGGAAACTTTCAACGGTCCACAAGACCCCTTCTTGTTGCAGTTTTCGCGGCAACGGTGCCCATGTAGGTCCGGACACCCCAGGTACCTTTAACTTTCTCTCTTGTTTCTACGTTTTGAGTGGTAATTGTGGAGATCCACCGCCTACACATTTAAGCGATGAGTCCTCTTATTATATCTCTAAATTCGTTGAGGACAACGAAACGCTTAAGTGTGGGGGGGGGGTTTGTGTATATTTTGCTAGCCATGTCAGTTATGCATCGCCAGTTACATGCAGTTGTGTCGTATTGTGTAGTACATGTGGTTAGTATAGAGTGTTTGATATAGTGTCATATTTGTAGGGTTTTGATTCATGGATTGCGCAACGGAAGCATAATCAAACATAAAACCATGCAAAACCCTCCAAGGATCACAAGTCAAGAGACATAACGATGGTAAGAGTTAGAAATCATAAACACACCTTTGGGTTCTCCTTGATGACTTCAAACGCGAATAGTGTCACGTCTCTACGGTTGATCCACGCCTAGAGGTGAGATCTAGATCCTCCAAATCCATGTGCTAGCTAGGAAGAATGGAGGAGGAAGAAGGAATCGCCAACAATGGAGTGCCAAGAGGTGGGGCGGCTCCCTTTTGGCCGACGGGTAGGGGCGGCGGTCCCAAGGGGGTTCGGCCCTTGCTTGGGACTTGCACTCTCTCCTTGATTTGTTCTCTCATTTATTCTATCAAATAGATGTGTGGTGTGTAGAGAGAAAAATAAGCTAGGAGTGTTCTTTATATAGTCCAACAACTCCTTGTCCTACTACATAAAGAACCCCTCATAATCCTACTCAAGTTCGGATTAGTCCCCTTTTGCAAAAATAGTCCTTCTCATGTCAATACATGGATTAGTTTTATTTGCAAATTAATCCTAATCATGTCTCTACATGAATTAGGCCACCTTGGCATATCCTAATCATGTCTATACATGGATTAGTCCAACTTGCATATTAGTCCTACTAAGTTAGCAAGTTGTTGCGATTTGATCCTTTCAATTAATTAATCATATTAATTAATTATTTCCCATGTCTAGTTCACCCCTATATGGCGTGTGACCCCATATGTTCTATTTAGTTGGTAGTAACTATTTACTAATATGGAGCGGCCTCTATCAAGACATCCATTCTAGCCAACAAATAGAATAGTCATCATGACAAACCTTGTGCAAGTAATTGTCTCATCCCTTTGTCCCAATATCCGGATTGGACACGAGACATACAAGTCACACTCGTATATCCAATCCATAGTTTCTTGATCCTGGGAATAGCCTTATTCGTGCAAATAACATCAATATCCTATATTTATTTATTTGAGTCTGGCCAGACATTTTATAAGCACTATCCCTCGAGTGGCCTAGGATATTTGCTCTCGTTATGTGGGAGGGACAAATTCTATCTACGTCCACTAAGATTTCTAAGCTTGCTTCTTATTGTATCCAGTACACGCCTTTATAACTACCCAGTAACGGTGTAGCGTTTAACGCTACCAAGATCACAATAATCCACAACTAGATAATCTAGTGACTTCAAGTTTAAGGATGACAATACCATTGCACCACGAGAAGCGCTTGTGACTTAACATAACGTGTATGTAGCCTTCTCGGAGATGGGTCAATCCAGTATGCCATTACTCCTAATGCATACCCATGTGTTGGATCATGATATCTCCATATCAATCCAACCCCATACTAGTCTATAGATGATTGTCCCATTAATCATTATAATTGACTAGGGATATTTAAGAATATAACACTTATATTCTAAGGACTTCATTCATGTTAACATATCTCCATATCGATAACATAATGAATCGTAAATCCATAAATGTCATAATTAATTGATTGCCTCTAGGGCACAATTCTAACAGTCTCCCACTTGCACTAGAGTCAATCTCCTGCATCATATGCCTATTGATCTAGCACGGCCTTCCACGCTTCCGCTGCGTAGAGGCGAGACATCCGCTGGCACTTTGCAAATATTCACATCTCCTCTATCAACAATTTGATTGAGATTGAATATTCTGAGTAAGTGCATCTCATGCAGTAATTTACTCAGTCCTCTATGTTAGAATCAGTGACTGAATCTTGCCTGGAACCCTTCCAGCTCACAGTCGCTCCCACTAGGGCAGAACATAAAACTCGACTTATAATCTGAAATCTTCTTTGTCAGATTTGAAGTTCGCATCACTGTAACCCCTTACAGCAAACTCTTCGTATCCTCTGTTTATCAGAAATTCATCCTTAGTGCTTCTCAAGTACTAAAGGATAATCTTGATAATTAATCCCGTGACTCTCACCCGGATTTGACTGGTATCTTTGTGTCATATCATATGACACATCTGGCCTAGTACATAACATGGCTTATCTCATGAATCTTATTCATACGGTCAATTCCCAATCTAATTGGAAAGAAAATTAGCCCTCTAAATACTAATTCCATGTGACATGGGTAAGAATCAATATTCTTTTCACGTTGAACCATTTCAACACCTTTGTCAATTTGTGTACTATCACCTAAGCTATACAACCATCTTGATCTACCTCAATAGATCTTCACAAGTTGCTTCGCTTAAGTCTACCATTAGAAATTCAACTCCCTAGTCAATCTATGTAAGACTGCCAAGTAGGGGCAACATTCCCAATGAGTATGTCTCCACATACAAGACCAGAAAAATAACTGTACTCCCACTAACCTTCTTGTAGACACAAGTCTCATCTTCAATTTTGATGGAAACAAACTCCTTTGATTGCATCATCAATTAGAAGATTCCAACTCCTAGAAGCTTGATTCAATCTATAAACAGACTGCTACAAGCAAGATACGAATGGATTTAAGCATCACAACTGGGAAAGATTTCGTCATAGTCTATACTATGAACTCACATGAAATCCTTACCCAACCAATTTTCCCTTAAAGGTAATCATATTACCATCCATGTTGGTATCCTCATAACCCACTTGCATCCTATGGGTCCTACCCTTCAGGTGGTTCCACCAAAGTCTATACTTTGTTGGTATACATGGATTCCATATCGTATCTCATGGCTCCAAGCCATTTCCGAGAGTATGGCCACACGTGGCCATCTCATAGGTTGTAGGCTCATCTTTATGAGCAATATATCACGGGTTATGAGAAATCCTTATTTCTCTAGTCCCTTGACATATCCTACCTGACCTACAAGTTTCTTGTGTTATCTGAGTAGGTTGCACCACAACACCTTGTGTTCCTGCTCATGTTCCATCAAACGGATCAATGTTCTATTGTGGTTCTTGAATTTCTTCAAGTTCTACTATCCTCCCACTGTTTCCTTTAGAGACAATCTCTACCTAGAAACACTGTGGTTCGAGCAACAAACAGTTTGTTCTCGATTAGGTTGTAGAAATAATATCCTTTTCAGGATATCCCACTAAACATTTATCCGACTTGGGTCCAAGTTTATTTGTAAACTCTTTTACATAAACTTCATAACCCCCAAATCTTTATGAATGACATACTAGGACACTTTCCTAGTCCATATCTCATATGGCGTTATTCATAATCTGTTTTTGATGGAACAAGGTTAAGGGCGAAATTTGCTGTAATTAGAACATAGCCCCAAAAGTAAACTGGAAGTTCTGTTTGACTCATCTTGGACCGAACCGTGTCCTACAAGGTTCGAAATCTCCTCTTAGACACGCCAAAACCATGTGGCGTGCTAGGTGGAGCGAGTTTTGGATCATATCCAATACTCCCATAGATTCTTGTCAAACTCTTGGCTCAAGTACTTTCCTCTATGATCCAATCGTAGATACTTTTGCCAAGCTGGTTCTCTACTTCATTCCTGAATACTTTGAATATTTCAAAGGATTCTGATTTGTTTCTTCATAAGATACACAAATCCATATTTCTCTGATCCCATCAGTAAATATGATAAAGTACTGAAAACCATCTTTAGCATTTGTGCTTAGCGGCCTTCATACATCAATATGTATGATTCCAAAAAGATCATATCTTTGCCTAATAATTCTTACATGTCTCATATGATTCAATAATCAAATGAGTTCCAGAAATCCATCCTCATGGAGTTCTAGATATGTATTTCTTATTTATGAGACCTAAACGATAATGCTAAAGATAAGTGAAGTTCATATCATTATATGCAAACCTATAGGTATTAATGTTATAGATGAAATTATCATGATCATGGATATAGAATCCACTTAGACAAAATTGCATTACAATAATGCATATCATAATAAATGGAACAACATTTGTCCTTTATTATGATAAGGAGCTTTCTTGTCCAAACAAGAAACTATGATAATGGTCCTACTCATAGCTAGGACATGATCGTGTTTGTCTAATTCATGAACAATTTCTTAAAGGTAGAAATAATTCCCTACGGCTTATTTAGCAACCCCTTGCTTTATAGCCCCACGTGTAGGATTATTTCTTCCTTATACAATTGTCTTCATCTCTTGAGATCCTCCACACTTCCATAAATGTGAGATCTTCATCTAGTATCATATACTTATGATGATGAGATAGACACATTGATTTCTATAACAAAATACCTATATTGGAATTCATAATTCCTTTATTACTTACTTCCAGGTACTTTGGGTAGCCTCTCTTTCTCTACACCACCTACGGGACTCCAAGGCAACTTGGTTTTAGCAACAGGCTTGCTTTATACCCTTGGGGTCGGCGCAAACCATTTGCCCTTACCCATGCTGTTAACCATTAACAGCTTTGCCCATGCCCATTATGAGTGTTTTGTTTAAGTAATTTTTCAATCATATTGAGTAATTCAACTTTAAAACAAAACTATAATTGCATCCAATGCAATTCTTGGTCCACTTGGGTGAATAACCGTTTATTCTTTATCTATCTCATAGATAATGCCCATTCACTAATGTTTCGATCATATTGAATTAGCTTATTTGCATAACGCAAAGTGGAGCAACACTTCAAACCTTTCATGTCTAGCTCGTTCTTTTGAAAGAGCTTCTTTCAATGTATGATCATATCATACTTCTCCATGTTTCTCTTCTTGCTTCCAAAGCTCAGAGTTCATGGCGGCTAGCATGAGGCAAGTCATAACCAAAGAACCATTCTTTGGTGTTCCTTCCATTATGTTTTAGTGTGTTTTGGTAGTTAGTAGGAAGAGAACTTTATGTTCTACTATGTACCAATTCCTCTTTTATTTGAGAACAATTCTCAGTTTTATACCAATCTAGATTCCAGACAACTCGTCCATCTTATGGACATCTAGTCGTGTTTTGTTTGTTTAATGCCATGGGTATTTAACACCAAAAGGATTATGCAAAGTTTGTGACGTTTAACTATATTTAACAAGGATTTAAATTGTTAAACATAGCTCCCACTATTTTACTACGGATTAATAACCCTCAAGATATTAATGCGAAAAATATCCTTATATTTTCTAGTGGGCCAAGATCCATGTTTCATCTCCTTATGATCTTGCTTTGGCAAGTCACCCATAATTTGACTACTTTAGGTAGGAACAATTCCAATTGCATCCCTTATGCAACTCTTGGTTCAATTAGGCAAATAACTCCTTATTTATCCATCCGTATGGATAATCCCAATTGATTGCCTCTAGGTTTCTCAATCATATTAATAGCCCAGTTGTGTTCAACCTCTTATTCAAACAATTGCACATTGTTACGTGACATCGCATTCCATCATTATGAACCAAGTCGCCATGCTTTGGCACGCACGAACTTGATAAATAATGATGATCATGATTGTTTAAATAACGAGAAGGCAAGAACACAATGTTTGAATTTTGAGGGATTTTTAAATTCAATCTTAATTGTTTTGTTGATCAATATCAACTAATCTATCTATTTGAGTTTGGGCACAACTCCAAATAATAGATCCGGGTTGTCTAATTATCTTATTATCCTAATTGCATGCATCATCCATACACCAACCACACAAATAATAAGACAATAAAATAAACAACCACAAAACAGAAATTAAATGTGATGTGGATATGGCCTTTTTCTAGACTAAGATAATTCCAAGCCAATGGAATTATCTATGAACCCTAAAACAAACACATCTCCATGCGTCTTGATCTTTTGGTCCATTCTTCATAGTCATGTGGAATGCTCCATGCTCCATGCTCCATCTTTTGTGGCTCCTTTGACTTTGGGCTTCTTTTCTTCAATCTTGACTAACAATCTACTTTTATCTAGCACTAGCTAACTTCTATACTAAATAAAAAAATCTCACAAGTTGAGAAAAAAATGGCACGCATGCCATAAAACCCTAATTAATTATTACAATTAATTGATCAGCTCGCAGGCCGTAAAACCAAACCACAAAATTAAACATCCACATCAAACCACATCCTAAGGCCATATCCAATCACCATGCGAATTGCACATAAACAGTCAAAATCCAATTTTAACGCGCTTGGTCAATTTTAATTGATTTTAGGATTTCTAGTGTTAAAACGGTCCATGGGCCAACCAATCAAATTGCACGGCCTCCATAGGGAGTTGTTTCCAAAACAACTCCCTTGCTTGGTGCCCAAGTTTGGTTGTTTCCTTGTTTTGGAAGAACTCCTTCTTCCCCAAGGATGCCCAAACCCTAGATCTAAGATCCTAAAATTTCTCAAACTCACTAATTCATGCATCCAATGCAAAAATTAGATCTTGTTATGAAAGATTATTGACAAATTGCATCCCATGCTTGATTTGTCTTGTTTTACGCGATAAACAATCAAATTAAGGTGTAAAACAATTAAAACGTAACACATAAACCACGTTTATGCTCTACGACCTGTGGCTCTAATACCACTGTAGGGTTTTGATTCATGGATTGCGCAACGGAAGCATAATCAAACATAAAACCATGCAAAACCCTCCAAGGATCACAAGTCAAGAGACATAACGATGGTAAGAGTTAGAAATCATAAACACACCTTTGGGTTCTCCTTGATGACTTCAAACGCGAATAGTGTCACGTCTCTACGGTTGATCCACGCCTAGAGGTGAGATCTAGATCCTCCAAATCCATGTGCTAGCTAGGAAGAATGGAGGAGGAAGAAGGAATCGCCAACAATGGAGTGCCAAGAGGTGGGGCGGCTCCCTTTTGGCCGACGGGTAGGGGCGGCGGTCCCAAGGGGGTTCGGCCCTTGCTTGGGACTTGCTCTCTCTCCTTGCTTTGTTCTCTCCTTTATTCTATCAAATAGATGTGTGGTGTGTGTAGAGAGAAAAATAAGCTAGGAGTGTTCTTTATATAGTCCAACAACTCCTTGTCCTACTACATAAAGAACCCCGCATAATCCTACTCAAGTTCGAATTAGTCCCCTTTTGCAAAAATAGTCCTTCTCATGTCAATACATGGATTAGTTATATTTGCAAATTAATCATAATCATGTCTCTACATGAATTAGGCCACCTTGGCATATCCTAATCATGTCTATACATGGATTAGTCCAACTTGCATATTAGTCCTACTAAGTTAGCAAGTTGTTGCGATTTGATCCTTTCAATTAATTAATCATATTAATTAATTATTTCCCATGTCTAGTTCACCCCTATATGGCGTGTGACCCCATAGGTTCTATTTAGTTGGTAGTAACTATTTACTAATATGGAGCGGCCTCTAGCAAGACATCCATTCTAGCCAACAAATAGAATAGTCATCATGACAAACCTTGTGCAAGTAATTGTCTCATCCCTTTGTCCCAATATCCGGATTGGACACGAGACATACAAGTCACACTCGTATATCCAATCCATAGTTTCTCGATCCTGGGAATAGCCTTATTCGTGCAAATAACATCAATATCCTATATTGATTTATTTGAGTCTGGCCAGACATTTTATAAGCACTATCCCTCGAGTGGCCTAGGATATTTTCTCCCGTTATGTGGGAGGGACAAATTCTATCTACGTCCACTACGATTTCTAAGCTTGCTTCTTATTGTATCCAGTACACGCCTTTATAACTACCCAGTTACGGTGTAGCGTTTAACGCTACCAAGATCACAATAATCCACAACTAGATAATCTAGTGACTTCAAGTCTAAGGATGACAATACCATTGCACCGCGAGAAGCGCTTGTGACTTAACATAACGTGTATGTAGCCTTCTCGGAGATGGGTCAATCCAGTATGCCATTACTCCTAATGCATACCCATGTGTTGGATCATGATATCTCCATATCAATCCAACCCCATACTAGTCTATAGATGATTGTCCCATTAATCATTATAATTGACTAGGGATATTTAAGAATATAACACTTATATTCTAAGGACTTCATTCATGTTAACATATCTCCATATCGATAACATAATGAATCGTAATTCAATAAATGTCACAATTAATTGATTGCCTCTAGGGCACAATTCCAACAATATTGTGTTAGGATTGTTAGTATGCATTTTTTTAGCACTTTTACTTTATTGAGTCCCCTACCCAATCGTGTGGTTAATCGAGTTGGCCAAAAGCATATAGAGTCTAGGAAAATATGAAAAAATTAAAAAAAAATAAATAGAAAAGCAAAAATCCATAAAAGTCTAAAATTTTTGAGAATAAGGGCAATTGATGAAGCTAGAAACTGAAGAGAGTTCAATGAAAGAGTCTCGGAGAATAGGAAGCACCATAGTAGGGATGTCTTTAATTCTTAGTATCTTGCGCACTGTTTCACGAAAGGATGTCCCGGGTATTCAGGGAAAAGTGGAACGAAGACGAGGGCACACCTTTAGTTCCTATATTGTGCTAGGAAGATTTAGTCATAAGGAGTCGAATAGTCTGTTTTCGAGTGGAAACTTGTGGACTCTTAGAATCTGGGGTGGACCTTCGTGTAGAGTCGGTTCTATGTGGTACGAGTCTTCGGCCTAAGCAAAGTCGGGGTGCGTACACCACCATCCCTTAAGGTGGTTCTAAGAGAAAATTCGAAAAAGCCCACACTTAGTTGCTCTAAATGCACGGTTGAAAAAAAACGTAGAAGAGAATGAAAAAAAAAAGAAATCAAAATCTTCTCTTGGATTAGATACGGTGAACAGCCTAATGTGCCTCCTTTTACACGGGGAATTTGGATTCAATACAATTAGAGAAACTAGGGAAAATTAAAGTCAAGCCGTATTACACGGAGTTGTGTCTCCCGTCACTGGGACAATTTGCATTCACATTCAATAACGGCTAAGAGGGTCTGAAAACCTCATATGACTTGGCGATGAAAGATTACCTTAGTACTAAGGATGCCTAGACCCTCTAAGCTAAAGGACGTGCCCGAATCTTGGTTTGATTATGGTGGATGTTTGGGGACCCCTTAGTGAACTTGTGCGTAGGATCACTCTACTTCAATTTCTTGCTATTGGTTGTGAAATTTCGAAAGATACTTGTGAGAGCTTGATGATTTTGGTTAGTGATAGCGAGATTGCCCGATCTCTAAAAGAAAAGAAAGAAAAATTGGTGTTGTTTCAATGTTTGCATTGTTCTATAATCGAGTTGCATTGTATAGTCATGTAGATTGCATGGGTGTGTGTGTTGTTTGTGTCACATGGCTAGTGAAGTTGAATGCAATTCGGTGGATTGAAAATCATAGTGTGAGAAGTGTTTTTGATTTTGCTCGGGACGCGCAAAGAGGTAGTGTGGGGGGATTTGATAACTCTATATTAGAGTTATATTTCTTCTGCGTTTGTGTACCGTTTTGTGTAACTTCCGGGTTGAATATATTAGAAATACACTATGAACTTGAGGAAATTGGATAAGTCTAGCTTTGAGTTATAAATTGTTAATCCGGGCGTTTTTCACATTATTTACATTTATTTTGTCACTTTTGATCGCACGGGGTGTTTTCGTGCTGTGTTGGACAGAAAACGGAGCTCATGGATCAAGAGGAGGAGGAAAACGAACTTCGGAACATATGCGGAAGCTTGGGAGAGAAAGAAATTGGAAGAAAAGAAGACTTAGAAAAATTGAGCGGAAGAAAAATGAAGAAAACCCACTGAAGTGTAGGATCAAAAGTTGATCCTAGGATCAAAGCAGATCGCAGGATCACAATATGTGATCGCACGATCAAGTGGGCAAAGTTGGTAGAGAAAAGAAGAAAAGTCACTGACTTGTAGGATCACAAGTTGATCCTACGATCAACAGCAGATCGCAGGATCAGCTTTGGTGATCCTACGATCAGACAGAAGATTTGAAGCCCGCACAACATCAGATCGCACGATCAGCAATAGGTGATCGCGCGATCTGCTAGCAGAACCAGCGCATCAACGGGAAAAGATGGGAATTAGGGTTATTAATTAATAATGTTTGATTATTAATTAATACACCCTAATATTAAAAGAAGAGAGAGACGTGAGGAGGAAGAAAAAAGGCCATCAACGTAGAAGAAAAGAAGGAGACACGCACAAAAGGAGGATTCCTCCCCCATTGAAGATCTAGGGTTTCTTCTTCTTCTTCTTCTTCTTCTTCTTCTTCTTCTTCTTCTTCTTCTTCTTATTCTTTCAAATCTTGTATGGAGAAACTTGTAAGTTTTGTTTGGTTGATTAATATTAGCTAAACTCCATTGTTAGGCTTCTCTAGAGAGCCTAGGGTTATGTAGACGATGATTTTTCCGGATTCTTAATCTTTGTTTCATGCTTATTGATTTCTTCTATTGAATGGATGTTAGTTCTTGAATCTTGTTATCTTAGTATATTGACACGACTAAGATAGGAATTGATAATCAATGAACTAGGGTTTGCTCATAGGATGAATCATGCTTAAAGTTGATTAAGTTCTAAATCAATTGTTCATAATCTATGCTTAATTCTTAATGGGGATGGAGTAATTAACCGGAACCATTAGTTGGCTAGTGAAGTGCACAACAATGACTTTAAATAGCTAGGATGAGATATGAGCATCAATCCCGTATCACTGAGACTGAGAAGAGACGTGTTAGGATTGGCTAGTGTGGGTAGATTCGGTAGGTGAAATTCGACTGTTTCGTGCAACGGTGGACCGACAGGACCCGTTTTCGTGCATGTCGTTAGCCTATTAGAACGGACCGGTAGACACAAGAGACCGATAGGAGATTGTAGTGTACCGTGAAGTAGAATGAATTGAGACCGATAAAAGATAGTCAGTGCTGTTACCCGGCTTAGTTAGAATATAGTTAACGTGTTGCTCAGATAATCCGGAAATCGTCTACAACCCTAGGTGATCTAGAGATTGCCTAGTTTCTCCAAACTTATTTATTAAATATAAAAATCCAAAATTATTAGCTTAGTTGTTATTTCAATTCTAGAAATCAATCAAATCTTTCCTCCTGCACCGTACTCTAAATTAAATAACTAATTAAATAATCTAAAGTCTGTCCTCGTGGGATCGATAACTCGGGTTGAAATACCACCCCTATATTACTTGACCGTGCACTTGCGCATACGCGTTAAGAATTCGCGTCAGTTTCTACTTGAGGTATGTTATATGCTCGACTCTTCAATCATCGAAATGAGTTTATCAATGTGATATCTACTTAAATGTTTTACGGTTGGACTATATGTATGCTGAAAATCTGTAAAGGATTCCTATGTTGAAACAAAGCAGTAGGGTTAGAATTTATCCCTTGAATATAAAGAGTTATACTTTGGAATCACCATTACTTTATTCGTTATTTCTTTTGGAGTTGTATCACCGGAATTGATTTGAAGATTAACATTTTCATAAAAATACTCTTAAAACACCAAGAAACGTAAAGTGAAAGATAACTTGTACGAGTTGTTATTTGGTTCACTAATGATTAGACCACACGTTCTGGTCAGGGGATTTAGGGAGCCAAACTCTGGCCTACCCTGGTGCCCATTATCCTACACTACCATGAGGAAATGGGAGGAGCTGCAAGTACTACTCTAGCAGAGTTGCTAACCTCTAGGGAGTGTCGACACTTAAGGTCTTGTAGGCGAGTTATGAGGCGGGAAGGTTCTAACTAGTGGGACTTTCTCAACCGCCGGGTTGAAGTAGGGTTTGATAGACCCACGATTTAACCATGATATATTGTTCCGAGGAAGGCGGGTTCTCCGCACGATTCCACTCGTAAATTGTTAATGTCTGGGGCTCATGGGGCAGATAAGCAATCTGTTTACCCGTGGCACGTGGAGAGGTCTCCGCCAGATAAATTTAGAGGAATACTTTAATAAAGAAGCATTAATTCGGAATCTCAAACTTTCCATTTATTACTTGTTCTTGTAATATCAATTCATCGCTTTATTCCTTATTTCATTTACTTGTGTTTAAAATATATGTGCCCAATCATCTGTTTACATGTTGAGGTATTTCTTACTCAGCCCTAGCTGACTTTTCGTAAAAACTGTGGTCGCCTTTTGCTATTTCAAAACACCGCAGGTCAATACCGCTGCTAGCTCTGGGGGGACGAATCACTGACTTGGAACAAGGGAGTAATCACCTTAGCTGCCATGGAATAAATGTAACTTGTCTTTTGAAATATTTTTAGTTTTCAAGTACTACCCTAATGACCGTGTTTGGTCACTCTTTTGTAATCGAATGTTTTTAAGTAAATTTGAAGTTAGTTCTTTATGGTATGTTACGAAGCCGACAATCTACTCCGTTCAAAATGAGGTAAAACTCCTCATGCGGAGGGCACTTTCCAAAATTTACGGTTCAACCGGCCGTGAATATTGAGGTGTTACAGGTGGTATCAGAGCAGGCTTCGTAACCTTACCTAAAGAATTCGGATTAATTAACTATTTAATCAAAAATGGAAAACCCTTTCGAAATTTTAATTACCGGAGTAGGGAAGACTAAAACCTAATAATTAATGAGTAAACAAGCCGTGGGGATTGGGTTAGTTGTGCGTTTTTAATTAGCATTTATGTATTTACTCGGTGATTAACTGGTTACTGTTAACTGATGCTTGATCCATGGAGAAGCCACATGTCTACTATTAAGTCGGTTAACTTATGAGCATGCCTTATTGACCTTGTTCGACGTGTGGTCGTAATTCTCTACCTAGAAATATTTTATGCTTCCCACCCACCCACTACCACTCTTTTCTGCATGAGAGACAGCTGGTGTTACTTAAGCATTGTTATTAGATTGACTTAGACTTTGAGGTGGTTTATGATTCGCCTATTATTGAGTAGAATGAGTAAGTACTTGGATTCTTAACTATCATTGGCACGTGTTTATTCAGTTATTAAGTTGTAGCTACTTGGGAATAGGTAAATGAGCGGTCGGATTGATCACTATTATACCAGGAACCGCGCCCGATCGAGGAACCCTCAACCAACCATGGATCATGAAGCACGATTCACCCAACTGGAGCAAATGACCATGACCCTAGCTCGGATTGCTGAGAATAACAGTACTCCTATCCTTCATGAAGCCTAATTTCTTCAGGGGCAAGGATGATCCAGGCTTGCTAGAAGATTGGATCAGAGACTTTGACAAGATCTTTGAGTCGGTTAAATGCCCGGATAACCAGCGTGTCGCATGTGCGGAATACTACTTTAAGGGTGAGGCCGAAAATTGGTGTACTGCTAATAAGGCTGCACTCCAAGCGCAAGGGAACTTTGGATGGGAGGATTTGGTGAAAGCGTTGCGTGAACGGTTTTATCCCTTTCACGTGAAGAAGAAGAAGTTTCGTGAGTTCCTGGAACTCAAACAAGGCAGTGACACCGTGGAGGAATACTATGATAAGTTCTTGGAGTTATCAAGATTTGCTGGAGCCTTAGCACCAACGGAGGAGGAGAAGATTGATCGTTTCATTGAAGGGCTGAATTATAGTGTTCTAAGGTATGTTGGGGCAATCCAATTCGCCACGCTACAAGAAGCATATGGTAAGGCGATCAATATGGCTCAGTACGCTGAAATCAACAACGAAAATAACAAGAAGCGTAAGGCGGAATCCCAACCAGCGGGAAGTCAACTCAAGAACCAATATGACACTGGGGAAAAGTGTTTCAGGCCAAACACTAGAAACCAAATGCAGCATGGGCCGAACTTTGGTGGGTCAGGGAGCTGGAACAAAGGAGCCAATCGTACCTACAGCTGCAGTTTTTGCCAAAGGAACCATCCCGGCACAGACTGCCAAGGTAACAAAGTGACTTGCCGTAATTGTGGAGCGCTGGGACACAGGATGTATGAGTGCTATAGACCAATTAACAACCAAGGTGGTGGTAATGGAAGACTCAATGAGGGAACCAACTACCGTGGTGGTAATCAAGGTGGAAACTTCCAGCGGAACAACAACAATCAGGGTGGAGGATATCGTCCCAACAACAAAAACAGGCAGCAAGTTGGAAACAACCAGGGGAATCGCAACTTCCAGAATGTCCCGGCAAGAATAGCAGCTCTGCCAACAGGCACTGTCGCGGCAACTACAACTGCTACTGAACAGCAGATGGGAATTATCCACGTGGTGGACCGTACAGAAGCAGCAAATGCTAACGTGGTGACCGGTACATTCCTTGTCCATAACTCCCCTGCTTTTATTTTATTCGATTCGGGAGCATCCTATTCTTTTGTGTCATCATATTTTGTCAAAAAGTTGGATTTTCCTTCACCTTCCAAAATTTCAGTGCCAATTTCTACCCCTACTGGTCAAGTCGTAGGATGTGATACCATGTTTAAAGGGATAAGTATAAAAATTCTGGGTTGCAAACTCCCTACCGACCTTATCCAGTTTGACCTCGGGAGTCTAGATGTCATCCTAGGCATGGATTGGCTTAGCAAATATAGGGCTAACATAGACTGTTTCAATCAAAAAGTAACCTTTCGTGGACCAAAGGGCGAGCGTTTATCTTATAAGAGTATCACCCCAGGACCCAGAGTCAAACTTGTGTCGGCCTTAACCATCCAATCCATGATCAAGAAAGGGCACGTGGCATACCTCTTTACTGTCCAGGATAAGGACCGAGATGAGAAACAGTTGGAAGATATACCTGTGGTAAGAGAATTCACCGATTTGTTCCCTGAGGAGCTTCCGGGAATGCCACCCGTAAGGGCAGTTGATTTTACCATAGACCTTGTCCCTGGGACAGCTCCTGTTTCGAAGGCGCCATATAGGATGGCAAAAGTCGAGTTAAAGAACTTAAGGAGAAGTTGAAGGAGTTGTTAGAAAAAGGATATATCAGACCAAGCATCTCACCGTGGGGATCACCAGTACTCTTTGTCAAGAAAAAGGACGGGAGTTTACGATTGTGCATTGATTACAGGGAGTTGAACAATGTGACTATCAAAAACAAATATCCCCTTACTAGAATAGATGACCTATTCGACCAGCTTCAGGGCGCAGACACCTTTTCCAAGATTGATTTGAGGTCAGGGTACCACCAGTTGAGGGTTGCAGAGGAAGACATACCCAAAACAGCTTTTAGAACCCGGTACGGACACTTTGAATTCACCGTGATGCCATTTGGATTGACCAACGCGCCGTCTCGTTTTATGGAGTTGATGAATGGGGTGCTAAAGAATTACTTGGACCAGTTTGTGGTGGTGTTCATCGATGATATTTTGGTGTACTCAAAGGGGAAGGAGGACCATGAAAGACACCTTAGAAGTGTTTTGGAGACCTTACGGAGGGAGAAGTTGTATGGAAAGCTGTCAAAGTGTGAGTTCTGGTTGAACAAGGTACCTTTTCTAGGGCACATAATCACCAAGGAAGGAATATCTGTAGACCATGGAAAGATTGCATCAGTAAGAGACTGGCCAACGCCAAAGAACGTCACCGAAGTTAGAAGTTTCTTGGGGCTGGCAGGCTATTACCAGAGGTTTGTAAAGGACTTCTCGAAGATAGCAAGACCCTTGACGAGTCTGACAAAGAAGGCGACAAGGTACCAATGGGATGCTGAGTGTGAAGAAGCATTTCAGACCCTGAAGGACAAACTAACCACAGCACCAGTGCTAACCCTACCAACAGAGAATGGAGAATTCAAGGTGTACAGTGATGCATCCAAGCATGGTTTAGGTTGTGTGTTAATGCAATACGGAAAGGTGGTCGCTTATGCGTCCCGTCATCTTACACCGTACGAGGAGAACTACGCGACCCATGATTTGGAGTTAGCTGCAATTGTGTTTGCCTTGAAAATTTGGAGGCATTACTTGTTCGGAACTACTTGTAAGATGTATACAGACAACAAAAGTCTCAAATATATCTTTACTCAGAAGGATCTGAACATGAGGCAGCGAAGGTGGTTGGAGCTCATCAAGGACTACGAATTGCAGATTCAGTACCATGAAGGAAAGGCAAATGTCGTGGCAGATGCCCTAAGTAGAAAGATCAGTCACACAGTCAATACACTAAGGGTTCTGCCAAGGAAGTTGAATGAAGACCTCGAGATTGGACATAGAATTATGTGAAGAGGGGGCTAAGCAACAATACTTAAGTAGCCTCACCGCAGTGCCGGACACCTTTGCCGAAATCATTGAGGGTCAGAAGGGAGATGCGTTTCTCGAAAGAATACGAAAGAAGATAGCAGAAGGAGCAACAACAGATTTCAAGCTGGATGAAGATGGTAGTATTCACTTTAAGGGTAGGTGGTGTGTACCTTTTAGATGCGCAGAATTAAAAGAAATGTTGATGAAGGAAGCTCACAATTCACCATACTCAGTGCACCCAGGAGGAGACAAGTTATACAAAGACTTGAAGAAAAACTATTGTCTGACATGCCAGAAGTTGAAGTTCGAGCATAAGCGTATGGGCGGTATGGTACAACCACTAGAGATACCTGTCTGGAAGTGGGATTTTGTCGCAATGGATTTTGTGAAATCCCTACCAGTAAAAAAGAAAGGAATGAACGCAATATGGGTGGTTGTGGATCGTTTGACAAAGACGGCAAGACTTATCCCCATGAAGGACACCTGGAACATGGAGCAGAGAGCAAGGGCATACATTGAGAACATAGTGCGTTATCATGGATTACCTAGCAAGATTGTTTCAGATAGGGACCCTACATTCTTATCAAACTTCTGGAAATAACTTCAGAAAGCACTTGGCACACAATTAAGGTTCAGTACTGCTTTTCATCCAGCAACCGACGGGCACAGCGAAAGGACAATACAAACCTTGGAGGATATGTTGCGAGCTTGCATCATGGACTTCCAAGGATCGTGGTAAGACAAGTTGGCGCTAATTGAATTCTCCTACAATAACAGTTATCATGCAAGCATTGGCATGGCTCCGCATGAAGCGTTGTATGGGAGGAAGTGCAGGACTCCGTTATGTTGGAATGACATTAGTGAGACAATCGTTCTGGGACCCGAACTCATAGAGGATATGATGAACCAAGTGCGAATAATTCAACAGAGGATGAAGGCGGCGCAAGACAGAAAAAAGTCATATGCATATTTGAAGAGGAGACCAATACAGTTTGAGGTGGGAGACAAGGTATTTTTGAAAGTCTCACCAACAAAGGGGGTAATGAGATTCAGTTAGAAAGGAAAGCTTAGCCCAAATTTTATCGGGCCGTATAGCATTCTGGATAGAATCGGAGAGGTCGCCTATCGCCTTGATCTTCCTTCCAAACTGGGTTGATTTCACAATGTCTTCCATGTCTCTCAACTCAAAAAGTACATTCCTGATCCGAGTCATATCATTGACCCCGAGCCTATAGAGTTTGATCAATCCCTTTCATATGAAGAGCATCCTATTAAGATTTTAGATACAAAAGCTCGGGATACTCGTACCAAGTCAACCAATTTAGTAAAGGTTTTGTGGTTGAACCATCTCACGGAGGAAGCAACGTGGGAAGCCGAGGCCGACATGAAGAAGCGTTACCCACACCTATTTGACAAGGTAATTGAACTCCGACACGTCACTCTCTAAGTAAATAATAACATTACATGTGCATTTCATAAAATTACGTGTGCATCTCTAGACATGTGTTCTATACCCCTTACATGGTTGGTGGAACTTGGCATATCGTATAGTTCTAGCTTCGGGGATGAAGCTCTCTTTAAGGGGGGGGGGGGAAGGATGAAATACCCCGTTAAATTTTATGGAAAATTCGGTGACTTTTCGTTAAGTTTAGAGTGTAAATTTTTGAATCTTGAATTAAGAGGGGGTGATAAGTGTAGTTTAAAAAGTTACAACCTAGTTAAATGTTGGGGTGGAATTTATAATTACCTATAAGTTATGAGCAGCAACAAAAAAAAATAAAAAAAAAAATATAAAAAATCCCTTCCCCGATAGATTTCTCAGGAAATGTGCTCCTGCACATTGTGAGTCTTCCAACACCATTGTGTCCTCCAACATCAATTATCCCCTTCTCTTATACTTCTCCTTCCTCTTCTCTTCTTCGGCACAATACCCAGCAGACCACCACCACCACCTCCTTCTTCGCAGCCACCATCGTCTCCCCCTCTGTTTCGCCGGAAAACAGAGCAGCAGCAGCGGTAGCGGCGGTGGTTGCCGCTGCCACCACCGACGGAGGCCACAACCACCACCACCAACACCCTCTGCCCTCTATCCTCTCCCCCTCTGCTCTCTCTTCCTCGCCTCCTTTCTTCCCGGCGACCAAGAGCAGAGCAGCAGCAGCAGAAACTTCGCCGGCCACCACCACCATCGTCGCGACTCCATTAACACCGGCGACAAGGTCGGGTCGTGCAATCCGACACCGCCCAACCCCGATTCTCCCTCCCAGTAGCCTCCTGGAGGTCCGAGAAAGACGGAAACGCAACCCACCGGAGCCAACAACGCTGGATTCACCCCTGTCGAGCACCACCGTCGACCACCACCGTCGGGTTCATCAACCCGACCCGTCTCTTCACCGATTCTTGCAACTTTTGGTGCGGGTAATCTCTAATCCTCCCCATTGTTCGTTTAGAGTAATCAGAATCGCATTTAATTGCTAGAAATCAGGATTTGTTTCAAGTGGTTCTGGGTATTCACCGTTGGTATGGAACAGGGGGTGAAAGTGTCGTTTCATAAACATTGAGGGCATGAACTGTTGTTGATATAAACTGCCTTTGTATGAACTGGGGGGGGGGGGGGTGAAAGTGTTATTTCAGAAACTTGATGGCATGATTTGTCACTTATATAAACTGTGATGTGTGTGGGTTGGGGGTTAAAAGTGTTGATTTTGGAAATCATGAAGGGGGGGCTATTTGTAGATTATATATTCTGTTTTATTAATATAACTAGTAATTGTTCTTTTGTTAAAATACAATATATAAAGTTTATTATATACATATATATGTATATATTACAATGTAATTTTTAATATATATACATATCTATACACACACACACACACACACACATATCTATTTCAACAATTGAAACAAGTTATTTTCTAGTTTCTGTTTACGTTTTAATTTATTAATAAAAAGAGGATGACTAAAAGATATTGTGCTTATAAAATTATTTTTGAGAATACAATTTGTGTTAGATATTCACTATGTGTAAATATAATTTTGTGTATATAAAGCTTCAAATAATTATAAGTATTGGCATTCCTTTTAGTAACAAATGAAATTGCTAGTTAAATATTTATTCAATTAAAGAATAATAATAGGGAGGATATTTATTGTGAAAAACTAAGAAATACTTTCTTTAGAAAATATATATATCGTCCACAATATAAGATTTGTTGATAATTACTAGTATCTATAATTACTATTTTTGAGGAAATACTTGTTAAATATTTTGATTTTATTACTAATAGGAATTAATTTCTTTCGTATCAATACTTAAGGTATACATAAGAGTTCAATTATATTTTTATCAATGAGTATATGGCCTCAAAAAATTTAATAAATATTTGTTAACTAGCTACAAATATTGTTTTTAAGAAACAAAGATAAATTGGTTGGTCTTGATATAAAATAGGATGCCTCGCTCCATCACTAGTCTTTAGGGGTATCTCACATCACATATATACATTTTATGTGCTAGATTTTGGATTGATTAGAAACTATAAATTTGTAGGCGACGAGTTCATAGACGAGGGTTACATCTATCAGTAGGAGCTAGTTCGAGTTGTTTCCTGTTTCTACTTGAGGTAAGTTATATGCTCGACTCTTCAGTCATCGAAATGAGTTTATCAATGTGATATCTCTTTAAATGTTTTACGTTTGGACTATATGTATGCTGAAAATCTAAAAATGATTCCTATCTTGAAACAAAGCAGTAGGGTTGGAATTTATCCCTTGAATATAAAGAGTTATACTTTGGAATCACCATTACTTTATTCGTTATTTATTTTGGAGTTGTATCACCGGAATTGATTTGAAGATCAACATTTTCATAAAAATACTCTTAAGACACTAAGAAACGTAAAGTGAAAGATAACTTGTAAGAGTTGTTATTTGGTTCACTAATGATTGGACCACACGTTCTGGTCAGGGGATTTAGGGAGCCAAACTCTGGCCTACCCTGGTGCCCATTATCCTACACTACCATGAGGAAATGGGAGGAGCTACAAGTACTACTCTAGCGGAGTTGCTAACCTCTAGGGGGTGTCGACACTTAAGGTCTTGTAGACGAGTTATGAGGCGGGAAGGTTCTAACTAGTGGGACTTTCTCAACCGCTGGGTTGAAGTAGGGTTTGATAGACCCACGATTTAACCCTGATATATTGTTTCGAGGCAGGCGGGTTCTCCGCACGGTTCCACTGGTACATTGTTAATGTCTGGGGCTCATGAGGCAGATAAGCAATCTGTTTACCCGTGGCACGTGGAGAGGTCTCCGCCAGATAAATTTAGACGAATACTTTAATAAAGAAGCATTAATCCGGAATCTCAAACTTTCTATTTATTACTTGTTCTTGTAATATCAATTCATCGCTTTATTCCTTATTTCATTTACTTGTCTTTAAAATATATGTGCCCAATCATCTGTTTACATGTTGAGGTATTTCTTACTCAGCCCTAGCTGACTTTTCATAAAAACTGTGGTCGGCTTTTGCTATTTCAAAACACCGCAGGTCAATACCGCTGCTAGCTCTGGGTGGACGAATCACTGACTTGGACCAAGGGAGTAATCACCTTAGCTGCCATGGAATAAATGTAACTTGTCTTTTGAAATATTTTTAGTTTTCAAGTACTACCCTAATGACCGTGTTTGGTCACTCTTTTGTAATCGAATGTTTTTAAGTAATTTGCAAGTTAGTTCTTTAGGGTATGGTACGAAGACGACAATCTACTCCGTTCACAATGAAGTAAAACTCCTTGTGCGAAGGGCACTTTCCAAAAGTTACGGTTCAACCGGCCGTGAATATTGGGGTGTTACAAAGAGACCACCTTGTTCATTGATAACCTCCATTCCAAGTAAATGGCTAAGCGGGCTTAAGTCCTTGAGGCAGAACCGAGCGGCAAGTCGAGCCACAAACTGCGATAGAGCTGACAGAGAGTTTCCTGTTAACACAATATCATCCACATATACCAGAAGAATAATTTCACCCCATTGACGAAGAGGTAGAACAGAGATAGATCTGCGCGCACCTTTGGAACCCAGCACTGAGCAGAAAGGCAGATAGTTCATTGTACCATGCGCGAGGAGCATGTTTGAGACCATAGAGTTCTCGTCGAAGTTGGCAGAAATGAGTGGGATTGGAGCTGTCTACATAGCCCGGAGGTTGCGCTAAAAAGACTTTATCAGTAAGAGTACCATTAAGAAACACAATGTTGATGTCCAGTTGACGCACCGGCCATCCATGCGAGAGTGCCAATCTTAGGATAATACGAACCGTGACAGGCTTCATGACGGGACTGAACGTTTCTGAGTAATCACGTCCGAGCTCCTGCGAATAGCCTTTTGCCACAAGGCGAGCTTTGTACTTGTCGATAGTACCATCCGCTTTGCGCTTGATCTGAAACACCTATTTGCATCCCACCACGGGTTGGTCATGGCGAGGAACCCGATCCCATGTGTGATTGCGTGCGAGAGCAGAAACATCATCATCCATCGCTTGTTTCCAAAGAGGATCTTTCATTGCCTATGCCACCGTTCGTGGCTCAATGGTAGATGGAGGTGGATGAACGGTGGTAGTGTTCACAAATTGGGAATTGTAGTACTTGGGATTAGGGTTGCGAATGCGCGTTGGTGCAGGCGCATGAGGTGGAGCAGGAACCTCATTGAGAGAAAATTCATCATGGGGAGGCAGAGGAGCGTGTTCTTGCACAGGCGATGTTACTGCAGCTGGAGGAGAAGCAGGTTCGAGTGCGAGACCATGAATTGGCGCTGGAGGAGACGCAGGTGCAGGGACAAGTGCAGGTGTTGGAGGTGGCGCATGAGCCATAGAAGGTGTATGCGCAAATGCTGCTGAAGCAAATGAGTTCGTCATGGTATGCGAGTCAGCATTGGTAGCAGACTTGGTAAAGGGTAAGGTGGCAAAGGGAAAAAGATATGGGACGAAGCGCACATGGCCAGAGATGTAGATGCAATCGTAGAGGGGTCGAGACACTTGTAAGCTGACTAAGTGACTGAAGAACCTAAGAAGACACATGGTATCGAACATGGAGCAAGTTTGTTGGTTGTGTAAGGTCGCAGCCAGGGGAAACATTGGCATCCAAATGGTTGGTGGGACCGATAGTTCGGGGACATGCGAAAGAGTCTAAAGTAGGAAGAGTTATTTCAAAGAATAGAATAGGCATGCGATTGATCAGGTAGACTGCAGTTTGAAATGCATGCGACCAATAACCTAAGGGAAGAGATGTGGCATAGAGAAGGGAGAGACCAGTCTAAACAATGTGGCGATGCCTACGCTCGGCAGAGCCATTGTGTTCGGGGTATGGGGAGGGGTAGTTAGGTGAGTGATGCCATGGAGGTTAAGTTGTGGTAGGAGTTTGATGAACTCACCACCATTTTTTATGTAGAGTGTGACAATGGGTTGTGCGAACCTCTTCCCGACAAGCCTTTTAAATTGAGAGAAAATCGAAACAACTTCACATTTTCTTTTTTTTTTGGGGGGGGGGGGGGGGTAGAGCCACACATATTTGGTAAAGTGATCAACAAAGACTACATAGTAGAGGTAGCCATCACGAGAGATATGTTTATTACTCTAGACATCACTATGAAGCAATTCAAGTGGGCGAGAGCTGGTAAGAGAGTTTTATGAAAATAGAAGCTTGCGGCTTTTATTGATGTGACAGGAAGTACAAGAGAAATTCTTAAAACTAGAAGGAGGAAAGTAAAGATTACATTTCTGAAAGATAAGCCCTATCGTTCTATTACAAGTATGACCAAAGATGTGGTGCAGACGCTCGATGTCTAAGAGAACAACTGTGTTGATGACATGAGGGCTGGGGCGAGGTGCATAGTAGACTCCATCACGATTTTGACCGCGTAGAAGAGGGGTGCCGGTCAAGCGATCCTTCACAACAAAATGAGAAGGGAATAATTCAACAGAAGCATGGTTAGTATGGAAAAGTTGAGAGACTGAGATAAGGTTGCGGCGTAGTTGGGTAACACAGAGAACATTAGATAAATGAAGGGGACGACTAGAGGTGGGAAGAGTAGTGCTACCATAAGAGAGATAGAGAGACTCTTACAATTTCCAAGACGAATCTCATCATGGCCATCATAGGTTGCAAAGTCTTCAAGGAAAGCTGTTCCAGGAGTGACATGATGGGAGCTCCACTTTCAAACATCCACGCATCAGCAGATCCAGAGGCTTGACTGACTGTGGTGTTTGATCGCAGGTGTGTTGGTCGCAGCTGACTGGTTGTGATCACTTAAGAAGCGGTTGAGTTTGTGACACTCTCGAACAACATGACCTCAAATGTTACAGAAGTGAGAGCGCGTCTCGAGATAACCATGCTGAGTCGCAGCTGCTGGGGGAGCGCGCGACACATTGCACGCATTTGATGAGTGCTTGCGGCGGTCTTGTCTTCCTGAGTGACCACCATTGTGCGAGGGTTGGGAGTATGCACCCTGGTGCGAAGGTGTTCCCGAGTGACGCTATGTCGCATTCGTTGTTGCAAGGAGCGGTGTAGGTTCTGGTTCTACGATTTGGAGATAGCACTCGTGTTCCTCAAGAATTGACGCGAGTTCAACCACTGAGATTGTTGTGTTGCGAACTCGAAGAGCTGCGACAATAGGGGAGTAATCGACTCCAAGTTGGTTGATGATGGATATGATAAGATCAATGTTTGACACTGTGCTCTGCGCGAGAGCAAGATCGTTGGCTATGTCCTTCATATCCTTGATGAAATCCGAGATGGAGTGATTGCCTCGTGGATTGCGAGCAAGTTTATTCTTGAGTGCGATGACTCGTCCAAGAGAGGTGCTAGCAATAGCATAGCTTTCCATGAGAGTGGTCCAAGCTTCACGAGCAGTGGACGCAGAGAAGATCAGTGGCTGAATCGACTCGGTGCAACTACCGAGGAGGGCACTGACAATGATCTGGTCTTGACGATACCAGATAGAGTAGGCTGGGTTAGCCTCTGATTTTGCAGTATCAGTGTAGGGCGGCGGTGCTGTGGTGGATTCGTCGATGAACCCTAGTAGATCGAAACCAATCAGAGTGGCTTCGATTTGTCGACGCCAAACGAGGACATTGGCGGAGGAGAGTTTGATGGGGAAGTTTGTTGAGCCATTCAGTTGGATCACTGATGGTGTTGTGGTGGTAGTCATGATGGTGATGGTCTGCGTCCGAGACCGAAGAGTAAGGTAGTCGGCTTACAATTTGCGACAAGAGAGAGGGATCGGGTGTAGAAAATTTCTATAGAGCTTTGATACCATATGAAGGTTGAATGAATAATGACCATTGGTTCGTATTTATACAAGAGGAGTGATTTACATACAATGTATAATTAACTAAAATATGAAAGAAATAATTACAACATAATAACATATCCCATAAATCATGGAGAATCAGCATAAAATAGCAGGGAAGAGGTAAGTGGAGATTATCTCATTCCTTAACACAACCATGAGAGGGGAGGGGAAGGTGGGGGGAGAATTTAGGCATGGGTGGGGATGGTTAGGGTGCATTTCCCCCCTAACATCCCCCTCCCCCCTCCGTTATAGCTAATTAATCCAATTTTGGGTACGCTAATTACATTTAATGCTATTTTTATTATAATATGTATTTTTAATTACGATTAATGCATTTTAATTATTATTTTATTATAAAAAATAAATAATATTTTTTTTATATTTGAACAAAATATTTACAAAAAATCACCGATATTTTATTTTGTTGTCAATTTGATATATCTTATTATTTTTTTTATAATTAGCAATTATATTTATTAAATATTTTGAAAAAGCTGTTAAAAAGATGCCATATTTATTGAATCATAACTAAAAGTGTTTTTTTAAATAAAAGTGTTGTTTTTTATTATTGTTATTATTATTTTTTATCATTTGTGTGAATATATATATATATATATATATTTATATTATTTCAAATTTATTGTTATCACTAAATAATTTATTTTAAATCGTTACATATATTTTTAAAATAAACCTAATTAGGTGGGGGGAGGGACGTGGTTGAAGATGAGTAGTATTATCTTTGTTTCTTCTCTTTCACCTTACTTCACTTTTGGACACTATTCAGTGGGTCACTTTGACCCAGTGATTTGATTAGCAAAACGACACACGAATTTGGTAATCTTTGCATGATTTTGTAGAGTAAATTTTACTCTACTATACTATGAAAAAATTATCAAAAAATTACATCGCTTTGCTATCCAAATCACCGAGTCAAAGTGACCCAACTACGGGTAAAAAAGTTAGTTGAAGACGAAAGAGAAGAAACAGAGGTAGTAGTTTGGAGGAGAGGGAGGGGGAGATTGGTGGGCAGGTGGGGGAGGGAGAAAGGGGGGTTGAAAGTTTAGTTTAATATATATCAACTGAAAATCTAAAAAATGAAAATTGTTTGAATGAATAATATCGTGATTCATTTTTGTGACCGAGTTTGATAATGACGACTACGTTTCTTTTTATTTTTTTTTTTGAAGAACGCCTACGTTTCTAACTCATTAACAAAGAGTATTATAATATTGTTCAATCTTTTCTCTCTCTCGAGCTCTCCGCCCAAGGGTTGCTCCAGAGGAAGAAGTGTGGTTTCAGTGATCATGAATATGGACGGTGAAGATTTAGATTGGGTCTCTAGAATCACGCTTTCCGATGCAGAGAAAGCGCCAGTCTTGATCAACGAACAAGTATGCAACAAGGTGAAAGAGGATTGGAAACTGTGCCTCATCGGCAAGTTTGTAGGTGATACAAAGATTAACACCCAGAATATGAAAGAATTGTTCCGACGATTATGGTGCCCTGACGATGATTTGAAGATCATGGAAGAAGGGGATAATCGGATCATCTTTCGTTTTGGGAACAGGAGCTCGATGGACAAAGCCCTTTTTGGAGGACCATGGAGTTTTGATGAACAACTCCTTCTCCTAAAGGAGTGGGATATCAATGGGAACAAAGGGGCAACAAATTTCAACGATCTATGGGTCTGGATCCAAATCAAAGGTTTACCTCTTCACTTGATTCATGAGGATGTTGGTGGTCACATTGCAGCATCCATTGGAGAGGTTGACAGAGTCTCGATTCATATCGAAGGAGAAGAGAAAGATCGTTGCATAAGAGCGAGGATAAGAATCAAAACTTATCTCGCTCTTCGTAGACGTGCCTTAGTTCAAACTGCTGATGGTGAGCAGATTTGGACGAACATTTTGTATGAGCGCATCCCAAATGTTTGTACATGGTGTGGCTGTGTGGATCATCTAGCCAATCATTGCGAACGAAGGGAGGCCATGATAAAGGGTGATAAGGCACCAGAATATGGGCCATGGATGCTAGGGAAGACGGCGGCCAGGAAGAAGGCGCCGGCCGGCGATGGCAAGACTGGGAAAGGGCAACCACAGGAAGGGCAGAAGCGTCATTTGGGCACAGGAAAAGATAAGGATACAGTCAAAGGAAAGTCAAAAATTGCTGATAAGCCCAAATCTGCAAAATGGCTCCCCAAATCCTTATCAAATCCTAATTTGTTAGATGATGAGATCTCATCTAATAAATGGCCTATCAAAAACTTCCCTACTGTTGACTTTATTCCGCCTCCTCCGGAAAAGCAATGTTTTGACCGGGGGTTGCTGGAAAAGGTAGCAATCCCAAAAGGAATATCCTTTGCTGCAACGGTGCATCAAAAAAGGAAGAAGATCAATCTAAAGGACAAAGCCAGAGGTCGGGGAAAGGAGAATGTGGCGGGTGAGGGAAATACAGCCAAAAGAAAGCCGCTGGGCCAACTGGTTTTCACCAATGTTGATGACGGTCTACTCATTGGAGGGGGTAAACGTAGCTGCAATGAGTCACAGCCAGGCTCAGAAGTACAAAACCCCAGCATTACTATTAATCCACAATTGAGTGCGGTGGAGGAGGAATCTACTGAAGGGATGGTCTGTGAGCAAAACCAAACACTTATTACACCAGAGGCAGAGTCTGCTAGTCAGCTCTGCCTAGATCAATGAGTGCCCTAAGCTGGAACGTGCGGGGGCTTGGAAACCCCTGTAACGTTCTATCCCTTCTCGATATCGTGAAGGAAAGCCGTCCCAATTTAGTTTTCCTTATGGAGACTAGATTGAATGCAGAAGAAATGGATCAAATTCGAATAAAGGTTAAGTATGCAAAAGGTCTCTATGTTGACAGTCTCGGACGGGGTGGAGGCCTTGCTTTACTCTGGGATGACACTGTGGAAGTCCTTCTGATTTCCAGATCGCAGAGACACATCCATTGCCTGATTAAAACCGAGTTCGATGCGGACTCATGGTTCCTTACCGGGTTTTACGGAGATCCGGATAAGGGGGAACGCCATCATTCATGGACGCTCCTATCTAGATTAAAACCACCAGGAGATGCTCCGTGGTGTGTTATGGGGGATTTCAATGAGGTTCTTTCGCAAGAGGAGAAGGATGGAGGGAGAAGAGTCACTGCCTCCCAAACCAACCCATTCTATGATGTCCTTAGGGAATGTGATCTCAAGGACTTGGGGTTTCAAGGAAACCCGTTCACATGGAATAACAATCAAGATGATGATGCAAATATCAGGGAAAGGCTAGATAGGGTGGTTGCCAACCAACAGTGGCGAAACCGTTATGGTAACGCCAAAGTTGACCATCTTGTTGCGGCCTCCTCAGATCACAATCCTATCTCTCTTAATTTTGGGAGACCAATTTTCTCGGGGTGTCAAAGCGGAACCAGGAGATTCCAGTTTGAAGCGGCTTGGCTCCAAAATGGCGAATGCAATGATACTGTTTTATCAGAATGGCAGACTCATGAAGCCCATGTGAAAGATAAGTTGGAATTGTGTGCCTCCTCCCTAAAGGTGTGGGCAAAAACCAATTTTGGAGATGTTAAAAGACAAATCCAAAAATTGAAGAAGCAAATTGCCAATCTGGAGAGGCAGAGGCAAACTGCTTCTATAGCCTTTCATCGTAGGAAGGCAAAAAAAGAGCTGACTGAATTGCTGTTGAAGCAGGAGAAGATGTGGTTACAAAGATCAAGGATCGATTGGTTAAAAAGTGGTGATAAAAACACCACCTTTTTCCACCGGAAGGCTTCGGCCAGAAGGGCGAGAAACACAATCCGGGGACTTGAGGATAAACATGGGAATTGGAAAACGGATGATGAAGATCTGATCCAGATCCTCACGGATTACTTTGAAGGTATTTTTGATTCCTCACAACCTTCGTCTATAGCAATGAATGTCCTTTTAAATAATGTTACTCAACGAATCTCTCAAAAGGACTTTGAGTTTTTGGAGTCTCCCTACACTCTTGAAGAGGTTACAAGCAGTTTAATGCAGATGGGACCGCTTAAAGCCCCTGGGGTAGACGGCTTTCCAGCAATTTTCTTTCAGAAATACTGGGAAACTTTGAAGTGCGATGTGGGTGGCTGTGTTGTCCGCATTCTTAACGGAGAAGAAAGTGTGGCAGTCTTTAACCACACTCTCTTAGCCCTTATCCCTAAAGTGAAACAAGTCAGGAAGCCTGCGGATCTAAGACCCATTAGCCTCTGCACCGTTATTTACAAATTGGTGTCAAAGACAATGGCGAACAGATTGAAACAGATCTTACCTTCTTTGATATCCGAGAGTCAAAGTGCCTTTGTGCCGGGCAGATTGATCACGGATAATTCGATTACAGCATTTGAGCTCTTACACTCAATGAGGCGCCGAATCAAAGGTAAAGAAGGTTTTCTTGCTTTAAAAATGGATATTAGCAAAGCATACGACCGGGTGGAGTGGTCGTTTATCATTGCTATGCTACGGAAGATGGGGTTTGGGCCTAAATGGATTAATCTTGTATCTGATTGTATTTGCACTCCTACCTTTTCTATCTCTTTTAAAGGGCAAGTAGTTGGTCAAATTATGCCCAAGCGGGGGCTTCGTCAGGGGTGCCCAATCTCACCGTATTTGTTTCTTTTTTGTGGTGAATTACTCTCTCGTGCGCTCTCGTGTGCTATGACTACTGGCTCTATTACAGGGGTGGCTGCGTCGCGAGGAGGTCCTAGAGTTTCTCACCTCTTCTTCGCGGACGACAGCCTTATTTTTACAAAGGCGGATACAGCAGAAATTCAATACCTAACTACCCTTCTACAAAACTACGAAAAGGCTACAGGTCAAAAAATCAACTTGGACAAGTCTTCGATGGTTTTCTCCTCAAATGTCCCTGATGAAACTTGTGTGCAACTCAGCTCCTTATGTGGCGTTCGGAGGGATGTGATCCACGAGCGGTACTTGGGGCTACCTACAGAATTGGGGAGACAGAAAATGAGTAGCTTTCAACACATACCACAAAGAGTGCAAGTCAAATTATCAAGTTGGAAGGAGAAGTTCCTTTCACCGGCTGGAAAGGAGGTTTTGCTAAAATCGGTAATTGAATCTATTCCAACTTACTCAATGAGTTGTTTTAAATTACCTGATTCCTTGTGTGACAGTATTGAGGCCTCCATGGCTAGATTCTGGTGGGGCTCGGATGAGAAGCGTCGGAAAATCTCATGGATCTCCTGGAAAAAATTAAAAATAAAGCGTGAAGAAGGAGGTTTGGGCTTTCACCATTTGAAACTGTTCAACACTGCGATGCTAGGCAAGCAGTTTTGGCGTCTATTAATGAACCCTTCTACTTTAATAGCAAGAGTTCTTTGTCATAAGTATTACAGGCACACAGGACTACTTCAAGCTACAGCACATAATGACAGTTCGTACCTGTGGAAGAGTATCATGTCGAGCAAAGAACTGGTTCTTAGCGGTTGCAGGTGGAGGTTGGGTAATGGTCAAAACTTGAATGCCATAACAGACCCGTGGTTGCTTCGGGAAGACAATTTTCGACCAAGATTCTCCAAACTGGATCTCTCTAATCGTCGTATCATGGTTGCAGACCTGTTCACAGATTCAAGACGATGGAATGAGAATTTGCTACAAAATATTTTCTGTCAAGAAGACGTTGAGGAAATCAAAAGAATTGCTATCCCCCCATATGATGTGCCTGATAGACTGATATGGCACTATTCAGAAACTGGGCGATATACAGTAAGATCAGGCTACAAGGTTCTATTGCAACAGGAGGAGAGAAAGCAATCTATCCAGTTTGGTAGCTCCTCGAACCCAAACCCAGGTTGGTGGAAATGCCTTTGGAAAGTTAATCTTCCCAAACGCATAATCTACACAACCTGGAGAGCTATTCAGTGTAGCTTGCCGGTTCGGAACAATTTATTAAAAAAAGGAGTAGCTGTGGAAAATGTTTGCCCAGTTTGTAAGAGAGAGAGAGAGGATGAAACTCATCTCTTCCTTTTCTGTCCGGTGGCAAAGGACTGTTGGGTTCGCCTGTTCGATCCAAAAATCATCCCCTCCACCCACATGCAACTACGGATCTGGTGGATTGACACATTCCTCGCAGCCACAACAGAAGAAAGAAAGAAAATTAGCATCTTGATCTGGTTTTTGTGGAAAAATAGAAATGCAATTGTCTTTAAGAACAAGAGGAAAAGCCCAGAAGAAATATCAACGCAAACGACGAATTACCTTGCAGATCTGGAAGATCTTGAACCGGAGACGAAGGTAGTGAATTCGGCTCAGACTCGAAGCCATCATGCAACCCCTCCGATATCACCCCCAGAAGGATGGGTCATCGTTAACACGGACGCGGCGTGGAACAGTCACCGGAAAACGGCTTCAATCGGAGTGGTCATCAGGTCTATCTCCGGTGTCTTCATCGCCGGTAAAGCAAACGTTATCCCCTTCCCTCTCTCTGTTAAAACAGCGGAAGCAACAGCGTTGAGAGAAGGGATTCAGCTTGCCATGGATTTGGGGTTTGAGAGCTTTGTGTGTGAATCGGATTCTCTCTCTACTGTTAGAGAGATGAACCGGTTGCTAGAAGGAAAGCAAATGGACGACATCACCGAAGTGGAGTGCCTTCTCGAAGGCTGTAGAGCCCTTCTCGGAAACACAACAGGCGTGGTGGTGAGACACGTCTCGAGGCAGTGGAATAAATGTGCCCACGCGTTTGCCGAGCGCGCCTCCAGATGTAAAACAGCTGTTTATCACTTGTATTCGGGCCCGGTTTGGGCCGAGTCAATTTTAGCTGAAGATGTAATGGGCCGCTTCATTAGCCCAGTTTGATTAATAAACGGTTATTTCAAAAAAAAAAAAAAGAGTATTATAATTAAAGATAAATTAGCAAATACCTTGTCAGTGTCGGTTTAATACTCGGTTTACTTGCAGCTCTAATTGTGGACCGTGAAAGGAAAATTTAATAGTAATATGCAACTACCAGTCCGTCCCAGTTCTTTCTTCTCATCTGACTTTTTTGACTCGTATTTGAGTCACTTTGACCGGGTGATTTGAATAGCGAAATAATACGATTTTTTGATAATTTTTTCACCATATTATAGAGTAACTTTTACTCTACAACACCATTAAAAATTATCAAAAAATTACATCGGTTTGCTATTCAAGTCACCGGGTCAAAGTGACCCAGTGAATAGTGACAAAAGTCAAATTGGGAAGAAAGAGCAGGAACAGACTGGTACTAAAGACAAATTGTGTATAGAATTCTTTCTAGTTAAAAATGTTCAATTCGAGTAAGAAATTTAGCTGAAATTTTAATTTGCCTAAAAATCACAAAACTCATAGATAAAATAATATACATATTTTTATTTAAGAATACATATCTTTTTATAAATTCAAAACTGTCGTACAAAAACTCCAAGTTAGTCTAATATGTGAGGTTTGGGCCTTAAGAGTGTTCTCTCTTTGAGGTTTTAATTTTAAACAAACGACGATCAATAATTTTTGGGATTATGTGAACTTAGTCGATGAGAGCTCAATCAGACTCGAACATTCCAGCTATCTAATAAAAGAAAATTGAAACCAAAATTCAAATTAACATGCATTAAGTCAACCTTTTCACTAACATTTAGAGCCTGTTTGGTATCCGTTTAAAAACAGAAAAAACAGTAAAAAAAAAACATGCAAGAAAAACACGTTTAAAAACAAAATCAGAAAATCGTTTGGTATGTGTTTAAAAACGTTGTTTAAAATTAGAAATACAGTTGATAATACTATTAAATTTCAGTGTTAATTTACTCTAACATGATTTTTTACATACAACAACGGCATGTAGTAGTCATTTTATGCATTCATCAAAAGAAAAAATGTGTTTAGACACCAAAAGTGAGAAAAACAGCAAAAAAACACCTAAGGTCATGTTTCTATAAACACCCTGATTTTTCAATGGTTTTTGTTTTTAACACATGCTGTTTTTTGGTCTTCCAAATGAGTTTTTGAAAAACAACTTGTTTTTAATCAACGTTGATTAAAAACATCACTCCCAAACAAGCACTTACTTGTACTACTCATTACTAGCATACAGACTGGGAAAGTCGTCTCTATTCTTTCCTTATTTTTTGATAAGTCGTCTAGAAAAATTAAGATACCAAGTGGCCTCAGCCATTGAGGTTTATTCCGGTGTAGTTAAATAAAGAAAATTTAGGGACAAATAGTAGTAGAATATTGCTCATGGAGCCCTACAACTTACTAAAATAAAATTCAAATTGGTCAATATAACCAACGCATGTAACATCGGTATGTGTGTTCAAACAAAGACCCAGATTATCAGATTCCTCATTTTCATCGATCACACCTGCAACTTTGTGCTTCTCTTGAAAAAGGCTTTACTCCTCTCTCTCTCTCTCTCTCTCGAAATCTGGACCGTTGAACCTCATTTCTCTCTCTCTGTGTCTACCCCGTGAAGGGATTGATTTTCTTCCCGAGATTTTGAGCAGTTAAGCCTTGGATTCACTGCTTTGTCTAACTTCTGAAATCTTTGATTCTCTCTCTGCAGCTAGAAGTCAAGAAAACAAGTGAATTTTGTCGTTGAATAACTAACCACTCATCATACTCTTTCATTCCATGCTGGTGGTACACCTGACACTTACTCGCTGTTAACCATGAATTTATTATTAATTTTCATTGTTCTCTATTAATCCTAAATTATTTGGTTTGTTTGACTTTTCACAAATATTAAATTAGTGAAAAAAGATGCAAAAATGTAAGTTCAGAATTACCAGTAGTTTCAAATGTTTGAAACTGAATTCAAAGCATTAAAAGTGCAGAGCATGAAAAAAGAGGACTTTGTAAGTTCATAGTTTGTTTAAAAACCTTGAAAACCAATTTCAAAGCCTTGAACCAGCTCAGCACTTTACAACATGAACTGAGGAGAAGTTTATTACTCCTATTTATCTCTAACCCTCTGCACTTGATCTTGCTATATTAGATGATGAAAGACAAACTATTATGTGTTATATCATGCCCTAATCTCATCATTTTTGCCTAAGTATTTGCAGGGATTATTAGCTATCTGTTTTGCAGGAAAGTTTTCTTATTTACAGGTATACGAAGAAGGAAATCAAAGTCTGCATAATGATCATATTATATGTTGTCTGGACTTACCTAAGACCTGCAGATGAAAGATTGGATCAAAATCAATGAGAAAATCAAACAGCTACCTGTTGAAATTGAGTTGTTAAGAGTCAAATATTATGGAGGAATTTTAGGGATTTAAGTTGACACTACTAGAAAAACCAGTAAAAATGACGGTTTAAAACCGCAGTTAAATGCACCAAAACCGTCATTTAAGAAATAAATAACGGCTTTTTCCGCTGTTTCAAAATCGTCACATAGAACGGTGTTGCCAAAACTTTACTGCGGTTCCAAACCGCGGCTAATTTAAACCATGGTTATGAAAACCATAGTAAATGATGGTTTTTTTTGTTTTAAATTTAATTTTTAATTAATATTTCAGATTAAGAAAAAAAAATCATATAATAATATATTTTTAATTGATTTTTTCCAGAATTAAAAAAAATCAAGAACATTTTTGTTTGGATCTGGGTTCTTGCTGGCCGGTTTCTCGCCGGTGGTGTAAGCGACGGTAATGGTGTGGCAAAGGCGATGGTGCGGTGATGGAGATGGTGCGGCGCCTTCAACTGTTACGGCCTTCGGCGGTGCTTCGAGTCTGTGCTTCGGCAGTGCTTTTCTGGGTTTCGAGGAAGGAATCGAGGTTCTTGCCGGGTTTGTCGCCAGTGGTGAAGGAGACGGTGGTGGTGTGGTGACAGTGGTGCTTCGTGGCGACGGCGGTGCTTCATGGCAGCGATGGCGAAGGCGATTGCGTCTGTGTTTCAGACGAGAGAAAATAAGAGGGATGGAGGAAGAAAGAGAAGAGTAGAGGAGGGAAGGAGGGAGGAAGAGAAGACGGCTGTGACGATGACGGGAGGAAGAAGAGAAAATATCGGAGGGTGAAGAGGGAAGCGAGAGAGATAGACAGAGAATTGGAGGGAGGTATGAGGAAGAAGAATTTGTGAGGCGGCTGAGATATGTAGAGAGAGGGGGTTGTAGATAAGATTAGGGTTGGGAAATCAATGGTTGAGATAAAATCTGAGTATTTCCATAAGCAGCGGTTCCTTAAAAATAGCTACATATTATTTATATTTTATTTTATTACTTATATATAATAACTATTGAGGAAACAAAATTATATTGCATTCATAAACAATGGTTCTCCAGGAAATCGCTGTTGATTTTTATTTTTTCATTGTTTATACATAACAGTTATTATAGAATATAAATATTTTTTATCTAATTATACAGCGGTTAAGGTTAAACCGCTGTATTTGATGTTATATTTTTACCGCAGTCCCTCTTTAACCGTTATATTATAATTTAGAATATAGATGTTCGTTACAACCGTCGTTTTTTTTTTAAAAGAGCGGTTTACTTATAATTGTGGTAACGGTGAAAAAAATACCACAGTTCTTAGGTAGACCGCTGTATTTGATGTTATATTTACCACGGTTTCCTCATAACCCCAATTAGCTTAAATAATTGTAACGGTTACAAAAAACAGCCGATATTGGGGCCTTTTACAACGGTTTGGACAACCGCGTTTTTTTTAACTATTGTATCTGGACCTTTTTTTAGTAGTGTGTAGAATTATTTTATATTCTTCAATTCAAATTGAGAGAATAAAAAATACTGGTTGAGAGAGATTCAGAAGTATAGAGCATTCCGCAGGCATGCAAACTCTCTCACGGATTGACAAGCATCATTTGAAGAAGATTTCACACTCATTCAATCCATTCCAGATTCCTGAAGAACACTTCAAACATAACTGCTTTACTATATTCACAGTGTTCATCTTTTGAGCTTTATTTGTATATCATTTTGCTATACTACTTAATCATCTGTTCTCATGAGTTGTTCAAGTGGAACAAGAGATAATTCTTATTGTATTAGTTAGCTAGAGCATGTACTAGATAGTTTAGGAAGAACCACATGCTGCAAGAGTAAGACAATTCTCTTGGTCTGATATCTAGGGCTTAGCTTTTGATTATTAAGAGTTGTTTTGAAATCCTGGAGGGATTAGATACCTCAGGCGGAGAGTATGTCATTGAGGACTGAACTCCGTAAAAATCACTGTGTTTTTTGTCTTACATTTCATTCGTTACTTAACTGCTTAACTCTTCAAAACAGGTTTTAGTTCAAAGCTTTGAAAGGCTTTCCAAAGTCTTGAAAATTATCAGCATATTTTCAACAGTCTGTTTTGATTTCAAAGCCTTGAATCTGTGTTCAAAGCTTTGAAATACTTCAAGTTCTTCTCATATTATTTTATATCCACTCATTTGGAAAAAGGTGCCATACTTTATTCAAACCCCCCTTCTAGAGTATTTGATCCTGTATTTGTTACCTGCATTACAATTAGGAATGCAACTCGGGCGGGCTGTGCGGGTTAATGCCCTTGTTCAAGCCCCATCCCGAGTTCTTTCAGGGTTGCCCAAGCCCAGCCCAGCCCGGGTAAGGAGCATCGCCAGCCCGTCCAAGGCCAAATTAGAACAAACCAATTCCGTTTCGGGTTGAATTCAGGCTATCCCATTAAACTAAATATATTAACATAATTATCACATTCAACTCAATTAAAATTGTCTCCTTATAGTTAAGTTAATAACTTACATATAAAATAGATACCGGATGCATACACTTTTTTTTTCTTTTTAATTTAAGGCTAAATGAAATAATGACTATATATTGTTAGAGTTAATTAAAAACTTATCTATTTATACAAGATAATACTAAATATGTTTTGAAAAAAAATTTGTTAGTTAAGAACATAAACATAGTAAAAAATATCACTAATAATCAGTAGAAAAAATACTAGATTCTTGATAAATATGCTATATAATACTCTCCAAATATACCATGTATAGGTAGTGAATATAAAAATCAGGCAATTCGGGCTAGCCCATCGTATAATGTTCGCACCCAAGCCCAACCCTAATTTGAGTTCGGGTTGAGAATTTTTGCCCGAGCCTGTCCAAATTACTCAAAACATGTGCCCAAACCCTACTTTAGTTCGGGCTGGGTTCGTGTTGGTCGCGTTCAGCCTGTCCAAGTAGCACCCCTAATTATAATCTTCAATTGGTATAAGAGCTTGTATCACTGTATAGATCCAACAATCTGGTGATCATGAGTAATGTAGGTGAAAGTGGTTTCTCACAGGGAAGAGCTGCTATCGGACCTCCTCTATTTTGTGGAGACAATTTTGTGCACTGGAAGTCCTTGATGAAAATGCTCATGATTGATCAGGACATTCAACTGTGGTCTATTATCCAGAATGTGCCTCGCACATTCTTCACATAAAAGGGTGAGAGTAGAACTCCCAAACCTGAAAACTCTCTCTACTTCTGGATTAGAACAACTTTCAAAGAATTACAGAGCTATGAATCTTTTATCTTTTTCTTTGAATGCAAATGAATTCAATAGGATATCTACCTGCAAGAATGCTAAGGAGATCTGGGATAAATTGGTGGTGACCTTTGAAGGAACCAGCCAAGTGAAGCAAAACAAGATAAATATTTTCCTTAGACAGTATGAACTATTCAATATGAATGGAGATGAATCCATCAAAGACATGTTCAAGAGATTTACTAACAATGTCAACAATCTGGAGTCATTGGGGGAATCATTCTCCAATTAAGAGAAAGTCAGAAAGATCTTGTGAAGTCTTCCCAAATCCAAATGGGAGCCAAAGACAACAGCTATTGAAGAAGCTCAAGAATTGTCCTCTCTCCAACTTGATGATTTACAGGGAAAGCTACTCACACATGAGATCTCCATGAGTGAAGCTGATGGAGAACTACCCAAAAGTTTTAAGAATCAGGCACTCAAGGCTAAATAAAGTGAATAACCTCAAAGCCTTGAAAAATAAGAAGATGATGAAGAAGATCATTTTGCTCTCATTTCCAAAGCCTTTACAAGGATTCTTAAAATGAAGAAGAACTTTGGAAACAAAGACTTCAGCAGAAATAAATTCAGATCTTCTAGTGGAAAGGACTACAAAGGTAAGTCCTATTCCCATGGAAATAAATCTAAAGTAATCAATTGCTTTGAATGTCGTGATGCATGACACTTGATCAGAGATTGTCCTCACAAGAAGAGCAATCTTTTCAAATGAAGGACTATGAAAGAATAAATAAGGCTATGAAAGCTTCATAGAGTGACTCTGACTCTTCAAGCGATTCAGATTCTGTAGAAGATCAAACCAACCTATGTCTGATGGCCAAGAATGATGAAAGCTCAGGTAAGAAAATTGAGGTAATAGTGAATAGTCTAATGTCTCAATCTTCAAATGTACTTTATGATATTTTGAAATATAATGTTCTGAATGAAGAAGATTACTTGATTGAAATCAAGTCTGTAAAGGAGAAAGTTCACGAGCAAGCAAAAAAAAAAAAAAAAATTGCAACTAGTCTGTCAAAATAAGAATCTTGAAATTTCTCAGGCAAAGACTGAAAAAGATCTCAAAGCTTTGGAAAGAAATTTCGAAGACTTGAAATCTCAAGTCAAAGAAGTTGTTACAGAAAACTCCATTTTGAGTGACATGTTTCTCAAAGACATCAACATGATGAATTAGAGGAACAAAAAACTACTCTCACTGAGAAACCCCAAGACTCTCAAAAGGCTATGACAAAAATTGCTAGCTCTGAACACAACCTCAACTTGATTCTTGGAGGAAGTTTGCAGTCTGTTCACAAAACTGGTATTGGATAAAATCCCAATTTTCCAAGAAAGCACAATACTAAATTTGTGAAAGCAAACAGCAAACATTCTCCAAAATGTCATTACTGCAACAAGATTGGTCATGTTAAGATGACTTGTCCCTTTAGAAGATGAGAACCTCACATCATGAGGAACACTTTTCCATTTCAACTTAAGGGGCATGTGAGACATATTTGAGTTCCTAAAGGGGTCAGACCACCCTGAATATGAATTTAAATATCACACTTGGTCTAACAGTTGGGTAAGGCAGTGAATGGTGTTTGCAGGTTGTCACCAAGAGCGAGGAAGAGAAGTGGATTATGGATAGTATTTGCTCCAGACACATGAGTGGTAAGAGTTATTTATTCTCGAAATTGAAATAACAATCAGGAGGGACAATCACACTTGGTGACAAAGGAAAATGCAACATTATAGGAATCGGTAAAGTTGGTAATGGTATTGAAAATTTTCTTTCAGGTGTCTATCTTGTAGATGGTTTAAAGTTTAATTTTCTTAGTGTATCTGAGCTTTGTGATAAAGGTAATAAGGTATTTTTTGACAAGGAGAAATGTGTGGTGCAAGATAAAAAATCTAGAAATTGCATTCTCACTGCTTCAAGGTCAAACAATGTTTATGCTTTGAATACTAGCAAAGTTGCAGATGAAAGTCTGAAATGTTATGATTCAAAGCTTTGGCATAGAAAGATTGGACACATATGTTTGCATACACTGAACAAGCTATTTTCCAAAGACCTAGTCAGAGGATTTCCATCCATCAAGTTCAAGGAGCAAGAGGTATGCAAAACATGTGCTCAAGGAAAACAGACAATGAGCTAATTCAAGCCAAAGAACTTTGCAAGTACAACTAGACCTATTGAACTGCTTCATATGGATCTGTGTGGTCCTATGAGAGTTCAAACTCCAAAGGGTGAGAAGTACATGCTGGTTATTGTGGATGATTTCTCTATATTTACTTGGGTTATGTTTCTTATAGAAAATTCTGAAGCTTTATTTGAATTTTCAAAGCTTTTCAAAGAGCTACAGACTTCTAAAAACCTGCCTATTTCTTCAATTATGAGTGATCATGGCAGAGATTATGATCAAGTAGAGTTTGATATATTTTGTGCTAAGTATGCTATCTCTCACAACTATTCTGCTCCTAGAACTCCTCTACAAAATGGTGTAATTGAAAGGAAAAACATGACTCTTGAGGACATGTCTACGACAATGCTTTTGGAAAACAATTTGCCAAAGTCTTTTTGGGCAGAGGCTGTCAACACAGTAAACTATATTCTTAACAAGTGCCTGATTATGCCTCTTTTGAAGAAGACTCCTTATGAACTTTTCAAAGGTAGAAAGACAAATATTTCTTATTTCAAACCTGTTGTCCGTACTTGTTTTGTTCACAACAATGACAAGGATAATCTTGGTGAGTTTGATGCCAGAAGTGAGGAAGGTATTTTCCTTTGTTATTCTTTGACTAGCAAAACTTATAGAGTTTATTGTAGGGTTTTGAAACGGATTAAGCAGAGGAATAATAATCCTAAAATTCCATTCAAGACTTTACAAGGATCACATGACAAGACATCATAACGATGGTAAGGGAAAAAAGCTTTGTGTACCTTGTTTGTATGAATTTGTGACTTCACGTAGAATAGCGTCCATGTCTCTATGAATATCCACACCTAGGATTTTTCTGAATCCTTCTCGCGCCTTTGTGCTAGCCACGGAAGAAGGGGAAATAAGAAGATCACGCAAAAGAAGGACCAATAGGCTGTTGGAATAGATGCCCTATAGGCAATCTTATTTAGTATGAACATTTTTTGGATAGAATAATCTTTGTATTATTTATGGAGATATGTAATATGAGGAATTCCTTATATTACAAATGTGTTTTTTATCTTAAATATCACTAGTCGTTTATATTTATTAATAGCACGATCAACTATAGACTAGTATGTGGGTAGATTGATATGGAGATATCCAGTCTAGCACATGGGTATGCATTAGGGGTAATGACATACTGGATTGATGCACCACGAGAAGGCTACATACAGGTTATGTAAGGTCACAAGTGTTTCTCTTAGTAACAACGGTATTGTCATCCTTAGACTTGAATCCACTAGATCCTCTAGTTGTGGAATATTGTGTTTTGACATCGTCAAACGCTACACCGTAACGAGGTAGTTATTAAGGTATTATTCAGATAAAATAAAGAAGCAATCTTAGAGATGGTAGTGACGTAGATATGATTTTTCCCTCCCACATAACGGGAGTAGATATCCACGGCCACTAAAGGGATGGTGCTCATAGAATGTCTGGCCAGACTCAAATAAATCAATATAGGATATTTATGTTATCTGCATGGATGAGATTATTCCCAGGATCAAGAAACCATGGATTGGATACACGAGTGTGACTTGTATGTCTCATTTCCAATCCAGATATAGAGACAAAGGGATGAGACAATACTTGCACAAGGTATGTCGGGTGACTATTTCTATTAGTTGGGTAGCATGTATGTCTTGCTAGAGGCCGCTCCATGTTAGTAAATTGATAATACCAACTAAGTAGAAACCTATGGGGTCACACTCCCTATGGATTAGACCGGACTAGGTAAGTAATTAATATGATTAATTAATTAGAAGGATCAATACGCAACTACTTGTAAACTTAGTAGGACTAATTTGCAAGTTGGACTAATCCGTGTATGGACATGATTAGGATAGGGGATTTTATGCAGTCACCAAATAGTTGTTGGACTATATAAAGGACACTCCTAGCTTCCTTCCCCCTAACTAATTCTCATAACACACTGAGTGGGAGATAAAAGTAAGGAGAGAGAGCAAAACCAAAGGAGCCGTCTGCCCCCTACCAGTCGGCCACAAAGAGGGCCCGAGCCCCTCTTTGGTGATTCCTTGCGTGATCTTCCTCTTCTTCTTCGATAACTCCTAGCTAGCACAAGGTGTTGGAAGATCCGGTTTCAATCCTAGGAGTGGAATAGCCATAGAGACATGAACACAATTTCACGTGAGAAGTCATCAAAGGAGAACCTAAAGGTATTTTTGATACTAATCCCTTACTATCGTTATGTTGTCTCATCCTGTGATCCTTGGAGGGTATTGAACGGATTATTTTATGTTTATTTTGCTGCATATCCGTTATCAAAACCCTACATTAACCGGAAGACTATAAAGGTAGTTATCGAGCATGATAGGAAGCAAGCTTAGAGATGGCAGTGATGCAGATATGATTTTTCCCTCCCACATAACGAGAAAAAATATCCGCGGGCACTCGACGGGTAGTGATTATATAATGTTTGGCCAGACTCAGATAAATCAATATAGGATAGTAATGTTATATGCATGGATAAGACTATTCCCAGCATTGAGAAACTATATATTGGATATACAAGTGTGACTTGTATGTCTTGTGTCCAATCCGGATATGGAGACAAAGAGATAATACAATACGGTAACATTGATCACAAGGTTTGTCGGATTACTGACCATTTATATTAGTTGGGTGGCATTATGTGTTGCTAGACACCGCTATATGTTAGTAATTGTTACTACCAACTAAGTAGACACATATGGGGTCACACTCACTATGGATTACACCGGACATGGGAATTAATTAGTTAGAATAATTAAATAGAAGGATCAATACGCAACCACTAACAAACTTAGTAGGACTAATTTGCAAAGTGGACTAATCCGTGTATGGGCGGGATTAGTATTGGGGCCTTTATGTACTTAATAAGGAGTTGTTAGACTATATAAAGGAAACTTATAGATTTATTTCCTCATAAGTTTCATAATTGTTATCACAGAAGAGATAAAGAGAATAAAGCAAGGAGAGAGACAAGACCTAGGGCAGAAATCCCTAGCCCCCCCACCAAGAGGCGCGACCTCTTGGTCTCGTTTTGTGTGATCTTCTTCTTCCTCCTTCTTCCCTAGCTAGATAAAAGGTTTTGAAGGATCCGGAGACAATCATAGGAGTGGACTTCTATAGAGACGTGTACACTATTTCACGTGAAGTCATTAAGGAGACAATTTAAGGTACACATGAGATTCTATCATTTACCGTCGTTATGATGTCTAGTCTTGTGACCTTTGGAGGGTCTTGAACGGAAGTGTTTATTGTTTATTACGCTGCATAATCCGTATCAAAACCCTATAGAGGTTGTGCCTCTTGGTGGCCGACGGGTAAGGCAGGGGGGGGGGGGACGGCACTAGGGTTTCGGCCCTAGTGTTGTTCGCTCTCCTTGTTTTGTTCTCTCTCAATTATGATAAAAATTATGACACACTTGTGAGAAAATAATCTAGGAGTGTCCTTATATAGTTAATAACTCATTATTAACTACATACTATCCCCAATACTAATCCTGTCCATACGCGGATTAGTCCACCTTGCAAATCAGTCCTATTAAATTTGCTTGTGGTTGTGTATTGATCTTTCTATTTAAGTAATCCTACTAATTATTACTAAAGTTTGGTTTAATCCATAGGGTGTGTGACCCCATAGGTTTCTACTTAGTTGGCAGTAACAATTACAAACATAGAGCAGTGTCTAGCAACACATCTATGACGCCCAACTAATAGAAATAGTCAGTAATCCGACAAAACTTGCGACCAATGTTATCGTATTATAGTATCCCATTGTCTCAATATCCGGATTGGACACGAGACATACAAGTCACACTCGTATATCCAATCCATAGTTTCTCGATCCTGGGAATAGTCTTATCCATGGAGATAACATCAATATCATACATTGATTTATCTTAGTCTGGCCAGACATTCTATAAGCACTACCCCTCGAGTGCCATGGATATTTGCTCCCTTATGTGGAAGAAATCCTCTCTACATCACTATCATCTCTAGGCTTGCTTCCTATTGTGTCCGATAAACACATTTATTGCTACCCAATCACAGTGTAGTGTTTAACGATATCAAAACGCAATATTTCATAACTAGAGTATCTAATGACTTCAAGTCTAAGGACCACAATACCAATGTCACAACTAGAAGCACTTGTGACTTTAACATAATTAATATAGCCTTCTCGTGGTGGGTCAATCCAGTATGCCATTATCCCTAATGCATACCCATGTGCTAGACTTGATATCCCCATATCAATCTACCCACATACTAGTCTATAGTTGATCGTCCTGTTAATCAATATAAACGACTAAGATATTTAGGATAAACATACATTGTAATCTAGGGATTTGATTATATTAAATATCTCCATAAATAATACATTGATTATTCAAGCCAAAATAATGTTCATAATAAATACGATTGCCTCTAGGGCATCTATTCCAACAGTCTCCCAATTGTACTAGAGCCAATCTGGTGCATGTCGTGTGCCAATAGATCTAGTGTGCCTTTCATGCTTGCGCTGAAAAAGCGGCTTTGTAAGTGGATCTGACAGATTCTTATCTGTAGGAATCTCGCATATCTTCACATCTCCTCTATCGATTATATCTCGAATAAGATAAAACTTCCCGAGTACGTTCTTGGATTTCTGGTGTGACCTCGGTTCCTTGGATTGTACAATCGCCCCTGTGTTGTCACAATACAAATAAACTGGATCAACAATACTATGAACCACACCAAGCTCAGTAATGAACTTTCTATTCCAAACAGCCTCCTTTGCTACACCATTTGCAGCAATGTACTCATCCTTAGTTGTAGAATTAGTAACTGTCTGTTGCTTGGAAATTTTCCAGCTCACATCTCCTCCATTTAGGCAAAACACGAATCCCTACTGCAATCTGAAATCATCTCTCTCGGTTTGGAAGCTTGCGTCAGTGTAACCCCTTACACGTAGCTCTTCCTCCCCTCCATATATCAAGAATGCATCCTCAGTTCTTCTAAAGTACTTTAAGGATGTTCTTGACAGCTATCCAGTCACTCTCACCCAGATTGGACTGATATCTGCTTGCCATACTCAACACATCTTCTCTAGTACACAACATGGCATACATGATGGATCCGATGGCCGACGCATAGGGAACCCTACTCATGCGGTCCTTCTCAATATCATTAGAGGGACAATAAACCTTTGAAAGGGTGATTCAATGCGACATCGGCAAGAATTCCTTCTTGGAGTCTTACATGTTGAGCTATTTCATCGCCTTGTCTATATATGTACTTTGGCTCAGGCCGAGAAACTTCCTAGATCTATCCCTATAGTATCTTGATACCATGTATATAAGGTGCATCCCTTAAGTCCTACATTGAGAAACACTTTCTTAGCAAATCTTTAACATATTGCAAGGTAGGAATGTTGTTTCCAAAGATTAGAATGTCATCCATATATAAGAGCAGAAACAAAACAGAGCTCCCACTAACCTTCTTGTAAAGAGAAGGTTCATGTTCGTTCTTGATGAAGCCAAACTCTTTGACTACGTCATCAAAAGGTCGATTCCAACTCATAGAAGCTTGCTTCAATCCATAAATAGATCGTTGCAACTTACATACTTTATGGGCATGCTTTGGATCCTCAAAAACCTTTGGCTTTGTCATGTACACATCCTCAAAGAGGTTTCCATAAAGAAACGTTGTTTTTACATCAATCTGCCAAATCTCATAATTGTGATAAGTTGCAATAGCAAGTAAGATACGAATGGATTTGGTCATTGCGACGGGGGAAAACATTTCATCATAGTCAATACCATGAATCTATCTGAATCCTTTTTCCACCAATCGTCCATTATAGGCAATCACATTGCCATCCATGTTGGTCTTCTTCTTGAAGATCCACTTGTATCCTATGGACAGAGCCCCTTGGGGTGGTTCGACCAAATTACATACTTTGTTGGTATACATGGATTCCATTTCGGATCTCATGGCCTCTAGACACTTTTAACAGTCCGACCCTTTCATGCCCTCTCCATAGGTAGTAGGCTCATCATCTATGAGTAGTGCATCACGGGGATCAGTCACGAGAAGTCCATACCTCTCTGGATCTTGACGCACCCTACTAGACCTATGAAGTTCTTGTGTTACTTGAACAGGTTGCTCCACAACAGTTTGCGGTTCCTCTTCATGGTCCACTATTGGATCAGCGTTTTGTGGTTCTTGAAATTCTTCAAGTTCTACAGTCCTCCCACTGGATTCTTAAGAGACAAATTATTTTCTAGAAACACATCGGTCCGGGAAACAAACACTTTCTTGGCTGGATTCTAGAAGTAATATCCCTTTGTTTCCTTTGGATATCCGACAAACTTACACTTATCCGACTTGGGCCCGAGTTTGTCTGTTTGTAAAAGTTTTACATAGACATCACAACCCCAAATCTTCATTAAAGACAATGTGGGATGCCTCCCACTCCACATCTCATATGGAGTCTTCATGACAGATTTGGATGGAACACGGTTAAGGGTGAAAGCTGCACATAATAGAGCGTGCCCCCAAAATGATAATGAAAGATCAGTTTGACACATCATAGATCGAACCATGTCCAACAAAGTTCAGTTCCTCCTCTCATACACGCCATTCAATTGTGTCGTTCCGGATGGAGTGAGTTGGGACAAGATCCCACACTCTCGAAGATAGTCATCAAACTATTGGCTTAAGTATTCTCTTCCATGATCCGATCGTAGAGGCTTGATACTCTTCCCAAGTTGCTTCTCTATTTCATTCTTGAATTCTTTAAACTTTCCAAAGGATTCAGATTTGGCCTTCATAAGTTATACAAATCCATATATACTGAAATCATCAGTAAATGTAATGAAATAAAGATAACCATCTCTGGCAGGCATAGCAAATGGCCAACATACATCAGTATGCACGAGAGCCAGTTGCTCACTAGCCCTCTCAATTTTCTTATTGAAAGGGGCTTTGTCATTTTTCGTAATAAATAAGATTCACATGTCTCATAAGATTCATAATAAAACGAGTCTAGGAATCCACCATTATGGAGTCTAGAAATGCGTTTCTCGTTTATATGGCCTAAACGACAGTGCCATAAATAAGTAAGATTTAAATCATTAGTTTTAATCATCTTGGTATTAATGTTATACACGGAGTTATCTAGATCAAGGATATACAACCCATTAGACAATAGAGCATTACAATAATGCAAACCATCAAAATAAATAGAGCAACACTTTTCCTTTATTTTAATAGAAAAACCTTTCTTGTCCAAACAAGAAACATAAATACTGTTTTTCTGCTCAGATCAGACACAAAATAACAATTGTCTGATTCTAAGATAAGTACATAAGGCAAAGATAGCTCATAAACGCCTATGGCTAATGCATCAACTTGCTCCATTCCCCACGGACAAGTCTATTTTCCATTTAGCCAGTCTTCTAATTTTCTTAAGATCCTGCACATTTAGACAAATGTGAGATCCACATCCAGTATTCAATATCCAAGATGAAGAGAAAGATAGATTGAAATCTATAACAAAAATACCTGCTGGTGGTGGAATCACTGTTCCCTGCCTTTTATCTTCCGAATATTTTGGGCAGTTCCTTTTCCACTGTCCAGGCTGACTGCAGTAGTGACACTCACCCTTAGTCATGGCCCCAGAGGGATTCAAGGCAGGCTCCTTGGATTTTTCAACTTTCTTGCTCTTTCCTTTGGAGGTAGATGCAACTCGCTTGCTCTTTCCTTTATTGATCATCATTAAGGCCTTGCCTTTTCCCTTTGTTGATGCTATGTTTAGCCATCCTCAACATATTGAGAAAATATGGCAGAGGCTTACTGATCTCATTCATGTTATATCTCATAATAAACTATCCATAACTATCAAGCAACGATTGCAAGATGAGATGAGTGGCCAACTCCTGACCCACCTGAAACCGTAGGAGCGTGAGGTTCTCCAAGTACCCGATCATGCGCAGTACATGAGGTCCCACCGGGTTTCCCTTTGACAGATGACATTTGAACAATGCCTTGGACACCTCATACCACTCATGCCTAGCCTACTCTTGGAAGAGCTGATTCAAGTGTATGATCATATCATACGGATCCATGTTCTCCATATCCGGATTGGGCAGGAGACATACAAGTCACACTCGTATATCCAATCCATAGTTTCTTGATCATGGGAATAGTCTTATCCATGAAAATAAATCAATATACTATATTGATTTTTCTGAGTGTGGCCAGTCATTCTATAAGAACTACCCCTCGAGTGGCCTTCGATATTTTCTCCCTTATGTGGGAGGGACAAATCCTCTCTACATCACTACCATCTCTAAGCTTGCTTCCTATTGTGTCTGATAAACGCCTTTATTCCTACCAGTCACGGTGTAGTGTTTGACGATATCAAAACACATTATTCCACAACTCGAGTATCTAGTGACTTCAAGTCTAAGGACCACAATACCATTATCACAACGAGAAGCACTTGTTACTTTAACATACTTAATGTAGCCTTCTTGTGGTGGGTCAATCCGGTATGCCATTACCCCTAATGCATACCCATGTTCTAGACTTGATATCCCCATATCAATCTTCCCACATACTAGTATATAGTTAATCGTCCTGTTAATCAATATAAACGACTAGGGATATTTAAGATAAAAAACACATTGTAATATAAGGACTTCATTATATTAAATAATAATTATTCTAGCCAAAATAATGTACATACTAAATAAGTTTCCCTCTATGGCATCTATTCCAACATTTACAATAAAAGAACCTAGCTTGTTAAGGAAAGTATACATGTTATAGTTGATGAAAGTAATGATGGTTTTTTGAGTGAAGGTTTTGTAGACTTGGATTTGAACAAGCAAGAGCCAGAGGATGAAGCAGATCCAAAGAATGGTTCTAAGACTAACATGCAGGAAAACCGAATAGATTTTCAAAGCCTTGAAAGTGTATGCCAAAGCATTGAAATAGAACCTCAAGACACACAAAGTGTTCAAGCCACAACATCAAGCTCTCAAGGCCTTGAAAAGATTTATTGAGAGCCTGAATCCTAGAAACTAAGAAAGAAGTTCAAATACCTATCATACTATCAAGCAGAAAACATCATTTCTGATCCAGCCACTGGTACACAAACAAGATCTCGGTTAAAGAACTTGTGTTCTTTTAATGCTTTTGTGTCTCTTGTAGAACCTAATAATGTGAATGAAGCACTACAAGAACTAGATTGGATCATTGTAATGCAAAGTAAGCTGAATGAATTTGAGAGGAACATTGTCTGGAATTAGTTCCTCCTCCGCAAGATCAGTCTGTTATTGGAACAAGGTGGGTGTTAGTAAATAAGTAAGATGAAAATGGTAAGGTTATCAGAAACAAGGCAAGACTGGTAGCTAAAGGCTACAAAAAATAAGAAGGTATAGACTACTAGGAGACTTTTGCTCCTGTAGCCAGGTTAGAAGCAATAAGAATCTTACTTGCATTTGCAACTCACAAGAAAATCAAACTTTTCAAATGGATGATAAGTGTGCTTTCCTAAATGGGTATCTGCAAGAAGAAGTTTATGTTGGTCAACCTCCTGGATTTGAAAGTGATGAGTTTCCAAATCATGTTTATAAACTTGACAAAGCTCTTTATGAATTGAAACAGGCTCCAAGAGCTTGGTATGAAAGATTGTCAAAGTTTTTACTTGAAAATAGTTTCAAAAGAGGCTTAGTTGACAAAACCCTTTTCATAAAGGCACATGGGATATACATTTAGTAGTACAGATATATGCTGATGATATTTTGTTTGGTGCTACTAATGATTCTCTTTCCAAGAATTCTCTAGTCTTATGAGCATGGAATTTGAAATGAGCTTGATGGAGAGCTAAATTTATTCCTTTGAATTCATGTACAACAAATAAAGAAAGGAATTTTTCTACACCGTAGTAAGTATACCAAGGATTTTTTTTAACAAGTATAATATGTCTCAATCCAAGGTAGCCAAAACTTCCATGAGTTCTAACTATCCTTAGGCATGTATCAAAATGGTAAGAGTGTGAACCAAAAATAATACAGATGTATGAATGGTACCCTGCTCTATTTTACTACAAGTAGGCCATACATTATGTTTAGTATTTGTATGTGTGCTAGATTCCAAGCTGGTCCTAAAGAATCACACTTGTGGATGTCAAAAGAATTTTCAGATATCTGAATAGTACCAAAGACTTAGGGATTTGGTATCCTAAAAGATCTAACTTCTCTTTGTGTGGATATTCAGATGCTGATTTTGCAGGGTATAAAATTGATAGAAAGAGCACTTCAGGGTGTTTCCAGTTCCTTTGATCATCTCTGATAAGATGGCATCCTAAGAAGCAAAATCTAGTAGCTTTATCTACACCATAAGCTGAATACATAACAACTGGATCTTGTTGCTCGCAAGTGTTGTGGGTAGCTCAACAGATGAGAGATATGGGTTATGACTTCTGAGATATTTCCATCAAATGTGACAACACTAGTGCCATCTCAATTACAAAGAATCCAGTACAACATTCAAGGACTAAGCACATTGATGTCAGACATCACTTCATTAGAGATAATGTGGAAAAGGTGACGTATCACTTGCATTTGTGCCTACTAACATGCAATTTGCAGATATATTCACTAAACCACTGCCAGATGATAGATTAACAGCCTTGAGATTAGAAATTGACATGTTAAATAAGGAAGCACTGATTTTGGGGGAACATCAGGTAAGTTATATGTGGTTCAATGTGTTGAAAAGATTGTCAAAGCCTTGAAAAGCTTTTCAAAACATTTAATTTTTTTTGGTACAGTATTACGGTTTTTCAAGGTCTTTAAACCCTTTTCAAAGCCTTAATGCTGGGTGTTATCTCTGTAGATAATCGCCTAACATTAATTTTGCCTTATTTAAAAAAATCTTTTTCAAATACGTATAAATTTATTTCATTTCCAAAGGAGTTTGAATTTCACTCAAACTTTCCTTCCTCAAAATACTTGGTAATATATAGTTTCCCTCTTTTACTCAAACTCTTTAGTATTTTTCTTTTCATTCTCTTTTTTTTCTCTTCCATCTTTCCTACTTCTCTCTTCTTAAACCATAACCATATGGATTCACGAAGATCATCTCAATGAATCAAGATGGCTGAAGGAAGTTCAAAGAAATACACAAGGAAGAAAAGAAAAACTGGAGAAGAAGAGGTTCAAACCATTACTGCCAATTCTAGCTCTAGGACTCCTAGTGCCTCTCCTCCTCCTTCGAAGAAGAAAAGCAAGAGATACAAGGAAGATCAGTCTGTTGTTTCCAGCAAGAAGATGCCAGATCCAGTGGCTACTTCTGGGAAACAAAAGGGCATTCAGATTGGAGCCCAAAGAAGGTGAAGAAGAAAAAGACTCTTCAGGAGTCAGACAAGAGGAAGGAGATAAATGTTTCAAATAAGGACAAGGGGAAGGAGATACAGGTCCCAAAAAAGGACAAGGGGAAGAAAATCCAGGTTTACTCTCAAGAGAAAGCTATTTCTGGTAAGAAATGTATTCCTTCTAAGTGGTTTATCAATCATGCTGCAAAAGTATCTGGTTAGATGGTTTTGCATCTGATCATGTTTCTTATTGTAGTATGATCAGTACTAGTATGTTGGATTCCATGGATTTGAAGTGTATTAGGAGATTAAAAAATAGTTCTATTTGGAAAATCCTAAACCCTCCTGAGGTTGCATACCCTAGGCTTACCAGACTCTTTTACCTGAATCTGAAACAAGTGAATACCTTGAGTTTAACAGTTTCATCCAAGGTGGCTAGTATGTTGATTGAATTAAATCATGCTGAGTTTGCTAATGCCTTAGTTTGTCCAAAGAGGTAAAATACATAAAACTACCCTAGCAAGATTGATGGTATTAAGATGGCTAAGGAAGTGTTCTTTTTACCTGGTGTAGACACTACCTCTAAGTAGTTAACTCATTATGTGTTAACTGTTGAAGCAAAATTTTTGTTTATTATCATGATGAGGTATGTGGTTCCAAAAGAAAACTCTATGGAATTACTAACACACAGGGTCTTGTATCTGATTTACTCGGTGATACATGGTTATGAGATTGATCTGCCAAACTATTGTGATGGAGCACATGCTGTATATCTGTACCAAGAATAGGAAACATCCTCTACCCTATGCCAACCTCCTCTCAATTTTCTTTCAACACCTTGATAGACAATCACTACTGGTTTTGTCATGATAGATGAAAAGTCCTTTTAAATGATTAGAACTGTGAAAACCAGTGAGGGAGTATGGAAGATTTACTTCGATTTGTCTGCTAAAGAGATGAAGATCAAGAAGTTTTCTAAACCTAAATCCTTGTCTTCTCCATTAGCCCTACCGTCCACACCTCAGGACCAGTCTCTAATTCTTCAGAAGTTGGACTTTATTGAGAATGAACTGGATGAGCTAAGGATGGGACAACATCAGATGAGCACTCAGTTCAGACAGATGAAATATATGGTTGAAAGCGTTTTCAAGAGCATCAATATGATACATGTGGAAGAAGAGAACATTCCAGTTCCAGAAGGTTCAAGGAAATCAGGGTCTACTAGAGATCTATTTGATGAGCATAGTGCAGGGGATAAGGCTGCTGGAGATCAGGATACTGGTGCAAAGATTTATGAGGCTAAGTAACCAAGTGGGGATTAAAGTATTGAATCTGGGATGGCACTTGAAGAAGCTATGCAAAAGAAGAAACAAAAAGGTAAGGCTCCAGCCATTATAACCTCAGAAGACTTGTTTGAGGATGCTGAAGTTGCTGTTGAGCCTGGTGAAGAAGTTTCTTAGGAAGAGGATCAACAAGAATATGAGGAAGAGGATGGAGAAGAAAGTGATCAGAAGATGTTGCAAGTCCTAAGACTGTTGAATATCCAAAACCTTGAATTCTAGCATTTCTTTCTTTCTTTCTTTCTTTCTTTCTTTCTTTCTTTCTTTCTTTCTTTCTTTCTTTCTTTCTTTCTTTCTTTCAAAGCCTTGAAATTCCTCTCTTTCAAAAAATTTCTTTTGTGTTTTTTCATTTTTCAGAATAAGGTTGATCCAACGATTTTCTCACTCTTTTGATGAAAGTTAAAAAGAGGGAGAAATTCAGGTAGTATTTTCAAGATATTATCTGTTTTAGAGAGATCTGGTTTGGATCTGTAGGATTTTGGTGAACTGCTTAGTTTCTACATAGTTATTTTGGTTATGCTAGAATAACTGTTGTTACTATTGTTTGATTTTGATCTTATATAACTGTTTCTGCTATGCTACTAATGTTTATATTTTGCAGAAGTACAGTTCAAACAGATTAGTTGGTTTTTTCTTTCATAAAGGGGGAGATTATAAGCTCAGAGTAATTTTTAAAGGTTTGAAACTGAATTCAAAGCCTTGAAAGTGCAGAGCATGAAGAAAGGGGACTTTATAAATTTACAGTTGGTTTCAAAGCCTTGAACCTTCACATCTTGAACTGAGGGGGAGTTTCTTACTCCCGTTTATCTCTAACCCTATGCACTTGATCTTGGTATATTAGATGATGAAAGACAAACTAATTATGTGTTATATCATCCTTAATCTTATCATTTGCCTAAGTATTTGCAGGAATTATTAGCTATCTGTTTAGCAAGATTGTTTCTTTATTTACCTATATACAGAGAAGGAAATCAAAGTCTGCAGAATGATCCCATTATTATGGAATGTTGTCTGGACTTACTTAAGACCTGTAGATGGAAGATTGGATCAAAATCAATGAGAAAATCAAACAACTAGCCGTTGAAATTGAGCTGTCAAGAGACAAAGATCTCTGGAGGATTTTTAGGGATTTCAGTTGAAGAATTATTTATATTCTGCAATTCAAATTGACACAATAACAAGACTGATTGAGGAGATTCAGAAGTACAGAGCATTCCACAGGCATTCAAACTCTCTCACGGATTGACAAGCATCATCTTAATAATATTTCACAATAATTCAATCCATTTCAGATCCCAGAAGAACACTTCAAGCATCAGTGCTTTACTGTTTTCACAGTGTTCTTCTTTTGAGCTTTATTTGTATATCATTTTGCTATACTAATTAATCATCTATTCTCATGAGTTGTTTACGAGTAATAAAAGAGAATTCTTATTGTATTAGTTAGCTAGAGCAGGTACTAGATAGGTTAGGAAGAATCACAGGCTGCAAGAGTAAGGCAATTCTCTTGATCCGATCTTTTGATAAATAGGAGTTGTGTTGAAATTCTGGAGGGAATAGATCGCTCAGGCGGAGAATAGGTCATGGAGGAATGAAATCCGTAAAAATCACTGTGTGCTTTGTCTTACATTTCAGTCTTTACTTATCTGCTTCAAAACATGTTTCAGTTCAAAGCTTTGAAAGGCTTTTCAAAGCCTTGAAAACTATCGGCATATTTTCAATAGCCTGTTTTGATTTCAAAGCCTTGAATATGTGTTCAATGCTTTGAAATACTTCAAGTTCTTCTCAAATTATTTTATATTCACTCATTTGACAAAAATTGTCATGCTCTATTCACCCCCCCCCCCCAATTTCTATAGTATTTGATCATGTATTTGTCACCAGCACTACAATCTTCAAAAAATATTATGTATTATAAAAAGTGCCCTCACATATTAGTAGTGATAGTAAATTTGGGACGCAACAGGAATAATAAAAAGTTACAATAATATGCGACTATATTCTCAAAGAAGACACAATTATAGGACAAACTAAGATGGCAAATAACACAAACAATGATGGAGGGAGTAGTACAGAATTATTCTCTGAATAGTTATTGGATTAGTGCATGTTAGGTATCCATGTTATCAAACCAGATTGGTTAAAGATACTATTTTACAAAAAAAAAAAAAAATTGACAAAGCAGTTTTCATGCATGTTTACAAACAAAAACAGAGGCATTTCAACCCTGATTGGATGCATAAAGTAAAAAATATATGTCGGTATTATAAATAAAAATGATATTCGAGTATGTTAACATTGAAATTTAGTAATGTTGCCCAAGGTGTTTTTTTATTTTAAACACTGATTCAGCACATACCAAACAATTTTTGCTTATAAACGCGTTTATTCAGCATGCCCCCTATTTTTCCTAGTTTTAAATGGATAACAAACATGCTCTTAGTTTAGTAGAATCATATTGTTCGATAGATTATTGAATGTGTGGTTGAAATGAGGACATACGGACATACACACAACATCCGAACGAGTGACAGAGCCAGGATTTTAGGAAGATGGGAAGGGGTGCACGATCTGGTTGATTGGTTAGTGTTTTTTTTTCATAAAAGTTCCAAATATTATTTGTGTCTGTCTAATTGAAACTACAACTCTTCGTGAAGTGTTGTATTGTTTCAAATAGTTTTAACTTCTAAGAAAGAATTAATTGTGTTCTTTTAATAGTGTCTTTTTCCAAAGAGGTGCTCAAGCACCATTTGGTGGCTATAAATATAATTAGATATTTAGTTTTGATTTAGTTTTACAGTTTCATGTCACTCTTCTCAATTTTCTTATTTTTTTCCGACTTGGGTGCTAATTTAGTAGAACACAAGAAGTGCAATCTTGTAATTCTCCACGGCGGTAGGCATTGTATCGGTGGACGGGGCGATTCCAGGATTTTGTCACAGTGGGGGATAAAATCTAAAAATATACATGTCCTACAAATCGATAAGCTCTTCTACGTGCTTCTACTTTTTTTTATTTAAATTATGATTTTTTCGATTCACGTTTTTATACTAACACATACACTGAAATGGTTTCCTTTTGGTGAATTTTCCACAATATAGGGGTCTTAGGATATGTATGTGTAATGGTCCATCAAAACAGAATTGAGATTTCGTGGGGGCGCACTTGTAATAAAAAGGGAGAAATAATGGGAGAAATCTTCAAAATTTGGGGGGTAAATATGTAGTTCTGTAAAACGATTGGGGGGGGGGGTTGATAACGCCATTTAAGAGTTATACTCTTGAAGAGTATTATCTACCTATTTTCATGATATTACAGTGATATAGAAGTAAATTCGGGTAAATATGTGTGTAGAATGTAAATAACGAGCTTTATGCGCTTTATTGTTAGTCCGCGCATTTGTATGCCTATTTTGATGTGATTTGTCAAATCTAACTGCTTGTTATGGTTATTCATGTTGTCTTGACAGTACCGAACGAGCGCTAGGAGACATGAAACAAACTTCGGAACAAAGCAAGCTTTAGAGGAAGAAATAGAAGCAACGTTGGAGGAGCAAAAGTGACCAACCTTCACTATTATGATGAAATCTTAAGTTCTACAAAGAATCTTGAAGTGATACCAGTGGAAAATTAAAGTAAACTCAAAGAATTTCTAACAATAGGTCACAGAGCTAAATCAGAGATCAGAAAAAAAAGTGGTCGTACGACCAGTCAGAGTGGTGGTACGACCAATCTGCCCACCAGCACGCAAAATTTGGTTTTAAATGCAATACTTTGATACTTTTGGACGGGAAATCATTGGAGGGGATAAATATACGACCTAGGGGACTACTCTAAGGGTAGGCACAAATTGGAGAAGCTGAAGAACGCATAGGAGACGACTTGGGAGCTAGGGATTCGCGTCGGATTGTCCGCTGATTTCTTCTTTCCCTCTTGTTATCAATTTTATGGAAAAAATTGAGTCGTATACTTGCGCTATAAGTAGCTAGACACGTTTTCTAGACTTTATGGAGAGCCTAGGGTTATGTCAGATTCTTGTTAAAAATTGTAGATATTGATTCATGCTTTAAGATACTAGACTCTATGGAGAGCCTAGGGCCTTCACTGATGAAGTCTCCATCAGATCTGAGATAGAGAAGAAGATGTGACCAAGAAATAAACTAGGTCACCCAGATAAAAAGCTTCTGATCCTGGGAAACCAGTGGCTATGAGCAACTAGGCACTCTACCATGTTAAACGGAGCTTAGATGAGCCATACCAAAGGAGAGAAAAAAGAGAAGTCGCAGAGAAAACGAAGAATGATGAAGGTATGTATTGTTATAAACGTGCACGTGTGGCGTTATTTAGTTTAACCAATAAATTCTTTTCCGCTTATATTTTTGCTGGCAATTATGGCGGTTATTTTTGTTGGGTTTTGACGTAGGTAACGCAGCGGAATAACAAAATTTAATTCCTACTCAAAGCCCACCAAGGATCACAGGAAGAGACATCATAACATGATAAGGGACATAGAAGATGTGTACCTTTTGGTTTGGGAGATCACACGAAGAATATTGTCCTCGTCTCTACGGTTGATCCACGTCTAGAGGCGAGATCTAGATTCTTCCTTCTCAAGTGCTAGCTTGGACCGGAGGAAAAGGGAAGAAGGAATCAAGCAACCAAGGAGGCAAAGAGGAGTCCGGCCCTCTCTTTGAGCCGACGGGAATGGGGGGGGGGGGGGGGACGCAAGGGGTTCGGACCCTTTGTGTTCTTGCTCTCTCTCTCTTGCTTTCTCTCCCACTTTCTTATGTTATGTGTATTAACATTAGTGGCAAGGAAGCTAGAGCATCCTTTATATAGACCTACAACACTTGTTAGTTTACATAAAGGCCCCTCCTAGTTCTACATGAAATTGGATTAGTCCCTTCCTTGCATCTTAGTCCTAATAAGTTTGTAAGGTGTTGCAAAATAATCCTTCTCATTAATTAATCATATTAATTAATCCAAAATCTAGTTATACTCTATTTGACTTGTGACCCCATAGGTTTCTACTTAGTTGGTAGTAACTTATTACTAACATGGAGCGATGTCTAGCAACACATCCATGCCACCCAACTATTGGAATAAGTCAGTAATCCCGACAAACCTTTTTTGCCTAATATTAGATATTGCACTATCCCTTTGTCTCTATACCTGGATTGGACGCGAGAAATAAATAGTCACACTCGTATATCCAAGCCATAGTTCCTCGATCCTGGGAATATGCTTATGTAAGCAGATAACATCAATATCTCCATATTGATTTATCTGAGTCTGGCCAGACATTCAATAAGCCTCATCCCTCGAGTGGCCGTGGATATTTTCTCCCATTATGTGGGAGGGACAAATCCTCTCTACATCACTAACATCTCTAAGCTTGCTTCCTATCATGCTCGATAACTACCTTTATGATTACCCAGTTACGGTGTAACGTTTGATAACATAAACGCACGATATTTCACAACTAGAGTATCTAGCGACTTCAAGTGTAAGAATTGCAATTATATTAGCACTACGAGAAGCGATTGTGACTTTAACATAATCTAATGTATCCTTCTCGTTGTCGGCCAATCCAGTATGCCATTACTCCTAATGCATACCCATGTGTTAGACTTGATATCTCCATACCAATATACACACATACTAGTCTATATTTGATCGTCCTATTAATCAATATAATGGATCAGAGATATTTAAGATAAACAACACATTGTATCTAAGGACTTCATTATATTAAATATCACAATATATAATAAATGAATATTCTAGCTAATAACATTGTTCATACTAAATATTAAATTGCCTCTAGGGAACCTATTCTAACAATTTTCGGTTGGTGAAGGGATGTATTGTTATAAACAATCACAGCTGTTATGAACAAACACACCATTTCATTCATATTATTTCGTGAACTATAAATAAGCCAAACACCCAGAAAAATTCCATCAGTTCCAATCACAGTTTCACAGAAAATTCTAGAGAATTGTTGGCTGTAGAATTGACGCGACTTGTTGTATCCTTGAAGGGAATCAACAGAACCCGACAACACAGTAAGGTCTATTTATCCCTTAAAGAACACGTTCATCGTGCCTCATGTTACGTTTTCGTTTTCATCATCCATTATATATGGCATAACAGAAACTATAGGTGGTCCTATCACCTATGTCCATATTGTGCCAAGTATAATTTCCCTTGGTAATAAAGGCGATTTTTTAAAATGTTTTAGGGATTTTAGAAACTGCTGTGTGTGAGAATCACATTTTTTTTAGAAAGTGAGAATCATATTGGAAATCGCTGTGAATTTGATATATTGTCGGTTGATTAATATTATGTGAAATATACAACGAGATATAGATACATGAATTTATATTCAGTAAAATCACTGTAGATCTAACGTGAGTGAGTAAAATGACAAAAATATATGACATGTATCCGTCCTAAATAGTTATATATATATATATGTATATATATATCGAGTTTTCTAAAAAATTCAAGGTTAAAATAGATCTTCGATGAATTAATTAAAATCATATTGCGGAAATCATTACCCCTTATTTCCAGAAAATGCAATGAGACAACATAAACTACTCAAAAACTCAATTTTTTTTTTTATTAAACGCGGCAAAATTTTACTTCTGGAAAAGCAAAAACTTTTCAGAATTGACCCCGAAACCCCCCCCCCCCCCCCCCCCTCAGAGTGATAAATTTTCAGTGCATGTTTGGATGGAGTTTGAGATTAAAATCTGAAACTAAAAAATTGATCTCTTTTGATTCGTAATTTTTGAGTCATATATTTTAATTTACGTTGGCTAATAATCAGTATATTATATAAACTTCAATTTTAAAGTTTTTAGGTATAGCTTCTAAGATGCCATACTTTATCATCTTTTTTTGTGTATGAATTATCAATTTGTCCAAACTCAGATAACATCGTAGACGTACCGTAAATTCAGATACGGTATTTTTTCGTAAATATGATTGTAAAAACTACAAGTCTTCCCAAATGCACTTAAAATTTTATGCAGCAATTAAACATGCTCTAACTCTCATCAGTGCATAAATGTTCCTCAGTGGGATGACTAGTTGACTATTAAATAATAAATACTGGTACTATAGAAGAAAGAAAGAAAAAACGAAAAACTGCACAACATCAATAGTCAATTGTCAGAGTAAAGACCCAATGTTTTTATTTCCTTTACAATTTTATTCCACTATGGAAAAAGAAGATCAAGCGAAGAAGATGTGAATTTTTTTAGGAGAGAAGATGTGATTTTTTTTTTGAGAAAAAGAAGATGTGATTTTGTTAGTCAATACTCTGAACTTTTCCGTTTAATACCTGTCCGTGCGTATAGTTAAAAAATACTTCCGTATTTCGTACTATTACTGGACCTAATGAAAAATACTCGAATTTTTGAAAAAAAAGTTTTAATACTTGTATTTCACGTTTTAACGTATAATACTTCCGAATAAAACTTCTTGAAAACAATATTGCAGTGAATAAATTATCATCCAGAATAGTGTAACTTATAGTAAATAGTTATTATTAAATATTTTCTTACTATTTATCTATTTCAAATATTTATTGTTATAAATATTACAAGTATTATTATAAAACTTTGAAAATATTTAAGTTAAAATTACTATAATATATATATATATATATATATACATGCATCTTGATATGTGTTATATTATTTAATTTTAAAAATAATACATGTTTAAGATTAGGACTGCGTAGTAACTCTTTTTTACAAAAATAGTTTGAATAGTATGATATGATTTTACCTAAGTAATTAGGTATGAATAAATAGTGTAAATATCAGAAATGATAAACAATTGAGTACATGTTTTACAGATTATTTTTAAATTTTTGATAAAAATATGAAAAGATGGCAATGTGTGACACAAAGAACTCATATATATGCCATATTTTTAATTCCGAATAAATAACTAGTATACGGACTATACACATACGTATAGAAAACTCGAATTAATCAAATCATATATTTTTAAGCCTAATTTTTACTAACGTACTTTTAACTTAAAATCGTATAATACACGTATGTACCGTATCACGTTTTATTTCCGTCCCGTATTTTACTGACTATGAATTTGAATGACTCCTCTCGCAACAAACGTAGAATTCTCTATTTCTAAAAAAAAGTTGAATACTCTAGAAAAAACAAAGTCTGAGAATTAATTTTTATTGGTGTAAAATCCCAAAATTATCCCACCACACTTTATTAGTGACATTTCCTTTAAAAAAAATAGTGACATTCAAATCGAATACAAACTATAAGGGTATAAACGGAAGAAAGCTTACCCGCCGCTATCAGTGGAATCCTTTTTGCATAGGGAGATAAAAGAGAGATCTTTAAGAATAGATTCGTTTCTAAAACTGGTTTTTAGGTGGCTTAACTTATTTAACTGCCACTAGAACCGTTGGATGCTTTTTCTATAAACTTTCGCATTAAATAATAAATAAATACATTATCCAACCACCTAATATTTAGCTTTTACCCCAAATTTTACAACTCTAGACTCTAGAGTACACAAGTAGGAATAATGATTTAGGTGTAATTAATTTGAAGTAAGCACGCAGCATAATCATGTGAATGATGCTTCACAAGTTACAACCATTAAATAGTTCACGTAAAAGTAGAAGACAAACTTTAGAGGCTTCTAATGAAAGCGAAGTTTCAACACCCATTAAGATCTATGGATTAAAATTAACTAAGTACCTTTTCAAAAGTTTCAAAAGTTTTGTTTAAGTTTGAATGTATTGCTTGATGTGTAGCATGCGATTTGGGTTAATTATGATTCCTGGCAGCTTTGTTTTTTGTTTTTGTTTTTTTGTTTTGTTTTATTTTGTTTTTGTTTTTTTCACATCATCGTCCATCTGAGTTTGTAAAAAATGCTCGTGGAACTTTGGGTCTGAATTTCGTGCTTTTAAGTTTTCTTTGGAGAAATTCAAAATTCTGACGACAGCTTGAACAAAAAATTCGGTTTAGAGTGATTGTACTCAGACTGCGGATATGGGGTTTCAGTTTTACACAGTGGTTGAAAGCATTGAGTTTATGGTTGAAGAACTAGTTCTGGTGCAGGATCTACTAGTCTTAATTAGTTGTATTGATAGATGCACTCAGTATAGTCTTTGATGTCCTCCAATTATGGTAAGGGAGTGGGGTTGAAAGGTCCCGTAGCCTGTTCTGTTCCAATTACATTCCACCAGACTATTTCTGCTAAATGTGCTTCCTGAATATTGAAGGGGTTGATGGATTCTGGGATATCTACCACTCTTCCCTGTCATATTGCTTTCATGAGTTGATGCGTAGTTGTGGGCACTGAATCAAACATGTAGATGAATACGCCCCCCCCCCCCCCCAGTATCATGTGGTAGGTAGTGTTCGTGTCTATGAGATAATTTTTTACAGAGCAGTTTATCTTTCTTACTTGGAAGTTTACGCGAACAAATCCTAGTGTCAACTTTGAATCCTTTCCATAGCCACACAGAGGTGCCTGATGTCTAACGATCTTCTTCTTCTGAATGCCTGTGATTCTTAAAATCTTCTTTGGAAGAACATTAATTGAGGCTCCCCCATCAACCAAATTCCCAACCTGGAAAAGGATGGAAGCATACAATAGATCTCATGAGTACGAGTGTGTCTGCTCCCATACACCCTCAATTCGCGACACTATGCAACAGTGTAGTATCCCAAATTTTTAAAATATGATAAATTGTATAGAATCTTATGTTTATGTGTTATATTTATTTTATTCTCCTAAAATATTATAAATACATATTGTCATTTGTAAAATTGTTTATGTCATTTCAGTTATTGATATAGTACCAGTAAGTAGTAGCTTCTGATTGAGTATCATGCATACTTTCACCCACGAAGCTTATATGAAAAAGGAATTAATTTTTTACATTATAGAAATGATTGTTGTTAAGCTCTGGAACATCTGATTATATAATGAAAACAAATGATTAATAGGGTAGAGAATAAATGCATTATCAACAATGAGAATACGTCTTGTGCAAATCTTGAATTCAACTCCTTGCATTCTCGTCTCTTGAGAACACTTGTCTTGAAGTCTTTGAATTCACTTTTTTGTTCCATGTACCATGCTCCATGTTTTTTGGTTTGACCTTCTCCTTGAAGCTTCTTTCTTCAATCTTCACTAACTTATTAACGGACCATCTCAGTAGCTGTTCCAAGTCCAGCTCCAGGACCACAAGAGTCCAGTTCCAGGCCCACAAGACTTCTAGTCCAAGAGCCAGCCCAATAGATCAGTTCTCCTCTATTTGTAGCCCCATTAGCTATAAGGGTTTCAAACCCTAATCATAGTCAGCTTATTCTATCGTTGGATGTGCTCTCTATCTTATACTACCGTTGGATGTGATTCCTTGTATCTAATCCCTTTCTCTCTCTGTCTAGGTTATGTGAATGTAAACATATTTTTGCCGTTTCACTCTTCATCATCATCATTCTCTGTAAACCCTAGTTGCTCTATCATGGTATCAGCGCCTGGTTCAACTGTGTTTGTTTCAGGTCCCATGACCCAGCAGCCTGGGTCCAACACCTCTTCTGGTCCTGGTTCATCCTCTGGTCCTGCGACTGGTCTAATGCCTAGTCCAGTGTCTGTTTCCAGCTCACCATTGGGTTATGCTATTGCAAACCTACACCCTGCTGAGGGCATCTGCAACGACCCCCTTATTTGACTCGGACGAGACGGGAAGGACGGTGCTAAAAGTAACGGCGGAAAATCAAAAGCACAACATCGCAACATATATATTACATACTATTAAACATTACAACGCGTTTTTAAGTCTGACATACGTTTCTATTATACATTATGCTAACATTATTCAAACTATTTTACAATTTGTGACCGGAACCTCCTTAGTGAGTCTCGTACCCGGTCATGCCATAATCTTATTCTTCTAAACTTGCGGGGGAAGGAAACAAAGACCGCAGTTACAAAATATACACAAGTTTCTCCATAGAATGATAAAGAGAGGGTAAGAGAAAGGCGAAACGATGAAATCGGCAAGCATTGACGAATAAGTGCGATCCCCAAGCTCCAAGATTCTCTCCAATGGTGTCCCGTCCATGTATGGCCTGTCTCTAGGTCTTCTATCTTGTTTTTTACCAGTTGGGGACGAGTTTTAATGCGATTTGGCCGAAATTGCACTCCAGCCCCTCTAGTTCGTAATTCTCGAACAAAATTGTAAGCTGATCTAGCGCGGGCCATTACTATCTTATCTGGAATCGTCTTTGGGCCTACCATATATCGGTGGTAAGCACTGGATGTCTACTTTCAATGGCTCAAGCCTTGCTCCAAACTTGTAGAGTTTCCTGAGAATTGAAAATATTGAAGGCTGGTCCTTAGTGACTTTTCCAACTTCGCTTCTTTTTTGCATCTTCTTTTCTCCTATTTATCTACCTACATTCCAAGCATATCCAAGCCTCTCATAAGCTCTATTGCACCTATTTTACCTGATTTACACAACGCTAAACAACCCGTGCAATTATCATCGCAAATATGGGATAAAACATGCGCGAATAAGCTAGAAACTACATTTTTCACTCTTAGGCTTATAAATTATCAATTTCACATATTTGTGCACATATATCATATAAATCATGTGAAATAAGCCTAATGAAAGTAATAATAAATTACATAATAACTCCTATTAGAGAGTTATCATATACCCCCACACTTACCTTTTGCTCCTCCCGAGCAGTAACTTGTTTCACTCCCCAATGATATGCATCTATCTTTACTAGCCATGTGACACGAACAACTCACACACACGACTCGACTATGCAAACTACATGATCTATACAATGCAACTCGATTATAAAACAATGCAAGTATTGAAACCACATATTTTTTCTTTTTCTTTAGAAATTTGGTAATCTCGCTATCACGAACCAAAATCGTCAAGCTCTCACAAGTCTCTTTCGAAACTTTAAAACCAATAACAAGAAAGTGAAGTAAAATGATCATACGCACAAGCTCACGAAGGGGTCCGCAAACATCCACCATAAACAATTCAAGATTCGGGCGCGTCCTTTAGCTTAGAGGGTCTTGGCATCCTAAATCCTGCAGTAGTCTTTCATCGCCAAGTCATATGGGGTTTTTATACCCTTTTAGCCGCTATTGCATTTGAATGAAAATTTTACCAGTGATGGGAGACACAAATCTGTGCAATACGGGTTGACTTTAATTTTCCTGAACTTCTCTAATTGGATTGAATCCAAATTTCCCGCGTGAACGGAGGCACATTAGGTTGTTCACCGTATCTAATCCAAGAGAAGATTTTGATTTTTTTTTTCAACCGTGCATATAGAGAAACTAAGTGTGGGAATTTTTGGTTAGCTCTTGAAACCGCCTTAAGGGATGGTGGTGTATACTCCCTCACTTCACTTAGGCTAGAGAAATGTACAACATGGGACCAACTCTACACGAAGGTCCACCCCATATTTCAAGAGGCCACAAGTTTCCACTGAAAACAAACTATTCGACTACACTAGGACTTAATCTTCCTAGCACAATAAAAAAACTAAGGGTGTGCCCTCATCTACTTTCCACATTCCCTGAATACCTGGGTTGATGAAATAGGTGCGCAAGATGCTAAGAAATTAAGAACATCCTACTAAGGCGCTTCCTATTCTCGAAGACTGTTTCACTGAACTCTCTTCGGTTCCTAGCTTCATAAATTGCCCTTATTCTATTTTTTTTTAATTTTTATTGTTTTTCATTTTCCTATTATTAATTTTTTCAAATTTTCTCAATTTTTTTCCTAACTCTATATACATTTGGCCAACTCGATTAAAACACAACATGGGTAGGGGGACTCAATAATTAAAAAACGCATACAAATGCATAATCTACACAATCTAACACAATACGACAATATATAAAACACTCTACACTAACCATGAATACGACACGAAACTACACATATTACATGTATGTAACAAGGCGATGCAAGACGGACATGGCTAGAAAAGGTAGATATAACCCCCCCCCCCCCACACACACACTTGAGATATTCATTTTCCTCAATAATTTAGAGAGTGCCCAAAGGACACTATCCCCAAGTGAAAGGAGTAAAGAGAAAAGAATTCAAGTGTTGCTGGGCATTCTGCGCAAAATGACTCATTTCGCACGAAATGCATTTCGTACGAAATAGGTCATTTCGTGCTAAATGATTTTGAAAAAATAAACAACTAGCATGTTTCATTTTGTGCGAAATAGGGGTACACATTTTTTCTAAGTGTCAAGGCATTTAGTATGAAATTCCCTGGCAACTCACCTCTGTTGCTACATTTTTCTCTCGTGGCCGGATTCCGAAGTGCACTTTGCACCTCAAGAAGGGGAATCCACCACCTATGATACTCCTGCACACTCAATTAAAATATTATAACTCTCCCTCTCATATCTCACTATCAAATATGGAGAACTCAAAAATAAAAACTAAGATGAATAACCTTCTACTCTACATTGGGTTCCCTCCCAAGAAGCGCTTGTAATTTAAGGTCGACGGCCCGACCCCCGTTACCTCTGGCACCTCAAGAGAGTGGTCTAGCACATTGTTCCGCTTCTAGCTTGGCTTTCCTGTGTTGGATTTGAAGCACTACTTCATGTGCTTGAACAACTGATGGCTTATTTCTTTCCCAGTAGTCAGGTGGATCTCCTTGCGATAAATCAAGGAGTTGTCGCTTCACTTGTGCAGCAAATGGAACCCCTGACTTATACTCCCATGAATACTGAGGTGACAGTTTGAAGACCCGAAAAGTCTCCATCACTAGATGGCATGTCCAATATGAAAAAATCAGAACGGCCTACCTAGAATTATAGGCACATCACTAGATGGCATGTCCAATATGAAAAAATCAGTGGCATAATCAGGCCTCCAACTCTCACAAGGACATCTTTTATCATCCCATATGCTCTCTTGGATGATTTATCTGCAAATTGGAGAGTGATCTAGGTTTACGGAGGGTCCCCCCCACACTTAGCATTTTGAATACCGACAATGTCATCAAATTCATGCTCGATCCCAGATCACACAGAGCTCTCCCTATGTAGGCATCACCCAATGTAGCTTCAATGACAAAACTACATGGATCCTTATTTTTATTATGTAGCCCATGCAAAAACTAACATGCTCATTTAGGTTCACCCTTTGAAATTCATACACCTCTTTCTTACCAAGGACCGCATCCTTAATAAACCCAGCATACTTAAGGCATCTTTTGAAGTGCCTCAATCAACGGAATATTTATATGCACTTTAGAAAAGACGTTTAGAAAGCGCCTGTATTCCTTGGAATCATCCTTCTTATTCCTACTACGCATTGGGTATGGAAGATCTGAAGACGAAGGAGGAGATGGAAGTAGTACCTCAGTGAGTTCCTCCTCATCCTGCTGAGTCATTCCCTTTAATTGGGGGACCATGACACGAGTCTTCTCAGAATAGAAGACTTCATGCTCCTAAGCCTTTGACTCTACAACTCTTGCCTGACTAGGGTATGGAGGGTCTTTGAGTGCAGTACCACTGCAAGTGGTGATAGTCTGAGCATGTTCCTCATATGCAATAACAGTGTGTTCCAGTGCTCTATGTTCGAGTTGCTGCTTAAGATCCTTAGCTTCTGCCTGAGCTCCCCTGAGTGCAACGACATAAGTAGTGTTCTCTGCAACCATGGTCATCACGTGCTGACCCATCACTTTCATCAATCATCTCATCTCATCCAACTCTAAAGCTAATTTTTGATGTTGCTGATGCAACTCTGAAACAACTGCTTCATGCACTGTCACCGCCGCATTCACCTGAACTATGCCATAAGCCATTGCATCTTTCTTCATCAATTCTTGCTGCTGGGACTCAAAATCCAAGCTCTCCTCTGTTCCACCACACATCTCACCAGCTCATATGCACCCTCCGTGTCGCATTTGAACAATAAATTGCCTCCATCTTCTCTGTCGATTTTGTATTTTTCAGGATTTCCGGAATCCTTGTTATGCCAAGAACGTAGAGACTCGAGGAAGACAAACTTAGCTCAGATGGACGACCAAACTAGAGCTGAGTCAGAAAGGTTTCGAAAGGCTGTGCAAGATGCAGAGGCAGCCAGACTAGAAGTTGTGCAAGAGGCAACCACTAGAGCACAAGAAACTGAGCAGCTCAGAGCTCGGATGGTTGAGATGGAATTAGCTATGGCACACCTCAATTCACCACGCGGTGAAGGCATAGTCGTTGGAAACAATGGGGGGGGGGTAATAAAGGTAGAAATAATGGTGGCAATAATAATGGCAGAAACAATGGGCAAAATCATGTAGCCCAAGTGGACAATGCTGCTATTGATGACCGTCCTATGTTGGACTACTTCAGAACTACACCAGCTGGATATCAATCAACCATTGTGAGGCCACAGATAAATGCACAACATTTTAAATTGCGCCAACACATGATCAATATGGTTCGTGATGAGTGATTTTTCACTGGAGCTCCAGGAGATGACCCTAACCACCATCTGCTTATTTTCAATTTTGTTTCCATTCTCTTTATATGGGAAGGCAAAGCTGTGGCTCTTGGAACTTCCATCAGGAAGCATAACGACATGGACAGAGTGTTGCCAAGAGTTTTTGATGAGATATCTTCCACCATCCAAGGTTGCTGATGGCTGAAATTACGAATTTTACGCAGGATGAAGACAAATCATTGGGGAATACATGGAGAAAGTTCAGTCAGATTCTTTGTAGATGCCCCACTCATCGGAAGCCTTTGTATAAGCTCCTTCATTACTTCTACTATGCTCTGAACAGGGAAACATCACACAAGTTGGATATGCTAGCTGGGGGTAACTTTATGGGACTGGGAATGCAGCGAGCTCATGACCTACTTTATAGTGTGGCAACGAGAGAAACTACCAGGTCTGATACTCGTAGATATTCAAAATATGGGGATGCAGGTCTAGCCAACAAAATTAATTCGATGGAGCATAAACTGGAATCCATGACCTCAGCCTTTCACAACATGAATCCTTCGACACTGGTGAAGTCTATGGGGGAGATATTAGCGGATGAGAATCAAGGATATGACGGGAATGTTGAGGATGTGCATTTCATGAGATAGCAGCAGTGTCCCAACACTTATCATTCTAATAACCGCAATCACCCCAACTTTAGCTATGCCAATCCAAACAATGGATTATATGTACCTGGCCAAAAGCCTAATGGCCCATACCAAGTGCAAAGACAGGCTCCACAGCAACAGGCTCAGCAATAAGAGGACCAAGAGACAAACACTTTGTTGAGAAAACTGCTTGCTAATCAAGATAGAATGAAGCAAAATTGTCTCTATGGAAGCCACAATGAAGAGTCATGAGACGCAGATTGGGCAGATTGCCAATCAAAGTACTAGACTTCCACCTGGCATGCTTATAACACAATCACTCCACCTGAGCAGCTGAAGGTTATCACTACTTGCAGTAGGACGACCACTAAGGATCCTCCATATCCTACGCACGTGCCAGCTGAGGCGACTTAGGCCATTGAAAAAGCATTTTATTAAGAAGTTCCCGTGCCTACCGTGATCTCCCAATAAAAGGACACGAGTAGGAAGTCGGAGGAAAAGCCTATGCCAAGTGAGTAACATAGTGTGCGTGTGCCGTACCCGCAGAGATTGAAGAGCCAAGAGGATGCTAAGCACTTTAATAAGTTCGTGGATACCTTCAGGAGGTTTCATATCAATGTTCCCTTTGCGGAAGCCATTTCACAAATGCTAAAGTATGCGAAACATCTCAAAGACCTCCTCTCTAATAGGAGGCGCATGGATGATTTTGAGACCGTAACTGTAAATGAGGAGTGTAGCACCGTTGTTCAAAAGGCATTACCAAAGAAGATGAAAGATCCGGAGGTTTTATCATTCTGTGACACTGGGAGATGCTTTTCATGGAAGAGCACTATGTGATCTTGGCGCAAGCATAAATTTGATGCCCACATCCGTTTTTGAGCAACTTGGTGTGGGTGAACCAAAACCGACTAGGATGTGCTTGCATATGAAAGACCTCACTATTAAACGTCCAAGGGGCGTCTTGGAAGATGTACTAGTGAAAGTTTAGGGACTCATCTTGTCAGCTAATTTTGTGATCCTAGACATGGAGGCTGATGTGGATGTCCCCCTTATCCTGGGCCGTCCATTCCTGGCCACGGGGAGGACCATCATTGATGTAGCTAACGGACAGTTGAAGATGAGGATCAATAATGAGAAAGTTACCTTCAACGTCTTTGAAGCAATGAAGTTTACCGCTTATGCGGTGAGTGAGCAGTGTTTTGGTGTGGAGGCATACACACCGGATGAGGAGGAAGAAATTTTATTGTAGCGTTGTATATGCGGAACTTGCTCTACTTGATTCTAGCAAAAAAGAGCAGGCTATGGAGGATCATTGGCGCCAGCCCCTACCCCTCTTTATGAGGGAAGCAAGAAGATATTTAATCCTTCTCTTGATATTGCTCCAATTTACATTTAAAGCCTTTACCTGCACATTTGAAATATTTATATCTTGGTTCTAATGAAACTCTACCTATGATTGTTTCTGCTTGTTTGGACAGGGAACCAGAGGAGCAATTACTAGAGGTATTGCAGGGAAGAAAGGTAGCTATAGGATGGAACATAGCAGATATCAAGGGGACCAGCCCCATAGTTTGCTAGCACAAGATACGACTCATGTTGGATAGGAACCCGGTGGTGCGATTTCAGCACCTCCTCAACCCTCATATGCAGGATGTGGTGAAGAAAGAGGTGCTTAAATGGTTGGGGCAGACATCATCTACCGATTTCCGACAACACATGGACTAGCCCGGTACGGTGTGTCCCTAAGAAGGAAGGTATGTGGTGGAAGGGGAGAAAGGTGATCAGATTGCTACCCGTGCTGTTATTGGGTGGAGAGTTTTCATGCATTACCGCAAACTCAATGATGCCACTTTAAATGATCACTTCCCCCTCCCATTCATCGATCAGATGCTTGATAGGCTGGCGCACTACTGTTTTTTGGATGGGTACTCCGGGTACAACGAGATTGCTATTGAGCCAGCAGATCAGGGGAAGACGAAATTCACATGTCCCTATGGGACGTTCTCTTTAAGACGCATGCCTTTCGGGTTATGCAATGCACATGTCACTTTTCAGAGGTGCATGATGTCGATATTCTCTAATATGATGGAGCAGAAGTTTGAAGTGTTCATGGATGACTTCTTGTTGTACGGTGATGGATTAGAAGACTGTTTGCAGCAACTAGCCCATGTACTGGATAGATGCATTGACACCAATCTAGTGCTCAACTGGGAGAAGTATTACTTCATGGTTACCGAGGGCATTTTTTTGGGGCACAAGATCTCCAGCAAAGGTTTAGAGGTGGATAGATCAAAGATTGAGGTGATTGATAAGCTTCCTTATCCTACTTCTTTCAAAGGGGTAAGGAGTTTCTTGGGACACACAAGGTTCTATAGGCGCTTCATTAGAGACATCTCGAAGATCACGAAGCCTTTGTCTGGTTTGCTTGAGAATGATGCAGCCTTTGATTTCAATGCAAAGTGCAATTTTGCTTTTGATCTGGTCAAGGAGAAGCTGATTAGCGCCCCCATCATCACCGCTTCAGACTGGAACCTACCATTTGATCTCATGTGTGATGCTAGTGACTATGCGGTGGGAGCAGTTCTGGGAAGACAGAAAGATAAGGTAGCTCACGTCATATACTATGCTAGCTGGACGTTGAACTATGCACATGTAAACTATGCTACTACTGAGAAAGAAATGTTGGCTATTAGTTTTGCATTGGACATGTTTCGTCCGTATCTTGTGGGTTCTCATATGACAATCTTTACCGACCATGCCGCCCTCAAGTATCATGTCCCCAAGAAGAAGGAAAGCAAAGATTGATCCGGTGGGTACTTTTAATGCAAGATATAGAGAACAAGGAAAATAAAGGGGTGGAGAATGTTGTGATGGATCACTTATCTAGTTAAGGGGTGTACAGTAGGTAGAAATACATGATCAATACTCTAGAAGGAGGGGGGGGGGTTGAATAGAGTATGCCAAATTTTGCTAAACTTGCAAGAAGAGTGGTTTCAAAAGATTGTAAAGAGTGAAGAGTGATACAAGGTCTTGAAATGAGTTTCAAGCCCTTGGAATGAAAACAGTTGAAGTATAAAAAGATAAGTCTATTTCAAAGCCTTGAATTGAGTTTCAAACCCTTGAAATGAGACTGAAAAGTTAATGCAAGAGACACAAGATATATAGAGTTCAGTCCACTTGGACCTACGTTTCTACCTCAGGGATCTTCTCCCTGCAGGATTTTCTACTCAATTCTTATTAATCAAAGTCTAACCCCTAGATCTCAAGAACATGCCTTACTCGGTTTTTGTGCTTCGAGGAGGTAACTCCTTAATGGGTGAGTGAATAAACTATCGGTAGTTGTTCTCACTAACCTATCTAGTACTTGATCTAGCTAACTGATTAAATAAGAATTATCTATTGTTCACTTTGAACAATCCTTGAGAATAAGAACTAGAAGTAATATGTGAATGATATACAAATGAAGTTCAGAATAGAAGAACACTAGAACTGAATTTGCAGTGAATATGCAGTGTTCTTCATATGCTTGGGTTGAGAGAAATGAATCTGCTTCTTTGTACCTTGTAAATCCTTGAATGTGTTTGAGTGTCTCTAGTTATTTTCCCGTTGTATTGCTTCAGCTTTATCTTCAAGATCTTCTCTTAACAAACTTTCCTATTTTGTAGCTTCAGCTTTGACTTCTCTAATAGCTTCTCCAACGGATAGTTTCTCAGTATCTTCAATGATAATGATTTGATATTGTGTAAACACATGTTGGGAAACTTCCAAACACAGCAAATTGATCACAGAATCAAATCAAAACAAAGTTTCCATTCCTGCAAATCTCAGGCTAGGAGTTGAATCAAGATCAGAACATGTGTTTGGAACATTCCTGCAAATCTCAGAGTTTTTGAAAAAAAAAATTAAAAACTATTTGAAAATAAAGAATTTTCAAGACTTTGAAAAGGTTTTCAAGGCCTTGAAAAAGAAAAGAAAGAGTAGGCAAGAGTTAAGGGGTTGGGTCTTTATCTCCTTGCTGCTCTGCATCTTCTTCCTGACTATTTCACTCATCATCATTAACTTGTTCTTCTTCTTGAGCCACATCAACTTCCTCAATGATTGAGCTTATGGCCTTGATCAAACTGTTGAACATGAAGGTGAACAACAAGCTCCAGCTGCTATGTATTCAGCTTCTAAAGTTGATTGTGCAACCGAGTTTTGCTTCTTTTAATACCAGCTGATTAAAGATGATCCAAGAAAATGACAGCATCCTGATGTACTCTTTCTATTAACTTTATATCCTGCAAAGTCTGCATCTGAATAGCCACTCAAAGATAAGTTCAACTGTTTAGGATACTAAATCCCTAAGTCTTTGGTACCATTGAGATATCTAAATATCCTCTTAACTGCAGTCATGTGTGATTCTATAAGATCAGCTTAAAATCTAGCACACATGCTAACACTGAACATGTTATATGGTCTGCTAGCTGTGAGGTAGACTAATGATCGAATCATACCTCTATACTCTTTCACATTCACACTCTTACAAGATTCGTCTTTTCCTAAAGACAATGTAGAACTCATGGGGTCTTGATCTCTTTGGATTGAGACATATTATACTTGTTTAGAAAATCTCTTGAGTACTTGCTTTGATGTAGGAATATTCCTTTCTTTCATCTAATGAATTTGATGTCCAAGAAAGAAGTTCAATTCTCCTATCAAGCTCATTCAAATTCCATGCTCATAAGACTTGATAATTCCTTGCAAAGAAGATCTTTAGTAGCTCCAAACAGAATATCATCAACAGAAATTTGAACTACAAGCATGTCTTTCTCATGAGTCTTCGTGAAAAGGGTCTTATCTACTAATCCACTTTTGAAATCATTTTCCAGTAAAAACTTTGACAATCTTTCATACCAAGCCCTTGGAGCTTGTTTCAAACCATAAAGAGCTTTTTCAAATTTGTAATCATGATCTGAAAATTTGTCATTTTCAAAACCTGGAGGTTGAGCAACATAAACTTCTTCTTGCAAATAGCCATTCAAAAATACACACTTCACATCCATTTGAAAGAGTTTCATGTTTTTGTGAGATGGAAAAGCAAGTAGAATTCTAATTTCTTCTTACCTGGCAACATGAGCAAAAGTTTCTTCATAGTCAATGCCTTCTTCTCGATTGTAGCCTTGAGCTACCAATCTAGCTTTGTTCCTGATTACTTTTCCATTTTCATCTAACTTGTTTTTGAATACCCATCTGGTACCAATAACAGACTGATTTCTTGGTGGAGGAACTAGATTCCAAATGTTGTTCCTTCCAAACTCATTGAGTTCACTTTGCATAGCTATAATCCAGTCTGCTTCTTCTAATACTTCCTTCACAGTCTTAGGTTCTGCAAGAGAGATAAAAGCATTAAAAGCACAAAGATTCTTCAACTGTGATCGGGTTTGTTTACCTGTGGTTGGATCAGAAATAATGTTATCAGTACGATGAGATGAGATATATTTGAATCTCTTCCTTGGTGTCCAAGGTTCAGGCTCTCCAATTTGTTTTTTAAGTCTTTGAGAACTTGAAGTAGTACCTTGATCTGCTTTCTTCTCTGGAGATTTTGTATCAAGGCTTTGAACCTTAGTTTCAAGGCCTTGAAAATACCTTATTTGTTCCTGTAAGATTTCCTTGGAAACTTTTGAGGATTCTTCTTCAGTATCTGAATCATGCTTGTTCAGATTAAGATCTGCAAAACCACCACTCGAAGAACCATCATAGCTTTTATCAAATATGACATGAATGCTTTCTTCAACAAGCTTGGTTTTCTTATTATAAACTCTATAGGATTTGCTTGTCTGTGAATAACCAAGAAAAATACCTTCATCACTTCTTTTCAAACTTACGAAGATTGTCCTTACCATTATTGTGAACAAAGCAGGTACAACCATAAGGCTTGAAGTAAGAAATGTTTGGCTTTCTTCCTTTGAACAACTCATAAGGGGTCTTCTTCAGAATAGGTCTGATCAAACACCTGTTGAGAATGTAGTTTGTTGTATTCACAGCTTCTGCCAATAGTATTTTGGCAATTTGTTTTCCATAAGCATTATTATTGAAATGTCTTAAAGAGTATTGTTCTTTCTTTCAGCAACTTCATTCGGTTGAGGAGTTCTAGGAGCAAAAAACCTGTGAGAGTTTTCATTCTTAGAACAAAATGCATCAAACTCAAGTTGATCAAATTCTCTACCATTATCACTTCGGATTGAAGAAATAGGTAGGGTTTTCAAGGTTTGAATTTCTCTAAAAAGTTTTGAATATTCAGTAAGAGCTTCAGATTTTTTCGAAGTAATTCAATGGTTCTAGTAGTACTTACAAAGTTATATTATTTGAATGAGCTCCTAGTTTGCTTTCCTTGTGCACATGCCTTGCATACTTCTTTATCTTTGAACTTGATAGAAGGTATACCTCCTAATAAGTTCTTGGAAACTGGCTTGTTCAAGGTATGCAACCTGAAGTGTCCCAAATTTCTGTGCCAAAGCTTTGAATCTTCTTTCATGGTCTTGAGACACTTCAAGTTTTCTCCTGCAACTTTGTTAGTTTGAAAAGTATAAACATTTTTTGACCTAGAGGCAGTGAGGATGCAATTGCCAGATTTCTCATCTTGCACCACACATTTCTCTTGTCAAAGATGACCTTATTACCATTATCACAAAGCAGAGATACACTAAGCAAGTTAAATTTCAAACCATCAACTAGATATACATCAGAAATGGAACTTTCAGAATATGTACCAACTTTACTAATACCAAGAATGCTGCATTTTCCTTTGTTACCAAGTGTAATTGAGCCTTCAGATTGCTCCTTCAATTCTAAGAACAAATATCTCTTTCCACTCATATGTCTTGAGCAACCATTGTACATAAACCATTTATGTTAATTCTTTGGTCTTGCTGACAACCTGCAAACACCATTCACTGCCTTACCCAGCTATTAGACCAAGTGTTGAATTTAGATTCATATTCAGGGTCAACCATGGTGGGTGGTCTAAACCCTTTAGGAACCTAAATCTGTCTAACTTGTCCTTGAGTTGGAATGGAAATGTATTCCTCATTATGTGAGGGTCTCTTCTTCTAAAAGGAAAAGTCATCTTAACATGAACAATCTTATTGCAATAATGGAACCTAGGAGATGTTCTGCTTCCAGCTTTCACAAATCTGGTATTGTTCTTTCTGAGAAAATTTAGATTGTATCCAATACCAGTTTTGTGAACACACTTTAAGCTACCTCCAAGAATCAATTTCAAGTTGTGTTATGAGCCTGCAAGTTTTGTCTTGACTGATTCATATTCTTGAAGTTTCTTTTGTTTATCTAATTCATCAACTAGATGTCTTAGATTAACAATACTGTCACTTAGAAGAGAGTTCTTAGTGACTACTTCCTTGACTTGTGTTTTCAAGGCTTTGAACCTAGTTTTCAAGGCCTTGAAATCACTGTCAGTTGTCGTCTGAGAAATTTCAACGTTCTGGTTCAGACCAAAAGGATGCAAATTTTCTTTTTCTTGCTCATGAACTTTTTATTTCAAAACTCTAATCTCTTTCAGATAGTCCTCTTCATTTACAAGCATTGTTCTAAGATAATCAGAGAGGGCTTCATTTGGTTTTGAAATCAAGCAGTTTACCATTACCTCAATGTTCTTTTCAGACTTTCCATCATGCTTGGCCATAAATCATAGTTTGACATGTTCTTCTCGAGATTCAGAATCACTTGAGGTTTCTGAATCACTCCAGGAGGCTTCATAGCTTTCTTTCTTCTATCATGATCTTTCTTATAATTTTTTTTGCTCTTTTTGTGATGACAGTTTCTGATCAAATGTCCTGCATCACCACACTCAAAGGAATTCATAACTTTAGGCTTATTGCCATGTGAAGAAGATTTACCTTTGTAGTCTTCAATAGCGGAGGATCTGTGTCTATCTCTGCTGAAGTCCTTGTTTCCAAAGTTCTTCTTCATTTTGAGAATTCTGGTGAAGACTTTGGAAATCAAAGCAAATGGATCTTCAACATAAACTTCAGCTTCAAGGCTTTGATATGGCTCATTCTCCTTTGCCTTGAGAGCTAGGTTCTTGACACCATCTACCAACTCACCATCAACTTCATTCATGGATATTTCATGTGTAAGAGCTTTCCTTGCAGGTTATCAAGTTGAAGTGATGAAAGATATTGAGCTTCCTCAATAGAACTAGTCCTTGGTTCCCATATTGCCTTTGGAAGACTTCTCAGAATCTTTCAAACCTTTTCTGCATTAGAAATTTGTTTACCCAGTGAATCAAGATTGTTGAAAATGTCAGTGAATCTTTTGAACATGTCTCTGATTGACCCATCTTCATTCATCTTGAATAGCTCATATTTCCTGAGAAATATGTTGATCTTAGTTTGCTTGACTTGGATAGTTCCTTCAAATGTCACCACAAGCTTATACCAGATCGCATTGGCAGTCTTGCAACCTGAGATCCTGTTGAACTCATCCGCACTCAAAGCACAATATAAGGGATTCATAGCTTTATAATTTTAGAAAATTGTTCTAACTGTGAAGCAGAGAGTGAGTCTTCAGATTTGGTAGTTTTAATCCCATATTTCTCTGTGTTGAAAGTGTGAGGACCATTCTGAATGATAGTCCAAAGCTCTATATCTTGATCAATGATGAAGATTTTCATCAGGGCTTTCCAGTGAACAAAATTGTCTCCATAGAAGAGATGAGGTCTGTTAGCAGCTGTTCCCTGAGAGAAACCACCATCAACTACAGTACTCATAATCACAAGATGGTTAAATCTATGCAGTGATACAAGCTATGATACCAATTGAAGGGGTGTACAGTAGGTAGAAATACAGGATCAATACTTTAGAAAGAGGGGGGGGGGGGTTAATAGAGTATGCAAAATTTTGCTAAACTTTCAAGAAGAGTGGTTTCAAAAGATTGTAATGAGTGAAGAGTGAATCAAGGCCTTGAAATGAGTTTCAAGCCCTTGGAATGAAAATAAATGAAGTATAAAAAGATAAGTCTATTTCAAGGCCATTAAATGAGTTTCAGACCCTTGAAATGAAACTGTTTTGATTGCTGCAAAAGAACTAAGCATGGAACAGAAAAGTAAATCCAAGATACACAAGATATATAGAGTTCAGTCCACGAGGACCTCTACCTTAGGGATCTTCTCCCTGAAGGATTTTCAAATGAATTATTATTACTCAAAAGGTAATCCCTAGATCTCAAGCACAGAGAGATGCCTTACTCTGTTACAGCTTGTGGTTCTCACTAATCCATCTAGTACCTGCTCTAGCTAAATGATTAACTAAGAATTCTCTATTGTTCAATTTTAACAATCCTTGAGAATATGAAATACAAGTAATATCACAATGTTATACAAATGAAGTTCAGAATAGAAGAACACTAGAACTTAATCTGCATTGAGTATGCAGTGTTCTTCAGATTCTTGGATTGATAGAAATGAATATGCTTCTTTGTTGCTTGTCAATCCTTGAATGTCTTTGACTGTCTCTATTTATTGTCCCATTGTATTGCTTCAGCTTTCCCTCTTTTATAGAGCAGTTTGAATTGTAGATCTTTAAGATCTTCTCTTAACAAACTTCCCTATTTTGTAGCTTCAGGTTTGACTTCTCTAACAGCTTCTCCAACGGATGTTGCTCAGTATCTTCAACGACACTGATTTGATATTGTGTAAACACATGTTGGGAAACTTCCAAACACAGCAAATTGATCACATAATAAAATCAACACAAAGTTTCCTTTCCTGCAAATATCATGTTAGGTAATAGATCTTGTAAAATAGGACATACAATTTCCTTGCAAAACTAAATCAAACAGATGGATTTGATATTGTCAGATGTGTCAAAATACTTTTTCTTTCATCATCCAGTAACAAATAATCAAGCACAGGGGTTTAGGAGTTGAATCAAGATTAGAAACTCCCTTTAAGATCATGCATATAAAGCATAGTCAGTTTCAAAGCTTTGAAAGCTGTTTCAAGGCTTTGAAAGCTGTTTCAAGGCCTTGAAATAGACTAGCTATTTCAAGCCTTTGAAACTGAGTTGAACTTACATCTAGGTTAGAGAATGAGAGCATGAGGAGGTGCCTATTAGAGAGGAATTTCCAGATGAATAGCTTATGGTAGTGGTCGCAGTTGTACCTTGGTTTGCTGATTTTATAAATTTGAGGGCGCTCAACATTGCTCCTAAATATATGACCTCCCACCAGAGAAACAATTATTTGTAGATGCCCGCCGGTATTTCTGGGATGATACATATCTATATAAGGTAGGAGCAGATAATGTATTGAGGAGATGTGTAGCACCGCCTGACACACTAGAGATTCTCAGACTGCCATGAATTGAAATGTGGGGGTCATTTTGGCAAGACACGCACTGCAGACAAGGTACTTCGGGGTGGTTTCTATTGTCCTACATTGTATAAGGATGCTCATCTGTTTGTGTAGCAGTGTGACCAGTGTCTGAGAATCGACAATATTTCCAACCGTAATGAAATGCATCAAAATTGCGTGTTGGAAGTAGAGCCGTTCGATGTATGGGGTATTCACTTCATGGGGCCATTCCCCTCTTCACTTGGTAATCTTTACATATTAGTGGTGGTTGATTATATGACCAAGGGGGTGGAGGCCATTGCATGTCCAAAGAATGATGGCGCTACTGTTGAGAAGTTTGTGCGCAAGAATATCTTTACGCGGTCTACAACGCCTAGGGAAATTATTAGTGATGAAGGGACACACTTTGTGAACAGGGTCTTTGCCAATGTCTTGAGCAAATATGGGGTGAAGACACACAAGATATCACTGGCTTACCATCCGCAGTCAAACGGGCAAGCATAAGTATCAAACCGAGAGGTCAACGAAATCTTAGAGAAGACAGTCAATCCGGGACGCAAAGATTGGTCCCTATAACTGGATGACAGTCTAGGGGCATATCAGACTACATACAAGACTCCCTTGGGCATGTCTCCATACCAACTGGTTTTTGGGAAGTCATGCCATCTCCCGGTGTAACTTGAGCACAAGGCGTTTTGGGCTTTGAAGAAAATCAACTTGGATGCTAAGCTCTCTATGAGCAGAGGAAATAGGCACTGCTAGAGCTTGAGGAATTTCATTTGATGTTTTATGAAAGTGCAAAGATCTATATAGAGCGGACCAAGAAGTGGCACGTTAAGCATATCACACCGAGGGACTTTAAGTGGGGCAGAAGGTATTGGTCTTCAACGCACGTTTGAAACAACTTTCAGGCAAGTTGAAATCGAGGTGGAGCGGTCCTTTCAAGATTACCTAGGTCTATCCATGGGGATCACTTGAGGTTGAAGCTGAAAACGGTAATCGATTCAAGGTGAATGGACAGCGAGAGAAAACATAAGTGGACGGAAATTTCATTGGGGGTAATTGAACGCCTCAGCGCAATTCCCGATATCTGAGCTCATGTGAGGTAACTGGGTCGGGTCGTCGACCTTAAATTACAAGGCGCTTGTTGGTAGGCAACCCAACATATTTACTGTTTTAGAATAGATTTAAATAATGTTTTGTATATTTTGTTATGTTTCTACTATTTCAAAGGTGCGAGAGCGAGGGAATGATATTTCCAATGAGTTTGTGTAGGAATTCTAGGTGAAAGGCATGTTTAGGATCCCCTGTCTTGATGCGTGTATGAAGAAGATCAAGAAAATCGAGAAAATAGCAGGCCGAAACGCGTATCGGGATCCGGAATGAAGAAATTTATGGAGGAAGCTATTCCTACACACACTCAACATACGCACGTGGGGGAGAATGCATATCCGGACTCCCCGTCTTGATATACGTGAAGAATGCATTGAAGAATCGAGAAAGCTAGCACAATGGTACGGATTATGAGGCAAATTTTTGCAGACAGTGCTGAAGTCAAAATTCAAGATTGCTATTGTCTCGGGGGTGGTTGAGAGATTTCTGTAGACAGGTGGATCGCGTATATCGGAGTTTGAACGAGAAAGTTATGGCCAAAAGGATGCTCAAGCATATAAAACGCGGGCAAAAACATCCAGAAATGCAAAACGAGCCTTTGGAAAAATTCACATAATAAGAGCTTCCCCAGACTTTGGGAATCTTTTACAGTATAAAAGGAGTATCGGGGTCGAGGAGATCCTTAGGAATGCAAAGGCACGGTCAAAGAAGCGAAAAAGGATGACAATCGGATGTTATCTGCTTGCCTAGGACCTCTTCGTGCGACAAATTCTCTTCGCACGAAGAGAAGACTTAGAAATGTTTTCAGCAACTGAGAGAAGTCTTCAGGGAATAGCTCTCGGTCTTAAAATAAGAAGGTCTTCGTACGAAGACTGAATACTCTTCGCACGAAGGTCTTTGGACGAAGAGTATCTGTCTTCGCACAAAGACATCAGCTGAATTTACAGAAAATGACAGCCACAGAGCCGAATGGAAGGGCGCTTATAGGGGCGTAATTTGTACTTCACTTGGAGCGTATAAAGATCTCTTTCAACCGAAGAAGACTCAGTTCTTCATTCGGTCAAGTCAGTTTCTTCCTCCTTCTTCTCTTCAACCCCTCGAGAACTCACAATCACAAAAAATTATCAAAAATTCGAAAGAGAGGGTGGTTTTGATCGCTCGAAGGAGAGGAAGAAGTTTAAGTCTTGGGGTTTTGACTCAGTCGAGCTCCAAGTAGGTGTTTAAGTGAAGAACAATTTTAGGGTTCCAATTCCTAGATCTGCAAATTCAAGCAATTGGTGGTTGAATTGGACGAAACTCAAGGAGAAAACATCGACGGGGATGGATAGGTGAGTAAGGAGAGATATACATCTTCTACTTTTACGAAAATGTTTCGACGGTTGAATTTTCAACCCTTTTTGTCAAAAAAATTGCGGAAACGGCACCCGTAAGAAGGGAAATCCGGGTGCCTAAGGTACTTTCTTGCTATAGCAATTCAATTTATCGCGTCTAGACACATTGAGTAAAAGCCTATTTTTTTTATTTTTTTGCGTAGTCGCGGCGTTTGGGGGCGATTGACTAGTGTCATAGGAGTACTTGCTCAATTGCTACGTGTTTGCTTTCCGTATACACTTCCTGTCACAATGCACAAGTAGTCGGTTTTGTTTTGTTTTGTTTGTTTGATTGCATCCTAAAAGGCACCGAAAAATAAAAAAACAGGTGAGGGACCGTCTGAGGAGGCTTCCGGTTCGGGTGAACCTCCCATTGAGGTGTCGGAAACACGATGTATTCCATACTTACGAATCCTTTACCGGCAAGACCCGAGATTGTGGGTAGGCGAAAGTCTAAATAAATATGAAAAATGTAGGTCCGGGGAAGTTTGATTCTTATCGCTTTGTGACCCACGAGGCTCACCTAGACTACTACCAGGGCACCTACTTAAGAAACCCAGGGAAGCCTGAGAAAAACTTTGAGTATGATGAGGATATGTCTAAGGAGATAAAAGAAATCTATACTAGGGAGAAGCTACTCAATTGATTTGAATTGGTTGGGAAATCTAGCTCGAGCATAGCTAGGGAATTTTGTGTCAACTTGAGGTATGCGAAGAACGACGAAAGCCAAGACCCGAGGATGGTTTACTGTAGGAACGAGTGGATAGTCTTCACGCCAGAGGCTATTCGCTTAGCACTTATGTTCCCACCTCTCTCCCAACCATGTGCTTATTCTCTTATTGTGTCAAGTGAGGGCATTTATGAAAGGGTCAACAGGTTTTACTTCGAAAAGGGTAAGGACCCTTGTGAAAGAAAAGGGGAGATGCTCAAGTGTAAAGTGCTGAGGAGTGAGCGAAGGCCGCATGCGCGATGGGTTTGTGAGCTTTTAGAAAACTGGGTTTTGGGAATCACCTCGAATCCGCGTATTCATTCAAACTATGTGTCATGGCCATGTGTGTCTGGTTGGGGGAGAGGATCGATATCCCTAGGTTTATTTGGGGTAAAATAATGGATAGGATTTCTCGGGATAAAAAAATGGCCCCAGGACACACTTGTTTGCTCACACACTTGGCCGTCACTTCTGATGTGGTGGTTCCCAAGCACGACAAAGACGTGGAGGTTTTTGCTAAGAGAGAGTGGTCGAAGTTTGATGTAAAGGGGAAGGCCTTAAAGAGGAACAAGGGTAGGAAGTTTAGCAAGAGAGTGCTAGGGGCCAGCTTTGATGGAGAGGCAGCCTACAAGAAGTTGAGAGCTGAGATGGCGGTGGATAGAGATGAGAGGCGACGTCAGATCGAGTGTCATAGGAGCAACCATGCCCAATTGGGTAATTTGACCCAAATGGTTGGTGAGTGGTTACTCTACTCGAGTAACGTCCCTAGGGAGGACTTTGACTCGGTTGTGCCCGACTATGAGAAATGGTATCAAGAAGCCGAGTATGAGGATCCGGTCCCACCGAGTGAGGATGAGGAAGAGCACGTAGATGAGGAAGAAGAAGGGGATGATGTGGACGGAGTCGGGGACGTCCAGGTCTCCGATGATGTCTAGAGGAGAGAGAGCCTTGCACTAGGATTGTCGATTCCTCGTCTTATCGTTGAGGAAAACGATGCATCCTAGTGTGCGCGGGGGGGGGGGGGGGGGGTGGTACCTTTTACTAGCCAGTATCGAGTCTTGCATCGCCTGTTACATATAGATAGTTTTTGGTTATGTCCTTATCTTTCTTTTTATTACTCATAATTCTGTTTGCACGTTTACATTATTGAGTCCCCCTACCCTTTATCGAGTCGTTAATAGAGTCGGCCGTTTCATATAGAGATAGGGTTAAAAAAATTAAAAAATTAAAAAAAATGCCAAAAAAATATTTTTTTTTAGAAAGGGCAATGTGAGTGTGAGAACTTTAGGCATAGTACGTATAGAAAGACTTGCTTTACGAGATTACCTTCATAGTTTTATACACTCACTTGATTTGCAAATCCAAAGTGTGTGCCATTTTTCTTACAAGAGTTGAGCTAGGTGTGAGATAAACAAGCCGAACGTTCATGTGTACGTATTAGGTAGTCGCCATCCAGCCTCGTAGTGGCACACAGAAAAGCTGTGCGAGGATGGGTATTAGAGCACTCACTGCTTCGTAGAACTGACCCTGTAGGACCACTAGAAAACCCGATTTGAACCTTGGATTATTTGCTAGCCTCTTGACCTTGGGTGACGATTCTTGGCCTTCATCACAAATCGTTTAGAATCACCACATAGTGAATCATGAGGGAGTTTTAGTTGAGGGGGTTTGATGAGGGAGAGCTTGTGTTGCATATGTTTGTGAGTCCTACATGATCGCACGTCCGGTAATTGATATTTTCGAGGGGATGCGAGGGTGAGTGAGTAGACTTGCGCACTTCGGTGTGGCGGTGTTCCATGTCTTTACACCATGGACAAAATTGGGGAGAGCCGTGAATGCGTGACGTCTAATCCGCACGAAAATGGGGTTGGTTGTTCTTAATTGGTGGTCTGTGCTAGGTATCGGTACTTTCTTCATCATGGTGTGGGAGGATCGGTTGGATTAGGCACGAGACATATTTCTTGACTACATCAGAGGGGACATGGATAGATGGTAGTGTGGGGGTGTCGACTATTGACTACGTACATGGAGATTGCACTTTTGACGACTCCACCCCTATACATGTGCTTTGCTTGTTGCGGCTTGTTTGGTGGCACCGTGTACTTCATCGACATTAGGGGGAGATGGCTCTTACTTGTGATACATATTCATCGTTTTGGTTATTTCCTCCCCCTTTACATATTTGCTTAGCTACTCTTGGAAGACCACTCGTATGAATTGGAAGAATTTATTGTTGCATTTGAGAGAAATGAAAAAAAATAAAAAAGAAAAAGAAAACGAGAGATGGAATAAAAGAATAAACTGGAGCTTAACGGAAATCGAGTGGTGAAAGTGACTAGTTCATTGACGGCGGTACTTTTTTTGTGCACGGTTCACAACGGTGGTCAAGGAGATCGTAGTTGTACCGGGGTTTGAGGGGATCGAGTTTCGGGTTGCGGTTTCTATCATCGTGGTTAGGGTGTGTGAGATGTGATTTTAAATCTGAGAATGTGACGCTTTAGGACTTGTTTCATCATGATTATCCTTATGTCCCTAAGCCTCATCATTCTAATCCGTTAGTGGAATAGGAGATCGAACCTTGAACGTGGCTTAGCCTAGCGTAGCCTCTTATTTTATCTGCACACGCAAAGAGGTAGGTTATTCTCGTACTTAGTAAGGCCATAATTTTTATACTAAGTAGGGTAAATTCTCATTGTCGAGTTTAGTTTCCATTCACGCCTTGTCCCTCGATTTCTCATCACTCCATGGTAATCGGTTTTAGCTAATTGAGATTGCCCAATCTCGCAAAATAAAAAACACATATATTTTGTCTTTTAATACTTGCACTGTTTATATTGCATTTGCATGTAGTTGCATTGTGTAGAATCGAGTCGTGTCGGCTAGTAAAAGGTGGTTTGTGGTTGGAGCGTCGTCTCGGACTCGTATGAAAAGTTGGTGTGAGTATGAAATGTGGTGTTTGTATGCAAATGGTGTAGGGACAGTATGCAAAGTAAGTTTGAGAATTGAGTGAGTTGAGGATGTGAAGTTGAGAAATGGAGCGTTGGCTTGGATATTTTCTCGAGACGAGAAAAATGTAATGTGGGGGGTAGTTGATAACTCCGTTTTCGGATTTATTTTATTACTTGTTTTTCTGAATTTTGCGTACTTGTCATGGAGAATTCGTCGTCTTTTGAGTAAAATATGCTTAAATTGAAAATCCTAAGTTTAAATACATTGATTGTTGAATCCGGGCGTTTCTCGTAGATTTTGATGCCTTTATTGTGATATGATCGCATGGTCTTGTTTCGTGTTGTTATTGGCAGGAAGTAGGGCGCGAGGATCAAAGAGGATGGAGAGACTAGCTTCGGAAATAAGGAACTCAAATAAAAGAAGCCAAAGAAGTGAAGGGTACAGTCTCTCCGCACGAAGAGAAAAAGGTCTTCGCACGAAGAGGAGGAGTTAGCCAATTTTCAGACAAGTCGTGGAAGTCTTCGGGAGAGAGCTCTCTGTCTCAAAATAAGAAGACCTTCGCGCGAAGACTGTAACACTTCGCACGAAGACCTTCACACGATGAGAAAAAGGCGTCCGCACGAAGAAATTCGCATGAAGAAAACGAAGTCTTCGCACTAAGACCTTCACATGAAGAAAACGAAGTCTTCGCACAAAGAGTCTAGAAAGTGCAGCAGATGTGGCGGGGTTTTGGTGCAATTAATTAAAACTTCATCCCATATTTTTGGAAACGTATTAGAACGAGTTAGGGGATGGTTTTTCAGTATCTTCAAACTAGAGAACACTTTCTTGTGTCTCTTTCATTAACTTTTCAGTTTCATTTCAAGGGTTTGAAACTCATTTCAAGGCCTTGGAATAGACATATCTTTTTATACTTCAACTTTTCTCTTTCCAAGGGCTTGAAACTCATTTCAAGGCCTTGAATCACTCTTCACTCATTTCGTTTATTTTTTAAACCACTCTTCTTGCAAGTTTAGCAAAAGTTGCTCTATTCACCCCCCCCCCCCCCCTTCAAGAGTATTGACCCTGTATTTCTACCTACTGTACACCCCTTCAATTGGTACGAGAGCTTGTATCACTGCATAGATTTAACCATTTTGTGATTAAGAGTACTGTAGGTGATGGTGGTTTCTCTCAAGGAAGAGTTGCTAACAGACCTCCTCTCTTCTGTGGAGACAATTTTGTTCACTGGAAAGCTTTAATGAAAATGTTCATCATTGATCAAGATATGGAACTCTATACTATCTTTCAGAATTGACCTCACACTTTCTCCACATAGAAAGATGGGATTAGAACTCCCAAATCTGAAGACACTCTCTCCTCTTCTGAATAAGAACAATTTTCTAAAAATTATAAAGCTATGAATATCTTATATTGTGCTTTGAGTGCAGATGAGTTCAACAAGATCTCAGGCTGCAAGACTGCCAAGGAGATCTGGGATAAGCTTGTGGTGACCTTTGAAGGAACCGGCCAAGTCAAGCAAACCAAGATCAACATATATCTCAGGAAATATGAGCTATTCAAGATGAATGGAGATGAGTCAATCAGAGACATGTTTAAAAGTTTCACCGACTTTGTCAACAATCTTGATTCATTGGGAGAACACTTTTCCAATGAAGAAAAGGTTAAAAAGATTTTGAGAAGTCTTCCAAAGGAAAAATGGGAACCAAAGACTACTGATATTGAGGAAGCTCAAGATCTTTCATCACTTCAACTTGATGACCTGCAAGGAAATCTCCTTACACATGAAATATTCATGAATGAAGTTGATGGAGAATTAGCAGAAGGTGTCAAGAACCTATCTCTCAACGCAAAATAGAATGATCCATCTCAAAGCCTTGAAACTGAAGATGATGATGAAGATCCATTTGCTTTGATTTCCAAAGCCTTGACCAGAATTCTTAAAATGAAGAAGAACTTTGGAAACAAGGGCTTCAGCAGAGATAGACACAGATCCTCCAGTAGCAAAGACTACAAAATTAAATCTTCTTTACATGGTATTAAGACTAAATTCATGAATTGTTTTGAGTGTGGTGATGCAGGACACTTGATCAGAGATTGTCCACACAAAAAGAGAAAAAAATTTCAGAAGAAAGATCATGATAGAAGAAAGAAAGCTATGATAGCTTCTTAGAGTGATTCAGAAACCACAAGTGACTCTGAATCTGAAGAAGAACATACCAACCTATGATTCATGGCCAAGCATGATGAAAGTTCTGAAAAATAACATTGAGATAATGTTAAACTGCTTGATTTCAAAACCAACAGAAGCCCTCTCAGATTATCTTAGAACAATGCTTTTAAATGAAGAGGACTATTTGAAGGAGATTTGAGTTTTGGAAGAAAAAGTTCATGAGCAAGAGAAAGAAAACTTGCATCTTGTTTGCCTGAATCAGAACCTTGAAATATCTCAGAATAAAACTGACAGTGATTTCAAGGCCTTGAAAACTAGTTTCAAATCCTTGAAAACATAAGTCAAGGAAGTAGTCACTGAAAATTATCATTTGAGTGACACTATTTTTAATCTAAGACATCAAGTTGATGAATTAGATAAGAAAAGACTACTCTAACTGAGAAACTTCAAGAATATGAATCAGTCAAAACAAGACTTGCAGGCTCATAACACAACTTGAACTTGATTCTTTGAGGTAGTTTAAAGTCTGTTCACAATACTGGTATTGGATACAATCCAAATTTTCCCAAGAAGAACAATACCAGATTTTTGAAAGCTGGAAGCAGATCTTCTCCTAAGTGCTATTACTGCAATAAGATTGGTCATGTTAAGATGACTTGTCCTTTTAGAAGAAGAGACCCTCACATAATGAGGAATACTTTTCCATTCCAACTCAAAGGACATGTTAGATAGATTTGGGTTCCTAAGGGGGTTAGACCACCTAACATGGTTGACCCTGAATATGCATTTAAATTCCACACTTTTTCTAACAGCTGGGTAAGGTAGTGAATAGTGTTTGCAGGTTGTCACCAAGAACAAAGAACAGAAATTGTTTATGGACAGTGGTTGCTAAAGACACATGAGTGGAAAGAGATCTCTATTCTAAGAACTGAAAGATTTATCTTAAGGATCAATTACACTTGGTGAAAAAGGAAAATGCATCATTCTTGGTATTGGTGAAGTTGGTACAGATTCTGAAAATTCCATTTCTGATGTATATCTAGTTGATGGTTTGAAATTTAACTTGCTTAGTGTATCTTAGCTTTGTGATAATGGTAACAAGGTTATCTTTGACAAAGAGAAATGTGTGGTACAAAATGAGAAATCTAGCAATTGCATCCTCACTTTCTCTAGGTCAAACAATGTCTATACTTTTCAAACTAATAAAGTTGGAGGAGAAAACTTGAAGCGTCTCAAGGCCTTGAAAGAGGATACAAAGATTTGGCACAGAAAGTTGGGACACATTAGCTCGCATGCCTTGAACAAGCTGGTTTCCAAGAACTTAGTAAGAGGTTTACCCTCTATCAAGTTAAGAGATGAAGAAGTATGCAAGGCATGTGCACAAGGCAAGCAAACTAGAAGCTCATTCAAACCAAAGAACTTTGTAAGTACTACTAGACCCGTTGAATTACTACATATGGATCTCTGTGGTCCTGTGAGAACTCCAACTCCAATGGGTAAGAAGTACATGCTTGTTATCTTAGATGATTTTTCTAGATATACTTGGGTTATGTTTCTTAAAGAAAAATCTGAAGCTCTCTCTGAATATTCAAAGCTTTGTAGAGAACTTCAAACCTTGAAAAACCTTCCTATTGCTTCAATCAGAAGTGATCATGGTAGAGAATTTGATCAACTTGAGTTTGATATATTCTGTTCTAAGCATGGTATCTCTCACAACTTTTCTGCTCCTAGAACTCCTTAACTGAATAGAGTGATTGAAAGAAAGAACAGGATTTTTGAAGACATGTCAAAAACAAAGCTTCTGGAAAACAAGTTGCCAAAGTAATATTGGGCAGAGGCTGTGAATACATCAAATTATATTCTTAACAGGTGCTTGATCATACCTATTTGAAGAAAATCCCTTATGAGCTGTTCAAAGGAAGAAAGCCAAACATTTCTTACTTCAAACCTTTTGGTCCACAATAATGGTAAGGACAACCTTGGTAAGTTTGATGCAAGAAGTGATGAAGGCATTTTTCTTGGTTATTCATATACAAGCAAAGCCTATAGAGTTTACAATAAGAGTATCAACCTTGTTGAAGAAAGTATTCATCTTATATTTGATGAAAGCTATGATGGTTCTGTGAGTGATGGTTTTGCAGATCTTAATCTGAACAAGCATGATTCAGATACTGAAGAAGAATCCTGTAAAGGTTCCAAGGAAATGCTGCAGGAACAAAGAAGGCATTTTCAAGGCCTTGAAACTAAGGTTCAAAGCCTTGAAACATAATCTCAAGAGAAGACGGCTGAAGAAAGCTACTACTTCAAGTTCTCAAAGACTTGAAAAACAAACTGGAGGGCCTGAAACTTAGACACCAAAGAAGATATTCAAATATCTCTCATCTCATCCTGCTGATATAATTATTTCTGATCTTACCACTTGTACACAAACCATATCACAATTGAAGAATCTTTGTGCTTTTAATGCTTTTATTTCTCTTGTAGAACCTAAAACTATGAAGGACGCATTACAAGAAGCAGACTGGATTACAGCTATGCAAAGTGAACTCAATGAGTTTGAAAGGAACAAGGTTTGGAATCTAGTTCCTCCAACAAGAAATCAGTATGTCATTGGTACCAGATGGGTATTCAAAAACAAGTTAGATGAGAATGGAAAGATAATCAGGAACAAAGCTAGATTGGTAGGTCAAGGCTACAATCAAGAAGAAGGTATTGACTACGAAGAAAATTTTGCTCCTGTTGCCACGTTAGAAGCAATTAGAATTCTGCTTGCATTTGGATCTAACAAGAACATGAAACTATTTCAAATGGATGTGAAGTGTGAATTTTTAAACGGCTATTTGCAAGAAGAAGTTTATGTTGCTTAACCTCCAGGTTTTGAAATGACAAGTTTCCAGATCATGTTTACAAACTTGACAAGACTCTTTATGGTTTGAAACAAGCTCCAAGAGCTTGGTATGAAAGATTGTCAAAGTTTCTACTTGAAAATGATTTAAAAATAGTATTAGTAGATAATACCCTTTTCATAAAGACTCATGAGAAAGACATCCTTGTAGTTCAAATTATGTTAATGATATTCTATATGGAGCTACTAATGACCTTCTTTGCAAGGAATTCTCTAGTCTTATGAGCATGGAAATTTAAATGCGCTTGATGGGAGAATTGAACTTCTTTCTTGGACTTCAAATTCATCAGATGAAGAAAGGCACATTCCTACATCAAAGCAAGTACACAAGAGAGTTGCTAAACAAGTACAATATGTCTCAATCCAAAGAAACCCCCCCCCCCATGAGTTTGACGTTATCTTTAGACAAAGATGAATCAGGTAAGAGTGTGAATGTAAAAGAGTCTAGAGGTATGATTTGATCATTACTCTACCTCACAGCTAGTAGACCATATATCATGTTCAGTGTTTGCATATGTGCTGGATTTCAAGCTGATCCTAAAGAATCACACTTGACTGCAGTTAAGAGAATATTTAGATATCTCAATGGTACCAAAGACTTAGGGATTTGGTATCCTAAACAATCTAACTTCTCTTTGTGTGGCTATTCAGATGCTGACTTTCCATATAAATTTGATAGAAAGAGTACATCAGGATGCTATCAATTTCGTGGATCATCTTTAATCAGCTGGCATTCAAAGAAGTAAAACTCAGTTGCACTATCAACAGCACAAGTTGAATACATAGCAGCTGGAGCTTGCTGTTCACAAGTTTTATGTATAGCACAACAAATGAGAGACCTTGGATTAGACTTCAGAGATATACCTATCAAGTGTGACAACACAAGTGCAATATCAATTACAAGAATCCAGTTCAGCATTCAAGAACAAAGCATACTGATGTTAGACATCACTTCATCAGAGATCATGCTGAAAAAGGTGATATTGTTCTTGAATTTGTTTCTACTAACATGCAGTATGCCGATATCATCACTAAACCATTTCTAGATGAAAGATTCTCTGCCTTAAGATTGGAATTGTGCATGCTAAATAAAGAAGCATTGGTTTAGGAAGAGAATCATGTAAGTATTATGAGTTTCAAAGGTTTGAACTGATTTTCAAAGACTTGAAAATCTTTTCAAAGCTTTGAGTATATGTGCTTTAAACCATACAGCTTTTCAAGGCCTTGAAATCAATTCTAAAGCCTTGAAAATAAGACTGCATGCTAGTTAGTCAATAATTTGGATCTTTCAATGTTGGGTGTTATCGTTGTAGATAATTTCTCAATATTGTCCCTCTATTTCAAAAACCCCTTTTCAGCCAAAATAGTATTATATCATTTATTTCCAATTGCACACATAAAATTTGAATCTTTTTGATTCAGCAGATCTTCAAAGATTATGAAGAATATTTAGTTTCCTTTTCAAACTGAAACTCTTTTCTATTTATCTTCTTCTTTCTTTCTCTCCTTTTTATCTATCCTAACTCTCTCTTCTTCTCCCCAAACCCTAATGAGCACTAGAAGAGCCTCTGACATAATCAAGATGGCTGGTGGTTCAAAGGCTAGTACAGAGAAGAAAAAAAAAGGTCACTGTGGAAGAGGTTCAGACCATCAGTGGAGATTCAGGTTCAAAGACTGCTACTGAAGAAGGCATGGCACCTCCTCCTCCCAAGAAGAAGGAAAAGAATTATCAGACACCAGTGTCCAGCAAGAAGAAGAAGACAGTGGAGTCTGCTCAAGAAAAATAGAAAGGGATTCAGATTGGTAGCCCTAAGAAGGTGAAGTAGAAGGCTAACAGAGCAGAAAAAGGAAAAGGAAAAGAGAAGATCTACATTCCAGATTCGGATTTAGATACAAATTCAAGTTCATATGAAACCTATCCTATATCAAGAAAGGGAAGAAAGGTGAAAGAACTTCAAGAAGCTGAGTCAGAATCTAGCAAGGAGTCTTGAAGAAAAGAGCGTAAGGAAAACTCTTCAGTGATAAAGAAAAGGTCTTTTGGAAAGAAGAAACTGAAACATGAAAGGAAATCTTTAGAAGGGTTAACCTTCATGTTCAACAGTGTGATCAAGACCATAAGCCCAATAATTGAGGATGATGATCTAGCTCAAAAACAAGAAAAAAAAAGTTGATGATGATGAGGGAAATAGTCAGGAAGAAGATGTAGAGCAGCAAGGAAGTGAAGATCCAACCCCTTAACTCTTTCCTACTCTTTCTTCTCCTCTTTAAAGTCTTGAAATCCTTTTCAAAGTCTAGAAAATTCTATCTTTTCAAACAGTCTTTTAAAGTTTTTCCAAAAACTCTGATCCAACATATTTTCTCATTATTTTTTATGAAAGTAAAAAAAGGGGGAGAAATTTAGGTTTAAATTTATTTGGTTTTTAATTTCTTACTAGGAGACCTGACCTGGTTTTTGGTCAGTAGGAGGATTATATGAACTTTGATGTTATGTGCCTTTTTCAGTAAGTTAATAAGTTGGATTTGTTTTTGACATCATGTGCTATAATTGACTATACTATATGCTAATGGGTATTTTTCGCATAAACATAGTATCAAACAGATTGTGGTTTCTTCTTTCATCAAGGGGGAGATTGTAAGTTCAATTCAGTTACAAGACTTGAAATAGCTAGTCTATTTGAAGGCCTTGAAACAGCTTTCAAAGCCTTGAAACTGACATGTTTTATATGCATGAACTTAGGGGGAGTTTGAAATCTTGATTCGATTCTTAAACCCCTGTGCTTGATTAATTGAAACCTGAAGATGAAAGACAAAGTATTTTCACACATTTAACCGTATCTAATACCATCTGTTTGACTCAGTTTTGCAGGGAAATCTATATATAATTTGATAATGTCCTCTCAAGCTTTGCATGAGGAAATGCCACGTGGAAAATACAATTAATTAATCAATGTAAAAATATTGAGTAAAGGAAATCAGTTGGCCTCCCTACATTAATTAGTGTTACCGAAAAAGATAACTTTCTTTCCAATAAAGTAACGGATTCAAAATTTAAAATCAGAATGGTATAGTACTATAAGTCAAGAAAATACAATCAGAGTAAAGGATATCAGTTGGCCTCCCTACATTAATTGGTGTTACCGAAAATGATGACTTTCTTTCCAATAAAGTAACGGATTGAAAATTTAAAATCAGAAATGGTATAGTACTATAAATCAATAAAAAATAGTGAGAGGTAGTGATTCATTCTTAAGTCGATAAAATCAAAAACGGTGTAGTACTATAAATCAAAAATGGTATAGGACTATAAGTCAATAAAAAAATAGTAACGGATGGAAAATTTAAAAACATTGATCTTCATTGCGAAAAACTCCCTTGACTAAGTTAATTCATTACCAATAAATTCTCAATCACATTAATTCCCAATAATCACATTTACTAATTTTAAAAGTCACTGAAATTTTCCTATATATACTCACTTCAAGAAGTCATACTTTTGTACTTTAAGGTTAGTTCTCTCTTGCTTTCACTTTTTGTTCTTGCTTTAGTTCTCTCTCTTTCTTTCACTTTTTGTTCTTGCTTGGTCGCCATTTCTTCATCTTTTGTGTGGTTTATATTAAGAACTTCACGAATGGATACCAGTGTCACAAATAGATTTCTTATTATTCCTTGCAAACATCATACTGAAACTAACTCAAAAACTATTAATTAGTATTTTTATGCTCTTTCTTATACTCTTAGTATTATATTAAAGTTACCTCTCTTTAACATATGAAGTGTTAGTTATATTATCATTCATATTCTTGTTATTAATTCTTTTGCATTTTCATAATTGACCTGTAGACTTTTCTTTGCAGGGAGTTCATTCTAATGGTTGATGATGATGGAAGGTTCATGAAACTGAGTTAGCTTCAGTCACTTATGAAAAAGGTCATTTTAATGTTGAGATAGAACGCTAGATCAATGATTTATTAGTTTATATGGTTTTTTCTTTACAAGTAAGATAGTTCAACGGATTATGTTACTTAGTACTTTTGGTTTTTTTTGGACGTAGTATTTGGATTTGAAATTTTTCCGTGCATCGCACGGGTTCAAAGCTAGTTTTCTTTCCCATTTTACAAGATCTATTTCCTAACTTATGTTTTGCAGGAAAGGAAATTGTGTGATGATTTGATTCTGTGATCGATCCTGCTGTGTTTGGAAGTTTCCTAACAGATGTTTATACAATATCAAATTAGTATCATTGAAGATATTGATCAACTATCCGTTGGAGAAGCTGTTAGAGAATTCAAAGCTGAAGCTACAAAATAGGGAAGTTTGTTATGAGAAGATCCTGAAGATCTGCATTTCAAACCGCTCTATAAAAGAGGGAAAGCTGAAGCTATGCAACGAGAAAATTGACAGAGACACTCAAAAAACATTCAGGGATTGACAAGCAACAAAGAAGCAGATTCATTTCTCTCAATCCAAGAATCTGAAGAACACTGCATACTCACTGCAGATTCAGTGCTAGTGTTCTTCTCTTCTGAACTTCATTTGTTTATCATTTTGATAATACTTCTAGTTCTTATTCTCTAGGATTTTTTAAGGTGAACAATAGAGAATTCTTAGTTAATCAGATATCTAGAGCAGGTACTAGATAGGTTAGTGAGAACCACAATCTGTAGCAGAGTAAGGCATCTCTCTGTGTTTGAGATTTAGGGCTTAGCTGTTGATTAATAAGAATTTAGTTGAAAATCCCGCAGGGAGAAGATCCCTGAGGTAGAGACGTAGGTCCAAGTGGACTGAACTCTATATATCTTGTGTCTCTTGCATTTAATTTTCAGTTCCATACTTAGTTCTTTTGCAGAATTCAAAACAGTTTCATTTCAAGGGTTTGAAACTCATTTCAAGGCCTTGAAATATACTTATCTTTTTATACTTCAACTTTTTTCATTCCAAGGGCTTGAAACTCATTTCAATGCCTTGAATCACTCTTCACTCGTTTTATTTCTTTTTAACCACTCCTCTTGCAAGTTTAGCAAAAGTTGGCATGCTTTACTCAACCCCCACCCTCTAGAGTATTGATCATGTATTTCTACCTACTGTACACCCCTTCAGTATCAATAGGATTGAGTTAGGTTATGAATATTAGAGGAATCAATGTTTATTTCCCAGAAACTTGAAACATGCACTAAAAGTATCTAGGGTTGAGTAATCTTGCTAGTTATCTAAGAACTAAGAGTAGACAAGTGATTATAATGCATGCTTAAACTTTAGTAGACTAAATGAATTAGATACGAGAGTTTAAGTATATGTGTTGGTTGATGAATCTTCAACGTAGTTGTGCTCGTTTGACTAAGAAAAGTATAATCGTGTTATCAAAACATAAAATTCAAAGTGGTGTGAAATCCTTAGTGACCCGTAGAGATATCCTGATTTTGTCAATTTATTGAGAAACTCTCAAAAATCTATATTTGTTAATGGTGAAACAAATCACCTGATTAATTGGGATACGTGTTCTTTTCAATTTCAGTAGAATTTGTAAAACGAATCAACGCGCTTTGCCCGCATAAGGTTTAGAGTTAATAACTAGTTAAGAACGAAGTCTCTTAGGTTTGACAACCCAGATTACCGGATTATTACTGCACAGACAACTGTACACTTGCAGTTGGAGCGTGCCACATGTCGTGATCGATCTGGATGACATATAATCTAGCCAATCTATAGCAACTCCCAATGAGGGAAGATCATCAGCTTTATTGCTTTAGAATTGACCCCACTATAGCGAATTAGCTCTCAATGGCTCTGAAATCTCCCGATAAATGCTATGGGTCTTCGTCATGTGTACCAGCAAAGGTGTGCTGTTCTTGAGCAAATTGGATTGTGCCCAACTTGAGGCATAAGGTTTCTTCTTGAATTGGTGGCACCACAATTGACGGTTCCCTTCCTTTAAGATTGGTCTCAAATGCCTGGATTATTGCTTTCCCTGAATGATTATAAGGCATTGAGGTCTGGTACGGTCTAGATGTCGCCGCCATTTTTTTCTCTACGACTGCAACCACCATAGCTTGTAGCTGCTCCGTCGTGAGGCTAATTAGCCCTTGGCATTCCGACATCACTACCTGAGAAAAAAACACTAGCACACCCGCGAGGTAAACAGATAGTGGCAATAATAAAAATAAAATAAAATCTAAACTAATTTCTAACTGAACAATCTACCGTTGTCCCCGGAAACTGCGTCAAAAACTTGACACGCTTTCTTACGTGATACCGTAAGTGCACGGTTAAAGTAACATTGGATAATATTTCTACCCGAGTTATCGATTTCACGAGGACAAGCACGAGATTATTTAGTTAAAAGCTTAATTTAGAGTTAAAGTAACTGGGAGGAATGTTTGTTGCTTTAAGATTTTTCCACCCCCAGACAAGTGGTTCTATTGAAATAACAATCTTTTTGGAATTTATATTTAAACACGGTTTAATAAACTATGGAGAAAGACTAGGCTATCTATGGATCACCTAGGGCTGTAAGACAATTCCGGATACTGTATTGAAACACGATAATCATAATTCAATTATGCCAAGTAAATAGTCACTATGATATTCTATCGATCTCACGTAGTTCTATGTCATGGTCTACTCCAGAACCTGTCGGTCCACTGTCGTCTATCAAATGGCCAATCCTATTCAAATCACTCTCAATCTCATTGATTTAGGATTGTGTTCATGTTCTCTATCACCCTAGGCCAAGTCACTTTCAACCACTCCACCTAAGCACTAGCAATTCCAGGTAGCTACTCCATTGTTGCTAAGGATTAAGCATCAAACATGAACATTAAATATATTAGATTAAAAATTAAGTAAGATAACACAATCATGAGGCAAAATCATTCTCTAATGTCAATTCATCTAATAATTCGGGCGTGTCAATAACCCTAGTTCAACAATAAACCAAAAGAGTTGAAGATTCATCATAATCAATGATCCAAAACATGTATCAATCACAAATATTCCGGAAAAATAGAGTCTAACAAAACCCTAGGCTCTCCATAGAGCCTAACAAAGTATCTAGCGGCTCATGGCATACAAAAGATACACAAGTTTCTCCATAGAATGATAAAGAGAGGGTAAGAGAAAGATCAAACGATGAAATCGCCATGCTTTGACGAATCCGTGCAATTCCCAAGCTCCAAGATGCTCTCCAATGGTGTCTCGTGCGTGTATGGCATGTCTCTAGGTCTTATATCTGATTTTTTACCAGTTGGGGAAGAGTTTTAATCTGATTTGGCCGAAAGTGCACTTCAGCACCTCCAGTTTGTAATTCTCAGACATAATTGTAAGCTGATCTTGCGCGGGTCATTACTCACTCATCCGGACTATTCTTTGGGCCTACCGTATATCATTTGGAATCCCTGAATGTCTACTTTCTAATGACGTAAGCCTTGCTCCAAAATTCATTGTAGATTTTCTTGAGCATTAAAAATAGTCAAGGCTGGTCCTGAGTGACTTTTCCAACTTTGCTTGATTTTTGCATCTTCTTTTCTCCTCTTTATATACCTTCATTCCAAGCATATCCAAGCCCCTCATAAGCTCCATTTCACCTGTTTTACCTCACTTACACAACACTAAACAACTCGTGCAATTATAATCGCAAATATGAGAGAAAAAATGCGCGAATAAGCTAGAAACAACACTTTTCACTCTTAGGCTTATAAATAATCAACTTGACATATTTGTGCACATATATCAAATAAGTCATGTAAAATAAGACTAATGCAAGTAATAAGAAAGTATCATAATAACTCCTATCATAGAGTTATCAATGATGGAAAAAAAACTGTGACTAGACTTCACAAATAATGTTTCTTGAAACAGCAGCGAGTAATCGTGCTGGAAAGAGTGCATAATGGAAAAGAGTGAAGTGTTCGGCCTTCAATATCGTCCGTTGGATTGAAATATTAATTGATGGACATTAAGAGGTCAATGATTTACATAGATTTGTGATTGATGATTTTCTGAATTTACTCCTAGAAAAAGGCACTCTGAGTTATCTTAATTAATTTTTGGAACCAACTTTATTTCATCAGATATTTCCTTCGTAAATATTGGATTTTGCGATGGATGTCGTTCTTTTCGCGAAGGGAATTATGTGTCATAGCAAAAGAATGAATTTTATCTATTTCATTTGTGATGGTGCAATTTTTTTGTCAAAATTAAAATCTTTTGAAACGAGGTTATATAGTCATTGCAAACATTCATCCCAAACGACTATATTTATTGTAGTGAAAGTCGCCGATATCTTTACCAAATCGCTTCCAGCAGCACACTTTGAACGCTTCAAGAAGAAACTAATGGTTCGTCCACCACCATTAGATTAACGGGGGTATTAACGAGCATCTCAGTAGCTGTTCGAAGTCCATCTCTAGGCCCACAAGACTTGTAGTCCAAGAGCCAGCCCAATAGCTCAGTTCTCCTCTATTTTTGGCCAATTATCTGTAAGGGTTTCTAACCCTAATCCTAGTCAGCTTATTCTACCATGGGATGTTCTCTCTATCTTATCCTATCATTGGATGTGATTCCTTGTATTTAATTCCTTTCTCTCTCCATCTAGTTTATGTAAATGTAAATACATTTTCGGGGTTTCACTCTTCATCTTCATTATTCTCTATATACCCTAATTGCTCTATCATAACTATCTTATTTCTAATAAGAAAAACCTCTCTAGAGGTGAGTGCTTGAGAAGAGAAGATAATTGAGTATGTAGAGAGACACGACACGCATACCGTATTGAAATCACATAATAAAACTTATAATTTATTAAACTAAAACCAAACCACAATAATAAAGCACACATATAAGCCACATCCATGCACCAAACACATCCATTCAACCCACAACAATATGTAAAACGGAACAATAAACATTATGACATTTATAGAAATTTCCATAATTAAACGATAATTACAGCAAAATAATGAGCTATTTAATTAAACTAAATAATCAAATCATGCTACGAACCTCCTATAATCTCATAACCTACGACAGAGAGTAGGGAAACAGAATTTTAGTCGAAAACAATTTGGGTTAAAAAACAGTGTGTTTAAGGTCGCCTAATTGTCTCGGAAAGTGTACTATTTTCCCAAAAAATAATTATAAAAAAATACACAAAAAAATGAAATCCAATTTGGATTACCCAGAAAAAAATGAAAAAAAAAATAGTGGCCGCGCGTGGGCGCACGCACCGCCTCACGGACCGAGCCATATCAGCACGTGCTGACTTGAATGCCACGCGCGATCCAGTCTGAAACCCATGGCTTTCCATGTTTAAACCTAGGTCAGCTGGGCATGCCACGTCAACTGACATGTGGCCGTCACGACAACGCCACGTCAGTTGTCATGTCAATCCAAGTGTCACGTCAATTTCCACAGCCAGCCTATGGCGTGGGGACGCGTTGCTGCGCGTAGGGCGTCGTCGGTGAAGCGTGAGCCTCACGCGCCGCCTTTCTCTGCTCCGTTGCCGATGGTTTTACATTGGTGGTCTCGTCTCGTCGTCCTGATCCCGGTTATGTGTTCAAATCCAATTTAACATGTTTGAAAAAATACGAATTAATTATCAGATCTAAACTGTCCAGATTAATACAGCTTCGAAACTTAAAACGCTGATTAACTTTTTCCATGTTTTTCCAAAAAATTAAAATCTTATATTTCTAGAATCCTCGTGAAATTGTCTACGTAATAGTATAATATGCGTATACTGAAACTGAAGTTGCTGAAAAATGTATTTTTCAGGTTGGTTTCGGGTCGGGTTACGAGGCACGAAATACAGGCGCATGCCTTTGATACCAATGAAGGGACAACAGATCTAAAATATGTAGATCTAAACGTAAAATTAATAGCGGAATATTCTAATGTTTACCACTTTCTGGATGAATAGCAGCGGATGATGATCTTGTTCTTGTGCTTGTATCCCAACAGTCTAGTACAAATCTCGAGGGCGAACTGTGATCCACAAGACGTTCCGCCTTTGGATGAAGGGGAGAAAGAGGCTAGGTATCCCAGAACTTGAATTCACTGTTTTTTCTCACATACTGATTTAATGGGAAGCTGTCTCTATTTATAGACAAACTTCTAGCTTATTGCAGACTACACACTTGGGGTTTGTGTCAGATTACGAAGCACCCCACTGGACGATGTACACGTAATTTACTAACAATCATGATAGATTCAAGAGGGCTCTTCAACAATGCAGCTTGGTACAGAAATTTTCTAGGTGGTCTTAAGAATTTAATTGTACACCAAACTAGAAATCCGATATCCAGTGTACTGTTTGTTTCAAAAAATAAACAAAACTAATGAGGATTGTGTTGCCTTAAACGGGATTCTTGAGTTCATAAGAGGTACCATCAGTTTTGGCAATATGTTAACACCTATCAGCTTCAATCTTGCTCGATTTTATGATGCAGACTGGAGAGGATCATTTTCAGACAAGAAATCAACAAGTGGTTTATGCAACTTGTTGGGTGAAGAATTGATATGGGTAGCCTGTATCCTAATTAGCTATTTAATTAATTATTAGTTTATTAGTTATTGAACCATTATTATTTATTAGTTGCTTAGTTGGCCCGTAGGGTAGGCCCGTTAGGTTAGGGATAGATTGGTTTATTTATTTAAGTGATGTAATCGTTCAGTATTATTCAAGCAATAAGAATATCAATCTCTCCCTTAAACTCTTGTCTCTCTCTTTTCCGTCTTTCTCTCTAAATTTCTTAACCCCGTCTATCAATTTCTTCTTTATCTCGATACTTTCACGTATCAATTGGTGTTTTCATTGAGAGAATGGCGGACGCGGGTAATATCCCTCGCACTGTTCTCAGACTCAATGATCTCCCGTGCGCTATTGTCTATCTCAGTCACAAATGTGTCCAACTAGTGCTTTTCGATGACATCGACGAGCTCTCCCAGCAAGGTGAAACCATTAACTGTCTCACCATGGGAGGCCTGGAATACCTTCACGCAAGTGGGTATCTCACCATGGTGGCTCAAAGAAAGTCGGAAAGAATTCCGATTGATTTCAACTGGTGAATTCAATCGCCTCCTGCACATTATCAGAGCCGACGAACTGCCGCTGTTAGATGAAGAACCACAGCAACCATCGTCGGTGTTTCAACCATTGCCGCCGCCGGCGCAAGAACACCACCACCAGCAGAAGCAGCCAGTGCCAAGCTCCAAATCGCCGCCCGAATCACAGCAACCGCCATTGATTCTGGCAACCACGATGATGCCGCCTCTGACCTCGGACCAGGAAGAGCCCAGCGACCTCCCGTTGCTCCAGAACCCGACCACCACTGGAGATCTACTCAATTCCTAGCCGCCACAGGAACCCACAGTGTCGTTAGTCGTCCTTTAGTCGCCACAAGCAACACCGCCGCAGCCGCCGCTGCTACTTCCTCCATCAATGGCGACCAAGAAGCAACAAGCCTTCGTCGTGCCACTGCCGACCCCATCGCAGCTCTCCCCGCTGCAATTGACGTCGGAGACATCCCCACCACATCCCCAGATGAAGCCCCGACCGTCCGAACAAATCTCTGACCCCCTCACGGCCTTCTCCGACCACCGTCTATCACCAACGGCTGAAGAGAAGTGTCGTCGTTCGTTGCCGACGCTGCAGAAGCCAGGGTGGCTCGATCCAGCCATCGGGCTGCCTTGGGCTCGAATACGACTTGATTTAGCCGTGGGTTTGCAAACGACTCCAACTCGGCTCAATCTAGCCGCGTTCAGGAAATCGGCTCGGCTCTTGTGCAGCTTCCGATCGGCTCCGAGTCGTCGGCCCACCTTGGCTCCAGGTAAGCCGTGAACTTGTTATTGGCTCAATTTTGAGCCGCGGCTCCAAATTTTTAAGACCCAGATAAATTAGTGATTTCAGATTGGGCCTCTAAATTAGTGTTTTCAAGACCGTTTGACGCCAATTTGATCCGCGTAAGAGTAGTGCCAATTTTTCGACATCCACCTTGAGGACAAGGTGGTTTTCAAGCGTGGGGGAGTTGATACAGGTAGCCCGTATCCAAATAAGCTATTTAATTAATTATTGTTTTATCAGTTATTGAATTATCATTATTATTTATTAGTTGTTCAGTTGGCCCGTTAGGTTAGGGTTAGATTAGTTTATCTATTTAAGTGATGTAATCGTTAAGTATTATTCAAGCAATAAGAATATCAATCTCTCCCTTAAACTCTTGTCTCTCTGTTTTTCGTCTATCTCTCTCAATTTCTTCACTTTGTCTATCAATTTCTTCTTCATCTCGATACTTTCACGTATCAAGAATGGATTTCTTGGAGCTTTAAGATGCAGAAGCAATAGCTAAGTGCTTCACTGAAGCAGACTGTGGCGGATGCAGGATTATAATAGAATTGGGCCAACTTATCAAAAAGCATTAATAGTGTGAAAGTTGTACCGATATTCTCATAACTCGAATTGATATTAATATTAGACAACTGTTTAATCCTAAAAATGAACGGATCGAATTGGATTGTTCCAATTTGATGAGGCCAACACGTAAAATTCATTTGAAAACAATACAAATCTCATTGGCCAATAATGAAAAATTAAAACTTTGGAGGGGCTGTCGCCCGTGGCTGCCCATGTGCCCGTCGATGGAAGCAGAATACAGAGCCATCTGATTTCATACTTCAAAATTTGGTGATCATGTCTGCAGTCAATTCTCTACAGTGATAATCTCTCAGCTTAGCCAGAATTACAGTTTTTCATCTTGAAGCTAAGCATTTGGAGATGTTTTCTTTTTTTTGGGGGGGGGGCACGAAACTGTAGGACTTCTGAAAATTCTTCACATTCCAGTACTGATCAATCACTAGACTTTCTTACTAAAGCTCTCTCAGCTCCCAAGTTTCATGATCTGCTACCCAAATATCACCTCAATATTGTAAGAGGCTGAAAATGTCCCCTCCCAGGTCTCACATCGTATTCATCAATATATAGCGTATTTACAATAGGAAATTACATTCTAGTCCTACTAATTACAATACTATGACTAATACTCCCCCTCAGTCGGAGTGGGAGGAGACCGAACGCTCAGGCTGGACCTGAAACGCTCAAATAAATGTCGAGGCAAGCCCTTTGTGAATATGTCTGCATACTGATAATCAGCAGGAATATGTAGAACATGAAGGTGCCCGAGGCGCACCTTCTCACGAACAAAATGCAAGTCAATTTCCACATGCTTCGTTCGCTGGTGTTGTACTGGGTTACCAGATAGGTAAACTGCACTGAAGTTATCACAATAAACCACAGAAGCACGAGGGGTGAAACTTGAAGCTCAATGAGAAGGTTGCGAATCCAACATAACTCAGATACAGCGTTTGCCACGCCACGGTATTCGGCTTCAGCACTAGATCGAGAGACTGTGGCTTGACGCTTAGATGACCAGCTGAGTAAGTTGTCACCAAGGAAAACACAGTAACCAGAAGTGGACCGCCGAGTGTCCGGACAACCAGCCCAATCAGCATCAGTATATGCAGTGAGACCATCAGGAGCAGTAGCAGATATGCAAAAACCATAATCAAGTGTACCGCTAACATACCGTAGGATTCGCTTCAAGGCATGAAAATGTGGTTCCCGCGGATCATGCATGAAGAGACAAATCTGCTGGACTGCATAGGATAGCTCAGGGCGAGTGAAGGTAAGGTATTGTAGAGCACCTGCTAAGCTCCTGTAAAGAGTAGGATCAGAAACAGGAGGGCCAGATTCCGCAGTAAGTTTACTACCTGTCTCAACAGGTGTAGCAACAGGCTTACACGCGCTCATGGAGGCACGGCGAAGGATGTCACGAGCATACTGGCGTTGAGACAGAAACAAGCCAGAGGAATCCCGAGTAACAGCAATACCCAAGAAGTGATGCAAGGGGCCAAGATCTGACATGGCAAACTCACCGGACAACTGTGCGACAATCTGCTGTAAAAGAGCCGACGAGGAGCCGGTGATGATAATATCGTCCACATAAAGAAGGAGATAGACAGTTTCTGAGCCGCATCGGGAAACAAAAAGTGACTCGTCACAGTAGCAACATGAAAAACCAACTCTGTCGGTGAGGAATGTGGCAAACCGCTGAAACCAAACCCGGGGGGTCTGCTTAAGTCCATAGAAAGACTTCCGAAGACGACATACATAATCAAGACGGTGAGGATCACGATACCCAGGGGGTTGGTGCATATAGACAGTCTCCTCCAAATCACCATGAAGAAAAGCATTCTTAACATCAAGCTGTCGAATGGGCCAAGAGCTAGAGACAGCTAGTGTAAGAACTGTGCGAATGGTTGCAGGTTTAACCACTGAGCTAAAAGTCTCCTCACAATCCACACCCACCATTTGGGATTTGCCATTGGCAACTAGACGGGCCTTATAGCGCTGAAGAGTACCGTCAGCCCGATACTTATGTCGAAAAAGCCACATAGCCCGTAATATGTTTCCCTTAGCAGGGCGAGGCACCAAGTCCCAAGTGTGGTTCTTAACCATAGCACCAAACTCATCATCCATATCAGCCTTCCAGTGTAGGTCCGATACAGCAGACACATGGGATTTAGGTAAAGGCGAGAAGGAGGGAGATGTTTGGGCATGTAGAGTAAGACGCTGAATGGGCTTGGTGATGTCGTGTTTGGATCGGGTGGTCATCTGTGGGGAGTGTGGAGGGGGAGGAGGACTAGGTGGTTCAGGTACCGCAAGAGGTGTAGATTGAGAACTAGAAGGACCCATAGGAGAGGCAACCATGGGTGATCCTATCGGTACGTGTGTGGGAGGAGAAGAGCGAGCATGACACTCTCGGATAAAAGCAGTGGGAGGAAGGCTGTCATCTGGGTCAGGAGACCTATGAACGGGAGGAGAGGCTGAGATGGGGGTAGAGAAGGGAAAGACAGACTCGTCAAAAGTTACATGACGAGAGATGTGTACTTGACCGGTGGAGAGGTCAATGCAGCGATAACCTCTAAAATTTGGAGGGTATCTGAGAAAGACACAACGAGCGGAGCGAGGACCAAGCTTATGGGGAGCTGTGGCAGAAAGGTTTGGATAGCACAAGCACCCAAACGTGCGAAGATGATCATAGGTGGGTTGACGATGATAGAGAACGACAGTCGTAATGTTGTTCTGAAGTGCAGTGGTGGGAAGAATGTTGTGCAAGTAGACTGCTGTAGAAAGAGACTCAACCCAGAAGGACGGGGGGAGGGAGGCCTGAGCAAGGAGGGTACGAGATATGTCGTTGACACGACGAATCATGCGTTCGGCCTTACCATTTTGTGGAGAGGTTTGGGGGCACGCGAAACGAAAGACAATACCATTTTGTGCAGCATAGTCATGGAAAGACCCATTATCGAATTCACCCCCTAGATCACATTGGAAGGTCTTGATTTGTGTATGAAACTGAGTACGAACAAAATTACCAAATTGCTTGAATTTGGCAAGAGGCTCAGATTTGTGTTTCAGAGGGTAAATCCATAGGAAATGTGAGAAATCATCAAGCAATAAGAGGTAGTATTTGTACTTTGATTTACTAAGAACGGGAGAAGTCCACAAATCACTATGAATAATGTCAAATGGGGCAGCTGTACAAGATAAAGAAGGAGAAAAAGGTAGTCGGACATGCTTACCGGTCTGGCAAGAATGACACAAAGTGGTGTTATGAGCTTTAGTAGACGAGATATGGCTATGACTTCGAAGATATTCTAAGACATGGCTTCCAGGATGGCCAAGACGGTTATGCCACACAGGGGCCGGGAGAACAGCAAGAGATTGCGGTTGAGAAGTGGGATGTGTAGAGTGAAGGGAGTTAAGTGGATAAAGATCTCCAGTACTATTGCTTCTCAACAACAAATCTCCCGTACGAAGGTCTTTAACAGATAAACCAGTGGGGTCAAACTCAACGGATACATTATTATCAAGAGTGAACTGACGAACAGAAACAAGGTTTTTGATAATGTGAGGGGTGAAAAGAACATTATTGAGATGAAGGGGTCTGGTGTGGGTACTAATAGTCTGCTGACCGGAACCACGAACCGGAATACTCATACCATTTCCAACCAACATATGAGAAATAGGACTATCTGAGGAGACAGAAGAAAGCATACCAGCGTGAGATGTAAGATGCGAAGATGCGCCCTAATCCATATACCAATTGTTGTCTGGGATCGCTGTAAGAGCATGTAGACGTTCTCTAGAGTTCGGCTGAAGTATACTATGGTCAAATGCTGGAGGCGGTGGAGTGTGTAGCGGTGCAGGACGCCAAACCCATCTGCCCCCTGATCCGGTGAAACCCATGTAGTAGCAGATGCCATGTAGTAGTAAGAAGTGCACTGAAGAGGCAAAATCTCGCGAAACGTAACCCAAAGAAAACTTCAGAACTGATCCAAGTAGTCCAAAAATGAGTAAACGGACCAAAAAATCGACTTCAGAGCACCAAAAAACCTTAGGAATCGGTCTTCGCAGGTCCAAAATCGGTGCAAAAATGAGCCAAGAAGCTAAGTAGAGGTTGTTATGAGCCAAAAACACCCTCTGGAGCCGGTACTGAAGCCGCGGCTGAATCAGAGATGTTTTGGAGCCACAAGGAAGCCGGTCAGCCGAGAGGAAGGCGCTGAGCCGGCCAGGAGCCGTGCGCTACAAGCGGCTGGGGCGGAAGCCGTGTAGCCGTGACAGCTCGAGCCGATTGGACGAAGCTGATGCTGCGCTGGAGCGGCTTCGGAAGCCGTGAGTGAGCCGGATCTGCTGGGAAGCGCACCGATTGAGCTGCACGCGTGGGAACGAGCCGGCGAGTGGATCGGAGCGAGGCGGAGTGCGGAGGCTTGTGGAGGCGCGTCCGGGCGCGTCGCAACTCCGTTCGCCTTGAAATTTTCGGGTTATGGTCGGAAATTAATTCCGAACAGAATGGGAGTTGTGGTGAGATGAACCGACCACTGTAGAATGAGGTAACGGAGAACAGTCCGTGCGTTTCGAATTGGACCGTAACGAAGAGCGAACTTGCGGAGTATACGATGAAAAGTTTCAACGGGCTAGGGAGGGACGATGTTGATCGGCGTTAATTGTTTCCAGATCAACTGTAGTGGCGTGTGGCCGGAGAGAAGATGATGGAGCTAGCCCTAGCTCTGATACCATGTAAGAGGCTGAAAATGTCCCCTCCCAGGGCTCACATCGTATTCATCAACATATAGCGTATTTACAATAGGAAATTACATTCTAGTTCTACTAATTACAATACTATGACTAATAAATATAAGGTTCAACTTGCCGGGGTGTGTAGAAGTGATATGTAGAAAATAGTAGTGTGTGTGTGTAATATAGTATAAGCTTTTGAAGTAAACTGGATTCCTTCCCAACGACGCTTTCTTCTGCAATTGTGTCATTGAAAAGTTATTTTTATATACACAGATGAACTTTTTTTTTTTTGAGAAATTGTTTTTTGTGGTCAACCGAGTTTGAACCCGGGACCTCATGCAGGGGCTTCCAACACGCTATCATTTGAGCTACCACCCTAGCTGCTACGGAAATTAAAATATACGTGATTATTCTTTCCCTTGGGTAGAATTTTACAAATAAAATTTTTGTATCGACTTATATTTACTTTACAAATGAAAGTTTTTTATCTACATATTATTTTGGAGTATATTCTTGATATATTATGTTGGGTTTGTCTCGAATTCCGCAAGACGAATCGGTGTACCCGATGCGTCTGATTTGTCCTCTGAGGAGGTGATCTCTGAGGAGGTGATCTCTGAGGAGGTGATGTCTAGGGCTTGGTGGGATTTTCCACCTCCTCTATACTAGTATAAATAGAGGTGCTAGCTATTGTTTCTAATTGAGTCGAGTTGAGAGAGATTTGTGAGAGATATCATTGAGCGGGTGTGTGAGGTTAGGGTTTCATGGTTGTAGGCCATGAGGATGAGAGTACCGTGTCGACGTGGTCCGCGGATTGAGCCGTCTCTCCCCTACGATGTATTCCCTCATCGATATATGAAATTCTCCTCCTCCCTTGGATGTAGGCGGTTTGGCCGAACCACGTTAAATTCTTGTGTTGTCGTTTTTCTTCTCCTATATGGCGTGTGTTGAGTGTGTGATCGTGTGGCGTATTTTTTGCTTCCGTTGCGGCGTGAATTCGACGAATAATTCCCCAACAAGAGGTATCAGAGCCAGGTTCACGATCCGGGTGGAGCACGCAGGTGAAAGGACGAAGAAAACAAAAGGTTGAAGAATCGGAAAAAAAAAAGAAAAAAGAAAACGAGCAAGGAAAGAAAAAAGTAAAAAGTTGGTCTTTCTTTATTGGTCGTGGGTTGCTTGTGGAAGCACATAGGCACTAGTGTGCTGCTGTTGATTGGAGGATTAGGTGAGAAAAGATCCGGTGCACCAGCAGTTAGAGTGCTCCAGTGCTCCACATGTGGCCGAGACGCGATCGAGCGGTCCAGATTGTTTTGGGTGTTTCTGAGCTGCCTGTAAGTCCGATTGGGCTCGAAAAGGAGGTGAACCCTAGGTTTTTGGATGTTCCCGACGCGATGGCGGGGTCAGATTCTGCAAATTACCGCTGGATTTTGCAGAATTCTGACGTGGCAGTTTGCGGTGAGATCCAACGGTCCAAAATTGTTCGGGTGGTTATGGCGTGCCTGTAGATCGGATTGGGATGAGTCAGGAGTCTAACCCTATGTTTTTGGACGTTGCGGATTCATCGGTACGGTCATAATTTTGAGATTGTGGGTGGATTGATAAGATCGGCATCAATCGATATTGGTAGGAAGATCGAAGACGACGGGATGCGATCAGGGTCAATCAAGTTCAAGTCCAATCAGGTGGTCAATTAGAGGCGTTTTCCTAATTGAAAGTTCGATTGGCAACCTATGCAGGCTTGGGAGTGTGTTGACAGGTGGAGCTGCTGTTCAACATAGGAAAGAAGCATAGGCTTTGTGTGTTGTTGTGAGCACGAGACGCAACAGTTGCAGAGGAGTCTGGTCAGAGACGTGGGCAACTATTTCAAGGAAATTCACAAGAAGCTCCAGGGCAGAGATCGAGACAGTGGACGCAGTTGACAAGGCCATGGCAGCGGTGGCGTCTTGATATCTCTGTGTGGGTTTGTGACGATAACTCTTGAGCAGCTCGAGGCAAGAAGAGAGGTAAGTCATGACGGATCCGCAAAGCGGTGGCTTTGCAAGACGTCTTGTTGAAGGCGTATAGTCGAACAGGAGAAGCAACAGCGCAAGGAGAAGCACTCAGGACTGGCGTGGAGAAACACGTGGTTGACGTGTGAGGACGCTGAAGCATGGAGATAGTGCAGGATATGCAGCAGTTGCAGGTTGTTCGAGACGGTGCTCAAGTGATGAGAACGGTGATGAAGAATAATACTGCAGTTGTGAAGAGGAAGGGAGTCTCGTTTGCACTTGACGTGGTTGGTGGAGAACTCTCCAGTGATGAGCTAGCTGGTGGAGAGATGGAGCCACACTACTCCCCAAAGTGTCATGCTTTGGGACGCACCCGTGTCGGGGGTGCGAGGCGTTCCCTAGGAGGGGTGCAGAGCATCTCGGTAGAGGTGCGATGGCGGTCCATGCAGTTGGAGCATGGCGGATGCGGCAGAGTTGACATCAACAACGGAGTTGGCTGAGGAATTTGCTAGGGACTTGCAGAATTCAATCCAAGGTGGAGTTTGTTGGGTTTGTCTCGAATTCCGCAAGACGAATCGGTGTACCCGATGCGTCTGATTTGTCCTCTGAGGAGGTGATCTCTGAGGAGGTGATCTCTGAGGAGGTGATGGCTAGGGCTTGGTGGGCTTTTCCACCTCCTCTATACTAGTATAAATAGAGGTGCTAGCTATTGTTTCTAATTGAGTCGAGTTGAGAGAGATTGGTGAGAGATATCATTGAGCGGATGTGTGAGGTTAGGGTTTTATGGTTGTAGGCCATGAGGATGAGAGTACCGTGTCGACGTGGTCCGCGGATTGAGCCGTCTCTCCCCTACAATGTATTCCCTCATTGATATAGTGAAATTCTCCTCCTCCCGTGGATGTAGGCGGTTTGGCCGAACCACGTTAAATTCTTGTGTTGTCGTTTTTCTTCTCCTATATGGCGTGTGTTGAGTGTGTGATCGTGTGGCGTATTTTTTGCTTCCGTTGCGGCGAGAATTCGACGAATTTCCCCAACAATATTGTACCAGGTCAAGCAGGGTAAAAAGAATGTAATTCACAGTCAGTTATGTGCATGTTCTGGAACATATATTCAAGCTTATACGACTTTTTCTTAAAGGAGATGAAATTAAAATTGCAAAAAATATGCATTTTTTTAATCTCATTTAATTTGACGGTTTTTAATTCAGATCAAATATGTTTTGAAATTAAATATGCAAATCTATTACCGGGTGAAGCCCCGGAACCGGTTGGCATATATATATATATATATATATATATATATATATATATATATATATGCATGCAAATGTATTAAAATATGCAAATCTATTAATCTCAAAATATATAAAATCTCTCACGTTAAGAATATCTTCAGTTCATATCAGTTATTTAGCTTTTTTCTTCATTTGGATTATTTATAAGAAAATTTTGACTCTTTCAACAGATATCAATCAGACTCGATTAGGCAAAACATCATTGGTAGTTTATGAGCCCACTAAAGAAACGCACCAAATATGTTCGTTCTTTTGCTAACCAAATTTATAGTAGAACATATATAAAAGAAAAAAAACTAAAGTAGAAAACCATAGTGAAAATTCAATATAAGACTTTTCTTTAGACAAAGACCAAACTTCCAAAAGTGCATAAAATGTCTGTCTGCCATAATCCTTTCTATCAAGAGTTCATGATCAGGATTTCTCATACGTGAACACACTTCGATCTGTTTTAAAAAAAAAGTGTTTTACTTTTGCAGTTAGTCAAAAAACGAACTCCTTATTTATTTTGGAAAATTTACTAACATTAATATGATGATAAATATAAGACAAATATTGACATCTTATTCCTAAAATTCATGTTCAAGTGGAAACTCATATTTCAATACACAATAATAGTTCTCTTAACTTTTCCTCTTCATATTCTTCTCTATGGTTAGATCTTTGTTTAAGGTATTATTATTCTTTCGGGTGGGTTATGACCTTATAGCTAGGGTCACATTCACACGACCACCTCATGTGCTTGTGGTTTGGCTGTCATAACTTGACCCATAAGTTCCTCAAAAAATAAATAATAATCTTGACCCATAGATCTATAACCTTTTAGATATCCAACTACCTTATAAAATTATGATAGTTATTTGATTATATGTGCTAACTTAAACTTCATCAATAATTTACATATTTAGAGCATCTCCAATGGGTCACTTATATAGCGATTATCTTTAAATCTTATATATATATATATATCTTATATAAAAATAGAAATTCCTACAATGAACCCACGTGTTGCCATTTGTCTTTAAACAATTGATATAATTATGACATTTGTAAATTTACATATCGATTGCTAAAATCAACCAATAAAAAATTTACATGTACCAACTTATTGCGTTGTCACTATAATTTTGGTGATTACTCTTTCATATATGTAACTTATGAACATTGTCATTTATTTCAATGTTATGGTGTTAGTAAAATTTTCATTAATGTTACTGATTGATTTCATGATGTGATTTTACTATTCAAATTTTATTGTTGGAAACGAAAAACCGTATACTCTATTTTTTCTTATCCATATAACATTTGTGTGAGCTATTTATCAATATGAAATTTAGGAGTCTAGGTAAACAAAATTCCAACGAAAAAATGAACAAAAAGTCACGTGGATTGAAACGCTACGAACAAAAATCGACGTCGAATATTATTAAGAAAATAATAAGAATCAACTGGGGAGATATTTGGCATTTACGAATGTGCGTATGCGACATCACTTTCTGTTTTAATTTGTGTTCGATTTTTGTCTCTATAGTACAACTATAACATTTCTAAGTTGGAATGTAAATTCAATTTTATAGTATCATAGTAGTCTAAATAATTAATATGAATAAATGAATTACTGATGTTTTTCGATTATTCTTCAGAAAGAAATAATTCTTATAATAAATTCTTAGCTGATAAATATTAGAATAAATCATATATTTTAATGATTAAAATGAGTTATAATCTCATATTTTAAGATGAATATTTGTATAAAAAAATTATGAAGCTACATTCTTATTATATACAATTTGTACTTTTACCAACATAAATAAAAACAGCTACATATATGCGGATGAAATCACTATTTTCTTGAGAAACATGTTAAACTAATTGGTTACTCTAAATTCCTCTCAATGAGACTTCATTGCCGGAATAATATAAGTTGCTTACAAAAATAAAAGTTGTGATATGACCTAAACATTTAGAGAAAATGTAAAAATATTTTCTCTCTAAATTATTAACGTTTGTAGAGCAATAAAAAAATTCGACATATAGAAGTAAAATCATAAAAGGAGAATTCGTAATTTTTTCACAAAGTGAAAAAAAACATATATGATAGGACAGCTCCCTGTGTCCATGGCGCGGGGTTACATCTAGTTATAATCAAAGGAAAGCGCATGTGAAACTTGACTCTGAAAGTGTTTGATACCCTAATCTAATAACTTATCCAATACCAACAGTTGTAAATCAGATTTTTTTTTTTTTTAGGGGTTGTAAATCAGAAATTTAGGTATGGGCAAAGTACTCTGCTCAGATTGTATGTTACGATTACCAAAAGTGAATGAGAACATGCGAGTGAAGCATGACATAGACAATGAGAACATGCGAGTGAAATCTATGCAAGGCTACCCGATTGAGTCCTAGAGACCACAAAGAGATACGTCTGAGATAGAAGGCACTCCATCTCCGAAAGCAAGCCCACTTCTAGTACCTAATTTAATATTGATGCCTAGACACCTCACACTAAAAGGGGCATTAGGGTAGGGAAAAGTGTACTTAGGTTGCTGCTGTTTATATGATGCTTTGCTTGAGAATTGTCTCACATGTGAAACCCAACATGTTCTCATATGTCCCCTTATTTTGAAAAAGTCCCATTTCAAATTTGTTGTATGCAGAAAATGATGTGGTAGGAGCCCACCCTATCACATGGTTGAACTTTCTTTTTATAGAGAAGATTGCATGGTTTCACTTTGATAATTATAAATAACTGTAAAATAATTCTTCGAAGAGATGGAGTACTAATGCTCAATAATGTAATTAAATTGGAATAAAATATGTCACATATATCTTTTTTTAGGGATGTATGTCACATATATATGGATCAAGTGATATAACATTAGCCTTATAAGAGCATCTCCAATAGTGGTAGCTATAAATCATGTATAATTTAACTAGTATTGCAGATTTTTTTATTTTAGCTATTCGCCAAATTCAGCTCTACTCCAATAGTCCATGTAAAAGTTAGCCAAACTCTCAAAATTCCAACTACTTTTTTTTGAGCAGGTACAACGGTTATATTTTAAAAAGATTAAATACTCAAAATATCATGAACCTACATATCTAACAAATGAAAACATTGAGTGATAACATCTTCTTCACCTTCTTCAAATGAAAATTTTCCAGATCGCTTTCCTCTTTCTAAAGAGGATCCTGACTGAGTGATGTTATCAGATTGTCCAACACGTCGATTATCAAATTCATATTGTGAATGTTGCATTGAGAAATCAGCAATATCCACATCTCCACTAATTAGTGCAGTGTAAAATCTAGTATCTTGAGAATTCATCTGCATAAACTAGATAAGGTTAGACCTAAAGAAGACATAATAACTCTGTTTCTCACCTCTTAGCGAACGGGGGCAATCACGACACCATATAACTCAACTGCGTATGCTATCAAGCAAATTGGATAGTTTCAGATCAACTCTGTGGAAGCACACCATCAATGACCAAACAAATACTGAGACCACATACCACAACCATTAACACCAAAAATACCTACAGCCATGACCAATACAACCATCTCTACCCAATTACAAACCAAACTACCTGGCAATCCATTACCCCAAAACCATCATTAACTAACAGATAAACCTTCATCTACACCAACTACCTACTCTTTACCCACCATAACAACTTGAAGCCTCAACCCAGTACACCACGGCCAAACCAATCTGCAACCTAACCTTCTTGAAACCCAGTCACGACGAAAACATCCATACCCCATTAACTACCTAGCCAAAACACCCACCTGATACAAGCTAACCACCAATTTCACTACCTTGCCCACCTTACCCAGTAGGACACCACCACAACCATTTTGCCTCTCACCAAATCACCACATTCATTGTAAACAAAGCCAAATCCCGCCCTAACAACCAGCTACCCCATTACCTATTCACTTCACCAAGCAAAACCAACCTGACCTAAACACAATTCCACCAACAGTTCTCTACCTTCATAGGACTCCATAATATGCAACAATAACCTCACAACAAGCCACCTGAAACCCAAATTAACACCTCCAATACCTAAGCCACAACCTGCAACTATGACCATCACCGAAGCTTCAACCTGTTACCCCTTCAATCAGACCACCGTCCAACCACCTGGAGATGAAGAACGGGATGAAAGAAAGTGAAATCAGACGATAAAAAGAAAAAAACCCTAACTCGAAAATTAAAAAGCTTCAAATCTCCGAACGTTGGAGGATTTTCAGAACGTTGGAGGATTTTCTGACTGAAAATCCGGATATTTGTTGGAATAGCGATAGTTATCAGTCTCGCTACATGTAGCGAGGATGATAACGATCCATTATTTTAAATAAGCTGATAACTATCCTATTGGACTCCTACTTTGTGTAAACTTATCTAAATTTTAACTAAAACTTCGATTTAACTAGCCTACTGGAGATGCTCTAATTAACCCTCCGACTACATAAATTGAGGATGATTCAGATAGCAAGGAAATTCATGGCTTGTATTGCAGGAGTTATCAATCCAAATTCAATAGTTTCTTTTCTAGCAAGCGTGCCAAACGTGCGGTTAAATCATGTGAACTTGCAAAATTTCACTTTCTCGTGCTTCAAGTGTCAGTGATTTTAACCGTCTATTAACGGTCAAATGTCATTTTTAGCCTTCCCTTTCAGCTAGCAACAAGATGAGATAATTGTTTCGGATTAGTAGGCCACCAAATTGATCGAGATGGCGTTTGAAAACGATATACGCTACCACAAAAATGAGAAGCAAATAAGTCCAAGAGAAAGAGTAGGAAAGTGTATCGTAAGGTGGAACTATGCATCATTGAGGTCATACCCATTATCCATGTATCGTGATTGGAGTGCGAAGCTGGATAACACACTGAAAAGAGAGTGTTGTTTAAATCTTCCTTTTAATCAAATAGGCATTAGCTGGATGCTTAAAATTCAAAAGTAATTTCTTCAAAACAAAAAATCAAAAGTAATAGAAGAAAGCTTATGCACCATTGCAATTGTAAGAAATATGCCTTGAAGTTAGAAGATTCTCAAAGGAGAGCGAAGAAGTGAGTTATAGGGTGTCTTCGCATGAAGACAAGGGAGTCTTCGCACGAAGACATCACCCAAAAGGCCAGAAGACCAAAAGTGTTCGTGAAACAGCATGCTGGCGCAAAGTACGAAGGCCTTCGCACGAAGGTCTACGTACGAAGACATCGCAGCTTCCACGAAGACAATCCGGGCTGCGGCAAATAAAGGCTGGTTATTTCCTTTTTGGTTTCTGAGCGATTTGGGGTCTATAAAATGATCCTTTGGGGTCCTATGAACGTATGTAAGCATTGTGAATCGTTCCTACTTAGTTTGTAAAGGTCTTTCTTGTCCGTGGACGTAGTTAACATATTTTGTGCTAGCGAACCACGTAAATATTGTGTGATTGCATCTTTTCGTTATCGTTCGTGAGGCGTGAATAATCGTGAGTTGCATTACAAACTGGTATCAGTGCTTAGGTAAGCAAGAACGATGTCCGGATCGTTGTTGAAGATTGACAGGTTTACAGGAGGGAACAACTTAAGTCTGTGGATAATTAAAGATGGAGACATTGCTTTAATCGCAGGGCTTGTGGGCACCTTTGACCGCAGACAAGGGAGCCATGGATGCTAGTACATCGGAGTTCAAGGTATTGGAGGAGAAGGTATTCAACTATCATTTTGTGCTTATCGGATGACGTGATCATCGAGATCGCAGATCAGAAGGGAGCAGCGAAGTTTTGGCTCAAGTTGGAGAGTCTCACTAGCAAGTTGATGCTAAAAAAAGGCTATTCACCCTGCTGATGCTCGAATGTACGACTCTCAAGGACCATCTTGATCAATTGACTACAATTCTTTTAGATTTGTGTAACATTGGGGAGATGGTGGGTGATGATGATGTCGCACTTTTGTTATTGGTCTTGTTACCTCCATCATACAAGAACTTTCTTCAGTCGCTCATTGTGAATAAGGACGACTTGTCCCTAGAGGAGGTCAGATCAGTGCTCCATGCTAGGGAACTGCGCCTTAAGGGTTCAGTCACATGTACAGAGGACCATGCTTCCGGTTTGATGGCAGCCGGGGGAAGCAAGAAGGGTAAGAAGAACAAGATGAAGCAGTTATTCGGTTCTAAGTTACCCAAGGATGCTTGTGCTTGGTGCAAGGCAAAGGGGCACTGGAAGAGGGATTGCCATAAACAAGTTCAACAGGCACATAATGGTTTTGCAGCCGTGGTAGCAAAAGGGGAATTAGTCTGAGGATGATTTCGTTCTACTAGGGGATGATGTCGCGCATTCACCCGATGCATGGTTTCTTGACTGTGGGGCTTCTTAGCATATCTGTTCTAACAGGAAACTATTTTCAAGCTACAACCCTGCAGATGGAGGATTCGTTCATATGGAAAAGAGAGTTGTTTGAAAGGTCATAGGAAAATGCTCAGTTAGGTTTAAGGCGTCTGATGGGAAGACATGCACCTTGAAGGATGTTAGACACGAACCGCTTGTCACAAAGAATATGATTTCTTTAAGTCTACTCTACATCAAGGGTTTCAACTTCAAAGGTGAATGTGGAGGATTATGCGTCTACAAGGACTCGAATGTACCGCTTGTATGTACTAAAAGGTTTGGCTATCACAGGGTATGTCGAAGTTTTCTCGGCCGAGATTAAGGAAGCTTATCAAACAAAGATATGGCATATGAGGCTCGGTCATATGAGCGAACGTGGAATGCATGAACTTCACAAAAGAGGGTATCTCACCGGGCATGCGCCCAAGAGCCTAAGGTTTTGTGAGCACTACGTGTATGAGAAGCTACAGCGTAGCAGCTTCCCTAAGACAATTCATAGAACGAAAGGTACTCTTGACTATATCCATTTAAATTGCTGGGGTGCATCTCAAGTTGAAGCAATTTGCGGGTACAAGTACTTTCTGAGCATCATAGATGACTACTCAAGGATGGATTGGGTATTCCTGATGGAGCATAAGAGTGAAGCCTTCGCAAGATTCAAGGACTGGAAGACACTAGTAGAAAATCAGGTGGGAAAGAAGGTGAAAAGGCTGCGCACGGACAACGGCATGGAGTTTTGTTCATCAGAGTTTGATGAATTCTGCAAGGATCAGGGTATCGCCTGTCATCACACCGTTCGGCACACACCGCATCAGAGCGGTGTGACCGAGAGAATGAATGAGACATTTTTAGAGAAAGCAATGTGTAGGCTTTATAATGCAGGTCTTTCCCGAGATTTCATGGGAGAAGCAGTTTCTATGGCATGCTATCTCATAAATCGGAGCCCGCCTCATATATATAATGCAAGATTCCTATGGAAGTCTGGTCCGGTAGCAGTGGATTACTCGAATTTGAGAGTTTTTGGTTGCATTGCCAATTATCATGTTGATGATGGGAAACTAGAACCAAGATCTAAGAAGGTAGTATTCATGGGTTTCGGAAAAGCTGCGAAGGGATACAAGATATGAGAAGACAACAAGAATATACTTGGCATAAGTATGGTCTTTGATGAAAGTCCTATGTTGAAGAATTACGTGGAGGTGGATCTTGGAGATGCATGGGAAGAAGGTGGAGGGAGAGTCGGATCCTACTGATCCTAGGGATTCTGAAATCCCTACATAGCCGCCAGAACCGGAAGAGGAAGAAGTAGAAGATTCTGATAGTGAGAATGCGTCTCTACCAGAGGAACCGGATCATCAGATTATTGCGGTGGGAAGACCAAGAATAGTCATCAAGCCTCCGGAAAGATACAGAGATGATGGTATGGTGGGATATGCACTTCAATTAGCGAAAGAGGTGGAGAATGATCCGTCCACCTACAGGGCGGCTATATCTAGTTCTGAGTCAGCACAATGGATTGCCGAGATGGGAGAAGAGATGGGGTCTCTTAGCAAGAACTCGACTTGGGAGCTTGTTAAATTACCTGCAGGAAGGAAGATAGTCAGTTACAAGTGGGTTTTCAAAAGAAAGGGAGGAACTGCATCTGGGGAAGACATCAAGTATAAAGCAAGGCTAGTTGCAAGAGGGTTCAGTCAGAAAGAATGAGTGGACTACAACGAGATTTTCTCACCGGTGGTCATCCGTGTGCTACTAGCTTTAGTGGCACACCACGACCTATAGCTTGAGCCATTGGATGTGAAAACAACTTTTATACATGGAGAGTTGGAAGATGAGATATACATGAGCCAACTGGAAGGGCTCCAAGTTCCAAGAAAAGAAGAACACGGGTGCAAGCTGAAAAGATCTCTCTACGGACTTAAGGAGTCTCCAAGGCAATGGTACAAGAGGTTTGACAGCTTCATGATGAAGATTGGTTATAGTAGGGTTTTGATGCAGGTTACGCAGCGGAATAACAAAAATTTATTATGTGATCACTACGAAGAATTGTTTCTTCGTCTCTACGAGTATCCACACCTTGGATCTTTGACTGGATTCCTTCCCACCGTGTAGTGCTAGCAACGGAAGAAAGGAGAAAGGATCACTCAAAACGAGGCAAAGCCACGCCCAAGGAGAGGCCGACGACGTCGGGTAGGGGGACGGGTTGGGTGCTTCGGCTCCCAACTTGTCTCTCTATCTCTCTCTCTCTTGCTTTGTTATGTTCTCTCAATAATGACTTCAATGATAAAGTAACAATCTAGAGTTTTTTTTTATATAGTAATAACTCCTTATTAACTACATAAAAGCCCCAGTAGTAATCATGTCCTTACATGAATTAGTCCACTTGCAAATTAGCTGAAACATCCCGGGATCTCGGTTCAGGGTTAAAGAGACAATCGATAACCAAAAGTAGAAATATAGTTACGAATATTACATTTTAGTTAATAAATACAACAATATTGAGAATATAAGTTTACAAATATAATGTGTTTGAAATAATCTATGTGATCTACTAAGTGATCTAACTTTAAGCTACAAGTCTTCGTCTCGTTCCGCGTTCCCATCCCCCACCTTGATTGATGACCTGCGGTTTTAAAATGGAAAAAGCCGACGCAGTTTTAAGAAAAATGATCAGTAAAAACTGAGTAAATACACACTACAACATGTAAAGCATCGAGTCGCACACAAGGATAAGTTGAAATAAATACATGGGTTAACATCAATAAACAAAAGAGTTGAGAAAATATGGAATAATTATGAGTAAACGTTTAGGAAGATTTCTCAGCTTTAAAACATTTATAGATCACGAGTAGTCAAGATACTCTTAAACCATTGGAAGCTTACGTGAGAAAATTATGTTTCATTGAAGAACATTTAATTCACGAGTACTACATTTCTTTACATTTCATATACAAACTGCTTTACGAGTAGTCGAGATATTACTAGACAAGTAAAATATCAACAGTACCCAATCTGATAACGACATTAAGTCACAAGTAGCCAAAGCATTTCAAATCATTTGAATTGATTAGGGAATATCAAGAGCCACAAAGAACATCAACAGAGTAGTCAATTTTATTTCAAGTTCCATTAACCGTTAAGCTTAGCTGAGGCATGTCCAGAGCCATCAGCAGGATCAATGTAAACAGAGGGATCACGAAATAATCACTAAGGGTTCCTTATAGGGTCTATCGAACCCTATTTCACCCGAGCGTTAAGGGAGCCCATTCGTCAACCCCGCTAATAACATTAGCTAAAAGGCCTTAAGTGTCGACACCCCTATACCGTAGTGACCCTTACAAGTATAAGTAGCACTCTGTAGCTCTATAAACCCCTTGGCCTCAATATCTTGATACATTTTGGCTCATCGGGGGCGGATTTGTGAACATTGAAGTTATATCCAAGAATAAGAAGCATTGCTTCAATGGTCTTAGCCATAAGAAAATGGAGGATCGCTTCACGCTTCTCATTAATAACAGTACTCTGTACATCGTCCTAAGTCTATTAGAGGTATATTATTACCTTTATTTCACATAACCAAATCGGTATAAAATCTTTCACGAGTCATTTCCAAGAGTTTTCAAAGGACATCGATAAAATATTCCAAACAAATTTCCGAGTTTAAATCACGCATTCTCACACTTTTCATATAACAATCATTCATTTGAAACATCACACACATACGCACATTTTGATATGAAAAGGCCGTACATATGTACTTACCACTGAGATGAAGCACAACCAAACTCTAGAAACTAAGCCTAGAACTCCAACGACAACCGCACTCTCCTACGAGGCCGATGTCTACAATCACACGTATAACGTACTTGTTACAACCAATCACACATCGGTAATAAAAATGCAACCCTACACGCCACATAGTCCTATATGTAATAAATTCACATATAATGATGTTAACTTATCAAAATAAATCCAACAAAACACTTAGAATTTCAAAAATTCAAGTTTTCTAAAAACGGTGAAACTACAATTCTAGACAGAATTGTAGCTCTGACTTTGTAGGTATATTTTCCATATCAAAGCATTTCTTAAAATTATAAAATAAATATAAGATGAACCTAAATGTGTCTACTTTCAGAAACATCAAGAAAATCATGCATAGACATTGTAAATATCAAGTTACAAAATAACAAATACTGCTACACAGAGACAAGTTTGGCAGAAAGTTTCAACTTTGAAAAACAATTACTACTACTTGGAGAATAGAAAAATTTCCCATCTTCTCCTGAATGAATCCCTTATGTGTCTAGTTTAAACGCAATAAAGATGAGATGCCATAGGTTTCTAAAAATGAAGTTTTTAATAAAAATGGTAATATTGGTACTAAAACAGAGTTTCAAAAAACATGCAACTCAAAATGAGCATTTCTCCCTAACCAAAATGGATATGGAGTTGGTTTTTTTCTCAAAATGACCATCTCTGAGTGTAGTTTCAAAATATGCAAGAGTTAAAAATTTCACAGAGACAAAATTTGGAGATAATATACTTTTTTCATAAACTGGTCAGATTGTAAAAATGTGCAATTTTCTCCTAGAGCACTCAAAACATGATCAAATCAATTATATGACACATGCAACTTATGGAAACTTGATTTTCACCCAAATTACATCATTTTAGGCATTAAGTAAGACTTTTACATGCTCTTGACACAAATGATCAAAACCCTCTTGGGTAACAATGCAAAGAAGATGACATTCACAACATGCATGTGGGTTCTAGTGTGGGTTTCATGAAATAGTCAAAATTTTGGAGTCAAACACATGATCTAACTATGGAAATGAAGAATCAAGCATGGATAGGAAGAAATCTAAGATGAAATATCATTAATCAAAGCAAAAACATGAACATGCATGTATGAATTCAAGACTAGAAGGAAACTTTACCCCAAGATTCAAGAAATTGTGATGAAAATGGTGATATTGGTCATCAATCCATGAGTAGAATTGTGGAATAACTCCCCTCCATGGTTACACCAAGATTGGAATCAAGTTTTTCATGTTTGAAAGAGTAGAAAATGAATTTTTGATGGTGCTTTTGTGAGGTCAACACCCAAAAACGGGATGAAATTTCGGGAGAGAGAAGAGAGCATGTGTGGATGTTCTTGAAGAAAAAAAAGATGAAGGAAAATGAGAATAAAAGAAATGAAGTTGATGGTGGAGGTTGGTGGTGAATGAACCCACATGGTAAAGCCATACATGAGGGTAGGTAGTAGTGAGAGTTGGTGTATTATTAGAGAAAAATAGGAGATGCTTGTAAAAAGATCATCTCCATAATTTAGATGAATTGACCAAAGATAGTGGAGGGAGACTTGAAGAGAAGTCATAAGTCTCCCAACAAGCTAGTTGGGGATATAAATGTAAAATTGATAAATGAGAGGTTTCTATGTGAAAACAAAAAGTTGAGGGGTGAAAATATAATTTCCAATTAATAGGTAACACTAGAAAAGATAACTTTCATAAATTGTAAAACCTCCAAATTATTTCAAATAAAACACTTTGTATAAATCACTTTTAGGAAACTACAAGTACCTCCCAAGTATACAAAATAAGTTTCATATAACATTTGTCAAGTTTAAAAAGAAAACAAAATAACCCAAAATAAAAGTAAATATATATCATCATAGATGTCAAATGACACACTTATATTTTAAAACTAAGAAGAAGTCAAGGCCAAGTTTGAAATATAAATGTTTTAAAATTCTCAAATATTTTTTAAAATTACTAAATAACCCCCAACTAAAATACGGGGTATTACATTAGTCCTACTAACTTTGCTTGTGGTTGCATTATGATCTTTTATTAATTAGTCCAACTTATTAATACCCATATCCAGTTTAATGATACGGTGTGTGACCCCATAGGTTTCTACTTAGCTGGTAGTAATTATTACTAACATAGAGCGGTGTCTAGCAACACATCTATGCCACCCAACTAATAGTAATAGTCAGTGATCCCGACAAACCTTATGCCCAATGTTACCATGTCGTGTTATCCCTTTGTCTCCATATCCGGATTGGACACGAGACATATTCTTCACACTCGTATATCTAATCCTTAGTTTCTCGATCCTCAGAATAGACTTATCCATTCAGATAACATCAATATCTCCATATTGATTTATCTGAGTCAAGCAAGACATTCCATAAGCTCTACCCCTCCAGTCACGGTGTAACGTTTGATAATATCAAAGCATGATATTTCACAACTAGAGTATCCAGTGACTTCAAGTCTAAGGATTACAACACCATTAGCACAACGAGAAGCGCTTGTGACGTTGACATAATCTAATGTAGCCTTCTCGTGGTGGGTCTATCCAGTATGCCATTACTCCTAATGCATACCCATGTGTTAGACTTGATATCCCCTATATCAATCTACCCACATACTAGTCTATAGTTGATCGTTCCATTAATCAATAGTGGACTATGGATATTTAAGATAAACAACACAATGCAATCTAAGGACTTCATTATATTAAGTATCTCCATAAATAATACAATGATTATTCTAGTAACTAAAGTTCATACTAAACAGATTGCCTCTAGGGCATCCAAAACTAACAGTCTCCCACTTGCACTAGAGTCAATCTGGTGCATCACATATGCCTACAGCCCTAGTGTGTCGTTCATGCTTTCGCTGAACCAACGGCTTCGTGAAAGGATCTGACAAATTGTCATCTGTTGGAATCTTGCATATCTTCACATCTCCTCGATCTACTATGTCTCGAACCAGATGGAATCTCCTAAGTACATGCTTTTTCCTTTGGTGTGAACGGGGTTCTTGGCCTGTGCAATCGCCCCAGTGTTGTCACAGTACAATGTCACGGGATCCACAATTCTAGGACCCACACCAAGGTCAGTGATAAACTTATTTATCCAAACAACCTCCTTTGCGGCGCCTGAAGCAGCAATGTACTCAGCTTCAGTTGTAGAAACGAGTAACTGTTTCTTGCTTGGAACTCTTCCAACTCACATCTCCTCCATTTAGGAAAAACACATAACCCGGCTGCAATCTATAGTCTTCTTTGTCGGTTTGGAAGCTTGCATCAGTGTAACCGATTACTCTTAGCTCTTCCTCTCCTCCAAATACCAAGAATGCATCCTTAGTTATTCTTAAGTATTTAAGGATGTTCTTGACGATAATCCAGTGACTCTCAACTGTATTGGACTGATATCTCCTTGCCCTACTTAATGCGTATGACACATCTGGTCTAGTACACAACATGGAATACATGACAGATCATATGGCCGACGCATACATAATTCTACTCATGCGGTCCTTCTCCATATGATTGGAAGGAAAATCCCTCTTAGAAAGAGTGATGCCATGCGACATGGTGAACCCCTTCTTGGAGTCTTGCATGTTGAACCGATTCAACACCTTGTCTATATATGTACTTTGTCTTAGGCCGAGCAGCTTTCTCGATCTATCCCTATAGACATGATACCCAGTATATAAGCTGCATCTCCTAATACCTTCATCGCGAAACTCTTCCCTAGCCAATCTTTCACAGATTGTAACATAGGAATATAGTTTTCAATGAGTAGTATGTCATCCACATACAAGACCAGAAACACAACTGAATTCCCACTAACCTTCTTGTAATACAAGGCTCGTATACGTTCTTGATGAAGCCAAACTCTTTGACCGCTTCATCAAAACGTCGATTCCAACTCCTAGAAGCTTGCTTCAATCCATAAATGGATCGTTGTAGCTTACATACTTTATTTTCATGATCTGGATCCTCAAAACCCTCATGTTGTGTCGTGTACACATCCTCGAGGAGGTTTCCATAGAGAAACGTTGTTCTGACATCCATCTGCCAAATCTCATAGTCGTAGTAAGCTGCAATCTCAAGCAAGATTCGAATGGGTTTGGTCATCGCGACTGGAAAAAAAGGTTTCATCATAGTCAATACCATGAATCTTTCTGTAACCTTTAGCCACCAGTCGGCCCTTATAGGCAACTACATTGCCATTAATATCAGTCTTCTTCTTGAAGACCCACTTGCAGCCTATGGGTCGAACCCCATCGGGTGGTTCCACCGAAGTCCACACTTGGATGGAATACAAGTTCCATTTCGGATCTCATGGCCTCAAGTCACTTCTTTGAGCTTGGCCCTTTCATGGCCGCTCTATAAGTAGTAGGCTCATCATCTATGGGTAATACGTCACCGGCCTCAGTAACGAGAAGTCCAAACCTCTCGGGCTCGTGACGTACCCTACTCGACCTACAGAGTTCTTGTGCTACTTGAAAAGGTTCCTCCACAACCGTTTGTGGTTCCTATTCATGCTCCATTGTCACATCATTGATTTGTGGTTCTTGAATTTCTTCAAGTTCCACATCCCTCCCACTTGCTCCTTTAGAGACGAACTCTCTCTCAAGGAACACGCCGGTCCGGGAAACAAACACTTTGTTCTCGATTGGGTTGTAAAAGTAATATCATTTAGTTTCCTTATGATATCCCACAAACTTAAACTTATCTGACTTGGTCCGAGTTTGTCACTCTATAAACGTTTTACATATACGTCGCAACCCCAAATCTTCATAAACGACACTTTGGGACGCCTCCCAGTCCATATCTCATATGGTGTCTTCATGACCGATTTGGATGGAACACGGTTAATGGTAAAAGCAGATGTCATTAGAGCATGTCCCCAAAAATGATATCGTAAGATCCGTTTGACACATCTAAGACCGCACCATGTCCAAAAAGGTGTGATTCCTCCTCTTGGACACGCCATTTCATAGTCGCGTTCCGGGTGGAGTGAGTTGGGTCACAATCCCACACTCTCTAAGATAGTCATCAAAATCTTGGCTTAAGTATTCACCTCCACGATCTGACCGTTGAGCCTTGATACTTTTGCCAAGTTGCTTCTCTACTTCATTCTTGAATTCCTTGAAAAATTCAAAGGATTCGAATTTGTCCTTCATAAGGTACACAAATTCATATCTACTGAAATCATCAGTAAACGTAATGAAGTAGGTGTAACCACCATTGGCAGGCGTGGGAAACGGTCCACATACATCAGTATATATGAGTGCCAATAACTCACTAGTCCTCTCACCTTTCTTATTGAAATGGGACTTTGTCATTTTTCCCATTAAACAATATTCCCATATCTCATATGATTCAGAATCAAACGAGTCTAGTAATCCATCCTTATGGAGTCTAGATATGCGTTTCTCATTTATATGGCCTAAACGACAGTGCCATAGATAAGTATGATTTAATTCATTAATTTTAATCCTCTTCGTATTAATATTATAGATGGGATTACTTAGATCAATGATATATAATCCACTAGACAAATGCCCACCACAATAGTGGGTACTATCAAAATAAATGGAACAACTATTGTTCTTTATTGAAATAGTAAAACCTTCTGGTCCAAACAAGAAATATAAATAATATTTCTGCTCATAGCAGGCACATAGTAGAAATTGTCTAATTCAAATCCTGCACATTTCGACAAATGTGAGATCCACATCCAGTATCCAATACCCAAGATAAAGAAATAGAAAGATTGACATCTTTAACAAAAATACCTGGTGGTGGAATCACTATTCCAAGCCTTTTATCCTCCAGATACTTTGGGTAGTTCCTTTTCCAGTATCCAGGCTGACTACACTAGTGACATTCACCCTTAGTCACGCCTCCACCAGGCTTAAAGGCAGTTTCTTTGGATTTTGCAACCTTCTTGCTCTTTCGTTTGGAGGTAGATGCAACTGACTTCCTCTTCCTCTTATTGACCAACATTATGGCCTTGCCTTTGCCTTTGTTAACACTCTATTCAGCGGTCCTCAACATATTGAGCAGGACTGACAGTGTTTTGTTGATCTCATTCATGTTATAGTTTATGATGAACTGGCTATAACTATCCGGCAACGATTGCAGGATGAGATCAGTGGCCAACGCTTGGCCGAACGGGAAGCCTAACCTCTCGAGATTCTCAATGTATCCGATCATACGGAGTACATGAGGCCCTACTGGGTCTCCTCTGCGAGACTACACTTGAACAGTGCCTTGGTTACCTCGTACCTCTCATGTCGGGCCTGCTCTTGGAAGAGCTGCCTTAAATGTACGATCATATCATACGCCTCCATGTTCTCATGTTGCTTCTGAAGCTCATAGCTCATGGTACAAATCATGAAACAGGTCACATCATTATTGTCATCTACAATCTTTTGATGTTCCCTTATGGCAGCGAGTACAGTATCATCAGCAGGTGGCGCTGGAACAGGTGCATCTAAGATGTATAACTTCTTTTCTTGCTTAAGGACAATCCTTAAGTTTCTGTACCAGTCCAGAAAGTGGTTCCCTGATAACTTGTCCTTCTCAAGGACAGAACGCATGGATGGTGTCAATGATTGATTGTTGTTTGCCATTGGAATTCTACAAAACGAGAAATTTGCAATTTTAGTATTTTGAACAATTTGACCATATTCAATAATTGATAGATTATCAAATATAGCTCCCACTATTTTTCTCTGATTAATAGCCCTCACCATTAATGCGGAAAATATTATATATTTTCTAGTGGGTCCAAGATCCACATTTCACTTCTTCTTGAACTTGCTTTGGCAAGTCACCCCAGAATTAGTCATTTAGGTAGGAACGTCTTTCCAATTCCATCCTTATGCAATTCTTGGTGCAACCGGGCAAATAACTCCTTATCTATCTATCTCATAGATAATCCCAATTGCATTCCCTCTAAGTTATCAATCCTATAGAAAAAAACTTAGTTACGTTTAACCTCTTATTTCAACAATCACACATTTACATGCTTGTGTCGCCGTATCACACCATAGTAGATTAAATTCGCCTTGCTTTGGCAAGCCCGATTAATAAACCCTGATCATGAAGGGTGTTAAAATAAGAGAAGGCATTCAACGTAATATTTCCTTTGAGAGATTTAAATGTCATTATTTCGTTTGGTTGATCCAATCAGCATGATCTACTTGATTGGGCAATCCACAATAAAATACCATCCTTGTATATTATTATCTTGTCAACGTTTTGCTTGTATCACCCATACACACAAAATAAATAACAAGACATAAATAATAAACATCCACAAAAGGAAAAATAATGAGGCATGGATATGGCCCCTAGACTAAGATATTACCAAGCCAATGATAATATCTAAATGCCCTAAAGTGACAAGCTCATCTCCATGTGCTCCACCATAGCCGCGCGCCTAGGATGGGAGTTCTCTTCGTCTTTGTGGCTTCTTGGTCCTCCGGTCTTCTTCTCCATGCTATTGGCTATTATCTAATAAATCTAGTTCTAGCCTAGCATCTAAAATAAATAAATACATAAAGCCTCACATGTTGAGAAGATGATCAGCTCGCAGGCCGTAAAATTAGCTAACTATTACATTAATTTGATCAGCTCGCATGTTGTAAACCAAACCACAAAAAGTAAACATCCACAACCTAGGCCATATCCATCCACCATGCAACAAAGCACATAATACAGATAAAACCAATTTGAACGCGCTTGTTCAATTTTAGTTGAAATTAGGAAACTTGGGTCAAAATTGTCCAAGGGTCCACCATCTTCATGGCCGAACCACCCAAAACGGCCAAGACATGGCCTTGGGCCGGTCGGCCAAGCCTCACGCGCGGCCGAGCCGCACGCTAGGCCGGTCCGGCCCTTGGTCGTGCCCTAGCTTGGGCGGGAAGGCAAGGGAGGCGGTCCAAAGGGGGGCCGAACCCTTCTATGGATTTGTTTCCAAAACAATTCCTTGCCTTGTTGCCCAAGCTTAGTTGTCTCCAAGTTTAAAACCCCTTTTTCCAACTTGTGCCCAAACCTTAGTTCCTATATCCAAAATCCTCACATCCTATGTGATTCAAACTCACTCATTCTTAAATTCCATTTAAAATTAGATATTGTTTGGTTGAATCATATTCAATTTGAATCTAATATACTAATTAATTTTAGTTTTCGCGTTAAACAACATGTACGGTGTAAAACTGAAAACAGTAAAACATAATATCATGTTATGCGCTACAACTTGTGGCTCTGATATCACTGTAGATTTTGATGCAGATTACGCAGCAGAATAACAAAAATTTAATCCTGCTCAAACCCCTCCAAGGATCACACGCAAGCAATCATAACATGATTAGGGTAGAAACATGTGTACCTTAGTTTGTGTGATCACTGCGAAGAATTGTGTCTTCGTCTCTACGAGTATCCACACCTTGGATCTTTGACTGGATTCCTTCCCACCGTGTAGTGCTAGCAGTGGAAGAAAGCATAAAGGATCACGCAATAATTACTTCAATGAGAAAATAACAAGATAGAGTTACTTAATATAGTAATAACTCCTTATTAACTACATAAAAGCCCCAATGCTAATCATGTCCTTACATGGATTAATCATCTTGCAAATTAGTCCTACTAACTTTGCTTGTGGTTGCATTATGATCCTTTTATTAATTATTCCAATTAATTAATACCCATATCCAGTTTAATCCATACGATGTGTGAACCCATAGGTTTCTACCTAGTTGGTAGTAACTATTACAAACATACAGCGGTGTCTAGCAACATATCTATGCCACCAAACTAATAGAAATAGTCAGTGATCCCGACAAACCTTGTGCTTAATGTTACCGTGTCATGTCATCCCTTTGACTCCATATCCGTATTGGATACGAGACATATTCTTCACGCTCGTATATCCAATCCATAGTTTCTCGATCCTGGTAATAGACTTATCCATGCAGATAACATCAATATATCTATATTTATTTATCTGAGTCTGGCCAGACATTCCATAAGCTCTACCCCTCAAGTGGTCGTGGATATTTACTCCCATTATGTAGGAGGGACAAATCCTATCCACATCACTGCTATCTCTCAGCTTGCTTCCTATCATGCCCAATTGCTATCTTTATAGTTATCCAGTCACGGTGTAATGTTTGATAATATCAAAGCATGATATTTTACAACTAGAGTATCCAGTGACTTCATGCATACCCATGTGTTGGAATTGATATCCCCTATATCAATCTACCCACATACTAGTCTAAGGTTGATCGTCCCATTAATCAATATAGTGAACTAAGGATATTTAAGATAAACAACACAATTGCAATCTAAGTACTTCGTTATGTTAAATATCTCCTTAAATAATACAATGATTAATCTAGCAACTAAAGTTCATACTAAACAGATTGCCTCTAGGGCATCCAAAACCAACAGTTACCACAAGTGTGAATATGATTGTTGCGTGTATCGCAGTTGTTGCGAAGTGGATCACGTATCTTCCTAGTTCTATATGTGGATGATATTCTGATCGTCAATCGGAATATCAAGGACATCATAGAACTGAAGAGGTCCCTTAGCGTGGAATTCGAGATGAAGGATCTTGGGGCTGCTTGGAAGATATTGAGAGTTGAGATCTATAGAGATAGTGAAAGTGTGTAATTCAGGTACAAAACATGATCCATATACTCTAGAGGGGAGGGTTAATAGTGTATGTAAACGTTTTCTAAAATTGAAATTTTGAAACTTTAACACAGATATCTAATAAAATCTCAAAGCTTTGGACAAGTATAGGAATAGCTTCAAACACTTTGAAACAGTCTGGAGCTTAAAGGCTTTGAAGCCGGAAATCCTCCAAAGCTTTGGAGCTTCTCTGTCTGTGCAGTTTGTGATTAGAATGAAATACAGAACTTTAAAGTAGATGAACACAATGATTTTTTCAGCTACCAATGGGCGTACTCTCCGTCTGAGGGATACTATCCATCCAGGATTTGAACAACTTCTTATTAATCACAGACTTAGCTCTAGATGTCAAGCATAAGTGAATTCCCTTGCACCTATAAAGCTTGTGGTTCCCAACCTATCTAGTTTCAGCTACAATCTAATGAAACAACAAGAACCTCTTGTTGTTCACTTGAACAAATAATTTACTAAAGTTGATGAGGAATATAAATTCTAATGAACTACATAGATAAAGCACAGTAAAGAAGAACAAACGAAATAAAATAAGCAGTGAAGCTTGGAAGTGTTCTTCAGATGTCTAGAAGGATTGAGATGATTGATCTTCTACAATGTTGAGCTCTCAATCTATTTGAATGTTTGAAGAGTTGTTTATTGATCTCCCACGTATGATCTCTCTGTATGTCTACTTGTTTCTGCTTGAATTTCAAACTTAACAACTGCAGGAACAACATGAACAACCTGGGAGATTTTAGGAACATAATTAATATAAATCCTCAACCACCTAACAGCTTCTTTCAACAACTATATTCAAACGGCTGTTTTGATTTTGTTATGCAGGTTTGACCAAAGTCTAGCCCTGCAAAACTTGAACACAAGTTAAGATCAAATCCAGATAAAATAGCATAAGTTCACTGACCTGTTTGGCAGATCAAACTAACCAATAAGCTTAGTTATTTTCTGAGAGAATAAACATTGTATTTATGTGTGTGTATATATAGCTAGAAGATCATTAACATAAATATTATGACTTAGAACAAGTCAATAACCAATTACATAACCAGATATGTTAACATGCAAGAGAAATTTGTTAGCCAGAATAACTTAGCTAAGAATCTAGTATAAGCTTCAAAGCTTTGGTGCTTTGACATCCTTCAAAGATTTGGCCTGAAAGTTGTGATTCTTAAGACATACCAATCTACGCACTTTCAATCAATGTGAGCACAATATATAAGGTCAAGAATATTTGAGAGAGACAATATAAATGCTTATAAAAACATTTAATCCAATGCCCAACTTGCAACACAGAAACTGTCAGCAAGTATATAACAAGATTATTAGCAATCTTGGGCTTCAAAGCTTTGGAGCTTTGAACATGTCTCTCAAACAATCATATCTTTCATGATCTCCAAAGAATAACTCCCCATAAGTTTATACACCACATAATTTCATAAGGGATTGAATTATCAATCTTCCCCTTGATGAAAGACCAAACATATATTCTTCTTGTATGAACTATCCTGCAACTTGATAGCAATTAAAATCCTGCTGATAAACATATAAATAAAACAACAATAGAACTGTAACACTTAACACATAGCAAATAACACAAGGATAAACCAAATACTGAACTAACTTAAATAAATCCTTCAACATCCACAATTATTACAATATACCAATACCAAAATAAATATCAGTACCTATTAAGCATATATCATCTTCCCCTTATTGACTTTCATCAAAAGAGTTGAAGGAATGTAGGATCTTGTTCAGAGTTTTGAAAGAAAATAAAAAACTTAAATAGATTTAAGAGAATCCAACGCTTTGAGATAGAATAAAGAAATAGGTAGAATGAAGGGGTTCAAGGCTTTGAAACATTGGCTTATGCTTCAGCATCCTTCTTTGCTTTCTTATTATGTTCTTTTTCCTTTCTCTTTTTCTTGTCCTTTCTCTTGTCCGTCTTAGCTTCCTCTTGTCCAGCTTCCTCTTGTTCATCCTCTGTTGATCCTTCTTCTAGTTCTTTTTCCTCTTCTTCCTCTACTTCCTCATCGCCTGATCCTTCTTCTTCACCAGCAGCCTCTTTATTACCAGAAATTTCATCAACAGTAGCTTTATCAACCTCATCTTTATTTCCAGTAGCTTCATCGCCAACAACCTCATCATCACTTTGTTCAAACAAATCCTTTGAAGTGAGCACAACTGGAACTTTCTTCTTCTTCTTCTGCAGCTTTACTGCATCCTTGATAACCATATCCGAATTTATACTATCGGCATCCTCACTCCCACAGATGGTACCTTCTCCAGATTCAATCCTTTGATGATCATGTCTAGCTTTTCTTCCAATAAAGACTTAAACTTCCCAACTTCATTGTAAAGATCAAGCTTTTCTTCCACTAAAGACTTAAACTTCCCAACTTCATTGTAAAGATCAAACTGAACTTTTCTCAAATCCTCAAGTCCATCTTCCAAAAAGTCTAGCTTGTCTATATTTGGGAAAAATCTAGATTGGTTGAAGCTTTGAGTGTGGTTGCTACTTTGCGTTTGATATAGTTCTTCTCTTTCAGCTCAGCAGCAGATAATTCTGAATAGAATTTCCAACTCCCCTTTTCAATTTGCACAAATCCAATCCTTTGGAGAGAAGCTTCCTCAACCAAGCCAAAACCCCTTGTAATCTTTTCTTCATCCCTTACAGGCACCTCAAAATGCTTAAACAAAAGAGACAACATGTTTGCATAGGGATGGTTTCTGGTCCTAGTAAAATAATACATCATATGTTCCATCACCACTCTAGGCAAATCAATGTCAAAGCCTTAACATATCATATACATCATAATCAAAACCCTATCAGTAACTAGTTCCTTTGAATGCTCTTTGGGAACTACACACCTCATAATGATAGAAAACAAAATTTTGGCTTCACAATTTAACACAGAATGTGTCAACTGTTTTGGTCCAGATGGTGTACCTTCCAGAAAGAACTCAACTTTTGCTTTCTCTAAACATTCCCTCTTCAAATTCATCGTTTAAGCTCCCCCTAGCTAGCCTCTTGCGTTTTAAAGCACGTCTTCACCTACAAAATGAGAGAAAACAACCAAATCTACGAAAACAAGCATAAATCTAGAAAGAGAGATAAAATAACTAAATTACACATATTAGCAAGTGATGAAGAGTTCATTAACATACTAAAACATGCAATTTTATGTCGTTAACACACCCCCCAACTAGCCTTTGCTCGTCCTCGAGCAAAGAGAGCGATATTTAAACTTTTTTTTTAAGAACTAATCAAGAGAGACACACACTCAACTAGACAAGGCTTGACTCAATTCTAAACTAGACTCAAATATTTACAAAAACGCACACACACATTATCTATCCTAAGTGATAACTCAAAGAAATAAAATACTAAGAGTTACTAGCTAATTTTAATTTTTTTGGTGGGGGAAAAAGAAGAATGCATAAATGTCTCCTCAAATAAATTCTCAACGTCCAAGAAGGTTGAGAAAGAAGCCTATGGACGTCTAAGCATATACTCATACAAATGTGGGCGGTGTTTGGTAGAAGGTGACTCATGCGAACCACAAAACTTGTTAAATTAAGTCCAATTTACGAGAAAGTATGCCTTCAAAAATAAGGATCACAAGAAGCTAGACATTCTCATACTTATTCAAAAGCACCCATGTAGGATGGACTTCCAAATCTTTGAACAAAAATTTTTAAGAAGGGGAGATGTGGTTGTGGGCTTGTATGATCCTTTTGTGGATTTTTGGTAGATGGTGCGATTTATCATGATTTTTTTTTCATTATTATTATTATTATTATTATTTTTTTAACCTCAAATCCAAGGCTCTCCAAGACCCACAACAAAATAGAGGAATATACAAGCGAGTGGGCTTTTTAAGCTAAACCAAGGGAGCTATCTCGGTGGTGACGTAACATTTTCCCCGGACACCCCTCTATTTCTTAGACATCGCATGGGGTGTCATTGGTAACCACCACTCCGATGGGCTACAAGTTTCCACCGCAAAAACGAATAGAGTAAAATCTTTTTGTGAAGTTCAAATAGCTTTAGAAAATGCACCCTTTATCAAAATTAAAAGACGTCAAAGCTTATGTGATCAACTTAGCTTGAAGGACTTAAACATGAAGCTTAAATTTAGTGTGTCGCTTTGTGAGAACGCATGATGTCGCGGAATGTGGGATATTGATTTAGATGTATTGAGTATAAGCAAATAATTCCTTTCTAAAATAAAAATAAAAAGAACTTGGACTAAGAAATTTCATTATTTGAAAACATCTAGCTTTCCGAAATTCCCCCTTTTCACTTTTTCTCATTTTTGTCTTCATTTTCTTCATCATTTTTTTTTAAAAAAAAAAAGTGACTCAACTATAACTTCCTAAGACTCAATAAAGCTATCAAATAAGAAAATAAAATCTAGACTCAAGATAAAAGGTGAAAATAAAACTACCAAAGAAAGAAGAATAAAAAATATCTATGGTTTGACACGGGGAAAGAGTGATGCTTCTCATGAATGGTTCACACATTTTTTAATTTTTCAATTTTTTCAATTTTTTTTTTTAATTTTTCAGTTTTTTCATTTTTTTTTATTTTTCATGTAAATCACTAATGAAGAAAAAGCATGCTTGTAACCATTTAAGCAAGATATAAAATCTAATCCACCCCCCCCCAACTAAAATATCACATTGTCCTCAATGTGTGAGAACAATGGAAGAGCATACAAATTTAGCAAGAGACAAGGGGACAGAAAGACCTCATTTTAGCTTCTTAGGAACCAAGCACCATCCATATTCCTCCAAGAGCAACCTACAAAATGTAAATAGAGAAAAACAATGCAAGAAATAGTGATAAACTAATTTATTTATATACAAGACGTGACTTCTAAATGGGACAAGTCAATTCATGGAACTTTTAATTTCTTGTAGTCTAGGCAAGCTTGCCTATGACTATGAGCTCGAGTTGGGTCAATACAACCCTCTTTCATTCTTTGCATTCTCAATTTTCCTTTCACTTTATCTAATATCTCAAGCACAAAAATTGGGAAATAATACCCGGATCAAGTAAATCAAAATGTAAGGATTTGAGTGTTCCCTTCTTAATGAAAGTAACACTTTTTCCACATGAATTCTTCAAAATGCTCATTTTAAAGAAAGTGCAAGAGACATCACATATTTTGATAGAAAAATTTGACTTATCTTGGGAATTTAAAATGAGAGAATTCAAGAGGAGGATCTTTACCACTACTTAACATAATACCTTCAATGAGAAGAACATTTTCACTACAAAAATCTAGCTTATGATCCTTTTCTAAAATATGAACACAAAAATTCTCACTCTTTAATTTCACACTTTCATCCAAGATTCTACCCCACTTCTCTTTCACAACATGAAATTTATTTTTATCATGATCAATAGGAGAAATATGAAAGAAGACTTCAATATTTTCACAACCAACACTTGAACCCCCCAACTTACTTGAAAATCCATCCACAATCTCTACTGGTGGGGGTTCTCCTTGAATGTCCTCTAAGTCATCACAAAACAAGCTATGGTCACTAGCCATGCAAATGAGATTATCATCAACCCCTAAACATGCATCTTGCAATTCTAAATGAGGGGGTTTCAAATCATAAGTAGGAGGTTCCCTTACTATGGAAGGTAAATCCATTTTCTCATGTAAATCAATATCACTACGAGAATGCTCATGGGTAGATTCTATAGGAGGCTTCACAAGTTAAAGTTGACTAACAAGATTAACCCCATTATCCACATTAAATTCCTCACTCATGAGCAATGATGAGAAAATGCTATTTTCTTCACATAAAAATTCCAAATCTTGCACAATAAAATCATCTATTTTATTGGAACATGTAGTAGGATCCTTAATCACTTCTACATAAGAATCAATCCAACTAATCTCACATATGTCATCATCATCTTTTGATTGATTACTTGTGTTGAAGATATTAAGTTCCAACGTCATATTTCCAAATGTAATGTTCATCACACCATTCCTACAATTTATAATTGCATTAGAAGTAGCAAGAAAGGGTCTTCCTAGAATGATAGGAATGGGAGAGGTGCCACTAGACAAAGGGGTAGTGTCTAAAACTATGAAATCCACCGGAAAATAGCATTGGTTCACTTGAACCAACACATCCTCAATGACGCCTCTAGGAACTCTAGTGTACCTATCCGCTAATTGAAGAGTCACTCTTGTGGGTTTCAACTCACCCAACCCCAACTTCTCATACACCGAGTATGGAAGAAGGTTTACACTTGCCCCTAAATCTAGCAAGGCATTAGCAATCTTATGACTCCCAATTGTGCAAGTGATGGTTGGTGAACCCGGATCTCTACACTTTGGAGGGAGGTTATGTTGGATAATTGAGCTCACTTGCTCTGTGAGAAATGCCTTCTTTCTCACTTGAAGAGTTCTCTTGAAAGTGCATAAATCCTTGAGAAACTTGGCATAAGCCGGAATTTGCTTTATAGCATCCAAGAGAGGAATATTTATTTTGACATTTTGGAATGTCTCAAGGATGTCTTGGTGACTTGCTTTCATCTTATTGGCCACTAGCCTTTGGGGAAATGGTGGAACAATCTTAATTTCTTCATTATCATCAACCACTTGTTTCCCTTTATCAATATTCTCCTTAGACTCTTGCAAGTCACCAAATATCTCTTGATCATCACTCTTCTCACACTCATCTTCTTCCTCATTTTTATGGGACTCCCCACTTGGAAGTCCCTTGTCAACAACCTTCCCATTTCTTAAAACGGTGATGGCCTTAGCATGCTCCACATGGTTGAAGCTTTGGCCCCTTGGGTTTTGTTGAGATTGAGATGGGAATTTTCCCTTCTCTTGAGAATTTATGGTAGACTCCAACCTAGCTAACGCATTTTCAACTCTTGGTTGGAGTTTCTCAACTCATGGTTGGTTTATTTTTGGGAAACCATAAATTGCTCAAAGGTCTCATCTATACTCCTTTCGTTAGGAGGAACATAAGTGGAGCTTGTGGGGTTTACTTTGGTGTCTTGGTCTTGCCTCCATGAGAAATTTGGGTGATTCCTCCAATTGGAGTTGTATGTCTCCGAGTAGGGTGAGTTATTGTAGGGCTTCCTATAATTGTTAGAATTTAACATATTCACTTGCTCACCCATGAGCTCTTGGGCTCTTAGAAATCGGGACATTTGCTCAACTCATGAGAGTTATCACTACAAAATGAGCATAATGCCTCACTCTTAGCTTAAGTATATACATGGTACCTTTAGGCTTAGAGTTAGCATCCTTAGAAGGCTCATTGATGTCCCAAGATTGGACTTTCTCACAAATTTCATCTAAACAATCCCACCCCTCATCTTCACCTTTAGTAAAGAATTCTCCCCCACTCATGGATTCAATTGTGTGCTTATGGTCACATGACAAACCATCATAAAAGGAGCTAATCAATCTCCACGTCTCAAATCCATGGTGAGGGCAAGCAATGAGGAGATCCTTGAAGCGTTCCCAAGCTTGGGGAAGTGGCTCTCCCTCCTTAGCACAAAAAGTAACAATTTGCCTTTTTATGGCATTTGTTTTGTAAGTAGGGAAAAATTTCTTAAGAAACTCTTTCTCTAACTCTTCCCATGTGCCTATGGTCGTAGGTCTCAAGGAGTGAAGCCATGCTTTGACTTTGTCCTTTAAAGAGAAAGGAAACAATCTAAGCCTTATAGTGTTACTAGAGACACCATTGCAATTAACTGTTGAGGCAATATCATTGAAATCCTTAAGATGAGAGTAAGCACTCTCGGACTCTAGGCCATGAAACTTAGTAAGAAGTTGAATTGTGCCCGGTTTAACATCAAAGTTTATTTCATTTAATAGAAACACAAAGCAAGATGGTGAACTTTGTCTAGATGGATGCATCAAATCTCTAAGTGAGCGAAATGGCATCATCTCATTGTTGCTACTATGCCCATCCTCTCCATCCATGATTTCAAAGCTATTAAGAGAGCTAGAATCCTTGGATTGGGCTAAACTACTACTACCACTAGTAGGAGTATTTTCACTAAAGGGATTTCTACCCTCTTCTTTAAATAAAGTGTGATGCAATCTATGAGTACTATCACGTTGCCACACACTCATCAACGCAAGCTCAAATAAAGTTCAAGAGGGTTGCCTAACACAAGCTAGGAGTATGTTTTTGTGATTTTTGTGATTTTTTTACTTTTCGCTTTTTTTGTTCCAAAGTTCAAAAAATGAACCCGGAATTTTCTTCAAGCGTATCTAAAAAAAATAAAAATAAGCAAAACAAGAAAGTAACTAAGAGTGACTCTCTTAGCACCAATCCCCGGCAACGGCGCCAAAAACTTGTTCGATGTCGATAATCCCAAGTATAAGATATCGCTACAAGTAGTACCCGAGTAAGAAGGGGGTCGATTTCCACAAGGATAGGGAAAGAGATTAAACACTCTAAGCTAACTAGCAAACTACTAAGCAACTAATGAAATTGACAAAACGAGTTTCTCAAAGGCTTTATAGCTAGCCAAGCTTTGAATCCACCACTCAAGTGATGGAGCAAGGATTTGTGTGAAACAATTCAAAGAAACTTAGTAAACAACTAGGCAATTAAAAAGATGTTGCTAAAGAGTTTGTAGAACTAGTAAGAGAAAAGTTGGATCAATTGGATCTCCTAGTGATTCATGTAACCCGATTTCAACAACCAACTCATTTGCTTGAGAGTTAAATCCATGAGTTCAAATGGAGAAATCCAAATCAATGTTGCCTCAAGCATTGAGTATGCCTATTTCGATTGAAATCACATACTCAATCAAGCCACAATAGTGATTCCTATTTCAACTCATAGAACTCAAGAATTCAATCTCTCAAACAACAAAACACAAAGCACAAACATATTCGAGTTTCAAGAATCAACTAGGATCACCAATCAATCCAACAACACATTTAGCTACTCATGTTTGAGAGAGCAACACAAGAGATATCAAGTATCTTCAAAGATAACTTCACTATATTCATACTCAAGTTCAAGAACTACACAATATAATCATCAATTTCAACCCAACAACTTGATTTCAACTACTACGATTTGATCCAATACTTCAATAGCAGCTAACAATTCTCAAAAAATGAATCTAACAGTAGCTAAGAACACAGCAGCTACTTAGCACAGAAACAGTCCGGAAAAGTGACCGGAAAATTCATAAAAGTGACCGGAAACTGAAGAATCCGACCCTCTCTCCCTCTATGGTTGTGCTTGGCTCCGGAATAGCTCAAGATTGAGCTCGGAATCAGCAAGCACGGACCTGGAAAGGTGCCAGAACGAGGGAGAAGAGAGAAGGACAGAGGGTCGCTTCAGAAAAAATCGTGAGAGAGCCAGCCCCTTTCTTCATTCGACAACCCAGATTATATAGGCGTTGGGGATTCATTTTGTGGCCTCCAAGATATGATCTCCGCCCTCCAATTGATCTAAGAAACCCTCCTTCGTTGATTTACAACAGCTCTCAAGAACCCTAGCATATTGGGGCTTTTTCTTCACTTGCGATTTGGGCCGAATTGAGAGGTGTACTAGAGAGCTCTTGGGCTGGGGAGTTGATTGGTACCGATTTTGAGTGATTTCGTGGCGATTTGGGGCACCAACGAGGCTGGGACGAAGCTTCTGATGTCTTCCATGGAGGTCTCTGCTGGGTCCTGCGTGAGGAACGACGGTGAAGAGAGAGGGATACCCGCTGGTGTGAGTTGTTCAGCAAAAATTGCAATAAACACCCCCTAGGTTGCTGATACGTTTTAAAAGACCCCGGATCCTCTTAAAACGTTTGTGAAAATGAAATTCCACCCCAGTTCCGTTAAGAATCCTTCAAAATAGCCATTAAAAGGTTTAGAAACTTGCACTTAAGCCCCACTTCCGTTAAAAACTTATCTTCTTGGCCCTTGACCTTCACTTTTGACTTCTAGATCTTCAATAATGGCCCCAATTCTTCTCTTGTATTCTCGAATAAGCCCTTAGATCTTCAACTTTTCTTCAAATTAGGTCCTCCAAGTCCCTTCTTCATGGCTCTTGTGCCGCAAATCCTCTTCAAATTCATCGTTTAAGCTCCCCCTAGCTAGCCTCTTGCGTTTTAAAGCACGTCTTCACCTACAAAATGAGAGAAAACAACCAAAGCTACGAAAACAAGCATAAGTCTAGAAAGAGAGATAAAATAACTAAATTACACATATTAGAAAGTTATGAAGAGTTCATTAACATACTAAAACATGCAATTTTATGTCGTTAACACATATCTTCAAGTTTCCTATTCGTTTTTTCTACCACTCCATTCTGCTGAGGAGTTCTAGGTGCAGAAAAGTTGTGTGAGATGCCATGATGTTCAAAAAATATATCAAACTCGATCTGATCAAATTCTATACCATGATCACTTCTAAGCTGATGCAACAACTATACTTTTCAAAGATTGTAGCTCTTTACAAAGCTTTGAGATTTAATACAGTGCTTCATATTTATCTATAATAAACATAACCCAAGTAAATCTAGAGTAATCATCTACCACAACAAGCATATACCTTTTACCTTTGGGTGTTTGAACTCTCATAGGACCACTGATAACTCTCATTTATGAGTTATCTGTGAGCTTATAGTATAATTTAATAAGTTGATTTTCCATAAGATTGAGCACGTTTTATCCGACGAAGCCTCCGTACTATGAAAAAGATAAGTTTGAGCTTAATTGAGAAATCCGAACGTTTTCGTGAATAAATTGATGTTAAATGACATATATAATCGCTTGGTATAGTTGTTCATGTTGCCTTGACAGGAGCGGATGCTTAATTGTTGATTTAAGGCATGAAACGAACTTCGGAAGCAACGGGAGCTAAAGCGGAGTAAAGAGACGCACAGTTGGAGAAGCTAGAATGACCAGTCTCCATTATTTTGATCATATCTTGAGTTATACAATGAATTTTGGAGTGAGACCGGCGGCAAATGAAAGTAGACTTCAAGAGCTTACCAACGATAGGTCACGGAGCTAAATCGGAGATCGGACGAAGAAGTTACGATGTTTTGAAGTTGGAGCTGTCGCTGATGTGCGTTCAGACACACAGGTTCTGCGTTCAGACGCACATGTGCGTTAAAACGCACATTGTGCGTTCAAACGCAGCCTCGAAGTCAAAAACAACTTATGCCCGCGTGCAAGATTGGTGGCCAAACGCAAAAACTGAGTCCCGGAGGCCGAAATAGGGCGAAAATTGGCTAAACCCAAGAAAGTGCAGAAAATTGACTAAGTATGTGCGTTCAAACGCACATTGTGCGTTCAAACGCACAACACAGTGCAGCAACAGACAGGGAAAACTGGCCAGAAAATGACTAAGTATGTGCGTTCAAACGCACATCCTGCGTTCAGACGCAGGAAACTTCAAATTTCAGAAAGGTCAGAATCAGGCAGAAGTCAACCAGAAGATTAAGTATGTGCGTTCAAACGCACATTGTGCGTTCAAACGCACACCCAAAAAGTCAACGGAAGTCAAAGTCAAAAAGTCAACTCTCAAAATGTGCGTTCAAACGCAGCCTTTGTGCGTTCAAACGCAGGTCAAGATTTTCAGAATTTCTGAAGACGGTGGAAAAAGTCGAACTTCGTAAGAAAAGTCAAAGTCAGCAGGAAGGTGCATTCAGACGCAGGACAGGATTTCTAGAAGCTTCCCAGGGCGGTTTAGACAGGGGCAGAATAGGAATTTCAGCACAGGATTAGGGAAACTTCAGCAGTATATAAAGCAGCTCTGCCCAGCATATACAATACACAGCACAGGCAACACAGGACAGACAAAGACACAGAATCAGAGTTAGACACAGCAGAGCAGAAGCCGTAGCATCGGAGCAGTCCCGGAAATTGCCAGATTTCCGTCACCTGTTTGATTCTCTTCTCTTCTTTATGTTAGTTTTTATTAGCTAAACTTTTTTACCTAGGTTCTCGGTGAACCTAGGGTTTATGATTTCAGCAACTTAGTTTATCTTGACTTTGGATTCATGATTTGTTAAGTCTTAATACAGTATAGGTTTTGTTTATTATTCTGTCTTTGGTTTTTACTGTTTATGCATGAACGGAGTCGCGAACCTGGATTGCTACAGACAGGATCTGGTGCGCGAGAGTGGCCAGTGAGAGTTAGGAAGAGAAGACAGGATTTAGTACTCTGCCTTGATGGACCGAGAGGTGAAGAGAATCAGGGGACTAGCCCAGAAGCATTAGACCAACTGCTAGACGTTTAGGGGGAGACCGAGAGGAGAACCTGTAACCCTAGCAGACTTAGAACAAACCTGCAGATCTAGGTGGACCGAGAGGACCCGAAATATGTAGGAGAGTGACAGGTGCATGAGACCGAGAGGAGATTGTATCAATGGTATGCTGGCATAAACAAAACTGCTGTGTGTTTCTGAATCGGAAAAATTGAAAAGCTGAATAGTAACCCTAGGGGATCCTGGAAACCTAGGTACCCGAAACCCTTGTTTTTTACTTCGAGACTCTATTACCATAAAATTACCAAAAATACTGTTTATTCTGTTTTTACTCCTTTTACTTTTTACGTCTTCACTCTTTAAACTCAGTTTCTGATTACACAGTAACACTGTCCTCGTGGGATCGATAACTCGGGGTTGAAATACCATCCCTATATTACTTGAACCGTGCACTTGCGGTAACACGTAAGAAATCGTGTCAAGTTTTTGGCGCCGTTGTCGGGGACATATTTATTGTTACTCAGGAACTAGATTAGAGAGTTAAAAAAATCTAAAAAAAAAAAAAAAAACTGAAAAAAAAAATCGAAAAAAAAAATATTTTTATACCTAGTTACCTCACGGGTATTTCTGGAGCTTTGTTTTCTCAGGAACGCAAGGGGCCAGAGAAATTATAGGCATGTGGAGCGACAATCTTGACTTGGGGGAAACTCAGTTCCTGAGTCCTCCCTACTGTGAATACTGCCACAATTGGCACAGAAAAGAGGATGCACACCGTCCAGTTTATTGCTTTCAGTGCAAAAATTATCATGAGTATGAAGAGGAGTGCATATTGCACTCACCCCAGCTTCATCAACACTATTACCCCTATTGCATCCAGTGTGGGGGTGGTTGCGGGGCTAGGGCATGTAGAACTTATCAGCCGTGGAACTTTCAGCACTGCCAATCAGGGGCGCATCTTGAGACTGCTCTGTACTATCCAGATCCACCTCAATTTGTACCTCCTTCACCTTTTGAACCGCTCACTCAAGAAGTTTTCTTCTCATGGATGTCTAAATTGGATTGCATGCTGGAGAAATTTTTTTCAGCACGCCTTGACCAGATTGCAGAGGAGATTAGAGAACTCAACAGTGACATATTGCGATTGGCAAACAAGTATCAAGGACTTTCTCAGTCATGGATCTCAGCAGATACGCCCGAACCAGAAACCGAGTTCACGCCACCTGAAATTGAAGAAGTGCAGACAGTGACAGCATCAGTTCCAGTTGAGCCAGAAACTGATCCAGTACCCGCACCACAGGAACCAGACTCATATATTCCTCACTGGCTTCCTGGAGATGCAGAAGGGCTTCTTCGCAAAGATGGCGCAGGAACAACAAAAAGCTGCATCACAAGTTGCTGTCATGGAAGAAGAGGTGCCCGAGCCAAGAGAAGTGTGCACTATTTAAGAGCCATCTCAGGTATTTTATTATTATGAGGACTCAGATTCTGAATCAGATTTGGAAGAAACAGTGCCTGCATGAATGGAACCACAACCAATTTCAAATTCTAGGCATGATTTTAAAGACACTGATATTGGGCAATGGGGGTGTACTGAGGAGGAAACTGTGTTGGAATCTGCGTCCACTGGTATGGATGAATTTGAGGGAGGAATCCCAACTCAGCCTATTGAAGAATTCTCCAAGTCTTATGTTGATCAAGTCTGCGAAGAATTGGAGAGACTGCTGTTTGGAGATTCTGACACAGAAGCTGACCATAGCCATTCCCCAAACCCTTGTTCTATGGACTGTTCTCGTGACATTGCACAGGACATAGAAAAGGGATTGGAAATTACACAGTGTGGGGGTACTGATAAGCTGCCTGCACGGGTTGTTCAACATCAAGAGTCAACTGGGTATGAGTTGAAATTCCAGGGTCCAACGCAAGCATCCAGGGATGAAGTTCATCGGCGGGACTTTGTAAAAATATTCACAGACAAGCCAGTGAACAATGAGTGGAAGCTGATCAAGAGGAAAAAGTGCAAGATCAAAGAAATCATCTTCCACAACTTTCCACCTTGTGAAAAGAATGAGTGTGCACGTGAGATGAGGATCATTGAGAAGAGATGGTGGAAGAAGAAGAAGTGGAGAGATAAAGAAGCCTCCAAATTTCTCAAATGTTGAGGTACCAGGGTCGGGCCGTCGACCTTAAATTACAAGCACTTGTTGGGAGGTAACCCAACCTAGGAGTTAGTTCCAATTATTAAATTATTTAATTTTTAATAAATTTTGAGAGGAGAGATGAGGGTGAGCTAATGTTTAGATGCAGAAAGTTTCAGGAAACAGGTGACAGGAAGCTGACTTACAGAAACTGGCTCGCTATCAGCATCCAGATCCAGACTGACGTTCAGTGGCAACCTGCCAGAAAAAGGCAGATTAGAAAAATCCTGAAGAATCGACCCCGGTGCACAGGATGCACTCGACCTTCACAGGGACTCGTATGAGTTGGGGATTTTTTTTAAAAAAAATTTCAGCAGGAAAGGAGCAATCGACCCCGGTGTACGAAAATACACTCGACCATATGGGAGCACAATGTCACACACAATGGTGCTTGGGGATTGCACACTTGAAGAGCGCGACAGAGCCCGGAAGGTTGACAACTTCCGTTGAGAAATTTTCCGGCGACCGGTCAACGGTCCTTCTCTGCCGGAATCTGCAGAAAAGTCAGAACCTGTACGAACTGACTCCGGGTGAACAGGTTTAATTTCTATCTTGCTTTATTTTTCTGAGTATACTACCAGCTGGTCACTGACGGCCAGTCTCGAGCCAGCAAGCCAGTGGCTCTATCAGGCCATAAGTCTGGCGGTCGGTCTAGCATTAGGTCGTCCCAATCCCAGTAGATGAGGCACGCCAGCTCATCCAATCCAGATTATGTGCCTGATGATAAGTACCATGAGGGCATGGCACCATCCAGTGTGGGGGTTGTGGCGTTGTAACTGCATTAGTTTTATTATACTGAAAAGAAAAATTTAAAAATTGAAAATTTAAAATTTTGAGTTTGGGCAACAGATTAGCTTAAAATTGGAGAGAGCTTAATGATAGAAAATTTCCCGAAAATTGATGAACTGAAGTGAGGAAGAGCTGCGAGAATCTGTCTAGGGGAGTCATAGAGCCAATGCACGTCAGAAAATGCAAGTAGCTGTCTCCCGAGCTATGTATCCTACTAGCTGCCAGACCACCGTCACTAGGTAGTCGTCAACCCGCCATCACGGTCACCACATTATTTGGTGGAGTGATAGGCCATAGGGGACCTCACGTCCTGTCTCGCGCCTTAGGTCCACTAGTGAGCCCCATTGATCCGTTATCCCTTTTCTTGGTACCCTTTTTGACCTAGGAAGCCGTTTTTTGATACTCGCATCATTGTTAGTATTTTCACCTTTCCTACGCGTCATAGCACGAGGGAGTTAAGTTGAGGGGGATTTTCTGGGGTAGAGCAGATTGTTATATTTGATAGTGGATACGCTTCATTATTATATCTGAGGGTGTGTAAGGGTGAGATAGTGACGGCAGCACACTTCGGTGTGGCGGTGACTCATGACACTACACCGTGAGCACAGGAGGAGAGCCGTAGTATGTGAAATTTTTCCGCACGACATGGGGGACTGGGTTGACATTGTTATATGGAAGCTGCGCTGTGCTAGTTAGACAACCTTGGAGTGAGGAGGTTCGGTTGGAAAAGCGCAATTATTTTAAAGATTGACTACGTGGTTTGGATCAGTGTGGGGGTGGTCGTTTCAGAGTTTATTTACGTATTTTTCTGCCACCCAATATTTTTGGTTTAGTGCAGAACTGGTCTGGTTTATATTATTGTTATTTACTGTGTTTCCCCGCATTGGAAAAAAAAAGAGAAAAGAACTCGAAAAAAAAAGAAGAAGAAAAAAAGAAAAAGAAAAGAAAAAAAACATCAAAGGCAAAGTTTCAGGGTGCTTAATTGATTTTTATTTCAAAACGCCAGGCCAGGAAAATTTTGTAGCAGTTTCACATTCTTTCACAGTTGTGGCCGCGAGAACGGCATTTACACCAGGATTGGGAAAATTGAGTGTCTAGAATCTTAGGTGATTTGGGTCAGTTTCTGTCTTCTTGGTGAGGGAGTGTGAGATTTGGGTATTTGTGAGTGTGCTGTGACGTTTAGGACTTCGCTTCTAAATGACTTATCCTACCGTCCCAAAGCCGGCAGATTTACATTACACCCAGAGTAAAAGCACGGAAGGTGTGCGTTAGGGATACGTTCGGTTTGCGTGCCAAAGCAGAAGCAAGTAGTGTTCGTGCTTGTTCCCAACCTAGGCTGGCCGCGAGTTCTTCCGATCACTGCAGTTTCAGAAATTTAGGGAAATATGAGAAATTAATGATATCCAGTTTGAGTTGAAGAAATTGACCAGTCTCACCAAAAAGTTAAACTGTTTTTATAGTATTTGTCTTGTTTTTAAATAAATGCAGTTACAACGCTCTGGATTGATTCGGGATAGTATGCAGTGGTAGTATATAGCTGAAGTTTGCTCGGGGCGAGCAAAGTTCAGTGTGGGGGTATTTGATAACTCTCATTTATGAGTTATCTGTGAGCTTATAGTATAATTTAATAAGTTGAGTTTCCATAAGATTGAGCACGTTTTATCCGACGAAGCCTCCGTAATATGAAAAAGATAAGTTTGAGCTTAATTGAGAAATCCGAACGTTTTCGTGAATAAATTGATGTTAAATGACATATATAATCGCTTGGTATAGTTGTTCATGTTGCTTGACAGGAGCGGATGCTTAGTTGTTGATTTAAGGCATGAAACGAACTTCGGAAGCAACGGGAGCTAAAGCGGAGTAAAGAGACGCACAGTTGGAGAAGCTAGAATGACCAGTCTCCATTATTTTGATCATATCTTGCGTTATACAATGAATGTCGGAGTGAGACCGGCGGCAAATGAAAGTAGACTTCAAGAGCTTTCCAACGATAGGTCACGGAGCTAAATCGGAGATCGGACGAAGAAGTTACGACGTTTTGAAGTTGGAGCTGTCGCTGATGTGCGTTCAGACGCACAGGTTCTGCGTTCAGACGCACATGTGCGTTCAAACGCACATTGTGCGTTCAAACGCAGCCCCGAAGTCAAAAACAACTTATGCCCGCGTGCAATATTGGTGGCCAAACGCAAAAACTGAGTCCCGGAGGCCGAAATAGGGCAAAAATTGGCTAAACCCAAGAAAGTGCAGAAAATTGACTAAGTATGTGCGTTCAAACGCACATTGTGCGTTCAAACGCACAACACAGTGCAGCAACAGACAGGGAAAACTGGCCAGAAAATGACTAAGTATGTGCGTTCAAACGCACATCCTGCGTTCAGACGCAGGAAACTTCAAATTTCAGAAAGGTCAGAATCAGGCAGAAGTCAACCAGAAGATTAAGTATGTGCGTTCAAACGCACATTGTGCGTTCAAACGCACACCCAAAAAGTCAGCGGAAGTCAAAGTCAAAAATTCAACTCTCAAAATGTGCGTTCAAACGCAGCCTTTGTGCGTTCAAACGCAGGTCAAGATTTTCAGAATTTCTGAAGACGGTGGAAAAAGTCAAACTTCGTCAGAAAAGTCAAAGTCAGCAGGAAAGTGCGTTCAGACGCAGGACAGGATTTCTGGAAGCTTCCCAGGGCGGTTTAGACAGGGGCAGAATAGGAATTTCAGCACAGGATTAGGGAAACTTCAGCAGTATATAAAGCAGCTCTGCCCAGCAGATACAGCATATACAATACACAGCACAGGCAACACAGGACAGACAAAGACACAGAATCAGAGTTAGACACAGCAGAGCAGAAGCCGTAGCATCGGAGCAGTCCCGGAAATCGCCATATTTCCGTCACCTGTTTGATTCTCTTCTCTTCTTTATGTTAGTTTTTATTAGCTAAACTTTTTACCTAGGTTCTCGGTGAACCTAGGGTTTATGATTTCAGCAACTTAGTTTATCTTGACTTTGGATTCATGATTTGTTAAGTCTTAATACAGTATAGGTTTTGTTTATTATTCTGTCTTTGGTTTTTACTGTTTATGCATGAACGAAGTCGCGAACCTGGATTGCTACAGACAGGATCTGGTGCGCGAGAGTGGCCAGTGAGAGTTAGGAAGAGAAGACAGGATTTTTACTCTGCCTTGATGGACCGAGAGGTGAAGAGAATCAGGGGACTAGCCCAGAAGCATTAGACCAACTGCTAGACGTTTAGGGGGAGACCGAGAGGAGAACCTGTAACCCTAGCAGACTTAGAACAAACCTGCAGATCTAGGTGGGCCGAGAGGACCCGAAATCTGTAGGAGAGTGACAGGTGCATGAGACCGAGAGGAGATTGTATCAATGGTATGCTGGCATAAACAAAACTGTTGTGTGTTTCTGAATCGGAAAAATTGAAAAGCTGAATAGTAACCCTAGGGGATCCTGGAAACCTAGGTACCCGAAACCCTAGTTTTTACTTCGAGACTCTATTACCATAAAATTACCAAAAATATTGTTTATTCTGTTTTTACTCCTTTTACTTTTTACGTCTTCACTCTTTAAACTCAGTTTCTGATTACACAGTAACACTGTCCTCGTGGGATCGATAACTCGGAGTTGAAATACCATCCCTATATTACTTGAACCGTGCACTTGCGGTAACACGTAAGAAATCGTGTCAACCACACAAGTCCATGTGCAGCATTTCTAAGGGTCTAGTAGTACTTACAAAGTTCTTTGGCTTGAATGAGCTCATTGCCTATTTCCCTGGGGTACATGCCACTCATCATCTTTAAACTTCATAGCTGGTAATCCTCTTACCAAGTCTTTTGAGATAAGCTTATTCATTGTGTGCATGCTAATATGCCCAAGTTTTCTATGCCAAAACTTTGGGTCCTCCGTCAAAGCTTTGAGGCACTTCAGACTTTCTCCTGCAACTTTGTTAGTATACATAGCATAGACATTAAATTACCTTAGAGCAGTGAGTATGAAATTGCAAGAGTTCTCATCTTGCACCACAAATTTCTCCTTTTGAAAAATAACTTTATTACTCTTATCACATAATTGAGAGATACTAAGCAAGTTATACTTCAAACCATCTACAAGATAAACATCAGAAACAGAACTGGCACATTCATTACCAATACTACCTATACCAATAATGTTGCATTTTGCCTTGTCACCAAGTGTGGTCATTCCTCGAAAATACTCCTTAAGTTTTGTAATAGAGAATTCTTTCCACTCATGTTCCTGGAGAAACCACTATCCAAAAACCAATTCTGATCCTTGGCCTTGGTGAGAGCCTGCAAAATTCACTCAATGCCTTAAAAAGCTATTAGACCAAGTGTAGAAATTGAACTAATATTCAGAATCAACATATTAGGTGGTCTGATTCCTTTAGGAACCCAAATCTTCTTCACTTGTCCCTTAAGATGATAAGGATAAGTGTTCCTCATTATGTGAGGTTTTGTCCTTCTAAAGGGGCAAGTATGCTTCACATGACAAAGCTTTCCACGGTTAAAACATTTTGGTGAATGTCTTTTTCCTACTTTCACAAAGGTGGTTTGGTTTTTCTTTGGACAATTTGAATTTTCACCAATTCCACTTTCTTGTACAGAATACATACTTCCTCCAAGCATGAGATTGAGGTTATGTTCTGAGCCAGCAAATCTTGATAAAACTTTCCTTGATTCTTGAAGTTTCTCAGTCAATGAAGTGTTTTGTTGTTCTAAATCATCTGAATGATTTTTCAGATCAACAAACTTATCAGTTAAAAGATTATTTTCATCTACAACTTCCTTTACATGTGCCTTCAAGGCTTTGAACTTGCTATTAAAATCTTTGAAGTCACTATCAGTTTTAGACTAAGATACTTTGAGAATTTTATTGAGACAAACCAATTATAAATTTTCATTTGCGTTCTCGTGAACTTTCACCTTAAAATATTCAATCGCATTTCTATAACTCTCCTCATTCAAAAACATGCTTTTGAGAATTTCTGGTAAGACATCAGAACGGCTAGCAAGTAATTTTTTTACCATTTCCTCAATGTGTTTGTCTGAACTGTTTCCTTCTTCATGCTCAGCCATTAGACAAAGATTGTCTTGTTCTTCATCTGAGTCTGAATCACTTGATGAATCAGAATCACTCCATGAAAAAACCATAGCTTTCTTTCTTCTGTTGTCATTTTCCTTCTTAGGTAAATGCATGTTCTTTTTCTTTTGAGGACAATCCCTCACCAGGTGATCTGCATCTCCACATTCAAAAAAATTCATTACTGTATATTTATGTGAATGTGAAGAGGACTTACCTTTATGATCCTTGTTGCTTAAGGAACTGAACTTGCCTCTGATGTAGTCCTTGTTTCCAAAGTTCTTTATCATTCTCAGGATTCTGGTCAAAAATTTGGAGATCAATGCTAGAACTTCCTCATCATCATCATCATCATCATCATCATCATCATCATCATCATATTCCTGTTCAAGGTTTTGGGATTCCTCATTGTCTTTTGCCTTGAGTGTCAGGTTCTTGATGTTGCCACTCATATCAGCATCCACTTCCTTCATTGAAATCTCATGTGTGATCAGCTTGCCTTGCAGATCATCTAGCTCCAGAAGGATCAAATCTGGAGCTTCCTCAATTGCTATTGTCTTTGGCTCCCACATGGCTTTAGAAAGGCTCCTCAACATCTTTCTTACATTTTCTTCATTAGAGAATGCTTTCCCCAAGGACTCTAGGTTATTCACAATGTATGTGAATCTTTTGAACATGTCCTTGATGGATTCATCAGGATTCATCAGGATTCATCTTGAATAACACATGTTACCTCAAAAGTATATGTCCCAAATATCCTTCGCACTTTTGTAGTTGGGTATCCCACTAAGAGCACAATATAATAAGTTCATAGCTTTATGGTTATTTGACACCTTATCCAATTCAGTGACTGAAAGATCATCCTCAGACTTGACAGTCTTGAACCCATTTGTAGTATAATAGTAAACATATGGACCATTCTGAGTGATTGACCAAAGTTCCATGTCATGATCTATGATGAACATCTTCATCATTTCTTTCCAATGCACAAAGTTGCCACAGCAGAACATTGGAGATATATTGAATGCTCTTCCCTGTGAGAATCCTCCATCACTTACATTACTCATTGTCACAAGATTGTTAGATCCTTACAGTGACTCTTTCTCTGATATCAATTGAAAATGTGTAATTCAGGTATAAAACAGGATCAATATACTCTATAGGGGGGGGTTAATAGAGTATGAAAACTTTTGCTAAAATGAAATTTTCAAACTTAAACATAGAGATCTAATAAAACCTCATAGCTTTGGACAAGTATAGGAATAGTTTGATACACTTTGAAACAATCTTGAGCTTCAAGGCGTTGAAGAAATAAATCCTCCAAAGCTTTGGAGCTTCTCTGTGTTGTGCAATTTGTGAATAGAATGACATACAGAAATGTAAAGTAGATGAACACAGTGGTTTTTTTACAAAGTTCAGCCACCAATGCGCCTACTCTCCGCCTGAGGGATACTACGTCTCCAGGATTTGAACAACTTCTTATTAATCGCGGACTTAGCCCTAGATCTCAAGCCTAAGTGAATTCCCTTACACCTGTACAGCTTGTGGTTCCCAACCTATCTAGTTTCAATCTGAAGAAACAATAAGAACCACATGATGTTTATTTTAACAAATAACTTTATAAAGTTTATGAGGTATAGACATTCTAATGAATTATACAGATAAAGCACAGTAAAGAAGAACGCATGAAATAGAATAAGCAGTGAAGCTTGGAAGTGTTCTTCAGATGTCTGGAAGAATTGAGATTATTGATCTTCTTCAATTTTGAGCTCCTAATCTGTTTGAATTTGTTGAAGATTTGTTTATTGATCCCACGTATGATCTATATGTATGTATACTTGTTTCTGCTTGAATTTAAAACTTACAACAGCTGCAGCAACAACCTGAACAACCTAAGAAATTTTAGGAACAAAATTCCTATAAATCCTTAACCACCTAACAACTTCTTTCAACGGCTATATTCAAACGGATTTTTTGATTTTGTTATGAAAGTATGACCAAAGTCTATCCCTGCAAAACTTGAACAAAAATAAAGATCAAATCCAGATAAAATAGCATAAGTACGGTGACCTGTTTGGCTGATCAGATTAACCAATAAGCTTAGCTATTTTCTGAGAGAATAAACACTATATATATGTATATATATAGCCAAAAGATAATTGACATAAAGATTATGAATTAAAATAATTCAGTAACCAATGACATAACCAGATAAGTTAACCTGCAACAGATTTTTTTTGGCCAGAATAACTTAGCTAAGAATCCAGTATAAGCTTCAAAGCTTTGGAGCTTTCACATCCTTCAAATATTTGGCTTGCAAGCTGTGATTCTTAAGAAATACCAATTTGCACACTTTTTATCAATGTGAGCACAATATATAAGGTCAAGAATATTTGAGAGAGACAATAAAAATGCTTATAAACAACATTCAATCAAATGTCCGGCCTGCAACACGGAAGCTGTCAGCAAGTATATAACAAGATTATAAGCAATCTTGAGCTTCAAAGTTTTGTAGCTTTAAGCAAGTCTCTCAAACAATCATGTCTTTCATCATCTCCAAATTATAATTCCCCCATGAGTTTATACACCACATCATTCAGAAGGGATTGAATTATTAGATAGGAAGAAGAAGATGAAGCTTTTCTTGTCACAGCGAGGATACGCCAAGAAGGTCTTGGCATGATTCGGGATGTTATCATCTAAAGATATAGATACTCCTATGGAAACTAACAGCAATATATGAACGTACACCATTCAGTATGAGGAGGAGAAGGAGTACATGTCAAAGTTTACATATGCTAGCGCAGTTGGAAGCCTCATGTGTTCAATGGTTTGTAAGGAGTACATATCGAAGGTTACATATTATAGCGCAGTTGGAAGCCCCATGTGTTCTATGGTTTGTACTCGACCAGACATAGCATTCGTTGTTAGTGTGGTTAGTCGTTTTATGGCTCATCCGGGTAGGGACCATTGACACGCGGTGAAGCGCATATTCAGGTAGCTTAAGGATACGCGTGACTTCGGCCTATTTTATGGGGCTAGTGAAGACAAATTGGTAGCTGGTTTCTCGAATGCGGACTATGCAAGGGATATTTATTGTAGAAAATCAATGACAGGCTATGTATTTGCTCTGCTAGCATCTGTTGTGAGTTGGAGCTACGCTACAGCTGACGGTGACTTTTTCCACCACGGAAGCATAGAATATGGATCTGACGGAAGTAGCAAAGGAGGCAATTTGGCTTAAGGGAATGGTCAATGATCTAGGGCTACTTCAAGATCAGGCGATAGTCTGTTGTGACAGCTTGCGTGCAATTTGCTTGACTAAGGAAAATGCTCATCATGAAAGCACCAAGCATATTGACGTCATGTATCATTTTCTGATAAGTGAAAGCAGGATCAAGGTGATGAAGGTGGGGACTGCTGACAACCCCGCGGATATGTTCACCAAGCCGGTTCCGGAGAGCTTGTACCAGCATTGTTTGGAATTTCTCAATTATGGGGCATGTCGGACGCGGCATGGTCCAGTGAGTCTCCGTGAAAGGGGATACCGGGAGGCGAGAAGACAATCTTTGTTCATAAGGAGAAGGAAGCTTCGTTGCAGATGAGAGGCTCCAAGTCAAAGTTGAGATTTGTAAGATATATACCTTGAAGCTAGAAGATACTCAAAGGAGCACGAATAGTTGAGTTCCAGGATGTATTCGCACGAAGGCAAGGGAGTCTTCGCATTAAGACATCGCCCATAAGACCAGAAGACTAAAAGTGTTCGTGAAACAGCATGCTGGCGCAAAGTAGGAAGGCCTTCACACGATGGTCACCGAAATCATCAACAGCAACCGGAGTTCAATCTACCCTCACGAGCATAGAGAAATTTCCAGCATTCACTGGAATTGCTCAACATTATGAGTCAATGAGCCCTTAGGGGCATGTCGGACCCGGCGTGGTCAAGTGAGTCTCCGTGACGGGAGACATCGGGAGGCGAGAAGAAAAGCTTTTTTGACAAGGAGAAGGAAGCTTCTTTGCAGACAAGAGGCTTCAAGTTAAGGTACATATTTTTTATAAGTATTCCTTAAAGTTAGAAGATACTCAAAAGGAGCTCGAAGAGGTGAGTTCCAGGATGTCTTCGCACGAAGACAAGGGAGTCTTCGCACGAAGACATCACCCAGAAGACCAAAAGAGTTCGTGAAACAGCATGCTAACGCAAAGTAGGAAGGCCTTTGCACGAAGGGGGTCTTCGTACGAAGGTATTCGTAAGAAGACATCGACCCTTTGCACGAAGACAATCCGGGAGGCGGCAAATAGGGGATGGTTGTTTCTGTTTTGGTTTCGGGGCGGTTTCGGGGGCTATAAAAGGATCCTTTGGGATCATATGAACGTATGTACGCATTTTGAATCATTCCTACTCAGTGTATAAAGGTCATTCTTGCCCGTGGACGTAATTAGCATATTTTGTGCTAGCGAAGCACACAAATACTGTGTGATTGCATCTTTTTCGTTATCGTGTAGAAAAACTCATCCATGGAGGATCTGTAGAAGAAGATGATGAAGAAGAGAGAGAAATGAAAGAGGGGAAAATAAATTATGATTGTTACAGTATTCTGTTACAGCAGATGTATTAATACATTAGAGTTATTTCACAGAGATCTCTAACTTTTGTAGTAATACTAATACAACCCAGTGACACATAGTTTTCTAAACTACATATAGCTACCCCTTTACTTAATATGCCCCCTCAAGCTGAGAGACTGAAAAGACTTAAAGCTTGGAGAGAAAAGGAGTGTATTGGGGAGCATTGAGAGCTTTTGTAACGACATCAGCAACCTGAGAAGCACTAGACACATGCTGCAGATGAAGTTGTTTGGCAGCAACCTGTTCTCTAATAAAATGAAAATCAACTTCAATGTGCTTTGTTCTAGCATGGAAGATAGGATTGCGAGCTAGAGAAATAGCAGAGAGATTATCACAAAGAATCACAGGAAGAGCTGGAAGAGAAATACCCAAATCTGTAAAGAGATACTTTTGGAGGCAGGAGCCATGTACTCTGCTTTTGTAGAAGACCTAAAAGTTGTGTGCTAATTTTTGGAAACCCAATAGATGAGGTTAGTGCCAAGAAAAATGTAGAATCCATGTGTAGACCTTCTAGTAGTAGGATCACCTGCCCAATCTGCATTAGAGTATGCAATGATGTGAAAAGAGCTCTTGTTGAACACCAAACCATGAGACTGAGTACCCTGAACATATGAGAATCCTCTTGAGCTGAATAAAATGTGACTGGAGAGGCTGATGCATGTGCCGAAAAATGGAGTTAACTGCATATTGAATGTCAGGCCTGTTGATTGTCAAATATTGTAATCCTCCGACTAAGCATATGAATCAAGAAATGTCATCAAAAATGAATAAGTTGCTAAGGAGATGATTTGTGGAACATGGAGTGGTACATGGCTTGCAAGAAGACGTGCCAGCTTTGGCAAGCACCTTTGTTTCATATTTGAGTTGGGACAGATGCAATCCCTGAGAAGTTTTAGAGACTTTAATACCCAAGAATTAAGAAAGCTCTCCTTATTCCTTCATAGCAAATACACTGCTCATAGAGGTAATGAGAGACTGAACAGCTTGAGGATCACTCCTAGTAACCAAAATATCATCCACATAAACTAAAATATCAAGGTGAACTTTAGAATTTTAAGAACAAACATATAAGTATCAGATTTACTAAGAATAAATTCATACTGAGTCAGGTAAGTGCTAATCATGGTGTACCAAGCTATGTGAGCTTGTTTGATACCATAGAGAGACTTGTGAAACTTGCGCACATAATGGGGATGACTGGAGCTTTCAAAACCTTGAGGTTGTAACATGTAAACCTTTTCTTAAAGAGAACCATGTAAGAAGGCATTAGAAACATCTTGTTGTCTAATAACCCAGTCAGAGGAAACAACAAGAGATATGAAAAATTTGATTGTTTATAGTTTAACCACTTGACTATAAACAATGGTATTTCTATGAGAATGAAGAGGGACAATGGACCAAGTGCCTTGTTTAATCAGAGCATCATATTAATCTTTCATGGAAAGTTGTCAGAGTGGAGAAGAGAAGCTTCCTTAAAGGATTGAGGTTTTGAGTCTGCACAGCTAGCAAAAGAGACATTAGCATATTTAGAATTTGTTTTAGTAATGCCAACCTTTGCTCTAGTGGTCATAGAGTGAATAGAATATGGAGGAGGTGTAGAAGATTCAGAGAGAGGAGTGGAAGTGGGTGAAGAAGAGGCAGAAACTAGTGTAGGTAATGGAATGGATGGAGAAGAGGAAAGGGGTGTAGGGTTTGAAAAGGAGGTGAATCAGGTTGTAGCACATAAGGCATAGGAGTTGGATGTGTAACAAATAATGGATGAATGAATGCCCAATTTGAAGTATAAGTGGTGGCTTTAAATGAAGGAGAAGGAGAAAATTGGACAGATGGAAATTGTTATTCATCAAACACAACATGTCTGGATATATACACCACTTTAGACATTATGTCAAAGCATCTATAACCCTTGGTATGATGACAATAACCTAAGAAGATGGTGGAATTAGGTTGCAATTTATGAGAAGTGTAGGGTTTAACAGGGACAACAGAGAAAAACAAACACTTTAGGAAAAGTGTAATCAGGGGTAGGTTTGAACAAGATTTGATAAGGATAGATCAAAGATATAGACTTTTTAGGAAGTCTATTAGTGAGAAAATTTGCAGTAATGACAGCTTCTAACCAAAAAATGTTTGGTAAACTGGCAAGTGAAAGAAGAGTTAGAGCTGTTTCCATTAGATGTCTAGGATTCCTCTCAACTCTCCCATTTTGTTGAGGAGTTTGGGACAAGAGGTTTGATGAATAGTTCCCTGGAATTAATGATATAAAGCAAAAGTAGTATTGAAAAATTCAGAGCCATTATCAGTTCTAAAAAGTTTCAGAGTAGAGTGAAATTGAGTTTGAACCATGGCAGTGCAATGTAAGGAGGCATTCTAAGCCTCTTATTTGAGTTTGAGTGTATAAAACCAACAATATTTAGAGTAATCATCCAGAAATAGAACATACTATTTATATTGCTGAAAAGAGGGTACAGGTGAAGGTCCCCAAACATCTGAAGGTACTAACTCTAACAGAGAAGTAGCATGAGATTTAGATTTTGAGAATACAAGCTTATGAGCTTTAGAAACAGAATAGGAGTTACACAATGTAGTAGGAGACACAAATTTGTGATTGAGACAAGTTTGAAGGGAATGTAAAATAGGAAATGCTGGGTTTCCCAGTCTGTGATGCCATAATGAAGTGTCATGTGTAACTATAGCAAAATAAGCCACTAGACAAAAAGAAGAGGATGAAAAAGGATACAAAGAGTGGAAATCGGCAGATAATTGGTAGAGACCATTTTTACAAGGGCCTTTACACAGAATGGTCTTGGATTGATTGTCCTGAATGACAAATTCATCAGCATTAAAAGTTATGTTGCAATTATTGTCAGAAGTAAATTGAAACGTAGAGAGTAAACTAGGTGACATATGAGGGTAATAAAACACATTAGGAAGCTTAAAGGATACATTAAAAGATATAGGAATAGTAGAATGACCAATAAGGTGAACAGGTGGAGCATTACAATTACCAATATTGACTGTATCAGCTCCATGATATGGCTGTTGATGAGTAAATGATGAGCATTGTTAGTAGCATGATTGTTGGCACCAGTGTCTAGAAGCCAAGGCTGAGTAAAATGATCAGACTCAGAGGAGGATACAGTAGCATTGTATGCTCTTTTAGGTCTTGCGCTTGCATATTTAGAAGTGTCAATTCTGTATAATCAAGAGTTGTGTTCCTAGTTCTGCCAAAGATTTGGCAAGCAATATCATCATGAAGAGACCCATAAGTAGGAGTCCTGCCAAGAATTTCAGCAGTAGAAGAAGACATGGGAGGTACATTGTAGATAGGTGGAAGAGAACCTTCATAATGCTTGGAAGAATGCTGAACTCTCTGAGTTTTGTAGCCCTTGGACTTGTAAGAGGGTTTGTATTTAACTGTCTGATAAGCTGTATGAAGCTCATTGGCTCCAGTAGTGGAGGTAGGGGCGTTGGAATAGATGCCCTAGAGGAAATCTTATTTAGTATGAACAATACTTTTGGCTAGAATATTCATAGTATTATTTATGGAGATATTTAATATAATGAAGTCCTTAGATTAAAAATGTGTTTGTTTATCTTAAATATCCCTAGTCGATTACACTGATTAATAGAACGATCAACTATAGACTAGTATGGGGTCTGATTGATATGGAGATATCACGATCCAACACATGGGTATGCATTAAGGGTAATAGCATACTAGATTGACCCACAATGAGGAGGCTACATACATGTTATGTAAAGTCACAAGTGCTTCTCGTAGTGACAAAGGTATTGTCATCCTTAGACTTGAAGTCACTAGATCCTCTAGTTGTGGAATGTTGTGTTTTGACATCGCCAAACGCTACACCGTGATTGGGTAGCAATAAAGGCGTTAGTCGCACACAATAGGAAGCAATCTTAGAGATGGTAGTGATGTAGATAGAATTTTTCCCTCCGACATAACGGGAGAAAATATCCACGACCACTCGAGAGATGGTGCTCATAGAATGTCTGGCCAGACTCTGATAAATCAATATAGGATATTGATGTTATCTGCATGGATAAGACTACTGCCAGGATCGAGAAACTATGGATTGGATATACGAGTATGACTTGTATGTCTCGTGTCCAATCCGGATATAGAGACAAAGGGATAAGAAAATACTTGCACAATATTTGTCAAAGTAATGATTATTTCTACTTAGTTGGGTGGCATGGATGTGTTGCTAGACACCGCTCCATGTTAGTAATCGTTACTACCAACTAAGTAGAAACCTATGGGGTCACACGCCATATGGATTAAGCTAGACTTGGGAATTAATTAATATGATTAATTAAATATAAATATCAATAAGCAACTACTTGCAAACTTGGTAGGACTAATTTGCAAGTTGGACTAATCCGTGTATGGACACGATTAGGAGAGGGGCTTTATGTAGTTAACAAGGAGTTGGTAGACTATATAAAGGACACTCATAGCTTATTTTCTCAACTAATGATCATAACATACATTGAGTGAGAGATAAAAAATCAAGGAGAGAGAGCAAGACAAGAGGGCCGAACCCACTTGTCCGCCGCCCCCTACCCCGTCGGCCACCAAGAGATGTGCGCCCTCCTCTTGGTTCGTTTGTTTGCGTGATTCTTCTTCCTTCTTCCACCGATTTCTACCACAAGACGTGGAGAAATATAGATCTTGATCCTAGGCGTGGACAATCCGTAGAGGCACATACAATTTTTTGCGTTTGAAGTCATTATAAGAGGCAACAAGGTAATTGTTACTAGAACCTTCACTATCGTTATGATGTCTCTTCCTGTGATCCTTGGAGGGTCTTGTGCGGTTATTTTATTATTATTTTTCCACTGCGTAATCCGTTAAAAAACCCTACAGTGGTATCAGAGCCACTGGTCGTAGAGCATAACGTATTTTATGTGTTACGATTATGTCTATTTTACACTTTAATAATTGTTTATCGCGTAAAACAGACAATTCAAGCATAATTGATGCAATTTGTATATTATTCAACCTGTAAGGTCACAGGTTTCATGGACTTGAAATACTTAGTTATTTCAAGGCCTTGAACCATTATTCAAATCCTTGAATCAGGTTTCATAGGCTTGAAATAGCTGAGCTATTTCAATGCCTTGAACCAGGATTCAAAGCCTTGAAACTGTCTGACATGTACGCATGTTCTAAGGGGGAGTTTTTCTTAACTCTTTTGATCTGATTCTATCTCTATCACCCCTATGCTTGATATGTTATTAATTTATGATTAAAGACAAACTGTTTTGAGATATCTAACATATTTTAATCTATCAGTTTGACTCAGTTTTGCAGGGAAATCTTATTTCCTAAATACGCAGGATTTGTTTCCATATCTGATTTTTGCAGGAAGGGAAATACTTAGAGAAGATGATTATGTGGTCAATCAGATACTCATTAAAGCTTCTCAAATTTTTTAATGAAAAGATCACAACAATATCCCTGAAGATTGTGATCAACTATCCGTTGGAGAAGGTTGTTAAGAGAGTCAAAGTTTGTTACCTACAAAATAGGAAGTTGTTGCTGAAAATCAGGGAAGATTTGCAGAGATTCAAACAGTATAAATGGAGCTCATTTTGAAGCAAAAACAAACAACACTCAACGGGAAAAAATAGAGACATATTTCTGGATTGAAAAGCATCGAAGTAGTTCATCTTTTTCACAATCCATCTCACACAAGATCACTGCACTCTTCACTGCAGTTCTACACTTCAGTGTTCTTCTGTCCTGAGCTTTATTTGTATATCATTCTAGTAATACTTCTTCATTTCATTATCAAGGATTTTTCAAGGTTAACAATAGAAATTCTTAGTTAATCAGTTAGCTAAAGCATGTACTAGATAGGTTAGAGAGAACCACAAGCTGTAACAGAATAAGGCAACTCTCTGTGCTTGAGATCTAGGGCTTCGCTTTTGATTAATAAGAATTGAGTTTAAAATACTTTAGGGAGAGGATCCCTAAGGTAGAGACGTAGGTCCAAGTGGACTGAACTCTATAAATCACTTGTCTCTTGCATTTACAGTTCACTTACATTCATAGTTTTTACGGCATTCAAACTGGTCTGTTTTCAAGGGTTTGAAACTCTTTTCAAGCCGTGAAAAAGACTTGTCTATTATATTTCAAACTGTTTTCACTTCAAAGGCCTGAAACTTTTTCAAGACCTTGGACTCCATTGCTCTTGAAACTGAAACTCTTCTCCTTTACAAGTTTTGCAAAAAGTGGGCATACTCTATTCAACCCCCCCCCCCTCTAGAGTATCTGTGCTGCATATCTATCTGTATACTCCCCTTTCAATTGGTATCAGAGCTTGTATCACTGTATAAGATTCAACCATCTGGTGCTCATGAGTACTGCAGGTGATGGTGGTTTCTCACAGGGAAGAGCTGCCAACAGACCTCCTCTATTTTGTGGAGACAAGTTTGCTCACTGGAAAGTCCTGATGAAAATGTCCATCATTGATCAAGACCTAGAGCTTTGGACCATTATTCATAATGGACCTCACACTTTCTTTACAGAGAAAGATGGGATCAAAACTCCCAAAACTGAAGACTCACTCTCCTCTTCTGAGTTAGAACAATTTTCTAAGAATTACAAAGCTATTAACATCTTGTATTGGGCTTTGAGTACAGATGAGTTTAACAGGATTTCAGGCTGCAAGACTGCCAAAGAGATATGGGATAAGCTTGTGGTGACATTTGAAGGAAACAGTCAAGTCAAGCAAACCAAAATCAACATATGTCTCAGGCAATATGAGTTGTTCAAGATGAATACATATGAGTCAGTCAGAGAGATGTTCAAGAGATTCACAAACATTGTCAACAACCTTGATTCATTGGGAAAGCATATTTCTAATGGAGAAAAGGTGAGGAAGATACTGAGAAGTCTTCCAAAGGCTAAATGGGAACCAAAGACAACAGTCATTGAAGAAGCTCAAGATCTCTCATCTCTACAACTTGATGACCTACAAGGGAAGCTCCTGACACATGAAATATCCATGAACGAAGCTGATGGAGAGCTACCTGAAGGTGTCAAGAACTTAGCACTCAAGGCAAAAGAGAATGAGAAAATTCAAAGCCTTGAAACAGAATATGATGATGAAGATCCATTTGCATTGATTTCCAAAGCCTTGACCATAATCCTTAAGATGAAGTAAAACTTTGGAAAAAAGGACTTCAACAGAGAAAGAGACAGATCACCCAGTATCAATGACTACAAAGGTAAGACTTTTTCACAAAATAAATCCAAATTCATGAACTGCTTTGAGTGTGGTGATGCATGACATTTGATAAGAGGTTGTCCACACAAGAAAAGCAAGAACTTTCAGAAGAAAGACCATGACAGGAGAAAGAAAGCTATGATAGCTTAATGGAGTAATTCAGATAGCTCCAGTGACTCTGAATCTGAAGAAGAACATGCCAACCTATTCGTCATGGCCAAGCATGATGAAAATTCTGAGAAGAACATTAAGTTTGTCACAAATGTCAAAGAAAAGAAGTGGTTTATGGAAAGTAGTTGCTCAAGACACATGAGTGGAAATATTTCTCTATTCTTATAATTGAAAGTGCAATCTGAAGGTTCAATTAATCTTGGTGACAAAGGCAAATGCAACATTCTTCGTATTGGTAAAGTTGGTACAGATTCTGGAAACTCTATTTTTGATGTATATCTAGTTGATGGCTTGAAATTTAACTTGCTTAGTGTATCTCAGCTTTGTGATAATGGCAATAAGGTTATCTTTGATAAAGAGAAGTGTGTAGTGCAGAATGAAAAATCAGGAAATTGCGTTCTCACAGCCTCTAGATCAAACAATGTTTATACTTTTCAGACTAACAAAGTTGCAGGTAAAAGCTTAAAGTGTCTCAAGGCCTTGAAAGAGGATTCAAGGGTTTGGCACAAAAATCTTGGTCACATCATCTTGCATACCTTGAACAAATTGATCTCCAAAGACCTTGAAAGACCATGATAGAAGAAAGAAAGCTATGATAGCTTCATGGAGTGATTCAGATAGCTCAAGTGAATCAGAATTTGAAGAAGAACATGCCAACCTATGCTTCATGGCCAAGCATGATGAAAGTACTGAGAAGAAAATTGAGGTAATGGTAAACTGTCTGATTTCAGAACCAAAATATGCTCTTTCAGATTATCTCTGAACAATGCTTTTAAATGAAGATGATTATCTGAAAGAGATCAGACTTTTGAAAGAAAAAGTTCATGAGCAAGCAAAAGATAACTTACAACTTGTTTGTCTAAATAAAAATCCTGAAATCTCTCATAAGAAAACTGACAGTGATTTCAAGGCATTGAAAACCAGTTTCAAAGCCTTGAAAACACAAGTTAAGGAAGTAGTCACTGAGAACTCTTTGATGAGTAACAGCCTTGTTAATCTAAAACATCATGTTGATGAATTAGATAAACAAAAGACTACTCTTACTGGGAAACTTCAAGAATATGAATTGGTCAAAGTTAAGCTTGCTGGATCAGAACACAAGTTGAACTTGATTCTTGGAGGAAGTTCACAGTCTGTTCACAAAGCTGGTATCGGATTCAATCCAAACTTTCCAAGAAAGAACAATACCATATTTGTGAAAGTTGGAAACAAAACTTCTCCTAAATGTCATTACTGCTGCAAAATTGGTCATGTTAAAATGACTTGTCCTTTCAGAAGAAGAGACCATCACATAATGAGGAACACTTTTCCATTTCAACTCAAAGGACAAGTTAAACAGATTTGGGTTCCTAAAGGTGTTAGACCACCTAACATGGTTGATCCTGAATATGAATCCAAATTCCACACTTGGTCTAACAGCTGGGTAAGGCAGTGATTGGTGTTTGCATGGTGTCACCAAAGAACAAAAATGGTTTATGGACAGTGGTTGCTCAAGACACATGAGTGAAAGAGATCTCTATTATCAGAACTAAAGGAGCAATCAGAAGGTTCAATTACACTTGTTGACAAAGGCAAATGCAATATTCTTGGTATTGGTAAAGTTGGTACAAATTCTGAAAACTCTATTTCTTATGTGTATCTAGTTGATGGTTTGAAATTTAACTTGCTTAGTGTTTCTCAGCTTTGTTATAATGGTAATAAGGTTATATTTGATAAAGAGAAGTGTGTGGTGCAAAATGAGAAATCAGGAAATTGCATTCTCACAGCCTCTAGATCAAACAATGTTTATACTTTTCAGACTAACAAAGTTGCAAGTGAAAGTTTGAAGTGCCTCAAGGCCTTGAAAGAGGAATCAAAGCTTTGGCACAGGAAGCTTGGTCATATCAGTTTGCATAATTTGAACAAGTTGATTTCCAAGGACTTGGTAAGAGGATTGCCATCCATTAAGTTCAAAGAAGATGAACTGTGCAAAGCTTGTGCTCAGGGCAAGCAGACCAGAAGCTCTTTCAAGCCAAAGAAGTTTGTAAGTACAACTAGACCCATTGAACTGCTTCATATGGATCTTTGTGGTCCTATGATAACTCCTACACCGAAAGGTAAAAGGTATATGCTAGTTTTTGTAGATGATTTTTCTAGATTTACTTGGGTTATGTTTCTCAAATAAAAATCTGAAGCCCTCTCTGAATTTTCAAAGCTTTGCAGAGAACTTCAAACTATGAAAAACCTACCTGTAGCTTCAATTAGAAGTGATCATGGTAGAGAATTTGATCAATTTAGAATTTGATTTATTTTGTGATAAGCATGGTATTACTCACAAAATTTCTACTCCAAGAACTCCTCAACAGAATGGTGTTATTGAAAGAAAGAACAGGACTCTTGAAGATATGTCAAGGACAATGCTTCTTGAAAACAAGTTGCCAAAACATTATTGGGCAGAAGATGTGAATACATCAAACTATATACTGAACATGTGCTTGATCAGACATATCCTAAAGAAGCCCCCTATGAACTATTCACATAAAGGAAGCCAAACATTTCATACTTCAAGCCCTTTGGATGCACAGGTTTTATCCATAGCAATGGAAAAGACAATCATGGTAAGTTTAATGCAAGAAGTGATGAAGGTATTTTTCTTGGTTACTCTCCTAATAACAAAGCTTATAGAGTTTAAAATAAAAGAACCAAACTGGTTGAAGAGAGCATTCATGTTATTTTTTATGAAAGCTATGATGGTTCTTTGAGTGAAAGTTTTGCAGACTTTAATTTGAACAAGCATGAATCAGAGGAAGAGACTGAGAATCCACTGGGATTTAAGAAAGGCTCAGAATAAAACAGAAGACATTTTCAAGACCTTGAAAATGGTGCTCAAGGCCTTGAAAATAAGCCTCAAAGCCTTGAAAAAGATTATCAGAAGGATACAAGTGACAAACCACTACTTCAAGAACAGAGAAGATTTATGGAGAACCTGAACCCTGGTCTCCAAGAAATAGATTCAAATATCTCTCATCTCATTCACTTGATAATATCATTTCAGATTCAACCATTGGTACACAAAGTAGATCACAGTTAAAGAACTTATGTGCTTTTAATGCTTTTATCTCTCTTGTAGAACCTAAAACTGTGAAGGAAGCATTACAAGAAGCAGACTGGATCATTGCTATGCAAAGTGAACTTAATGAGTTTGAAAGGAATAAGGTTTGGAACCTGGTTCCTCCACCTACAAACCAGTCTGTCATTGGTACCAGATGGGTGTTCAGAAATAAGTTGGATGAAAGTGGCAAAGTGATCAGAAACAAAGCAAGGTTAGTTGCTCAATGTTACAACCAAGAAGAAGGTATTGATTATGAGGAAACTTTTGCTCCAGTTGCCAGGTTAGAAGCAATTAGAATTTTGCTTGCTTTTACATCTCACAAGAACATGAAATTATTTCAAATGGATGTGAAGTGTGCTTTCTTGAATGACTACTTACAAGAGGAAGTTTATGTAGCACAACCTCCTGGTTTTGAAAATGACAAGTTTCCAGATCATGTTTACAAACTTGACAAAGCTCTTTATGGTTTGAAACAAGCTCCAAGAGCTTGGTATGAAAGATTGTCAAAGACTTTGCTTGAAACTGATTTCAAAAGAGGACTAGTAGACAAGACTCTTTTCATAAAGACTCATGAGAAAGACTTTCTTGTAGTTCGGATCTATGTTGATGCTATCTTGTTTGGAGCTACTAATGATCAATTGTGCATAGAATTCTCAAGTCTTATGAGCAGGGAATTGGAAATGAGCATGATGGGAGAGCTGAACTTCTTCCTAGGACTTCAATATTATTGCATCAAAGCAAATACACAAGAGACTCGTTAAGCAAATATAGCATGGCTCAGTGTAAGGAAGCCAAGACTCCTATGAGTTCTACACTGTCCTTAGACAAGGATGAATATGTTAAGAGTTTCAATGTGAAAGAGTATAGAGGTATGAATGGATCATTACTCTATCTCACAACAAGCAGACCAGATATCATGTTTAGTGTATGCATGTGCGCTAGATTTCAAACTGATCCAAAGGAGTCACAGTTAAGTGCTGTGAAAAAAATCTTCAGATATCTCAATGGAACCAAAGACTTAGGGCTTTGGTATCCAAGATATTCTTATTTTTCTTTGTATGGTTTTTCAGATGTTGACTTTGCAGGTTACAAAGTTGGTAGGAAAATCACTTCAGGAACTTGCCAATTTATTGGATCATCCTTGATCAGTAGGCATTCCAAGAAACAGAATTCAATTGCTCTATCAACAGCTGAAGCTAAATATATAGCTGCAGGAGCATGTTGTTCACAAGTACTATGGATTGCTCAACAGCTAAGAGACCTTAGATTTGATTTCAGAAGCATACCTATCAAATGTGATAACACCAGTGCAATTTCAATTACAAAGAATCCAATTCAACATTCAAGAACCAAGCACATTGATGTCAGACACCATTTCATCAGAGATCATGCTGAGAAAGGTGTTATTGTTCCGAATTTGTTGCTACTAACATGCAAATTGCAGATATCTTCACTAAACCATTAGCAGATGAGAGATTCTCATCTCTAAGATTGGAATTGGGAATGTTAAATAAGGATGCATTGGTTTAGGGGGAGCATCAAGTAACAAAGGTAAGATGTATGTGCTTTCAAAGGTTTGAACTGATTTTCAAAGCCTTGAAAATCATTTCAAAGCTTTGATTTTTATCTGTTGCAGTGTTACAGTGTTTCAAGACCTTGAAAACTTTTTCAAAGCCTAAAAAATAAGTCTGCTATACTAGTAGTCAATAAACTTGGATCATTCTGTATTGAGTGATATCTCTGTAGATATTTGCTCAATATAGCCCCTACCTTTTTCAAAAACTATTTTTAGCCAAATATAGTATTAAATTATTTCTTTCCAATGGCCTAAAAGATTTGAATCCTCTCTGATTATTACAGATCTTTTCAGATCAGAGAGATATTCTAGCTTCCTTTTGAAACTCAAACACTTTTAGTATTTATCTTCTTCTCTTCTCTTCTATTCCCTCCGTATCATTCCTACCTATCTATTCTTCTCCCAAACCCTAATGAGCACAAGGAGAGCTTCAAAAAGAATCAAGATGGCTGGAGGTTCAAAACTTGGTTCAGAGAAGAAAAGAAAGGCAGCAGTGGATGAAGTTCAAGAGAATAGTGGAGACTCTAGCTCTAGAACTACTAGTGCAGAGGCAGTTGCAGATATTCCTCCACCCAAAAAGAAAGTCAAGAAGGTTGTAACTTCCTCCTCAGAAAAGAAAAAGAAGAATCAGAAAAGAAGAAGAAGAAGAAGAAGAAGAAGAAGAAGAAGAAGAAGAAGAAGAAGAAGAAGAAGAAGAAGAAGAAGAAGAAGAAGAAGAAGAAGAAGAAGAAGAAGAAGAAGAAGAAGAAGAAGAAGAAGAAGAAGAAGAAGAAGAAGAAGAAGAAGAAGAAGAAGAAGAAGAAGAAGAAGAAGAAGAAGAATCAGAAAAGAAGAAGAAGAAGAATCAGAAAGAAGAAGAAGAAGAAGAAGAAGAAGAAGAAGAAGAAGAAGAAGAAGAAGAAGAAGAAGAAGAAGAAGAAGAAGAAGAAGAAGAAGAAGAAGAAGAAGAAGAAGAAGAAGGAGAAGAAGAAGAAGAAGAAGAAGAAGGAGGAGGAGAAGAAGAAGAAGAAGGAGGAGGAGAAGAAGAAGAAGAAGGAGGAGCAGAAGAAGAAGAAGAAGAAGGAGCAGAAGAAGAAGAAGGAGAAGGAGAAGAAGAAGAAGAAGAAGAAGAAGAAGAAGAAGAAGAAGAAGAAGAAGAAGAAGAAGAAGAAGAAGAAGAAGAAGAAGAAGAAGAAGAAGAAGAAGAAGAAGAAGAAGAAGAAGAAGAAGAAGAAGAAGAAGAAGAAGAAGAAGAAGAAGAAGAAGAAGAAGAAGAAGAAGAAGAAGAAGAAGAAGAAGAAGAAGAAGAAGAAGAAAGAGAAAGCTGCTGCAGAGAAGCAACCTGAAACAGAGATTTCTGGCCCCAAGAAGTTGAAGAAAAAGAAGAAGTCAAATCAAGCTGAAAAAGGGAAGGTAACAGAAGAACAGCCAGAAGATCATATGGAGAAGGCCCTGCAAATCTACTCAAAGAACTCAACCCCTGATGAAACTTGGTTTGTCTCAAACACCTCCAAAGGTCGGTGGTTAGATGGTTTTGCTTCCAGATCTATTGCTTTCTGTATTATGATCAATATGAATATGGTGGAACACATGAATCTTAAGTGCATCTCTATGTTAAAGAAGATTTCTCTGTGGTCTATATTGAACCCTTAAGAGTTAGCCTACCCAAGACTCACCAGACTCTTATATCTGAACTTGAAACAAGTTAAGAGATCAGCACACTTGGTAATTCAATCTTGAGTTGCTGGAATAGAGATTGAATTGGACCACTCTGAGTTTGCCAATGTGCAAGGCTGTCACAAGAGGTATGACACAAACAATCACCCACCAAAGACAGAAGTACTGAAACTAGCCAGAGAAGAGTTCTACCTACCAAACACTCCCACCACAGCCAAACAATTGACACACTCTTTGTTAAATGTTGAATCCAAAGTCCTTCACCCTATTTTAGTAAGGTGTATCTTTCCCAGAGAGCATTCTAGAGATTTGGTGACTGATAGAATGTTGCACATCATGTATTTGATCATGCATGGCTATGAGATTGATCTTCCAAAGTTAGTGATTGAACATATGCTCTTTAGCCATACCAATAAAAGAAAACATCCTCTGCCCTATGCAAATCTGCTCACATTGTCATTTGAACACTTTGAGATTCCAACTGGTGGAGAGGAATCAGTCACTTCTGGCATGGGAATGATTAATGAGAAAGCCTTTGAGAACATTGGAGTGGTAAAGACCAAAGAAAAGACTTGGAAGTTGTACTCAGATTTGACTGAAGAAGAACTGGGTGGAAAGCAGTTTCTTAAGCCCAAGACCTTGAGTCCCACTTCAAGTTAGATTTCTCAGCCTACAGGCAATCAGAGACTTGATGGTTTGGAGTTGGATTTAGAAGAGATCAAAGAAACTGTTTATGGACTTGAAACTGATATTGGGAAAGTTAAGTATATGGTGGAAATCATCTTCAGGAGCATGACTTTGCTTCATGTTCCTGAGGATGAAGAACGTAAGAAGAAAAGTGATTCTGACAAGAATTTGCCTAGTGAACATTCCAACCAGGAAGAGGCTGCTCCAGTCAAAGATAAGGGAAAGCAAGTGGTAGAACAAGCTGCTCAAAAAGCAGATGAAGTCAACAGTCCTGACTCAGTTGATCTGCTGATTATTTTGAAGAAAAAGAAGAAATCTCCAATGGCTACTACAAAGGACAAGACTGAAGAAGTGACTGTTGCTGGTGAGAATGAAGAGGAACAGGAAGAACAGGATAAGACCAATGAAGAAGAAGAAGAAGAAGAAGAAGAAGAAGAAGAAGAAGAAGAAGAAGAAGAAGAAGAAGAAGAAGAAGAAGAAGAAGAAGAAGAAGAAGAAGAAGAAGAAGAAGAAGAAGAAGAAGAAGAAGAAGAAGAAGAAGAAGAAGAAGAAGAAGAAGATCAAGAGGGCGATGAAAACCCAAACCCTTAATCTTGCCTACTCTTTCTTCCCCATTCTCTCATTTTCTTTAAGTTTTTAAGTTTTTCTTTTAAAAAAATTCCAGACACTTGATCCAACATGCTCTCTATCTTTTTGATGAAAGTCAAAAGGGGGAGAAATTCGAGGGTTTTTAGGTTCTGTATTTTTATGAATTATTATCTGCTGAACTTTTTAATTTCGGTTGCTGAATTGAATAAGTTGGATCTTTTTGGAATTACTATGTTATTTTGAATTGTGAACTAATCAGTATTTTTTTCCAGAGACTATGGATTAAACAGAATTTGGTTTCGTCTTTCATCAAGGGGGAGATTGTAAGATCACAAGTTGTGCAAGGCTTGAAATAGCTTAATTATTTCAAGGCCTTGAATCAGCTTTCAAAGCCTTTAATCGGTTATCATAGGCTTGAACATAGTATAGCTATCTTCAAGGACTTGAAACTGATTTCAAAGCCTTGAAACTGTTTAACCTATATGAACATTCTCAGGGGGAGTTTTCTGTGAACTCTTCTAAGTTGATTTCATATCCCTCATTTATATGATTGATTTACTTTTATTTGATGATGAAATACTAATTATTCTAACATTTGAACATAAAATATCATCTATTTGACTATGATTTTGCAGGGAATTTTATTTCCTAGTTTGCAGGGATTATTTCCTAATCTGACTTGTGCAGGGAAGGAAATAATTGAGAAGATGATTTTGTGTTTAATCTGACTGGTATGATAGCTTCTCAATCTATTCAAATTCAAGATCACAACATTATCTCTGTAGATTGTGATCACTTAACCGTTGGATAAGATTGTCCAAGAGTCAAAGTCTGTTGCCTACAAAATAGGAGATTTGTTGCTGAAAATCTGGGAAGATTTGCAGAGCTGTTTCAAGTTTAAATATAGCTCATTTCTAAAGCAACACACACAACACTCAACGGGCAAAAGAGAGAGACAAGTTTGGATTGACAAGCATCAAAGAGTTTCATCAATCTCACAATCCATTTCACAGAAGTTCATTGCATACTTCACTGCAGTGTCTACACTCTAGTGTTCTTCTGTATTGTGCTTTATTGGTAGATCATTTATTTAATATTTCTATCTTTATTCTCGAGGATTGTTCAAAGTGAACAATAGATAATTCTTTGTTAATCAGTTAGCTAGAGCAGGTACTAGATAGGTTAGGGAGAACCACAAGCTGTAACAGAGTAAGGCATCTCTTTGTGATTGAGATCTAGGGCTTAGCTTTTTATTAATAAGAATTGTGTTGAAAATCCTGCAGGGATCAGATCCCTGAGGTAGAGATTATGTCCAAGTGGACTGAAATCTATAAATCATTTGTCTCTTGCATTTACAGTTTCTTTACTTACTCAGTTTTTACAGCATTCAAACTTGTCTGTTTTTCAAGGGTTTGAAACTCTTTTCAAGGCCTTGAAAAAGACTTGACTGATCTATTCCAAATTGTATTTCATTCCAAATGCTTGAACTTTATTTCAAGGCCTTGAACTTCACTAGTTTTCACAAGATATTACTGTCTTAGCAAGTTTTTCAAAAAGTTGGCATACTCTGTTCAACCCCCCCCCCCCCTTCTAGAGTATCTTAGCTGCATTACCACCTGCACACTCACGCTTTCATGAATTCCTGAGGAAATATTTGCCACCGTCCAAGGTTGCTCTGGAAATGGTTGAGATTACAAATTTCACTCAGGAAGAGGACAACTCATTGGGAGACGCATGGAAAATGTTCAGCCAAATTCTTCGTAGATGTCCGAATCATGGGGAGCCATGGCACAAGCTCCTCCATTATTTCTACAATGTGTTAGATAAGGAAACGGCTGATCAGTTGGATATGTTAGCTGGAGGTAACTTTATGGGGCATGGGACACAGCGAGCTCAGGATTTGCAGAACAATGTATCTAAGAGAGAGACTACGAGTTCTGAGACTCGTAGGTATTTGAAACCTGGGGATGCAGCCTTAGTCAACAAAATTGAGTCTGTGGAGCAAAAGCTTGAATCCATGAACCTAGCATTTCACAGCATGCAACCTCCATCACAGGTAAAATCCATGGGTGAACTACTAGTAGATGAGAGTGAGGGGTATGATTGTAGTTTTGATGATGTGAATTTCATGAGACAGCAGCAGTGGCCTAACACATACCATCCCAACAACCGCAACCATCCAAACTTTATCACTCCACCTGAACAGCTGAAGGCAATTACTACTCGCGGTGGCATTACTACTGAGAATCCTTCATATTCTATCAACGCACGAGTTGAGGCGACTAAGGCAACTGAGAAGGAATTGAGTGAAGAAATTCTCGTGTCTGTCGCGATTCCCCAATTAAATGACATCGTTGAGAAGAAAGAAGAGCCCAAAAAATCTAAATCCGGCTTAGTATGTGCTAGATGTGCCATATCCGGCGGCAATAAAGAGGAATGATGAGGAGCATTTTGGGAAATTTTTGAACATATTCAAACAACTTCTTATAAACATTCCTCGGCAACGGCAGGAACGATAGAATTCCCTTGATAACTCTGTTTTCGGAGTTATTCCGGAAATCCCCGGCAACGGCGCCAAAAAATTGACATGTTCCAACTGCAAGTGTACATTTTTCGGTGCAGTAATAATTCCTAAAATCAGGGTTGTCGAACCCAAGGGACTTCTATGTAAACTAGCTATTGATTCTTAACCTTGTGTGCACTAGCAACTGAATTTTGTTTACTAATTCTACTTAAAATTAAACAACTTCTAATGAGTTAACCGATAGTAGGTTCGCACGATTAACAAGAATGATTTAAAAGGTCACTGATTGGAGACAAGTACTGGGAATTCTCTCGTTGATCACTAGGAATGAGATGAAATACGCTTTGAATTATGAAACGCTAACGCATCTTCAATTATTAATCAACCAACCGATAAAATGTCGAGTTACCAAACAAGCTATCTAAATGTAACAAATACAAACCGAGTTCCCAAGCTTGATTTAACCCTAACCATGCATTAAGATTAGTTATTCTACTTTGATGATCCTAGTTAAATCTACCGAGTTACCAAGTAGTGATACAACTAGGTGAAATGTACAATTTACCGACTAATTCTCACAGAGTTTCAACGTGAGTACTAATTAAGTTCTATCCTACGTGAGATCAAACACAACAAAGCATAAAATCGCCACATAAAACGTTTCATAACAAAATGCTAAGAATAATGAAGAAGAAGAGAGAAAGCAATCCAAACGGATGATATCCAAGCTCCAAAGTGCTCCCTAAGCTCCAATAACGTCGTTCATGTCATCTCCTTCTCAAAAAACGACCTACTAAAGTCTAAAAATACGTTCCCAAGTGTTTGGAACTAATTAGAACATACTACAAAATTTCCCTAATAGTTTCACAATTTTCTGTTGCGCACCAGGTCGTACGACCTCCCTGTCGAGGTCATACGACCGCTGGAGAATGGACATGAGGTCGTGCGACCTCATATTCAGGTCTTGCAGGACCTCAACCTCGCTGCCTGTTTGTCATTGAGTGACCACCAGGTCGTGCGACCAGTATTTGAGGTCGTACGACCTCTAGCAATCTTCTACCAGAGCATGTGACCTCATTGTGAGGTCTTGCAACCTCCATAGGACCTGGTACTTCTCTAATTTGCTTCCAAGTCTTGCTCCTCGTCGTCCGCTCACTTGTCGAGCCTCCTCTTGAACTTCTTAGTCGCGTTTCATGCTCAACAACTCAACGCTTGCTCGTATCTTCCTTCCACGTTCGTTTCACTTTCATTTCATCACGTCTTGCTTGAACGTTAAAATCCCAAACTCACCATAGCTTCCAAAGCTCGTTTTCTTTATCCACTTGCTTCTCGCGTGCTTCGTTCCTGTAAACACAACACGAACACACCGTGAATATCAAATGTGAAAAAATATGATGAAAAGCATGTAAAAAATAATGTAGAAAATGCCCGGACTTTACATTCATAGCTCATGAACTCATTATCAACAATTAAAGAATGATTTACTCGAGAAGACGCTAAATTTTACATGATGAGCATACAAAGTGTAACAAAATAATCAATAAAATAACTCCAAAAACATAGTTATCAACCGTCCTTGAGAAGGAGAAGCTTTCTGGAGCAAACTTTCTAGACTGGTACAGGAACTTGAGAATCGTTCTCAAGCAGGAAAATAAACTGTACACTCTAGAGGAAGAAGTTCCTGAGGGTCCAGAAAATAATACCCCTGCATCCCTAAAGGCGCATCAAAATTTCGTTGACGATTTTAATGATGAGGCATGCCTTGTGCTTTGCACCATGACCTCTGAGCTTCAGAAGCAACACGAGAACATGGGTGCGTTCGATATGATCGCACACTAGAAACAGCTCTTTCAAGAGTAGGCAAGGGTTGAGAGGTATGAAGTTTCCAATGCATTGTCCAAACGTCATTTGTGAGAGGGAAACCCTGTGGGACCTCATTTGCTTCGTGTGATCGGGTACTTATAGAATCTCACACACCTAGGGTTTCCTGTGAGCGATGAGCTGGCCACTGATCTCGTTTTGCAATCGTTGCCTGAGAGTTATGGACAGTTCATCATGAACTATAACATGAATGAGATAGTGAAGCCCCTGCCAAATCTACTCAATATGTTGAGGTAGCTGAACAAAGCATGAACAAGGGAAAGGGCAAGGCCATAATAATGATGAGAAAAGGAAAGAGCAAAAGTTTTTCTTCTACCTCAAAAGTGAAAGGAAACTCAGTTTCCAAACCTAAGAAAGTTTCCCTTAAACCTGATGGTGGCGTTGCCAAGGGCGTGAATAAGGGTGATTGTCACTACTGTAGTCACCCTGGACACTTTAAGAGTAACTGCCCAAAGTATCTAGAGGATAAAAGGCTTGGAATAGTGATTCCACCACCACCAGGTATTTTTGTTATAGATGTCAATTTAACTATCTCTTCATCATGGGTATTGGATACTGGATGTGGATCTCACATTTGTCAAAATGTGCAGGATCCAAAGAGAAGTAGAAGATTGGCTAATGGGGAGATAGACCTGCACGTTGGGATGGAGCAAAGGTTGCTGCATTGGTCGTAGGCATGTACGAGTTGTCTTTGCCTTCAGTATTAGTTTTAGAATTAAATAATTGCTATTTTGTGCCTGCTATGAGCAGAAACATTATTTATATTTCTTGTTTGGACAAGAAAGGTTTTACTATTTCAATAAAGGAAAGTTGCTCCATTTATCTTGATAGTATTCACTACTGTAGTGCGCAATTATTTAATGGATTATATATCCTTGATCTAAGCATTCCTGTCTATAACATAAATACTGAGAGGATTAAAATGAATGATTTAAATCATGCTTATCTATGGCATTGTCGTCTAGGCCATATAAACGAGAAACGTGTTATCTAGACTCCGTAAGGATGGATTTATATAGTCATTTGATTTTGAATCATATGAGACATGTAAAGCTTGTTTGTTAGGAAAGATGACAAAGTCCCATTTCAATAAGAAAGGTGAGAGGACTAGTGAGCAATTGGCGCTCGTGCATACTGATGTATGTGGGCCATTTGCCACATCTGCCATGGGTGGTTACGTCTATTCCATTACGTTTACTGATGATTTCAGTAGATATGGATTTTTATACCTTATGAAATCCAAATCTGAATCCCTTAAAAATTTCAAAGAATTCAAGAATGAAGTAGAGAAACAGCTTGGCAAAAGTATCAAGGCTCTACGATCAGACCGTGGAGGAGAATACTTGAGACAAGAGTTTGACGACTATCTTAGAGAGTTTGGGATAATATCCCAACTCACTCCACCCGGAACGCCACAATGGAATGGCGTATCCGATAGGAAGAATCGAACTTTGTTGGACATGGTTCGATCTATGATGTGTCAAACTGATCTTCTATTATCCTTTTGGGGCTACGCTCTATTGTGTGCAGCTTTCACCAGTAACCGTATTCTATCCAAATCAGTCATGAAGACTCCATATGAGATGTGGAGTGGGAGGCGCCCCACAGTGTCGTTCATGAGTATTTGGGGCTACGATGTCTATGTAAGACGTTTACAATCAGACAAACTCGGGCCTAAGTCGGATAAGTGTAAGTTTGTGGGATACCCTAAGAAAACTAAGGGATATTATTTCTACAATCCAGCCGAGAACAAGGTGTTTGTTGCTCGGTCCGGCGTGTTTTTAGAAAGAGAGTTTGTCTCTAAAGAAGCAAGTGAGAGGACTGTAGAACTTGAAGAAATTCAAGAACCACAAACCACCGATCCTACTATGGAACATGAACAGGAACGAGAAGATGTTGTGGATAAACATGTTCAAGTAACACAAGAGCTTCGTAGGTCAAGTAGAGAGAGCAAGGAGCCAGAGAGGTATGGACTTCTCGCGACTAAGCCCGGTGACGCGTTGCTCATAGATGATGAGCCTACTACTTGTGGAGAGGCCATTAAAGGGCCGGACTCTCAGAAGTGGCGTAAAGCAATGGAATCCGAGATGGAATCCATGCATACCAACAAAGTATAGACTTTGGTGGAACCACCCCAAGGGGCGCGACCCATAGGGTGCAAGTGGGTCTGCAAGAAGAAGACCGACATGGATGGTAATGTGATTACCTATAAGGTCCGATTGGTGGCAAAAGGATTCAGACAGATTCATGGTATTTTCTATGATGAAACCTTTTCACCAGCTGCGATGACCGAATCCAACTAAATCCTACTTGCTATTGTAGCTTACTACGACTATGAGATTTGGCAGATGGATGTCAAAACAACGTTTCTGTATGGAAACCTCCTCGAGGATGTGTACATGACACAACCTGAGGGTTTGTGGATCCAGAGCATGCAAACAAAGTATGTAAGTTGCAACGATCCATTTATGGATTGAAGCAAACCACTAGGAGTTGGAATCGACGTTTTGATGAAGCAGTCAAAGAGTTTAACTTCATCAAGAACGAATATGAATCTTGTGTCTACAAGATGGTTAGTGGGAGCTCTGTTGTATTTCTGGTCTTGTATGTGGATGACATACTACTCATTGGAAACGACATTCCCATGCTGCAATCTGTGAATGATTGGTTGGGAAAGTGTTTCTCAATGAAATACTTAGGGGATGCAGCTTATATACTTGGTATCAAGATCTATAGAGATAGATTGAAGAAGCTGCTAGGCCTAAGTAAAAGTATATATATAGAAAAGGTGTTGAAACGGTTCAACATGAACGATTCCAAGAAGGGATTCTTGCCCATGTCGCATGGAATCACTCTTTCGAAGAAGTATTGTCCTTCCAATGAAATTGAGAAGGACCGCATGAGTTAGGTTCCCAAAGATTCGGCTATAGGGTCCATCATGTACGCCAAGTTATGTACTAGACCAGATGTGTCATACGCGTTGATTATGACCAGCAGATATCAGTCTAATCCGGGTGAGAGTCACTGGATAGCGGTCAAGAACATCCTCAAGTACTTGAGAAGAACTAAGGATGCGTTCTTGATCTATGGAGGGGAGGAAGAGTTGAGTGTAAGGGGTTACACGGATGCAAGCTTCCAAACTGACAAAGATGATTTTAGATCGCATTCGGGATTTGTATATTGCCTGAATGGAGGAGTTGTGAGCTGGAAAAGTTACAAGCAAGAGACGGTTTCTGATTCTACAACTGAGGCTCAGTACATAACTGCGAGTAGCGAAAAAAAGGAAGTTGTTTATGTTGGGTTTTGACGTAGGTAACGCAGCGGAATAACAAAAATTAATCCTACTCAAAGCCCACCAAGGATCACAGGAAGAGACATCATAACATGATTAAGGTCATAGAAGATGTGTACCTTTTGATTTGTGAGATCACACGAAGAATGATGTCCTCGTCTCTACGGTTGATCCACGTCTAGAGGTGAGATCTAGATTCTTCCTTCAAACAAGTGCTAGCTTGAACCCGGAGGAAGAGGGAAGAATATCAAAGCAACAAAGCACAAGAGGGAGGGGCGGCCTCCTCTTTGCCGTCGGGTAGAGGGGGCGGACGGGGGCTAGGGTTTCGGCCCTAGCTCTTTGTCTTGCTCTCTCTTTTTGCTCTCTCCCACTCTTTGTGTTATGTCTAATTGTAACTCATGTGGGAAGGAAGCTAGAGCCTCTTATATATATACTCCAACAACTCCTTGTTGTTTCCATATTAGAGTTTTCTTGTTCTAGTAGGACTAGAACTATTCCCTTCCTTGCAAATTAGTCCTACTAATTTTGCAAGGTGTTGCACAATGATCCTTCTATTAATTAATCTATATTAATTAATCCCAAATCTAGCTCTACTCTATTTGACGTGTGACCCCATAGGTTTCTATATAGTTGGTATTAACTATTACTAACATGGAGCGGTGTCTAGGAACACATCCATGCCACCCAACCCATAGAAATAGTCAGTGATCCCGACAAACCTTTGTGCCCAATATATCATATTGCATTATCCCTTTGTCTCCATATCCGGATTGGACGCGAGACATAAATAGTCACACTCGTATATCCAATCCATAGTTCCTCGATCCTGGGAATATGCTTATGCTTGCAGATAACATTAATATCTCTATATTAATTTATCTGAGTCTGGCCAGACATTCAATAAGCCTCATCCCTCGAGTGGCCGTGGATATTTACCCCCATTATGTGGGAGGGACAAATCCTATCTACATCACTACGATCTCTAAGCTTGCTTCCTATCACGCCCGATAGCCACCTTTATGATTACCCAGTTACGGTGTAACGTTTGATAACATCAAAGCACAATATTTCACAACTAGAGTATCTAGTGACTTCAAGTCCAAGGATTGCAATAATATTAGCACTACGAAAAGCGATTGTGACTTCACATAATCTAATGTATCCTTTTCGTCGTGGGTCAATCCAGTATGCCATTACTCCTAATGCATGTCCATGTGTTAGACTTGATATCTCCATATCAATCTACCCACATACTAGTCTATATTTGATTGTCCTATTAATCAATATAATGGACTAGGGATATTTAAGATAAATAACACATTTTATCTAAGGACTTCATTATATTAAATATCGCCATAAATAATAAATGAATATTCTAGCCAAACCATTTGTTCATACTAAATCTACGATTGCCTCTAGGGCATCTATTCCAACAGTCTCCCACTTGCACTAGAGCCAATCTGGCGCATATCGTATGCCTATAGATCTGGCGTGCCCTTCATGCTTTCGCTGCGCAAGAGGTTTCGTGAGCGGATCTGACACGTTGTCATCCGTCAGAATCTTGCACATCTTCACATCTCCTCGATCGATCATATCACGAATAAGATGGAATCTCCTAAGTACATGCTTTGACTTTTGGTGCGATCTTGGTTCCTTTGCCTGTGCGATTGCCCCAGAGTTGTCACAGTACAACTCTATGGGATCCACTATGCTAGGGACCACACCGAGCTCAGCGATAAACTTATTTATCCATACTGCCTCTTTAGCCGCTTCCGCAGCAGCAATGTACTCAGCTTCTGTTGTAGAATCAGCAACTGTGCCTTGCTTGGAACTCTTCCAGCTCACAGCTCCTCCATTCAGGCAAAACACGTATCCAGACTGCGATCTGTAATCATCCTTGTCGGTTTGGAAGCTTGCGTCAGTGTATCCCTTTACACTTAGCTCTTCCATACCTCCAAATATCAAGAATACATCCTTAGTTCTTCTCAAGTACTTTAGGATGTTCTTGACAGCAATCCAGTGACTCTCACCCGGATTGGACTGATATCTGCTCACCATACTCAACGGGTATGATACGTCTGGTCTAGTACATAGCATGGCGTACATGATGGATCATATGGCCGAAGCATAGGGTATCCTGCTCATGCGGTCCTTCTCCATCTCATTGGAGGGACAGTCATTCTTGGAAAGAGTGACTCCATGTGACATGGGCAAGAATCCCTTCTTGGAATCTTGCATATTGAACCTCTTCAACACCTTGTCAATGTATGTACTCTGACTTAGGCCAAGCAACCTTTTAGTTCTATCTCTATAGATCTTTATACCAAGTATATAGGCTGCGTCTCCTAAGTCTTTCATCGCAAAGCACTTTCCTAGCCAATCTTTAACATATTGCAGAGTAGGAATATCATTGCCAATGATTAGTATGTCATCCACATACAAGACCAGAAATACTATAGAGCTCCCACTAACCTTCTTGTAAACACAAGGCTCATCTTCGTTCTTGATGAAGCCAAACTCTTTGACTGCGTCATCAAAACGTTGATTCCAGCTCCTAGAAGCTTGCTTTAATCCATAAATGGACCTTTGCAGCTTACAGACTTTATTGGCATTCTCTGGATCCTCAAAACCCTCTGGTTGTGTCATGTACACATCCTCAAGGAGGTTCCCATAAAGGAACGCTGTTTTGACATCCATTTGCCAAATCTCATAGTCGTAGTATGCTGCAATAGCAAGTAAGATTCTAATGGATTTAGTCATGGCGACTGGTGAAAAGGTCTCATCATAGTCAATACCATGAATTTGTCTATAACCTTTGGCCACCAATCGGCCCTTATAGGCAACTACCTTGCCATCCATGTCGGTCTTCTTCTTGAAGACCCACTTGCACCCTATGGGTCGAGCCCCTTCGGGTGGTTCCACCAAAGTCCATACTTTTTTGGTGTACATGGAATCCATTTCGGATCTCATGGCTTCTAGCCACTTCTTAGAGTCTTGGCCACTCATGGCTTCTCCATAGTTTGCAGGCTCATCTTCCATGAGTGGTACGTCATCGGGCTCAGTCACGAGAAGTCCATACCTCTCTGGCTCATGACGTACTCTTCCTGATCTACGGAGTTCCTGTGTTACCTGAACAGGTTCTTCCACAACTTCTTGTGGTTCCTGTTCATGTTCCATTATCGGTTCAGTGGTTTGTGGTTCATGAATTTCTTCAAGTTCTACAACCCTCCCACTTGCTTCTTTAGAGACTAATTCTCTTTCTAGAAACACGCCGGTCCAAGCAACGAACACTTTGTTCTCGGTAGGGTTATAGAAGTAATATCCTTTAGTCTCTTTAGGATATCCCACAAAATTACACTTATCCGCCTTAGGGCCGAGCTTGTCTGTCTGTAAACGCTTTACATAGGCGTCGCAGCCCCAAATCTTCATAAACGACACTATGGGATGCTTCCCAGTCCATATCTCATATGGCGTCTTCATGACCGATTTGGATGGAACACGGTTAATGGTAAAAGCTGCCGTCATTAGAGCATGTCCCCAAAAGGATATCGGAAGATCTGTTTGAGACATCATAGATCGCACCATATCTAATAGAGTGCGATTTCTCCTCTCAGATACACAATTCCATTGTGGTGTTCCGGGTGGAGTGAGTTGGGATACTATCCCACACTCTCTAAGATACTCATCAAACTCTTGGCTAAGTATTCTCCTCCACGATCCGATCGTAGAGCTTTAATACTCTTGCCAAGTTGCTTCTCTACTTCACTCTTGAATTCTTTGAACAATTCAAAGGATTCTGATTTGGCCTTCATAAGGTATACAAATCCATATCTACTCAAATCATCAGTAAATGTGATGAAGTAGGTATAACCACCTCTGGCAGGCGTGGGGAATGGTCCGCATACATCAGTATGTATGAGTGCCAATAACTCACTAGTCCGCTCTCCTTTCTTATTGAAAGGGGACTTTGTCATTTTTCCTAATAAACAAGATTCACATGTCTCATATGATTCCAAATCAAATGAGTCTAGAAGTCCATCCTTATGGAGTCTAGATATGCGTTTCTCATTTTATGGCCTAAACGACAGTGCCATAGATATGTAGGATTTAAATCATTAGTTTTAATCCTTTTAGCATTTACGTTATAGATTGGATTATTTATATCAAGGATATACAATCCATTAGACAAATGCGCACTACAATAGTGCATACTATCAAAATAAATGGAGCAACACTTGTCCTTTATTGAAATAGAAAAACCTTTCTCGTCCAAACAAGAAACGGAAATAATGTTTCTGCTCATAGCAGGCACATAAAAGCAATTGTCTAATTCTAAAATAAGTCCAGAAGGCAAAGATAGCTCATAAACGCTTACAGCTAATGCAGCAACCTTTGCTCCATTCCCGACGCGCAAGTCTATCTCCCCTTTTCGCAAAATCCTGCACATTACGACAAATGTGAGAACCACATCCGGTATCTAATACCCAGGATGATGAAATAGAGAGATTGACGTCTATAACATAAATACCTGGTGGTGGTGGAATCACTATTCCAAGCTTCTTATCCTCCAGATATTTAGGGCAATTCCTCCTCCAGTGACCCGGCTGGCTGCAGTAGTGACATTCACCTTTAGCCACGCCTCCACTAGGCTTCAGGGCATCCTTGGATTTCGCAACTTTCTTGCGTTTTCCTTTTGAAGTAGATGCAACTGACTTGCCCTTCTTCTTGTGTACCATCATTATGGCCTTGCCCTTGCCTTTATTGATGCTTTGCTCAGCTGTCTTTTGCATGTTCAATAGGCCTGGCAAAGACTTGTTGATCTCATTCATATTATAGTTCATAATGAACTGATTATAACTGTCAGGCAACGATTGCAAGACGAGATCAGTTGCCAAGTCCTGGCCGAGTGGGAACCCCAGTCTCTCAAGGTTCTCTATGTACCCGATCATTCGGAGTACATGAGGGTCTACTGGATTCCCTTCTGCAAGACTGCTTTTGAATAACGCTTTAGACACCTCATAGCGCTCATGCCTTTCCTGTTCCTGAAACAATTGTTTCAAGTGTCTGATCATATCATAGGCTTCCATGTTCTCGTGTTGCTTCTGAAGCTCACCAGTCATGGTGCAAAGCATGAGGCAAGTCACGTCATTAGAATCATCAATATGTTTCTGACGTGCCCTTACTTCCGCTAGTAGAGACTCATCTTGTGGTGGGTCTGGAATTGGAGTGTCCAAGACGTACAGCTTCTTTTCTTGCTTGAGGACAATCCTCAAGTTTCTGTACCAGTCAAGGAAATTTGTTCCAGACAATTTATCCTTCTCAAGGACAGATCGTAGGGATGAACTCGATGCGTTGTTGTTTGCCATTTGGAATTCTACAAGACGAGAAATATGCAATTTAGTATTTTAAAAAATTTAACTATATTTAACAATGGCTAGATCATTAAATATAGCTCCCACTATTTTTCTCGGATTAATAGCCCTCACTATTAAATCGGAAAATATCTTTATACTTTCTAGTGGGTCCAAGATCCCTTTTTCACTTCTTCTTGAGCTTGCTTTGGCAAGTCACCCAAGAATTGGTTATTTAGGTAGGAACCATTCCAATTGCATCCCATGCAACTCTTGGTCCAATTAGGTGAATAAATTCCTTTTATTCTTTATCCAATTGGATAACTCCTAATTGTCATGCCTCTAAGCTCATCAATCCAATTGACTCTTGCCTAGTTGCGTCCAACCTCTTACTTTCAACATACACACATTACTAGCTTGCGTGTTCCGCAACACATCATGAAAAATTAAAATCGCCTTGCTTTGGCAAGCCCGAATTTTAATAGGCCATGATCATGAAGGGTGTTTTGGCAAGAGAAGGCAAAATGCAATATTTAATTGAGGGATTTCTTGTAAGTTGTTTGGTTGATCTTATCAACATGGTCTACTTATTTGGATTGGGCCATCCACAATAAAAGACCAACCTTGTTTATTATTATCTTGTTATCGTTTTGCTTGTAGCGCCATACACACAAAATAAATAACAAGGCATGAATAATAAACATCCACAAAATAAAAAAAACGTGGCATGGATATGGTCCCTAGACTAATGATATTATCAAGCCAATGATAATATCTAATTGCCCTAAAGTGCCGAGCTCATCTCCATGTGCTCCACCATAGCTGCGCGCCTAGGGATGTCTTTTGGCTCCTTTGGTTCTCCGGTCTTCTTCTCCATGTTCTTGGCTATCATCTAGATACTTCTAATTCTAGCCTAACATCTAGAATAAATAAATAACAAAAGCCTCACATGTCGAGGAGAAAAAGAACGACTCGCAGGCCGTAAAACTTAATTAATTATTACATTAATTTGATCAGCTCGCAGGCCGTAAACCAAACCACAAAACAATAAACATCCACAATCCTAGGCCATATCCATCCACCATGCAATAAAGCACATAATACAGTTAAAACCAATTTTTAAGGCGCTTGTTTAATTTTAATGAAATTGGGTAACTAGGGTTTTACAACGGTCCAAAGGGCCCAAGCCAACAAGTGGCCCGAACCCTAGGACCGCCGCACGCCTAGAGGCCCGCGGCCTTGCTTGGCGTGCAAGGGAGGGGCGGGCGGCTAGGGTTTCGGCCCTAGTCCCCTTCCTCCTTCCTTGTTGCCCAAGCAAGGTTGTTTCCTTATGGAATTATTTCCATAACTTTGTTTCCATAATTGAAAACCCCTTTTCAATCATGTGCCCATGAACCCTAATTTTTTTTTAAGAACCCAATTATTCACATCCTATGTGATTAAACTCACCAATTCTAACATCCAATGTTAAATTGGGTCTTGTTTGATTGAATCAAATTCAATATTGCATCTACTATGCCAATTTTTCAGTTTTCGCGTAATAAACAATAATACGGTGTATGAACTGAAATCGTAAACACATAATATCATGTTATGCTCTACGACATGTGGCTCTGATACCACTGTTGGGTTTTGACGTAGGTAACGCAGCGGAATAACAAAAATTAATCCTACTCAAAGCCCACCAAGGATCACAGGAAGAGACATCATAACATGATTAAGGTCATAGAAGATGAGTACCTTTTGATTTGTGAGATCACACGAAGAATGATGTCCTTGTCTCTACGGTTGATCCACGTCTAGAGGTGAGATCTAGATTCTTCCTTCAAACAAGTGATAGCTTGAACCCGGAGGAAGAGGGAAGAAGATCAAAGCAACAAAGCACAAGAGGGAGGGGCGGCCTCCTCTTTGCCGTCGGGTAGAGGGGGCGGACGGGGGCTAGGGTTTCGGCCCTAGCTCTTTGTCTTGCTCTCTCTTTTTGCTCTCTCCCACTCTTTGTGTTATGTCTAATAATAACTCATGTGGGAAGGAAGCTAGAGCCTCTTATATATATACTCCAACAACTCCTTGTTGTTTCCATATTAGAGTTTTCTTGTTCTAATAGGACTAGAACTATTCCCTTCCTTGCAAATTAGTCCTACTAATTTTGCAAGGTGTTGCACAATGATCCTTCTATTAATTAATCTATATTAATTAATCCCAAACCTAGCTCTACTCTATTTGACGTGTGACCCCATAGGTTTCTATATAGTTGGTAGTAACTATTACTAACATGGAGCGGTGTCTAGCAACACATCCATGCAACCCAACCCATAGAAATAGTCAGTGATCCCGACAAACCTTTGTGCCCAATATATCATATTGCATTATCCCTTTGTCTCCATATCCGGATTGGACACGAGACATAAATAGTCACACTCGTATATCCAATCCATAGTTCTCGATCCTGGGAATATGCTTATGCTTGCAGATAACATTAATATCTCTATATTAATTTATCTGAGTCTGGCCAGACATTCAATAAGCCTCATCCCTCGAGTGGCCGTGGATATTTACCCCCATTATGTGGGAGGGACAAATCCTATCTACATCACTACGATCTCTAAGCTTGCTTCCTATCACGCCCGATAGCCACCTTTATGATTACCCAGTTACGGTGTAACGTTTGATAACATCAAAGCGCAATATTTCACAACTAGAGTATCTAGTGACTTCAAGTCCAAGGATTGCAATAATATTAGCACTACGAAAAGCGATTTTGACTTCACATAATCTAATGTATCCTTTTCGTCGTGGGTCAATCCAGTATGTCATTACTCCTAATGCATACCCATGTGTTAGACTTGATATCTCCATATCAATCTACCCACATACTCGTCTATATTTGATTGTCCTATTAATCAATATAATGGACTAGGAATATTTAAGATAAATAACACATTTTATCTAAGGACTTCATTATATTAAATATCGCCATAAATAATAAATGAATATTCTAGCCAAAACATTTGTTCATACTAAATCTACGATTGCCTCTAGGGCATCTATTCCAACAGTTTAGATTGGGAAGTTCATTACTGAGCTTGGTCTGTTTCCTAGCATTGTGGATCCAATAAAGTTGTATTGTGACAACACTGGAGTGATCGCACAATCAAAGGAACCCAGGTCACACCAGAAATCCAAACACGTGCTCAGGAAGTTCCATCTCATTCGAGATATCATCGATAGAGGAGATGTGTAGATATGCAAGATTCCTCTAGATGAGAATCTGTCAGATCCTCTCACGAAGCCGCTTGTTCAGCGCAAGCATGAAGGGAACACTAGATCTATTGGCATACGAGATGCACCAGATTGGCTCTTTGCAAGTGGGAGACTATTGGAATAGATGACCTAGAGGCAATCTTATTTAGTATGAACATTACTTTTGGCTAGAATATTCATTGTATTATTTATGGAGATATTTAATATAACGAAGTCCTTAGATTACAAATGTGTTTGTTTACCTTAAATATCCATAGTCGATTACACTGATTAATAGGACGATCAACTATAGACTAGTATGGGGTACGATCCGACACATGGGTATGCATTAAGGGTAATAGCATACTAGATTGACCCACAACGAGGAGGCTACATACATGTTATGTAAAGTCACAAGTGCTTCTCGTAGTAACAACGGTATTTTCATCCTTAGACTTGAAGTCTAGTTGTGGAATATTGTGTTTTGACATCATCAAACGCTACACCGTGACTGGGTAGCAATAAAGGTGTTAGTCGGACACAATAGGAAGCAAGCTTAGAGATAGTAGTGATGTAGATAGAATTTTTCTCTCCTACATAACGGGAACAAATATCCACGGTCACTTGAGGGATGGTGCTTACAGGGATGGTGCTAAGATCATCATCAGAGATAAACTCATTCACTTGAGCAAGTTGATCAGTGAGAGTTTCAATAGAGTCATGAAACACAGTCATAGAATTGGCTCCTTTGACAGTTGTACTGAGTTGAAGTTTCAGCTGATGAACATGTGATCTTGATAAAGAAGAGAACCTCTGAGACAATGCAGACCAAATAAGGTAGGCATGTTTAAGATGCAGCGCAAAGGGAAGTACAGAAGGTGTAGTAGAAGCATATAAGCAACTTTTAGGATGTTAATCTATAGCAAACCACTGGGAGAATGCAGGATTTGTCAGGAGAGTGCCAAATTCAGAATCTAAAATATGTGAAGAAGGCACAGCAGATGTATCCGTCAGGTAATGCAGAAGAGGGTTTGCCTGTAAAATTGTGATAATTTGAGCATTCAAGATCAAATAATTGGTGCCATCACCTTTAATAGGCACTAGAGCTCGTAGATTGGCAATGAGAAACTTCAGGCCTTCAGGAAGAACATCAACCATAGCAGAAAATACAAAAAAAGAAAGAAATAAGAACTCAGCGAAGCTCGGTGCAAAACTCGGTAACTCAATGGAAACTCGTGCAAAACCACAGTAACTCGGCAAAACTCTGCACAGAAATAACAAACTCGGCAAAACTCGGGCGTAGAACTCGAATCCAACTCAGTAAGACGAACCAACACATAATTGAATGCAGAAATAGCAGGGACAAGGCGCAGAGCTCAATAGAGAGCAATTCAGACAACAACGTCGCGGTTAGGAGCAAGAAACGAGGCGACGATGAGATTCTGAATTAAAGATCGAAGATAATACCAGATTAACGGTATATTGAAGCGTCGGAGAAGTCAGAGACAACCGAAGAAAGAGAGCGCAAGGATAGATTACCGGCGGCGAGCCATTACAGGCTCTGATACCATGTAGAAGAACTCATCCATGGAGGATCTGAAGAAGAAGAAGAAGGAGAAGAAGAAGAAGAAGAAGAAGAGAAGAAGAAGAAGAAGAAGAAGAAGAAGAAGAAGAAGAAGAAGAAGAAGAAGAAGAAGAAGAAGAAGAAGAAGAAGAAGAAGAAGAAGAAGAAGAAGAAGAAGAAGAAGAAGAAGAAGAAGAAGAAGAAGAAGAAGAAGAAGAAGAAGAAGAAGAAGAGAAATGAAAGAGGGAAAAATAAATTATGATTGTTACAATATTTTGTTACACCAGATGTATTAATATATCAGAGTTATTACACATGGGTCCCTGACTTTTGTAGTAATACTAATACAACCCAGTGACACATAGTTTGCTAAACTGCATATAGCTACCCATTTAGTTAATATATCGTTCGTGAGATGTGAGTGATCGTGAGTTGCATAACAGCAATTTCACTTATAACTGTTACAAGTACTCCCTCCGTTTCACTAGATACTTCAAAAACATTATGGGCACGGGAATTAAGAAACGTCCTCAAATGACTATTTTACCCCTTCTTTTTTTATTAATTCCACTCTATTTCTACTCTGTCTGAGGGTCACTCTCACACTAATTAAAACAACATAACAATATCATCATCAATATCAACAACAACAATATCAGCAGCAAGAACAAAGAATAATATCACCAAGAACAGATGAACAAACATGTCGATTTCCACCGTTTTTCTGCAACACCAAAACAAGCCCTGAAGAAGAAGAAGGAGAGAACAAAATAAATGTCGCCGTCTAGCCACAACCGCCGTCCCTGAAGAAGAACGCCGGAGCCTCACCACCTCACTGCTGCCACCATCGGATCTGGGTCGATTTCCACCCTTCTCTGCAACAAACATCAAACCACAAAGCTGCAGATCGATGGATTTGCTATCTCCTCGCCACCTCACCGCTGCCACCATCGGATCTGGGTCGATTTCCGGTCAGATCTGAGGTAGGGGAAGGAGAGGAGAGAGTGAACATAATGTAATCCGGTGGTGGCGAGGACAGAGAAGCATGTAGGTGGATGGATCTACTTCCTCCCGATCTACTTCTGTCCATGCATCCACCACATAGCTGCAGATCGATGGATTTGCTATCTCTCTCTTTCTGTTCTTCACCTTCTTCTTCCTCCCACTGTTCTGCAACGGCGGCGACGGCGGAGTTGAGGAGATTGAGAGACAGAGAGATGGAGACGGAGCAGATCGATGGAGATGAGAAGATCGATCTGCTCTCTCCGTCTCCCTCTCTCTCTTTCTCTTCATCTCTTTGATTCTGGAAGTGGAAGGAGATGGATTGGGGCAGATGGGTTTGGGAGGTGTGGAGAAGAGAGATGGGTTTGGAGGGGAGCGGAGAAGAGAGGATGGAGGAGGATGAGTGAGAGGGAGATGAGCCGAATGATTTTTGTGAGAGATGTCTAGTGTTGTTAGATTTAGGTTAAAAACATCAAATGGGTGGGATACTTTGGGTTGGGCTTAATTAATCAGGTTTGATATAAAATCTGATTAGTTAAGCCCAACTAAAAGGTGGGTTTGGGTTTTTTAAGAAAGGGTATAGTTGTATTTTGCCAGTTTCAAAGTTTCCATATTTAGAAATTTTGAAGAATCTGGCGAAACGCCCAAAATGGAAATTTTGAAGAATCTGGCGAAACGGAGGGAGTACATCTCTCTGTCAGTCACTTATATATGTTAAACCGTTATAATTAAGTCTTCGTGCCAACGAGTAGGTGCTTGTATGGCTTAGACATAATGACATCCTAATCATTTGGTTATAAGTTAAAAGATCGCCGTGACTAAGATCCTGGTGTCTTCGTTATTCATTCATGTTGGTGCCCTAAGCCGTATTCAACAAAGTTGATCTCCATAGAGTGAAACCACGCATGCATGATTTCTATCTCTTCCAACTTGTCCACTACCCATGTTTCGCGATTAGCAAGTTTGTAACAATTTTTCTGAAAAACAAAATGGCGTTATCCTAAGAAACGTGGCGATCCAATTTACATGAACTTTCGGTGATTCGGCGCCATCCGAGAGTCATTTTCACGAATTCTATCTTCTAAGATAGCAGCAAAAATTGTATTCCGATGTTATGCCAATTTGTTAGTGACAATGACTAGAGCTTCATCAACATGTAGGGATGGTTTTGAGAAATCAAAATGGGTCCGATTCAAACCAAATGGAAACATCAAAAGATCCAACTCCGAAGTAATGAGGTTGTGTCAAAGCATGTTGCTTTGTAGAATGTGCAAATGTCTTGGGTTTTGCAAACAACTGCACATGGTGGAAGGTTTGCCTGTGATCAGAACCAAAAAGAGAATGGTCCCCGACTACAGTGCCTCCCTACAAATTTATGTTTGCTTGTGGCCTTTGCTTTCTGCAGTTTTGTATGGCTATAAAAAGCTGGAAATTGCCAATACGGGGTTTTACTTTGGTTGGTACCAACTGACAATTTTTTTTTAAAAAAAAAAAAAGTCAAGAAAATAAGCAAAATGTCTAGTTTATAGCTTGAAGTAGTTGAAAGTTGAAAATTCCTACAACTACAACTCAAACAAAAAAAATAAACAATGCATTAGAAGAATTAAATTCATATTTCTAGCTCAATGCAGATTTTAAATCCTCTCTAAATCGCGTGCACGAGTTTGTTAAGTTCTAGCTTAAAATCTCAATAATTTCATGAGAGTAATATGTAGTGAACAATATGGCTGAAATTATCAAAGCTTACTCAAATGTTAATAAAAGCTTATGTGCACTTGCCAAAATGTATACCTTTTACAATCAAATTTAAAATAAGTCCTCTTATTTGAACATGTAATTTTTGTAAAATGTTAAATACTAGGGAATTGTCTGTGCCCGAGGGCACTATCCCAACCAAAAATTCTGAAAAAATGTTAAGACACATGAAAATATGCATCTACACATATACTTGCTGAAATATCAACTCTTGCAAGAGAGAAAAATGACGAATGTTGGGAGAAGTTACAAAAATGGTAGGTGGTAGGTGAGATCCAAGGGTCAGGGTTGTTTTAATCTAACGGTTGAAAAAAAGTCAACCGTTCTATTTTATAGAAAAGATATGGACAAATTAATAATCAGTAAATACGTAGAGGTGGTGTAAGCGACAATATTTGGTAGTCATATGGGGTGTAAGTGAATTCTCCCAAACTAGGAGGGGTGTAACCAAAAATATTGTTCAATTGAGGGGTATAATTGAATTTTACTCATTAATAATACATGCATAAAGAATTGGGAATATACGTAGATTATCATCCAACTTGAATGTCAACAAGCTATAATCTCAAAAAAAGAATATGATGAAGGTAAAATATGTAAATTATCATCCAACTTGAATTAAATTTTAGATTATAAAAATGTAGATTCAACAATTATTTGACCCACTTTTAATTAAGTTGATTTCTAATCTCACACCAAACACGCATTAAATGTGCGAGAGGAACACACTACTTACCCCTTTCTTTTTGTTTGGCTCCTTGTTTTCAATATCTTGACTTCGTACTTGTTATACTGTAATGAAGTTCTTGATTTTATCAGACAAATTAAAAAGAGCAGCATGGTGAAAAGAGGTTAGAAATTTTAGTTTGTCCAGACTGTAATCACTCTCGTGATTTTAGGTTTAGTTTTAGATTTAAACTGTAAAAACTTACTACTCTAACTTCAAAGAGAAATTTGGAACTTTAAAAGGGAAAATGAAAGGAGTAATGATAAATAGTCCACTCCTCAGACCCGAATGCATGTTCAAATTCTTGAACTATTTATGCTGTCAGCACTGTTTTCCTACATGTTTCCTACCGTTTAAGGGATTTTAGTGCGTTTCGCAAAATATTTTCTGACTTTTTGAACAGCTTCTCCCCACGCACATCAACTTTAAGAAGTATCTTTCCACACCGATTTTAGTGCGTTTCGTAAAATTTTTTTTACCATAACCTAATTTTGAATAATTTATCTACAACCCATTCTAATTTTATCAGTTTAAATTTTTTAAACATTTATTTTTACGGAACAAATATACATTGTATATTTTTGTTATTTTATGTTATTCAAGCAGGTTCACAGTCATTTTTAATAAACATGAAATTACTATATCAGCATTCCCCCACAACGTTCACATAATATTATGAAACAACATTTTATTTAGAACACTCATAGTATCTTTTCCACACCGATATCCACACCACAGGTTCTAGCAGCGCCAGAGCATTACCAAACTAACCATTATAGTCCGGGGAAGGAACAACTTTAACTTTTACCTCTTTTTTTAAAGCATTCGCCTTTATACAGTTACCTACAGGCTATCAAGAAACACCGCTTCGCTATGAGTAGTTATGACAACTTTGAACCAAACATACTATCTTTGATCCAAAGTGGCCAGTAGTTACGTTAACTTTGAACCAAACATATTATCTTTGATCTAGAGTGACCAGTAATTATGTTAACTTTGAACCAAATATATCCGAAGCTTGCATGAATATCCCAAGAAACATTACCATTGAGGCTTCTTAAAGCAAAACCCAGTGGCAAGATAATATCACACAGCAATCTGTTCTTCTAGCAATTTGTACAAGCCGAAGAAACTTCCAACAATGGGATCACCAAGAATCGGATAACAGTTTACAAGCTTTTCCATCTTTCAACCACAGCCGGGAAGAAACTGAAAGAAAACACGGTACGACTAGAACATAACAAAGTAAAACACTAATCACACAGCATAAACGACAACTGCATTTCCTGCTACACATAACGTCTACACTCTAGAACGAGACCCGGTTGACTCAATCTATGTTCGATGTCTAATTATCCAGTCCAGTTAAATACCACTCCATCCCAGCTCTTTCTCCCCAAGTTGACTTTTTGACTCGTATCTGGGTCACTTTGACTAGGGTGACTTGGATAACAAAATGATGCAATTTTTTTACCGTTGTTTCAGCATGTTATAGAGCAACTTTTACTCTACAGCAACATGAAAATATTATCAAAAAATTGCATCATTTTGCTATCCAAATAACCGAGTCAAAGTGACCCAATGAATAGTGGTAAAAGTCAAATTGGGGAGAAAGAGCTGCGCCAGAGTGGTAAAGATCAGAATAGAACATACAACTGCAATGAAGCAACACCATGCCCTCAGAAAATAACCAGTTTCCAACTATATACATGCAGGGGAGCACTCGGACTGGCTGTTGTCTTTGATGAACAAGCTGCTCCGTGATCCACCGACATCGGCGAAGAGCACGACCCGATTTTTCTCATCTTTCCTGGGTATTCCTTTCCTGAAATACCCTTCAGGGAAAGATTCTTCTTAACTCGGTTCCGGTTTAGTAACGACATTGTGTTGCGAGATGGAGTATGCAAAGCACCTTCCACACAATCACCTGCCTGTACACAGCCCCAAGGTCGAGATGGTCCATCCTCGCTTTTAACCTTAGGGAAGCTGTTTCTAACCTTGGAATTGACACGCTGCTCCTGCTCCACGGGATTCTCCTCTTCACGTTTCAGACAAAGTGGGCAAGGCGGGTCATTTTTACGCGTCTTCGGCGTCGTCTGTTCCAAGCATTCCGCGTGAAAAACATGACGGCAAGAGAGAACGCCGGTCACGGGCATGTCTCTGCTCCGCACGATACGGCGGGACCCCCACGGCGATTGCTGCGAGAGAAACCTCTCGCACAGACCGCATTTCAATGAATCGGAGTCCAGCTGCTCGGAGACGTCGGTGAAATCGGCGCTATCTGATTGAGATGAGGAGTTGTCGGCGTCGGCTTCTCTTGTGGGTGTTTCTGAAGGGAAAGACACGGGATAGATAGGTTTGGACATGAAGCAACGGCGACTTGAGAAGCTACGATGCGAGGATGACGAATAGGGTTTTGAGATTGACTCGTAGTCGCTACTGTCGGATCGAGATGATGTAGAGCCGGCGTTGTCTTGAATTGTTGATGTTCCCTGAAAAACATTCAAAAGTTTGAGTATTCGCAATGGCTTCATTAAATATCAACGGTAGTGAGAAAATATGAAAGCACGTAATACCTCCATCGTTGGGGAAAAAGATAATGGCCCCAAAACTGCACACATCAAGGGAAGAAGATAGATACATCAGTTCCATTCAATCACCAATGCAGTATTATTCAGATCATTAATGAAGACACAGTTAACTGATGCATGTCGTGTGTATCATCATCATATATCAGCAGACACTGAAACTACTCGTATGATGACCCGTTATGGTCCATTAAAACACAATTAGACGCATACCCAAGTTTAAGCACTAAGCAGGCGGTTTATAACAAACCTTTCAACAAAACATGAGTGGTTTGCAGTTTTGACAAAGGTAATTACACCAGGCTAGAATAGAAATCCAAACTACCCTATTACGCGCAAAACTTGGACTTTTGTTGCTGGAGCTGGTTTAAAATATTGACAACCAATCCCTTCAGATCGCTCACTTCTTAGATATCATACAATTTCTCCTGAAGTTCCGATTGGGTAGGCGGTCAATAGCCCAAATCATATTGCTAAACCACCAAGTCTTTTTGTTCTTTCTTTTTGTTTTTTTTAATTATAAAAACTTCAACCAACTCAACAGGTAGCAACGGTCTTACCATGTTGGGTTGAGGCAGCCACTTTGGACATATAAACAGTTAACAAGGATCATTTACACACTGCTAATGTTCACTTGAAACCAAGGACTGGCCTAAAGAGGGACTGGTGGTGGCTGTAGCCTCACTCAACTTTTAAAATCATTATTGCGCCCTGTTTTTCGTACATTTAATTCATTTTGGCCCCACATGAATTGCACAATACCCCCCCCCCCCCCCCCACCCACTTAGTTTGGTTTACAAACGTCTTTGGGTTCTTTTGGTGTATTCCTTGTCGTTAAATGGTCTACTTCATTTTATTTAATTTTCGCAAAATAATCCCTCCTATTTTTTAGGGGTCACGTACATGTTTTGAATCTGACGCTTAAATTTCATGCATTTGGAACAACTAACTTTTTGTTACTCCAGTACTAATAGCTAGCCCCTGCAAAGAAAAATTCCTAGACTCGCTCCAGCTTGAAACCATTGCTACACCTATTGGATTAGACCTAAAACTATTCTGATAATTATTTGAATGCCTAGGGAATATTCGTGGTTGCTGGTAAGAGCATCTCCAATGGTTATGTAAAAGAATTAGTTTAGTTATAATTTACATAACTAGAAGAAATAATGAGCTCCAATGGGCTAGCTAAATGACTCAATATTTTACATATTATGTATCCCACTCAATAGAAGTAGCTAGCTAGAATGTAGGTAGTTAAATGTTTTGTGTCTATCTCTCTCCTACTTTAATTTAATAAAATATTTTATTTATATTCAATACTCACAAACTTATGTAAAATACATAACACCATTGGAGCAAACAATAAAAAATCATGTTAACTTGAGTTCATACTAGTTAAAATTTAGCTTAACAATAATTTTATTGTTGGAGATGCTCTAAGAGTTCCAAAACATTCGCAAGATTAGCAATTATCATAGCTGTTTGTAAGGATCTAAGAAATTATAAGAAAGTTGTGAATGCTTACGGCCCATGGGACAGTCAGTTTAAGGCATGGCATCGTTTGATGAGACGTTCACAAGTATGTCAGCTCAACCAATGAATGGATGTCTTGAGAATTGAAATACAGTTCAGTTTCTAGCTTTAAAGGGAAGCAAATGAACTCGATAAGGCACAACTAACCAAAGTTGTAATGCAAAGGGTTGAAAATGTTGATACAGCAAAGCGTAGGCCCAGAGAATTTGCACTGTTTGGGCTTAAGCCATTTTGGTCTTGAATCCGACCCGGTTAAATGATTCTATCTATTTATAGAGCAGTTAGAGTTAGCAGCATTATGTTGAGGATTTTCTGATATCGCTTGTAAGTCTGACGCTTTGGTCTGTTTAAGTGAAATCTCTTCAACTCTGTGGTTGTAGGCTATTCTTGCCGAATCACATAAATGTGTGTGATCCTTTCTTGTTTGCGTATGTCTTTTCTCATAACACCTACAGTACAATAATTAGCTAGTTATAGCAATCTCTACTCAAAGTGAAGCAACCAGATTACTAAGAGCTGAATCAATTCAGGTTGTTTTCCCTGTGGTAAATACACTTTAAACTTTGTCACACTGTCATTCATTTGCGTTGACAGTTGTAATGATGAAATTGGTGTCAAACAAGGAACACAGAGTAACCCAAATAAACCTTCGTAACATCCTGAACATTCCCGTCCTAACATGTGTCTTTGCAAGAAAACACAAGTTGTCCTATGGTTAAGATAAGCTAACCAACAAACCTCAAAGCAATTATCATGAGATCTTTGTTGCCCGATGAAACAACATTTCCAATGGCGATCATTCTGAACCACATCTCGACTATTGAACATAATGTGGAAACTCTCTTATTATCACTATATGCCAGTTTAAACACTAGTCCATGCAGTGGTCCAGTTTGTGTTATTGTTTTGCGCATATACATGTATCTCTTCTACTTCTATTCACTGAAACTTATGTGACTGAGCCTGCGCAGGTCTAGATCATATAAACAAAACAAGTTTCATTATTTGGGGTTGGTGTTTCGCAGAAGCATTGGAAGTCAGCTTGTACCAAATAACCCGACAACTACTGTGTCTACTGGACATCATTTGTTGAATTAGATGCCTAATGGAAATAAAAACCCGCTGCTTCCTTGATAAGGAAGACAATTTCTCATTCAAATCCCTTGCATTTTATGTGAATGCTCCTCTTGACACACTCTGACCTAGACTTAATTGTTCACTCGAAATGCAAGTCTGGTATAAAGTATTGCAGCCTGAACATACCCAAAGAACTGTCATCCATTGGCTTGTTGTGCTTCTAGCACAAGCCATTTTTTCATTATAAAATTCACCGCTTAGCGAAAATTCTAACTAATGTCAGATATCGTATTGCAAAACATAAGATCTCACAGATGACAAATCAGATGACATGTCTTGCATGCTGCTAGCATTTGGTTTGCAAGGGCAATGTCAACTTAGCAGACAACCTTCTTTGAAGAGGGAACTGTGGTTAAGGGTCTGAATGTTGGCGGGAAAACGAGACAAATAAGATCATATATATTGAAGGAAAAAGGTGGAATAACCATGGGTGGAGGAGTCAAAAAGATGCGGCTGAGTGAATATCTAAGAGCAACAGTACATATTACAAACGAACCACCTACAAAGAGGATTGTATAAGAAGAAAGAAGATTAATGACTCCTTCGGTTGAAGAGGAACAGTCATATCAAGAGAGCATGACAACTATTCTACTCGAGTTGACCCAGTTTACATGTAGTTCTGGACATTTCACTTGGTTCGACTTGTAAACGAAAAGAATCTTCTAAGTTTCTTCGTAGCTTTATTAGTAAGGTATTTCTAGTGCTAGTTATGAATTAGTATAGAGATGATATGGAAAAAACGTTATCAAATTTAACGATTTTGGTTCAGTGACCGTCATTTTGGGGCTGCCAAAACTAGAATGTAAGACAGCAAACGGGCCAGAAAAGTAGCTTCACTTGCTCCAGGCAGATCCAGCTTTAGTAGGAGGCATTCCTAAACATTTGGTTTTGCAACATTTCTCTCATACCCAGGGAATTGCTCCTTGGATACCACATTCGGAACAAGGTAAACTATTATTTTGAAATGCTTAATGCGTTGATTTTACCAATGGCCAATTCTTTCACATCAAATGTGCTAAGATATGTGCCCTACCGCTGTTAAAATTGATTTGTTCAACGGATTTTTATCTGGAAAAAATGACTAAATTCTGGTCAAACAAGCCTAACCATGGGGTAGTATGGATGCACTTGGCTTTTCAGATTTTGTAAAAACGAAAACTGAACATACAAACCAAAAAAAATAATAGGTCCCATATTAACTAAAAACCCAACTAAAACTATCCAAACATCTTAGGTTTCAGTTTACAAAAAACTAAAAACCAAGTTACCCAAACAGCCTCCACGTCCTAGAGCATTCCAGTTTATCATCAAACTTTCACATCCTTCAGGCACATCAAGTGCTAGAAAAAATGGAGGCATTGATACATTGATTTTGAAACAAATGGGGAAGATGAAAAACGAGAAAACAGCGCATTTGTTTATATATACTTTCATCTTTTGTACATAGAACATATCTGTTAATTAGAGTTAGAGTTTCATAGGACAAGTCTGTGTTCTTTAATCTAGTAAGTTTAGTTAAGTATTGGCAAATCAAGGCATATGGAATCAATGAGAGATCGAAACTAAGGTACAACTGCCTAAAAGAAGTCGGGCAAACCCAGGGTGCCACCAAATTCTCCCAAGTTTCCCTAGAGTCTCCAGTACCCAACCATTTCCCAAACGTTCCCGAAACGGGGAAGGCATATAAAAAGACCATAGTTTCCTATAACATGGCAACAGGTGAAGTGGCTCATGACTCTCATCTTTCCAAAATTAGTGCCATAATACCGATAACGTCAACTCGGGGACTGCTCAGTGCTATCATATTCCATATTTATTGCCTAGATATTGAGAAGATAGACATTGCCTCGTCTTATTCAAGTTAGCATTATATACAATTGTAAGATTCATTGAAAGATGGAATTTCCTACACGATCCCAAGTTCCCTACAGCCTTGTCATAGATGCGTAGTTAGGGCATCTCTAACAGTTTAACTCTTTACCCTGCCTCATACCATGTACTAGGCACAAAGTCAATTATAGGTATGACTTCACGTGTCTACTCCTGACCGAATTGAACCCTAAATATAGGATACTACAAACATTTTATTACTTTCATATTCCTTACCATTGAACAATAGGGTATGAGAATCATCCTGCACTTTTTGGTTGAAAAAAATGCATCAAGGATAGGGCTTCCCTAATCTACCTTATCTTAGGAAGCAAACACACTCCTGCATCAAGGATAGGGCTTACCTAATCTACCTTATCTTAGGAAGCAAACGCACCCAGGATATGTACCAGACACGCCGGCTTCTAGACATTCTTAACCAGCTACCAGCTAGACACATCGGGGACAGGCTGCATACTTGAACCAACGGAGCAGTCCCCCTTGTGACATTTGGAACTTCGCATGCAGTGTTCTATTAAATTTTATAAGTATAGGTGGGGTTAGCTAGTAATAAGCCGGAAAAAAAAAAAAAAAAAAAGACAGCTCCATAAGCAAAAAGACCTCGACTCTTATCTAAACAAAAAGGTTCAATCAAGGGTATCGAGCTCTTAACTTTTTATTGAAGATACAATCAAGACACAGACGAGAACTTGTCAAAGATGGGACCGCGAACGATGTTCAGTATTCCTCTAGGGTCTGTTTGGATGCCCATGAATTTGGAGCTGCATTTGGATTTGGGAGGATTTTGCACCAAATCCACTGTTTGGACACATTTTCAGGACTTAGATTTGATTTGGGACAAATCCAAGCCTCTTTATTGGGAATATTTTCAAATAAATAAAAAAAAAAAAAAAAAAAAAAAAAAAAAAAAAGACAGCTCCATAAGCAAAAAGACCTTGACTCTTATCTAAACAAAAAGGTTCAATCAAGGGTATCGAGCTCTTAACTCTTTATTGAAGATACAATCAAGACACAGACGAGAACTTGTCAAAGATGGGACCGCGAACGATGTTCAGTATTCCTCTAGGGTCTGTTTGGATGCCCATGAATTTGGAGCTGCATTTGGATTTGGGAGGATTTTGCACCAAATCCACTGTTTGGACACATTTTCAGGACTTAGATTTGATTTGGGACAAATCCAAGCCTCTTTATTGGGAATATTTTCAAATCCCATCTAAACACATGGAATTTGAAATTCCTACGCCGTAGTGTGCGCATAAGTGACAAAGCCCATGGATTGAAACTCGTTTTTAACTCGTGAAACCCCATTTCCACATTTTGTTTTCAAAAGAAATCAAGAGTTAAACATTTCACAGCTGGTGGCTGCTAACGCCAAGTTTCGAACTCCGTACCTGCCCACTATGAAAAAAACAAAACCAACCACTGAGCCACGACATACTCTGATGCTCAACGTTTGTTTTATTTTTGTAAACAATGCTTGATGTTGAGTAACAAGTATATAATATATTTGTTACAAAAAATTAACAATCACTAAAATAATATACTTCGAAATTTAATTTAATTGTTTATTCTAGTCATTCAAAAATTTAAATCTAAAGTAAAGAGTTTTTATATTCAAAAATTAATTAAATCTACACAATACCAGCGATAGTATCAAATGTCCAACAGTTATTTTATTCAAGCAGTGATAATTAAAATGTAGGTCTAACTAACTGAACCTCCAATTAGTGTCTCACAAGTTTGATATCCGCTTCTTTTTCTACAACTTATGTATTTTGTACAAGTACGAAATGATTGCACTGTTACTCCTAAAATTTCAATTAATATTTTGATTTTGTCAATTGACTCACTCGGCTTCTTAAAATAATACCCAGTTTTGTTCGATTTTTTTTCGATTGGCTTTTATCCACCCACAGTTTTGAAAACTCAATTCAATTCAATTATATGTTTACTTAGCTTGGTATCCAAACAACATATTTCAATGAAGTTTGCAAAAAATCTTTCGCTAGATTTTTTAGCTCCGATTAGTTCGGAGGTGTTCTGTGCGATCTAGGGTTTTGTTTAGCGTCGAGTTTGGAGGTCCTCCGGCTAGCGACGGGCAGTTCGACTTTCTCTAGCAGTCTTCCTCGGCGATAGCGACGGGATTGGGCTACTTTTTGGACATCGGAAAGCTCTTCATTGAAGAGGAGGAGGTAGAAGTTTTTGACAAAGAATATAGCTTGGCTGCAATCAAAGGTAGGGGTCCGTGCTTAATTGGTGAATTCCTCCTCCCCATTCGTTTCAATATTTGGGCAATGAAGTCACTGTTTAAGAAGAATTGGGTGAGAGGTGACGAAACTAGTATCCATGAACTTGGTTCGAACATATTCGTTTTTCAGTTTCCAAACAAAGAATCTCTTGATGCGGTTTATGCGGGTGGTCCGTGGATTTTCGATGAAAATACACTTATTCTTAAGCACTGGAATCTGACCGAAGACTTGGACGTAGCTTCCTTCAATTCTATTGAGGCGTGGGTGCAAGTGAGGAATATTCCTCTTTATCACCAGACTGATGAGGATCTGCGGAAAACTTTGACGAACTTGGGAAGTATTGTAGCCACGGATTCGAAGATTTCCTCGTGTTCGGGTAGTGACTACATGAGAGCAAGGATTAAACTTGATATAAACAAACCCTTGCGTAGGGGGCATTTTATTGAAGTTTTAGGCAAAAAGATTAGGCTCGATTACAAATTCGAGCAGATTCCTTGCCTTTGCCACTGGTGTGGAATGATAACTCATTATGGTGATGAGTGTTTGATGCGTAGTGATGTTGAGAAGGAGCAGAATCAACCGTGGAGAGTGGTTGTTATTCAGCCCCCCCCCCCAGAAAACGGCTGACTGATGTCTTCAATGAAGATATTAACCCTCGTGAGGATCTAGCGAAGGAGGGGATGTCCGATCCCATGGGAGTGAATGATGAAGACGCAAGGGCAACTGAGGTTCCAACTAAGGAAGGTTTTGACACTGACATGGTGTCCGACGGTGATTGGGACGGCAACAGTAGTACCACGGGAAATCTATCTGGACGTTGATCGGGAGTAAAAAGTCCTGTTGATGTTACAATTTTTGATAACCCATTAGCAGACAATGTAAAAGTTGATCGCTTCTCTTCGACGTATAAGGGTAAAGGAATTGTCGTTGCTTTGAGCCAAAACGTAGTTAGCACGAAGAGGAAAATCAGTGAGATAAACCCCATCCCTGACCCTAAGGGTAAAGCTCAGAACAAACAAGCAAGTACCGGTAATGCTTGATCGTAGGAAGAGGAACAGGGAGCTTTGGGCAGGGAGGCCGAGGGCCAGGCAGGGGAGGAGCAAGGGGTAGAAGAATTGGTGCTGGTGGGGGTTCGGGTCGTGGTAATAGCCAGGAGAATCGCAGGAACATTCAAGCCACCCATAACGCTCATAAAAATCCACCTGTTGGTAAGAAGTAGGAGGTGATTTCAAACAAGTCTAGTACCCAAGTTTCTGCTACGCGGATTCCGACACAGGACGGGGAGCCTTAAAGAACCCATCTTTGTCATTTGCTGAGGCTGTCGTACACCACAGCCAGTCGCAATGAGTCTTCTAAGTTAGAACGTACGGGGGCTTGGGAACCCCTGTAGCGTTCTCAATTTAGTAAGGAGACAGAAGCTCAACATTGTCTTCTTGATGGAGACGAAACAGTATGCAACGGAGATGGTTCGGATTCGTGATAGACTAGGTTTTCGTAATGGAGTTTTCCATGATTGCGAGGATCGCAGAGGACTGGCTCTTATGTGGGATGACGAGGTTAGTTTTGCCTTAGCGAAGGTGTCGAAATACTATATTCATGGTTTCCTCTCTATTCAGAGTGAAGGGAAACATGGTTACTTGACGGGTTTCTATGGGGATCCTGATAGAAGACAGCGTCACAACTCTTGGATTTTGTTGGAACGTTTGTTTTCATCGGGCAGCCTTGGTGTGTTGTTGGCTATTTTAACGCCTTTTCGTCTGTCTGCGATAAGGAAGGAGGAAGATCAGTCTCCTTCAGATAGAGGATTTTAGTGGTGTGATTAATCGTTTGTAGCTTCGGGATCTTGGATTTGCTGGAGTCCGATTTACTTGGAGCAACAACAACCAGGGTGATGATCAGGCTATTAGAGAAAGGTTGGACAGATGCCTCGTAATGGATGGGTGGTCTGATATTTTCGGCAGGGGTAAGGTGGATCACCTCATAGCAGAGGTGTCTGATCACGCTCCTGTTCAAGTGGTGTGGCTTTCAGGTATCGTGCATAGTATTAAAGTGAATACACGTTTTCAATTTGAAACTGTGTGGTTACAGGATCAGAGATGTATCAAATTCGTGGATGATGAGTGGAGGACCACGGCTGACCCTGTTATTCGTAAAATGGACCATTTGTATTCGGCTCTGAGGGTGAGGGTCTGGGACAGAGAGTTTTTCGGCAATGTCAAATTTCAGTTTAGGAACCTCAGAAGGAGGCTACAATCCCTTGTTGAAGGGATCCAGACTGCGGCAGCCATTGCCGAGGCCAAGGTGATTCGTCAGAATATAATATCCTTCATTTGTTGCTCCGGGAAGAAGAAATGTGGAGACAGCGATCTAGAGAAACTTGGCTGAGAAAGGGAAATCAGAACTCTAAATTTTTTTATCGGAAACCTTTTATTCGGCGAAACAGGAATCGTATTGAAGGATTAGAAGACTCAAATGGCATTTGGACAACGAACAAGCAGCAGGTTTTTTCCATTCTTGAAAGTTATTTTAATAATATTTTTAACTCTACTGATCCGTTACGTAGTCAGATGGAATCTATGTTAGTAGGGGTGGAAAACTTAGTTTCACTGAACAGAGATCTGAACTGGACCAGCCCTATACTGTTTTTGAAGTGCGGGCTGCACTTGCGCAACTTGGAACGGCCAAAGCCCCTGGCGTGGACGGCTTCCAGGCTCCTTTTTTCCAGAAATTTTGGAACATTGTGGGTAGTGAGGTTGAAGCAATGTGTCTTAATATCTTAAATAGTAATGGCGACGTTTCCAAAGTTAATCATACTTTGATTGATCTCATTCCGAAAATGAAACAGGTCAGAAGAACGTATGCTGATCTTCGTCCCATTAGCATGTGCTCTACGATTTATAAAATTGTCACAAAGATGACGGCTAATCGTCTGAAGTTGATCCTTGATAACTGATAATCGGTCTGCTTTTGTCCCGGGTCGCTTGATTTCCGACAATGTTTTGATAGCTTTTGAGTTGCTCCATTCGATGAAAAATCGCAAGAAGGGGAAGAAGGGTTACATGGCTCTTAAAGCAGATATGAGCAAGGCGCATTATCGTGTTAAGTGGGATTTTTTGCGAGCTGTGGTGGAAAAGGTTTTCAATAAGTTGAAATGATGCAAGGGCTCTTCTCTTTCTGCTATTGGCAAGGAAGTGCTTATAAAAGCAGTCGCACAGGCTGTCCCCACTTATACGATGAGTTGATTTTTGCTCCCAGTTAAAATTTGTCAAGACATCGAACGTGTTATTCGTCAGTTTTGGTGGGGTGGAGATGGAAACAAAAGGAAGATTCGTTGAGTTGCTTGAGATAAATTGAAGAAACAACGCGAAGAAAGCGATGCGTGCAAAGCACACTTGGCGATTTATTCAGAACTCGGATTCGTTGGTGAGTTCAAGCAAAGTATTTTCGCAATGTCTCTATTCTTGATTATGCTCTGAAGAAAAACTCACGGGTCTCCTACGCTTTTAGGAGCATCATTGTGGGTCGTGATCTTTTAAAGAGTGGGTTGGTTTGGAAGATTAAGAATGGAAGGAATATTAGAGATTTTGGCGATAAATGGGTGATGAGGCCATATTCGTATAGTGTGATTACAACATGCCCAGTTGGTTCGGAAAATTTGAAGGTGTGTGATCTCTTGACTCCGGATGGCTCTTCGTGGGATGAAGTGAAGATTAATGACGTACTGTGGCCGATTGACGTACAAGCTGTTATGGCTACACCGGGGGACGGCGGATACGCCTTATTGGGTGCACTCGGACAGAGATGTTTACTCGGCGAAGTCCGGATATAATGCAGCGCGCAAATTGTCGGTTCCGTCCGCCTCTTCGTCGGTTTCAGTTCCTCATGCGAGTGGATTATTAATCTGTGGAAGTCCAAGCTTCCGAAGAAAATATTGGTTCTGTGCTGGGCCTTTGGAACTCCTCACTGCCGTTAGCAAACAAATTGATTCGTCGTGGTGTGGATGTCTCTCCTATGTGTTGCTTATGTTCGGAGGAACTTGAAAGCGCTGACCACCTTTTCTGTAATTGTTCCCATGCAAAAGATATCTGGAAGGGCATATTGGGAGATGACTTTGTGTTATTGCAGCAAGGTGACATTAAAAACCGGATCTTTGACGACTTTACTAGAGCTAACGTTGAAATTTGTGAGAAGTTTGCGTTAACAATCTGGGCGATATGGAGGAATCGTAATGAGCAGAGTTTTAATAATAATGGGAAGAGTCCGGACAAGGTTGTAAGTGACAGTCTTAGCTATTATCGATGGAGTAAAGAAGTCTTCATCACCGGCAAACTGGAGGAGCTGTCAATTTCTCCGCCTCAGGTCAATCTGGTTTGGGCCACCCCTCGGGCAAATTTTGTGAGCCACCCCTCCGGCAAATTTTGTGAAGATCAACACGGACGCGTCCTGGAAGGAACATGATATTGCGTCGGGTCTGGGGTATTGTCATTCGTGATGCTCCTGGGTCCTTTATTGCCGCTAGACAATGTCAATACCCACGGCAAAGGTCGGTGCTTTTGGCTGAAGCATGTGCACTCAGGGAGGGGCTGCGTATGGGTTTGGAGTTGGCCATCAGAGGGTAGTTCTCGAGAGTGATAGCAGGGGTCTTGTGCTGCTTCTTGTCAAGGATCGTGGTGGCTCTCAGAAGGATGTTAAGCTTGTTTCCGACCTCTACGAAGTGTTAATGGATTGTAAAGACTTGGCGTCGAAGTTTTCTGGAGGTTAATTATCAGCATGTCCAGAGGGAAGGAAATAAGCTTGCTCATGTATTTGCCGCTAAAGCCATGGTAGAGGATGATATTAGATTTTATTCACAAACGCCAAATTGGGCTATCGATGTATTGAACGATGATTTACTGGGTCTGACTACCCATGAATAGAATCTTTTCTTCTCAAAAAAAAGAAGAAGAAAAACAATATATTTCAAATTCAGTATTTCAAATTCTAAGTTAGTAATACCATCCAAACAAAAAGAATTTGGAACTGCTCGTGAAATTTTGGATTTGAAATCCAAATTCAAATTCAAATTCTGGTTACCAAACGCAACCCTAGTTCTTTTACCACCTAAGGGCATTCATGGGTATTTAACCACTTGTCAATACAGCTTGGGGTCTACTTCAACAAATTCTCTTACTCTTTCTTCTTGGTGCAACTTTTAGGATCTCTAGTGAAAATCATCAGGTATTTACCTTTTCTAGTAATGCCACTCATCCATCATAGCATTCTGATTTCTACTACAATAAACTGTTGATTATGTATTTCGTAACACTAACAGCCCAAAACTTCTCATGTTTAGCAGGTTTTGGCCATGATCAGTATTCGATCACCCATCTAGCAATGGCACAAACCATATATGAGCTTATTAGAAATAAATGCAAAAGACTAATCTACAATTACAAATCTGCATCAGTTAAATGTAAATCCATAAGTCGATCGTACAAACAAGTTTAAGACAAGAAATTGAAACAAGTTACCAGCACTAATCTAGGTGCTGGTGGAAGGAATGATGGGGTTCCAATACCTATTACTCTATTAGCGTGGAAGATACCTCTAGCACATGTTAGAGAACCACTCTTTCCTACTCTAAGATTGTTTTAAGGTAGATGAAGAAAACAGGAAATAGGCGTATCAGGAAGTGCAGGCTGAACCCAAAACAAAAAATAAGCAAATAAGGGTTTTGTACCATGTGAGGTCAGGGAACAAAACTAAAAGAATACTAAAGAAAAGCAGTAACCACTTTCCAAGGAGCATTGTAAGAAATCATATCAAACAGCTTCTGCTGAGTGCGAAATCTGAAAATGCAATATATAATTGAATGATTGGAAGCCATTCAAAATTACCTCTCCTTGATGAATTCCCATAATCATCAACTCTAATCTCTTGTATAGTTGGAGGAGTCCATGGTCTTGCAGGAGAGATCTCAGATGGACTACTAAAGTACGGTCCAATACCATCAGAAGTCGAATATTGATTGTTGGATAAGTTGTTAGCTCTCAACCAGCTTCTACTTCCCCTACTGTTTGATGAAGTTGAACCATACAAATGATTGCCTTCATGAGAACCGAATGATAGCCCTTCAGGTTGGTACCGAAACTCAAACCTGGATGGTGGTGGTGAAAAGCTTGTATTGGTACGCCAGTAAGGCTCATTTGGCCCCATAGACCACTCCCTACTGGCGGCATTAGACCCATGTGGCCTCGCAGCCACGCAACAGAGAGAACCCGTTTTAGCTATTTTTTGTAGAACTCAGGTAAGAGATGGTCTTCCACTAGCTTCCGCAGTCCGTCCACAGTAACTCAACACAAGCTAAGGTCACTTCAATTGTTCAAAAGTATGACTTGACCTCAATGTATATATAGATCATCTCCAATTCAGCCAAACGAATTTTTAAACATACTAGACATTAAGTGGACCATCAGAAACAAAGCTGCGTCACTTCTTCAGAAGAGAGACTGCTACAAAATCTGATAAATTGGTCCATTAGAGTAAGGAATGAATGATTTCCGAACAACCATCTCGTAAAGTATCTGATTTATCAAAATGTTGACATATTTCTTCAGAAGAGACACTGCGACAAAGATGATAAAACCTTGTTAGACTAAACCCTAACTTCAGTACCTGAAATTCAAAGGAAATCAAAATGACCCGTGTACAATCAGGCAGGTATACTCTGGAACCAATATCAGTCAAAGCAGCTTCATTTAAGTCACAGATACAATGAGATAATACTCAAATGTCACAAAGATGCAAGTTTAACCCTTTCAAACCCATTTTCTGCAGATACACATAGAAAGCTGTAGTGGGTCGAATAAGTGGAATAAATAGATTAGACAGGCTAACACACCTCAAAATCTGACTATCATACAGCAATTTCGCTGGAAATGGTAAAATCGACGGAACCCAGAAATGTTAGGAACAAAGGGCAGAGAGAAACGGAACCGAAGACCGAACGTGGTGGTTATGAGTCCACGGAGAGGTCAACACCCACATATGCACAAGTGGAAAGAGAGAGAAGTAGGGCTTACCAGTCTGATGGGCATTTCGGACTCTGCTGTAGGAGGAATGTGTGAGAGAGAGGAAGACGCAAGGGAATTCTAATTTGGGAGTTTGAGTTGTCGTGTGCGGGAGAAACCCTAATTTTTCGGACAGAGCGCGATTATCAATGAACTAAAAAAATCTCCTTGCAGTGATGCCCTCTTTGTTCTTCCCAATTCTCAATTAAAGCACCTGCAAAGTAAAACATACCACAAATATTACAATTTTGAATGGTTAAGCAAAAGTAAAACATACAAATATGCATATCTATATTATAAAATAGTATTGTTTAACTAATTTTGATTTTTCAACCGTTAGATTAAATCAATCTCATCCCTACCATTAGATCTCACCTACTTATTACATCTCTAACTACTCACTCTCCTTGTACATCCATAAATACCCACTCTCTTTGGATATCCCTAACAAATTGGAGAGATGATTTATCAACTACATCCATAACTAATAGGAGATATGTTGTGAGTGATTCAAACGTAATGCTCATCTCATCCTAGGAAGTTGTTCTTTCTTTTTCACCACATTTGTAAATAAATTTTTTGGATAACATCTCTAAATTTATTTAAAAAAACCACCTCTTATTTTTTTTTAAAAAGAACATCTAAATTAAAAAACCATCCAATTTAGGGATAGTGCCCTCGGGCACGGGCAATACTCTAGTTTTAAATATGTTAGCAATCCTTTTTTTGTCGTGGAAAATAGAACTTCATTAGAAAGTAGAAACATCATACAAAGCACAAGAACGAGCACCAACCTAACAACAAGAAATTAACAAATTCATACCGCCCAACAATGAAAACAAAGCTAGCCAAAATGTACAACAAAAAACCATAAGCGGCAACCCAAAAACTGTGTGATGTCGTCGCCTTGCGATGGGCGCTAATTATCATGGCATGAGGAACTCAATATATTACAGCAAAAGTGAGGTCCTCCATTGTCTTCCTAATACGTACAACGATCGACTCGTCCTCACTAGCACATTGCTCACATCCCTGTAAAATCTGAAAGGCATAAAGCAGACCGTGTAAAGATGAACATAGCGAAATTGTAAAGCAATAGCATGCATAAATCCAAAACAGATGGCTGGGAATTCTGTGTGGAGCGGTTATGTCCCAAGACAGTGGACCATGGCGCTATGAATCACTCTTCCATCATAAAGTTCAATAGAATGTCAACTTCGCCTTGTAAGTTGCTACAGTTCCAGGCACCGCCCGCGGACACTATTTGGCAAATTATTTTGGCCTGTAAGAATATGATTTGGATGGTTCTTGTCGATGGAGTCTTCCAATGATGGGCCTCTAGGGCTGTAATGAATGAGAGGAGCGGCTTTGACCAACAACTTAGAGCTGGAAATCATACGGGAAAGTCGGCTAGCTTCTAAAAGAGAATTCAAACTCCAGTTTTTATTCTTAAATACCACCATAGTCATTTCCTTCTAAATTGCCCATAGTAGAGAAATGAAATGACTTCCTGAGCAATAATCAGAGTGATATTGCATAATCCCGGAGATCACGTGGGATTTGAAATATTGGTTATGCAAGTGATGGGTCGTGATGGATAGAGGTGAAGCGACCCATGTTCTTGACCACAAGGCAGCCCATGAATAGGTGTTGAAGGAATTTGGACGCGTCATTGCAAAGAGCCTAGGGAGAGTACCCTTGGTTGAGAGAACATTTTCATAGATACATTTCCAGAGAAAGAGCTTAATTTTCTCAGGGATAGAAAGAGCCAAAAGCTTCCCCCCAATGCTACTCTGAATCAATAGTTTCACGTATATACAAATAGCAGTCTAGGAAGAGGATTAAACAGTCTTGGGATTCACAAAAGCGATATCCAGACTTCGTGGAGTGAAGTCCAGACTTTTTGATTGCCAAAATAATCATATCATCAACGGTGGCTGCAAACAAATTGATTGCACAAATTATATTAACCAAGAAAACCGTAAATTGAGCATCTTCCACATGGATGTTCCAATTTGAGGTTGGAATGGTTTTGAGTCGGAAAATCTAGAACAAGCATTGACCTGTAACGATCAGTGTTTAGGACCTCCTTTAAAGGGAAAATGAGGTCCTAGATCCATCTATCTGTGCCAACATTGATCTTATGACAATTTACAATTTGCCAAGAGAACCCATCTTGAATGAGAGATCCTCCAAATTGTAAGCTAGACCATGCACATGAGAGACCATTAGAGAAAGATGGAGACCCAGAGGCGGAGGTAAAGGCATGGCTTGAAAACATTGCATGTCAGAGGGGATGTGGTTGTAGTAAGACACAACACATTCTTTGCGAGTAGTGATTTGTTGAACCACCTAAAGTTACGAAGGCCAAGCACACCCTCAAATTTATCATTCCAAAGAAGACTGCAAGGGATGAACTTAAAAGTTTTTTGAGACGAAGCGTTTCTCCAATATTTGTTAACCTCACTGTTCATTGAAGTATATGAACATATCAGAAGCCCAAATGTGGACCCCATATAACTACGGTGACCCGAAGCGACAAATTTCACTAGACTTGAGAGTCAATCTTCCTGCTGCATTTAACAACTAAGATTGCCAAGATGCCAAGTGGTTGTCCAGTTTTAAATGAATAACCTTACAAGCCTCCCTTTTGTTATTGTTCCCATTAAATGTAGCCCTAAGTATAGGGTGGCCTTATTATCAAAAGGTATATTGAAAAACTTACGATAGAGGGTATTTAGACCGGACTCCACACTTGGGCTCATGATGATAGTTGATTTCGTTCATTGATATGCTTCTTCGATGCCTCACAAAATTTATCCAGAAGAGTTCCCACCCTAGCGCAGTTCATCGGGTCGGACTTAAGGAAGATAAGGAGTCAGGTTCGAAGAAGACATGCGAGATGGAGCACATGTCCTCATGGAGATTCAAGCTAGGTGTGAGGCCCCGAGAGTCAGAGACTTTTAACTGACATGGCAGTGATTAAAGAAATATTATAAATAGATTAGCGGACAGGGGACATCCTTGCCAAAGCCCAGCTGTAGGGGTAAAATAATCAGTGGTTTTCCCATTTACAAGGAGGGATAAGAAGATAGTGTTCATATGTTGTGAAAGCAGACAAATCAATATGTATAGGAAACCCATTGTAGTGAAGCCTTAAACATAATCTCAAATTGACTCTGTCAAAAGCTTTACTAATCTCAATTTTTAAAACTTCCATCTCAAAGCCTGAGTATTGTCATTTTTTAGATAAGCTCATTGGCAAGAATGATGTTATCCTCTATTGATCTTCCTGGCACGAAAGCTGATTGATCTTCCTGGAACAAAATATGATTGATAACCTCTTATACAACAATACACATATGTCTTTGAAGAACCAAAAAGCTTACCACCCCCAACACTGCAAGACCATCATAAACCACTTAAAGAAGGGGAAAATGCAATGTGTTTGAAGCCATACAAGTACCCATATATCCCAAAAACTAAGATAGAGAAAATGGTGAAAGAAATGTTATCCAGTGGAATAATTCAGCAAAGCACTAGCCCATTGGTAGCTCCAGTTTTGCTAGTCAAGAGAAAAAAAAAAAAAAAAAATATGAGTCATGGAGGTTTTGTGTGAACTACAGAGGTTTAAATGAAAAATCACATTAAAAAAATAAGTTCCCAATTCATGTCATTGGTGAATTGGATGATGAGCTTAAAGAAGCAAGTTTGTTCTCTAAGTTGGATCTCTTGGCGGGGTACCATCTAGTAAGAATGGCATCTAGTGATGTGTACAAGACTGCATTCAGAACTAATGAAGGCCAATATGAGTTGAAGGTAATGCCATTTGGTCTTACCAATGCTCCAACAACCTACCAATGTCTCATGAACCATGTCTTCAAAGAACAACTCAGAAAAATGGTTATGGTTTTCTTTGATGACATACTAGTCTACAACAGTTCAATGGCATAACATGTTAAACACTTTCATCTAGAGTTTAAGATCTTGATATACCAACAATTGTATGCAAGGCTCAGTAAGTGCTCGTTTGGATTGTCATATGTGGAATACTTAGGCCATATCATCTCTCATGAGGGTATCAAATCAGATCCTAGCAAAATGGCTACTATGGTGGACTGGCCAATTCCTCATACAGTGAGGGAGTTAATTGGTTTTTAGGGATTGAATGGATATTACAAAATGTTTATTAGAGGGTATGACATGTGTTGGTGATTTTAGTGTCATCGGCCATTTGTGTAATCGGATTCACTTACGACCAAGGGAGACATTGGTATATACGTTGTGCACGTTAGGTGGTGTGGAGTACCCGCGTGCACACAACTATGCTAATATCTTGGACAACGAACTCCCTGAAGACAGCGGGGGTTCGGGGACGGAGCCCCCGACGGGGGCCGGGGGCAGCGCCCCCGGTGGGGTCCAAGGGGCAACGCCCCTGGCGGAAAAATTGGATTTGGGACGTTTTATTGCTGCACAAAAAACGTCTCGGAATTAATTTTCCGTTGGAAAACGGACTGAAATCTGGCGGTTGTAACCGGCAGATTAACCGCTTTGTCTCCCTCTCTATTTTGTCAGTTTTGGTCGAATTCAGAAAAAAAAAGAGGAAATCATATTCGTTCTTGAAGTCTCTGTTTTATCCGATTATAGATTTCGTGCACACTGCCGAAATACTTTAATCTGAGAGTGATATCACGACTCAGAGATTATCCAAGTTCCATTTCCCGTTCTAAACACCCAACTTTACTACAACATGATTGCGAGACCTCTCACACAACTTCTTAAGAAGTGAGCTTTTCATTGGACAACATAAGTAGCTGCAAACTTCAATTCCTTGAAAACACCACGGTGAGTGCCCCTGTATTGACACTACCTGATTTCACTAAACCCTTCACTATAGAAAACTGATGCATGTTACGATAGAATTGGAGCTGTATTAATGCAATAAGGCCAACCAATTGCCTATTTCAGCAAGGCCATTGCCACTAAACACTTGAGACTTTAAAATTATGAAAATGAGTTGCTACCTCTTGTACATGCCATTACTAAATGGAGACCCTAATTAGAACGTGGTAAGTTGTGATCAAGACAGATCACCACAGTCTCAAATACCTGTTGGAGCAGAAGCTATTTACTTTTTACATTAGAAATGGATTAGCAAGATTTTGGGATTACATTATGAGAAATAATACAAGAACGGCTACGAAAATAAGGTGGTTGATGCCTTATCTAGGAGGACCTCTTATGCTTCAGCCGACAATTATCACTTTATTGCGATAACTGTAGCCAGTCCTCTTGCAGCCTCTTCCCATTCCCGATAGACCCTGGGAACATATTGTAATGGACTTTGTGGAGGGACTTCCACAATCAAAGGGAAAATCAGTCATTCTTGTGGTCATTAACAAATTTTCAAAGTATGGCCACTTCCATGCCATACTTCACCCCTTACACTGCAGAGATGGTGGCTGTTGCATTATTCAACAACATTTATAAGCTGCATGGCCTTCCTAGCTCAGTTTTAAGTGATAGGGATACAGTTCTTCGCAGTAATTTATGGAACTCCCTATTCAAGTCTATAGGTACTTCACTCAAATACACAAACTGCCTATCACCCACAAACTGATTGCCAGAGTGAGGCTAAAATAGTGTTTGTAGATCTGTTTCAGGTGCATGGTGGTTAAAGCCTCACAAGTGGGCTAGCTGAATGGTGGTATAACACCATCCATGACACTGCACTCTAAATTACCCCCTTTCAGGCCTTATATGGCTACAAACCCATGGATTACAATTTTCTCCAGCTCAATAAAACTGGAAATGCTGTTGTGGATACATTTTCTTCATGACAGAACTAAGCTGCTACAACTTATCAAAAACAACCTCCAGAAGGCACAAGACAAGATGGTGCATTTTTCCCATAAGCACAAAACAGAAAGAACTTTTGACATTGGTGACTCGGTTTTTCTCAAGCTCAACCCTATAGCCAGCCTATTGTGCAACTCAGAAGCAACTATAAGCTATATTCTAGATTCTATGGGCCCTTCCATATCACTCAAAAAGTGGGGAAAGTACCATACCAATTGCAGTTACAAGAAGGCTCCTAAGTGCAACCAGTTTTTAATGTGTCCCGGTTGAAAAGGGCCGATGACAACTATTCTACCGCCTCAACACTGCCTGTAGTTGGCTCAGAAGGCCAATACTAAGGGGACCATGTGGGCATTTTGGACAGACAACTGAATAAGCAAACTTCTCCTCCATAGTCAATGTTCATGTGCACTGAATCAATTTATCTCCTAGAGAAGCTACCCAGGAGGACTACTACAAGCTTAAAGCTCAATTTTCTTCCCTTGACGCATGTGGACATGCGTTTTATTATGGAGGAGGGATTGATATGGTCACCGGAGGAATCCCAACATCCGCCGGAGAATTACAAATTAGTCACCGCCGAATACCAAATATTTAAATCCTCCGAAAATAGCAGTTATAAGAGGAAAGTCGTCGTTAGGCACCAAACAGAGTCGTTCAACTTAAGAGACCATGCTACCTCAAGAGTCACATCAGCTTCTTCCATCCTTCTGATCGGTCCACATGTATTTTTCGGTGTCAGCAAGACCAACTAGGCAAAATTAGTTACGGAGTTGATGTATTTCGTTTGCTACCCTTTAGCTTTGTTAATTCTTTTCTAGTCCAACCATATATAGGGTTGTCGCGGGTTTGAACTTCATTTGATTCTCTCTCTTATTTGTGTGAATTCTCCCTCTCCTCAATCTCTCCTTCCTCCTCGATCAATTCTGCAATTCCAGTCACCTCATGGCGGGAAACTCCACTCCGAGCATCGCCGGAACCCCCAACTCTTGTCATAAGAGTATAGCTTCTCGACTTGATGGAAGCAAGTGTGAGATTGTATTTCCATGATCTGCAATTTGTTAAGAGATTTATGTTCTTTTCAACCAAATAGGTGGTAATCGTAATTGTTAAAAAACAAATGCGGAACAAGAAGAGAGATGAAACGTAGAACAAAACGAAGAAGATCACACACCGATTTAACGTGGTTCACTAGTTCTGAGAATAGCTACATCCACGACCAAACAAACCCAATTTATTGATGAGAATCCAATTACTATAAACCACACAACCACACGTGTTAATAGCCACGACCTACCATCATATATAGGCCTAAACTACTGACTTGTGCCCAAAGCAACGCTCAAAAGTTACCAAAACCGATAAGGAAACAACCAAGAAAATTGCCAGCCCCCAACTATGTCGCACGACCTTCTACAGTACCCCAATCCTGCAGCATTTTTCCCTTGTCTTCTTGCTCGTTGCTTTGCCAATTCCAATGCTAGGGTTTGAATCACCCAATTCATAACAGTAATCAAGCATGTCGACGGTTGGACATAAATAGAGCAAATATCACGCATGAAATCCGCGTGTCGGTAGAGTGACTGAATGTAGAGAAAAGATGTTATGATGTGATTTGAATGTGGTAGTTATCGAGAGGAGAACTCAAGACGCTTGAGGGTAACGGGGCCGTATCTTAGATAAATCCAGCGTGGTTTTGAGTACTGCGATAAACATAGATTTGTGCTTAGATTCAAACCAAGATATCAGGCTATTGGCACCGCCATATGATATAAGAAATCTTTATAAACAGACATTTGAGTTGAAGGGAAAAGTAAAACTTCATATTGTATTCTTTTCTTTTCAACAAGAAGCGCGGTGGCTTTGATGTGGTGGTGGCTGCAGTAGTAGTTTGGAGTTCGAGGTTGTCGATTGCCAGCGATAGAGAAGACCTTTGGGTGTGCGAGCGACAAATATTCTTGGCCAGGGGTGAAGGATCTAGTTTGACAGCCAACAATCAGAGCCAGTGATGGCGAGCTCTGCATCTCTCCGCTTGCACGTGCTTCCGCTTAGTCTACTTCTTGTTGTGGCAATCAACAACAATGAGGAATGGAATGGTTGTTGGCTGCAATTGTGCTCTCCACAATCTGTTACTGCTCGACCTTAAATTGATTATGAGAATTGGGTGGCGGCGCCTGAACGGTGGCCGGCGGATGTAGAACTCAAGCTACTAAGGATAAGTGAATCACTCCGAATCCAGACAGTAACCTCAACAACTCTAATGGTTTCTTCATGAATCAAGACTGCTACTCTCCCTATTTATAGACGAGAAATCTTAATTGCTACACACTAATCACGGAAATCAAGTAACTATAGATTCTATGACAATAAATAAAATAGAGAATATCTAGATAATTAAACCAATACTGACATTCATTATACTGAAATTCAGGATTCTTCTTAATTTTGAATTATCCCTACTTTACTTAAAATTATTCATTCCTCGTTCCTCATCAAGGTGTCTTTAGTTTGGACAGCGCATCTCTGTATGAACCTCAGAAGGGTCTTTAGTAGCGACCCCGAAAGCTTAGCTTATGTGATGAGGCTTTCCCCAACACAAACAACATGATCACCAGCCCCTTCCACAACAAATACAGGAAAAACTAAGAACATCTAAAAGACCAAAGAGTTTTATTTTTTCGATTTTTAATAGCTTTAAAATGCGACTCTTCAATCTTACATGGTAACAGAAAGCTGGAAAAGAAAATGGCTAGTAGTAATAACCACCTCAACAACTTCTACTGATAACCAGCCTACTAGTAATAACCAGCCCACCAATTTCTATTGATAACCAGCCTACTAGTAATAACCATCCGAACAACTTCTATTGATCACAAGTAAAATTTGTTTCTGATAACAGTAACCAGTTCGCTAGGTCTTCTGTCTGTCTTCCTAGAAAGTAGGAAACTCAACACTAGAAGCACAACTTCCATTGGGTAAAACAGGACATTCGATGAGGTTTGCTCCTGAAGTGTCCACACAAACATAAACCTGGTAGAGCTGGCTATTCCCAGTCCCATCAACATTGCATTCAATCCCTGGAGTGTACCCAGTTGCCCCTTTTATGGCACCTTGGATGCTGCTCAAACTATACGATCCTCCGTCTGGCCTAATCCCTATTTCACACAATCACAACCCAAAAACAAAAAAAATCACTACATCGTCAACCATATATGCTAGAATAATCAATAACTGTAAACTTACCTGCAGCTTGAAGAACTTGGAGTAAGTTTAGTTTATCCTTCAGGTCCAATACGGATTTGAAGTAGCTGTGTTGGTCAAGGACCGACTCTGAACAAGTCCCGTGTTTATCCCATTCGTGTGACCAGAATGTGGAGGCATCTCCACTTGGGCAAGCGAGTGTTGGCCAATTCTTTTGCATTCTGCTTACCAAGTCCGAGATCTTGGCCAAAAATCAAGAAAAATTGATTATTTCATGAACTAACCAATTTAGCAATCCTCTTATATAGATATGAGTTACCTTGGATTGGTCAAATGGGCTATTGGGATCACAGTTTGACGGGTAAGAGCCATTTTTGTAATTCGGCCACAGACCGTGAATTCCAAAATCTGTCGCGGGCTTTCCTGTTGTGGGATAACAGCAACTTTGCTTCGTGTCACAGTACGATCCTGGCCACTGCATATATAACACACCATTTTCATCAAAATTATGATAAATTTAAACACAACCCAAACTCAAGGAATCAAACTCGGACCAACCTGGAGAACAAAGTAGAAGAAACCGAATTCTTGCGCTGCACAAAGAACTGAAAGATACTGCACTACGAACAACTTGATCAAGACTGCACTCTTCACTTCCATTTTTTTCACTTCGTAAACTTTACTGAGATGATAAATCCAAGATTCTGGAAGCTGCATTTATAGGAAGAGGTTGGAATATGAACAGATATATACAGTTATGTATGCTAACCCTGCTTTGGTGCCTTCTCATCTTCTGATCAAGACAAAAAATAAACATCACTTAGGGATATTCCAAGAACCACCAACCAATACAAAAGCTCCATTCTTATCATTAATTTAAACGCGTGCCATATATATAAAAAAAAGCTGATCTATGCTAATAATATCGACAAAGATATAAAAGAAATCCAGAGAAATAAATTATTTATGCAAATAGCGGATAATCAAGAAATTACGAATGCTCTTCATACATTCGATGTATGTAAGCGAAGGGTCTTTCATCTTCTGGTACATGGGCATGATTAGGTTGAGGTTCATGTACCTTCTTCAAAGATGAATGTGCAGGAATCACACATACATATAGTAGGATATGATGTTGTCCGGTGCTTTTATAACATACTTTTGCATTCACCTCCACCAAACTGTCTCACTACCAGTAATCATGACAAGAACATTTCCCATCTTTGAAATGGTGAAACCGTTGCACATCTCTAATAATTATCTGTCTTTCAGACATCAATGAAATAAGTTTAGCAGCCTCGTGGCAGTCTCCGCAAATTCTCAAATTCTTCACAACGCGAATAGTCCTGCCAGGTGGAGTGCTGATGAGTCCATAGGCAATCGCTAGTTTCTCGCTGTGATACCTAAGAACACTTTCTTTCTCTTCATCTTCCATGTCGGCATAAAACACCAAGGAAGTATCAGGAACATAACCAACCAACTTCAATTTCTCAAACAGTTGATCAACTACCTCATGCAGTTCTTTGTACTCCACGCGAGTTCCATCTCCAGAGAAAAATTCATGCACGACATTGTTGACCTCAATAGAGCTACAACCAGGTAGTTTTGCTAGTCCTCTATCTTTCATCAGCTTCCTGATGCGGATCAAATCTTTTCTTCTCCCAGTTCTTGCACATAGATTTGAGAAAATCACGTAGTCCCCACTATGCGAATCATCCAACAGAAAAATTTCCTTAAGTACCAACTTCCCTAATTCTACATCCCCATGAGAGCCACAAGCTGATAACAAGGTTCTCCATAGTATTGGTGTCGGTCTAAATGGAAGCTCCTTTATGAGGTTATAAGCATCATACAAATGACCTGCACGGCCTAACATATCCACCATACACCCATAGTGTTTAATCCCTGGAGATATCTTATACTCGTCTTTCATAAGCCTGAAATAGCTCCAACCATCTTCTACCAAACCACTGTGATTGCAAGCATACAAAAGACCCAAGAACGTGACCTGATCAGGCTCAATGCGTGCAATTTTCATCTCCTCAAATATAGATATAGCGCTATGACCAAACCCATGAGTGGCGTAAGCCACAATCATCGCTGACCATGCCGGAGTGTCCCTGAAAGGCATGTTATTGAAAACAGAAGCTGCATCATCCAAGCTACCACATTTGGCGTACATGTCTATTAGAGCAGTGTTCACCTTGACATCCTGATCAAACCCGTTTCGGGAAACGTACTCGTGCATCCATTTTCCTAACGCCAACGCTCCCAATAAAGCGCAAGACGAAAGAACGCTAAGCATCGTGACATAAGTAGGCTTCATGTTGCGAGCTTGAAGTTGCCGAAACAACCACAACGCTTCCTTTGGCTGACTATTCCGTGCGAATCCAGTTATCATAGCATTGTAAGTAACTATACAAGGTTCGACAATCCTGTCAAATACCCGGCTAGCCGAGTCAATGTCATTGCACTCTATGTACATGTTTATTAGAGCAGGATATACAAATATGTTACAGTTCTGTCCATGTTTGAGCACAAGGCAATGCAATTGCTTGCCTTCTTCAATAGCTTTGGAGCTAGCACATGCCTTGAGTAATGAGGGAAAAGAGTAGTTATCTGGCACAAAGTTGAAGCAGTTGGTTCGGGTCAAGAGTGTGAGAGCTTTAAGAGGGGTGTTGCTACGGGAGTAACCGCGGGCCATTAGGTTGAAGAGGACAATATCTGGGTGGGGAATTTGGTCGAACAGGTGGTGGGCATGTTCCATAGAGGAAGCTGAAGGGTACTTGGTGCAGGAATTGATGAGCTTGGTGAGGACAAGGACATTGACTTCGCTTTCGTGGTGGGTTTTGATGTAATAGGCATGGATTTGCTTGATTTCTTGAAGAGAGTTGCATTTGGGTAAGAGTGAGAGTGGGTTGGGTGTGTTTTTGGTAGCCTTTTCGGGGGATTTTTGGGTAGGCGTTGGAGGAGATGGAGGACTTAGTGGTGGAGATAATATAATCATTTTGTTGATGGAATCTCAGCTTGGTGTTCGTTCCTGACCGATTCAATGTTCACCGGCACTGTGAGCAGAGACTCCGGTGTCGGAAGTAAGGGTGGCCATTTATCACGAAAGAGTCTTTGGTGGGCCAACTTTTATGATTCGCAAGGATCCATAGATTTTTGCTAAATCTTTAGGCCTTGTTTGGCTAAAGGTACAAAAATAATGGGATACAAGTTGTACTGGGATATGGGGTAGAATATGACTTATGGTGCAGGGGCAGTTCAGGTCGGACATTAGCAAGGGTTGGTCGGGAGGGGGCCGGGCTGGACCGGGTCGGAAAATGAGAGATTTTAAACCCCTCTGGGCCCAGGCCATGTGGGTACATTATTAATATATTAATATTTTTTTTAATATTATAAATTAATAGCAGATAGGGTGGTAGCTCAAGTGGTAGAGCGTTGGAAGCCCCTGCATGAGGTCCCGGGTTTGAACCCGGTGGATGAAAAAACAATTTCTCAAGAAAAGTATATATTATAAATTAATAAAAAAATGAAAGAAAAATATTAGTTAAGAGGGTCGTATCGCCCCTGAGGGGGGTGGGCCGGGCCGGGTTGGGCTAGAGGCTGTCAAAGTATGAAATAAATATATTATTTAAGAGGGTCGTACCGGCCCTGAGGGGGGTGGGTCGGGCCGGGTTGGGCTGGAGGGTGTCAAAGTGTAACCGATCCAGGTTGGGGGTTGGGTAGTGGGTTACGGGGGCGGAGCCAGGCTAGGGGTTGGGGGTCGGTCCGGAGTCGGGCCTAGCACATTTTAGAGCGGGCCGTTTGCCGGCCATGGTTGACACCATGAGATATGACTGTACTGTAATAAGACATGATAAGATTGTACTGGTTCTGAGTGATTTGTTATACTATATTATGAGATATGATAAGCTAGAGGGATATGTATTAACATGTTCGTGCTGTGCATGATAACATGTATGATGTGTGTACAAATGAACACATTGTTTTGCTTGTTTAAAACTTACTTTTTAAAATTATTTTGTGTTCAATTATAGATTGTAAATAGAAAATAATAATAAACGGTTATTTTGACACTTTTAAGGGACTTCTGATTTTAGCTTATATATATCTACATACATTATAAAAACTAGGGCGGCAAGGAAAACCGAATAAACCGATCTAATCGACCGAACCAAACCGAAATACTTGGTTTTGGATGGTTTTTTGAATGTTCGGTTTATTAACGGTTCAATTTTTCACAAATCGGTCTATTTGGTTTGTTTTTTGGTTTGTAAAAATACCAAACCGAACCGAACCGGTATGTGCTTTTTTTTTTTTTTTTTTTTTGAAAATTGGAATTCCATTAATTCTGGTCCAATTGAACCAATTCAGAAGAAGTACAATCCAATGCCCATGTAGGGACTATTCCTATCCACACTCTAGTATCTACTATAGAGAGTCCAAACTGTGCGTAACAATGGGCCACTTTGTTAGCCGAACGTGAACACCATGTTACTGTAATGTGCGGAATGCGCTCACAGAGCACTCGACAGTCCATCATGATCATACCAAACAAAGTCCGGTCATTGATAGCTTCTCTTGTGGATACAAAGTACTTCTCAATAGCTTGCAAGTCTGTTTCAATCTGGACTTTATTGAATCGAAGTCGGATAGCCAGCTGTAATCCCTCACGCAACGCCATCGCTTCCGTAACTTGCGGCGATGAAACCCACGGTGTTCTAGCGGCCAACGCAGCTTGCGTTCTTCCTTGATGGTCTCGTATAACAACGCCTAAACCGGCCTCCTCTCTGTTGGCATTCCAGGCGCCATCACAATTCAATTTGACCCAATTCGGATGCGGAGCCGTCCAAGACGGCAAAGGCAAAGATAATCTGGGAGGAACCACGTCAGACTGTGTTGTACCTGTCGAATTAATGGTGGCAAATTCCGCCACAGATTGTAAGACTTGAGCCCCCACCTCTTCGGGATTAATGGATTTTCCTTCAAAGATGCGCAAATTCCGATTTCGCCATATCAGCCACACTCCAGCAGCTAATCGAGCTCTTTCGTCCGCCGAAAAGGTCTCCATAGCCTCAAATATCCAATCTTTCACGGAGACATGCCGATTATGGCCACATCGATCCCCTAATACCAGCTTCCACACAACATCCGTTTTCTTACACCGAAGGAAGATGTGATTTTCAGATTCGTCTTCTTTAAGACACCAAGAGCACTTCAATGGAACTTGCACACCACGTCTCCTCAAATTAAGAGCAGTGGGTAATGATTCACGGAAAGCACGCCATGTGGTGACGATGGCCCGATTATGGATGTCGGTAGTCCACAATTTGGTGAGGAAATTACTCCGGGTAGTGGAGCTGCCCCTTTTATCCACCTCTGACAATCTGTCCATTGCGATATGGTACCCCGTTTTGACAGAATAACAACCCTTAGCCTCGAAAAACCATACCCAGGAATCCCTTTGGAAGGTAACTGGGAGAACAATCTGTTTAACTGTCTGAACATCCACCTGATTGAGAACTGAATGTAATCGATCCTCGTTCCAAGTTCTTGAATTTTCGTCAATTAGATCACTCACTAAAAGTTGCGAATTTGAATGATTTGATGAACAAACCTTAAAGCTGAATGGACGTGGAATCCAACGCCCCTGGAATACACTAATAGATGTGCCGTCACCAACTCTCTGGTAAAGGCCTCTCTCCAACACCATCCTCCCTGCCATAATTCCCCTCCATACTTGTGATGGATTCGTTCCAAGATGAGCATCCAAAAAATCTACGGAGTGAAAATACTTAGCCTTTAGAACCCTTGCCAGAAGTGAATCGGGTTTTGTAAGAATCCGCCATCCTTGCTTAGCGAGAAGTGCCAGGTTGAAGGCATGGAAATCACGAAAACCAATACCTCCTGCCTGTTTTGATTTCTTCATTTGATCCCAAGCTATCCAACAAATACCTCTGCCGTCCTTTCGATTCCACCAAAAATCTCGAACAAGACTTTCCAATTTTTCGCAGAGAGATAGGGGCAAAAGGAAACATGACATTGAATAACTCGGAATTGCTTGGATAACAGATTTAATTAGTACCTCTTTTCCAGGTGCCGAAAGAAGCTTCTCCTTATACCCATTCAGTCTTTTACTAACTCGTTCAAGAATACCTGAAAACGGGGCTGACCGAGACCTTCCCACCTTTGACGGGAGACCCAGATATTTATCAAACATCTGAACAAGCTGCACCCCCGCAATACTGCATAGCATCTCCTGTTGAGATTGAGGAACATTCGATGAGAACATTGCTGCCGACTTCTGAAGGTTAATTTGTTGCCCCGACGCCAACTCATAACCGTGCAACACGTCCAATAAGGATCTCACTTCGTCCGGATCAGCCCGTGAAAAGAAGATGCTATCATCGGCAAAAAGAAGATGGGACACTGGGGGACCACTTCTAGATGCCCGCATTGGAGTGATGGAACCAGTTCTACTTGCATTCAGGAGGGCATGAGATAAACCTTCAGTACACAGTAAGAAAAGGTAAGGTGACAAGGGACAACCTTGACGAAGGCCTCGATGTGGGGTGACATGGCCAACAATTTCGCCATTGCGCACAAAAGAGTATTGGACAGTGGTCACACACTTCATTACCAGAGTGACTAAATTCGGAGTGAACCCCATCTTTAACATAACTGCGCTGAGATAGCTCCACTCTACCCTATCATAAGCCTTGCTCATATCCGCCTTGAAAGCCATCATACCTCTCTTCCCTTTCATTCGCGTATCCATAGAATGAATCATCTCATAAGCAATGACAAAATTGTCCGAAATCAACCGACCTGGAACAAATGCACTCTGATTTGGAGAAATAATACTGTCCATAATTCCTTTTAAACGGTTAGCGATCACTTTGGACACTATTTTATAAACCACCATGCATAGACTAATCGGTCTATAATCCGCCGGCCGACGCGGTTGCCTGGTTTTTGGAATTAACACTAAAAGAGTATGATTGAACGGAAGTACCTCATCTCCATTGTTTAGGATACCCAAACAAGCCTCCGTAATTTCCTGTCCAATAGAAGACCAATATTTCTGAAAAAAGATCGGCGGGAACCCATCGATTCCGGGCGCCTTATACGGACCCATCATATGTAAAGCATCAAACACTTCCTGAGCCGTGAAGGGTGCTGCTAGAAGACCATTTTGCTCCTCAGAAACAAGGGATGGCACCAACCCCACCACTTTATCAATTTCAGCCCGCGACGGACTCCGACTCGCAAACAAATCAGAGAAATAATGAGATAGAACATTGACAACATCTTCATCGTCCTCTCTCCAAATCCCATATTGATCCTCAATACCCACCATTGCATTTCGAACCCGCCGCATATTAGCTTTCTGATGAAAGTAGCGGGTATTTCTATCCCCCAACTTGAGCCAAGAAATCCGGGAACGTTGATGCCAGAGGGCCTCTTCCGCTTTGAGTAATTCATTATAACGAGCCTTCGAGACCCGGACTTGTTGAACCACCTCTTGTGACTGTCGCAGATTGGAGAGGGAAAGAAGGCGACATCGAATGTCGTGTAGTTGCTTTGACACATTACCGAAATTCTTTGACTTCCAGACCTTCAGCTCACGGGCCAGAGAAGCAAGTCTATTAGGGACATCTCGTGGGACCGAAGCCCAAGACCGATGGATGCAGTTAGCAAGGTCCGAGTGACCCATCCAGGCGGACTCAAATGTAAATCTTCGTCGTGCATGGCGAAGCTTAATAACCGCCGCCGGGTCCAAAATCAGTTGGAGTGGTGCATGATCGGACACGGTAGAGACAAGGTGGTTAACACGAGCACCCACAAACATTTCGCGCCATTCCGGAGAGGCAACCACACGATCTAGCCTTTCGCGGATCGCATGTTCATCACTTTGATTGTTAGACCAAGTGAAACGTGGTCCCGCAAAACCGATGTCGGTCAAATCATTACGATGAAGAGCTTCAATGAACGGCTCTAGTTGATTAAAAGAAACATCACGACCCCCTTCCTTCTCTTCCGACGAGAGAATGGCATTAAAATCACCAACAATACACCATTCTTTGACATCCCAACGACGTAACCTGTTTATCAAAGTCCACGTGTGGATCCGTTGCGAAGCAATAGGATCGCCGTAAAGGCCTGTAAAATGCCAACGCAAACCAGAAGATTCCAACTTTATTATGCAATCAATATGAAAGACGGACGACGACAGGACTGACACGGACATGGAATTATCCCACATGAGAGATAGACCACCTTGACGACCTCTACCTCGACAGCTAACATGAAACCCTGACTGAAAATCACACTTAACTCGAATACTATCCATCTCGGAAAATGACAACTTCGTTTCCAACAAAAATATGAAATTAGGCCGCTCCCTCATGACGAGATCGCGGAGAGAACGGAACGCACAAGGATTACCCAATCCTCGTACGTTCCAACTTAAACCGATCATTGCGTCCGGCGGGGGTGCTCCGCACCCTCCGCCGATATCTCTGTTTCATCAATAGTTTTGGAAGCATCCTTCTCCTGTGACATCATTTCACCCACAACGGAACCCTCCTCTAACTCCCCAGAGCGAAGTCCATTCTTGGCCTTCTTACTAACTCCCTGCCGTTCCACCAGAAAATTTGTCTCGACAAAATCTTCAGTTGTCTTCCTTTTGGATATTGCTTCTGGCCCATCCTCTACCTGATCTGCCTTCATTTTTCCCCGTCTTATTTGAGCTCTTAAATCAGCAAGACTTCGGCCTTTAACAGCAGCTTCTGGAGGGGTAATCATTTTGCTCAAAGCCGCCATCTTCTTCTTTTGTCGTGGAGAGGGCTCAGGTTTCTCAGTTGCTGAGAAAACCATAGGTTCACCTGAGGCATCACGAGTAACCGGCGATCCATCAATCTTCAGCACTGAAAGCTTCGAACCCAACTCCGAATCCGGGACATTGCTTTTCCCGAACCGGGTTGATCCGGTCTTGGGACGGAGACCCATTTTCATCGCCGCATTAAAGGACGGCGATAAATGTGAGTTTGAAACACCTTGAAATCCTCCAACAGTTAGATCCCCTTTTTTCGCCACCAAAGCAGGGGGATTAGTCAATCCCAATAACTCCTCTTTATTTTTGTCAATCATTGCCCCTTCAATATCGGAAGGAATCGCTTGGAAAATGGGATTTTTTATAGCTGATAAGTCTTTGATTGGGCTCCCAACGCAATACTCATTAACCCATGCATTTAAGTCCTCTTCAGTGTCCGAGGGTAACGGATCACCACGTCCGTTTCCCTTTGACTCAATCATCAATGCTTCCTCAAGCTCTGTATCCGAGTCGTCAGCGGTTACATCCGACTTTTTCGCCATCAATGATTGCTTGCATTGACGCCGGCGGTCAACTGATCGGAGATCAGAGCCCCGGCCGAAACCACGTCGTCTGCTGGACGGATTAGCATCCGTCGTATGAACTTCCGGTCGTCGGTGACGGAAACCGGCCGGCATTAACATCCAGGAGCCAAAACGGAGACTCCTAACAACACCCGAAGGGTCCTGTTGTTGTAGGGGGCAGCTATTCATCTGGTGTGTAATAATACCACAACGAAAACACAAAGCCTGGATGCGTTCATAACAGAACTGCACATTACCTTTACTACAATTTATGTTGCATAAAGTATATTAAATAATCTAGAAAAGAGAAACACGAATAGATAGATTCAATTAAAATGATTATATTAATCTTAATCTTCTAAATTTCTCTCAAGTTTCATCATACCTTCTCTCTAAAACGATAGTAGTGCATCTTTTCTAAGTCTATCTAACTTATTTTTCACTTAAAGATTGAAATTCGTTGACAAGGTAGTATTACAATATCCATTCGATAATTTTTACGCAAACCGACCCACGAACCGAACCAAACCGGTGTTTTTCGGTTTAATTTGGTTCGGTTCATCCTTTCAAATGCTTTGGTTTGGTTACAAAATTTGTAAACCGATGTATTCGGTTCGGTTTATGGTTTTAGCGAAAACCGCACCAAACCGAACCGCTTACACCCCTAATAAAAACATAATAGTCATTTAGAGACGTAACACCCGTTATATTTAAATTTCCCCTAATTTGAAACTAGTATTACATAATTTTCCTATTATTAAATGATATTATATGAGTTCCAATACTCACTAATTATTCAACAATGTCATATAGTGGTTGTTTGGATAGTTTTATTTGTTGGAGTAGGTGCCCTAGAGGCAATCTATATTTAGTATGAACAATGTTTTGGCGGGAACATTCATTTATTATTTATTGTGATATTTAATAAAATGAAGTCCTTAGATACAATGTGTTGTTTATCTTAAATATTCTTAGTCCATTATATTGATTAATAGGATGATCAACTATAGACCAGTATGTGTGTAGATTGATTTGGATATATCAAGTCTAACACATGGGTATGCATTATGAGTAATGGCATACTAGATTGACCCACAACGAGAATGATGCATTATATTATGTCAAATCACAATCGCTTCTCGTCGTGCTAATGATATTGAAATCCTTAGACTTGAAGTTACTAGATACTCTAGTTGTGGAATATCATGTTTTGATTTTATCAAACGTTGCGCCTTAACCGGGTAACTATAAATATAGTTATCGGGCATGATAGGAAGCAAGCTTAGAGATCGAGTGATGTAGAGAGTATTTGTGCCTCCCACATAATGGGAGCAAATATCCATGTGCCATTCGAGGGATTGTGTTTATTGAATGTCTTGCCAGACTAAGATAAATCAATATGGAGATATTGATGTTATCTGCTCGCATAAGCATATTCCCAGGATCGAGAAACTATGGATTGGATATACAAGTGTGATTATTATGTCTCGTGTCCAATCTGGATATGGAGAGAAAGGGATAACACAATACATGAACACTGGGCACAAGGTTTGTCGGAATCACTGACTTATTTCTATTAGTTGGGTGGCATGGATGTGTTGCTAGACACCGCTCCATGTTAGTAAGTAGTTACTACCAAGTAGAAACCTATGAGGTCACACACCGGATGGATTAAATTGGGTATATGTATTAATTAGTTGGAATAATTAATAAAAAGATCATAACGCAACCACAAGCAAACTTAGTGGGACTAATTTCAGTGGCGGAGCCAGGATTTGGGTGAAGGGGGGGGCACAATTTTTTTTTAGGAGAGCGTATAGATTTTTAACGAATAAAAAATTAATATGATGTAATAAATACCATAATTGTTTGTGTATTTATAAAAAATTAAAGGGCACTTATGTATATTAAATAAGTGACACTTTTGTTGTCCAAAAAATATTTTTGTCAAGATTCGAAGTTTAATCAATACCACAGTCTTTTGGTGTATTTATGTAAAACTAAGGGACAATTGTGTATAGTAAATAGTTGGAACTTTTTTTTTTGCTCTAAAAAAATATTGTGGTCGAAAAATGCTTCTACTGAGACTCGAACCCAAGTAAAAAGGATTCCAATCCATCATTTTAACTGCTGGACTAGAGCTCAATCTGTGAGTTGGATGTGGGTACAGATACATATATTTAGTAATAACACAAATAAAAAAGAGCTAAAAAGAGCCTTTGCCGAGACTCGAACTCAAGAAACAGTCTTTCAAGTACAACTTTCTAACCGCTGGGGCACATCACAATTCGTGTCATTGTTGGGGGGGGGGGGGGCACTGGTATGTAAGAATACTGCAAAGACTAAAAAAAGCCTAAAAGAATAAGGGTATACTAGTGTGTCGGAGAATGTTTGGGGGGGGGGGGGGGGGGGGCACGTGCCCCCCCAGGCCCCTACATGGCTCCGCCCCTGACTAATTTGTAAGTGGACTGATCCATGTAAGGACATGATTAGTATTGGGGCCTTTATGTAGTTAATAAAGAGTTATTACTATATAAAGGAACTCTATCTTGTTAATTCTCAACACAATTAATTATTGAGAGAATATAACAAAGCAAGAGAGAGAGAGAGACAAGTTGGGAGCCGAGGCACACAAGTCTCGTTTTGCGTGATCCGTTCCTCCTTCTTTCTTTGCTAGCACTACACGGTGGGAAGGAATCCAATCAAGAATCCAAGGTGTGGATATTAATAGAGACGAAGACACTATTCTTCGTGTGATCTCCCAAACTAAAGTACACGTCTTTTATGCCCTTATCATGTTACGATGGCTTGCCTGTTGTGTACGAGAGATCCTGCAGGGAGGATTCAATATACACCAAGAGCATGGGATAGAAAGAACACAGGAAGAGTAGGGTTGTGTGTAGGGAGAGAGTAAGACAATAGCACTGTATGAGAGAGAGACAGAATTTTGGCAAAGCTTCCGCGTATCTCAGGTGCGCCCCTGTATGGAAGGGTTAACGGTCCTATATATAACGGAGAATGTGACCGTTGTAGTGGGTCAATGCGCCCATTAATGGCGGCTTAATTAGCTTAACCACAACTGCACGTTTATCCGCGTATATAGGGACCGTTACGCACGTTAACCGCGTATATCGGAACCGTTATGAGGTTGACCGGGTTTATGGAGCTGACACGATCCAACCGCAAGTGTACGGCTGCCGCGTGTAGTAATATCCGGTAATCCGGGTTTGTCGAACCCAAGGGACTTGTCGTGAATTAACTAAGATGATTAACTTCGTGTGGGCAAGCAATTTGATTGTTTTATTAAACTAATAATTTAAATAAAAAATTATTAAAATTGAGACTAATACGAGGGATAAGTATCAGGATATCTCTTCAAGTCACTAGGTATTTCACACTTTGACGGATTTATGCTTTGTTAACACGATGATTCTTTAATCTAACTAAACGAGCACGAATGTGTTGAAGATGTCTCAACCAACACCAATACTTAGACTAAGAAAGCCGATTTCTCTAGCCTAATCAAGTTCAAGTATGCACTAAGATCATTAATCTACTCTTTGTTCTTAGCTAAATAGCAAGATTTTTCAACCCTAGATACGGCTAGTGTGTATTTCAAGATTCCGGACAAGAAACATTGATTTCTCTAATGTTCTAAGCCTAACTCAATCCTATCAATACGTCTACCGATAGCAAAGGTGAATTTAAGGGCATAAAATACACATAGCTAGCTAAAAAGTCATCAATTAAGCTCAAAACATGAAATCTAATCCATAAATCACCAAACAAAGTGTTCAAACCCTAGCTCCCTACGAGATACCCTGAGAAAAGTGTTTAGCTACGCATATTCATGATCACAAATACAATAGTTTGTGTGATCATGTACAAAAATAATGAAAAGATAAGAGTAGAGGGATCAAACGGATGAATTCTCGCTTCCACGACGAACTCTAGCTCCAAGTTTCTCCTAAAATTTTCTTCCCTGCGTCTCCCTCTGTTCTAACCTGCCTTCTAGGTCTAAGAACTCGTTTTTCAAGGCCTGGGCACGATTTTTAATGTATTTTGGCCGAATTTCAATTCGGCCCCTCCAGTTTGCAATTCTCGGCCAGAATTCATAAGCTGACTTTGCGCGGGCCTTTTCTACCTCTTCCGGACTCCGGTTTGGGCACATCTTATATCGTTGGTGTAGATACTGCTTTATGACATGGCAGATCTAGGCCACGTGGCGACCATCCAGCACACCATATTGTGCTCCACACACACAGGATCACCAGCCGAGCTGATCCATGTGGGGGCTGCGAGACAGAGCCCTCGCATACCACTGCACGGGACTTGTAGGGACTTGTGGTTTGGAGGCTAGAGTAAGCCCTGTCGCGTGCGAGCCAAGCCCGCGCGCGACCTTTAGTAACTGTTTTGAGAGATCTATGGCACGAGCTCCCTAGACCCGGTCAATCCGGTCAAACCCGGTCAACCTCGTAACGGTTCCGGTACTCGCGCACCACGTGCTCTAACGGTTCCTATATACTCGGACGAACGTGCCGTTATGGTTAAGCCAATTAAGCCGCCATTAATGGGCGCATTAACCACACTACAACGGTCACGTTCTCCAGTATATATATATCGTTGACCTTTCCATACAAAGGAGGACAACACTGCCATACGCGGAAGCTCTGCCAAACCTCTGTCTCTCTCTCAGACATTGCTACTGACTTACTCTCTCCCTACACACACCCCTATTCTTCCTGTGCGATCCCTGATCCACTACGTACGGTGTACACGGAGGTCTCCCTGCCGGAATCTCTTGTGCACATTTTGGTGAACCCGACGTGAAACTTACCAGCAAAAGCAACCATGTCTCAGGAGGATGATGTCAGCAACCGGTCGCCTTCCACCGAAACTCCCTCGGGAGACGAAGCCCGCCGTACTCCGACGACTCCCGGCGAGGCACCAACTTTGGAGTCTTTGGACGCCACTGTCCAAAGTCAGGCAAAAGCTCTCAAGTCTCAATCTGCGCAGTTGGAGCGGATCTTGGCCGTTCTGGGCACCCTTGCGCCAAATCCTCCACCAGGTACCGCCATCCCTCAGGGAGGAGGAACCCCTACTGCTCCAGGATTGGGAGTGTCGGCCACGCCTCCCAACCCTCATCTGCAAACTCCACCGTCAGCCGCGCAGCTGCCTTCGATCCAAGGATCAACAGCGCAAATGCTACCCCCTGCTGCTCACGCCTCTCAGCCCACGGCTTTGGCGCCTAACCCAACTTTGCAGTACACTCTGCCTCCACCAGCGACGATTTGGGGAAACGCGGGCAGTCAATACACTCCCAATCCTCCGGCGGCATATGTGTCGCCACCGCCTACGGCAACCCCTCCGGCAGCTACCGAGGGAAGCCTCCCAGAATGCATGACGTCCTTGCAGAAGCGCGTGGACTCCATCCTAGCTCATCAATCGCTCGCGGATACCATCATCCCGAAGCTAGACAACGATCCACCCATTCCACGAGAGATCTATCTCATGCCTAACCCGACGGGGTACAAAGCTCCCAAATGGGATAAGTTCGAGGACGTCAACGGGAACGCTCATGAGCATGTCATGCGTTTCATTGACGTCATGGGTCCATACGGAGCTGATTCCAAGCTGCTGATGCGAGAGTTCCCAAAGACTCTTGGGAATGTAGCATACAAATGGTACCGGACGTTGGAGCCCGGATCTGTGAAGACTTGGGACGACATGGTCCAGAAGTTCTACACCAAGTTCTTCCAGATGGAAGAGAAGGTGACGATGATCCACCTCTCGCGGATGTATCAGAAACGCGAGGAAGATGGAATCACTTTCATCAAGAAATTCAGAGCGAAATCCTTGGAGTGCAAGGATCCCATGCTCGAAAGCCGGCTCGTAGAGATATGCCTGCAGTGCATGCGAGATGAGTACAAGAGCATGCTAATCAATTTGCAAACACCCACGTTTTCAAAGCTCATCGAGTGCACGATGAACATCGAGCCCATCGTCGAGAGACAGAGAAAGAAGAGCGCTCCAGAACGACCTGCGAGCGGCACCACCTACAAAATCGGCAGATTCGGCTACAAGCGAGGACGCGAAGCTGAGGTCAATGCAGTTTCGCCCCAGAAGCAAGCAAAAGCTACAAACTTCGACGCCCCGCCTCTGCCATGCTCGGTGGAGGAAGCGAGCGATCTCTGCAGACAGTGGCGCAAGGACGGCATCCTGCCGCCGCTTGAGAAAGCACCCTCCAAGGAGATGACGAGGGACCCCAAGTGGTGTGAATACCACGGCAAAGTCATGCACCCCACGGCCGAGTGCAAGAAGCTCAGATTCGCGTTCGACCAGAAGATGAAGAACGGCGAACTCATCGTCAGCGACCACCGGAAGGACGTGCGCAACAACCCGCTGCCTGCCCATACAGATTCGGGCTCAAAGGGCAAGGAGGTCGCCATGATCTCGATAGTAGACTTGGAAGAAGTCGCAGAGGATGGTCTACCCATCGTTGCTGAAGTCCATGAAGAGGAAGACTATAGCATGGATACGGAGGACGAGCGTGCCGACCGCATGAAAGGGTCGCACGGCTTCAGCAAATTCTTCGATGAGATGAACTTCTCAGAAAGATGCCGATCGGATATGACAAAAGCAATCTTAAGGATAGCGGAGGACTACGAAGAGGAGCTCGTGGTCTCCAACGGGAAAGTCATCAGGGCGTCCCGTCCTACAGAAAAGATCATGACCTTTTCTGCCAGCGACAAGAAGACAGATGCGAGCCACCAGAGGCCCCTGTACGTGACCGCCGTCATCAACGGCGTCGAATTTAAGCGAGCATTCGTCGATGGAGGAGCAGCGGTCAATGTTGTTCCACTCCACACACTGAAGCTAGCAGGGATCCCCGAGCACAAGGTGGTCAAGCGTCCATCCCCGCTGGTGGGATTCGGGAGCGACTCTAGGATGACGATCGGATGGATCCGCCTAGGCGTTCAGATCGGTAAGATCAAGTGTTCGGCAAAGTTCTACGTCATAGATGCGAACACCACATATCACATGATCATCGGTCGAGCCTGGATTCATCGCTTCGACGCAATCCCTTCCACGGCTCACCAGATGATGAAAGCTATCTGGAACGACAGGATTGTCGAAATACCGGCCTCAACCAACCCATTCAACTTGGACGAAGCACATCTCAGCGAGGCGGTGTGGTTCACCGAGATGGCGGACGAGCAAACACCCGGACCATTCAACCCCACTCCTTTACCTCTCTGGGAGGACATCAAGGACCAGTCACCTGCAGGCGTGATGGTAACAAGGGGAGATACCAAGGAAACGCCGCCTATTCACGAAGAGGCGCCGCGCATCGCATATCACCGCAAGAGTGTGTACACTCTGAAGAGGATCGCAAAACACGACCCCGAGGGCAAGGAGATAGAGAGCTTCTACGCCAACGGGAAGAAATGCTATCGCATATGAAGGTGCGCGGGGACGTCCTCACACGGGCATGGGGATGTCCCTGGGCAAATCAACCAAATCGAGCAAGTTGCGCTGACAGAAGAGCCAACACAGGGCACTCTAGATGAGAAACTCAAAGAAGCGCCCGAATGCATGGAAGACAGGCCAAAACCACAGAAGCAAGAGCTTAAGGAGGTGTTCCTCAGCCCGAACGAGGAAAAGAAAAGGCCAGTCTTCCTGAGTGCGGACCTCACAAGCGAAGAGGAACAAGGGCTGCTGCAGCTCCTAACTGAGTACAAGGATGTATTCGCATGGGAATACGATGAGATGCCAGGTCTAGACACGAGCATCACTATGCACCGTTTAGACGTCATCCCAGGGTCTAAACCGGTCAAGCAAAGCACCAGAAGCTTCAGGCCAGAGCTCAACGTGAAGATCAAACAGGAGATTGTCAAACTCCTGGACGCCAAGTTCATAGAGCCAAACCACCATCCTACATGGTTAGCCAACATCGTGCCGGTGGTGAAGAAGAATGGACAGCTCCGCATCTGCGTGGACTTCCGCGATCTCAACCGTTTCTGCCCTAAGGACGATTTCCCACTGCCTAACATCGACTTGCTCATCGATTCGACGGCAGGCCATCGCATGTTCAGTTTCATGGACGGCTTCAGTGGGTACAATCAAATCAAGATGGATCCCGAAGATGCACAGAAAACTGCATTCATCACTCCCGTGGGGGTATTCAACTACACGGTAATGCCATTTGGTCTCAAGAACGCAGGCGCAACCTATCAGCGGGCCATGATGGCTCTATTCCACGACATGATGCACAAAGAAGTGGAATTCTATGTGGATGACTTGGTCGTCAAATCCAAGTATGAAGCAGATCACCTTGCAGACTTGCGAAAGGTATTCAACAGATGCAGGAGCTTTCAACTGAAAATGAACCCCATGAAATGCGCAGTCGGCGTGACTTCGGGGAGGTTTTTGGGATGTGTAGTTCATCGCCAAGGGATCGAGCCTGACCCTGCGAAAGTGTCAGCCATCACCAGCATGACGCCACCTCACGATCAAAGTACCTTGAAAACATTCTTGGGAAAATTGTCATATCTGCGGAGATTCATCCCAGCAATCGCCGAGATCACGTGCTGCTTCAGCACCCTCCTCAAGAAGGACGCCACGTACAACTGGGCTCCTGATCACGAAGCCGCATTCGAAAAGCTAAAGGAGCTACTCACATCCCCAAAGATAATGATCGCGCCTCAACTGGGATCGCCGCTTCTGCTATACCTTACATCGACAAGGAAATCTATAGGAGCGCTCTTGGCTCAGATCTATGAGGGACAAGAGAGGCCTATCTATTACATCTCTCGCATTGTGCAGCCTGCTGAATCAAGGTACACGGACATCGAACGTCATTGCCTTGCTTTATTCTTCGTAATAGAGAAGTTGAGACACTATTTTGCATCGCACAAAGTAGTGGTGGTCACCAAAAGCGACCCCATAAGATATCTGCTGACTCACACTACTCCGGGCGGAAGATTGGCGAAATGGTACATAACCATCTCTCAATACGATATCACATGCGTGAAACCAAGAGCGATCAAGTCGCAGGCGGTAGCAGATCTGTTGGCACAGTTCCCCGACAACAGTTACGAACCTGTGATCGAGGAAGAGCTCGAAGGCCCTGAAATCTACGCGATTGACGTGCCCTATTGGACCCTCCACTTCGACGGTTCGTCAACCAGAAAAGGTGGAGGCATTGGAATAGTCTTGACAAAGCCGGACGGGGAAGTCATACAGATGTCCGCAAAACTCAACTTCGCAGTCACGAACAACGAGGCGGAATACGAGGCTCTGATCGCGGGGCTCCGTGCGGCGAAAGCTTTGGAAGTGAGCAACTTAACAGTCATGGGAGATTCCAAGCTGATTGTTAAGCAGGCCTCGGGCGAATATGGTTTAAAGGAGATCAACCTCCTGCCATACCGTACACTAGTGCAAAAGCTGATGCAGCAATTCTGCGACGTGAAATACGAGCACAAACCCCGAGCGGACAACAGGCATGCAGACGCCTTAGCAACTCTGGGATCTAAGGTCAGCATAGACAAATGCCCCGCAAGGATTTCCATCGAAGTGCGAACATCGTCGGCATTAACAGAAGATGCGTGCGACGATGAACACATGGATGACGCAGACTGGCGAAAAGCAATCTTGCAAGCTATTGCGAAAGGCACCAGTAGCGAAAGCTGGGTACTAACGAAAGGATACTGCATCCACGACAACACCCTTTACTACAAGGGTCCTGGAGGAATACTCATGCGTTGTGTCTCCGAGCAAGAGGGACAACAGCTGTTAGAAAAGATTCACCAACACGCTTGCGGAGAAAGCGAGGTGTCAATCTACAGGAAAGCTCAGAGATATGGCATCCATTGGCCAAGCATGTCTACAGCCGCAGCCCTGATACAAGGGAAGTGCGAAAGTTGCGCACTAATCAAAGATTCTCTACTTGTCGCTCTAATCGACGACGACACAGACTGGAGAAAGCCATTGTTTGAATTCCTCACCAAGGGCACTGCACCCGAATCGAGAAAAGAGGCAGACAAATTGAAGAGGAAAGCTTCTCGATATGTGGTTCAAGAAAATCTGCTTTGGCGAAAAGGTCACGAAGGCAACTTGCTGCGATGCCTAGACGATAGGGAAGCACAAGAAGTCATGGACCTCTCCCATCAGGTGGAACACCAGGGAGGTGCGAAATTATGCAGACAGCTCCTCTCAATCGGATACTTCTGGCCCACGATGGAAGTCGATTGCCGCACCAAGGTGCGACGCTGCCAAGAATGTCAATTCAAAGGGAACCTAGTGCACGCTCCCGCCGTGGACCTACATGCACTAGGAACGCCATGGCCATTTCACACATGGGCTTTGGACTTCATTGGCCCCATCCGACCAACGTCACATGGGAACCATTTCATTCTCACCGCAACTGAGCTGTTCACCAAATGGGTGGAAGCAATACCACTGAAGACGGCAAACGCGCTGGCTGTGGTCAACTTCATCCAGGAAAACATCGTATGCAGGTTCGGAATCCCGAATACTATTCTTTCAGATAACGGTACTCCTTTTGTTAATCGTCAGGTAGCTACAAAACTTGCGGAGTACAATATCAGGCAGATATGCTCTACCCCCTATTATCCAAAGGGAAACGGGCAAGCCGAGGCGACTAACAAAACGCTGTTGCGAATTCTGAGCAAGATGGTCGCAGATGACCACAAGAAGTGGGCCGACTCCCTTAACATAGCTCTGTGGGCTTACAGAACTTCTCCAAGGACACCTACAGGGGCCTCGCCATTTCTACTATGTTATGGGGCCGAAGCTGTACCTGCGGAGGTCAGAGTCAATTCGGCAAGGCTGGCCTTCCACGCACTCTATGAAAATCAACGCGATCATGATTTAGTCTTGCTGGAAGAAAAGCGAGAACAAGCCAAAAGGACTAACAAGCGGTACCAAGAAAGAATCGCTCGCGCCTACAACAAGACAGTCCAGCGACGGGATTTCGCAGTTGGCGACCTGGTCTTGCGCGCATCTGACCACTGCATGCGAGAAGCAACTCACCCAAAGTTCGCAGCTAATTGGGAAGGACCCTTCGAAGTCACAGAAGTCTTCGATAGCGGCTACTGCAGCATACGAAGGTTGCACGGCACAACCTCAACTCCAAGCTCAGTCAACATGCGCTGGATCAAGAAGTACTACCCTTGACTTCTCTTATTTCATACGTTTTATGATAACGCTGCTTAATGTCTCATGTGGCTACGATATTCGCAATCTCCTCTCCCATATGAGAGGATTGTAATCCTATCTCTCCCATATGAGAATGCTATAATAAAAGAATTCTCCCAAATGAGAAGTTCATATATCTAGCCGTTTATGTCGTTCTATTTAATTTGCTATTGCTGTTAACAAAGGTTTATTCGCTGCAATATCAGCAGATACAAACGCGATCTTAATTGATCATTAGAGCCTATCTCTTACGATAGCAAATGTGATCCCAATCGATCATTCAAAGCCTATCTCCCACGATAGCAGCAAACGCAAACGTGATCCTAATCGATCATCAAAGCCTATCTCCCACGATAGCAGCAAACGCAAACGTGATCCTAATCGATCATCAAAGACTATCTCCCACGATAGCAGCAAACGCAAACGTGATCTTAATTGATCATCAAAGCCCATCTCCTACGATGGCAGCCAACACAAATGTGATCTTAAGTGATCATCTAAAGCCTATCTCTTACGATAGCAGCTACACGCGAACGCGATCTTAAGTGATCATCTAAAGCCCATCTCCTACGATGGCAGCCACTACAAATGTGATCTTAATTGATCATTAAAGCCTATCTCTTACGATAGCAGTTACACGCGAATGCGATCTTAAGTGATCATCTAAAGCCCATCTCCTACGATGGCAGCCAATACAAATGTGATCTTAAGTGATCATCTAAAGCCTATCTCTTACGATAGCAGTTACACGCGAATGCGATCTTAAGTGATCATCTAAAGCCCATCTCCTACGATGGCAGCCAATACGAATGTGATCTTAATTGATCATTTAAAGCCTATCTCTTACGATAGCAACAAACACAAATGCGATCTTAATTGATCATTTAAAGCCTATCTCTCATGGTAGCAATCAAATGCAAATGCGATCTTAAGTGATCATTAAAGCCTATCTCTTACGATAGCAGCCAAACACAAATGCGATCTTAATTGATCATTTAAAGCCTATCTCTCAGGGTAGCAATCAAATGCAAATGCGATCTTAAGTGATCATTAAAGCCTATCTCTTACGATAGCAGCCAAACGCAAATGCGATCTTAATTGATCATTTAAAGCTTATCTCTCATGGTAGCAATCAAATGCAAATGCGATCTTAAGTGATCATTAAAGCCTATCTCTTACGATAGCAGCCAAACGCAAATGCGATCTTAAGTGATCATCTAAAGCCTATCTCTCATGGTAGCAATCAAGTACGAGTGCGATCTTAAGTGATCATTAAAGCCTATCTCTTGCGATAGCACCCAAACGAAAATACGATCTTACATGATCGTCCAAAGCATATCTTTTGCGATAGCAGCGAAATACAAAAACGATCTCAATCGATCATCTAACGCCTATCTCTTGAGATAGCGGGCTATACAGATGCGATCTTATAATGATCTTCTCAAGCCTATCTGTTACGATAGCAATTTTGGTCAATTATCCAAACCCGTCTGATATGATGGCAACACGAGTGCAGAGTCATCTTATTAGATCTTCTAAAGATCTGTCTGCTGTGATAGCAGTTTATGCGAGAAACGATCTCAAACAAAGCCTATCTTCTATGATAGCAATGTGCACAGCTCAACGATCTTGATTGATCTCTGGAAAATTATCCGGAACGATGGCAACGTTATGAACGTGATCTCATACGATTTACAACGACCAATTACAAGCCCATTCGTCAAGATGGCACAGCTGCGAAATAACGATCTCGAATGATCTAGCGAAACATCTGCGCATTGACGCCGCATATGTGAAATCATTACATGGCATTATGCAAGGCAAAACAAGCCGAAACGCATGCGAAATTGTATTTTGTTGCAAAGAGAGCAAATAGTACAAAAGCTATATATCATTATGAGTCAAATGACTTACAATTTATCTATCTAGATAGCAGCTTACAAGCGAAAAGCTCGAATCTAACTACACAGCCAACATGGCTTACAATACGTTCGAAAAATGGCTGATAAGCCAGCAGAGAAACGGTACGGAAACCCGGACTGCAAAGAATGAACCGCCCTGGCTTCAAGCGCGGGCTACACGATGCCCAAATCTGTGGGTGACATCTGTAGCAAAGGGGATCTCGCTCTAAAAAGAGCCACATGAAACCATACGCTCGACATTCCGCTATCCGACAAGACCGTTGTCAGATACGCTCCCCATAACATTTGCCCAAGGAACCACCGGTTCCAGCGATCAAGCTGCAAGCAGAAGCTCCAACGGGCAAGGGCTCCTTGTAGACGGGGATGAACACAGCGGTTTACAACCCTGAGTTCAAGAACGTGGGGGCAATGAGTTCTCCTCCAGGGATGCTGGAGGAGAATTCCGCCGTTCATTACGAGACGGTAGCACGGTCACTTCGGCGCTGCACCTCGCCACGAGGCGGCCGGAAACATGACCTGCACACATAATACACGAAGAAATTTCTTCGAACACACATGAGGTATTATCTGCATCCTCTTTATGATGGTTATAAACAGCAATAAGCCTCATAAAGTGGATCTTGGAAACTATTTCTATAGCACAAAGCGCAAACTCAGGATTCAAAACTTGAAGTTGCCATGAATCAACGAAAAGCAAGCGTTGAAGCCAGCAGTCGCAAGGACTCACGGCAAAGCACATGTTTGGGATAGAAGAGCCCAAATGGCAAAGATGGGGTTTATATAGGCCCTGTGGAGACTCTTCGGTTGCTTAAGATGAGTCAGCAAATTCAAAAAGAGGGTAAGTTCAATCACTTACGCCTTGAAAAGCGGTAACAATCAATTACCCTACTAAAGGCTACGACGATTCGGTTGCGTATCCTAATAAATGACGGATAGTCATGATTCGGATGGACTTCCCAACGGAAGCGTGCTTATCTGCCGAGCAATTAGCGCGAAAATCAAGCAAAGAATCAATTGCTGATGTCATAATTGGATATACACAGAAATGTCCAATCAAATCCCGAAAGGGGCAAAACGGGCAAACTCATTGTTTGTTGTTAAAAAGAAGGGGGAGAAACCCTAGCAACATTACATTAATGTTTCAAAATATTACATTAATGTCTCAACCATTTTCCTGTTTTCTTTTCAAAATTCGAAAAGTCAAAACAAATTTTTGACTAAGGAGTCCTGGGGCTCGAACTGCTCGATCAGCCTCTCCACTTGTTGCACTTCTTGCTTCAGTTGCTCGCACTTGGCATTCATTTCCTGATACAGCTTTACAGCTTCATCAACCTTTTGCTTTTGCTGCTCCACCTTCTGCATCTCAGCTGCGAGATTCTGGTGACCGAGATTCAGAGTTACAGCTGCGCGAATCAGTGTAACTCTGTCCTTGAGGAATTTGAAACCAAGTCTGCCTTGGACTTTGAGCACGAGATTTTGGCACATGCCACACAGCAATTCGGCACTCTGGGCCGAAATGGTCGCAGGTGTAGCCGCGCACAGCTGCTCTAGTATCCAGATGACTTCAGTAAGGAATAGCCTCCTGTCAAAAGGACTGATCTCCAGACACCTCACAAACGATCGGGGGTATCTGAGGCGCATTCGAACCACCCAGTCTACATCGGTTTGCTTCAAACCTGAGACATCAAAAATGAGTCATGATGTCAAAACTCTCAAGCAAATAATGCGACGTGCGAATGGTAAAATCTCTGCTTACCAGTGCCTTCCAGAATTTCATGAAGAGAAGGGATGCGGGCCACCGGGTTGTTCGAAGACTGCCCTCGCTCCATGGCTCTCCTATCAGCTGCAAGCTCCAACCTCTCATAATCAGGAGGAAGAGTGTAGGCCGCACCAGCTGCGACTACATTCCCAACCTGCGAGCCCCAAATACTCCACGCAGGAATAAGTGCTTCCGGTTCAGTCATCGCCGGAGGCGAGGGGACAGCCGAAGTCGCTGGACGGACACTCCCAGATGCGAAAATATTAGCATCACTTGTCCTTTCTTCCTCACCGCCAGTACGGACACCTTCGTCCATCGGCACAGCATCAGCTTCGACATCATCGGAAAGTTCGATGACATCCTCGAGACGCTCACTTACGTGTCCAGCAGCTGCGACGGGCTTCTCAGTATGGGAGCTCGAAATTGGAACATGGGATGCAGAAGGCTGACTTCTCTGCTCCAGCTCAGGTTCCTCAGCATAACCTGCGATACCGAATGCGATAATATGAGGTAACTTGTGTTATAAGTTATTTCACTGTCTTTACTAAAGCTAAGAATAAGCACCTCCACGCGAAGGTGGGATTGAGGTATCCTCATCATACACTAGGGACGCGGAACCGTGCCCTATCAGTGTATCCTCACTAAGCAAATCTTTAAGAGAAGCGTGACCTGGGACGCGAGTAAACCAGTCATGATTTTGCCTCAAGTGGCTAAAGCCTAGTATGCGCATATCACTCAAAATAATTACCTGAGGGTTCTCCGCATTTGCTTACCAACCAACGGCGAATGTCAGGCTTTGACACACCGTGCTTTAACGCACCCACAATTACATCTCTATAAGTTACTGCGAGATTGAAGATCTCACCTTTATCGCCACCTGCGATCTCTGCGAAGTCCGCTTGGACTTGCTCTAGCTCTGCTGTGTCCTCTCCAGGAACCTCATCTTCCTCCTCCACATGAGGAGCCACTTATTCGGGAAGCTCGTCTTCCTCGCCAGCTGGACGCACTAAGTCGTCAACATGCAGCTCCTCGCGGCTCCGCTGTTTCACAAGCTCGAGTTCCTCTTCCTCTCGCTGCCTTCTTCTTTCAGCAGCCTCCGCGGCTGTCCTCCGGGACTTAGCAAGAACATCCTCGCTTATGGGATCATCTGAAACGCCAGAGTGGGCATCTCTCTTTTGCCTCTTGGCCACGAGGCCACCAACGGCTTCATCATCATCATCTGCGAATACAAAATTGGCTCAAAGAAAAGAACTGCACAGAAGTCATGATAAAGGGCAAGGAGATGCGACGGAAGTACCTCCTGATTCTTCCTCGCACATCACAACTGTTTCTTCTTCATTACTTGCTTGGGGCTCCTGCCTCTCTTCCTCTTCCTCTTGATTGAATGGAACGAAGGTTTCAACTGCGAGATCTTTTCGCACCTTGCCGGGCATACGACCCTTACCTTTGTCCTTGACAGAAAGGGACCTCACTGGGGGCGAAGCTGGAGCGCTCCTAGGGGAAGAAATCGTAATTCCCTTTTGCCTAGGTCTCTTCGCTCTCGGCGCCGCAGTCGCTGGAGGGGGCGGGTCATCTCTAGGAGGAGACGGAGCCGGAGGGTTGTCTATCAGCGAGTCAGCGAAAGTATTCATGACTGCGCGAACCTTTGTTTCGACCTCGGCATCCATCCTCCATGCTAGCCGATACGATTCCCCTTTCCTTCTGGTGGCAACAATGGTGTCCACCAGCGATTTGGAACGGTCACCTGCTGCGAACCTCCGCACATGACACTAGACAATACAGAACAAAAAGCATCAGTGCAAGCAAATCAAAGAGCTCAAAGCACACAAGGAAACTGCTTACCTCAGCAAACGCCTTGCTATATTTGATGACCTGCGTGTCACCCTTCTTGATTGCATCGACCTGCTCCTTCAGAATGAAATCGGGGCACAAATGATTCTCGCGGTCCAACAACGAGTAGCAACCGTACTCAGACTCGCTCAAACTGCAATTGGGGCGAAACGGAAAAGAGTTTCTCTTGATCAGGGGGGCCCTTCCTGGCTGCGCCGCCGCCTCCGTCTCCATCCTCGTCTGCTGGGCAATCCAGTATGCGATCCAGTTCTGGGAACAACCACCCTTGCGAGTTCCCGCAGGCTGCTCGAAGGGAAGATTGCTCATGAGGACCGTCTTGCACTCCTTTGTCAGCAAGCGCTTGTAGCACCCTCTGACGATGGACTGGGGCCAGATTGATGGGGCCACCGCATCGAAACCAAACTGAGGAGAGACCCGAGTGGGGTCAACATCCACTGTAAGCCTTTCATATCGTGGCGCGAGCTCACGAATGTGCTCTGCAAGTGCAGGAAGAGAACCTCGCAGACACCAGCAAAAGAACTCACGATAGCGCTCGTGGAAATGCGGCCCCTTTTCAAAGAGAAGGTCTTCTGACAAGACCATACCTTTGGAAGGATATAGCTTTGGAAACCACCGCACATTCTCGACACGTGTGGCGTAGGGCCTGGCAGTGAACTCCCTTCGTTTGTCGCATATCAAGCTCCAAGTACACTTGGTGTTGCTTGCTCCAAACCATCTCGCAGCTCTCCCGCTGTTGAACGCTTCCGTCTCGCCTGGGGGACACCACTTCTCAAGTGGGAGGGGAGTTGGAGCATAAGACGGCCAGCGCTCAAAAACCCACATTGTCAAAAAGCTGATATTGACAAAGGTCAGAACATCGAGACGGCCGCGCGATTCCCTCATCGCCAGAACCAGCTGGTCCAGCCTATAATACAACGTACCCAAGACCAAGGGTCCGAGCGCGACTCTCTGGCCAAGAGCGAGCCTCACCGCAAGTGGCAGCACATGGTAGAAGACCCCGTCATGGGGGTGACCATCAATCAGATACCTCGACAGCCAAGCACAAAGAAAGGCGCAAAGGGTTAGATGATAACCCTTGCCCTCTACGTAATTCTCGGCCTTCGGGTTTCCGCTCAAAAGCTTCTTAGTAATGCTGCTGCTCGCATAGTCTCGGAAGAAGTACTGCAACCACTTGTTCCAGGTATTCTTCGCAGATGTATCAACAAGCTGCCAGTTCGGAAGAGGTTTTGTACTGGTCCACCGAGTGGAGATTTTCTTTACCTCTGCTAGGCACTCCTCCATCTGCGCGTACAAGGCCAATTCCGCAGGTGTTCTTAAGTGACTCAAGGGGTCCACCTCGCCCATGGGGGAAAGCTCATACAGCATTTGAACGTCCGCGAGCGTGGGGGCAGCCTCGAACTCAGCAAAGTGAAACGTGTGAGTCGCAGGCGAATAGCGGGACAGAAGGTCTAGAAGCATGGACTGATCCAACTTCACGGCAGCACCCTTCATAGCACGGACAGCAAAGAAAATGCCGGCTTTATCGAGAGTTTCGGCGTAATTACCCAACACGTGGTCAGTCCACTCATCCATATAGTCCAACTTCTGGACAAACGCCTGAGTAGAAATTGCAGTGTATGGGAAGTGCCCATTCTCGATTCCCAATCGAACCACATCCTCGGAACCAACTAACTCGAGCAAGGCTGAGTTAACTGGGCGAGTCAGCGTTAACAACTGCTCAACGGGAACAGGATCAGGCATCCTCTTCGCCTTCACCCTCGCGTGGTAAAAATCTTTCCCACCCAGAAAGGGGGCTTTTCGCCACAGAGCCTGCGGAAGCTCCGGCATCTCTTCATCTTCCTTGACGGGTCTGGTTACTCTTGTTTTGGCCATTCCTGCGAAAGGGCAAAAAAAAAGGGGGGGGGGAGAAATACCACACTTCAGTTTGAATTTTGGAATTCGAGATCTATGCAAAGGAAAGCAGACAGTTCCGGTGCCGATTTCAGAAATTGGGGATTTGCAAGACCCAATATTGTTGAAAGATTAAAAACGAAGCAGGTTTAAAGATCAAAGCCTCTTCACAGATTTCATGGGTTTACAGATTCAACGCAGTTCAAGGCAAACGCCGGTGTTTTAAAATCAAAAAGTAAACGAGGCCAACCTTGTTTCCTTGAAGCTTGCTTGGATATGCACAGTTGAAGAATACGATTTGCAGTTCTGAACTGGTGGTTGATGATCTGGATCTGCTCTCGAAGATCTCCGGATACCATTCACTTTAAGAGAAAGAAGTGATGCTTTGCAATAATGGGATACAAGGTATTTATCCAAAAGAATGAAGGGTTGCGTCCCTTCAGTAGTCGAATCGCAACCGTCACCGTCGTATCGCGCAATCACAGGACGGGCTGACGTCACGCCTAAAACCCTAAAGGTCAGACGGCACGACTCTAGGGGTTTTAGGTCATAATGACACGCACGGGGGCTGAACTTACCCGTATTTGAATTGGTGCGTGGCGACGACGCGCATGTTGGTTTCCGCGCATGGAAGCCTATACAGCTACGAGCCTTCACGCGCAGAAAGGGGGCTAATGTAGATACTGCTTTATGACATGGCAGATCTAGGCCACGTGGCGACCATCCAGCACACCATATTGTGCTCCACACACACAGGATCACCAGCCGAGCTGATCCATGTGGGGGCTGCGAGACAGAGCCCTCGCATACCACTGCACGGGACTTGTAGGGACTTGTGGTTTGGAGGCTAGAGTAAGCCCTGTCGCGTGCGAGCCAAGCCCGCGCGCGACCTTTAGTAACTGTTTTGAGAGATCTATGGCACGAGCTCCCTAGACCCGGTCAATCCGGTCAAACCCGGTCAACCTCGTAACGGTTCCGGTACTCGCGCACCACGTGCTCTAACGGTTCCTATATACTCGGACGAACGTGCCGTTATGGTTAAGCCAATTAAGCCGCCATTAATGGGCGCATTAACCACACTACAACGGTCACGTTCTCCAGTATATATATATCGTTGACCTTTCCATACAAAGGAGGACAACACTGCCATACGCGGAAGCTCTGCCAAACCTCTGTCTCTCTCTCAGACATTGCTACTGACTTACTCTCTCCCTACACACACCCCTATTCTTCCTGTGCGATCCCTGATCCACTACGTACGGTGTACACGGAGGTCTCCCTGCCGGAATCTCTTGTGCACAGTTGGAAATCCCTGAACGTCTAATTCCAAATGGAGTAGGACTTGATCTAAAATTGTATACGTAACTCCAGATACATCCAGAAGAGTGCACACTGGTCCAGTGAAACTTTTCCAGCTCTTCTTCGTTTTTGCGTCATCTTCGCCGAACCATATCTTTCTCTTCCGGCCTTTGATTGAGCTACGTGACCTACCGTTGGAAAGCTAATTGAGTCTACTTTCATTTGGAACCGGTATCACTATAGCAGGTCTTGTAGAACTCAAGATATCATCAAAATAGTGAAGGATTGTCACTTTTGCTCCTCTAACTTTGCTTCTCTGCGTACTCTTTGACTTCCGAAGCTCGTTTCTTCTCTTCAGGTTCTCTCCTCATGCAATGTTCCTGCAAATCACAACACGAACACTACCGCGAAGATCAAATGTGACAAAATCATAAAATCATAAGTAAAACTATTCAAGAAACGCCCGGGTTGTACGTTTAAGCTCTAAAACATCATAAAACTCATTTTCTTCTCAAATAAGCCCGAAATTCGTCACTTTGCATCGAAACTCACACAAATAAAAATATAAAGTGTATATATGATGACTCTTATTAAGGATTTATCAAATACCCCCACACTTGCCATTTGCGCGTCCCGAGCAAAGTTTCATCTACTGCATCTATCTGCTTACTAGCCAATGAGACACAAACGACTCAAACACGACTCTCAATACAACCATGGAGAAAGATGATGCAATGCAAATCTAGACTCGATCTTAAAACAAGTATTTAAACACGAAATAAATTTTGTTTTCTTGCAAGAATAGGCAATCTCCCTGTCATTAACTGAAGATCACAAAGTTTTCACTAATCCGTTCTGAAATTCACATACACGTAGCAAGAATTTGAAATAAAATTGATTCTATGCAAAAGCTCACTAAGGCGTCCACTTTCCTCCACCAATTCAAACCAAGAAACAAGCACGCCCTAAGCTTCATTGGGTCTAATCAAGCTCAAATTTCACTGTAGCCTTTCTTCGCCGAATCATCTGAGGTTTTCAGACCCTCTTAGCCTTTATTGCGTTTGAATGCAAATTGTACCAGTGAAGGGAGTCACAACTCCTGTGAAATAAGGCTTGACTCTAGTTTTCCTATCTAAGCTCTACTTGGATGGAATCCAAATTTTCCGTGTGACCAGAAGCACATTATGTTGTTTCTCCTTGAAGCACATTTTTTTTTTTCTAATTTTCTTTTCTTTCCTCCTCTGTTTTTACAACCGTGCAATAGAGCATAAAGAGCGTGGGCTATTTCGGTTAACTCTTGTGACCACCATAAGGGATGGTGGTGTACGCCCCTCAACTTCACTTAGGCTGAGGCAACCGTACCACATGAAACCAACTCTACACGAAGGTCCACCCCATATCAACAAGAGACCACAAGTTTCCACTTGAAAACAGAATATTCAGCTACAAGCAAAAATCAATCTAATTAGCACACTATAGGAAACTTAGGTATACTTTACATGTCATTCTTTCACAACTTCCAAAAATTCACAGGACATCCTTAGTGAAACATCTACACAAAATAAAAAATTAAAATTTTTCCTACTACGGCACTTCCTACTCAAAGGATTCATTCACTAAGCTCTCTTCAGTTTCAAGATCTTCAATTGCCTTTTTCTCAAATTTTCAATTTTTTCATTTTTTATGGTTTTCTCTTTTCTCATTTTTTTTTTGTATTTTTTTAATATCCTAACTCTATATGCAAGGGTTTGACTCGAAAAAAAAAAATTGACACAACACAACTCAACTTTTTGGTGGGTACACTCAATTATCTAAACGTACAAACAGTATGTAAACTAATCTACACAAAACGACAATATAAGTATAAACTCAACACAAACCTCTGTCTCTACACACAATACAACCTAGACACATCCTACATGTAACTGGCTATGCAAGACACATGACTAGTAAACAGATAAATCACCCCCACACTGAATGCTTCGTTGTCCTCAACGAATTTAGAGAGTATGCAAGAAGACTCAACAATCAATGTGTAGGCCAGTAGATGAGATGGAGCATGACATACTTAGATAAAATAAACACAAAATTTAGCAAGAGAAAAAGATACTCACAACCACCTCAAGGGTGGGGAAGAAATCACGCCAAGCAGTCCCCAAGCACAGTAGTGGCACCACCATGCTGCCAACGGTCAGTGTGTTCTCGCACACCGGGGTAGACTGCCCTCCTCTGCTAAAATCTTTGTCTTGGAGAATCCCCAACTCGCATGCATGAGTCCCCATAAAGGTTGTGTGTGCCATGGCACACTGGGGTAGACTCTCCCATATCCTGCTCAAATATGTCACTGGGAAACATCATTAGTCCCTCTCTCTCATCTCTCCAAATAACATAATAAATAACCACACAACTGTATTAAAATGCACTCCCTAAACTAATGCAATTAATAGGTTGGGTTGCCTCTCAACAAGCGCCTTGAAATTTAAGGTCGACGACCCGACCCAATTACCTCAAATATGATTAAGGTGGTTTTTCTCTCCACTTTTTCTTCTTCCACCATCGCTTCTCCCATTGTCTCTTCTCAAGTAAGCATGCATGGGATGCGTATGGCGCAACAAAATTGTAGAAGACGGCCTGAAAAAATTTCTTCTTTCTGTGCTTCCAATTCATGAGAATCGTCATCATAACGATTTCAACAATAAGCACAAGTCTTCCATGTAGTGGAAATCGATTTACGCCTTCTTTGCTCGTTTTCTCAATTTGCAATATCTCCATTGAAATTTCAAGCGACAACTCATAAAGTATGAAAGTTTGAGTATCTTCATCACCTTCGTTTGAAACACCCGAATCATCAACAATTTCAATCTCGACATCTTTTGTATCTTCAATGAGATCAAACGTGAGAGGCTCCAACAAATTTGTAACCGGAAAGTCAAGATCATCAATATTAATTCTATGAAGAATGCCATCAATCTCACCAAAAATTTCATCATGCTTGAACCTCATACTTGACTCGAGCCATGATTCTATGTTTGGACAACTGGAGATGCACAATGGCTCATCATCCTCTTCTTTAAGCGTTGGAAAGGTTGGAGCATCCTCTTGATTTGAATGGAGAACAAATTGTGCGTCCATGTGTGTTGTCTCCATTACCATTCTTGTTGCTCGTTGTCGCCATTCTTCCACATTAGGAATCATCTCCTCAAGCATGCAACCAAGGAAGAAGAGTAACTTAGTGGGAGGGGTTGAGTCATTAGGACGAAGGGTATAACGTTGTATCTTCATGGCTACCCTCTCTCTAATGCAAGTCACATGGCACTCTTTCACGAACTTCCCATATGCAAGGTTGCATGCTCCAAATATGCTCGCAAAACGGTGATATTTCTCATCCTCCATGCTTAGAGTTGAATCCCTGCACACATAAAATCTCAAGTAATGCCGCGAGGTAATAAGAATAGAAAAAAAAATCCCTAAAGCTAATAATTCTAACTAATTCAACCGAAGTCCCCGGCAACGGCGCCAAAAACTTGACACGATCCAACCGCAAGTGTACGGCTGCCGCGTGTAGTAATATCCGGTAATCCTGGTTTGTCGAACCCAAGGGACTTGTCGTGAATTAACTAAGATGATTAACTTCGTGTGGGCAAGCAATTTGATTGTTTTATTAAACTAATAATTTAAATAAAAAATTATTAAAATTGAGACTAATACGAGGGATAAGTATAAGGATACCTCTACGGGTCACTAGGTATTTCGCACTTTGATGGATTTATGCTTTGTTAACACGATGATTCTTTAATCTAACTAAACGAGCACGAATGTGTTGTAGATGTCTCAACCAACACCAATACTTAGAATAACAAAGCCGATTTCTCTAAAAGTTCAAGTATGCACTAAGATCATTAATCTACTCTTTGTTCTTAGCTAACTAGCAAGATTTCTCAACCCTAGATACGGCTAGTGTGTATTTCAAGATTCCGGGCAAGAAACATTGATGTCTCTAATGTTATAAGCCTAACTCAATCCTATCAATACGACTACCGATAGCAAAGGTGAATTTAAGCGCATAAAATACACATAGCTAGCTAAAAAGTCATCAATTAAGCTCAAAGCATGAAATCTAATCCATAAATCACCAAAAAAAGTGATCAAACCCTAGCTCCCTACGAGATACCCTGAGAAAAGTGTTTAGCTACGCATATTCATGATCACAAATACAGTAGTTTGTGTGATCATGTACAAAAATAATGAAAAGATAAGAGTAGAGGGATCAAACGGATGAATTCTCGCTTCCACGACGAACTCTAGCTCCAAGTTTCTCCTCAAATCTTCTTCTCTGCGTCTCCTTTTGTTCTAACCTGCCTTCTAGGTCTAAGAAATCGTTTTTCAAGGCCTGGGCACGATTTTTAATGTATTTTGGCCGAATTTGCAATTCGGACCCTCCAGTTTGCAATTCTCGGCCAGAATTCATAAGCTGACTTTGCGCGGGCCTTTTCTACCTCATCCGGACTCCGGTTTGGGCCCATCTTATATCGTTGGAAATCCCTGAACGTCTAATTTCCAATGGAGTAGGCCTTGATCCAAAATTGTATACGTAACTCCAGATACATCCAGAAGAGTGCACACTGGTCCAGTGAAACTTTTCCAGCTCTTCTTCGTTTTTGCGTCATCTTCGCCAAACCATATCTTTCTCTTCCGGCCTTTGATTGAGCTGCGTGACCTACCATTGGAAAGCTAATTGAGTCTACTTTCATTTGGAACCGGTATCACTATAGCAGGTCTTGTAGAACTCAAGATATCATCAAAATAGTGAAGGATTGTCACTTTTGCTCCTCTAACTTTGCTTCTCTTGCGTACTCTTTGACTTCCGAAGCTCGTTTCTTCTCTCCAGGTTCTCTCCTCATGCAATGTTCCTGTAAATCACAACACGAACACTACCGCGAAGATCAAATGTGACAAAATCATACAAATCATAAGTAAAACTATTCAAGAAACTCCCGGATTGTACGTTTAAGCTCTAAAACATCATAAAACTCATTTTCTTCTCAAATAAGCCTGAAATTCGTCACTTTGCACCGAAACGCACACAAATAAAAATATAAAGTGTATATAGGATGACTCTTATTAAGGAGTTATCAGGAGCTCGTGCCATAAATCACTCAAAGTAGTTACTAGGGGTCGCGCGCGGGCTTGGTTGTCGCTCGCACGCGACATGACTCACTCTAGACTCCAAACCACTAAGTCCCTACAAGTCCCGTGTGGTGGTATGCGAGGGCCCTGTCTCGCAGCCCCCACGTGGATCAGCGCGGGTGGTGATCCTGTGTGTGTGGAACACAGCTAGGTGTGCTGGATGATCGCCACGTGGCTAAGATCTGCCTGTCCAGAAAGCACTATCTACATTAGCCCCCTTTCTGCGCGTGAAGGCACATATCCGGATAGGCTTCAATGCGCAGGAACCAATGTACGCGTCGCCACCACGCACCAATTCAAATACACGCAAAATCAGCCCCAGTGCGTGCTATTATGACCTAGAACCCCTAGAGTCGTGCCGTCTGTTCCTTTAGGGTTTTAGGCGTGACGTCAGCTTGCCCTGTGATTGCGCGATTCGACGGTGACGGTTGCGATTCGACTACTGAAAGGACGCGACTCCTCATTGTTTTGGATAAATACTCTGTGCTCTCCATTGTTGCAAAGCATCACTTCTTTCTCTAAAGTGAATGATACCCGGAAGCCTTCAAGAGCAGATTCAAGTGATCAATCATCAGTTCTTCCTTGTCAATCGTCTCCTTCAACTTGCTTCGTCAAAACAAGCCTTACCAAAACAAGGTTGGCTTTGCTCAATTCCATTTAATGTACTCAGATATTCTTTGAAATGTCTTGGATCTATAAACCCATAGTTATTTGGGATGTGTCGTTCGTTGAGAACTGCAAAAGAGACCCTTTTCTTAAACCCAAAACTGATCCAATCACTGGATTGTGATGATTTTGAATGCGGAACTTCTGAAATTCTGAGCAATATACGCAAATTCTGAACTTCTAAACCCAGAATTGACCCCGAACTGTTCATCTTCTTTTGACAAAAACATAATTGCTTCCTGAAATTCAAGCTGAAGTGTGTATATTTCTCCCCCCTTTTTTCTTGCTCTTCTGCAGGAATGGCCAAGACAAAAGGATCTAAACCCATTAAAGAGGCCGAAGAAATACCTGATCTTCCCCAGACGTTATGTTGAAAAGCCCCCTATTTGGGTGGAAAAGATTTCTATCATGCTAGGGTTAAGGTGAAAAATCTACCGACTCCTGTTTCCTCTTGAGAGTTGCGGACATTGACCCCGCCTGTCAACGCAGCCATGCTAGAGTTAATCGACTCCAAGGATGTGGTTAGGTTAGGGGTTGAAAATGGGTTTTTCCCCCATACCGCGATTTCTACCCAGGCGTTTGTCCAAAAATTGGACTTCATGGATGAGTGGATCGACCACGTATTGACCCACCATGCCATCGCATTGAACAATGCTGGTATTTATTTTGCAGTTCGTGCTATGAAGGGTGCTGCCGTGAAGTTGGATCCGTCCATGCTTCTAAATATTCTCTCTCGCTATTCAACTGCAACTCATACCTTCCACTTTGCTGAGTTCGAGTCTGCTCCCACTTTGGAGGATGTGCACATGTTGTATGATCTTTCTCCCATTGGTGAGGTAGATCCTCTGAGCCCTGTGAGGACTGATCCAGAACTTGGTCTATACAAGCAGATGGAGGAATGCTTGTCCGAGGTAAAGAAGATTTCCACTCGGTGGACATCTGCGAAAGTTCTTCCTGACTGGCAGCTTGTTGATACATCTGCGAAGAAAACCTGGGGCGAATGGGTGAAATACTTCTTTCGCGACTATGCGAATAGTAGTATCACCAAGAAACTTCTGGACCAGAACCCAAAGGCGAACAATTATGTAAATGGTCATATACCATTTTGCCAATCTCCCGCCGGGAGAGGTGTGAGTCGAGAGATACCGTATGGGGTCGCTCTTTGTAACTACCAACACTTTGTGCGAGGCGAAGTAGTGTTTTAACTTTTCTATTACGAAAAATAAGGCAAGACAATGGCGTTCAATGTCTGTGTACCTTGATTCAGCTGGCTGCACTATGCGAGAAATATAGTAAATCGGCCTTTCCTACCCTTCATATTCTTGAGCCAATAGCGCCCCTATAGACTTCTTTGTCGACGTTAGGTACAGCAGAAGCGGCGATCCAAGCTGCGGTGCGGTCATTACTCTTGGTGATGTCAGCAGGTCCTTTAGCTTTCCGAAGGCGACCTCATGTTCCTCTGTCCAATTATACACAATATCTTTTTGAGAAGATCGCTGAAGCAGAAGGTTATCTCTGCGATTGCTGGGATGAATCTCCGCAGGTAAGATAATTTCTCCAGAAATGTCTTCAGAGTGCTTTGATTGTGTGGCGCCGTCATGCTTGTGATAGCTGATACCTTCGCGGGGTCAGGCTCGATGCCCTGGCGATGTATTACGCATCCCAAGAACTTCCCTGAAGTCACTCCGAATGCGCACTTCATGGGGTTCATATTTAGCTGGAAACTCCTGCATCTTTCAAATACTTTACGCAGGTCCCCCAAATGGTCTGCTTCCTCCTTGGATTTGACAACTTAATCATCAACATAGAATTCCACTTCCTGGTGCATCATGTCGTGGAATAGAGCCATCATGGCTCGCTGATAAGTCGCGCCCGCGTTCTTGAGTCCAAACGACATAACCGTGTAATTAAAGACTCCCACTGTCGTGATGAACGAGGTTTTCCTTGCATCTTCAGGGTCCATCTTGATCTGGTTGTACCCACTAAAACCATCCATGAAGCTGAACATGCGATGACCCGCGGTAGAATCAATGAGCAGATCGATGTTGGGCAACGGAAAGTCGTCCTTGGGGCAGAAGCGATTGAGGTCTCTGAAGTCTACGCCTATGCGAAGTTTCCCATTCTTCTTCACCACCGGCACAATGTTAGCCAGCCAGGTGGGATGGTGATTCAGTTCGATGAATCTGGCGTTCAACAGCTTGACGATCTCTTGCTTGATTTTCACATGGATTTTCGGCCTAAAACTTCTCGTGCTTTGCTTTGTTGGTTTAGATCCTGGGATAACATCTAACCTCTGCATAGTGATGCTCGTGTCCAGGCCAGCCATTTCATCGTATTCCCAGGCAAACACATCTTTGTACTCTGTCAGTAACTGCAGCAATCTCGCCTCTTCATCACTTGCGAGTGATAACTCTCTTTTAGGAGTTATTTTTATACTTCCATGTTACTTTTAATAGGCTTATTTCACATGATTTATATGTTATATGTGCGTTAATATGTGGAATTGGTGACTTACAAGCCTAAGAGTGAAAAGTAGTGTTTCTAGCCTATTTGTGCGTGTTTTCTCTCATATTTGCTATGATAATTGCACGGGTTGTTTAGTGTTGTGTATCTCAGGTAAAATAGATGCAATGGAGATTATGAGATGCTTGGATATGCTTGGAATGGAGCTAGATGAAGAGGAGAAAAGGAGACGCACAAACGAAGTAAAGTTGGAAAAGTCACACAGGACCAGCCTGCACTCTTTTCGATGCCCAGGAAAATCTACAAAGAATTTTGAAGCAAGGCTTGCGGCATTGGAAATTAGACATCCGTAGCTTTCCAACGGTATATGGTAGGCCCGAAGACGAGTCCGTATGAGGGAGATACAGCCCGTGCAAAATCAGCAAAGAATTCTGTCCGGGAATTACAAAGTAGAGGGGCTGAAGTGCAATTTCGGCTAGTTTTCATTAAAAAGCGTGCCCAGCTGGTAAAAAACGGGGAGGACGACCTAAGAGATATATTCACGCATCTTTGAAGTCTTTGGAGCGAGGGAAGAAGGGAGAACAAGCTAGGAGCTTGGAAGATCTTCAACATTGAAGATTTTAGCGTTTGATCATCTTTTCTTCTTCTATTCTTCATGAACTCTATGATTTTGATCATGTTGAACAATATTATGTCTAGCTAAACACTTTAAGCTAGGTGATTGATGGAAAACTAGGGTTTGTTGAATGGTTTTTTGGATTTTGGACTTGAAGCATGCTTTTGCTTAAATTCTATTAACGTTCTTGTTAGCTTATCTATGCTTGTACTTAGTTATTAGTGTTCTTGGCTTGATCACCCGTAGGACGCTACTTGTTGATAGAATTGCACGAAAGTGAATCCTTTGAGACGTGTTAAAGGATAGTTAGGTGATCTTGTAGTTTCTTGAGACTGAGAGGAGATAGAAACTTGATTAATCGTGTGAGGGTAGTTTCGATTGATTATTGTTAGAACTTAGTGAATTCGGTGGACCGATAGGACCCGGTGAATGAGCCTAACAAGTCAATTATATTGTAGTAATAGACGGAGGTGGACCGAGAGGACCCGAAATCTATTGTTTACACAAATTCACGTGAGATCAAGAGAAGATCGTGATGAGCATTACCCGATATAACTTGAACGTGAGTAGAGTGTTTCATGCATAATTCCGGAAATCGTTAACAACCCTAGGGACCATCAATTGCCTAGTTCTTCCTCGTTAATCGTATTCAATCACAAGTTATCTTCGTTTAAAAGTGAAAATTCCACAAAAATATTTAACTTAGTTGTTATTTAGTTTAAGTCACTTGTTTGTGGGTGACGAACCTTCAAATCAAACACTTTTTACCGGTTACTTAGGTATCATAAATTTAATTCTTAATTAGCTAATAATCGTCTATTTCCCTTGGGTTCGATACTCGGAGTCGTAAATTACTCCACTTACTACTTGACCGTGCACTTGCGTGTACACGTAAGAAATCGTGTCAAGTTTTTGGCGCCGTTTCCGGGGAATTAAACGGTTTATTAGTTTAGTTAAAAATTAATTTAGGATACTTCTTTTATTTTCTTTTTGTTACTATCTGTTTACCTCACGGGTGTGCTAGTGTTGTTTTCTCAGGTAGCTATGGCGGAAGGACAAGGGCAGATTAGCCTCACCACAGAGCAGCTACAAGCTTTGGTGGCTGAAGCTGTAGAGAAAGCACTGGCAGCAACATCAAGACCGCACCCGACCTCAATGCCATATAATCGTTCAGGGAAAGCAATAATCCAGGCATTTGAGGCGGATCTTAGAGGAAGGGAGCCAGCAATTTTGGTTCCACCAATTCAGGCAGAAAGCTTCTGTCTAAAGCTGAGCACAATTCAATTCACTCAGGAACAATGCACGTTTGCTGGTACATATGAGGAAGACCCACATGATTTCATTGGGAGATTTCAGAGCCATTGTGGGCTGATCCGATATAGTGGGGTCACATATGAAGCGCTCAAACTGATGCTCTTCCCCCATTGCCTCAAGGGAGCTGCTATGGATTGGCTGGATTCATTGCCATCCAAATCAATCAAGACATGGGAAGACTGTGCCTCCCAGTTCATGAGTAAATTCTTTCCCATCTCACGCATGATTCAGCTGCAGAACGAGATTTGGTCATTCAGGCAAAAGCAACATGAATCCATGGTCAAAGCATGGGAGCGTCTCAACTTCTTGCTACGCAAATGCCCCAACCATGGCATTGCAAAAAGCCAGATCATACAGGTCTTCTATGATGCACTTGGAATGCTTGACAAAGACAAGATTGATAGAGAAGCTGGGGGCAGTTTCTTGTTCAAATGTGATGTTGACGGTGCATATGAGTTGATGAGACGTGTGGTTGAGCAAGAGGAGAGCTGGGAGTATGAGAACCAACAAAAAGAACCGATGAAGCATAGCTTAGTGGCATATAGCACGGTTCAGGTGAATGCGGTAGAGGTAGTGCATGAAGCAAATGTGTCAGAGATGCATCAGCAGCAGCCAGTACCACCATTAGAGTTGACCGATATGACAGGGATAATAAAGACGATGGCTCAGCACATGACAGACATGTCCACACAGGTCAGCTCTGTAGCAATTGCACTTCAAGTTGCTCAATCAGAAATAAAAGATCTAAAGGAACAACTTGAACAAAGGTCACTGGGTAGCATGGTTGACACATCTGAGGGACAGGCTCTAGCCATCACTACTCGTAGTGGTACTGCACTTAAGGACCCTCCTTATCCGAGTCATGCCAGAGCAGAAGCCTCAAAGGAAAAGGAACATGACGTCTTTGATTCTGAGAAGACACCTGTCGTGGTCCCCCAATCAAAGGGCATGACTCCACCAGACGACGAGGAGCATACTCAGGTACCACTTGCATCTTCTCCTTCTTCTTCAGAACTTCCATACCCATTACGTACTAGGAAGAAGAAGGATGATTCTGAGGAATACAAGCGTTTTTTTGAACGTATTTTCTAAACTGCATATCAATATCCCATTGATTGAGGCACTTCAAAAGATGCCTAAGTATGCTCGATTTATTAAAGATGCAGTTCTTGGAAAGAAAGGGGTGGATGAATTTCAGAGAGTAACTTAAATGAACAGGTTAGTTCATGTGTTTTGCATGGGTTACCTAAGAAAAAGAAGGATCCAGGTAGCTTTGTCATTGAGGCTACATTGGGTGATTCCTACACTGGCAGAGCTCTCGGTGATCTGGGAGCGAGCGTGAATTTGATGCCGTTGTCGGTATTCAAAAAGTTAGGTGTGGGGGAGCCCCCGAAAACCTGGATAACACTCCAATTTGCAGACAAATCATCCAAGAAAGCATGTGGGATGGTAAAAGATGTGCTAGTGAGGGTCGGAAGTCTGATCATTCCGGCTGATTTTGTTATATTAGATATGCCAGTAGGTGATGTTCCGCTAATTTTGGGTAGGCCATTCTTAGCTACTGGTCGGACTCTCATCGATGTAGAGAACGGAGAATTAATTATGAGGGTACATGATGACATGGAGACTTTTCGGGTCTTCAAACCGTCACCCCAGTGTTCATGGGAGTATCGACCAGGTGTGCCATTTGCTGTACAAGTGAAGCGTCAAATCCCAGAGTTGTCGCAAGGGGATCCACCTGACTACTGGGAAAGAAATAAGCCATCAGCGGTGCACGCACATGAAGCAGTGCTTCAAATCCAACACAGGAAAGCTAAGCTGGAAGCGGCACAATGTGCCAGACCACCCTCGTGAGGTGGCAGAGGTAACTGGGTCGGGCCGTCGACTGTAAATTACAAGCGCTTGTTGGGAGGCAACCCAACGTATTTTATGCATTAGTGTAGAGAGTGTGTTTTAAATACTGTTGTGTGCGTTTTTAATTCCGTTTTGTTATCTGAGGGGTGAGAGAGCGAGAATTTGACATTTAAATTGAGTCTCCGCAGGATTACAGGTTATTACGCGATTCGGACTCCCCTTCTTGATGTGCGTAGACTCGCATGGAAATGCGCGCATCGGAGTTCGAACGTAAAAGAAAGGCGGAATTTGAGCGAGATATGATCACGACGAGATTCCCGAGAAGAATGGGAAGTTCGTCACAAAAAATGGGCTCAAGAACAAAAAGGGTAACAAGTAATGCAAAGCTAAGGACCCTCGAAGATCAAGCAAAGGAAACGGACCGAAAAAAAAAAAAAAAAAATTCTGGAGTCAGGGGTGTTCGCACGAACACCCCCTGTGTTCACACGAACACCAGCCCCCCAAAAACCCACTGCTCAATATTAAGAACAACTCTTGTGAACAATGTTCGTGCGAACACTTATTTGTTCGCACGAACAGGGGTAAAAACGGGAATTCGCTGGTTTTTGAGGGTGAAAAGAGGAATTCAGGCCAAATTTTGATTTTCATCGGGGCATACAGGGGTTCTTCTTCTTCCTCACGAACACAGAACCACCAATCTCTCTGCTAATCCCGTCGCGTCTTCGGCGTGTCTCTCGATTTCCCGTCGTCTCTCCGGCCATCCCTTCGCTCCGGCGACCACAGCGAACTCAAAGCAGCACCGGGCTTTCTCCCTCCCGACAGTTTCAAGCCGCCACCACCACAAGTCCCCCCGTCCCGAATTCCGGCGATTTGTGGTGGTGTCCCATCGCGCCTCCGGCCGCCTGTGAAGCCGGCGACTTCTCTTCCTCACTCCGGCGAACCCGCAGGAGTAATCACCGGAACTCGCCGGGAATTGGTGCGTTCTCCTCGCCTTATCAGCGCCGACAAAATTGGGGCTACAACTCGCTGCATCCAGCATCAACAGGTGTGCACAAGAGATTCCGGCAGGGAGACCTCCGTGTACACCGTACGTAGTGGATCAGGGATCGCACAGGAAGAATAGGGGTGTGTGTAGGGAGAGAGTAAGTCAGTAGCAATGTCTGAGAGAGAGACAGAGGTTTGGCAGAGCCTCCGCGTATGGCAGTGTTGTCCTCCTTTGTATGGAAAGGTCAACGATATATATATACTGGAGAACGTGACCGTTGTAGTGTGGTTAATGCGCCCATTAATGGCGGCTTAATTGGCTTAACCATAACGGCACGTTCGTCCGAGTATATAGGAACCGTTAGAGCACGTGGTGCGCGAGTACCGGAACCGTTACGAGGTTGACCGGGTTTGACCGGATTGACCGGGTCTAGGGAGCTCGTGCCATAGATCTCTCAAAACAGTTACTAAAGGTCGCGCGCGGGCTTGGCTCGCACGCGACAGGGCTTACTCTAGCCTCCAAACCACAAATCCCTACAAGTCCCGTGCAGTGGTATGCGAGGGCTCTGTCTCGCAGCCCCCACATGGATCAGCTCGGCTGGTGATCCTGTGTGTGTGGAGCACAATATGGTGTGCTGGATGGTTGCCACGTGGCCTAGATCTGCCATGTCATAAAGCAGTATCTACATTAGCCCCCTTTCTGCGCGTGAAGGCTCATAGCTGTATAGGCTTCCATGCGCGGAAACCAACATGCGCGTCGTCGCCACGCACCAATTCAAATACGGGTAGATTCAGCCCCCGTGCGTGTAATTATGACCAAAAACCCCTAGAGTCGTGCCGTCTGACCTTTAGGGTTTTAGGCGTGACGTCAGCCTGTCCTGTGATTGCGCGATACGACGGTGACGGTTGCGATTCGACTACTGAAGGGACGCAACCCTTCATTCTTTTGGATAAATACCTTGTATCCCATTATTGCAAAGCATCACTTCTTTCTCTTAAAGTGAATGGTATCCGGAGATCTTCGAGAGCAGATCCAGATCATCAACCACCAGTTCAGAACTGCAAATCGTATTCTTCAACTGTGCATATCCAAGCAAGCTTCAAGGAAACAAGGTTGGCCTCGTTTACTTTTTGATTTTAAAACACCGGCGTTTGCCTTGAACTGCGTTGAATCTGTAAACCCATGAAATCTGTGAAGAGGCTTTGATCTTTAAACCTGCTTCGTTTTTAATCTTTCAACAATATTGGGTCTTGCAAATCCCCAATTTCTGAAATCGGCACCGGAACTGTCTGCTTTCCTTTGCATAGATCTCGAATTCCAAAATTCAAACTGAAGTGTGGTATTTCTCCCCCCCCTTTTTTTTTTTGCCCTTTCGCAGGAATGGCCAAAACAAGAGTAACCAGACCCGTCAAGGAAGATGAAGAGATGCCGGAGCTTCCGCAGGCTCTGTGGCGAAAAGCCCCCTTTCTGGGTGGGAAAGATTTTTACCACGCGAGGGTGAAGGCGAAGAGGATGCCTGATCCTGTTCCCGTTGAGCAGTTGTTAACGCTGACTCGCCCAGTTAACTCAGCCTTGCTCGAGTTAGTTGGTTCCGAGGATGTGGTTCGATTGGGAATCGAGAATGGGCACTTCCCATACACTGCAATTTCTACTCAGGCGTTTGTCCAGAAGTTGGACTATATGGATGAGTGGACTGACCACGTGTTGGGTAATTACGCCGAAACTCTCGATAAAGCCGGCATTTTCTTTGCTGTCCGTGCTATGAAGGGTGCTGCCGTGAAGTTGGATCAGTCCATGCTTCTAGACCTTCTGTCCCGCTATTCGCCTGCAACTCACACGTTTCACTTTGCTGAGTTCGAGGCTGCCCCCACGCTCGAGGACGTTCAAATGCTGTATGAGCTTTCCCCCATGGGCGAGGTAGACCCCTTGAGTCACTTAAGAACACCCGCGGAATTGGCTTTGTACGCGCAGATGGAGGAGTGCCTGGCGGAGGTAAAGAAAATCTCCACTCGGTGGACCAGTACGAAACCTCTTCCGAACTGGCAGCTGGTTGATACATCTGCGAAGAATACCTGGAACAAGTGGTTGCAGTACTTCTTCCGAGACTATGCGAGCAACAGCATTACTAAGAAGCTTTTGAGCGGAAACCCGAAGGCCGAGAATTACGTAGAGGGCAAGGGTTATCATCTAACCCTTTGCGCCTTTCTTTGTGCTTGGCTGTCGAGGTATCTGATTGATGGTCACCCCCATGACGGGGTCTTCTACCATGTGCTGCCACTTGCGGTGAGGCTCGCTCTTGGCCAGAGAGTCGCGCTCGGACCCTTGGTCTTGGGTACGTTGTATTATAGGCTGGACCAGCTGGTTCTGGCGATGAGGGAATCGCGCGGCCGTCTCGATGTTCTGACCTTTGTCAATATCAGCTTTTTGACAATGTGGGTTTTTGAGCGCTGGCCGTCTTATGCTCCAACTCCCCTCCCACTTGAGAAGTGGTGTCCCCCAGGCGAGACGGAAGCGTTCAACAGCGGGAGAGCTGCGAGATGGTTTGGAGCAAGCAACACCAAGTGTACTTGGAGCTTGATATGCGACAAACGAAGGGAGTTCACTGCCAGGCCCTACGCCACACGTGTCGAGAATGTGCGGTGGTTTCCAAAGCTATATCCTTCCAAAGGTATGGTCTTGTCAGAAGACCTTCTCTTTGAAAAGGGGCCGCATTTCCACGAGCGCTATCGTGAGTTCTTTTGCTGGTGTCTGCGAGGTTCTCTTCCTGCACTTGCAGAGCACATTCGTGAGCTCGCGCCACGATATGAAAGGCTTACAGTGGATGTTGACCCCACTCGGGTCTCTCCTCAGTTTGGTTTCGATGCGGTGGCCCCATCAATCTGGCCCCAGTCCATCGTCAGAGGGTGCTACAAGCGCTTGCTGACAAAGGAGTGCAAGACGGTCCTCATGAGCAATCTTCCCTTCGAGCAGCCTGCGGGAACTCGCAAGGGTGGTTGTTCCCAGAACTGGATCGCATACTGGATTGCCCAGCAGACGAGGATGGAGACGGAGGCGGCGGCGCAGCCAGGAAGGGCCCCCTTGATCAAGAGAAACTCTTTTCCGTTTCGCCCCAATTGCAGTTTGAGCGAGTCTGAGTACGGTTGCTACTCGTTGTTGGACCGCGAGAATCATTTGTGCCCCGATTTCATTCTGAAGGAGCAGGTCGATGCAATCAAGAAGGGTGACACGCAGGTCATCAAATATAGCAAGGCGTTTGCTGAGGTAAGCAGTTTCCTTGTGTGCTTTGAGCTCTTTGATTTGCTTGCACTGATGCTTTTTGTTCTGTATTGTCTAGTGTCATGTGCGGAGGTTCGCAGCAGGTGACCGTTCCAAATCGCTGGTGGACACCATTGTTGCCACCAGAAGGAAAGGGGAATCGTATCGGCTAGCATGGAGGATGGATGCCGAGGTCGAAACAAAGGTTCGCGCAGTCATGAATACTTTCGCTGACTCGCTGATAGACAACCCTCCGGCTCCGTCTCCTCCTAGAGATGACCCGCCCCCTCCAGCGACTGCGGCGCCGAGAGCGAAGAGACCTAGGCAAAAGGGAATTACGATTTCTTCCCCTAGGAGCGCTCCAGCTTCGCCCCCAGTGAGGTCCCTTTCTGTCAAGGACAAAGGTAAGGGTCGTATGCCCGGCAAGGTGCGAAAAGATCTCGCAGTTGAAACCTTCGTTCCATTCAATCAAGAGGAAGAGGAAGAGAGGCAGGAGCCCCAAGCAAGTAATGAAGAAGAAACAGTTGTGATGTGCGAGGAAGAATCAGGAGGTACTTCCGTCGCATCTCCTTGCCCTTTATCATGACTTCTGTGCAGTTCTTTTCTTTGAGCCAATTTTGTATTCGCAGATGATGATGATGAAGCCGTTGGTGGCCTCGTGGCCAAGAGGCAAAAGAGAGATGCCCACTCTGGCGTTTCAGATGATCCCATAAGCGAGGATGTTCTTGCTAAGTCCCGGAGGACAGCCGCGGAGGCTGCTGAAAGAAGAAGGCAGCGAGAGGAAGAGGAACTCGAGCTTGTGAAACAGCGGAGCCTCGAGGAGCTGCATGTTGACGACTTAGTGCGTCCAGCTGGCGAGGAAGACGAGCTTCCCGAAGAAGTGGCTCCTCATGTGGAGGAGGAAGATGAGGTTCCTGGAGAGGACACAGCAGAGCTAGAGCAAGTCCAAGCGGACTTCGCAGAGATCGCGGGCGGCGATAAAGGTGAGATCTTCAATCTCGCAGTTACTTATAGAGATGTAATTGTGGGTGCGTTGAAGCACGGTGTGTCAAAGCCTGACATTCGCCGTTGGTTGGTAAGCAAATGCGGAGAACCCTCAGGTAATCATTTTGAGTGATATGCGCATACTAGGCTTTAGCCACTTGAGGCAAAATCATGACTGGTTTACTCGCGTCCCAGGTCACGCTTCTCTTAAAGATTTGCTTAGTGAGGATACACTGATAGGGCACGGTTCCACGTCCCTAGTGTATGATGAGGATACCTCAATCCCACCTTCGCGTGGAGGTGCTTATTCTTAGCTTTAGCAAAGATAACGAAATAACTTATAACACAGGTTACCTCATATTATCGCATTTGATATCGCAGGTCATGCTGAGGAACCTGAGCTGGAGCAGAGAAGCCAGACTTCTGCATCCCATGTTCCGATTTCGAGCTCCCATATCGAGAAGCCCGTCGCAGCTGCCGGACACGCAAGTGAGCATCTCGAGGATGTCATTGAACTCTCCGATGATGTCGAAGCTGGTGCCGTGCCGATGGACGAAGGTGTCCGTACCGGTGGTGAGGAGGAAAGGACAAGTGATGCCAACATTTTCGCATCTGATAGTGTCTTCCGTCCAGCGACTTCGGTTGTGCCTCCGGCGATGACTGAGCCAGGAGCACCCGTTCCTGCGTGGAGCATTTGGGGCTCGCAGGTTGGAAATGTAGTCGCAGCTGGTGCAGCTTACACTCTTCCTCCCAACTATGAGAGTTTGGAGCTCGCAGCTGATAGGAGAGCCATGGAGCGAGGGCAGTCTTCGAACAACCCGGTGGCTCGCATTCCCTCTATTCATGAAATTCTGGAAGGCACTGGTAAGCAGAGATTTACCATTCGCACGTCGCATTATTTGCTTACGAGTTTTGACATCATGACTTGTTTTTGATGTCTTAGGTTTGAAGCAAACCGATGTAGACTGGGTGGTTCGAATGCGCCTCAGATACCCCCGATCGTTTGTGAGGTGTCTGGAGATCAGTCCTTTTGACAGGAGGCTATTCCTTACTGAAGCCATCTGGATACTAGAGCAGCTGTGCGCGGCTACACCTGCGACCATTTCGGCCCAGAGTGCCGAATTGCTGTGTGGCATGTGCCAAAATCTCGTGCTCAAAGTCCAAGGCAGACTTGGTTTCAAATTCCTCAAGGACAGAGTTACACTGATTCGCGCAGCTGTAACTCTGAATCTCGGTCACCAGAATCTCGCAGCTGAGATGCAGAAGGTGGAGCAGCAAAAGCAAAAGGTTGATGAAGCTGTAAAGCTGTATCAGGAAATGAATGCCAAGTGCGAGCAACTGAAGCAAGAAGTGCAACAAGTGGAGAGGCTGATCGAGCAGTTCGAGCCCCAGGACTCCTTAGTCAAAAATTTGTTTTGACTTTTCGAATTTTGAAAAGAAAACAGGAAAATGGTTGAGACATTAATGTAATATTTTGAAACATTAATGTAATGTTGCTAGGGTTTCTCCCCCTTCTTTTTAACAACAAACAATGAGTTTGCCCGTTTTGCCCCTTTCGGGATTTGATTGGACATTTCTGTGTATATCCAATTATGACATCAGCAATTGATTCTTTGCTTGATTTTCGCGCTAATTGCTCGGCAGATAAGCACGCTTCCGTTGGGAAGTCCATCCGAATCATGACTATCCGTCATTTATTAGGATACGCAACCGAATCGTCGTAGCCTTTAGTAGGGTAATTGATTGTTACCGCTTTTCAAGGCGTAAGTGATTGAACTTACCCTCTTTTTGAATTTGCTGACTCATCTTAAGCAACCGAAGAGTCTCCACAGGGCCTATATAAACCCCATCTTTTCCATTTGGGCTCTTCTATCCCAAACATGTGCTTTGCCGTGAGTCCTTGCGACTGCTGGCTTCAACGCTTGCTTTTCGTTGATTCATGGCAACTTCAAGTTTTGAATCCTGAGTTTGCGCTTTGTGCTATAGAAATAGTTTCCAAGATCCACTTTATGAGGCTTATTGCTGTTTATAACCGTCATAAAGAGGATGCAGATAATACCTCATGTGTGTTCGAAGAAATTTCTTCGTGTATTATGTGTGCAGGTCATGTTTCCGGCCGCCTCGTGGCGAGGTGCAGCGCCGAAGTGACCGTGCTACCGTCTCGTAATGAACGGCGGAATTCTCCTCCAGCATCCCTGGAGGAGAACTCATTGCCCCCACGTTCTTGAACTCAGGGTTGTAAACCGCTGTGTTCATCCCCGTCTACAAGGAGCCCTTGCCCGTTGGAGCTTCTGCTTGCAGCTTGATCGCTGGAACCGGTGGTTCCTTGGGCAAATGTTATGGGGAGCGTATCTGACAACGGTCTTGTCGGATAGCGGAATGTCGAGCGTATGGTTTCATGTGGCTCTTTTTAGAGCGAGATCCCCTTTGCTACAGATGTCACCCACAGATTTGGGCATCGTGTAGCCGGCGCTTGAAGCCAGGGCGGTTCATTCTTTGCAGTCCGGGTTTCCGTACCGTTTCTCTGCTGGCTTATCAGCCATTTTTCGAACGTATTGTAAGCCATGTTGGCTGTGTAGTTAGATTCGAGCTTTTCGCTTGTAAGCTGCTATCTAGATAGATAAATTGTAAGTCATTTGACTCATAATGATATATAGCTTTTGTACTATTTGCTCTCTTTGCAACAAAATACAATTTCGCATGCGTTTCGGCTTGTTTTGCCTTGCATAATGCCATGTAATGATTTCACATATGCGGCGTCAATGCGCAGATGTTTCGCTAGATCATTCGAGATCGTTATTTCGCAGCTGTGCCATCTTGACGAATGGGCTTGTAATTGGTCGTTGTAAATCGTATGAGATCACGTTCATAACGTTGCCATCGTTCCGGATAATTTTCCAGAGATCAATCAAGATCGTTGAGCTGTGCACATTGCTATCATAGAAGATAGGCTTTGTTTGAGATCGTTTCTCGCATAAACTGCTATCACAGCAGACAGATCTTTAGAAGATCTAATAAGATGACTCTGCACTCGTGTTGCCATCATATCAGACGGGTTTGGATAATTGACCAAAATTGCTATCGTAACAGATAGGCTTGAGAAGATCATTATAAGATCGCATCTGTATAGCCCGCTATCTCAAGAGATAGGCGTTAGATGATCGATTGAGATCGTTTTTGTATTTCGCTGCTATCGCAAAAGATAGGCTTTGGACGATCATGTAAGATCGTATTTTCGTTTGGGTGCTATCGCAAGAGATAGGCTTTAATGATCACTTAAGATCGCACTCGTACTTGATTGCTACCATGAGAGATAGGCTTTAGATGATCACTTAAGATCGCATTTGCGTTTGGCTGCTATCGTAAGAGATAGGCTTTAATGATCACTTAAGATCGCATTTGCATTTGATTGCTACCATGAGAGATAAGCTTTAAATGATCAATTAAGATCGCATTTGCGTTTGGCTGCTATCGTAAGAGATAGGCTTTAATGATCACTTAAGATCGCATTTGCATTTGATTGCTACCCTGAGAGATAGGCTTTAAATGATCAATTAAGATCGCATTTGTGTTTGGCTGCTATCGTAAGAGATAGGCTTTAATGATCACTTAAGATCGCATTTGCATTTGATTGCTACCATGAGAGATAGGCTTTAAATGATCAATTAAGATCGCATTTGTGTTTGTTGCTATCGTAAGAGATAGGCTTTAAATGATCAATTAAGATCACATTCGTATTGGCTGCCATCGTAGGAGATGGGCTTTAGATGATCACTTAAGATCGCATTCGCGCGTAACTGCTATCGTAAGAGATAGGCTTTAGATGATCACTTAAGATCACATTTGTATTGGCTGCCCTCGTAGGAGATGGGCTTTAGATGATCACTTAAGATCGCATTCGCGTGTAACTGCTATCGTAAGAGATAGGCTTTAATGATCAATTAAGATCACATTTGTAGTGGCTGCCATCGTAGGAGATGGGCTTTAGATGATCACTTAAGATCGCGTTCGCGTGTAGCTGCTATCGTAAGAGATAGGCTTTAGATGATCACTTAAGATCACATTTGTGTTGGCTGCCATCGTAGGAGATGGGCTTTGATGATCAATTAAGATCACGTTTGCGTTTGCTGCTATCGTGGGAGATAGTCTTTGATGATCGATTAGAATCACGTTTGCGTTTGCTGCTATCGTGGGAGATAGGCTTTGATGATCGATTAGGATCACGTTTGCGTTTGCTGCTATCGTGGGAGATAGGCTTTGAATGATCGATTGGGATCACATTTGCTATCGTAAGAGATAGGCTCTAATGATCAATTAAGATCGCGTTTGTATCTGCTGATATTGCAGCGAATAAACCTTTGTTAACAGCAATAGCAAATTAAATAGAACGACATAAACGGCTAGATATATGAACTTCTCATTTGGGAGAATTCTTTTATTATAGCATTCTCATATGGGAGAGATAGGATTACAATCCTCTCATATGGGAGAGGAGATTGCGAATATCGTAGCCACATGAGACATTAAGCAGCGTTATCATAAAACGTATGAAATAAGAGAAGTCAAGGGTAGTACTTCTTGATCCAGCGCATGTTGACTGAGCTTGGAGTTGAGGTTGTGCCGTGCAACCTTCGTATGCTGCAGTAGCCGCTATCGAAGACTTCTGTGACTTCGAAGGGTCCTTCCCAATTAGCTGCGAACTTTGGGTGAGTTGCTTCTCGCATGCAGTGGTCAGATGCGCGCAAGACCAGGTCGCCAACTGCGAAATCCCGTCGCTGGACTGTCTTGTTGTAGGCGCGAGCGATTCTTTCTTGGTACCGCTTGTTAGTCCTTTTGGCTTGTTCTCGCTTTTCTTCCAGCAAGACTAAATCATGATCGCGTTGATTTTCATAGAGTGCGTGGAAGGCCAGCCTTGCCGAATTGACTCTGACCTCCGCAGGTACCACAGCTTCGGCCCCATAACATAGTAGAAATGGCGAGGCCCCTGTAGGTGTCCTTGGAGAAGTTCTGTAGGCCCACAGAGCTATGTTAAGGGAGTCGGCCCACTTCTTGTGGTCATCTGCGACCATCTTGCTCAGAATTCGCAACAGCGTTTTGTTAGTCGCTTCGGCTTGTCCATTTCCCTTTGGATAATAGGGCGTGGAGCATATTTGCCTGATATTGTACTCCGCGAGTTTGGTAGCTACCTGACGATTAACAAAAGGAGTACCGTTATCTGAAAGAATAGTATTCGGGATTCCGAACCTGCATACGATGTTTTCCTGGATGAAGTTGACCACAGCCAGCGCGTTTGCCGTCTTCAGTGGTATTGCTTCCACCCATTTGGTGAACAGCTCAGTTGCGGTGAGAATGAAATGGTTCCCATGTGACGTTGGTCGGATGGGGCCAATGAAGTCCAAAGCCCATGTGTGAAATGGCCATGGCGTTCCTAGTGCATGTAGGTCCACGGCGGGAGCGTGCACTAGGTTCCCTTTGAATTGACATTCTTGGCAGCGTCGCACCTTGGTGCGGCAATCGACTTCCATCGTGGGCCAGAAGTATCCGATTGAGAGGAGCTGTCTGCATAATTTCGCACCTCCCTGGTGTTCCACCTGATGGGAGAGGTCCATGACTTCTTGTGCTTCCCTATCGTCTAGGCATCGCAGCAAGTTGCCTTCGTGACCTTTTCGCCAAAGCAGATTTTCTTGAACCACATATCGAGAAGCTTTCCTCTTCAATTTGTCTGCCTCTTTTCTCGATTCGGGTGCAGTGCCCTTGGTGAGGAATTCAAACAATGGCTTTCTCCAGTCTGTGTCGTCGTCGATTAGAGCGACAAGTAGAGAATCTTTGATTAGTGCGCAACTTTCGCACTTCCCTTGTATCAGGGCTGCGGCTGTAGACATGCTTGGCCAATGGATGCCATATCTCTGAGCTTTCCTGTAGATTGACACCTCGCTTTCTCCGCAAGCGTGTTGGTGAATCTTTTCTAACAGCTGTTGTCCCTCTTGCTCGGAGACACAACGCATGAGTATTCCTCCAGGACCCTTGTAGTAAAGGGTGTTGTCGTGGATGCAGTATCCTTTCGTGAGTACCCAGCTTTCGCTACTGGTGCCTTTCGCAATAGCTTGCAAGATTGCTTTTCGCCAATCTGCGTCATCCATATGTTCATCGTCGCACGCATCTTCTGTTAATGCCGACGATGTTCGCACTTCGATGGAAATCCTTGCGGGGCATTTGTCTATGCTGACCTTAGATCCTAGGGTTGCTAAGGCGTCTGCATGCCTGTTGTCCGCTCGGGGCTTGTGCTCGTATTTCACGTCGCAGAATTGCTGCATCAGCTTTTGCACCAGAGTGCGGTATGACAGGAGGTTGATTTCCTTTAAACCATATTCGCCCGAGGCTTGCTTAACAATCAGTTTGGAATCTCCCATGACCGTTAAGTTGCTCACTTCCAAAGCTTTCGCCGCACGGAGTCCCGCGATAAGAGCCTCGTATTCCGCCTCGTTGTTCGTGACTGCGAAATTGAGTTTTGCGGACATCTGTATGACTTCCCCGTCCGGCTTTGTCAAGACTATCCCAATGCCTCCACCTTTTCTGGTTGACGAACCATCAAAGTGGAGGGTCCAATAGGGCACGTCGATTGCGTAGATTTCAGGGCCTTCGAGCTCTTCCTCGATCACGGGTTCGTGACTGTTGTCGGGGAACTGTGCCAACAGATCTGCTACCGCCTGCGACTTGATCGCTCTTGGCTTCACGCATGTGATGTCGTATTGAGAGATGGTCATATACCATTTCGCCAATCTCCCGCCCGGAGTAGTGTGAGTTAGCAAGTATCTTATGGGGTCGCTTTTGGTGACCACCACTACTTTGTGCGATGCAAAATAGTGTCTCAACTTCTCTATTACGAAGAATAAAGCAAGGCAATGACGTTCGATGTCCGTGTACCTTGATTCAGCAGGCTGCACAATGCGAGAGATGTAATAGATAGGCCTCTCTTGTCCCTCATAGATCTGAGCCAAGAGCGCTCCTATAGATTTCCTTGTCGATGTAAGGTATAGCAGAAGCGGCGATCCCAGTTGAGGCGCGATCATTATCTTTGGGGATGTGAGTAGCTCCTTTAGCTTTTCGAATGCGGCTTCGTGATCAGGAGCCCAGTTGTACGTGGCGTCCTTCTTGAGGAGGGTGCTGAAGCAGCACGTGATCTCGGCGATTGCTGGGATGAATCTCCGCAGATATGACAATTTTCCCAAGAATGTTTTCAAGGTACTTTGATCGTGAGGTGGCGTCATGCTGGTGATGGCTGACACTTTCGCAGGGTCAGGCTCGATCCCTTGGCGATGAACTACACATCCCAAAAACTTCCCCGAAGTCACGCCGAATGCGCATTTCATGGGGTTCATTTTCAGTTGAAAGCTCCTGCATCTGTTGAATACCTTTCGCAAGTCTGCAAGGTGATCTGCTTCATACTTGGATTTGACGACCAAGTCATCCACATAGAATTCCACTTCTTTGTGCATCATGTCATGGAATAGAGCCATCATGGCTCGCTGGTAGGTTGCGCCTGCGTTCTTGAGACCAAATGGCATTACCGTGTAGTTGAATACCCCCACGGGAGTGATGAATGCAGTTTTCTGTGCATCTTCGGGATCCATCTTGATTTGATTGTACCCACTGAAGCCGTCCATGAAACTGAACATGCGATGGCCTGCCGTCGAATCGATGAGCAGGTCGATGTTAGGCAGTGGGAAATCGTCCTTAGGGCAGAAACGGTTGAGATCGCGGAAGTCCACGCAGATGCGGAGCTGTCCGTTCTTCTTCACCACCGGCACGATGTTGGCTAACCATGTAGGATGGTGGTTTGGCTCTATGAACTTGGCGTCCAGGAGTTTGACAATCTCCTGTTTGATCTTCACGTTGAGCTCTGGCCTGAAGCTTCTGGTGCTTTGCTTGACCGGTTTAGACCCTGGGATGACGTCTAAACGGTGCATAGTGATGCTCGTGTCTAGACCTGGCATCTCATCGTATTCCCATGCGAATACATCCTTGTACTCAGTTAGGAGCTGCAGCAGCCCTTGTTCCTCTTCGCTTGTGAGGTCCGCACTCAGGAAGACTGGCCTTTTCTTTTCCTCGTTCGGGCTGAGGAACACCTCCTTAAGCTCTTGCTTCTGTGGTTTTGGCCTGTCTTCCATGCATTCGGGCGCTTCTTTGAGTTTCTCATCTAGAGTGCCCTGTGTTGGCTCTTCTGTCAGCGCAACTTGCTCGATTTGGTTGATTTGCCCAGGGACATCCCCATGCCCGTGTGAGGACGTCCCCGCGCACCTTCATATGCGATAGCATTTCTTCCCGTTGGCGTAGAAGCTCTCTATCTCCTTGCCCTCGGGGTCGTGTTTTGCGATCCTCTTCAGAGTGTACACACTCTTGCGGTGATATGCGATGCGCGGCGCCTCTTCGTGAATAGGCGGCGTTTCCTTGGTATCTCCCCTTGTTACCATCACGCCTGCAGGTGACTGGTCCTTGATGTCCTCCCAGAGAGGTAAAGGAGTGGGGTTGAATGGTCCGGGTGTTTGCTCGTCCGCCATCTCGGTGAACCACACCGCCTCGCTGAGATGTGCTTCGTCCAAGTTGAATGGGTTGGTTGAGGCCGGTATTTCGACAATCCTGTCGTTCCAGATAGCTTTCATCATCTGGTGAGCCGTGGAAGGGATTGCGTCGAAGCGATGAATCCAGGCTCGACCGATGATCATGTGATATGTGGTGTTCGCATCTATGACGTAGAACTTTGCCGAACACTTGATCTTACCGATCTGAACGCCTAGGCGGATCCATCCGATCGTCATCCTAGAGTCGCTCCCGAATCCCACCAGCGGGGATGGACGCTTGACCACCTTGTGCTCGGGGATCCCTGCTAGCTTCAGTGTGTGGAGTGGAACAACATTGACCGCTGCTCCTCCATCGACGAATGCTCGCTTAAATTAGACGCCGTTGATGACGGCGGTCACGTACAGGGGCCTCTGGTGGCTCGCATCTGTCTTCTTGTCGCTGGCAGAAAAGGTCATGATCTTTTCTGTAGGACGGGACGCCCTGATGACTTTCCCGTTGGAGACCACGAGCTCCTCTTCGTAGTCCTCCGCTATCCTTAAGATTGCTTTTGTCATATCCGATCGGCATCTTTCTGAGAAGTTCATCTCATCGAAGAATTTGCTGAAGCCGTGCGACCCTTTCATGCGGTCGGCACGCTCGTCCTCCGTATCCATGCTATAGTCTTCCTCTTCATGGACTTCAGCAACGATGGGTAGACCATCCTCTGCGACTTCTTCCAAGTCTACTATCGAGATCATGGCGACCTCCTTGCCCTTTGAGCCCGAATCTGTATGGGCAGGCAGCGGGTTGTTGCGCACGTCCTTCCGGTGGTCGCTGACGATGAGTTCGCCGTTCTTCATCTTCTGGTCGAACGCGAATCTGAGCTTCTTGCACTCGGCCGTGGGGTGCATGACTTTGCCGTGGTATTCACACCACTTGGGGTCCCTCGTCATCTCCTTGGAGGGTGCTTTCTCAAGCGGCGGCAGGATGCCGTCCTTGCGCCACTGTCTGCAGAGATCGCTCGCTTCCTCCACCGAGCATGGCAGAGGCGGGGCGTCGAAGTTTGTAGCTTTTGCTTGCTTCTGGGGCGAAACTGCATTGACCTCAGCTTCGCGTCCTCGCTTGTAGCCGAATCTGCCGATTTTGTAGGTGGTGCCGCTCGCAGGTCGTTCTGGAGCGCTCTTCTTTCTCTGTCTCTCGACGATGGGCTCGATGTTCATCGTGCACTCGATGAGCTTTGAAAACGTGGGTGTTTGCAAATTGATTAGCATGCTCTTGTACTCATCTCGCATGCACTGCAGGCATATCTCTACGAGCCGGCTTTCGAGCATGGGATCCTTGCACTCCAAGGATTTCGCTCTGAATTTCTTGATGAAAGTGATTCCATCTTCCTCGCGTTTCTGATACATCCGCGAGAGGTGGATCATCGTCACCTTCTCTTCCATCTGGAAGAACTTGGTGTAGAACTTCTGGACCATGTCGTCCCAAGTCTTCACAGATCCGGGCTCCAACGTCCGGTACCATTTGTATGCTACATTCCCAAGAGTCTTTGGGAACTCTCGCATCAGCAGCTTGGAATCAGCTCCGTATGGACCCATGACGTCAATGAAACGCATGACATGCTCATGAGCGTTCCCGTTGACGTCCTCGAACTTATCCCATTTGGGAGCTTTGTATCCCGTCGGGTTAGGCATGAGATAGATCTCTCGTGGAATGGGTGGATCGTTGTCTAGCTTCGGGATGATGGTATCCGCGAGCGATTGATGAGCTAGGATGGAGTCCACGCGCTTCTGCAAGGACGTCATGCATTCTGGGAGGCTTCCCTCGGTAGCTGCCGGAGGGGTTGCCGTAGGCGGTGGCGACACATATGCCGCCGGAGGATTGGGAGTGTATTGACTGCCCGCGTTTCCCCAAATCGTCGCTGGTGGAGGCAGAGTGTACTGCAAAGTTGGGTTAGACGCCAAAGCCGTGGGCTGAGAGGCGTGAGCGGCAGGGGGTAGCATTTGCGCCGTTGACCCTTGGACCGAAGGCAGCTGTGCGGCTGATGGTGGAGTTTGCAGATGAGGGTTGGGAGGCGTGGCCGACACTCCCAATCCTGGAGCAGTAGGGGTTCCTCCTCCCTGAGGGATGGCGGTACCTGGTGGAGGATTTGGCGCAAGGGTGCCCAGAACGGCCAAGATCCGCTCCAACTGCGCAGATTGAGACTTGAGAGCTTTTGCCTGACTTTGGACAGTGGCGTCCAAAGACTCCAAAGTTGGTGCCTCGCCGGGAGTCGTCGGAGTACGGCGGGCTTCGTCTCCCGAGGGAGTTTCGGTGGAAGGCGACCGGTTGCTGACATCATCCTCCTGAGACATGGTTGCTTTTGCTGGTAAGTTTCACGTCGGGTTCACCAAAATGTGCACAAGAGATTCCGGCAGGGAGACCTCCGTGTACACCGTACGTAGTGGATCAGGGATCGCACAGGAAAAATAGGGGTGTGTGTAGGGAGAGAGTAAGTCAGTAGCAATGTCTGAGAGAGAGACAGAGGTTTGGCAGAGCCTCCGCGTATGGCAGTGTTGTCCTCCTTTGTATGGAAAGGTCAACGATATATATATACTGGAGAACGTGACCGTTGTAGTGTGGTTAATGCGCCCATTAATGGCGGCTTAATTGGCTTAACCATAACGGCACGTTCGTCCGAGTATATAGGAACCGTTAGAGCACGTGGTGCGCGAGTACCGGAACCGTTACGAGGTTGACCGGGTTTGACCGGATTGACCGGGTCTAGGGAGCTCGTGCCATAGATCTCTCAAAACAGTTACTAAAGGTCGCGCGCGGGCTTGGCTCGCACGCGACAGGGCTTACTCTAGCCTCCAAACCACAAATCCCTACAAGTCCCGTGCAGTGGTATGCGAGGGCTCTGTCTCGCAGCCCCCACATGGATCAGCTCGGCTGGTGATCCTGTGTGTGTGGAGCACAATATGGTGTGCTGGATGGTTGCCACGTGGCCTAGATCTGCCATGTCATAAAGCAGTATCTACATTAGCCCCCTTTCTGCGCGTGAAGGCTCATAGCTGTATAGGCTTCCATGCGCGGAAACCAACATGCGCGTCGTCGCCACGCACCAATTCAAATACGGGTAGATTCAGCCCCCGTGCGTGTAATTATGACCAAAAACCCCTAGAGTCGTGCCGTCTGACCTTTAGGGTTTTAGGCGTGACGTCAGCCTGTCCTGTGATTGCGCGATACGACGGTGACGGTTGCGATTCGACTACTGAAGGGACGCAACCCTTCATTCTTTTGGATAAATACCTTGTATCCCATTATTGCAAAGCATCACTTCTTTCTCTTAAAGTGAATGGTATCCGGAGATCTTCGAGAGCAGATCCAGATCATCAACCACCAGTTCAGAACTGCAAATCGTATTCTTCAACTGTGCATATCCAAGCAAGCTTCAAGGAAACAAGGTTGGCCTCGTTTACTTTTTGATTTTAAAACACCGGCGTTTGCCTTGAACTGCGTTGAATCTGTAAACCCATGAAATCTGTGAAGAGGCTTTGATCTTTAAACCTGCTTCGTTTTTAATCTTTCAACAATATTGGGTCTTGCAAATCCCCAATTTCTGAAATCGGCACCGGAACTGTCTGCTTTCCTTTGCATAGATCTCGAATTCCAAAATTCAAACTGAAGTGTGGTATTTCTCCCCCCCTTTTTTTTTAAAGCCTATCTCTTACGATAGCAACAAACACAAATGTAATGTAGATACTGCTTTATGACATGGCAGATCTAGGCCACGTGGCGACCATCCAGCACACCATATTGTGCTCCACACACACAGGATCACCAGCCGAGCTGATCCATGTGGGGGCTGCGAGACAGAGCCCTCGCATACCACTGCACGGGACTTGTAGGGACTTGTGGTTTGGAGGCTAGAGTAAGCCCTGTCGCGTGCGAGCCAAGCCCGCGCGCGACCTTTAGTAACTGTTTTGAGAGATCTATGGCACGAGCTCCCTAGACCCGGTCAATCCGGTCAAACCCGGTCAACCTCGTAACGGTTCCGGTACTCGCGCACCACGTGCTCTAACGGTTCCTATATACTCGGACGAACGTGCCGTTATGGTTAAGCCAATTAAGCCGCCATTAATGGGCGCATTAACCACACTACAACGGTCACGTTCTCCAGTATATATATATCGTTGACCTTTCCATACAAAGGAGGACAACACTGCCATACGCGGAAGCTCTGCCAAACCTCTGTCTCTCTCTCAGACATTGCTACTGACTTACTCTCTCCCTACACACACCCCTATTCTTCCTGTGCGATCCCTGATCCACTACGTACGGTGTACACGGAGGTCTCCCTGCCGGAATCTCTTGTGCACATTTTGGTGAATGTGCACAAGAGATTCCGGCAGGGAGACCTCCGTGTACACCGTACGTAGTGGATCAGGGATCGCACAGGAAGAATAGGGGTGTGTGTAGGGAGAGAGTAAGTCAGTAGCAATGTCTGAGAGAGAGACAGAGGTTTGGCAGAGCTTCCGCGTATGGCAGTGTTGTCCTCCTTTGTATGGAAAGGTCAACGATATATATATACTGGAGAACGTGACCGTTGTAGTGTGGTTAATGCGCCCATTAATGGCGGCTTAATTGGCTTAACCATAACGGCACGTTCGTCCGAGTATATAGGAACCGTTAGAGCACGTGGTGCGCGAGTACCGGAACCGTTACGAGGTTGACCGGGTTTGACCGGATTGACCGGGTCTAGGGAGCTCGTGCCATAGATCTCTCAAAACAGTTACTAAAGGTCGCGCGCGGGCTTGGCTCGCACGCGACAGGGCTTACTCTAGCCTCCAAACCACAAGTCCCTACAAGTCCCGTGCAGTGGTATGCGAGGGCTCTGTCTCGCAGCCCCCACATGGATCAGCTCGGCTGGTGATCCTGTGTGTGTGGAGCACAATATGGTGTGCTGGATGGTTGCCACGTGGCCTAGATCTGCCATGTCATAAAGCAGTATCTACATTAGCCCCCTTTCTGCGCGTGAAGGCTCATAGCTGTATAGGCTTCCATGCGCGGAAACCAACATGCGCGTCGTCGCCACGCACCAATTCAAATACGGGTAGATTCAGCCCCCGTGCGTGTAATTATGACCAAAAACCCCTAGAGTCGTGCCGTCTGACCTTTAGGGTTTTAGGCGTGACGTCAGCCCGTCCTGTGATTGCGCGACACGACGGTGACGGTTGCGATTCGACTACTGAAGGGACGCAACCCTTCATTCTTCTGGATAAATACCTTGTATCCCATTATTGCAAAGCATCACTTCTTTCTCTTAAAGTGAATGGTATCCGGAGATCTTCGAGAGCAGATCCAGATCATCAACCACCAGTTCAGAACTGCAAATCGTATTCTTCAACTGTGCATATCCAAGCAGGCTTCAAGGAAACAAGGTTGGCCTCGTTTACTTTTTGATTTTAAAATACCGGCGTTTGCCTTGAACTGCGTTGAATCTATAGATCCATGAAATCTGTGAAGAGGCTTTGATCTTTAAACCTGCTTCGTTTTTAATCTTTCAACAATATTGGGTCTTGCAAATCCCCAATTTCTGAAATCGGCACCGGAACTGTCTGCTTTCCTTTGCATAGATCTCGAATTCCAAAATTCAAACTGAAGTGTGGTATTTCTCCCCCCCTTTTTTTTTTGCCCTTTCGCAGGAATGGCCAAAACAAGAGTAACCAGACCCGTCAAGGAAGATGAAGAGATGCCGGAGCTTCCGCAGGCTCTGTGGCGAAAAGCCCCCTTTCTGGGTGGGAAAGATTTTTACCACGCGAGGGTGAAGGCGAAGAGGATGCCTGATCCTGTTCCCGTTGAGCAGTTGTTAACGCTGACTCGCCCAGTTAACTCAGCCTTGCTCGAGTTAGTTGGTTCCGAGGATGTGGTTCGATTGGGAATCGAGAATGGGCACTTCCCATACACTGCAATTTCTACTCAGGCGTTTGTCCAGAAGTTGGACTATATGGATGAGTGGACTGACCACGTGTTGGGTAATTACGCCGAAACTCTCGATAAAGCCGGCATTTTCTTTGCTGTCCGTGCTATGAAGGGTGCTGCCGTGAAGTTGGATCAGTCCATGCTTCTAGACCTTCTGTCCCGCTATTCGCCTGCAACTCACACGTTTCACTTTGCTGAGTTCGAGGCTGCCCCCACGCTCGAGGACGTTCAAATGCTGTATGAGCTTTCCCCCATGGGCGAGGTAGACCCCTTGAGTCACTTAAGAACACCCGCGGAATTGGCTTTGTACGCGCAGATGGAGGAGTGCCTGGCGAAGGTAAAGAAAATCTCCACTCGGTGGACCAGTACGAAACCTCTTCCGAACTGGCAGCTGGTTGATACATCTGCGAAGAATACCTGGAACAAGTGGTTGCAGTACTTCTTCCGAGACTATGCGAGCAACAGCATTACTAAGAAGCTTTTGAGCGGAAACCCGAAGGCCGAGAATTACGTAGAGGGCAAGGGTTATCATGAGATTCCGGCAGGGAGACCTCCGTGTACACCGTACGTAGTGGATCAGGGATCACCAAAATGTGCACAAGAGATTCCGGCAGGGAGACCTCCGTGTACACCGTACGTAGTGGATCAGGGATCGCACAGGAAGAATAGGGGTGTGTGTAGGGAGAGAGTAAGTCAGTAGCAATGTCTGAGAGAGAGACAGAGGTTTGGCAGAGCCTCCGCGTATGGCAGTGTTGTCCTCCTTTGTATGGAAAGGTCAACGATATATATATACTGGAGAACGTGACCGTTGTAGTGTGGTTAATGCGCCCATTAATGGCGGCTTAATTGGCTTAACCATAACGGCACGTTCGTCCGAGTATATAGGAACCGTTAGAGCACGTGGTGCGCGAGTACCGGAACCGTTACGAGGTTGACCGGGTTTGACCGGATTGACCGGGTCTAGGGAGCTCGTGCCATAGATCTCTCAAAACAGTTACTAAAGGTCGCGCGCGGGCTTGGCTCGCACGCGACAGGGCTTACTCTAGCCTCCAAACCACAAATCCCTACAAGTCCCGTGCAGTGGTATGCGAGGGCTCTGTCTCGCAGCCCCCACATGGATCAGCTCGGCTGGTGATCCTGTGTGTGTGGAGCACAATATGGTGTGCTGGATGGTTGCCACGTGGCCTAGATCTGCCATGTCATAAAGCAGTATCTACAACAGGCTTCTTTCGTTCAGACCCACGGCAAAGCTCTAAGAACACAAGGACCGCTTGAAGAACACGTACTGATCGGATAATCGCCGAATCGCCGAAATTTTGCAGGAGATTGTGGCTTTTGCTTGGCTATTCAGCGCCGACGAACTAGGGTGCGATTCTGAAGATCCGGCGAGGTAAGCGGGGGGCTCTGCCCCTCTTCTTGCGCACTGCCATGGCTTCTTTGTGGGTCGCGGTTTCAAACTGAATCAGGTAGATTCAGACTGTTCTTCGCTGCTTCTACTGGTTTGAGCTTCAGTCCGAATTCAATGGCGGCCTCGTGGTGGATTGATTCGGTGTACTGTTGTTGCTGGTTTGTTTCAGTACTCGGGTCTGTTAGAGGTCGTGGCTGTGATGTTGGGTCAGCAAGTGGGTTAATCGGTTTTCAGGGAGGAATTGGGTGGATTTGGTAGCGAATGGTGGTGGTTGCAGGTCCGGTGATTAGGAGGGTAGGCTGGAGGTGTAATGGTGGTTATTGGGTCAGTTGTGTGAAAGGTGTAGGCAGCGGAGAAGATAGGGTTCAACTCAAACAAATTTGCCAATTCGTTCTGAACCAGTTGGAATTATAGCACACCGTTTGTGGAGTTGTAACGGGGACAACGTGGAGAAGCCGTTGAGCTAAAAATCTCACATCGCAAAAGTTATCGAAAAATCAGTCGATCGTACGGTCCTTCTTGACTGATTTTGTCGATCAAGCACCGTACGAATGGAACTCCTGGGCTTCTGGTATCACTAAATTCTCTCTTTTAATTGAGTTTAGGCACTTGCATAGGATCTACTGGATTGATAGCTGAATTTTCCTGACTTATGCGCTTAATTGCTCAATTATTTCTGCACACCTTGTCACGGGCACGTAGCAAAGATAATCTCTAAATTTGAATTGCTACTTTCTTGCGCAATCAAAATCGTTTAGGAGTTGAAGATGACAATGGTCCTGAGTAGATTCACCGCACCTTGCATTAGAATTGCCGAGTCCTCTTAATTGATCTCTAAATTCGTTGAGGACAACGACGCATTCTAGTGTGGGGGGATTTTTAGTCTTGACTAGCCAGTCCGTGTTTGCATTAACCTGTCAGCATCTAGATTGTTAGTTCGTATTGTATCGTATTCGTGGTCCATGTCGTGTTTAGTTATAGTGTCGTATGGTGATGTATTAGCGGTGTATATATGTGTTAGTAGTTTTATTTTGCACGTTTACTTAATTGAGTCCACCTACCTGAAATGAGTCAGTTTCGAGTCTTCTTTCGCGTCTGGCTCTGCATTTAGAGTAGGAATTAAAAAAAAAAAATCCATAAAAATAAAAAATTGATCTTTTAAGAGAAAGGGCAATCAAAATGAGTTGAACTTGGCGAGGGCTTAATGATAGAATTCTCTAGGAGTATGAAGATCCGAAGTGAGGCAGAGACGCGAGAATCTGGAGTAGGAAGACTTATAGAGCTAATGCACACTAGAAATGCAAGTAACTGTCTCTCAGACTTAGATATCCTACTAGTACTACACCGCCGTCAGTTAGGTAGTCGTCAACCCTCCTCGTAGGGGCAACGAAACAGTCGTGCGAGTGACTTTTATGGGGACCTCACGTCCCGTCTCACAGCCTAGGTCCACTAGTTACCCTCTTTGATCCATTTACCCCTTTTATTCACAGCCTCTAGCCTAGGAAGCCTTTCATTGTGACTTTCATCACTTGTTAGAATGGCCCTTTCCTATGCGTCATGATAGAGGGAGTCGAGTTAGGGAGGTTCGATGAGGGTGTGCTGATTTGATATATTCACGTGGATTCTCTTACTTGTCGTTGTTTGAGGGGATGTGAGGGTGAGTTAGAGACGGCAGCACACTTAGGTGTGGTGGTGAATCGTGTCCTTACACCACAATCACAAGTGGGTGCCGTAGTGCGTGACATTCTTTCCGCACAATATGGGGTGGGGTTGTTGATATTATAGGAGGATGTGCTAGTTTTTCATGTTATTCTCTATATCTTAGGTGATGAGGAGGATCGGGTGGAAAGCATGTATCACTTTGACTACCGAATTTTGTGAGTGGTTTACATCGAGTGTGGGGGTGTAGACGATTATTATTATATCTCTTTGATTTGACACATTCCACCCCCACGTCATCTACATGATATTTATTATCTCGTCGGGTTCATTCAGTATTACTTGTGCTCCATGTGTTGATTATTTGTGGGAAGTGAAAGAAAGAAAAAAAAGAAAAAAAAAAGAGAAAAAGAGAGAGATAGGAAAAAATGAAAAAAAAGGAGAGAGAATGAAAGGAAAGAGAAGGAAATAAAGGAGCGTGTTTTGGCAATTGCAAGGGAACCGAAGAGATTAGCTATGATTCTTTCTGACACTCTTTCACATTTGTGGCCGCGAGAACGGCGTTGCACCGGGATTGAGGGAATGAGGGCCGGAGTATGTGAGATTCGGTTGGGTTCCTTGGATTTCGGTGAGGGAGTGTGAGAAATGGGTTACGTGAGAATATCATGACGTCTAGGACTACGCTTCTAAATAACCTATCCCACCCGTCCTAAGCCGTCAACAGTTTTAACCCGTGGATAAATAGCTCGGATGGTAAGTACTAGGGATATGTCTGATGAGTGTGTGAGTGCAAAGTATTAAGTGCTCGTGCTTGTTCTGTCTAACGATACTGGCCGCAAATTCTGCCGATCATGGAGGTTGTAGAGTTTCCAAAGGGGATATGAGAGCCTGATGACTTACCAGTTTGCTTATTGAGATTGTCCAATCTCAACCAAAAAGAAATACTTTCGTGTGCGTGTGTAAATATGTGTTGTGTAGGATCGAGTCGTACCTTGCATTTGCATCATATCGTTGCATTGTTGAGTCGTATTTTGTTATTGAGTCGGCTAGTTAAGATTTGTATGCAACGGTGTTTCGAATAGTATGCAATTGTCTTGGCTCGTATCTTGTTGGTGGTGGGATGAAGTGAGAAGGTGGTTAAATTTTGTTTTGTTGCTCGGGACGCGCAAATGGTAAGTGTGGGGGTATTTGATAACTCTCTTTTAGGAGTTATTTTTATACTTCCATGTTACTTGTAATAGGCTTATTTCACATGATTTATATGTTATATGTGCGTTAATATGTGGAATTGGTGACTTACAAGCCTAAGAGTGAAAAGTAGTGTTTCTAGCCTATTTGTGCGTGTTTTCTCTCATATTTGCTATGATAATTGCACGGGTTGTTTAGTGTTGTGTATCTCAGGTAAAATAGATGCAATGGAGCTTATGAGATGCTTGGATATGCTTGGAATGGAGCTAGATGAAGAGGAGAAAAGGAGACGAACAAACGAAGTAAAGTTGGAAAAGTCACACAGGACCAGCCTGCACTCTTTTTGATGCCCAGGAAAATCTACAAAGAATTTTGAAGCAAGGCTTGCGGCATTGGAAAGTAGACATCCGTAGCTTTCCCAAAGGTATATGGTAGGCCCGAAGACGAGTCCGTATGAGGGAGATACAGCCCGCGCAAAATCAGCAAAGAATTCTGTCCGGGAATTACAAAGTAGAGGGGCTGAAGTGCAATTTCGGCTAGTTTTCATTAAAAAGCGTGCCCAGCTGGTAAAAAACGGGGAGGACGACCTAAGAGATATATTCACGCATCTTTGAAGTCTTTGGAGCGAGGGAAGAAGGGAGAACAAGCTAGGAGCTTGGAAGATCATCAACATTGAAGATTTTAGCGTTTGATCATCTTTTCTTCTTCTATTCATCATGAACTCTATGATTTTGATCATGTTGAACAATATTATGTCTAGCTAAACACTTTAAGCTAGGTGATTGATGGAAAACTAGGGTTTGTTGAATGGTTTTTTGGATTTTGGACTTGAAGCATGCTTTTGCTTAAATTCTATGAACGTTCTTGTTAGCTTATCTATTCTTGTACTTAGTTATTAGTGTTCTTGGCTTGATCGCCCGTAGGACGCTACTTGTTGATAGAATTGCAAGAAAGTGAATCCTTTGAGACGTGTTAAAGAATAGTTAGGTGATCTTGTAGTTTCTTGAGACTGAGAGGAGATAGAAACTTGATTAATCGTGTGAGGGTAGTTTCGATTGATTATTGTTAGAACTTAGTGAATTCGGTGGACCGATAGGACCCGGTGAATGAGCCTAACAAGTCAATTAGATTGTAGTAATAGACGGAGGTGGACCGAGAGGACCCGAAATCTATTGTTTACACAAATTCACGTGAGATCGAGAGAAGATCGTGATGAGCATTACCCGATATAACTTGAACGTGAGTAGAGTGTTTCATGCATAATTCCGAAAATCGTTAACAACCCTAGGGACCACCAATTGCCTAGTTCTTCCTCGTTAATCGTATTCAATCACAAGTTATCTTCGTTTAAAAGTGAAAATTCCACAAAAATAGTTAACTTAGTTGTTATTTAGTTTAAGTCACTTGTTTGTGGGTGACGAACCTTCAAATCAAACACTTTTTACCGGTTACTTAGGTATCATAAATTTAATTCTTAATTAGCTAATAATCGTCTATTTCTCTTGGGTTCGATACTCGGAGTCGTAAATTACTCCACTTACTACTTGACCGTGCACTTGCGTATACACGTAAGAAATCGTGTCAGCGAGATCTGCGCTAAAAAAGACGGGTCTCTTCTTTTCTTCATTTGGGCTTAGGAACACTTCCTTCAGCTCCTGCTTCTGAGGTTTCGGCTTATCCTCCATGCATTCTGGCGCTTCTTTCTGATGTTGATTTGACCTGCTCAACTTGATTGATTTGCCCAGGGATATCCCCATGCTCGAATGGGGGTACCCCCGCGCGCCTTCATATGCGGTAGCACTTCTTCCCATTGGAGTAGAAGCTTTCTATCTCTTTGCCTGCGAGATCATGTTTGACCACTCTTTTCAGAGTTTACACGTTCTTCCTTTGGTAGGCGACTTGTGGTGCCTCTTCTCGTGTGGAAAACTTTTCCTTGGCATCCTCCCTTGTCACCATCACTCCCGCTGGTGATTGATCCTTGATGTCCTCCCATCGAGGCAAAGGAGTCGGATTAAACGGCCCCGGAGTTTGCTCATCTGCCATTTCGGTGAACCACACTACTTCAGTGAGATGCGCCTCATCTAGATTGAAAGGGTTTACCGAAGCCGGTATTTCCACCACTCTATCGTTCCAGATAGCCTTCATCACTTGGTGAGCTGTCGAGGGGACTGCATCAAAGCGATGAATCCAAGCTCGCCCTATGATCATGTGATACGTGGTATTCGCATCGATGACGTAGAATTTGGCTGAGCATTTGATCTTTCCTATCTGAACGCCCAGACGAATCCATCCTATCGTCATCCTCGAATCACTCCCGAATCCCATCAAAGGGGAGGGACGTCGGAAAATCTTCTTCTCCGGGATTCCTGCCAACTTTAGAGTGTTGAGCGAGACCACATTGACGGCTGCTCCTCCATCAACAAATGCCCTCTTGAATTCGACATCATTAATCTCCGCCGTCACGTACAAAGGCTTCTGGTGACTCAAATCCGTCTTCTTGTCACTTGCGGAGAAGGTTATAACCTTTTCCGTAGAGCGAGACGCCCTAACCACTTTTCCATTCGAGACCACGATATCTTCTTCGAAGTCTTATGCTACCCTTAAAATTGCCTTTGTCATTTCCTTCCGGCACTTCTCTGAGAAGTTCATTTCGTCGAAGAACTTGTTGAACCTGTGCGACCCTTTCATTCGATCGGCACGCTCGTCCTCCGTTTCCGTGCTGTAGTCCTCATCATTGTGAATCTCAGCAATGATAGGCAAGCCATCTTCCGCAATATCTTCAAGATCCATAATCGCAATCATGGCTACTTCTTTGCCTTTCGGCGCTTGCTCCTCATGGGCCGACAGCGGATTGTTTCGCACGTCTTGTCTCTGATCGCTGACAATCAACTCGCCGTCCTTCATTTTTCGGCTCACCATGTGCCTGAGTTTCTTGCAGTCGGCTGTAGGGTGATAATTTTCCCGTGGCACTCGCACCACTTCGGGTCCCTCATCATCTCCTTAGAGGGTATCCTTTCGAGCGGAGGCAAGATTCCATCCTTACGCCATTGTTTGCATAAGTCAATCACTTCCTCTATCGAACATGGCAAAGGTGGCGCATCTGAGTTGGTAACCCTAGACTGCTTGTGCAACGAAACTGTATTAACCTCAGCCTCGCGCCCCCTCTTATAGCTAAATCTTCCAATCTTGAAAGTGGTTTCCCCTGAGGGTCGTTCATGGGCGTGCTTCTTCTTCTGCCTTTCCACTATAGGCTCTATGTTTTTCGTGCATTCGATTAGCTTTGAAAAGGTAGGAGTTTGTAGGTTGATCAGCATACCTTTGTACTCATCTCGCATGCCTTGCAGACATATTTCCACGAGCCTGCCCTCAAGCACTTCATCTGTGCATTCCAAGGATTTGGCCCTGAATTTCTTAATGAATGTGACTCCATCTTCCTCGCGCTTCTGGTACATACGGGAAAGATGAATCATTTTCACCTTCTCTTCCACCTGGAAGAATTTGGTATAGAATTTTTGAACCATGTCGTCCCAGGTCTTTACAGATTCAGCCTCCAACGTCCTATACCATTTGTAGGCCACATTTCCCAAAGATTTCCGGAACTCGCGCATCAGCAACTTGGGATCAGCCCCGTACGGTCCCATCACATCGATGAAACGCATGACGTGCTCTTGGGCATTCCCGTTGACATCTTCGAACTTGTCCCACTTAGGAGCCTTATACCCCGCGGGGTTAGGCATGAGATAAATCTCACGTGGGATAGGTGGATCGCTGTCGACCTTTGGAATAATGGTGTCTGCGAATGGCTGATTGGCCAAGAAGGTCTCTATGCGCCGCTGCAGCGACGTCATACGCTCCGGTACTTCCCCTAGCACCAGGAGGAAGGGTTGTTGTAGCCGGCGGGGACACATATGCTGCAGTCGGGCTAGGAGTGTATTGTGAAGTCACGTTGCCCAGCAGTGCCGGCGGAGGAGGCAAGGGGTATCGTGAAGAAAGGTTGGGTGCCACAGTTGGTGGTTTAGGAATATGTGTAGTAAGAGGCGATATTTGGGTTGTCTGCCCCTGAACAGAGGGTAATTTCACCATTGCTGGTGGGGTTTGCGAATTAGGGTTAGGTGGTATCGGTACCAACCCAGTCCCCTGAGTGGTAGAGGTTCCCCCTCCCTGGGAGACAGTAGTGCCCGATGTAGGATTCGGAGCAAGGGTTCCCAGGATGGCCATTATACATTCCATCTGTGCAGATTGAGTCTGAAGGGCCTTCCCCTGATTCTGGATGGTGGCGTTTAGAGCCTCCAACGTCGGAGTCCCACTGGCGGCTGCAGAGGCGTGACGGGTCTCCTCTCCCGAGGTGGTCTCCGTGGAGGGTGATCTATTACTGACGTCATCTTCATGAGACATGGTTGCTTGCACTGGTTCGATTCACGTCGGGTTCACCAAATGTGTACGAGAGAATCATGCAGGGAGGATTCAATATACACCAAGAGCAGGGGATAGAAAGAACACAGGAAGAGTAGGGTTGTGTGTAGGGAGAGAGTAAGACAATAGCACTGTATGAGAGAAAGACATAATTTTGGCAGAGCTTCCGCGTATCTCAGGTGATTCGCCCCTGTATGGAAGGGTTAACGGTCCTATATATAACAGAGAATGTGACCGTTGTAGTGGGTCAATGCGCCCATTAATGGCGGCTTAATTAGCTTAACCACAACGGCACGTTCGTCCGCGTATATAGGGACCGTTAGGCACGTTAACCGCGTATATCGGAACCGTTATGAGGTTGACCGGGTTTATGGAGCTCGTGCCATAAATCTCTCAAAGCAGTTACTAGGCGTCGCGCGCGGGCTTGGTTGTCGCTCGCACGCGAAAGTACTCACTCTAGCCTCCAAACCACTAAGTCCCTACAAGTCCCGTGTGGTGGTATGCGAGGGCCCTGTCTCGCAACCCCCACGTGGATCAGCGCGGGTGGTGATCCTGTGTGTATGGAGTACAACTAGGTGTGCTGGATGATCGCCACGTGGATAAGATCTGCCTGTCCAGAAAGCACTATCTACACCCGTGATCCTTGGTGGGATTTGAGGAGGATTAATTTTGTTATTCCGCTACGTAACCTGCATCAAAACCCTACAGTGGAATCAGAGCCACATGTCGTAGCGCAAAACATGATTTTATGTTTTACGATTTTAGTTTATACACCACATTGTTTATATTACGCGAAAACTGAAATTAATTGGCATATTAGATGAAAATTGAATTTGATTCAAGACAAACAAGACCTAATTTAACATTGGATGTGAAGATTGGTGAGTTTGATCACATAGGATGTGAATAATTCTGAATCTAGGAATTAGGGTTTGGGCATAAATTTGAAAAAGGGGTTTTTCAAATTTGGAAACAACTAAGCTTGGGTAACAAGGCAATGAATTAGTTTGGAAACAATTCATAAAGGAGGAACAACCCCTAGTGGGACCTCCCCATTGCCTTGCCACCCAAGCTAGGGCTCGGCCAAGTGGTTGGGCCGGCCTAGCGTGCGGCCTAGCCGTGCGTGAGGGTCGACCAACAGCCCCAAGGCCTTGCCTTGGTCCTTGGGCGGTTCGGCCGTGGTGGATGGTAGACTCCTTGGACTATTTTGACCCTAGTTGCCTAATTTCAAACTAAAATTGAACAAGCACGTTAAAAATTGGTTTTAACTGTATTATGTGCTTTGTTGCATGGTGGATGGATATGGCATAGGTTGTGGATGTTTATTTTTTTTGTTTGGTTTACGGCTTGCGAGCTGATCAAATTAATGTAATAGTTAGTTAATTTTACGGCCTGCGATCTCATCATCTTTTCAACATGTGAGGTTTTATTTATTCTTGATGTTAGGCTAGAATTAGAATACTTAGATGATAGCCAAGAGCAAGGAGAAGAAGACCGGAGGACCAAGAAGCCACAAAGACGATAATGACTCCCATCCTAGGCGCGCGACTATGATGGAGCACATGAAGATGAGCTTGTCACTTTAGGGCATATAGATATTATCATAGGCTTGGTAATATCTTAGTCTAGGGGCCATATCCACGCCACTTTATTTTTCTTTTGCGGATGTTAATTATTTATGTCTTGTTATTTATTTTTGCGTGTATGTGTGATTCAAGAAAAACGTTAACAAGATAATAATAGAAAGTTTGATCTTTTATTATGGATTGCCCAATCCAAATAAGTAGATCATGTTGATGGGATCAACCAAGCAATTAGATAATGACTATTAAATCCCTCAATGGAAATATTCCGTTTTGTCTTCTCTTGCCTAAACACCTTTCATGATCAAGGTTTATTAAATTCGGGCTTGCCAAAGCACGGCGCTTTTAATTCAACTTGGTGTGTTTCGGGCAACACAAGCAAGTAATGTGATCGTTGAAGCAAGAGGTTGGACGCAACAGGGCAAAGTCAATTGGATTGATGAGCCTAGAGGCATGTCAATTAGGTGTTATGTAAAGGATAAAGAATAAGAAATTATTCACCTAATTGGACCAAGAGTTGCATGGGATGCAATTAGAAAGAGTTCCTACCTAAATAACCAATTCTTGGTTGACTTTCCAAAGCAATCTCAAGAACAAGTGAAATATGGATCTTGGACTCACTAGAAAATATATATGATATTTTCCGCATTAATGGTGAGGGCTATTAATCCAAGAAAAACAGTGGGAGCTATATTTAATGATCTAGCCATTGTTGAATATAGTTAAACTGTTCAAAATACTAAAATTGCACATTTCTCGTTTTTGTAGAATTTCAATGGCAAACAATCACGCATCGACTTCATCCCTGCGATCTGTCCTTGAAGGATAAGTTGTCTGGAACGAATTTCCTTGACTGGTACAGAAACTTAAGGATCGTCCTTAAGAAAGAAAAGAAACTGTACGTCTTAGACAATCCTATACCAGAACCACCCCAGGATGAGTCTGTTCTAGCTGCCGTGAGAACACATCAAAAACATGTGGATGATAATGATGTGACTTATCTCATGCTTTGCACCATGACCTCTGAGCTTCATAAGCAACAAGAGAACATGGAAGCCTACGATATGATCGAACACTTGAAACAGTTGTTTCAAGAACAGGCGAGGCATGAGCGGTATGAAGTGTCCAAAGCACTGTTCAGGAGCAATCTCGCATAAGGGACCCAGTTGGGCCTCATGTACTCCGAATGATCAGGTACATAGAGAACCTCACGAGGCTAGGGTTCCCACTCGGCCAAGAGTTGGAAACTGATCTTGTCTTGCAATCGTAGCTCTGCCGGGCTTGCTGAACATGCTAAGGACAGCTGAACAAAGCATCAATAAAGGAAAGGGCAAGGCCATAATGATAGTGAATAAAAGGAAGGGCAAGGGAGTTTCCTCCACTTCTAAGGGAAAGCGCAAGAAAGTTGCAAAGTCCAAGGAAGCCCTAAATCCTAGTGGGGGTGTGGCTAAAGGTGATTGTCACTACTGTAGCCAGCCGAGTCACTGGAGGAGGAATCGCCCCAAGTATATGGAGGATAAGAAGCTTGGAATAGTGATTCCATCACCACCGGGTATTTTTGTTATAGAAGTCAATCTATCTATTTCTTCATCTTGGGTATTGGATACTGGATGTGGATCTCACATTTGTTGAAAAGTGCAGGATTTGAAAAGAAGTAGAAGATTGGCTAAAGGGGAGATAGATTTGCGCGTCAGAAATGGAGCAAGAGTTGCTGCATTAGCTATAGGCGTCTATGAGCTATCTTTGCCTTCATGACTTATTTTAGAGTTAGACAATTGCTATTATGTGCCTGCTATGAGCAGAAAAATTATTTCCGTTTCTTGTTTGTACGAGAAGGGTTTTTCTATTTCAATAAAGGACAAGTGTTGCTCCATTTATTTTGATAGTATGCACTATTGTAGTGTGGATTTGTCTAATGGATTGTATCTCCTTGATCTAAATAATTCCATCTATAACATAAATACTAAAAGGATTAAAACTAATGATTTAAATCCTACATATCTATGGCACTGTCGTCTAGGCCATATAAACGAGAAACGCATATCTAAACTCCATAAGGATGGATTCTACACTCATTTGATTAGGAATCATATGAGACATGCGAATCTTGTTTGTTGGAAAAAATGACAAAGTCCCCTTTCAATAAGAAAGGTGAGAGGACTAGTGAGTTACTTGCACTCATACATACTGATGTATGTGAGCCGTTTCCCACGCCTGCCACAGGTGGTTACACCTACTTCATTACGTATACTGATGACTTCAGTAGATATGGATTTGTATACCTTATGAAGGCCAAATCCGGATCGTTTGAATTGTTCAAATATTTCAAGAGTGAGGTAGAGAAGCAACTTGGTAAAAGTATTAAGGCTTTGCGGTCGGATCGTGGAGGAGAATACTTGAGCCAAGAGTTTACCAAATATCTTAGAGAGTGTGGGATAGTATCCCAACTCACTCCACCCGGAACGCCACAGCGGAATGGCGTGTGCGAGAGGAGGAAGCACACTATTAGATATGGTGCATCTATGATGTGTCAAACGGATCTTCCAATATCATTTTGGGGACATGCTCTATTGACTGCAGCTTTCACCATTAACCGTATTCTATCCAAATCAGTCATGAAGACACCATATGAGATATGGACTGGGAAGCGTCCCCTAGTGTCATTTATAAAGATTCGGGTTGCGATGTCTATGTAAAGCCTTTTCAACCAGACAAGCTCAGACCCAAAGCGGATAAGCGTAAGTTTGTGGGATATCCTAAGGAAACTAAAGGATATTATTTCTATAATCCAACCGAGAACAAAGTGTTTTTATCTTGGACCGGCGTGTTTCTAGAAAGAGAATTTGTCTCTAATGAAGCAAGTGGGAGGACTGTAGAACTTGAAGAAATTCAAGAACCACAAACCACTGAACCGATGATGGAACATGAACATGAACCACATGTTGTTGTGGAAGAACCTGTTCAGATAACACAGGAAATCAGTAGGTCAGGAAGGGTACGTCAGGAGCCTGAGAGATACGGACTCTCGTGACTGAGCCCGATGACATACCACTCATAAATGATGAGCCTGCAACCTATGGGGAGGCCATGAAAAGCCCAAAATCCAAGAAGTGGCTAGATTCTATGAGATCAGAAATGGATTCCATGTATACTAACAAAGTATGGACTTTGGTGGAACCATGTGAAGGGGCTCGACCCATAGGGTGCAAGTGGGTCTTCAAGAAAAAGACTGACATAAATGGCAAGGTATTTTTTTACAATGGCGATTGGTGGCTAAAGGTTATAGACAGATTCATGATATTGACCATGATGATACCTTTTCTCCAGTCGCCATGACCAAATCCTTTCGAATCCTACTTTATTGCAGCTTGCTATGACTATGAGATTTGGCAAATGGATGTCAAAATAGCGTTCCTTTATGGGAACCTCCTCGAGGATGTGTATATGACACAACCGGAGGGTTTTGAGGATCCAGAGAAAGCCAATAAAGTCTGTAAACTGCAACGATCCATTTATGGATTGAAGTAAGCTTCTAGGAGTTGGAATCGACGTTTTGATGACGCATTAAAAGAGTTTGACTTCATCAAGAACGAAGATGAGCCATGCGTTTACAAGAAGTTTAGTGTTAGTGGGAGCTCTGTTGTGTTTCTGGTCTTGTATGTGGATGACATACTACTCATTGGAAATGAAATTCCTACTTTGAAATTTGTTAAAGATTGGCTTGGAAAGTGTTTTTCAATAAAGGACTTAGGGGATGCAGCTTATATACTTGGTATCAGGATCTATAGGGATAGATCTAGAAAGCTGCTTGGCCTAAGCCAAAGTACATATATAGACAAGGTGTTGAAAAGTTTCAACATGCAAGATTCCAAGAAAGGATTCTTGGCTATGTCGCATGGATTCACTCTCTCTAAGATTGACTGTCCTTCCAATGAGATTGAGAAGGACCGCATGAGTAGAGTATGCTTCGGCCATAGGATCCATCATGTACGTCATTTTGTGTACTAGACCATACGTATAATACACATTGAGTATGGTAAGTGTATATCTGTCTAATCCAGGTGAGAGTCATTGGATTGCTGTCAAGAACATCCTCAAGTACTTGAGAAGAACTAAGAATACATTCTTCATATTTGGAGGTGAGGAAGAACTCAATGTAAATGGTTACACTGATGCGAGCTTCCAAATCGACAAGGATGATTACAGATCGCAGTCAGGATATGTGTTCTGTCTAAATGGAAGAGCTGTGAGCTGGAAGAGTTCCAAGCAAGAGACAGTTGCTAATTCTACAACTGAAGCTGAGTACATTGCTGCAGCGGAAGCAGCAAAAGAGGCAGTTTGGATAAGAAGTTTATCATTGAGCTCGGTGTGGTCCCTACCATCGTGGATACCATGAAGTTGTACTGTGACAACTCTGGAGCGATCGCACAAGCCAATGAACCAAGATCACACCAGAAATCAAAGCATGTACTTAGGAGATTCCATCGTATTCGCGATATGATCGATAGAGGAGATTGTTGGAATAGATGCCCTAGAGGCAATCTAGTTTAGTATGAATTTATTTGTGGCAAGAAATTCATTTATTATTTATTGGATATTTAATATAATGAAGTCCTTAGATTTACAATTGTGTTGTTTATCTTAAATATCCCTAGTCCACTATAATGATTGATGGGACAATCATCTATAGACTAGTATGGGGTTGGATTGATATGGAGATACCATGATCCAACACATAGGTGTGCATTAGGGGTAATGGCACTGGATTGACCCATCTCCGAGAAGGCTACATACACGTTATGTTGAGTCACAAAGCGCTTCTCGCAGTACAACGGTATTGTCATCCTTAGACTTGAAGTCACTAGATATTCTAGTTGTGGATTATTGTGATTTTGGTAGCGTTAAACGCTACACCGTAACTGGGTAGTTATAAAGGCGTGTACTGGATTCAATAAGAAGCAAGCTTAGAGATCGCAGTGGACGTAGATAGAATTTGTCCCTCCCACATAACGGGAGAAAATATCCTTGGCCACTCGAGGGATAGTGCTTATAGAATGTCCGGACAGACTCAAATAAATCAATATGGGATATTGATGTTATTTGCACGAATAAGGCTATTCCCATGGATCGAGAAACTATGGATTGGATATACGAGTGTGACTTGTATGTCTCGTGTCCAATCCGGATATAGAGACAAAGGGATGAGACAATTACTTGTACAAATGTTGTCAAGATGACTATTCTATTAGTTGGCTAGAATGGATGTTTTGCTAGAAACCGCTCCATATTAGCAAATAGTTGCTACCAACTAGATAGAACCTATGGGGTCACACGCTATATAGAGTTGAACTAGATTTGGGAATTAATTAATTAGAAGGATCACTTTGCAAAACCTTGCAAACTTAGTGGGGACTAATTTGCAAGGAAGGGACTAAATTGAATTCTAGTAGGACTAGAATAAGTCCTTTAGGTAGTTGGCAAGGAGTTGTTGGACTATAAAAAGGACCTTCCTTCCTTCTTCCCACAACTTATGCTCATAATAGATCATAACTAGAGTGGGAGAGACCAAAAGGAGAGAGCAAAAAGCAAGGAAGGAGCCGACCGCCCCTCCCTCGCCGCCTCCCGTCCCCGTCGGCCCAAAGGAGGCCGAACCTCCTTTGGTTCGTCTCGTTTTGCGTGATTCTTCTTCCTCTTCCTCTTTCCGGGCTAGCACCAAGGAGTGGGAGATCTATAAATCAACTCTAGGCGTGGATCAACTATAGAGAACGTGACACAATTCGCGTTTGAAGTCATCAAAGGAGAACCCCAAGGTGTGTTATTGATTTCTTCCTTTACCATCGTTATGTCTCTTGACTTGTGATCCTTGGAGGGTTTTGCATGGTTATTTATTGTTTCCGTTGCGCATCCATGAATCAAAACCCTACAGAGATGTGAAGATGTGCAAGATTCCAACGGATGACAATCTTTCAGATCCGCTCACAAAGCCACTTGCGCAATGAAAGCATGAAGGGAACACTAGATCTATAGGCATACGAGATGCGCCAGATTGGATCTAGTGCAAGTGGGATACTAATGGAGTAGGTGCCCGAGAGGCAATCTATATTTAGTATGAACAATGTTTTGTCTAGAACATTCATTTATTATGTATTGTGATATTTAATATAATGAAGTCTGTATTGTGATATTTAATATAATGAAGTCCTTAGATACAATGTGTTGTTTTATCTTATATATCCATAGTCCATTATATTGATTAATATGACGATCAACTATAGACCAGTATGTGTGTAGATTGATATGGAGATATCAAGTCTAACACATGGGTATGCATTTGGATTAATGGCATACTGGATTGACCCACAACGAGAAGGATGCATTAGATTATGTCAAAACCATAATCGCTTCTCGTAGTGCTAATGATATTGTAATACTTAGGCTTGAAGTTACTAGATAATTTAGTTGTGGAATATCATGCTTTGATATTATCAAACGTTGCTCCTTAACCGGGTAACTATAAAGATAGTTATCGCGCATGATAGGAAGCAAGCTTAGAGATCGTAGTGATGTAGAGAGGATTTGCCCCTCCCACATAATTGGAGCAAATATCCATGGCCCACTCGAGGGATGGTGCTTATTGAATGTCTTGCCAGACTCAGATAAATCAATATGGAGATATTGATGTTATCTGCTCGCATAAGCATATTCCCAAGATCGAGAAACTATGGATTGGATATACAAGTGTGATTATTATGTCTCGTGTCCAATCTGGATATGGAGAGAAAGGGATAACACAATACATGAACACTGGGCACAAGGTTTGTCGGGATCACTGACTTATTTCTATTAGTTGGGTGGCATGGATGTGTTGCTAGACACCGCTCCATGTTAGTAAGTAGTTTCTACCAACTAAGTAGAAACCTATGGGGTCACACACCGGATGGATTAAATTGGGTATAGGTATTAATTAGTTGGACTAATTAATAAAAGGATCATAACGCAAACACAAGCAAACTTAGTAGGACTAATTTGCAAGTGGACTGATGCATGTAAGGACATGATTTGTATTGGGGCCTTTATGTAGTTAATAAAGAGTTATTACTATATAAAGGTACTCTAGCTTGTTAATTCTCAACACAAGTCATTATTGAGAGAATATAAAAAATCAAGAGAGAGAGAGACAAGTTGGGAGCCGAGGCATCCAACCAGCCCCCCTACCCGACGCCGTCAACCTCCCCTTGGGCGCGGCTTTGTCTCGTTTTGAGTGATCCGTTCCTCCATCTTCCGTTACTAGCACTACACCGTGGTAAGGAATCCAATCAAGAATCCAAGGTGTGGATATTCATAGAGACTAAGACACTATTCTTCGTGTGATCTCCCAAACTAAGGTACACATCTTTTATGCTCTTATCATGATATGATGGCTTGCCTGTGATCATTGGTGGGATTTGGCAGGATTAATTTTGTTATTCCGCTGCGTAGCCTGCATCAAAACCTTACATTATTTAGTTAAGTAAAAGACATTTTACACCCTCTATTTATCAATAAAATACATTTTCCCCCTAATTTATCGATATATACATTTTGCACCCTTATCAGTGGATGGAGGGTGGATATATACCACCCTTTTATTACAATCTGTTAGTGGAGGGGTGCAATCTGACTTTTTGTGACCATTTTACCCTTACGAATTGTGGCCAAATAACACTCTTTTCTTTATTATTCAATTAATCATGTTCTTGATGTTCTTGGTGTTCTTGAGCACCACCACCACCACCAAATCACCACCACCACAACCAACACCACCACCACCACCAACAACACCAACTCAAAAACCAACTATAATCACCTAAACAAACTCCAAAACCACCAATTCCTCCATGAAATAATTGACCACCACAAACAGACAACACAACACCCAAACTCGAGTTACCACATAGTGTGTAATTGTGCATAACAGAACCCTACTCAACAAACCAAGAAGATTGAGAAAATTCAAGAATTGGCATTGAGGATGGATAAAAAGATACATTTTCTTATTCAATTTACTACAAGATAGCTAAACTTAAGGAAGTTAAAATACGGAAATGAAGAAACCCACGATTCAGATTCCTAAATTCGATCTGTTTCATGAAATAGAGAGATTGCCAGTTTGAAAGGCGTGTAATTTTCGGTAATAGCTCAAACTAGAACACAACCTCTGCTGAAATTCATAGCTATGGCTTGGGCAATAGTATTAGAACCTCCAATTTATCTTCTCACCCGTCTTAGTTCGCGGCGTCAAAATTAGGGTTTCCATCAGATTCCTCCCGAAATCATCATCTTTACCGATCAACTCCCGGGGCCCTTGGTTTCACCAACCAACCCACCCCCATCAAAGATGATCAGAAAGGCAAAGCCTAAGAAGCACACAGCCGAGGAGTTCGCGGCTAAGCTCGAGCCAGTGACCACTAACAGGGTTGCGATGCAGATTCAACACGTTGCGGTGAAGTCCATAGTTATTGCTTGGGCATACGAGGATATGATTGGGCCCTGGAGATCGACCCCAGCCTCTTCCTCTTCCTTCGATGATGTGTGGGAAATCAGTCGTTTGGGGTTTCTTTTTGTCTTCTGATTGACGTGTTTGGATTTTTGTTGCAGCTAGTGAATTAGTCCTGGGACAATGAAGCATCAAAGCTGGTCAGTGGTGGTGGAGGAATTGTGTCGGGAGAGAAAGAGGAAGAGAAGAGAAGAGAGAGAGAGAGAGAGAGAGAGAGAGAGAGAGAGAGAGAGAGAGAGATGGAGAGAGAGAGAGAGAGAGAGAGAGAGAGAGAGAGATGGAGAGAGAGAGAGAGAGAGAGAAAGGGAGAGGGGACGAGAGGTTTTGGTCGAGAAGGGCAGAGTGAGAGGGAGAGAGAGCAATTCGATCGGGAGAGAAGAGTGGAGGAAGAGAGAGGAAAAGATAAGGTTGTTAGGGCTAGGAAATGAGGAAGAAATGCATTTATAGTAGGGTAATTTCTCAATTTTAAAGGGTATTTTTTGTCTTTTAACCCTTCCGTTGGTCCTCCTTTAATTTTTAACTCTGACAGGGGTGCACAATGTGTTTATCGATAAATAAGGGTCAAAATGTATTTTATCGACAAATGGAGGGTGGAAAATGTCTTTTATCCTTTTTCTTTTTGGTTTTTCAAAAGTGCGATAATTTTTTCTTGATTTGTGTGTTCGATTCTTTTTATTACAAAACATTTAAAAGTCACTACTATCTAAACAAAATCGTAACAGGTCAAACAAATCACCAATGAATTACATAGTACATTTTTTTTGAATAACAATTACATAATACATTAGTTGTCAAGCTCCTTTGTTTCAATTTTTTATTTTGTTTGGACAACTTAAACAATCTCTTAGACTAAAGAGCATGTGCGTGTTACTACCTGCTTCTGAATAATAGTATTTTAGTTCTCCAACAAATCGTAGCTTATTGATTTTCTTATATTTTTACAATTATTTATTTTCCTAAATTACGTCATGAATAATTATAATTGGTTAACAAGTAAAAGAAAATCACAATCATAGACAAGAGGTAAGCTTACTTTGTCACAAGAACTTAAGCTTTATGCTTCTCAATAAAATGTCATTCTTCAATAAAATCTCTAGAAGAAAATCATTGAATACTACAATATCGTAGAACCTGTAGAACCTGTAGATCGACACAATGGTTAAGGAAAACAAACGGGTCCATGTCTATTCCCTCCCATTGCGGCAATCCATTGTGCTGACTCAAAACTAGAAATCGCAGCCTTGTAGGTGGACGGCTCATCATCCACTTCCTCGGTCACTTGCAATGCATATCCCACCATACCATCATCTATGTACCTTGCTGGGGACTTGTGTGATCCTCTTTTGTCTTCCTTCAGCTATACTCTGATGAATCGGTTCATCTGGTAGCGATGCATCCTCATTAGAATCTGCTTCTTCCTCTTTGGTTTTCGGCGACGATGATGGAAATTCGGGCTCCTTATGATCATTATTACCTGAACTTGCCTCCACCTTCCCCTCTGCATCTCCGACCTCTATCTCCCCGGAACTTGACTTGATTATTGATCTGTAATAAAAAACTACACTTATGCTAAGTATAATTTTTTTTCTTTGTCCAAATCTTGTGACCATTCACACCCGTTCCATAGCCCATGAATACCCCCTTCTTCGCCTTTGGTTCTAGCTTGCCATGATCCACGTGATTATAAGAAACACAACCAAATACCCTCAGATCTGAGTAATCTTCTGCTTTTCCGGACCATACCTCAATAGGAATCTTTCATCCTATTCATGTGTGCGTGCTCCGATTCACGAGATAACATGTCACAGTGACTACCTCTCCCCAGAAACCTCTAGTAAGACCTTCATTCGAAAGTATACACCTTGCGTTAGCTAAAAATGTCTAATTCTCCAGCCACAACCTTCCGTCATTGTGTGTGCCGGATGGTGTGAAGGAGAGAGACTCCCCGATCCTTGCAGAATTCATCAACTCTAATGAACAAAACTCCAAGCCGTTGTCCGTGCGCAGCCTCTTCACCTTCTTTTCCACCTGATTCTCTTCTAAGGTATTCCACTCCTTGACTTTTGCGAAGACTTCACTCTTGTGATTTATCATGAATATCCAAGTCCTCCTTGAGTAGTCATATATGATGCTCAAAAAATACCTGTAACTGCCAATCGCCTCAACTCGAGATGGACCCCAGCAATCCGAATGGATGTATTATGAGTACCTTTGTTCTATGAACTGCCTTAGGGAACTTGCTACGCTGTAGCTTCTCATACATGCAGTTCTCACAAAACACTAGGCTCTTGCGCGTGTGCGCGGTGAGATAGCCTTTCTTGCGAAGTTCCTGCATTCCATGTTCACTTATATGACCGAGTCTCATATGCTATAGCTTGGTTTGATCATCTTCCTTAATCTCGGTCGAAATAATTCCGACAGACCCTGTGATCGTCGAACCCCGTAGCACGTACAAAGTCCCATCCTTAACTCCCTTCAGTAACACATCAAGACCCTTGTAGACGCATCATCCTCCACCCTCACCTTTGAAGCAAAATCCCTTGCTGTTGAGTAGACTCAAAGAAATCGGATTCTTTGTGACAAGTGGTATGTGTCTAACCTCCTTCAATGTGCATGTCTTCCCGTCATGCATCTTGATTCCAACTTACCTTTTACTATGACCTTGCAAACATCACCGTTTTCCATATGAACGGATCCTCCATCTGTGCGGTTATATCTTGAAAATAGTTCCCTTTTAGAAAAGATCCCAGAGTCAAGAAACCACCAATCGAGTTTATACGCGACATCATCCGCTAATAGAACAAAATCGTCCTCGGACGAATCCCCTTCTCTACTACGGCTGTAGATCCTTTATGTCTCAATTGACCTCGTTTCGGGCAATATTTTTTCCAGTGCCCCTTTTTCTTTCACCAAGAACATACATCCTTGAGAAACTTAGAACTAGAAAACTGCTTTTTCTTGTTCTTACCCTTCTTTCATACTCCCGTCGCAATAAGTCCGAAATCACGGTCCCTTGTACATGTGCCTGCGCCCTAGTAGTGCAATTCCCTAGCATGGAGGGCCAATCTGACCACGTCTAGGGTTATGCTGTCCTTATTCACAATAAAGAACTGCACAGAGTTCTCATATGATGGAGGTAACGATACCACAACAAGAGTGCGGCATCCTCATCATTCGCCCTTATCGTTAATATTACGCAAATCAAGTAGAATTGTATTCAATTGATTAAGGTGATCCTTGAGAGTCGTACCCTCGAGCACCCACATGATAAACTTCCATTGATTTAGCATCAACTTACTGGTGAGAAACTTTGTCATGAAGAGTCTCTCCAACTTGAGCAAAAGTGCCACCGTCGTCGTCTGATCTACGACCTCGGTAATGACGTTATCCGATTAGCACAACATGATGTCAGAATGTTCTTTCTCATCCATCATCCTATGATCCGGTGATGCAACATCAATGCCTCCTTTGTCCTTTGGTAAAAGGCGTCCATATGCATTGCAACTTCAATAAGGCACACATCTAGATCTTCCATATGTTGAAGATGTTCCCTTCTGTAAACCTATCAATCTTCATCATCGATCGGGACATCATTCTTGGTTAAGTTGACCACGAACTAAGTTCTGATACCATTTTGGTATGACACTCACGCCTCACAAACAATTAAAGAATCGATTAAACACAACATTTACGTGGTTCGCTAGCTCAAATCGAGCTAGCTACGTCCATGGAAAAGAGAGACATTTATTTATCAAGAGGAACGAGTACAATACAATGCATACACGTCATAGAAACTTAGGGTACCTTTTATAGTGCTTATAACCGATCTATTACCTTCCTAAACCGAGGAAACAATTCCAAAAACGCGAGAACCCTGACCAGGTCGAGCAACCTCTGGCTCATGTCGTACGACCTCTAGACAGGTCGTGCGACATCCTTTTTTTCCTATATGCTACAACCTTGTTCTCCCTTATTCCTTTACTCTCAATTTAGCCTCCTTTGGTCATTGTTGATGCTCCAAAGTGATTTCTTCACAATTCAAGTCATATTCCAACAATAACAACCCTGAAATTTTTAGAAGTAGTAAAGATATCACCAGACAAACACTTGCATAGTTCATTAGAACCTGAAACATGGATGGAGATTCCATAACACATTACTCTTTGTTTTTAATGAATTCCCAAATACAATGAAGATCAAGTATTTTTGAGATGGTAAAGTTCTCAACAACTTGATAGCTAATATACAAGAGAAAATAAGGATAAATACCCAATTTTTACCTTGCAAAGATGACCGGACACCACCATTTGAGTTAGATAATAATGATTGTATAAGGGAAAAGAAAAATCATGGGGCTGTTTGGATGAGCTCAAAATTAGTGAGAGGTTGAGCTTAAAAGCTCATTTAATCTGTAGTATTTGGATGCAGTAGATTATTGTAGATTATTGTTAAAAAAATAATTTTTTGAGATTACGAGATTCAAACTCAAGACCTAATGCAAGGAATAAAAATAATTTACCACTAAGCTAAAATACAATAGTGTAATTAAAACCCAGAAATTACTATAAGAAGTCCAAAATTTACCAAAAAAGAATCGGATTTCCACCTAAAAAAGCAGAATTCCGGCTGAAAATCCGGAATTCCAGATTTCAAGCCGGAAATCCGCCCTTTTAGGCGGAAGTCCGGTTTCCTTTTTGGTTTTTTTCTCATTTGGAGAGGTTTGACTCATTGTGTTAGATTTTTGACTTTTTCCTTCCTCCCTACTTACTCTCATCCAAACAAGCCCATTATCTATACTACTCGCTAAAAGTCCGAGTCTTTTAGTGTTTTATTTTTTTTTGTCCTTGTGAATCGGCAAATTTATAATAAAATCAAGCTCTTAAAACCAAAAATGTGAATCTGAAACAACGCGACTATACAGACCACTTGAATTCGAAATTCGACTAAACATGTCTCGTTTGCCGGCAATTAATTCACCAAATACGATTTCTCTCTCCTTGTCGCCTATGTTGATACGGGTAGCCGTATCTATATTATCCATTTATTAGTTTTTTAGTATTTAATTATGTTATTGAGTCATATGCACGAGGTACACGACTACGTGCACGATAGTTGCAGATTTTCAACTCATTCACCTTGAGGACTAGGTGATTCTCAACCGTGGGGGAGGTGATATGGGCCAACCGTATCATCAACCGTGTTTATTTATTTAAATAATAATTATTATTTGTTAGTTAAGTTTATTTGTTTAACTAGTTTAATTAGTTGTTTATTTAGTCATTTAGTAGATCCGGGCTTGGCCGATAAGAGTCCAGGTTAGGTTTACTGTTTGTCAGTTATCTATTTAAACAGCGTAATCCCCCCAGTATTATTATTCAAAAAAAGAAATCAGTCTTTCCATTTATCTCTTTTACTTTTCGTTTATTTACCGATACGATTTATCGTATCAATTGGTGCTTTCATTGAGAGAATGACGGAGTGGGTAATCTCCCTTACGCCTTTCTCGGACATAGTGAAGAAGACCGCGACGTCCTCCACATACTCCTTGACAAGCTCGATAATATGCAGAGGCGTTGGGAAGAAGAAGACGTCGCCGCTCAAAACCAAGTCGCACGTCTGGCAGAAGAAGCTGCACTGCAAGCTGCCTTCCCAAAATTTGAAAAGTTTAAACGGGAGTTGCAAGCGTGAAAAAAGACCATGGCGTCGCCGCCCCCGGCGCCATCCCTGTCAGCACACCAGCCAGCGCCACAAACCCAACAGCCAACCATCGAGTCGCCGCCGTCAAGCACCCACCCTGCAGCCTCCGCTGCGATTCCGCCTACCAAGCAACCAACTCAGCATCCCGAGAACACCCAACACCAGATCGAACCAGGGGAGACCTTCGTCGGCAAACTTCTGCCTCAGCCGCCATTAATTCCGGTGAACAAACCATCGTTGCCTCCGACCCCGTCCCCAGCCTCCACGCCAACAGATCCACCGCCAACATCGGCATCCGAAGGATTCCTGGCGACCCCAAGCCGCCCACAAAATCTAGTCGGCCGAACGCCAGAACCCCCTCCGCTGACCCTCCGACACAAACCCCGCTCTCTAACCCGAACCAGTTCGATCTCACTGTTACGACCCATAGCTCTTTCCCGCCGGACTTGTCCTCCCCGTCGCTCAAAAAACAGATCAGAGCATTACTTGAACACCCCTGCCTCACCGCTGCAATCCTATCGTTCGTCCACTACCCTGCGCTGAAATCGCCGCCGCCACGACCTTCAGCTCCACCAGCGTCCCAACTGATTCCGGCCGCTTCCTTCGCCGGCGACTTCGAGCCACCATCGCCAGATCCGAAACTCCATCCGCCGCTCCTGCCATCTCCGACGCCGCCACGACCGTAGTTCAAGCTACCGCCGCGTCCTTCACCAGACATCCTCCATAGTGGCGTCGACCACAAAAATTGGCCTCCCTGTCCACAACCTACAGTTTCAGAACTGTTGGGAGCTAGGGCTCAACGAAATCTTGGACTCCTTTTTGGGCCTCACTAAATAGGATATGGACTTGAGTTCATTTTGTTAGGTGGGTTTGGTTATGCAATTGGGCTGAAGTTAAAGGAGTCCAACAAACAGGGGTTTAATTCAGGTTTGGGTTACCACAACTGAAAGGGGGGTATGTAGGTAGAAGTACAATATAGATACTCTAGAAAGGGGGGTTGAATAAAGTATGCCAACTTTTGCAAAACTTGTATAGGAGAAAATTTTCTGTTGAAGAACAGTGAAGTTCAAGGCCTTGAAAACTGTATCAAGCCTTTGAAATGAAATACGGTTTTAAAGAAAACAGACAAGTCTTTTTCAAGGCCTTGAAAAGAGTTTCAAATCCTTGAAAACAGACTAGTTTGAATGCTGCAAAAACTAAGTGTGCAAATGAAACAGAAAATGCAAGAGACACTGGATTTACAGAGTTCAGTCCACTTAGACCTACGACTCTACCTCAGGGCTCTTCTCCCTGTAGGAATTTAAACAAAATTCTTATTAATCAAAAGCTAAGCCATAGATCTCAAGCACAGAGGTATGCCTTACTCTGTTACAGCTTGTGGTTCTCACTAACCTATCTAGTACCTGCTCTAGCTAACTGATAAACTAAGAATTATCTATCGTTAACTTTGAACAAACCTTGAAAATGATATAAAGAAGTTGTATACGAATGATCTAAAAATAAAGTACAAGTCATAAGAACACTGAAGTGTTAAACTGCAGTGAAGAATCCAGTGATCTTCTGTGAGATGAATTGTTACAATGGTGTGCTTCTTTGATGCTTGTCAATCGTGGAATATGTCTCTCTTTTTTCCCGTTGAGTGTTCTTATTTTGTTGCTTCAAAATGAGCTCTATTTATACAGCTCAAATGCTCTGCAAATCTTCCAGAATTTTATGCAACAACTTCCTGTTTTGTAGGAAACAGCTTTGACTATTTTAACAGCTTTCTCCAACGGATAGTTGATCATAATCTTATGATATATTGATCTGATCTTGTCTTTAAACTGATTGGGAAGATTTAAGAGTGTCTGATTGATCACAAAATCACTTCTCTCCAAATTTCTTTTCCTGCAAAATCCATATTAGGAAACCAATCCTGCAAACTAGGAAATAATATTTACCTGTAAAACTGAGTCAAACAAATGGATTAAGTGGTGTTAGATATAAAAAAATCGTTTGTCTTTCATCATAAAATAACCGTAGATCAAGCATAGGGGTGAGAGAGGTAAAATCAGATCAGAAGAGTTCAGAGAAACTCCCCCTAAGTGTATGCATACAGGTCAGACAATTTCAAGGCTTTGAATCATGTTTCAAGGCCTTGAAATAGCTCTGATATTCCTCGAAATAGCTCTGCTATTCCAAGCCTGTGAAATAGCTCTGCTATTCCAAGACTGTGAAACCTTTTTTAAGGCTTTGAAAGCTGGTTCCAGGCCTCGAAATAGCTATTTCAAGCCTTTGAAACCTGTGAACTTACAATCTCCCCCTTGATGAAAGACAAAACCTCAAACTGTTCGAATCGTAGTTTCTGCAAAAATACTGATTAGCACACAGTTCAAATAGTAGTAACACACTGGTTCCAAAAAGATCCAACTTATTTATTAGCATGCTTAAACAGAAAAACACATAAGTTCAAATAATCCTACTTGACCAAAAAGATAGGTCACTAAAACATAAAATAACCTAAGATTTCTCCCCCTTTTTGACTTTCATCAAAAAGAATGAGAAGATGTTGGATCAGAGTCTTTGTAAAATTTAGAAAATAGACTTAAAAAGAGAATTTCGGAGAGAAAGAATAGGCAAGAGTTTATGGGGTTGGGTCTTCATCTCCATCCTGATCTCCTTCTTCTTCCTCACTGTCTTCATAAGTGTCATGTTCTTGTTGTTGAACCACATCAATTTCCTCAATGATAGAACTAATTTTCTCTATAACACTGTTGAACAAGAAGGTGAGTCCTTCTAAAGCTTTTCTTCCATGATTTAGTTTCTTCTTCACATACACCTTCTTCTGTTGTGCAGAGGAAATTTTGTGATCATCTTTCCTTCTAGTTTCCGAAACAGTCTCAGCTTCAAGGAGATCTTTTTCATGTCTTCCCTTTTTAGATACAAAATACACTCCATAGGAACCTGAAGTAGTATCTGAATCTGAGTCTGGAATGAGGATTTCTTTTCCTTTTCCCTTGATCCCTGTCTCTACCTTTTTCTAGTTCTTCTTAGGGCTTCTAATATGGATTCCCTTCTGCTTCTCTTGTGTAATCCCCGTGGTATTTTTCTTCTTGCCTGTCACTGGAACCTGGTCCTTCTTTACCATCTTCTTGGGAGGTAAAGACTCTAGTTCATCATCAGTAGTCCCCTTAGAATCTGAGTCTTCACTGATATCTTGAATTTCTTCCACATAGGCTTTTCTTTTCTTCTCTAAACTAGGTTTTGAACCACCGGACATCTTGATTCTGTCTGAGGCTCTTCTAGTTCTCATTAGGGTTTGGGAGAAGAATATATATAGGTAGGAATGATACGGAGTGTAGGAGAAGAGAAAAAGATAAATACTGAAAGAGTTTGTGTATGAAAAGCAAACTACAATCTCTCTGATCTCAAAATATTTCTAATGATCAGAGATGATTCAAATATTTGAAGCCGTTGGAAATAAAATAATTTAATACTATACTTGGCTGAAAAGGATTTTGAAAAAGGCAGAGGCAATATTGAGAAAATATCTACAAAGATAGCACCCAATACTGAATGATCCAAGAATTATTGACTAACCAGTTACCAGACTTATTTTCAAGGCTTTGAAAATAGTTTCAAGGTCTTGAAACGCTGTTATACTGAAACAGATAGAATCAAAGTTTTGAAGGGATTTTAAGGATTTGAAAATCAGTTCAAATCTTTGAAACACATAATAACTTACCTTCCTTACCTGATGCTCCCCCTAAACCAATGCATCTTTATTTAGCATCCCTAATTCAAGTCTTAGAGCTGAAAATCTTTCATCTGGCAATGGTTTAGTGAAGATATCTGCAAGTTGCATGTTAGTAGAAACAAATTCAAGAACAATATCACCTTTCTCAGCATGATCTCTGATGAAGTGGTGTATGACGTCAATATGCTTGGTTCTTGAATGCTGAACTGGATTCTTTGTAATTGATATTGCACTAGTGTTGTCACATTTGATGGGTATACTTATGAAATCAAATCCAAGATCTCTCAACTGTTGAGCAATCCATAACACTTGTGAACAACATGCTCCAGCAGATATATATTCAGCTTCAGCTGTTGATAAAGTAACTGAGTTTTATTTCTTGGAGTGCCAACTGATCAAGGAGGATCCAATGAACTGGCAAGTTCCTGAAGTGATTTTTCTATCAACTTTGTAACCTGCAAAGTCAGCATATGAAAATCCATGCAAAGAGAAGTTAGAATGCCTTGCATACCAAATCCCTAAGTCTTTGGTACCATTGAGATATCTGAATATTCTCTTCACAGCACTTAAGTGTGATTCCTTTGGATTATCTTGAAATCTTGCACACATACATACACTGAACTTGATATATGGTCTACTAGCAGTAAGGTATAGTAAATTATTCAATCATACCTCTATACTCTTTCACATTGACACTCTTACCAGATTCATCCTTATCTAAGGACGGTGTAGAACTCATAGGAGTCTTTATTTCTTTGGATTGAGACATGTTGTACTTGTTCAACAAGTCCCTAGTGTACTTGCTTTGATGTAAAAAGATTACCTTCTTCAATTTATGTATTTTATGTCCAAGGAAGAAGTTCAACTCTCCCATCATGTTCATTTCAAATTCCCTGCTCATAGTACTTGAGATATCTTTGCATAGAAGATCCTTAGTAGCTCCAAATAGAATATCATCAACATAAATCTGAACTACAAGTAAATCTTTTTCATGAGTCTTTATGAAAACGGTCTTGTCTATCAATCCTCTTTTGAAATCATTTTCAAGCAAAAACTTTGACAATCTTCCATACCAAGCTCTTGGAGCTTGTAAACATGATCTAGAAACTTATCACTTTCAAAACCAGGAGGTTGTGCAACATGAACTTCCTCTTGTGTGTAGCCATTCAAGAAGGCACACTTCACATCCATTTGAAATAGTTTCATTTTTTTGTAAGATGCAAAAGCAAGTAAAATTCTAATTGCTTCTAACATGGCAACAGGAGCAAAAGTTTCCTCATAATCAATACCTTCTTCTTGGTTGTAACCTTCAGCAACTAACCTTGCTTTGTTTATGATCACTTTTTCATTCTCATCTAGTTTGTTTCCGAAGACCCATCTGGTACCAATGACATGCTGGTTTGTTGGTGGGGGAATTATGTTCCATACCTTGTTTCTTTCAAACGCGTTGAGTTCACTTTGCATAGCTATAATCCATTCTGCTTCTTGTAATGCTTCCTTCACATTTTTGGGTTCTACAAGAGAGATAAAAGCATTAAAAGCACAAAGATTATTTAACTGTGATCTAGTTTGTCTACAGTGGTTGGATCAGATATGATAATGTCAGCTGGATGAGATGAAAGATATTTGAATCTCTTTCCTGGAGACCAGGGTTCAAGCTCTCCATATTGCTTTTCTGGTCTTGAAGTGGTAGCCTGATCACTCATATCTTTCTGATCATCCTTGTCCCGGATTGAGGTTGAGTTTATCCGATCCGCCGGTTTACGGAACGAAACGGATCGGATCCAATCGGATCCACGGTTTCGCGGATCAGACCGAATTAATCCGCGGATCACAAATATTTCAATTTTTTTTGAATATGTTCAACTAACAACATAAACACTAATATAAAATTATCATTTAGTATAGTTTTTAGTTAACTTCCGAAATATTTTACTCTTTATATCATCAAAAACCAAAATTATTCAACACAACATTGATAAGTAATGACATTACTAATTTAAAGTTATCATTAGAACAAATAATATTGATGAAATTAGTAAAAGTTAACATAATAATAAGTATAAAAAGATCAAACGGATTGACGGATCGGATCGGATTTATATTTTTCGATCCTATTCCAATCCATCACGGATCAGTTCGGACCCAATCCGTCACGGATCAGACAGATTTGCGGATCGGTGCGGATTGACGAATTCTTGTGCACCCTAACTGTTTTCAAGGTCTTGAAAATGGCTTCTGTTTCCTTATGAACCTTTCTTGACGGGTTTATATTTTTCAATCCTAGTCCGATCCCTCACGAATCGGTTCGGACTTAATCCGTCACGGATCGGACGGATTTGCAGATCGGTGCGGATTGACAGGTTCTTGTTCACCCCTAATAGTTTTCAAGGTCTTGAAAATGGATTCCGTTTCCTTCTGAACCTTTCTTGAAATCAAGTGAGTTCTCAACTTCTTCTTCTGATTCATGCTTGTTTAGATTCATGTCTGCAAAACTTTCACTCAAAGAACCATCATATCTTTCATCAAAGATAACATGAATACTTTCTTCAACCAACTTGGTTCTTTTATTATAAACTCTATAAGCTTTTCTAGTAAGAGAGTAACCAAGAAAGATACCTTCATCACTTCTTGCATCAAACTTCTCCAAGTTGTCCTTACCATTGTTGTGGACAAAACATGTGCAACCAAAGGGTCTGAAGTATGAAATGTTTGGCTTTCTCCCTTTGAAGAGTTCATATGGGGTCTTCTTCAAGATAGGTCTGATCAAGCACCTGTTCAAAAATGTAGTTTGCTATATTCACAGCTTCTTCCCAATAGTGCTTAGGCAACTTATTTTCTAAAAGCATTGTTCTTGACATATCTTCAAGAGTCCTGTTCGTTCTTTCAACAACTCCATTCTGTTGAGGATTTCTAAGAGAAGAGAAATTGTGAGAGATACCATGCTTAACACAGAACAAATCAAATTCTAATTGATCAAATTCTCTACCATGATCACTTATGATTGAAGCAATATGTAGGTTTTTCAAGGTTTGAAGTTCTCTACAAAGCTTAGAAAATTCAGAGAGGGTTTCAGATATTTCTTTTAGAAACATAACCCAAGTATATCTGGAATAATCAACTACAATAACTAGCATATACCTCTTACCTTTTGGAGTTGGAGTCCTCGTAGGACCATAGAGATCCATGTGAAGTAATTCAATAGGTCTAGAAGTACTTACAAAGTTATTGGGCTTGAATGAGCTTCTAGTCTGCTTACCCTGAGCACAAGTTTTGCATACTTCATCATCTTTGAACTTGATAGATAGTAATCCTCTTACCAGATCTTTGGAGATCAGTTTTTTCAAGGTATGCAAGCTAATGTGACCAATCTTTCTGTGCTAAAGCTTTGAATCCTCTCTCAAGGACTTGAGACACTTCAAGCTTTTACCTACAACTTTGTTAGTCTGAAAAGTATAAACATTGTTTGATCTAGAGGCTGTGAGAATGCAATTACCTGATTTCTCATTTTACACCAAACACTTCTCTTTATCAAAGATAAACTTATTTGCATTATCACAAAGCTGAGATACACTAAGCAAGTTAAATTTCAAGTCATCAACTAGATATACATCAGAAATTGAATTTTCAGAGTCTGTACCAACTTTACCAATACCAAGAAGTTTGCATTTGCCTTTGTCACCAAGCCTTATTTTACCTTCAAATTGCTCTTTCAATTTTGAGAATAGAGATCTCTTCCCACTCATGTGTATTGAGAAACCACTGTCCATAAACCACTTATGTTCTTTGACATTGGTGACAACCTGCAAACACCAATCACTGCCATACCCAGCTGTTAGAGCAAGTGTGTAATTTGGACTCATACTCAGGATCAACCATGTTGGGTGGTCTGACCCCTTTAGAAACCCAAATATGTCTGACTTGTCCCTTGAGTTGAAATGGGAAAGTGTTCCTCATTATGTGAGGGTCTCTTCTTCTGAAAGGACAAGTCATCTTAATATGACCAATTTTATTGTAAAAATGACATTTATGAGAAGTTTTGTTTACAGCTTTCACAAATCTGGTATTGTTCTTTCTTGGAAAATTTGGATTATATCCAATACCATTTTTGTGAATAGACTTTGAACTTTCTCCAAGAATTAAGTTCAACTTGTGTTCTGAGCCTGCAAGCTTGGCTTTGACTAATTCAGATTCTTGGAGTTTCTCAGTAATAGTAGTATTTTTTTATCTAATTCATCAACTTTATTTCTCTAATTAACAAGGCTATCACTCAGTAAAGAGTTCTCAATGACTTCTGTTTTCCAGGGCTTTGAAACTGGTTTTCAAGGCCTTGAAATCACTGTCAGCTTTCTTCTGAGAGAGTTCAAGATTCTGATTCAGACAAACAAGATGTAAATTCTCTTTTGCTTGCTCATGAACTTTTTCTTTCAAAATTATAATATCCTTCTGATAATCCTCTTAATTTAAAAGCATTGTTATGAGGTAATCTGTAAGAGCTTCTTGGTTTTGAAATCAAACAGTTTACCATTAACTGAATGTTCTTTTCAGAACGTCCATCATGCTTGGCCATGATGCATAGGTTGGCATGTTCTTCTTCAAATTCAGAGTCACTTGAAGTATTTGAATCAATCCATGAAGCTATCATAGCTTTCTTTCTCCAGTCATGATCTTTCTTTTGAAAGTTCTTGCTCTTCTTGTGTGGACAATCTCTTATCAGGAGTCCTGCATCACCACACTCAATTCAGTTCATGAATTTTGATATACATTGTGAATAAGACTTACCTTTGTAGTCCTTGATACTTGATGATCTGTGTCTTTCTCTGTTGAAGTCTTTGTTTCCATAGTTTTTCTTCATCTTGAGGATTTTGGTTAGGGATTTGGAAATCAAGGCAAATGAATCTTCATCATAATCCTAAGTTTCAAGGCTTTGAATTTTCTTATACTCTTTGGCCTTGAGTGCTAAGTTCTGGATACCTTCTGGTAGTTCTCCATCTGCTTCATTCATGGATATTTCATGTGTCAGGAGCTTCCCTTGTAGGTCATCAAGTTGTAGTGATGAGAGATCTTGAGCTTCTTCAATAGCTGTAGTCTTTGGTTCCCATTTTTCCTCTGGTAGACTTCTCAGAATCTTCCTCACTTTTTCTTCATTGGAAATATGATTTCCAAGTGAATCAAGGTTATTGACTATGTCTGTGAACCTTTTGAACATTTCTCTGATTGACTCATCTGCATTCATCTTGAATAGTTCATATTGTCTGAGATAGATGTTGATCTTGGTTTGCTTGACTTGACAGGTTCCTGTAGGGTTTTGATTCATGGATGCGCAACGGAAACACAAACAATCATAAAACCATGCAAAACCCTCCAAGGATCACAAGTCAAGAGACATAACGATGGTAAGGGTAAGAAATCAATAACACACCTTAGGGTTCTCCTTTGATGACTTCAAACGCGAATTGTGTCACGTTCTCTATGGTTGATCCACGCCTAGAGTTGATCCTAGAATCTCCCAAGTCCTTGGTGCTAGCCCGGAAGAGGAAGAGGAAGAAGAATCACGCAAAACGAGACCCAAAGGAGGGCTCTGGGCCTCCTTGTGGCCGACGGGGACGGGCGACGGCAAGAGGGGCGGGCGGCTCCTCTTGTTGCTTGCTCTCTCTCCTTTTGTTCTCTCCCACTCTTGTTATGTTCAATAATGAGCATAAGTTATTGTGGGAAGGAAGGAAGGAAGGTCCTTTATATAGTCCAAAAACTCCTTGCCAACTACCTAAAGGACTTATTCTAGTCCTACTAGAATTCAATTTAGTCCCTTCCTTGCAAATTAGTCCCTACTAAGTTTGCAAGGTTTTGCAAAGTGATCCTTCTAATTAATTAATCCAATTAATTAATTCCCAAATCTAGTTCAACTCTATGTAGCGTGTGACCCCATAGGTTCTATCTAGTTGGTAGCAACTATTTGCTAATATGGAGCGGTTTCTAGCAAAACATCCATTCTAGCCAACTAATAGAATAGTCATCTTGACAACCTTTGTACAAGTAATTGTCTCATCCCTTTGTCTCTATATCCGGATTGGACACGAGACATACAAGTCACACTCGTATATCCAATCCATAGTTTCTCGATCCATGGGAATAGCCTTATTCGTGCAAATAACATCAATATCCCATATTGATTTATTTGAGTCTTGCCAGACATTCTATAAGCACTGTCCCTCGAGTGGCCTAGGATATTTGCTCCCGTTATGTGGGAGGGTTCTATCTACGTCCACTACGATCTCTAAGCTTGCTTCTTATTGTATCCAGTACACGCCTTTATAACTACCCAATTACGGTGTAGCGTTTGACGCTACCAAGATCACAATAATCCACAACTAGAATATCTAGTGACTTCAAGTCTAAGGATGACAATACCATTGCACCGCGAGAAGCGCTTGTGACTCAACATAACGTGTATGTAGCCTTCTCGGAGATGGGTCAATCTAGTGCAACATTCCCTAATGTACACCTATGTGTTGGATCGTGATATCTCCATATCAATCCAACCCCATGCTAGTCTATAGATGATTGTCCCATTAATCATTATACTTGACTAGGGATATTTAAGATAAACAACACAATTGTAAATCTAAGGACTTCATTATATTAAATATCCAATAAATAATAAATGAATTTCTAGCCACAAATAATTCATACTAAACTAGATTACCTCTAGGGCATCTATTCCAACAGTCTCCCACTTGCACTAGAGCCAATCTGGCGCATCTCGTATGCCCATACTCCTAGTGTGCCCTTCATGCTTCCACTGCGTGAGAGGCTTTGTAAGCGGGTCTGACAGATTATCATCTGTAGGAATTTTGCATATCCGAACGTCTCCTCTATCGATAATATCTCGAATCAGATGAAACTTCCTGAGCACGTGCTTGGACTTCTGGTGCGACCTGGGTTCCTTCGATTGCGCGATCTCCCCAGTGTTGTCGCAAAACAACTCGACTGGATCCGCAATGATAGGGACCACACCAAGTTCAGAAACAAACTTTCTGATCCAAATAGCTTCCTTTGCTGCGCCATTTGCAGCAATGTACTCAGCCTCTGTTGTAGAATCAGCTACCGTCTCTTGCTTGGAACTCTTCCAGCTCACCGCTGCTCCATTCAGGCAAAACACATATCCCGATTGTGATCTAAAGTCATCTCTGTCGGTTTGGAAGCTTGCATCAGTGTAACCCCTCACACGCAACTCTTCCTCACCGCCAAATATCAAGAAGGCATCCTTAGTCCTTCTCAAGTACTTTAGGATGTTCTTGACTGCAATCCAGTGACTCTCACCCGGATTGGATTGGTATCTGCTTGTCATACTCAAGGCATATGACACATCTGGTCTAGTACATAACATGGCGTACATGATAGATCCTATGGCCGAGGCATAGGGAATTCTACTCATGCGTTCCTTCTCAATCTCATTGGAGGGACAACCACTCTTCGAAAGAGTGATTCCATGTGGCATGGGCAAGAATCCCTTCTTGGAATCTTGCATGTTGAACCGTTTCAACACCTTGTCAATATATGTACTTTGACTTAGGCCTAGCAACCTCTTAGATCTATCTCTATAGATCTTTATACCGAGTATATAGGCTGCTTTCCCTAAGTCCTTCATTGAGAAACACTTTCCTAGCCAATCTTTAACAGATTGCAGCATGGGAATGTTGTTTCCAATGAGTAGTATGTCATCCACATACAAGACCAGAAAAGCTACAGAGCTCCCACTAACCTTCTTGTAGACGCAAGACTCATCTTCGTTTCTGATGAAGCCAAACTCTTTGACCACTTCATCAAAACGTCGATTCCAACTCCTAGAAGCTTGCTTCAATCCATAAATGGATCGTTGCAGTTTACAGACTTTGTTGGCTTGCTTTGGATCCTCAAAACCCTCCGGCTGTATCATATATACGTCCTCGAGGAGATTCCCATAAAGGAATGTTGTTTTGACATCCATCTGCCAAATCTCATAGTCGTGGCATGCTGCAGTCGCAAGTAGGATTCGGATGGATTTGGTCATAGCGACTGGTGAAAAGGTTTCATCATAGTCAATACCATGAATCTGTCTGAATCCTTTAGCCACCAATCGGCCCTTATAGGTAATCACATTACCATTCATGTCGGTCTTCTTCTTGAAGACCCACTTGCACCCTATGGGCCGCGCCCCATCGGGTGGTTCCACCAAAGTTCATACTTTGTTGGTATACATGGATTCCATCTTGGATCTCATGGCTTCCAGCCACTTCTGAGAGTTTGGGCCACTCATGGCCTCCTCATAGGTAGTAGGCTCATCATCTATGAGCATCGTGTCACCGGAATCGGTTACGAGAAGTCCATACCTCTCGGGTTCCTGACGCACTCTACTAGATCTACGAAGCTCTTGTGTTACCTGAACAGGTTGCTCCACAACTACTTGTGGTTCCTGTTCATGTTCCATAATCGGTTCAGTGATTTTTGGTTCTTGAACCTCTTCAAGTTCTACATTCCTCCCACTTGCTTCTTTAGAGACAAACTCTCTTTATAGAAACACGCCGGTCCGAGCAACAAACACTTTGTTCTCGGTTGGATTGTAGAAGTAGTAACCCTTAGTTTCCTTAGGGTACCCCACAAATATACACTTATCCGATTTCGGCCCCAGCTTGTCTGATTGTAAACGTTTTACATAGACATCGCAGCCCCAAATCCTCATGAACGACAGTGTGGGACGCCTCCCACTCCACATCTCATATGGTGTCTTCATGACTGATTTAGATGGAACACGGTTAATGGTGAAAGTTGCACTTAATACAGCGTAGCCCCAAAATGATAATGGAAGATCGGTTTGACACATCATAGATCGAACCATATCCAATAGGGTTCGATTCCTCCTCTCGGACACGCCATTCCATTGTGGCGTTCCGGGTGGAGTGAGTTGGGACACGATCCCACACTCTCTAAGATAGTCGTCAAACTCTTGGCTAAAGTATTCTCCTCCACGATCCGATCGTAGAGCCTTGATTCTTTTGCCAAGTTGCTTCTCTACTTCATTCTTGAATTCTTTGAATACTTCAAAGGATTCGGATTTTGCCCTCATGAGGTACACAAATCCATATCTACTGTAATCATCAGCAAATGTAATGAAGTAGACATAACCACCCCTGGCAGGCGTGGCAAATGGCCCACACACATCGGTATGTATGAGTGCCAATTGCTCACTAGTCTTCTCACCTTTCTTATTGAAAGGGGACTTTGTCATTTTTCCCAATAAACAAGGCTCACATGTCTCATATGATTCAAAATCAAATGAGTCTAGTAATCCATCCTTATGGAGTCTAGATACACGTTTCTCATTTATGTGGCCTAAACGACAGCGCCATAAATAAGCAGGATTTAAATCATTTATTTTAATCCGCTTGGTATTAATGTTGTAGACAGGATTGCTTAGATCAAAGACATAAAGTCCATTAAATAATTGCGCACTAAAATAGTGAATATTATTTAAATAAAAGGAACAACAATTGTTCTTTATTGAAATAATAAAACCATCCTTGTCCAAACAAGAAATAGAAATAATGTTTCTGCTCATAGCAGGCACAAAATAGCAATTATTTAATTCTAAAACTAATCCTGAAGGCAGAGATAGCTCGCACACGCCTATGGCCAACGCAGCAACCTTTGCTCCTTTCCCAACGCGCAGATCTACCTCTCCTTTAGCCAATCTTCTACTTCTCTTTAGATCCTGCATATTTCGACAAATATGAGATCCACATCCAGTATCTAATACCCATGATGTAGAGACAGTTAAATTGACATCTACAAAAAAAATACTTGGTGGTGGTGGAATCACTATTCCAAGCCTCTTGTCCTCCAGATATTTTGGGCAGTTCCTCCTCCAGTGTCCATGCTGACTGCAGTAGTGACACTCACCTTTATTCACACCTTTGGCAATGCCACCAACAGGCTTAAGGGCATGTTCCTTGGACTTGGAAAATGACTTGCCTTTGCCCTTGGAGGAAGAGGCAAACCTTTTGCCCTTTCCTTTCTGTACCATCATAATGGCCTTGCCCTTACCCTTGTTGATGCTCTGTTAAGCCGTCCTCAACATATTGAGTAAATCTGGCAGTGGTTTAACGATCTCGTTCATGTTATAGTTCATAATGAACTGTCCATAACTCTCGGGCAACGATTGCAACACGAGATCGGTTGCCAACTCTTGGCCGACCGGGAACCCTAGTCGGGCGAGATTCTCCAAGTACCCGATCATTCGGAGTACATGGGGTCCCACCGGGTTCCCTTCTGCCAGATGACACTTGAACAGTGCCTTAGAGACCTAATACCTCTCTACCCTCGCCTGCTCTTGGAAGATCTGCTTTAGATGTTCGATCATATCGACAACATTCATGTTTTCGTGTTGCTTCTGAAGCTCAGAAGTCATGGTGCAAAGCATAAGGCAGGCCGCATCATTAGCGTCATCAACACGCTTTTGATACGCCTTTAGGGCAGCATGTGTTTGGTTCTCTGGACCTTCTGGAACATGCTCCTCTATTGCGTACAGTTTCTTCTCTTGCTTGAGAACAATTCTCAAGTTTCTGTACCAATCAAGAAAGTTGGTTCCAGAGAGCTAGTCCTTCTCAAGGACAGACCGTAGGGAATGTTGTGAACTCGATGAGTTGTTTGCCATTTGGAATTCTACAAAAGGAAAATACGCAAGTTTAGTATTTGTGAATGACTATATTCAATAATGGCTAGTTTATCATATATAGCTCCCACTATTTTTCTACGGATTAATAACCCTCAAGATATTAATGCGGAAAATATCCTTATATTTTCTAGTGGGCCAAGATCCATCTTTCATCTCCTTATGAGTTTGCTTTGGCAAGTCACCCATAATTTGACTACTTTAGGTATGAACAATTCCAATTGCATCCCATATGCAACTCTTGGTTCAATTGGGCAAATAACTCCTTATTTATCCATCCATATGGATAATCCCAATTGATTGCCTCTAGGTTTCTTAATCAAATTAATAGCCTAGTTGTGTTCAACCTCTTATCTAAACAATTGCACATTGTTACGTGCCATCGCAATCCATCATTATGAACCAAGTCGCCATGCTTTGGCACGCACGAACTTGATAAATAATGATGATAATGAGTGTTTAAATAACGAGAAGGCAAGAACACAATATTTGAATTTTGAGGGATTTTAAATTCAATTTTTAATTGTTTTGTTGATCAATATCAACTAATCTATCTATTTGAGTTTGCGCACAACTCCAAATAATAGATCCGGGTTGTCTAATTATCTTATTATCCTAATTGCATGCATCATCCATACACCAACCACACAATAATAAGACAATAAAATAAACAACCACAAAACAGAAATTAAACGTGATGTGGATATGGCCTTTTCTAGACTAAGATAATTCCAAGCCAATGGAATTATCTATGAACCCTAAAACAAACACATCTCCATGCGTCTTGATCTTTTGGTCCATCCTTCATAGTCATGTGGAATGCTCCATGCTCCATCTTTTGTGGCTTCTTTGGCTTTGGGCTTCTTTTCTTCAATCTTGGCTAACAGTCTACTTTATCTAGCGCTAGCTAACTTCTATACTAAATAAAATAAATCTCACAAGTTGAGAAAAAAATGGCACGCAGGCCATAAAACCCTAATTAATTATTACAATTTATTGATCAGCTCGCAGGCCGTAAAACCAAACCACAAAATTAAACATCCACATCAAACCACATCCTAAGGCCATATCCAATCACCATGCGATTTGCACATAAACAGTTAAAATCCAATTTTAACGCGCTTGGTCAATTTAAATTGATTTTAGGAAATCTAGGGTTAAAACGGTCCATGGGCCCAACAATCAAATTGCCCGGGCCCAATAAGGTGAACCACAAGGCCCTAGGGCCGGTCCGGCCCAAAACCCACAAGCCTAGGCCGCGGGTTAGGGCCGCCCGGCCCCTAGGGCGGCCAAGATTGGGCGGCAAGCAAGGGGGGCGGTCCATAGGGGGGCCGAACCTCCTTATGGGAGTTGTTTCCAAAACAACTCCCTTGCTTAATGCCCAAGTTTGGTTGTTTCCTTGTTTTGGAAGAACTCCTTCTACCCCAAGGATGCCCAAACCCTAGATCTAAGATCCTAAAATTTCTCAAACTCAGCAATTCATGCATCCAATGCAAAAATTGGATCTTGTTATGATTAATTATTGACAAATTGCATCCCATGCTTCATTTGTCTTGTTTTACGCGATAAGCAATCAAATTAAGGTGTAAAACAACTAAAACGTAACACATAAACCGCGTTTATGCTCTACAACCAGGCTCTGATACCACTGTAGGGTTTTGATTCATGGATGCGCAACGGAAACACAAACAATCATAAAACCATGCAAAACCCTCCAAGGATCACAAGTCAAGAGACATAACGATGGTAAGGGTAAGAAATCAATAACACACCTTAGGAATCTCCTTTGATGACTTCAAACGCGAATTGTGTCACGTTCTCTATGGTTGATCAACGCCTAGAGTTGATCCTAGAATCTCCCAAGTCCTTGGTGCTAGCCCGGAAGAGGAAGAGGAAGAAGAATCACGCAAAACGAGACCCAAAGGAGGGCTCTCGGCCTCCTTGTGGCCGACGGGGACGGGCGGCGGCAAGAGGGGCGGGTGGCTCCTCTTGTTGCTTGCTCTCTCTCCTTTTGTTCTCTCCCACTCTTGTTATGTTCAATAATGAGCATAATTTATTGTGGGAAGGAAGGAAGGAAGGTCCTTTATATAGTCCAACAACTCCTTGCCAACTACCTAAAGGACTTATTCTAGTCCTACTAGAATTCAATTTAGTCCCTTCCTTGCAAATTAGTCCCTACTAAGTTTGCATGGTTTTGCAAAGTGATCCTTCTAATTAATTAATCCAATTAATTAATTCCCAAATCTAGTTCAACTCTATGTAGCGTGTGACCCCATAGGTTCTATCTAGTTGGTAGCAACTATTTGCTAATATGGAGCGGTTTCTAGCAAAACATCCATTCTAGCTAACTAATAGAATAGTCATCTTGACAACCTTTGTACAAGTAATTGTCTCATCCCTTTGTCTCTATATCCGGATTGGACACGAGACATACAAGTTACACTCGTATATCCAATCCATAGTTTCTCGATCCATGGGAATAGCCTTATTCGTGCAAATAACATCAATATCCCATATTGATTTATTTGAGTCTGGCCAGACATTCTATAAGCACTATCCCTCGAGTGGCCTAGGATATTTGCTCCCGTTATGTGGGAGGGACAAATTCTATCTACGTCCACTACGATCTCTAAGCTTGCTTCTTATTGTATCTAGTACACGCCTTTATAACTACCCAGTTACGGTGTAGCGTTTGACGCTACCAAGATCACAATAATCCACAACTAGAATATCTAGTGACTTCAAGTCTAAGGATGATAATACCATTGCACCGCGAGAAGCGCTTGTGACTCAACATAACGTGTATGTAGCCTTCTCGGAGATGGGTCAATCCAGTGCAACATTCCCTAATGCACACATATGTGTTGGATCGTGATATCTCCATATCAATCCAACCTCATACTAGTCTATAGATGATTGCCCCATTAGTCATTATACTTGACTAGGGATATTTAAGATAAACAACACAATTGTAAATCTAAGGACTTCATTATATTAAATATCCAATAAATAATAAATGAATTTCTAGCCACAAATAATTCATACTAAACTAGATTGCCTCTAGGGCATCTATTCCAACAGTTCCTTCAAATGTCACCACAAGTTTATCCCAGATCTCCTTGGCAGTCTTACAGCCTGAAATCTTGTTGATTTCATTTTTACTTAAAGCACAATACAAGATGTTATTAGCTTTTTAAATTCTTAGAGAAATGCTCTAATTCAGATGAGGAAAGAGAGTCTTCAGATTTGGGAGTTTTAATCCCATCTTTATCTGTGTAGAAAGTGTGAGGTCCATTCTGAATAATGGTCCATAGCTCTATGTCTGATCAATGATGAACATTTTCGTCAGAGCTTTCCAGTGAGCAAAATTATCTCCACAAAATAGAGGAGGTCTGTTTGCAGCTCTTCCCTGTGAGAAACCACCATCACCTGCAGTACTCATGATCACCAGATGGTTAAATCAAATAGTGATACAAGATTTGATACAAATTAAAATGGGAGTATGTAGGTAGAAGTAAAATTTAGATACTCCAGAAAGGGGGGGGGGTTGAATAGAGTATGCCAACTTTTGGAAAAATTGTATAGGAGAAAAGTTTATGTTGAAGAACAGTGAAGTTTAAGGCCTTGAAAACTGTTTCAAGCCTTTGAAATGAAATATGATTTTAAAGAAAAAAGAAAAGTCTTTTTCAAGGCCTTGAAAAGAGTTTCAAATCCTTGAAAACAGACTAGTTTGAATGCTGCAAAAACTAAGTGTGCAAATGAAACAGAAAATGCAAGAGACATAGGATTTATAGAGTTCAGTCCACTTGGACCTACAACTCTACCTCAGGGATCTTCTCCCTATAGTATTTTAAACACAATTATTATTAATCAAAAACTAAGCCCTAGATCTTAAGCACAGAGATGTGCCTTACTCTGTTACAGCTTGTGGTTTCATCTAACCTATCTAGTACCTGCTCTAGCTAACTGATTAACTAAGAATTCTTTATTGTTCACTTTGAAAAAACCTTGAGAATGAGATAAAGAAGTAGTATAAGAATGATCTACAAATAAAGTACAAGTCATAAGAACATTGAAGTGTTAAACTGCAGTGAATAATGCAGTGATCTTCTGTGAGATGGATTGTGAGAATGATGTGCTTCTTTGATGCTTGTCAATCCTGGAATATGTCTCTATTTTTTCCCGTCGAGTGTTCTTCTTTTGTTGCTTCAAAATAAGCTCTATTTATACAACTCAAATTCTCTGAAAATCTTCCCAGATTTTCAACAGGAACTTCCATTTTTGTAGGCAGCAGCTTTGACTATTTTAACAGCCTTCTCCAACGGATAGTTGATCATAATCTTATGATATATTGATCTGATCTTGTCTTTAAACTGATTGGGAAGATTTAAGAGTGTCTGATTGATCACAAAATCACTTCTCTCCAAATTTCTTTTCCTGCAAAATCCATATTAGGAAACCAATCCTGCAAACTAGGAAATAATATTTACCTGTAAAACTGAGTCAAACAAATGGATTAAGTGGTGTTAGATATAAAAAAAATCGTTTGTCTTTCATCATCAAATAATAGTAGATCAATCATAGGGGTGAGAGAGGTAAAATCAGATCAAAAGAGTTCAGAGAAACTCCCCCTAAGTGTATGCATACAGGTCAGACAACTTCAAGGCTTTGAATCCTGTTTCAAGGCCTTGAAATAGCTCTGCTATTCCAAGCCTGCGAAACCTGATTTAATGCTTTAACAGCTAGTTCAAGGCCTTGAAAAACCCTGTGAAACCTGTGAACTTACAACAACAAGTTGGGTCAGCCTACAATTTATGGGATTGAACTACAAAAAAATAATCTAAGCATCGTCTCGTCAATTTGATCCGGGCAAGAAGATTGTGGACTTTCACACATCTTCCTTGAGGACAAGGCGGTTTTAAAGAGTGGGAGAGTTGATATGGGTAGTCGTATCCATATTATCCATTTATTAGTATTTAATTATGTTATTTAGTCATTTAGTGGATCCGTGCTTGGACTGTAAGAGTCTAGGCTAGGTTTAGGGTTTTTTAGTTATCTATTTAGTAGTGTAATCCCCCTAGTATTATTCAGTAAAAAAAGGAAATTATTATTTCCCTTTATCTCTTTAACTTTTCGTTTATTTACCGATACGATTTAGTGTATCATATGTGCTATCAAGGCCAGGATTGCTTCGCTTCGATCCTGGGGTTGCTCAGCACCAATGCTTGTTCTAGCTCCCACATTGCTGCCAATCACCCCAAGGCTTTCAAACGCATTCAAGCTCCCAGATTGCTGCGACTCACCCCAAAGGCAGCCCGCCAGTCTAGTGGACTTCCATCACCGGAAAGTTCACACACCGGAAATTAAAAATTCTTTCCTCTACAAAGATTCGCCCACTGATCTTTGACCACAAAGGCCTTTGGTTTCAACCGACTGATGGTTATGATGATTTTGCTCAAACACTTAGACGACCGCAGAATCAGTCAATAGGAGATCCGAAAAAGGTATTCATTAACTTATTTACTTCACAGAAATACCGCAAAAAAGACTTCGATCATAAGGTTCACAATAGTCTGTCTCGATTCGATTCGAGGGTTCGCTATTGGAAGTTCTAAATTTAATGTTTAATTTCATTTAAAGATAGGTGTTCTATATGTTCATAATCATGCTTACAATTTTAATTTTGATGTCAAGATAGGGATTTATACATGTACCAAGCCTTTGACAGTTTCTAACTTCAAACGTAGCAATTGTAATTTCATAATTAGGAATTTCACACTTTGTCACTTGAGGATCAATAATTGCGAGTGTCGATCTTTGGTTGAAGAGGAGAGTTGTCAATTTTGCATATTGGTGGATTGTGCATTGTAGAATTCAGGCCTACTGTCTGAATTATTAATTGACACACCTCTTTATGTGGGTAAGTGTATCATTGAATAACGACATGTGAAATCATGTAAAAGTTCACAATATGAAGTAGTTCAATAATCTTCTACCGGTATCTGTTTTGGATTTATGACATTATTTTGTGTTATCTTATTTACTCTACCATTCTTTCATTATTTTATTAAATAAATTCCATATATTGGTGTGTATTTACGGCAACTAATGTTTTCTCACTGCCAATTTTATCTTGCCTTGTCTTGTGGAACTTCAATGTCTACAACAAAATTTCTGGTCAAAGCAGATAATCAGACAAAGGATGCGGTGCACACAGAGAATATAGTGTACAGAGAAGTTTTGACATTGTGACCCCATGCGGGGTAAGTTTTAAGCTTTACATAATTAATTATAGAAAAATGTTTAATTATATAAAGAATGTTTTCTTTGAGGAAATGACTATTAAACGAGAAGTTACACTTGTTGTGGTTCCAAGAACCACGCGTGTTCATTTACTAGCCACATGTATTCATTATCTAAGTTGAGTGCTCTCTTAGTCCGTTCTTTTCTCGAGGCGTCCATCTCTATTGAATTCTCTCGAAGCTCCGAGCTTTCTCTCTAATCCTTCTGCAAATTTCCTCCACTGTAGATCTGTCTTTTATTGCGTCTGTCTGTGGTTGGCTACTTTGTTGATGAGGGTTTCTGAATCTCCTTCCACCATCAGTGCGTTGATGTTGTGCTTTAACGCAAGCTCAATCCATCTTTGTAAGGCCAAAGCTTCTGCTTCATTGGCTCTGTTTCCCATTTGAAGTATGGTTGCTAACGCCGCCATAATCTCGCCGTGATGATCCCAAAGCACTACGCCGACGGCGGCTTTCCTTTGGATGTAAGACCAGGCACCATCGAATTGTAATTTCGAAGACATCAGATCTGGTTCTTCTGGAATTTTGACTGCGTGATCTGAGAGAGGCTTGTCATCTTCTATGATCCTGAGTTCCTCCAGGTAGCTTTCTGCTTTGATTTTTAGTTGCATGGCTGAACCTTATTTGCCATTGAAAATTGTGTTGTTCAGATTTTTCCATGCTTCACACAGTCCGACACAAAGCCTTCTCCTCTCCTCTTCTTGAGGTGACTGAAAAAAAATTAAAAAACCAGTTAGAATCTGAGTTTAGGTTCAACAATTTCCGTTTTGTGGACAGAGATAGGAGCTTGGTCCAAAAGGGCTTGATTGCCTCACTGTCAAAAAGAGCATGTCTGGTGCTCTCTGATTGTTGACAAAAATTGCACTTGACATCCATCTGTATCTCTCTTGATATGAGTTTCTCATTAAATGGGAGGATATCTCTGTAAATCCTCCAAGAGTGGAAAATTGTTTTTCGTGGGAGTTTCATCTTCCAGAGATCTGTGGTCCATTTGTGCGGAGAAACTGAGTAGCTTGGCTCACCTCTTTCTTCCTTTTCCCAACACAGTAACTTATACCCGGATTGACTAACTAGCAACCATTCTCTTCGTAGTTCCACACCCAAGTATCTGGAGCACTCACTGTTGGAATCGGAATCCTCTGTACTTCTTCCACATCTAGCGGATCAACATTTGCTTAAGTTTAGTTACATTCCATGCCTTTGTATTGTTGTCAATATACTGATGTATCATTTTCTCACCAACTGCAGGTTCTGGTGTGATGATTCTGAACTTTGGCGGACGCAGAGCCATGGATCATCAAATAATATTGTCGACTGTCCGTCACCGATCTTTCTTTGCAACCCCTTCTCGAGGACTTTCAATCCTTCAAAAATATACCTCCAAGCAAAGGAAGGTACATATCCCAACTTGGCTTCTATTATTTCCTCATTCTCAAAATATTTACTCTTCAGAATTTTATAAACTAAGCTATTGGGATTGGAAAGTAATCGCCAACTTTCTTTGGCCAACAAAGCCCTGTTAAAGTCATGAATATCTTTAAAACCGATGCCTCCATCTTCACGGTTTTGCTTTACTTTTTCCCACGCAAGCCAGTTTATGCCATTTCTATTTCCACTCCCCAACTAGAAGCCTCTCATCAGCTGTTCAATTTTGTCACAGGTCCCAGTTTGTAGTACGAAGCAAGACATAGCATAATTGGGGATGGCTTGGACTACTTCTTTCAACAACAATTCTTTACTTGCAACAGATAAGTGTTTCTCCTTACATCCCTTGACCTTTTTGTAAACTCTGTCCAAAATGTAGTTGAACGTGTGTTTCTTATTCCTTCCAATTATTGTTGGCAGGCCAAAGTATTTCTCGTGCTCTTCAACCGATTGGACTCCACATGCTGCGTTGATAGCCACTTTGATATCGTTAGTAACATTAGCTGAAAACAAAGTTGCAGATTTAGCTAGATTAATTTTTTGCCCAGAGGCTTTTTCATAAACTGTAATAATATGTAATAATCTAGCGATATCCTCCTGTTTTTCCCTTATAAAAAAGATACTGTCATCCGCGAAGAAGAGGTGCGAGACTGCCGGTCCGGAGCGAAAAGCTTCGACTCCTGCCAGCTCTCTATTTTCTACTGCCAAGTTGATCATTCTCGACAAGCCTTAACTATATAGCACAAACAAGTACGGAGACAGCGGGCAGTCCTGTCGTAAGCCCCTTTTAGGTATAATTCTTCCTCCTACAACTCCATTGACATTAAACGAGTACTTAACGGATTAAATACATCATTTAACTACACTGATAATATTAGGACCAAATCCTAGCTTACACATCATAGCCTCTAGAAAGCCCCACTCGACTCTGTCGTACGCTTTAGACATGTCCACCTTCAAAGCAATATACCCTTTCATGCCTTTCACTCTAATCCTCATTGTATGAATTAACTCAAATGCCGCTAGAATGTTATCTGTTATTTGCCTACCCTGAACAAATGCACTTTGAGTTTCGCCAATAACATAATTTAGGATTGGTTTAATCCTATTTGCCACAACTTTCGCTATAATTTTGTAGACCTTCGTGCACAAAATAAGTAGGGACTTGCGGTTGCTTTACTTTCGGTATTAGAGTAATAATAGTGTCATTCAGATTATCCAACGTATCCCCATCATTCAAAACTGATAAACATTTCCGGGTAACTTCAGGACCAACATTGTGCCAGAATTTTTGAAAAAATAACGCGGGAAATCCGTCCATACCTAGCGCCTTTTGTGGGTGCATGCTTTTTAGATAAATGAGAATTTCATCTGCTGAAAAGAAAGCGTCCATTCCAATTCTTTCTGCATCAGAGATGGCTGGTTTAACGCATCTAGTTACTCTGCTGATATCCTCTATTGAGGGATTATCCGATTTATAAACAGCTCCAAAATGGTTCTGTAAAACATGCATCACTCCTTCTCCGTCATTAACCCATACTCCATATTCATTTAGAAGCCCTTTTATTTTATTCCTTGATCTGCGTTGGGAGGCCTTTTTGTGGAAAAAACGTGTGTTCCGATCACCCTGCTTTAACCACGTCACTCTGCTTCTTTGCCGCCACAAAATTTCTTCTTGTTGGAGGATCATGTTTAGTTCTCTTTGCGTAGCTTTTTGTTCTTGGATAATATGATCACTTTGAGTTTGTTTCCATAAGGCCTGAAGTATGCCTTTTAGCATAGCAACTTTGTTTCTCACACTGGCAAACTCAGATTTCTCCCACCTTTTGAGAGAGTTTGCCACTTCATGTAAGTTTGAGTCTAAACTGTTCCGAGCTTTCCACCTGGCCTCAATCTGATCTCGAAAGTGAGGATGTGTGAGCCAGCACGCCTCAAAGAGAAAGCGTTTCTGCTTTTTGGTCAGGGTTGCACCTCGCTCAATCCAAACTTGAATTCCAACGTGATCCGAGTTGGCTAACAATCTATGCACTACTCGGGTGTTGGAGAATCTGTTTTTCCATTCAGCGTTAGCTAATTCCCTATTAAGGCGCTGTCGAATTGTATTTCCACTACTCTGTTTATTGGACCAAGTATACGGAACTCCTGTGAACCCTAGATCATATAATTAACATTGATCGATGGCTTGAATGAAGGGTTCAATCTAAGAAAACCTTACGTCCCGACCGCCTTCTTTTACAGAAATAGCAGAAAACGCATTAAAGTCGCCTATCACACAACTAGACCCAGGCGATGGTTTTAGTCGGTATAACAACTCCCACGAGTTTGTACGTTGAGCAGCATCCGGATCTCCGTAAAAACCCGTTAGCATCCACACTTTTTCCCCTCTCTCATTGCATACCCAAGCTGTAATATGAAATCTGGAACTTTTAACGATCTCAATGTTAACTGAATGAGACCATAACAACGATAGTCCTCCACTAAGACCCACACTACTTACGTGGAATCCATTTTGGAAGTTGAGACGTTGCTGAATGTGATCCATTCTTTTATCATCAAGTCGAGTTTCTATAAGAAAAACAATGTCGGGAGAAAAACTCTTAACTTCACCGTTAAGAGTTAGGAACGTGTCCGGATTCTCGAGTCCTCGCACGTTCCAACTCAGCAGATTCATTGGGATTGGCAGTGCTGCATAGCAGTCACTGCCGGATCAGTTGATAGGGTTCCTTCCTCTACACCCCTGTTTTCTTCGATAACGCTATCCACTAGGGTCCCGGTCGATAGCACGTTGAGGTCAAGTTGTCTTCCTTTCTTCAAACCTTCGCTTTAGAAAACCTTGTTTGCCACAAGGCTGAACACGGTGTCCGATCCTTTCCTCTTAGAATTTGGTTGATCATATCCTTTACTTGCATCTTTCCTACGAGCTTTATCTTTCATGTTCCCCGACCTAGTCTCATGCATAGCACCATTCAAAACTTGAATCATATCTCGGATGGTGAGCCCTCCCCCTTCTTGTGTTTCCAATCTTGCTATCCCCGGGGCTCCCTCATCATCCCTGGGGGTTGTTGAATGTCTAAATTTGGGGAGGTTTGTCCTCACTAAAACTCCGCCATATTTCAGTATTGCCTGATCAAGCCCAAACGGATCTGATTGCGATGCCTGTGTACTGGAATCTTTGCTATCTAGTGGATTGGTTTCTTTTGATGGCACCGTAACTTGCTGAGTTACCCTCTGTTCTTGAGTATCCCCTTGCCCTTGTGAAGCTCCGGTTATTTGCGTCTGATCATCCCTCCCTTGCTCTTGAATAGCATCTTCCATTGTACTGTCTTGTGGTTTCTGTTGTTCAGTGTTTGTTTTTTGTACAACTTTCTTCCTCCTCGGGTGGCACAATAACCAGTCGTCATAACCGGGTTCTAGTCCATGTTGTTCAATCCTTGGTATGATTTCAGATTCCTCCCCTTCCTGAGTAATGTGACCACACCATTGGCATAGTGAGGGCAATCTCTCATACTTAAAATCCAGCCAGATTAAGTCGTTCTTACCATGAATATGAACCCCTCTCGGCAAAGGTTCGTTAATCTGAATTCGCCCACATACCCTTATGTAGTTGATACCATCCTCACTTTCGATCTTCTTGTCTGTGCTCACTGTCTCGCCCACCAGATCTATAACCCTCCGCCAGTCTCTGGTTTCAAGATCTGTATAGGGATATTACTGATTTGGACCCACAACTCAATATGGTTGAGTTCAACCCCTTGCAGAGGATCACCCAACAACCAAGGATTGAGCATCAATATTTTTCCATTGAAAACCCACGGACCTCCAAATGCCACACAATCTAGGCTCTGCTGATTCGGGAATACAAACAGATACGTATTAATGTCAACCTCAATAAAGTTTACCTCCGTTCCTCTGTTCCAGAGTCGACGGAAAGTAGATCGCATAACCTGGGTGTTGATCTGTTCATCTGCCACAAAAACTCCGATCAAGCAGTGTTGAAAATCTTTCTCTCCTTGCTCCCAGTATTCCTCTTCGAGAACTAGTACTTTCTGTTCCATCTCCGTGAAGTCGGACGCTTGCTTTTCCATCTCCATCTCCGATCGCCGCAGATTCTAGGGTTTGGTTGGTGTTCCCAAACTCTCGGAGCGAAACTTTGAACTTTCGAAAACTGTAAGGGGGGGGGGAAGGGGTGAAGGAATTGTATGCTTACACTGGGTGTATTTACATAATTATAGAAAAAATGTTTAAACGTACACATGTGTAATCATCATTTCGACATTGTTTCATTGGATTTTTCTTTTCCCTTATGCAACCATTATTATCTAACTCAAATGGTGGTCTCCGGTCATCTTTGCAAGGTAAAAAATGGGTATTTATCATTATTTTCTCTTGTATATTAGCTATCAAGTTGTTGAGAACTTTACCATCTCAAAAATACTCGATCTTCATTATATTTGGGAATTCATTAAAAACAAAGAGTAATGTGTTATGGAATCGCCATCCATGTTTCAGGTTCTAATGAACTATGCAAGTGTTCGTCTGGTAATATCTTTACTACTTCTAAAAATTTCAAGGTTGTTATTGTTGGAATATGACTTGAATAGTGAAGAAATCAATTTAGAGCATCAACAATGACCAAAGGAGGCTAAAGAGAGAGTAAAGGAATAAGGGAGAACAAGGTTGTAGCATCTAGGAAAATAAGGATGTCGTACGACCTGTCTAGGGGTCGCACGACATGAGCCAGAGGTTGCTCGACCTGGTCGGGGTTCTCGCGTTTTGGAATTGTTTCCTAGTCGGTTTAGGAAGGTTGTAGATCGGTTATAAGCACTATAAAAGGTACCCTAAGTGTCTAGGACGTGTATGCATTGTATTGTACTCGTTCTTCTTGATAAATAAATGTCTCTCTTTTCCATGGACGTAGCTAGCTCGATTTGAGCTAGCGAACCACGTAAATGTTGTGTTTAATCGATTCTTTAATTGTTTGTGAGGCGTGAGTGTCATATAAATGAGATCATTATTGTTTCATTAATTACTATAAACACGTTGAAGAAGGAGACATTTATTTTTTAAGGGGGAAGAGGAAAAAGTACTTGCTCTGAGCAAGAATCCGATAGGAAAAGCAAGTCACACTCTATGATCTCACCTCCTGAACTAATACATAGTCGAATCTCTTGGAGTTGTTTCTGTCCTTCTCGAATGGTGGTGCAAAAATATTCCGGCTCTTTTGTAGTATGTTGTTTGATACCTAGCCTGATTCTCTCGAGTGAATATGTGTGGGAATTTGATGGGACAATTCCTTTTTCTAACAGCTGAGAATGAACATCGTGCTGTTCAAACAACTCCACCGCCAAATTGAAATACGCCATTTGGAAGTAAAATATTAAAGAACACGTCCCATGTTTCAGCCACGTGTACCAAAATATTTCATTGCCAGTCGTCCCATATTTTAAACTTGGCTAGTTGTTGTCCAGCTGCTCATGGAGTTCTCTTCATCCTGCAGACCAAGTATCAACTATTTTGGACTTCTGATCAAGACTTCTGACTGGCAAAGAGAAGTGAACCCCCTTGGAAATTATTATTTACACTTGCATAATTGAAAGTAAAAAAAAAAAAAAAAAAAAACACAAAAAACTCAATTTTTTATTTTGTCCCACTTTAGCCCAACATTGCAAAACTTCATAGTTAAACTTGATGGAAAATTTAGAGACATTTGAGCTAACTTTTAAGTTCCTCCTCAAATTACGAGGGACAAACCAGGACAAAGTTGTCAATACATAAGCAGTTAAATTGCTGAAAAATAGACTATAAGCCAACGGTGTGAATAACAACAACGACACAACAACAGCAACAAAGACAGCCTCAATGGAGTCTACTTGTTCTTCCTCTATTTCTTCTGCTTTCAGTGTATCTTTTGAGACTACTGTGCTAGGTTGTTGTGTTGTTTTTACCTCAGGCTTTGTTGGAGAGTTTACGGGCAATAACTGTATTGGGGTGCTTTACCCCAGGACACTTGTTTCATGGTTTTAATCTAAGCCTTATTTACCGAAGAGAAAAGAAGAAAATGAAGCTCGCTACACATATGCATGAGCATATGCACTTTATAAAGTTCGCAATACAGAAGCATCGTGTCTGTCATTGTTAGAACCTAATATTAATATTTTGTCTTACCTCTATTGGAGTATATGATACGTTATAGCAATCTAACGGGAAGAGGGGACGAGAAGTGCTATGCAAGTTTTGTGGCCAGAAACCATGTATACGAAATGCATCTGGAACAGGATCTATTTTGCACTTCTGTATACTGCAGAAAGATGGAGTCCAGTGTATAACCAGCTTGAAGTAATCAAATTCTTGATATGGGAATGATAAACACAAATGAAGAAATGACAGAACCAACCACTCAAGTAACAGCACAAGCTTCAGTAGTTGTGGCATACCTGTAAAGGATACTACCTACGAAAAGGGACAGAGACTATTTATAGAAGTTCATGGAATATATACAAATGCAGTACTATTTGACAGTCAAGAACATCCAATTAGAAAAATGTCGAATCTGGCATTAAAGAAATAACAATAAAATTAGTAAAGCAAAATCTGTTCTTTAGCTCGTTGGTGCCACATATGCTAACGTGGGAGTACTGGCATTCAAAAATATTATGAGTTTCTGGCATCAAACTAAATGGTATTGTCCAAAAACATGAACGCTGTTCACGATAACTTTGGGAGATGACATCAATAAACTCATACTAATAAGGATTGGCGTTTAGTGTTTACAATTATATTAACAAGAAGGAATCCTGAACATTACCATAAATGTTACCTCGTACAATTATATTTAAGTGCTTGTCGTAAGTCATTATATTTGCTGCCAACATTTTTCCTCTGGTTGTTTCACATTAATTATAATCTAGATTACAAATAGTACATGTGGCTGGAATGTCTACTACGCCATTAGATTAACTAGTAATCTAGTATCAACATGAGAGTTCATAGAATTGAGGTTGATGATGCAAAATGCAAGCTGAAGTAGTTGTGTGACAGGAATAAACAAAAAATACTAAACGGACATAATTTCTTGAAACAGAAAGGAACATAAATGTTATCAATCATTGAGGGAGCAACATGTGGTGTCTTGGCCCCAATATCTTTGCTTGGGCTTTTATTTGGTGTATCACAAGTACTACTCAATAGAGTTTAAAGATCGTAATATTCAGGGTTCATATTTTAAGGATTGGGATTAGGGTTAATATTTAAGTTTTAAGATTGAGACATTTATGATTAGGGTTTAGGTTTTACTATAATAGGTAATTCTAGTAGTGGTGGTTATGCTTCAACTACACCTAATAAGAACTCCTACTTTCTGTCCGTTTTCTGTCGCAAAAATTTTGGTCCATACAGCAGGACTCAAGAATTAATAGCTACAAAAACTAGGGGTACGAATAAATCGTTTTCCTTAAAACTTGAGATGGATATTTAATTGATGAGGTTTGAATATATTTTGCTTGCTAAGGACTGTGAAAGCAGAGGTTTTTTTTTTTTTTTTTTTTTTTTTTTTTTTTTTTTTTTTTTTTTGAGAAATAAGACTTTCAATAGCAAACTCAAGAGGAGCACATTACAGAGGTTGATTCCTGTTGGATACAAGTTCTAATCCAACTATGAACATTATGGTTTGCAAAATTGAAAGAAACAGAGTCATCTTTGGCATGAGATGCTAACATATGAGCAACTGAGTTTGAGGATCGCGGACTGAATTGAATAGTAAGTGATGAGAAGTGTCTTTCTTTAGCAACAATGTCTTCAATGATAACGGTCGTTTCCAAAATATCTTCGACCGCATCTCCTCTTCTAGCTTTATTGATCTTGTCAACTACTAACTTGGCATCTCCTTCCAGTATTAGGTGCCGGCAGTTGAGTTCTAGTGCCAGATTGAGAGCTTCTTGAGCCGCCATCATCTCCAGGTGTTTTGCAGACAAACCACACCCCACGGTACGAACTAAACCTCCAATAACGGATCCCAAGGAGTCTCTAATAACTACTCCGATACCTGCACTTCTACATAGCTCAGTACAAGCTCCATCAAAGTTGGCTTTCACCATACCCGAAGGGGGCGTCGACCATTTGTGCTTTATTTCGCGAGAGCGTTCAGAAATCCTTTGCCTATAGGATACCATGCTAAAATCTTCAATGGATTGGGTTATCTTCATGTAGATCTGATCCGGACGGAGCACCTTGTGGTTGAAAATGGCGTTGTTACGCGCTTTCCACAGCCACCATACTGTGACGGCTAAGGGGGTGAGTTCATCCGGTCCGAGACGCTCCAGCAAATGGATAGCCCATGTATGGAAGTTGAGTGGCGGTTTGTCGAGGAAGACGCCCTGTTCAACATCTTGCCACACCTTTTGAGCAATGTCGCAGGTACCAAAGACATGAGAGGTGGATTCCCCTCTTTGCCCACATGCATAACAAAGATTAGGTACTTCAATAGTTCTTCTTCTGAGGTTGTCGACCGTTGGTATGCCGTTATGTATACTTCGCCAAAGATGGTGCTGGACCTTGGGGGAACTTTGATCTTCCATACTTTTCTCAGAGCTTTCTCCGAGACATCCGACGGACCCTCCAAAACCGCACTTGCCTCGATTCTCCGCGCAAGAAGATAACCCGTTTTCACCGAGTAGTGAGCCCAATCCGAATAATGCCAAATGAGCTTGTCTTCACAATGGTTTACCGAAATAGGGATTCACTTGATCTCTTCCAGATCAACAGGAGCAATGTGATCATTAAGGGCTTGTATGTTCCAAGTTTTGTCCGCACGGATGAAATCCGAGACTCTAAGATCTAGGTTAGCTAGCTGGACACATAGTTTAAACGAAGGTTCTCGTGGGATCCAGTTGTTCGATAATCGGATATTGTTTCCATTACCCACTCTCCATTGTAAACCCGAACCCAAGAGTTTACTGGCAATAAGAATACTCCTCCACGCGTAAGAAGGGCCGTGACCCAAGTCAGCCTGCAAAAACTCTTTGTTCCCGAAGTATTTCGCCTTTAGTACCCTACTTAGAAGGGAGTTCGGGTACCTAAGGATTCTCCAGCTTTGCTTAGCTAGCATAGCATCATTAAAAACTTGAGGTCCTTGAAAGCTAGTCCCCCTTGATCTTTCTGAAGTTTGATTCGTTTCCATTTGATCCAATAAATGCCTCTTTTGTTCTCTGCATTGCTCCACCAAAACTGTCGAATAAGCTGTTCCATACGATCACAAACACTATCCGGCAGTTTGAAACAAGACATGGCATAAGTAGGAATAGCTTGAGCTACAGCTCGAACTTCCTTACCACCCGCGGACATCGCCCGCTCCTTCCATCCTTTGAGCTTTGACAGTATTCTATCAATCATATGCGCGAAGGTAATAGCTTTCTTCCTCCCCATAGTTGTAGGAAGCCCCAAATACTTGTCATACTGATCAACTTCTTCAACACCACATTGCTCCAAAATTTCTTGTTTGAATGAAGCAGGAGTATTAGATGAGAAGACCATGGCCGACTTGGATATGTTTAACTGTTGTTCTGAAGCTCGGCTATACATTTCAATAATTTCCAGCAGCTTAGCAATATTCTCTTTATTAGCCTGTGTAAAGAAGAGACTATCATCAGGAAAAAATAAATGGGAAACCACTGGTCCTCCCCTAGAAGCAGTTACCCCCTCAATATCTCCATCTTCCACTGCATCAGTAATCGTTCTAGAAAGCAACTCACTGCAAAGGAGGAAGAGATAGGGCGAAATAGGACATCCCTGTCTCAACCCCCTTTCAGGAGTAACATGACCCATAACAGTTCCATTGCGGAAAAAACTATATGAGAGTGTAGTCACGCAATTCATCACAGCCAAAATGAATCGCGGACCGAAACCCATATGGCACATCGACTCTCTAAGGAATTGCCACTCTACTCTGTCGTAGGCCTTGCTCATGTCGACTTTCAAGGCTAAACTGCCTTCTTTCCCTCTCTTCCTCGTCTTCAGAGAGTGAATCATCTCGAAAGCTGTAAGTATATTGTCCGTAATCAAGCGCCCCGGAACAAAAGCACTCTGATTCTCTTCAATGAGACCCTGCAAGACAGTCTTCAGGCGATTTTCAATCGCTTTAGACACAATCTTATAAATAACGTTACATAGGCTGATCGGTCTGAAATCACTAGCTTTTCGTGGTTGTTTCGTCTTTGGAATAAGAGCAATAATGGTGGAGTTGAATGATTCAATACTACGACTCTCATTAAGAATACCAAGACAAAACTTAGTGACATCATCGCCCACGATCTCCCAGTGCTTCTGGTAAAACCCTGCTGTGAATCCGTCAATGCCCGGAGCCTTGTCAGGTCCCATCTGAAACAGTGCACTATGTACTTCTTCGGCCGAGTAGTCTTTATCAATAGCTTCCCTATCTGTAGCCGAAATCATCTCCACCGAATAGTGGAGTAGGGGACTGATCTCCTCCATCGTCGGCCTAGTGGACTTGAAGATTTATGTAAAGTAGTCCTCCAGAATTCTGATGATATCTTCCTCTTACGTAACCCAAGTTCCGTCACTTTTTTCGATCCCATTAATCGAATTTCTGGGGCGTCGCACTATAGCTTTTCAGTGAAAAAATCGAGTATTTTGATCTCCATACTTCATCCACTCTACTCGGGAACGTTGTCGCCACATGACTTTTTCCCTGTTCAAGATCTCATTCAGTTCTTTTGTGAGTTTTCGGGACTGTTCTATACACTCTGCCGTTTGATTTGCTGGCCGAGAGTCTCCAATTGTCGTAAAACAGCTTCTTTTTGCCGAGAGAGGCTGCCGAGCTCTGTCTTGGCCCAAACCGAGAGATGTCTTGCCAAAAACTGAAGCTTGTCTTTGAAAGTTAGCCCCTCGGAATATGCCCACTGATTAGCCACAGTTTGATGAAATTTTTTCATGTCTTCTCTACATGTTTTCGTAAGTAAAGCGCCTCCTCCCTTGCTTTGACTGTGCTTTTGATTCCACTCTATAAGAAGGGGAGAGTGGTCCGAGTTTGGGCCAACTAGGTGCGTCACCCTCGCACCACGAAAACTATCGAGCCACTGAATGTTGCCCACTACCCGGTCCATCCTCTCGCGAACATCTGCATCATCCGCTTGATTATTTGACCATGTAAAAGGGTTACCTGCAAAGCCCAGGTCAAGAAGCTCAAGATCGCAAAGAACATCATTAAAATCCTTTACCTAACTAAAACTGAAGTCAGGTCCCCCTTCTTTCTCAGTTTGAGATATGATAGCATTAAAATCCCCTGCCACAAGCCAGGGGTAGTCCGGATTGGGTGCTAGTCTGCGAAGTAACTCCCATGAATGAACTCTTTCTTCTCTAATTGGGTCTCCGTAAAAACCCGTGAATTTCCAACACTTTGTCGTGTCGATATTCTAAACTGTGAAGTCTATGGGATGAATTGTGGAGCTATGTAGAGTTATTCTCACCATGTCTTTCCACATGATCGCCAACCCTCCCTTTCGTCCAACCGCATCAACATAAAAACCACGGGCAAAACCACATCTTTTTCTCACATCTTCCATTTTACTGGAATTCAACTTCGTCTCTGTGAGGAAGAAGAGTTGAGGGGCATGACGTTTGACAACGTCATGTAACGTTCGGACCGTGTCGGGGTTCCCCAATCCCCGCACGTTCCAACATAACAAACTCATTGTGCCCGACAGTGCTGCATCGCAGCCACTGCCGGTGTCGCATTGGGAATTTTGGAGGAGTTCCCATACTCACTTACGGACGCCGAGGACCCATTAAATACTGTGGCAAGACTCTTAACTGCTACCCCTTTGGATTTTTTATCATTTGCTCCAGTGGGTTTATTTTTCTTCAAAGGGGGAGGGGTAATGATTGCTTCAAACTTTCTTTTGTCCTTCGTGATCAGTGGCGCAACTTCTTCATCCATGGTCTCTGACAATGAGCCGTCCACCTCCTCAACACCATCTCTGCCAGTTTCAGTTTCTTCCTCCATAGCCTCAACACCCTGCTCCTTCTCCTCCGTGGTTTTCGAGTGTGGGGGGTGTGTTTTCCCACTGTTGTTCTGAGTCTCATAATCAGCAGCCGAGTTTGATTTTGGAGGAGAGCCTAGTGCTTTCGGTTTAGGGGGGAGTTTGGCTTCGTCTTCTTTCTAGCTGGAGGGTAGTGTAACAATCACCTACTATAACCTGGATTTTCACCCATGTTAATCAGCTCTTCTCTGTATTCACAATCCCCACTGGAATGGTTGACACAACCGCACCAGACACAAACGTCCGGAAGCCTTTCGTACTTAAAATCAAACCACACTTTATCATTCTTCACCATTACATAAGCACCTCTCCGCAATGGCTCATTCAACGGGATCCGGATTCTCGCTCTGACATAAGGAATCCCATCTCCGAAGGAAAACAAGGGGTCTGTGTCAAGAACATCCCCCATAACTGCTGCAACTTTCTTCCCAGTTGATGGTTTGATCAGGTGTGTAGGCATATTGGATACCTGGACCCAAACATCAACCGTGTCCAGCCTGATGTTCTCAATCGGATCACCGAAAAACCAATCCTTCCACACTAACATACGTCAATCAAAGACCCATGGCCCGCCTCCTGTTAATCTCTCCTTTGTTTTGCCGTCTGGAAACTTGAATAGAAACAGCCCATCCTTAACTTCAATGATCTCCACGAGATCACCATTGTTCCAGATCCTTCTAAAGAAAGCTTGCATAGCGAACACATTGATCGATCCTCCCATGAAGCGGCCTATCATCGCAATCCTGCATTCTTCCTCCGCCTCCTCGCAGAACTCGTCGTCAAAAACAATAACATACTTCTCCTCACGCAGTGTGAGAGAGACGGCAAACTTCTCGGTGATGAGATCCGCCATTTGCAGCGGTTAAAGAGGATTCCGGAGACAATGGTTTTCTAGGGTATTTTAGTGTTTCCTCTCGTACAGAGAGACTTGAGGAACAACTTGAAAGCAGAGGGTTTTGCAGATGAGAAGCTGAAAATGTACATAGAGTCCGGTAGACGACAACAACCACACGAGTACGAGTGTGCCTACTAATTTAATTAAACAAACCGCACATTGGGTACGTTTGAATGTGTGGTTTTTTTATTGTCCTTAAATTATAGTTTGCGAAGTTTGGTTGTGTTATGTATTTTTCTTGATTTTTTGGAGAAATAATGTTGCTTTTTCTTCGACGATTTTTGTAAACAAACTAGATATACTATAAAACACTAAAAAACCACCTCCATCAAACTAGCTCAGTGAATACATCTAAAAATGTAAAGCCACATAAATGTCTCACTATTCAATCTAAGAGATAATTAACAAGTTAATAAGATCTAATATATCTCACAAGAACAAGCGTAAAGATCTCTCTTGATGCTTACGATAACTGTAATGGAAAATAATAAGTAAACTGGATAGTTAAAAGAGACAAGACACGATACACAAGATTTTACCTTGGGGAAATCGTTTTTTTCAAATCTCCAAGAGATGGCCTGTAAGGATGAAAACTCCAAATTCTAGCACCAAGTAGTGCTAGCCCTAATAAATTGCAAAAATAGTATAATACAAGATATATTGGCTATGACGCAAACAACTCTTACACTATATCTTTACATGCCTAGTAATCCAAGTCTTCCTTGAATTCAGTTGGCAACTAGCACACTAGTTCCGTACATTGAACTAGTGACCTGAGCATAAGGAACCTACTGTTCAACTCAATGCTCATGACTTTTTTCACTATTAGTGATGTAGGAGTGGATGATACAGATGAAGCCGAACTGTAAGACGCAACTAATTTGGCGCATCTCTACTATGAGATGGAAGATAAGTGCAAGGGGCGGAAGAAACTCAGCATTTGGAGTCCCTGCGGTGTATGGGCCATAACTTTGGCTATGTGGATCAGCATTACGCGTGCGAACGTAATTATGAAAACTCTCAAAGAGACGCAGAGGGGGACCGATCGGTCAGAGAACCATATGAGTCCGTCTTCGACTCCTAAATCCACTGATTGACCAGTTAAATGAGCGTTTTAAGATATTTTTTTTACTATTTCGGTAATATTTTAATTCTTGATTAAGAGTTCAGTTTAACCAATTTTGGGTCACACTTTCGCGTACATGTTTCTTTCAATAAGGCCAATGTTTTGGTTCAGTTTCAGGATATTATCATAATTTGGTAAAACCAGAGTTTTCGGCAATAACTGTACGAATTGTGGACAAATTTCAGCAGTTTTGAATTATTCAACATTTTCGAACCTTCGAGAATATTTTCCCCTAGCATTTTTCCTTTCTACCATTGCTTCTGTTGCTTGAACGCACACCTTGATTATATTCAGCGTCAAGGAGTTCATGAAGCTAACAAATCTATAGCCGTCTTCGTAGAGTGCACAAATTTATATGAAACTAGTAACAAAAAAACTTCAAAACAAGTAGGAGTAGGAACTCGAGACAACAGTAAGGATCATATACATGCAGATATGATGAAAAAACTCTACAAAAAGATCTAAGAGGTTACAGAGACTCCCAATAGGGCACATGATATATGATACAGATCTGAAGTACTAGATTATAAAACGTTCCGAACGACCTTAAAAGGTGCTGGCTTCACAAATATGATAATCTGAAAGTAGGATATGTTGAGGAGAATATGTTTAGCAACAAACACCCATAAAACGACAGGCTAGGGATCTAAGAGGTTCAACTGACTTGAGACAGATAATCCTAGAGTTGAAGATCTGCCAGAATCCTCTATCAATAATAACTGACCTACAAACTTGATGCAGGAGGAATTTTAAAGAAATATCCACCGGTTTCAGGAAAGCTGTTTCGATCAAAACGCAGAATCAAGGGTAGAATTAAAGGCTTAATTATTCGGACAAAGTCATATATGGTTTGAGTGGAAAACACATTCTAAACTGATTTGGTCAAAATCAACCGTTTAAGGGTCAAAATCATTAGTTTTCTATTTTTAGAATATTTCTTTCATTTATTAGGAAGTTGATTTAAATCCTATTTGGATGGATCTTTTTGGTAAATGTTTTATTAGGTTAGAATTAGCATTTAAAATTAAGTTTATGATTTTTACCATATTTCGAATAAATAGTCTTTTCAGCTATTTGAGTCTGGCTTGTGGACTGGTTTTCATATGTTATGAGCTATTGAAGTTTTTTTCAGGACCCCAGAGAGCTGTTTCCCCCCCTAGTATTTTTCATAATTTCCCTCCTATTTGGATTGCTTCTAGCTACTCCCAAAAGCGTCTGATTTAGTCGGGCTTCAGTTGGTATCAGAGCTTAGAGCTCTGTGGACAGAAGATCGTCATAATCATGGTACATGGACGACCTGGAGGCTGCGGGCAGGTTGCGGGTGAGGAAGCCCCCCAACGGGAATGTAACGTCCAAGACATTATGATGATACAAGATCTGTAAAGGACGATTGCAGACCTAACCCATAGCCTTGCGGTGCAGTATATGCAGCGGCAAGTTGTAGATTTGAATCGACACTTAGTGGTATGGGAATTCAAGTATTTCAAGGGCTTTGATCGTGACTCGCAGCCCGCGTTCGAGATCCACTAAAACGGTGATTCTGATGGTTGAAACAAGCATTATGGAGGAGGGAGTTTGAAGACTGATGTGCCAGATTATGCCGGTATGTTAGTTGTTGAATATGTTTATGGTGATGCGATTTTTTATAAGCGTATTTCAGATTCAGTCGGTAGTTTTGTGAACTGAAATAAACTACATGTGTATGATGATTATGGAGACGAAGATGATTGTTTGATTGAAGAGGATCATGAGCCAGTTTCAGATCTACTTATTTCCTCTGAGTTGCCAACTTGTTAGTATGATCCGTTGTTGGTGGAGCGTATTATTAAAGTGCTTATATTGAACTCGATGACTAGTTATTTTGAAGAGAGGGTGACTGATGCAGGAGGAATTTTGAAGAAATATCTGCCAGTTTTAGGGAAGTTGTTTCGATCAAAACGCAGAACTAGGGGTAGAATATTCGTGCGAAGTCATGTATGATTTTGAGTGGAAACAGCATTATGAAAGGAACTTGTGTTAACTCACGAGCACCGCCATGATTTGGTCAAAATTAGCCATTTAGGGGTCGAATCGATAGTTTTCTATTTTCAGAATATTTCGTTCGTTTATTAGGAAGTTGATTTAAATCAGATTTGGGTGGATCTTTTTGCTGAATATTTTATTAGGTTATAATTATTATTTAGCACTAAGTTTTGGATTTTTACAATATTTCAATTAATTAGACTTTTCAGCTATTTAAGAGCGGCTTGTGACTGATTTTCATAGTTTATCGAATATTGGGTTTTTTCAGATTATATAGAGTTTTCTATTAACCCCGTGGTAGTTCTTTCATGATTTCCTTCTCTTTCGTTGCTTCTTGCTACTCCCAAAAACTGCACTAGCAATACAAAACTACATAACAACCTTCAATTCCCTCCTTTACCATATGACTTTAACCTCCATGAACCGAACTCCGTTACCTCAAAAACCACATCCATCATCTTCACTAACCCAATCCCCCTAGCAAATCACCACAACAACCGACTTCACCACCACAAACACCTCTACTCTCTCTCTGAGTTCACCTCCAACCTTGCAACCTCCTAACAGCCACCACCATCATCATCACCATAACCTGCCAAGACCACCACCACCAACCTGCATTCTCCCTTCACCACAGACCCCCATCGACCAACACCACCACGACCCACCTCTCGTACCTCTCAGCCACGACCAAAACAACCAACCTCAGACACAATTAACCACCTTGAATACCCAGTACAACCATCACCATGAACAACAAGCAACCTCTGCCACCACCATTGCACCACAACAACCTACACCAAACAATCACCATCCATATACCCATAACATGCTAACACCATACATCGCAATTAACATGCTAACACCATACATCCCTCTTCACCATCATCTCCTGCAATAATTAACCACGACCACCACAACTTTCACATAAACCTGCTACTACCTACAACCCAAGCTACCACCTGAAAATCAACGCCAATTCAGACTCCTTAACCACCCATTAACACCACCATTACCAATTCCTAGGCCTTCAACCACCATTAATTACCATCATCCACCATCAGACCCCGGACCATGGAAAAAATTCGACCTTCATCACAGAAGAAAGCACCACAACAGAGAAGTCAAGAAGAAGAAAGAAAGAGAAGAGCAAAGAAAGCAAAATACTTCAAAAAATTTTAACCAAAACAAGAGGAGAACATTTTGCTTTCTGTGATCAAGAATGCATAACGTACGATCAGCCAACAGATCGCACGATCTGGAAAAGTTGATCAAACGAGCAGAGAGGAAGACCGAAGGAAAAAATTTGGGCTGATCGCACTATTAGATTAGGAAAGATCGCCCGATCTATTATTACAGAAGCTACGGGTTTGTTTTGTAACAGCCCGGGTTATAGATATGCAGCTAATTATTGGGTAATGATTGGCAAACTTTTCCAATTATTATTCCACAATATTGGAGAGGAAACATTAATGGGGAAAGTGCACAAATTGAATTTCTACGTCAAGATAGGAACATGGCTGGTGAAATTAGGACGGTGGGGCTGTTTCCATTCAACATTCATCATTCAACGCTGAAGACGAAGACAAAGAAGACGAAGAACAGGAAACTCCGATATATTGTTTGATCTCTTTCTCCTCTTATTTTATAAATTTTATTGAAGAAATTACATTTTTTACCTTCAATACGTCTAGATAAACTTTTTATCTATACATTTTACGGAGAACTAGGGTTTATTTTAATTTTCCGAATTTGTGAATTGATTCATGTCTTGAACTTAATTCTACGTATTGTTCTAGCTATTCGACAAGTTGTTATTCTTAAATCTTAATTTGTTTGGTTTGGTCACTGACACGTGTCAACCACAAGTGTATGGCCGTCGTGTGTAGTAATATCCGGAAATCCGGGTTTATCGAACCCAAAGGACTTGTCCTGAACTAATTAGTATGATTAACTTTATGTGGGCTAGCAATTGAGAGTTTTCTAAACTAAATAATTAAAAAGATAAAACAAATATTTAATTATTGAGAGTTAATATAGGAGGAACAACCAGGACACCTTGTTTGGGGGATTGCTAGGATTTTCTTGTTGACGACGTTGTATGATTTGTGAAACACAGACAAAATTCACTTTGCTAATCGAGCAATACTAACTCACCGAGTTACCAAGTGAGTATCCTATGCCTAGGTTAGATTAAAACCGAGTTACCAAGTTCTAATTATCCCTAAACATGCATTAACGATGAATTCTACTCTAACGATCCCATTCGACGTAGCCGAGTTACCAAGCCTATGAACGGGTGATTATTTGATTTTCCGGTTTAACAATTACCGAGTTACCAAATAATTGCAAACTAAGTTCTAGCTAACAAGACGTCTCAAATTAACTATATAGGATGAAGATCACAAAACAATCATAGCAAACGTAAAATCATCAATTAGGTTTATCAAAACATGAATCTCAATTCATAAAACGCATAATCAATGTGAAAACCCTAACCCCAAATTTGGGTTCTGATCTAAGAAGTTTAGCTACGCATATTCATGATCACAAATACAAGTGTTTGTGTGATCATGATCAAAAACAAAGAAAAGAAGGAGAAAAGAGATCAAAGAAGGTTTCCCAAGCTCCACGATGTGATCCAAGCTCCCAGTTGATGTCTTGTCCTTCAATAATGCGTCTCTCCTCTGAAAATATGACCTAATATGTCAAAAATACGTTCCGTAAGAGTCCCGTGTCAATTAGGAAAGTTTTGAAGCACCGTTTCCTTAATTTTGGCCGCCTCTGCACAGTGTCTTCGTACGAAGACTTTTCTCTTCGTAGGAAGGTCTTTCCAGATAGATAATGCAAGCTGTTTTAGGAAGATATTTTCAGCAACTCAAAATTTGGCTAAGTATAATCTCTTCGTACGAAGAGAAGTCTGGGTCACCCAAAAACATCATTTTACGACTAATTTTCGATTCCTTGCCCGCGCCTTTGCTCCCTTAAGTATCTCCTCGACCTCGAGACTCCTTTTATGCTATAAAACAATCCCAAATTCCAGGGAACCCTTCATTCATCAATTTAGCTCCTCGAAAGGCGTGTTTGGCATTTCCGGATGCTTTTGGCCGCGTATTATCTCTTTGAGCATCCTTTTTTACATAACTTTTTCGTCCGGACTCCGATATATGTGATTTTTGCACCTTTGGATTCCTTTTGCGATGTAGACTTCATCCGTGTAGAGAAATTCCCGTTTCCGGAGCATTTCCTCGTTTTTCTCAATTATTGCCCAATATTTGGCGAAAACATCCAAAACGCGCCAAATTCATCTTTTCTTCTATTCCGGAGCTATTTTCTTCTCTCCACTTGATTCCCGCATACGTAATTCCTGTCAAACAACAACACGAACACTACCGCGAAAATCAAATGTGATAAATTATCAAAACCATACTCAAAACTATTAAGAAACGCCCGGGTTGTGCATTAAAGCTCAAAATACCAGAAAGTGCATTTTCTTCTCAAATTAGCCCAAAATCCATCACTTTGCACCGAAACTCACACAAATAACAATGTGAAACATACGTAGGATAAATCTTATTACGGAGTTACCAAATACCCCCACACTTGCCATTTGCGCGTCCCGAGCAAAGTCTCATCTATTGCATTTAACTGTATATTAGCCAACAAGACACAAACGACTCTAACATGACTCAAGACACTACTAATGCAGCAAGATGATGCAAATGCAATTCTAGACTCGATCTTAAACACGTAAAAACTTTTAAATTCTTTCTTTTTTGTGAGATCAGGCAATTTCAATACACATAAACTGGTGATCATGGATTAATGAAAAAGTTAGGCAAGATGCGTGAATTGCAACTAAACTCGACAACAAGTAATTCCCCATAGTTAGTATAGAAAGCTTAACTTTACTATAAATTACAACCTACCTCTTCATGTGTGCTGATAAAAATAAGAGGCTAACCAAGGCTAAGCCACATTCATAGTCCGAGCTCCTATTCCGCTACAGGTCTAAATATGATGAGGCTTAAGGACAAAGGATATAATTTGTATGACGAAAGAAATCCTAAAGCGTCACATAAAGTCACCAAAACCCATATCTCACACACCCTCACCATGATGATAGGAATCCACAACCAGAATCTCACCGACTCCGGCCCTCAATCCCCTCAAACCCCGGTACCATGTCAATTCCGTGGCCATCAAAGCAAATAATGTGAAAAACTCATCTTTGTCTTCAATCCGGAACTAAGAACTTTCAACAATTGATTTTCAATAAGCAAAAATTTATTTGTTTCTCTCCTTTTTTCTCTCTCTTTTTTTCTTTCATTTTTTTCTTTCTTTTTCTTCAATTTTTTTTCTCTCAGTAAAACAACAATAATACGAAAAAAAAATGTACGAGTGGTCCTCCTCCAAGAATCAAGCATTATAATAATGTCAGGGGAAGGAAATAAACAAAATAATGAATAAGTATCACAAGAATAGTTCATCCCCCCCTAACTCCATGAAGCGCATGATGCCACAAACCGTCAAACTCAAAGCATGTATGGGGGTGGAGTCGTCACTGCACAATCTCTATGTCCGTAGTCAAATGTCGACACCCCCACACTAGAATGTAGTCATATCCCCCCTCTCAAGTAGTCAAATAAGATATATGTCACGTGCCTAATCCAACCGAACCTCCTACACCAAGATGATAGAAATCCAGTACCTAGCACGTTACACCAATCAAGAACAACCAATCCCATTTTTGTGCGGATTAGACGTCACGCACTTAGGCTCTCAGCTACTGTGTCCATGGTGTAATGACATGGAACACCGCCACACCTTAGTGTGCAAGCCAACTCACTCACCCTCGCATCCCCTCGTAAATATCAAATGAAGCACATGCGATCTGTAGAACTCACAAAAATATATAATGAAATACTCCCCCAACGAACCCCCTCAACCAATGCTCCCTCGTGACGCTCTAGAAAGGTGATTCTAACGATATATGATGAAGGCCAAGAATCGTCTCCCTAGGTCAAAGAGGCTAACAAGAAATCCAATGATCAATTAGGGTTTACTAGTGGTCCTACAAGGTAAGATCTAAAAGCAGTGAGTGCTCTAATACACATCCTCGCACAGCTGTTCTGTGTGACACTACGAGGCGGGCTGGCGACTACCTAAGACGGACAACATGAACGTTAGGCTTGTTTAGCAAACACCAAGCTCAACTCTTTTAGGAGAAAAAAAAACACACACTTTATATTTTAAATTTAGTTTAGTTTAAAAATAGGTAGGCATTCCCATAATGAGATTCTCTCTATACTTACTAGGGGGAACTAAAATTGTACATTCTCGGTCACAATTCACACCTTATGCCTAAAGTTTTCACATCTCACTAAATCAACCAAATCCAAGCTTCTCTCAATTGCTTTTTCTCAAAATTTTCAATTTTCAATTTTTTATGAATTTCCTCTTTTTATAATTTTTCTTGTATTTTTCATAATATCATAACTCTATATGTAAGGCTTAGACTCGAAAAAATTTGACACCACACAACTAACTTTGTTGGTGGGTATACTCAATTATGTAAAAGTGCAAACCAACTATAAATCTATCCTACACAATACCACAATATAAATAAAAACTCAACACAAACCACTGTCTCTACGCACAATACATCTTAAAGACACTCTACATGTAACTGGCTATGCAAGACAAATATCAGCTAGTAGACAATTAAACCACCCCCACATTGAATGCTTCGTTGTCCTCAATGAATTTAAAGATTATATAAGAGAACTCAGCAATCTATGCGAAAGGCCAGTAGATGAGATGGAGCTATGACATACTTATATAAATGAAACACAAAATTTAGCAAGAGAAAAAGATACTCACTACCACCTCAAGGGTGGGGACGAAATCGCGCCCAGCAGTCCCCAAGCACAGTGATGGCGCCACCATGCTCCTATCAGTCAATGTGTACTCGCACACCGGGGTCGACTGCCTCCTCTGCTAAAATCCATGTCTGAAGAATCCCCAACTCGCCAATGCAAGCCCCTGTGAAGGTCATGTGTGCCATGGCACACCGCGGTCGATTCTACCATAACCTGCTCATGTATGTCACTAGGAAACATCATTAGTCCCTCACTCTCTCTCATATCTCCATATAAATAAAAAAAAAAATTATTAAAACTCACTCCCTAAATTAAGCAGAAAATACATTGGGTTGCCTCCCAAAAAGCGTCTTGTAATTTAAGGTCGACGACCCGACCCAGTTACCTCAAAAGATGTTAAGAAGGTTTTTCTCTCCACTTTTTCTTCTTCCACCATCGCTTCTCCCTTTGTCTCTTCTCAAGTAAGCGTGCATGAGATGCGTATGGCGCAACAAAATTGTAGAAGACGGCCTGAAAAAATCTCTTCTTTCTGTGCTTCCACTCCTTGATCACCGGTCTTCTCGAGAATTCATTCACCATATCATGATCCCTTGTACCTCTCCTCTTCTTCTTCCAATTTTTTAAACGCATTATCATTGAGGATCCGTTATGTGGAAATAGAACCTCAGTTGGAACAGTAATGACAAGGAGTGTCGTCTTGACTGCTTCCTTCCCTAGCTCTTGTCTTGGAATCACATGTGTCAAATCATGTATTGCATAAAGATGGGGTCTTCGGTCTTTCTCATTTGATTCACCCCATTTTATGATCTCCAAGAGATATGGATTAGACTCAGGAAGTTATTGATATATGTCCATGCAAACATCTCCATGCAGTAATTCTTTAGCTTCATGACTTTCTTCAAAGCAAATATCTTCAGTGGGCCATAAGCTAGCGATGTCCACACTCTCTCATACATGCCACGACTCCGGAATTATGCGAGGCACAAGTTGTATAGGCTTCACAATATCATCCATTCTGATTCCGACTCCGAGTCTGAAGTAGCCCGATGATCTATTACTTCATGATGAACAACATTGTAGACATAGACCTCTGGAGGTTCTTCGTCTTCCTCTTCGCACTCCTCAACTAAGTCAGGAATGATGCTACTTCGCCCATTGTCATTATCTGCATATGCCAAGGCACTCGAAAGTTTTTCCAAGTGTTGTCCCTTCAGCTGGAGAGTTGCATCCATCCTATTAATCCCTTCCTTTCTGTCCATACTAGCTATCATAAGCTTCAATATTTCTTTCATCTCCGCATCTTCTTGATTGCAATGAGGAGGGGTGTACATATCTCCATAGGAGTAGTACCGTTGGTAGACTGGAGATTGTCCATAGTAATTCTGCCCCCACATGATCACCAAGATACCTGCACAATAATTCTCTAGGAAGCAGGTCAGATCAACAAATAAATAAACAAAAACAAAAATAAGATTCCCTATAGTTAATAATTCTAACTAATTCAACTGAAGTCCCCAGCAACGGTGCCAAAAACTTGACACGTTTCAACCACAAGTGTATGGCCTTCGTGTGTAGTAATATCCGGAAATCCGGGTTTATCGAACCCAAATGACTTGTCGTGAACTAATTAGTATGATTAAATTTATGTGGGCTAGCAATTGAGAGTTTTCTAATCTAAATAATTAAAAATATAAAACAAATATTTAATTATTGAGAGTTTATATAGGAGGAACAACCAGGACACCTCGTTTGGGGGATTTCTAGGATTTTCTTGTTGACAACGTTCTATGATTTGTGAAACACATACAAAATTCACTTTGCTAATCGAGCAATACTAACTCACCGAGTTACCAAGTGAGCATCCTATGCCTAGGTTAGATTAAAACCGAGTTACCAAGTTCTAATTATCCCTAAACATGCATTAACGATGAATTCTACTCTAACGATCCCATTCGACGTAGCCGAGTTACCAAGCCTATGAACGGGTGATTATTTGATTTTCCGGTTTAACAATTACCGAGTTACCAAATAATTGCAAACTAAGTTCTAGCTAACAAGACGTCTCCAATTAACTATATAGGATGAAGATCACAAAACAATCATAGCAAACGTAAAATCATCAATTAGGTTTATCAAAACATGAATCTCAATTCATAAAACGCATAATCAATGTGAAAACCCTAACCCCAAATTTGGGTCCTGATCTAAGAAGTTTAGCTACGCATATTCATGATCACAAATACAAGCGTTTGTGTGATCATGATCAAAAACAAAGAAAAGATGGAGAAAAGAGATCAAACAAGGTTTCCCAAGCTCCACGATGTGATCCAAGCTCCCAGTTGATGTCCTGTCCTTCAATAATGCGTCTCTCCTCTGAAAATATGACCTAATATGTCAAAAATACGTTCCTAAGAGTCCCGGGTCAATTAGGAAAGTTTTAAGCACCGTTTCCTTAATTTTGGACGGCTCTGCACAGTGTCTTCGTACGAAGACTTTTCTCTTCGTAGGAAGAGTCTTCCTGCGAAGACATTTTCTCTTCGTAGGAAGGTCTTCGTAGGAAGAGTCTTCGTACGAAGACTTTTCTCTTCGTAGGAAGGTCTTCCCAGATAGATACTGCAAGCTGTTTTAGGAAGACATTTTCAGCAACTCAAAATTTGGCTAAGTATAATCTCTTCGTACGAAGACAAATCTCTTCGTACGAAGAGAAGTCTCGGTCACCCAAAACATCCTTTTTCGACTAATTTTCGATTCCTTGCCCGCGCCTTTGCTTCCTTAAGTATCTCCTCGACCTCGAGACTCCTTTTATGCTATAAAACATTCCCAAATTCCGGGGAACCCTTCACTCATCAATTTAGCTCCTCGAAAGGCTTGTTTGGCATTTCCGGATGCTTTTGGCCGCGTATTATCTCTTTGAGCATCCTTTTTGACATAACTTTTTCGTCCGGACTTCGATAAATGTGATTTTTGCACATTTGGATTCCTTTTGCGATGTAGACTTCATCCGTGTAGAGAAATTCCCGTTTCCGGAGCATTTCCTCATTTTTCTCAATTATTGCCCAATATTTGGCGAAAACATCCAAAACGCGTCAAATTCGTCTTTTCTTCGATTCCGAAGCTCGTTTCTTCTCTCCACTTGATTCCTGCATACGTAATTCCTGTCAAACAATAACACGAACACTACCGCGAAGATCAAATGTGATAAACTATCAAAATCATACTCAAAACTATTAAGAAACGCCCGGGTTGTGCATTAAAGCTCAAAAATATCCAAAAGTGCATTTTCTTCTCAAATTAGCCCAAAATCCATCACTTTGCACCGAAAATCACACAAATAACAATGTGAAACATACGTAGGATAACTCTTATTAAGGAGTTATCAGTCACCCATAACTAGCTAGCTAGTTATCTAAGTAGATGCACGACAGTGATCAAGGTTCTCATTGTTTCTTGAGACCGACATGAGATAGAGACTTGAATGACTATGTGTGGGTTGTTTTGGTTGGATTCACCTAGGATTGAGTGAAACCAGTGGAACGATAGGACCCGGTGAGCGAACCTGGCTAGCTAACTGGAATAGAACGGTAGACGGCGGTGGACCGGCAGGACCCGGAGTAGACCGGAACGTAGATTTGCGTGAGATCGACAGAAGATTTTTAATGAGTGTGACCCGATATAACTAGACGAAAGTGTTTCAACTCATAATCCGAAACTATCTAATTTACAAGGGGACCTTAAATTATCTACTGACCTCCATATTCTCATTCTTCAAAAAAATACAAAAATATTATTTTACTTTGTTTCTTTCATTTTAGTCACTTGTTTGAGGGTGACGACTTCTTAAATCACAATTTCTTCCTCCAGTTACTTAACTCTAAGTTAACTGCCTAACTAAATAATCTCGACATCGTCCTTGTGGGTTCGACAACCTGAGTTTAATACTCTCACTTTATTATTTCGGCCGTGAACTTGCATATACACGTAAGAAATCGTGTCAGACGTCATTTGAAACAATAATTGGAGATTAGTTCTTCTTCAAAATTTACAGTTTATGTATGAAAGATACATGTTAATTGTGTAATAGTATCATATTTCACAATAGTTTCAACCATTGTAATCCTTTATATAAATGATGAATGAGAATGGTTGAGTTTATGAAATAAAATTTAAGCCAAAATTAAGATAAATTGAGTGTGGGTAACAAGGATTTAAGTAGAAAAATTACTACCTAAAGTTGCATCACTTTTTTTAAGGTAAAAGTGGCCTCAATCATGATACCCCCTTAAGGCAGCAGAAAAGTTAGAGCATGTTTTCTTCCCCTTATTGGGCAGACTTCTTAAGTGAAAAACCCATGCAAAAATGTTGAAGTTAATCGGTGCTTAGGAAATAATGCTACGTTAAATGCCAGTCCTTCTGTGAAGGTGAGTAATAGTATGATGGCTTCAGATGGTATGGAGGGTCGACTACTCCATAGTTTGTTTCTACACAGGTTTTTCGACAGCTGATTCCAACAGAGGACCAGGGCGCCTTAAATAACCCAAAACCGATATTGGCTAAGGCAGCAGGGCAGTCCAGCCAGAAGAAATGAATCCCCTAAGCTGGAACGTACGGGGGTTTGGAAACCCCCGTAGCGTTACTTTTCTTCACGATCTCGTGGGGAGAAGGAAGCCAAACATTGTCCTCTTCGTGGAGACAAAACTGTATTCAAGAGAGATGGATTGGGTGAAAAGAAGATTGGGATTAGGCAACGGAGTCTACCGCGATTGTGATGGAAGTGGGGGTGGTAGAAGAGGAGGACTCGCCTTGTTTTGGGATGATGCAGTTAGCTTTGACCTGGTCAATTGGTCTGATCATCACATTCATAGAGAGATCTCTTTTGACAATGATTCCAAGAAAGGTTTCTTCACGGGTTTCTATGGTAACCCGGACAGGTACGAGAGACACAACTCCTGGATTTTGTCCAAAACTTTGCGTCCAGGGAATTGGCCTTGGTGTGTGGTAGGTGATTTCAACGCATTCACGCCTATCTGGGAAAAGGAAGGAGAAAGATCTATCTCTTTCATCCATATTGAGGGATTTTGCAGCGTTACTCAAAGACTACAATTGAGGGACATGGGGTATTCAGGTTCTCCTTTTACTTGGAGAAACAATCAGGGGGATGATCAGGCTATTCGGGAAAGACTTAATCGATGTTTAGTGACAGATAACTGGATTGACATATGTGGTTGGGCTAGGGTCCAACAATTGGTAGCCAGGGGCGGATCTAGGATTTCATGACAGTGGGGACTAAATTATGAAAATATAATAACATAAAGGTAAATTTTGATATTTGTAATATTGAGTGGGGGCTGTAGTGCAATTTATGTTAGGTTAAGCTGAAAAATCTAAAAAATAAAGGGTAAAAATTTAAATTTGAAAGTTGAGTGGGGGCTATAGCCCCCACTAATCTGTACCTACATCCGCCACTGTTGGTAGCTGAAGTTTCAGATCACGTTCCAATTGAAGCCTATTGGAACTTGAGCAATTCGGCGAGAAAGAGGTGTTGAATAAGATTTCACTTTGAGGCGATTTGGTTACACCATAAGGGGTGTATAGACCTTATTTCAAACGTTTCACTCAACTCAGTAGGTCAGGTTGAGGATTGTCTGAGTTCTATAGCCTCGGTTCTTAAAGGCTGGGAGTCTTCCACCTTCGCTAATGTAAAGAAGCAGCTGTCCCAGCTCTGAGGTCGACTACAGGTGATTTTTGACGGTCTCAAACAGTAGAGGCTCTCACTGAGATGCTTGCTATTTGAAGTGACATTCTCCAAATCCTTTTGAGGGAGGAGGAGATGTAGAGAAAACGTTCTAGGGAGATCTGGTTACGGAAAGGGGATCAGAACACGTGTTTTTTCCATCACAAGGCCTCCATTCATAGGTCTCACAACCACATTATTGGTCTTGAGTACAGTTCAGGAGTGTGGTAGGAGAATCCATATCAGATTGTATCGATTCTGGAGAGCTATATCAGAGGTATCTTCAGTACTAGCTATCCTTCTAGACAATAGATGTGACCGATGATGGAAGGGATTGAGGACTTAGTGTCTTTGGAGCAACGAGATTTCATGAACCCGATTTTCACGGCAGAGTAGGTTCGGCAAACAGTCAAACGTTTAGCTCCTCTTAAGGCCCCAGGACCGGATGGTTTTCTGGCTTTATTCTTTCAGCAAAAAATGGCAGATTATTGGTGCATATTTTGAGGCTACATGTTTGGATATTCTTAACAGCGGTGCAGATATATCCAGGTTTAATCACACTCTCCTTGCTTTAATCCCTGAAGTTCAACAAGTGAGAAGTCCTGTTGATCTGCGTCCTATCAGTTTATGTAATACGATTTACAAAATAGTTACTGAAACTATGGCTAATCGTTTAAAGGTTATTCTGAGTTCATTGACTTTAGAAATCAGAGTGCTTTTGTGCATGGAAGATTAATTTATAATAACACTATAACTGCTTTTGAGCTTCTACATTCAATGAAGAATAGGAAGAAGGGCACAATTGATTACATGACTCTCAAAGCAGATATGAGTAAAGCATATGATAGAGTGGAGTGAGATTTTCTATGAGCTGTGATGGAAATAATGAGTTTCGAGTTCTAATGGATTGATCTGGTAATGAGATGCGTTACTTCGACCACTTACAGTCTCACTGTCAACGAAGAGACGCATGGCCATATTGTACCTAAAAGGGGACTCCGGCAAGGATGTCCCATCTCCCCTTATTTATTTTTTCTTGTTAGCGAAACTCCCTCACGCGGTTTATCTATTGTAGTACAGAATAAACGTATTTCTGGAATGACAACATCTAGGGGAGGTCCCATTGTCTCACACTTATTTTTTTTGCGGATGATAGTTTATTATTCACAAAGGAAACTCCAGCAGATATTGGTGCGCTACGATATATACTCCGAGGTTATGAGGCTGCGTCAGGTCAAGTATTGAATTTGCAGAAATCTTCACTGGTCTTTTCGGATAATGTAAAGATGGATGATAAACATACCCTCAGTCAACTTTGTAGAGTTCCGTTAACTGGGGAACATGAGACCTATCTGGGATTGCTCACTACCGTAGGTCGAAGGAGAACAAAAACCTTTTCATGTCTTCCAGAAAGGGTGCTTAAGAAGCTAAAGGGATCGAAATGTAAGGACATTTCTGCGGCATGTAAAGAAGTTATGATCGGAATCCGTTATTCAAGCGATTCCGAATTATGCGATGGTGTGTTTATTTCTTCCGAAGAAGACTTGCCAGGATTTGGAGAGACTCGTCAGAATATTGTGGTGGGGAGCTGATGATAGCAAGAGAAAAATTCACTGAGTGGCATGGGAAAAGATGAAAAAGGCGAAAGAAGATGGCGGAATTGGCTTCCAGGACTTCTAAGATTTCAATATAGCTCTTCTTGTCAAACATACTTGGCGTTTATTAAGAGACCCCAACAACTTAATGGGACGGGTGCTTAAGCACAAATATTTTTGCCTTGCTTCTATCCTTGATGTTGAGATCAAACCGACAACGCATGTATCATATGCTTTTCGTAGTATTATAGCAGGCCGATACCTTATCAAATCCGGGCTGTTTTCGAGTGTCAATAGTGGTACACATGCCCGAGATTTCACTGATATGTGGTTACCTAGATTTAGCTCGTTTTGTCCTATTTCTGTCCGTCCACCTAATCTAGGAGAGGTAACAGTGGCCCATTTTATTAACAACAAAACTGGTACATGGAATAAAGTTGTCCTCAATGATTATTTTGTACCAGCTGACAGATATTTTATTTTGTCTATTTCACTCCAGATCGAGGCACAAAACAAATGTTCTTGGTTGTACTTGGACGACAAAAACTACACAATGGCGACATGATACAAGGCGCAACTTATACGTTCTAAAGGAAACCCGTCTACTTCTTCAGGTAATGTGAACATGAGGTGGTTGCTGAAGCTATGGGATCTCAAATTACCCAAAAAAACTTATATTCCCACTGTGGCGTCTCTGGCACGAGTCGCTACCGATTTCTTCTAAATGATGTGGCATACGCCACGTCACTTTTTGTTAAATTTTTTGTTCGATTTTTTGTCCCCTAGTGCAGCTCCAATATTAATTTAGTAGCTCTCGAAGTAACAATATTAGCTCTTTTAGCATCTACACTCTTTTCAAATATGTTAATATATATCTAAGGTAAAGTATTCAAGACTTCACCATTTTGATGAACAAAAGAAGGAGCGAAAAAGAAGATTAACCAATCATGTTAACTTTTACTGCTATTTTCAAGGGGAAAACTTGTGGTAGCTTCATTGTGTAAAGTTTTAATAGCCTCCTCCTTTAAAGGAAAACATATGGTAAGATCTAACTATAAATGATGGAGTGTACTAGGCTCATTATCCCAAAAGAAAACTCTGACCAATTTCAAGGCGATGAAGCTCTCTTCCATTTCTCGTTCTCTCTTGGTCATCGTAATTTTTGTGTCAGCTTTGTATATAAACTTGTTTTTCATCCAACCACATGAATATCCTTAAAAGATAGGATCGAACAAATTTTTTATTTTTAAATAAATCTCTACTGAATTGAATTTTTTACATTGTTTTTACGCATGGAGTTATACATGAGTATCTTTATAAGATCGAATCGAATCAATTTTTTATTTTTAAATAAAGCTCTAGTGAATTGAATTTTACATTGTTTTCACGCATGCAGTCGTAACAAGGATAACAGAGACCGAAGCAGCACGTTGCGAGACTTTCTTGTACGCTATGCACCCTTGGGAAGGACCATGTGTACCTAAGCATTGTGATTTACTTTGCAAGAGGGAGTATAAAGGCTCCGTACCGGAGTCCACTGGTGGGTGCCAAGGATATAACACTTGCATGTGTACCCACTATCGAGCAACTTGCCCCTGATACAATGTAATGTCAAGTTGGGACGCAAGAAGTTCTCGATATTTACCATTAACCATTTTCTGTGTATGAAATAATCCACCCACCAAAGATATTTTCACCCTTTCCGAAATTTGAAGGGAGTTAAAATAATTAGAATATTTTTATGTGTTCGTTCAATGAGTGCTTGAACTGGAAGTTTCTCAATAAAATTGATCTATATTCTTTTGAAAAATAACCTAGACGTTAAATGTTGGGACAAATGATCTCTCTTCGTACAATTATCTTATTTAGTCACACTAGGTTTGCCTCGCGCGCAACGCGGCACCGGTGTGTCGGGTGGAGTAGTGTATTGTCGGTTAGAATTTGTGCATTCGTATTTCAACGTTTTGAGCACGCTGCGTATGGAATATCTTTGAATCGGGGATTTACAATTTTGCTACGTCTCTTCGATACGAAACAAAACACGTCTGTGGACAATACTACTAACAACAGAAGTTAAGATGCAAGCTGTGCTTCAGAAATTAACAGGAATTAATTTCCTCTTACTCAAGAGAATGGCAACCACCCTCAGGAACATCAACACATTTCTCGCTTTCTCGTCAAATCTGGGTTTTGAGCATGTCCGTTTCTAGGTTCTCTTGAACTCCGGCTAGACACTATTCGGAGATGAAGGCATATTGCTGGATAATCACTTCACCTGCAGTTGCATAATTATACTCTTGGACTCATTCTTCCCAAGAGGATATGCAGGCTGCAAGCTGACTCTTAGCATGGCCGTAGATTCATAAATAGATGTGATACTAATTTTGTAGATCTTCCCAATGTTGAACAAGGATGTTCCGTCTAGAGACTCTTCGGATAGTTCTGTGATCCGTCTGAAGAAAAACCTGGAATATGATACATAAACACATAATCAGGACAAATCCACTAAGGCGTAGGTGATACAATTCCAGGAATAAATTCTATCGTTGCTCCTCCCGTGAATTCCACGGTAAGAAATCCTACAACCTGCAATTGGAATAGAGGAGCAGTAAACACACAAATCCAAAATTTAAATCTAATTTAAGTTCAATAGAAAAGAAATGCCCATTGTTCCAAAATTCAGTATTTGCAAATGATCCTCTTCATTACCTGATTCGGAATCGGTCAAATGCTAACGTAACTGGCCCTATAAGCTTTGAAACATCTGTTCAGGAAATAACAAAGCAGGTTGGAGTATGCTCAATCTATCTGCAATTGCTGCTCTAGAAAGGACCATACAATCAAACCTCTTGGCCAGCAGGGGATACTTCAGTCCCACCTGAGTGCTGAAGAAAGGTGATATTCTAAATGAAGAATCATGAAATAGGTCTCGTAAAAACTCTATGAGAGGCCAGGGTTCGATTCCCACGTCTCACGCATTTTCTATAAACTGGGGCATTAAGGTCCCTTCGCCTTTGTTCAAAGAGAGGCTCAGATTTGAAATTCAATTCAGAGGACAGAGATTGTTTTCACCGTGGCTGCAATCAGATTTACCTCGCCATAGGTGTCACAATTTTCTAGTCCCTGATGACTATATTCATATCATCACAGCCTATAATAGGTTGATTAGGTTGCCGGCACCACCACCACAAACTTTAAATAAGTCATTTTCTCCAAAAAAAACATAGGGCACATTAATGCCATAGAAGGAACTAATGATTTCATATCAGGACATGCAGTAGAATCAAAAGACTCCTCCCCTGTATCAGGATCTAGTTCAGATTCTGGTAACTCGCTTCTTCCCTGACAGGAGAGCCAACGAGGTTAAACCGATGATCAAAGCTAGTCCAATTGAAGCCCGCATATCAAAAGCAAATATACATATTGCGATGCGGCGTAGTAGTGCGCACTTGTCAATACGCATAAACTAACATCAGGCTCAGATATGTGAATTCAATCAGAGCGCGGTCGAATCACCATGGCTGCAGTAGGGAGAGGCGAGGACCCCTTCGAATTGCCCCGCCAAGGTAAGAGTTGACTCGCGGTCTGAAATGCGGGCTCCACAAAACTATCATCACGGCCTCTCACAACAACATAGGTCGCATTTAAGTAGAACCCTTAGTACTGAAAACTGACTAAATACTGTAAGTGTCAATTATATCCAAACTGCAGAGATGCTGACTACCTGATTCGGATGAGTCAACCGTTTGCAAAAACATCTGACTTCTTTCATAAAGTAGTTATAGCATGCTGACTAATAGAACTATACTGAATTCAGAATTCCTGTAAATTAGTTATAACATGCTGACTAATTTGGTGGCCCCTAGAGATGGTTCTCCATCACTAAAGACTCATTGCTTGATGAAATCCAATTCAACAGCTGTTCCTGATGTAATACCCAGTTGTACTTCTCGAATTTGAACAAAACAAAGCTGTTGACATTTCTGAAGATACTTCTGAACTTTAACAGAGCTTTTAGTAGAATAAACCTAAAGAAGCAAAAAGGAACATCATCATATCTCTAATATGCAAAATATTCTGTAAAGACGAACAAAGGATGCCAAACAGTAGCATCACCACGAAGGCACTCACCTCAAGTGTAACATTTTGTAGTTTTGGCGATATCATCAAACTAAGTGCAACACTGATGACTCTACGATAATCTAGGCACACAGCATACAGCTTTAGAATCTCGATTTTCCTTGAAGAAATGAGATTACACCATGCACCATACAGCTGATTAGCTACATCGCTACTGGCCAACGACTTCATGCCAATGGAAGTAATGAGATTGCATAACAAGTATTCCCCACAACAAAGATATGTTACATTACTCTTACCTTCATGTAATATTCATCCATTTCCAGATTCCCCAGTACTGGCAGGTTGGTGACAAATTCAAACCAGCCAAACAAATTTCCATTAGGTGGCTCCACCCTGCTTACAGGCACTCTCGAGAAAATAAGAGAAACAAGAGCCAGATGGGGTGCATTCTTGAAACATATAGACTTGAATTTCCCAACAAAATATGAACTCTTGAGACTCCAAGAATCAATTTCCAGAAGGTCACAATTCGTGAAGTTTTCAACTTTCAGTTGTTCGAGCAATGAGCAACTGGAGATCAACCTTGCAAATGAGTCTTTAGTGATGGAGACTTCACTCAGTTCCAGTCAAACAACCCTACTAAATCCTTCAAATGCCATGGAAGGTATGAAGATGCAATGACGGAGGCTTAAATGTTTGAGTTGTTGACATGAAAAAAGAGACGAAGGCGGCTTATAGAGCTCACCCTTCCAAAATCGAAGGGCAAGTTCCTCGACCCCATGGCTAGTCAAGAAGGAGATTAAGTTGTCGATCTCGGGAACACTTTCAAGTTCACGAATAGATAGAATGAACTTGAGTATGGGTGTCCGGTGAAGCATAAGAGCGTGAGATATAATCACCAGAAGTTTATGTCTAGTTATCAAGCTGTTTTGTCCTGGTACGAATGTCAATATGCTATCGTCAAATACAAGTTGTGGGATTAATGCCCATTTGTATCTCCATTTTGTGGACAGAACACTTGTCCTCGCTGCATCTCGCAGAGGCATGCACATTAGGATGTTCTCAGGTATAACAGCCGGAAGATTGCTGATAATGTCAGAGATGGAATCACATAACTTCTTCATTTTTTTTTATAATTAACCCCTGCATGAAAAGAACAACATGATTTAACTGATGTGCAGTTTAAGTTCAGGAAAAAAAAAAGTACAACTTGCACAATTAAGTGTCAGAGAAGAGCAAACAGGGATGATGAAGATCCTATTAGATAGATATTGGGGCTGTTTGGATAGGTAAGTTTTTTATTTAAAAAAAAAAATAAAAAAAAAAATAAAAAGAAAAAAAAAACAGAGGCCTGGAGGGTCTCTGTTAAGGAAGGAGGTCCTGGTTGGTATACAATTATACAACGCAGGAGGCGGGTATCAAACCAGGGACACGCTCCGAAATCCGGCTCTCTTGATGGTTTTGGGTTTACTTAGATTCAAAAACCCTAGAGCTAGTTTTTGTTTTTACAAAAACCATTGCAATCCAAATGGACTTATTATATCTTCAGTCTCCTTTCTCTGAATTGTTCTTCGAAGAAATAACTGAGGGAGTAATAAGTTCATGTGAACAACATCTTGTTTATATTTAGTCTATACTTGTTCATCAATCTTTTGAAAATCGGAACTCCATTCACCTTCAGGAATCAAAAATCGAAAAATCCAGGGTTCTTAACACGACTAAATGAAGAATTAAGTTTAAAGAGCCTAAGTAGATGCATAAATTTTAGAACCAAGTGTGGAAAAATGAATGCAGGATCATCAAACAATATAGTATATGAGTATACCTAATGTAGTTATAGCATGCTGACTAATTGAACTAAACTGAATTTCATCAAGCAATAGGAAAGAGAACCATCTCTAGGGGCCATCAAATTCCATTTGTAAAATGATGCAACCACGACTCGACACACCCGGTGTTCACGGTCCAGTTCGGTCGGTTTTAGAGGATATGAGACACCTAAACCGAAATGTTCGGTTTCAATATTTTCGAAACCGAAATACCTTCGGTTTGAAACTTAGAAATTAAAAAATCACACCGAAAATTCCGGTTCGGTCCGGTTAAACCATTCGGTACCCATTATATTGTTTATTAATTCCTAACTTCGACGGAAAGTAAACAAACTATAAAATAAATATCGTGTTACTTATATCTTTGTTACTTATTGAATACATCTAAAAAAGCTGAGATAAACTCAACATTTTGAAAAAAATAGTGGTTCTTTTCTTCTCTTTTTATCTCAACATGGAGTAAAAATAACTTTTTGTTAAGTAAATTAAGACTATGGTGTGGTTGTACGACTTAAAGTGTTTAACTCAGACAGGGAAGAGTGACTCAGAAAATGGGAAGTAGGATGCAAAATACTAAAATTTATATTAAAAAATTTTCTTCGCTGCGGTGCGGTTTTTGTCCGTTTTGTCGGTTCGGTCTCCGTTCGGTTGGTGCCCGGTTCGGTTTTCAGAATAACAAAACCGTTCTTTAGGAAAAAAAGTGTTGAACCATCGGTTTAGGTACGGTTCGGTTTGGTGCGGTCCGGTTTTACCGGTGCGGTCGGTCTATGAACACCCTTAGTAAGAGGGCTGCTTGTAGGCTTTCTGAATTATGTGTAGAAGAGTGCCTAAATAAAAACTAATAATAGCAATGGCCATACAAATGGCAGGGATGGGAAAACCAAGACCCCACCCAACGTTGTCTTCAATCCAAACTATCACAGTACCTGCTAGAAGAACACCTATATGGATGGACAAAAAAACCAATTGAAGAAGGATGCTTTCTTAGGCACTGTAATGAGGTTGCTCCCTCCAGTGGCCTTCAAGTCAGACATGACTTACTTTGAAAACAGTTATAGAGGTTGCATCCCCGATGAGTCAGTCAAGGTGCAACCTTTCTCCAGACTGAACCTTCAGCTGACTATTTCATCTATTATACCCCTTTATGAAATACAACAGATGTTTACAAGATATCGTCAAAGTCGACATGAAATTCAGAAGAACTGTTCTCTCTTTGAAAACACTTGAAGGCATATACACTTTTACTTCTCGGGTATGATCCTTTCATTTCTTGTGGAAGAAAAACTAATTGGGTATGAATGATTGAATTTTCCATTTTCTTCCAGGATCAATGGCAAGGGCATTCAAAATCATGGAAAGGCTAGCTGATCCAGAGTATGCAAGCACAGATGGAGTCTGAAAGTATGATATCAGCTCGAAAAACCCTTCCATTTTACTTTGAATGGCTTCTAAAAACATTTGCTGCAGTAACAAAACCGAAAAGAATATCCACCGCTCATAACAGAAAACAGCGAAAATGCAGCATTTTACAGTGCCTTATACCCTAAGGCCTCGTTTGGGTAGAGGATAAGGAGGGAGCATAAGCTAACTTATACCCTCTCTTTTTTTATCAAGTGTTTGGGTGCTGGATAAGAGAGGGGATAAGTTATGTTGTTTTATGCTGATGGAGCTTTTAATGAACAAATTTTATACCACCAACATTGAGGTATAAGCTCGGATAAGAAAATATAGCATATTAGGATGTTAATAGGATGACAAAAATACCCCCACAAACTATCAAATTTCCTACCCTTGTCCCCAAACCTTATACGCTATTTCACCGTTTCACCTCCCTCCTTCCCTCTCAACGTTTTAGTACCTTTATTTTGGAGGAGGTCCTCATTGGTTTGATAACTATTATTTTGAGATTCCATAACATTATTTGAGTATGAATGGTTGACATAAATATGAAGACATTTTTCCGTGCTTGCTGAAATTTCGTTGATTTGATTTAACTTGTTTATTGTAGGTTTTGTAACACCATGCCAATATGCCAATAAGTAGTAGTAATTTATACTCAATATTTTTTCTGTGGCCATGTTGTATCCTTGAATATTTGTTATGTTTGCATGTTACCACAAGTTTATTTTGCGTATTAATGCACATTTTGTATACATTTTGACTACGTCACTGTTGTGTAGAAAAAAAGAGTATTAAAATGTAAACATAAATACTGATACATTTTGTATGCATTTTTCATCATCATTTGAAATATACAATATTTTATACAAAATAACTGAAGGTATTACAGTCATTTTGGCACGTATCCTGCTTCATATCCTGCATCATATCCGACAGCACCCAAACATAGACAGTCAACATATCTTATCAGGGCTTATCAGACAGCATTCATATCCTTACTTATATCCCAGCATAAGCCTTATCCCTACATACCATATACTCTACCCAAACGAGGCCTAAAGACACTGAGTCGCTAAATTTTGCTAATAAAACTTGGCAGTTCGGAGGATGCAATCATGCAAACATATGAGATGTGTTTCAGCTTAACATACAACCTACGAAGCATGAACCAAATGTGACATTCTAACAGAGTGAATGATTTAGAGGAATTTAGCATGTAGGTCAAAGGCGACTTCTGGAAGACAATCTGCATATCTAGACTCTAATTAAAAAAAACCGCCTGATTCTGAGAAAAACTGGGATAGAATGCGCTCATCCTATTGCAATTTCATAACGACTCGTACTCAATGATTTATGTTATCTATCCCTCATTTAGCATTGCTAAATATAAGAAGGAACCTAGTTTCCGCACCTCAATCATCGTAAAAATGAAATTAATATTTCCTGAAAACTAATCAGTTGATTTATTTCCTAATTAAAAACACCCACATATCAGTAGTAAAATTTTAGAGGGGAAGGTAATTATGCTGGTGTAGCAAGAGATCTTAGCCTGCTCTAAGTATGAAACATCATGAACACTACTAATACAAGATTAGGGAATTAGATGAAAACTGCATCTTGGGATTAGATTAGTCGAATGCCATCAAATCGAAGTCTGGAATACGTCTTTGTAAACCAAAAAGGAAGATCCATCAAAGTCCAAGAGTGATGATAAGGCTAACACATTAATTGATATCAAAATCTATGAACCGATATCAGCTTACCAACATTTATCAGTAGGACTAACCATAACAACTTTACTAATATCACTCCTAGAACAGCTCTAGCTATAGACTGCATCTAAAAACTACATAAATCACCAGATCGTCCTATAACACAGATTTCAGCAAAATGAGCTTCACTACAGATTAAGCGAAAATAAACCATGAGCGAAGGGATGAAACAGACCTTTCCTTCGACAGATGAGAAATCAATGGCCTGAGGAGACGGCAGAACACGGCGGTACAAGCCCCGCGTAATATTGCCGCATTCAAAAACATTCACTCCGCATTAGATAGTGCTGTAAATAGTGATTCACACTGTACTGGGTCTTTCATTCTTCAACGCCACCGGGAAACGTTTTGACGGAACCGGGTGGACTCGGTGTCGGCGCGTCATGCGACTTGGCGGGATGGACGAAACGAACTCGTGTAATCGTGTGCCCTAACGGGGTTGTCACGGAATTTAGTAGGCTTTCAATTCAATGATCTGCACAGATTGTAATCAAACAAAACATAATTCAATCAAATAATTAGTATCTCAGAAGCATAATTGGCAACATAACTATGTGATAGATATGGAAATACAATTGGACAACTTAGATAACGCTGACGGCCAGCTTATATTGATTCAAATACGTTAAGTCAAAGACAAGAGTATTGCTTCATGCAGCAGGACAACGTGCATTAACATATTTGTTGTGGCAATATCACTTATACCCATCATGGGGATAGCAAACAGATGGTGTCGGATTTAGACCTGGATACAGTCGTATCCGGTCGGAAACCCAGCTGTCACTTGACACACTTTCCTTCGTAAAGACATAAGGTGCTTTGCAGCCAATTTACTCATTTATTTTCCAAATCGTGATGCGTTTTAAATTTTAGGTGTTAATAGAAAACTCGGAATTGCATTCTACAAATTAGGGAATTCTTAGAAGTTTTACCGACTTGGCTGAATACAGAGAATAGATAAACTTAAAGTAGTATATCTAAACTGGTGTACCTCAAATTTTGGCCTCTAAACAAACAACTTCATAACGAAAAGGAAGGTTTTAAGTTACCAACATCCAGCAAATCACATAAACATTCAACCCTAAAACAAAATACACATTCAGGTTGTTCCAAGTAGCATTAGCAGAGAATCAGGTGTTTAAATTCAAGTAGTATACCTCAATGAACAGGAGAAGCAACTCTGCATTCGATTAGAAGAGAGGAAAGCAGGAACGCCTGTACGCGAAGAAGAGGAATCGAAGGATCCTCTCGGTGAAACCCAGCAGAGTCGAGTCGGCGTCCCGTGCTTTCACCAGCACAAAATGGGCAACTCGTGCTTTTAAATATAGGTGGTAAGGATTTCATCTTGCAGATAATTCTTGAATGGATGATTATATTGACCATCATTTGTTATTATTTTTATGAGAAATATATGTTTGGGAAAACAATTTGTGCCAAGAAGATGGGTGCTAGCTCAGTGGTAAAGCGTGTGAAACCCCTGCATGAGGTCTCGGGTTTGAACCTAACTATATGATGTAATTATAAAAAAAGAAATCATTTTGTACCAAAGGCAATGAATAGGTAAGTCATCAATTCCTAAATTGATTATATTATGCATTTTATTTGTTACGTCATCAATTCCATATGACTTAAAAATACCTCTTTCAATTCTTGCTTTTGTGGCTTTGAAGACTCTTCCATACATTCTGGAACCTCTTTTAATTTCTCATTGGTATCTCAACCAAACAATCCTCCATTTTTTCGTCTTCTCGATGTTCGATTTTCTCAGGGACATCTTCAGTGGAACTTCCTGAAGACGACCCCGCGCACCTTCAGATGCGATAACATTTTCTCCCATTTTGATAAAAGCTACTGACTTCATTTCCATCTGTATCATGCTCGACAACTCTCTTTAGGGAATAAATGTTCTTGTTGTGAGATATCACATTTGACATTTCTTTCTTTACAAATTGTTCTTCTTTTGCGGTTTCTCTCATCAACTTGACTCCCGCATGTTACTTTTCCTTGATGTTCTCCCACTTAGGCAATGGTGTTGGATTGAAAAGGAATTAGTGTTTCTTCGTCTCCCATATCTTTGAACCAGACTTGATTTTGTCATGTGATCTTCATGCAGATTAAAGGCATTATCCGAAGCTGCGATGTCAATCACTCTGTCTTTCCATATTGACCTCATCATCTAATGTGCTATTGAGGGAACTACATCAAAATGATGAATCCACGGGAGCCCGATGAATATGGATAAGATGTGTTTTCATTTATCACATGGAAGTTCGCAGAACATCTGATCTTCCCAATTTGAACTCCCACTCTGATCCATCCTATCTTCATAGTTCCAGAGTACTAACTAATATCACGTTCACAGCTACACCGCCATCTACGAAAGCTCTTTTGAACTCAATGCCGTTGACTATGGCCGTCACATACAGAGGCCTATGATGATTCACATATGTCTTCTTGTCACTTCCGAAAATGATATCACCGTTCCATCTGATCGAAAAGCTCTCACAACATATCTGTTGGAAACTACTTATTTGAAATCCTCCGCCACAACCAAGATCACTTTTTCATTTCCAAGCGACATTCATCAGAGAAATTCATCTCAACATAAAATTTCTCGAACTTTTACGAGTCTACTATTCGTCATGCACGTAAATCCTCTATGTCCACTCCATAATCTTCATCATAATGGACATCTTCCAAAACCGGAATAAACTCATCTTCTTCTCCATCATGTTCCAGGATGGAAACCACAACAATTTATTTTCCTTTTTGCCCGTCTGGGGAATGCGATGGTAAGGATTACTACGTACATCCTTGAATGGTTCTTCCATAATCAATTCTCATTTTTTTTTAGTTTTCCATAAACGAATCAATTTAATTTCCTACACTCGAATGTTGAATGCGACACTTGTCCGTGAAATTCACACCATTTAGGGTCCCTCAGTTGTTCTCCTGTGGGAGCCTTCTCAAGTGCGGGAAACACCCCATCCTTTCGCCATTGTTTGAAAAGATTGGTTACTTCGCCAATGGAACACGACTATGGTGGAGCTTCTTTTCGAGGGCCTCTTGGTGCCTTCTGTTATGAAACTGCATTGACTTCAACTTCACGTCCTCTTTTGTAACTGAATTGACAAATCTTGAAATTTGATCCCCCTTTTGAGAACTGTCGCTTCTGTTTCTCCACAATAAGCTCAATATTCTTGTACAGTTAATCAACTTCTAGAGGCATCTGAAGATTGATTACATGGCCCTCTACCAGTCGACTAACCACCACTTCATCAATGCATTCAAGCAATTTTTTTTATGAATTTCTTTATGAATGCGGCTCCTTCTTTTTCATGTTTCTGATGCATCCTTGACAAATGTATTTTTGTCACTTCCTCTTAAACTTTGAAGAATTTGGTATAAAACTTCTTCACCATGTCTTCCGAGGTACGAATAGATTCAGCTTCGAGGAACCTGTACCACTTATATGCGATAAGTCCTAAGGATTTAGGAAAATCGCGCATGAGTAGCCTGGTATCTGCTCTGTGTGGACCCATCATATTAACGAAGCTCATCACATGTTCTTGTATATTCCCGTTGACCTCATCAAACATTCCCCATTTAGGCGCCTTGTAACCTGTAGGATTCGACAATAAGTATATATCGCGTGGGATAGGTGGTGCACACTCGACCTTTGGAATACCTCCATCCGCGAGACATTGATTCGCGATATATGTTTCCACCAGTTGCTCCAAAGTAGATATCATGGGATGAACTCCTCCAAGTGCAGACGAAGGTGTGTTGGTACCCTTTATTTAAGGCATGCTCAGGTCGTAAGGCGTGTGATAAACCGGTTGAGTGCCAAATTTCCCACTGGTGGAAATTGAGTAAAGCCACTCGATGGGTTTCTTGTTGTAACGCTCCGGTTGGACACCTGGCGCGAGCGGTGGTTGTGGTGGCAAATTGGGTGGTTGAGGCACCGGACTGGATGGTGGAGGGGGTGGTGGCATGTTGGCATGTTGAGTTGATGCCGCGGCTGATCCAGGAGGAACTGAACTTTCTTGTGAAGAATTAGTGGCGATGTTTCCCGAGATTGCAATTGGCCTTGTTTGGACAAGCTTAAATCAGCTGAAATTATATCAGCTGGAGGTGTGGAGAGATGATGCCTCTTTCCTCACCTTAACCACTCATTCCAATAAGCTTATATAATTTTAGCAGATTTAAGCTTGTCCAAACACACCCATTATTTGAGAGATCTGCACAGACTGGGCTTGCATGACTCTAGCCTGGTTCTGGATTGTTGCATTAAGCCTTTCCAGGGTCTGAGAGTCCTTTGAAACCGTCTGCGACTGTTAAATATTGTGGATGTTGACTGGAGTTTTGTCTCTTGGGATCCCATCTCTTGGAGAGAGCGGTATCTGTAGGGTTACGATACAGTTACGTAGAAGAAATACAAATAATTAATTCCATTCAAGACCCTCCACGAATTGCAGGACTAGCATCACGTCACGTAGAATGTTGTCCACGTCTCTATGGATATCTACGCCTAACATTGCTCCGAATCCTCCCAAAGTCTTGTGCTAGCTCACTTCAAGAAGGAGGAAGAAAAGATCACGCAAAACGGAGACCAAAAGAGGCCGCGCCTCTTGTGGTCGACGGGTGGGGCGGGCGGACGGCTAGTGTTCGGCCTAGCTTTCTTTCTCTCTCCATGCTTTGTTCTCCCACTCAATCATGAATGCAACTTATGAGAGAATAAGCTAGGAGTGCTCTTATATAGTTAATAAATCCTTATTAACTACATATTATCCCAAAAACTAATCTTGTCCATACACGAATTAGTCAACCTTGCAAATTAGTCCTACTAAATTTTCTTGTGGTTGCGTATTGTGTTGGAATAGATGCCCTAGATGAAATATTATTTAGTATGAACTTTATTTTGGTTAGAATAATCATTGTATTATTTATGGAGATATGTAATATAATTAAGCCCTTAGATTACATTGTTGTTTATCTGAAATATCTCTAGTCGTTTATATTGATTAATTGGACGATCATCTATCGACTAGTATGTGGGTAAATTGATATGGAGATATCAAGTCTAGCACATGGGTATGCATTAGAGGTAATGGCATACTGGAATGACCCACCACGAGAAGGCCACATATAAGTTAAGTAAAATTCACAAGTGCTTATCGCAGTGACAATGGTATTGTGGTTCTTAGACTTGAAGTCACTGGATACTCTAGTTGTGGAATATTATGTCTTCATATCGCTAAACGCTACACCGTGACTGGGTGGCAATAAAAGAAGTTATAAGACATAATGGGAAGAAAGCTTAGAGGTGGTAGTGATTTAGAGAGGATTTGTCCATCCCACATATTGGGAGAAAATATAAGCGACCACTCGAGGGGTAGTGCTTGTAGAATGTCTGGCCAGACTCATGTAAATCAATATGGAATATTGATGTTATCAGCATGGATAAGATTACTACCAAGATCGAGACACTATGGATTAAATATACGAGTAGGACTTGTATGTCTCATGTCCAATCCGGATATGGAGACAAAGGGATGATACAATACGGTAACATGGTCACAAGATTTGTCGGATCACTGACTATTTCTATTAGTTGGGTGACATAGATGTGTTTCTAGACACCGCTCTATGTTGGTAATTGTTACTATCAACTAAGTAGAAACCTATAGGTTCAAACAACCTATGGATTAAACCGGACTTGGGAATTAATTAATGGGATTGATTAAATAGAAGGATCAATACGCAACCATAAGCAAACTTAGTAGGACTAACTTGCATGGTGTACTAATCCGTGTATGAACATGATTTGTATTGAGGCTAGTATGTAGTTAATACGGAGTTATTTACTATATAAAAGACACTCCTAGCATATTTTCTCATAAGTGCATCTTATTGAGTGAGAGAACAAAGCAAGGAGAGAGAGCAAGACAACTATGCCGAAGCCTAGCCGTCTGCCCGTCCCCCCGTCGACCACCAAAGAGGCGCGGCTCTCTTTGATCCTCGTTTTGCGTGACCTTCTTCTTCCTCCTTCTTGGCGTGAGGTAGCACATAGACACAAGGAGGATCCGGAGCAATCCTAGGCGTGGATATTCATAGAGACATGGATAGCCTTCCACGTAAAGTGATTAATTCTGACAAACAAGGTACACAACTAATTCTTCCTTTACCATCGTATGATACTAGTCTTGTGATCCTTGGAGGGTAATGGACGTCATCTATTTATTCTTATTCCACTGCGTATTCTGTATCAAAACCCTATTGTGGTATCAGAGCCACAAGTCGTAGTGTATACTGTGGTTTATGTGTTACTTTTCTGTGAGTTTTACACTGTAATTATGATTTATCACGTAAAACTGAACTTGACATAATGATGCAAACTGAATATGATTCAGTAGAGAATGAGCAAAATTTACGTATCGTACAAAAATTAGAAAATTTCGTTCACATATGATGTGTCCATTTGGGTTCTGAAAATCTAATCTTAGGGCACAATGAGGAAAAGGGGGATTCTCTCATCAATTGGAAAAAAGCACCCAATGAAGGAGAAGTTTTTGGAAATAACTCCACCAGGGATGGCCAATGGGTTGACCACACCCCTTCCTTGTGTGCCAAGGCATTGTTGTCAGCCTTAGGTGGCTCGGCCAAGCCGCCGGTTTGACCGGGCGGGCTTGGGCCGACCGCCTAGGTGGCTTGGGCGGTCTTTAGGGCATCGGTCATCATGCATGGTGATCTTATTTAGTATGAAATTTTTTTTTGGCTAAAATATTCATTCTATTATTTACGGAGATATTTAATATAATGAAGTCCTTAGATTACAAATCTGTTTGTTTATCTTAAATATTCCTAGTCAGTTATACTTATTAATTGGACGATCAACTATAGACTAGTATGGGGTTGGATTGATATGGAGATATCACGATCCAACACATGGGTATGCATTCGGAGTAATGTCATACTGGACTGACCCACTTACGAGAAGGCTACATACAAGTTACGTAAAGTCACAAATTCTTATCGTAGTGAAAACTGTATTGTCATCCTTAGACTTTAAGTCACTAGATCCTCTAAATGTAGAATGTTGTGTTTTGACATCGTTAAACGCTACACCGTTACTGGGTAGTAATAAAGGCGCGTATCGGACACAATAGGAAGCAAGCTTAGAGATGGTAGTGATGTAGATCGAATTTGTCGCTCCCACATAACGGGAGCAAATATTCGCGGCCACTCGAGGGATGGTGCTTATAGAATGTCTGGCCAGAGTCAGATAAATCAAAATAGGATATTGATTTTATGTTCAAGGATAAGACTATTCCCACGATCGAGAAACTCTGGATTGGATATACGAGTTTGACTTCTATGTCTCGTGTCTAATCCGGATACAGAGGAAAAGGGATGACACAATGCTTGCACAAGGTTTGTCTGATTACTGACTATTTCTATTAGTTGGGTGGCACGGATATGTCGCTAGACACCGCTCCATGTTAGTATTTGTTACTACCAACTAAGTAGAAACCTATAGGGTCACACGCCATATGGATTAAACTCGACTTGGGAATTAATTAATATGATTAATTAAATAGAAGGATCGATACGCAACTACTTGCAAACTTAGTAGGACTAATTTGCAAGTTGGACTAATCCGTGTATGGACATGATTAGGAGAGGGGATAATATGTAGTTAACAAGGATTTGTTAGACTATATATATGAACACTCCTAGCTTATTCTCATTAAGTGTGTCATAACTGTAATAACACAAGGAGAGAAAAAAGCATGGAGAGAGAGCAAGACAAGGCCAAACCGACCCCGTTCGCCCCCTCTCTCAATTGCCGTGGGCCTCAAGTAGGCGCACGACCTTGGGTGTTTTGTTGCGTGATTCTTCTTCTTCCTCCTTCCAACCGGTTGCTAGCACAAGGCGTGGAAGGATTCTAGAGCTTGATCCTTGGTGTGGACTATCCGTACATGCGCGAACACTATTTTGCGTTTGAAGTCATCCAAGGAGACAAACAAGGTATTTGATACGAAACCTTCACTGTCGTTATGATGTCTAGTCCTGTGATTCTTGGAGGGTCTTGTGCGGATCTTTATTATTGTTTTTCCGCTGCGTAATCCGTTACAAAACCCTAAAGTTTTGACCCTAGAAATTCCCAAATTGAATTAAAATTGATCAAGCGCGTTAAAATTTTGTTTTAACTATTTTATGTGCTATTCTCATGGTGATTGGATATGGCCTTAGATGAGGATGTTGTGGATGTTTATTTTGTGGTTTGGCATTATTTAATTAATTAATTAATTAGGCTTTACGGCATGCGTCTCGTCTTCTCCTCAACTTGTTAGGTCTCTCTATTTAGTATAGATGCTAGCTAGTATTAGATAGTCAGATGTTAGTCAAGACATGGAGAAGAAGCCTAACGAATTGATGAAACTACAAGATGGAGGATTTCCACAAGCTAAGACGCATAGACTAAAAGTTGGAGGAACATGGAGATGAACTTGCTATTTTTTAGTGCTTATAGATATTCTCATTGTTTTAGGAATATCTTAGTTTAGAGCCATATCCACCTCAAGTTTATTTATTGGTTATGGACGGTTAATTTATTGTCTTGTTATTATTTTTGGTGTACGAATGATGCATGCAAATTGTAATAAGATAATAATTGAAACCCATATCTTTTATTTTGGGATTGCCCAACCCAAATAAGTAGATCAGTTGATATGGATCAACAAAAAAATAATGCATCGAATTCGAGATTGCCAAAGCAAGGCGATTTAATCTATTACAGGATGACGCGATGGCACAATCAAGTAATGTGCAAATATTGGAGTAAGAGGTTGGACGCAACTAGGCTATTTTAATAGGATTAAAAGCCTAGAGGCAAGGCAATTGCGATTATCTATGAGATAGATAAATAAGGAGTTATTTTCCCAATTGAACCAAGAGTTCCATAGGATGCAATTGGATATTTTTCCTACATAAATAGCTAATTCTTAGGTGACTTGCCAAAGCTAGCTTAAGAAGAAGTGAAATATGGATCTTGACCCACTAGAAATTATATATGATATTTTACGCATTAATAGTGAGGGTTATTAATCCGAGAAAATTAGTGGGATCTATATTTAATAATCTACCAATATTATATGTAGTCATTTGTTCACAAAATACTAAAACTTGTATATTTCTCATTTTGCATAATACCAATGGCAAACAATCCATCGACTTCATCACAATCTCTACAATCAGTCATTGAGAAGGACAAGCTTTCTGGAATTACTTTTCTGGACTGCTACAGAAACTTGAGAATTATTCTCAAGCAAGAAAAAAACTGTACATTCTAAACAATGCAGTTCCTGCAGGACCAAAAAACAATACTGCTGCTGCCATCAAGGCACATCTGAAGATATTTGATGATTTTAAGGATGTAACTTGCCTAATTCTTTGAACCATGAACTCTGAGCTTCAGGCAACATGAGAACATGAAGGCGTTTGATATGATCAACATTTGAGGAAGCTCTTCCAAGAGCAGGAAAGGCATGAGCGGTATGAAGTATCCAAGGCATTGTTCAAATGTCATATTTAAGAGGGAAACCCTATGGGACCTCATGTACTGCATATGATCGGGTACTTGGAGAGTCTCATGTATCTGGGATTTCCTGTGGGTCAAGAGTGGGCCACTGATCTCATCTTGCAATCGTTGCGTGATAATTATAGACAGTTCATCATGAACTATAACATTAATGAGTTAAGTAAGCCTCTGCCAAATTTTCTCAACATGCTGAGGACAGCTGAAAAAACCATCAAAAAAGGGAAAGGCAAGGCCATAATGATGGTCAATAGACGAAAGAGCAAGCGAGTTGCTTCTACCTCCAAAGGAAAGAGCAAGACTGTTGCGAAATCCAAGGAACCTGCCTTAAAGCCCTCTGGGGGCCTGAATAAGGGTGAGTGTCACTACTGCACTCAGACTGAACACTGGCAAAGGAACTGCCCAAAATATCTAGAGGATAAGAGGCTTGGAATAGTGATTCCACCACCACCATGTATTTTTTATAGAGGTCAATCTGTTTGTCTCTTCATCTTGGGTATTGGATAGCGGATGTGGATCTCACATATGTCGAAATGTGCAGGATCTGGACAGAAGCAGAGGACTGGATAAAGGGTAGATAGAATTGCGCGTGGGGAATGGAGAAAGAGTTGATGCATTAGTCGTAGGCGTTTATGAGTTATCTTTACCTCCAAGACTTATCTTAGAATTAGAAAATTGTTATATTGTTCCTTCTATGAGCAAGAAATTATTTTTGTTTCTTCTTTGGACAAGAAATGTTTTTCTATTAAAATAAAGGACAAATATTGCTCCATTTATTTTGATGGTTTTCATTATTGTAATGCTTTAGTGTCTAACGGATTATATATCCTTGATATAGATAACTCCATCTATACCATTAATACCAAAACGATTAAAACTAATGATTTAAATACTACTTATTTATGGCACTGTCGTTTAAGCCTTATAAACAAGAAACGCATTTCTAGACTCCTTAAGGATGGATTACTAGACTCATTTGATTATGAATCATATGTGACATATGAGGCTTGTTTATTAGGAATGATGATGATGTCCCCTTTCAAGAAGAAAGGTGAGAGGACTAGTGAGCAATTGGTTCTCGTGCATACTGATGTGTGTGGGCCATTTCCACGCCTGCCAGATGTGGTAATCTTTAATTACATTTACTGATGACTTTAGTAGATATGGATTTGTATACCTTATGAAGGTCAAATCTGAATCCTTTGAAAAGTTCAAAGAAGTCAAGAATGAAGTTGAGAAGCAACTTGGCAAAAGTATCAAGGCTCTACGATCGCATCGTGGAGGAGAATACTTAAGCCAAGAGTTTGATGACTATCTTAGAGAGTGTGGGATCTTGTCACAACACACTCCACCCAGAACATTACAACGGAATGGCGTGTCAGAGAGGAGGAATCGAACACTGTTGGACATGGTTCGATCAATGATGTGTCAAACTGAACTTCCATTATCATTTTGGGGACAAGCTCTATTATGTACAGCTTTCACCCTTAATTGTGTTCCATCCAAATCAGCCATGAAAAATCCATATGAGATGTGGAGTGGGAGGCGTCCCACCGTGTCTTTTATGAGGATTTGGGGTTGCGACGCCTATGTAAAGCGTTTACAAACATACAAGCTCGGACCAAATTTGGATAAGTGTGATTTTGTGGGATACCCTAAGGAAACGAAGGGATATTACTTCTACAATCCAACCGCGAACACAGTGTTTGTTGCTTGGACCGACATGTTTATAGAAAGAGAGTTTGTCTGTACAGAAGCAAGTGGGAGGACTGTAGAACTAGAAGAAGTTCAGGAACCACAAAGCACTGATTCTGCTATGGAACATGAATAGGAACCACAAGATGTTGTGGAACAGCCTCTTCAAGTAACACAAGAACTTCGTAGGTCGAGTTGGGTGCGTCAGGAGCGAGAGATGTATGGACTTCTCGTTACAGAGCCCGGTGACGTATTACTCATAAATGACGAGCCTACTACCTATGGAGAGGCCATGAAAGGGTCGGACTCTCAAAAGTGGCTTGAGGCCATGAGAGACGAAATGGAATCCACGTATACCAATAAAGTACGGACTTTGGTGGAACCACCCCAAGGGGTGCGGCCTATATGGTGCAAGTGGGTCTTCAAGAAGAAGACGCACATGGATGGCAATGCCATTGCCTATAAGGGCCGATTTGTGGAAAAATGAGTCAGACGCGTTCATGGTATTTACTATGATGAAACCTTTTCCCCAGTCGCGATGACCAATTCCATTTGAATCTTACTTGCTATTGCATCTTATTGTAATTACGAGATTTGGCAGATGTATGTCAAAATAGCATTTCTGTAAGGAAACCTCCTTGAAGATGTGTACATGACACAGCCAGAGGGTTTTTAGGATCCAGAGCATGCCCATAAAGTGTTCAAGTTGCAGCGATCCATTTATGGGTTGAAACAAGCTTCTAGGAGTTCGAATCTACGTTTTGATGACGCACTCAAAGAGTTTGGTTTCATCAAGAACGAAGAGGAACCTTGTGTTTACAAGAAGGTTAGTGGGAGCTCCGATGTGTTTCTTGTCTTGTATGTGGATGACATACAACTAATTGGAAACGAGATTCGTACCTTGAAATCTGTTAAATATTGGCTAGGAAAGTGTTTCTCAATGAAGGACTTAGGGGATGCAGCTTATATACTTAGAATCAAGATCTATAGGGATAGATCGAGGAAGCTGCTAGGCCTAAGTCAAAGTACATATATAAATAAGGTGTTGAAACGGTTTAACATGCAAGACTACAAGAGAGGATTCTTTCCCATGTCACATGGGATCACCCTTTCCAAGGATGATTGTTCTTCCAATGACATTGAGAAGAATCGCATGAGTAGGATTCCGTATGCTTCGTCCATATGATCTATCATGTACTCCATGTTGTTTACTAGACCATATGTGTCATATGCGTTGATTATGACAAGAAGATACCAGTAAAATCTAGGTGATAGTCACTGGATTGCTGTCAAGAATATCCTTAAGTACTTGAGAAGAACTAAGGACGCATTCTTAATGTTTGGAGGGGAGGAAGAGCTAAGTGTCAAGGGTTACACTGATACAAGCTACTGAACCGACATACATGAGTTCAGATCGCAGTAGGGATTCATGTTTTACCCAAATGGAAGAGCTATGAGCTAGAAAAGTTCCAAGCAAGTGACGGTTGTTGATTCTACAATTGAGGCTGAGTACATTGCTGCATCGGGTGCACCAAATGACGCTGTTTGGATTAGAAAGTTCATTACTAAGCTTGGTGTGATTCCCAGCTTTGTGGATCCAATTGAGTTATATTGTGACAACACTGGGGCGATCGCACAATCTAAGGAACCCATATCACACTAGAAATCTGAACACGTACTCTGAAAATTCCATTTTATTCGAGAGATTATTGATAGACGAGATACGAAGATATGAAATATTCCTACAAATGAGATTTTGTCAGATCCACTTACGAAGCCACTTGTTGATCGCAAGCATGAAGGCCACACTAAATCTATTGGCATACGAGAAGCACCAGTTTGACTCTAGTGCAAGTGGGAGACTGTTGAAATAGATTCCCTAGAGGCAATCTTATTAAGTATGAACTTTATTTTGTCTAGAATGATCATTGTATTATTTATGGAGATATTTAATATAATGAAGTCCTTATATTGCAATTGTTGTTTATCTTAAATATCCATTGTCGTTTATATTGATAAATTGGATGATCAACTATATAATAGTATGTGGGTAGATTAATAGTGAGATATCAAGTCTAGCACATGGTTATGCATTAGGGGTAATGGCATAATGGAATGACCTACCACGATAAGGCTAGATATAAGTTATGTAAAAGTCACAAGTGCTTCTTGTAGTGACAATGGAATTGTGGTCCCTAGACTTGAAGTCACTAGATACTCTAGTTGTGGAATATTATGTCTTGATATCGCTAAGCATGCTTAGAGGTGGTAGTGATGTAGAGAGGATTTGTCCCTCCCACATATCGGGAGCAAATATCCGCAACCACTCGAGTAGTAGTGCTCATAGAATCTCTAACCAGACTCAGATAAATCAATATGGGATATTGATGTTATCCGCATGGATAAGACTATTCCCATAATCGAGAAACTATGGATTGGATATACGAGTGTGGCTTGTATGTTTTGTGTCCAATCCGTATATGGAAACAATGGGATGATACAATACGGTAACATTGGTCACAAGGTTTGTCTGATCACTGACTATTTCTACTAGTTGGGTGACATTGATGTGTTTCTAGACACCGTTCTATGTCAGTAATTGTTACTACCAACCAAGTAGAAACCTATGGGTTCACACGCCCTATGGATTAAATCGGACTTGGGAACTAATAAATGGGATTTATTAAACAGAAGGATCAATACGCAACCACAACAAAACTTAGTACTAATCCGTGTATGCGTGTATGGACATGATTAGTATTGGGGCTAGTATGTTGTTAACAAGGAGTTATTAACTATATAAAGGACACTCCTAGATTATTTTCTCATAAGTGCATCTTATTGAGTGAGAGAGCATTGAAAGGAGAGAGAGCAAGACAACTAGGCTGAAGCATAGCCTTCCCCCCGTCCCCCCGTTGACCACCAAAGAGGCGCGACCCTCTTTGGTCCTCATTTTGCGTGACCTTCGTCTTCCTCCTTCTTTGCGTTATCTAGCACATAGACGCAAGGAGGATCCGGAGCAATCCTAGGCGTGGATATTCATAGAGATGTGGATAGCATTCCGAATAAAGTGATTAATTCAGACAAACAAGGTACACAATTAATTCTTCCTCTACCATTCTTATGATGCTAGTATTGTGATCCTTAAAGGGTATTGAACGGAATCTTTTTATTGTTAGTCAGCTACGTAATCCGTATCAAAACCCTGATCCTTCTATTTAATTAGTCCTACTAATTAATTACCAAGTCCGGTTTAACCCATAGGGCGTGTGACCCCATAGGTTTCTACTTAGTTGGGAGTAACGATTATTAACATAGAGCGGTGTCTACCAACACGTCTATGTCAACAAACTAAAAGAAATAGAAAGTGATTTGACAAACCTTGTGACTGATGTTACCGTATTGTATCATCCCTTTGACTCTATATCTGGATTGGACACGAGACATACAAGTCACACTCGTATATCCAATCCGTAGTTTCTCGATCCTGGGAATAGGCTTATCCATGCAGATAATAACAATATCCCATATTGATTTATCTGAGTCCGGTGAGACATTCTATAAGCTCCACCCCTCGAGTGGATGCGTATATTTGCTCTTGTTATGTGGGAGGGACAAATCCTCTCTACATCACTTCTACCACTAAGCTTGCTTCCTATTATATTCGATAATCGCCTTTATTGCCACCCAGTCACGGCGCGACGTTTGGCGATATCAAAACACAATATTCCACAACTAGAATATCTAGTGACTTCAAGTCTAAGGACCACAATACCATTGTCACTACGAGAAGTACTTGTGACTTTTACATAACTTATATGTATCATTCTCATGGTGGGTCATTCCATTATGCCATTACCCCTAATGCATACCCAAGTGCTAGACTTGATATCCGCATATCAATCATACTAGCCTATAGTTGATCGTCCTATTAATCAATATAAACGTTAAGGCGTATTTAAGATAAACAAAAATTATCATCTATATATTAAATATCTCCATAAATAATACAATGATTATTATGGCCAATAATAAAGTTCATACTAAATAAGACTGCCTCAAGGGCATCTATTCTAACAGTCTCCCACTTGCACTAGAGCCAATCTGGTGCTTCTCGTATGCCTATAGATCTAATGTGACATGCTTGCGCTGAACAAGTGGCTTCGTAAGTGGATCTGACAGATTTTCATGTGTAGGAATCTTGCATAACTTCACATCTCCTCTGTAAGGTCACAGGTTTCATGGACTTGAGATACTTAGGTATTACAAGGCCTTGAACCAGCTTTCAAAGCCTTGAATAAGGTTTTACAGGCTAGAAATAACAGAGCTATTTCAAGGCCTTGAACAAGGATTCAAAGCCTTGACACTGTATGACATGCATACATGTTCTGAGGGGGAGTTTTTCTAAACTATTTTGATTTAATTCTACTCCCCTCATACCTGTACTTGATGTGTTATTATTTGATGATGAAAGACAAACTGTTTTGATATATCTAACATGGTTTAATCCATCAGTTTGACTAAGTTTTGCAGGGAAATTTTATTTCCTATATATGCAGAATTTGTTTCCTTATCTGTCTTTTGCAGGAAGGAAATTGCTTAGTGAAGATGATCCTCTGATCATTCAGAGACTCATGACATCATCTCAATTTGTTTAAAGACAAGATCACAACAATATCTCTGAATATTGTGATCAACTATCCGTATGAGAAGGCTGTTGAAAGAGAGTCAAAGCTGTTGCCTAAAATACAGGAAGTTGTTGCTGAAAATCTGGGAAGATATGCAGAGCTTTAAACAGTATAAATGGAGCTCATTTTGAAGAAACAAGATACAACACTCAACGGGCAAAAAGAGAGACTCAATTCTGGATTGAAAACCATCAAAGAAGTTCATCACTCTCACAATCCAACTCACAGAAGTTCACTGCATTCTTCACTACAATTCTACACTCTAGTGTTCTTCTATATTGTACTTTATTGGTAGATCATTTCTGTAATACTTCTATACTTCATTCTCAAGGATTTTTCAAAGTGAAGAATATAAAATTCTTATTTAATCTGTTAGCTAGAGCAGGTACTAGATAGGTTAGGGAGAACCACAAGCTGTAACAGAGTAAGACAATTCTCTGGGCTTGAGATATAGGGCTTAGCTTTTGATTAATAAGAATTGAGTTTAAAATCCTGCAGGGAGAAGATCCCTGTGGTAGACACGTAGGTCCATGTGGACTGAAATCTATAAATCCTTTGTCTCTTGCGTTTACTGTTCATTCACATTCATAGTTTTTACTGTATTCATACTTGTCTGTTTTTAAGGGTTTGAAACCATTTTCAAGGCCTTGAAAAAGACTTGTCTGTTTCATTGCAAACTCTACTTCATTCCAAATGCTTGAATTTGTGTTCAAGGCCTTGAACTGCTTTGCACTTGAAGTAAAATTCTTTTCCTCATCAAGTTTTGAAAAAAGTTGGCATAGTCTAATCAACAACACCCCTTCTAGAGTATCTGTGCTGCGTATCCATCGGCATACTCCCCTCGTTCAATTAGTATCAGAGCTTGTATCACTGTATAATATTTGACCATCTGGTGATCATGAGTACTGCAGGTGATGGTGGTTTCTCACAGGGAAGAGATTCCAACAGACCTCCTCTATTTTGTGGAGACAACTTTGCTCACTGGAAAGCCCTGATGAAGATGTTCATCATTGATCAAGACATAGAGCTTTGGACCATTATTCAGAATGGACCTCACACCTTCTTTACAGAGAAAGATTGGATCAAAACTCCCAAATCTGAAGACTCACTCTCCTCTTCTGAATAAGAACAATTTTCTATGAATTACAAAGCTATTAACATCTTGTATTGTGCTTTGAGTACAGATGAATTTAACAGAATCTCAGGCTGCAAGACTGCCAAAGAAGTATGGGAGAAGCTTGTGGTGACATTTGAAGGAACTAGTCAAGAAGGAAACCAAGAACAACATCTATCTCAGGCAATATGAGTTATTCAATATGAATGCAGATGAGTCTATCAAGGAGATGCTCAAAAGGTTCATAGAAATTGTCACCAACCTTGATTCTTTGAGAAGTCTTCCGAAGGCCAAATGGGAACCAAAGAAAACAGCCATTGAAGATTCTCAGGATCTTTCATTACTATAACTTGATGACATACAAGGGAAGATCCTGACACATGAAATATCAATGAATGAAGCTGATGGAGCGCTACCTGAAGGTGTCAAGAACTTAGCCCTCAAGGCCAACGAGAATGATAAAATTCAAAGCCTTGAAACTGAAGATGATGATGAGGAAGATCCTTTTGCATTGATTTCCAAAGCCTTGACCAGAATTCTCAAGATGAAGAAAAATTTTAGAAACAAAGACCTCAACAGAAATAAACAGATCATCCAGTAGCAAGGACTACAAAGGTAAGTCTTCTTCACAAAATAAATCCAAAGTCATGAACTGCTTTGAGTGTGGTGATGCAGGATATTTGATAAGAGATTGTCCACACAAGAAAAGCAAGAACTTCCAAAAGAAAGTCCATGAGAGGAGAAAGAAAGCTATGATAGCTTCATGGAGTGATTCAAATAGTTCAAGTGAATCAGAATCTGAAGACGAACATGCCAACCTATGCTTCATGGCCAAGCATGATGAAGTTCTGAAAAACGAACATTGATGTAATGGTAAAATGTCTGATTTCAAAACCAAAAGATGCTCTTTTAGATTATCTAAGAACAATGCTTTTACCTGAAGAGGATTATCTGAAATAGATTAGACTTTTGAAAGAGAAAGTTCATGAGCAAGCAAAAGAGAATTTACAACTTGTTTGTCTAAATTAGAATCTTGAAATTTCTCAGAAGAAAACTGACAGTGATTTCAAGGCCTTGAAAACCAGTTTCAAAGCCTTGAAAACACAAGTCAAGGAAGTAGTCACTGAGAACTCTTCACTGAGTAACAACCTTGTTAATCTGAAACATCAGATTCATGAATTAGATAAACAAAAGACTACTCTTGCTGAGAAACTTCAAGAATCTGAATTAGTCAAAGTCAAGCTTGCAGGCTGAGAAAACAAGTTAAACTTGATTCCCGGAGGAAGTTCAAAGTCTGTTCATAAAAATGGTATTGGATACAATCCAAGTTTTCCAAGAAATAGCAATACCATATTTGTGAAAGCTGGAAGCAAAACTTCTCCTAAGTGTCATTTTTGCAACAAGATTGGTCATATGAAGATGACTTGTCTTTTCAGAAGAAGAGACCCTCATATAACGAGGAACACATTTCCATTTCAACTTAAAGTACAAGTCAGACAGATTTGATCAATTATAATTTGACTTGTTCTGTGCTAAGCATGGTATCTCTCGCAGTTTCTCTGCTCCTAGACCTCCTCAACAGAATGGAGTTGTTGAAAGAAAGAACAGGACTCTTGAAGACATTTCAAGGACAATGCTTCTAGAAAATAAGCTGCCAAAACATTACTGGGCAGAAGCTGTGAATACAACAATTTTTTTCTGAACAGGTGCTTGATCAGACCTATCTTGAAGAAAACTCCCTATGAAGTCTTCAAAGGGAGAAATCCAAACATCTCATACTTCAGAACCTTTGGATGCACATGCTATGTCCACAACAATGGTAAGGACAACTTGGGTAAGTTTGATGCAAGAAGTGATGAAGGTATATTACTTGGTTACTCTCTTACTAGCAAAGCTTATAGAATTTATAATAAAAGAACCAAGCTAGTTGAAGAAATTATTCATATTATTTTTGATGAAAGCTATGATGGTTCTTCGACTTAAAGTTTTGCAGAATTGAATCTGAACAAGCATGAATTAGAAGAAGAAGCTGAGAATTCTCTTCGGTTCAAGAAAAGTTCATAAGGAAACAGAAGCCATTATAAAGACCTTCAAAACATGTCTCAAGGCCTTGAAAATAGAGATAAAATCCTTATGATCAAGAAATGAATGATCAGGCCACTACTTCAAGACCAGAGAAGATATATGGAGAACCTGAACTATGGTCTCCAAGAGAGAGATTCAAATATCTTTCATCTCATCCAGCTGACAACATCATCTCTGACCCAACCACTGGTACACAAACAAGGTCACAGTTGAAGAATCATTGTGCCTTCAATGCCTTCATTTCTCTTGTATAACCCAAGACTGTGAAGGAAGCTTTACAAGAAGCAGATTAGATTATAGCTATGCAAAATGAACTCAATGAATTTGAAAGAAACAAGGTATGGAACCTAGTTCCTCCACCTACAAATCAGTCTGTCATTGGTACCAAGTGGGTGTTCAGAAACAAATTGGATGAGAATGGGAAGGTGTTCAGAAAAAAAAGCGAGATTAGTTGCTTAAGGTTACAATCAAGAAGAAGGTATTGATTATGAGGAAACTTTAGCTCCAGTTTCCAGGTTAGAAGCAATTAGAATTCTGCTTGCATTTGCATCTTTTAAAAACATGAAACTATTTCAAATGGATGTGAAATGTGCATTTCTGAATGGATACTTACAAGAAGAAGTTTATGTTGCACAACCTCCTGATTTTTAAAGTTATAAGTTTCCATATCATGTTTATAAACTTGAAAAAGCTCTTTATGGTTTGAAACAAGCTCCAAGAGCTTGGTATGAACGATTGTCAAAGTTTCTACTTGAAAATGATTTCAAAAGAGGATTGGTAGACAAGAACCTTTTCATAAAGACTCACGAGAAAGATTTATTTGTAGTTCAGATTTATGTTGATGATATTCTGTTTGGAGCTACTAATGATCTTCTATGAAAATAGTTCTCAAGTCTTATGAGCATGGAATTTGAAATGAGCATGATGGGAGAGTTGAACTTCTTCCTTGGACTTCAAATACATCAATTCAAGAAGGGCATATTTCTGCATCAAAGCAAGTACACTAGGGACTTGCTGAAGAAGTACAACATGTCTCAATCCAAAGAGATAAAGACTCCAATGATTTCTACACTGTCTTTAGATAAAGATGAATCTGGTAAGAGTGTCAATGTGAAAGAGTATAGAGGTATGATTGGATCATTGCTATACCTTACTGCTAGTAGACCAGATATCATGTTCAGTGTATGTATGTGTGCAAGATTTCAAGCTGATCCAAATGAATCACACTAAACTGCTGTGAAGAGAATATTTAGATATCTCAATGGTACCAAAGACTTAGGCTTTGGTATCCAAGACATTCTAACTTCTTTTTGCATGGATTTTCAGATGCTGACTTTGCATGTTACAAAGTTGATAGAAAAAGCACTTCTGAAACTTGCCAATTTATTGGATCATCTCTTATCAGTTGGCACTCCAAGAAACATAACTCAGTTGCTCTATCAAAAGCTGAAGCTGAATATATATCTGCTTGTGCATGTTGTTCACAAGTGTTGTGCATTTCTAAACATTTGAGGGATATTAGATTTGATTTCAGAAGTATTCCCATCAAGTGTGACAACACTAGTGCATCTATTACAAAGAATCCAGTACAGCATTCAAGAACCAAGCACATTAATGTTAGACATCATTTCATCAGAGATCATGCTGAGAAATGTGATATTGTTCTTGAATTTGTTTCTACTAACATGCAACTTGCATATATATATTCACTAAACCATTGCCATATGAATGATTCTCAGCTCTAAGACTGGAATTAGGCATGCTAAATAACGATGCATTGGTTTAGGGGGAGCATCAGGTAAGGAAGGTAAGCTATTATGTGTTTCAAAGGTTTGAACTGATTTTCAAAGCCTTGAAAATCCATTCAAAACTTTGATTGTATGTGGTTCAGTTCAACAGCGTTTCAAGACCTTGAAACCACTTTCAAAGCCTTGAAAATAAGACTGAAAACTAGTTAGAGAATAACTTATGGATCATTCATTATTGGGTGCTACCTTTGTAGATATTTGCTCAATATTGCCCCTACCTTTTTCAAAATTGTTTTTCAGCCAAATACAGTATATAATTATTTATTTCCAACGAACTTAAATATTCGAATCATCTCTGATCATTACAGATCTTTTGAGATCCGAGAGATTGCAGTTTCCTTTTCAAATACAAACTCTCCGAGTATTTATCTCCTTATCTTCTCCTTCACTCCGTATGAAATCCACCTCTCTCTATTCTTCTCCCAAACCCTAATGAGCACTAGAAGAGCCTCCAACAGAATCAAGATGGCCGGAGGTTCAAAACAGATTAAAGAGAAGAAGAGAAAGGAAGTTGAAGAGAAAGTTCTAACAATCTGATTAACTAAGAATTCTCTATTGTTTACCTTGAATAATCCTTGAAAATGTAAACAGAAGTAGTATAAGCATGATATAAAAATAAAGTTCAGAAATGAAGAACACAGAGAGTGAGACTGCAATGAGAGTGCAGTGTTCTTTAAATGCTTGGATTGGGAGAGAATGATTTGATTCTTTGTTTCTTGACAATCCTTTATTGTATTTTCAGTGACTCTGGCTTTTTCCCGTCGTGTGTTCTCTCAAATACTTCAAACTGAGCTCCTTATATACAGCTCATTTGATCTACAAATCTTCAAGATCTTTAGCAACAAACTTTCCTATTTTGTAGGAAACTACTTTGACTTCTTTAACAGTCTTCTCCAACGGATAGTTGTTCAGAATCTTCAGGGACACTGATCTGATCTTGTCCATAATCATGTTGAGAAGCTGTTACAATCATTAGATTGATTGGAGAATCAAATCATCTCAGAATTTCCTCCCCTGCAAAACTCAGGTTAGGAAATAAATCCTGTAAAATAGGAAATAAGCTCTCCCTGCAAAACTAAGTCAAACAGACGGATTAGATAGTGTTAAACATGTCAAAATACTTTTTTGTTATCATCAAGTAGTGATAGATCAAGTACAGGGGTTTAGGAATTCAAACATAATCCGAAACTCCCCCTAAGCTCATGTATGTTTCAAGGCTTCGAAAGTTGTTTCAAAGCCTTGAAACAGACTAGCTATTTCAAGTCTTGAACCTGCATTAAACTTACAATCTCCCGCTTGATGAAAGACAAAACCATAGTCTTCCACTATGTTTGATACTGTTATTCTGCAACAAATACTCATTAGCACATATCAGAATTAATCATATAAAAGCAACACATAATGTCCAAAAGATCCAACTTATTAAACTGAAGCAAGTAACAAAAAAGTTTTCAGATAATCTTAACTGACCAAAACCAGGTCACCTAAAATAAAAAAAAATAAACCCTAAATTTCTCCCCCTTTTTGTCTTTCATCAAAAGAGAATGAGAATATGTTGGATCAGTGTTTGGAAAAACTTTAAAAAAGATTTGTTTTGAAGAGATAACATTTTAAAGGCTTTGGAAGAGTGTTCAAGGCCTTGAAAAAGAGAAGAAAGATTAGGCAAGAATTAAGGGGTAGGGTCTTCATATCCTTGCTTCTCTGCAATCTTCTTCCTGACTACCTCTCTCATCATCATCTCCTTCTTCTTGTTGAGCCACATCATAACCTTTTTCTCTTTCTCCCTCAAACAAATCAGCAGCAATCACAATCTCTAGCACATTGGGCTTCTTAGTTTTCTTCTTCTTGAGGTCTATGAGCAGTGCACTTGAGTCTGGACTGTCTTCTTCTTGATCTTCATCCACTTTTTCAACATCCACATGTTTTCCTTTTCCTTTGACCTGAGCAGTCCTACCTTGGATAGATCTTTTGCTGATTCAGCCTTTCTGATACTCTTCTCATCTTGAGACACTTCCTCAGCCCCATTAAACAATGTCATACTCCTGAACATGTTTTCAACCATATACTTCACCTGTCCGAGATCAGTGTCAAACCCATGTTGATTCTCCTTTACTTCATCAATGTCCATCTGAAGTTCTTTCGATAACTTGAGGGTTAAGGGGTTGTCTTGAGACTGAGAGGTTTGGCTAGAAGTGGGAGTCAAGGATTTAGGTTTGAGAAACTTCTTGGAACCCAACTCTTCCTCTGTCAAATAAGAGTATAGTTTCCAAACTTTAGCGCTGGTTTTCACCACACCAATCTTGTAAGAATCCTTCTCCTTGAGCATACCAAATCCAGTAGTCACTGATTCTTCCCCATCAGTTGGAATTTAAAAGTGTTGGAAGAATAAGGTGAGTAGGTTGGCATATGGAAAAGGGTGTTTTCTTTGGTTGGTTTGGCTATATAGAATATGTTCCATCACAAGCTTTGGAAGATCAATTTCATAATCATGCATAACCAAATACATATAGTACAACACCCTATCAGTTACCAGTTTCTTTGGTTGGTTTGGCTCAAGTATTCTCTTCCACGATCCGATCGTATACCTTAATAATTTGCCAAGCTGCTTCTCTACTTCATCTTAAATTCTTTGAAATTTTTAACGGATTTGGATTTGGCCTTCATAAGGAATGCAAATCCATATCTATTTAAATCATCAGTAAATGTTATGAAGTAGACGTAACCACCTCTGGCAGGCGTGGAAAATGGCCCGCATACATCAGTATGTACTAGCGCCAATTGCTCACTAGTCCTCTCACCTTTCTTATTAAAAGGGGATTTTGTCATTTTTCCCAATAAACAAGCCTCACATGTCTCATATGATTCAAAATCAAATGAGTCTAGAAATCCATCCTTATGGAGTAAAGATACACGTTTCTCGTATATATGGCCTAAACGACAGTGCCATAGATAAGCAGGATTTAAATTATTCATTATAATTCTTTTAGAATTAATATTATAGACAGGATTGCTTAGATCAAGGATATATAATTCATTAAATAATTTCCTACTACAATAGTGAATATTATCAAAATAAATGGAACAACAATTGTTCTTTATTGAAATAGTAAAACCATTCTTGTCCAAACAAGAAATATAAATAATGTTTCTGCTCATAGCAGGCACAAAATAGCAATTATTTAATTCTAAAACTAATCCTGAAGGCAAAGACAGCTCGTACGCGCCTACGGCCAATGCCGCAACTCTTGCTCCATTTCCAACGCGCAGTTGTATCTCCCCTTTAGCCAATCTTATACTTCTCTTTAGATCCCGCACATTTCGACGAATGTGAGATCCACATCCAGTATCCAATACCCATGATGAAGAGACAATTAAGTTGACATCTATAACAAAAATACCTGGTGGTGGTGGAGTCACTATTCCAAGCCTCTTATCCTCCAGATATTTTGGGCAGTTCCTCCTCCAGTGTCCAGGCTGACTGCAGCAGTGACACTCACCTTCAGTCACACCTTTGGCAATGCCCCCAACAGGCTTAAGGGCAGTTTCCTTGGGTTCGGAAACTGCTTTTCCTTTTCCCTTGGAGGTAGAGGCAAACCTTTTGCCCTTACATTTCTGCACCATCATTATGGATTTGCCCTTACCTTTGTTGATGCTCTGTTCAGCTGTCCTCAACATATTGAGTAAATCATGCATAGGTTTCAAGATCTCATTCATGTTATAGTTCATGATGAACTGTCCATAACTCTCAGGCAACGATTGCAAGACGAGATCGGTGGCCAACTTTTGACCCATCAGAAACCCTAGGCGGTCGAGGCTCTCACGATATCCGATCATGCACAACACGTTCGGTCGCACTAGGCTCCCTTCTGACAGATGACATTTGAACAATGCCTTCGAAACTTCATACCTCTCAACCCTGGCCTGCTCTTTGAAGAGCTGCTTTAAGTGTGCGATCATATCCACTGCATTCATGTTCTCATATTGCTTCTGAAGCTCAGAGGACATGGTGCATAGCATTAGGCAGGCGACATCATTAGCGTCATCAACACGCTTTTGATACGCCTTTAGGGCTGTAGGAGTGTTGTTTTCCGGACCTTCAGGAACTTGCTCCTCTAGAGCGTACAGTTTCTTTTCCTGCTTGAGAACGATTCTCAAATTTCTATACCAGTCTAGAAAATTGGTTCCATAGAGCTTGTCCTTCTCAAGGACAGAGCGTAGGGAGTGAGATGAACTCGATGTGTTGTTTTCCATTGAAATTCTACAAAAGAAAATACGCAATTTTTAGTATTTGTGAACATTTTAACTATATTTAATAATTGCTAGATTATTAAATACAACTCCCACTATTTTCTACGGATTAATAACCCTCAAGATAGTAATGCGGAAAATATCATTATATTTTCTAGTGGGCCACGACCCATATTTCATTTCCTTTTGAGCTTGCTTTGACATGTCACCCAAAAGCTAGTTATTTAGGTAGGAACAATTCCGATTCCATCTGATGAAACTCATGGTTCAATTGGGAAAATAACTCCTTATTTATATTTTCCATAGATAATCCCAATTGAGTGCCTCTAGGTTCTTAATCCTTATTAAAATACCTAGTTACATACAACCTCTTACCCAACTATTGCACATTATATGTGCCATCACACCACATAATGATGAATCAAGTCGCCTTGCTTTGGCATGCACGAGCTTGATTAATCGATTTTGTGATGAGTGTTTAAGTAACGAGAAGGCAAAACATAATATTTACTTTTGAGGGATTTTTCTTTCAATTTTTAATTATTTTGTTGATCTATATCAATTGATCTAATTATTTGTGTTAGGGAAAAACTCCAAATAAATGATCCGGGTTGTTTAATTATCTAATGATCAAATTGCATGAATCATCCATACACCAACAACAATAATAATACAATAAAGTAAACATCCACAAAACAGAAATTAACGTGATATGGATATGGTCTCCTGGACTAAGATATTTCCAATCCAATGAGAATAACTATGAACCCTAAAATAGAAAGCGCATCTCCATGTGCCTCCATCTCTTGCTCCAATCTCCATAGCCTTGTGAATGCTCAATACTCCATGTTGTGGCTCCTTTTATTATTTGGGCTTATTTTTTTCAATCTTGGCTATCTATTCTATTTAGTACTAGCTAGCAACTAAACTAAATAAATGAATCTCACAAGTTGAGAAAAAAAAAATACCGGCTCGCAGGCCGTAAACCTAATTAATTATTACATCAAATTGATCAGCTCGCAGGCCGTAAAAAATCCACAAAATTAAACATTCACAAGAAACCACATCTATGGCCATATCCAACCGCCATACGAATTGCACATAAACAGTTTAAACCAATTTTTAACGCGCTTAGTCAAATTTTAATTGATTTTTTGATTACTAGGCTGGTCGGCTCCGCCCAGGAGGCTCCAAGGGGTCGGCCAGACCGCCTAGGCCTTCCACCTAGGTGGATTGGGCGGCAAGGAATGAGGGGCGGTCTCTCTAGGGGGCCTAACCTCTTGGAATTTGTTTCCAAAACAACTTTTTACTTGTTCCCCAAGTCCAAAACGTTTAGAACTTCTTTCCAATTTGTGCCCAAACCCTAGATCTAAGATCCTAAAATTTATCAAATTACTAATTCATACATCCCATGTAAAAATTAGATCTTGTTTTGTTGAATCACATTCAAGATGCACTAATATGCTTAATTTGTTGTTTTAACGCAATAATCAACAATTATATGTGAGAAAAAAACAAAATTGTAACATAAACTACATTATGCTCTACGACCTGTGGCTCTGATACCACTGTAGGGTTTTGATCATGGATACGCAGCGGAATAAATAATAATTTATCCGATCAAGACCTTCCAAGGATCACTGGAAGAGAATTCATAACGATAATAAAGGATTCCTAACAAGTACCTGGTGCTTCTTTGATGACTTCAAACGCGAATAGTGTCACGTCTCTATGGTTGATCCACACCTAGGATTGAGATCTAGATCCTCCAAGTGGTTTGTTCTAGCTAGTAATGATGGAGGAGGAAGAAGAAATCACGCAACAAAGACCAAAAGAGAGGGTTCGACCTCCCTCTTTGGTCGACGGGTAGGGGGCGGACAAGGGGGTCGGTCGGCCCTCTTTGTCTTGCTCTCTCTCCTTGATTCTCTCCTAATCAACTTATGTTATGAGCATTTGTATGTAGGAACTAAGCTTGGAGCATCCTTTATATATTCCAACAATTCCATGATACTACATAAGGGCCCTCTCCTAATCCTACAGAAGTTCGGATTAGTCCAACTTGCATATTAGTCCTACTACGTTAGCAAGTTTTTGCGTTTTGATCCTTCTTATTAATTAATCATATTAATAATTCTCAAGTCTAGTTCAATCCATATGGCGTGTGACCCCATAGGTTTGTACCTAGTTGGTAGTAACTATTTAGTAATATGGAGGGGTCTCTAGCAAGACATCCATACTACCCAAACTAATAAAAATAGTCATCCGACAAACCATGTGCAAGTATTGTCTCATCCCTTTGTCTCAATATCCGGATTCGACACTAGACATGCAAGTCACACTCGTATATCTAATCCATAGTTCCTCGATCCTGGGAAATTGCCTTATTCGTGCAAATAACATCAATATCCTATATTGATTTATTTCAGTCTGGCCAGACATTTTATAAGCACTATCCCTCGAGTGGCTGTGGATATTTGCTCCCGTTATGTGGGAGGGTTAAATTCTATCTACATCACTTCAATATCTAAGCTTGCTTCATAGTGTGTTCGGTACTGGCCTTTATGGCTACGGAGTAACTGTGTAGTGTTTGACGCTACCAAAAACACAGTATTCCACAACTAGATGGTCTAGTGACTTCAAGTCTAAGGATGACAATACCTTTGTCACCGCGAGAAGCACTTGAGACTTTACATAACTTGTATGTAGCCTTCTCGGAGTTGGGTCAATCCAATATTTCATTACACTAATGCATACCCATGTGTTCGATCATGATATATCCATATCAATCCAACCCCATACTAGTCTATAGATGATTGTCCTGTTAACCAGTATAATGGACTAGGGATATTTAAGATAAACAACACAATTGTAAATCTAAGGATTTCATTAGATTAAATATCTCCATAAATAATACAATGAATATTCTAGCCAATTTATTGTTCATACTAAACTAGATTTCCTCTAGGGAATCTATTCCAACAGAGATTGGCGGTGAAGGGGTTATGTTTTTCTAGGTTTGTTCTCGGCAAAAACAGAGCAGAGAGTTGGTCGCTGATGGTGTTGTTTTCTGTGGTGGTTTTGGGGGTTGTGTTCGAAGGTTTCAGAGAGTGGTTGGAGGTGGTGGTCGAGCTTGGATGTAGTGGGTGGTGGTGGTTATGGAGGTTACGGTGGAGGTGCAGTGGTTCTTGGGTTAGTTGCTGAGAAAGAAGAACAAGGAGGAGGTGGTGATGTGTGATATAAAGCTGGTAACAAAACAAAAGAGGTGAAGGGTGGTGAGGTAAGAAATTGTTATGCTTCCGTCACTTCTTTTTCTCATTTCTATTTTCTTTTCTACTTTTTTTTTATAAACTATTTATAAGGTAATGTAAAAAAAACAAGGCTGCGCTTGAAGTCGTTAATACGCGATGAACAGTCGGAACGTGACTAAAACTAATACGCGACGAGTACTAAGAATTTTAATTTAACAACAACAAATAAAATTTATTACGCATCGTTTAATTATTAAACGCCCTAAGCTAAAAATCTATGGTATTACACCCTTCCCTCCTTGGACTAAGCTTCGTCCTCGAAGCTTGAAAGCAGTACTAGGGTATACAGGTCTCTAATAGCAAGTACACTAATGTAGCAACAATTAGCCATTCACAAACACATGATAATGCAAATGACTAATGCAATGAGACAGTATAGTGATAACCTGATTATATGTGATGAGATGCAAGGGTAGATAATAGTAGGAATGAACGGGGTTAATGGGGTTTTACATCCTCTCCTCCTTAGAGGAGTGACGTCCCCGGAACTCGGTTAATACCTCATCGACGAAGAGGTGCGGGTACTTATCCCTCATTGCGTCCTCGGTTTCCCAAGTAGCTTCCTCTGTGAGGTGATTCTTCCACAAAAATTGGACCAATTTGATGCTCTTATTCCGCGTTTCCCTCGTCTTGAGATCCAAGATCTTGACTGGCTGCTCCTCATAAGTTAGTGCATGGTCCAATTCTATGGGTTCCGAGTCTAGGACGTGAGATTGATCGGCAATGTACTTCTTCAACTCAACATGGAATACGTTGTGAACACGTCTGAGATTCGATGGTAGGTCCAATCGATATGCCAGTTCTCCGATCCTTTCCCCGACATAATAAGGTCCAATGAAATTCGGGCTTAACTTCCCTTTCTGATTGAACCTCCTGACTCCTTTAGTCGGTTAGACTTTCAGAAACACTTTATCACCTACTTGGAACACAAGTGGTCTTCTTTTATGAATAGCGTATGATTTCTGCCTGTCTTGTGCTGGTTTCATCTTCTGTTGAGTAAGTCAAACCTGGTGAGTCATATCTTAGATGATCAGCGGTCCAAGTGCAACTGTCTCGCGGATGTCGATCCAGCACAGTGGGGTCCTATACTTTCTTCCGTATAGAGCTTCGTGAGGTTCCATCCCAATGCTAGCATGATAACAGTTGTTGTAGGAAAACTCTATTAGAGGTAGTCTATCAACCCATGAACCCTGAAAAACCATGACACAAGCCCGCAGCATATCCTATAAAGTCTGGATTGTCCTATCTGTTTGACCATGTGTTGCTGGGTGAAAGGCTGTACTGAAACATAACTTTGTCCCCTGCGCTTCTAGAAGTGCTTGCCAGAAATGAGAGAGAAAGTTTGGATCTCTTTCTGAAACAATCGACTCTAGTACTCCATGATACCGCACTATGTTCTTAACATATGCTTCTGCCCTTTGTTCCATATTCCATGTGTCCTTCATCGAAATGAATCTCGCTGTCTTGGTTAATCTTTCTACTATTACCCAAATTGAATTCAGCCCATTCCTTGATACTGGTAGAGCTGTTACAAAATGCATTGAGATCGCATCCCATTTCCACTTAGGAAATTTTAGTGGTTGCACTAATCTTCCCATTCTCTTGTGCTCAAACTTTACTTTCTCTGACGTGATACATCGCGCTACGATCTCTGCTACTTCATTCTTCATCTTGGGCCACCAAAACTGTTTCTTCATAACCTTGTATAAATTTTCCCCTCCGCGATGAACTGAATAGGGTGTGAAATTCGCCTCTTGCATCAATTTTTCCTTGATATCTGCACAGCTCTAAGGTACACACAGCCTTCCCTTATACCGGATACTTCCTTCTCCGTTAATCTGAAATTATTTTGTTGAACCGTTCTGACCCTTTCCAACTTCACGTCTCCTGGTTGGCCTTTCTTTATTTCTTCCAAGATGTCAGACACAATTGTCATACTCCCAAATATGTTGCTCACATTACCTTGCTCCATCACTTCAATTTGCATCTTCTCGAACTCTTTGCACAAATATTGCGGTATGACCCACGTGGAATTCAGTGTGTGATTTGATTTCCTGTTCAAAGCATCTGTAACTACGTTTGCATTCCCTTCATGATACTGAATCTCCAAGTCATAGTCCTTGATCAACTACAGACATCTGCTTTGCTTTTGGTTCAGCTCCTTGTGGGTGAAGTTGTACTTCAAACTGTTGTGGTCAGTGAACATTCTACAAGTCGCTCCATACAAATGATGCCTCCAAATCTTGAGTGCAAACACAACCGCTGCCAACTCTAAGTCATGTGTTGCATTGTTCTCCTCATGCAGTTTCAACTGCCTTGATGCATAAGCAATAACCTTCATGTCTTGCATAAGCACGCACCCCAAGCCCTTCTTTGATGCATCGTTTTACACCTCAAACTCCCCTGACTATTAGGTAGAGTCAACAAGGGTGCCGTTGTTAGCTTGTCCTTTAAGATTTGAAATGCTTCTTCGCAACTTTCATTCCAAACAAACTTCACAGTCTTCTTAGTCAAATTTGTCAAAGGCCTCGCAATCTTTGAAAAGTCCTTCACGAACCTTCGATAGTAGCATGCCAATCCCTGAGAACTCCTGATTTCTAACGCATTCTTTGGTCTAGGCCAATCCTTTACTGCTGTCATTTTAGCTTGATCAACTGATACTCTTTCAATCGGGATGATATGTCCCAAGAATGGCAGTTTGTCCAGCCAGAACTCACACTTAGATAGCTTTGCATATAACTTATCCTCTATTAGGGTTCCCTAAAATTTTCTAAGGTGCTCCTCATGCTGTTCCCTGCTCTTCGAATACACCAATATGTCATCAATGAAGACTACCACATGGCGGTCTATGAACGGTCTCAACGTCAGGTTCATTATGTCCATAAACACTGCCGGTGCATTGGTTAAACCGAAAGACATCACTGTGAACTCGTAATGTCCATACCTTGTCCTGAGGGCTATCTTTGGAATGTCCTTCTATGCCACCCTAAGGTGGTGGTAACCAGTTCTTAGGTCAATCTTCAAAAAGACACTTGATCCTTGCAACTGATCAAATAGATCGTCTATCCTTGGCAATGGATACTTTTTCTTGATCGTCACGCTGTTCAACTCCCTGTAGTCTATACATAGCCTAAGGCTCCCATCATTATTCTTCACGAGCAACACTGGTCTAATGTATCCCTCCTCTAGCATCTCCTTCAACTGATCCTTTAACTCTTTTAGCTCTACAGGCGCCATGCGGTACGGTGCCTTCGAAACTGGTGCCGTTCCTGGAACTACTTCAATTGTAAACTCCACTTCCCTTGTTGGTGGCATTACTCGGGATTTCATCCGGGAACACGTCTGGAAACTCTTGTGCTACAGGTATATCCCTTAACTCGTTCTCTTCCGCTGAAAGGTCTTGAATGTAACACAAGTAAGCCTCATGGCCTTTCTTAACTTGATTAACAATGGTTAAAGATGAGAATATCTTGACAGAAGGTTCCCTAGGAACGCTGCTCTAGGATATGCACTCCCCCTTGGGTCCTTTAAGTCTCATCTTCTGATCAGCACATATGGTGTTGGCCTTGCACTCCATCAACCAATCCATTCCCAAAATAACATCAATCTATCCAAGGTTAAAATCAATGAGATTTGATGGTAAGGTGAAACCTAGGATGTTGACCTCTACTCCTTCAAAAACGGTGTCGCAATTTACTTCTTTACCGTTGGGTGTTGATGTTCTAGTTGAAGGTACTAGTCCTATCTTCTTAGCAAATGCAGATAATATAAATGATAGTGATGCTCCAGAATCAAATAATGTGAAAGCAGGATGATTTTGAACAAGAAAGGTACCGATCACCACGTTGTTTGCTGCTTCTTCTTCTGTTCTGTTCATCAAAAATAGCTAGCCACCTGGTCTCTGGTTTTTCCCCTGAGCTGCATTGCCTCCATTTCCATTCCCATTGTTGCCATCCCTGTTGTTACCATTTGCGTCCACATTCCTGTTCTGCCAGCCATTATTGTTGCCATTCTGATTGTCGCAGTTTCCCTGGTGGCCAGCTATGCCATTCCGGAAGTTGTTGTTGCGAACCTGATTACCCCCATTTTGGTTGTTCTGCCGTAATCTATTCCGCCAATTCCCCTGGTAGTTTTTTCCATCACCTTGATAGTTCTGACCATTGAAGCCTTGCTGATTCTCAGTCCCCAACCTCTTCCGACAGTCACGGAATATGTGTCCTTTGATGCCACATAACCTACAAGCCAAAATTGCACCACCACAAGTGAATCCTCGATGGGTGCAACCACACCTGTTGGAGTTGGAATGGTACTGGTCGCCGCCATTGCCATTCTTAAAGCCCTTGTCTGACCCCTGGTTGTTTATTACCCCTTGGGCGCTAGTTCCCTAGTCTTCCATCTTTCTCTTACCCTGCTGCTGAGTCAATTTCTGGTGAACCCTCCATATGTTTGCTGCTATCCCATAGGCTTCTGACAAGGTATCATATTCTATTGAGAGCATGGTCCTCTGAATCTCAAGCTTCAGACCTCCTAGAAAGAGAGTAAGCTTGCGCCTTTCGGTTGGCACTGTGTCTTCAAAAAATCGAGCCAACTCTACGAACTTGTCATAATAGTCTGTTACAGAGTCGCTGCCCTGCTCAGTGCGATGAAAGTGCTCTGGATAGAAATTTTTCCTCATAGCGGTCTTCATTGGATCCCAGTTGCAGCATTCCTAAGCCATGAGTCTTGCTCAATTAGTTGTCCACTAGTTACCAGTCTTCTGTTTGAAATAGAAAGCCGCCTGATTTATCTAGTGGGCCTCAGGGCAATCCATTGCTTGGAAGAACTTTTCGGAATCCCTGATCCAGTTCTCTAGCAATACCGGATCCTCTTCCCCATAAAAGATGCTCGGGTTCCACTGAGATATCTTCTTAGTCCAGTCAGGTTCCCGTTCAGCGATGACATTGTTGTTCTGATTGCTCTGGTTGTTGTGGTTCATAGCCTGAACAAACTGACCCATATGAGCGATCAACTGAGCCACCTGTGGGTCCAATGCTGTTTCGCCTTCCATTTGGGTAGAGCGTTGCTTCTAGTGGCGTTGCGGTGTTGGCGATCAGTCATGCGCCCTACACTGTTTCTTACATTATGTGATGTGGTGTTATGCAAGATTGATATAACTTAGCTAGCACACAAATAATAATAATAATAATAATAATAATAATAATAATAATAATAATAACAATAATAATAATAATAATAATAATAATAATAATAATAATAATAATAATAATAATAATAATAATAATAATAATAATAATAATAAAAATAATAATAATAATAACAATATAGCTCCAATAACATATAATTACATTCTACAAGTATGCAATAACAGTTAAACGCATAAGTTATCTCGAGATACGTGCAATTCCATAAATATATTTCTCACAAGTGAAGAGCATATAGGCATCTCAAAACAAAGGATGAGGGTGGGTGGGATATAGCCCATGTCAATCACTGGTCATTCGGACATGTAATAAGCACTTAGGCTTGAATATGGAACAAATATAAGGGTGTGTAGAAGGAAATCCTTGAGAGAGAGATCCAAGTGTATACCTCAAACAGGGAATGAGAGTATGAACACATGGAGGTGAAGGCTAGTGAGTAGGGAGAGAGTAAGCAATGGCAACTGTTCTTGAGAGAGAGACAGTGTGTTGGCTAGCAGAAGATCTGAGATGATCAAGGAGCAGTAATGGAGAGCTAACGACCCTATATATAGTGGGGAAGTGACCGTTAGAGGGGTTAATGCACCCATTAATGGTGGCTTAATGATAGCCTCTGTAACGGCACGTTTGACAGTATATGTAGGGCATATTACACACTCGTCAGCATAAGTAGGAAACCGTTATGAGATCACCGAATTTATGGTACACGCAAACCTTAAACCTCTCAGTCAGTTACCGCTGGTCGCGCGCGAGCTTGCTTGTCGCTCTCGCGCGAGAGACCCTTCTACAGCCTCCAAACCACTAAGTCCCTACAGGTCACGTGCGGTTAGTATTGTGGGTGGCCCTGTCTCGCAGCCCCCAATGGATAAGTATGACCAGTAATCCGGTGTATGCAGAGCACGGTTAGATGTGTTGGATGGCCGCCACGTGGCTGTGAGCTATCTGTCTGGAATGCACTATCTACATAAGATTCGAATCCCTATCCCCCTGGTGTAGCCATGATTGCCTAGGGTTTCGAGACGCCATATAGCCTTTGATGAAGCGTGGACATTGCGAGGTTAACCAGACGCCATCCACATATTTTCTCCGGTTTTTGAGGCAAGAATAACTCAGAATGATCTGATAGGTCACCAATTTCGCCGGTTACCAAAGTGATGCTGACTCAGCAAATGTGAGCAGTCGTGAATCTTAAATGTTGAGGACTATTTAAACCCTTTACTTCTTCAATTAGAACTTTTCTACCGTCATTGCTCCTAAAATTTTAAAAACTAGATAGAGAATCATCAGCAAGAAGTCGAGACCTTCGATTCTCCCAAGCAGTTCAAGCACTCAGACGTCGACAGGGTTAGTGATTCTCTTCCCTTTTCAATCTTGACCTTGAATTCTTGAAGATGTTTTTAGCCCCCTTTTGTTCTTGGCATGCAAATCGATATGGGTTTAATGTTCATACTATTCTTCATAACCAATTTAGATAATGATCCTCTAGATCTTTGTTTTGCGTTTGTCTCCTTGTGTTTTCAGACATGGCTCCCAAGAAATCTAACAAGAAGGCCGTTGAATTTCCAGAATTGAGCAAGGAACTCTGGTGCAAAGCCCCCTACCTGGGTTGGGATGATTTCTTCATGGCCACCATCAAGGCGACCACACTCCAGGCGTCCCCAGTAGAAGACGCTCTGCAATTAGTGCCAGAACCGGAGAGCTGCGACTGGGACGCGACTAGTACTCAAGACATGCAACGAATTGGCCACGAAGCTGGTCTATACGTGTTTACTGACGTTCTCCACAAGGCCTTTATGGAGGGACTTGACTAGATTGAGGAGTGGACATATTTCATCCTCGATAATTACGATAAGGAATTGAAGCGGGCCAATATTTTTCATGCCGTGCGCGCGACAGAAGGCCTCAGTGTTAGGGTCGATCATGAGATGCTGCAAACCCTATTTTCCACATACTCCAAGAAGACCCATACCTCCCATTTCCCTAACTGTGAAGTCGCGCCCAATCAGGAAGACATAGAGGCGTTATTGGATCTTCCAATTATAGGAGGTGTCGACCCCTTAGCTCCTCTGACTTCTGACGACGAACTCACTCTGTTTGGCCAAATGAAGATCTGCATAGCGGACATGAAGAAGTCTGCTTCGAGATGGAAGCCAAATGCGACCTCTCCTTGCGACACATATATATTCGTGTCTTATGGCGCGAAGAACATCAGGCCGAAGTGGGTGATGTACATTTTCATGGATTTTGTTAAACCCATTGTTGCTCGAGAATGGCTAGAACAAGACCCAAATGCCGTTATCGGCGTCGAAGGGAAAGGTGCTTACCATACTCTATGTGGCTTTCTTTTCGTGTGGCTGTTGCGCTACTTGATAGACGGGTCCCCCCACAATGGCGTCTTTACCCACGTGCTCGCACTTGCCGTATAAATGACGCTCAAGCAAAAAGTAGCTCTTTTCCCCCTTTTCTTAGGCTCTTTGTATTACCACCTAGATTTGGCCGGAAAACATGTTGAGCACTCATAGGGGAGGGTCGATGTTGACTCCTTTGTCAACACTGCATTTCTGTCCATGTGGGCTTTTGAAAGGTGGCCCTCGTATGATCCAAGTCCTACAGAGGTGAAGATGTGAAACCCGCGTAATGCCAAGAAACTCGAACTCTGCCCTCAAGCATGGCATTGTTATAAGACAAGGTCTCCTCAACGTACCTTTGCTCTGATATGCGACGACGTTCGCTACTTCGTGCAGAGAACCTATGCCTCCCGGTTGGAAAACATAGTTTTTATGGGGGCATGTATAAGGAGGAAGACACCGAGTTCGAATCTGGTCACATAACCGAAGGAGCTTGGGTTTATGGGAGATTCATTAACTACGTTTGAAGAGGGTATCTGCCTGCTCTTCCTGAGTATCAAATCACTGTTCACTATGATCCATTCCGCGTGAGTCCCCAATTTGGCTATGATGCCGTCGCGCCACCCCTATGGTCTGATTCCACTGTTAAGGGCTGTTATGATAAGTTGTTATATGACAAAGGCAACAACCTACAAGTTGCTGAGCTTCCTTTGATTCAACCTGCGCGAAGTAGACAAAGGCGAAACACTCCTGGTATGGTTAACATCTGGAACTTTCAGATCCGTCGTCTCATCAAACCTCAAGCCCAACTTCAACCAAGTAAAGCACATGCGCTTCTGAAAAACGAATATCCTTTCAAGAAAAACCATGGTCGGGACTCTTCACAATATGGATTTTATTCTTTATTATCTAAAGACCATCATCTGTGTGCACAACTGATTCTTGATGAGAAGACTGCCATTGTCCAGCTGAAATCTTTTTGGAAAAAGGTCAAGTATGTGGATGACTTTAAACAGGTACGCTCGCGCAGGTTTCCTTTACTCTATATGTAAATGACTCTCTTAACCCGCCCCTCTTGATGACAGTGTTGTTTGAGACGCTTCGCGTCCGGGGATCGCAGCAAAGGCTTTATGAATTTCCTGAGAGCGAAGAAGGCAACCTCGCCTAATATTCGAATTACTCCGTCTATGCCCATGACCCTTGAAGTCCAACAATTGGTCTTCGATGCACTAGAGGCCTATCTAGCACCAACTGCCAAGACATTAGCGAAGAAGAGAACTGCTGACACAGTCACTCAACCATCAAAGCGTCCCAGGAGCGAACCTGCAGCCCATGAGACTATTTCTCCAGCAAAGAAAGCCTCCCCCACGAAAAAGACTGCTACCAAAACAACATTTGTTAGGAGAAGAGGTAATCTCCTCACCTCTTTCTCTTTCATTTTTCGTTATAAGCTCTTTATTGACACCCCACTGTTTCGTTTTTCTATAGGCAGTGACAGTTCCGATGAGGAAGCGGAAGTCATGACTGAGGAAGAAGCGATTGCAGAGTCTAAAACCATGGATGAGGAAAGAGAGATGAGAGAAAAGGAAGAAGAAGATAAGAAACTTCAAGAGGTCTTGCAGAAAAGTGTCGAAGAACGAGGGCCTCCAGAAAGATCTGCTTCGCGCCCGAACAGAAGTCAAACTCGTTCGACTATTGACCAGATGAAACAATTGCAGATGGGCTTCCATGACCTTACTCGCGATGAGGACGAAGAAGGTACGATCATTAAATTTTCTTTGTCGCACTACGAGCTTATCTTGGGGGCAATATCACGGGGTATCTAGATATGATATTTGCAGATGGTTAAGGGATCAGTGTCGAGAATCATCAGGTATATCCACCTCCTTAGCATCATCGTGCTTCATATTACCTTCATGCGACAATAGTGATTCACTCCACACTTAACCAGGTCACACAAAATCCAAAGGAATCGACGATAATCTCTGCGCGGATATCCCATACGAGAGTGGAAAGAGTGGGTCTTTTTGTCATAGCCCTTTCAGCTCTTATGATTTATTTTACTCTAGGACTAACTGCGAACTTTCGTTACGAAACAGACGCTGATCCATTGGTGCGGGAGCCCCGCAAGCTGCGTAGTGCCATCGTCGTGCCCCCTTCTGTTTTCGAGGATAACCAGGACAATCTAAAAGACAAAGCTCTTGGAGGAGCTGAGGTCGCGATTCAAAAGCCGAGCAATGAAGAACCTGTGGTTGCCCTGCAAGGACCTGGTGTTGAAATGGTTGACCCTGAGAGCGAGCGCCTCGAACTCATCGTTGAACAAGAGGAATAGGAGGAAGCTTTTGAACAGGAGCAGGAACGAAGTGCTGAAACAAGAGAGGAGGTCGTCCTCCCAAGAGTTGATGCTTCTGAGCAAGATGTACTTCTCACTTCTGAAGCTCCTTGAAGTGTTTCTCCTGCAACTGCCTTGCCCACGGGGATCCCCCTTGAAATTGCAGAGCAAGTTGAGGTTGCTGACAAAGTGGGGACTTCGAGTCCAACTCTCGAAGGAGTTGCAGATCCTGAGCCTATTGTGGGTGTTAATGCACCTGATCAGGACGTGATGCATGCTCAGCCGCCCGCTCTTGATGCTGATATTGCTGCGTAAACTAACGTCGCACATGAAACTGTTCTAGAAGCGCTGGAGACTGTACAAAGTGTAGACGAAGCAGGAGGAGAAAGAAACAAAGATGCAGTTATGGGTGAGCCCCCTCAAGACGCGTCCTCGAAGACCAGTACTCCTCTAGCCGCGACTAAGGTGTCTACAAGGACTGTTCCTCCTACACAAGATACCTCAAAAGGTGTTGGCTCTTCAGAGGGACCTAGTGAAAATTTGTCGCTTCCCAACATGGGCATTGAGTATTCTGGCTTCGACCTGGATGTACTTTACAGTTAAAATCCATGGGCAATGTGGGGCTCGCAGATTGCCGAAATATTTGTTGCTGAAAGGAGTTATGCCATTCCTGCAGAATATTTTGCGCGTGAATTTTTAACAGACCAAAGATTAGCTGCGACAGCCTCTTCAAGTGGTGGTTAAACAACGACTCCTATTGCCTCACTTCAGCAGATTGTTGAAGGAACTGGTAAGACAATTCGTCCTCCGGTTCACGGATCATAACTTTATGCCTTTACTAAGTGGTTTCCTTCCATCTTTGTATGTATAGGTATTGATCAGGCTTGCCTTGAATGGATTATGAAAGTGCGCATATCGTATCCGACTACATTTACCAGAATTCTGGAACTAGCGCCTAGAGATAGAGGAGATCTTCTCAGAGAGATGGCTTCTCTCTTGGAGAGAGTGCGTAATACAACTCCCGCGAGCACCTCAGTTACTAGTTCTCAAAGTCTTCTTTCAAGTGCGAATGGCCTCCAGCAAGTTGCAGCAGGTAGACTAAACCTGGATTTCCTCATACAGAGGCTGATTAAGATCAACAACTCTGCGCAACTTAGGCTCGAATGCATCAACTATAGCAAGGAAAAGGCTGCCCTTAAGGCGCGCATAGATGTGCTTGACAAAGCCATCAGAGAATTTGAAGAATATGTGAAGCACCACAAGAGTAACAAGGACCGCATGGACTTACTATCTTGCAATTGCATAAAGTTTTCAGCCGAAGACTCTCTCCAGAAATACTTCTTTGAAGATTAGAAGTGTAATACTGCAATAACTCATGTCTGTTTTCAACTATCTTTTGATGTAAAATTTTGTGCCATTCTGAACGTGGCCGCGAGCTTTCGCTCTTGTTTCTGTTGCGCGCATGTTAAGCGTTGTTTTGCCGTTTCTGCTTGACTTATGTTTTGGATCACTGTTTTGCAATGCTATTTTAATCAAATAGGCTTAGATCCGTTCTCATTTAGATGAACCTTTGCCTCACATATTGCTGCTATTTTACAAAGCAAGGAGCACAGTAAAGAGGCTTTACCATAACTGTAAAGCTCTGCGCGCCTATTCCATGAGAATGAGTGAGCTGCTTAGGTTTTGCCATTATATGGGAATGGGCTTGATTAGGAAACTACTATCTAGGCAGATAGGCTTATGCTCGCATATTGCTGCTATCTGGACAGATAGGCTTACACTCGCGTATTCTGCTATCGAAATAGGCGGGCTTTGGTTTTGGTATCTAAGAAGATAGGCTTTTTCTTGCTGCTATCTTGAACAGATAGGCTTACACTTGCGTACTGTTGCTATAGTCGTGCATAATCGCGCAATCGCTTGCTGTGGAGACTTCAGAACCAGTCGTGGGTTTTCTTTAATTTAAATAATTTAATGTCTAAAAGACCCCGGTCCCCATAAGCCGTCTTCATTGCCTAAGGCTTCTGTAGCGTCATAGCCTTTAATAGGGGATGTCCGTTACCCCGTAACCCAAGCGTCGTCCGCATGCTTTTGCCAATTCTCGAGGCAAATCCCGTAGGTCATTGATTCTCGCTTGTTTTCGAGACATTGCTGACTTAGCCGAGAACTGAAGAGTCACCCTCCTAGGTCCTATATAAACCCCCTTCTGGCCTCTCATTATTCACCAATGTAACCCCTTGGGCTTGTGAATGAAAGAGAGTCTCATCTTGAGTAATCATGCAACCTTCTCTGAGTCTTTGTTGTTCTTAATATTGCTCTTCACTACTTTACAATTCATACTGGCTCTGCATTTCTAAATCTGCATGTGTCCTTTGTGCTCTAGAAATGGCTCCCAAGAAAACCACGAAGGAATCCGTTGATTTGCCCAAGCTTTCCAAAGACCTGTGGTGTAAATTCCCTTATCAAAGTGGAGATGCCTTTTCCCTAGTCATGTTTGAGGAAGCTATCCTCGAAGGACCTCCGACAGAAGACATTATGCAACTAGTGCCTAAACCAGAGAGTAATGATTGGTGTGTAACTTTCTTATGCACAATCAGCTTCCTGCCCCGTGGGCTGCTCTCCCATTTGTTCTTCAGATCAGCAGCCTCCGTTGTTTGAAGTTCACTGGCATCTCACCATGTCAGGGGCATCGAAAAGAGCTCTGATTTGATCGAGGACGTCGATGATGACAATGAGTCAGTCGTAGTTATTTTTGTAGTTACAAGTCCTATGTAGAAGTCTTGGATGTTCTTTGAGAACGCTTTTGATGTATGGATTCTCTGTTTCCAAGCTTTGCTTATATAAAAGTGCCTTTTGTTTTCGCATTTGCTTCACGAACATTGAGTTCTATTTTGCGAACTTTATTGATAAACTCATGCCTTGCAAGTATCGCGTGTAGCTACTATGATAAATTTATGAGCAAGCTAGTATTTCTTGGCACAATGGTGCTATCAAAGAGATAGGCCTAATTTTTGCTGCTACCTAGACAAATAGGCTTTAGATGCATTTGTGCTGCTATATAGACATATAGGCTTTAAATCGCATTTGGCTGCTATCTATGCAGATAAGCTTTAAATAGCATTTAGCTGCTATCTTAACAGATAGGCTTTAACTCTTATTGCTGTTATCATAAATGATAGACTTATGCTCGCATATTGCTGCTATCTGAACAGATAGGCTTAGAATAAATGGCTATCTAGGCAGATAGGCCTTAAATCGCATTTATCTTCTATCTAAACATATAGGCTCTAAAAAATTTGTGTTTGGCTTTTATGCAGAGTATGATATACAAAAAGTTGATAAAGAAGCTCTCATATGGGACAGTTGTTATCATTAATTGGATCCTCATATGGGAGGATATAAGAAGCATACAATGTAAAAAACAAAAAAGTAGAGTTAAGGATAGTACTTTTTGAGCCATCGCATGTTGATAGGAGTGGGAGTTGCAGTAGTCCCATGGCATCTTAGAATAGTGCGGTAGCCACTGCCAAAGAATTCCTTAACCTCGTAAGGTCCTTCCCTGTTAGCGACAAACTTGGGATGAGCTGCTTCGCGCATACAGTGGTCGGAGGCTCTAATAACCAAATCTCCCACTACGAAGTCCCTAAGTTGGACAATCTTATTGTAGGCCCGCGAGATTCTCTCCTTGTATTTGGTATTTGTCCTTTTGGCCTATTCGCTCTTCCCTTCGAGCATGATGAGATCATGGTAGCGCTCATTCTCGTACAAGGCACTGAAGGCGAATCTCGCAGAGTTTATCCTGACCTCGGCAGGGACCACTACTTAAGCTCCATCGCAAAGAAAAAATGGAGAAGTTCCTGTAGGGGTCATTGATGATGTGCGATATGCCCAAAGCGCCATACCCAGATAAACTGGCCACTTTTTGTGATCATACGCGACCATTTTACTTAGAATTATGAGCAATGTATTTTTTGTGGCTTCCGCTTGTCCATTTCCTTTCGGGTAGTAAGGCGTCGAGCAGACCTGCCTCACGTTATACTCCAATAATTTTGAAGCCACTTGTCGATTGACGAAGGGATTTCCATTGTCGGACAAGATAGTGTTGGGAATCCAAAAGCTCTAGATAATATTCTCCTGTATGAACTTGACCACAGCTGCTGCATTTGCCATTTTGAGTGGTATCGCCTCAACCCACTTGGTAAATTTCTCTGTTCCGGTAAGGATGAATCGGTTCCCACGCGACGGGGGTCGGATTGGACCAATGAAATCCAAGGACAAAGTGTGGAACGGTCAGAGAGTTCCTAACGCGTGCAAATCAATTGCCAGGGCTTGAAATAGATTACCATTGAATTGACATTGCTGGCATTTCCTGACCTTAGCGCGACAATCAGCTTCCATGGTTGGCCAGAAGTAACCAACAGTTAAAAAGTTGTCTGCATAATTTCGCGCCCCCTTGGTGTTCCACTCGATGAGACATTTCCATGACCTCCTGGTCTTCTTGACCATTCAGACACCTGAGTAAGTTCTCATTGTGTCCTTTCCGCCAAAGTAAGTTTTCTTTTAAGATGTATCGAGCTGCCTTTCTCCTAAGCTAGTCAGCTTCTTTTCTATCACTTGGCAAAATTCCATCTTGCAGGTAATCGATTATAGGTCTCCACCAATCCTCACATTCAATTGCCGCTACCTCCAGGGAATCTTTTATTACCGCGCACTTTTCGCAGTTGCTCTGTATGATAGCGGCAAAATATGCCATCTGCGGCCAGTGAATTCCAAATCTGTGCGCCTTCCGGTAGATGGAAATCTCATTTTCTCCTCAGGAATGTTGATGGATTTTCTCCAATACTGCTCGACCTTCTTCCTCCGCCACACATCGCATCAAAATTCCCCCAGGTCACTTGTAGTTCAACAGGATATCGTGTATGCAAAACCCTTTCGTGGAAACCCAGCTTTCCTTGCTTGTCCATTCGGCCAATGCGCGCATGATGGGCTTTCTTCAGTCCTCTTCTTCTTCATACTCATCTTTGCACATGTCCTTTACCAGGGATTGAGTTGCCCTAACTTCAATCGAGATTTTTGATGGACATTTATCGGAGCTTATCTTCGACCCCAAGGTAGCCAATGCATCCGCATGTCGATTATCGGATCTGGGAGTGTGCTCATACTTGATGGAATTAAACTTTTGAACCAACTTCTGTACTAGCGATCTGTAGTTCAGCAGGTTAATCACCTTCAATCCGTACTCTCCTGAAGCTTCTTCACTATTAGTTTAGAATATCCCATTACAATGAAATTCTGAACTTCCAAGGCCTTGGCTGCAAGTAATCCTGCGATCAGAGCTTCGTATTCAGCCTCGTTTTTGGTCACCGCGAAGTATAGCTTGGTCGACATTTGAGTGAACTCCTGATCTCCATCAAAGTGCAGCTTCTAATAAAGGTTGCTAATCGTGTATATCTCTGGCCCTTCAAGTTCCTCCTCTACTAATGGCTCATAACTTTTGTCCGGGAATTGTGCCAAGAACTCTTCCAGTGCTTGGGATTTGATGGCTTTTGGTCGCGCACAGACTATGTCGTACTGGGAAATGGTCATATACCACTTGGCTAGTCTCCCCCAAGGAGGCGAGTGTCCCAACAGATAACGTACACGATCGTTCTCTGTGGTGATGACCACTTTGTGGGAAGCAAAATAGTGCTTTAAATTTTCAATGGCGAAAAATAAAGCGAATAAATGACGCTCAATGTCTGTGTACATGGATTCCGCAGACTGGATTATACACGAGATGTAGTACATTGGCCTTTCTTGTCCCTCAAATTCCTGAGCCAGTAACACTCCAATGGATCTTTTTCTAGGTTAGGTACATTAGCAGAGGCGATCCCAATTGGGGTGCGATCATAAGCCTCGGAGATGCTAATAATTTCTTCATTTTTTTCAAACGCAGCTTGATGCTCCTCTGTCCACAAGAACATCGCGTTCTTTTTGAGAAAGTTACCGGAAAATAAAGCGAGGCAATGACGCTCAATGTCTGTGGTGTAGGTAAGCTAGTGATTGTCGAGAAATTCACGGGGTCAGGCTCAATCAGGTGCCGGTGGATTACACAGCCCAAGAATTTCCCTGAAGTTACCCCAAACGTGCACTTCATGGGATTCATTTTCAATTGGAAAGCTCGGCACCTTTCAAAGAGTTTCCTCAAGTCTTTCCAATGGTCCTTCTTTCGCCTTGACTTGAACACCAAGACATCCACATAGAACTCAGCCTCCTGATGCATCATATCATGGAATAACGCCATCATCGCGCGTTGATAAGTAGATCCTGCATTTTTTAGACCAAAATGCATAACTGTATAGTTGAAAACCCCCACGGGTGTGCTGAAAGCCGTCTTTTTAACATCTTATGGGTCTAGTTTGATCTTATTATAACCGCTAAATTCATCCATGAGTCTAAACATTTCGTGACCTGCAGTGGAGTCGATCAGGAGATCTATGTTTGCAACGGGAAATCGTCCTTCAGGCAGAACTTGTTCAGATCTCTAAAGTCGATACAAACGCGAAGACTCCCGTTCTTTTTAAATACATGCACAATAATAGCAAACCAAGTGGGATGGTCATTGGGTTCTATGAATTTTGTATTGAGCAATTTCACTATCTACTCTTTTATCTTGACATTGATTTGAGGGCGGAAGTTCCTTGCGCTTTGTTTTACTGGCTTAAAACCTGAAATAATATCCTGTCTGTGCATGGTGATGTCTTGGTCTAACCTTGGCATTTATCGTCGTAGTTCCACGTGAAAACATCTCTGTATTCCTTCAGCAATTCAAGGAATTCTAGCTCCTCCTCCTTGTTAAGATCTGCGCTCAAGAAGACTGGCCTCTTCTTTTCCTCGGTTGGACACAGGAATACCTCCTTCAATTCTTGTTTCTGAGGTTTTGGGTGGTCCTCCATGAATTCAGGAGCCTCTTTCAATTCTTATAGCAGTGTCTTTTCCTTATCTTCGCATGAAGGTTCTATGAGCTCACAAATTTTCCCAGGGACACCCTCGATGGGACAGCTCGAAGATGACCCCGCACACCAAATGCGATAGCACTATTTCCCATTGGAGTAGAAGCTGCCTACCTGCTTACCTTCCTTGTTATGCTCAACGACCCTCTTGAGGGTGTAATCATTCTTTTTGCTGTAAGTTATCATGGGAGCTTCCTTCCACGCAGGAATCTTATCTTTCGGTGCTTCTCGCATCACCATCACCCCAGCTGGGGACTGGTCCTTGATGTCTTCCCATTTGGGTAAAGGAGTCGGATGCAACAGAGATGGAGTTACCTCATCCGCCATTTTTATGAACCACGCTTCCTAAGACAAGTGCGCCTCTTCCAGGTTAACGGGATTCACCGAGGCGGGTACTACGAGCACTCTGTCTTTCCAAATGGCCTTCATTTTTTTGATGAGCCGTGGAAGGCACAACATCAAAGCGGTGGATCCATGCCCGACCAATGTTCATATGATAAGTGGCATTGGCTTTGAGATCCTTTGTCGATGGAGGAGCTGCACAACATCAAAGTCGTTCATATGATAAGTGTTATTGACAATGGCGGTCACATACAACGACCTCTGATGGAACGCGTCCGCCCTCCTGTCGGATTCATCAAACATCATGACCAGTCCGCTTGATCGTGCAGCCTTGATGACTCTGCCGTTTGAGACGAAGATTTCACTCCATAGTCTTCTTCCACCAAGATGGCAACTTTCATCTCGTGCCTGCAGGTGCTGGAGAAATTCATGTCATCGAAGAACTTCTCAACCTTGTTGGAATCTTTAATCCCTTCGGATCGCGATTCTTCTGTATCCATGTCACAATCTTCGTCTTCGCAGATTTTTGAAACCACTGGGATCCCTGCATCTGCGAACTCTTCGAGGTCCATGATTGAGATCATATCTATCTCCTTTCCCTTGGGCTCCTGTCGCGTATGGGACGACAAAGGGTTGTTGCGTACATCCTTAGTTGGTTCATCAACAACCAACAGTCCCTCCTTGATCCTTCTGTCCACCAGCCATATGAGCTTCTTGCATTCGTTCGTTGGGTGCATGACCTGCCCATGGCATTCGCACCATCTTGGATCTCGCAATTGCTCTCCAGAAGTTATATCCTCCATTGGTGGTAAAATTCCATCTTTCCGCCACCTCTTACAAAGGTCTATTGCGTCTTAGATCGAACAAGGCAGGGGTGGTGCCTCCCGAGGCGCGGGTCGCTGTTGCTTGTGAGGGGATGACATCGCATTTACTTCGACATCCCGTCCACGCTTGTAGCTAAATATCCCAATCTTAAATCCAGAGCTTGCTGGTGCGCGATCATTAACATATCTATTCTTCATCTTCTCCACCAGTGACTCAATGTTCTTGGTGCAGTCAATCAACTTTGAAAAGGTAGGCATATTCAAATTGATTAACATACCTTTATACTCGTCGTGCATGCCTTGTAGGCATATTTCCACCAGGCGGCCTTCTTAAACTTCATCGATGCATTCCAAGGACCGGGCTCTGAACTTCTTGATGAAAGTGACTCCCTCTTCATCTGTTTCTGGTGCATGCAAGAGAGATGGATGGTGGTGACTTTCTCTTCAACCTGGAAGAATTTGGTGTAGAAATTCTTCACCATGTCTTCCCACGTCTTGACAGAACCTGCTTAGAGGGTCCTTTACCATTTGTACGCGACGATTCCCATAGATTTAGGGAATTCACGCATAAGCAGTCTAGTATGAACTCCATGCGGGCCAATCAAGTTAACGAATCTCATCACGTGTTCGCGCGCGTTCCTGCTGACCTCATCGAACTTTTCCCTCTTAGGCGCTTTATACGCGGCAGGATTGGGCATCAAAAATATTGTCCGGCGGGATAGGAGGTGCACTGTCAACTTTTGGGATGACAGTATCCGCAAGACTCTGATTTGCAATGATACTGTCTAAGCGTTACTTGAGGGCCGCGACCTTAGCAGGCGTACTTCCCCCCAGGGTTGACGATGGCGTCGCAACAAGACTCGGAATATAGGGCATGTTGGGATCATAGGGAGGAGGAGGTGCATAACTCCCCTGGGCCCCATTCGCGTATGAAGGTAACGAGGGGTACGGTGAGGGTTTCTCAATAGATATCAGGGACGAACTTGATTTGAGCCTTGGTGCATGGGGTGCAAGGCCATTAGGGAGAGAATATTGTGAGTTCGGTGGGACAGGCGTGTGCATTATAGAGGTGGTGGTTACCCCGGCGGAGGCAGCTGGGTTGCTAGTGGTGGGGCTAAAGCCCCCTGAGCAGTGTTCTGAACAAATCCTCCCAGAATCGCCATGATCTGGGCAGTCTGGACGGACTGAGCTTGCGTAGCCTTGGCCTGGCTTTGGATTGTTTCCTGTAGTGCCTCCAGAGAGGGATTGCTCACAATAGCTATCTGGGTGTTAGTGTTTGTGCTGGTGTTGGGGATCTCCTCTCTCAGGGTTTCTTCCCTCAAAGGAGACTGGTCACCATCACGAAGGTTTCCCTAAAGAGACTTGGCTGCTAGGTTGATTTGTTGAAGCTTTGAAGGTGGATGGATTCACGTCGGTTTCACCAAATTGTGTACATGGAAATCCTTGAGAGAAAGATCCAAGTGTACACCTCAAGTAGGGAATAAGAGTATGAACACAGGGAGGTGCATGGTATTGAGTAGGGAGAGAGTAAGCAATGGCAACTGTTCTTGAGAGAGAGACAGTGTGTTGGCTAGCAGAAGATCTGAGATGATCAGAGAGCTGTAATGGAGAATTAACGACCCTATATATAGTGTGGAAGTGACCGTTAGAGGTGTTAATGTTCCCATTAATGGGGGTTTAATGACAGCCCCTGTAACGGCACGTTCAACCGTATATGTAGGGCACGTTATACACTCGTCAGCATAAGTAGGAGACCGTTATGAGATCACCGCATTTATGGGACACGCGAGCCTTAAACCTCTCAGTCAGTTAGCACTCGTCGCGCGCGAGCTTGGTTGTCGCTCTCGCGCGACGAACCCTACTCCAGCATTCACACCACTAAGTACCTACAGGTCCCGTGCAGTTGGTATCGCGGGTTGCCCTATCTCGCAGCCCCCAATGGATAAGTATGACCAGTAATCCGGTGTATGCGGAGCACGGTTAGATGTTTTGGATTGCTCCCACGTGGCTGTGAGGTGTCTGTCTGGAATGAGTATCTACAAATTGAAAGTAACATTTAATAGTTAGACACGTGAAGGTAAAAATAAGAGACATAATCCATAATCCACGGCTTATTCACATTTTACTTGTTCAATTTATCTTACCATATGAGTTTCAAGTTCAAGTTCAACCTTAACTTTAATTACTTTCAAAAAGCTTAGTTTTAAGTGTTTTCTCCATACAGTCGTAAAGGATGTCAATGTTCTGATACCAACTGTAACACCCCCGATTTCTGGAAGAGCTGGAGATCAGGGAAGTGTCACCGTACAGGGAATTACCCTTTCGTACAAGGAATAGTAGTAACATGTAGTGAAAAGAAAACATCTAAAGTAATGATTAACATTACCAAATTTAACAGTGTTCGCGACTGAGTCCTAACTGGACAACAAGTCTAACAAAAATTATTTTACAGCAAAATTGGTCTCTCCGGTTAATTACTAAGTATTACAGTTTACATGTGAGAACAAGCTCGTGAATCCCGCGCGTTACTCCCAAGGAAACATGTCATATACCTGCGGGGGAAATAAAAAGGAACAAAGACCGTAGTTTTCCGAGTAACAGTAAACAATGAGTGAATAAACAACTTAGCATGTAAAACAGAATGGCGAAGAAATGTTACAGGGTTTGTATTTGAAACAGTTTAAACAGGACGGGGTATAAGTATAAAGATAAGAGTTTGCAATACAAATAAGATTCCCAAATGTTCAGTATCTCAATTACCAATATCTTATCTCAAGTGGCATGTCTATGCAAAACACGACCTATGATTTTTTTTTTTCAATTTTAGAGATAAAGTAGTCAGATTAATAATTCGCAGTAACCAAGGGAGACCTGGAAAAATAGTAACAGATGATACTGGTGTATAGGGGGTGTTGAAAACCCAGCCTCTCTACCAAGCGTTATGGATCGAATCCCCCGTCCCGCTAGTCATCATAAGAATAGGCAACTAGACCTTAAGTGTCGACACCCCCTTAAAATTGTAAGTTAGAAGATTAGTACTAGATGCTAGAACCCAGCCTATGGCGAAAGGAGTCGGAGCACTCGGAGTCCGAAAGTAGTAACAGGTCCAAGACTCCAATAGGTAGTCAATGGAAACTAGCGAATCGGTGTTTCCAGCCGAAGCCAGTCATAAGTCCAAGACTTCAAGAAGAATCCAAGGGGAACTAGCTAAATCGGTTTTACCGGATGGAGCCAACATGGTAACAGTCCACTGGTTCCAGTATATGCGATTCTCTCACTTCACATTATTAATGAATTCTTACTTAGTGACTTTTGAATAAAAAGTTTCCGATTTCGATGACGAGTAGTAAAGTGATGGTTCAAAAGCAAGTATGGCACATTTGACAAATAGAGAGTAAAGTACAACAATTATTTCTAAATAAACAAGTAGGTCACATGAAAGAACTAGGCACACAAAACTAAGCATGTACACTCAGCGAGAGAGCCAAAAAGTGCAAGCTAAGCCGCTACTCGTAAACAACGTCCAACACTATTCCATCGCCGAAATTGGGCTCTAGAATCATACACATAAATTCCTAATCACAATTAAATCCGTGTCACAAGTGCAGAATGCATGTCCTTTGTGATATGCAAATGACATTCACAAGTAATTATAAACACCCAATTTTGTTTTTAGATAGTTAAACTCTCGATCACTAATGAGTTAGAAATCTCTAGAATGATATTAGGAAATTACATAAAAATTTTAAGGCTATAAAACTTCTAATTATATAATTACCATTAGAGTAATTTATAAGAAATTTATAACTATTTGACAAACTCACAAATTTTTTAGATAGCTAAAATTAACATTTATTTAGTGATCAAAACATTATTATATATTCATTATGTAATTTAAACATATATAAACAATTCATTCTTATTAACTTATTTTTCACAAAAACAAAGTGTGTACATTAAGTTTCAACTAGCTTCTAAGTTATAGAAATTCTTTATTTTAATTTACATAACGAGAGTATTTATTTTTCATCTATTCATTGAGAATATAATTTCATAACTTTAACTAATAGTTTAAACTAATTAGCTAAAACAATTATATTAAATGAAGGTACAACATTACCCCAACCATTACCAATAGTTATTCAGCATGTGACAAATAATACCACTCAAGTTACAAATTGAACAATAATACCGCCTGCAACTAAACTGTTTTCAATAACGCCATCTTCTCCAAAAAAATTCATAACGGCAAACAGAACACACCCACACCCTCATACATACACCCACATACATATACATACAAAAATCGCTAAGCTCGAAGCGAAATCGGAAAGAGAATGCGGGTTACCGAAAAGTGGGGAGGACGACGAATCAGGAATTGGCGGCGAGTTGGTGGTGGCACGGGAATGGCCTAAGCTCGGTCATAGCTCTGCTCTGGTCGTTGGGCTTTGTCGGCGCTCAACAGAGAGGCGGAAAGTGGTGGTGTGAGGTCTTCGGATCAGGTGGCAGTGGCGGCGTCGGGGCTCACTGCCTCTGTTGCCGCTGCTGCCATTGTTGTTGTTTCTACTCGTAATTCGACGGGGGATGGATAGGGTAAGACCTTAAATGATAGGGAGAGATGGGGGAAATGATGGTGGTGCGTGGTGGTTGTGATTGGAGGTGGAGATTGGCGATGAAGGGGTTCTGTTTTGCTGGGTTTGTTCTCGGCAAAAACAGAGCAGATAGTTGGTCGGTGATGGTGATGTTTTCTGTGGACTGTAATGGTTTTGGGGGTTGTGTTCGGGGGTTGTAGAGAGCGGGTGGAGGTGGTGGTCAAGCTTGGAGGCAGTGGGTGTTGGTGGTTATGGAGGTTACAGTGGAGGTGCAGTGGTTCGTGGGTTTGTTGCCGAGAAAGAATAAGGAGGAGGAGGTGGTGATGTGTTATATAAAGCTGGTAACAAAAAAAAAGAGGTAAAGGGGTGGTGAGGTATGAAATTGTTATGCTTCCTGAAAGACCAGGTTGTGAAAGACTTGGAATAGCTCAGCTATTTCAAGGCCTTGAACAAGCTTTCATAGCCTTGAATCAGTCTCCGAGGATTGAATATAGTTTGGCTATTTTCAAGGCCTTGAAACTGGATTCAAAGCTTTGATACTTCTTAACCTGTATGCACACTCTCAGGGGGTGTTTTCTGCAAACTCTTTGAGTTGATTTCCTCTCTCTCTTTCGTATGCTTGATTCATTGTTATTAGATGCTGAAATACAATTTTTTCTAACATGTTTGATCATAAGATATCATCGGTTTGACCATGATAATGCATGACATTTTGTTTCCAATATCTGCAGGATTGAATCCCAAACTGATTTTTTGCAGATTTGGATATAGTTGGATATCTTGATCTTGTGATCAATCGGATACTTATGATAGCTTCTCAGATTTGTTATGGCAAGGATCGATCCAATATCTCTGAATATTGTGATCAACTATTCGTTGGAGAAGCCTGTTAAAGAGAGTCAAAGATGTTGCCTACAAAATAGGTAGTTGTTGCTGAAAATCAGGGAAGATTTGCAGAGCTTCAAACAGTTTAAATAGAGCTCACTTTGAATCAACAAGACACTATACTCAACAGGCAAAAAGAGAGATAAGTTTCTGGTTTGAAAAAGCACCAAAGAAGAACATCAAACTCTCAATCCATTCTAGAGAAGTTCACTGCATTTTCACTACAGTTTTCTACTCTAAGTGCACTTCTTTATTGAGCTGTATTGGTAGGTCATTTCTGTATTATCTATACATCTATTCTCAAGGATTGTTCAAAGTTGACAATATAGAATTCTTAGTTAATAAGTTAGCTAGAGCAGGTACTATATAGGTTAGGGAAAACCACAAGCTGTAACAGAGTAAGGGAACTCTCTGGGCTTGAGTTCTAGGGCTTAGCTTTTGATTAATAAGAATTGAGTTGAAAATCATGCAGGGATCTTATCCTTGAGGTAGAGATGTAGGTCTAAGTGAACTGAACTCTATAAATCACTTGTCTTCTGAATTTACAGTTCATTCATTTTCATAGTTTTTGTAGCACACAAACCTGTTTATTTTTCAAGGGTTTGTACTTGTATTCAAGGCCTTGGAAAAGGCATACTTGCTTTATACTGTCTGCATCTTCTTCAAGAGCTTGAACTAGTTTTCATGTTCTTGAACTTCATTGTTTGCACAAGTTTTCAGTTTCCTAGCAAGTTTTGCAAAAAGTTGGCATACTCTATTCAGCCCCCCTTCTAAAGTATCTTAGCTGCATTAACATCTGCATACTCACACTTTCAATTGGTATCAGAGCTTGTATCAATGTATAAGATTTAACCATCTTGTGATCATGAGTACTGCACGTGATGGTGGTTTCTCACAGGGTAGAGCTGCTAACAGACCTCCTCTATTATGTGGAGAAAATTTTGCTCACTGGAAAGCTCTCATGAAAATGTTCATTATTGATCAAGATCTACAGCTTTGGACCATTATTCAAAATGGACCTCATACTTTCTACACATAGAAAGTTGGGATCTGAACTCCCAAAACAGAAGACTCACTCTCCTCTTCTGATTTAGAGCAATTTTCTAAGAACTACAAAGCTATTAACATTTTGTATTGTGCTTTGAGTACAGATGAATTCAACGGGATCTCTGGATGCACAACTGCAAAAGAAATTTGGGATAAGCTTGTGGTTACCTTTGAGGGAACCAGTCAAGTCAAGCAAACCAAGATCAACATTTATCTCAGGCAATATGAGCTGTTTAAGATGAATGCAGATGAGTCCATCAGAGACATGTTCAAAAGGTTCACTGATATTGTCAACAACCTTGATTCACTGTGAAAACATTTTTCCAATGAAGAAAAGGTAATGAAGATTCTTATAAGTCTTCGAAAGGCAAAATGGGTACCAAAAACCACAGTTATTGTATAAGCTCAAAATCTCTCACATTTAAAACTTGATGACCTATAAGGGAAGCTCCTGACACATGAGATATATATGAATGAATTTGTTGGAGAACTCCCAGATGGTGTCAAGAACTTAGCTCTCAAAGCCAAAGAGAATGAAAGAACACAAAGCCTTGAAACTGAGGATGGTGATGATGAAGATCCAATTGCCTTAATTTCCAATGCCTTGACAAGGATTCTCAAAATGAAGAAATTTTTTGGAAATAAAGATTTCAACAGAGAAAGGCATAGATCATCCAGCAGCAAGGACTACAAAGGTAAGTCCTCTTTACAAAACAAACCAAAAGTTATGAACTGCTTTTAATGTGGTGATGCAGGACACTTGATAAGAGATTTTCCACACAAGAAAAGCAAGAGTTTTCAAAAGAAAGATCATGACAAAAGAAAGAAAGCCATGATAGCTTCGTGGAGTGATTTAGATAGCTCAAGTGAATCTGAATCTGAGGAAGAACATGCCAACCTATGCTTCATGGACAAGCATGATGAAATTTTTGAGAAGAACATTGAGGTAATGGTAATTTGTCTTATTTCAAAACCAAAAGAAGCTCTTTCAGAATATCTTAGAACAATGCTTTTAAACGAGGAAGATTATCTGAAAATGATCAGACTTTTGAAAGAAAAAGTTCATGAGGAAGCAAAATAAAACTTACAACTTGTTTGCCTAAAACAGAATCTTGAAATCTCACAGAAAAAAGCTGATAGTGATTTGAAGGCCTTGAAAACCAGTTTCAAAGCCTTGAAAACACAAGTTAAGGAAGTATTCACTGAGAACTCCTCAGTGAGTGACGACCTTGTTAATCTAAGACATCAGGTTGATGAATTAGAGAAACAAAAGACTACTCTCACTGAGAAAATTCAAGAATCTGAATTGGTCAAATTCAAGCTTACTAGATCAAAACACAAGTTGAACCTGATTCTTGGAGGAAGTTCACAGTCTGTTCACAAAGCTGGTATTGGATTCAATCCAAACTTTCCAAGAAGGAACAATACCAGATTTGTGAAAGCTGGAAACAAAACTTCTCCTACATGTCATTACTGCTGCAAAACTTGTCATGTTACGATGACTTGTCCTTTTATAAGAAGAGACCCTCACATAATGAGGAACACTTTTCCTTTTCAACTCAAATGACAAGTTAAGCAGATTTGGGTTCCTAAAGGGGTTAAGCGACCTAACATGGTTGATCTAGAATATGAATCCAAATTCCACACTTGGTCTAACAGCTGGGTAAGGAAGTGATTGGTGTTTGCAGGTTGTCACCAATGTCAAAGAATAGAAGTGGTTTATGGACAGTGGTTGCTCAAGACATATGAGTGGAAAGAGATCTCTATTCTCATAATTAAAGGAGCAATCAGAAATTTCAATAACACTTGGTGACAAAGGCAAATGCAATATTCTTGGTATTCGAAAATTTGGTACAAATTCTGAAAACTCTATTTCTGATGTGTATCTAGTTGAAGGTTTTAAATTTAATTTGCTTAGTGTATCTCAGCTTTGTGATAATGGAAACAAATTTATATTTGATAAAGATAAGTGTGTGGTGCAAAATGAGAAATCAGGAGATTGCATTCTCACAATGTCTAGATCAAACAATGTTTATAATTTTCAGACTAACAAAGTTGCAGGTGAAAGTTTGAAGTGTCTCAAGACCTTGAAAGAGGATTCAAAGCTTTGGCACAGGAAACTTGGTCATATCAGATGGCATACTTTGAACAAGTTGATTTCCAAAGACTTGGTAAGAGGATTTCCATCCATCAAGTTCAAAGAATATGAAATGTGCAAAGCCTGTGCTGAAGGCAAGCAGACCAGAAGTTCCTTCAAGCCGAAGAAGTTTGTAAGTACAACTAGACCTATTGACTTACTTCATATGGATCTCTGTGGTCCTATGAGGAATCCTACTCCAAAAGGTAAAAAGTATATGCTAGTTGTTGTAGATGATTTTTCTTGATATACTTGGGTTATGTTAAAGAAAAATCTGAAGCACTCTCAGAATTTTCAAAGCTTTACAGAGAACTTCAAAACTTGAAAAACCTACCTGTAGATTTAATCAGTAGTGATCATGGTAGAGAAATTGATCAGTTTGAATTTGATTTATTCTGTGATAAGCATGGTATTTCTAATAACTTTTCTACTCCAAGAACTCCTCAACAGAATGGTGTTGTTGAAAGAAAGAACATGACTCTTGAAGATGTGTCAAGAACATTGCTTCTTGAGAACAAGGTTCCAAAACATTATTGGGAACAAGCTGTGAATACATCAAACTATATCTTGAACAGATGCTTGATCAGACCCATTCTGAAGAAGACCACCTACTATTCAAAGGGAGGAAGCCAAACATTTCATACTTCAGACCTTTTGGATGTACTTGTAGGGTTTTGATCATGGATGCGCAACGGAAAATAAATATAATCCATGCAATACCCTCCAAGGATCACAAGTCAAGAGACATAACGATGGTAAAGGAAGAAATCAATACACACCTTAGGGTTTCTCCTGTGATGACTTCTCACGTGAATTGTGCCACGTTCTCTATAGTTGATCCATGCCTAGAGTTGAATTCTAGATCTTCCTACTCATTTGTGCCATCCCGGAATGGAGGAAGAGGAAGAAGAAATCACAAAACGCGAGGAAACAAGGAGGTTCAGCCTCCTTGTTTGGGCCGACGGAATGGGGCGGCGGCAAGGGGGGCGTGCGCCTCTCTTGATTGCTAGCTCTCTCTCCTTTTTGTCCTCTCCCACTCAAGTTATGATCAATAAGGTCATAAGTGTGGGAAGGAAGGAAGGAGCATCCTTTATATAGTCCAACAAATCCTTGCCAACTACCTAAAGGACCCATTCTAGTCCCACTAGAATTCAGTTTAGTCCCTTCCTAGAAAATTAGTTCTACTAAGTTTGCAAGGTGTTGCAAAGTTATCCTTCTTATTAATTAATCCTATTAATAAATTCCCAAATCTAGTTCAACTCTATATAGCCTGTGACCCCATAGGTTCTATCTAGTTGGTAGCAACAATTTGCTAATATGGAGCGGTTTCGAGCAAAACATCCATTCTAGCCAACTAATAGAATAGTCATCCGACAAACCTTGTACAATTAATTGTCTCATCCCTTTGTCTCTAAATCCGGATTGGACACGAGACATACAAGTCACACTCGTATATCCAATCCATAGTTTCTCGATCCATGGGTATAGCCTTATTTGTACAAATAACATCAATATCCCAAGTTGATCTATTTGAGTCTGGCTAGACATTCTATAAGCACTATCCCTCGAGTGGTCTATGATATTTGCTCCCGTTATGTGGGAGAGAAAAATTCTATCTACGTCCACTATGATCTCTAAGATGCTTCTAATTGTATCTGGTACACGCCTTTATAACTACCCAGTTACGGTGTAGCGTTTAACGCTACCAAAATCACAATAATCCACAACTAGAGTATCTAGCGACTTCAAGTCTAAGGATGACAATACCATTGTACCTCGAGACGCACTTATGACTTAACATAACGTGTATGTAGTCTTCTCGGAGATGGGTCAATCCGGTGAGCAATTACCCTTAATGTACACCCATGTGTTGGATCATGATATCTCCATTTCAATCCAACCCCATACTATTCTATAGATGATTGTCCCATTAATCATTATACAGGACTAGGGATATTTAAGATAAACAACACAAGTTTAAATCTAAGGACTTTCTTTATATTAAATATCCAATAAATAATACAATGAATATTCTAGCCAAATATAAATTCATACTAAACTAGATTACCTCTAAAGCATCTATTCCAACAGTACTTGTTTTATCCACAACAATGGAAAAGACAATCTTGACTTGAATTTGAACAAGCATGAATCGGAGGAAGAGACTGAGAATCCATTAGGAATCAAGAAAAGTTCAGAAGAAAATAGAAGACATTTTCAAGACCTTGAAAATGGTGTTCAAGGCCTTGAAAGTAAACATCAAAGCCTTGAAAAAGATGATAAGAAGGATTCAAGTGACAAAGCCACTACTTCAAGACCAGAGAAGATCTATGGAGAGCCGGAACCATGGTATCCAAGAAATAGATTCAAATATATCTCATCCCATCAAGCTGATAATATCATATCAGATCCAACCACTGGTACACAAACTAGATCGCAGTTGAAGAGCTTATGTGCTTTTAATGCTTTTAATTCTCTTGTAGAACAAAAAACTTCGAAAGAAGCTTTACAAGAAGAAGACTCGATCATTTCTATGCAAAGTGAACTCAATGAGTTTTAAAGGAATAAGGTTTGGAACCTGGTTCATACACCTACAAACCAGTCTGTCATTGGTACCAGATGGGTATTCAGGAATAAGTTGGATGAAAGTTGCAATGTGATCAGAAACAAAGCAAGGTTAGTTGCTCAAGGTTACAATCAAGAATAAGGTATTGATTATGAGGAAACTTTTGCTCCAGTTTCCAGGTTAGAAGCAATTATAATTTTTCTTGCATTTGCATCTTAGAAAAACATGAAACTGTTCAAATGGATGTAAAGGGTGCTTTCTTGAATGGCTATTTAAAAGAAGAAGTGTATGTTGCACAACCACCTGGTTTTGAAAATTACAGGTTTCCATATCATGTTTACAAACTTGACAAAGCTCTTTATGGTTTGAAACAAGCTCCATTCGATTGTGGCGTTCCGGGTGGAGTGAGTTGGGACGCGATCCCACACTCTCTAAGATAGTTGTCAAACTCTTGGCTTAAGTATTCTCCTCCACATTCCGATCGTAGAGCCTTTATACTTTTTCCAAGTTGCTTCTCTACTTCACTTTTGAATTCTTTGAACATTTCAAAGGATTCAGATTTGGCCCTCATGAGGTACACAAATCCATATCTACTGTAATCATCAGTAAATGTAATGAAGTAGATGTAACCACCCCTGGCAGGCGTGGGAAATGGCCCACACACATCAGTATGTATGAGCGCCAATTGCTCACTAGTCCTTTCACCTCTCTTATTGAAAGGGGACTTTGTCATTTTTCCTAATAAACAAGCCTCGCATGTCTCCTATGATTCAAAATAAAATGAGTCTAGTAGTCCATCCTTATGGAGTCTAGATACACGCTTCTCGTTTATATGGCCTAAACGACAGTGCCATATGTAAGCATGATTTAAATCATGTATTTTAATCCTCTTGGTATTAATTTTGTAGACAAGATTGCTTAGATCAAGGACATACAGTCCATTAAATAATTGCGCACTAAAATAGTGAATATTATTCAGATAAAAGGAACAACAATTGTTCTTTATTGAAATAATAAAACCTTCCTTGTCCAAACAAGAAATAGAAATAATGTTTCTGCTCATAGCAGGCACAAAATAGCAATTATTTAATCCTAAAACTATTCCTGAAGGCAGAGATAGCTCGTACACGCCTACGACCAACGCAGCAACTTTTGCTCCATTCCCAACGCGCAGATCTATCTCCCCTTTAGCCAATCTTCTACTTCTCTTTAGATCCTGCACATTTCAAAAAATGTGAGATTCTCATCCAGTATCTAATACCCATGATGTAGAGACAGATAAATTGACATCTACAACAAAAATACCTGGTGGTGGTGGAATCACTATTCCAAGCCTCTTGTCCTCCAGATATTTTGGGCAGTTCCTTCTCCAAAGGCCAGGCTGACTGCAGTAGTGACATTCACCTTTAGTCACACCTTTGGCAATGCCACCAACAGGCTTAAGGGCAGGTTCCTTGGACTTGGCAACTGACTTGCCTTTTCCCTTGGAGGATGAGGCAAAACTTTTGTCCTTTCCTTTCGGCACCATCATTATGGCCTTGCCCTTACCCTTGTTGATGATTTGTTCAGTTGTCCTCAACATCTTGAGCAAATATGGCCGTGGTTTCACGATCTCGTTCATGTTATATTTCATGATGAACTGTCCATAACTCTCGGGCAACGATTGCAACAGGAGATCAGTTGCCAACCCTTGGCCGACCGGGAACCCCAGTCGGGCGAGGTTCTCCAGGTACCCGATCATACAGAGTACATGGGGTCCCACCGGGTTCCCTTGTGTCAGATGAAACTTGAACAGTGCCTGAGAGACCTCATACCTCTCAACCCTTGCCTGCTCTTGGAAGAGCTGCTTTAGTTGCTCGATCATATCAACATCATTCATGTTTTCGTGTTGCTTGAGAAGCTCAGAAGTCATGGTGCATAAAATCAGGCAGGCCGCATCATTGGCGTCATCAACACGCTTTTGATACGCCTTTAGGGCTGCAGGTGTTTGGTTCTCTGGACCTTCTGTAACATGCTCCTCTATTGCGTACAGTTTCTTCTCTTGCTTGAGAACGATTCTCAAGTTTCTGTACCAATCAAGGAAGTTGGTTCCAGAGAGCTTATCCTTCTCAAGGACAGATCGTAGGGAATGTTGTGAACTCGATGAGTTGTTTGCCATTTGGAATTCTACAAAAAGGAAAATACGCAAGTTTTAGTATTTGTGAATTTTCGACTATATTCAATAATGGCTACTTTATCAAATATAGCTCCCACTATTTTTCTACGGATTAATAACCCTCAAGATATTAATGCGGAAAATATCCTTATATTTTCTAGTGGGCCAAGATCCATGTTTCATCTCCTTATGAGATTGCTTTGGCAAGTCACCCATAATTTGACTACTTTAGGTAGGAACAATTCCAATTGCATCTCTATGCAACTCTTGGTTCAATTGGGCAAATAACTCCTTATATATCCATCCGTATGGATAATCCCAATTGATTGCCTCTAGGTTTTAATCATATTAATAGCCTAGTTGTGCTCAACCTCTTATTTAAACAGTTGCACATTACTTGCTTGTGCCATCGCATTCCATCATTATGAACCAAGTTGCCATGCTTTGGCACGCACGAACTTGGTAAATCATGATGATAATGAGTGCTTAAATAACGAAAAGGCAAGAGCACAATATTTGAATTTTGAGGGATTTTAAATTCAATTTTTAATTGTTTTGTTGATCAATATCAACTAATCTGTCTATTTGAGTTTGGGAACAACTCCAAATAATAGATCCGGGTTGTCTAATTATCTTATTATCCTAATTGCATGCATCATCCATACACCAAACCACAAAATAATAAGACGGTAAATTTAAACAACCACAAAACAAAACAAAACGTGATGTGAACATGGCCTTTTTCTAGACTAAGATAATTGGAATTATCTATGAACCCTAAAAGCAAACACATCTCCATGCGTCTTTATCTTTTGGTCCATCCTTCATAGTCTTGTGGAATTCTACATCTTTTTGTGGCTGCCTTTGGATTTTGGGCTTCTTTTCTTCAATCTTGGCTAACAATATAATCTATCTAGCACTAGCTAACAACTATACTAAATAAAATAAATCTCACAAGTTGAGAAAAAAATGGCTCGCAGGCCATAAAACCCTAATTAATTATTACAGTTAATTGATCAGCTCGCAGGCCGTAAACCAAACCACAAAATAAAACTTCCACATCAAACCACATCCTAAGGCCATATCCAATCACCATGCGATTTGCACATAAACAGTTAAAATTCAATTTTAACGCGCTTGGTCACTTTTAATTGATTTTAGGATTCTCTAGGGTTAAAACGGTCCATAGGGCCCAATAATCAAATTGTCCAAACCCAAAAAGAGGACCGCAAAGGCCTTGGGCCGGACGGCCCCTACCTCACGCGGCTAGGCTTCCGGCTAGGGCTGCCCCGGCCCCTAGGCCGACCCTTTCTTGGGCGGAAAGCAAGGAGGGGCGGTCCCCTAGGGGCCGAACCTCCTTTGGGAGTTGTTTCTGAAACAACTCCTTTGCTTGGTGGCCAAGTTTGGTTGTTTCCTTGTATGGGAAGAACTTCTTCTTTCCATAGGATGCCCAAACCCTAGATCTAAGATCCTAAAATTTCTTAAACTCACTAATTCATGCATCCAAAGCAAAAACTAGGTCTTGTTATGATAGATTATTAACAAATTGCATCACATGCTTGATTTATCTTGTTTTACGCGATAAACAGTAAATTTAAAGTGTAAAACTTTCAAAACGTAACACATAAACCACGTTTATGCTCTACGACCTGTGGCTCTGATACCACTGTATAGTTTTGATCATGGATGCGCAACGGAAAATAAATATAATCCACGGAATACCCTCAAAGGATCACAAGTCAAGAGACATAACGATGGTAAAGGAAGAAATAAATACACACCTTAGGGTTTCTCATGTGATGACTTCTAACGTGAATTGTGTCACGTTCTCTATAGTTGATCCACGCCTAGATTTGAATTCTAGATCTTCCTACTCCTTTGTGCTAGCCTGGAATGGAGGAAGAGGAAGAAGAAATCACACAACGCGAGGAAACAAGGAGGTTAGGCCTCCTTGTTTGGGCCGACGGGATGGGGCGGCGGCAAGGGGGGCGTGCGCCTCTCTTGCTTGCTCTCTCTCTCTCCTTTTTGTCCTCTCCCACTCAAGTTATGATCAATAAGGTCATAAGTGTGGGAAGGAATGAAGGAGCATCCTTTATATAGTCCAACAAATCCTTGCCAACTACCTAAAGGACCCATTCTAGTCCTACTAGAATTCGGTTTAGTCCCTTGCAAATTAGTCCTACTAAGTTTGCAAGGTGTTGCAAAGTGATCATTCTTATTAATTAATCCTATTAATTAATTCCAAAATCTAGTTCAACTCTATATAGCGTGTGACCCCATATGTTCTATCTAGTTGGTAGCAACAATTTGCTAATATGGAGTGGTTTCTAGCAAATCATCCATTCTAGCCAACTAATAGAATAGTCATCCGACAAACCTTGTACAAGTAATTGTCTCATCCCTTTGTCTCTATATCCGGATTGGACACGAGACATACAATTCACACTCGTATATCCAATCCATATTTTCTCGATCCATGGGTATAGCCTTATTCGTACAAATAACATCAATATCCCATATTGATTTATTTGAGTCTGGCCAGACATCCTATAAGCACTATCCCTCGAATGGCCTAGGATATATGCTCCCGTTATGTGGGAGGGAAAAATTCTATCTACGTCCACTACGATCTCTAAGATTTCTTCTTATTGTATGCGGTACACGCCTTTATAAATACTCAGTTACGGTGTAGCGTTTAACGCTACCAAAATCACAATAATCCACAACTAGAGTATCTAGCGACTTCAAGTCTAAGGATGACAATACCATTGTACCTCGAGACGCACTTATGACTTAACATAACGTGTATGTAGTCTTCTCGGAGATGGGTCAATCCGGTGAGCAATTACCCTTAATGTACACCCATGTGTTGGATCATGATATCTCCATTTCAATCCAACCCATACTATTCTATAGATGATTGTCCCATTAATCATTATACTGAACTAGGGATATTTAAGATAAACAACACAATTTTAAATCTAAGGACTTTCTTTATATTAAATATCCAATAAATAATACAATGAATATTCTAGCCAAATATAAATTCATACTAAACTAGATTACCTCTAAAGCATCTATTCCAACAGTACTTGTTTTATCCACAACAATGGAAAAGACAATCTTGACTTGAATTTAAACAAGCATGAATCGGAGGAACAGACTGAGAATCCATTAGGAATCAAGAAAAGTTCAGAAGAAAATAGAAGACATTTTCAAGACCTTGAAAATGGTGTTCAAGGCCTTGAAAGTAAAAATCAAAGCCTTGAAAAAGATGATAAGAAGGATTCAAGTGACAAAGCCACTACTTCAAGACCAGAGAAGATCTATGGAGAGCCGGAACCATGGTATCCAAGAAATAGATTCAAATATATCTCATCCCATCCAGCTGATAATATCATATCAGATCCAACCACTGGTACACAAACTAGATCGCAGTTGAAGAGCTTATGTGCTTTTAATGCTTTTAATTCTCTTGTAGAACAAAAAACTGTGAAAGAAGCTTTACAAGAAGAAGACTCGATCATTTCTATGCAAAGTGAACTCAATGAGTTTGAAAGGAATAAGGTTTGGAACCTGGTTCATACACCTACAAACCAGTCTGTCATTGGTACCAGATGGGTATTCAGGAATAAGTTGGATGAAAGTTGCAATGTGATCAGAAACAAAGCAAGGTTAGTTGCTCAAGGTTACAATCAAGAATAAGGTATTGATTATGAGGAAACTTTTGCTCCAGTTTCCAGGTTAGAAGCAATTATAATTTTTCTTGCATTTGCATCTTAGAAAAACATGAAACTGTTCAAATGGATGTAAAGGGTGCTTTCTTGAATGGCTATTTAAAAGTAGAAGTGTATGTTGCACAACCACCTGGTTTTGAAAATGACAGGTTTCCATATCATGTTTACAAACTTGACAAAGCTCTTTATGGTTTGAAACAAGCTCCAAGAGCTTGGTATGAAAGATTGTCAAAGTTTTTACTTGAAAATGATTTCAAAAGAGGTTTAGTAGACAAGACTCTTTTCATAAAGACTCGTGAGAAAGATTTACTTGTGGTTCAGATCTATGTTGATGATATATTGTTTGGAGCTACTAATGTTCAATTGTGCAGAGACTTCTCAAGTCTTATGAGCAGGGAATTTGAAATGAGCATGATGGGAGAGCTGAACTTCTTCCTAGGACTTCAAATACATCAATTGAAGAAGGGCATCTTTCTGCATCAAAGCAAGTATACAAGAGACTTACTAAACAAATATATCATGGCTCAGTGTAAGGAAGCCAAGACTCCTATGAGTTCTACGTTATCCTTGGACAAGGATCAATCTGGTAAGAGTTTCAATGTAAAATAGTATACAGGCATAATTGGATCATTACTCTATCTGACAGCAAGCATACCAGATATTATTTTTAGTGTGTGTATGTGTGCTAGATTCCAAGCTGATCCAAAAGAATAAGACTTGACTGCTGTGAAGAGAATATTCAGATATCTCAATGGTACCGAAGACTTGGGGCTTTGGTATCCAAGACATTCTAACTTCTCTTTGCATGGTTTTTCAGATGCTGACTTTGCAGGTTACAAGGTTGATAGAAAAATTACTTCAGGAACTAGCCAATTCATTGGATCATCCTTGATCAGTTGGCATTCCAAGAAATAGAATTCAGTTGCTCTATCAACAACTGAAGCTGAATATATAGCTGCAGGAGCATGCTGCTCACAAGTGTTATGGATTGCTCAACAGCTAGGAGACCTTGGATTTGATTTGAGGGGCATACCTATTAAGTGTGATAACACTAGTGCAATTTCAATTACAAAGAATCCAGTGCAACACTCAAGAACCAAGCACATTGATATCAGACAGCACAGAGATCATGCTAACAAAGGTGATATTTTTCTTGAATTTGTTGCTACTAACGTGCAAATTGCAGATGTCTTCACTAAACTATTAGCAGGTGAAAGGTTCTCAGCTCTAAGATTGGAATTGTGAATGCTAAATAAAGATGCATTGGTTTAGGGGGAGCATCAGGTAAGAAAGGTAAGTATTATGTGTTTTAAAAGGGTTGAAATGAGCTTCAAAGCCTTGAAAATCAGTTCAAAGCCTTGGGTTTACTTGTTGCAGTGTTACAGTTTTTCAAGACCTTGAGAGCTTTTTCAAAGCCTTGAAAATAAGTCAGCTACACTGATAGTCTATAATCTTGGATCATTCTCTGTTGGGTGATATCTCTGTAGATATTTTCCTAATATAGCCCCTACCCTTTTCAAAAATTTGACTTAGCTAAAAATAGTATTAGTATATTTTATTTTCCAACGGCATAAAAGTTTTGAAATCTCTCTGATCATTGAAAATCTTTTGAGATCAGAGAGATACTAGTTTCCTTTTGAAACTCAAACTCTTTCTGTACTTATATTCTTTTCTTCTCCTTCATTTCGTATCACTCTACCTCTCTCTATTCTTCTCCCAAACCCTAATGAGCACAAGGAGAGCCTCAAACAAATCAAGATGGCTGGAGGTTCGAAACCTGTCTCAGAGAAGAAAAGAAAAGCAGCAGTAGATGAGGTTCAAGCAGTCAGTGGAGATTCTAGCTCCAGAACTCTTAGTGCATAGACAGTTCAAGATCTTCCTCCACCAAAGAATAAGGTCAAGAAGGTTACAGCCTCCTCTTCAGAAAAGCAAAAGAAGCAGAAAGCTGTTACAGAAAAGCAACCAGAAATAGAGCCTACCAGTTCAAAGAAGGGGAAAAAGAAAGCAACTTAGACAGAAAGGGGAAAGGAAAGGTGAAAGAAGCACAACCAGAAGGAAAATTGAAGAAGGCAATGCAGATCTATTCACAAGCCTCAAAAAAGAACACAGCACCAGATGAGACTTAGTTTGTCATAAACATCTCCAAAGGTCAGTGGTTAGATGGTTTTGCTTCAAGATATAATGGTTTCAGTATTATGGTTAATAAGCATGTGGTTGAACACATGAAACTTAAATGCATCTCTATGTTTAAGAAGAGTTCTTTATGGTGTATGCTGAATCCTAAAGAATTAACCTACCCTAGACTCACCAGACTCTTCTACCTGAACTTTACCCAAGTTAAGAGATCTGCACATTTGGGGATTAAATCTAAAGTTTTTGGGATAGTAATTGAACTGGATCACTCTGATTTTGCCAATGTGCTAGGGTGTCCAAAGAGGTATGATACTAGCAACCATCCACCAAAGTCACAAACCGTGAAGAGTTCTTTCTTCCAAACATCTCAACCTCAGCCAAACAGTTAACACATTCTGTGATGAATGTTGAAGCCAAAGTCCTTCATACCATTCTGGTTAGTTGTATCTTTCCCAGAGAGTACTCTAGAGAATTGGTGACTGAGAGAATGTTGCACATCATGTATCTGGTTATGCATGTCTATGAGATTGATCTTCCAAAACTAGTGATTGAACACATGCTCTTTAGCCTTACCAGTAAAAGGATTCACCCTCTTCACTATGAAAACATGCTCACATTGTTCTTTGAACACTTTGAGATTCCAACAACTGGAGAGGAATCAGTCACATCTGGATTTGGGGTACTCAATGAGAAAGCCTTTGAGAACATTGAAGTGGTGAAGACCAAAGAGAAAGTTTGGAAACTTTAATCAGACTTGACTGAAGCAGAACTAGGTGCAAAGAAGTTTCCTAAGCCGAAGACCTTGAATCCCACTTTAAGTCAGACTTCTTAACCAGCAGACAATCAGAGATTTGATGGTTTGGAGTTGGACATGGAGGATGTCAAAGCAACTGCTTTTGGACTGGAAAGTGATATGGGGCAAGTCAAGTACATGGTGTAAAGAATCTTCAGAAGCATGACTTTGCTTGATGTTCCTGAGGATGCTGAAGGTACAAAGAAAGGAGACTCTGACAAGGATTTTCCTAGTGAGCATTCACATCAGGAAGAAGTTACTCTAGTTTCAGATAAGGGAAAGCAGGTAGCAGAACATGCATCACAGGAAGAAGATGAATTCAATAGCCCTGACTCAGATGAACTGCTGATTACCTTGAAGAAGAAAAAGAAATATCCAAAGGCTGCTGCAAAGGAAAAGACTGAAGAAACAACTGGTTCCGGTGGGAATACAGAGGATCAGGAAGAGCAGGACAAGACTGATGAAGAAGAAAATGAGAAAGAGGAAGGAGATTAGGATGAAGATGAAAATCCAACACCTTAATCTTGCCTACTCTTTATTCTCCATTCTTTTTTCTTCAAAGTTTCTCTTTGAAGTTTTCAAAATTTTCCAGACACTTGATCCAACATCTTCTATCTTTTTGATGAAAGTAAAAAAGGGGGAGAAATTCTAGGTTTTTAGGTTTTATTTGCTATATGCTGACCTGTTTAAGTTTTTGTTGGTATTATGAATAAGTTGGATCTTTTTGGAAATACTGTGTTATAAATTGTGAACTAATCAGTCTATTCTGCAGAGACTAAGGATTAAACAGAATTTGGTTTTGTCTTTCATCAAGGGGGAGATTCAAAGATCAGGTTGTGCAAGTCTTGGAATAGCTCAGCTATTTCAAAGTCTTGAACCTGATTTCAAAGCTTTTAATCAGTCTCAGAGGCTTGAAAATAGTTTGGCTATTTTGAAGGCCTTGAAACTGGATTCAAAGCCTTGAGCTGCTTAACTTATATGCACACTCTCAGGGGGAAATTTCTGCAAACTCTCTTCTCTCTCTTTCGTATCCTTGATTCATTGTTATTAGATAATGAAAGACAATTTTTACTAACATGTTTTGATCATAAGATATCATCTGTTTGACCATGATAATGCAGGACATTTTGTTTCCAATATTTGCAGGATTGTTTCCTAAACTTAATTTGTGCAGATTTGGAAATAGTTGGATATTTTGATCTTGTGATCAATCAGAGACTTATGACAGCTTCTCAGATTGCTTATGGACAGGATCACAACAATATCTCTGAATATTGTGATCAGCTATCCGTTGGAGAAGGCTGTTAAAGAGAGTCAAAGCTGTTGCCTACAAAATAGGAAGTTGTTGGTGAAAATAAGGGAAGATTTGCAGAGTTTCAGACAGTTTAAATAGAGCTCACTTTGAAGCAACAAGAAAGGAGACTCCACGGGCAAAAACAAGAGACAAGTTTCTAGATTGAAAAAGCACCAAAGAAGAACATCAAAATCTCAATCCATTCCACAGAAGGTCACTGCAGTTTCACTCCAGTTTTCTACTCTAAGTGCACTTCTATATTGAGCTGTATTGGTAGATCATTTCAGTATTATCTCTACATCTATTCTCAAAGATTTTTCAAATTGAACAATAGAGAATTCTTTGTTAATCAGTTAGCTAGAGCAGGTAGTAGACAAGTTAGGGAAAACGACAAGCTGTAACTGAGTAAGGGAACTCTCTGGGCTTGAGTTCTAGGGCTTAGCTTTTGATTAATAAGAATTGAGTTGAAAATCCTGCAAGGATTTTATCCCTGAGGTAGATACGTAGTTCCAAGTGGACTGAACTCTTTAAATCACTTGTCTTCTGTATTTAAAGTTCATTCATTTTCATAGTTTTTGCAGCACACAAAACAGTTTAATTTTCAAGGGTTTTAACTGGTCTTCAAGGCATTGAAAAAGTCATACTTGCTTTATACTGTCTGCATCTTCTTCAAGGGCTTGAACTAGTTTTCAAGGACTTGAACTTCATTGTTTGCACAAGTTTTCATCTTCCTAGCAAGTTTTGCAAAAAGTTGGCATACTCTATTCAACCCCCCCCCCCTCAAGAGTATCTTAGCTGCATTAACATCTGCATACTAACACTTTCACTTCCGTCACTTCTTCTTCTCATTTCTATTTTCTTTTCACTTTATTTTCTAAACTAATTATAAGAAAAGGTAAAAAACCAAGGATGAAGCGGCGTGCGAAGACGTAGTTATGTGACGAATAGTCGGAACTCGACTATAACTAATACGCGGCGAGTACTAGAAATTATACAGTATAACAGGTAAACATTTTAGAACTGTAAAACATAAATTTTTAGCAAAACTAAATTTATTAAACGAAGAAATTTTAATTTAACTGCAACAAATAAAAGTTATCACACAACGTCTAATTATTGAATACCCTAAGCTAAAAGTCTCGGGTATTATTTCCAGAGAAACCGGAGATCGGGGAAGTTACAATTACATGGATCAAGGATCAAAACGCAACCACGTGCAAAGTTAGTTGGACTATGTGGCAAAGTGGTCTAATCCGTGTATGGACAGGATTAGTATTGGGGCAAGTTTGTAGATAATAAGGAGCTATTATCTATAAAAGGGAGTCATAGCTCTATTATTTTACAAGAGTTGTCATTGAGTGAAATAACAGAGCAAGGAGAGAACACCAAGAGTTGCCGACCCTACCTCTCGGTCAAAGGGGTTCGGCCACCATGTTCCGTTTTGCGTGATCCTTGATTCATCCTTTGACGTAGCTAGCAGAAGGCATGAAGGATGAGGCGGCGCGCGAAGATGTAAATATGCGACGAACAATCGGAACGCGACTAAAACATATACGCGACGAGTACTTGAAATTGAAATTATACATTATAACAGGTAATCATTTTAGAACTGTAAAATATAAATTTTTAGAAAAGTAAATGTATTAAACCAAGAAATTTTAATTTAACCACAACAAATCAAAGTTATTACACAACGTCTAATTATTAAATTCCCTAAGCGAAAACTCTCAGGTATTATTTCCGGAAGAGCCCGAGATCGGGGAAGTTACAATTACATGGATCAAGGATCAAAACGCAACCACATGCAAAGTTAGTTGGACTAAGTTGCAAAGTGGTCTAATCCGTGTATGGACAGGATTAGTATTTGGGCAAGTTTGTAGATGATAAGGAGGTATTATCTACAAAATGGGAGTCCTACCTCTTATTTTGCAAGAGTTGTCATTGAGTGAAATAACAGAGCAAGGAGAGAACACCGAGAGGCGTCCTCCCTTACCCCTCGGCCAAAGGGGTTCGGCCACCGTGGTACGTTTTGCGTGATCCTTGATTCCTCTTTTGACGTAGCTAGCACAAGGCATGAAGGAGATCCAGTTCTCAATCTCAAGATGTGGATACCGTAGAGAGAAGGGCGCTATTTTTCTTTGTGATCAAGCAAACCCACAATGTACACGGTTCTTCCTTTTATCACATTATGATAGCTTAACCTACGATTCGTGGAGGGATTTGACTAGGAAATTATTATAGTGTTTCCGCTGTGCATCCTGCATCAAAACCCAAAGCTGCTATCAGAGCCACAAGTCGTAGCGTATAACGTGATTTATGTTTTACCTGTTTTATCATTTTTTACACTGTATCGTTAAATTTCGCGAAGAAATGATATTCTTCTAATGATACGATTTGAATATCATAAAATAGTAAATAAGCATATTTTACATATCGTGTAAAGATTGACTGATTTCGTATAGATATAAAATATGTTTTGGTGATTCGAAAATCTAGGGTTTGGGCACAATTGGGAAAAAGGTGTTTTTCTCTACAATTGGGAATTTGCCCACAAGGAAAGGGTAAAAGTTTTGGAAACTATCCCTATAGGGGTTCGGCCATGAGCATGTCCATATTCCCTTGACGCGTGGATCAGGCAGCCGCCGGTTTTACCATGCGGGCTGGTCCGACTAATTTGGCCCGACTTAGCTACTCCAAACGTATTTGGACAATAGGAATCGCGAAACCGTTTGACTGTTTTGACCCTAGAAATCACAATTCAACTAAATTGACCAAGCGCGATACATTGGACTTTAACTGTTTATGTGTTTTATCGCATGGTGGTTGCATGTGGCCTAGGTTGTGGATGTTTATTTTGTGGATTGATTTTTATTTTATTTTGATGTAATTAATATAATTTATTTTACGAAATGTGTGTCGTCTTCTCCCTCGCCTGTGAGGTATCACTATTTATTTTGTAGATGCTAGCTAGAATTAGAAAGATAGAATATAGTCAAGGAATGGAGAAGAAGATAAAAGACTATAGAAATCACAAAACGAAGAAAACCCACAAGGTAGGACGCATGGACTAAAGATGGAGGCAGATAGAGATGAGCTTGTCACTTTAGGGCTTATAGATGTTCTCATTGGCTTTGAAATATCTTAGTTTTAGGGGCCACATCCATATCACATTTTATTTATCGTTGAGGAATTTTATTTTCAATTTTAATATCTTGATCATATCAACTGATCTACTTATTTGGATTTGGTCAATCCCAAATAAAATAGCCAATCGTTTAATTATTTATTGTCTTGTTATTTATTTTTTATGTATGGTTGATGCATGCAAAATGTAACAAGATAATAATTAAACAGTTGGATCTTTAATTTAGGATTGCCAAAATCGAAATAAGTAGATCAGCTGATATGATTAACAAATTAAAATTCCCTCAATTACAAATATTGCGTTTTGCCTTCTCTTGCATAACACTCGTCATCATTGAGGAATATTAAGTTATGTCTTGCCATAGCAATGAGACTTGATTCATCATGATATGGCGCCACGGCACAAGCTAGTAGTGTGTGATTGTTTAAGTACGAGGTTAAACGCAACTGAGCTACTTCAATAGGATTGAAAGCTTAGAGGCAAGGCTATTGGGATTATCTATGAGATAGATAAATAAGGAGTTAGTTTCCCAGTTGAACCAAGAGTTGTATATGATGCAATTTGAAGTTTTTCCTACCTAATTAACTAACTTTTGGGTGACTTCCCAAAGCAAGCTCAAGAGAAGGTGAAATATGGATCTTGGCCCACTAGAAAGTATATGATATTTTCCACATTAATGGTGAGGGCTATTAATCTGAGAAAAATAGTGGGAGCTATATTTAATAATCTGGCCATTGTTAAATATGGTTTATTTTTCACAAATACTAAAATTGTATATTTCTCGTTTTGTAGAATACCAATGGCACACAATCAAACTTCGACTCTATCATTGAGTTCTATCTTTGAGAAGGAAAAGCTGTCTTGAATCAATTTCCTAGACTGGTACTGAAACTTGAGAATTATTCTCAAGAAAGAAAAGAAGTTGTACATACTAGAGGAACCAGTTCCAGAGGTACCAGGTGATGATGTTGTTCTTGCTGCAAGGAAGGAACATTAGAAGATAGTAGATAACTCTACTGATGTGACTTGCCTTATGCTTTGCACCATGAAATATGAGCTTCAGAAGCAACATGAGAACATGGAGACGTATGATATGATCATACATTTGAGACAGCTCTTCCAAGAGCAAGAAAGGCTTGAGCGGTATGAAGTATCTAAAGAAATGTTCAAGTGCAGTCTATCATAAGGGAACTTAGTCGTACCTCATGTACTCTGTATGATCAGATACAGGGAGAACCTCGAGAGGTTAGACTTCATATTCGACAAAGAGTTGGCCACTGATCTCGTCATGCAATCATTGCGTACAGTTATAGTCGGTACATTATGAACTAAAATATGAACGAGATCAACAAAACTCTGCAAGGCCTGCTCAATATGTTGAGGACTGCTGATTAGAGCATTAATAAATGAAAAGGCAAGGCAATATTGATGGTTAATAAAGGGAAGAGCAAGGGAGTTTTTTTCTACCTCCAATGGAAAGAGCAAGGTCGTTGCAAAACCCAAGGGAGCTTCCTTAAAGTCTGATTGTCACGTCTCTAAGGGCGCATGTATGTATTGTAGTTAGACAAGCCACTAGAAGAAGAACTGCCCAAAATATCTGTAAGATAAAAGGATTGGAATAGTGATTCAACCACCATCATGTATTTTTTTTATAGATGTCAACATATTAATCTCTTCATCTTGGGTATTGGATACTGGATGTGTATCTCACATTTGTTTGAATGTGCTGAATCTAAAGAGAAGTAGAAGAATGGCTAAAGGGGAGAAAAACTTGCGCGTAGGGAATGGAGCAAGAGTGGTTGCATTAGTCGTAGGCGTTTATGAGTTAAATTCATCTTCAAGACTTATTCAAGAATCAGACAATTGTTTTTATGTGCCTGCTACGAGGGAAACATTATTTCTATTTCTTGTTTGGACAATAAATGTTTTTCTGTCACAATAAAGGACAAATGTTGCTCCGTTTATTTTGTTAGTTTCCATTATTGTAATGCAATTTCTAATGCATTATTATCATTGATCTAGATAATTCCGTCTATAACATAAATACCAAGAGGACTAAAACTAATTATTTAAATCCTATTTATCTATGGCACCGTCATTTATGCTATATAAACGAGAAACACATATCTAGACTCCATAAGGATGGATTTATAGACTCACTTGATTATGAATTATATGAGACATGTGCATCTAGCTTATTGGGTAAAATTACCAAGTCCCCTTTCAATAAGAAATATGTGAGGACTAGTGAGCTATTGGCACTCACACATACTGATTTGTGTGGACCATTTGTCACGCCCGCCAAAGGTGGTTATCCTTACTTCATTACATTTAGTGATGACTTCGGTAGATATGGATTTGTGTATCTTATGAAGAAAAAATTTGAATCCTTTGAAATGTTCAAAGAATTCAAGAATGAAGTAGAGAAGCAACTTGGCAAAAGCATTAAGCATCTACGATCGGGTCGTGGATGAGAGTACTTATGCCAAGAGTTTGACGACTGTCTTAGAGAGTGTGGGATCATGTCCCAACTCACTCCACCTGGGACACCACAGTTGAATGGTGTGTATGAGAGGAGGAATCTAACATTGTTGGACATGGTTTTATCTATGATGTGTCAAACAGATCTTCCAATATCATTTTGGGGACACACTCTATTACCCTTAACCGTGTTCCATCCAAATCGGTCATGAAGACACCATATGAGATATGGATAGGAAGGCGTCCCATAGTTTCGTTTATGAGGATTTGGGGTTGCGATGTCTATGTAAAATGTTTACAATCACACAAGCTCGGAGCCAAATCGGGTAAGTGTATGTTTGTGGGATATCATAAGGAAACGAAATGATATTATTTCTACAATCCAATCGAAAACAAAGTGTTTGTTGCTCAGACCCGTGTGTTTCTAGAAAGAGAGTTTGTCTCTAAAGAAGCCAGTGTGAGGACTGTAGAGTTTGAAAAAGTTCAAGAATCAAAAAACACTAATCCTATGATGGAACATGAGCAGGAACCACAAGCTTTTGTGGAGCAAATTGCTCGAGTAACACAAGAGATTCGCAAGTCGAGTAGGGTACTTCAGGATCCACAGAGATATATAATTCTCGTGACTGAGCCTGGTGACATACTACTCATGGATGATGATCGTACTACCTATGGAGAGACCTTAAAGGGGTCGGACTATAAGAAATGGCTTGAATCCATGAGATCCAAAATGGAATCCATGTATACCAACAAAGTATGGAATTTTTTGGAACCACCCAAAGGGGCTCGGCCTATTGGGTGCAAGTGGGTCTTCAAGAAGAAGAGCGACATGGATGGTAATGTGGTTACCTATAAGGGTCGATTGGTGGCAAACGGATTAAGATAGATTCATGGTATTGACTATGATGAAACATTTCTCCTAGTCGCGATGACCAAATCCATAAGTATCTTACTTGTGATTGCAGACTATCACGACTATGACATTTGGTATATGGATGTCAAAACAGCGCTTCTACATGGAAACCTCGTTGAGGATGTGTACATAACACAACCAGAGGGTTTTGAGGATCATGAGCATGAAAACAATGTCTGTAAGTTGCAGTGAATTGGATTGAAGCAAGATTCTAGGAGTTGGAATCTACCTTTTGATGATGCAGTCAAAGAGTTTGGTTTCTGTCACATCCCCCTCCGGCCGACCCCGATTAGCGACGAGGAAAAATTTGCATTAACGGGAGGACGGTGCGACATGATGGAGACGCCTTGCCTCGTCGAGAGGCTAAACAAGTTAATTTTAAAGTCGTGATTAAAATTTTATTCGAAAATATTTGCGGAAGCGTAATTAACCAATTCACTTAGGGTCGTCATGAAAACAAAATGTCTTATAACACAAATGGAAAGGTGTTCACGTAAAGAAAGTTGAACTTGGAAATTATTTACATTTAGCCCTCTCGACTCATAACGTAAACTGATCATAACTGAGGAAAGTACTAGGTATCATACAATGGCTCATAAAAAGTCTTAAATACATTACTACTTAAATTATACATTCTTAAAAGAAATAAGCAACATGTAATTCATAGTAGCTCCAAGCCATCTAACATATAATCAACGTCTAAGCATATAAGCACCAACAAGCATCTTATTACATATCAACTCAACGCCTTGCTACTTATTGCTTCCTACGTGTCCTTAAAAACATGAAAAAAAAGTTAACTTGAAGGGCGAGCTCAACTAGCTCAGTGAGTTACATCTACGGCCCTCGGTAGGTTTGATAAACGAAAAGCGGTTAACTTTCCCATGGAGCATCATGAACATAAGCCATAGTCATACATAATTATACTTTTGAAACTTGAAAGATCATGACATTCATAAAACGTAAATTGTATCATAAAGAAAGCATAACATAAAGCAAAACGTGTATCGTGTGAAATCGTATTATTCCAAGTAGGAACCTTGGGAAGAGGGGGGGGTGAATAGAGTATGCCAACTTTTGCTAAAATTGCAAGAAGAGTGGTTTCAAAATATTTGTAAAGAGATTCAAGGACTTGAAATGAGTTTCAATCCCTTGGAATGAAAACAGTTAAAGTAAAAAAGATAAGTCTATTTCGAGGCCTTGAAATGAGTTTCAAACCCTTGAAATGAAAGTGTTTTGAATGCTGCAAAAGACTAAGCATATAACTGAAAAGTAAATGCAAGAGACACAAGATAAATAGAGTCGAGTCCACTTGGACCTACATCTCTACCTCATGAATCTTCTCCCTGCAAGATTTTCAACTCAATTCTTATTAATCAACAGCTAGGCCCTAGATCTCAAGCACAGAGAGATGCCTTACTCTGTTACAACATGTGGTTCTCACTAACCTGTCTAGTACCTGCTCAAGCTATCTGATTAAATAAGAACTCTCTATTGTTTGCCTTGAACAATCCTTGAGAATAAGAACTAGAAGTATTATAAAAACGATATACAAATGAAGTTGAGAAAAGAAGAATACTAGAACTGAATGTAGTGAGTATGCAGTATTCTTCAGATGCTTGGATTGAGGGAAATGTATCTGCTTCTTTAATGGCATTTAGGAGAAGTTCTGCTTCCATATTTTACAAATCTGGTATTGATTTTCTTAGGAAAAATTGGATTGTATCCAATACCAGTTTTATGAACATACTTTAAGCTACCTCCAAGAATCAAGTTCAAGTTTTGTTCTGAGCCTACAAGTTTTGTTTTTACTAATTCAGATTCTTGAAGTTTCTCAGTTAGAGTAGTCTTTTATTTATCTAATACATCAACTTGATTTCTTAGATTTATAATATTGTCACTCAGAAGAGAGTTTTCTGTAACTACTTCCTTGACCTGTGTTTTGAAGGCTTTGAAACTTGTTTTGAAGGCCTTGAAATCACTGTCAGTTTTCTTACGAGAAATTTCAAGCTTCTGATTTAGGAACACAAGATGCAAGTTTTTTTTTTTGCTTGCTCATGATTTTTTTCTTTCAAAACTATAATCTCTTCGAGATATTCCTCTTCTTTAAAAGTATTGTTCTAAGATAATAAGAGAGGGCTTCTGTTGATTTTGAAATAAAGCAGTTTACCATTACCTCAATGTTCTTTTCAGAACTTTCATCATGATTGGCCATAAAGCATAGGTTGGCATGTCCTTCTTCAGATTCAGAGTCACTTGAGGTTTCTGAATCACTCCAGGAAGCTATCATAGCTTTCTTTCTTCTATCATGATCTTTCTTCTAAAAGTTCTTGCTCTTTTTGTGTGGAAAGTGTCTGATCAAGTGTCCTGCATCACCATACTCAAAGCATTTCATGACTTTAGGCTTAGTACCATGTCAAGAAGATTTACCTTTTTAGTCATTGCTACTGGAGGATCTGTGTCTATCTCTGTCGAAGTCCTTGTTTCCAAAGTTCTTCTTCATTTTAATAATTCTAGTCAAGGCTTTGAAAATCAAAGCAAATGGATCTTCATCATCATCTTTATTTTCAAGGATTTGAGATGGTTCATGTTGGAAAGGGTTCCCTAGAGGCAGTCTATATTAGTATGAACAATGTTTGGCTAGAATATTCATTTATTATTTATTATGATATTTAATATAATGAAGTTCTTAGATACAATGTGTTATTTATCATAAATATCCCTAGTCCATTATATTGATTAACGGGACGATCAACTGTAGACTAGTATGTGGGTAGATTGATATGGAGATATCAAGTCTAACACATGGGTATGCATTAGGAGTATTGTCATACTGGATTGACCCACGACGCGAAGGATGCATTAGATTATGTCAAAGTCACAATCGCTTCTCGTTGTGCTAATGATATTGTAATCGTTAGACTTGAAGTTACTAGACACTCTAGTTGTGAAATATCATGCTTTGATATTATCAAACGTCGCGCCTTAACCGGGTAACTATAAAGATAGTTTCCGGGCATGATAGGAAGCAAGCTTACAGATCGTAGTGATGTAGAGAGGATTTATCCTACCCACATAACGGGAGAAAATATCCATGGGCCAATCGAGGAATGGTGCTTATTGAATGTGTGGCCAGACTAAGATAAATCAATATGGAGATATTGATGTTATATGCTCGCATAAGAATATTCCCATGATCGAGAAACTAAGTAGTTTCTAACAACTAAGTAGAAACCAATGGGGTCACACACCGGATGGATTAAATTGGATATAGGTATTAATTAGTTGGACTAATTAATAAAAGGATCATAACGCAACCACAAGCAAACTTAGTAGGACTAATTTGCAAGTGGACTAATCCATGTAAGGACATGACTAGTATTGGGGTCTTTATGTATTTAATAAAGAGTTATTACTATATAAAGAAACTGTAGCTTGTTAATTCTCTACACAATTCATTATTGAGAGAACAGAACAAAGCAAGAGAGAGAATAAGAGGCCGTCCGACCGCTCCCGTCCGCCCCTCTCACACCATCGGCCACAAGGGCACGGCTCGTGCCTCGTTTTGCCTTATCTGTTCCTCCTTCTTCCGTTGCTAGAACTATACGGTGGGAAGGAATCCAATCAAGAATTCACGGTGTGGATATTCATACAGACGAAGACACTATTCTTCGTGTGATCTCTCAAACTAAGGTACATATTTTTTATGCCCTTATCATGTTATGATGGCTTGCCTGTGATCCTTGGTGAGATTTAAGCAGGATTAATTATGTTATTCCACTGTATAACCTGCGTCAAAACCCTACGGTGGTATCAGAGCCACAGGTCGTAGCGCATAACATGATCTTATGTGTTGCAATTTTCAGTTTATACACCGTATTGTTTATACTACTTGAAAACTGAAATTAATTGGGATATTAGATGCAAATTGAATTTGATTCAAGACAAACGAGACCTAATTTAATATTGGATGTGAAGATTGGTGAGTTTGATCACATAGGATGTGAATAATTTTGGATCTAGGAGCTTGGGTTTGAGTACAAGCTTGGAAAAGGGGTTATTCAAACTTGGAAAAAACTAAGCTTTGGCAGCAAGGCAAGGAATTGTTTTGGAAACACTTCCATGGGAGGTTCGGCTCCTATTGGGACCGGCCCCCCTTGCCTTGCCGCCCAACCTAGGGCACGATCAAGGGGTTGAGCCGGCCTAGCGTGCGGCCTAGCCGCGCGTGGGGCTCGGCCGACCGCCCCAAGGCCTTGCCTTGGTCCTTGGGTGGTTCGGCCATGGTTGATAGTCGACTCCTTGGGAACATTTTTACCCTAGTTGCCTAATTTCAAACTAAAATTGAACAAGCGCGTTAAAATTGGTTTTAACTGTATTATGTTGTTTGTTGCACGGTGGATTGATATGACCTAGGTTGTGGATGTTTACTTTTTGTGGTTTGGTTTATGGCGTACGAGTTGATCAAATTAATGTAATAGTTATTTAATTTTACGGCCTGCGAGATGATCATCTTCTCAACATGTGAGGTTTTTATTTATTTATTTATTTATTTATTTATTTATTTATTTATTTATTTATTTATTTATTTATTTATTTATTTATTTATTTATTTATTTATTTATTTATTTATTTATTTATTTATTTATTTATTTATTTATTTATTTATTTATTTATTTATTCTAGATGTTAGGCTAGAATTATAATTTTTAGATGATAGCCAAGAGAATGGAGAAGAAGACCGGTGGGCCAAGAAGCCACAAAGACGATGAGGACTCCCATCCTAGGCGCGCGGCTACGTTGGAGCACATGGAGATGAGCTTGTCACTTTAGGGCATATAGATATTATATGGCTTGGAAATGTCTTAGTCTAGGGGCCATACCCATGTCACGTAAATTTTTCTTTTGTGGATGCTTATTATTTATGTCTTGTTATTTATTTTTGTGTGTATGGGTGATACAAGCAAAACGTTAACAAGATAATAATAAACACGTTTGATCTTTTATTGTGGATTTCCCAATCCAAATAAGTAGATCATGTGATGAGATCAACCAAAAAATTAGATAATAACAATTAAATCCCTCAATGGAAATATTGCGCTTTGCCTTCTCTTGCCTAAACACCCGTCATGATCAAGGCCCATTAAATAGGGGCTTGCCAAAGCAACGCGTTTTAATTCACCTTGGTATGTTGCGGCGACATAGTAAAGTATTGTGTGATTGTTGAAGCAAGAGGTTGGACGCAACTGGGCAAAGTCAATTGGATTGATGAGCCTAGAGCCATGACGATTAGGTGTTATCTAAAGGATAAAGAATAAGAAATTATTCACCTAATTGGACCAAGATTTGAGTGGGATGCAGTTGGAAGGGTTCCTACCTAAATAACCAATTCTTGGGTGACTTGTCAAAGCAAGCTCAAGAATAAGTGAAATATGGATCTTGGACTCACTAGAAAATATATATGATATTTTCCGCATTAATGGTGAGGGCTATTAATCCGAGAAAATTGTGTGAGCTATATTTAATGATCTAGCCATTGTTGAATATAGTTAAACTGTTCAAAATACTAAAATTTCACATTTCTCGATTTTGTAGAATTCCAATGGCAAACTATCACGCATCGACTTCATCCCTACAATCTGTCCTAGAGATGGACAAATTGTCTGGAACTAATTTCCTTGACTGGTAAAGAAACTTGAGGATCGTCCTTAAGCAGGAGAAGAAACTTTACGTCTTAGACAATCCTATACCAGAACCACCCCAGGATGAGTTTGTTCTAGCTGTCGTGAGAGCACATCAGAAACATGTGGATGATTTTAATGATGTGACTTGTCTCATGCTTTGCACCATGACCTCTGTACTTCAGAAGCAACACGAGAACATGGAAGCCTACGATATGATCGAACACTTGAAATAGTTTTTACAAGAACAGGCAAGGCATGAGCGGTATGAAGTGTCCAAGGGACTGTTCAAGAGCAATCTCGCAGAAGGGAACCCATTTGGCCAGGAATTGGCACTTGATCTTGTCTTGCAATCGTTGCCTAATAGTGATAACCAGTTCATGATTAACTATAACATGAATGAGATCAGTAAAGCTCTGCCGGATTTGCTGAACATACTAAGGACAGCTGAACAAAGCATCAATAAAGGCAAGGGCAAGACCATAATGATGGTGAATAAGAATAAGGGCAAGGGATTTGCCTCTACTTCTAAATGAAAGATCAAGAAAGCTGCAAAGTCTAAGGTGGGGGCGTGGCTCAGGGTTATTGTCACTACTGTAGCCAGTCGAGTCACTGGAGGAGGAATTGCCCCAAGTACCTTGACGATAAAAAGCTTGGAATAGTAATTCCACCACTACTAGGTATTTTTGTCATAGACGTCAATCTATCTATTTCTTCATCTTGGGTATTGGATACTGGATGTGGATCTCACATTTGTCGAAATGTGCAGGATTTGAAAAGAAGTAGAAGATTGGATAAAGGGGAGATAGATTCGGGAATGGAGCAAGAAATTCTGCAGTGGTTATAGGCGAGTATGAGCTATCTTTGCCTTCTGGACTTATTTTAGAATTATAAAATTGCTATTATGTGCTCATAGCATTATTTTAGTTTCTTGTTTGGACGAGAAGGATTTTTCTATTTCAATAAAGGACAAATGTTGCTCCATTAATTTTGATAGTAAGCACTATTGTAGTGCGCATTTTTCTAATGGATTGTATATCCTTAATCTAAGTAATTCTATCTATAACAAAAATACTAAAAGGATTAAAACTAATGATTTAAATCCTACATATCTATGGCACTGTTGTTTAGGCCATATAAACGTGAAACGGATATCTAGACTCCATAAGGATGGATTTCTAGACTCATTTGATTTGGAGTCATACGAGATATGCGAGTCTTGTTTGTTGGGAAAAATGAAAAAGTCCCCTTTCATTAAGAAAGGTGAGAGGACTAGTGAGTTTCCCGCACTCATACATAATGATATATGTGGGCCGTTTCCCACGCCTGCCAGAGGTGGTTACACCTACTTCATTACGTTTATTGATGACTTCAGTGGATATGGATTTGTATAACTTATGAAGGCCAAATCCGAATCCTTTGAATTGTTCAAACAATTCAAGAATGAGGTAGAGAAGCAACTTGGTAAAAGTATTAAGGCTTTGCGATCGGATTGTGGAGGAGAATACTTGAGCCAAGAGTTTGACGAATATCCCACAAACTTACACTCACTCCACCCGGAAAGCCACATTGGAATGGCGTGTCCGAGAGGAGAAATCGCACACTATAGGATATGGTGCGGTCTATGATGTGTCAAACGGATCTTCCAATATCATTTTGGGGACATGCTCTATTGACTGCAACTTTCACCATTAACCGTGTTCCATCCAAATCAGTCATGAAGAAACCATATGAGATATGGAATGGGAAGCGTCCCATAGTGTCATTTATGAAGATTTGGGGTTGTGATGTCTATGTAAAGCGTTTACGAACAGACAAGCTCGGACCCAAAGCGGATAAGTGTAAGTTTGTGGGATATCCTAAGGAAACAGAAGGATATTATTTCTACAATCCAACCAAGAACAAAGTGTTTGTTGCTCGGACCGGCGTGTTTCTAGAAAGATAATTAGTATCTTAAGAAGCAAGTGGCAGGACTGTAGAACTTGAAGAAATTCAAGAACCACAAACCACTGAACCGATGATGGAACATGAACATGATTCGCAAGTTGTTGTGGAATAACCTGTTCAGGTAACACAGGAACTCCGTAGGTCAGGAAGGGTACGTCATGAGCCAGAGAGATACGGACTTCTCCTGACTGAGTCTGATGACATACCACTCATGCATGATGAGCCTGCAACCTACAGGGAGGCCATGAAAGGCCCAAACTCCAAGAAGTGGCTAGAAGCCATGAGATCCGAAATGGATTCCATGTATACCAACAAAGTATGGACTTTGGTGGAACCACATGAAGGGGCTTGGCCCATAGGGTTCAAGGGGGTCTTCAAGTAGAATACTGACATGGATGGCAAGGTAGTTGCCTACAATGGGCGATTGGTGGCTAAAGGTTATAGAAAAATTCATGGTATTGACTATGATGAGACCTTTTCGCCAGTCGCCATGACCAAAGCCATTCGAATCCTACTTGCTATTGCAGCTTACTATGACAATGAGATTTGGAAAATGAATTTCAAACCAGCGTTCCTTTATGGGAACCTCCTCGAGGATGTTTATATGACACAACCGGTGAGTTTTGAGGATCCAGAGAATGCCAATAAAGTATGTAAACTGCAATGATCCATTTATGGATTGTAGCAAGATTTTACAAGTTGGAATCGACGTTTTGATGACGCTGTCAAAGAGTTTAATTACATCAAGAAAGAAGATGAGCCCAGTGTTTACAAGAAGGTTAGTGGGAGCTCTCTTGTGTTTCTAGTCTTGTATGTGGAGGACATACTACTCATTGGAAACGACATTCCTACTTTGCAATATGTTAAAGATTGCCTAGGAAAGTGTTTCACAATGAAGGAGATACAGCTTATACACTTGATATCAATATCTATAGGGATAGATCTAGGAAGCTGCTAGGCCTAAGCGAAAGTACATATTTAGACAAGGTGTTGAAGCGGTTCAACATGCAAGATTCCAAGAAGGTATTCTTGCCCATGTCGCATGGAGTCACTTTCTCTAAGACTGACTGTCCTTCAAATCAGATTGAGAGGATCCGCATGAGTAGGATACCCTATGCTTCGGCCATAGGATCCATCATGTACGCAATGTTGTGTAGTAGACCGGACGTATCATACGCGTTGAGTATCGTAAGAAGATATCAGTCTAATCTAGGTGAGAGTCACTAGATTGCTGTCAAGAACATCCTTAAGTACTTGAGAAGAACTAAGGATCCTTTCTTGATATTTGGAGGTGAGGAAGAGGTCAATGTAATTGGTTACACAGATGCGAGCTTCCAAACCGACAAGGATGACTAGAGGTCGCAATCGGGGTTTTTGTTCTGCCTGAATGAAGGAGCTATGAGCTGGAAGAGTTCAAAGCAAGAGACAGTTGCTTAATCTACAAGTGAAGTTGAGTACATTGCTGCTGCAGAAGCAGCAAAGGAGGCATTTTGGATAAAGAAGTTTATCACTGAGCTCGATGTGGTCCCTAGCATCGTGGATCCCATGACGTTGTACTGTGACAAATCTGGAGCAATCGCACAAGACAAGGAACCTAGATCACACCAGAAATTGAAGCATGTACTTATGAGATTCCATCTTATTCGTGATATGATCGATAGAGGAGATGTGAAAATGTGCAAGATTCCAAAGGATGACAATCTTTCAGATACGCTCACAAAGCCACTTGCGCAGCGATCCTAAGGAAACGGAAGGATATTATTTCTACAATCCAACCAAGAACAAAGTGTTTGTAGCTCGGACCGGCGTGTTTCTAGAAAGATAATTAGTATCGTAAGAAGCAAGTGGGAGGACTGTAGAACTTGAAGAAATTCAAGAACCACAAACCACTTAACCGATGATGGAACATAAAAAGGATTCGCAAGTTGTTGTGGAAGAACCTGTTCAGGTAACACAGGAACTCCGTAGGTCAGGAAGGGTACGTCATGAGCCAGAGAGATACGGACTTCTCCTGACTGAGTCTGATGACATACCACTCATGCATGATGAGCCTGAAACCTACAGGGAGGCCATGAAAGGCCCAAACTCCAAGAAGTGGCTAGAAGCCATGAGATCCGAAATGGGTTCCATGTATACCAACAAAGTATGGACTTTGGTGGAACCACATGAAGGGGCTTGGCCCATAGGGTTCAAGTGGGTCTTCAAGTAGAATACTGACATGGATGGCAAGGTAGTTGCCTACAATGGGCGATTGGTGGCTAAAGGTTATAGAAAAATTCATGGTATTGACTATGATGAGACCTTTTCGCCAGTCGCCATGACCAAATCCATTCGAATCCTACTTGCTATTGCAGCTTACTATGACAATGAGATTTGGAAAATGGATTTCAAACCAGCGTTCCTTTATGGGAACCTCCTCGAGGATGTGTATGTGACACAACCGGTGAGTTTTGAGGATCTAGAGAATGCCAATAAAGTATGACACTGCATCGATCCATTTATGGATTGTAGCAAGCTTCTACAAGTTGGAATCTTTGTTTTGATGACGCTGTCAAAGAGTTTAATTACATCAAGAACGAAGATGAGCCCAGTGCTTACTAGAAGGTTATAGGAGCTCTCTTGTGTTTCTTGTCTTGTATGTGGAGGACATACTACTCATTGGAAACGACATTCCTACTTTGAAATATGTTAAAGATTGCCTGGGAAAGTGTTTCACAATGAAGGAGATACAGCATATATACTTGATATCAATATCTATAGGGATAGATCTAGGAAGCTGCTCGGCCTGAGCGAAAGTACATATTTAGACAAGGTGTTGAAGCGGTTCAACATGCAAGATTCCAAGAAGGTATTCTTGCCCATGTCGCATGGAGTCACTTTCTCTAAGACTGACTGTCCTTCAAATCAGATTGAGAGGGACCACATGAGTAGGATACCCTATGCTTCGGCCATAGGATCCATCATGTACGCAATGTTGTGTAGTAGACCGGACGTATCATACGCGTTGAGTATCGTAAGAAGATATCAATCTAATCTAGGTGAGAGTCACTAGATTGCTGTCAAGAACATCCTTAAGTACTTGAGAAGAACTAAGGATCCTTTCTTGATATTTGGAGGTGAGGAAGAGGTCAATGTAATTGGTTACACTGATGCGAGCTTCCAAACCGACAAGGATGACTAGAGATCGCAATCGGGGTTTTTGTTCTGCCTGAATGGAGGAGCTGTGAGCTGGAAGAGTTCCAAGCAAGAGACAGTTGCTTAATCTACAACTGAAGCTGAGTACATTGCTGCTGCAGAAGCAGCAAAGGAGGCATTTTGGATAAAGAAGTTTATCACTAGCATCGATGTGGTCCCTAGCATCGTGGATCCCATGACGTTGTACTGTGACAACTCTGGAGCAATTGCACAAGACAAGGAACCTAGATCACACCAGAAATTGAAGCATTTACTTATGAGATTCCATCTTATTCGTGATATGATCGATAGAGGAGATGTGAAAATGTGCAAGATTCCAACGGATGACAATCTTTCAGATCCGCTCACAAAGCCACTTGCGCAGCGAAAGCATGAAGGGCACACTAAACCTATAGGCATACGAGATGCGCCATATTGGCTCTATTGCAAGTGGGAGACTGTTAAAATAGGTGCCCTAGAGGCAATCTATATTTAGTATGAACAATGTTTGGCTAGAATATTCATTTATTATTTATTGTGATATTTAATATAATGAAGTCCTTAGATACAATGTATTGTTTATCTTAAATATTCCTAGTCCATTATATCGATTAACTGGACGATCAACTATAGACTAGTATGTGGGTAGATTTATATGGAGATATCAAGTCAAACACATGGGTATGCATTAGGAGTAATGTCATACTGGATTGACCCACAACGAGAAGGATGCATTAGATTATGTCAAAGTCACAATCGCTTCTCGTGGTGCTAATGATATTTTAATCCTTAACTTCAAGTTACTAGATACTCTAGTTGTGGAATATCATGCTTTGATACCAAACGTTGCGTCTTAACCGGGTAACTATAAAGATAGTTATCGGGCATGATAGGAAGCAAGCTTAGAGATCGTAGTGATGTACAGAGCATTTTTCCCTCCCACATAATGGGAGGAATTGTCTATGGGCCACTCGAGGGATGGTTCTTATTGAATGTCTGGCCAAACTCAAATAAATGAATATGGAGATATTGATGTTATCTGCTCGCATAAGCATATTCCCAGGATCGAGAAACTATGTATTGGATATACGAGTGTGACTATTATGTCTCGTGTCCGATCTGGACATGGAGATAAAGGTATAACACAATACATGAAAATTGGGCACAAAGTTTGTCGGGATCACTGACTTATTTCTATTAGTTGGATGGCATGGATGCGTTGCTAGACACCGCTCCATGTTAGTACGTAGTTACTAACAACTAAGTAGAAACCTATGGGGTCACACACCGGATGGATTAAATTGGATATATGTATTAATTAGTTGGACTAATTAATAAAAGGATCATAAATCAACCTTAACCAAACTTAGTAGGACTAATTTTCAAGTGGACTAATCCATTTAAGGCATGATTAGTATTGGGGTCTTTATGTAGTTAATAAAGAGTTATTACTATATAAAGAAACTCTAGCTTGTTAATTCTCTGCACAAGTCATTATTGAGAGAACATTAACAAAGCAAGAGAGAGAGAGAGAGAGAAAAAAAGGACAGGCCGTCCGCCCCTCTCACATCGTAGGCCACGAGGGCACGGCTCGTGCCTCGTTTTGCGTGATCAGTTCCTCCTTCTTCCGTTGCTAGCACTATACGGTTGGAAGGAATCAAGTCAAGAATCCAAGGTGTGGATATTCATAGAGACGAAGACACTATTCTTCGTGTGATCTCCCAAACTAACGTACACATCTTTTATGCCATGTGAACCTTGGTGGGATTTCAGTAGGATTAATTTTGTTATTCCGCTGCGTAACCTGCATCAATACCTACATATCATTCTCCTTTGACTTGAGAGTTGGGTTCTTGACATCTTATTGTAATTATTCATCAGCTTCATTCATGGATATTTAATGTTTAAGGAGCTTCCCTTGTAGGTCATCAAGTTGAAGTAATGAGAGATCTTGAGCTTCTCAATAGTAGTAGTATTTGGTTCCCATTTTGCCTTTGTAAGACTTCTCAAAACCTTTCTAACATTTTCTTCATTGGAATTATGTTTTCCCAATGAATTAAGATTGTTAACAATGTCAGTGAATCTTGTGAACATGTCTGTGATTGACTCATCTCCATTCATCTTGAATTGCTCATATTGCCTGAGATATATGTTGATCTTGGTTTGCTTGAATTGGCTGGTTCCTTCAAAGGTCACCACAAGATTATCCCAGATCTCCTTGGCAGTCTTGCAACCTGAGATTTTGTTAAAATCATATGCACTCAAAGTACAATATAAGAGATTCATAGCTTTATAATTTTTGGAAAATTGCTCTAACTCAAAAGAGGAGAGAGTTTCTTCTGATTTGGGAGTTCTAATCCCATCTTTCTCTTTGTAGAAAGTTTGAGGACCATTCTGAATGATTGTACAGAGTTCCATATCATGATCAATGATGAACATTTTCATCAAAGCTTTTCAGTGAACAAAATTGTCTCCACATAAGAGAGGAGGTCTGTTAGCAGCTCTTCCCTGAGAGAAACCACCATCACCTACAGTACTCATAATCACAAGATGGTTAAATCTATGCAGTGATACAAGCTTTTATACCAATTGAAGGGATGTACAGTAGGTACAAATACATGATCAATACTCTAGAAGGGGGGGGGGGTTGAATAAAGTATTCCAACTTTTGCTAAACATGCAAGAAGAGTGGTTTCAAAAGATTTGTAAAGAGATTCAAGGCCTTGAAAATGAGTTTCAAGCCCTTGGAATTAAAATAGCTAAAGTAAAAAAGATAAGTCTATTTGTAGGCCTAAAAATGAATTTCAAACCCTTGAAATGAAACTGTTTTGAATGCTGCAAAATACTAAGTATAGAACAGAAAAGTAAATGCAACAGACACAAGATATATAGAGTTCAGTCCACTTGGACCTACGTCTCTACCTTAGGGATCTTCTCCCTACAGGATTTTCAACTCAATTCTTATTAATCAACAACTAATCCCTAGATCTCAAGCATAGAGAAATTCCTTACTCTGTTACAGCTTGTGGTTCTCACTAGCCTATCTAGTACCTTCTCTAGCTATCTGATTAACTAATAATTCGCTATTGTTCACCTTGAACAATTCTTGAGGATAAGAACTAGATGTATTATCAAAATGATATACAAATGAAGTTCAGAAAAGAAGAACACTAGAGCTGAATCTGCAGTGAGTATGCAGTGTTCCTCAGATGCTTCGATTGAGAATCTGCTTCTTTGTTGTTTGTCAATCCATGAGTGTTTTTGAGTGTCTCTATCAATTTTACCGTTGAATAGCTTAAGCTTTCCCTCTTTTATAGAGAAGTTTGAAATGCAGATCTTCTGGATCTTCTCATAACAAACTTCCCTATTTTATACCTTCAATTTTGAGTTCTCTAATAGCTTCTCCACCGGATAGTTGATTAGTATCTCCAATGATACTGATCTGATATTGTAGAAACATAAGTTGTGAAACTTCAAATCATAGCAGGATTGATTACAGAATCAAATCAACACAAATTTCCCTTCCTGCAAAACTTAAGTTAGGAAATAAATCCTGTAAAATTGGAAACAAAATTTCCCTGCAAAACTGAGTCAAACAGATGAATTAGATACTGTTAAATGTGTCAAACTAATTTGGCTTTTATCATCAAGTAACAACTAATAAATCATAGGGGTTTAGAAGTTGAATCAAGATCAGAAACTCCCCCTAAGTTCATGCATAAAGAGCATAGCCAGTTCAAGGCTTTGAAAGCTGTTTCAAGGCCTTGAAATAGACTAGCTATTTCATGTCTTGAAACTGAATTGAACTTACACCTTGCTTTGTCTCACGTAGAGACCTTACCATACTTCAACATGCTTTCTTAGTATCTTATCTTATTGGCCCGTGATAACCTTCGTGACTTAACATAACGTAGGGACATGTCCATCGCGACGGCTCGTGAGGCGACGCGTTGCCTACATATATTGCCATGACAAAAGGGCTGTAGCCTGCCTATACCCGACAGCCGTTAGATCGTACGAACCTTCATCCTACCGTTACAATAGAAGCTATATAAGCTTCTCTTTCCTTGTATCGTTTCATAATGTAAAATACACTTTCTCTCTCTTTCGTTTCATTTCTTTGTAGAACCCTAGTGGTTCGTTCATGGTATCAGAGCCTTCTATGGCACTCGCCACCCAATCTCCAGCTTCACCGCCGCTCTATCTATTATCCAACATACACAATTTGCTACCGTTTAAACTTGATTCCTCCAATTTTGTGCTTTGGAAGCATCAAATCATCTCTATTTTTCGCACCCAATCTATATGGCTATCTCGATGGTTCTGTCCCTTTCCCTCCCTCCATCATCACCACCGACGGCTCTCCGGTCACAAATCCGGCGTTCACGGCTTGGCAACAGCAAGATCAGGCTGTATTGACCATCCTCAACTCCACTCTCTCACAAGAGTCCCTAACTCTTGTCATCGGATCTCTTACTTCTCACGAGGCCTGGTTGGTTCTAGAAAGCCGATGCCTCCCTTAACAGATCTAATATCCTCTCCGTTAAGGCCGAGTTCCACACTCTCAGAAAAGGCTCTGGATCGATAGATCTGTACATGCAGCGGTCAAATCGATCCGAGACTGCCTTGCCGTTGTCGGAGTTCTTACCCCCAATGAAGATCTGCTCCTGTATGCACTCAACGCCCTCCCACCGGAATACAACTCTTTCAGGTCCTCTCTCCGGATCCACTCTCATCCAATCCCCTTTGACGATCTTCATGTCCTCCACAAGGCAGATAACAGATGCATGCCGTTCAAACCTCCCTCATGGGTCTGCCTCAACCCACTGCCTTCTATCACAATCGTGGTGGTGGCCGCGGTGCTGGTAGGAATCCAACCGTCCATAGAGGCAGTGGCGTTGTTAGATCTGGCGACCGAGGTGGCGGCGGTGGCAGATCGGATTCCAGAGGCGGCCGCTTCTATTATGAGTCAAACCCTAACTATGGATCCGGGTATGGAGGCGGATCCGGGTATGGAGGTGGATCCGTGTACGGTTCGGGTCGTGGTTTGGGTCGATCCTACAACCGAGGAAGAGGCGGTTCGGGTCGCGGTTTGGGTTCCGCTGCAGTCAAATGTCAAATCTGCGGGTATGCTTATCACTCCGCACTTGAATGCTATCATCGAATAGACTTTTCTTATCAAGGAAAGCTGCCACCCGAACAGCTCTCTGCCATGGTTGCCTCAACCTCACAACAGCAAGTTCCATCCTCTGATCTTTGGTTGACTGATACTGGTGCCTCGACTCATATGACCGCTGATTTCAACAACTTATCTCTTGCTGAACCTTCTGTTGGAAATGATTCTGTCACTGTTGGTAACGGCTCTTCTCTTCCTATAAAACACTCTGGTAATGCCTTTATCTCTACTTCAAATTGCAAATATTCGTTAACTGATACCTTACATGTTCCTAAGCTAGCTGTTAATTTACTTTCGGTACACAAATTTTGTTCACAACACTCGTTTTGTTTTTGATAAAGACTACTTTTATGTTCAGGCCAAGTCTACGGGTCAAATCCTTTTTCAGGGTCCCAGTAAAAATGCACTATACCCCTTCTCCTCTGAGTCTGCTTCGTCCAATCCTCAAGATTTTCTCGGTCAACGAGTCAAATATGAATTACGGCACTTAAGACTTGGACACCCCTCTTCTTCTATTTTGTCAAAATGTGTTAATTGTGTGTCTTCTGCTAAATTATCTGAAAACAGTGTTGGAAATTTATGTGCTTCTTGCCTTGCTAGAAAAATGTCAAGATTGCCTTATACTCTTCCTGATTCTCGTGCTACTACTCCTTTACATTTACTCCACAGTGATGTATGGGGACCTGTCTCTAATTTATCTTTTTATGGTTACAAATTTTATGTGCTATTCATTGATGACCATTTCAGATTTACATGGTTATTTCCTTTAAAATTGAAATCAGAAGTTACATCTGTTTTTGCCACTTTTAAACTGTTTATTGAAAAACTGCTAGGCCATTCAATCAAAATTTTGCGTTCTGTTGGTGGAGGTGAATATACTGCTTTGGTATTTCAGAAACTACTTAGTGAAAATGGTATTATGCTTGTACTTGCTCCACAACAAAATGGAATTTCTGAACGTAAACATAGACACATTTTAGAGACTGCAGTCACTTTATTGAACAAGGCTTTTTTGCCTATAAGGTTTTTGTATCATGCTATTGCTACTGCCACTTACTTGATCAATCGTTTACCTAGTAAAAATACATCTAATTTATCTCCTTATGAAATATTTTTTAAATAACAACCTGATTATAAACACTTAAATGTTTTTGGTTGTAGTTTCTACCCTAGACTAACTCATTACAACTCATCAAAACTTTATGCAAAAACTAGAAAGTGCACGTTCTTAGGGTATGCTTCTGGATAAAGGATATCTTTGCTATGATCTTTCTTGCAACAATTTTTTTATCAGTCGTGATGTTATCTTTGATGAATTTACTTTTCCTTTTGCTTCTACTTCTCCCGCACATTCTGATGTTTCTTTTTCAGGTACAGGCTTATTCCCGAACCAGCACCCCACTGGTTCCCCCTTAGGTTATGTTCAAGAACTACACCAATCTGAGGGTTTTGACTCTCAGCAAACTGCTGGGTTGAGAACAAATGGTGCCTCATCTCCAGGTTATCACACTCCACCTATTCTCCCAGATGCTGCACCTGATACTGTAATAGATACTTCACCAGGTGAGTGTGATCCTAATTTGAGTTCACCATCTCTCTCACCTAGTTCTAGCCAGGCAGAGACTTCAAACCCAGTGATGATTCCCCACCCCCAACAACCAATGCTGCAACTCACCCTATGCAAACTCGTAGCAAATCTGGGGTTAGCAAAAAGAAGCTAGTCTATTGTGTTTCTCCTTATTCTATTGTTGGTTTTTCTACACCTCTTACACATGACACTCACTCTAATCCACACACTTGCACAGAGGCTGTCAAGCATCATCAGTGGTGTAAAGCTATGACCACTGAATTTAACAGTCTCTTATAGCAACCCACGTGGACTTTGGTTGAAGCACCACCAAATGGAAACATTATCGGAAATAAATGGGTTTTTTCGCACAAAATACAACCCTGATTGGTCTATTTCTCGTTTTAAAGCTCATTTAGTTGCTAAGGGTTTTCACCAAACCCCAGGACAAGATTATGATGAAACTTTCAGTCCTGTGGTTAAAAATGCCACTGTCCGCACAATATTAGCTCTTGCAGCAACTTTTTCTTAGCCTCTTCAGCAAATAGACTTGAAAAATGTTTTTTTACATGGTTTTTTACGCGAAACTGTGTACATGAAATAACCTAATGGGTTTACTAATCCCAAATTTCCCAAACATGTTTGCCTTTTACACAAGTCCATATACGGACTCAAACAAGCACCTCGTGCTTGGTTTGAGCGCTTTACTTCTTTTCTACACCCTCTTGGTTTTACTACTTCTTTTGCTGATAGTTCGCTATTTATTCGTTACCATAGTCACAAATTAACATTATTTCTTCTTTATGTAGACGAAATTATTGTCACTGGGAACGATTCTTCTTATATTTCTACTCTCTTGCACAAACTCAACGCAAAATTTCAAATGACTAACTTAGGCCCACTCACTTTTTTTTTGGGCCTGCAAGTCACTCGATCTCCTACTGGGCTTTCCGTTACCCAAGAGAAGTACACTACTGATCTGCTAAGTAAATTTAATATGTCTAATTTCAAGCCCAGCTCAACTCCTCTAGCAGGTGGAATCAAATACCATCTTAATGAAGGAACCCTTTTACCCGATGCTTCCATTTATCGCCAACTTCTCGGGATACTTCAATATTTAACGTTTACACGACCTGATATTGCTTTTTCCGTGAATCACTTATGTCAATTCATGCATGCTCCCACCGATGTACATCTTAGTGGTGCCAAACGGGTACTAAGATACCTTCACTGCACTAAAACTTTTGGGCTTTTTTATAGCAATGCTCATCTCCCTTTACAAATTTTTACGGACTCTCATTGGGCCGGCGACCCAACGGACCAGCGTAGTACTACTGGACTCTCACTGGTCCGCCAAGAAACAACCAACCGTTTCTCGTTCGTCTAACGAAGCCGAGTACCGGGCTTTAGCCACGGCTGCGGCAGACCTCTCATGGTTTCGCCAATTGTTACATGTTCATTTTTCTTACCTACTCCTCTGTTACTTCATACTGACAATATATCAGCTATTGCTCTTACACAAAATCCTATTTTTCATGCGCGCACTAAACACATAGAGATTGACTATCACTATATGCGCGAACGAGCTCTTTTAAAACACCTTACTATCTCGTTTATTCCTGGTGCAGATAATATTGCCGATGTCTTCACAAAATCACTTGCTGCTGATCCTTTCCAGACATTTCGTAATAAACTACTGGCGACTTCTCCCCAACAATTTAAGGGGCCGTAATAGCTGGATCATTCCTCTCAAGTCTTGGACCTGAAGAACAAGCCCTATTCAATATCGTCTATTCAAGCTTTGGGCCTCAGGGTGAAGCCCATCCACAACTGTTATATTTAGATCTGCAAAAGCCCGTTTCTGTTCATGTAAATACCCAGTTATTATAACGGTTGCTTTGTCTTTTATGTAACCCTAATCCTTTCCAGCCGTTAGATCGTACGGACCTTCATCCTACCGTTACAATAGAAGCTATATAAGCTTCTCTTGCCTTGTAATGTAAAATACACTTTCTCACTCTTTCGTTTCATTTCTTTTCAGAACCCTAGTGGTTCGTTCAGTTAGAACACTATTTTATCTTTTATTTATTCAGCGAATTCATTAATTATTACATGTGTTTCTTTTTAGAGGAAAGCTTGATCAGTTTGAAGAGTAAATCTTTTATCTTTTCTAATCCATCGCCAGTGGCCTCAACATGGTTCCTGGTAATTTATGGTCAAACTTGTAACTGATGTCCGAAACTGGTAGCAATTGCCCGAGACCTCATCGTGGTTTATGTTCTCGGAATCAATCTATGGTGCTTCCACATCGTATTCAATTATGTCCCTATTTTGTTTTGATTGTTTTGTCGTTCCGTCTTCGTAAAACACATTAGGCGTTGGTATGCATATTCGGACGCCTCATCATGGTTTCCGGATTTCCTGATCGAATCACAAGGAACACAATTTATTCAATTCAGCTTTACGATTGATATTAATTTGATTTGATTTTTTCATTCTCGACCAGATTTTTAAATTTAACTTGTTGTCTCACCGTCTCCAGAAAATGAGGCGTGTTGTATGCATTGCCGGTTGCCTCATGTGGTTCTTGGCATTTTGTGATCGATCATCTATTCAGTTCATGTGTTCAGTTCCGTTTTCTTTTTTCTATCACTCCGGTTTTTTTATTTGAAAACGAACCTTCAGAATAATTTAGTATTTTACTTCATTTCTATCAGAGAATTTTGATAGAATTCCAAAAGTAAATTTTCTGGTCAATTGTTATAAAAAGAATTACTTGTCTAAACAGTCTAAAGTAGTCACTTATGCATTTTCCATATTTCTTTTCCTGAGATAACCACAGTCAGATTTAACATTTTTTTTTTGATCAAACGTCATATTTAACATCTTGTGCTAACTTTGTGTTTTCAGTGTTGCTATGACTTCTACACTAACAGAATACCGGGTCTTCAATGGTTATGTTGGGCCACAAATTATATGGTAGTTCTTCTTCACCACCCTTTTCATCAAGGCACAAAACGTTGGTTTGATTTTGATATGAACATCAATTGATTGTTTTGACTCCGACAGTGCCGTATTTGATGTTCCTTACAGTACTATATTTGACACAATCCATATAAGTCGAAATTAATGGGTTACTTATTCACCAATGCTTTGGATATAGGTATAATTACAAATGCTCTTTCTTTATTCATATTTTTTATTAATTTGGTTTTGATTGTTCTTTATCAACTCATTCTTCTGTGGTGATAGATTGTTCTCATTTTCTTCGGCATCATCTCCTTCTTGTTATTCAAACATTTCTTTTCTACAACTTCATCAGACTTTAATTTGTTTTAATTTTGTTTGTTCCATCTTTCAGGTATCCATATTTGAGGCAAAAAGCTTCGTCCCTTTCTGATTCACCAGTATTCCTTATAGGTACGAAATACACTCTATTTATTCATAATATTTCATCAGTTTGATGTCAATTGTTTTATTTATATACATTTTTATTCTAAATTTACATATTATTTTCATCTTACTGGGCCATTACCTTTTCATCATTTAAAAATTCTTCTATTTTACTTCATATAGCCTAATTTCTAGCTTTTATGAATGTAACATCTACTTTCACCATAATCCACATCCATCTACGTGGTTAGGTGGTACAGGCGATCATTATAATTGAATTTGTAAAGATCATCAAAGGGACGACACTGTCGAAGGAAATTAATGATTGATCTTGTCACTCAAGTTCAACTTATCGTGGTAAAGACCATACCAAATTGATTTTTTTTGCTACTTTTCAGGTACTTTCTTATTTATATAAACCTCACATGTTGACAAAGGTTTTTTCTACAATGTGCATATGTATAATACGTAAATTCATAGTTGCAGTTTTGTGGAAGAGACACATTTGAAATTGACTTACGTCTTTGGCTATCATTTCGGACATAGCTTACCTTAGACCATGATCCAAGTTGATCATTGATTACCAACTTAGGTCATTGAATCGTTATTACAAACTAAATGTTGCATTCTCATGATAATAAATTTTAAGGATGAGAATTAGTCACTCTGAATGAGAGTGCATAAATGCATGTTGTTGCGTTTCTCTTCTTATATATCTATGACTTCCTATGAATATTTGGCTCTCCGCATAGTCATAAAGAAATAAGAATATTATGTTCTTCTGTTTAAAGTTTTTGTTTGTGTAGCGTCAAAGTAACATTTATTTCACAAGAGGGTACATGGTACCGATAATCGCATGTGGTATCCGTCCCCACACATCTACCTTGTCGTTCGTTGTTGACATCGCTTGGGTTCCTCATTTCAGAAGAAGCTCTATCGAGTTTATTTAATTGATTTTATTTTCTTTTCTGGACGTTATATATTAATTTCAAGATGTTAATAAATTTTTTAGAATTTATTTTGATCAAATTTTCATTGAAATTAGGATCTTCCTTACTATTGGGTACTTAGATATCACTTACCAATATCTTCAGGTTCAAGGAAGATAAGTCTTCAAACCTTACACAAGATGAGCCAACATATATTTCTTTTACTAAGCATGATATATGAATTAACCAGAAATTTAAGTTTAAGGATTAAAGGTTACCGAATACATTGCTTTAGTCGTTTAAATACAAAAATTGACTTATCTAACTCTTACATTATCAATCAATTGTATGATTTATTCATGAATCACAAATGTTCTCTATATCTTGTTATCCTTATTATTTTGACTAACATGTCATGGAAGTCTTTTCTTGATCAAAATAGTAAGGACTTGATCAAAACTTCGCTTGTATTGATCTCAAAGGGCGTAAGTTGTATGTGCAATCTATCAGGCATCGAGTCTCATCTATTATTTTTCATTGCCTACCTCCTTATACGATAATTATTGATTTCTGAGTTCCTACAGGTTCAATTTTTGAGGCTGTTTAGCATGTGGACACATTAAGTGAGTTTAACATCGTTTGTGCTCGATAATGCTTACACACGAATTAAATAAGACATAAGGTTAGAGAATTAGGGAAAAAATTAAATCAGAAACTTCAAGATTGCGGTATTCCTACTCTATACTAGCAAGGATGAAACTATGTACTTGGTCTGTTCTGCTCACAATGCTCTATGGTTAAGTTGGCACATTTTCAAAAATTAGTAAAGGTTGGTTCCTTTCAAGTATGATTTATGGGTTATGTCTCCTTAACCGTAGTAGTGTTCACTACTATCTCTCTCTCTCTTTGAAGAGCAAGTTTAATGCATCTTGTAAACGTATGATGTGATCAATGATTTATTTTTTCGGAAATTCATAAGGTTGTTGTTTTATAATACTTGGAATCTCAAGGGAAAGATGCATAAACACATGTATTTACTTTTTCTTACCGTATTATCTTTCTTCCATTCATATAAAAAGATTACAAGTGCAACGCAAGTGCATAAAACTAGTGTGATGAAACACATGACATGGAACATTCATTTAGAACATAATATTTTCACTTAGGAAATAGATACACAACTTGTATGTACGAGTTGTTACATTTTACACCAATAATAATAGTGCTCTACCCAACAAATACATTTATACATATGTACATAATTCATTTATTGTTTACTTTACAAGATGAAATTAGAATGTTAACATAATACATTCGAATCTATTTTAATTACACAAGACGATATTATTCATAATTTTGCACAAACATGAGCTAATGGTCAAACGCTTAATGAAATACTAGGTTCTGCCCCGGGCGCGTTGCGCCCGGTTCAGCTTTGCTTATAGTGGTGTTCAACGATCTATACAGATAATCGTGTAGAAAAACTATCATGAAATTTTTGCAGTGTTTTCGACCAAGTCGTGTATCGAATACCATTAGACAGTGTATAGTTTGAAAGTTTTTGCTTACGTTAAAAAAAAGGGCACAAAGTATAGAGAACAATAAATCTTCAAAGATAAAATTTTCAGTATATATCCATGATAGCTTCTACTCTCTTGCCGTCAACAGTAGGTCGGATACCCAACCTTGCTCCAGGTCTTGTTGTGCTTATCTCATCCCCTGGAAACATACAATATAAAGGTAACTGTTTAATTGGAAAAAAACATAAGGTTAATAGTCAGTGAGAGTGAAGAGAGGAAGCTGAGACATCGCAACGCGCAATTGACGAAATCAGTTTAAACAGACTAAACCAAGAACTGGAACCAACACAGATGATGATTTGACGATCTTTCAGACATGACTAATTAGATGGGTAGTATTATCAATTGCTACCATCCTGACTATAGAGGTGAGTACAAGAGGCGCTTCGCTGAGATACTGACCTTGCATCAACTTGAGAAAATGCGATAGATAAACAAAATATTGCTAGAGAAGTTGATGATTTTCCATTAGTTATGCAGGAAGAAGATGGTTTTCTTTCTATAATAAAACGAACCCCGGGATATTCATTTGCGTTAACTAAAATCAGGAAACGTCCAAATCCAACGGCTAAACAATTAGTACAACTATAGATAAAACAAATGTTACAAACCTAAAACAGAACACTGGTCAATGTAGTCGAAGCTTAAAGTTCAAAAACATCTACACCATTATCACTACAATCAACGAACACCAATGTTACAGTGCTAAGCAAAGTAGATATCTACCAAACAATTTTCTTGTACTACAACAAATCGTAAAAACAAATTTAACTATATAATTTGCGCATTACGCGAAAGAACTTTAGTTCCAAGCAGATTTTAACCATATAATTTGGCAGTAAATAAATCTTCTGAATCTCAATGTCTCCCAAATAAAGTCATCTATGGACCACTACCAGTGAAGATCAATAATAAAGCCATACTTATAGAACAGAGAATACACCTTCTATAATTTGCGTGCAGCTGGTCAAACGACGACGACAACAACAAAGTAGATGAGATATATAAAAGTACTTGATAAGCTTACATGGACTGTAGGACAAGCTCAAATTCCTCAATTTATGTGGTTGAAATTGCTCAAACCGTGGACAACTATCGTTTATTTATCTGTGCACTTCCTGAAAGTAAGTTAAAGGATTAAAACAATAATCAACAATACAATTACTTACACTAAAAGAAGTGCGTAAATCAAGACATCTAGTAGTATCAAACAGAACAAGCAAAGTATATAAAGTTCTAGATGAAACCATGGTGCGGCAAACGAATGCCAGAAAACGGAACAATAAAATTTCTTCCAAGTGCACAGTAACGAGTGAGATGAACTGACGGGAAGACCAACACAAAAATCCCAAAAAAAGTCGCATTGTATCTTCTGAAAAAATTTGTAAAAAAAGAACCGCTAACACTCAAACAGTAGAAAGTGTCGTTTAGTGATGCAACAAACAACACTACGTAGTAACAGTAGACACACCCTATATGGTTACAGCCTCTTCTCGATGCAAACCTTTCAGCCTCAGGACTGAACCCGATGACATAGTATGTTAAACATGTCCAAATTTAAGCACCCAATAACAAAAGCAACAATGACAGCGATACGGCTGAACCAGTGGCTCTACATTGCCTAGTGGAAGGCAGCATTTGCTTCATTTTAACATCAGGTAAAAACGAATTAAAGATTTGCAAGCTAATATTTGGGATATTACAGAAAATAACTCAGACATAGTAGAATACAGAATTGTCCGTTGATATATCTCAATCCCGAACCAGGGTATGAAATATGGACACCTCCAATCTGCAACATAGGTCTCAATATCAGCATAACTGAAAAAGGAAACCAAGTGCATACAGCTCCACGTTTGCCCGTGAAACTTAAACATCTAATGCACAACCGAGTTCAGCTCCCTCATATTCGGCCCAGTGCTTCTGCTGATTGAAATAATGGTACATGCCAGTCACTCACTTCTACGAATAGCTACTATGCAGGTCCTCCGGTACACGACACTACTCGTGGGCCGATGCATCTGATAGAGCGGGCTTTACCTGGGGTTGTTATTCCTGGCAGTTTCAGCATTGCCAAGAAGCTTGATTAACTCGATTAGCATGCACCCAGAATTATTCGTCTGAGGTAATTTGGTGAGACAATATAGTAAATCACCCCAGATTTCATTCAATCCTTCAACAGTTTCACTCAGAACTAAGAATAGTTAGTTAGGCTAGTCAATCAAATACCTCCTTGGGATCAGCCAACAACCCGACAATAGCAGCATCGGTTCTCTAATCGTGACGCGCTAGCCTCCATCGAAACGACAGTATCAGTATCTACTCATTTGGTAAAAACCTAAGAAGACAAATACAAGCAGTTACAAACTCTGAAGAACATAATTATCCCAAGCACTAATAAAATGAACTATACCCAGCAAGACAGGTCATCTCCATCCATAGATATTAATCAGTTTTGAGCTTTTCACTCAATCAGGTTCCAAATTATCAATACACTGACGTCGAATCTGGGAGTCAATTCCCTGTAATAGTAAGTGCATGCTGCATCAGCAAGTTCCCTCTACCACATGAAAGACCCATGGTGGAGTTGTCACATAACTTTCTAGATGATGTTTATGCATTTCGAGAAGATAAAGAGCATCCGAGGTGTAACCAAATTCGATAAACCTATGTTTTCTATTTATTGGACAGAAGTGAGATATCCAATCTAAGGATCTCCTTTAGTTTCACACAATTGAATTCCCATGTTTAGCTAAGCATCCATCTATATTCCTGATATGTATTCATTTTTTTTTCCATATACATAGAACACTATTCATAAATAAAAAATTAGCCTACATCTAGCATGATTTGAACTCTGCACTGGCTTTGAATGCTCTACCACTGAGCTAGCATTCCATTTACAATATGCATTCCTCAAAATTTCCAGATAATAATTACAGATATTGATTTAAACATCAAAATATATGCATAAGTGCTCGTGTCCAATTTCAGATACATATCCCCGCAAATTTCTTGAGGGTTTTAGAGACACCTTGGACATATCCTTGCACTCAATCCAAGTCCGTATAATTTAGTCTAGGAAAATACCAGTCTTATACCGAGCATTGGGCTTTTGTGATTAATATTATTAATAATTAGCTTATACCGAAGCTAATTATTACCTTTTTTCTGTACTAACCAGTGGGATAAGGGCCTAAAGGGTTTTAGTCTATTTCCGGTGCCTGTGATGTAACAGCAAATTACACCCTTCCATATTTGACATGATGCCTATATAAACAATTTCCCCTCAAGTCAAGGTGAACTCATCAAGAGAGTTTGAAAGCCAAATTCCAAAAATGAGTTCAATCGTAATAACCATTCTAGATATCACTCTTAAGCAGAAAAGATGCAGGGAAAATCAGCTGAATTCACCAATTAAAGCTGCAAATTTCACAAGAAAATAAAAATCATATCCACTTGCGCATATATAGAACATGTAATCCTGTGATGGTCACTAAAATTAAAATCTTACAGTCCAAACCAGAAGACTAACAAAATAGTTATCTTACTGTTTTCTTTCCCTATCCAAAAACCCCTATAATGCCAAGAATGAGGCAACCAGAAAAAAGATGCAGATAAATTATATAATATACTTCTTCTCTTGTTTAATTAGTTCACATTTCTTCTATAGCAGGTATAATAAACCTGTTCTAGTCTTCAAATTGTATTTCGGTTGATTCCCTGCCATAATACTCTGCAATTTTCAAATAAAATTAAACAAAAGTATTGCTGGAACACAACTTCTGCGAATCGCACAAGCCTCAAAATTCAACAGTTTTCTAGTTCTTTCAAAATCCTTTGTCACTTGTCAGTAGTCTATGTCTAATATATAAACAGTAACTTCTCATGATTACTTCGGATTAATTTTCTTCGGGACTGAGCTACAGTGTTACATTTAAATAGAATTGGACTTCTGCAAAACTTCCCCCCTCTTAAAATTGCTAGACATTAGAGTGGCGTTGATCAATGCTCTCTCCACTATCGTGTTTTCAAAGGCTTCATCCAGATACAAGAGAACTCTGGTGCACGACCGAAAAAATAATTTTCTTCCTAAAAAAATGCATAATTAATTTAATGGCACTGAGAAAAGGGCGTGGCTATTATAAATTTTAAAACTCAATAGTCAAATAAAATATTAGTTGAAAAGGTGTACAAAACAGTCTAAGATTATGGAGAGAGATTATAAAAAGCAAAAACCATAAAGCAAAACCCAGATGGAAAAATAAATTTAAAAAAACTAATGAGTTTTTTTTATGCCCAATTCCAGTTCTCACAGACCTATCAACAATGGTGGAGCTGGGAAAGAAAGATTCAGAGCCAATCGCCTCCAAGAATTCCATGTCTTTCGCCTTTATTGAACATGAAGCAACGTGAGTCCGAGAAGCCCATTTTGCCTGCAAGAAATGAAAATGAGTAAAACCTAAGAAGTAAGTTCAAGAAACTCAAAATACCCGAGCTAAAATAGTTATTACTATTTCACTGACAATCTGATCAAAGTAAGATATCAAAACCTCCTTCCTCAGTGTACTACTGAGTAATGCATCCTCAGTCCTAAAAGAAGCTTTAGAATTACACAATCAGCCTCTTTAGCTATAACAAACTCGTACATCCGTTTCAAACAACTTCGCTATGCATGAGTTTTGGGCTAGGAACAATTCGTCTGAAGTTACAATACAAAATTCTCAATCCACCACCGATTTGAACCGAAATACATATTCAAATTCAAAAATTACGAGGAAGGGCATAGGTTTTGTCCAAATAAGTAAATAAAGTCAGAACTAACAAAAATAAGCTACCAAGAACTGAAATGACTGTCCAAGTATGTTATTTTCTCTGTGGGAAACTTTCATGATCTATCTCATCGAGTGACGACAAACTACAGGAGCAACTGTATACCTTCGTAGTTGTTGTTTTCGGCTGGCGAAGCAATATATGAACATTCACAAACTCAATTTATCTAATGGTTAGTTTGTACGAATTCTAAAATGTAGTTATTCAAAATCACTACCAAGCTGATTGTAACACATCACAAAACTATTAATTAATCAGTCTCATCAATCTTTAATTAACTGATTTAGTAAGCTTGAAGAAACAACCACCACGAAGTAAAAAAAAGGAAAAGATGCGCTCAGAGTTCATAGAGGGTCGCTCAATTGAGAGAGAGCAGTGGTAAAAGAAACACAGCAACCGCAAAATTATCGAAACACAATACCAAGTATTAAGCAACTTGAAGGATTGGGTAACTTTGAGTAGCCACATTCATCATATGACAATGAAGGTTTAGGCAACTAATTCCACCCGAGAAGAACCAACTGGTTCCTAAAGCTAAGCTAAATCATTAAGCTAAGCTACGAACTCTACACCAGTTGGCCCACTGCCAACAGCCACAAAGAGAAGAAATCTATTCCTCGCATCGCCTAGAGTCAGTAACCTGCCCCTTTCGAACAAGCAAAACTTAATATACGCAGCTTCCAAAATTTATGGGAATATATATGACTACAACTCCACTTAAAACGCAGCCGTGGATAATATGTGCTCTTATCTAAAGGAGGCTCAGATCGTTCATTGCGATCAGGCTACAACGACACCGCCATGGCTGCAGCAACACGGTGGGGAGAGGTGCCCTGTGGGTGCCCCGCCAAGATGAAGGTCAGAGTCATAGCCTAAATTGCAAGGCATACAAATTTATCATCACACCCTGCAGTAGATTTCTTAATAAAATATAGAGTTGTCTGGAAATTAGATAGTCCTTGACACTTAATAATTGCCTTTTTTCTGTGGGCCTTTGCCGATCACAAAGATATTTCCAGAGACATAGAAGTTCCTTTTTTGCTTCGTAAATCCTCATTCGCTGTAAAAATCATACTTACACCCCAATAGTTGAATTGTTTCTTCTTTTTTTTGTTCAAAGTCCAACTGTTACTCAATAAACTGGTTAGATATCTAGTATTATACAATATATTATACAATGAAGTGGGTGGATTGTACAAGATTAATGTCCTAACTCTGAACCATCTCAATCCCAATATATTTTTAAATTCGAACTCGGGATCTAAAAAAGATATAGAGAACATGACCAGAGTCAAGATGTATGTCCCAATACGGATGGATAGTGCCAAGATTATACCAACCAGGATTCTGAATCTCACCACCCAGAATTTTATTCTTCCTCATTAAACGATGATAAATAGCAGCTGCCTTTCGAGATTTGGGATGAAGTAAATCTCATACAGCCTTGAGAAGATAAGTTCTACAACTTATAAAACGTCAGATAAAAATTTCAAGATATGAACTGTTGTTTATCATTCAGATTACCCAACTATTGAGTCTTCATGGATACTATCCATAATTAAGGATAAGACGTCCGTAGACTTAAATAGCTACTTGAGAATACTCCATTTATCTTGCATCATCAAATCTGTTATATGATCCATAGATGGTTGAGTGTGCACTTCAACAACTACCCATCCTAAGCCTACAACACTGTTCCATGATTCAGTAATCATTAAGTAATACTACAGTGGATAAGCAATGTCATCAGATAAATTGCTTATCTGACCCAAAGGATAACCAAATACAATCGACAGCCTAGTTGTACCTGTAAGTCAACATATGTTGTCACCTTGTTCCTACACATAACGAACATAGAAGTAATTCAACATTTTCACACGTACCCCATACATAAGCCTATATATACACACAATTTAATAATTGACTATTGTATTAAAGGAGAATAATACTTTTAGTGTCACATTTGCACACGTAGCCCATATATAAGCCTATATATATACACACAACTTAATAACCGACCAAACTCATGCAATTCCTCCACCATCATCAGCGATGTAGCCTTGGTTGAGCTGGTGGAGTAAAGGCAGTATTGTAGTTACAAGGTACTCAATAGAGCGCGCAAGAACTAAACTTATTTAGTATCTTCACCTTCATAGTTATTTCAGTACATGATAATAAAGTACCAGAAAAAGATGTGGTCAAGAGATTGCAGTCAGGGGTAATGAAGCATAATATTCCATAACATGATACAAGAAGAAAAGGGACAATAAGTGACAGTATGTCAAGGCCATCCTCTTAAACTAAAACTTCTACATAGCAGTTCATTGTTATAGTCCAAATCTTTAACCGTTGCTATGAATCTGCAAACCATTTCAAGATGCACACATTGTTCATTCCCTCTATATCCACCCAAGTACCCAACCAATAAACATCAACAAAAGGATGCTTCCATGTTACTTATTAATTACTACTATAAGCACAATAGAGAAACTAAAACACATTACGATTGAATGATCTAGAAAAACTAAAACAAAAAACTAAATCCCCCACTAAAGCCTCTAACTTATCAGACCAAATTCGAACCACCCACAGCTGTAATTGGCCTTATCCCGTAACCCTTTTTAACTGTCTTATTTCTCTTCCCAAGTTTCAGCTGTACATTTTCCCTTTTTTCGGAATACTTTTCACTTTAAACCTCAAGTCTTTGACGGACATCTGTAGGATTTCCTGTCTGTTCGTAGCCGGTTTGGTCAAAATTATCTATGGAATACTGAATTTCATTAATCTAGCCCAACAATTTTTCGGCATAAAAAAAAACAAAAATGAATTCTCCCATGTTCATATAATCATATCTTGACGCTAGATATTCATGTTTATGATCCATATTTAGCACTTTCACACTGTTGGTGCGCAGATTTTATCCCTGCGCACCTAGAGTCACTTGGGAGTTCCAACATGTTTAATAATAAAGCGAGCATAGTTTACCTACATCTTGTTGCGGGAAAATGATAAAAGTTATGCATTTTTTTAAAACAACATTAGTTTCCCTAGTCCAATTAAAAAAAAGGAAAAAGGAAGAAAACATATTTTCTCATTTAAGATCAGAATTAATTTCAAATTTGAGGAATTGGGTTTCAGAACAGACACGTCCCCAAAAATCAATCAGAGAGCAGAAAACAAAGCCTAAGAATAGCTCCCAAGTTCGCTTAAGCAGAAACAGGAGGGAAGCAGCACTTACCAGAAGCAATCACCATCGCCACAGTTGGAGATGCGAAATCCTAGTACAGATCGAAAGGACCAGAAGAGAAGAAGAAAGCAAAGTCCTTTACGGCTCCGGACTGAACAGAGAAGAAGCGAACCTAATCTTCGAATCGTCCGTAGAGACAAGATTCGACATTCACACACATGCAGGTAACAAATTAAGAAAACCATCAAGCGATGTTACGACATAATCATACCTTGCACCAGATAAAGCAACACAGCAGATTCCTTGCACAAATTTCAGAGGGTCAACCTGCAAACACCAATGCCTCACAAGCCTGTTCTCCGCTGAATTTGATTTCTGTAACTTCAATCACAGATATTACATGTGTAAGGATCACGTATTAGAACTGTAATCGTATCATAAGCAAGAATCACACCAGATAACATCAATTGGTTCTAGCAAAACCATATTAAAATGAGAATAAGAAACAAATACCAAGGTTAGCTTATTAACTCAGACCAAAAAGGATTTCAGCTTTTTATTTGGACCGACAATGGCTTAAGCTCAGGGGATGGGGCTCAGATCTGTTAGTGACTGGATATAGGAAGATGCCACCGCCATGGCTGCAAAAATCCATTTGCCCCGCCAATAAACGGACTGGATCCTCATTTACCCAAATCATGCTCAGAACTCCTTGATCACCACTGCCCCTTTTAGGATTATATTTCAGATACTCCAAAAGAGCATTTGTAAATAAGGATAAGTCATCTACAAGATGGCGAGACCACCAAACAGCTAGAGGAGGACAACGATACTGAAGACCAGCCCACCATTAACAGAATAGCACAATTTACTATGAAGGGATATCAATGATGTCGAAGACCAACTCATGCCACTATTTGAATTATATGCAGAGTTCACGGTCGTAGAAGTATACATGCCTAGCAGCTTTACCCAAAACCAGCACACACAAGCTTATGCTGCTACGCAACATTAGCAGCATTTCTAGTTGGGTCTCAATCGGGTGCAATGCCTTCACCCCTCAGTAATGATAAATACAAGGCGGTGGCAGTGTCGGTACAGTTGATAACCATTTAGGAACAGAGTCACCTAGCCCACTCACACTTGCAGCGGCGATGGAGTATACCGCACATCCACCCCTACGAAGCGACGAAGAGAGCTGCTTCTCAAAGGGCAATGAAGCAAACATGGAGGCCAAAGTAAATCCAATGCCTTCTGACACTCACATCCCACGTAAATCCGACTCAGCCAAGGGACAAAATAGTAATTGCACCGACATCACAATTAACCAACACACAAAGCACAGCACCACCGGTCCATATTGTCAAAAAGGGTGATTTGTATATGTTGCTATTTGTAGAGGCTCAGATCGGTATATGCGATCAGGCTACAATGACACCGCCAAGATGCCAGTCAAAATCGTAGTCTGAATTGCAAGATGTAGAAATTTATCATCACAGCCTCTTAGTACTCCATTTTGAATTTTCATTGAAGCAACTGCCTCTGCAAGTAAGGGTTCTTCAAAGAAAAATGCCGGAAAGAAATTACCAAGGTAGATTACATTGCGGTCGAGTTCCCTATAATGTACAGAAAATATTAACTTTCAGGAAAAATATAAAATGAAAGAAATGTGACATGAAGTTTCTTTTTCAGTGGTTAATGTATTAGTCTCGGTGCACTTTGGAGAATAGTTATAAGCCAACTGGATGAGAAGACGATCCCTATTCTAAAGTAATCATTTAAGACTCCATTTCATAGTTCCATTATCCTAATACTTTGCCATGTAAATCATAATAACACATCTAATCACCACAAATATCTGCAGGAACACAAAATCACATCAATCATCTTCATGTTCGTTAAAAAACACAAATTTCGACTCAAAAAGGACAAGTGACTCAAACAAGTCTGCATCAGTATTTAGGCACAAAAGAACGAAAAAAACTCAATAAACTATTCAATATTATGAAAGTACCGGGCGAATCGACAGGTCTAAACTATTCAATAAAAGAGGTCCAGCGCCGTTTCTATCACGCGGGTGATGATATTTGCACTAATGCCCGAAATTGCAGGTCCCTCGCCTGAGATAAAACTGCAATGAACACCAGAATGTTATACGAATTCGTCAATTAACTGGTCTTAGAGCATAATAATAGCTCATAACATGAACTCTTGGCTCAGACACCAATTAGAAATGAATATAAAGCTATCCAAGAATCAAAACCTCTTTGGAAATCAAATTAAACTTCAGCATTAGACATAAATATCATAACCACAGTGTTAGCCCAGTGATTTCTGGTCCACAAGGTTTGGACGACAGAGTACAAAACCCACCTCCTGTTGCACGCCAATGTTGCGCGTTAACCAAAAAAAATGAAAAGATGCATGTTTGACGCGTTGCAATCCATTTAACCTATGTTCTATTGTTGGTCAGATGATAAACTGGTGGGGTCAACCAATTTCAAACGATAGGTTTCAAGGCCAAAATCATTTTTGTAAAGCTACCCAAGTTTAAAAACAAAGAGAGAGCAAAGTGCCACAGGTAACTGAAACGTGAGCATTTCATGTCGGTTAATGTAAAGCAACAAAACCTTAAGCTCAAATGAATAACACGTGTTTGATCAAATGAAAATGATCTGCAGTACCAAGCCCGATTGGATATGCTCTTGCGTTATTGCATGTCTATCTTGTTAGTTGATTACTACTCATCACTAAACCAATAGAAGGCTATGACCAGGTATTACCAAATCAGGGAACGAATGTGCATCCAAAGCACAATGAGAAACAGAATGTCAACAGACCGAACATTCAAGGTATTATGCCCTAAGAATTGTTAGGCCTAAATTTAAAGGCAGGAAAAACTGGAAATAGAAGGCATTATGACCAGAACAGAAAAGAACATACAGTATTTGCGTGGAGTTCCATATTGTCGGGCCTGTAAAAGGACCTTGAGTTTTGTAATTCTCACAGATTTGGGGAAGCTCATAATAATTTGATGATGTCAAACCACTGAATCCAAAAAAGCAAAATTATTGTATGTGTGCGAGTTTTACCAAGCATGTACTATATTCAAAAGCCCGAAAAATTCCCAATATTTTTCATCTCTGGTGGATTTGGTGGTAAGAATAGGACATATATTGGAGTGCATGTAACAGATGACATGTGTAATAATTTAACCTACATAGAAATTACCTTCGCGACTGCTCTGGGAGGGTATTCTCCTCCTAACTACTGTGAACCCGCTGTTTCACCTTGACTTCATTGAGTTTGTTGTTGCCTACACAAATTTATATCAGTAATTGATTAGATATAAAGTGATGACCATGGACTGTAACAATAACACAAATGACATAGGTTAGGAAAGTTTAAAAAAACCAAAAAAAAGGAAAAATGACCAAGAGAAGTGAGTACCAATGTCACAAGAGACTTTTGTCCATGAGGCAATATACGGTCAACAGGTTTACGCCGAGGCAAGAGATGTAGGAGGGCAACACCGAAGCTATAAAAATCAGTATTTGAGCTCAGCTGTCCAATCATTTCATAGCTGTGGATCAAAATGAGAAATTCATAGAGCAATGGATATGTTTCAGATGCAAGCTTCAATGTGTGTGTCAGTGTGCTAGTGAAAGTAGTAATCTAGGAGCAGAGAGGATCCCAGGTGAAACAGAACATGCAATTGATAATAGCATTTGGGCTTCTTGTTTGGAACAAAATTATTAGTTCATCTACTTGTCTGTTTTTCCACCCCTACGGAGAAAACCTCGTGTTGTTACATCAAATTGGTTCATCTCAATGAGGCAACATATTACAGGATATTGCCACACTTCATAATTGAAAAGGGATTGCAAAATAGAGGGGTTTAAAGCCTGGATGTACTCCAATAACCTAGATATATGGTGAATGTAGCGCGACAGTTTTTGATGTAAACAAATACAATAGCTTACTCTGGAGCATGATAACTGAAGGTTCCTAATACACGGGTAGAATGTTAGACGGGCTGCCATATCAGGGGCTTGATTAGAAAGATCAAAATCTGCAATTTTTGTGTCATCATATAGTTGAACACCTAATTTCCCTTTGAAACACAGAAGCAACCCCTAAGATGCTCCAAACAGTAGCCCAGAAACATAAGAGCTACAAGAATTTCCTATAATTTAGGAGGTCTGTAGCCGAAATTGACGATATTGTAATGATCCGACATCACGAAGTACTAAATTTGTGCACGAGATATTATGATGTTGGATTCATACAGCATGCCCAGACATGGATGTCAGCGAAAAAAGTTTAACACTAAACATCTATACACGCCAGTGCATAGAAGAAAGAAACATGTAAAACAAAAGTTGATCCTGAATATATGAAATGCCGGATAAAACCTAAATCTATCACATATATACACATCAGGAACAAGAACTTCCAACTCCAGGTTTTGAAACTCCTTTATTTATGATGAGAATATTTTTGAGGATAACCCTGAGCTTAGCTGAGGGCACTCTCGCGATCAAAATTCAAGCAACCCTTAAATAATTGATTTTTTGGACCAAAAGCCCTAGGTATCCAAACGAATCAACCATAATCCATATAATGAGCTGGGAGTGAAAGAGAATTCATCAGAATTAATGTTTGCAAACAATTTCTTCCTTTTTCCGGATCTCGAAACCCGATTCATACAAAAAAAACTAACAGAAATCGGTAGCACAAAAACCAGTATAGCATACGAGGGAAGGATCACGGAATATGTATAAAGATGTATTAAAATAGCATTTCAACAGCAACAGCAACAAGCAACTTAACCAAGAGGTCAACGACATTAACCTGTTTGTACTACTACATGCACGAGGGTCCAGAATATTCAAATACACACAACAAATTAAAACATAAATTATATGTATTAGAGATAATGAAAGTTATCTTACTGTACTGTAAAATGCTTCCCACCGTAGTTGGGCTGTCCAGATGCTTTGCCCCTGGCTGCTTGGTCTTGGATAAAATGATATTGACCAAGGGAGTTCAAAAATAGCATTAGGCGGAAGTGAGACCATATAAACCGCAAATTCGATGAATATATCCTCAAGTGAACCCAAGAGACTCATGAATATCAAGAGTAGTCAATGCCATAAAATGTGTAGCCGAAGAGAAGAACGTAGCACTTACTCCCTCAAACTAAAATTTGATTTGTAAATTTATTTTGGGTGAAAGCATTGTCAAAAATTCTTTTTACACATACCATGTTCCCAATGTCCCTAAATTCTCAAGTTAGAATCAAACAAGTGCCAAGATGGAAAGAGTTGCACAAAAGATGAAGGAAGGATGGCTGTGCTGTCAACAACATGATGAATTTGCAAGGAAAAGTCATCAAGTCCAATTGAAGGGGTAAAGATATAGAGAAAGGGAGCTCAGACAATTGGCAGAGAGGCAACACGGTGGGTTCTTAATTACAACCTGACATATAATATGTTATTTGTCAACCAACAGCGGAAATTGAATCCAATGATTTCTTAGAGCATCAAATGAAATCCACTAAGGTTATGTTGGGGATATAAAGAGACTTCCGTATTTAAGATAAACCTGACACTTCACCATACTGAACATGCACTAAAGGCAAGCAGCAATACACTAACACAAAGCAACACACAAAGCAACATTTCTTATATGTTTCAGCAACATTTCTACTCCTTGATTAGAGGCATTATCGCCTCAAACATGCAACCATCAATTGAATGTCACTATTATATCAACACCAGCAAGTAATAATTTCATTAATCAAACTGAATCCTCATACAAAGCTTGTATTATTTGAATTTTCACACATAAACGTGCAGAGAACAATATTGCGAGCGATAATCGCACATAATCAACACACGGTCTCCAACAGCAAGCGCAAAGTATCAACTACTGCTATGAAAATCAATATACACATCCTTGAAGCAATCGAATTTTATTCATATAAGCTCAAACAATTGTATAAAAATTGCATAGCTGAAATCGCCAACAGTCAAATGGAATTCATAATCATTCTAAAAAATTTAATGGACTTGGAAACGTAGGTCCTAACTCCTAATCCAGCAGAAATACAAATCCAACATGTATAATAATGTGTGAGCACAAGCTTAATTCACTTGTTTAACATATTAAGTCAGCAGATGGATAAAGCGGTGCATAATATAGAGCTAAAGTCTTACCGCAATGGTAAATCTGTAGCACGAGCCTATCTCAGCTGATTAACTTAACTAAGACCTGCAAAACAACACAATTAAACTGAAGTACGGTTTTCAAAACAAATCAAGCTCTCATATACAGAAAAAAATGATATTCACATAAACTTTCATCAGTTGGAATGTCTGTATCTTCAATTCAGGCGAAGTGACTGTCGATGACCGAGAGAGAAAACATAGAACAACACCGAATTCTCCGTCAAGTACCCAGAACCCTGTTATTCATCCCCAAACCATTTTTAATTCATCACTGATGACATCTCAAGACCCTACTAAATATCAAGAAAAACAAAATCAAACCCCTGGCACCAAACTATTCAATAAAAGAGGTCCAGCGCCGTTTCTAAATATTTATCTAGGGATTACCTCTGAGATGAAAAACTATCCTAGATTCTCAATTGAAAACACGAAATAGTATAATGTCCTCAACAGTATTGAACCCAAATTATCAATCATAGGTAGACATCAAAATAGTTCGGAGATTATGTAATGACCTAAATTGTAATTGGAAGAAAACGCCATAAATAATTGAATTTTGCACAAACCCAAATCCCCCAGAACAGGCAAAACTCATCCAAAGAAATCCAAATTTATACTATTCACAGTACCTGCCACTTACTGTTGTAGGTGACCGGACTGGAAGGAGCAGAGGGGAAAACCAGAGGCTTCGGTCGAATCTGAGATGCATACTAAACCCTAATACAAACTGAATTTTGGTATTAGGGTTTTCCCACAAGTTCATACACCTTATAAAATCAACAATCAAGATAGCAAACCCGACGCAGACCCTTCTCTGTGAAGCCGAAGCCACCGCCATCGCCACCATCCGGTTCTCTCTCTGTCTCTGCACAGCAAAGTGGGTGCGCGGATGAGTGAAGAGTGAGCTTCTCTGGGAACACCCCAGGGCCACGAGAATCGACGGCCTGAGGTCTCCGCTACCACAACAGTGGCGCCATATCTGTGGGTCGATGACAACAACAGTGCCAACCGCCACCGCCTTCTCCCTCTTCTTTGTGTCTGGAGAGAGAGAGATCAGAGCTCTCTAGAAACCAGTGGAATGGCTTCTCTTCGAAGCCGCGTGAGGGAAGGACACACAAACCAGGCAAAGAAGATCCCAAATGACCATATCGCCCTTCAACCATAGCGTACTTGTTTCGCAGCAGCAAGGGCATAACCGACCTTTTCTACACGTCACTATTTCGCTGGCATTTCGCTGGCATTTTGACCGAGTTGGCAGAACATGATTGGGCCACCCCTGCCACGTAATGTGGCCTTAACTTATTTTATATAGGTAGTAGGATATACTAACGTATAATCACATATTCACGTCCTAATATGACTTAGAAATGTGGGTTCTTACAGTTTCATTAAAAAAGAAGATGAACCTTGTGTCTACAAGAAGGTTAGTGGGAGCTCTGTTGTGTTTCTAGTCTTGTATGTGGATGACATACTACTCATTGAAAACGATGTCCCTACCATGCAATTTTTTAAAGAATGTCTAGGGAAGTGTTTATCAATGAAGGACCTAGGGGATGCATCATATATACTTGGTATCAAGATCTATAGGGATAGATCTAGGAAGCTGCTCGACCTGATTCAAAGTACAAATATAGACAAGGTGTTGAAACGGTTCAACATGAAAGAATCGAAGAAAGTATTCTTGCCCATGTCGCATGGGGTCACCCTTACGAAGGCTGACTATCCTTCGAATCAGATTGAGAAGGACTACATGAGTAAGATCCCATACGTGTTGCCTATCATCTCTATCATGTACGCCATGTTATGTACTAGAACAGATGTATCATACGCGTTAGGCATGGCAAGCAAATACCAGTCCAATCCGGGTGAAAGTCAGTGGATTGCTGTCAAGAATATCCTTAAGTACTTACGAAGTACTAAGGATGCATTATTGATATATGTAAGGGAGGAAGAACTAAGTGTAATAGGTTAAACTGGCGCGAGCTTCCAAACCGACAAAGGTGATTACAGATCGCAATCGGGTTATGTGTTTTGCCTAAATGGAGGAGCTGTGAGCTGGAAGAGTTCCAAGCAAGTGACCGTTGCTGATTTTACAACTTAAGTTGATTACAATGCTGCATCAACGCAGCAAAAGAGGCAGTTTGGATTAAGAAGATCATCACTGAGCTGGGTGTGGTTCCTAGCCTAGTGGATCAAATTGCATTGAAATGTGACATCAGTGGGCAATCGCACAAGAAGGAACCCAGGTCACACCAGAATTCTGAGCACGTACTTTGGAGATTCCATCTCAGTCAAGAAATCATGGAAAGAAAAGATGTGAAGATATGCAAGATTACAACATATAATAATCTTTCAAATCCAGTTACAACTCCGCTTGTTCAACAAAAGCATAAAAGGGCACACCAGATCTATAGGCATACGAGATGAACCAGATTTGCTCTAGTGCAAGAGGGAGACTGTTGGAGTAGATTCCCTAGAGGCAATCTTATTTTAGTAGGAACAATGTATTGTTTACAACATTCATTTATTATTTATGGAGACATTTGATATAATGACGTCATTAGATTACAAATTGAAAGGGGGAGTATGTAGATGGATATGGAGCACATATTCGTTAGAAGGGGCGGTGGGGGGGGGGGGAGTTGAATAGAGTATGCCAAATTTTGCAAAACTGGAGGAGGAAAAGAGTTTTAGATCAAGTGCAAAGCAGTTCATGGCTTTGAAAACAAATTCAAGCCTTTGGAATGAAGTACAGTTTGCAATGAAACAGACAAGTCTTTTTCAAGGCCTTGAAAATGGTTTCAAACCCTTGAATACAAAATCAAGCCTTTGGAATGAAGTACAGTTTGCAATGAAACAGACAAGTCTTTTCCAAGGCCTTGAAAAGGGTTTCAAACCCTTGAAAAACATACAAGTTTGTATACTGTAAAAACTATGAATGTGAATGAACTATAAATTGAAGAGACAAAGGATTTATAGAGTTCAGTCCACTTGGACCTACGTCTCTACCTCAGGGATCTTCTCCCAGCAGGATTTTTAACTCAATTCATATTAATCAAAAGCTAAGCCCTAGATCTTAAGCACAGAGAATTGCCTTACTCTGTTACAGCTTGTGGTTCTCCCTAACCTATCTAGTACCTGCTCTAGCTAACTGATTAACTAAGAACTCTCTATTGTTCACTTTGAACAATCCTTGAGAATGAATTATAAAAGTATTACAGAAATGATCTACCAATAAAGTACAATACAGAAGAACACTAGAGTGTAGAACTGTAGGGAAGAATGCAGTGAACTTCTGTGAGTTGGATTGTGAGAGTGATGAGCTTCTTTGATGCATGTCAATCCAGAATTGAGTCTCTCTTTTTGCCCGTTGAGTGTTGGATATTGATGCTTCAAATTGGGCTCTATTTATACATTTTGAAACTCTCCCCAGATTTTCTGCAACAACTTCCTATATTTTAGGCAACAACTTTGACTCTCTTCAACAGCCTTCTCAAACGGATAGTTGATCACAATCTTTAGAGATTTTGTTGTGATCTTGTCTTTAAACAAATTAAGAAGTTGTCAAGGAGGTCTGATTGATCATAGAATCATCTTCTTCAAATGTTCCCTTTTCTGCAAAAGCCAGAATAGGAAACCGAACCTGCATGTTTAGGAAATGGAATTTCCCTGCAAAAATGAGTCAAAACATTGGATTTAAACATGTTAGATATATCAAACTAGTTTGTCTTTCATCATCAAATAATAACACATCAAGTACATGGGTGAGAGGAGTAGAACTAAATCAAAAGAGTTTAGAAAAACTCCCCTCAAAACATGTATGCAGGTCACACAGTTTCAAGGCTTTGAATCCTGGTTCAAGGCTTTGAAATAGCTCTGCTATTTCTAGCCAGTGAAACCTAATTCAAGGCTTTCAAAACTGGTTCAAGGCATTGAAATACCTATGTATTTCAAGTCTATGAAACTCGTGACCTTACAATCTCCCCCTTGATGAAAGACAAAACGTCAACTGTTTGATTCTTTGTTTCTGCAAAAAATACTGATTAGTACACAATTCACAAAACACAGTAATTCCAAAAGATCCAAATTATTAATGAACAAAAGCAACAATTGCAAGTATGTTTCAGAAAGTCCTACTGACCAAATGGTAGGTCATTTAAACAGAATCAAAATAACCTAAGATTTTTCTCCCCCTTTTGGAATTTCATAAAAAAGAATGAGAAGATGTTGGATCAATGTCTGGAAGATTTTGAAACTAAAAACTTACAAACTTAAAAGGAAGAATAGGGAAGAAAGAGTAGGCAGGATTAAGGGGTTGGGTCTTCATCTCCATCCTGATATCCCTCTTCTTCCTCACTGTCTTCATCATTGTCTTGGACTTCTTGTGAAACCACATCTAGTTCTTCAATAAAATAACTGATCTTTTCTATAACACTGTTAAACAGGAAGGTGACTCCTTCTAAAGCTTTTCTTCCATGCTTTAGTTTCTTCTTCACAGTCACCCTCTTATGTTGTGCAGAGGGAATTTTGTGATCATTCTTTCCTGTTTTTTATGCAACTACAGACGTTAACGGATCCTTCTCATGTCTCCCCTTGTTGTACACAGATTATACTCCATCGGATCCTGAAGTAGTGAGTCTGAGTCTGGAATGAGAATTTATTTTCCTTTTCCTTTGAACCATGTGTCTATCTTTTTCTTGTCTCTCTTAGGGCTTCCATTATGGATTCCCTGCTACTTTTCTTGTGAAGATACCGTAGACAGTTTCATCTTGCCAGTTGCTGGAATCAGGTACTTTTTCACCATCTTCTTGGGGTGGTGAAGACTCTTGTTCTTCATCAGTAAAGCTTTTTGACTCTAAGTCTTCACTGATGCTTAGAAATTTTTCTTCATCTGCCTTTCTCTTCTTCTATGTACTCTGTTTTGAACCTCCGACCATCTTAATTCTGTCTGAGGTTCTTCTAGTGCTCATTAAGGTTTGGGAGAAGAATAAAGAGAGGTGGATTTGATACTGAGTAAAGGAGAGGAGAAGGAGATAAATACTCAGAGAGTTTGTATTTGAAAAGGAAACTGCAATATTTTCTGATCTTAAAATATCTGTAAGGATCAACAAAGATTCAGATCTTTGATTCCGTTGGAAATAAATAATTTAATACTGGCCGAAAATCAATTTTGAAAAAGGTATGGGCAATATTGAGAAAATTTCTACAGTGATAGCACCAAATACTAAATGATCCATGATTTATTCGCTAAAAAGTTATCAGACTTATTTTCAAAGCTTTGAAAATAGTTTCAAGGTCTTGAAACGTTGTTATGTTGAAACACATAAGACCAAAGTTTTGAGTAGATTTTCAAGGATTTGAAAATTAGTTCAAACCTTTGAAACACATGACAACTTACCTTCCTTACCTGATGCTCCCCCTAAACCAATGCATCCTTAATTAGCATGCCTAATTCCAGTCTTAGAGCTAAGGATCTTTCATATGGCAATGGTTTAGTGAAGATATCTGCAATTTTCATTTTAGGAGAAACAAATTCAAGAACAATGTCACCTTTCTCAGCATGATCTCTGATGAAATGATGTCTAACGTCAATATGCTTGGTTATTGAATGTTGTACTGGATTTTTTGTAATAGATATTGCACTAGTGTTGTCACACTTGATGGGAATACTTCTGAAATCAAATCCAAGATCCCTCAACTTTTTAGCAATCCACAACACTTATGAACAACATGCACCAGCATATATATATATTCAGCTTCAGATGTTGATAGAGCAATTGTGTTTCGTTTCTTGGAGTGCCAACTGATATGGTCCAATAAATTGATAAGTTCCAGAATTGCTTTTCTATAAACTTTGTAACCTGCAAAATCAGCATCTGAAAATCCATTCAAAGAGAAGTTAGAATGTCTTGGATACCAAAGCCCTGAGTCTTTGGTACCATTTAGATATCTGAATATTCTCTTCATAGCTGTTAAGTGTGATTCTTTTGGATCAGCTTGAAATCTTGCACACATACATACACTGAACATGATATCTGGTCTACTAGCAGTAAGGTATAGCAATTATCCAATCATACCTCTATACTCTTTCACATTAACACTCTTACCAGATTCATCTTTATCTAGAGATAGTGTAGAACTCATTGGAGTCTTGATCTCTTTGGATTGAGACATGTTGTACTTGTTCAGCAAGTCCCTAGTATACTTGCTATGATGCATAAAGAGGGCCTTCTTCAATTGATGTATTTGAAGTTTAAGGAAGAAGTTCAAGTCTCCCATCATACTCATTTCAAATTCCCTGCTCATAAGACTTGAGAATTCTTTGCATAGAAGATCATTAGCAGCTCCAAAAAGAATATCATCAACATATATATGAACTACAAGTAAATATTTCTCATGAGTCTTTATGAAAAGGGTCATGTCTACCAATCCTCTATTGAAATCATTTTCAAGTAGAAACTTTGACAATCTTTCATACCAAGCTCTTGGATCTTGTTTCAAACCATAAAGAGCTTTGTTAAGTTATAAACATGATCTGAAAACTTATCAGTTTCAAAACCAAGAGGTTGTGCAACATAAACTTTTTATTGTAAGTATCCATTCAGAAATGCTTATTTCACATCCATTTGAAAAAGTTTCATGTGTTAATAGATGAAAATGCAGACAGAATTCTAATTGCTTCTAACCTGGAAACTGGAGCAAGAGCTTCCTCATAATCAATACCTTCTTCTTGATGGTAAACTTGAGCAACAAAACTTGCTTTGTTTCTGATCACCTTGCCATTCTCATCCAATTTGTTTCTGAACACCCATCTGGTACCAATGACAGACTGATTTGTAGGTGGAGGAACTAGGTTCCATACCTTGTTTCTTTCAAATTCATTGAGTTCACTTTGCATAGTTATAATCCAGTCTGCTTCTTGTAAATATCCTTTCACAGTTTTGGGTTCTACAAGAGAAATGAAAGCATTGAAAGCCCAAAGATTCTTAATCTGTGATCTTGTTTGTGTACCAGCGGTTGGGTCAGAAATGATGTTGTCAGCTGGATGAGATGAAAGATATTTGAATCTCTTTCTTGGAGACCATGGTTCAGATTCTCCATATATCTTCTCTGGTCTTGAAGTAGTGGCTTGATCATTCATCTCTTTCTGATCATCTTTTTCAAGGCTTTGATCTCTATTTTCAAGTTCTTGAAAATGACTTCTGTTTCCTTCTGAACCTTTCTTGAACCCAAGAGAGTTCTCAGCTTCTTCTTCTGATTCGTGCTTTTTCATATTAAAGTCTTCATCACTTCTTGCATCAAAATTACCCAAATTGTCCTTACCATTATTGTGGACATAGCATGTGCACTTAAAGGGTCTGAAGTATGAGATGTTTGGCTTTCTCCCTTTGAAGAGTTCATTGGAGGTTTTCTTCAAGATAAGCCTGATCAAGCGCCTGTTTAGAATATAATTTTCTGTATTCACAACTTCTGCCCAGTAATGTTTTGGCAGCTTATTTTTTAAAAGCATTGTCCTTGTCATGTCTTCAAGAGTCCTGTTCTTTCTTTCAACAACTCCATTCTGTTGATGAGTTCTAGGAACATAGGAATTATGAGAGATACCATGCTTAGCACAGAACAAATGAAATTCTAATTCATCAAACTCTATACCATGATCACTTCTAATTGAAGAAATGGGTAGGTTTTTCAAGTTTTGAAGTTCTCTACAAAGCTTTGAAAATTCAGAGAGGGCTTCAGATTTTTCTTTCAGAAACATAACCCAAGTGTATCTAGAATAATCATCTATAATAACTAGCATATACCTCTTACCCTTTGGAGTTGGTGTCCTCATAGGGCCACACAAATCCATGTGAAGTAGTTCAATAGGTCTAGAAGTACTTACAAACTTCTTTGGTTTGAATGAGCTTCTGGTATGCTTACCCTGAGCACAAGCTTTGCATAATTCATCTTCTTTGAACTTGATAGATTGTAATCCTCTTACCTGGTCTTTGGAGATCAATTTGTTCAAGGTATGTAAGCTTATGTGACCAAGCTTTCTATGCCAAACCCTTGAATCCTTTTTCAATTCCTTGAGGCACTTTAAGCTTTTACCTGCAACTTTGTTAGTCTGAAAAGTATAATAATTGTTTGATCTAGAGGCTGTGAGAATGCAATTGCCTGATTTCTCATTCTTCACCACACACTTCTCTTTATCAAAGGTAACCTTATTACCATTGTCACAAAGCTGAGATACACTAAGTAAGTTAAATTTTAAACAATCAATTAGATACACATTAGAAATAGAATTTTCAGAATCTGTACCAACTTTACCAATACCAAGAATGTTGCATTTGCCTTTGTCACCAAGATTAATTGAACCTTCAGATTGCACTTTTATTTCCTAGAATAGAGATCTCTTTCCACTCATGTTTCTTGAGCAACCATTGTCCATAAACCACTTCTGTTCTTGGATGTTGGTGAAAACCTACAAACACCAATCACTGCCTTACCCATCTGTTAGACCAAGTGTGGAATTTGGGCTCATACTCAGGATCAACCATGTTAGGTGGTCTGACCCCTTTAGGAACCCAAATCTGTCTGACTTGTCTTTTAAGTTTAAATGGAAATGTGTTCCTCATTATATGAGGGTCTCTTCTTATGAAAGGACAAGTCATCTTCATACGACCAATCTTGTTGCAAAAATGACACTTAGGAGAAGTTTTGCTTCCATCTTTAACAAATCTGGTATTTCTATTTCTTGAAAAACTTGGATTGTATCCAATACCAGTTTTATGAACATACTTTGAACTTCCTCCAAGAATCAAGTTTAACTTGTGTTCTGAGCCTGCAAGCTTGACTTTGACTAATTCAGATTCTTGAAGTTTCTCAGCGAGAGTAGTATTTTTTATCTAATTCATCAGCCTGATGTCTCACATTAACAAGACTGTTACTTAGTAAAGAGTTCTCAGTGACTACTTCCTTAACTTGTGTTTTCAAGGCTTTGAAACAGGTTTTCAAGACCTTGAAATCACTATTAGTTTTCTTCTGAGAGGTTTCAATATTCTGATTTAGACAAACAAGTTGTAGATTCTCTTTTGCTTGCGAATGAACTTTTTCCTTCAAAATTCTAATCTCTTTCAGATAATCTTCTTCATTTAAAAGTATTGTTCTAAGATAATCTGAAAGAGCATCTTTTGGTTTTGAAATCAGACAGTTTACCATTACCTCAATGTTATTCTCAAAACTTTCATCATGCTTGGCCATGAAGCATAGGTTGGCATGTTCTTCTTCAGATTCAGATTCACTTTAGCTATCTAAATCAATCCATGAAGCTATCATAGCTTTCTTTCCCCTTTCATAGTCAATCTTTTGGAAGTTCTTGCTTTTCTTTTGTGGACAATCTCTTATCAAATGTCCTGCATCACCACACTCAAAGAAATTCATGAATTTGGATTTATTTTGTGAAGAAGACTTACTTTTGTAGTCCTTGCTACTTGATGATCTGTTTCTTTCTCTGTTGAAGTCTTTGTTTCCAATGTTTTTCTTCATCATGAGAATTCTGGTCAAGGCTTTGGAAATAAATGCTAAAGGATCTTCACCATCATCATCTTTAGTTTCAAGGTTTTGAATTTTCTCATTCTCTTTGGCCTTGAGGGCTAAGTTCTTGACACCTTTAGGTAGCTCTCCATCAGCTTCATTCATTAATATTTTATGTGTCAGGATCTTCCCTTGTAGGTCATCAAGTTTTAGTAATGAGAGATTTAGAGCTTCTTCAATGGCTGTTGTCTTTGGTTTTCATTTGGCATTTGGAAGACTTCTCAGTATATTCCTCACATTTTCTTCATTGGAAATATGTTTTCCCAAAGAATAAAGGTTGTTGACAATGTCTATGAACCTTCTGAACATCTCTCTGATTGTCTCATCTGTATTCATCTTGAACAAATCATATTGCCTGAGATAGGAGTTGATCTTGGTTTGGTTGACTTCACTAGTTCCTTAAAATGTCACCACAATTTTATCCTTGATTTCTTTGGCAGTCTTGCAGCTTGAGATTCTGTTGAATTCATTTGTACTCAAAGCACAATACAAGATGTTAATAACTTTGTAATTCTTAGAAAATTGTTCTAATTCAGAAGAGGAGAGTGAGTCTTCAAATTTTGGAGTTTTGATCCCATCTTTCTCTGTAAAGAAGGTGTGAGGTCCATTCTGAATAATTGTCCAAAGCTCTATTTTTCGATCAATGATGAACATCTTCATAGCGCCTTCCAAGGAGCAAAGTTGTCTCCACAAAATAGAGGAGGTCTGTTGGAAGCTCTTCCCTGTGAGAAATCCCCATCACCTGCTGTACTCATGATCCCCAGATTGTTAAATCTTATATATTGATACAAGCTCTGATACCAATTGAAAGGGGGGAGTATGCAGATGGATATACAGCACATATACTCTAGATGGGGGGGGGGGGGTTGAATAGAGTATGCCAACTTTTTGCGAAACTTGAGGATGAAAAGAGTTTTAGTTCAAGTGAAAAGAATTTCAAGGCCTTGAACACAAATTCAAGCCTTTGGAATGAAGTACAGTTTGCAATGAAACAGACAAGTCTTTTTCAAGGTCTTGAAAAGGGTTTCAAACACTTGAAAAACATACAAGTTTGAATACTGTAAAAACTATGAATGTGAATGAACTATAAATGCAAGAGACAAAGGATTTATAGAGTTCAGTCCACTTGGAGCTACGTCTCTACCTCAGGGATCTTCTCCCTGTAGGATTTTCATCTCATTTCTTATTAATGAAAAGCTAAGTCCTCGATCTCAAGCACAGAGAATTGCCTTACTCTGTTAAAGCTTGTGGTTCTCCCTAACCTATCTACTACATGCTCTAGCTAACTGATTAACTATGAATTCTCTATTTTTCACATTGAACAATCCGTGAGAATGAAGTATAGAAGTATTACAGAAATGATCTACCAATAAAGTACAATACCGAAGAACACTAGTGTGTAAGACTCTAGTGAAGAATGCAGTGAACTTCTGTGAGTTGGATTGTGAGAGTGATGAACTTCTTGTTGGGTTTTGGAGTAGGTAACGCAGCGGAATAACAAAAATTTAATCCTACTCAAAGCCCACCACAGATCGTTAGAAGGAGATATCATAACATGATAAGGGACATAGCATTGTGTACCTTTTGGTTTGAGAGATCAAACGAAGAATGATGTCCTCGTCTCTACGATTGATCCACGTTTAGAGGTGAGATCTAGATTCTTCCTTCAACAAGTGCTAGCTTGAACCGGAGGAAGAGGGAATAAAGAATTAAGCAACGAGGTGACAAAAGGAGGGCGTCGGCCTCCTCTTTGGCGCCGACGGGAAGGGGGGGCTGACGGCCTAGGGGTGTGCGCCTCTAGGTCTTGTCTTGCACTCTCTTTTGCTCTCTCCCAGTCTCTTGTGTTATGTCTAATAACATTAGTTGTCGGAAGGAAGCTAGAGCCTCCTTTATATACTCCAACAACTCCTTGTTGTTTCCATAAAGGTACTTCCTAGTTCTCCATGAACTTGGATTAGTCCCTTCCTTGCAAATTAATCCTACTAAGTTTCAAGGCGTCGCATAATTATCCTTATTATTAATTAATCATATGACTTAATCCCAAATCTAGCACTACTCTATTTGACGTGTGACCCCATAGGTTTCTACTTAGTTGGTCGTAACTTATTACCAACATTGAGTGGTGTCTAGCAACACATCCATGCCACCCAACTAATAGAAATAGTCAGTGATCCCGACAAGCCTCTTGTACCCAGTATCTTATATTGCACTTACCCTTTGTCTCTATATCCGGATTGGACACGATACATAAATAATCACAATCGTATATCCAATCCATAGTTCCTCGATCCTGGGAATATGCTTATGCAAGCAGATAACATCAATATCTCAATATTAATTTATCTGAGTCTGGCAAGACATTCAATAAGCCTCATCCCTCGAGTGGACGTGGATATTTACTCCCATTATGTGGGAGGGACAAATCCTATCTACATCACTACGATCTCTAAGCTTTCTTCCTATCATGCCCGATAGCCATCTTTATAATTACCCAGTTACGGTGTAACGTTTGATAACATCAAAGCACAATATTCCACAACTAGAGTATCTAGTGACTTCAAGTCTAAGGATTGCAATTATATTAGCACTACGAGAAGCGATTTTTACTTTAACATAATCTAATGTATTCTTCTCGTTGTGGGTCAATCCACTATGCCATTACCCTTAATGCATACCCATATGTTAGACTTGATATCTCCATATCAATCTACCCACATACTAGTCTATATTTGATCGCCCTATTAATCACTATAGTGGACTAGGGATATTTAAGACAAACAACACATTGTATCTAAGGATTTCACTATAGTAAATATCACAATATGTAATAAATGAATATTCTAGTCAAAACAATGTTCATACTAAGTATAAGATTGCCTCTAGGGCATCTATTCCAACATTCTCCCACTTGCACTAGAGCCAATCTGGCGCATCTCGTATGCCTATAGATCTGGTGTGCCCATCGTGCTTTTGTTGCGCAAGAGGTTTTGTGAGTGGATCTGAAAGATTGTCATCCGTTGGAATCTTGCACATCTTCACATCTCCTTGATCGATCATATCACGAATAAGATGGAATATCCTAAGTACATGCTTTTATTTCTGGTGTGATCTTGGTTCCTTGGCTTGTGCGATCGCCCCGGAGTTTTGGCATTAGAACTCTGTGGGATCCACGATGCAAGGGACGACACCAAGCTCATTGATAAACTTCTTTATCCAAACTGCCTCTTTTGCTGCTTCCGCAGTAGCAATGTACTCAGCTTCTGTTGTAGAATCAACAACTGTCCCTTTCTTGGAACTCTTCCAGCTCTTAGCTCCTCCATTCAGGCAAAACACGTATCCAGAATGCGATCTGTAGTCATCTTTGTCAATTTGGAAGCTTGCATCAGTGTAACCCTTTACACTTAGCTCTTCCTTCCCTCCAAATATCAAGAACGCGTCCTTAGTTCTTCTCAAGTACTTTAGGATGTTCTTGACAGCAATCCAGTGACTCTCACCCAGATTGCACTAATATCTGCTCACCATACTCAATGCGTATGATACGTCTGGTCTAGTACACAACATGGCATACATGATGGATCCTATGGCCGAAGCATAGGGTATCCTACTCATGCGGTCCTTCTCAATCTCATTGGAGGGACAGTCATTCTTAGAAAGAGTGACTCCATTTGACATGGGCAAGAATCCCTTCTTGGAATCTAGCATGTTGAACCTCTTCAACACCTTGTCTATATATGTACTTTGACTTAGGCCGAGCAACCTTCTAGATCTATCTCTATAGATCTTTATACCAAGTACATAGGCTGCATCTCCTAAGTTCTTCACCGCAAAGAACTTCCCCAGCCAATCTTTAACAAATTGCAAAGTAGGAATGTCGTTTCCAATGATTAGTATGTCATCCACATACAAGACCAAAAATACTACAGAGCTCCCACGAACCTTCTTGTAAACACAAGGCTCATCTTCGTTCTTGATGAAGCCAAACTCTTTGACTGCGTCATCAAAACGTTGATTCCAACTCCTAGAAGCTTGCTTTAATCTATAAATGGATCTTTGCAGCTTACAGATTTTATTGGAATTCTCTACATCCTCAAAACCCTCTAGTTGTGTCATGTACACATCCTCGAGGAGGTTCCCATAAAGGAATGCTGTTTTGACATCCATTTGCCAAATCTCATAGTCGTAGTATGTTGCAATAGCAAGTAGGATTCGAATGGATTTAGTCATGGCGACTGGTGAAAAGGTCTCATCATAGTCAATACCATGAATCTGTCTATACCCTTTGGCTACCAATCGCCCCTTATAGGAAACAATCTTGCCATCCATGTCGGTCTTCTTCTTGAAGACCCACTTGCCCCCTATGGGCCGAGCCCCTTCAAGTGGTTCCACCAAAGTCCATACCTTGTTGGTGTACATGGAATCCATTTCGGATCTCATGGCTTCTAGCCACTTCTTGGAGTCTGGACCTTTCATGGCTTCCCTGTAGTTTGCAGGCTCATCATCCATGAGTGGTACGTCATCGGACTCAGTCACGAGAATTCCATACCTCTCTGGCTTATGACGCACTCTTCCTGATTTACGGACTTCCTGTGTTACCTGAACAGGTTCCTCCAGAACTTGCGGTTCCTGTTCATGTTCCATCATTGGTTCAGTGATTTGTGGTTCTTGAATTTCTTCAACTTCTAAAGCCCTCCCACTTTCTTCTTTAGAGACAAACTCTCTTTCTAGAAACACTCCGGTTCGAGCAACAAACACTTTGTTCTCGGTGGGATTGTAGAAATAATATATTTTAGTTTCCTTAGGATATCCCACAAATTTACACTTATCCGCTTTGGGCCCGAGCTTGTCTGTTTGTAAAAGTTTTACATGGACATCGCAGCCCCAAATCCTCCAAAACGACACTATGGGACGCTTCCCTGTCCATATCTCATATGGTGTCTTCATGACTGATTTGGATGGAACGCGGTTAATGGTAAAAGTTGACGTCATTAGAGCATGTCCCCAAAAGGATATCAGAAGATCTATTTGAGACATCATAGATCGCACCATATCTAATAGCGATTCCTCCTCTTGGACACGCCATTCCATTGTGGCGTTCAGGGTGGAGTGAGATGGGATACTATCCCACTCTCTCTAAGATACTCATCAAAATCTTGGCTTAAGTATTCTCCTCCACGATCTGATCGTAGAGCTTTAATACTTTTACCAAGTTGCTTCAATACTTCATTTTTGAATTCTTTGAACAATTCAAAGGATTCGGATTTGGCCTTCATAAGGAATAAAAATCTATATCTACTGAAATCATCAGTAAATGTGATGAAGTAGGTATAACCACCTCTGGCAGGCGTGGGGAATGGTCCACATACATCGGTATGTACGAGTGCCAATAACTCACTAGTCCTTTTACCTTTCTTATTGAAAGGGGACTTTGTCACTTTTCCTAATAAACAATATTCACATGTCTCATATGATTCCAAATCAAATGAGTTTAGAAGTCCATCCTTGTGGAGTCTAGATATGCGTTTCTCATTTATGTGGCCTAAACGACAGTGCCATAGATATGTAGGATTTAAATCATTAGTTTTAATTCTTTTAGTATTCATGTTATAGATTGGACTATTTAGATCAAGGATAAACAATCCATTAGACAAATGCGCACTACAATAGTGCATACTATCAAAATAAATGGAGCAACACTTGTCCTATATTAAAATAGAAAAAGCCTTCTCGTCCAAACAAGAAATGGAAATAATGTTTCTGCTCATAGCAGGCACATAAAAGCAATTGTCTAATTCTAAAATAAGTCCAGAAGGCAAAGATAGCTCGTAAACGCCTACAGCTAATGCAGCAACTCTTGCTCCATTCCCGATTCGCAAATCTATTTCCCCTTTACTCAATCTTCTACTTCTTTTCAAATCCTGCACATTTCGACAAATGTGAGAACCACATCTAGTATCCAATACCCAAGATGAAGAAATAGAAAGATTGACGTCTATAACATAAATACCTGGTGGTGGTGGAATCACTATTCCAAGCTTCTTATCCTCCAGATATTTAGGGCAATTCGTCCTCCAGTGACCCGGCTGGCTGCAGTAGTGACACTCACCTTTAGCCACGCCTCCACTAGGCTTTAGGTCTTCCTTGTATTTCGCAACTTTCTTGGGCTTTCCTTTGGAAGTAGAGGCAACTACTTTGCCCTTGTTGTTATGCACCATCATTATGGCCTTGCCCTTGCCTTTGTTAACGCCCTGTTCCGCTGTCTTTAGCATGTTCAACAAGTCTCGCAGAGTCTTACTGATCTCGTTCATATTATAGTTCATGATGAACTGATTCTAACTGTCAGGCAACGATTGCAAGACAAGATAAGTAGCCAAATCTTGGCCCAGTGGGAATCCGAATCTCTCAAGGTTCTCAATGTATCCGATCATTCGGAGTATGTGAGGTCCTACTGGATTCCCCTCTGCAAGAATATTCTTGAATAATGCTTTAGACACCTCATAGCTCTCATGCCTCGTCTGTTCTGCAATACACAAAAGCTGCCCATACGGTTGTTCACTCTTTTTTTATTGTTATTCTTTTTATTTCTTTCTTTTGACTTCATCATGCGAGATAAAGGAACCCTTAAATTATGAATGATGATTATGTCCTGAAACAATTGTTTCAAGTGTATGATCACATCATAGGCTTCCATATTCTCATGCTGCTTCTGAAGCTCCGGAGTCATGGTGCAAAGCATGAGGCAAGTCACGTCATTAGAATCATCAATATGTTTATGACGTGCCCTTACATCCGCTAGAACAGACTCATCTTGTGGTGGGGCTGGAATTGGAGTGTCCAAGACGTACAACTTCTTTTCTTGATTAAGTACAATCCTTAAGTTTCTGTACTAGTCAAGGAAATTCGTTCCAGACAGTTTATCCTTCTCAAGGACAGATCGTAGGGATGAAGTCGTTGCGTTGTTGTTTGCCATTTGGATTTCAAAAAAACGAGAAATGTGCAATTTTATTTATTTTGAACAGTTTAACAATATTCAACAATGGCTAGATCATCAAATATAGCTCCCACTATTTTTCTCGGATTAATAGCCCTCACCATTAATGCGGAAAATATCATAATATTTTCTAGTAGGTCCAAGATCCCTTTTTCACTTCTTCTTGAGCTTTCTTTGGCAAGTCACCCAAGAATAGGTTATTTAGGTAGGAACCATTCCAATTGCATCTCATGCAACTCTTGGTCCAATTAGGTGAATAACTCTTTATTTTTAATCCATGGATAACGCTTAATTGCCATGCCTCTAGGCTCATCAATCCAATTGAATCTTGCCTAGTTGCGTCCAACCTCTTGCTTCAACATACACACATTACAAGCTTGTGTCGTCCGCAACACACCATGGTAAATTAAAATTGCCCTTGCTTTGGCAAGCCCGAATTTTAATGAACTCTGATCATGAAGGGTGTTTTGGCAAGAGAAGGCAAAACGCAATATTTAATTAAGGGATTTTTCTTTCTTAATTTCTTTGGTTGATCAAATCAACATGGTCTACTTATTTGGATTGGGCAGTCCACAAAAAAAGACCAACCTTGTTTATTATTATATTGTTAACGTTTTTCTAGTATCGCCATACACACAAAAATTAAATAACAAGAAATAAATAATAAACATCCACAAATAAAAAAATGTGGCATGGATATGGCCCCTAGACTAATGATATTATCAATCCAATGATAATATCCGATTTCCCTAAAGTGACAAGCTTATCTCCATGTGCTCCACCATAGCCGCACGCCTAATTGGTGTCTTCTTGTCTTTTGGATCATTTAGTTCTCCGGTCTTCTTCTCCATGCTCTTGGCTACCATCTAAAGATTTCTAATTCTAGCCTAACATCTAGAATAAATAAATAATAAAAGCCTCACATGTCGAGGAGAAAAGACGACTCGCAGGCCGTAAAACCTAATTAATTATTACATTAATTTGATCAGCTGGCATGCCTTAAACCAAACCAAAAAGCAATAAACATCGACAACCCTAGGCCATATCCATCCACCATGCAACAAAGCACATAATACAGTTCAAACCAATTTTTAATGCGCTTTTTTAATTTTAATTAGATTGAGTAATTAGGGTTACAACGGTCCAAGGGGTCCAACCTAGGCCTAGGCCGAACCCCAAGAACCGCCGACCGCCACTAGGCCCGGCCCAAGGCCGGCCGCCCCATGTGGCCCGCGGACTTTGCTTGGCGTGCAAGGAAGGGGCGGACGCCTACGGTTTTGTCCCTAGCCTACTTCCCTTCTTCCTTGTTGCCCAAGCATGGTTGCTTCCTTATGAATGTTTCCATAAATTTGTTTCCATAATTGAAAACTCCCTCTTCAATTATGTGCCCATGAACCCTAATTTTCAGGAACCCAATTATTCACATCCTATGTGATTAAACTCACCAATTATAACATCCAATGTTAGATTAGATCTTATTTATATTGAATCAAATTCAATTTTCATCTACTATGCCAATTATTTTCAGTTTTCGCGTAATAACAATAATACGGTGTATGAACTGAAATCGTAACACATAAAATCATGTTATGCTCTACGACCTGTGGCTCTGATACCACTGCTGGGTTTTGACGTAGGTAACACAGCGGAATAACAAAAATTTAATCCTACTCAAAGCCCACCACAAATCGTCAGGAGGAGATATCATAACATGATAAGGGACATAGTATTGTGTACCTTTTGGTTTGAGAAATCACACGAAGAATGATGTCCTCGTCTCTACGGTTGATCTACGTCTAGAGGTGAGATCTATATTCTTCCTTCAACAAGTGCTAGATTGAACCAGAGGAAGAGGGAAGAAGGAATCAAGCAACGACATGACAAAAGGAGGGCTTAGGCCTCCTCTTTGGCGCCAACGAGAAAGGGGGGATGACGGCCTAGGGGCGTGCGCCTCCAGTTCTTGTCTTGCTCTCTCTTTCTCTCTCTCTCACTCTCTTGTGTTATGTCTAATAACATTAGTTGTGGGAAGGAAGCTAGAGCCTCCTTTATATACTCCAACAACTCCTTGTTGTTTCCATAAAGGTCCTTCCGAGTTATCCATGAACTTGGATTAGTCCCTTCCTTGAAAATTAGTCCTACTAAGTTTGCAAGGCGTTGCATAATGATCCTTCTTATTAAATAATCATATTAATTAATCCCAAATCTAGCACTACTCTATTTGACGTGTGACCCCATAGGTTTCTACTTAGTTGGTAGTAACTTATTACCAACATAAAGCGGTGTCTAGCAACACATCCATGCCACCAACTAATAGAAATAGTCAGTGATCCCGACAAACCTCTTGTGCCCAATATCTTATATTGCACTTTCCCTTTTTCTCTATATCCGGACTGGAAACGAGACATAAATAGTGACACTCTTATATCCAATCCATAGTTCCTCGATCCGGGGAAAATGCTTATGCGAGCAGATAACATCAATATCTCCATATTGATATACCTGAGTCTGGCCAGACATTCAATAAGCCTCATCCCTCGTTCGCCGTGGATATTTACTCCCATTATGTGGGAGGGGCAAATCCTATCTACATCACTACGACCTCTAATCTTGCTTCCTATCATGCCCGATAGCCATCTTTATAATTACCCAGTTACGGTGTAACGTTTGATAACATCAAAGCACAATATTCCACAACTAGAGTATCTAGGGACTTCAAGTCTAAGGATTGCAATTATATTAGCACTACGAGAAGCGATTGTGACTTTAACATAATCTAATGTATCCTTCTCGTTGTGGGTCAATCATGTATGTCATTACCCTTAACATACCCATGTGTTAGACTTGATATCTCTATATCAATCTACCCACACACTAGTCTATATTTGATTGTCCGATTAATCAATATAGTGGACTAGGGATATTTAAGATAAACAACACATTGTATCTACGGACTTCATCATATTAAATATCACAATATGTAATAAATGAATACTCTAGCCAAAACAAAGCTTATAATAAATATAAGATTGCTTCTAGGGCATCTATTCCAACACTTCTTTGATGCTTGTCAACCCAAATTGAGTCTCTCTTTTTGCCCGTTCTGCGTTTTATATTGATGCTTCATATTGGGCTCTATTTATACATTTTGAAACTCTGCAAATATCCCCAGATTTTCAGCAACAACTTCCTGTATTTTAGGCAACAACTTTGACTCTCTTCAACAGCCTTCTCTAACGGATAGTTGATCACAATCTTAAGAGATTTTGTTGTGATCTTGTCTTTAAACAAATTAAGAAGCTGTCAAGGAGGTGTGATTGATCAGAGAATCATCTTCTTCCAATGTTTCCTTTCCTGCAAAAGCCAGAATAGGAAAGTGAACATGCATATTTAGGAAATAGAATTTCCATGCAAAACTGAGTCAGAACAATGGATTTAAACATGTTAGATACATCAAACCATTTTGTCTTTCATAATAAAATAATAACACATAAAGTACAGGGGTGAGAGGAGTAGAATTAAATCAAAAGATTTTAGAAAAACTCCCCCTCAGAACATGTATGCAGGTTAGACAGTTTCAAGGCTTTGAATCCTAGTTCAAGGCCTTGAAATAGCTCTGCTATTTTTAACCTGTGAAGCCTGACTCAAGGCTTTGAAAACTGGTTCAAGGCCTTGAAATAACTATGTATTTCAAGTCCATGAAACCTGTGACCTTACACAATTGTTGTTTATCTTAAATTTGCATAGTCCGTTACATTGATTAATAGGACGATCACTATGCACGGAGACTAGTATGTGTGTAGATTGATATGGAAATATGAAGTCTAAACATGGGTATGCATTAGGAGTATTGGCATACTAGGTTGACCCACCACGAGAAGGCTACATATAAATTATGTGAAATTCACAAGTGCTTCTCGTAGTGACAATGGTGTTGTAGTCTTTAGCCTTGAAGTCACTAGATAATGTAGTTTTGATCTTGTCAAACGTTACACCCTAACTAGGTACTATAAAGTCTGTAATCGGATACGAAAGGAAGGAAGTTGAGAGACGGTAGTGACGTAGAGAGGACTTTTCCCTCCCACATAATGATGGTAAATATCCACGGCCACATGACGAGTTGTGCTTATGGAATGTCTGGCCAGAATCTGATAAATCAATATGAGATATTGATGTTATCTGTATAGATAAGCCTATTCACAAGATCGAGAAAAGCATGGATTGGACATACGATTGTGACATTTATTTCTCGTGTCCAATGCGTATATGGAGACAAAGGGACATACAACCCGGTAACATTGGGCACAAGGTTTGTAGGATCATTGACTATTTTTGTTAGTTGGGTAGCATTAATGAGTTTCTAGACACCGCTCAATGTTTTTAACTGTTACTGCTAATTCAGTAAAAACCTACAGGGTCACGCACCAAAAGGATTAAACTGGATATAGATGTTAATTAGTAGGACTAATTAACAATTATATGGATCAATAATCAAAACGCAACAACTTGCAAAGTTAGTTGTACTAAGTTGCAAAGTTGACTAATCCGTGTATGGATAGTATTAGTATTGGGGCAAGTTTGTAGATAATAAGGAGTTATTATCTATAAAAGAGGATTCCTAGCTCTGTTATTTCACAATAGTTTTCATTGAGTGAAATAACAGATCAAAGAGAGAACACCAAGAGGTGTCCGCCCCTACCCGTCGGCCTCTAAGGGGTTCAGCCACCGTGCTTCGCTTTTCGTGATCCTTGATTCCTCCTTTGATGTAGCTAGCACAAGGCGTGAAGGAGATTTCAGTTCTCAATTCCAAGGTGTGGATACCGTTGAGACGAGGAGGCTATTCTTCGTTGTGATTACACAAACCCACAAGGTACACAGTTCTTCCTTTATCACGTTATGATAGCTTAACCTGCATTTTGTGGAGGGATTTGATCAAGAAATTATTATTGTTTTTCCGCTGTGCATCCTACATCAGAACCCAACATCATTACCATCTAACACAATGGATAACCCTTTTCACGTCAATGCAATCACTGCTTGGAGAAAAGGTTGCATTTAAAGATCCCCCTTACGCTAGTCATGCTCGGGCCAATGCTTCTAAGGTTAGAGAACAAAAGATCCTTGATTTTGAAAAAATAGTTGTGATCCCCAAATTAAAGGGTACAAATGAGAAGGAGGAGACACACAAAAGAAGACGATGCATGCCCCACTCAAATTTCCAAAGAAGTTCCTTGCCCATTGAGATCGCAAAAGCGAGATAACAATAAGGATTATCTCATGTTCCTTGACATGTTCAAAAAGATAGAAAATAATATCCCATTTTCTGAGGCTTTATGTAAGATGTCTACTTATACTAAGTTCCTCAAAGATATTTTGTATGGAAGAAGACGCATGCAATATTTTGAACACTTCAACTTGACAGTTTATGTAACTGATTGTGTGCAGAATGGGATACCAAAGAAGATGAAGGATCCTGGGAACTTTGTTATTCTAGTCACCCTAAAAGATGCTTATACAGGTAACACGTTATGTGATTCGGGGGCAACCATCAATTTGATTCCCTTGTCTATATTTAAAAAGCTAAGCCAAGGGAGCCTCGTCCCACCCGAGTGACTCTATAGATGGCTAACATGTCAATCATCAATGCTATGATCGAGGACATTCTTTTGAAATTGGGATAATTGATTTTCACTCTGATTTTGTCATCCTCGATACGGAGTTGGATGATGTTCCGTTGATTCTAGGAAGACCATTCCTCACCACATGTGAAGCAATCATTAATGTTAAAAAGTGGTGATTTTTCCATGAAAGTAAATGATGAGAAGGTAATCTTCAGTGTATTTAAGGCTATGAATAATTACGAAGAATGCTATAGCATTCCGGTATATGAAGACGACTTTAATGATTCTGAAATGGAGCTCATGCAGGAAGAAATTAATGAAAAGTATGTAAAAATATTGGGGATATGAGCCACACCATGAAGAAATTATTCGTTCACACAAAACAGTTGGTCAAGAGCATGGTGAGGAGATCTAACTACACCAGGATAGGAGCATTATTCCCAAAATGGCTGAATAAACTATTGCGACTCAAAATTATGTGTTGCCTTCATTTGCACAACCAAAGATCCCCAGGCACTCACATTAAGTCGTCATTGGAGATGTTTTCAAGGCAATGCAAGATCTAAATGCCAAGGGAAAAAGTATGCCTTTTTGTGGAACCTTATTAAGCGCAGCTAAGAGAAGGGATATGAGATCTAGATAGTGTAAGAAATGTTGGAACTTCACTCACCTCGGCAAATGTCAAGCTTTTCCCACTAATGATGATTTAATAAATCCATTTCATGAATGAATGACACATCCATCCTCTATCGAATATTGCAAAGCGAATTGAGGAGGAACTTGCATTCATCAGATGAGAGAGGGGTGCTCTGACAACACTTCAACCACTATTTGAAAATGGTCATGAGGTTGTGACTCTAAGCAAGCCTCCTTCAAGGATTCAATGTGCTCTTTACCTGAAGTATTGTAGGAAATATATTGGGAAAGTGTAATTAGGTCGGGTTGTCGATCGTAAATTACAATGTGATTTTTGGTAGACAACCTAACCTATGAGTAGACTAATATAATATAGTTCAAATTTTTATAAATTATGTTTCAATAAAGGTTTGGGGGGGGGAGAAAGGGTGATACTAATAATTTGAATGAGTTTGTGCACGAATATAGATGGCGAAGCAGCTCGAGATTCCCCTTCTTGATGTGCACAAAATATTAAGGTAGGGAAATCGAGAAAGTGAAATAGCATGAAATTCAAGAGGTAAAAATCAGAAGAATCACTCGAGGATAATGGTTGATAACATTGGAATAACAATCTTTATTTCAGAACCTTTCTGGTGATACCAAACATGCTCGCATCAGAGTCTGAGATTGAAAACTAGAATTAAGATGATATTAAGCACAACACTTAAAAATTTTAGCCAACCCCAAGTTGCACGAGTTGGAAACCCCTCTCTACTCCTCGCACGACTTGGCAGTTAGCCTGAATTCCATCATCCTAAAATTCAGAAGATTTAGAAAACCCCTCTTCGCCTCGTGCGAACTACTGCAACTCGCACGAGTTACCTAGCATTTCATACGAGTTGGTTGGCTGTTGGGCTGCGAAAATTTATAAAAAATTGACATTTTGGTATTTTGCCTCATACATATGCCAAACATCGTAAACATACCCCCTATCTCCCTCATTCGGGTCAAGCACCATTGAATCTCAAGAACACTCTCAATTCTTTAAATTCTCTAGAAATTCAAAGTTTTCCAAATCGATATTTCGATTTGATCTTCATAATGGAACCTAAGGTTTTCGTTCTTTGGGGTTTCACCAACTTGTCTCAGAACAGTGTGTGGTTGAAGTTAATGAAGCTAGGGGAGAAGAAAATATTCACCTGACTAAAGAACCGAATTACAATTACAGCACGTTGATGATGACACGAAAAACTCATCCATCATGAAATCAAGGATTCTAAGAAATTCTTGTTTAAAGGGGGAACATGCCCCTACGTACAGTCCTCATGAACCAAACGCTTCATAAAATCAGGAGAAACCGATACCCAATCATTAAAAAATAAGAGCTCAAAAAGAAAGTGGAGATCACATCAATACTAGAAAATTCTTAAAAAGTAACATTATTCATGGCAAGGCAATGAGCGGCTCTCTTGGTGTGCCTATTCTCACGGTGAAGATGGGGTTCTGAGAAAGCTAAATCCCTCATGCGTGCATTGAGATAAGATATTTAGAACACTATGACTTGGATAACCAGAATGAAACACGACAATCATATACACAATATAAACAAGTAACATGGTAGAAGAGTGACGGTAAGGTACCTGAATTGGGACATGGATCTCTTTCTAAGACACGATAATGACATCACATTCCACGTAATTAGTATCCCATATTAACATAGTATACCCCCATAACCGCTTGGGTCGGCAACAAAGCACATGTCTAATCCAAGGGAGGCCCACTTGTTCTGAGCACTCTCACTAGACACTCTTGTTTTGGTAATTTTAATGATAATCGGTCCATGTCTATTAATCATGTCTTTAAATTTTCTTCTGAAAGTAGACTACCAGCAGTCCGGTAGTTTCAGAGGAGAAACTTCACATGGTAATTAAGTTGGACCGTCTCCACCTTTACCATCCTTTCTCTTATTCTTTCTGCCTTTCAATCACCCCTTGGTTTGTAATCTTTTATAATGTTCATCTGGCTTTCCTATATTTCCAAGGATCCTTCTTTCTTGCAGGAGAGTATGGAGGTACTCCACTGCAGAGGGATGCATACTTTCAGAGTACTATATCAACCACTTGGCCTTTGTGTACTCCATGTATACCAGCTGTGTACCTTCCGCTCCTGTCGGAAATTGTGCCATGCACATCAGGTCCCTACTCAGTTTTGGATATACCTACACCATCTTATTGTTTTGAAGATGGAGACCCTCCATTATGGCATCCTCCTAATTTACCATCATCTTGATCTCGGTAGTTCTCCAAGTGATTTGAGCCTCCGATGATCTAGATTCCTTCCTGTGGGGGGCTTCAAACGGATCATATTTTCATCATTTATGATCTTGTAGAGGAAATTAAAGGAGCGGGAACACAAATGGTTTTTGAAACTAACGATGTTCGACTCTCTTGATAAAACTCCACCCCGGTACCCTCCTTGTTGGAGCCCCCTCCATATTTTCTTAATTCATGTGATGAGTTTATTGATGATTCCATCTTTTCAAAAATATGTAATTGCTACAGAAGAATCAGAAAATGCATGGAACATAAATATACGAGTCTGGGAATGAGGGACTTGTTTGGAACAAATCATGGTATTTGTAAAAAGTTTCGGTAGTTACTCAAGGTCGGGGTACCAAGGGAAATTGGGGGTTTCAGTAGGAGAAGTTGAGAAACGTGATGGTTAATGGGAGTAGTGGTTGTAGTAAATGTTAAACGCTAATATGATGGTTAAGGAATAATGGGTATTCCAACAGACATTCAAATGTGTACGATTTGATAAGTGACATAGTGGGCCACCATTAATTATCAAGAACCATTAATTCATATGTTTCAAACGATTAAATCATAAGGCATAAGTAATGTCTTTGAGTGCATAACTCGTACATTTTGGCTGAAAAGCATTACTCCAACGCTTATATCACAAGACATTAGATTTTCCTACGTTGGTTGCAGATATCTAAAACAGCTGCATTAGCCCATATTGTAGTGCAGTTACATATGCATTAGAACTACACACGAATATCATCATCGCCGCCTCTAACTCAAATAGATGATCCCTTAATGGCTGAAAAAGTCCAAGGACAAATGTTGACGTTGGAATTGCCTTGCAATAATGTTGATTCAAGACTTCTAAGTGTTTTTTGGGAAGTCATCTTTTAGAGTGCTGAAAGACAAAGATTCTCTAAGTCTTGAAGGCTCCAAGGCCTTGAGATATTGATCAAAGCCTAAAAGCCTTGACAGTTACTTTCTTATGAAATGTGTTCCGACAATCTTGTGTTGCAGGTGGTCAATCTGATGTTCTAGATCATATATGTGTTGCAAATATTCTTCTTATTTGTTTCTTTTATATCTAAAATATTGCAGATATCATAATTGGAGTAAATAAAGAAATATGGGGTTACTGTTTGAAAAGCTTTGAAGAATTCTCAGAGCTCCAAGGCCTTGAGATATGCCTTGAGCTGCTGACAGTTTTCACAGACATAACTTGATTCTCTCTTCCAGTTTTTGATCTTTGTTATTATAATAGTTTAAAGACTTTTGCAATTCTTAAATTGGTTTGTGTTGGTTTATATGATTGTTTGGTAATCAGGTTTATGACTTATTTATTTGATTCAGTTTTATTCAGAAACTGAATATCCAAACAGACTTAATGCTGTTATGAATTTGGATTTTGTTTGTTGTTGTGCTTAATGTTATTGCAGGTTTTTCAAATGTGCAATCTTATCACAACAAACTCCAACGGATATCTACTCAGAGCTGTTTTGAATTGCAGTTAGAAAGGATGAGGATTTGCAGGAACAGAGATCCTAAAATGTCTCATTCAGTTGCCGGAAGTAGATTAAAGCTGGTTTGAATTTGAAAGACACAGAGAAGCTTACAAAAAACAGAAATCAAAGGAAAAGAAGGAGAGGTACATTCGTGGAAGATCAGATCATCAATCCTCATCAAGCTTCAATCAAGTGCTTTCATAAGATCAATCATTCCAGTATTCCTGAAGAGCACATCCAGGCTTTAATAGCTGATTCTTCTATTGTGTTCTTCTCTTTTTGTACTTAAATATGCTTATCTTTTGTATATCTTATACCTCAAAAAACCTAGTGGTTGGTTGTTCAAATCAACAACATGAGGTTATTGTTAGCTCAACAGTTAGTAGCTGATACTAGATACGTTTGGAACCACAAGCTGTATAGGTGTGAGGGAGTTCTCTTAGGCTTGAAGATCTAGGGTTTTTTCTGTGTGAGTAATAAGAAGTGTTTGCCCAATCCTGGTGGGATTAGACCCCTCAGGCAGAGATTAGGTCCATTGGGGCTGAACTCTGTAAATTGCTCAGTGTTATTTACTTTATGGCTTAGCCTTTTATTCTTTCAAGTGATCTAGTTCAAATTAGGGTTTACAAACTGTTTAAAGCTGGTACTAGTTCAAGGCCTTGAAACTTTCTTTTACACTTAAGAAGTTTCTGATCAGTCTTACAAAATCTCAAGGCCTTGACATTTATGTCTTGTACTTGCATCACTTAGTTAGATTTTGTGTTTTAGCAAAAAAGTTCCCATACTCTATTCAACCCCCCCCCCCTCTAGAGTATTTTGGTCATGTATTTAGACTACATTACAAACTTTCAATTGGTATCAGAGCTTGGGTCACAACTATAGATCTAACAATCTTGTGACTATGAGTAATGTAGGAGATGGTGGCTTCTCTCAAGGAAGGGTAGCAAACCGACCACCATTGTTCTGTGTTGACAACTTCATGCACTGGAAGGCATTGATGAATATGTTCATCATGGATTAAGACATGGAATTGTGGTCAATAATTCAGAACGGTCCTCATGAGTATTTAACTACCATTGATGGAGTTAGATGCATCATGTCTGAGGAAAATCTCTCAGTTACTGAACTGGAAAAGGTATCCAAAAATTATAAGGATATGAATCTGTTATACCGTGCTCTTAATGCAGATGAGTTCAACAGAGTGACAAAGAAGTACGGGACAAACTTGTTGTAACATATGAAGGAAAAATTCAAGTCAAACAGACCAAGATTATTATACTTTTGAGGCAATATGAGCTGTTTAAGATGAACTCTGATGAAACTATCAAGGATATGTTCAAAAGATTCACTGATGTGGTGACAACCTGGAGTCATTGGGAAAAAGCTTCTCAGATGAGGAAAAAGTCAGGAAGATTCTGAGAAGTTTTCCAAAAGCTAAGTGGGAACCAAAGACAACAGCTATTGAGGAAGCTCATGATTTAAGTCTTCTTCAGCTAGATGATCTACAAGGAAAGCTGCTCACTCATGTGATGTCTATGAAAGATGTAGAAGGTGATCTGATTGAAAACATCAAAAATCTAGCCCTCAAGGATAAATACAATGAAAAATCTCACAGCCTTGAGACTGAAGATGAGCATGATGATGAAGAGGCTTTAGCATTGATCTCCAAGGCCTTGGCGAGGATTCTCAAGAAGAAGAAAAACTTTGGAAACAAAGACTACAACAGAGAGACATCATGACCTTCAAGGAGCAAGGATTACAAAGGTATGTCTTCATCACAATCACATAAATCTAAAGTAATGAATTGCTTTGAATGTGGTAATACAGATCATTTAGTAAGGGATTGTCAATAAAAGAAGAAGAACAACAACTTTCAAATGAAAGACAATGACAACTGGAGGAAGAAAGCAATGATGGCCTCATGGAGTGATTATGATTCATCAAGTGATTCAGACACAGAGGAAGAACAAGCAAATTTATGCTTCATGGCTAAACATGATGAAGAAAAATCTTCAGACAGACATATTGAGGAAATGGTAAAAAAATCTTCTGGCTAGTCCTTCTTATGTACTTCCTCAAATTCTAAAGAGCATGTTTTTGAATGAGGAAAGTTATATAAATGAGATTGCTTCTTTAAAGGTTAAATTTCATGAGCAGGTAAAAGAAAACTTGGACTTGGTTTTCACCAATAAGACTATTGAAGTTTCTAAGACAAAAAATTGAAAATGACTTCAAGGCCTTGGACAGTTGATTCAAAGCCTTGAAGGCACATATAAAAGAAATTGTTGATCAAAACACTCTCTTAACAGAAAGGTATGTTGATCTGAAGACTCATTCAGAGGATTTAGAACAACAAATCTGTTCTTTGACTAAGAAACTTCAAGAGTCTAAATGTTGGAATAGATGTCCTAGAGGAAATCTAGTTTAGTATGAATTTATTTTGGCTAGAACATTCATTGTATTCGTTCTTGGATATTTATTATAATGAAGTCCTTAAATTTACAATTGTGTTGTTTATCTTAAATATCCCTAGTCCAGTATAATGATTAATAGGACAATCATCTATAGAATAGTATGGGGTTGGATTGATATAGAGATATCATGATCCAACACATGGGTGTGAATTAAGGGTAATAGCGCACCGGATTGACCCATCTCCGAGAAGGCTACATACACGTTATGTTAAGTCACAAGCGCTTCTCGTGGTTCAGTGGTATTGTCATCCTTAGACTTGAAGTCGCTATATATCCTAGTTGTGGATTATTGTGATTTTGGTAGCGTCAAACGCTACTCCGTAACTGGGTAGTTATAAAGGCGTGTACCAGATACAATAAGAAGCAAGCTTAGAGATCGTAGTGGACGTAGATAGAATTTGTCTCTCCCACATAACGGGAGAAAATATCCTAGGCCACTCGAGGGATAGTTCTTATAGAATGTCTAGCCAGACTCAAATAAATAATTATAGGATATTGATGTTATTTGCACGAATAAGGCTATTCCGATGGACCGAGAAACTATGGATTGGATATACGAGTGTGACTTGTATATCTCGTGTCCAATCCGGATAGAGAGACAAAGGGATGAGACAATTACTTGTACAAGTTTTGTCGGATGACTATTCTATTAGTTGGCTAGAGTGGATGTTTTGCTAGAAACCGCTCCATATTAGAAAATTGTTGCTACCAACTAGATAGAACCTATGGCGTCACACGCTATATAGAGTTGAACTAGATTTGGGAATTAATTAATAGGATAAATTAATTAGAAGGATCACTTTTCAACACCTTGCAAACTTAGTAGGACTAATTTGCAAGGAAGGGACTAAACCGAATTCTAGTAGGACTAGAATAGGTCCTTTAGGTAGTTGGCAAGGATTTTTTGGACTATATAAAGGATGCTCATTCCTTCCTTCCCACACTTATGAGCCTGTAGTTCATAACTTGAGTGGGAGAGAACAAAGGAGAGAGAGCAAGCAAGAAAGGAAGGCCGAACGGCCCCCTTGGCGCCGCTCCCTATCCGTCAGCCAACCAAAGAGGACGCCACCTCCTCGTTGCCTCGTGTTGCGTGATATATGCTTCCTCTTCCTCCATTCCGGGCTAGCACAAAGAATTAGGAAGATCTAGATCTCAACTCTAGGCGTGGATCAACTACAGAGAACGTGACACAATTCACGTTACAAGTCATCACAGGAGAAACCCTAAGGTGTGTAACTTGATTTGTTCCCTTACCATCGTTATGTCTCTTCTCCTGTGATCCTTGGAGGGTATTGCATGGATAAATTATGTTTTTCCGCTGCGTATCCATGATCAAAACCCTACAGTGGTATCAATGCCACATGTCGTAGATCATACACGTGGTTTATGTGTTACGTTTTGATAGTTTTACGCTTTAAATTTATTGTTTATCGCGTAAAACAAGACAAATCAAGCATATGATGCAATTTGTCAATAATCAATCATAACAAGACCTAATTTTTGCATTGGATGCATGAATTAGTGAGTCTGAGAAATTTTAGGATCTTAGACCTAGGGTTTGGGCATCCTATGGAAAGAGGGAGTTCTTTTCATACAAGGAAACAATCAAACTTGGGCACCAAGCAAGGGAGTTGTTTTGGAAACAACTCCCAAAGGAGTTTCGGCCCCCCTAGGGGACCGCCCCTCCCTGCTTTCCGCCCAAGAAAGGGACGGCCAAGGGGCCGGCCGGCTAGGGGCCGCCCCTCCGTGTTGGCTAGGGGCCGGCCGGCCCAAGGCCTTGGCGTTCCTATTTTGGGGTCCGGGCAATTTGATTGTTGCACCCCATGGACCGTTTTAACCCTAGAAAATCCGAAAATCAATTAAAATTGACCAAAGCGTTAAAATTAAATTTTAACTGTTTATGTGCAAATCGCATGGTGATTGGATATGACCTTAGGATGTGGTTTGGTGTGACTGTTTATTTTTGTGGTTTGGTTTACGGCGTGCAAGCTGATTAATTAATTGTAATAATTAATTAGGGTTTTATGGCCCGCGAGCCATTTTTTTCTCAACTTGTGAGATTTATTTTATTTAGTAGAGTTGTTAGCTAGTGCTAGATAGAATAGATTGTTAGCCAAGAATGAAGAAAAGAAGCCCAAAGCCAAGGGAAGCCTAAAAAGATGGAGCATGGAGCTTTCCACATGACTATGAAGGATGGACCAAAAGATGAAGACGCATGGAGATGTGTTTGCTTTTAGGGTTCATAGATAATTCCATTGGCTTGGAATTATCTTAGTCTAGAAAAGTCCATATTCACATCACGTTTTATTTTTTTGTGGTTGTTTATTTTATAGTCTTATTATTTTGTGGTTGGTGAATGGATGATGCATGCAATAAGGATAATAAGATAATTAGACAACCCGGATCTATTATTTGGAGTTGTGCCCAAACTCAAATAGATAGATCAACAAAACAATTAAAATTGAATTGAAAAATTCCTCAAAATTCAAATATTGCGTTTTTGTCTTCTCGTTATTTAAACACTCATCATCATCATGATTTCCCAAGATCGTGCGTGCCAAAGCATGGCCACTTGGTTAATAATGATGTGGCGCGATGGCACACCTCATGTGCAAATTGTTTAATTAAGAGGTTGGGCGCAACTAGGTGTTTAATGGGATTAAAACCAAGAGACAATCAATTGGGATTATCCATGCGGATGGATAAATAAGGAGTTATTTGCCCAATTGAACCACGAGTTGCATAAGGGATGCAATTGGAATTGTTCCTACCAAAAGTAGTCAAATTATGGGTGACTTGCCAAAGCAAGCTCATAAGGGGATGAAACATGGATCTTGGCCCACTAGAAAATATAAGGATATTTTCCACATTAATATCTTGAGGGTTATTAATCCGTAGAAAAATAGTGGGAGCTATGTTAGATAAACTAGCCATTATTGAATATAGTCAAAAATTCACAAATACTAAAACTTGCGTATTATCCTTTTTGTAGAATTCCAAATGGCAAACAACTCATCGAGTTCTCAACATTCCGTACAATCTGTCCTTGAGAAGGACAAGCTCTCTAGAACCAACTTCCTTTATTGGTGCAGAAACTTGAGAATCGTTCTCAAGCAAGAGAAGAAACTGTACGCAATAGAGGAGCGAATTCCAGCAGGTCCAGAGAACAATACCCCTGCAGCCCTAAAGGCGTATTAAAAGCGTGTTGATGAGACTAATGATGCGGCCTGCCTTATGATATGCACCATGACTTCTGAGCTTCAGAAGCAACACGAAAACATGAATGCTGTCGATATGATCGAGCATCTGAAGCAGCTCTTCCAAGAGCAAGAGAGGGTTGAGAGGTATAAGGTCTCTAAGGCATTGTTCAAGTGTCATATAGCAGAAGGGACCCCGGTGGGACCCCATGTACTCCGTATGATCGGGTACTTGGAGAATCTCGCCCGACTGGGGTTCCCGGTCGGACAAGAGTTGGCAACCAATCTCGTGTTACAATCGTTTCCCGATAGTTACGGACAATTCATCATGAACTACAACATGAACGAGATCATGAAGCCACTGCCATATTTGCTCAATATGTTGAGGACAACTGAACAAAGCATCAACAAGGGTAAGGGGAAGACCATTATGATGGTGCAGAATGGAAAGGGCAAAAGGCTTGCCTCATCCTCCAAGGGCAAAGGCAAGTCAGTTGCCAAGTCCGAGGAACCTGCCCTTAAGCCTGTTGGTGGCATTGCTGAAGGTGTAACTAAAAGTGAGTGTCACTACTGCAGTCAGCACGGACACTGGAGGAGGAACTGCCCAAAATATTTGGAGGACAAGAGGGTTGGAATAGTGATTCCACCACCACCAGGTATTTTTTTTGTAGATGTCAATTTAATTGTCTCTACAACATGGGTATTAGATACTGGATAAGGATCTCACATTTGTCGAAATGTGCAGGATCTAAAGAGAAGTAGAAGATTGGCTAAAGGGGAGATAGATCTGCGCGTTGGGAATGGAGCAAAAGTTGTTGCGTTGGCCGTGGGCGTGTGCGAGCTATCTCTACCTTCAGGATTAGTTTTAGAATTAAGTAATTGCTATTTTGTGTCTGCTATGAGAAGAAACATTATATCTATTTCTTTTTTGTACAAGGAAGGTTTTATTATTTCTATAAAGAACAATTGTTGTTCCTTTTATCTTAAAAATATTCACTATTGTAGTCCGCAATTATTTAATGGACTGTATGTCCTTAATCTAAGCAATCCTGTCTACAACATTAATACCAAGAGGATTAAAATACATGATTTAAATCCTGCTTACTTATGGCACTGTTGTTTAGGCCATGTAAACGAGAAACGTGTGTCTAGACTCCATAAGGATGGACTACTAGACTAATTTGATTTTGAATCATATGAGACATGTGAGGCTTGTTTATTGGAAAAAATGACAAAGTCCCCTTTCAATAAGAAATGTGAGAGGACTAGTGAGCAATTAGCGCTCATACATACTGATGTGTGTGGACCATTTGCCACACCTGCAGGGGTGGTTACGTTTACTTCATTACATTTACTGATGGTTACAATAGATATGGATTTGTGTACCTTATGAGGGCCAAATCCGAATGCTTTGAAAGGTTTAAAGAATTCAAAAGTGTAGTAGAGAAACAACTTGGCAAAAGTATTAAGGCTCTACGATCGGATCGTGGAGGAGAATACTTGAGCCAAGAGTTTGACGACTATCTTAGAGAGTGTGGGATCGTGTTTCAACTCACTCCACCCGGAACGCCACAATGGAATGGCGGGTCTGAGAGGAGGAATCTAACCCTATTAGATATGTTTCGATCTATGATGTGTCAAACCGATCTTCCATTATCATTTTGGGGCTATGCTCTATTAAGTGCAGCTTTCACCATTAACCGCGTTCCATCTAAATCAGTCATGAAGACGCCACATGTGATGTGGAGTGGGAGGCGTCCCAAACTTTCGTTCATGAAGATTTGGGGCTGCGATGTCTAAGTAAAACGTTTACAATCAGACAAGCTAGGGCCAAAGTCAGATAAGTGTAAGTTTGTGGGGTACCCTAAGGAAACTAAGGGTTACTACTTCTAAAATCCAACCAAGAACAAAGTGTTTGTTGCTCGGACCGGCGTCTTTCTAGAAAGAGATTTTATCGCTAAACAAGCAAGTGGGAGGACTGTAGAACTTGAAGAGATTCAAGAACCACAAATCACTGAACCGATTATGGAACATGAACAGGAACCACATGCAGTTGTGGATTAGCCTGTTCAGGTAAGACAAGAGCTTCGTAGATCTAGTAGAGTGCGCCAGGAAACCGAGAGGTATGGACTTCTCGTGACCGATTCCGGTGACCCAATGCTCATAGATGATGAGCCTACTACCTATGAAGAGGCTATGAAAGGGCCAGACTCTCAGAAGTGGCTAGAAGCCATGAGATCCGAGGTGGAATCCATGTATACCAACAAAGTATGGACTTTGGTGGAACCACCCGAAGGGGCGCGACCCATAGGGTGCAAGTGGGTCTTCAAGAAGAAGATCAACATGGATGGTAATGTGATTACCCATAAGGGCCGATTGGTGGCTAAAGGATTCAGACAGATTCATGGTATTGACTATGATGAAACTTTTTCACCAGTCACAATGACCAAATCCATCCGAATCCTACTTGCAATTGCAGCATACTACGACTATGAGATTTGACAGATGGATGTCCAAACAACATTCCTTTATGGGAATCTCCTTGAGGACGTGTATATGATACATCCGGAGGGTTTTGAAGATCCAAAGCAAGCCAACAAAGTCTGTAAGCTGCAACGATCCATTTATGGATTGAAGCAAGCTTCTTGGAGTTGGAATCGACGTTTTGATGAAGTAGTCAAAGAGTTTGGCTTCATCAGAAACGAAGATGAGTCTTGTGTTTGTAGCTTTTATGGTCTTATATGTGGATGACATACTGCTTATTGGAAACGACGTTCCAATGCTGTAATCTGTTAAAGATTGGCTAGGGAAGTGTTTCTCAATGAAGGACTTAGGGGTAACAGCCTAGGTACTCGGTATAAAGATCTATAGAGATAGATCTTAGAGACTGCTAGGCCTAAGTCAGAGTACATATATTGACAAGGTGTTGAAACGGTTCAACATGCAAGATTCCAAGAAGGGATTCTTGCCAATGTCACATGGAATCACACTTTCAAAGAGTGGTTGTCCTTCCAATGAGATTGAGAAGGAACGCATGAGTATAATTCCCTATGCCTCGGCCATAGGATATATCATGTACACCATGTTATGTACTAGACCAGATGTGTCATATGCCTTGAGTATGACAAGAAGATACCAATCCAATCAAGGTGAGAGTCACTGGATTGCAGTCAAGAACATCCTAAAGTACTTGAGAAGAACTAAGGATGCTTTCTTGATATTTGGCGGTGATGAGGAGTTGCGTGTAAGGGGTTACACGGATGCAAGCACAGCGATGACTTTAGATCACAATCGGGATATGTGTTTTGCCTGAATGGAGCAGCGGTGAGCTGGAAGAGTTCCAAGCAAGAGACCGAAGCTGATTCTACAACAGAGGCTGAGTACATTGCTGCAAATGGCGCAGCAAAGGAAGTTGTTTGGATCAGAAAGTTTGTTTCTGAATTTGGTGTGGTTCCTAGCATTGCGGACCCTGTTGATGTGTACTGTGACAACACTAGGGCGATCGCATAATCAAAGGATCCCAGGTCACACCATAAATCCAGGCACGTGATCAGGAAGTACCATCTGATTCGAGATATTATCGGTAGAGGAGAAGTTCAGATATGCAAGATTACTACAGATGAGAATCTGTCATATCCACTTACAAAGCCGCTTGTGCAGTGGAAGCATGAAGGGCACACTAGGAGCAAGGGCATACGAGATGCGTCTGATTGGCTCTAGTGCAAGTGGGAGACTGTTTGAATAGATGCCCTAGAGGCAATCTAGTTTAGTATGAATTTATTTTGGCTAGAACATTCATTGTATTATTTATTAGATATTTAATATAATTAATTCCTTAGATTTAAAATTGTGTTGTTTATCTTAAATATACCTAGTCCAGTATAATGAATAATAGGACAATCATCCATAGACTAGTATGGGGTTGGATTGATACAGAGATATCATGATCCAACACATGGGTGTGCATTAAGGGTAATGGCGCACCGGATTGACCCATCTCGGAGAAGTCTACATACACGTTAAGTCACAAGCGCTTCTCGTGGTGCAATGGTATTGTCATCCTTAGACTTGAAGTCACTAGATATTCTAGTTGTGGATTATTGCAATTTTGGTAGCGTCAAACGCTACACCGTAAATGGGTAGTTATAAAGGTGTGTACCGGATTCAATAAGACGAAAGCTTAGAGATCATAGTGGATGTAGATAAAATTTGTCCCTCCCACATAACAGGAGCAAATATCCTAGGCCACTCGAGGGATAGTGCTTATTGAATGTCTGGCCAGACTCAAATAAATCGATATAGGATATTGATGTTATTTGCACAAATAAGGCTATTCCCGTGGATCGAGAAACTATGGATTGGATACACGAGTGTGACTTGTATGTCTCGTGTTCAATTCGAATATAGAGACAAATGGATGGGACAATTAATTGTACAAGGTTTGTGAAATGACTATTCTATTAGTTGTCTAGAATGGATGTTTTGCTGAAACCCCTCCATAATAGCAAATTGTTGCTACCAACTACATAGAACCTATGGGGTCACACGCTATATAGAGTTGAATTAGATTTGGAAATTAATTAATAGGATTAATTAATTAGAAGGACCACTTTTCAACACCTTGCAAACTTAGTAGGACTACTTTGCAAGGAAGGGACTAAACCGAATTCGAGTTGGACAAGAATAGGTACTTTAGGTAGTTGGCAAGGTTTTGTTGGACTATATAAAGGATGCTCCTTCCTTCCTTCCCACACTTATGAGCCTTTAGTTCATAAATTGAGTGGGCGAGAACAAAGGAGAGAGAGCAAGCAAGAAAGGAAGGCCGAATGCCCCCCTTGCCGCCGCCCCCTACCCGTCGGCCAACCAAGGAGGACGCCACCTCCTTGTTGCCTCATGTTGCGTGATTTCTTCTTCCTCTTCCTCCATTTCGGGCTAGCACAACGGATAGGAAGATCTAGATCTCAACTCTAGGCGTGGATCAACTATAGGAACATGACACAATTCAGGTTACAAGTCATCACTGGAGAAACCCTAAAGTGTGTAACTTGATTTCTTCCCTTACCATCGTTATGTCTCTTGTCTTGTGATCATTGGAGGGTATTGCATGGATAAATTATGTTTTTCTGCTGCGTATCCATGATCAAAACCCTATACTAAAAAGGTCCTAACCAGTTTTACAGGCTCAGAGCATAATCTGAATCTCATTGTTGGAGGAAGTCTGAAATCTATGCATAAAATTGGAATTGGCTATAATCCAAATTTTCCAAAGAAAAGCCAAACTACTTTTGTCAAATCTGGTAGCAGACATTTTCCAAAGTGTCATTACTGTCGAAAAATTGGTCATATCAAATTAACTTGTCCCTTCAGAAGATCAGAACCTCATATTCTGAGAAACACTTATCCTTATCAGCTTAAGGGCCAGGTTAGGCTGATTTGGGTTCCAAAAGGAATTAGACCACCCAACATGGCTGACTCTGAGTATGTCCCAAAGTTCTGCACTTGGTTTAACAGCCTGTTGAGGGAACGATTTAATTTTGCAGGATGTCACCAAGGCCTTGAAGGATCAAAAATGGATATTAGACAGTGGTTGTTCCGGACATATGAGTGGAAAGAAGTCTCTTTTTACTGAGCTCACAGAGAAATATGGAGGAACAATTACACTTCGTGACAAAGCAAAATGCAATATTATTGCTATAGGTAGTATTGGTAATGGTTCTACCAACTCGATCTCTGACGTTTATCTTGTGGATGGACTTAAATAAAATCTGCTTAGTATTTCTCAGTTATGTGATAAAAATTATAAAGCTGTATTTGACAAAGAGAAATGTGCTGAGCAAGATGAGAAATCTGCAGATTGCATACTCACTGCTCCTAGAGCATACAATCTATATGCTATGTGTACTAACAGTATTGCAGGAGACAAGTAAAAATGCCTCAAGGCCTTGAAGGAAGATTCAGAGCTTTGGCATAAAAAGATTTGGCACATTAGCATACACACCTTGAATAAAATCATCTCAAATGAATTGGTAAGAGGATTACCATCACAAAAGTTCTCAGAGGATGAGATTTGCAAGGCATGTGTACAAGCTAAACAAACAAGAAGCTCATTCAAGCCAAAGAACATTGTAAGTACTTCTAGACCCTTAGAACTTATGCATATGGACTTGTGTGTTCCTATGAGAGTTCAAACTAATAAACGTAAGAGGTATATGCTTGTTGTAGTAGATGATTATTTTATATTTACATGGGTTATGTTTATTAGAGACAAAACTGAAGCTTTATCTGAAGTTTCTAGACTGTGAAAAGAGCTTCAAACTATGAAAAACTTGCCTGTTGCACCTATTGGAAGTGATCATGGTAGGGAAATTGATCAGCTTGACTTTGATTTATTTTGTGCAAAGCATGGCATATCACACTACTTCTCTGCACCTATATCTCCTTAGCAGAATGGAGTAGTTGAAAGGAAAAATATGCACTTGAAGATATGTCTAGAACCATGCTACTTCAAAGAAATTTTCCAAAGTATTTGTGGGAAGAAGCTGTTAATACTGCCAATTATGTGTTTAATAGATGTTTGATTAGGCCTATTTTGAAAAAGACTCCGTATGAACTATTTAAAGGAAGGAAGCCTAGTGTCTCTTATTTCAAACCTTTTGGTTGTATTTTTTTGTGCATAATAATGGTAAAGAGAATCTTGGTAAGTTTGATGCTAGAAGTGATGAAGGTGTAGTTCTTGGATATTCTCAAACTAGCAAAGCTTATAGAGTTTTCAATAGAAAAACCAAGATTGTGGAACTGAAACTTTATATGATGCTCCTTCTACTGCTTCAAGAACTCAAAGCCTTGAAGGAACATATTCTTGGACACCACGGAAGAAGTTTAAGTATCTTGCAGACCATCCAGCTGACAATATCATATCTGATCCAAATACTGGAACACAGACAAGGGGACAGTTGAGGAACTTATGTGCTTTTAGTGCTTTTGTATCATTCATTGAGCCAAAGAATGCAAAAGAAGCACTGGAAGATGCAGATTGGATCATTGCAATGCAAATTGAGCTGAATGAATTTGAAAGAAACAAGGTATGGAATCTGGTTCCTAGACCAAAAGAGAAATCAGTTATTGGAACCAGATGGGTGTTCAGAAATAAGCTTGATGAGAATGGTAAAGTGGTAAGAAACAAAGGCTGACTTGTGGCAAAAGGATACAATCAAGAAGAAGTTATAGACTATAGGGAGACATTTGCTCCTGTTGCCAGGTTAGAAGCTATTAGAATACTTCTTGCATTTTCATGTCACAAACACATAAAGCTTTATCAAATGGATGTCAAATGTGCTTTTCTAAATGGTTATTTACAAGAAGATATTTTTGTAGCTCAACCTCCTGGTTTTGAAGATGAAAACTTCCCTGATCATGTTTATAAATTAGACAAAGCAATTTATGGCTTAAAACAACCTCCAAGGGCTTGGTATGATAGACTCTCAAAATTTTTACTTGACAATAATTTCAAGAGAGATCTACTTGATAAAACTCTTTTCATTAAACATCATGAACTGACTTGTTAGTAGTTCAGATTTATGTAGATGATATTCTTTTTGGTGCTACTTATGATGCTCTTTCAAAAGAGTTCTCTAGTCTAATGTGCAGGGATTTTGAGATGAGCTTAATGGGAGAACTTAATTTGTTTCTTTGACTTCATGTTATACAAAAGAAGAAAGGAATCTTTGTACATCAAGGAAAATATGCCAAGGACTTGTTGAACAAGTACAATATGAAACAGTCCAAGGAACTCAAAAGTCCTATGAGTTCATCACTATCATTAGACAAGGATTCAAACGGTAAGAGTGTAAATCAAAAGGAGTATGGAGGTATGATTGGATCACTTCTGTACTTAACTGCTAGTAGACCTGATATTATGTTTAGTGTTTGTATGTGTGCAAGATTTCAGGCAAATCATATGGAAAGTCATTTAACTGCTGTTAAGAGGATTTCTAGATATTTGAATGGAACCAAAGACTTGGCAAGGAGATCTAACTTTATGTTGAGTGGATATTCAGATGTATATTTTGCAGGGTATAAAGTAGATAGAATGAGTACTTCGGGATGTAGCCAGTTTCTTGGTTCTTCACTAATTAGTTGGCATTCCATGAAGCCAAATTATGTATCATTATCATCTGCAGAAGCTGAGTATATTGCAGCCGGTGCCTCTTGCTCTCAAGTGTTGTGGATTGCTCAACAGCTTAGAGATCTTGGCTATGATGTCAGAAATGTGCCTATCAATTGTGACAATACTAGTGCCATTTCAATCTCTAAGAATCCAGTACGACATTCAAGAACCAAGCATGTAGATGTAACGTATCACTTTCTTAGAGATCATGCAGAAAAAGGTGATGTTGTTTAATCTTTCATTTCTACTTCTTTGCAGATTGTTGAAATTTTCACTAAACCTTTACCAGATGATAGATTTGCATCCCTAAGGCTTGAACTGGGTATGTTAAACAAGGATGCATTGGTTTAGGGGGAGTATTAGTGCTTACTTGTGGATATTTGTTGAAATCTCAAAGCCTTGAGATTATACTTTCCAAAGCCTTGAAAGTTTAGTTCAAAGCTTTCAAATTTCTAAGTCTGCCGAAAATCTCAAGGCCTTGAGATTGTTCTCTAAGGTCTTGAAATGTCTGTGCAGTTTACTTGTTTTAAAAAATTGGATCAACAAATATTATAAATTATCTTTTTAGATAAATGTATAATGTTTGAATTACTCAGAAGAATTTTTCAAAATATCCTAAAATATCTTCTAGATATGTTTTGCATTTGGATTTTAGAAGAGTCCTTTTTAAACTCTTTCTCTCAAACTACTTAAGCTGATAGTCAGGGCTTTTCTTTCTATTCTCTCCATTCTCTCTCAATTCTCTACGTCTCTCTGCTCTCTCTCTCTCAATCTCAATCTTCTATGAAAACCCTAATTCCACAATAGAGTGCAAATCTGCCAGGATTCAACAACAGGATAAGCCTTCTTCTAGATCTAAGAATAGGGCTAACGAAGAGGAGAAGATTACAATATCTGATTCGGATTCAGAAGGGACACAGAGTTTGCATGAAGCTTCACCTCATGCAAAGAAGATCAGAACAGAGAAAGGGGATGAAGGTTAAAGTGTTGATCCAAACATGGAGACAGAAGTACAGGGTGATGATCAGTCTAGGGTAGACAAGAAGAAAGGGGGAGACAAGAAAAAGCCAGATGGAGAAGAAAAGGAGAATTCTGCTAAGGAAGGCAAAAAGAAGTATGATGTCGGTGAGAAAAAGAAATCTGTTGAAGAAGAACCAGAAAAGGACAAGCCTATTGAGAAGAAATCAAGGGTTAAACAATTGGCTGCTGCAACCAAAAAGGGTTATCAAGGTAAGAATGTACTACCTTATGATTAATTCATTATTTCAGATGTTAGAAGTGTGTGGATGCAAGGGTATGCATCATCTAAGGTTGATTTCTGTATTTTTATTTCTCAAGAGTTATTAGACAAGTTGGACATTGACAGTATGAGGAAGTTAAGAGAATCTGCAGTTTGGAAGGTTTTAAATCCTAGTTCTAAAGCTTATCCTAGGTTAACTAGGTAAATTTACCTTAATCTGGTCCAAGAAGAGGAAGATAAGTTGGTATTAACCTCTAAGGTAGCTCGAATAGAATTAAGGCTAGACCATAGGTCTTTTTCCAAGGTCTTGGGCATTCCTAGGAAGTAAAATGTTGCTGATCATCCTAATAGGAAGGAATGTCTAGACAAAGCCAAAGCCATGTTCTTCATTGATGATGTTCCTACTGGTCCAAAACAGTTGAAACACTCTGTGCTCAACTGTGAAGCTAAAATCTTGTTCACAATTCTGATTAGAAGTGTCGTTCCTAGAGAAAACTCAAGAGAGTTGGTTACTGATAAGGTTCTCATCCTGATGTATTTGATATGTCAAGGTTTTGAGATTGATCTGCCAACAGTGATCATGGAGCATATGATCTGTTGGGCTACCAGAACAAGAAACATCCTTCTTCCATATGCCAACCTATTACCTATTTTCTTTGAACATTTTGAGGTACCTGTGAAAGGAGAGGAGAATATAACTGGTGGTTTTGGGTTGATTGATGAGTCTGCTTTACAAATAATTGGTGTGGTTCAGACAGGAAAGGAACATTGGAAATTTTATTCACAGTTGTCTAAAGCTGAGCTTGAGGAGAATAATTTCATCAAACCAAAGGGGGCTACAACATCAAGGGGACAAGCTGATGAAGATTATTCTCAATTGGTTGATAAGTTTGAAGAACAGCAGGTTGAGATTGAACATCTTAGACAGAGGTTGTTTGATTTATCTTCTGAATTTAATCAGTTCAAAGCCTTGATGGGTGTGATGAATGGCAAACTGGATATTTTCATCAAGGGTTTGAATTTGGAGATGATCAATTCTGCTACTAGTCAGGACACTTGTGTTGATTCAGATGAGAGGCTAGGAGATTTCTTGAAGAAGAAGAAGAAGAAGCCTATTCCAGTTGTGCTCACATCAAAGGATCTATAAGAGCAAACTGATGATGAGGAAGCTGAAGAAGACACAGGTGTTGATGCAGCTACATAGGGAGATTTTGTGCAAGTCAAGGACAAGAAAGTGGATGAAATTATTGATGAAGTTATTGCTTAAGTGGATGCTGAACAAAAAGAGCATCATTCTGCAGATGAAGCTGAAAGTGATGAAGATGTTGAAGAAGGCTCAGAGAAAGGCCAAGCATCAAAGAAGAAGTGAAGACTAATGGAAGCCAAAGCATTGATCTTTTCTGTCTTTCTTTCTTTATCTTCTCTTATATTCTTTCTAATATCAAGGCCTTGACATTCAGTAGGAACTTTTTTTTTTTTCTGAGTAATGATCCAACATTTCTTTCACCTCTATTTGATGAAAGTCAAAAAGGGGGAGAAAGGTTTATGTGTGATGATTTTGTTCTACTTATAGTTTAATCTTGGTTATGTTGGTTGTTTTTTTTTTTTAGAGAAATAGTTGGTTATGTGAAACAGTTGTTTATGTATGTGATATTATGTTATATGTGTTATTTTCTCAGATTTGCAAATACTGGTATCTATTTCTAACAAAAAGATTGGAAGGAATATTTACACAAGATTATGGTTTTGTCTTTCATCAAGGGGGAGATTGTTGACTCAAGACTTTTAAGTGGTTTTGGGAAGTCATCTTTCAGAGTGATGAACGACAAAGATTCTCTAAGTCTTAAAGGCTCCAAGGCCTTGAGATATTGATCAAAGCCTCAAAGCCTTGACAGTTACTTTCTTATAAAATGTGTTCTGACAATCTTGTGTTGCAGGTGGTCAATCTGATGTTCTAGATCAGATATTTGTCGCAAATATTCTTGTTATCTGTTTCTTATATATCTAACATATTGCAGATATTATAATTGGAGTGAATCAAGAAATCTGGTGTTACTGTTTGAAAAACTGTTGAGAATGCTCAGAGCTCCAAGGCCTTGAGATATGCCTTGAGCTGCTGACAGTTTTCACAGACATAACTTGATTCTCTCTTGCAGTTTTTGATCTTTGTTATTATAATTGTTTAAAGACTTTTGCCAGTCTTAAATTGGTTTGTGTTGGTTTATATGATTGTTTGGTAATCAAGTTTATGACTTACTTATTTGATTCAGTTTTATTCAGAAACTGAATATCCAAACAGACTTAATGCTGTTATGAATTTGGATTTTGTTTGTTGTTGTGCTTAATGTTATTGCAGGTTTTTAAAATGTGCAATCTTATCACAACAAACTCCAACGCATATCTACTCAGAGCTGTATTGAATTGCAGTTAGAAAGGATGAGGATTTGCAGGAACAGAGATCCTAAAATGTCTCATTCAGTTGCTGGAAGTAGATAAAAGCTGGTTTGGATTTGAAAGACACAGAGAAGCTTACAGAAAACATAAATCAAAGGAAAAGAAGGAGAGGTACATTCTTGGAAGATCAGATCATCAATCCTCATCAAGCTTCAATCAAGTGCTTTCATAAGATCAATCATTCCAGTATTCCTGAAGAACACATCCAAGATTTAACAACTGATTCTTCTATTGTTTTCTTCTCTTTTTGTTCTTAAATCTGCTTATCTTTTGTCTATTTTATACCTCAAAAAACCTAGTGGTTGGTTGTTCAAATGAACAACAAGAGGTTATTGTTAGCTCAACAGTTAGTAGCTGATACTAGATACGTTTGGAACCACAAGCTGTATAGGTGTAAGGGAGTTCTCTTAGGCTTGAAGACCTAGGGCTGTTTCTGTGTGAGTAATAAGAAGTGTTTGCCCAATCCTGGTGGGATTAGATCCCTCAGGAAGAGATTAGGTCCATTGGGGCTGAACTCAGTAAATTGCTCAGTGTTATTTACTTTACGGCTTTGTCATTTATTCTTGCAAGTGATCTTGTTCAAATTAGGGTTTACAAACTGTTTAAAGCTGGTACTAGTTCAAGGCCTTGAAACTTTCTTTTACACTTAAGAAGTTTCTGATCAGTCTTACAAAATCTCAAGGCCTTGACATTTATGTCCTATACTTGCATCACTTAGTTAGATTTTGTGTTTTATCAAAAAAGTTCCCATACTCTATTAAACCCCCCCCCCCCTCTAAAGTATTCTGGTCATGTATTTAGACTACATTACAAACTTTCAATTGGTATCAGAGCTTGGGTCACTACTATAGATCTAACAATCTTGTGACTATGAGTAATGTAGGAGATGGTGGCTTCTCTCAAAGAAGGGTAGCAAACCGACCACCATTGTTCTGTGGTGAAAAATTCATGCACTAAAAGGCATTGATGAAGATGTTAATCATAGATTAAGACATGGAATTGTGGTCAATAATTCAGCATGGTCCTCATGAGTATTTCACTACCATTGAGGGAGTTAGATGCATCAAGTCTGAGGAAAATCTCTCAGTTACTGAACTGGAAAAGGTATCCAAAAATTATAAGGCTATGAATCCGTTATACTGTGCTCTTAATGCTGATGAGTTCAACAGGGTGACAAAGAAGTATGGGACAAACTTTTTGTAACATATGAAGGAAAAAGTCAAGTCAAACAGACCAAGATTAACATACTTATGAGGCAATATGAGTTGTTTAAGATGAACTCAGATGAAACTATCAACGAGATGTTCAAAAGATTCACTAATGTGGTGACAACCTGGAGTCATTGGGAAAAAGCTTCTAGATGAGGAAAAAGTCAGGAAGATTCTAAGAAGTTTGCCAAAAGCTAAGTGGGAACCAAAGACAACAGCTATTGAGGAAGCTCATGATTTAAGTCTTCATTAGCTAGATGATCTACAAGGAAAGCTGCTCACTCATGAGATGTCTATGAAAGATGTAGAAGGTGATCTGAGTGAAAACATCAAGAATCTAGCACTCAAGGATACATACAATGAAAAATCTCAAATCCTTGAGACTGAAGATGAGCATGATGATGAAGAGGCTTTAGCATTGATCTCCAAGGCCTTGGCCAGGATTCTCAAGAAGAAGAAAAACTTTGGAAATAAAGACTACAACAGAGAGAGATCAAGACCTTCATGGAGCAAGGATTACAAAGGTAAGTCTTCATCACAGTCGCATAAATCTAAAGTAATGAATTGCTTTGAATGTGGTGATGCAGATCATTTAGTAAGGGATTGTCCATAAAAGAAGAAGAACAACAACTTTAAAATGAAAGACAATGAAAACAGGAGGAAGAAAGCAATTATGGCCTCATGGAGTGATTATGATTCATCAAGTGATTCAGACACAGAAGAAGAACAAACAAAGTTATGCTTCATGGCTAAACATGATGAAGAAAAATCTTCAGACAGACACATTGAGGAATGGTAAAAAAATCTTCTTGCTAGTCCTTCTGATGTACTTCCTTAAATTCTAAAGATCATGTTTTTAAATGTGGAAAGTATAGAAATGAGATTGCTTCTTTAAAGGTTAAAGTTCATGAGCAGGTAAAAGAAAACTTGGACTTGGTTTTCACCAAGAAGACTATTGAAGTTTCTAAGACAAAAATTGAAAATGACTTCAAGACCTTGGACAGTAGATTCAAAGCCTTGAAGGCACATATAAAAGAAATTGTTGATCCAAAAACTCTCTTAACAGAAAGGTATGTTGATTTAAAGACTCATTCAGAGGATTTAGAACAACAAATCTGTTCTTTGACTAAGAAACTTCAAGAGTCTAAATGTTGAAATAGATGCCCTAGAGGCAATCTAGTTTAGTATGAATTTATTTTGGCTAGAACATTCATCGTATCCGTTCTTGGATATTTAATATAATGAAGTCCTTAGTTTTACAATTGTGTTGTTTATCTTAAATATCCCTAGTCAAGTATAATGATTAATAGGACAATCATCTATAGACTAGTATGGGGTTGGATTGATATAGAGATATCATGATCCAACACATGGGTGTGCATTAAGGGTAATAGCCCACCGGATTGACCCATCTCCGAGAAGGCTACATACACGTTGTGTTAAGTCACAAGCGCTTCTCGTGGTGCAGTGGTATTTTCATCCTTAGACTTGAAGTCGCTATATATTCTAGTTGTGGATTATTGTGATTTTGGTAGCGTCAAACGCTACACCGTAACTGGATAGTTATAAAGGCGTGTACCGGATACAATAACAAGCAACCTCAGAGATCGTAGTGGACATATATAGAAATTTTCGCTCCCACATAACAGGAGAAAATATCATAGGCCACTCGAGGGATAGTGCTTATAGAATGTCTTGCCAGACTCAACTAAATCAATAAAGGATATTGATGTTATTTGCGCGAATAAGGCTATTCTGATGGACCGAGAAACTATGGATTGGATATACGAGTGTGACTTGTATGTCTTGTGTCCAATCCGGATAGAGAGACAAACGGATGAGACAATTACTTGTACAAGGTTTGTCGGATGACTATTCTATTAGTTGGCTAGAGTGGATGTTTTGCTAGAAACCGTTCCATATTAGCAAATTGTTGCTACCAACTAGATAGAACCTATGGGGTCACACTTTATATAGAGTTGAACTAGATTTGGGAATTAATTAATAGGATTAATTAAGTAGAATGATCACTTTGCAACACCTTGCAAACTTAGTAGGACTAATTTGCGAGGAACGGACTAAACCGAATTCTAGTTGGACTAGAATAGGTCCTTTAGGTAGTTGGCAAGGATTTGTTGGACTATATAGAGGATGCTCATTCCTTCCTTCCCACACTTATGAGCCTTTAGTTCATAAATTGAGTGGGAGAGAACAAAGGAGAGAGAGCAAGCAAGAAAGGAAGGCCGAACGCCCCCCTTGCCGCCGCCCCCTACCCGTCGGCCAACCAAGGAGGACGCCGCCTCCTTGTTTCCTCATGTTGCGTGATTTCTTTTTCCTCTTCCTCCATTCCAGGCTATCAAAAAGGAGAAGGATGATCTAGATCTCAACTCTAGGCGTGGATCAACTACAGAGAACGTGACACAATTCACGTTACAAGTCATCGCCGGAGAAACTGTAAGGTGTGTAACTTGATTTCTTCCCTTATCATCGTTATGTCTCTTGTCCTGTGATCATTGGAGGGTATTGCATGGATAAATTATGTTTTTCCGCTGCGTATCCATGATCAAAACCCTACACTAAATAGGCCTTAACTAGTTTTACAGGCTTATAACATAATCTTAATCTCATTCTTGGAGGAAGTCTGAAATCTATGCATAAAAGTGGAATTGGCTATAATCCAAATTTTCCAAAGAAAAGCCAAACTACTTTTGTCAACTCTGGTAGCAGACATTCTCCAAAGTGTCATTATTTTCGAAAATGGTCATATCAAATTAACTTGTCCCTTCAGAAGATCCGAACTTCATATTCTGAGGAACACTTATCCTTATCAGCTTAAGGCCCAGGTTAGGCTGATTTGGTTCCAAAAGGAATTAGACCACCCAACATGCCTGATTATGAGTATGACTCAAAGTTCTGCACTTGGTCTAACAGCCTGTTGAGGCAACGATTTAAGATGTCAACAAGGCCTTGAAGGATCAAAAATGGATATTAGACAGTGGTTGTTCCATACATATGAGTGGAAAAGAGTCTCTTTTTACTGAGCTCACAGAGAAATATGGAGGAACAATTACACTTGGTGACAAAATCAAAATGCAATATTATTGCTATAGGTAGTATTGGTAATGGTTCTACCAACTCGATCTCTGACGTTTATCTTGTGGATGGACTTAAATATAATCTGCTTAGTATTTCTCAGTTATGTGATAAAGGTCATAAAGCTGTATTTGACAAAGAGAAATGTGTTGTGCAAGATGAGAAATATGCAGATTGCATACTCACTGCTCCTAGAGCATACAATCTATATGCTATGTGTACTAACAGTATTGCAGGAGACAAGTTAAAATGCCTCAAGGTCTTGAAGAAAAATTCAAAGCTTTGGCATAGCAAGATTGGGCACATTAGCATACACACCTTGAATAAACTCATCTCAAATGAATTGGTAATTGGATTACCATCACAAAAATTCTCAGATGATGAGATTTGCAAGGCATGTGTACAAGCTAAAAAAGCAAGAAGTTCATCCAAGCCAAAGAACATTGTAAGTACTTCTAGACCCTTAGAACTTATGCATATGGATTTGTGTGTTCCTATGAGAGTTCAAACTCCTAAACGTAAGAGGTATATGCTTGTTGTAGTAGATGATTATTTTATATTTACATGGGTTATGTTTATTAGAGACAAAACTGAAGCTTTCTGAAGTTTCTAGACTGTGCAAAGAGCTTCAAACTATGAAAAACATGCCTGTTGCACCTATTGGAAGTGTTCATGGTAGGGAAATTGATCAGCTTGACTTTTATTTATTTTGTGCAAAGCATGGCATATCACACTACTTCTCTGCAACTAGATCTCCTCAGCAGAATGGAGTAGTTGAAAGGAAAAATATGCAATTGAAGATATGTCTAGAACCATGCTACTTGAAAGAAATTTTTCAAAGTATTTGTGGGAAGAAGCTGTTAATACTGCCAATTATGTGTTTAATAGATGTTTGATTAGGCCTATTTTGAAAAAGACTCCGTATGAACTATTTAAAGGAAAGAAGCCTAGTGTCTCTTATTTCAAACCTTTTGGTTGTTTTTTTTTGTGCATAATAATGGTAAAGAGAATCTTGGTAAGTTTGATGCTAGAAGTGATGAAGGTGTAGTTCTTGGATATTCTCAAACTAGCAAAGCTTATAGAGTTTTTCAATAGAAAAACCAAGATTGTGGAAGATAGTATTCATGTAATATTTGATGAAGGTACTAAGGATTCTTTCATTTAAATTTTTGCAGATCTTAATTTGAACAAGCATGAGGCTGATGATTACATTGTGAAAGAAGACAAAGGCAAAATTGAAGTACAGAATCAGTCAGTAGAATCTCAAAGCCTTGAACCTCCTGCAGAGCCAAAATCTCTAAGGCTTGAGACTGAAACTGAAACTTTCTATGATGCTCCTTCTACTGCTTCAAGAACTCAATACCTTGAAGGAACATATTCCTAGACACCAAGGAAGATGTTTAAGTATATTGCAGACCATCAAGCTGACAATATCATATCTGATCCAAATACTGGAACACAGACGAGGGGACAGTTGAGGAACTTATGTGCTTTTAGTGATTTTGTATCATTCATTGAGCCTAAGAATGCAAAAGAAGCACTGGAAGATGCAGATTGGATAATTTAATGCAAAATGAGCTGAATGAATTTGAAAGAAACAAGGTATGGAATCTGGTTCCTAGACCAAAAGAGAAATCAGTTGTTGGAACCAGATGGGTGTTCAGAAATAAGCTTGATGAGAATGGTAAAGTGGTAAGAAACAAAGCTAGACTTGTGGCACAAGGATACAATCAAGAAGAAGTTATAGGCTATGAGGAGACATTTGCTCCTGTTGCCAGGTTAGAAGCTATTAGAATACTTCTTGCATTTGCATCTCACAAACACATAAAGCTTTATCAAATGGATGTCAAATGTGCTTTTCTAAATGGTTATTTACAAGAAGATGTTTTTATAGCTCAACCTCCTTGTTTTGAAGATGAAAACTTCCCTTATCATGTTTATAAATTAGACAAAGCTCTTTATGGTTTAAAACAAGCTCCAAGGGCTTGGTATGATAGACTCTCAAAAATTTTACTTGACAATAATTTCAAGAGAGGTATAGTTGATAAAACTCTTTTCATTAAACATCATGAAACTGACTTGTTAGTAGTTCAGATTTATGTAGAAGATATTATTTTTGGTGCTACTTATGATGCTCCTTCAAAAGAGTTCTCTAGTCTAATGTGCAGAGAGTTTGAGATGAGCTTAATGGTAGAACTTAATTTGTCTTGGACTTAAAGTTATACAAATGAAGAAAGGAATCTTTGTACATCAAGGAAAATATGCCAAGGACTTGTTGAACAAGTACAATATGACACAGTCCAAGGAACTCAAAACTTCTATGAGTTCATCACTATCATTAGACAAGGATTCAAACGGTAAGAGTGTAAATCAAAAGGAGTATAGAGGTATGATTGGATCACTTTTGTACTTAACTGCTAGTAGACCTGATATTATGTTTAGTGTTTGTATGTGTGCAAGATTTCTGGCAGATCATATGGAACGTCATTTAACTGCTGTTAAGAGGATTTCTAGATATTTGAATGGAACCAAAGACTTGGGGCTTTGGTATCCAAGGAGATCTAACTTTATGTTGAGTGGATATTCAGATGCAGATTTTGCAGGGTATAAAGTAGATAGGAAGAGTACTTCTGGATGTTGCCAGTTTCTTGGTTCTTCACTAATTAGTTGGCATTCCAAGAAGCCAAATTTTGTATCATTATCAACTCAGAAGCTGAGTATATTGCAGCCGGTGCCTGTTGCTCTCAAGTGTTGTGGATTGCTCAACAGCTTAGAGATCTTGGCTATGATTTCAGAAATGTGCCTATCAATTGTGACAATACTAGTGCCATTTCAATCTCTAAGAATTCAGTACAGCATTCAAGAACCAAACATATAGATGTAAGGTATCACTTTCTTAGAGATCATGCAGAAAAAGGTGATTTTGTTCTATGTTTCATTTCTACTTCTTTGCAGATTGCTGAAATTTTCACTAAAACTTTACCAGATGATAGGTTTGCATCCCTAAGGCTTGAATTGGGTATGTTAAACAAGAATGCATTGGTTTAGGGGGAGTATTAGTGCTTACTCGTGGATATTTGTTGCAATCTCAAAGCCTTGAGATTATACTTTCCAAAGCCTTGAAAGTTTAGTTCAAAGATTTGAAATTTCTAAGTCTGCAAAAAATCTCAAGCCCTTGAGATTGTTCTCTAAGGTCTTGAAACGTCTGTGCAGTTTACTTGTTTTAAGAAATTGGATCAAAAAATATTATAAATTATCTTTTTAGATAAATGTACAATGTTTGAATTACTCAGAAGAATTTTTCAAAATATCCTAAAATATCTTCTAGATATGTTTTGCATGTGGATTTTAGAAGAGTCCTTTTTATGCTCTTTCTCTCAAACTACTTAAGCTGAAAGTCAGGGCTTTTCTTTCTATTCTATCCATTCTCTCTCAATTTTCTACGTCTCTCTGCTCTCTCTCTCTCAATCTCAATCTTCTCTGAAAACCCTAATTCCACAATGGAGTGCAAATCAGCCAGGATTCAACAACAGGGTAAGCCTTCTTCTAGATCTAAGAAGAGGGCTAACGAAGAGGAGAAGATCACAATATCTGATTCGGATTCAGAAGGGACACAGAGTTTGCATGAAGCTTCACCTCCTGCAAAGAAGATCAGAACAGAGAAAGGGGATGAAGGTTAGAGTGTTGATCCAAACATGGAGACAAAAGTACAGGGTGATGATCAGTCTAGGGTAGACAAGAAGAAAGGGGGAGAAGAGAAAAAGCCAGATGGAGAAGAAAAGGAGAATTCTGCTAAGCAAGGCAAAAAGAAGTATGATGTTGGTGAGAAAAAGAAATCTGCTGAAGAAGAACCAGAGAAGGAGAAGCCTGTTGAGAAGAAATCAAGGGTTAAACAATTGGCTGCTGCAACCAAAAAGGGTTATCAATGTAAGAATGTACTACCTTATGATTGGTTCATTAGTTCAGATGTTATAAGTGTGTGGATGCAAGGGTATGCATCATCTAAGGTTGCTTTCTGTATTTTGATTTCTCAAGAGTTAATAGACAAGTTGGACATTGACTGTATGAGGAAGTTAAGAGATTCTGCGGTTTGGAAGGTTTTAAATCCTAATTCTAAAGCTTATCCTAGGTTAACTAGGTTGTTTTACCTTAATCTGGTCCAAGAAGAGGAAGATAAGTTGGTATTAACCTCTAAGGTAGCTAGAATAGATTTAAGGCTAGACAATAGGGCTTTTTCCAAGGTATTTGGCATTCCTAGGAAGTATAATGTTGCTATTCATCCTGATAGGATGGAATGTCTAGACAAAGCCAAAGCCATGTTCTTCATTGATGATGTTCCTACTGGTCCCAAACAAATGACACACTCTGTGCTCAACTGTGAAGCTAAAATCTTGTTCACAAATCTGATGAGAAGTGTTGTTCGAAGATAAAACTCAAGAGAGTTGGTTACTGATAAGGTTCTCATCCTGATGTATTTGATATGTCAAGGTTTTGAGATTGATCTGCCAACAGTGATCATGGAGCATATGATCTATTGGGCTACCAGAACCGGAAACATCCCTCTTCCATATGCCAACCTATTACCTATTTTCTTTGAACATTTTGAGGTACCTGTGAAAGGAGAGGAGAATATAACTGGTGGTTTTGGGTTGATTGATGAGTCTGCTTTACAAATAATTGGTGTGGTTCCGACAGGAAAGGGACATTGGAAATTTTATTCAGAGTTGTCTAAAGCTGAGCTTGAGGAGAAGAATTTCATCAAACCAAAGGGGGCTACAAAATCAAGGGGACAAGCTGATGAAGCTTATTCTCAATTGGTTGGTAAGTTTGAAGAACAGCAGGTTGAGATTGAACATCTTAAACAGAGGTTGTTTGATTTATCTTCTGAGTTTAATTAGTTCAAGGCCTTGATGGGTGTGATGAATGGCAAACTGGATATTGTCATCAAGGGTTTGAATTTGGAGAAGATCAATTCTGCTACTAGTCATCACACTAGTGTTGATTCAGATAAGAGGCTAGGAGATTTCTTGAAGAAGAAGAAGAAGAAGAAGCCTATTCCTGTTGTGCTCACATCAAAGGATCTATATGAGCAAACTGATGATGAGGAAGCTGAAGAAGACACAGGTGTTGATGCAGCTACATAGGGAGATTCTGTGCAAGTCAAGGACAAGAAAGTGGATGAAATTATTGATGAAGTTATTGCTGAAGTGGATGCTGAACTGGAAGAGCATCATTCTGCAGATGAAGCTGAAAGTGATGAAGATGTTGAAGAAGGCTCAGAGAAAGGCCAAGCATCAAGAAGAAGTTAAGACTAATGGAAGCCAAAGCCTTGATCTTTTCTGTCTTTCTTTCTTTATCTTCTCTTCTATTCTTTCTGATCTCAAGGCCTTGACATTCAGTAGGAACTTTTTTTTTATGAGTCATGGTCCAACATTTCTTTCACCTCAATTTGATGAAAGTGAAAAAGGGGGAGAAAGGTTCATGTGTGATGATTTTGTTCTACTTATAGTTTAATCTTGGTTATGTTGGTTTTTTTTTTAGAGAAACAGTTGGTTATGTGAATCAGTTGTTTATGTATGTGATATTATGTTATATGTGTTATTTTCTCAGATTTTGCAAATATTGGTATCTATTTCTAACAAAAAGATTGGCAGAAATATTTAACATGTTGTTGATGGATGTGAATCTTGTTATCTGTTTCTTATATATCTAACATATTGCAAATATCATAATTGGAGTGAATCTAGAAATCTGGTGTTACTGTTTAAAAACTGTGAAGAATGCTCAGAGCTCCAAGGCCTTTGAGATATGCCTTGAGCTGCTGACAATTTTCACTGACATAACTTGATTCTCTCTTGCAGGATTTGATCTTTGTTATTATAATTGTTTAAAGACTTTTGCAAGACTTAAATTGGTTTGTGTTGGCTTATATGATTGTTTGGTAATTAGGTTTATGACTTATTTATTTGATTCAGTTTTATTCAGAAACTGAATAACCAAACAGACTTAATGCTGTTATGAATTTGTATTTTGTTTGTTACTATGCTTAATGTTATTGCATGTTTTCAAATGTGCAATCTTATCACAACAAACTCCAACGGATATCTACTCAGAGCTGTTTTGAATTGCAGTTAGAAAGGATGAGGATTTTTAGGAATAGAGATCCTAAAATCTCTCATTCAGTTGCTGGAAGTAGATAAAAGCTGGTTTGAATTTGAAAGACACAGAGAAGCTTACTGGAAAACAGAAATCAACGGAAAAGAAGGAGAGATACATTCCTGGAAGATCAGATCATCAATCCTCACAAATTCAAGCTTCAATCAAGTGCTTTTAGAAGATCAATCATTCCAGTATTCCTGAAGAACACATCCAGGCTTTAACAGCTGATTCTTCTATTGTGTTCTTCTCCTTTTGTACTTAAATTTGCTTATCTTTTGTATATCTTATACCTCACAAAACCTAGTGGTTGGTTGTTCAAGTGAACAACAAGAGTTTCTTGTTAGCTCAACAGTTAGTAGCTGATACTAGATAGGTTTGGAACCAAGAAGCTGTATAGGTGTAAGGGAGTTCACTTAGGCTTGAAGATCTAGGGCTATTTCTGTGTGAGTAATAAGAAGTGTTTGCCCAATCTTGGTGGGATTAGATCCCTCAGGCAGAGATTAGGTCCATTGGGACTGAACTCTGTAAATTGCTCAGTGTTCTTTACTTTACAGTTTAGCTATTTATTCTTGCAAGTGATCTAGTTAAAATTAGAGTTTACAAACTGTTTAAAACTGGTACTAGTTCAAGGCCTTGGAAATTTCTTTTACACTTAAGAAGTTTCTGATCAGTCTTACAAAATCTCAAGGCCTTGAGATTTATGTCTTGTACTTGCATCACTTAGTTAGATTTTGTGTTTTAGCTAAAAAATTCCCGTACTCTATTCAACCCCCCCCCCCAACTTCTAGAGTATTTTGGTTGTGTATTTAGACTACATTACAAACTTTCAAATGATATACGGGTCCATCAGATACATTACACATAATGTATCCCCTGCAAAACCAAATAAGCTTCACATATGATACAATATTTGATCAAATAAATGCAGCAGCGACAAGTACCTAATATAATTTTTTCTTAGAATAGGTAACAAATTCAAGGAGGACTGGCGAATTTATACTGCGAATTCGTAGCCCAAAATTGGATCAAGCTTCGTCTTGGCGGAACATAGATAAAGAAAAGAAAAACATGTGAACAAAGCAAATAATGATACTGTAAATGACATCGTTTCCTTTTTTTTTGAAAGAAATATATTTCATTGACCTCAATAATTCATGATGCAATAAGGTATAGAACCAATCCAAACATCCGCTGGTTCTAACAAAATTCCAAACTTACCTAATTTGTGAGCCTGTACATTTAGCGTTCTAGGACACTAGCCACACTTGAAATTGATTCAAAAAGCTTTGGCAATCAAGCATCATAGACCCAAAACATGTGGGATCCTCCGATGCGATATTCAAACCTTGGCTTTGCAGGTATTTAGGAGTGCATGCAAGATAAGTCTCTACCTCCACACGGTGCAGATTTAGGCGCAAGGCTAGCATTAGACCTTCTCTGACCGCCAACGCCTCAGCAGTTTTCGAGTTCGAAAACATTGAATTGGGGCTGACATTGAGTCAATTGGAACTCCCCGATGGTCCCTTATTACGACCCTGATGGGAGACCATTCAGTCGGCTTGCACACACCGTTGGTGTTAATTTTTACCCATCCTATCTCTGGCGCATGCCACTGCGAGGGAGAATCCGAGGAGTTTCGGCTACCACATGTTGATGCCGATCATTTTCATGTTCAATAATCTGAAAGTGAATGAGTTCATCAAGAAGCGTAAAGATTCTATCAATCATAGCTCCAGTGGTGCTATATGTTCCTTCGAAAATCCTGAACTCCCGTGATCGCCATCAAACCCAAATAGCTATAACGAAAAACTAGATAGCTATAAAAAAAAGGTTCTGACGATCCTTACTGAGTAATGCCATGGAGTCTTCAATCCAGTCTTTCACATTATTGTGACGTTCATGGCGTATGTCCAAGTATCGTACTCGAAATAGAAACCATCGATTTACATTGCATGAATAGATGTTCGTGTTATGACGCAGCGGATGAATTCGGGTATCAAACAAGAACGATAATAAAATATAAAGAACGAGAGACAAAGAAATTTAACGTGGATCGCAAGTTTTAATACTAGCTACTCCACAACCCGAACCCGATTTATTGAGAGAAACAAACCAGAACCCGATTACAATCGTCAACACACACGCACAAATAAAGAACTCAACTCACTGCTAGAGTGCCTTCCGTGTGTGTGTGTGTTTAGATTGCTACTGTCTACCCATTTTCTCTAGTCTTGGACCCAAAGCAATTACCATCATGATTAAAGTCAAACCCAACAAATCTCCACCTTGACGTGAATCATCTCAGCAACCCTGAACCAGAACCGATGCTTCTCTCGAACCTGAAACAGATGCGTCTCCCTGAAACTGAAACGAGCTCGCCTCTACCAAGAACCTGACTCGAATACATTCACTGAGAAAACAGGACCGAATGTATTCCTGATGCGCTCCAAACAGCGGCAGAACCAGTACACCATGACAAGTGCCCAGATGTCATCCAGACCAGATGCACTGACGACGAGTGCCACAAATTGTCATGACAGATGCGCCCCGTATGCCTCAGATGCGCCCGAACCCCTAGTGCGCGCCAGAAATCTTTTCCTGCCTAGAACCAGAACCCGATTCGCGTGCCATAAATCTCACGCGCCAGATGCTCAATGCCAGGAGCCCAGAATTGCCCCCAAGGGGATCAGAGAAGAATGTCGTCCTCGGAAGAGGTCCCTCCACCTAGAACCACATTCGTGTGGTTCTTCTTGGGACACTCCCTCTTCCAGTTACCTTTCTCCTTGCAGTAGGAACAGATATCCTGTGGTAAGCTGGATCCTGCAAACCTCTTGTATCCCTTACCTTTTCCTGCTTTGACCATTAATCCAGCCGCATAATGGTCACCTGAATTGCTTGCAGCCTTGTGCCTCAAACTCCTAGTGTGAAGAGCAGATTTGACCTGTTCTAGGGTTATCGTATCTTTCCCACCAATGAAATATTGCACGAAACCCTCGTACGATGGAGGCTGCGATACCAACAGAATTAAGGCCGCATCCTCACCACTTATTTTCTCCTCACTCTTACGCAATTCAAGCAGAATAGTGTTTAAAACATCTAAGTGATCACTAATTTGCGTACCTTTAGACATTCGCAACCCGAACAGCCGTTGCTTGAGCATCAACTTGTTTGCCACGGATTTCTTCATGTAGAGCTCCTCAAACTTGACTTACAAAGCAGCAGCCTTCTCCTGATCTGCGACACCAGTGATCACGTCGTCCGTCAGACACAACATGATCGTTGCGTGCGCCTTCTCCTCCATCTTCAGATACGCAGATGTGGTTGTGTCCACGTTGCCCTTGTTGGACGCCAGAGGCAGCCAAAGATCGTAACGTTTCAACAATGCCTTCATCTTGATCTGCCACAGACTGAAACTGTTTCTCCCACTGAACTTCTCGATCTTCATAGTACCCGACATCGTTTCTTCTTTGAAACCCTAACGTAACGTGGCTCTGATACCAGTTTGTTATGACGCAGCGGATGAATCCGGGTATCAAAAAAGAACGATAATAAAATATATAGAACGAGAGACAAAGAAATTTAACGTGGATCGCTAGTTTTAATACTAGCTACTCCACAACCCGAACCCGATTTATTGAGAGAAACAAAGCAGAACCCGATTACAATCGTCAACACACACGCACAAATAAAGAACTCAACTCACTGCTAGAGTGCCTTCCGTGTGTGTGTGTTTAGATTGCTACTGACTACCCATTTTGTCTAGTCTTGGACCCAAAGCAATTACCAACATGATTAAAGTCAAACCCAACAGTTCGTCAAATTCTTGTCATTTCCCACACCATGAACATATGCATCGAACATCCATACCTCTCCGTGCCAAGTTGACCGTAGTGGGGAGCGAGCTATGCCCAAGTGTCCATGTCGTAAATAGAGCCAATCAGTGAACTTGCAGCTTCCAAAATTGCTTCCAGAAACCTCGCTGAGACGAGCTTGACTAATCTCTCGAACTAGCCTCATCACTTCTTCTTAGTTCCTCCTCTAGGTAATATCCCGGCCGCACCAAGTAAGATCCAAGTGTGTCATAAAACCGCCTCCAAACATCTCCTTGCTTAGTGATTGGCAAAATTATCGTACTGATTGCATCCCTATCAGTCGGGTTGAATACCGTTTCCAACTTGTGCATGTCCCATGACCTTGTTTCTTAGTCAAATAAATACGCTACTCGCATCTGTGATAATTCAGGATTGGGAGTACTAACCTTGAAACTCGTTGGGATTGGGATCCGACGGTCGTTAAACACACTTGTAGCTCGCCCATCACATATTTGAATATACGCTCCACGTTGTAGGATCCTCCGCTACAAATTCGTGACGCATTGTGCCCATTTTCAGCCTTGAATAAATCTAACTGCAAGAAATATTTATCTTTTAGAATGCGAGAAAACAGAGATTTAGGGTTTGTGAGAACCCTCCACACTTGTTTAGCCAGCACCGATAGATTGAATGAGTGAATATCCCGAAAACCCACTCCACCATCTTCTTTCGACCGTTTCATTGATTTCTCGCTACCCAATAGATACCTTTACCATCCACGTTCTTTTTCCACCAAAACTTCCGTATAAGAGCTTCAATCTTGTCTCACAGTTCCATCGGCAAGAGGAAACATGACATGAAGTAATTTGGAATTTCTTGCACCACCGCCTTTATGTAAATCTCTTTACCAGGTATTGAGAGGAACCTTTCCTTCCATCTGTTCAGCCGAGCACTTATACGCTCAAGAATGCAGGAAAAAGTAACCATCTTAGCTAGTCCCACTTTTGTGGGTCACCCAAGATATTTTTCGAACATAGACACCAACTGAACCCCTGCTATCTGACAAAGTTGAACCTGAACATACTGGGGAACATTCCTCGTGAACAATGCACATGATTTTTCTAAATTGATTTTATGTCTGGAAGCGTTCTCATAGTCCTACAAAATGTGCAAAAGAGCCAAAATGTTTGAATTATCCGCCTTCGCGAAGAAAATATCGTCATTTCCAAATAAGAGATGCGAGACTGGGGGTCCAGAGCGGGAAGCCTTCATCGAGGTAACTACACGCGTCCAACTTGCTTGTGAGAGAGAATGCGAGAGACCTTTAGTACATAAGAGAAACAGATATGGTGATAGCTGACAACCCTGACGCAGCCCTCTTTGACGGTTAAGGTCCCCTACCACCTCTCCATTCTGCACAAAGAAGAACTTAACTGGAGATACACTCCATAATCAAGGAAATGAGCCAACACCAAAACCCGAGCTTCACAAGAACAACCTTAAGGTAAGGCCATTCTATCCTATCATATTCCTTGCTCATGTCTGCTTTAAACGCCATCATACCTTTCTTCCCCGTCATTCGAGTGTCCATGGTCTGAAAGAGATCATATGCGACAATAACATTGTCCATTATCTGACGACCCGGCACAAACGCGCTCTGATTCTGAGAAATTAATGAGTGCGTAACCATCTTCAATCGGTTTGCAATCACTTTTGACATGATTTTATACACAACCATGCATAGACTTATAGGGAGGTAGTCGGAGGGATTCTTGGGTTGCTTGATTTTAAGAATTAACACAATGAAAGTATAATTAAGAGATCGTACCTCCTCTCCTCCTTTAAGAATTCCCAGACATCGTAAAGTGACATCTTCGCCAACAATCCGCCATAATTTTTGAAAGAACAAGGGTGGGAACCCATCAATCCCCGGTGTGGTGTGAGGAGACATCTGCTGGAGCGCCTCCCACACGTCAGATTCAGTAAAGTGGCCATCCAGCGCCGTCGCTTGTTATGTCGAAATAACCGTCGGAATAGGGTATGTTACTCTTGCTATGTTCCCCTCTGTGGGCTTTTTGCTGGTAGATATACCAGCAAAATACTCTTCCAAAACTTCCACAACTTCCTATCTTTTTTCCTCCAAACACCTACCGCATGTTCAATCCCAAGAATAGTACTTCACACTCTCCTAGCCGATGCCTTTTGGTGGAAATACCGAGTATTTTTGTCCCCTAGTCATAACCATTTCACCCTAGAACTTCGAAACCAAACTTCTTCCACGGTTTTTAGTAGATGATTGTGTAAGTTCAGCCTATTTCAAAGGCTTGAAATAGCTTGTCTGGTTCAAGGCCTTGAAACTGCTTACAATGGTTTGAAACAAGCACTGTATAATACAACATGAACTTAGGGGGAGCTTTGATTCTATTCTAACTCCTGATCTCCTATGATGGATTATATGATACTTGATGATAAAAGATAAATCATTCTAATACTATAAATTGTGATTAAATTATCTAGTTGACTAAGTTTTGCAGGGATATACAGTTACCTATTTTGTAGGAATTAGTTTCTAAATTGTATGTTGCAGAAAAGAAAACTGAGAAGGTGATTTGATTATGTGTTGGCTTAATCATATCTGGACCTTCCTAACTTACTCTCAAAAAAATTGAAGACATTATCCTTGAAGATACTTAGCAACTAGCCCTTGTAGGAAGCTATTAGAGTCAAGATTTGAAGCTACTTTTTAGGAAAATTGTTGAGAAGATTCTCAAGATCTTCAATTCAAATAGGTTGCTTAAAGAGGGATTGCTGAAGAATTTTGTGACACAATACAGAATAACACACGGAGAAATTACTGAGGATTGAAATGGAACCAAGAAGCAGATCTGCATCACTCAATCCAATCATCTTAAGAGCACTGCATTTCTCACTGAAGACATAGTTCTCAGTGTTATTCTTCTCTGATCATCATTTGTATATCATTTAGATATTACTTCCGGTTTTTATTCTCGTGGATTGTTCAAGGTGAAAAATAAAGAGTTCTTAGTTAATCAGTTAGTTAGAGAAGGTACTAGATAGGTTAGTGAGAACCACAAGCTTTAATATAGTAAGGCATCTCTCTGTGCTTGAGATGTAGGGCTTTGCTTTTGGTTAATAGGAATTGAGTTGAAAATCCTGCAAGGATTAAGTCCCTGAGGTAGAGACATAGGTCCAAGTGGACTGAACTCTATAAATCACTTTGTCTCTTGCATTTTCATTACTTATCTTTACTTGGCTTATACACTGCTCAAAACTGGTTTCATTTAAAGGGATTGAAACTCATTTCATGGCCTTGAAAACTTTCATCTTTCTCTTTACTCTCTATTTTGATTCCAAGGACTTGAAACTCCAAGTCCTTTAAATACTTACAGCTTTACACAAACATCTTTTAAACCACTCTTTTAGAAAAGGTTGTAATACTCTATTCACCCCCCCCCCTTCTAGAGTACTTTTCATGTATTTATTCCTACATTACTGTCTTTCAATTGGTATAAGAGCTTTTATCACTGCATGAGTCTAACAATCTTGTGATTATGAGTACTGTTGGAGATGGTGGTTTCTCACAAGGAAGAAATGCTAATAAACCTCCGTTGTTCTTTGGTGACAATTTTGTGCATTGGAAATCCCTGATGAAAATGCTCATCATTGATCCAGATATGGAACGGTGGATTATCATTCAGAAGGGTCCTTATATATCTACACTGAAAAATATGGGGATCAGGACTCCTAAAACTAAGGATTAACTTTCTGCTTCTGAATTAGAGCAATTTCAAAAAATTATAGAGCTATGAATCTCTTATACTGTGCTTTGAGTGCAAATGAACTTAACACGATTTCAGGATGCAAGACTGCCATGGAGATAGGGGATAAACTTGTGGTGACCTTTGAAGTAACTAGCCAAGTCAAGCAAACCAAGATTAACATATTCCTTAGGCAATATGAGATGTTCAAGACGAATGGAGATGAATCAATCAGGTACATGTTCAAAAGATTCACCGATATTTTCAACAACCTTGATTCATTAGGAGAACACATTTCCAATGAATGAAATGTTAGAAAGATTCTGGGAAGTCTCCCTAAAGAAAAGTGGGAACCAAAGACTACTGCCATTGAAGAAGCTCAAGATCTATCATCTGTTCAAATTGATGAAATTCAAGGAAAGCTTCTCACACATGATATCTATATGAATGAAGCTGATGGAGATTTACTAGACAGTGTCAATAAATTAGCACTCAAGTAAAAGAAGAGTGAACCCTCTCAAAGCCTTGAACTAGAAGAAGATGATGATGAAGATCCTTTTGCTCTAATTTCAAATCCCTTGACCAGGATTCAAAATATGAAGAAGAACTTTTGAAACAAAGACTTCGGCAAGGAAAAACACAGATCCTCCAGTAGCAGATACTAAAAATCTAAATATATCTCTCATGGTAATACACCTAAATTAATGAATTGCTTTGAGTGTTGCGATGCAGGACATTTGATCAGAGACTATCCACACAATAAAAGCAAACAATTTCATAAGAAAGACCATGACAGAAGAAAAAAAGCAATGGTATCTTCCTAGAGTGATTCTGATTCCTCTAGTGATTATGAATATGAAGAAGAACTTTCCAACCTCTGCCTTATGGCCAGGCAGGATGAAATTCCTGAAAAGAACATTGAGGTAATGGTAAACTGTTTGATTTCTAAACCAACAGATGTCGTCACTGATTATCTTAGAACAATGCTTTTAAATGAGGAGGACCATCTGAAAGAAATTTGAACTTTGAAAGAAAAGGTTAATGAGAAATCAAAAGAAAACATGGAACTTGTTTGTAAAAATCAAAGCCTTGAAATCTCAGAAAAATTGTGACATAGATTTCAAAGCCTTTGAAACTAGTTTCAAGGCCTTGAAAACTCAAGTCAAGGAAGTAGTCACTGAGAACTCTATTTTGAGTGACAGCATTGTTGCTCTGAGACATCATTGTGATGAATTGGAGGAACAAAAGACTAGTCTATCTGAGAAACATCAAGATGCTAAGAAGGTTATGAAAAAGCTTTCTGGCTCAGAACAAAATTTGAAATTGAATCTTGGAGGAAGTTTGCAGTCTGTTCAAAAAACTGGTATTGGCTATAATCCAAACTTTCCTAGGAAAAGCAACACCAGAATTGTGGAGGCTAGCAACAGATCTTCTCCTAAGTGCCATTACTGCAACAAAATTGGTCATGTTAAGGTGACATGTCCTTTTAGAAGAAGAGACCCTCAATAATGAGGAACGCCTTCGTACTTCAACTTCAAGAAAAAGTTTGACAAATTTTGGTTCCTAAAGAGATTAGACAACCTAACATGGTTGACCATGAATGTGAATCTCAATTCCACACTTGGTCTAACAGCAGGTTAAGGCAGTGAATGGTGTTTGCAGGACGCCACCAAGAGTGAAGATTAGAGATGGTTTATGGACAGTGGTTGCTCCAGACATATGAGTGGAAAGAGATCTTTATTCTCAGAATGAAAGAGAAATCTGAAGGCTCAATCACACTTGGTGACTAATGGAAATGCAACATTATAGGTATTGGTAAAGTTGGTACAGATTCTGAAAATTCTATTTCTGATGTCTATTTAGTTTATGGTTCGAAATTCAATCTTCTTAGTGTATCTCAACTTTGTGATAATGGTAATAAGGTTATATTTGACAAAGAGAAATGTTTGGTGCAAAATGATAAATCTAGAATTTGCATACTCACTGCCTCAAGGTCAAACAATGTCTATACTTTACATACTAACAAAATTGCAAGTGAAGGCTTGAAATGTCTCAAGGACTTGAAAGGGTATTAAAATCTTTCACATAGAAAGCTTGGACACATTAGCTTGCATACCTTGAACAAGTTGATTTCTAAAGACCTAGTAACCGGTCTGCCTTCAATCAAATTTAGATATGAGGAAGTGTGAAAATCCTCTGCTCAAGGTAAGCAGACAAGGAGCTCATTCAAAACAAATAAATTGTATGTACTACTAGAACCATTTAACTACTTCACATGGATATTTTTGGTCCTATGAGGACTCCAAATCCAAAGGGTAAGAAGTATATGTTAGTTAGTTTTTATGATTATTCTCGATTTAATTGGGTTATGTTTCTTAGAGATAAATTTGAAGCTCCGACTGAATTTTCAAAGCTTTGTAAGGAGCTTCAAACTTTGAAAAACCTGCCTATTGCTTCAATCAGAAGTGATCATGGTAGAGAATTTGATCAACTTGAGTTTGATTTATTCTGTGTTACATATGATATCTCTCACAAATTTTCTGCTCCAAGAACTCCTCAAAAGAATGATGTTTTTGAAATAAAGAACAGACTTTTGAAGATATGTCAAGGACAATTCTTCTAGAGAACAAGTTACCAAATTCATTATGGGCAGAAGCTGTGAACACATCCAATTACATTCTTAACAGGTTTCTGATAGGCAAATTTTGAAGAAGACCCCCTATGAGATTTTCAAAGGAATAAAGACAAATATTTCATATCTCAAAACTTTTGGTTGCACTTTTTTTGTTCACAACAATGGCAAGGACAATTTGGGTATGTTTGATGCAAGAAGTAGTGAATGTCTCTTTCTTGGTTACTCTCTTACTAGAAAAGCTTATAGAGTTTACAGTAAGAGAACTAAGCTTGTTGAAGAAAGTATTCATGTCATTTATGATGAAAGCTATGATGGTTCTTTGAGTGAAAGTTTTATAGACTTGAATGTGAACAAGCATGAGTCAGAAGATGAAGTAGAGACTTCAGATGGTTTCAAGGAAATCTTGCACGAAAACAGGAAGAATTTTCAAAGCCTTGAAAATAGGTCTCAGAAAAATCAAAGTGATCAAGCCACTTCCTCAAGATCTCAAAGGATTGGAAAGTTACCTGGAGAACATGAACCATGGGCTCCAACAAAGAGATTCAAATATCTGTCATCTCATCCAGTTGACAACATTATATCTGATCCATCCACTGGTACACAGTGAATATCTCAACTGAAAAGCTTGTGTGCTTTTAATGCTTTTGTCTCTCTGGTAGAACTTAAAAATGTGAAAGAAGCATTAGACGAAGCAGACTAGATCATGAAATGCAAAGTGAACTCAATGAGTTTGAGAGGAACAAGGTTTGGAATCTCCTACACAAAAAGACCAGTCTGTTACAGGAACAAGGTGGGTGTTCAGAAACAATTTAGATGAAAATGGCAAGGTAATCAGAAACAAAGCCTGACAAATAGCTCAAGGCTACAACCAAGAGGAAGGTATTGATTATGAGGAGATTTTTTCTCATGTTGAAAGGTTAGAAGCAATTAGAATGTTACTTGCATTTGCATCTTACATGAACATTAAACTTTTTCAAATGGATGTCAAGTATGCATTTCTAAATAGTTACTTGCATGAAGATGTTTATGTGACTCAACCTCCTGGATTTGAAAATGATGAGTTTCCTCATCATGTCTATAAACTTGAGAAAGCTTTTTATGGTTTAAAACAAGCTCCAGGGGGCTTGGTATGAAAGACTTCCAAAGTTTTTACTTGAAAATGGTTTCAAGAAAGGATTGGTTGATAAAACTCTTTTCATAAAGAATGATGAGAAAGACATCTTAGTAGTTCAAATCTATGTTAATGATATTCTGTTTGGAGCTACTAATGATTCTCTTTGCAAGGATGTCTCAAGTCTTATGAGCAGGGAATTTGAGATTAGCTTAATGGGAGAGTTAAATTTCTTCCTTGGAATGCATGTACAACAGATGGACAAAGTAATCTTTCTGCATAAAAAAAGTATACTAAGGACTTGATCAACAAATACAATATGTCTCGGCCCAAATTTACAAAGACTCCTCTAAGTTCTACACTATCCTTAGATAAGGATCAAGCTGGTATTAGTGTAAATTAGAAAGAGTATAGAGGTATGATTGGAACATTGCTATATCTCACTGCTAGTAGACCAAACATTATGTTTAGTGTCTGTATGTGTGCAGGATTGCAATATGATCCTATAGAGTCACATTTAACTTATGTTAAAAGAATATTCAGATATCTCAAAGGTACCAAAGACTTAGGACTTTGGTATCGAAAACAGTCTAACTTCTCTCTTTCTGAAAATTCAGATGCTTACAATGCAGGATATTAAGTTGATAGAAAGAGCACTTCTGGATGTTGCCAAATCCTTGGTTAATCCCTAATCAGTTGGCATTCAAAGAAACATAACTTTTTGGCATTATCAACAGCTAAAGCTTAATATATAGCAGCAGGAGCCTGCTGCTCACAAGTGCTATGCATTTCTCAGCAAATGAGGGATCTTGGATTTGATTTCAAAGAAATACCTATCAAATGTGACAAAACCAGTGCTATTTCAATCGCAAAGAATCCAGTTCAACATTCCATAACCAAGAACATAGATGTTAGACATCATTTCATCAGAGATAATGCTGAGAAATGTGATGTTGTTATTCAATTTGTATCTACTAACATGCAACTGGCATATATCTTCACTAAACCATTGCCAGAACAGCCCTCAGATTAGAGATGGGTATGCTCAATAAGGAAGCATTGGTTTAGGGGGATTATCAGGTAAATATTAGGTAAGTATTATGTGTTTCAAAGTTTTGAATTGATTTTCAAACCCTAGAAAATTTGTTCAAAGCTTTGATAATAGTTGCTTCAGCAATACGGCTTTTCAAGACCTTGAAATGCTTTCCAAAGCCTTGAAAATAAGTTTTTATGCTATTTCGTAAAAAACTTGATCTTTAAATATTGGGAGTTATCTCAGTAGATAATTTCTCAATATCGCCTTTACTTTTAAAAATTATTTTCCTACAAATCAGTATTATTCTATTTCCTTTCCCACGTCACACACACACACATTTGAATTTCATTCAAACTGCAAAAGATCTTAAAAAGATTTGGAAATATTTTTGTTTCCTTATCTAACTCAAAGTCTCTAGTATTTATCTTGTTCTGTCTCTCTCTATCTTCTCCATATCACTCCTGCCCATCTCTTCTTCTCACTCAAACCCTAATGAGCACAAGACAGGATTCCCATAAAATCAAGATGGCTGGAGGATCAAAGGTGGTTTAAGAAAAGAAGAGGAAAACTGCAGAAGATGTAGTTCAAACCAACAGTGGTGATTCTATTTCCAGAACTCCAATTGAAGAAAGGGCTCCTTCTTCTCCAAAGAAGAAGAGCAAGAAAGATCTCACACCAACTTCGAGCAAGAAGAAGAAGAAGAAGAGAAATCAGTCTGCTCCTCAGAAACAACCAGAGGAACAGGTGGCTAGTCAAAATAATTTTAAGAAGAAGAAGCCTAAAAATACTGACAAAGGAAAAGAAAAAGTTGTAGTAGAAGAACAAGAGAACAGAAATGGCAAAGAACTGCAAATCTATTCAGAAAAGCCTCACTCGCCTTGTAAGAAAACTATTATTTCCAGCAAGTGGTTTATTTCTCAAACTGCTAGAGGAAAATGGTTAGATGGTTTTGCCTCTAGACATATAGCCTATTGTAGCATGGTGAGTGTTAACATATTGAAAACCATGAATCTAGAGTGTGTTAAGTGTAGGGAAAAGCTCTCTTTGGAAAGTGTTAAACCCTCCTGAAGTTGCCTACCCAAGGCTTACTAGGCTTTTATATCTGAACATGAAGCAACTCAAAATTATTAACTTGGTTATTCAATATAAAGTTGCTGGTGTTACAATGGAGTTAGATCACTCAAATTTTGCCAATGTCTTAGGATGTCCAAAGAGGTATAACACAGACAATCATCCCAACATGAGTGAAGCCCTGAAACTGGCTAGGGAAGAATTCTTTATACCCAATTTTTCTACCTCCTCCAATAAGCTAACACACTCTGTGTTAACCGTTGAATCAAAAATTATGTTTACAATCTTCATGAGGTGTGTAGTGCCTAGGGAGAATTCAAATGATCTGCGGACAGACAGGGTGTTATAGTTGATGTATTTGATCATGCTTGGAAATGAGATTGATCTTCCTTCGATTGTGATTGAAGACATGATTTACTTCCAGACCAAAGAAAGAAAGCACCCATTGCCTTAGGCTTATATGATTTCTTCATTCTTTCTTCACCTTGAACTTACTAGTGACAGAGAAGAAAACATTACCACTGGATTTGGCACGCTTAATGATAAAGTATTTGAGAGAATTGGTGCTGTGAAAACCATTGAGGGTGACTCGAAGTTATACTCTGATCTGCCTGAGGAAGAACTGCAATCCAAGAAGTTTCCTAAACCCAAGTCCTTGACCCCTCCTTCAAACCTACCCTCTCAACTTCAAGACCTTTCCATGGTGGTTCAAAGACTTGACATTCTTGAGAAGGATATGGAGGAATTGAAGGAAAAACAGCAAGTGTTTGGTACTGATTTCAAGCAAGTAAAATATATATGGTTGAAAGCATCTTCAAGAGCATCAATGTACTTCATGTGGATGGATAAGTGTCCCAGGCTGCCAAAGGATCTAAGAAGGGTTCATAAGGTTCAACCAAAGAATTATTCGGTGAGCATACAACTCAGATGAGGCTACAGGTGTGGTGGAAAAAGGAAAACAAGTCGTTCAGGAACAGAGTGATGAAGAACAGGATCAAGCTGATGCTGACAGTCCAGACTATGGGATGTTGATCAAGGATCTCAATAAGCAGAGAAAGAAAGTTGTCATTCCAGAGATAGTGACTAATTAACAACTGTTTGAAGAAACTGGTGGTGCTGGTGGTGATTTTGATCAAGAAGAAGAACAACAAGGTGTTGAGGATCATGAAGAAGAAAGTGGAGAAGCTGAGCCAAAGGTACATGGAGACCCAACCACCTAATACTTTCCCTTTTTTTCTTTCTTTTTCAAGGCCTTGAATCCCTCTTCAAAGAATTGAAAATTTCTCTATTTCCAAAACTTTTCTACTCAGTGTTCCAAACATTATTCCAACATTTTCTCATTCTTTTTTGATGAAAGTCAAAAAGAGGGAGAATTTTATTTGTTTACTTTTAGTACTTTTTATCTGGCTTAGAGATCTGGTTTAGATCAATAGGGTTTGCTAGACTTTTCTACTGAATAAGTTGGATTTCTTGGATATCTTATGCTACAGTTTATTATCATGATTATTCTGCCATGCTCTAATGAATATTTTTTTGCATAAAATCAGTCTCTAAAAGATTTTTGTTTTGTCTTTCATCAACGGGGAGATTGTTAGTTCAGCCTGTTTCAAAGGCTTGAAACAGCTCAACTGTTCCAAGGCCCTGAAACTGCTTTCAAGGGTTTGAAACAAGCACAACAGAATACATGAACATAGGGGAGCTTTTGATTCTATTCTAAATCCTGATCTCCTATTATTTAATATATGTTACTTGATGATGAAAGACAAATCATTCTACTCCGATTTTGCAGGAATCAGTTTCTAAACTGTATGTTGCAGAAAATGAAACTGAGCTGGTGTTTTCATTTAGTGTTGGCTTAATCTGATCAGCACCTTCCTTGCTTCAAACAAAGTCAAGACAGTATCCTAGAAGATACTGAGCAACTAGCCGTTGGAGGAAGCTGTTAAAAGAGTCAAGATTTGAAGCTACTTTTTAGGAAAGTTTGTTGAGAAGATTAGAAAGATCTTCAAATCAAACATGCTGCTTAAAAGAGGGATTGCTGAAGAATTTCGTGACACAATAAAGAGCAACACACAGAGACAATAAATAGGATTGACAAGAAACCAAGATGCATATCTACATCACTCAATCCGATCATCTAAATAGCACTACGTTTCTCACTAAAGACTTAATTCTCAGTGTTATTCTTCTCTCATCATCATTTGTATATCATTTAGATATTACTTCCAGTTATTATTCTCGTGGATTGTTCAAGGTGAACAATATAGAATTATTAGTTAATAAATTAGCTAGAGCATGTACTAGATAGGTTAGTGAGAACCACAAGCTGTAACAGAGTAAGGCATCTCTGTGTGCTTGAGATCTAGGGATTATATTTTGATTAATAAGAATTGAGTTGAAATTCCTGCAGGGATTAAGTCCCTGAGGTAGAGACGTAGGTCTAAGTTGACAGAACTCTATAAGTCACTGTGTATCTTGTATTTTCTTTACTGAACTTTACTTAGCTTATACACTGCTCAAAACAGGTTTCAATTCAAGGGATTGAAACCCATTTCAAGGCCTTGACAACTTTCTGCTTTATCTTTACTCGCTGTTTTGATTCCAAGGACTTGAAACTCATTTCAAGGCCTTGAAATACTTACTACTTTGCACAAACATCTTTCAAACCACTCTTTTAGCAAAAACTGCAAAAGTTGTCATACTCCATTCAACCCCCCCCCCCCCCCCATTCTAGAGTATTGATCCTGTAGTTATTCCGACATTACTGTCTTTCAGATTGTACCTTTCGTGTAGCTCGTGGGCTAATTGGACGGTGTCCGCAATCTATTTTTTGTTCCTAGATTCACAAGTCGCAATCAGATATCCTTAAGTTTTCTATGGACACTAACAAATTCAGTCGAGTTTCAGGCCTGTAGGCTAGCTGCTGTGGACGTGAGTTTACCGCCCAGATTGTTGGCGGATGTTGTCTAGTGGTCAAGTACAATTGTTTCAAAACTGGCCTTGTGTAGCTTAGCCGATTCAAATTGAAACCGACGGTGGTGGCTGCAAATTATGGCTCGCTGTTTACAAGGAAATCCTTAGGAAAGATCCAAGTGTACACCTCAAGTAGGGGTCAGAGAGTATGAACACAGAGAGATGTAGGGCGTGATTAGGGAGAGAGTAAGCAAAGGCAACTTCTCTTGGAAGTGAGACAGTAGACTAGCAAGAGATTTAAGTGTCTAAGAAGCTGCAATAGAGGGCTAACGAACCTATATATATTCGGGAAGTAACCAATGTGAAGGGGGTTAATGCACCATACATGACGGCTTAGTGATATCCCCTGTAACAGAACGTTCGACCGCATATATAGGGACCGTTACGCACATGCCCGCACATATCGGATCTTGTTATGAGATCGTCCGCATTTATGGGATGCACGAGCCTTAAACCTCTCAGTCAGTTACCAGAAGTCTCGCGCGAGCTTGGTTGTCGCTCTCGCGCGATGGGCCTTACTCTAGCCTCCAAAACACTAAGTCTGTACAAGTCCCGTGTTGGTACGCGAGGGCTCTGTCTTACAGCCCCCAAGTGGATAAGCATGGGTAATTAACTGGTGTGTATGGAGAACATCTAGGTGTGTTGGATGGCTTCCACGTGGCTGTGACCTATCTGTCTTGAAAGTACCATCTACATTACCCCCCTTTTGCGCGGATGTCACGTGCGTGCCTGCCTTGTAGTCGCGTAAAACTAGTCGTGCGTGGTCCTAACGCGGCTCCTTGACTGATTTGAAAAAATTCAAATCCCTAGCCCCCAGGCATAGCTATGATTGCCTAGGTATTGGAACCGCCTTCTAGCCTCTGATGACGCGTGGTCTCTGCAAAGTTGAACAGACGCTTCTAATAGATTTTTGCCGATTTTTGAGGCAAGAATAACTTTGAACGCTCTGATTGGTCGCCAATTTCGCCGGATACCGAAGCATTTGATGACTCGTCAATCGTCTACAGTCGTGACTCTTCAGTTTTGGACGGCTACTAAAACCCTTTATCTCCTCGATTAGAACTTTTTCACCAAATTACTCTGCGAAAAACATATGAACCAGAGGGAAGTTCAACAGCAAGAAGAAGAAACCTTCGATCAAGTCCTCGAAAAACTTTCCCAGACGGTTGAGGCGGTCCAGGTGCTTTGTCATCAATATTTTCCTCGTAAAAAAGGTTAGGGATTTTTCGTGATTTCTGTTTTCCCCTCTTCTTCTTCTACTTCTTCCTCTTTTTTTGTTAGTTCAGAATAATAGATGAACCTCAGATTCTTTATTTACCGTTTCTTTCTAACCAGAAATGGCCAAGACCAAGAGTTTGAAAGAGGTCGTTTCCCTTCCATAGGTTCCCAAAGAAATATGGTGTAAGGTTTGTCAGAAATATGGTGTAAGGTTCCTATTTGGGAGGGGATGATTTTACGTGGCCACTATCAGGGGTGCCTCCATTGAGACCCCTCCTTCTAAGAACGTTTTGAAATTGACATCAGAGCCTAAAAGGGACGATTGGGAACTTGCCAATGTAAATGACGCCCATCGAATTGGCCTCGAAACTATACTTTACCCTTTCACAGATCTTCTTCACCAGAATTTTACTATAAAGATGGATTATATGGACGAGTGGAAGGTGTACATTCTTACTCACTTTGAAGCCGAATTATCCCGTGCAGGAATACTTGGGGCCGTGTGCGCGACATAGGGATTAAGTGTAAAACTTGAAAAAGACATGCTTATGACTTTGTTTTTGCATTACTCAAAGAAAACCCATAGCTTTCATTTTGCGACATTTGGGGTTGGACAACCAGTTGAAGATGTCAAAGAAATGCTAGAGCTCCCCTACATGGGCACGGTAGATCCCCTCGCTGCTTTGAGTACTGACGAAGTACTTTTACTTTTTCAAAAAATAAAGGACTGTATCAGCGACATGAAGAAAAATGCCACTAGATGGTCATCAAGCAAGCCTGTGAAGACGCACGTATCGGTCGCCTCGGGCGCAAAAAAACCTGTGGTCCAAGTGGATAACCTACTTCTACCGCAACTTCGCCAACAAGGACATTGCCCAAGAAGTGATCGCGAAGGACCCAAAGACCCCCACCTCTCTCGAGGGAAAAGGTTTTCAATATACTCTGTGCGGTTTTCTATGTGTATGGCTGTCTCGTTATCTTATTGACGGTCACCCCCATGATGGTGTATCCTGTCATGTTTTTTCTCTGGCAGTTCGCCTTTCTCTCGGGCAGAACCTAGCACTGGGTTCCTTGGTCCTTGGCTCTTTGTATCATTGCATGGATTTAGCGATTTTGCATATGGAACAATCCCAGGGTCCTATTGATGTATTGATGTATGTCAACGTCGCTTTCCTTTCGATGTAGGTATTCGAGCGATGGCCTTTTACGCTCTAGTACCTTCGCCCGTAACTTTGTGGGATGCTCCAAAATCCGAAAAGAAGCTGGACTGTCCCCGCTCGTGGAACTGGTTCAAAACCAAGGTCGTTCATCGCTTGTTTTCTCTGGTGTGCGACGATTCCCGTTTCTTTAAACCTCGGCCATACGTTTAGCAGTTGGAAAACATTGTTTTTAGAGATAGTATGTACCCTGATCGGGTGTAAAGTACACTCACAAACACATCTTTGAGGGGTCAATTTGCTACTTCAAATTTGTCAACTGGTTCATGAGGGGGTATCTTCCTACCTTAGGTGAAGATGGAATTGAGTGTATCGACTATCCATTGATCGCCACTCCTTATGACCCCGTTAGGGTAAGACCCCAATTCGGCTTTGACTCCGTGGCCCCTTCGTTATGGTCAGACCTAGTCGTGAAGGGCCGCTATAAAAGGCTTTTGTACCAAGAGTGCAAAGATTTGCTGATCAGTATGCTCCCATTGACTCAGCCGTCCAAAATAAGATTAGGTAAGACTACTGTGGAATAGCTTGCTTTCTGGAGATCTCAAACTCGCCTCCAAGCTAGGTCTCACCTCCAAGCTAGGTCTCGCGTCTAACTTCAACCGTCAGTGGCTCCTGCCCTTAGAATAGGGGATTACCTTTTTAAATCTAAAGCCTCCCGGCATGCAAAGCGGTATGGACTCTACTCACTACTGGACAAAAATCATCATCTGTGTGCGGAACTGATTCTCGCGGAGAAAATTGAGGCATTTCAAAAGGATTCCTTCAAGGCCAGAAAGGATTGTGCGGACGCATTCAACGAGGTGTGTTTTCAGATCATGAATATTCAGAGCAATTTCCGAAAATGGATAATGACCACTTTTTGTCTTCTTGTTTTGTTTTCTGTGTATATTTAAGAGATTTGGTTCTGGCGATCGTAGTTACGCGCTTATCACTATGTTACGTTGAAGGGACTCGTCTAACACTGCCATCGAACCTGCTGCACCCATGAGTCAAGTGATCGAGGCCTTGATCTGGACCTCTCTTGCGACTTTTATCTCGTCAATTGCAGAACCAGATACCAACAGTAGGAAAAGCAAAGTTGCGGAGGAACCTACATTAGATGAGGCGCCCCCTAAGCCGACAAAGCGCGCACGAAAGAAACCTACCCAAAAAGAATCGGCTCCACGTAGAGGCCGAAACTTGAAGCAAACCAGTGTAGAAACCTTTGTTGAGTCTGTTCCAGTGACCTCTTCAGCCAGGCGGGAGGGTAGCTATTTTTTGTGATACGTCGTGTTTTATCCATCTTAGACTTGCGCTGATATAATTGTTTTTGTAGATGATTACGTTGCGGAAGCTCCAGAAGGTCCGACTGAGAAAGATGCAATCACAGAGTCTGTGCCTATGGTAAGTCTGGCTGAGGAAGAAGCGGGACTTCTAGAAGAGCGCGATGTCACTAGGGCCATGAAAGAGATCCTTGGAGAACGATCCCCACAGCACGCTCAGCATGATCTTCAAGAGATCACCAACAGTGATGAGGGAGGTACCACACACCCACTTGCCTTATCAGGGCTTTGTCTGTAATTCTTTGAGCTCATAGAGTTTATGCTCAGAGCACACTATTTTAAAAAAAAGGCATCTACATTTTGCAATTCTCGCGGTTTTGGCAGGACAACCCCTTACACCAAGGCCACCACGTCTCCAAAGTGTAGTTGTTCGAGTCTCGGACGCTGGAAGCTCCGGAACTGTGTCGTCGCCTTCAATTGACCAGATTGCTGAGGAGGCCAACATCGCAGTCGATGGTGAAGACGATGTCAACAGGGAAAGCCTCGTACTCGTAGTTGAGCAGGAAGATAAACCTCTGTCTTCCACGAATGTTGACAGTCGTGCTACTCAACAAGCTTCTCCAAGATTTGGTGTCACTGCGGGCGATATGCCTCTAACTATTAATGATTAGAGAGTTAAAGCAACTCCTAGATTATCATCTAAAACACCTGTTGAGACGATCGAGAAGACGGGGCTTATTGATGAAACAAGGATTCGAACTTCCTCATCCCAAGATAAGGTTATGACGGAAATTGTGAATGAAGTAAGAGAAGGAATGCGGATATAGCCGTATCTGGTCCTTATCAAAGCGCGGTTCTAGAGACTGTGACTCCTACAGTCGCAGCTGAGGTGCCAATGAAGACTTTGCCCCTCATGCAAGGTTCTTACAAGATTACGACCTCTTCGGAAGGCCCAAGTGAAAACCTGTCACTCCCCAGCTTAATCCTTGACCTGGACGCGCTTCTTTCTGACAATATATGGGCCGCATGGGGCTCGCAAGTCGCTCAGGTGGCTGTTGCTGGAAGGAGCTATACCATTTCGGAGGAGTATTTTAGCCGCGAAGTTTTAGCAGATCGCAGGGTGGCTGAAGCTTCTAGTGATGGCTTAGTGACAACCCCAGTCCCTCGCTTTGGAAGATTGTCGAAGGAACTGGTAAGTTATTTACTTTTTCTGGTATCCAGCACATGATCCTCAAGTTTTTTCTAAGTATTTTTGGTTTTGTTCCTCCGCATGCAGATATTGATCAAGCATGCCTTGAATGGCTTATGAGGGTGCGCGTGTCCTACCCCACTGCATTCTCGAGAATCCTGGAGCTTGCGCCAAGTGATAGGGAGGACCTTCTCAAGAAGATGACCATTCTTTTATAGAAGGTACATAAGGCAACTCCATCAATTACTTCAGTTGCTAGTGCTCAAAGCCTCCTTTCCAGCGCGAATAGCCTTCAAGAGGTCGCGGCACAGAGATTATACATGGGCCTCCTTGTGCAAAGGCTGATTAAGATCAAGAATTCTACTCAAATCGGGTGCGAGTATTCTTACTATGCCCAGGAGAAGGCTGTTCTTATGGAGCGTAAGGCTGAGCTCAAGAAAGCTGGCCGGGAGTATGAAGAGACTGCAAAGCGTAATGAGGATTACAAGGCTCGCCTGGAACAGATAGTAGGCAACTGCATTAAATTGTCCTTCGGGAATTATCTTTTCAAGGGCTTATTCGAAGATTAGAAATAGATTGGTATTGCGATGGTTTTCCACTTTTGAACCAGTATTCTACAGCTTTCAAGCTTTTTTTTTTAATTTTCGAACAATATTCGCCTTATTTTGCGCGCTTTGAATCGCGCGTTTTAAACATCGCTTTGCTACTTTTGCTTCATATCTTTTTTATTGCTATTTGATTAGCGTGTTTAGCACTAATAAGTAACTGTTTAGGCCTTGCCATTGTTCATAAATGGGCTTGATGAAAACACTGCTATCTGGAAAGATAGGCTTACGTTCGCACATAGTTTCTATCCATACGGATAGGCTTACACTTGTTAATGGTTTTGCTCTTATGGTCTAAAAGCTTTTCCCGTTTCTACCTCAGCTAGATAGGCTTACGCGCGCATATCATGGCCAATGGTCGCGTATAATTCCATATGTCTTGTTTGTATTGAAAACCGAGTATCTTCGCGCGAATTTTGGGGAACTCTTGAATAATTTAATGCATGAAAAACCCTATTCTCCATAATCCGTCATTATCGCTCTTGTTGTTGTACCGTCGTAGGCTTAAATAGTTTATTCCTGTTATACGTCATCATTGCCTAGGGTTGACGTATCGTCATAGGCTTTAATAGGGTTTTTGATTCTTTCTTATTTCGGAGGCATGGCTGACTCAGCCAAGAACTGAAGAGTTACTCCTTTCTGTGTCCTATATAAACCTCTTTTCTTGTATCTTGTTGTTCGCCATTGGTGTCTTTTGGCATTTCCATTGAGAGATAATATTTCACCTTCCTTATTTCCTTGATCCAATAACCATGTCGCCTCTCTTGAATTCTTGGCCTCCCTGGATTTCTGATTCTGTATGTATCCATTGTGCTATAGAAACGACTCCCAGGAATAATGTGAGAGGAACCTTTGATTTTCCTAAGATTTTTAGAGACCAGTTGCATCAATTCTCTGACGAGAGTTTGAACGTTCCTTCTCTAATTATGTTCAAGGAGACTGTCCTTGGTGGATCGTCATCGGGAGGTACCCCACTGTTAGTGATCAATTTAGAGAGTAATGAATGGGGTGCACAATCAGCTTTTTGCCCCATGAGTTGTTCTCCAATTTTTTCTTCACATCAGCAGCCTTCATTACTCGAAGGTTATCTAGCATCTCACCATCTCAGGGGCATGGATAAGAGCTCTATTCTGATCGAGGACATCGAAGGCAGCAGCTAGTTTAGCCGTAGCTAATTTCGTATTTTAGAGTCTTGTGTAGGAGGTTGCGTGTTCTTTTGAGAACACTTTTGATGTATGGATTTCTTCTTTCAAATTTTGCCTGCTTGTGAGCATCGCGTCTGGCTGCTATATAAACAGATAGGTTTTTCAATTTGTATTTGCTACTATCTAAATAGATAGGTTTTATTTGCGTTTGCTGCTATCTAAACAGATAGGCTTTCAATTCGCTACTGCTATCCCAATAGGTAGGCTTATATTCATGCTTTGTTTCTATCTAAAAGATAAGATTTAATTTCTATTATTGCAATCGAAATGGATAGGCTTACGTTCGCGCATTGTTGCTATCTAAGAGATAGGCTTAAAATTGTATTACTGCTATCAACACGGATAGGCTTATGTTCACGCATTGCTTCTATCTAAGAGATAGGCTTTAATTTATATTATTGCTATCAACACAGATAGGCTTAGGTTCGCTCATTGCTGCTATCAAAGTAGATAGGCTTTTGTTCAAGCTTTGCTGCCATCTAAAAAGATAGGCTTTTATTTGTGTAGTCTCATATGGAGAGTCATTATCATTAATTGAATCCCCATATGGGAGAATGTAAGTACAGGTACGGTGTAAATGCGAAGCGAAAGAAAAAAGTTAGGGATAGTACTTTTTTAACCAACACATGTTTATCGGAGTGGGAGTAGTAGCAGCCCCGTGGCCCCTTAGAATATGGCATTAGCCGCTGTCGAATACTTCCTTGACCTCGAAAGGGCCTTCCCAGTTGGCGGTGAACTTAGGATGAGCTAAATCGCGCATGCAATGGTCAGAGGCTCGTAAAACCAAATCTCCTACTGCAAAGTCTCTATGCTGGACGGCCTTATTGTAAGCCCGCGAGACTCTCTCTTAGTACTTAGTGTTTGTTCTTATGGCTTGTTCGGGCCTTTCCTAAAGCAGGATTAGATCGTGATCACGCTCATTTTCATACAATGCCTCGAAAGCTAGCCTTGCTAAATATATCTTTACCTCTGCGGGGAAAACTACTTCAGCACCATAGCAGAGCAAAAATGGGGAGGTCCCAGTAGGGGTCCTTGGCTTCCCAGGGAATCTACCCATCTTTTGTGGTCATCCGTGACCATCTTACTTAGGATTCTGAGTAGCGTTTTGTTTGTGGCTTCATCTTTGCCAGTTCCTTTCGGATAGTAAGGCGTCGAGCATACCTGTCTTACATTGTACTCAATCAGCTTTGATGCCACTTGCCGATTGAAAATAGGAGTCTCATTATCAGACAGAATAGTGTTGGGGATCCCAAAACCATGAATAATGTTCTCCTGTACGAATTTAACCACGGCTGCTACATTTGATATTTTTAGCGGGACTTCTTCAACCCATTTGGTGAATTGTTTCATTCCTGTGAGGATGAACTGATTCCCGTGTGAGGGAGGACGGATCAGCCTGATGAAATCCAAGCACCAGGTGGAATGGCCATGGAGTTCGCAACGCGTGCAAGTCTACTGCTGGGGCATGGACGAGGTTACCATGTAATTGGCATTGCCGGCATCTCCTGACCTTCGCGCGACAATCAGCTTCCATGGTCGACCAGAAGTAGCCGACATTCAGGAGCTGTCTACACAACTTTGTGCCTCCTTGGTGCTCTACTTGATGAGACATTTCTATGACCTCCTGGATATCTTGGCCATTCAAGCACCTGAGTAAGTTCTCAGTGTTCCCCTTCCGCCAAACCAAGTTTTCTTGCAGTATGTACCGAGCAGCTTTTCTCCTGCGCTCATCAGCTTCCTTTCTGTCACTCGGTAATGTCCCCTCTTGTATGTAATCAATTATGGGTTTCTGCCAATCCTCCTCTTCAATTGTAGCGATCTCTAGGGAGTCTTTTAGAAGCGTGCACTTCTCACAATTGCTTTGTATGATAGCGGTAAAGTATGCCGTCTGCGGCCAATGGATCCCATATCTCTGCGCCTTTCTATAGATGGAGATTTCGTTCTCCCCGCACGAGTGTTGATGGATCTTCTCCAAGGTTGCTCGACCTTCCTATATTTTTACACATCGCATAAGGATCCCCCCAGGGCCTTTGTAGTATAACAGACTATCGAGTATGCAAAAACCCTTTTAAGAGACCCAGCATTCTTTGCTCGTGCCTTCAGCTATCGTGTTCATTATGGGCTTTCTCCAAACCGCCTCTTCTGTAGGTTCCTCTTCGCAAAAGTCCTTTACCAAGGATAAAGTGGTCTTTACCTCGATCGAGATTTTTTCTGGGCATTTGTCAGAGTTGATCTTCGACCCCAAAGTAGCTAACCCTTTCGCGTGTCGGCTATCAGACCGTGGAGTGTGTTTGTATTTCACGGATTTGAACTTCTGGACCAGCTTCTGCACTATTGACCTGTATTTCAGCAAATATATCTCTTTTAATGCGTACTCCCCCAAGGCTTGTTTTACTATGAGCTTGGAGTCCCCCACTATGATGAGATTCTGGACCTCCAAGGCTCTAGCTGCAAGTAATCCCGCGATCAGGACCTCATACTCAGCTTTATTATAGGTCACCGCGAAATCCAACTTAGTCGACGTCTGGATAACCTCTTGATCAGGCTTGATCAATACTACTCCAATTCCGCCTCCGGACCTTCGAATTCGTTTTCTGCTAAAGGTTCGCAGCTTTCATTTGGGAATTAGGTCAACAAGTCCGCCAGTGCTTGTGATTTTATGGCCTTCGGTCGCGCGCAGACTATATCGTACTGAGAAATTGTCATGTAACACTTGGCCAGTCTCCCACAAGGAGGCGAGTGTCCCAACAGATAGCGAATGGGATATTTCTTTGTAATGATGACCACTTTATGGGAGGAAAAATAATTCTTCAACTTTTCCATGACGAAAAATAAAGCGAGGCAGTGCCGTTCTATATAAGTGTATCTGGATCATGCGCTAGATGTAATACACAGGCCTTTCTTGTCCCTCAAACTCCTGAGCCAACAACGCTCCAATGGATTTCTTTGTCGAGGTTAGGTACAACAGCAGAGGCGACCCCAGCTGAGGTGCGTACATGACCCTTGGAGATGTCAACAACTTTTTCAATTTCTCAAACGCTGTTTGGTGCTCCTCTGTCCATGCAAACGTGGAATTTTTCTTGAGCAAACTGCCAAAGCAGAAGGTCAGCTCCGCGATGGCTGGTATGAATCTTCTTAGGTTGGAAAATTTTCCCAGAAACGTCTTCAAAGTACTCTGAGGTTGTGGCGTGGATAGGCTAGTGATTGCTGATATTTTGGCGGGATCTTGCTCCATTTCGTGCCGAGCCCAGGAATTTCCCTGAGTTTACCCCAAACGCGCACTTCATAGAATTCATTTTTAACTGTTAGGCTCGGCATCTCTCAAAGACTTTCCTTAAATCCTTCCAATGGCCATTCTTCATCCTCGATTTGACAACCAAATCATCCACATAGAACTCGACCTCCTGATGCATCATGTCGTGGAACAATGCCATCATTGCGCGCTCATAAGTGGCGCCCGCGTTCTTGAGGCCAAACGGCATGACTGTGTAGTGGAAGACTCCAACGGGTGTAATGAACGCCATCTTCTTCGCGTCTTTCGGGTCCATCTTGATCTGATTAATACCACGAAATCCTTCCATAAAGCTGAATATTTCGTGGCCTACGGTAAATTCGATCAGGAGGTCTATGTATGGTAGCGGAAAATTATCTTTTGGGAAGAACTTGTTTAGGTCCCTGAAATCAACACAAACGCGAAGAATGCCATTTTTATACAAGAAATGCACTACATTAGCGAGCCAAGTGGGATGGTGATTGGGCTCAATGAATTTGGCATTAAGAAGCTTAACTATTTCTTCGTTTATCTTGACATTGATTTTTGGACGGAAATTCCTTGCACTTTGTTTCACAGGCTTCGAGCCTGGAATGACATCCAGCCTATCCATGGTAATGGCCTGGTCTAACCCAGGCACTTCGTCATAATCCCAGGCAAAGACATTTGTGTACTCCTTCAGCAGATTGAGCAATTCTTGTTCCTCATTGCTATTAAGGTCCGCACTTAAGAAGACTAGCCTCCTTTTATCCTCCATCGAGCACACGAATACCTCCTTTAGTTCTTGCAGTTGAGGTTTCGGGCGATCCTCCATACACTCAGGAGCCTCCTTTAGTTCTTGCATCAGCGTCCCCTCTTTATCTTTGCCAGACGCCTCTATCAGCTCACAAATTTTCCCGGGGACATCTCCGATGGGACGGGTCGAAGATGACCCCCCGCACCTTCAGATGCGGCAGCACTTCTTCCCGATAGAGTAAAAGATGCCTACTTGTTTGCCCTCTCCATTATGCTTTACAACCCTCTTCAGGGTGTAAACATTCTTCTTGCTGTAAATTACTTTGGGAGCGGCTTCCCGCACGGCTGCTTCACATTTCGCTCTTCTCGCATTACCATCACCCCAACCAGCGATTGGTCCTTGATTTCCTCCCATTTGGGTAAGGGGGTTGGTCGAAATGGAGCTGGAGTAGCTTCGTCTGCCATCTCCGTAAACCAGACGGCTTCAAGCAAGTGCGCGTCCTCCAGATAAAATGGGTATACCGAGGCAGGTATGGTGACTACCCTGTATTTCCAAATCGCCTTCATGACTTGATGAGTTGTGGAAGGCACTGCGTCAAAGCAGTGAATCCACGCCTGACCGATAATCATATGATAGGTGGTGGTGGTGGCATCAATAAAATGAAATTTGGCAGGAAACTTGATCTGCCCTATCTAAACTCCGAGGCGAATCCATCCCACCGTCATTCTGGAGTCACTCCTGAAGCCCATCAGGGGAGATGGTTTTTTGACAATCTTGTTTTCGGGGATTCCGGCTAACTCCAGCGTACTAAGTGGGATCACATTCACCACGGGTCCACCATCAACGAAAGCCCTCTTGAATTCCACATCATTGATCGCAGCCGTCACATATAGCGGTCCCCGATGACTCGCGCCTGTCTTCTTGTCATACTCATCAAATGTCATCACCAAACCATTCGATCACGCGGCTCTAGCAACTCTACCATTCGAGGTGACCAATTCCTCAACATAATCTTCTGCCACCCTTAAGATGGCCTTTACCATGTCGTTCCTGCAACTTCTTGAGAAATTCATATCATCAAAGAATCTCTCAAACTTGTTGGAGCTCTTTATGCGTTCAGCGCGTGAATCCTCAGTGTCCACGCCATAGTCTTCTTTCTTGCAGATTTCTGCAACCACTGGCATCCCTTCATCTGCTACCTATTCAAGATCTATGATTGAAATCATAGCGACCTCCTTCCCCTTAGGCTCCTTTTGCGCGTGGGACGACAAGGGGTTGTTGCGGACATCCTTAGTTGGTTCATCAACGACCAACTGTCCTTCCTTGATCTTCCTGTCTACCAGCCATCTAAGATTTTTGCACTCCCTTGTCGGATGCATGATATGCCCATGGCATTCGCACAATCTGGGGTCTTGCAGTTATTCTCTGGTGGGTTTATGCTCTAGTACTGGCAGAATCACATCTCTTCGCCAATTTTTGCAAAGCATGATTGCATCTTCAATCGAGCAGGGCAGTGATAATGCCTCCCGGGGCGCAGGTCGTGGTTACTTGTGAGGGAATGACACTGCATTCACATCAGCATCACGACCGCGTTTATAGTTAAACCTCCCTATCTTGAAGCCAGAGCCTGTTGGCGCGCACTCACTAGTATATTTCTTCTTCATCTTGTCTACCAGCCGCTCAATGTTTCTTGTGTATTCAATCAATTTGATAAAGAAGGCATATTAAAATTGATCAACATACCTTTATACTCGTCGCGCATCCCCTGAAGGCATATTTCTACCAGACGGGTTTCTAGGACATCGTCAACGCACTCCAGGGACCTGGCCCTGAATCTCCTAATGAAGGCGACTCCTTCCTCATCATGCTTTTGATGCATGCGAGAGAGATGGATGGTGGTGACCTTTTCCTCTAATTAAAATAATTTGGTGTAGAACTTCTTCACCATGTCATCCTAGCTTCACAATCGATCTTTACTAATGAGCTCAATCAAACTACAAAGTGCTAAGGTCGTACTATTACCTGTGACACACCACTCAATCGAAGCATCGATCTTCACTAATGAACTCAACCGAACTACCAATTGATCAAATCGGGCTATCAATTGTTACTCACCACTCAATCAGACCATCTATCTTAACTAATGAGCCACTCAAACTACTAAGTGCCTAGATCCTACCATTAATTGTGACACACCACTCAGTCGAAGCATCGATCTTCACTAATGAACTCAATCGAACTACCAATTAATCAAATTGGGCTATCAATTGTTACTCACACTTAATGAGACCATCGATCTTTACTAATGAGCTCAAGCAAACTACAAAGTGCTTAGATCGTACTATTAATTGTGACACACCACTCAATTGAAGAATCGATCTTCACTAAAGAACTCAATCGAACTACTAATTGATAAAATCGAACTATAAGTTCAGATTCACCACTCAATCGGACCATCAATCTTTACTAATGAAATCAATCGACATACTAATTTTAAATTTTGGACTACCAGTTGAGACACACCACTCAATCATACTATCAATTGTTACTCACTACTTAATCGGACCATCGATCTTCACTAATGAACTACTAATTGATCAAATCGAACTGTCAATTGTGACTAACCACTCAATCGGACTATCGATATTCACTAATGAACTCAATCGAAGTACTAATTGAATATATTGGACTATCAGTTGAACTCACCACTCAATCGATCTATCGTTCTTTACTAATGAACTCAATCAAACTATTAATTGATCAAATCGGATTATTAGTTGAGACTCACAACTAAATCTGACCATTGATCTTTATTAATGAACTCATCCAAACTAGTAATTAATCAAAATCGGACCATCAGTTGAGGCTCATCACTCAATTGGACCATCAATCTTCTCCAATTGAGCTCATTCTACTAATTGATCAAATCGGACTATCATTTGTTACTCACCACTCAATCAAAGCATCGATCTTCACGTATGCACAATATGTATTTTGATAAACATGCCTTATAAACTTTATTAAATTGGAATATCAATAACATCACATATGCACAAAATGACAATCAATATAATACTCTAATATACACTATACGTTTTTAGACAAAATATCATATATTTTTAAAATATATATACAATTTTCTATTAAAGAAGAAATAGTTACATTTTTAATCAATTGGTATATATATAACATCGTTTCTTGAGGGGGCTGAAACAATACACAAATGTAATAGCTTAATTGGTATGTGACACGGGTTAGGCCGGTCTAAACCTGTTGGAACTACGATTAATCGCTAAAAAAAATCAAGTTCAAATAACCAAATAATCTGGTATAAATATAAAATATGCACTAACACACATAGGTAACAAAATGCTCCTGTGGTTAAGAGCATAGTTTTTGAACGTTACAACTAGGGTTCGAAACCCCACTTCAGCATCCATTTAAATTTTTGACAAGGGATCAGAAAGAAAAAAAATATATGTACAATACAAGGCTCGAACACAGGACATCTGTGGAAAAGGACTTGTGTCTTACCACTACGCCAATTATCACGTTGTACATGAATCCACTGGTGTTTTTTTTATTAAATAGAGGAAGTTTTGCAAATATTTTGCCCGTCCGCGACGAGTTGTTTCTCGTCGAAGACGAGTACAAACTCGTCTCGGACGAGCGACAACTCGTCCCGGACGAGCACATTATTTGCAAAACTTCATCGTCTCATTAAAATATCCGACCTTGCATTTTTCCGTCCCAATTTTCATTATGGTCAGACTAGGACGAGTATTTGCTCGTCTCGGTGTTCTCTCAGATACTTGTCCCAATCCGGTATGATTTTGGATGTCGACGGGGCTGGCGGAAGTCACCATGGTAGAGACGAAAATGGGATGGGTGCGGCCTTAGCGGCCATGGAAGCAGATAAAGCTACCGGAGCAGTTGTGGAGGAGGAGGAAGTCAATAAAAACAAAGAAGAAGTTGCAGATGAGAGAGAGATAGAGAGTTAACTTATCTAAAAAAGTAACCCAATAGTTTGTTTTTTTTTTTTGATAAAAAAATGTGCTTAAGTATTCAATTTATAATTATTTTTAGATTAATTACACTTGTTAACCTAAAGTGAGGTCAACAACTTAACATAAGCGAAGATGTTTCTCAAAAAAAAAAAAAAAAAAAAAAAAAAAAACATAAGCGAGAGAAGGGTATTTTTCAAAGACCAATTCACCAGACGGGTAGCACGCCAATTCTTTCAGAAACTGATATGTTTTGCCGTCAGTTTCATCACTGCTGTGGGTAGAGGAAGCTGAATGTGAAAGGGGGTAGAGAGAGAAAGATTTGGGGTTAGAAATGAGAGGGGTAGGAGAGAATAATTGGGATTGATCCGAAGGGTATTTTTGTCTTTTCACACCTTTGTTAGTTGACGTTAGTCACTGTTAACTGACAAAGGTGGTTTTGTATATCCCCGAACAATGAGAGGTTTTTTATATAATAAAAATTACGAGTGTGCAAATTGTATTTTATCCATAAAATACTTATATGCATCTGATTCAAAAGGAATGCTACTAATAGTACCAAATAAATAATTTTTTCCTCAATACATTGGTCTTTTGTAAATTAGTCCCATCTCGTCCTGAATCCTAAATCCGCTGCTGCAAGTGGGTTAACCAGCCCCCTTGGCTAGGGCTCTAGTCAACATGGCGCCCACATGCGGAACACGTGCTCCCAATGGAAAAGAAATATATATTAAATTACGAAGCATTGATCCACAATGCAGACAGTTTAACTTAATGCTCCCAAATTCAGAGAAGCACCGTGGAAGAAGTTAATAATTTACTAGGTGCATAATTTTTTCACTTAAAAATTGAAGAACATCGCGTCTGTTTGGATGAGCTTGAAATAGATGAAATTACATCAGTTTATTCGAATGAATGATTGAGGTGAGGAGAGATGCTGCTAAGATGATATAATTTCATCTGATTTAAACTCATCCAAACACATCCATTCTCACTTTGAGCGACCAGGGGGGTCAAGTTTACTAGGAAAAAGGACTTGTGGATCTGAGCAAGTATGTGCTAGACTTGCGGTCTCACAGTCTTCTATTGCACCCCCTGCCTTGAAACATAGTCGAATCTCTAAAAGTTGTAACTGTCCTTCGTTATTGGTGTTGCAATACAAGTCCGGCTCTTTTGTAGTAAGTTCTACAATGCCTACTCGGATTCTCTCGACTGAATATGTGTGGTCGTTTGCTGGTACAATTCCTTTCTCTAATAGATGAGCTAAAACATCGAATTCATGAAAGAGCTTTATCGCCAAATTGAAGTACTCGAGTTGGTAATACCATATTAGGGAGCATGTCCCGTGCTTGTTCCAAGCGTACGCCCATATTGGGTGGTTAAATCGCCTCCCATCTTTTAAATTAGGCCAATATACGTTCATCTCCGCATAGAGGTCTTCATCCTGCAAACCAGATATTATATACTTTTTGGAATATCATACAGCATAGGTCACTAATCTTTTCATTTATTAACAACAAATGCGAGAATATATAATTAAATAAATGCATGCTATTTTTTCAAAAGATGGGTGCTAGATCTCCCCCATCTCCGTAATTCACATGTTCATCCTTCTAAAAATTAAAATAAATAAATTTTGTGATACTTTTTTTTTTTGAGAAAAAAAGTTTTGTGATACTTGAAAAAGAACGAAGAATTAGAAGATACAGAATTTGTGGTATTGAAATATTATGTCTTTAAACTGTCATTTCCGGTGCTTTCTTTTCCTAAGCACATTTGATGATTTACATTGTGTGCTATTAAGCATGTTTTTATTATACATTCTTACCCTTATTGGATCGTATAACAAGTCACGATCACAATATGACGGGAATATTTCACGCCTCGTGCCCGCATAGTTTTGTGGCCATAAACCATGAAGGTTGAACTTGTCAGAAATGGGAACGATTGCACAAGGCTTAATACTGCAGAAAGATGGAATCCACAATAGAGAGAGTTTGAAGTAATCAAATACATCGTAGCCCAATAAAACATCCAGTTGAAGATATATAACCAACCACACTAGTAACACCACATACTTCCCTCGCTGTGCCATAAATGATTGAGACGATTTAGATGATAACGGGGTAGATGCATTTTATACTAGGTGCATGGAGGATCTACAAGTAGAATAAAGACAACTTAATTTCTTCCATTTTAATCCATTGATGACAAATAATATAGAAAAACAATGACAGGCCTGGCTTTTAAAAATTAGAAAAACGCCAGGTCAGGCTTTTAGATCGTTGCTACCAAAGATGCTACTGTCCGAAGTCGTATCAAACTAAAATGCTATCGTCCAAGAACATTAAGCCACGCGACATCCTTGTTCAGGCTGAGTTTTGGATATGCCATCAGTGCAACAATGTACAGAATTTTAATTGCTATAAAGAAGTTTATTCAAAACGACTAAACCTTATTGAAAATGTTACTCTTACAACTCTGGCACAACTCATTATGTCTCGCAATGACCATGCTAAGGGGCTGTACTTCTGGTGTTGGCAGCAGAATTTGTCATTTTGTCATCTATTTCTGAAAAAAGACTGTAGTGGATATGAATTGGTTGGACAGCCAAGGGTGGCGGTACTAAGGGCATCTCAAACCTGTCATCCCCTCCCCTTCCCCTCATTTTCCATTCCCGCTTCGCCTTCCCGTATTCTTCATTTTTGTGGCAAAAGGTGCAGGAGGTGTTTACAGTAATATTACGAGCTGCTATGAAAAAATTGTTAAAATTTATGGGGTTCCACCTCAAAACCAATTGATAACGAGGAGAATATGTTACGCCGAGTGTAATGGATGATGGAAGAAAACCGGACTTGAGGCACGATGAACGTTTTCTTTAAGGGATAAATCGCCCCCACTATGCTGCCGGGTTCTGGCGATTCCCCACCAGGATACAACAAGTCGCGTCGGTTCTACAGCCATCAATCTGCAGAAGTTCTCTAGAATTCTCTGTGAAACTGTGTTTGAAACTGATGTGGGAATCTGCTGGGTGTTTGGCTTATTTATAGTTCACGAAAGAACATGAATGAAGGGATGTGTTTGTTCATAACAGTTGTGACCGTTTATAAAAACATCCTTTCACCAACCGAAAAATAACCGCCATAACAACCAGAAAAATAAAACGAAAAACAGTTATTATTTAATTAACTCACGCCACACGCGCACGTGCCAAAGTGCCTAAGTGCGCCTACAAAAGCGCCACATTGCGCCTTGCGCGCGTGCGCGCGCGCGTGTGCGAGTTGTAGAGGATAACCACTCTATATGGTAACTTAATTAAATGTCATTAATGGGTTTCCATATATAAAGTGCATAATAACTCTATTTTCTAAGATGTGGGACATATTTCCCCAAGACTTTTACAAGCTATCTTCAACAATCCCCCGCTTAGCTTGTAAATTCCAGTTCAATCGTGATAGATTTATGCATACAAGAAGGTGTCTCTCGACTTAAACCTCAATTAGCGTAAATACTTCAAACTTCTAATAAAGTATTTGGTGTCCGCAGATTAAACCAAAACTCTAGAATTAGAAGCGGAAGTATCACACACATAAATCTATCCAGTTCCGGTGAGTAATTCACATTATGTTAGCACCTTAAGCCATGTGCTCGATCCTGGATTCATAAACATTTACAAAAGTAAACCTTTAAAACTTTTGTTAGAAGCGGCTAAACCTCTCATGTTTATATAGGTGAAGTTTCATCTTCTCGGTAACTATGTTACCTCGACGAGATGAACTTCATTAAGAGTCTTAACTCACCCTCGTAAATATTACACTGATTATCCTAGAATGGGTACGTAAATTATCAGTGTTTTCCCGATCATAATGTAACTTGTTTTTACCCATTAAACCTTGTTTAGAAATTAAGCATAAGGTTGGGTTCCCGCTACATGTGATCGTAAGGTTTTAATCCCATTCCACTAGATGTTTTCGTTACTAAGTCTCTGCAAAGACCCTTAGTAAACGGATCAGCCAAGTTTTCGCTTGACCGAACATAAACTATGGTAATAATACCATCACAGATTAACTGTCTTACATATTCATGTCGGAAGCTAATATGTCTAGATTTTCCATTATAAAATTTATTATATGCTCTAGACATTGTAGCTTGATTATCGCAAAACAAAGAAATAGATGGCATCGGTTGTGGCCACAACTTTATATCCAATAGCAGATTTCTCAGCCATTCTGCTTCTTTGCCTGCAGCCGCTAAGGCAATAAATTCTGACTCCATCGTTGAATGAGAGATACATGTCTGTTTCTTGGAACCCCAAGAAACTGCCCCTCCTCCAATCATAAAGATCCAGCCAGAAGTTGCCTTATTGTCACCCGCGCCGGTTATCCAACTAGCGTCTGTGTAACCCTCTAATACCGCTGGGAACTTATTATAAAATAATCCCAAGTGGGAAGTCCGTTTGAGATAACTGAGAATTCTACCAACTGCTTTCCAATGCATGGCACTAGGATTACTTCTGTATCTTGCGAGTTTACAAATTGCGAAGGAAATATCAGGTCGAGTGCAATGCATTGCATACATCAAACTCCCAATGACACTAGCATACTCTAATTGAGCAACCGCTCTTCCATCATTTTCAGTCAATTTTACCGAAGAATCATAAGGTGAGTTAGCTTCTTTAAATCCTAAATGTTTGAATTTAAGAAGCAACTTCTCTATGTAATGAGATTGACATAAAGCGTAACCCCCACTATTTTTCTTCACTTTGACACCTAAGATAGTATCAACCTCATTAAGATCCTTCATCTTAAATTGGGAGGTCAAATACTTCTTAGTTTCCGAAATCCCTTCCATGTTAGTCCAAAAAATAAGCATATCGTCCACATATAGACAAATAATAACACCATAACGATCCGTAAATTTCGAATATATGCATTTGTCTGCATGGTTATGCTTAAATCCATGGGATAAAATAACGGCATCGAACTTTTCATGCCATTGTTTCGGTGCCTGCTTTAACCCATACAAGGACTTAACAAGTTTGCAAACCTTTTTTTCGTTATTTGGCATCACGAATCCTTCCGGTTGTTCCATATACACTTCTTCATCTAATTCACCATTTAGGAAGGCGGTTTTAACATCCATTTGGTGTACATGCAAATTAAAAATGGAGGCAAGTGCCATCAACACTCTAATGGATGTTATTCTAGCCACGGGTGCATAGGTATCGAAATAATCAATACCCCATTTCTGCTTGAAACCTTTTGCTACCAATCTAGCTTTAAAGGTTTGTAATGACCCATCAGTATTATACTTCCTCTTAAACACCCATTTGCAACCAATTGGTTTTGATCCTGGAGGTAAATCGACTAATGTCCAAGTATTATTTGATAATATCGAGTCCATTTCGTCGTTTATAGCCTCTTTCCAAAAACCTGAATCTCTAGAAGCCATAGCTTCAGAGAATGTTTTTGGATCATCTTCCGTATCGATTGCAATAGGAATTTTATTCAGGACAGTTTCTCTATCTCCTTCCATAAGAAAGACAAGAGAATCTGGTGAGACAAAATCAGGGCCCAATCCTTTTTCCTTCCGTGCTCTTTGACTTCTCCGAGGAGGTTCAATATCATTGGAAGCCTTTCTCTTATTTCTAAGAGATAGGTCAGGATTCATTGTTGGAGTAGGTTTTGACAAGTTGGAATCATCGATAAACTTATTTTCAATAAATTCTACGTCCCTTGATTCCACTATCACATTGGATTCTAAATCCAATAACCTATATGCCTTTGAGTTTTCGGCATATCCAACAAACACACTCTTGAGAGCTCTTGGCCCTAATTTTGTTCTCTTAGGGTCTGTAACGCGATAAAACGCCATGCATCCCCATACCCTAAGGTACTTCAAGTTTGGTTTTCTGCCTTTCCATACTTCGTAAGGTGAAACCTTTGATTTCCGTGAAGGAATTCTATTATGCAAATAACGTGCGGTAAGTAACGCTTCACCCCACAAAGAGGATTTTAATTTTGCATTCAAGAGAATAGAATTGGCCATATCCACTAGCGTCCTATTCTTCCTCTCAGCCAAACCATTTTGTTGTGGCGTGTATGGTGCACTAGTTTGATGTACAATACCATGCTCTTCACAAAACGCTGAAAATTCATGAGGAAAATATTCACCACCTCTATCGCTACAAGAGTTTTAATTTTCCTTTCCATGAGATTCTCAACTTCAGCCTTATAACACTTAAATTTGTCAAAGGCCTCATCCTAAGTTTTCATCAAATAAACATAGGTATATCTAGAGCAATCATCAATAAATGTTAAGAAATACCTATTACCCCCTCTAGTAACTATGCCATTTAATTCACAAATATCAGAATGCACAAGTTCTAGAAGTTGGGATTTTCTTTCTACACTTGGGAAAGATTTCTTAGTCATTTTCTCTTGTATGCAAATATCACATTTCGAGTCGTGATTACTAGTTCAAGATATCAAACCATCTTTTCGCATGAATTTCAACGATCTAAAATTTAAATTCGCCAAACGAGAATGCCATAAAGAAATAGAGTCAATTATGTAGATAGAACTAGCATTTATTTCATTAATAGATAACTTAAACATCCCATTACAAGCATAGCCCTTTCCAACAAACATGCTAGCCTTAGTTAAAAATTACATTGTCAGCCTCAATCACAACCTGAAAGCCGTTCTTACAAAAAGATTAGCCGACACCAAATTCTTCTTGATTTCAGGAACATAGAAAACATTCTGTAGGGTCAACTTCTTCCCGGAAGTGAATTGGATTTGAATATTGCCCTTTCCGAGAACCTTGGCTGCATTGTGATTTCCCATAAGAACTTCACGTTCGTTGGGAGTCTCTTCATAATGCACAAAAAGCGACCTGTTGTTACAAACATGGACAGTAGCACCGGAGTCATACCACCAATCATAAGAAGCATCTTCAGACGCCATGTTCAACTCCATAATCATGCCAATATGCATGTCGGAAACCATGGCGACTAATTCAGAAACTGAACTCTCAATGACATTAGCCTGTTTGGAATTTCCGTTAGACTTGTCTTTGGAATTCCCATTCTGAATCTTAGGCTTGTTGCATTCCTTTTTGATGTGTCCCTTCTTGCCGCAATTGTAACATTTCATATTCTTCTTGTTCTTCTTGGTAGCACCGTTTGGATTGGACCCGGTTTCATCGAACTTCCTTTTCTTTCCCGCTCTACCTTCGTCATCCACGAAGTTCACTTTAGAACTAGAAGGACCCGCCAGGTTTCTTTTCCATATTTGAGTCTCTTCTTTTATTCGGAGATGTTTCTGAAGTTGTTCAAGGTTGAAGTCTTCTTTTGTGTGAAGAAGTATTTGATCTCCCAATTTAAGATGAAGGATTTGAATGAGGTTGATACTATCTTAGGTGTCAAGGTGAAGAAACATAGTGGGGGCGATTTATCTCTTAAAATTTTTACGCCGAGTATAATGGATGGTGGAAGAAAACAGGACTTGAGGCACGATGAACGTTTTCTTTAAGGGATAAATCACCCCCACTATGCTGCCGGGTTCTGGCGATTCCCCTCCAGGATACAACAAGTCGCGTCGGTTCTACAGCCAGCAATCTGCAGAAGTTCTGTAGAATTCTCTGTGAAACTGTGATTGAAACTGATGTAGGAATCTGCTGGGTGTTTGGCTTATTTATAATTCACGAAAGAACATGAATGAAGGGATGTGTTTGTTCATAACAGTTGTTACTGTTTATAACAACACATCCTTTCACCAACCGAAAAATAACTGCCATAACAACCAGGAAAAATAAAACGAAAAATAGTTATTATTTAATTAAATCACGCCACACGCGCACGTGCCACGTCGCCAAAGTGCGTAAGTGCGCCTACAAAAAGTGCCACTAAAGCGCCACATTGCGCCTTGCGCGCGCGCGCGCGTGTGCGAGTTGTAGAGGATAACCACTCTATATGGTAACTCAATTAAATGTCATTAATGGGTTTCCATATATAAAGTGCATAATAACTATATTTTCTAAGATGTGGGAAAAATTTCCTTAAGAATTTTACAAGCTACGTAACAATTTTAAGGGATAAATCACCCCCACTATGCTGCCGGGTTCTGGCGATTCCCCTCCAGGATACAACAAGTCGCGTCGGTTCTACAGCCAGCAATCTGCAGAAGGTCTCTAGAATTCTCTGTGAAACTGTGTTTGAAACTGATGTAGGAATCTGCTGGGTGTTTGGCTTATTTATAGTTCACGAAAGAACATGAATGAAGGGATGTGTTTGTTCATAACAGTTGTGACTGTTTATAAAAACATCCTTTCACTAACCGAAAAATAACCGCCATAACAACCAGAAAAATAAAACGAAAAACAGTTATTATTTAATTAACTCACGCCACACGCGCACGTGCCAAACTGCCTAAGTGCGCCTACAAAAGCGCCACTAAAGCGCCACATTGCGCCTTGCGCGCGTGCGCGCGCGCGTGTGCGAGTTGTAGAGGATAACCACGCTATATGGTAACTTAATTAAATGTCATTAATGGGTTTCCATTTATAAAGTTCATAAAAACTCTATTTTCTAAGATGTGGGACAAATTTCCCCAAGACTTTTACAAGCTATCTTTAACAGAATAGCTCACGACACTTATTGTTATTTTTTTTATTCTTCTTGAATGTCCGATGTGGGACTTTTCAAAAAGATTTAGTAGGAAGAGTGTTATGATCTTACTATTTTCAAAAAGGAACTTTAGTTTTGAAGGAAGTTTTAACTTCAAAAGGTGTTTTCAAAGGAATTTGAGGGTTACAGAATTAAAACTATGAGTTCTAAAGGAAAATCCATGTGAGGGAAGAAGTGAAAATAGTCACAGTCATACGCATGTTTTACTAAAAGGGATTGGATCTCTGTCTTTACCACACAGGTGTTGGGTTCAAGCCCAATCAATAGCCCAATGATTGGTGAAACTTTTTAGCATGGAATTATTTCGATGCCCTGAGTCGGTGATGGGTTTGACCACGTTAGTCAATCAAAGACCTTTTGTTTTCTTTTATATTGATACCACCGCCATTACAGTAAGCCTATTTAAAGGTGTAGATGGTGCTTTTCAGATAGACAGCTCACAAACACGTGGCAGCCATCCAACACACCTGACCATGCTTCATAAACATCCAATCATTACCCAGGCTTATCCACTTGGGGGTTGTGAGATAGGGCCACCCGCGATGCTCACCACACGGACCTGTAGGGACTTAGTGGTCTGAAGGCTAGAGTAAGGTCTGTCGCGCGCGAACGAAAACCAAGCTCCCAAGCGACCCCTTGTAAGTGAATTTGAGAGACTTAATGACCACGTCCTATAAACCCGGTTGATCTCATAACGATCTCCGGTATATGCAGATAGATGTGTAACGTTCCATATATATACGGTCGAACGTGCCGTTACGGGGGATATCATTAAGCCGCCATTTATAGTGCATTAACCCCCCCCCCCAACACAACGGTCACTTCGCCACTATATAAAGGCATGTTAGCCGTCCATGGAAATGGTTCAGCTTTCTAAGCTCTCCTGCCGTCATTAAGTTGTCTCTCTCTCAGATAGTTACCTTGGCTTACTCTTTCCCTACTCACACCCAACACTTCTCTGTGTTCTACTCTAATCCCCTACATGAGGTGTACACCTGGATCTCTCCATTTCTTGTACACAATTTGGTGAACCCGACTTGAATTCATCCACCTTCAAAGCTTCAAACAACTAGTTTAGCAGCCATGTCTCTTGAGGGTAACATTCGTGATGACGACCAATCTCCTTTGGGAGAAGAAATTCAAAGAGAGGAGACCCGCAACACTAATACCAACACCCTGACAGCAACTGTAAGCAATCCCTCTCTAAAGGCGCTACAGGCCACAATCCAAAGCCAGGCCTAGGCTATGCAAGCTTAGTCCGTCCCGATCGTCCTGATCATGGCGATAATGGGGGTATTTGTTCAGAACGCTGCTAAGGGGACTTTAGCCTCACCACCAGCAGCTCAGCTGCCTCAACCAGGGGTATCTACCACCTCTATAGTACACATGCCCGTCCCGCCAAACCCACAATTTTCTGTCCCCAATGGGCCTGCACCCCAGGCACGGAGGCCCCAATCAGGCTCGTCCCTATTATCTGCTGGGAATCCCTCTCCATACCACGCATTGCCTTCACACGCGAATGAAGCCTTAGGTAGTTACGCACTCCCACCTCCACCACTCTATGATCCAAACATGCCCTACATTTCGGGTGTTGCCGCAACACCATCGTCAACACATGGGGGAAGTACGCCTGTCAACGTCGCGGCCCTGGAACAGCGATTAGGCAGCATAATCACAAATCAGATTTTTGCGGATACTGTCATCCCGAAGGTTGACAGTGCACCTCCTATCCCGCGGGACATATATCTGATGCCGAATCCTGCCGGGTACAAGGCGCCCAAGTGGGAAAACTTTGACGAGGTCAGCGGGAATGCGGACGAACACGTCATGAGATTTCTTGACCTGATGGGCCCGCATGGAGTTGATACTAGGCTGCTTATGCGCGAATTCCCTAAATCTCTAGGGACTGTCGCGTATAAATGGTATAGGACCCTCGAGGCAGGATCTATCAAAACGTAGGAGGACATGGTGAAGAAGTTCTACACCAAATTCTTCCAAGTTGAAGAGAAGGTTACCACTATCCATATTTCTCGCATGTACCAGAAACATGAGGAAGGATTCGCTTTCATCAAGAAGTTCAGGGCCAGGTCCGTGGAATGCATCAATGAGGTCTTAGAAGGCCGCCTGGTAGAGATATGCCTTCAAGGCATGTGAGACGAATAGAAAGTTATGTTAATCAAATTGGATATGCCTAAATTTTCAAAGTTGATTGACTGCACCAGGAATATTGAGCCACTGGTGGAGAAGATGAAAAAGAGATACACCAGTGAACGCGCGCCAGCAAGCTCATGCTTCAAACTCGGAAGGTTCAATTACAAGCGTGGGCGAGATGTTTATGTGCATGCAGTGTCTTCCCCTCACAATCAACAGCGACCAGCGCCTCGGGAGGCACCACACCTGCCTTTTTCAATTGAAGACGCAATAGACCTCTGCAAAAGGTGGAAGAAAGATGGAATTCTACCAGCACTAGAGCACAAACCCCTTGGAGATGAACTGCGAGATCCAAGGTGGTGCGACTGCCATGGGCAGGTCATGCACCCAACGAAGGAGTGCAAAAAGCTCAGGTAGCTTGTGGATAGAAAGATAAAGGAGGGACATATGGTTTTCGATGAACCGGCCAAGGACATACGCACCAACCCTTTACCGTCTCGTGCACGACGGGAGCCCAAAGGAAAAGGAAAAGCCATGATTTCGATCATGGACCTTGAAGAGGTCGCGGATGCAGAAATTCCATTGGTTCCAGAAATATGGGAAGAAGAGGATTATGGCATGGACACAGAAGATTCACGCGCTAAGCGGATGAAAAACTCCAGCAAGTTAGAGAAATTCTTTGATTACATGAATTTCTCAAGCAAATGAAGGCATGAGATGATAAAGGCCATCTTAAGGGTGACATAAGACTATGGAGAGCAACTTTTCACCTTGAATGAAAAAGTTGTTAGGGCCGCACGATCAAATGGCATGGTCATCACGTTCGATTAGTCGGACAAGAGAGCAGACGCGAGTCACCAGATGTCGCTTTACGTGACGGTCGTCATCAATAATGTTGAGTTCAAGACAGCCTTCGTTGATGGCGGAGCTGCAGTAAATTTGATTCCACTCAGCACCCTGGAGTTAGTTGGAATCCCAAAGAGCAAGATTGTTAAGAGGCCATCCCCATTGATGGGCTTCGGAAGCGACTCCAGAACGACCGTGGGGTGGATCCGCCTGGGAAGCCAGATTGGACAGATTAAGTGTTCTACTAAATTCCATGTCATTGACGCCAATACCATTTATCATATGATCATTGGTCGAGCATGGATCCACCTCTTTGACGCTGTGACTTCCACAGCTCATCAAGTGTTGAAGGCCATTTGGAGAGACAGATTGGTCGCGATACCCGCCTCGGTGAATCCGTTAAATTTGGAGGAAGCGCACTTGTTTGAAGCTGTGTGGTTCACGGAAATTGCAGATGAAGCTACTACACCTCCGTTTCAGCCGACTTCCTTACCCAAATGGGAGGACATCAAAGACCATTCACCAACTCGTGTGATGGTGATGCGGGAATCGCATAAATATAAGAATCCTATGGGGGAGGAAGTTCCCAAAGTGACAATAAGAAGAACGTCTACACTCTGAAGAGGGTTTTCGAGCATAACTGCAAGGGCAAACAGGTAGGTAGCTTCTATTCCAATGGAAAGAATGGTTATCATATGTGAAGGTGTGCGGGGTCATCTTCGACCCGTCCCATCGAAGGTGTCCCTGAGCAACTTTGCGAGCAGAAGCCCCAGATTAAGATAAGGGGAAGACACTGCTGGAGGAATTGAAGGAGGCCCTGAATGCATGGAGGACTGACCAAAACCTCATAAACAAGAATTGAAAGAAGTATTCCTGAGCCCAATTGAGGAAAAGAAGAGGCCGGTCTTCTTGAGTGCAGATCTTAGCAATGAGGAAGAAGGAGAATTGCTTGAATTACTGAAGGAGTACAGGGATGTTTCGCATGGGATTACGATAAAATGCTGGGGCTAGACCAGGGCATCATCATGCATAGACTAGATGTCATTCCAGGATCGAAGCCAGTTGTAGATACTGCTTTCTGACATGACAGATCTCGGCCACGTGGCGGCCATCCAGCACACCATATTGTGCTCCACACACACAGGATCACCAGCCGAGCTGATCCATGTGGGGGCTGCGAGACAGAGCCCTCGCATACCACTGCACGGGACTTGTAGGGACTTAGTGGTTTGGAGGCTAGAGTAAGCCCTGTCGCGTGCGAGCCAAGCCCGCACGCGACCTTTAGTAACTGTTTTGAGAGATTTATGGCACGAGCTCCATAAACCCGGTCAACCTCGTAACGGTTCCGGTATTCGCGCACCACGTGCTCTTCACGGTTCCTATATACTCGGACGAACGTGCCGTTATGGTTAAGCTAATTAAGCCGCCATTAATGGGCGCATTAACCACACTACAACGGTCACGTTCTCCAGTATATATAGACCGTCAACCTTTCCATACAAAGGAAGAACACACTGCCATACGCGGAAGCTCTGCCAAACCTCTATCTCTCTCTCAGACGTTGCTACTGACTTACTCTCTCCCTACACACACCCCTATTCTTCCTGTGCGATCCTTGATCCACTACACACGGTGCACACGGAGGTCTCCCCGCCGGAATCTCTTGTGCACATTTTGGTGAACCCGACGTGAAACTTACCAGCAAAAGCAACCATGTCTCAGGAGGATGATGTCAGCAACCGTTCGCCTTCCACCGAAACTCCCTCGGGAGACGAGACCCGCCGTACTCCGACGACTCCCGGCGAAGCACCGACGTTAGAGTCTCTGGACGCCACCGTCCAGAGTCAGGCGAAAGCTCTCAAATCCCAATCTGCGCAGCTAGAACAAATCTTGGCTGTTCTAGGCACCCTCGCGCCGAATCCTCCACCGGCTGCCGCTATCCCTCAAGGAGGAGGAACCCCTACCGCTCCAGGATTGGGAGTGCCATCCACACCTCCCAACCCTCATCTGCAGACTCCGCCGTCGGCTGCGAATTTGCCTTCGGTTCAAGGATCAACGGCACAGATGCTTCCTCCTGCTGCTCACGCTCCTCAGCCCTCAGCTTTGGCGTCTAATCCAACTCTGCAGTACCCTTTGCCTCCCCCAACGATGATCTGGGGAAACGCGGGTACTCAGTATGCTCCCAATCCTCCAGCGGCATATGTGTCGCCACCGCCCACGGTGACCCCTCCAGCAACTACCGAGGGTAGCATTCCAGAGTGCATGACGTCTTTACAAAAGCGCGTGGACACCATCCTGGCTCATCAGTCATTCGCGGATACTATTATCCCGAAGCTAGACAATGATCCACCTATTCCACGAGAGATCTATCTCATGCCTAACCCGGCGGGGTAAAAGGCTCCCAAATGGGATAAGTTCGAGGACGTCAATGGAAACGCTCATGAGCATGTCATGCGTTTCATCGACGTCATGGGTCCGTTCGGAGCCGATCCCAAACTACTGATGCGGGAGTTCCCAAAATCTCTTGGGAACGTAGCATACAAATGGTACCGGACATTGGAGGCCGGATCCGTGAAGACTTGGGACGACATGGTCCAAAAGTTCTATACCAAGTTCTTTCAAATGGAGGAGAAGGTGACGATGATCCATCTCTCGCGGATGTACCAGAAACGCGAGGAGGATGGGATCACCTTCATCAAGAAATTCAGGGCGAAATCTTTGGAGTGCAAAGATCCAATGCTCGAAAGCCGGCTCGTGGAGATATGCCTACAGTGCATGCGAGATGAATACAAAGGTATGCTCATCAATTTGCAAACACCTACGTTTTCAAAACTAATCGAATGCACGAAGAACATCGAGCCCATAGTCGAGAGACAGAAAAAGAAGAACGCTTCGGAGCGACCTGCGAGCGGCACCACTTACAAGATCGGAAGGTTCAGCTACAAGCGGGGACGCGAAGCCGAGGTCAACACAGTTTCGCCCCAGAAGCAAGCGAAGGTTGTGAACTTCGATGTACCGCCGCTGCCATGCTCGGTAGAGGAAGCGAGTGATCTCTGCAAACAGTGGCGCAAGGACGGCGTTCTGCTACCACTCGAGAAAATACCCTCCAAAGAGATGGTGAGGGACCCTAAGTGGTACGAGTACCACGGTAAGATCATGCATCCCACCGCCGAGTGCAAGAAACTCAGGTTCGCGTTCGATCAGAAGATGAAGAACGGCGAGCTAATCGTCAGCGACAACAGGAAAGACGTGCGCAACAACCCACTTCCTGCCCATACAGAGTCAGGCTCGAAAGGCAAAGAGGTCGCCATGATCTCGATCGTAGACCTGGAGGAGGTCGCAGAGGATGGTCTACCCATCATTGCTGAGGTCCATCAAGACGAAGATTATAGCATGGACACGGAAGATGAACGTGCCGACCGCATGAAAGGGTCGCACGGCTTCAACAAATTCTTCGACGAGATGAATTTCTCCGAGAGGTGCCGGACTGATATGACAAAAGCAATCTTAAGGATAGCGGAGGACTACGAGGAGGACCTCGTGGTCTCCAACGGGAAAGTCATCAGGGCGTCTCGTTCCACAGAAAAGATCATGACCTTTTCTGCCAACGACAAGAAGACGGATGCGAGTCACCAGAGGCCTCTGTACGTGACCGCCATCATCAATGGCGTCGAATTCAAGCGAGCATTTGTTGACGGAGGAGCAGCGGTTAATGTTGTTCCCCTCCACACACTGAAGCTAGCAGGGATCCCCGAGCATAAGGTAGTCAAACGTCCATCTCCACTGGTGGGATTCGGAAGCGACTCTAGAATGACGATCGGATGGATCCGCCTGGGCGTCCAGATTGGAAAGATCAAATGCTCGGCGAAGTTCTATGTCATAGACGCGAACACCACATACCACATGATCATAGGTCGAGCCTGGATTCATCGCTTCGATGCAGTCCCTTCGACGGCTCACCAGGTTATGAAAGCCATCTGGAACGACAGAATTGTCGAGATACCGGCTTCGATTAACCCGTTCAACTTGGACGAAGCACATCTTAGCGAGGCGGTGTGGTTCACCGAGATGGCGGACGAGCAAACACCCGGGCCTTTTAACCCTACTCCTTTACCTCTCTGGGAGGACATCAAGGACAAGTCACCTGCGGGCGTGATGGTGACGAGGGAAGATGCCAAGGAAAAGCCGCCTGCACGCGAAGAGGCGCCACGTATCGCATATCATAGAAAGAATGTGTACACCTTGAAGAGGATCGCGAAGCATGACCCCGAGGGCAAGGAGATAGAGAGCTTCTACGCCAATGGGAAGAAATACTATCGCATATGAAGGTGCGCGGGGATGTCCTCACACGGGCATGGGGATGTCCCTGGGCAAATCAATCAAATCGAGCAAGTCGCGCTAACGGAAGAGCCAACACAAGGCACTCCAGACGAGAAACTCAAAGAAGCGCCTGAATGCATGGAAGACAGGCCAAGACCGCAAAAGCAAGAACTAAAGGAAGTATTCCTCAGCCCGAACGAGGAAAAGAAAAGGCCGGTCTTCTTGAGCGCGGACCTCACAAGCGAAGAGGAACAAGGACTACTGCAGCTCCTGACTGAGTACAAGGACGTGTTCGCATGGGAATATGATGAGATGCCAGGTCTGGATACAAGCATCACCATGCACCGTTTAGACATCATCCCAGGGTCTAAACCGGTCAAGCAAAGCACCAGAAGCTTCAGGCCAGAACTCAACGTGAAGATCAAACAGGAGATCGTCAAACTCCTAGATGCCAAATTCATAGAGCCAAATCATCATCCCACATGGCTGGCCAACATCGTGCCGGTGGTGAAGAAGAACGGACAGCTTCGCATCTGCGTGGACTTCCGAGATCTCAATCGCTTCTGCCCTAAGGACGATTTCCCACTGCCCAACATCGATTTGCTTATCGATTCAACCGCAGGCCATCGCATGTTCAGTTTCATGGACGGTTTCAGCGGATACAATCAAATCAAGATGGATCCCGATGATGCGCGGAAAACTGCATTCATCACTCCTGTGGGGGTATTCAACTACACGGTGATGCCGTTCGGTCTTAAGAACGCGGGCGCAACCTATCAGCGGGCCATGATGGCTCTATTCCACGACATGATGCACAAAGAGGTGGAATTTTATGTGGATGACCTGGTGGTCAAATCCAAGCACGAAGCGGATCACCTTGCAGACCTGCGAAAGGTGTTCAACAGATGCAGGAGCTTTCAACTGAAAATGAACCCCATGAAATGCGCGTTCGGCGTGACCTCGGGGAAGTTCTTGGGATGTGTAGTCCATCGCCAGGGGATCGAGCCTGACCCTGCGAAAGTGTCGGCCATCACCAGCATGACGCCTCCCCACAATCAAAGTACCTTGAAGACGTTCTTGGGAAAGCTGTCGTATCTGCGGAGATTCATTCCAGCAATTGCAGAAATAAAATGCTGTTTCAGCACTCTTCTTAAGAAGGACGCCGCATACAACAGGGCTCCGGACCATGAGGCCGCATTCGAAAAGCTGAAAGAATTACTCACATCCTCAAAGATAATGATCGCGCCTCAATTGGGATCACCGCTTCTGCTATATCTCACATCAACAAGGAGATCTATAGGAGCACTCTTGGCTCAGGAGTACGAAGGTCAAGAGAGGCCCATCTACTATATCTCTCGCATTGTGCAGCCTGCTGAATCAAGGTACGCAGACATCGAACGTCATTGCCTTGCTTTATTCTTTGTGATAGAAAAGTTGAGACACTATTTCGTGTCGCACAAAGTAGTGGTGGTCACCAAGAGCGACCCCATAAGATATTTGCTTACTCACACTACTCCGGGTGGAAGACTGGCGAAATGGTACATGACCATCTCTCAATACGATATCACATGCGTGAAACCAAGAGCGATCAAGTCGCAGGCAGTAGCGGATCTGCTGGCACAGTTTCCCGACAACAGCCATGAACCTGTGATCGAAGAAGAGCTCGAAGGCCCTGAAATCTACGCAATCGACGTGCCCTATTGGACCCTCCACTTCGACGGTTCGTCAACCAGGAAGGGCGGAGGCATTGGGATAGTCCTGACAAAACCAGATGGGGAAGTCATACAGATGTCCGCAAAGCTCAACTTCGCAGTCACAAACAACGAAGCGGAATACGAGGCTCTTATCGCGGGGCTCCGTGCGGCAAAGGCCTTAGAAGTAAGCAACTTAACAGTCATGGGAGATTCCAAGCTGATTGTTAAGCAAGCCTCGGGCGAATATGGTTTGAAGGAGATCAACCTCCTGTCTTATCGTACTCTAGTACAGAAACTGATGCAACAATTCTGCGATGTGAAGTACGAGCACAAGCCTCGAGCAGACAACAGGCACGCAGACGCCTTAGCAACTCTGGGATCTAAGGTCAGCATAGACAAGTGCCCTGCAAGGATTTCCATCGAGGTGCGAACTTCGTCAGCATTAGCAGAAGGTGTGTGCGACGACGAACACATGGATGATGCAGACTGGCGGAAAGCAATCCTGCAAGCCATTACGAAAGGCACCAGCAGCGAAAGCTGGGCACTCACAAAAGGATACTGCATCCACGACAACACCCTTTACTACAAGGGCCCTGGAGGAATACTCATGCGGTGTGTCTCCGAGCAAGAGGGACAACAGCTGTTAGAAAAGATTCACCAACACGCTTGCGGAGAAAGCGAGGTGTCAATCTACAGAAAGGCTCAGAGATATGGCATTCATTGGCCAGGCATGTCAACAGCCGCAGCCCTGATACAAGGGAAGTGCGAAAGTTGCGCGCTAATCAAAGACTCTCTACTCGTCGCCCTAACAGATGACGACACGGACTGGAGGAAGCCACTGTTCGATTTCCTCACCCACGGCACCATGCCCGAGTCAAGAAAAGAGGCCGAAAAATTGAAAAGGAAAGCGTCTCGATACGTGGTACAGGAAAACCTGCTTTGGCGAAGAGGTCACGAGGGCAACTTGCTGCGATGCCTAGACGGCAGAGAAGCACAAGAAGTCATGGACCTTTCTCATCAGGTGGAGCATCAAGGAGGTGCGAAATTATGCAGAGAGCTCCTCTCAATTGGATACTTCTGGCCCACCATGGAAGTCAATTGCCGCACCAAAGTGCGACGCTGCCAAGAATGCCAATTCAAAGGGAACCTAGTGCATGCTCCCGCCGTGGACTTACATGAATTAGGGACGCCATGGCCATTTCACACATGGGCTCTGGACTTCATCGGTCCCATCCGACCAACGTCGCATGGGAACCACTTCATTCTCACCGCAACCGAGCTGTTCACTAAGTGGGTGGAAGCAATACCACTAAAGACGGCAAATGCGCTGGCTGTGGTCAATTTCATTCAGGAAAGCATCATATGCAGGTTCGGAATCCCAAACACCATTCTTTCAGATAACGGTACTCCTTTTGTTAATCGCCAGGTAGCTGCGAAATTAGCGGAGTACAACATCAGGCAGATGTGTTCTACCCCTTACTACCCAAAGGGAAACGGACAGGCCGAAGCGACTAACAAGACGCTGTTGAGAATATTGAGCAAAATGGTCGCAGACGATCACAAGAAGTGGGACGACTCTCTAAGCATAGCCCTGTGGGCCTACAGAACTTCTCCAAGGACACCCACAGGGGCCTCGCCATTTCTGCTATGTTATGGGGCCGAAGCTGTGGTACCTGCGGAGGTCAGAGTCAACTCGGCAAGGCTGGCCTCCCATGCACTCTATGAAAATCAACGCGATCATGACTTAATCTTGCTGGAAGAAAAGCGAGAACAAGCCAAAAGGACTAACAAGCGGTACCAGGAAAGAATCGCTCGCGCCTACAACAAGACAGTCCAGCGAAGAGATTTCGCAGTCGGAGATCTGGTCTTGCGCGCATCCGACCACTGCATGCGAGAAGCAACTCACCCAAAGTTCGCAGCTAATTGGGAAGGACCCTTCGAAGTCACAGAAGTCTTCGATAGTGGTTACTGCAGCATACGAAGGTTGCACGGTACAGCCTCAACCCCCATTTCAATCAATATGCGCTGGATCAAGAAGTACTATCCCTGACTTCTCTCATTTCATAAGTTTTACGATAACGTGTTTAATGTCTCATGTGGCTATGATTTACGCAACCTCCTCTCCCATATGAGAGGATTGTAATCCCATCTCTCCCATATGAGAGCATTATAATAAAAGAATTCTCCCAAATGAGAAGTTCACATTTCTAGTTGTTTATGTTGCTCTAGTTAATTTGTTATTACTGTTGACAATGGTTTATGCGCTGCAACAGCAATTTATACAAACTACGATCTTAATTGATCATCTAAGCCTATCTCTAACGATAGTAACCAATGCAATACGATCTTAAGTGATCATCTAAGCCTATCTCTAACGATAGCAACCAATGCAAATGCGATCTTAAGTGATCATCTAAGCCTATCTCTAACGATAGCAACCAATGCAATACGATCTTAAGTGATCATCTAAGCCTATCTCTAACGATAGCAACCAATGCAAATGCGATCTTAAGTGATCATCTAAGCCTATCTCTAACGATAGCAGCCAATGCAAATACGATCTTAAGTGATCATCTAAGCCTATCTCTAACGATAGCAGCCAACACAAATGCGATCTTAGGTGATCATTCAAGCCTATCTCTCACGATAGCAGCCAATGCAAATGCGATCTTAATTGATCATGTAAAGCCTATCTCTTATGATAGCAGCCAACACAAATGCGATCTTAAGTGATCATTCAAGCCTATCTCTCACGATAGCAGCCAATGCACATGCGATCTTAATTGATCATGTAAAGCCTATCTCTTATGATAGCAGCCAACACAAATAGGATCTTAAGTGATCATTCAAGCCTATCTCTCACGATAGCAGCCAATGCAAATGCGATCTTAATTGATCATGTAAAGCCTATCTCTTATGATAGCAGCCAACACAAATGCGATCTTAAGTGATCATTCAAGCCTATCTCTCACGATAGCAGCCAATGCACATGCGATCTTAATTGATCATGTAAAGCCTATCTCTTATGATAGCAGCCAACACAAATGCGATCTTAAGTGATCATTCAAGCCTATCTCTCACGATAGCAGCCAATGCACATGCGATCTTAATTGATCATGTAAAGCCTATCTCTAACGATAGCAGCCAACACAAATGCGATCTTAGGTGATCATTCAAGCCTATCTCTCACGATAGCAGCCAATGCAAATGCGATCTTAATTGATCATGTAAAGCCTATCCCTGACGATAGCAGCTAAACGCAAATGCGATTTTAGTTAATCATCTAAAGCCTATCTCTCACGATAGAAACCAATTCAAATGCGATCTTGATTGATCTTATAAAGCCTATCCCTTACGATAGCAGCGAAACGCAAATGCGATCTCGATCGATCATCTAAGCCTATCTCTCAAGATAGCAGTCTATACAAGTGCGATCTCAAGCCTATCTGTTACGATAGCGACTCATACATAAAACAATTTTACCTGAGCTTCTCAAGCCTATCTGTTACGATAGCAACTTATATGCAAAGTGATTTTTGTTGATCACAAAAGCCTCTGTTATGATGGCAACGCATGCGCAAGACGATCTTACTGGATCTTCTAAAAAGTCTATCTGTTGCGATAGCAATTTATGCGAGAAACGATCTCAAGCAGTTCGCTCATAAAGCCTATCTTTTGTGATAGCAGTTCGCATCACTTAATGATCTTAATTGATCTGCTAAAGACTATCTGTTACGATAGCAATGTTGTAAACATAATCTTAAATAGTTTACGATGGCCAATTGCAAGCCCATCCGCCGAGATGGCACAACTGCGAAGATACGATCTCGAACGATCTAGCAAAACACCCGCGAATCAATATATCGCAGATACGAAACAATTACATAGCATTATGCAAGGCGAAATGTGCCGAAACGCATGCGAAATTGTATTTGTTGTAAAGAGACAGCAGATAATGTAGAAAACTATTTATCATTACGAGTCAAATGACTTACAATTTATCTGTCTAGATAGCAGCTTACAAAAGAAAAGCTCCAATCTAACTACGCAGCCAACATGGCTTACAATACATTCGAAAAGTGGCTGGTAAGCCAGCAAAGACACTAGGGAACTCCCGACTAAGAAAAGAAGGAGCCCACCGGTCCTAACACCGGCAGTTCAACACGCAGATCTGCGGCCAAAGATCTATAGCAAAAGGGATGCTGCCGCGAAGAGATCAACTTGTCATTTGCTACATCCCTAGCAGCGAGGTCAGGGATGCGATACGCCCAAGACCCCAAGGAATGACAGAAGCCTCTGTCTGATCAAGATAGGCGCCGGAGGAGCTTCCTGTCCCGACGGATGCTACTCTGCAAAACAGGGGAAGCAGTCATTCCTCTGGTGATGGATTCCTTGTCATGATTGACAAGGGCATTGACGAGCACCCTGAGTTCAAGAACGAAGAGGCAAGAAATTCTCCTCCAGGGATGCCGGAGGAGAATTTCGCCGTTCATTACGAGACGGTAGCACGGTCACTTCAGCGCTGCACCTCGCCACGAGGCGGCCGGAAACATGACCTGCACACATGATACACGAAGAAACTTCTTCGAATACGCATGAGATATTATCTGCATCTTCTTTATGATGGTTATAAAGAGCAATAAGCCTCATAAAGTGGATCTTGGAAACTATTTCTATAGCACAAAGCGCAAACTCAGGATTCAAAGCTTGAAGTTGCCATGAATCAACGGAAAACAAGCATTGAAGCCAGCAGTCGTAAGGACTCACGGCAAAGCACATGTTTGGGATGAAGAACCCAAATAGCAAAGACGGGGTTTATATAGACCCTGTACAGACTCTTCGGTTGCCTAAGATGAGTCAGCAAAATTCAAAAAGAGGGTAAGCTCAATCACTTACGCCTTGAAAAGCGGTAACAATCAATTACCCTACTAAAGGCTACGCCGATTCAGTTGCGTATCCTAATAAATGACGGATAGTCATGATTCGGATGGACTTCCCAACGGAAGCGTGCTTATCTGCCGATAAATTAGCGCGAAAATCAAGCAAAGAATCAATTGCTGATGTCATAATTGGATATGCACAGAAATGTCCAATCAAATCCCGAAAAAGGGGCAAAACGGGCAAATTCATTGTTCGTTGTTAAAAAAAAAAGGGGGGGGAGAAACCCTAGCAACATTACATTAATGTTCAAAATGTTACATTAATGTTTCAGCTATTTTTGCAAGATTCGAAAAATCAAAGCAAATTCTTGATTAAGGAGTCTTGGGGCGCGAACTGCTCGCTCAGCCTCTCCACCTGTGCCACTTCTTGCTTCAGTAGCTCGCATCTAGCATTCATCTCATGATACAGCTTCAGAGCTTCATCAACCTTTTGCTTCTGCTGCTCCACCTTCTGCATCTCGACTGCGAGATTCTGGTGACCGAGCTTCAAAGTCACGGCCGCGCGGATCAGCGTGACTCTGTCCTTAAGAAACTTAAAGCCCAGTCTGCCTTGGACTTTGGTCACGAGGTTCTGGCACATGCCACATAGCAGTTCAGCACTCTGGACCGAAATGGTCGCAGGCGTAGCTGCAGACAGCTGCTCCAGTATCCAAATGGCTTCAGTAAGGAACAACCTCCTGTCAAAGGGCCCGATCTCCAGAGATCTCACAAACGAGCGAGGGTACCTGAGACGCATTCGGACCACCCAGTCTACGTCGGTTTGCTTCAAACCTGAGGAGATGTCAAAAATAAGTTATGATGTCAAAAGTTCGCAAGCGAATAATGTGACGCGCGAACAGTAAAGCTCTACTTACCAGTTCCTTCCAGAATCTCATGAAGAGAAGGAATGCGCGCTGCAGGGGCAGTTGAAGACTGTCCTCGCTCCATAGCTCTCCTATCAGCTGCGAGCTCTAATCTCTCGTAGTCGGGGGGAAGAATGTAGGCCGCGCCGGCTGCGACTACATTCCCAACCTGCGAGCCCCAAAAGCTCCACGCAGGAATGGGTGCCTCTGACTCAGTCATTGCCGGAGTCGAAGAGACGGCCGTAGTCGCTTGTTGAAGGACACTCTCGGATGCGGAAGCATTAGCAGCAGGTGTCCTTACCTCGTCAGCACTAACATGGACATCTTCATCCATCAATACAGTGTCAGCTCCAGCATCGTCGGAAAGCTCGATGATGTCCTCACGAGGCACACCCGTGTGGTCAGCAGCTGCGACGGGCTTCTCGGTATGGGAGCTCGGAATTGGAACATAGGGCGCAGAAGGCTGACTTCCCTGCTCCAGCTCAGGTTCCTCAGCATGGCCTGCGACATTAGAAACGATGATATGAGGTAACTTGCGCTATAAGTTATTCTGCTATCTTTACTGAAAGCTAAGAATAAGCACCTCCACGCGAAGGTGGGATTGGGGTATCTTCGTCATACACTAAGGACGTGGAACCATGCCCTATCAGTGTATCCTCACTAAGCAAGTCTGTAAGGGGAGCGTGACCTGGGATGCGAATAAACCAGTCATGACTTTGCCTCAAGTTGCTAAAGCCTAGTACATGCGTATCACTCAAATGATTACCTGAAGGTTCTCCGCATTTGTCTACTAACCAACGGCGAATGTCAGCCTTTGACACGCCATGCTTTAACGCACCCACAATAACATCTCTATAAGTTACTGCGAGATTGAAGATCTCACCTTTATCGCCGCCTGCGATTTCCTCGAAATCCGCTTGGACTTGCTCTAAGGCTGCTGCATCCTCTCCGAGAATCTCATCTTCCTCCTCCGCATGAGGAGCCGCTTCTTCGGGAGGCTCGTCCTCCTCGACAGTTGGACGCGCTAAGTCGTCAACATGCCGCTCTTCGAGGCTCCGCTGCTTCACACGCTCAAGCTCCTCTTCTTCCCGACGCCTTCTTCTCTCAGCAGCCTCCGCGGCTGTCTTACGGGACTCAGCCAGAATGTCCTCGCTTATGGGATCATCTGGGATGCCAGAATGGACATCCCTCTTTTGCCTCTTGGCCGCGAGGCCGCCAGCGGTCTCATCATCATCGTCATCTCCGAATACACGAATGGTTTAAAGAAAAGAAGTGCAAAGAAGTTACGATGACGGGAAATGAAGTGCGACGGAGGTACCTCCTAGTTCTTCCTCATGCATCACAACTGTTGCTTCTTCTTCTTCATCACTTGCTTGGGGCTCCTGCCTCTCTTCCTCTCCCTCTTGATCGAAGGGAACAAAATACTCAACTGCGAGCTCTTTTCGCGCTTTGCTGGGCATGCGACCTTTGCCTTTGTCCTTGATAGAAAGGGACCTCACTGAAGGAGAAGTTGGAGCACTTCTAGGGGAAGAAATGGTAATTCCCTTTTGCCTAGGTCTCTTCGCTCTTGGCGCCGCAGTCGCTGGAGGAGACGGGTCATCTCCAGGAGGAGACGGAGCCGGAGGATTGTCTATCAGCGAGTCAGCAAAGACATTCATGACTGCGCGAACCTTTGTTTCAACCTCAGCGTCCATCCTCCATGAAAGCTGGAACGGCTGCTGTTGTCTTCTGGTGGCAACAATAGTGTTGACCAGCGACTTGGAGCGATCACCAGCTGCGAATCTCCGCACATGACACTACAACAGTACAGTAAAAGTGTCAGCACAAGGAAATCGAGAAAACTTAACTCATGCGAAGAAAAGTACTTACGTCGGCAAAAGCCTTGCTGTATCTGACGACTTGCGTGTCGCCCTTCTTGATTGCGGCGACCTGCTCCTTCAGAATGAAATCAGGGCACAAATGGTTCTCACGGTCCCACAGTGAGTAGCAACCATACTCAGACTCGCTCAAGCTGCAAGTGGGGCGAAACGGAAAAGAGTTTCTTTTGAGCAAGGGAGCCCTACCCGGTTGCGCCGCTGACTCCGTCTCAATCCTCGTTTGCTGGGCAGCCCAGTATGCGAGCCAGTTCTGGGAACAACCACCCTCGCGGGTACCCGCAGGCTGCTCGAAAGGAAGGTTGCTCATGAAAACCGTCTTGCACTCTTTTGTGAGCAAGCGCTTGTAGCAGCCTCTGACAATGGACTGGGGCCAGATCGATGGGGCCACAGCGTCAAAACCAAACTGAGGAGAGACTCGAGTAGGGTCAACATCCACTGTAAGCTTTTCATACCTTGGCGCGAGCTCACGAATATGCTCCGCAAGGGCAGGAAGGGAACCTCGCAGGCACCAGCAAAAGAACTCGCGATAACGCTCGTGGAAATGCGGCCCCTTCTCAAAAAGAAGTTCTTCTGAGAAGACCATACCTTTGGAGGGGTATAGCCTTGGAAACCATCTCACATTCTCGATGCGCGTGGCATAGGGCTTGGCAGTAAACTCCTTCTGTTTGTCGCATATCAAACTCCAAACGCACTTGGTGTTGCCTGTTCCGAACCATCTCGCAGCTCTTCCGCTGTTGCGCGCTTCTGTCTCGCCTGGGGAGCACCACTTATCAAGTTGGAGAGCAGTTGGGGCATAAGACGGCCAGCGCTCGAAAACCCACATTGTCAAGAAGGAAATATTGACAAAGGTCAAAACATCGAGGCGGCCACGCGACTCTCTCATAGCCAGAACCAGCTGATCGAGCCTATAATACAGCGTGCCCAAAACCAAGGGTCCAAGTGCGACTCTCTGGCCAAGGGCGAGCCTCACAGCAAGTGGCAACACATGGTAGAAAACCCCATCGTGGGGGTGACCATCGATCAGGTACCTCGACAGCCAAGCACAGAGAAAAGCACAGAGGGTCAGGTGATAACCCTTGCCCTCTACGAAATTTTCGGCTTCTGGGTCCTCACTCAGAAGTTTCTTAGTGATGCTGCTGTTCGCATAGTCTCGGAAGAAGTACTGCAACCATTTGTTCCAGGTATTTTTCGCAGACGTATCCACCAGCTGCCAGTTCGGAAGGGGCTTTGTAGTGGTCCACCGAGTGGAGATTTTCTTCACTTCAGCTAAGCATGCCTCCATCTGCGTATACAAAGCAATTTCCGCAGATGTCCTCAAAGGACTCAGAGGGTCCACTTCACCCATGGGGGAAAGCTCGTACAGCATTTGCACGTCCTCGAGCGTGGGGGCAGCCTCGAACTCAGCAAAATGGAATGTGTGAGTCGCAGGCGAGTAACGGGACAGAAGGTCTAGAAGCATGGATTGATCCAGCTTCACGGCAGCACCCTTCATAGCACGGATAGCAAAATACACGCCGGCTTCGCTAAGAGTCTCGGCATGATGTTCCAACACATGGTCAATCCACTCATCCATATAGTCCAATTTCTGGACGAACGCCTGAGTAGAAATCGCAGTATACGGGAAGTGCCCGTTCTCGATCCCCAATCGAACTACATCCTCAGAACCAACCCACTCGAGCAGGGCTGAGTTAACTGGGCGAGTCAACGCCAGCAATCGCTCAATGGGATCAGGATTAGGCATTCTCTTCGCCTTTATCCTCGCATGGTAGAAATCTTTGCCGCCTAAGAAGGGGGCTTTTCGCCATAAGGCCTGCGGAAGGTCGGGTATCTCTTCATCTTCCTTGACGGGTCTGGTTACTCTTGTCTTGGCCATTCCTGCGAAAGAGCAAGAAAAAAGGGGGGAGAAATACCACACTTCAGTTTGAATTTTGGGAATCCAAGATCTATGCGAAGGAAAACGAACAGTTCCGGTTATCGATTTCAGAAATTGGGGAGTTGCAAGATCCAATATTGCTGAAAGATTACAACGAAGCGGGTCCAAAGACCAAAACCTTTTCACAAATCCCACGGGTTTACAGATTCAACGCAGTTCAAGGCAAACACTGGTATCTTAAATCAAAAGTAAACGAGGCCAACCTTGTTTTCTTGAAGTTTTCTTGGATACGCACAATTGAAGAACACGGATTGCAGTTCTGAACTGGTGATTGATTATCTGGATCTGCTCTCGAAGATCTCCGGGTACCATTCACTTTAAGAGGAAAAAGTAATGCTTTGCAATAATGGGGGATACAAGGTATTTATCCAAAACAATGAAGGGTTGCGTCCTTTCGATGGTCGAATCGCAACCGTCACCGTCGAATCGCGCAATCACAGGACAAGCTGACGTCACGCCTAAAACCCTAAAGGTCAGATGGCACGACTCTAGGGGTTTTAGGTCATAATGATACGCACGGGGGCTGAACTTGCCCGTATTTGAATTGGTGCGTGGCGGCGACGCGTATGTTGGTTTCCGCGCGTGGAAGACTATACGGCTATGAATCTTCACGCGCAGAAAGGGGGCTAATGTAGATACTGCTTTCTGACATGACAGATCTCGGCCACGTGGCGGCCATCCAGCACACCATATTGTGCTCCACACACACAGGATCACCAGCCGAGCTGATCCATGTGGGGGCTGCGAGACAGAGCCCTCGCATACCACTGCACGGGACTTGTAGGGACTTAGTGGTTTGGAGGCTAGAGTAAGCCCTGTCGCGTGCGAGCCAAGCCCGCACGCGACCTTTAGTAACTGTTTTGAGAGATTTATGGCACGAGCTCCATAAACCCGGTCAATCCGGTCAAACCCGGTCAACCTCGTAACGGTTCCGGTATTCGCGCACCACGTGCTCTTCACGGTTCCTATATACTCGGACGAACGTGCCGTTATGGTTAAGCTAATTAAGCCGCCATTAATGGGCGCATTAACCACACTACAACGGTCACGTTCTCCAGTATATATAGACCGTCAACCTTTCCATACAAAGGAAGAACACACTGCCATACGCGGAAGCTCTGCCAAACCTCTGTCTCTCTCTCAGACGTAGCTACTGACTTACTCTCTCCCTACACACACCCCTATTCTTCCTGTGCGATCCTTGATCCACTACACACGGTGCACACGGAGGTCTCCCCGCCGGAATCTCTTGTGCACACCAGTAAAACAAAGTGCGATGAATTTCCGTCCAAAAATAATTGTCAAGATAAAGGAGGAGATTGTCAAGTTGCTGAAAGAAAAATTCATCGAGCCGAATCACCATCCCACTTGTCTCACGATATTGTGCCTGTCTTGAAAAAGAATGGGAGCCTTCGCGTATGTGTCGACTTCGGAGACCTGAGCAAGTTCTGCCCAAAGGACGATATCCCTTTGCCAAAGATAGATCGCCTGATCGACTCTACCGCAGGACATGAGATGTTTAGCTTCATGGATGGATTTAGCGGTTACAACAAGATCAAAATGGACCCAGAAGACGCGAAGAAGACGGCGTTCATCACGCCCATGGGAGTCTTAAACTACGTAGTTATGCCGTTTGGTCTAAAGAATGCAGGCACTACTTCTCAACGCGCAATGATGGAATTGTTCCATGACATGATTCATCAGGAGGTTGAGTTCTATGTGGACGACTTGGTGGTCTAGTCAAGGCAGAAGGAGGACCATTTGAAAGACTTGAGGAAAGTATTCGAGAGATGTCGAGCTTTTCTGCAAAATATGAACCCCAAGAAGTGCGCGTTTAAGGAACTTCAAGAAAATTCTTGGGCTGTGTAATTCACCGACACGGGATTGAGCCAGATCCTGCGAAGATCTCGACAATCACAAGTCTACCTACTTCACAGTCTCAGAGTACACTGAAGACATTTATGGTAAAATTGTCATATCCAAGGAGCTTCTTACCAGCTATCGCGGAGCTGACCTTTTGCTTTGCAATTTTCTCAAGAAGAATGCGACGTTCTTGTGTACGGAGGAGCAACAGGTTGCATTTGAAAAGTTGAAGAAATTTTGTACTATCGATATGTATCATAGCAAGTTAATCTCCTTCAATGCGTACTCCCCTGAAGCTTTCTTTATTATTAGCTTAGAATCTCTCATTACAACGAGATTCTGAACATTCAGGGCCTTGGCTGCAAGCAATCCTGCGATCAGAGCTTCGTATTCAACCTCATTGTTGGTCACCGCGAAGTCTAGCTTGGTCGAAATCTGAATGAACTCCTGATCACGCTTGATCAGCACTACTCCAATTCCACCTCCCGACCTTGTCGAGGATCCATCAAAATGCAACTTCCAATAATGGTGGCTAAATACGTATATCTCGGGCCCTTCGAGTTCCTCACTTAAGGGCTCATAATTTTTATTCGAGAACTGAGCCAACAAGTCTGCTAGTGGTTGGGATTTGATGGCCTTTGGTCGCACATAGGCTATGTCATACTAGGAAATTGTCCCACACCCAACAAATAACGTATAGGATCATGCTTTGTTATGACGACCACATAATGTGAAGGAAAATAGTGCTTTAACTTTACAATAGCGAAAAATAAATCTAGGCAGTGGCGTTAGATATATGTGTACCTGGATTCCGCAGACAGGATCATACGGAAAATGTAGTACACTGACCTTTCTTGTCCATCAAAATCCTGAGCCAGCAACGCTCCAATGGATCTCTTTGTTGAAGTTACGTATAGTAGAAGAGGCGATCCTCATTGAGGTGCAATCAGAACTCTTGGAGATGCTAATAAGCTGGTTCAGAAGTTCGAATCTGTCAAGTATGAGCACACTCCCAGATCTGATAATCGGCATGCGGATGCACTGGCTACCTTGTGTTCGAAGATCACCTCTGATAAATGCCCAGCAAAAATCTCGATTTAGGTTAAGACATTTCCATCCTTAATCAAAGACCTGTGCAAAAAGGAGTATGAAGAAGAAGCGGATTGGAGAAAGCCCATCGTGCGCGCGATAGCCGAAGGAACGAGCAAGGAAAGCTGGGTTTCCACAAAAGGGTTTTGCATACATGATAGTATTTTGTACTATGGGATGCTTGACAAAAGAGGAAGGTAGAGAAATCTTGGAGAATATCCATCAACACTCGTGCGGAGAAAACGAGATTTCCATCTACAGAAAGGTACAGAGGTATGGAATACTTTGGCCGCATATGGCCTATTTCGCTGCTATCATACAGAGCAACTGCAAAAAGTGCGCGCTGATAAAAGACTCCCTAGAAGTTGCTGAAATCGAAGACGAGGATTGGCGGAGACCTATAATCGATTATCTTCGAGATGGAACTTTGCCAAACAACAGAACGGTAGCTCGATACATACTGTAAGAGAATTTGCTTTGGAGGAAAGGACACAATGAGAACCTACTCAGGTGTCTAAACGGTCAAGAAATCCAGGAGGTAATGTAAATGTCCCATCAAGTGGAACACCAAGGAGGTGCGAAGTTGTGCAGGCAACTCTTAACTGTTGGTTACTTCTGGCCAACCATGGAAGCTGATTTTCGCGCGAAGGTCAGGAGATGCCAGCAATGCCAATTCCATAGTAATCTAGTCTACGCCCCGGCCGTTGACTTGCACGCATTGGGAAAGCCCTGTCCATTCCACTCTTGGTCCCTATATTTTATTGGTCCAATACGAACGCTTCGCGTGGGAACCAATTCATGCTTACAGGAACAGAGCAATTCACCAAGTGGGTTGAGGCGGTCCCGCTCAAGACGGCAAATGCATTGTCCATGGTCAGGTTCATACAGGAGAACATTATCAATCGCATTGGGACTCCCAACACTATCCTATCCGACAATGGAACTCCCTTTGTCAATCGGCAAGTGGCTTCGAAACTAATGGAGTACAATATAAGGCAGGTATGTTCGACGCCTTACTACCCGAAAGGAAATGGAGAAGTTGAAGCCACAAACAAGACGCTGCTCAGAATCCTAAGTAAAATGGTCGCGGATGATCATAAAAAGTGGGCAGATTCTCAGGGTACGGCGCTCTGGGCGTATCGCACATCACCAAGGACTCCTACCGGGACTTCTCCATTTCTGCTTTGCTATGGAGCTGAAGCAGTGGTCCCTGCTGAGGTTAAGATAAACTCTCCAAGGCTGGCCTTCAGTGCCTTATATGAAAACGAGCGTGACCATGATCTCATTCTGCTCGAAGAAAGGCGTGAACTAGCTAAGAAGACAAATACAAAGTACAAGGAGAGAATCTCGCGGGCCTACAATAAGACCGTTCAGCATCGGGATTTCGCAGTAAGAGACCTGGTCCTACGAGCTTCCGATCATTTCATGCGCGAAGCAGCTCATCCCAAGTTTACTGCCAACTGGGAAGGACCTTTTGATGTCAAGGACGTCTTTGATAGTGGCTATTGCAATATTCTACGTTGCCATGGGACTGCCACTACTCCAACCCCGATCAATATGCGATTGCTCAAGATGTACTATCCCTAGCCTCCTCTTTTTCGTTACATTCGCACTGTACATTTTCTTATATCCTCCCATATGAGGATTCAATTAATGATAATAACTCTCCCATATGAGAGCTCTTTTATCAATTGACTGGCTTCATTTTATTATTTTCCTTGCTTGTTGACTGACAGTCGATCACCCTGCAAAACCAAAGCCTATATGTCTACATAGCAGCAATATGCGAATGCAAGCCTATCTACTTTGATAGCAGTAATAAGATTTAAAGCCTATCTGTCTAGATAGCAGCACTAATGTGATTTGAAGCCTATCTGTCTAGATAGCAGCACAAATGAGATTTAAAGCCTATCTGTCTAGATAGCATTACAAATTCAATCTAAAACCTATCTGTCTAGATAACAACAGCAATATGTGATCTACAGCCTATCTGTCTAGATAGCAACCAAACGCGATTTCAAGCCTATCTCTTTGATAGCGCCATTATGCTAAGAATACTAGCTTGCTCATTAATTCACCATAGCAGCTACACGCAATACTCGCAAGACATGAGTTTACCAATCATGTTCGCGAATAAGAACTCAATGTTCACACAGCAAAACCAAAAACAAAAGGCACTTTTATATAGAAAAACTTGGAAACATAATCCATACATCAAACCGTTCTCAAAGAACATCCAAAGTTTCTATATAGAGCTTGTAAGAAACAACTAAGACTACTCATCGTCATCATCAACATCCTCGATCAAAACAGAGCTCATGTCGATGCCCGTGACATGGTGAGATGTCAGATGAACATAAAACAACGGAGGTTGCTGATGCGAAGAAAAAATGGGAGAATAGCTGATGGGGCAGAAAGCTGACTGTGCATAAGGAAGTTGTACCGCAGTCATCACTCTCTGGTTCAAGCACTAATTGCAGAGTGTCTTCGGAGGTCCTTCGAGGATAGCCTCCTCAAACATGACTAGGGAAAATAAATCTTCACTTTGATAAGAGAATTTACACCACCGGTCTTTGGAGAGCTTGGGAGAATCAAAGGCTTCTTTCCTTGATTTCCTGGGAGCCATTTCTATAGCACAACGGACGCATACAGAATTAGAGAGCCGAAACCTGTTCGAGTTGTAAAGTGGTGAAGAGCAATGTAAAGAAAAACAAAACTTTAGAGGAGGTGGAATGATTGTTCAATCCTGGTTTTGAATTCTTAAAGAAGAAGGAGAAATATTCTCGCTCAATCAAAAATCCAAAAGGGTGGCAATGGTGAAAAGTAAAAGACAAACTGCAAAAAGAGTTTTATATAGGACCCAGAGAGGGTGACTCTTCAGTTCCTGGCTGAGTCAGCAACGTCTCGAAAACAGGCAAGAATCAATGACCCTATTAAAGCCTACGACGCTACACCAGCCCTAGGCAATGATGACGGCTGGGCTTACCGTGTAATGGGCTCACCCTATTTAAGGCTACGGCGGTATGACAGCTTTAGGAAATAATGGAGGCTTATGGGGACTAGGGACTTTCAGGCATTAATTTATTCAGAATTCAAGAAGAATCACGCGAAGATACTTGATTTATTTTTCACTACAACACCAAATGTGTGTGATTCCGCGCGACCATAGAAAGAATATGCGAGTGTAAACCTATCTACATAAGATAGCAACAAGACAAAGCCTATCTGATCAAATAGGAAAACCAAAAGCCCGCGTGATTCAATAGCAGAATACTCAAGTGTAAGCCTATCTGTCCAAATAGCAAAAATACGCGAGCATAAGCCTATGTGCCAAGACAGCAGTACATTAATGCTAATCAAGCCCTTTCATGAATAATGACAAAGCCCAAGCGGTTCACGCGTTAGAATCTACATGCCAATGAAACAACAATCAAGGACACAAGTCAGAGACATCAAAACAATGTTTAACATGCGTGAAGCAGAAACAGGAGCGAAAGCTGGCGGCCATGACCAGAGTGAAACAAGTTTACATCCAAAGATTGTTCACAAAAGAAACGAACTATTGCAGTACTAAATTACTAATCCTCAAAGAAGTCTTTCAGAAGAGAGTCTTCAGCTGATAGCTTTATGCAGTTAGCAGACAGTGAGTCCAGGCGAGCCTTGTTGCTTTTATGATGCTTAAGAGCATCCTCAAACTCCCTGATAGCTTTGTCAAGCACCTCCTTGAGCGCCTTAAGGGCAGCCTTATCCTTGCCATATTTGGTGTATTCAGACCTCAGCTGCGCGGAATTGTTGATCTTAATAAGCCTTTGTATGAGGAAATCCAGGTCTAATCTCCCTACCGCGATTTGTTGAAGGCCATTTGCACTCGAAAGAAGGCTTTGAGCACTGGAAACCGAGGTGCTTGCGCGAGTCGTCTTATGGACTCTTTCGAAAAAAGCAGCCATCTCCTTGAGAAGATCGCATTTATCTCTTGCTGCTAACTCCAGAATTCTTGTAAAAACAGTGGGATACGTTGTGCGCACTTTCATAATCCATTCAAGGCAAGCCTGATCGATACCTACACACGCGAAGACAAAGGAAAGTACTTATTAAAAGCATGAAGTCACTCATTGTACACTAGAAAGAAAATGCTCTTACTAGTTCCTTCAACAATCTGTCAAAGTGAGGCAATTGCGGCTGCTACGGGACCACCACTAGAAGGGGCTGTTGCAGCTAATCTTTGGTATGTCAAAGCTTCACGTCCGAAGTATGACTCAGGAATGACAAAGCTCTTTTCAGCAACAACTGTTTCAGCAACTTGCGAGCCCCACACTTCCCATGGATTTTGAGCAAAACATCCATGTCAAATCTATAGGAGTCGATTCCTATGCTGGGAAGTGACAAGTTCTCATTTGGATTCTCTGAGGGTGCGAAACCTCTCAAAATACCTTATGCAGGGGGGAGTGGACCTTGCTGACACCTAAGTCACATCTTGATGGGATTCATACTTAACTACATCTTCATTTATTTTTCCCGCTTGGTATATGCCCGGTCCAGAGTCCAGCGCTTCTGGCCCACTTTCGCGCGCGACATCAAGTTGCGCCCCGGGAGTTCCAGCAATGTTTGCATCAAGGGTGGGTGGTTGAACATCCATCATAGCCTGTTCAGGTGCGATGTTATCCACGTTGGACTCAGGCTTAGTCTCCCCTTGGTTAGTTGTTACACCTTTAGGCAAAAGACTTGACATTCTTGCCTCATCGCAATCTCAAATCGCTCAGTTGGCAAAGAAGTTGCAAGGGAAGCACTTGTAGGAGTTCTAGAAGTAGGAGGACTTGAATTCATTGCCTCGGCAGAAACCTTGACTTGCTTGGCCATTTCAATAGGTGTCTCAGTCGAAGGAACTTCAGAATTTGGAGGCATGTTTTGCTTAGAGGCATCAACTCCTAGGGAAGCTTCTTTATCCCTTTCTTCAGCACTGTGTTCCTCCTCTTGCTGAAGCGCCTCCTCCGCTTGCTCTTGTTCCATAATGAATTCGAGACGCTCGCCCTAAAAATCCATCACTTCACTACTGGGCTCTGGCGGCGCGATTGCTAATTCTTAAGTAATAGGCCCTTGAGGCGGGATTATATGCTCTACGGTACTAAGTCCTGGAGGCACGGCTGTAGCGTCTTCCATTTCCTTATCCCCCTGATTGCCCTCAATGACAGAAGGAGGCACGCAAACAATGGCTCTACGAAGCCGGTGGGGTCTCTGTATCAATGGCTCTACATCTTCTACAACTTAAAGGTTCACCGTCAAATCCAAGTTAAAAATCAATAATAAAAAAAAAGACTGAGAGGGCTATGATGACAAGACCCACTTTTTCCTCTCTTATATGAAGTATCTGCACAAAGATTATCGTCATTACCTTTGTATTTAGCATGACCTGAAGTATTAGGTAAATATTTATTGAGGCGCGAGGGTAATATGAAGCATGATGATGCTAAGGAGGTGAATATACCTGAGGATTCCCCACACTGGTCCCATAACCATCTGCGAATATCATATCTAGATACCCCATGGTATATTGTGCTCAAGATAAGTTCGTGATGTGACAAAGAAAATTTAAAGATCGTACTTTCTTCGTCAACATTTCCAGTAAGGTCATGGAAGGCCATCTGCGACTGTTGCATCTGGGAAACAGTTGAACGGGTTTGACTTCTGGCTGGGCGCGAAGCAGACCTTTTTGGAGGCCCTCGTTCTTCCACACTTTTCTGCAAGGCCTCTTGGAGTTTTTTATCTTCTCCTTCTTCTTACCTCCTTTCTCTTTCCTCAGCCATGGTCTTGGACTCTGCGATCGCTTCTTCCTCGGTCATGACCCCCATCTCTCCCATTTCCTCCTCGTCGGAACTGTCACTGCCTATAGCAAAGTGAAAGCAATATCCTAGGGGCTTATCAACAAACAATTTATTATGAAAAAAGGGAGACAAGGAGGAGATATGACTACATTTCCTCCTTGTAAATTTTGTCTTAGCAGCAGTCTGCTTGGCAAGGAGAGCCTTCTTAGCTGAAGCAGCAGTCTCCTGGGTCGCAGGTTCGCTCCTAGGACGCTTTGATTGCTAAGTGGATGCGCCACTTCGGGCTCGTCAACAGTCCTCTTCCTCACGGATGTCTTTGGTTCTAGGAAGGCCTCTAGTTAATTAAAGACCAATTTTTGAGCTTCAGGGGTCATGGGCATCTTTGGGGTAATAAGAATGTTAGGCGCGGTTGCCTTCTTCGCTCGACGGAAGTCTATAAAGCCTACAATGCGGTCTCCGGACGTGAAACGTCTAATATAGCACTAACATAAATAAGTAAAAGGTCAAGGGTTCTATTTGATTTTATGTATGGTAATGAAGGAAGCATACTCGAAGCGTACCTGTTTGAATTCATCCCCATACTTGAATTTTACCCTAAAAGATTTCAGCTCAACAATGACAGTCTTTTCATCAAGAATTAGCTGCGCACACAGATGATGATCCTTGACTAATAGAGAGTAGAAGCCATATTGAGAATCGTTCCGACCACGGATTTTTTTGAGAGGATATTCTTTTTTCAGAAGTGCAGGTGCCTTGCTGGGTTGAGGTTGGGCTTGAGGTTTGATAAGGCGGCGAATTCGGAAGTTCCAGAATTTAACCCAACCGGGAGTTTTCCACCCTTTTCTGTTTCGCGCAGGCTGAATCAAGGGAAGCTCAGAAACGAGTAGGGCGGTACTTTTCTCATATATCACCCCATCATAGCAGCCTTTGACAATGGAGTTAGACCACAGGGGAGGTGCGACGGCATCATAGCAAAATTTGGGACTCACACCAAAGAGATCATAGAAAAAACTGATTCGTTTGTAGCTAGAGGTTTCAGGACCTGGCACGTACTCGGGTAAAGCAGGCAGATACCCCCTCCAAACCCAGTTAAGGAATCTCCCATAAATCCAATCTCCTTATGTTATAGGCTCAGCCTCGAACTTGATGTCCTCCTCGGGGTAAAAGCCCTCCAAGAAAACTATGTTTTCTAACCGGGAAACATAGGGCCTTGGCTCGAAGTAGCGAATGTCATCGCATATCAAAGTAAAGGTACGTTAAGGGCCCTTGTCTTGTACCAACGCCACACTCGAGGGAAGAAGCTGGCCTTCTTGGCACTAGGTGTTGGGCTTTGACGTAGGTAACGCAGCGGAATAACAAAAATTTAATCCTACTCAAAGCCCACCAAGGATCACAGAAGAAATCATAAAAAGATAAGGGACATAGTAGTTGTGTACCTTTTGGTTTGGGAGATCACATGAAGAATGTTGTCCTCGTCTCTACGGTTGATCCATGTCTAGAGGTGAGATCTAGATTCTTCCCAATCAAGTGCTAGCTTGGACCGGAGGAAGAGGGAAGTAGGAATCAAGCAACCAAAGGAAGAAGGGAGGGTTTCGGCCCTCTCTTGTGCCGACGGGAAGGGGCGGACGGCTAGGGGCTTCGGCCTCTACCTTGTTTTTGCTCTCTCTTTTGCTCTCTCCTTTTCTCTTGTGTTATGTCTAATAACATTAGTGGGAAGGAAGCTAGAGCCTCCTTTATATAGTCCAACAACTCCTTGTTAACTACATAAAGGTCCTTCCTAGTTCTACATGAACTTAGATTAGTCCCTTCCTTGCTTATTAGTCCCACTAAGTTTGCAAGGTGTTGCAAAGCGATCCTTCTTATTAATTAATCATATTAATCAATCCCAAATATAGTTCAGCTCTATTCGACGTGTGACCCCATAGGTTTCTACTTAGTCGGTATTAACTTGTTACTAACATGGAGCGGTGTCTAGAAACACATCCATGCCACCCAACTAGTAAAAATAGTCAGTGATCCCGACAAACCTCTTGTGCCCAATATATCATATTGCACTATCCCTTTGTCTCTATATCCAGATTGGACACGAGACATAAATAGTCACACTCGTATATCTAATCAATAGTTCCTCGATCCTGGAAATATGCTTATGCGAGCAGATAACATAAATATCTTCATATTGATTTATCTGAGTCTTGCCAGACATTCAATATGCCTCATCCCACAAGTGGTCGTGGATATTTACTCCCATTATGTGGGAGGGACAAATCCTCTCTACATCACTACGATCTCTAAACTTGCTTCCTATCATGCCCGATAGCTATCTTTATAATTACCCAGTTACGGTGTAACGTTTGATAACATCAAAGCACGATATTTCACAACTAGAGTATCTAGTGACTTCAAGTCTAATTATATTATCACTACGAGAAGCGATTGTGACTTTAACATAATCTTATGTATCCTACTCGTTGTGGATCAATCCAATATGCCATTACTCCTAATGCATACCCATGTGTTAGACTTGGTATCTCCATATCAATCTACACACATACTAGTACATATTTGATTGTCCGATTAATCAATATAATGGACTTTGATATTTAAGATAAACAACACATTGTATCTAAGGACTTCATTATATTAAATATCACAATATATAATAAATGAATATTCTAGCCAATTACAATGTTCATACTAAATATTAGATTGCCTCTAGGGCACCTATTCCAACAGTCTCCCACTTGCACTAGAGCCAATCTGGAGCATCTCGTATGCCTATAGATCTGGCGTGCCCTTCATGCTTTCGCTGGGCAAGAGGTTTTCTGAGTAGATCTGAAAGATTTCCATCCGTTGGAATCTTGCACATCTTCACATCTCCTCGATCGATCATATCACGAATAAGATGGAATCTCCTAAGTACATGCTTTAATTTCTGGTGTGATTTTGGTTCCTTGGCTTGTGCGAGCGCCCCAGAGTTGTCACATTACAACTCTATGGGATCCACGATGCTAGGGACCACACCGAGCTCAGTGATAAACTTCTTTATCCAAACTGCCTCTTTTGCTGCTTTCGCAGCACAATGTACTCAGCTTCTGTTGTAGAATCAGCAACTGTCCTTGCTTGGACTTCTTCCAGCTCACAGCTCCTCCATTCAGGCAAAACACGTATCTAGACTGCGATCTGTAGTCATCTTTCTCGGCTTGGAAGCTTGCATCAGTGTAACCTATTAAAGTTAGCTATTCCTTACCTCCAAATATCAAGAACGCATCCTTAGTTCTTCTCAAGTACTTTAGGATGTTCTTGACAGCAATCCAGTGACTCTCACCCGGATTGGACTGATATCTGCTCACCATACTCAACGCATATTATATGTCTGGTCTAGTACACAACATGGCGTACATGATGGATCCTATGGCCGAAGCATAGGGTATCCTACTCATGCGGCCCTTCTCAATCTCATTGGAGGGACAATCATTCTTGGAAAGAGTGATTCCATGCGACATGGGCAAGAATCCCTTCTTGGAATCTTGCATGTTGAACCTCTTCAAAACCTTGTCTTTATATGTACTTTGACTTAGGCCAACCAGCTTTATAGATCTATCCCTATAGATCTTTGTACCAAGTATATAGGCTGCATCTCCTAAGTCCTTCATCGCAAAACACTTTCCTAGCCAATCTTTAACAGATTGCAAATTAGGAATGTCGTTTCCAATGATTAGTATGTCATCCACATACAAGACCAGAAATACTACAGAGCTCCCACTAACCTTCTTGTAAACACAAGGCTCATATTCGTTCTTGATGAAGCCAAACACTTTGACCGCGTCATCAAAACGTCGATTCCAGCTCCTAGAAGCTTGCTTTAATCCATAAATGGATCTTTGCAGCTTACAGACTTTATTGGCATTCTCTGGATCCTTAAAACCCTCTGGTTGTGTCATGTACACATCCTCGAGTATGTTCCCATAAAGGAACGCTGTTTTGACATCCATCTGCCAAATCTCATAGTTGTAGTATGCTGCAATAGCAAGTAGGATTCGAATGGATTTAGTCATGGCGACTAGTGAAAAGGTCTCATCATAGTCAATACCATGAATATGTCTATACCCTTTAGCAACCAATCGCCCCTTATAGGCAACTACCTAGCCATCCATATCGGTCTTCTTCTGGAATACCCACTTCCACCCTATGGGCCGAGCCCCTTCGGGTGGTTCCACCAAAGTCCATACTTTGTTGGTGTACATGGAAACCATTTCGGATCTCATGGGTTCTAGCCACTTTTTGGAGTCCGGGCCTTTCATGGCTTGCCCGTAAGTTGCACACTCATCATCCATGAGTGGTACGTCATCGGGCTCAGTCACGAGAAGTCCGTACCTCTCCGGCTCATGACACACTCTTTCTGATCTACGGAGTTCCTGTGTTACCTGAACAGGTCCCTCCACAACAGTATGCGGTTCCTGTTCAAGTTCCATCATCGGTTCAGTGATTTGTGGTTCTTGAATTTCTTCAAGTTCTACAACCCTCCAACTTGCTTCTTTAAAGACAAATCCTCTTCCTAGAAACACGCCGGTCCGAGCAACAAACACTTTGTTCTCGTTGGGATTGTAGAAATAACATCCTTTAGTTTCCTTAGTATATCCCACAAATTTACACTTATCCTCTTTGGGCCCGATCTTATCTGTTTGTAAAAGCTATTCATAGACATCACAGCCCCAAATCCTCATAAACGACACTATGGGACGCTTCCCAGTCCATACCTGATTAGGATGGAACACAGTTAATGGAAAAAGCTGCCGCCATTAGAGCATGTCCCCAAAATGATATCAGAAGATCCGTTAAAGACATCATAGATCACACCATATCTAATAATGTGTGATTCCTCCTATGGGACACGCCATTCCATTGTGGCGTTCCGGGTGGAGTGAGGTGGGACACTATCCCACACTATCTAAGATACTCATCAAACTCTTGGCTTAAGTATTCTCCTCCATGATCTGATCGTAGAGCCTCAATGATTTTGCCAAGTTGCTTTTCTACTTCATTCTTGAATTCTTTGAACAATTCAAAGGATTCGGATTTGGCCTTCATAAGATATACAAATCCATATCTACTGAAATCATCAATGAATGTGATGAAGTAGGTGTAACCACCTCTGGCAGGCGTGGGGAATGGTCCACATACATCAATATGTATGAGTGCCAATAATTCACTAGTCCTCTCACCTTTCTTATTGAAAGGGGACTTTGTCATTTTTCCTAATAAACAAGACTCACATGTCTCATGTGATTATAAATCAAATGAGTTTAGAAGTCCATCCTTATTGAATCAAGATATGCGTTTCTCATTTATATTGCCTAAACGACGGTGCCATAGATATGTAGGATTTAAATCATTAGTTTTAATCCTTTTAGTATTTATTTTATAGATTGGACTATTTAGATCAAGGATATACAATCCATTAGACAAATGTGCAATACAATAGTGCATACTATCAAAATAAATGGAGCAACACTTTTACTTTATTGAAATAGAAAAAACCTTTTCGTCCAAACAAGAAATGGAAATAATGTTTCTGCTCATAGCAGGCACATAAAATTGTCCAGAAGGAAAAGATAGCTCATAAACGACTACAGCTAATGTAGCAACTCTTTCTCCATTCACGACGCGCAGATCTATCTCCCCGTTAGCCAATCTTCTACTTCTTTTCAAATCTTGCACATTTCGACAAATCTGAGAACCACATCTAGTATCCAATACACAAGATGAAGAAATAGAAAGATTGACATATATAACATAAATACCTGGTGGTGGTGGAATCACTATTCCAAGCTTCTTATCCTCCAAATATTTGGGGCAATTCCTCCTCTAGTGACCCGGATGGCTGCAATAGTGACATTCACCTTTAGCCACGCCTCCACTAGGCTTTAGGGCTTCCTTGGATTTCGCAACTTTCTTGCGCTTTCCTTTGGAAGTAGAGGCAACTCCGTTGCCCTTCTACTTATGCACCATCATTATGCCATTGCCCTTGCCTTTGTTGACCCTTTGTTCAGCTGTCTTTAGCATGTTCAACAAGTCAGGCAGAGTCTTACTGATCTCGTTCATATTATAGTTCTTGATGAACTGATTATAACTGTCAGGCAACGATTGCAAGACAAGATCAGTTGCCAAATCTTGGCCAAGTGGGAATCTCAGTCTCTCTAGGTTCTCATTGTACCCGATCATTCGGAGTATGTGAGGCCCTACTGGATTCCCCTCTGCGATACTACTCTTTAATAATGCTTTGGAAACCTCATAGCGTTCATGCCTTGCCTGTTCCTGAAACAATTATTTCAAGTGTATGATCATATCATAGGCCTCCATGTTCTCGTGCTGCTTCTGAAGCAAAGCAGTCATGGTGCAAAGCATAAGGCAAGTCATGTCATTAGAATCATCAATATGTTTCTGACGTGCCCTTACTTCCGCTAGAACAGACTCATCTTGTGGTGGTTCTGGAATTGGAGTGTCCAAGACGTACATCTAATTTTCTTGCTTAAGGACAATCCTTAAGTTTCCTTACCATTCAAGGAAATTTGTTCCAGACAGTTTATCCTTCTCAAGGACAGATCGTAGGGATGAAGTCGATGCGTTGTTGTTTGCCATTAGGAATTCTACAAAGCGAGAAATGTGCAATTTTAGTATTTTGAACAATTTAACTATATTCAACAATGGCTAGATCATCAAATATAGCTCCCACTATTTTTCTCGGGTTAATAGCCCTAACCATTAATGCGGAAAATGTCATAATATTTTCTAGTAGGTCCAAGATCTCTTTTTCACTTCTTCTTGAGCTTGCTTTGGAAAGTCACCCAAAAATAGTTTATTAGGTAGGAACCATTCCAGTTGCATCCCATGCAACTCTTGGTCCAATTAGGTGAATAACTCTTTATTCTTTATCCCATGGATAACGCCTAATTGTCATGCCTCTAGGTTCATCAATCCAATTGAGTCTTACCCAGTTGCGTCCAACCACTTGCTTCAACATACACACATTACTAGCTTGTGTCGTCCGCAACACACCATGGTAAATTAAAATCGCCTTGCTTTGGCAAGCGCGAATTTTAATAAACCCTGATCATGAAGGGTGTTTTGGAAATAGAAGGCAAAACGCAATATTTAATTGAGGGATTTAAAAATTCTTAATTTTTTTGGTTGATCCAATCAACTTGATCTACTTATTTGAATTGGTCAATCCACAATAAAATACCATCATTGTTTATTATTATCTTGTTAACGTTTTGCTAGTATCGCCATACACACAAAAATAAATAACAATACATAAATGATAAACATCCACAAAATATAAAAAAACGTCGTATGGATATGGCCCCTAGACTAAGATATTACTAAGACAATGATAATATCCAGTTACCCAAAAGTGCCAAGCTCATCTCCATGTGCTCCACCATAGCCGCGCGCCTAGGGGTATGTTCTTTGTCTTTTGGCTTCTTTGGTTCTCTGCTCTTATTCTCCATGCTCTTGGCTATCATCTAAATATTTCTAATTCTAGCCTAACATCTAGAATAAATAAATAACAAAAGCCTCACATGTCGAGGAGAAAATACGACTCACAAGCCATAAAACCTAATTAACTATTACATTAATTTGATCAGCTCGCAGGCCGTAAACCAAACCATAAAGCAATAAACATCCAAATCCTATGCCATATCCATCCACCATGCAATAAAAGCACATAATACAGTTAAAACCAATTTTTAACGCGCTTGTTCAATTTTAATTGTATTGGGTAATTAGGGTTACAACGGTCCAAGGGGTCCAAGCCATTCAGGGGCCGAACCCCTAGGAGGACTGCCGCCCGTCACACGGCCCGGCCCAAGGCCGGGCGACCTAGTGACTCGCGGTCTTTCTTGGCGCGCAAGGAGAGAGGAGCGGACGGCCAGGGTTTCGGCCCAAGTCTCTTTCCCTTCTTCGTTGTTGCACAAGCTTGGTTGTTTCCTTTATGGATGTTTCCATAAAATTGTTTCCATAATTGAAAACTCCTTTTCAACAATGTGCACATGAACCCTAATTTTCAAGAACCCAATAATTCACATTTTATATGATTAAATTCATCAATTCTAACATCCAATGTTAAATTAGATCTTGTTTATGTTGAATCAAATTCAATTTGCATCTACTATGCCAATTAATTTCAGTTTTCGCGTAATAATAACAATACGGTGTATAAATTTAAATCGTAACACATAAACTCATGTTATGCACTACGAACTGTGGCTCTGATACCACTGTTGGGTTTTGACACGCTCCAACTGCAAGTGCACAGTTGTCGGTGTAGTGATAATAATCCGGAAATCCGGGTTGTTGAACCCAAGAGACTTCGTGTAAATTAACTACTAAATTTATTCTTTGTGTGGGGAAAGCGCAGTTGAGTTGTTGTTTCTAATTATACTAATAATGAAAATAACGAGTGTCTCAAATAATTCGATGAATTATTTCAAGATTAACACGCACGAGTTGACTTGGTTGTTTCTCAAAGTTGATCAAAATCAGGATATCTCTACGGATCACTAGGTATTTCACACTACTTTGGATTTATGCTCTACTAACACGATCAGTTTTAGTTCTAGTTAAACGAGCAATTTTATATTGAAGGTGTCTCAACCAATAACTATGCTTAAGCTCTCATAACTGATTCCTCTAGCCTACTCAAGTTTAAGCACGCATTACGATATTGATTCTACTCTTTGTTCTTAGCTAACTAGCAAGATTCCTCAACCCTAGATACGGCTAGTGTGTATTTCAAGTTTCCGGGCAACGAACGTAGATTCCTCTATCATTCACAACCTAACACAATCCTATTAATACGTCTACTAATAGAAAAGATAAATCAAATGCGTAAAATACACATAACTAGATAAGAAATCATCAATTAATCTTGAAAGCATGCAAGAAAATCCCCAAATCACAATACGTAGTGATCAAACCCTAGTTTCCTACGAGATGTCCCGAAATAAGTGTTTAGCTACTCAAATACATGATCAATACCCAATGTTTCATGATCAAATAACAACAACTAGAGAAGAAACGAAGATTAGAAGCCAAACGGATGATCCAAGCGCTCCGACCTAGCTCCAAGCTCTCCAAGCACGTCTCCCAATGTGTTCTCTGATGCCAATCACGTTCCCCAATGTTTCCTAAGTCTTCCGTGGCTCTCCCACCTCAAAACTATGCCAAAATACCAAAATAGCCCCAAAAATCCGATCCTGGCAGCAGAGGTAATCGTACGATTACCTTGATGTAATCGTACGATTACTTGCTGCGATTACTTCCACGTTTACTTGCTGCGTTTACTTGCTGCGTTTACTTGCTGAATGAGATTTTGGCTAAGGCGTAATCGTACGATTACCTCCATGTAATCGTACGATTACTTCTGGGCAGCCACCATCAAAACTCCATCTTCTTGCTCTTTTTCCAGTTTTCTTCACTTCCCCAGCATTCCTTTGACCCTCCAACTTTTCCAAAGTTCACTTTTGCTCCAATGTCATGGCCCGAGCTCCCGATTCCTGAAAACCACAACACGAGAAACATACCGGAAGATCAAACGTGATAAAATATAGTCAAAATTAACGCAAAAAGTGCCCGGACTCATCATTTACATACAAAGACTCAGCATGCTTTAATTTAGCAAGAAATGGTCAAAAATCCATCAAAACGCATTGGAATGCACGCAAAACGGTAAGGAAACATATACGAATATAACTCCAATTACGGAGACTATCCCCACACTTACCCGTTGCGCGTCCCGAGTAACAATCCAAATCACAAGCTACCAAAAATCATCCGAACCTTCCTTATCTCATCTCGCCTCTCGAGTCAACTATTCCAACCAAGACCATTGCATACTTTTCAACTTACTAATTGCATACTAACCTCAATTAGCCGACTCAATACACATAACGACACAATACAAGACTCAACGATGCAAAAATATGATACAATGCAAATATGACTCGATCCTAACTAAACACTTATATACACAAAATATCTTTTTACGCGAGATCGGGCAATCTCAATTAGCATAAACTGGTTCTCATGGAGTGATAACGAATCTAGGAATGAGGTATGAATTGCAACTAAACTCGACAACACGAATTTCCCTTAGTTAGTATAGAAAGCCTAGCTTTACTAAGTGTAAGAATAACCTACCTCTTCGCGTGTGCCGATAAATAAGAGGCTACGCTACGCTAAGCCACTTTCAAGGTCCGAGATTCTATTCCGCTAACGGGTTAGAATGTAGAGGCTTAGGGACAAAAGGATAATCATGTAGTAACAAGTCATAAGCGTCACATTCTCACGTTAAAACCCACATCTCACACACCCTCACGACGATGATAGGAACCGCAACCTGAAACTCACCATCTCCGACCCTCAATCCCCTCAAACCGCGTTACAATAACGATTTCCGTGGCCACCGTCGTGAAACATGCATAAAATGAACATCGCCGTCAATGAAATAGTTGCTTCCACCACTCGGTCTTCACTAAGCTCAAATTTTATTCCTTTATTTCATCTCTCCTTTTTTTCTCTCTTTTTTTTCATTTATTTTTCATTTCTTTTTTTTTTCTCTGTCTTTTTTTTTTCAAATTCTCTCAATATCCAAAAACACAACTTCTACAATGTATATCTCGAGTGGTCTTCCAAGTGTCAAGCCAAACAAAAACGTTAAGGGGAGGAAGTAAACAATGCAATGAATATACATCACACGTAAAATCCTTATCCCCGTAACTCAATGAAATACACGGTGCCACCAAACAAAGCCGGAAACAAATCCAAGTACATGTATGGGGATGGAGTCGTCAAAAGCTCAATCTCAATGTCCGTAGTCAAAAGTCGACATCTCCACACTAGAGTATACCCATGTCCCCTCTCAAGTAATCAAAACAATGTAAATCTCGTGCTTAATCCAACCGATCATCCTACACCAAGATGATGAAAAGAAACGATCCCTAGCACGATCCACCAATTAAATCACCCAACCCAATTTGTGCGTATTAGATGTTACGCACTCACCGCTCTCCACAACTGTGTCCATGATGTAACGACATGGAACACCGCCACACCTAAGTGTGCAAGCCTACTCACTCACCCTCGCATCCCCTCGCAAATATCAAATGAAGTACAAGCGATCATGTAGGACTCACATAAGTATATCATGAAGTACTCCCTCATCGAACCCCCTCAACTACGACCCCCTCGTGACGCACTAAAATGGTGATTCTAAACAATCTGTGATGAGAGCCAAGAATCGTCACCCTAGGTGAAAAGGTTATCAAAGAATCCTAGGTTCAAAGTCGGGTTTTCTAATGGTCCTACAAGGTGAGATCTAAAAGCAGTGAGTGCTCTAATACACATCCTCGCACAGCTGTTTCGTGTGCCACTACGAGGCGGGTTGGCGACTACCTAAGACGTACACATGAATGTTCGGCTTGTTTAGCTCACACCTAGCTCAACTCTTGTAAGAAAACAAGGCACACACTTTCGATTTGAAAATCATTTAAGTGTCTTAAAATAGGCAGGTATTCCCGTAACGAAAGTCTCTCTATACATACTAAGGGGAACTCAAATTGTCATTCTCGTTCACAAGTCATACCCTATGCCTAAAGTTCTCACACTCCTCAATTTTCCAAATTCAAGCTTCTTTTGATTGCCCTTTCTCAATTTTCAGATTTTTTTTATTTTTTATTTTTATTTTGATTTTAATTTTTATCTTTTTTTTTCATATATATAATTCATACTCTATATGCATGGGCCGACTCGAAAGAAGACTCGAAACTGACTCAACTCGGGTAGGTGGACTCAATTAAATAAAACGTTCAAAAAAGCTATACTAATATGCAAACATCAACTACTCACAATACGACACACACAATATATATAAATACGACACGGACTGCAAATACTGACTCACAATACGACACAAACAATCTATATGTAACTGGTGAATGCAGACACGGACTTGGCTAATAAAGGCTGAGAAACCCCCCCACACTTGAACGCTTCGTTGTCCTCAACGAATGCATAGGTCAAGCGAAAAGACTCAGCATTCAAATGCAGGGGGTGGTAAATCTACTCGAACGAATCCTCGTCGTCTTGGTCCTGGTCTCCGGAATAGGCATCCGAATGGTACTCGTAAGCACCCAGGTAAGTCTCTTGGCCACTAGGCCACTGGTCTCTCGGAAATCCCACATGAGTGGCCAAGGCATCTAGCCACTGGTCCTGACGGTGCTGATGCAGACTAACCTGACGTATTCCCTGTCCTAAGTTACGCATGCTACTGCGATGATGCTCAAACTGCCTAGCACTCATTTCAGCAACATAGTCACGGGACCGACCCTTGGATGTGAGGGTCATAGTCCTGGTCAATCTCAACTCGGCCATTAAGTCCGCTAAGCTTACACTCGGCTGGCCATGGTCAATGACAGGTGGAGGTACAGGCTGAGGTGGAACTGTAGGAGTAGGAGCTGGAGTAGGAGCTGGAGGAGTAGGAGTTGCACGTGAGGAAGAGGCTCTTTTCTTAGCCTTTCCTCTAGGAGGTCTAGAACTAGTCCCCGCCTCCATCACAACTACATCTTTCAACGGGTCCGGGATTTTGTCAAATATTCTCGGACCCTTGGGTATGAGGTCTCTCTCATCCTTAGGCACGCTGGCCCCGCAATCCTTAGCTAAGTGCATGAGTAAGAAACTATGGCCCGCAGACTTCCTATTTTTCGGTTCAAACCTTTCGTGCAAATATAGGAAGATCCGCCTAGGAATGTCTATCCGATGCCCCCTGGATAGACAAAGAGCCATGAGACACACCTCAAAGTCCACAAAATTTGGAGCCGAAACTCCCAACACCCATGACTCCAAAATCTCAACGAGCCACCTTGTTTTAGGCAGCAAGTATCTGACTGGGATCTTCAAATGCCTGATATTAGTCTTAGACCTATCCCAGTCGGCTCCTGGCACTCCCGCAAAACAAAAGGCTGACACCACATTAATGAGCGTCTGCTGGTCTTTCTGCAGATAAATCTTAAATTGACAGGGCTCTGTCAACGGGGGCCACCGAAGTGCTGCGGCGATGCGCTCAGAAGATAAAACTAGCCAGTGCCGACGACAATAAATCACACGAGGGTCATTGAGCCTAGACATCTCACCCTCATCGGTGTGGTTCGCATTTGCATAAATCTCACGAGTCAATGCGGAACTGGCATTCTCTTTCACTAAACTCATCCACCCCGCAAAGTTCTCGGTCTTCGCGACCTTTTGTAGGTCCTCAGGCACTCCCTCAAGTGGAAAGATTCTCTCGGCCTGGACACCTCTATTAATCCTAGGGTTCCCTGTGTAAAAACCCTGGGCATTCTCCGAAATAAACCTATAGTCGCAAAAGATCCCGCCTCTATCGATTTCCAGCTTTTTGTCATCCGGCTTATCACCACGACCCTTTCTAACTGGGGGCAATTGGGATGGAACGGGTGTATGAAAAACCCCAAGGTCAGGGGATAACGGGATGATCAATTGGGCACCCGGGTTACCCCCATCAGACTCGGACTCACTCTCGGTTTCTGCCACCACACTTGCCGTAATGTATAGTCGGGGTCCTCATCACGACTCGTTCTAGCACGTTTGCTCATATTGAAGAAATGAAAGTTTAAGAAGTAAAGCAATTAACGTGACCAAATTCAATCAAGTGCACAGTGACAAGAAGTGTAACAGCTATTAAGCACGTAAGCACGTAAGCACGCAATCCTAGGACTCTAAGCAATCGCCCCCAAGCACGCTACTAAGCGCAACAAAAATTAAAATGGGCTTTTACTCAATTTGTTCCTAGACTCGAGTATTGAAATTGCTAGTTTTAGAGTGTACCTACGTGCCCGGAGCAAGTCTTACGGGCACAAAATTGCAGAATTTCGACAAACCAGGCTGTTTCGGGTCGCCGAAAATTTTCCTCCAACCTTTGCAATTGACTGGTGCTTCTTGCTCCTTGCGATCCCCTCGTCAAACTTTCCTTCTTCGCCAACTCTTGAATCCCAGCCAAACAATCCCAATTTCGCCAAAATCTTCAAGAACCCTAGGTGGGTGTTCTTGCTCAAAATCGTCAACCAAGCAGCCCAATTGAAGAGCTTCGACCACAGTAACTCTCTCTCTTTCCCTCCGGTGATGTGCAGAGATGATGACGGTGAGGTGAAGAGGCGGAGAAGGGCGTTAAGTGGTGGCGGCCGTGGGTGCGGTGGTGTCGTGCGTCGGCGGTTCTGCGGTGGAGAGAGAGAGATCTGGCGGCGGTGGTGATGTTCTGTGATGGTGGTGGCTGGAGATGGTGGTCATGGTGGTGATTGCAGAGGGAAGAAGAAGAAGACGACGACGGGTTTGGGAATAATAGAGAGAGAAAAAAATTGTTTTAACCCGATCGTAAGACCTTTCAGAAGTAATTGTGCGATTACTTTTAAGTAATCGTACGTTTACTTGAAAGTAATCGTGCGATTACTTCGCACGACAGGTCAGTGAGCTCCTTTCAAATTTTATCCCAAAAAAATTTCTAAGTCAAAAGTAATCGTACGATTACTTGGAAGAGATCGTACAATTACTTTTGAGGTAATCGTGCGATTACTTCGTACGACTGGTCAGAAAATTCTCTCAACCAATCCACCCAAAAAAAAATTCTAAGGCAAAAGTAAACGTACGGTAATCATACGATTACTTTAGTGCAGGGAAAAAAATTTACTAGCCAAAATATAACCTTTACCTCGTATTTTGATCCCGAACTTCGATGAGTGTGATTTTTGCACCTTTGAATTCCTTTTTCGACGTATGTCTTGCTCACACAAATAACGTCTCGTTTTCGGATCGTTTTCCCGACTTTTCTCAATTATAGCCCAATTACGCAAAAAATATCCAAAATGTGCCAAATTCGTCGCTTTCTTCAAAATTTTGCAATCACCTTCATCAAGATGGGGAGTGAGGGATCTGTGATCATGTAGAAAAATTCCCAAAGTCCAGGGAACCTTTCATTCTTCAATTTTGCGCTTCCAAAGGCTCGTTTGGCATTTCCGGATGCTTTTTCGGCGCCTTTTTGCATCCTTTTTCGTCTTTGTTGCTCGTTTCTTTGCTTTGTCATGGATCTCCTCGACCTCGAGACTTCATTTACGTTATAAAAGATTCCCAATGTCCGGGGAACCCTTTATTCTTCAATTTGATCATTCCGTAGACCCGTTTGGGAGTTTTGGATGCTTTTTGGCGCCTTTTTCACCTGCTGGACATCCTTTTTGGCATATCTTCTTCGTCCGGACTCCGATATACGCGATCCACCTATCCACAGAAAGCTCTCGACCACCCCCACACTATGGCACTGTTCAAATCAGCTCACAGTCCTGTCTTCAAAAATTTACCTCGTAATTTGTGCCATTGTGCCAGCTTTCCCAATATCTTTACGTCTTCTTTGCGTATATCAAGAAGGGGAGTCCGGGAACTTGATCTTCCCCAGGTGCGTGTAATGCGTAAGTGTAGGAATGGCGTCAATCCTCTATTTCTTCATTTCGGGTCCCGATACGCGTTTTGGTCTGCTCTTTCTCGTTTTTCGTGCATTTCTTCACTCGCGCATCAAGAAGGGGGATCCGGAATAGGCCTTCCACCTAGAATTCCTGCGCATACTCATTGGAAATATTAAATCCACTCTCTCGCACCTCTCAAATAATTAGAACAAAATAAAATAACAAGACAAAATTGAAATCTACACTATGCGGTAAATAGGTTGGGTTGCCTCCCAACAAGTGCTTTGTAATTTAAGGTCGACGGCCCGACCCAGTTACCTCAAATGAGCTCAGATATCGGGAATTGGTTTGAGGCTCTCAATCACCCCAATGAAATTCCCATCCACGTGCGGCTTTGCTCGCTGTCCATTTACCTTGAACCTGTTCCCATTCTCAGCTTCTACCTCGAGCGACCCCCATGGGTAAACCTTTGTAATTGTAAATGGACCACTCCACCTTGACTTCAGCTTGCCCGGAAACAATATCTGTCGTGCGTTGAATATCAATATATTTTGGCCTACTCTGAAATCTCGTGGAATGATATGCTTGTCATGCCATTGCTTGGTTCTCTCTTTGTAGATCTTGACACTCTGATATGCCATAAACCTGTGTTCCTCTAACTCAAGCAATGCCTGCTTCCTTTGCTCACCAGAGAGCTTAGCATTCAAATTTACTTTCTTTAGTGCCCCGAATGCTTTGTGCTCAAGTTCCACCGGAAGATGGAACGATTTCCCAAAAACGAGCTGGTAGGGAGACATGCCCAAGGGAGTCTTGTATGCAGTCTGGTATGCCCATAAACTATCATCCAAGTGTATAACCCAGTCTTTGCGTCATGGATTGACAGTTTTCTCTAGAATCCCCTTTATCTCTCGCTTAGACACTTCAGCTTGTCCATTGGATTCTGGATGATAGGCCAATGAGATTTTGTGTGTCTTTACCCCATACTTGCTCAAGGTATTGGCAAAGACCTTGTTCACAAAGTGTGATCCCTCATCGCTAGTAATGGCTCTAGGCGTTCCAAACCTTGTGAATATATTCTTGTAGGGTTTTGATTCATGGATGCGCAACGGAAACACAAATAATCATAAAACCATGCAAACCCTCCAAGGATCACAAGTCAAGAGACATAACGATGGTAAAGGAAGAAATCAATAACACACCTTAGGGTTCTCCTTTGATGACTTCAAGCGAATTGTGTCACGTTCTCTATGGTTGATCCACGCCTAGAGTTGATCCTAGAATCTCCCAAGTCCTTGGTTCTAGCCCGGAAGAGGAAGAGGAAGAAGTATCACGCAAAACGAGACCCAAAGGAGGGCTCTCGGCCTCCTTGTGGCCGACGGGGACGGACGGCGGGCAAAGGGGCGGTCGGCTCCTTTGCTTGTTGCTCTCTCTCCTTTTTGTTCTCTCCCACTCTTGTTATGTTCAATAATGAGCATAAGTTGTGTGGGAAGGAAGGAAGGAAGGTTCTTTATATAGTCCAACAACTCCTTGCCAACTACCTAAAGGACTTATTCTAGTCCTACTAGAATTCAATTGAGTCCCTTCCTTGCAAATTAGTCCCTAGTAAGTTTGCAAGGTTTTGCAAAGTGATCCTTCTAATTAATTAATCGAATTAATTAATTCTCAAATCTAGTTCAACTCTATATAGCGTGTATAGGTTCTATCTAGTTGGTAGCAACTATTTACTAATATGGAGCGGTCTCTAGCAAAACATCCATTCTAGCCAACTAATCGAATAGTCATCTTGACAACCTCGTACAAGTAATTGTCTCATCCCTTTGTCTCTATATCCGGATTGGACACGAGACATACAAGTCACACTCGTATATCCAATCCATAGTTTCTCGATCCATGGGAATAGCCTTATTCGTTCAAATAACATCAATATCCCATATTGATTTATTAGAGTCTGGCCAGACATTCTATAAGCACTATCCCTCGAGTGGCCTAGGATATTTGCTCCCGTTATGTGGGAGGGACAAATTCTATCTACCTCCACTACGATCTCTAAGCTTGCTTCTTATTGTATCCAGTACACGCCTTTATAACTACCCAGTTACAGTGTAGCGTTTAACGCTACCAAAATCACAATAATCCACAACTAGAATATCTAGTCACTTCAAGTCTAAGGATGACAATACCATTGCACCGCGAGAAGTGCTTGTGACTCGACATAACGTGTATGTAGCCTTCTCGGAGATGGGTCAATCCAGTGCAACATTCCCTAATGCACACCTATGTGTTGGATCGTGATATCTCCATAACAATCCAACCCCATACTAGTCTATAGATGATTGTCCCATTAATCATTATACTTGACTAGGGATATTTAAGATAAACAACACAATTGTAAATCTAAGGACTTCATTATATTAAATATCCAATAAATAATAAATGAATTTCTAGCCACAAATAATTCATACTAAACTAGATTGCATCTAGGGCATCTATTCCAACAGTCTCCCACTTGCACTAGAGACAATCTGGCGCATCTCGTATGCCCATACTCCTAGTGTGCCCTTCATGCTTCCACTGCGTGAGCGTCTTTGTAAGCGGATGTGACATATTCTCATCCGTAGGAATCTTGCATATCCGAACGTCGCCTCTATCGATAATATCTCGAATCACATGAAACTTCCTGAGCACGTGCTTGGACTTCTGGTGCGATCTTGGTTCCTTTGATTGCTTGATCGCCCCAGTGTTGTCGCAAAACAACTCGACTGGATCCGCAATGCTAGGGACCACACCAAGTTCAGAAACAAACTTTCTGATCCAAACAGCTTCCTTCGCTGTGCCATTTGCAGCAATGTACTCAGCCTCTGTTGTAGAATCAGCTATTGTCTCTTGCTTGGAACTCTTCCAGCTCACCGCTGCTCCATTCAGGCAAAACACATATCCCGACTGTGATCTAAAGTCATCTCTGTCGGTTTGGAAGCTTGCATCAGTGTAACCCCTTACACACAACTCTTCCTCACCGCCAAATATCATGAAGGCATCCTTAGTTCTTCTCAAGTACTTTATGATGCTCTTGACTGCAATCCAGTGACTCTCACCCGGATTGGATTGGTATCTGCTTGTCATACTCAAGGCATATGACACATCTGGTCTAGTACATAACATGGCGTACATGATAGATCCTATGGCCGAGGCATAGGGAATTCTACTCATGTGTTCCTTCTCAATCTCATTGGAGGGACAACCACTCTTCGAAAGAGTGATTCCATGTGACATGGGCAAGAATCCCTTTTTGGAATCTTGCATGTTGAACCGTTTCAACACCTTGTCAATATATGTACTTTGACTTAGGCCTAGCAACCTCTTAGATCTATCTCTATAGATCTTTATACCGAGTATATAGGCTGCTTCCCCTAAATCCTTCATTGATAAACACTTCCCTAGCCAATCTTTAACAGATTGCAGCATGGGAACGTCGTTTCCAATGAGTAGTATGTCATCCACATACAAGACCACAAAAGCTACAGAGCTCCCACTAACCTTCTTGTAGACACAAGACTCATCTTCGTTTCTGATGAAGCCAAACTCTTTGACCACTTCATCGAAACGTCGATTCCAACTCCTAGAAGCTTGCTTCAATCCATAAATGGATCGTTGCAGCTTACAGACTTTGTTGGCTTGCTTTGGATCCTCAAAACCCTCCGGATGTATCATATACAAGTCCTCAGGGAGATTCCCATAAAGGAATGTTGTTTTGACATCCATCTTCCAAATCTCATAGTCGTGGTATGCTGCAATCGCAAGTAGGATTCGGATGGATTTGGTCATTGCGACTGGTGAAAAGGTTTCATCATAGTCAATACCATGAATCTGTCTGAATCCTTTAGCCACCAATCGGCCCTTATAGGTAATCACATTACCATCCATGTCGATCTTCTTCTTGAAGACCCATTTTCACCCTATGGGCCGCGCCCCATCGGGTGGTTCCACCAAAGTCCATACTTTGTTGGTATACATGGATTCCATCTCGGATCTCATGGCTTCCAGCCACATCTGAGAGTCAGGGCCATTCATGGCCTCCTCATAGGTAGTAGGCTCATCGTCTATGAGCATCGTGTCACGAGAAGTCCATACCTCTCCGGTTCCTGGCGCACTCTACTAGATCTATGAAGCTCTTGTGTTACCTGAACAGGTTGCTCCACAACTGTTTGTGGTTCCTGTTCATGTTCCATAATCGATTCAGTGATTTTTGGTTCTTGAACCTCTTCAAGTTCTACATTCCTCCCACTTGCTTCGTTAGAGACAAACTCTCTTTCTAGAAACACGTCGGTCAGAGCAACAAACACTTTGTTCTCGGTTGGATTGTAGAAGTAGCATCCCTTAGTTTCCTTAGGGTACCCCACAAATTTACACTTATCCGATTTAGGCCCTAGCTTGTCTGATTGTAAACGTTTTACATAGACATCGCAGCCCCAAATCCTCATGACAACAGTGTGGGACGCCTCCCACTCCACATCTCATATAGTGTCTTCATGACTGATTTAAATGGAACACGGTTAATGGTGAAAGCTGCACTTAATAGAGCGTAGCCCCAAAATGATAATGGAAGATCGGTTTGACACATCATAGATCGAACCATATCCAATAGGGTTCGATTCCTCCTCTCGGGCACGCCATTCCATTGTGCCGTTCCGGGTGGAGTGAGTTGGGACATGATCCCACACTCTATAAGATAGTCGTCAAACTCTTGGCTTAAGTATTCTCCTCCACGATCGGATCGTAGAGCCTTGATACTCTTGCCAAGTTGCTTCTCTACTTCATACTTGAATTCTTTGAACACTTCAAAGGATTCGGATTTTGCCCTCATAAGGTACACAAATCTATATCTACTGTAATCATCAGTAAATATAATGAAGTAGACATAACCACCCCTGGTAAGCGTGGCAAATGGCCCACACACATCGGTATGTATTAGTGCCAATTGCTCACTAGTCCTCTCTCCTTTCTTATTGAAAGGGGGCTTTGTCATTTTTTCCAATAAACAAGCCTCACATGTCTCATATGATTCAAAATCAAATGAGTCTAGTAATCCATCCTTATGGAGTGTAGATACACCTTTCTCATTTATGTGGCCTAAACGACAGTGCCATAAATAAGCTTGATTTAAATCGTTTATTTTAATCCGCTTGGTATTAATGTTGTAGACAGGATTGCTTAGATCAAGGACATAAAGTCCATTAAATAATTGCGCACTAAAATAGTGAATATTATTTAAATAAAAGGAACAACAGTTGTTCTCTATTGAAATAATAAAACCATCCTTGTCCAAACAAGAAATAGAAATAATATTTCTGCTCATAGCAGGCACAAAATAGCAATTATTTAATTCTAAAACTAATCCTGAAGGTAGAGATAGCTCGCACACGCCTATGGCCAACGCATCAACCTTTGCTCCATTCCCAACGCGCATATCTACCTCTCCTTTAACCAATCTTCTACTTCTCTTTAGATCCTGCATATTTCGACAAATATGATATCCACATCCAGTATCTAATACCCATGATGTAGAGACAGTTAAATTGACATCTACAACAAAAATACCTGGTGGTGGTGGAATAACTATTCCAAGCCTCTTGTCTTCCAGATATTTTGGGCAGTTCCTCCTCCAGTGTCCAGGCTGACTGCAGTAGTGACACTCACCTTTAGTCACACCTTTGGCAATGCCACCAACATGCTTAAGGGCAGGTTCCTTGGACTTGGCAACTGACTTGCCTTTGCCCTTGGAGGAAGAGGCAAACCTTTTGCCCTTTCCTTTCTATACCATCATAATGTCCTTGCCCTTACCCTTGTTGATGCTCTGTTCAGCCGTCCTCAACATATTGAGTAAATCTGGCAGTGGTTTAACGATCTCGTTCATGTTATAGTTCATAATGAACTGTCCATAAATCTCGGGCAATGATTGCAACACGAGATTGGTTGCCAACTCTTGGCCGACCGGGAACCCTAGTCGGGCGAGATTCTCCAAGTACCCGATCATTCGGAGTACATGGGGTCCCACCGGGTTCCCTTCTGCTAGATGACACTTGAACAGTGCCTTAGAGACCTCATACCTCTCTACCCTCGCCTGCTCTTGTAAGAGATGCTTTAGATGTTCGATCATATCGACAGCATTCATGTTTTCGTGTTGCTTCTGAAGCTCAGAAGTCATGGTGCAAAGCATAAGGAAGGCTGCATCATTAGCGTCATCAACACGCTTTTGATACGCCTTTAGGGCAGCAGGTGTTTGGTTCTCTGGACCTTCTGGAACATGCTCCTCTATTGCGTACAGTTTCTTCTCTTGCTTGAGAACAATTCTCAAGTTTCTGTACCAATCAAGAAAGTTGGTTCCACAGAGCTTTTCCTTCTCAAGGAAAAATCGTAGGGAATGTTGTGAACTCGATGAGTTGTTTGCCATTTGGAATTCTACAAAAAGGAAAATACGCAAGTTTTAGTATTTGTGAATTTTTGACTATATTCAATAATGGCTAGTTTATCAAATATAGCTCCCACTATTTTTCTACGGATTAATAACCCTCAAGTAATTAATGCGGAAAATATCCTTATATTTTCTAGTGGGCCAAGATCCATCTTTCATCTCCTTATGATCTTGCTTTGGAAAGTCACCCATAATTTGACTACTTTAGGTAGGAACAATTCCAATTGCATCCCATATGCAACTCTTGGTTCAATTGGGCAAATAACTCCTTATTTATCCATCCATATGGATAATCCCAATTGATTACCTCTAGGTTTCTTAATCAAATTAATAGCCTAGTTGTGTTCAACCTCTTATCTAAACAATTGCACATTGTTACGTGCCATCGCATTCCATCAGTATGAACCAAGTCGCCATGCTTTGGCACGCACGAACTTGATAAATAATGATGATAATAAGTGTTTAAATAACGAGGAGGCAAGAACACAATATTTGAATTTTGAGGGATTTTAAATTCAATTTTTAATTGTTTTGTTGATCAATATCAACTAATCTATCTATTTGATTGGGCACAACTCCAAATAAAAGATCCGGGTTGTCTAATTATCTTATTATCCTAATTGCATGCATCATCCATACACCAACCACATAATAATAAGACAATAAAATAAACAACCACAAAACTGAAATGAAACGTGATGTGGATATGGCCTTTTCTAGACTAAGATAATTCCAAGCCAATGGAATTATCTATGAACCCTAAAACAAACACATCTCCATGCGTCTTGATCTTTTGGTCCATCCTTCATAGTCATGTGGAATGCTCCATGCTCCATATTTTGTGGCTTCTTTGGCTTTGGGCTTCTTTTCTTCAATCTTGGCTAACAATCTACTTTATCTGGCACTAGCTAACTTCTATACTAAATAAATCTCACAAGTTGCGAAAAAATGGCATGCAGGCTTAAAACCCTAATTAATTATTACAATCAGTTGATCAGGTCGCAGGCCGTAAAACCAAACCACAAAATTAAACATCCACATCAAACCACATCCTAAGGCCATATCCAATCACGATGCGATTTGCACATAAACAGTTAAAATCCAATTTTAACGAGCTTGGTCAATTTTAATTGATTTTATCATTTCTAGGGTTAAAACGGTCCATCGGCCCAACAATCAAATTGCTCGGGCCCAATAAGGTGAACCACAAGGCCCTAGGGCCGGCCTGGCCCAAAACCCACAAGCCTAGGCCGTGGGTTAGGGCCGCCCGGCCCCTAGGGCGGCCAAGCTTGGGCGGCAAGCAAGGGCGGGCGGTCCCTAGGGGTCCGAACCTCCTTATGGGAGTTGTTTCCAAAACAACTCCCTTGCTTGGTGCCCAAGTTTGGTTGTTTCCTTGTTTTGGAAGAACTCCTTCTTCCCCAAGGATGCCCAAACCCTAGATCTAAGATCCTAAAATTTATCAAACTCGCCAATTCATGCATCCAATGCAAAAATTGGATCTTGTTATGATTAATTATTGACAAATTGCATCCCATGCTTGATTTGTCTTGTTTTACGCGATAAACAATCAAATTAAGGTGTAAAACAACTAAAACATAACACGTAAACCACGTTTATGCTCTACGACCTGTGGCTCTGATACCACTGTAGGGTTTTGATTCATGGATGCACAACGGAAACACAAAAAACCATAAAACCATGCAAAACCCTCCAAGGATCACAAGTCAAGAGACATAACGATGGTAAAGGAAGAAATCAATAACACACCTTAGGGTTCTCCTTTGATGACTTCAAACACGAATTGTGTCACGTTCTCTATGGTTGATCCAGGCCTAGAGTTGATCCTAGAATCTCCCAAGTCCTTGGTGCTAGCCCGGAAGAGGAAGAGGAAGAAGAATCACACAAAACGAGACCAAAGGCGGGCTCTCGGCCTCCTTGTGGCCGACGGGGACGGACGGACGGCGGGCAAAGGGGCGGTCGGCTCCTTTGCTTGTTGCTCTCTCTCCTTTTTTTTCTCTCCCACTCTTGTTATGTTCAATAATGAGCATAAGTTGTGTGGGAAGGAAGGAAGGAAGGTCCTTTATATAGTCCAACAACTCCTTGCCAACTACCTAAAGGACTTATTCTAGTCCTACTAGAATTCAATTTAGTCCCGTCCTTGCAAATTAGTCCCTACTAAGTTTGCAAGGTTTTGCAAAGTGATCCTTCTAACTAATTAATCCAATTAATTAATTCTCAAATCTAGTTCAACTCTATATAGCGTGTGACCCCATAGGTTCTATCTAGTTGGTAGCAACTATTTGCTAATATGGATCGGTCTCTAGCAAAACATCCATTCTAGCCAACTAATAGAATAGTCATCTTGACAACCTCGTACAAGTAATTGTCTCATCCCTTTGTCTCTATATCCGGATTGGACACGAGACATACAAGTCACACTCGTATATCCAATCCATAGTTTCTCGATCCATGGGAATAGCCTTATTCGTGCAAATAACATCAATATCCCATATTGATTTATTTGAGTCTAGCTAGACATTCTATAAGCACTATCCCTCGAGTGGACTAGGATATTTGCTCTCGTTATGTGGGAGGGCCAAATTCTATCTACGTCCACTACGATCTCTAAGCTTGCTTCTTATTGTATCCAGTACACGCCTTTATAACTACCCAGTTACGGTGTAGCGTTTAACGCTACCAAAATCACAATAATCCACAACCAGAATATCTAGTGACTTCAAAAACTAAGGATGACAATACCATTGCACCGCGAGAAGCGCTTGTAACTCAACATAACGTGTATGTAGCCTTCTCGGAGATGGGTCAATCCAGTGCAACATTCCCTAATGCACACCTATGTGTTGGATCGTGATATCTCCATATCAATCCAACCCCATACTAGTCTATAGATGATTGTCCCATTAATCATTATACGATATTTAAGCTAAACAACACAATTGTAAATCTAAGGACTTCATTATATTAAATATCCAATAAATAATAAATGAATTTCTAGCCACAAATAATCCATACTAATCTAGATTGCCTCTAGGGCATCTATTCCAACAATTCTTGCGCAAGAATCTCTCAACTCTAGCACTATCATTCTTTGGACACGCTAGAGCTTCGACCAACTTTGTCACATAATCAACCTCTAAAAGGATATAGAGATTACCAAGTGAATATGGGAAGGGGCCCATAAAGTCTATGCCCCATACGTCAAATGGCTCCACCAATGACACAAAATTTTGAGGCATCTCATTCCGGTTGGAAATATTGCCGGTTCTCTGACACTGGTCACATTGCTATACAAATAGATGGGCGTCTTTATGCAATGTAGGACAAAAGAAACCGCTCTGAAGTACCTTAGCGACCGTGCGTGATTTGCCGAAATGTCCCCCACAATTCAACTCGTGGCAGTGTTGAGAATCTCTAAAGTATCCGGCTCTGCAACACACCTCCGCAATACATTATCTGCTCCCAGCTTGAACAGATAAGGCTCATCCCAGAAGTATTGTCGCGCGTCTAAAAAGAGTTTCTTCCTCTTGTTGTAACTCATATCCTTGGGTACAATGTTTAGTGCCTTGAAATTTGCCAAGTCAGCAAACCAAGGCACAGCCGCAACTACAACCATAAGCAGCTCATCTAAAAAATCCTCTCGAATAGGCAAATCTTCGTGCTTATTGTTCTCCAGTCTTGACAAGTGGTCCGAAACCACATTCTCTACCCCCTTTTTGTCTTTGATCACCACATCGAACTCTTGCATCAATAAAACCCACCAGATCAATCTTGGCTTGGCGTCCTTCTTGGTGAGAAGATACTTGAGGGCTGAATCGTCCGTGAAAATCGTCACCTGAGGACCCACATAATATGGACGAAACTTGTCCAACGCAAATATGATGGCCAACATCTCTTTCTCCGTGGTAGCATAATTAACATGTGCATCATTAAGAGTACGATTGCCATAATAAATGACGTGAGTTACCTTATCTTTCTGCCGGCCCTGAACTGCTCCAACCGCATAGTCACTATTATCGCACATGAGCTCAAATGGTAGGGTCCAGTCTTGCGTGGTGATGATAGGCGCGTTAATCAGCTTTTCCTTGAGCAAATCAAAAGCTGACTTGCATTCCGCATTAAAATCAAAGACTGCATCCTTCTCAAGCAATCCACACAAAGGCTTCGTGATCTTCAAGAAATCTTTAATGAAGTGCCGATAGAACCCTGCATGTCCCAAGAAACTCCTTACCCCTTTGACAGAGGTAGGGTGACACGATCTAACCACAAGTGTATGGTCGTCGTGTGTAGTAATATCCGGTAATCCGGGTTTATCGAACCCAAGGGACTTTGTTTAAATTAATTACTATTCTAAACCTTATGTGGGCAAGTCGCAAGTTGTGTTTTTATCTAATCCTAATAAAATAAACGCAAAGTTCTCAATTAACCAAGTGAAATAGTTCACGATTAATAAAGAATGAATTTTGGGTTTTTATCAAATAAGAGAAAAGTACCGGGAATTCTCTAGGTTCACTAGGTTGATCCAAATTTATATTTTGATTTGTAAAACAACCACATGTTATTCACTATTAATCAAGCGATGTTAAACTTACCGAGTTACCAAGCAAGTTCACTATACTTTAACTAAACCAAACCGAGTTACCAAGTCTAATTTAGCTTCAAGTATGCATTAAAACCATATTTCTACTTCAACGATCCTAGTTAACGATGTCGAGTTACCAAACATTGATACGACTAGGTGGACTATTCAATTTACCGACTAATTCTCACGGAGTTACCGCGTGAAAACTAATTGAATTTACCTCTACGTTAGCTACTCGCAAAGATAATATAATAAAGAACGTAAATAATCCATAATAGTGAATAAACACGTGAGATTAAGCGAAAGCATGCATTACAATCGTCAAAACATCAACTTTAGATCAAACCCTAGCTACGCCAAACGAGAATTCCCAGCAAAAAGTGCTTAGCTACTCATATTCATAATCAAACCGACAAGTCTAATGAGTTTAAACATAAAAATCAAGAAAAGACGAGAGTTTAGAATTCAAACGAATGATCCAAAGCTCCTAAGCTCTCCCAAAGGCTTCTTGATCTCCAAAAGATGTCTCTAATGTCAAAAACTACTGAAAAAGTCGACCTAAAAGGCTTAAATACGTTTCCATAACCTAATTACAAAGTTTGGATAAACTACGAAAAAGCCCCAAAAAATCTGCACATTCCAGCGATCTCTTCGCACGAAGACAGTTGTCTTCGCACGAAGAGTCTTCGTACGAAGACTTCTGCCCTTCGTGCGAAGGTCTTCTCACAGAGATACTGAGAGCATGTATAAGAAGAGAATTTGGCCGAGCTGGATTTTGGCTAAGTCTTTTGTCTTCGCACGAAGACAAATGTCTTCGCACGAAGACTTCTGCTCCAGCCCTATTTTCTTTGACTTTCTCTTCCTTCCTTTGACTTTCCTCTTCCTTCCTTCTTCCATTGACTTTCCTTTGATTTCCTTTGACTTTCTCCTTCCTTTTGACTTGTCTTTGAGTTCCTTGTTTCCGAAGTTCGCTTCCATATCCCGCACGATCCTCCAAGCCCTGTTTTCCTGCGAATCACAACACGAAAACACAACCCGCGATCATATCACAATAAAAGCTCAAAAATCTAAAGAAACGCCCGGATTTAACAAGTAATGCATATGAACTCACATTATCACATTTACGCTCAATTTACTCAAAAGACGACAAATTCTCCATTATAAGCACGCAAAACGTAGAAATAAAAGGCATAAAATAACTCCGAAAACGGAGTTATCAACTACCCCCACACTACCTTTTGCTCGTCCCGAGCAAATCTCCCAAGTCAATTCCATTTCTCTCAAGCCAAAACTTTTCTCGTGCTTTCCCGCAATTCATCCAACTTTGCATACTCATCTAATTACTCATTGCATAACTTCCCTACGCCAATTGCATACTTTCACCTCACATTGCATACAAAACCATGAACACTTGCATACTAATCCGAGTAGAACCATTCACCAACCATCCTTCCTACTAGTCGACACGACTCGATTATACACAATGCACCTATATGCAAATGCAATATTCACAATGCAAGTATTGAAATAACAAATTTTCTTTTTCTTTTGTGAGATTGGGCAATCTCCATTAGCTTAAACCGATTCACACGAAGCGATGAGAAATCTAGACACAAGGAATGATTTAAAATCAAATTCGACAACACGAATCTCCCCTAGCTAGTATAGAGAACCTAACTTTACTAAGTACAAGAATGCAATACCTTCTCATGTGTGCCACAAAATAAAAGGCTACGCTAGGCTAAGCCACGTTCAAGGTCCGAGCTCCTAATTCGCTAACGGGTTTAGAATGATGAGGCTTTAAGGACAAATAGGATAATAATCAAACACAAGTCCTAAGGCGTCACATTCTCACAAATACCGTAGCTCACACACCCTCACAACAATGATGGAAACCAAGCCCGAAACTCACCATCTCCGGCCCTCGATCCCCTCACACCCCGGTACAATTACGATCTCCGCGGCTATTGTCATGAATGATGCATAAGCCAAAATTTCCCGTTCGTGAACTAGTCGCTTCTCCATTCGTTCTTCCACAAAGCTTTTCATTCTTCCTTTTCATCTCTCCTTTTTTTCTCTCTTTTCTTTTTTTCTGATTTTTTTTTTTTTTTTTTTTTTTTCTGATTTTTTTTTTTTTTTTTATATAATCTCTCAAAATCCTGCACAATTCCTTCAACATCTGTCTCGAGTGGTCTTCCAAGTGCCAAGCTAACATATGATCGTAAGGGGAGACAATATCAAAATCAACACGTATAAATCACAAATAAATGTCTCTCCCTATCTCGATGAAATCCTCGGTGCAACTAACAAAGCCGCTAACATAATAGAACACGTGTGGGGATGGAGTCGTCGCAAGCGCATTCTCGATGTCCGAAGTCAAATGTCGACACCCCCACACTCGAATGTAATCCTGTCCCCTCTCAAGTAGTCAATCAAATATCTGTCTCGTGCCTAATCCAACCAAACCTCCTACACCATGATGCGTAAGATCCGGTACCTAGCACGATCCACCTATTAAATTCCCCCAACCCAAGTTTTGTGTGTATTGGATGGTACACACTCACGGCTCTCCTCACTTGTGTCCATGTTGTAATGCCATGGAACACCGCCACACCGAAGTGCGCAAGCCTACTCTCACTCACCCTCGCATTCCCCTCGAAGATCACAAATGAAGTGCATGCGATATGCAAGACTCACACAAATATAGCATGAAGTACTCCCTCATCGAACCCCCTCAACTACAACACCCTCGTGACGCACTAAAGCGGTGATTCTAACCAATCAGTGATGAAGGCCAAGAATCGTCACCCTAAGTCCAAAGGCTGTCAAAGAATCCATGGTTCAAATCAGGGTTTACTAGTGGTCCTACAAGGTAAGTTCTATAAGCAGTGAGTGCTCTAATACACACCTCGCACAGCTGTTCTGTGTGCCACTACGAGGCGGGTTGGCGACTACCTAAGACGTACACAAGAACGTTCGGCTTGTTTAGCTCACACCTAGCTCAACTCTTGTAAGAAAACTAGGCACACACTTTAGATTTGACAAAATTAAGTTCGTGTGTAAAATAGGCATGCATTCCCGTAAAGAAAGTTTCTCTATACTTACTAAGGGAAACTCACATTGTCACTCTCGATCGCAATTCACGCCCTATGCCTAAAAGTCTCACACTTCTCGATTTTACCGAATTTTCAGCTTCTTTCGATTGCCCTTTCTCAAATTTTTTAATTTTTTTGGTGTTTTCACATTTTTAGTTTTTTTTTTTTTTTTTTTATATATCTACACTATATGCACGGCCAACTCGACTACTGACTCAATAATGGTGGGATGACTCAAAAATACCAAAACGTGCACGCAAACAAAAAGAAAAATAAGGACTTAACCAAAAATTTCTAACTACATGCTGACACGGGCGATGCAAAGACTAAACATTGACTAGCAAAAAGGACTCAACCACCCCCACACTAGAATGCATCGTTGTCCTCAACGATAACACGAGGACTCAACAATTCTAGCATGAGGGCACACTCCACTACTCGTCATCTTCTTCCTCCTCTTCATCCTCTTCCTCATCATCTTCTTCTTCCTCATCCTCACTCGGCGGAACCGGATACTCAAATTCATCCTCCTGGAACCACGGATCCGCCGTCGGGACCGGTGGAACAAACTCCCTCGCCGCCTGACCACTAGACTGTATAACCCACTGGCCCACCATCTGGATAAATCCCCCCAGCTTCGCCTGATTGTCCCGAGTGTGGGCAAACTGGCGTCTTCTCTCGAGTCTATCCCGGGCCATCTCCTCTCTCAGGTGGTCGTAGGCAACCTGGTTGTCAAACCTAGAGGTGTTCATCCTCCTACCCTTGCCCTTCTTCCTTGCTGTCTCATCAAACCTATGCCACTTCCTAGCAGTAAACGGTTTCAAATCCATGTCTCTCCCAATGACTACTTCGGCAGTTTTGGCTAGGTGAGTAAGCAAGCAAGTATGACCGGGACCTAACTTGTTAGTCCTCGACACCCTCTCAAGACAATTTTCCCAAATCAGTTTAGGGATGTTGATTCTAACCCCGGTGTAAAGACAGAGAGCCCAGACAGATAAGCGGAAAGTGTAACTAGGGTTTCGTGTGATTCCCAAAACCCAGTTCTCTAACAATTCACAGCACCACTTTGCCTCCGGCCTATAAACCTTCTTTTCGGCCTTCCACTAATCACCTCCCCTTTCCTGTCCCATGGATCTACCCCCTTTGCAAAACAAAAAGCATTTAAACGAGACCAAAGATTCTCACTACGAAGAACAGTCTCTAACCCACAACCCTCTTTCAAAGCGGGGAAACCCATGGCAAAAGCGATAGTCTCTGGCGTGAAGACTATCCACTCGTTCCGACAGTACACAAGGCGAGGGTCTTGGCTCTCACCATCTTTTGCATAACGCAAATTGAAACAAAAATCTCGCGCAATATGCGAACTAGACGGCCCTACTAGCTTAAACCAATTGGTAAGCTTCTCGCGCTCAAAAATTTCCTTGATTGCTTGAGGCATGTCCTCGTGCAATGGAAATGCCTTTTCGGGCTGCCCGTTCTTAGTCAAGTAAGTATCTTTGCGACAGTTTAGATGGGCCTCATAAGTGACGAAACGGAAACTATCATAGTATCCGGGCCCAATACTACTCTCTTTCAAATTAGCCTTAGCCTTTCGTCGGCCTACAATGCCCGGTTTAGCCGGGAAAGGGGCATTCAAGATAGCATATTGGGGAGTGGGCGGTATCTCTAATTGAGGATCGCCCGACCCCGATGCTTCTTGCGAAGAACCCTCTCCCGTCTTCCGTTTCTTTCCACCCGCCATTTAGAATGCAATTTCAAGTAAAACGAGAAATTCAACTATTGTGCACGTGACAAGAAGTGTGTACCGAATGAAACACGTAGACACGTAAGCAAATAATTCCTAGGACTTTACGCAATCGCCCCCAAATACGCTACTAAGCGCAACAAAATATAATTGGGATTTTACTCAATTTTGTGCCTAGGACTCGAATATGGAAATAGCAAGTTTAGATTGTACCTACGCGTCCGGAGCAAGTCTTACGGACGCAAAAATTCCAAAATTTGACAAACCGGGCTGATTTTGATGTTGCCGGAAGAATTTGTCGAAACCTTGAATTGATTGATGCTCCGTACTCCTTGTGTAGTCCCCGTTAGTGTTGCCTTCTCGACCGTAAGCTGAATCAAGCTCTAAGTCGTCCAATTCCTCAATTTTTGCTTCAAACCCTAACTTCTTCCTCCTCTGATTTCTCTCTTGTCTCTCAAGCTCACTCAAAACCACCTCTCAAATCTTGTTCTCCTCTGAATTGCGAGCAAAACCCTAGGTGGGTTGTTGATTTTGGTGAAGAATCAAGGGAGTGGCGATTTGGTGTGAGGTGCGGCTATGGAGGAGTGAAGCTGTGTTGAAGATGAAGAATGAGTGAATAGGTCGATGACCAGCAGAAGATGAAGCTTCAACTCGTGCAAAAAGTCTAAAAAGCCCCCAAGAAGTAACCCATGACTGTTATCCGTGTGTGGCCAAATCTGACATTTTGCCCGATGTCTTCGTGCGAAGACCATTCTCTTCGTGCGAAGAGTCTTCGTACGAAGACAATTTGTCTTCGCACGAAGATCTTCTTATATAGATACTGCAAGGTGATTTGAGAAGACAATTCAGAGCTTCAAAATTTTTTCTAAGTACAAAGTCTTCCTACGAAGACAATTGTCTTCATACGAAGACAATGCTGGAGCTTGCCAAAAACATCCTTTTCGTCAAATTTTCGCGTCTCCGATCGTGCCTTTGCTTTCCGAAGGATCTCCTCGACCTCGAGACTCCCTTTTTACCTTAAAACACTCCCAAAATCCGGGAAATATTTCATTTGTCAATTTCACGCGTTCCAAGGCACGTTTTGCATTTCCGGATGCTTTTGGCCTCGTTTTACTCGCTAAAGCATCCTTTTTGGCGTAACTTCTTCACCCGGACTCCGATTTGCGCGATCCACCTGTCTACAGAAAGCTCTCGACCACCCCCACACGTTGGCATTATTCAATCCTTATTTCAGTCTGTCCTTCAAAATTTCACCTCGTAATCCGTGCCGGCGTGCTAGCTTTCTCCGTTCACTAATTAAATTCTTACGCAAATCAAGACGGGGAGTCCGGGAACATGATCTTCCCCAGGTGCGTGTGTTGAATAGGTGCAAGAAATGGCGTCTATCCTCAATTCCTTCACTTCGGATCCCGATACGCGATTTGGGCTGCAAATCTTGACGTTTTACTCTGTTTCGCACGCGCGCATCAAGAAGGGGGATCCGAAATAGGCCTTTCACCTCGTATTCCTGCACATACTCATTGGAAATATTAAATCCACTCTCTCGCACCTCTCAATGAAATCAAACCGAATAAAAATTACAAAACAGCATTAAAACCTACTCTAAAGCAATAAATAGGTTGGGTTGCCTCCCAACAAGCGCTTTGTAATTTAAGGTCGACGGCCCGACCCAGTTACCTCAGAGATTTCTCAAATTGCGGGAGTTGCATGAAGCCACTCAATGACTCCAATGAAATTCCCGTCCACGTACGGTTTCGCTCTCCGTCCATTCACCTTAAACCTGTTCCCATTTGCATCCTCTACCTCAAGAGATCCCCATGGATAAACTGCAGTAATCGTATAGGGACCACTCCACCTAGATTTCAATTTCCCTGGAAACAGCTTTAGTCTGGATTGAAGATCAATACTTTCTGACCTACCTTGAAGTCTCTCGGGATAATGTGCCTGTCGTGCCACAGTTTTGTCCTCTCCTTATAGATTCTCGCACTTTCATACGCCATCAATCGAAATTCTTCAAGTTCGAGTAGTGCTTGCTTTCGTAGCTCACCTGAGAGCTTAGCGTCCAAATTGATCTTCTTCAAGGCCCAGAATGCCTTGTGCTCAAGTTCCATCGGAAGATGACATGACTTCCCAAATACTAACCGGTAGGGAGACATGCCTAAAGGAGTCTTGTAAGCAGTCCTATACGCCCATAAGCTATCATCTAAATGCAGAGACCAATCCTTGCGTCCCAGGTTGACTGTCTTCTCCAGAATCCCTTTTATCTCTCGGTTAGAAACTTTTTCTTGCCCATTCGACTGCGGATGATAAGCCAGTGATATCTTATGCGTCTTTACCCCATATTTGCTCAAGACATTGGCAAAGACTTTATTCACGAAATGCGATCCTTCATCACTGATTATGGCTCTGGGAGTTCCAAACCGTGTAAAAATGCTCTTACGCACGAATCTCTCTACAGTAGCTCCATCGTTTTTGGGGCAAGCCATTGCCTCCACCCACTTGGTCACATAATCCACCGCTAACAGTATATAAAGATTGCCAAGTGAAGACGAGAATGGTCCCATGAAATCAATGCCCCAGACATCAAAGGGCTCTACTTCCAACACGAAATTTTGAGGCATCTCGTTTCGGTTGGAGATATTTCCAGTTCTCTGACATCGATCACATTGCTGTACAAATAGATGAGCATCTTTATGTAAAGAAGGCCAGTAAAATCCACTTTGCAATACCTTTGCCACAGTACGTGTTTTGCCAAAATGTCCTCCGCAATTCAATTCGTGGCAGTGTCTAAGAATGTCCAAAGTGTCTGGCTCAGCTTTGCATCTTCTCAACACATTGTCAGCTCCCAACCTAAACAAATAAGGGTCATCCCAGAAATAGTGTCGTGCATCTGCGAAAAATTTCTTTTTCTGATGGGAAGACATGTCTTTCGGGACAATTTTGAGCACCTTGAAATTTGCCAAATCCGCAAACCAAGGCACAGCTGCTACCACTACCATAAGTTGTTCATCTGGAAAATCTTCTCTAATCGGCACATCTTCTAGTTTTTCGTTATCTAGTCGTGACAAATGGTCTGCAACAACGTTCTCTACACCCTTTTTGTCCTTTATCACTATGTCAAACTCTTGCATTAACAACACCCATCGGATCAATCTAGGCTTCGCATCCTTCTTTGCAAGAAGATATTTGAGGGCTGCATGGTCCGTGAAAATAGTCACCTGAGAACCGACAAGATATGGACGAAACTTGTCCAATGCGAAGATAATAGCCAACATCTCTTTCTCCGTGGTGGCATAATTAACCTGTGCAGTATTAAGAGTACGACTAGCATAGTAAATTACATGAGCTACCTTGTCTTTCCGCTGTCCCAGAACTGCTCCCACCGCGTAATCGCTGGCATCACACATAAGTTCGAACGGTAAGGTCCAGTCTGGAGTGGCTATGATGGGAGAACTAATCAGCTTTTTCTTGAGCAAATCAAAAGATGTCCTGCAGTCTTCATTGAAATCAAACACGGCATCTTTCTCAAGCAAACCAGATAAAGGCTTTGTGATTTTCGAAAAGTCCTTAATGAAGCGCCAATAGAAACCTGCATGTCCCAAGAAACTCCGTACCCCTTTGACAGACGTAGGGTAAGGAAGCTTCTCAATCACCTCGATCTTCGCCCGGTCTACCTCTAAACCTTTACTGGAAATCTTGTGCCCCAATACTATTCCCTCGGTCACCATGAAATGGCACTTCTCCCAGTTGAGCACTAGGTTGGTGTCAATACATCTGTCCAGTACCCGAGCTAGCTGCTGGAGACAGTCTTCGAACCCATCACCATAAAGCGAAAAATCATCCATGAAGACTTCAAAATTTTGCTCCATCATGTCTGAGAAGATAGACATCATACACCTCTGAAACGTAGCTGGGGCATTGCATAGCCCAAAGGGCATGCGTCTGAATGCAAAAGTCCCATATGGACAAGTAAATGTCGTCTTCTCCTGGTCAGCTGGCTCAATCGCTATCTGATTATACCCAGAATATCCATCCAAAAAGCAGTAGTGTGAATGGTGCGCCAGCCTATCAAGCATCTGGTCCACAAATGGGAGGGGAAAATGATCCTTCAAAGTGGCATCATTGAGTTTGCGGTAGTCCATGCAAACTCTCCACCCAGTAACGGTACGGGTGGCAATTTGATCACCTTTTTCCCCTTCCACCACAGTTATACCTCCTTTCTTGGGGACACATTGTACCGGGCTAGTCCACGTGCTGTCGGAAATCGGATAGATGATACCTGCTTCCAACCATTTAAGCACCTCTTTCTTTACCACCTCCTGCATGTGAGGGTTGAGGCGGCGCTGAAATTGAACTACCGGCTTCTTGTCTTCCATGAGCCTGATCTTATGCTGGCAAACTGTGGGGCTGATCCCCTTAATATCTGCTATGGTCCATCCCATAGCTGCTTTCCTCTTCTGTAGTACCGTGAGAAGTTGCCCCTCCTGTTCCCTGTCCAAACATGCAGACACAATCACAGGTAAAGTATCATTAGATCCCAAGTATAAATATTTCAAATGAACAGGTAAAGGCTTTAATTCTAAAACAGGAGAAGTAATAAGAGAAGGAGTAAGAATCTTCCTGCTTCCCTCATTAAAGAGGGGTAATGGTGGGCGCCAATGAACATCTAAGGCTTGCTCTTTCTCGCTGGAATCAAATAGAGCAAGCTCCTCATAAATTTGCTCCAACAAAATATCGTCCTCCTTGTCCAGCGTGTATGCCTCCACCCCAAAGCACTGCTCGCTCACCGCGTATGCGGGAAACTTCATAGCCTCAAATACATTGAAGGCTACCTTCTCATCGTTGATCTGCATAGTCAGCTCCCCATTGGCCACATCAATGATAGTTCTCCCAGTGGCCAGGAATGGACGGCCCAAAATAAGAGGAACATCGTCGTCGGCCTCCATGTCTAAGATCACAAAATCCGCTGGGAAGATGAGTCCTTCAACTCTCACTAATACATCCTCTAAAACACCCCTGGGGCGTTTTATTGTGCGATCAGCCATCTGCAAGCACATCCTGGTAGGCTTAGGATCTCCCACACCAATTTGCTCAAAAACCGACGTGGGCATCAAATTAATACTTGCACCAAGGTCACATAATGCCCTCCCATGAAATGCGTCTCCCAATGTAACAGGAATGATGAAACCGCCCGGATCTTTCATCTTCTTTGGTAGCGCTTTTTGCACAACGGCGCTACACTCCTCATTCAGAGTTACGGTTTCAAAGTCATCCATGCGCCTCCGATTAGAAAGGAGGTCCTTGAGAAATTTGGCATATTTAGGCATTTGTGAAATGGCCTCCGCAAAAGGTATATTAATGTGCAGTTTCCTGAAGATATCCACAAACTTCTTGAAATGCTTTGCATCCTCTTGACTCTTCAATCTTTGCGGGTATGGCACTCGCACACTGTATTCCTCCCTAGGCTTCTGTTTCTCATCCGACTTCCTCACCGTGTCCTTTGATTGGGGACTCACGGTAGGCACGGGAATCTCTTCATCCAAAGCTTTCTCAGTGGCCTTAGTTGCCTCAGCTCGCGCGTGGCTAAGATATGGGGGGTCCTCAGTAGTGATTCCACTGCGAGTTGTGATGGCATTCAGCTGCTCATTAGGAGTGATGGTATTCGCGGGAAGCATACCTGGTGGAAGCTTGATATTTTGATTGGCGATCTGCCCAATCTGAGTCTCGTGGCTTTTCATTGTGGCTTGTATTGAGACAATCGTGCTCTCCATCCTGTCTTGATTAGCTAGGAGCTTTCTCAATAGGGCATTCGTCTCTTGATCCTCTTTCTGTGGAGCCTGCTGTTGTGGAACTTGCCTTTGCGCTTGGTATGGAACATTGGGTCTCTGACCGGGTGCATATAATCCACTGTTCGGGTTGGCATAGCTGAAGTTGGGATGATTACGATTGTTGGGATGATAGGTGTTAGGCCATTGCTGCTGTCGCATAAAATTCACATCTTCCACACTATTATCATATCCCTGGCTTTCGTCTGCTAGTAATTCACCCATGGGCTTCTGTGTTGGAGGGTGCATACCGTGAAATGCTGAGGTCATGGATTCCAGCTTTTTTTCCATCGATTCAATCTTGTTGACTAAGGATGTATCCCCCGGTTTGGAGTACCTACGCGTTTCAGATCGTGTAGTCTCTCTCTTTGACGCGTTGTTCAGCAGATCTTGAGCTCGCTGTGCTCCAAGTCCCATAAAATTACCTCCAGCTAGCATATCTAACTGGTCAGCTGTCTCCTTGTCTAACGCAGTGTAGAAATAATGGAAGAGCTTGTGCCATGGCTCTCCATGATTCGGACATCTACGGAGAATTTGGCTGAACTTCCTCCACGCATCTCCCAACGAACTGTCTTCATCCTGAGTGAATTTTGCAATCTCAGCCATCTGCTGAGCGACTCTGGATGGTGGAAAATACTTCCTCAGAAACTCATGACAACAATCCGCCCAAGTCACTATGCTACCAGCTGGCAGCTCCATAAGCCACTTCTTGGCTTTTCCAGATAAGGATAAGGGAAATAGTAATAGCTTAACTGTTTCATCTGGAACTCGTTGATCGTGCAGGGTTGATGTGATTTGCTCAAATACCAGCAGATGGTGATTGGGGTCATCTCCTGGAGCTCCGTTGAATGCGCACTCATCACGAACCATATTGATCATATGTTGGCGCAACTCGAAGTGTTGGGCATTGATCTGTGGCCTGACAATGGTAGGCTGATAACACGCTGGAGTAGTCCTGAAATAATCCACCATGGGACGTTCTTCATTCTCAGCATTGTTCTGCCTGTTGTTTTCCCCATTATTCCCATTATTGTTTCCACCGATGTTCGCCACTTGTGCCCCCACACCATGACGTGGTTGTGGATTTGGGGGAGCCATTCGATCCATCCTTGCCTGCATCTCAGCCATTTGAGCTCTCACCTCCTCAGCTTCCGCGGCTCTGTTTGCAGCCTCCTCTACAGCTGCAGCTCTAGCTGCTTCCGCATCTTGCATACCTTTGCGGATTCTCTCAAACTCAGCTCTCGTCTCTTCATCCATAACTACTGAGCTTGAATTCCTCTTGTCTCTACGCTGTGCTTTTAATAAGGATTCCGGGTCTTCAAACGATGGATACAAAGGCTCGTCTCGAGAACGGGTCATGCACCGTGTAAATCAACCTGAAATCACGAAATACGCAAAACGTAGGTGAGTAACGGATATAAACAATAAATTAAAATCCCTAAGGCTAGGAATTATAACTAATTTAGCCGAAGTCCCCGGCAACGGCGCCAAAAACTTGACACGATCTAACCACAAGTGTATGGTCGTCGTGTGTAGTAATATCCGGTAATCCAGGTTTATCGAACCCAAGGGACTTTGTTTAAATTAATTACTATTCTAAACCTTATGTGGGCAAGTCGCAAGTTGTGTTTTTATCTAATCCTAATAAAATAAACGCAAAGTTCTCAATTAACCAAGTGAAATAGTTCACGATTAATAAAGAATGAATTTTGGGTTTTTATCAAATAAGAGAAAAGTACCGGGAATTCTCTAGGTTCACTAGGTTGATCCAAATTTATATTTTGATTTGTAAAACAACCACATGTTATTCACTATTAATCAAGCGATGTTAAACTTACCGAGTTACCAAGCAAGTTCACTATACTTTAACTAAACCAAACCGAGTTACCAAGTCTAATTTAGCTTCAAGTATGCATTAAAACCATATTTCTACTTCAAAGATCCTAGTTAACGATGTCGAGTTACCAAACATTGATACGACTAGGTGGACTATTCAATTTACCGACTAATTCTCACAGAGTTACCGCGTGAAAACTAATTGAATTTACCTCTACGTTAGCTACTCGCAAAGATAATATAATAAAGAACGTAAATAATCCATAATAGTGAATAAACACGTGATATTAAGCTAAAGCATGCATTACAATCGTCAAAACATCAACTTTAGATCAAACCCTAGCTACGCCAAACGAGAATTCCCAGCAAAAAGTGCTTAGCTACTCATATTCATAATCAAACCGACAAGTCTAATGAGTTTAAACATAAAAATCAAGAAAAGACGAGAGTTTAGAATTCAAACGAATGATCCAAAGCTCCTAAGCTCTCCCAAAGGCTTCTTGATCTCCAAAAGATGTCTCTAATGTCAAAAACTACTGAAAAAGTCGACCTAAAAGGCTTAAATACGTTTCCATAACCTAATTACAAAGTTTGGATAAACTACGAAAAAGCCCCAAAAAATCTGCACATTCCAGCGATCTCTTCGCACGAAGACAGTTGTCTTCGCACGAAGAGTCTTCGTACGAAGACTTCTGCCCTTCGTGCGAAGGTCTTCTCACAGAGATACTGAGAGCATGTATAAGAAGAGAATTTGGCCGAGCTGGATTTTGGCTAAGTCTTTTGTCTTCGCACGAAGACAAATGTCTTCGCACGAAGACTTCTGCTCCAGCCCTATTTTCTTTGACTTTCTCTTCCTTCCTTTGACTTTCCTCTTCCTTCCTTCTTCCATTGACTTTCCTTTGATTTCCTTTGACTTTCTCCTTCCTTTTGACTTGTCTTTGAGTTCCTTGTTTCCGAAGTTCGCTTCCATATCCCGCACGATCCTCCAAGCCCTGTTTTCCTGCGAATCACAACACGAAAACACAACCCGCGATCATATCACAATAAAAGCTCAAAAATCTAAAGAAACGCCCGGATTTAACAAGTAATGCATATGAACTCACATTATCACATTTACGCTCAATTTACTCAAAAGACGACAAATTCTCCATTATAAGCACGCAAAACGTAGAAATAAAAGGCATAAAATAACTCTGAAAACGGAGTTATCATAGGAAAAGGGAGCTTCTCAATCACCTCGATCTTGGCTCTATCAACCTCTAAACCTTTGCTGGAGATCTTGTTGCCCAAAACAATACCCTCAGTAACCATGAAGTGACACTTCTCCCAGTTGAGCACTAGGTTGGTGTCAATGCATCTATCCAGAACCCGGGCCAACTGTTGCAGGCAGTCTTCGAATCCGTCACCATAGAGCGAGAAGTCATCAATGAATACCTCGAAATTCTGCTCCATCATGTCAGAGAAGATCGACATCATACACCTCTGAAACGAGCCGGTGCGTTGCATAACCCAAAAGGCATGCGTCTAAAAGCAAAGGTCCCATAAGGAAAAGTGAATGTCGTCTTCTCCTGGTCAGCTGGCTCAATTGCTATCTGGTTGTACCCGGAGTACCCATCCAAAACGCAATAATGAGAATGACGTGCCAGCCTATCAAGAATCTGATCAACGAATCGGAGGGGAAAGTGATCCTTCAAAGTGGCATCATTGAGCTTGCGGTAATCCATGCAAACTCTCCACCCAGTAACAGTACGAGTGGCAATATGATCACCTTTTTCCCCTTCCACCACAGTTATACCTCCCTTCTTAAGGACACACTGCACTGGGCTATTCCATGTGCTGTCGGAAATGGGATATATTATGCCCGCCTCCAACCATTTAAGCACCTCTTTCTTCACCACCTCCTGCATGTGAGGATTGAGGCGACGCTGAAACTGAACCACCGGTTTCTTATCTTCCATGAGTCGAATCTTGTGCTGGTAGACTGTGGGGCTGATCCCCTTGATACCTGCTATGGTCCATCCCATAGCTGCCTTTCTCTCCTGTAGTACCTTGAGAGGCTACTCCTCCTGTTCCCTGTCCAAACATGCAGACACAATCACAGGTAAAGTCTCATTAGATCCCAAGTACAAATATTTCAAATGAACAGGTAAAGGCTTTAATTCTAAAACAGGAGCAGTAATAAGAGAAGGAGTAAGAATCTTCCTGCTTCCCTCATTAAAGAGGGGAAATGGTTGGTGATAACTCCTTAATAAGAATCATCCTATATACACTTTATATTGTTATTTGTGTGCGTTTCGGTGCAAAGTGACGAATTTCGGGCTTATTTGAGAAGAAAATGAGTTTTATGATGTTTTAGAGCTTAAACGTACAATCCGGGCGTTTCTTGAATAGTTTTACTTATGATTTGTATGATTTTGTCACATTTGATCTTCGCGGTAGTGTTCGTGTTGTGATTTACAGGAACATTGCATGAGGAGAGCAATTGGAGAGAAGAAACGAGCTTCGGAAGTCAAAGAGTACACAAGAGAAGCAAAGTTAGAGGAGCAAAAGTGACCATCCTTCACTATTTTGATGATATCTTGAGGTCTACAAAACCTGATGTAGTGAGACCTGTTCAAAATGAAATTAGACTCAAATATCTTTCCAACGGTAGGTCACAGAGCTCAATCAAAGTTCGGACGAGAAAGATATGGTCCGGCGAAGTTGACACAAAAACAAAGAAAAGCTGGTAAAGTTTCACTGGACCAGTGTGCACTCCTCTGGATGTATCTGGAGTTACGTATACCATTTTGGATCAAGATCTATGCCATTAGAAATTAGACATCCAGGGCTTTCCAATGATATAATATAGGCCCAAAACGGAGTCCGGATGAGGGAGAAAAGTCCCGCGCAAGATCAGCTTATGAAATCTGTCCGAGAAATTGCAAACTAGAGGGGCTGAATTGCAAAAAATTCGGCCAAAATACATTAAAAATCGTGCCCAGCCCTATACATGACGATTTTTAGGACCTAAAGGCAGAGAGGGCTGCTGGAGACAAGGAAGAACAAGTTGGAGGAAGGCTTGGAGCTTGGAGTTTGTCGTGAGAGCGAGGATTCCATCGTTTGATCTCTCTATCTCTCTTGTTTTTGATGAATACTTGGAAATTCTTCATTGTATTCCCAACTATGAGTAGCTAAACTTTCTATTCGGGATATCTCATAGGTAGCTAGGGTTTGAACTCCATGTTGGTGATTTATGGATCTTTTTCATGCTTTTAGCTTAATTGAATGTGTTTTTCTTAGCTATGCTTGATTAATGTACTTAATTCTATCGTTTATATTGTTTGGGCTCTCAATAGGATGATTATAGGTAGAGGTTGTTAGAGGAATCAACATTCGCTACCCGGAAACTTGAATCAAGCACTAGCCGTATCTAGGGTTGAGGAATCTTGCTAGTTAGCTAGAACTAAGAGTAGACCACAACAACCTAATGCTTATTTGAACTTGAGTAGGCTAGAGGAATCAGGTACAAGAGTTTCAATATAGGCTTTGGTTGAGGAATCTACAAAGCATAGGTGCTCGTTTGGCTAAGTAAAAGACGCTCGTGTTACTTGAACATAAATCATAAGTGGTGTGAGATCCCTAGTGAACCCGAAGAGATATCCTGATACTTATCCCTCGTATTAGTCTAAATTTTAATAATTAGCTTGTTATTTACTTTCTTAGATTAGTCAAACAATCTCTACTACTTGCCCACATTAAGTTAAGAATACTAATTGATTCACGACAAGTCCCTTGGGTTCGACTAACCCGGATTACTGGATATTACTACACGCGACAGCCGTACACTTGCGGTTGGATCGTGTCAAGTTTTTGGCGCCGTTTCCGGGGACTTCGGTTGAATTGATTAGGATTATTAACTTCAGGGATTTTATCTTTCTGTCTTTATTTATTTATTTATTTATTTATTTGTTAATCTCATCGGCTCCCTAGAAAATTATTTTGCAGATAACTTGGTGATCATGTGGGGGCAGAATTATTATGGGAAATATACAGGCTATTCACCGTACTACTCATACGGAGATTTTTACACTCCTCCTCCTTGCAATCGAGAAGATGAGCATACGAAAGAAATATTGAAGCTCATGCTAGTAAAAAGGGACAAAATGGAGGACGGGCTGGATAGGATTGAGGAAACTGTCTTGCGTCATGGACAACAACTTTCAGAACTTTCTCGTGCATATGCAGACAATGACAATGGGCCAATCAACATCATTCCTGACTTAGTTGAGGAGTGCGAAGAGGAAGACGCAGAACTCCCACAGATCTATGTTTATAATGCTGTCCATCATGAAGTAATAGATCCTCTGGTCGCTTCAGACTCAGATTCGGACTCAGATTGGGATGATATTGTGAAGCCTATACAACTTGTGCCTCGCATAATTCCGGATCCATGGCATGAATGGGAGAGTGTGGGCATCGCAAGCTTATGGCCCACTGAAGATATTTTCTTTGAGGAAGAAAGTCGTGAAGCTAAGGAATTACTGCATGGATATTTTTGCAAGGACATGTATCAAGAAGTTCCTCCGCCTAGTCCATATCTCTTGGACATCATAAAATTGGGCGAATCGCACGAGGAAGAGAAAAGACCCCAATTTTACGCAATACATGACTTGCCACCCGTGATTCCGAGACAAGAGCTAGGGAAGGAAGCAGGAAAGTCAGAACTTATTGTTGAAGCCGTTCCACTTGAGATGCTATATTCAAATGGCCGATCCTCGACGACTGTAATTTTGAAGAATTGGAAGAAGAAGAAGAAGAGGAAAGGTAGAGTGAGGCATGTGGCGGCTAACAACTTATATTTCTTTGCACCATATGCATCTCATGAATGCTTACTTGAGAAGAGACAAAGGGAAAAGCGATGGTGGAAGAAGAAAAAGTGGAGAGAAAAGTCTCATGTCTGAGGTAACTGGGTCGGGTCGTCGACCTTAAATCACAAGGCGCTTGTTGGGAGGCAACCCAACCTATTTATTTGCATTAGATTAGGGAGTTAGTTTTTAATACAGTTGCGTGTGTTTTGTTTATTTATTTTGGAGAGATTAGAGAGAGGGACTAATGATGTTTTCTAGTGACATATTTGAGCAGGAAATGGGAGAATCTACCCCGGTGTGCCATGGCACACATGACCGTCATAGGGGCTCGTGTATGCGAGTTGGGGATTCTCCAAGACACAGATTTTAGCAGAGGAGGGCAGTCTACCCCGGTGTGCGAGAACACACTGACCGTTGGGAGCATGGTGGCGCCACTACTGTGCTTGGGGACTGCTTGGTGCGATTTCGTCCCCACCCTTGAGGTGGTTGTGAGTATCTTTTCTTTTGCTGAATTACGTGTTTATTTTATTTAATATATGTCATGCTCAATCTCATCTACTTGCCTACGCATTTGATTGCTGAGTTCTCTACATGATCTCTAAATTCGTTGAGAACAACGAAGTATTCAGTGTGGGGGTGATTTAACTGTCTACTAGCCAATTGTGTCTTGCATAGCCAGTTACATGTAGGATGTGTTTAGATTGTATTGTGAGTCAGTTGTGGTTTTTGTTATGTTTTTTACTTATATTGTCGTATTGTGTAGTGTAGTTTACATACTGTTTTCACTTTTACATAATTGAGTATACCCACCAAAAAGTTGAGTTGTGTTGTGTCAATTTTTTCATGTCAAAGCCTTGCATATAGAGGTAGGATATTAAAAAAAAAATACAAAAAATTAAAAAAAAAAAGAGAAAATCCATAAAAAAATTAAAGATTTAAAAATTTGAGAAAAGGCAATTGAGGATCTTGAAACTGAAGAGAGCTTAGTGAATGAATCCTTTTGATCAGTAGGAAGTGCCGTAGTAAGGAAATTTTTATTCTTTAATATTTTGTGTAGAGGTTTCACTAAGGATGTCCCGGGAATTTTTGGAAGTTGTGAAAGAATGACATGAAAAAGTATACCTAAGTTTCCTATAGTGTGCTAATTAGATTGAGTTTTGCTTGTAGCTGAATATTCTGTTTTCAAGTGGAAACTTGTGGTCTCTTGTTGATCTGGGGTGGACCTTCGTGTAGAGTTGGTTTCATGTGGTACGGTTGCCTCAGCCTAAGTGAAGTTGAGGGGCGTACACCACCATCCCTTACGGTGGTCACAAGAGTTAACCGAAAAAGCCCACGCTCTTTATGCTCTACTTCACGGTTGTAAAAACAGAGGAGGAAAGAAAAGAAAATGAGAAAATCTGAAAAAAAAAAAAATTGTGCTTCAAGGAGAAACAACCTAATGTGCTTCCGGTCACACGGAAAATTTGGATTCCATCCAAGTAGAGTTAGAGAGGAAAACTAGAGTCAAGCCTTATTTCACAGGAGTTGTGACTCCCTTCACCGGGACAATTTGCAGTCAAAAGCAATAAAGGCTAAGAGGGTCTGAAAACCTCAGATGATTCGTCGAAGAAATGCTACAGTGAAATCTGATCTGAATTAGACGCCATGAAGCTTAGGACGTGCTTGTGTCTTGGTTTGAATCGGTGGAGGAAAGGGGACGCCATAGTGAGCTTTTGCACTGAATAAAATTTTTATTTCAAATTCTTGCTACGTGTATATGAAATTCAAAAAGGATTAGTGAGAGCTTGATGATTTTCAGTTGATGAGAGGGAGATTGCCTATTCTTCCAAAAAAAAACAAAATTTATTTCGTGTTTAAATATTTGCTTTAAGATCGAGTCTAGATTTGCATTGCATCATCTTGCTGCATGGTTGTTTTGAGAGTCGTGTTTGAGTCATTTGTGTCTCATTGGCTAGTACGCAGATAGATGCAGTAGATGAGACTTTGCTCGGGACGCGCAAATGGCAAGTGTGGGGGTATTTGATAACTCCTTAATAAGAATCATCCTATATACACTTTATATTGTTATTTGTGTGCGTTTCGGTGCAAAGTGACGAATTTCGGGCTTATTTGAGAAGAAAATGAGTTTTATGATGTTTTAGAGCTTAAACGTACAATCCGGGCGTTTCTTGAATAGTTTTACTTATGATTTGTATGATTTTGTCACATTTGATCTTCGCGGTAGTGTTCGTGTTGTGATTTACAGGAACATTGCATGAGGAGAGCAATTGGAGAGAAGAAACGAGCTTCGGAAGTCAAAGAGTACACAAGAGAAGCAAAGTTAGAGGAGCAAAAGTGACCATCCTTCACTATTTTGATGATATCTTGAGGTCTACAAAACCTGCTATAGTGAGACCTATTCAAAATGAAAGTAGACTCAAATATCTTTCCAACGGTAGGTCACGGAGCTCAATCAAAGTTCGGACGAGAAAGATATGGTCCGGCGCAGTTGACACAAAAACGAAGAAAAGCTGGTAAAGTTTCACTGGACCAGTGTGCACTCCTCTGGATGTATCTAGAGTTACGTATACCATTTTGGATCAAGACCTATGCCATTAGAAATTAGACATCCAGGGCTTTCCAACGATATAAGATAGGCCCAAAACGGAGTCCGGATGAGGGAGAAAAGGCCCGCGCAAGATCAGCTTATGAAATCTGTCCGAGAATTGCAAACTAGAGGGGCTGAATTGCAAATTCGGCCAAAATACATTAAAAATCGTGCCCAGCCCTATACATGACGATTTTTAGGACCTAAAGGCAGAGAGGGCTGCTGGAGACAAGGAAGAACAAGTTGGAGGAAGGCTTGCAGCTTGGAGTTCGTCGTGAGAGCGAGGATTCCATCGTTTGATCTCTCTATCTCTCTTGTTTTTGATGAATACTTGGAAATTCTTCGTTGTATTCCCAACTATGAGTAGCTAAACTTTCTATTTGGGATATCTCATAGGTAGCTAGGGTTTGAACTCCATGTTGGTGATTTATGGATCTTTTTCATGCTTTTAGCTTAATTGAATGTGTTTTTCTTAGCTATGCTTGATTAATGTACTTAATTCTATCGTTTCTATTGTTTGGGCTCTCAATAGGATGATTATAGGTAGAGGTTGTTAGAGGAATCAACATTCGCTACCCGGAAACTTGAATCAAGCACTAGCCGTATCTAGGGTTGAGGAATCTTGCTAGTTAGCTAGAACTAAGAGTAGACCACAACAACCTAATGCTTATTTGAACTTGAGTAGGCTAGAGGAATCAGGTACAAGAGTTTCAATATAGGCTTTGGTTGAGGAATCTACAAAGCATAGGTGCTCGTTTGGCTAAGTAAAAGACGCTCGTGTTACTTGAACATAAATCATAAGTGGTGTGAGATCCCTAGTGAACCCGAAGAGATATCCTGATACTTATCCCTCGTATTAGTCTAAATTTTAATAATTAGCTTGTTATTTACTTTCTTAGATTAGTCAAACAATCTCTACTACTTGCCCACATTAAGTTAAGAATACTAATTGATTCACGACAAGTCCCTTGGGTTCGACTAACCCGGATTACTGGATATTACTACACGCGACAGCCGTACACTTGCGGTTGGATCGTGTCAAGTTTTTGGCGCCGTTTCCGGGGACTTCGGTTGAATTGATTAGGATTATTAACTTCAGGGATTTTATCTTTCTGTCTTTATTTATTTATTTATTTATTTATTTGTTAATCTCATCGGCTCCCTAGAAAATTATTTTGCAGATAACTTGGTGATCATGTGGGGGCAGAATTATTATGGGAAATATACAGGCTATTCACCGTACTACTCATACGGAGATTTTTACACTCCTCCTCCTTGCAATCGAGAAGATGAGCATACGAAAGAAATATTGAAGCTCATGCTAGTAAAAAGGGACAAAATGGAGGACGGGCTGGATAGGATTGAGGAAACTGTCTTGCGTCATGGACAACAACTTTCAGAACTTTCTCGTGCATATGCAGACAATGACAATGGGCCAATCAACATCATTCCTGACTTAGTTGAGGAGTGCGAAGAGGAAGACGCAGAACTCCCAGAGATCTATGTTTATAATGCTGTCCATCATGAAGTAATAGATCCTCTGGTCGCTTCAGACTCAGATTCGGACTCAGATTGGGATGATATTGTGAAGCCTATACAACTTGTGCCTCGCATAATTCCGGATCCATGGCATGAATGGGAGAGTGTGGGCATCGCAAGCTTATGGCCCACTGAAGATATTTTCTTTGAGGAAGAAAGTCGTGAAGCTAAGGAATTACTGCATGGATATTTTTGCAAGGACATGTATCAAGAAGTTCCTCCGCCTAGTCCATATCTCTTGGACATCATAAAATTGGGCGAATCGCACGAGGAAGAGAAAAGACCCCAATTTTACGCAATACATGACTTGCCACCCGTGATTCCGAGACAAGAGCTAGGGAAGGAAGCAGGAAAGTCAGAACTTATTGTTGAAGCCGTTCCACTTGAGATGCTATATTCAAATGGCCGATCCTCGACGACTGTAATTTTGAAGAATTGGAAGAAGAAGAAGAAGAGGAAAGGTAGAGTGAGGCATGTGGCGGCTAACAACTTATATTTCTTTGCACCATATGCATCTCATGAATGCTTACTTGAGAAGAGACAAAGGGAAAAGCGATGGTGGAAGAAGAAAAAGTGGAGAGAAAAGTCTCATGTCTGAGGTAACTGGGTCGGGTCGTCGACCTTAAATCACAAGGCGCTTGTTGGGAGGCAACCCAACCTATTTATTTGCATTAGATTAGGGAGTTAGTTTTTAATACAGTTGCGTGTGTTTTGTTTATTTATTTTGGAGAGATTAGAGAGAGGGACTAATGATGTTTTCTAGTGACATATTTGAGCAGGAAATGGGAGAATCTACCCCGGTGTGCCATGGCACACATGACCGTCATAGGGGCTCGTGTATGCGAGTTGGGGATTCTCCAAGACACAGATTTTAGCAGAGGAGGGCAGTCTACCCCGGTGTGCGAGAACACACTGACCGTTGGGAGCATGGTGGCGCCACTACTGTGCTTGGGGACTGCTTGGTGCGATTTCGTCCCCACCCTTGAGGTGGTTGTGAGTATCTTTTCTTTTGCTGAATTACGTGTTTATTTTATTTAATATATGTCATGCTCAATCTCATCTACTTGCCTACGCATTTGATTGCTGAGTTCTCTACATGATCTCTAAATTCGTTGAGAACAACGAAGTATTCAGTGTGGGGGTGATTTAACTGTCTACTAGCCAATTGTGTCTTGCATAGCCAGTTACATGTAGGATGTGTTTAGATTGTATTGTGAGTCAGTTGTGGTTTTTGTTATGTTTTTTACTTATATTGTCGTATTGTGTAGTGTAGTTTACATACTGTTTTCACTTTTACATAATTGAGTATACCCACCAAAAAGTTGAGTTGTGTTGTGTCAATTTTTTCATGTCAAAGCCTTGCATATAGAGGTAGGATATTAAAAAAAAAATACAAAAAATTAAAAAAAAAAAAGAGAAAATCCATAAAAAAATTAAAGATTTAAAAATTTGAGAAAAGGCAATTGAGGATCTTGAAACTGAAGAGAGCTTAGTGAATGAATCCTTTTGATCAGTAGGAAGTGCCGTAGTAAGGAAATTTTTATTCTTTAATATTTTGTGTAGAGGTTTCACTAAGGATGTCCCGGGAATTTTTGGAAGTTGTGAAAGAATGACATGAAAAAGTATACCTAAGTTTCCTATAGTGTGCTAATTAGATTGAGTTTTGCTTGTAGCTGAATATTCTGTTTTCAAGTGGAAACTTGTGGTCTCTTGTTGATCTGGGGTGGACCTTCGTGTAGAGTTGGTTTCATGTGGTACGGTTGCCTCAGCCTAAGTGAAGTTGAGGGGCGTACACCACCATCCCTTACGGTGGTCACAAGAGTTAACCGAAAAAGCCCACGCTCTTTATGCTCTACTTCACGGTTGTAAAAACAGAGGAGGAAAGAAAAGAAAATGAGAAAATCTGAAAAAAAAAAAAAAAATTGTGCTTCAAGGAGAAACAACCTAATGTGCTTCCGGTCACACGGAAAATTTGGATTCCATCCAAGTAGAGTTAGAGAGGAAAACTAGAGTCAAGCCTTATTTCACAGGAGTTGTGACTCCCTTCACCGGGACAATTTGCAGTCAAAAGCAATAAAGGCTAAGAGGGTCTGAAAACCTCAGATGATTCGTCGAAGAAATGCTACAGTGAAATCTGATCTGAATTAGACGCCATGAAGCTTAGGACGTGCTTGTGTCTTGGTTTGAATCGGTGGAGGAAAGGGGACGCCATAGTGAGCTTTTGCACTGAATAAAATTTTTATTTCAAATTCTTGCTACGTGTATATGAAATTCAAAAAGGATTAGTGAGAGCTTGATGATTTTCAGTTGATGAGAGGGAGATTGCCTATTCTTCCAAAAAAAAACAAAATTTATTTCGTGTTTAAATATTTGCTTTAAGATCGAGTCTAGATTTGCATTGCATCATCTTGCTGCATGGTTGTTTTGAGAGTCGTGTTTGAGTCATTTGTGTCTCATTGGCTAGTACGCAGATAGATGCAGTAGATGAGACTTTGCTCGGGACGCGCAAATGGCAAGTGTGGGGGTATTTGATAACTCCTTAATAAGAATCATCCTATATACACTTTATATTGTTATTTGTGTGCGTTTCGGTGCAAAGTGACGAATTTCGGGCTTATTTGAGAAGAAAATGAGTTTTATGATGTTTTAGAGCTTAAACGTACAATCCGGGCGTTTCTTGAATAGTTTTACTTATGATTTGTATGATTTTGTCACATTTGATCTTCGCGGTAGTGTTCGTGTTGTGATTTACAGGAACATTGCATGAGGAGAGCAATTGGAGAGAAGAAACGAGCTTCGGAAGTCAAAGAGTACACAAGAGAAGCAAAGTTAGAGGAGCAAAAGTGACCATCCTTCACTATTTTGATGATATCTTGAGGTCTACAAAACCTGCTATAGTGAGACCTATTCAAAATGAAAGTAGACTCAAATATCTTTCCAACGGTAGGTCACGGAGCTCAATCAAAGTTCGGACGAGAAAGATATGGTCCGGCGCAGTTGACACAAAAACGAAGAAAAGCTGGTAAAGTTTCACTGGACCAGTGTGCACTCCTCTGGATGTATCTAGAGTTACGTATACCATTTTGGATCAAGACCTATGCCATTAGAAATTAGACATCCAGGGCTTTCCAACGATATAAGATAGGCCCAAAACGGAGTCCGGATGAGGGAGAAAAGGCCCGCGCAAGATCAGCTTATGAAATCTGTCCGAGAATTGCAAACTAGAGGGGCTGAATTGCAAATTCGGCCAAAATACATTAAAAATCGTGCCCAGCCCTATACATGACGATTTTTAGGACCTAAAGGCAGAGAGGGCTGCTGGAGACAAGGAAGAACAAGTTGGAGGAAGGCTTGCAGCTTGGAGTTCGTCGTGAGAGCGAGGATTCCATCGTTTGATCTCTCTATCTCTCTTGTTTTTGATGAATACTTGGAAATTCTTCGTTGTATTCCCAACTATGAGTAGCTAAACTTTCTATTTGGGATATCTCATAGGTAGCTAGGGTTTGAACTCCATGTTGGTGATTTATGGATCTTTTTCATGCTTTTAGCTTAATTGAATGTGTTTTTCTTAGCTATGCTTGATTAATGTACTTAATTCTATCGTTTCTATTGTTTGGGCTCTCAATAGGATGATTATAGGTAGAGGTTGTTAGAGGAATCAACATTCGCTACCCGGAAACTTGAATCAAGCACTAGCCGTATCTAGGGTTGAGGAATCTTGCTAGTTAGCTAGAACTAAGAGTAGACCACAACAACCTAATGCTTATTTGAACTTGAGTAGGCTAGAGGAATCAGGTACAAGAGTTTCAATATAGGCTTTGGTTGAGGAATCTTCAAAGCATAGGTGCTCGTTTGGCTAAGTAAAAGACGCTCGTGTTACTTGAACATAAATCATAAGTGGTGTGAGATCCCTAGTGAACCCGAAGAGATATCCTGATACTTATCCCTCGTATTAGTCTAAATTTTAATAATTAGCTTGTTATTTACTTTCTTAGATTAGTCAAACAATCTCTACTACTTGCCCACATTAAGTTAAGAATACTAATTGATTCACGACAAGTCCCTTGGGTTCGACTAACCCGGATTACCGGATATTACTACACGCGACAGCTGTACACTTGCGGTTGGGTAGTGTCAGTTGGTGCCAATGAACATCTAAGGCTTGCTCTATCTCGCTGGAATCAAGTTGAGCAAGCTCCTCATATAGTTGCTCCAACAAAATATCGTCCTCTTCGTCCGGCATGTATGCCTCCACACCAAAGCACTGCTCGCTTATCGCATATGCGGGAAACTTCATAGCCTCAAATACATTGAAGGCCACCTTCTCATCGGTTATCTGCATAGTCAGCTCTCTATTGGCCACATCAATGATAGTCCTCCCAGTGGCCTGGAATGGGTGGCCCAAAATAAGAGGAACATCATCGTCGGCCTCCATGTCTAGGATCACAAAATCCGCTGGGAAGATGAGTCATTCAACTCTCACTAATACATCCTCTAAAACACCTCTGTGGCGTTTTATAGTGCGATCAGCCATCTGCAAGCACATTCTGGTAGGCTTAGGATCTCCCACACCAAGCTGCTCAAAAACCGATGTGGGCATCAAATTGATACTTGCACCAAGATCACAAAGTGCCCTCCCATGAAACACATCTCCCAATGTAACATGAATGATGACACCACCCGGATATTTCATCTTCTTTGGTAACGCCTTTTGCACAACTGCGCTACACTCTTCATTCAGAGTCACAGTTTCAAAATCATCCATGCGCCTCCTATTAGAATGGAGGTCCTTGAGAAATTTAGCATATTTGGGCATTTGTGAAATGGCCTCCGCAAAAGGGATATTAATGTGCAGTTTCTTGAAGATATCCACAAACTTCTTGAAATGCTTGGCATCCTCTTGACTCTTCAATCTCTGCGGGTATGGCACTCGCACACTGTATTCCTCCATTGGCTTCTGTTTCTCATCCGACTTCCTCACCGTGTCCTTTGATTGGGGAATCACGGTAGGCACGGGAATCTCTTCATCCAAGGCTTTTTCAGTGGCCTTAGTCGCCTCAGCTCGCGCATGGGTAGGATATGGGAGATCCTGGGTAGTGGTCCCACTCCGAGTAGTAATAGCCTTCAATTGCTCAGTTGGAGTAATAGTGTTAGAAGGTAGTATACCTGGTGGAAGTCGAGGATTCTGATTAGCTATAAGGCCAATTTGTGTTTCATGGCTCTTTAGCGAAGCTTCCATTGCGACAATCTTGCTCTCAATCTTTTCATTGCTAGCTAACAGTTTCGTCAACATCGCGTTTGTATCCTGTTCTTCTGAGAGTGGAGGTGGAGCCTGTTGTTGTGGAACCTGTCTCTGAGCTTGGTAAGGAACATTTGGCCTTTGACCTGGCGCATATAATCCACTATTCGGATTGGCATAGCTGAAGTTGGGGTGATTGCGATTGTTGGGATGATAGGTGTTTGGCCATTGCTGCTGTCTTTGTTGACCCATGTAATTCACGTCTTCAGTGCCATCCCCATATCCCTGATTTGAATCTGCTACCATCTCTCCCACTGACTTCACCTGTGCCGATGGATTCAAATTATAGAAAGCCGAAGTCATCAATGCCATCTGATGTTCAAATTTATGCTCCACCATGGACTCAATCTTACTAACCAATGCCCCATCTGATTTCGTGTTTCTACGAGTCTCAGACCTCGTGGATTAACGTTTTGCTACATTATCTGGCAGATCACGACATCTCTGTAGTCCCATTCCCATAAAATTGCCTTGAGCCATCATGTCCAGCTCACTAGCAGTCTCTCTATCCAAAGCATTATAAAAGTAATGCAGAAACTTGTACCATGGCTCTCCGTGAGTAGGGCATCTGCGAAGGAGATGGTTGAACTTTCTCCACGTGTCACCCAGAGAATCATCTTCCTGCTGTGTAAATTTAGTTATATCAGCCATCCGTTGAGCAACTTTAGATGGTGGAAGATACTTCCTGAGAAAGAGAAGGGGAAAAGCATGAGCTTTATCGTCTCGATTGGAACTCTCTGGTCATACATGGTAGAAGTAATCTGTTCGAAATTGAGCAAGTGTTGATGTGGACCATCACTCGGGGCTCTAGTGAATAAGCATTCATCCCTAACCATATTGATCAACGGTTGGCGAATCTCGAAATGCGCGGTATTAATCTGCGGTCTGACAATGGTGGGCTGATATTCCTCCGGTGTAGTCCTGAAGTAATCCACCAAAGGACGTTCATCCTGCTCAGCATTGTTGACTTGCTCTACCGCATTTCGGCCGTTATTGTTCCGATTATTGCCCCCATTATTCCCATTTCCACCGTTATTTCTGCCAACTACCTCCGCACCAGGAAGTTGTTGTGGACTTGGAGGGTTCATGTGATCAATCATCGCCTGCATCTCAGCCATTTGAGACCTAATTTGCTCAGTTTTCGCGGCTCTATTTGCAGCCTCCTCAACAGCTGCAGCTCTAGCTGCTTCCGCATCTTGCACGCCTTTGCGGACCCTATCAAGCTCAGCTCTAGTTTGCTCGTCCATCTGAACTGAATTTTCTTTCCTCTTGTCTCTACTATGTGCTCGCAATAAGGATTCCGGGTCTTCAAGTGTTGGATGCAAAGGTCTAGAACGTGACATGCACCAAGTGAATCAAACCTGAAAACACGAATCACACACACAAAACAGTTGAGTAACAGATATAAACTGAAATAGTAAATCCCTAAAAAGAAAAATAATAGCTAATTTATCTGATGTCCCCGGAAACGGCGCCAAAAACTTGACACGCTCCAACTGCAAGTGCACAGTTGTCGGTGTAGTGATAATAATCCTGAAAACCGGGTTGTCGAACCCAAGAGACTTCGTGTAAATTAACTACTAAATTTATTCTTTGTGTGGGCAAAGCGCAGTTGAGTTGTTGTTTCTAATTCTACTAATAATTAAAATAACGAGTGTCTCAAATAATTCGATGAATTATTTCAAGATTAACAAGCACGAGTTGATTTGGTTGTTTCTCAAAGTTGATCAAAATCAGGATATCTCTACGGGTCACTAGGTATTTCACACTACGTTGGATTTATGCTCTACTAACACGATGAGTTTTAGTTCTAGTTAAACGAGCAATTTTATATTGAAGATGTCTCAACCAATAACTATGCTTAAGCTCTCATAACTGATTCCTCTAGCCTACTCAAGTTTAAGCACGCATTACGAAATTGATTCTACTCTTTGTTCTTAGCTAACTAGCAAGATTCCTCAACTCTAGATACGGCTAGTGTGTATTTCAAGTTTCCGGGCAACGAACGTAGATTAATCTATCATTCACAACCTAACACAATCCTATTAATACGTCTACTAATAGAAAAGATAAATCAAATGCATAAAATACACATAACTAGATAAGAAATCATCAATTAAGCTTGAAAGCATGCAAGAAAATCCACAAATCACAATACATAGTGATCAAACCCTAGTTTCCTACGAGATATCCCGAAATAAGTGTTTAGCTACTCAAATACATGATCAATACACAATGTTTCATGATCAAATAGCAAAAACTAGAGAAGAAACGAAGATTAGAAGCCAAACGGATGATCCAAGCGCTCCGACCTAGCTCCAAGCTCTCCAAGCACGTCTCCCAATGTGTTCTCCGATGCCAATCACGTTCCCCAATGTTTCCTAAGTCTTCTGTGGCTCTCCCACCTCAAAACTATGCCAAAATAGCAAAATAGCCCCAAAATCCGATCCTGGCAGCAGAGGTAATTGTACGATTACTTGCTGCGATTACTTCCATGTTTACTTGCTGCGTTTACTTGCTGCGTTTACTTGCTGAATGAGATTTTGGGCAGCCACCATCAAAACTCCATCTTCTTGCTCTTTTTCCCGTCGTCTTCACTTGCCGAGCATTCCTTTGAGCCTCCAACTTTCCGAAGTTCACTTTTGCTCCAATGTCACGTCCCGAGCTCCCGGTTCCTGAAAACCACAACACGAAAAACATACCGGAAGATCAAACGTGATAAAATATAGTCAAAATTAACGCAAAAAGTGCCCGGACTCATCATTTACAAAAAAGACTCAGCATGCTCCAATTTAGCAAGAAATGGTCCAAAATCCATAAAAACGCATCGGAATGCATGCAAAACGGTAAGGAAACATATACGAATATAACTCTAAATACGGAGTTATCAGGTTTTGACATAGGTAACGCAGCGGAATAACAAAAATTTATTCCTAGTCAAAGCCTACCAAGGATCACAGGAAGAGACATCATAACATGATCAGGGACATAGTAGTTGTGTACCTTTTGGTTTCGGAGATCACACGAAGAATATTTTCCTCGTCTCTACGGTTGATCCACGTCTAAAGGTGATATCTAGATTCTTCCTTCTCAAGTGCTAGCTTGGAGAAGAGGAAGAGGGAAGAAGGAATCAAGCAACCAAAGGAAGAAGAGAAGGTTTCGGCCCTCTCTTGTGCCGACGGGAAAGGGCGTACGGCTAGGGGCTTCGGCCTCTAGCTTGTTGTTGCTCTCTCTTTTGCTCTCTCCCACTCTCTTGTGTTATGTCTAATAACATTAGTGGGACGGAATCTAGAGCTTTCTTTATATATTCCAACAACTCCTTGTTAACTACATAAAGGTCCTTCCTAGTTCTACATGAACTTGGATTAGTCCCTTCCTTGTTTATTAGTCCCACTAAGTTTGCAAGGTATTGAAAAGTGATCCTTCTTATTCATTAATCATATTAATTAATCCCAAATCTAGTTCAACTCTATTTGACGTGTGACCCCATATGTTTCTACTTAGTTGGTAGTAACTTATTACTAACATGGAGCGGTGTCTAGCAACACATCCATGCCAACCAACTAATAGAAATTGTCAGTGATCCCGACAAACCTCTTGTGCCCAATATATCATATTTTACTGTCTCTTTATCTCTATATCCGGATTGGACACGAAACATAAATAGTCAAACTCGTTTATGCAATCCATAGTTCCTCGATCCTTGGAATATGCTTATGCGAGCAGATAACATCAATATCTCCATATTGATTTATCTGCGTCTGGTCAGACATTCAATAAGCCTCATCCCACGATTAGCCGTGGATATTTACTCCCATTATGTGGGAGGACAAATCCTCTCTACATCAATACTATCTCTAAGCTTGCTTCCTATCATGCCCGATAGCTATCTTTATAATTACCCGGTTACGGTGTAACGTTTGATAACATCAAAGCACAATATTTCACAACTAGAGTATCTAGTGACTTCAAGATTAAGGATTGCAATTATATTTGTTAATTCAAAGACCCTTGAATGTGTTTTGGATGGTCATTTTTTTGAGTGATGAAAGACAAAGAAAAAGACATAAGCAGCAAAGCCTTTCAGATACTCCAAGGCCTTGAGATACTAACAGAGCTTCAAAGCCTTGAGAGTTGTTTTATCCTGCTATATGTTCTAACAGTTCTGTGTTGCAGATTGGTTATCAGATTATACTGATCAGGGATTTACTGCATATACTTATAGTTTACACTATTTACATATCTAACACAATTGCAGATGATCAGAACAGAAAGAATCAAAGTTTTTTGGGTTTAACTTTGAATATCTGTGAAGCAGGTTCAGAGCTCCAAGGCCTTGAGATGTGCCTTGAGCTGCTGACAGTTTTTACAGAACTAAGTTGATTCTTTCTTGCAGGTTGTGATTCTTATAATTGTGATTATTCATTGAATTCTAAGAGTATTAAAATTGTTTTTCATGATTTATATGTATTACAAGTTAAACAGATTAGTGTTCTAATCATTTAACCAGTTTTATCATAAACTGGAAAACCAAACAGTCATAGCACTGTTATCTTTCTGGATTTTGTTCTGGCTGTGTTTTAATGTTGTTGCAGGTTTGTTAAATGTGCAATAACTATCTCAACAAACTCCAACGGATATCCACTTAGAGCTGTTTGATTTTCAGTTGAAAACAGAAGGAGGATTTGTAGGAACTGAGATCCTAATATCTCTCAATCAGTTACAGCTTTGGATAAAAGAGACTGGTTTGAATTTTGAAGGGAGAGAGAGGCTTTCATAATACTTAGAAAGGTGTGACAAATTCGTGGGAGATCATTCATTCAAACACACGAGGATTCAAGCTTCAATCCAGATTCCAGAAGATCAAATCAATCCAGTTTCTAGAAGAACACATCCAGGCTTCAATAGCTTATTTCTTCTACTGTGTTCTTTACTTGTTCTGTAATCTGTGTATCTTTTAATTATCTTAAACCTCACTTAACCTAGTGGTTAGTTGTTCAAGTTAACAATAAGAGGTTCTTGTTAGCTCAACAGTTAGTAGCTGGAACTAGATAGGTTCGGAACCACAAGCTGTATAGGTGTAAGGGAAATTACTTAGGCTTGAAGATCTAGGGCTGTTTCTGTGTGAGTAATAAGAAGTGTTTGCCCAATCCAGGTGGGATTAGATCCCTCAGGCAGAGATTAGGTCCATTGGGACTGAACTCTGTAAATTGCTTTTTGATATTTACTTAACAGTTTGATTATTATCTGCAGCATACAACTCAAATCAAACTAGAGTTCATAAGTTGTTTAGAAACTATAATAGTTCAAGGCCTTGAAGCTTTCTTTTGCCTTTGAAATTTTCAGACAGTTTTCTAAAATCTCATGGCCTTGAGATTTGAGTTTCACACAAAGCTAATCTGTTAAGTTTTGAGTTTTGCAAAAAGTTTCCATACTCTATTCAACCCCCCCCCCTTCTAGAGTATTTAGGTCTTGTATTTAGTCTACATTACACAATTTCAATTGGTATCAGAGCTTGTGTCACTGTTTTAGATCTAACAATCTGGTGACTATGAGTAATGTAGGAGATGGAGGATTCTCACAAGGAAGGGAGCCAACAGACCTCCATTGTTCTGTTGTTATAACTTCATGCACTGGAAGGCATTGATGAAGATGTTCATCATAGATCAAGACATGGAACTGTGGTCAATAGTTCAGAATGGTCCTCATGAGTACTATACTACAATTGATGGAGTTAGATGTATCAAGTCTGAGGAAAATCTTTAAGTGACTAAACTGGAAAAGGTATCAAAAAATTACAAGGCTATGAATCTGTTATATACTGTGCTCTTAATGCAGATGAGTTCACCAGAGTGTTAAATTGCAAGAGTGCCAAATAAGTATCGGATAAACTCGTGGTGACATATGAAGGAACTAGCCTGGTTAAGCAGACCAAAATCAACATACTTCTAAGGCAATATGAGTTGTTCAAGATGAATTCAGATGAGACCATCAAGGAGATATTCGAAAGATTCACTAATGTGGTGAACAATCTGGAGTCATTGGGAAAGAATTTCTCAAATGAGGAGAAGGTCAGAAAGATTTTGAGAAGCTTTCCAAAAGCCAAGTGGGAGCCAAAGACAACAGCCATTGAGGAAGCTCAGGATTTAAGTCTTCTTCAGCTAGATTATCTACAAGGAAAGCTGCTCACTCATGAAATGTCTATGAAGGTTGTGGAAGGTAATTTGAGTGAAAACATCAGGAACTTAGCACTTAAGGAAAAAGACTGTGAAAAGTCTCAAAGCCTTGAGACTAAAGATGAGCCTGAAGATGAAGAGGCTTTATCATTGATCTCCAAGGCCATGGCCAGGATTCTCAAGAAGAAATGAAACTCTGGTAACAGTGATTACAACAGAGAGAGATCAAGACCTTCAGGCAGCAAGGACTACAAAGGTAAACGTTCATCACAGTCAAATAAAACTAAAGTAATGAATTGTTTTGAGTGTGGTGATACAGATCATTTAGTAAGGGACTGTCCACAAAAGAAGAAGAACAGGAACTTTCAGAAGAAAGACAGTGACAACAGAAGGAAGAAATCCATGATGGCTTCCTGGAGTGATTCTGATTCATCAAGTGACTCAGAAACAGAAGAAGATCAAGCAAACTTATTCTTCATGGCAAAGCATGATGAGGAAAAATCATCAAACAGACATATTGAAGATATGGTAAAAAATCTACTTGCTAGTCATTCTGATGTACTTCCTGAAATTCTCAAAAGTATGTTTTTAAATGAGGAAAGTTATAGAAATGAGATTTCTTCTTTAAAAATTAAGATTAATGAGAAGGTAAAAGAAAACCTGGACCTAGTTTTTTCAAACAAAACTGTTGAAGTTTCTAAGACAAAGCTTGAAAAGGACTTCAAGGCCTTCGACAGCTGGTTCAAAGCCTTGAAGGCACAGATAAAATAGGTTGTTGATCAAAACACTCTTTGGACTGAAAGATATGTTGATCTAAAGACTCATTCTGAGAATTTAGAACAACAAATCTGTTCTTTGACTGAGAAACGTCAAGATTCCAAGAAGGTCCTAGCTAGTTTTACAGGTTCAGAACATAATCTGAATCTCATTCTTGGAGGAAGTCTGAAATCGATGCATAGAAGTGGGATTGGCTATAATCCAAATTTTCCAAAGAAAGGCCAAACTACTTTTGTCAAATCTGGTAGCAGACATTCTCCAAAATGTCATTACTGTGGAAAAATTGGTCATGTCAGATTAACTTGTCCCTTCAGAAGATCAGAACCTCACAGTATGAGGAATACTTATCCTTATCAGCTTAAGGGACAGGTTAGGCAGATTTGGGTTCCAAAAGGAATTAGGCCACCAAACATGGCTGATTCTGAGTATGACTCAAAGTTCTGCACTTGGTCTAACAGCCTGTTGAGGCAATGATTTGTTTTTGCAGGATGTCACCAAGGCTTTGAAAGATAAGAAATGGATATTAGATAGTGGATGATACAGACATATGAGTGGAAAGAAGTCTCTCTTTACTGAACTTACAAAAAAATCAGGAGGAACAATCACACTATGTGACAAAGCAAAATGCAATATCATTGGTATAGGTAGTATTGGTAATGGTTCTACTAATTCTATATCTCATGTTTATATGGTAGATGGACTTAAGTATAATCTGCTTAGTATCTCTCAGTTATGTGATAAAGGTTATAAGGCTATATTTGACAAGGAGAAATGTGTGGTGCAAGATGCGAAGTCTGGTGATTGCATACTCATTTCTCCTAGATCATATAATCTATATGCTATGAGTACTAACAGTGTTGCAGGTGACAAGCTAAAATGCCTCAAGACCTTGTAAGAAGATTCAAAGCTTTGGCACAGAAAGCTTGGGCATATTACTATACATACCTTGAATAAACTCATCTCAAAGGACTTGGTAAGGGGTTTACCATCACATAAATTTTCAGATGATGAGGTTTGCAAGGCATGTGTACAAGGTAAACAAACCAGCTCATTCAAGCCAAAATACTTTGTAAGTACTTCTAGACCATTGGAACTGCTGCATATGGACTTGTGTGGTCCTATGAGAGTAAAGACTCCAAAAGGTAAGAGGTATATGCTTGTTATAATAAATGGTTATTCTAGATTTACTTGGGTGATGTTTAACAGAGACAAAACTGAAGCATTATTTTAATTTTCTAGATTGTGAAAAGAGCTTCAAACTTTGAAAAATGTACCTGTTGCATCTATTCGAAGTGATCATGGTAGGGAGTTTGATCAACTTGACTTTGATTTGTTTTGTGCAAAGCATGGCATTTCACACAAATTTTATGCACCTAGAACTCCAGAGCAAAATGGAGTAGTTGAAAGGAAAAATAGGACACTTGAGGATATGTCTAGAACCATGCTTCTTGAAAGTAATTTGCCAAAGTTCTTATGGGCAGAAGCTGTTAACACTGCCAATTATGTGCTGAATAGATGCTTGATTAGACCTATTTTGAAAAAGACCCCTTATGAACTGTTTAAAGGTAAAAAGCCTACTCTTTCTTATTTTAAACCATTTGGTTGTATCTGTTTTGTGCATAATAATGGTAGAGACAATCTTAATAAGTTTGATGCTAGAAGTGATGAAGGTGTATTTCTTGGATATTCTCAAACTAGTGATAACGCCAAATTAGGGGTTATCTTTTAGCCTGATTTCACGAGTATTTGTGTCGGAATTAGCGGTTTTTGCCGGAAAATGCCTTAGAATGCCTCGGGAATCTAGAACGAGACGTTTATTTGCACTCGCTCGATTTCTGCTTATTTCTTGCTATATTTGGATATGATTGCGGGTTTTCGTTCGTGTTGCCTTTTCAGGAACAGGTTCGGGAGGTGCATCGGGAAGCGTGCCGGGACCAAGCCAGGACCGTCTCGGGAAACGTGCACAAGACCGGGACACAACGGAAACACGAAAAAGCAGGAGAACACCGAAGAGGCAAACCGGGAGCGTCAGGCAGAAGAGTGGGACCCAGGGGACCCAGCCTGGCCCACCAAAGGACCAAGTGGGGCCCACATCTCCACCCCCTGCCTGCGTATATACGCAGGCAGGGAGGGAGATGGGGGGTGGTTGATGGGCCCTGGTTGTGTATATACGCAACCTTGCGTATATACGCAGCCAGTTTTGACTTTTTGGTCAAAGGTGGTGGACCGATGGCAGATTCCGTAATTTCGGGCACGAGCGTTTTCGGGAAACAGCACTATTTAAAGACTCGTCCAGACTCGTTTTGAAGACACGGAGACACAGCACAATTCTCAGCACAACCGAAGGGTAAAGTCAGAGCATTCCCGGAGAGCACGAAAGCGCGATTCGAGATTCGAACACTTAGTTTGATTTCGTTCTCTCTCTTTATATTCAGAAACTGCGTTTTGTATTATGTCTAGTCGTAGCTAAACTTTTCACCTAGGTTCTTGGTGAACCTAGGGTTTCGTACCCAGATTTTATGACTGCTTCGTTTATGAATTCATGATTGTTATCTTAATTCAGCAAGTTATATCTGTTATTCTGGTTTTGGTTATTATCATATATGCATGATAGGATTGATCACCCAGTATTGCTATAGACCCGAGCTTGTAGGTGAAAACGTCAAGTTAGGGTTAGGATGAAAAACCAGGATTTAGTACCTTACCCTGATAGACCGACCAGAGAAAGGGAGATAGTTCTAGCATCGAAAAACGTGAGACCAACTGTTAGAGAATTTGACCCGGGCCATTCGGACAGGTTAGAAACCCTAACAGGATTAGACCGAGACTGCAGATTTAGGCAGCTTAACAAGAATCCAAAAGTCTGCAGGATCGGGATTACGTGTGGAATCTGAAAAGTCACTGCACAACTGGTACGTTGCACAGATATCGAAACTGCTGAGTGTTTTCATAATCGAACGTAAAACTGAAATCTGTAGAAACCCTAGGGGATCCTGGAGCCTAGTCTTCATCTATTATCGTTACACCCGATTCAGCTTATTTCAGAAAACGTCACAAAAATGTTTACGTTTTTAATTTCTGTTTTTAGTTTAGTCATTACAATCACAACCTACTCCTCCTGGTTACTACACTTGGTTAACCGAAACTGACAACATAAGTAAACCCGAAACCGTCCTCGTGGGAACGATCACCCGAGTCTAATTGCACCCGGTATTACAAGATTCGTACACTTGCGATAGCACGTTAGTTTGCGCATCAAGTTTTTGGCGCCGTTGCCGGGGACTTTTTAGGGTCTATTTAGTAGTCAGGATTAGTTTTCTTAGTTTTTGTTTATTTTCAGTTTTGTTATTTTTCTTTTTATCTCACTGCGTTTTTGAATCTGCGTTTTCAGGACTGTTTAGTTGATGCCCAGATTTCCTCGCGATTTGGTGTCACCACTCGACAACCTGGAAAAACTGTATACCGAACAGAACTGCAGAAACCGAGAAAGCAGGATGGCAACCAACCAGAGAGATCCACCCGAGAACACCGAAGCCGGTGGACAGGAACGAGAGACACGTACCCCAGCCCAGATGGCGCGGTACATTGAGGAGCTTGTCACAGCAGGACTTGCTGCCCGAAGCAACCAGAGAACGTATAACCGATCTGGGAAGGCGTTGGTGGAAAATTTCGAAGTCCCCACCGGGGGGCATGAGCGAGCCATTGTGGTGCCCGAGATCACCGCCGAGCACTTTGACATCAAACCATCCACCATCCAGACGGTACAAACTCTCTGTCCGTTTCATGGCAGGGCCGACGAAGACCCGAACAATTTTATCGGGAAATTCAAAGATTACTGCAACAAGGTCAGATACAAGGGGGTAGAAGCAGAGGCACTCATGTTGATCTTATTCCCATACTGTCTTTAGGGAGTAGCCAAGGACTGGCTCGAATCCCGACCACCCCGATCCATCACCACATGGGAGGAGTGTGTCACGGATTTTCTGGCAAAGTTCTATCCCGCTTCCCGAGTCATACAGTTACAGAGCGAGATCCTGTCATTCAGACAGAAGATGGGGGAGACGGTGGTGGACGCATGGGACAGGCTCATGAGATTGGTCAAACGGTGCCCGAACACGGTTTTGGAGACGCGAAAATCCTGCAGGTTTTCTACCATGCCCTAGACAGGGAGAACGCCGACAGGATTGACAGAGAGGCCGGGGGAAACTTCCTGTATCACGTAGACAAAGAAGGTGCGTATGACCTGATGAAGCAGTTGCCCAAGCAGGACACCTGACTGTTTGACGATCGCAGGATGGCCAAGATCGTTCACGACTTGGTCAAGAAAGTCTACTCGGATAAGAAGACTGTTGCAGCAGTCGAAGAACCTGATCTGGATACAACCATTGAGGAGCTAAGGACCGAAGATACCAATTACGTACAGCAGCAGTGGGACCCGAGCCGGTACCGACCGGATACGAGAGACCATCTCGGGTTTCGGTACGGAAACCCGAACGCAGCAGTTTATGCACCGGGATTCCAGCACAGGCCACCAGCTCAACAGGCTGCACCGGCCCAGCAGGCTCAGTCAGTCCCATCCGCACAGCAGTACGATGCTCAGATGAAAGAGATCAAGTCCATGTTCCAGACTATGGAGTCCCGGTTCAAGCACATGGACACCTTGACGGCAGATATGCAGACAACCAAAACGTCACTGCGCGCTTTGGAAGTGCAGGTGGGGCAGTTAGCACAGCAGCTAACGGAGAGACAGCCAGGAAACCTACACTCGAATACAGTAAACAATCCACGAGCTCAGATCAATGCTATCTCCACTCGGAGTGGATTGGCACTGCAGGATCCACCGTATCCCAGCCACGCACGTGCAGAAAGTTCGAAAGAAGTAGAACGCAACTTGTCGGGCCAGGATAACAGCACTGTCGACCGCCCCCAGCCGAAGGGCTCGGTTGAGCAGGATGCAGTGCAGAACGAGACAGGTGCAGAAACTGTACCTGTCTCTAAGGAGGTCACGTACCCCTTGCGAACACGAAAGAGGGATGACAGCAAGGACTACGCCAGGTTTCTCGAGATGTTCAAGCAGCTGCAGATTAACATACCTTTTGCCGAGGCTTTGGCTAAGATGCCCACTTACGCCAAATTCCTCAAGGACATCTTGTATGGGAGGAGGCGAATGAGCGATTTCGAGACCATAAACCTGACGGCAGAAGTGAGCAATTGTGTGAAGAATGGGCTACCGAGGAAGAGAAAGGATCCTGGCAGTTTCGTTATACCGGTTACCCTAGGGAACGCTTACACAGGAAAGGCTCTGTGTGACCTAGGGGCCAGCATCAACCTGATGCCGCTGACGATTTTCAAGAGTTTGAAATTCGGTGAACCCCGACCCACCAGAATCATGCTGCAGATGGCAGACAGGTCCGTAAAACAGGCCTACGGGGTTATCGAGGACATTCTGGTCAAGGTCGGCGAGTTGATTTTTCCGGCAGATTTCGTCATCCTGGACATGGAGGCAGGGGAGGTACGGCTCATACTTGGCAGGCCGTTTTTGGCCACGGGCGAAGCAATAATAAACTGCAAGAGCGGGGAGCTGACCATGCAGATTAACGAGGAAAAAGTGAAATTCAACGTTTTCAAAAATCTGCAACTGCCAAACTACTACGACCACGAGGACATCTTTGCTATAGATGTGGTGGACGAAGGCTGGGAAAACGAGGAAATGGACCAATTGTGGGAGGAGATTGACAGCATGTACGGGGATGAAAAGGAGAAGACTCGGTGCGAGCACGCCATGAGAGCCGAGGACTGGACCACCTTGCGCCGAGACGAAGACGGCGGGCAAAAGATGATTCTGGTCCCGTCACTCAAGGAGCCACCCGCACTGGAGCTGAAACCGCTCCCAAGCCATCTCAGGTATGCTTATATTGGTGAAAATAGTACTCTGCCCGTAATTGTTTCGTCTCGTTTATCTCAGGAACAGGAGCAGAAACTGCTGGAAGTATTGCGAGAGCATAAGGAAGCAATCGCATGGACGATTGCAGATATCAAGGGAATCAGCCCCTCCTACTGCATGCACAAGATCCGAATTGAAGAAGGCAAGAAACCGGTGATTCAGCCCCAGCGGAGACTGAATCCGAACATGAAGGATTTTTTGCGAAAAGAGGTCATGAAGTGGCTGGAAGCGCGAATCATCTACCCCATATCGGACAGCACGTGGATCAGCCCGGTCCAGTGCGTGCCCAAAAAGGGGGGTATTACGGTGGTGCAGAATAACGAACAGGAGCAGATTGCGCAGCGTACCGTTACAGGCTGGCGGATCTGCATGGACTATCGGAGGCTAAACGATGCAACACTGAAGGAACACTTCCCGCTGCCATTCATGGACCAAATGCTGGACCGGCTCGCCCACCACGCCTATTTCTGTTTTCTGGACGGGTATTCCGGGTACAACCTGATTTGCATAGCCCCGGAAGATCAGGAAAAGACGACTTTGACCTGCCCGTACGGTACATTCGCGTTTCGGCGCATGCCGTTCGGGTTGTGTAATGCTCCTGCCACGTTCCAGAGATGTATGATGGCGATTTTTTCCGACATGATCGAGAAAAATCTGGAGGTCTTCATGGACGACTTTTCACTCTTCGGGGACAGTTTCGATGACTGCCTGTTCCATTTGGTCCAGGTTCTGATCCGATGCAAGAAGGCAAATTTGGTGCTCAATTGGGAAAAGTGTCACTTTATGGTCACCGTGGGGATCGTGCTGGGTCACAGAATTTCCAGCAAGGGACTCGAGGTGGACAGGGCGAAGATCGAGGTGATAAAGCAGCTTCCATACCCGAAGAACGTAAGGGCGATCAAAAGTTTTCTGGGTCATGCAGGATTTTACCGAAGATTCATCAAAGACTTTTCCAAGATCACAAAGCCACTCTGCGCTTTACTCGGAAAAGACGTACCCTTTGATTTCGATGCAGCATGTCGGCAGGCTTTTGACCATTTGAAAGAGAAGCTGACCACAGCCCCGGTTATAACCACGCCAGATTGGTCACTCCCGTTTGAGTTGATGTGTGACGCCAGCGACTACGCGGTCGAGGCAGTTTTGGGCCAACGAAAGGATAAGGTATGTCACGTCATTTATTATGCGAGTCGGGTACTCAACGATGCCCAGCTCAACTATGGCACGACAGAAAAGGAACTGCTGGCCGTGGTGTATGCCCTGGACAAATTCAGGCCCTATCTGGTCGGGTCGAAAGTTATCGTTTTTACCGACCATAGTGCCCTGAAATACCTGCTGGACAAGAAGGACGCGAAACCGAGACTGTTGAGGTGGGTACTACTGATGCAGGAATTCGATGTGGAAATCCGGGACAAGAAGGAAGTTGAGAACGTGGTAGCGGATCACCTATCCAGACTTGAGAACGTGAAGGTGGACCCGGTGCCGATCAAGGAAAACTTCCCGGTCGAGAACATCATGGCAGTAAAAATCGGGAGACCGTGGTACTATGCCATAGCCAATTCCTTGGTAACTGGCACGCTTCCCGAGGATCTCACCCCGTCGCAGCGGAAAAAGTTCATTGCCGAAAGTCGACAGTATTTTTGGGACGACCCGTACTTGTTCAAACAGGGGGCCTGACAACATCCTGAGGAGGTGCATCCCGACCCACGAGGCCTGGAACGTGATCCGACACTGCCACTCATCACAGTGTGGGGGTCATTTTGGGGGAACGCGAACAGCTCATAAAATACTGCAGTCCGGTTTTTTCTGGCCGACAATCTTCAAAGACTGTCACGACTATGTGCAAGGATGTGATAGGTGCCAGAGGACAGGAAACACGTCACACCGGGACGAGATGTCGATGACCGTGTGGCAGGAGGTAGAGCCATTTGATGTATGGGGGATCGACTTCATGGGTCCGTTCCCGTCATCGATGGGAAATATTTACATTCTGCTGGCAGTAGATTATGTGACAAAGTGGATCGAAGCGATCGCGTGTCAAAAAAACGATGCAGCTACCGTTGAGCGTTTTCTGAAACGCAACGTTTTCACTCGTTTCGGGACTCCCAGGGCAATGATTAGCGACGAGGGCTCTCACTTCATCAATCGGGTTTTTGCGAAAGTTCTGAAACAGTACGGCGTGTCAGTTCATAAAGTCTCGCTACCCTACCATCCGCAGACAAACGGGCAAGCCGAGGTTTCGAATCGAGAGATTAAGAGCATACTCGAGAAAACAGTGAATCTCGGCCGAAAGGATTGGTCTGTCCGACTGGACGATGCGCTCTGGGCCTACAGGACAGCTTTCAAAACACCGCTGGGAATGTCACCGTACCAGCTCGTTTTTGGGAAAGCGTGCCACTTACCGGTGGAACTGGAGCACAAGGCGTATTGGGCCATCAAACTGCTGAACTTGGACCAGAATCTAGCAGGAGATAAGAGGAAGATGGCGCTGCTGGAATTAGAGGAATTCCGCAGAACGGCTTTCGAGAGCGCCAAAATTTACAAAGAGAAGACAAAGAAGTGGCATGATAATCGTATCACGCCAAAGCAGTTTAACGAAGGCGACAAAGTGCTTCTCTACAATACCCGGATGCGGTTCTTTCCGGGCAAGTTGAGGTCTCGTTGGTCGGGACCGTTCATCATCAAGCAGATTTTTGCCTGGGGGGCATTCAGCTGGAAAATCCAAAAGACAAGTCCAGTTTCAGGGTGAACGGGAACCGTATCAAGCCGTATATAGAGACCGCCGAAGTCGTCAAAATAGACCCGGTCTATTTTGATGATCCCTAAGAGGTAACAGGGTCGGGCCGTTGACCGTAAATCACAAGGCGCTGTTTGGGAGGCAACCCAAAATTAATCGTTTATTTATTTATTTTTATTACTTATTACGTTATTATGTTCAGTCTGAATTTTTGAGAGAGGCGAGATGAGCGGGTTTTTGACTTTGAATTTGAGAATGTGCAGATACAGAAACATCCAAAACAGCCAGAACCGGGAAAACGGGGGAAGAGAGATGATTTAAAAAATAAAAATAAAAAAAAAATAATTTTTTGCCTCGGGCTGCGTATACGTATATACGCACCCCGAGGGCATAAAGTAATTTTTTTTTTGTTTTTTTTGGTTGTTTTCTGGTTGGGTATATACGCAGTACTGCGTATATACGCAAACAGAAAAGAAGAAAAAAAAAATCGAAATTTTTTCAAAACCCCCGGGGTATTTTGGTCATTTTGACCATTTAGGATTTAAATGGGAAGAGGGTGTAATACCCCGAAATTTTAAGGGTATTTTTAGGAGTTTAGTAAGTATTTTTGGTCGTATAAAGTTTTATAAAAGTATTTATTATTTTATTTGACAAATGTTTTTTTTAATGCTATATATAGTTATATAAATATTTTTTATGTTATATATCGTTATATAAATATAACTTCTTTTTATTACTTTATTTTAGTAAAAAAATTATAATAGTTAACTAGGTAGTTAGTTACGTGTCGTATAACGTTTTAACGTGTCCAGAACGTCACGTTTTAATTTAATTTTACGTGTCCAACCACCGCGATACTTGGTGCACCCTACCACACCGTAACAAACCTCTAGTTATCCCCTACCTCACCTTTGTTGAACAGGAGAGTTACTCTCCGTTTTGCCGCCGACTCCATCTCCGCCTCCAACTAGACTTCTCCGTTTCTTCCTCCAAACGTCACCACCACTGCTTTAAATTGCGACCAAATACACAGGGGCAATCCGATTGCTCCATGGATTCTGGATTTTCCCCGAATTCGACCTCCAATTCAACCCGATACCTCCTCTCGTCGGACTCCTCTTCCTCCTCCAACTCCTCAATCACCGCCTATATAAACCACCCAAAACCCAATGCTTCTCACACCCAAAACCCAGAGTCAATCTCACCCTCTCTCGCTCTCTCTGCGTTGCGTCGCCGGACCACACCCAGCCGCAAACTCGGACCCGAGTTCGACCGAGCCCAAGCCGAAGCCTAGCTCCGGCCTTTAGCCCGCTGCTTCGCCCTCTTCCCGACGCATCTCTCTGCGCCTGACGAGCTGCAGTAGCTGCAGTTGCCGCCGACAGTCACCATCGCCGCGGAGCTTTCCCATTCGGTAATGCCTTTCTTCGTTTCTTTCTCTGTGTACAAACATATACATTACACACACACATATATATGTAAAGGTGTGTGTGTGTATGGTTGGGTAGAGTCTGTGGGTGTGTGAGAGTTGAATGTGAGTGTTGGGTGTGTGTCCTGTGTGTTGGTCGAATTAGAGAAGAAAAGATAGGTAGTCCATCCATTATAATATTAATAGTAGTTGTTGCAGACTGGTAGTAATAGTAGTAATACTATGTATTCTAGTAACAATATGATTATTAGCTTTTATGTACTTTACTTTTCTTGTTCATTTATAATATATATATATATATCATATTTTTAAAAGTTCCAGATTTTATAAAGAGTGACTTTTTGTCGTAAATAATAAGTTTTCGGGTCAACCCAATTTAGAGAATAATACACAAGCTGATATTTTGTTTAATTCAATTTTTACTTATATAAATAATAAGTAATATTTTTAGAGTATTAAATAAAAACTTTATGTACTTCGAACTTTATACTCTTCGTACACAATTGTTCTTCTATAAAATTTAAACTTATAACTCGCGGTTTATTATTAATAATTATATTTTAGTTTTGGGGGATTAGTAGGGTTACGTATGCTTTGCATATAGAATTTATATGCACCATTGTCGCGGTAGTTGAATGTTGATTAGGAACGATTGCTATTGTAGATTCCGAGTTCGTAGGAGGCGAGTTCATTGAGGACCCGTACTACGAGTAGTTGCGTGCTTGCTTTCGTGTGACGATATCTCTTCTATCCAAGTAAGTTTATATGCACAACACCTTCAACTATCAAAATGTGTTTGGCGTGTGTTACTTGTGTATCGTGCAACTTTTTTAAACTTTGAATTTTGAAATCTCTCTTGCAAATATCTCTTTCGAAAGGATGCGGTCATGTGATATATTAATGAACGATAAATGATATGGGGCGATGTACAGAGGATGTGTGTGAAGGATACGGCCGGAGACGCATGTCGGCGAGTCTCCTTTGTATTATGGCTACGGCCAGGGAAGCATGTCAGCGATTCCCTATGTTTATTGTGAAAGCTATAGAGTACTACCTATGCATGTGTGGGTCACAACTGTATAGGGGTGTCTACACTTAAGGTCTCATAGTTAGTTCAGGGGTGAATTGGGATGGACTGTGATATCCCGAGAGGTACTCTAATTATTATTTATTGCATCGTGACCTCTCTGTGGGAATTCGTTACCCGCTGGGCTGTAATATGTCTCAGCTCAACTAATGATTAAATGTGAAGCTACTTCAGTTATATTGTGATCCAGTCTTTAAGCCAAAACTCTGTTTTACATGTTGTGGTATATGCTTACTCAGTTTTTACTGATAAACGTTTTCTGCGGTCGGTTGTTGCTATTTGAAAACCCGCAGGTTATGAATAAAGTGGGGGAACGCGCACACATGATTTGAAGACTAGGATCAGGCAGCTAGGAACATTTCATTTCATTTCATTTAGGAAGCAGATTTTCAGAATTTAGATTTGAACCATGTCATTTGTTTTATTTTAATTTATGGTTGGAGGATTTCTCCGGTTTTCATTAATAAATACACTTTTGGATTATCGTTTGGTTGTACTAGCAGGGAACCGTAGGTTCCAGGGTTGTTTCAGTTGGTATCAGAGCCGACGGTCCCAACGCTAGTGTGACCTTTCGATTTCCATTAAATAAAGATAAAATATGAATTAAAACTTTTTGAAAATTAAAATGGACATAGGCTAACTAAAATTGAAAATAAAATTTAAACAAGTCGGGGTTGTGGGTTAGTCTAGCAGCTTTTGTGTTGGATATTTGAGATTTATTGGAGATTGTTATGTGCCATATTGCGTGCCTCAATGTGCTAATATTATTGTGATAATCGCCTGGCACTTGTTATTTGAACATTTAGATTGATTTCGTGGAAATTATGAGTGTATATGTGGTTTAGAACGCTTCTAAGACTTGTCTTATCTCTCCTCATATGGTTTCCCTACCCGCACCTGCTCCACCAACCTTTGGACTTGTAGGCTCTTCATATAGCATGACATGATTATTTTAAGCCTAAGTTTTGTGTGTGAATACCTTAGGATTGTATTAAGTAAAGTCACATTTATAAGGTACAATGCGATTTGCCAACCCTCCTCAAATATTATACCAGGAGTCGTGCAAGACAAGTAGGAACCATGAATCAAGGAAACCAAGGAAACCAACAAGCTCAGCCTCCTCAACAATATGACCCAATTCGGTTCCAGAATCTGGAACAAGCGACCACAGCCTTAACCCAACTCCTGCACAACCAGCAGGCTGGGGGAGGCGACAACATGAGTAAGATGGCGGAACTCCGACCCGACTTCTTTTACGGGACGGACGACCCGACCATCCTGGAGAATTGGATCCGCGACTTTCACAAGGCGCTGATTTCGGTGCGTTGTCCAGAGGATCGACGCATAGAAGTGGCGGTCTACTATTTTAAGAAAGAAGCTGATAACTGGTGGACTTCCGCATCAGCTACTTTGCTCGCCCAAGAAGGCTTTGGATGGGAGCAACTAAAGGAAGCAATGCGTGAGCGGTTCTACCCCGATCATGTGAAGTCTAGGAATTTTAACGAGTTCTTGCACCTGAAGCAAGAGGGAGATACCTTCACTGATTACTACGACAAATTTATGGAACTTATGAGGTTTGGGCAAGCAATTGCACCGACTGAGGCAAGCAAGATCCGCAAGTTTGTCGAAGGTTTGAACTTTCAAGTTCGAAAGGCCATAGGGCCTACACGTTTCACCATACTATTGGAAGCCTATGGAGCGGCTCAGGATATGCAGCGCATGCTGGATGAGGATGTAGAAGCTAACAAGAAAAGAAAGACCGAGGCACCAGCAGCAACTAGTTTCCAGAACCGTGGTACAGGAAACAATGGTGGGGATAAAAGGATTCGTCCCAACCCCGCCCCCGCCAACCAATTTGGGAACCAAGGCCAAGGTGGACAGGGCCAGGTAAGGACTTACCACTGCAAGCGATGCGTAAATAACCACCCGGTGGTCGACTGTCAAGGAAACAAAGTCACATGCTACAATTTTGGTAAATTGGGCCACAGGAAAATGGAGTGTAGGGAAAGACCAAAAGGGAACAATAACGGGAATGATTCCAACAACCGCGACAACTTCAATGGAGGGGGGAACGGTGGTAATGGTGGAAACCGTCAAGGAGACAACAACAACTTCAACCGTAGAGGTAACAACAACTATGGTGGCAACAACAACAGGCCTCAGGGAAACAATGTAGTGGCAACAACAGCCTGATAACCCCGTTTACGGTGTTATATTTACACTTGAAATCTATCGTTTTGCGTGATTCCGGGTACGATTTGATACGTAAATAGCTATGATATTGAGGTGTTTGAGTACTTGAGCTAGTTATGCTTATTTGACAAGTCCGGGCGTTTTTCTAGTTGATTTGAGCTTTTTATATCACATTTTATGCCCGGTAGCGGTTGTTGTGTGATTTACAGGTACCGGAGGCTCGGAGCATTGAACGGGGACGAGAACAAACTTCGGAATGGCGATTTAAGCTGAAGAAAATGGACGGAAATCGACGAGGAACAAACTGCGTATCTCTGGCCAACAACCATCACTAACCACAACCGGACCTACAACCCATAACAGCCACACTGTTCTTCACCTAAGCCCAACAAATCATGACTTTAAACCACCATCACTCTCACCATAAACCTCACCAATTAGACCACCATTATCAACAAACAATCACCCTCAATTACCTGTCTCAATTCAGTACTCTATTTCACCATTTCACCCTTTAACCTTACCTCCATTGCCTATGACACCTACCAACAACCAAACCGAACAAAGTAGTACCTTCCTAACACACCAACAAAGCTACAATACTCCACACCACAATACAAATTCAACATCACCAGTACCTAAACCCAATACATAACCAAATCAATACACCACAGTACCTAACCCTTAACCAATTCACAAGCTGCATCAACCTCAAACCCATCTAATTCACCTCAATCCTTCACCCTCTGCTCAGCCCTTAGCCACGGCAAAACAGGGACACAACCATCTCCAAAACCCACAGCCAATCCACCACTGTACAAGACCCAATCTAAATCGGACTAAACCCAGCCAACAACCCAGAACAGAGCAACAAATCGGGGAGAAATTTAAGAGAAGAGAAACAGAGCACAGCAGCGACAATCAACCATTCTCCTCTCCCCAGTACCGAAGCAAAACAGAGAGGGAAACAGAGCACAGCAGCGCAAAATCCAGAAGCAAACAGAGCAAGAAGAGGAAGAGAAGAAGGCAGCGCAGCGCAGCGCAGCGCAGTTGGAAGAAGAAGTATTGAGGCTCACTGTAAATTGGCGATCAACTCCCTTGATCGCACGATCAGAAGCCAAGTCAACTCCAGATCGCACGAATGGGTTTCTGGCAATCGTACGAGTGTTTTCTCCAGGCGGTGATTTGTGGATGGGGCAGAAGTGAAATAAAGAGAAAATTAAGAAGAAGGAGAGCAACGGGTTTAGTTCAGCTGCTAGGGCTTGTTGGAGGCAAGTCAATTATTGGTCCAATTATCACTCCAACATTATTGTAGGGGTGAAAGTGCAAAAAGAGGTTTTTTTTATCCAAATGTTGCACGGGCTTGTATTATTGACCGTGGGGGCTGTTTAATGAGGACAAAAAGAAAAAAAAAAACGGAAAAAAGGGGATTCGGCATTCACAACAGAGGAGAGACCATTCACGAAGAACGAAAGGAGAAGACGAAGAAGAGGAACAACGGGACGCTTCTGATTTCGCGTTTGATCTCTTTTCTCTCTCTCTTTATCAACTATATGGAGAACTTTGTAAAGCTAAACAAGATTATGTCTAGCTAAGCTTTCATAGCTAGATAGTTATGGAGAACTAGGGTTTCTTTAGATTTTCCGGATTTGAAGTTTGATTCATGTTTTGAACTTAATTCCTCCTATTGTTCTAGTTAATTCAACAAGTTCTTGTTCTTAACTCTTAGTTTGTTTGGTTTGATCACCCAATACATGCTAGTTATCTAGGTTGTTGCACGACAGTGAACATAACCCGGATTCGTGAAGAACGTTGTTGACATTCTCGTAGTTTCTTGAGACCGACAGGAGATAGAGACTTGAATGACCGTGTGTGGGTTGTTTCGGTTAGACTTAGTTATGATTAGCGTCATCGGTGGACCGACAGGACCCGGTGAGCGAACCTGGCTAGCTGACTAGAACGTTACGGTAGACAGAGGTGGACCGACAGGACCCGAAGTAGACCGTAACGTAGATTTGCGTGAGATCGACAGAAGATCGTAATGAGTGTGACCCGGTATAACTGGACGTAGGTAGAGTGTTTTAAATCGTAATCCGGAATTGTCTAAATGCCCTAGGGACCCTAAAACTATCTAGTGTTCTCCATATTCATATTAATCAGAAACTTACAAAACTATTAGTTTATTTCGTTTATTTAATTTAAGTCACTTGTTTGAGGGTGACTATCTCTTAAATCACACTTTTTCCTCCGGTTACTTGACTTTAAATTAATTGTTTAACTAAATAATCTCAAGACTGTCCCTGTGGGTTCGACAACCTGAGTTTTAATACTCTCATTTTATTACTTCGACCGTGCACTTGCGTACACACGTAAGAAATCGTGTCAAGTTTTTGGCGCCGTTGTCGGGGACAGCGGTAGATTGGTTAGTTAGAAATTAGTTTAGAGTTTTTGTTTTATTTTTCTTTTTTTACTATCTGTTTACCTCACGGGTGTGCTAGTGTTGTTTTCTCAGGTAGCTATGGCGGAAGGCCAAGGGCTGATTAGCCTCACAACGGAGCAGCTGCAAGCTATGGTAGCTTCAGCCGTAGAGAAAGCACTGGCGGCAACATCGAGACCGCACCCGACCTTAATGCCGTATAACCGTTCTGGGAAAGCAATAATCCAGGCATTTGAGGCGGATCTTAGAGGAAGGGAGCCAGCAATTTCGGTTCCACCAATTCAGGCAGAAAGCTTCTGTCTAAAGCTGAGCACAATTCACTTCACTCAGGAACAGTGCACATTTGCCGGTACATATGAGGAAGACCCACATGATTTCATTGGGAGATTTCAGAGCCATTGTGGGCTAATCCGATATAGTGGGGTCACATCTGAAGCGCTCAAACTGATGCTCTTCCCCCATTGCCTCAAGGGAGCTGCTATGGATTGGCTGGATTCATTGCCATCCAACTCAATCAAGACATGGAAAGACTGTGCCTCCCAGTTCATGAGTAAATTCTTTCCCATCTCACGCATGATTCAGCTGCAGAACGAGATTTGGTCATTCAGGCAAAATCAAAATGAATCCATGGTCAAAGCATGGGAGCGTCTCAACTTCTTGCTACGCAAATGCCCCAACCATGGCATTGCAAAAAGCCAGATCATACAGGTCTTCTATGATGCACTTGGAATGCTTGACAAAGACAAGATTGATAGAGAAGCTGGGGGCAGTTTCTTGTTCAAATGTGATGTTGACGGTGCATATGAGTTGATGAGACGTGTGGTTGAGCAAGAGGAGAGCTTGGATTATGAGTGCCAACATCAAGAACCGGTGAAGCATAGCTCACCGGCACATGGCATGGTTCAGGTGAATGCGGTGGAGGTAGTACATGAAGTAGCTAGTCCAGAGATGCATCAGCAGCAGCCAGTACCACCTTCAGATTCGTCCGAGATGACAGGGATAATAGAGGTAATGGTTCAGCACATGACGGACATGTCCACACATGTCAGCTCTTTGGCAATTGCACTTCAGGTGGCTCAAGCATAAATAAAAGATCTGAAAGAGAAAATCGAACAAAGAGCACCAAGCAACATTGTTCATACTTCTGAGGAGCAAGCTCAAGCTATCACAACTCGAAGTGGTATTGCACTTGAGGATCCACCATATCCTAGTCATGCCAGAGCAGAAGTCTCAAAGGGAAAGGAACATGAAGTCTTTGATTCTGAGAAGACACCTGTCGTGGTCCCCCAATCAAAGGGCATGACTCCACCAGACGAGGAGGAGCATACTCAGGTACCACTTGCATCTTGTCCTTCATCTTCAGAACTTCCATACCCATTACGTACTAGGGAGAAGAAGGATGATTCAGAAGAATACAGACGCTTTTTGAATGTATTCTCTAAACTTCATATCAATATCCCATTGATTGAGGCACTTCAAAAGATGCCTAAGTATGCTCGATTTATTAAAGATGCAGTTCTTGGAAAGAAAGGGGTGGATGAGTTTCAGAGAGTAAACTTAAATGAACAGGTTAGTTCATGTGTTTTGCATGGGTTACCTAAGAAAAAGAAGGATCCAGGTAGCTTTGTCATTGAGGCTACATTGGGTGATTCCTACACTGGAAGAGCTCTCTGTGATCTGGGAGCGAGCGTGAATTTGATGCCGTTGTCGGTATTCAAAAAGTTAGGTGTGGGGGAGCCCCCGAAAACCTGGATAACTCTCCAATTTGCAGATAAATCGACCAAGAGAGCATGTGGGATGATAAAAGATGTGCTTGTGAGAGTTGGGAGCCTGATAATTCCAGCTGACTTCGTAATACTAGACATGCCAGTGGGTGATGTGCCTATCATTCTGGGCAGACCGTTCTTGGCGACAGGTCGTACTCTCATTGATGTAGAGAATGGGGAGCTGATTATGAGGGTCAATGATGACATGGAGACTTATCGAGTCTTCAAACCGACTCCCCAATACTCGTGGGAGTATCAGCCAGGGGTTCCATTTTCTGTGCCAATGAAGCGCCAAATCCCAGAGTTTTCGCAAGGGGATCCACCTGATTACTGGGAAAGGAACAAGCCATCTGCTGTGCAAGCACAAGAAGCAGTGCTTCAAATCCAACACAGGAAAGCTAAGCTGGAAGCGGCACAATGTGCCAGACCACCCTCGTGAGGTGGCAGAGGTAACATGGTCGGGCTGTCGACCTTAAATTACAAGCGCTTCTTGGGAGGCAACCCAATGTAGAGTAGGATATTATCTGTTTTCTTTTTGTTTTAGTCTCCATAACTGGTTTTGAGAGGTGAGAGAGAGGGACTGATGAGTTGTCTAGTTTTGCAGGTAATGTTAGCGAAGAATCTACCCCAGTGTGCCATGGCACATTTGATCCACATGGGGACTCTTGAGGGAGTTGGGGATTTTTCGTGCATTTTTGCAGGATGGAGCAATCTACCCCGGTGTGCGAGGCACACACGACCTTAGGGGAGATGCATTGTAGCATGATGTAGCTTGGGGATTGCTCAGATGATTTTCAGCAGAGGAAAACTGTCAACGGTCCACAAGACCCCTTCTTGTTGCAGTTTTGCAAACACGGTGCCCATGTAGTTCCGGGCACCTCAGGTATCTCTTACCCTCTCTCTGTTTATGTAATTTGAGCGGTAATTATAGAGATCCACCGCCTACACATTTAAGCGCTGAGTCCTCTTATTATGTCTCTAAATTCGTTGAGGACAACGAAACGCTTAAGTGTGGGGGGGTTTGTGTATATTTTGCTAGCCATGTCTGTTTGCATAGCCTGTTACATATAGATTGTGTAGTACTGTGAGTCCTGTGGTTTGTGGTAGGAGTGTGTAGTTTATGAATTTTGTTAGCACTTTTACATTATTGAGTCCCCTACCCAAAACTTGTGTTTAATCGAGTTGGCCAAAAGCATATAGAGTTAGAAAATATTAAAAAAAAAAAAAAATCATAAAATTTTAAATTTTTGAGAAAGGGCAATCGAAGAGAGTGAATGTGGAGAGGGCTTAATGATAGAATTCCTTAGGAATATGAAAATATGAGGTGAGGTGGACGCGAGAATCTGGAGTAGGAAGACTTATAGGGCTAATGCACATTAGAGATGCGAGTAGCTGCCTCTCAGACTAGTTATCCTACTAGCGCTACACCACCGTCACTTAGGTAGTCGTCAACCCTCCTCGTAGTGGCAACGGAACAGCTGTGCGAGTGATGTTTATGGGGGCCTCACGTCCCGTCTCCATCTCCTAGGTCCACTAGTTACCCCTATTGATCCGTTTACCCCTTTTATTCACAGCCTCTAGCTTAGGAAGCCTTTCATTGTGACTGTCATCACTTGTTAGAATGGTCCTTTCCTATGCGTCATGATAGAGGGAGTTGAGTTAGGGAGGTTTGATGAGGGTGAGCTGATTTGATACATCTTATGTGGATTCTCTTACATGTCGTCTTTTGAGGGGATGTGAGGGTGAGTTAGAGACGGTAGCACACTTCGGTGCGGAGGTGAGTCGTGTCCTTACACCATGATCACAGGTGGAGTACCGTAGTGCGTGATATTTCTCCCGCACGTCATGGGATGGGGGTTGGTTGATCTTATAGGAGGTTGTGCTTATGCTTTATTTATATTCTCTATATCTTAGGTGATGAGGAGGATCGGTTGGAAAAGCACGTTTACACATTGACTACTGGGTTTGTGATTTACTTTGCATCAAGTGTGGGGGTGTCGACATCTATGTTACATCACTAATTTGACACATTCCACCCCCATGTTATCTAATTCTGATATTTGATCTCCTTGGATATTACTATCGTATTGTCGGCTCCATGTGCTTAATGTTATTGGTGGAAGTGAAAAAAAAAGAGTAAAATAGAAATAGAAAGTGAAATTGAAATGGAATAAAGGAGCAAGCTTGAAATTGAAGACCGGGGAGATTAGCTATTGCTCGAGATCATTTCTTCACATATGTGGCCGCGAGAACGGCGTTGCACCAAGATTGAGGGAATGAGGGCCGGAGTAGTGAGATTCGGTGTGGTTCCTTGGATTTTGGTGAGGGAGTGTGAGAATCGGGTTTGGTGAGTTAGATCATGACGTCTAGGACTACGCTTCTAAATATCCTATCCTACCCGTCCTAAACCGTCAGCAATTTAACCCGTGGATAAATAGCTCGGAAGGTAAGTGCTAGGTATACGTTTGATGAGTGTGCGGAAGCAACATTTTTTGTGTTCGTGCCCGTTCTGTCTAACGAAACTGGCCGCAAGTTCTACCGATCACCAAAGTTATAGAACTTCCGAGGGAATATGAGAGCCTTATGACTTGCCGGTTTACTTTTTGAGATTGCCCAATCTCTAACTGAAAAAAAAAAAAAAAATTGGTGTTGTTTCAATTTTTGCATTGTTGAAGAGTTGCATTGTATAGTCATGTAGATTGCATTGTGTGTGTGTGTTGTTTGTGTCACATGGCTAGTAGAATTGTATGCAAAACGGTGGATTGAAATCATAGTGTGAGGGAACTTGAATGAGATTTTGCTCGGGACGCGCAAAAAGGTGGTGTGGGGGTATTTGATAACCCCGTTACGGTGTTATATTTACACTTGAAATCTATCGTTTTGCGTGATTCCGGGTACGATTTGATACGTAAATAGCTATGATATTGAGGTGTTTGAGTACTTGAGCTAGTTATGCTTATTTGACAAGTCCGGGCGTTTTTCTAGTTGATTTGAGCTTTTTATATCACATTTTATGCCCGGTAGCGGTTGTTGTGTGATTTACAGGTACCGGAGGCTCGGAGCATTGAACGGGGACGAGAACAAACTTCGGAATGGCGATTTAAGCTCAAGAAAATGGACGGAAATCGACGAGGAACAAACTGCGTATCTCTGGCCAACAACCATCACTAACCACAACCGGACCTACAACCCATAACAGCCACACTGTTCTTCACCTAAGCCCAACAAATCATGACTTTAAACCACCATCACTCTCACCATAAACCTCACCAATTAGACCACCATTATCAACAAACAATCACCCTCAATTACCTGTCTCAATTCAGTACTCTATTTCACCATTTCACCCTTTAACCTTACCTCCATTGCCTATGACACCTACCAACAACCAAACCGAACAAAGTAGTACCTTCCTAACACACCAACAAAGCTACAATACTCCACACCACAATACAAATTCAACATCACCAGTACCTAAACCCAATACATAACCAAATCAATACACCACAGTACCTAACCCTTAACCAATTCACAAGCTGCATCAACCTCAAACCCATCTAATTCACCTCAATCCTTCACCCTCTGCTCAGCCCTTAGCCACGGCAAAACAGGGACACAACCATCTCCAAAACCCACAGCCAATCCACCACTGTACAAGACCCAATCTAAATCGGACTAAACCCAGCCAACAACCCAGAACAGAGCAACAAATCGGGGAGAAATTTAAGAGAAGAGAAACAGAGCACAGCAGCGACAATCAACCATTCTCCTCTCCCCAGTACCGAAGCAAAACAGAGAGGGAAACAGAGCACAGCAGCGCAAAATCCAGAAGCAAACAGAGCAAGAAGAGGAAGAGAAGAAGGCAGCGCAGCGCAGCGCAGCGCAGTTGGAAGAAGAAGTATTGAGGCTCACTGTAAATTGGCGATCAACTCCCTTGATCGCACGATCAGAAGCCAAGTCAACTCCAGATCGCACGAATGGGTTTCTGGCAATCGTACGAGTGTTTTCTCCAGGCGGTGATTTGTGGATGGGGCAGAAGTGAAATAAAGAGAAAATTAAGAAGAAGGAGAGCAACGGGTTTAGTTCAGCTGCTAGGGCTTGTTGGAGGCAAGTCAATTATTGGTCCAATTATCACTCCAACATTATTGTAGGGGTGAAAGTGCAAAAAGAGGTTTTTTTTATCCAAATGTTGCACGGGCTTGTATTATTGACCGTGGGGGCTGTTTAATGAGGACAAAAAGAAAAAAAAAAAACGGAAAAAAGGGGATTCGGCATTCACAACAGAGGAGAGACCATTCACGAAGAACGAAAGGAGAAGACGAAGAAGAGGAACAACGGGACGCTTCTGATTTCGCGTTCGATCTCTTTTCTCTCTCTCTTTATCAACTATATGGAGAACTTTGTAAAGCTAAACAAGATTATGTCTAGCTAAGCTTTCATAGCTAGATAGTTATGGAGAACTAGGGTTTCTTTAGATTTTCCGGATTTGAAGTTTGATTCATGTTTTGAACTTAATTCCTCCTATTGTTCTAGTTAATTCAACAAGTTCTTGTTCTTAACTCTTAGTTTGTTTGGTTTGATCACCCAATACATGCTAGTTATCTAGGTTGTTGCACGACAGTGAACATAACCGGGATTCGTGAAGAACGTTGTTGACATTCTCGTAGTTTCTTGAGACCGACAGGAGATAGAGACTTGAATGACCGTGTGTGGGTTGTTTCGGTTAGACTTAGTTATGATTAGCGTCATCGGTGGACCGACAGGACCCGGTGAGCGAACCTGGCTAGCTGACTAGAACGTTACGGTAGACAGAGGTGGACCGACAGGACCCGAAGTAGACCGTAACGTAGATTTGCGTGAGATCGACAGAAGATCGTAATGAGTGTGACCCGGTATAACTGGACGTAGGTAGAGTGTTTTAAATCGTAATCCGGAATTGTCTAAATGCCCTAGGGACCCTAAAACTATCTAGTGTTCTCCATATTCATATTAATCAGAAACTTACAAAACTATTAGTTTATTTCGTTTATTTAATTTAAGTCACTTGTTTGAGGGTGACTATCTCTTAAATCACACTTTTTCCTCCGGTTACTTGACTTTAAATTAATTGTTTAACTAAATAATCTCAAGACTGTCCCTGTGGGTTCGACAACCTGAGTTTTAATACTCTCATTTTATTACTTCGACCGTGCACTTGCGTACACACGTAAGAAATCGTGTCACAGCCCCATCGACAATAAACCAAGGTGCGGCCGGAACCATCAACGTCATGAATCAGACGCAGGCGAAACAGGTCAACATAGTAACTGGTACATCGCTATCCACCCATCGTTAGTTTATTTGAATCTAGACTGTTTTTCCCTTCATCTCCTAACCTATTGCTAAGAAACTAGAATTGCCAGCTGATAACTCCGTTTTCGGAGTTATTTTATGCATTTTATTTCTACGTTTTGCGTGCTTATAATGGAGGATTTGTCGTCTTTTGAGTAAATTGAGCGTAAATGTGATGATGTGAGTTCATATGCAATACTTGTTAAATTCGGGCGTTTCTTTAGATTTTTGAGCTTTTTATTGTGATATGATCGCGGGTTGTGTTTTCGTGTTGTGATTCGCAGGAAAACAGGGCTTGGAGGATCGTGCGGGATTTGGAAGCGAACTTCGGAAACAAGGAACTCAAAGGCAAGTCAAGAGGAAGGAGAAAATCAAAGGAAAGTCAAACAGAAGAAGAAAGTCAAAGGAAGGTCAAGGGAAGAAAGAATGGAAGAAGAAAGTCAAAGAATGGAAGAGAAAAGTCAAAGGAGGCAAAAAGAGGGCTGGACACAGAAGTCTTCGTGCGAAGACATTTGTCTTCGTGCGAAGACATTATACTTAGCCAAAATTCAGCCTTGCAAAATTCTCTTCTCAAACACAGTTGCAGTATCTACATAATAAGACCTTCGCACGAAGAGGCAGAAGTCTTCGTACGAAGACTCTTCGTGCGAAGACAACTGTCTTCGTGCGAAGAGATCGGGGGACAGAGCAGTTTTTTTGGGGCTTTTTCGTATTATATCCAAACTTTGTAATATTATTATGGGAACATATTTAAGGCTTTTAGGTCGACTTTTTCAGTAGTTTTTGGAGATTAGAGACATCTTTGGAGATCAAGAAGCCTTGGAGAGAGCTTAGGAGCTTTTGGATCATTCGTTTGGATTCTAAACTCTCGTTTTTCTTGATTTTTATGTTTACACTCATTATAATCGTCGTTTTGATTATGAATATGAGTAGCTAAACACTTTTTGCTGGGAATTCTCGTTTGGTGTAGCTAGGGTTTGATCTAAAGTTGATGTTTTGATGATTGTAATGCATGCTTTAGCTTAATCTCTCGTGTTCATTCACTATTATGGATTATTTACGTTCTTAATCTTATTATCTTTGCGAGTAGCTAACGTAGAGATAGAATCAATTAGTTTCACGCGGTAACTCCGTGATAACTAGTCGGTAAATTGAATAATCCACCTAGTCGTATCAATGTTTGGTAACTCGGCATCGTTAACTAGGATCGTTAAAGTAGAATTATGTTATTAATGCGTGCTTAAAGTTAAAATAGGCTTGGTAACTCGGTCTAGTTTAACCTAAGTATAGTGGACTTGCTTGGTAACTCGGTAAGTTCAACGTTGCTTGATTAATAGTGAATAACACGTGGTTGTTTTACAAATCAAAACATAAATTTAGAACAACCTAGTGAACCTAGAGAATTCCCGGTACTTCTCCCTTATTGATAAAAACCTCCAATTAATCATTCTTTATTAATCGTGAACTACTTCACTTGGTTAATTGAGAATATTGCATTTATTTTCTTAGAATTAGATAAAAACACAACTTGCGACTTGCCCACATAAGGTTTAGAATAGTAATTAATTTAAACAAAGTCCCTTGGGTTCGACAACCCGGATTTCCGGTTTATTACTACACACGACGGCTGTGCACTTGCAGTTGGAACGTGTCAAGTTTTTGGCGCCGTTGCCGGGGACTTCGGCTAAATTAGTTATAATTCCTAGCCTTAGGGATTTTAATTTATTGTTTATATCCGTTACTCACCTACGTTTTGCGTGTTTCGTGATTTCAGGTTGATTTACACGGTGCATGACCCGTTCTCGAGACGAGCCTTTGTATCCAACGTTTGAAGACCCGGAATCCTTATTAAAAGCACAGCGTAGAGACAAGAGGAATTCAAGCTCAGTAGTTATGGACGAAGAAACGAGAGCTGAGTTTGAGAGGATCCGCAAAGGTATGCAGGATGCGGAAGCAGCTAGAGCTGCAGCTGTAGAGGAGGCTGCACAAAGAGCCGCAGAAGCTGAGGAGGTGAGAGCTCAAATGGCTGAGATGCAGGCAAGGATGGATCGCATGGTCCCCCCAAATCCACAACCACGTCATGGTGTGGGGGCACAAGTGGCAAACATCGGTGGGAACAACAATGGTAATAATGGGGAAAACAACAGGCAGAACAATGCTGAGAATGAAGAACGCCCGATGGTGGATTATTTCAGGACCACTCCAGCATGTTATCAGCCTACCATTGTCAGGTCACAGATCAATGCCCAACACTTCGAGTTGCGCCAACATATGATCAACATGGTTCGTGACGAGTGCGCATTCAACGGAGCTCCAGGAGATGACCCCAATCACCATCTGCTGGTATTTGAGCAAATCACATCAACCCTGCACGACCAGCGAGTTCCAGATGAGACAGTTAAGCTATTACTATTTCCCTTCTCCTTATCGGGAAAAGCCAAGAAGTGGCTTATGGAGCTGCCAGCGGGTAGCATAGTGACATGGGCAGACTGTTGTCATGAGTTTCTGAGGAAGTATTTGCCACCATCCAGAGTCGCGCAGCAGATGGCAGAGATTGCAAAGTTCACTCAGGATGAAGATAGCTCGTTGGGAGATGCATGGAGGAAGTTCAGCCAAATTCTCCGTAGATGTCCGAATCATGGAGAGCCATGGCACAAGCTCTTCCATTATTTCTACACTGCATTAGACAAGGAGACAGCTTACCAGTTGGATATGCTAGCTGGAGGTAATTTTATGGGACTTGGAGCACAGCGAGCTCAAGATTTGCTAAACAACGCGTCAAAGAGAGAGACTACACGATCGGAAACGCGTAGGTACTCCAAACCGGGGGATACATCCTTAGTCAACAAGATTGAATCGATGGAACAAAAGCTGGAATCCATGACTTCAGCATTTCACGGTATGCACCCTCCGACACAGAAGCCCATGGGTGAATTACTAGCAGATGAAAACCAGGGATATGATAACAGTGTTGAAGATGTGAATTTTTTGCGACAGCAGCAATGGCCTAACACCTATCATCCCAACAATCGTAATCACCCCAACTTCAGCTATGCCAATCCGAACAGTGGATTATATGCACCCGGTCAGAGACCTAATGTTCCATATCAAGCGCAAAGGCAAGCTCCACAGCAGCAGGCTCCACAAAAAGAAGAGCAAGAGACAAATGCTCTATTGAGAAAGCTCCTAGCCAATCACGACAGGATGGAGAGCGCGATTGTCTCAATACAAGCAACAATAAAAAGCCATGAGACTCAGATTGGGCAGATCGCCAATCAAAATATCAAGCTTCCACCAGGCATGCTTCCAGCAAATACCATCACTCCTAACGAGCAGCTAAATGCCATCACAACTCGCAGTGGCATCACTACTGAGGACCCCCCATATCCTAGCCACGCGCGAGCTGAGGCGACTAAGGCCTCTAAGAAAGCTTTGGATGAAGAGATTCCCGTGCCTACCGTGAGTCCCCAATCAAAGGACACGGTGAGGAAGTCGGATGAGAAACAGAAGCCTAGGGAGGAATACAGTGTGCGAGTGCCATACCCGCAAAGATTGAAGAGCCAAGAGGATGCCAAGCATTTCAAGAAGTTTGTGGATATCTTCAGGAAACTGCACATTAATATACCTTTTGCAGAGGCCATCTCACAAATGCCGAAATATGCCAAATTTCTCAAGGACCTCCTTTCTAATAGGAGGCGCATGGATGACTTTGAAACCGTGACTCTAAATGAGGAGTGTAGCGCCGTTGTGCAAAAAGCGCTACCAAAGAAGATGAAAGATCCGGGCGGTTTCATCATTCCTGTCACATTGGGAGACGCATCTCATGGGAGGGCATTATGTGACCTTGGTGCAAGTATTAATTTGATGCCTACATCGGTTTTTGAGCAACTTGGTGTGGGAGATCCTAAGCCTACAAGGATGTGCTTGCAGATGGCTGATCGCACAATAAAATGCCCCAGGGGTGTTTTAGAGGATGTATTAGTGAGAGTTGAAGGACTCATCTTTCCAGCGGATTTTGTGATCTTAGACATGGAGGCCGACGATGATGTTCCTCTTATTTTGGGCCGTCCATTCCTGGCCACTAGGAGAACTATCATTGATGTGGCCAATGGGGAGCTGACTATGCAGATCAACGATGAGAAGGTGGCCTTCAATGTATTTGAGGCTATGAAGTTTCCCGCATACGCGGTGAGCGAGCAGTGCTTTGGGGTGGAGGCATACACGCTGGACGAGGAGGACGATATTTTGTTGGAGCAACTATATGAGGAGCTTGCTCTATTTGATTCCAGCGAGAAAGAGCAAGCCTTAGATGTTCATTGGCGCCCACCATTACCCCTCTTTAATGAGGGAAGCAGGAAGATTCTTACTCCTTCTCTTATTACTGCTCCTGTTTTAGAGTTAAAGCCTTTACCTGTTCATTTGAAATATTTATACTTGGGATCTAATGATACTTTACCTGTGATTGTATCTGCATGTTTAGACAGGGAACAGGAGGAGCAGCTTCTCGAGGTACTACAGAAGAGGAAAGCAGCTATGGGATGGACAGTAGCAGATATTAAGGGGATCAGCCCCACAGTTTGCCAGCATAAGATCAGGCTCATGGAAGACAAGAAGCCGGTAGTTCAATTTAAGCGCCGCCTCAACCCTCACATGCAGGAGGTGGTGAAGAAAGAGGTGCTTAAATGGTTGGAAGCAGGTATCATCTATCCGATTTTCCGACAGCACGTGGACTAGCCCGGTACAATGTGTTCCCAAGAAGGGAGGTATAACTGTGGTGGAAGGGGAAAAAGGTGATCAAATTGCCACACGTACCGTTACTGGGTGGAGAGTTTGCATGGACTACCGCAAACTCAATGATGCCACTTTGAAGGATCATTTTCCCCTCCCATTCGTGGACCAGATGCTTGATAGGCTAGCTCACCATTCACACTACTGCTTTTTGGATGGATATTCTGGGTATAATCAGATAGCGATTGAGCCAGCTGACCAGGAGAAGACGACATTTACTTGTCCATATGGGACGTTTGCATTCAGACGCATGCCCTTTGGGCTATGCAATGCCCCAGCTACGTTTCAGAGGTGTATGATGTCTATCTTCTCAGACATGATGGAGCAAAATTTTGAAGTCTTCATGGATGATTTTTCGCTTTATGGTGATGGGTTCGAAGACTGTCTCCAGCAGCTAGCTCGGGTACTGGACAGATGTATTGACACCAACCTAGTGCTTAACTGGGAGAAGTGCCATTTCATGGTGACCGAGGGAATAGTGTTGGGGCACAAGATCTCCAGTAAAGGTTTAGAGGTAGACCGGGCGAAGATTGAGGTGATTGAGAAGCTTCCTTACCCTACGTCTGTCAAAGGGGTACGGAGTTTCTTGGGACATGCAGGTTTCTATCGGCGCTTCATTAAGGACTTTTCAAAAATCACAAAGCCTTTATCTGGTTTGCTTGAGAAAGATGCCGTGTTTGATTTCAATGAAGACTGCAAGACAGCTTTTGATTTGCTCAAGAAAAAGCTGATTAGTTCTCCCATTATAGCCACTCCAGACTGGACCTTACCGTTCGAACTTATGTGTGATGCCAGCGATTACACGGTGGGAGCAGTGCTGGGACAGCGGAAAGACAAGGTAGCTCATGTTATTTACTATGCTAGTCGTACTCTTAACACTGCACAGGTTAATTATGCCACCACGGAGAAAGAGATGTTGGCTATTATCTTCGCATTGGACAAGTTTCGTCCATATCTTGTGGGTTCTCAGGTAACTATTTTCACGGACCATGCAGCCCTCAAATATCTTCTTGCTAAGAAGGATGCGAAGCCTAGATTGATCCGATGGGTATTGCTAATGCAAGAGTTTGACATAGTGATAAAGGACAAAAAGGGTGTAGAGAACGTTGTTACAGACCATTTGTCACGACTGGATAACGAAAAACAAGAAGATGTGCCGATTATAGAAAATTTTCCAGACGAACAACTTATGGTAGTGGTAGCAGCTGTGCCTTGGTTTGCGGATTTGGCAAATTTCAAGGCGCTCAAAATTGTCCCGAAAGACATGACGTTCCATCAGAAAAAGAAATTTTTCGCAGATGCACGACACTATTTCTGGGATGACCCTTATTTGTTTAGGTTGGGAGCTGACAATGTGTTGAGAAGATGCGTAGCTGAGCCAGACACTTTGGACATTCTTAGACACTGCCAAGAATTGAATTGCGGAGGACATTTTGGCAAAACACGTACTGTGGCAAAGGTATTGCAAAGTGGATTTTACTGGCCGTCTCTACATAAAGATGCTCATCTATTTGTACAGCAATGTGATCGGTGTCAGAGAACCGGCAATATCTCCAACCGGAATGAGATGCCTCAAAATTTCGTGTTGGAAGTAGAGCCCTTTGATGTCTGGGGCATCGATTTCATGGGACCATTCCCATCTTCACTTGGTAATCTTTATATACTGTTAGCTGTGGATTATGTGACCAAGTGGGTGGAGGCAATGGCTTGCCCCAAAAACGATGGAGCTACTGTAGAGAGATTCGTGCGGAAGAGCATTTTTACACGGTTTGGAACTCCCAGAGCCATAATCAGTGATGAAGGATCGCATTTCGTGAATAAAGTCTTTGCCAATGTCTTGAGCAAATATGGGGTAAAGACGCATAAGATATCACTGGCCTATCATCCACAGTCGAATGGGCAAGCAGAAGTTTCTAACCGAGAGATAAAAGGGATTCTGGAGAAGACAGTCAACCCGGGACGCAAGGATTGGTCTCTGCATTTAGACGATAGCTTATGGGCGTATAGGACTGCTTACAAGACTCCTTTGGGCATGTCTCCCTACCAGTTAGTGTTTGGGAAGTTGTGTCATCTTCCGGTGGAACTTGAGCACAAGGCATTCTGGGCCTTGAAGAAGATCAATTTGGATGCTAAGCTCTCAGGTGAGCTACGAAAGCAAGCGCTACTTGAACTTGAAGAATTTCGATTGATGGCGTATGAAAGTGCGAAAATCTATAAGGAGAGGACAAAACTGTGGCACGACAGGCACATCATCCCGAGAGACTTCAAGGTAGGACAGAAAGTATTGATCTTCAATGCCAGACTAAAGCTGTTTCCAGGAAAACTGAAATCTAGGTGGAGTGGTCCCTACACGATTACTGCAGTTTATCCATGGGGATCTCTTGAGGTAGAGGATGCAAATGGGAACAGGTTCAAGGTGAATGGTCAGAGAGCGAAACCGTATGTGGACGGGAATTTCATTGGAGTCATTGAATGGCTTCATGCAACTCCCGCAACTTGAAAAGTCTCTGAGGTAACTGGGTCGGGCCGTCGACCTTAAATTACAAAGCGCTTGTTGGGAGGCAACCCAACCTATTTATTGCTTTAGGATAGGTTTTAATACTGTTTTGTAATTTATATTCGGCTTGACTTTATTGAGAGGTGCGAGAGAGTGGATTTAATATTTCCAATGAGTATGTGCAGGAATACGAGGTGAAAGGCCTATTTCGGATCCCCCTTCTTGATGCGCGCGTGCGAAACAGAGTAAAAAGTCCAGATTGCAGCTAAATACGCGTATCGGGATCCGAAGTGAAGGAATTGAAGGAAGAAGCCATTTCTGCATCTATTCAACACACGCACCTGGGGAAGATCATGTTCCCGGACTCCCCGTCTTGATTTGCGCAAGAATTTAATTAGTGAACGGAGAAAGCTAGCACGCCGGCACGGATTACGAGGTGAAATTTTGAAGGACAGACTGAAATGAGAATTGAACAATGCCAACGTGTGGGGGTGGTCGAGAGCTTTCTGTAGACAGGTGGATCGCGCAAATCGGAGTCCGGATGAAGAAGTTACGCCAAAAAGGATGTTTTAGCGAGTAAAACGAGGCCAAAAACATCCGGAAATGCAAAACGTGCCTTGGAACGCGTGAAATTGATAAATAAAATATTCCCCGGATTTTGGGAGTGTTTTAAAGTGAAAAGGGAGTCTCGAGGTCGAGGAGATCCTTCGGAAAGCAAAGGCACGATCGAAGACGCGAAAATTTGACGAAAAGGATGTTTTTGGCAAGCTCCAGCATTGTCTTCGTACTAAGACAATTGTCTTCGTACGAAGACTTTGTACTTAAAAAAAAATTTGAAGCTCTGAATTGTCTTCTCAAAACAGCTTGCAGTATCTGTTTGAGAAGACCTTCGTGCGAAGACAAATTGTCTTCGTACGAAGACTCTTCGCACGAAGAGAAATGTCTTCGCACGAAGACATCGCGCAAAAGGTCAGATTTGGCCACGCACGGACAAAGGTTTGAAGTTAATTCTTGGGGGGCTTTTTAGACTTTTTGGCACGAGTGAAAGCTTCATCACCTGCAGATCGACCAATTCCCTCATTCTTCATCTTCAACAGCAACCTTCTCCTCCATAGCCGCACCACACTCAAATCGCCTCCCCCATTGTTTCTTCACCAAATTCAGCAACCAACCTAGGGTTTTGTTCGCAAATCAAAGGAGAACATGATTTCAGAGGAGTTTTTGAGTGAGAGTAAGAGACAAGAGAGAAATCAGAGGAGGAAGGAGCTAGGGTTTTGAAGAAGAACTGAGAAATTGGACGAGTTACAGCTGTTGGAATAGATGCCCTAGAGGCAATCTAGTTTAGTATGAATTTGTAATTGGCTAGAAATTCATTTATTATTTATTGGATATTTAATATAATGAAGTCCTTAGATTTACAATTGTGTTGTTTATCTTAAATATCCCTAGTCAAGTATAATGATTAAATGGGACAATCATCTATAGACTAGTATGGGGTTGGATTGATATGGAGATATCACGATCCAACACATAGGTGTGCATTACGGAATGTTGCACTGGATTGACCCATTACCGAGAAGGCTACATACACGTTATGTTGAGTCACAAGTGCTTCTCGGGTACAATGGTATTGTCATCCTTAGACTTGAAGTCACTAGATATTCTAGTTGTGGATCATTGTGATCTTGGTAGCGTTAAACGCTACACCGTAACTGGGTAGTTATAAAGGCGTGTACTGGATACAATGAGAAGCAAGCTTAGAGATCGTAGTGGACGTAGAGAGGATTTGCCCCTCCCACATAACGGGAGCAAATATCCAAGGCCACTCGAGGATAGTGCTTATAGAATGTCTGGCCAGACTCAAATAAATCAATATATGGGATATTGATGTTATTTGCACGAATAAGGCTATTCCATGGATCGAGGAACTAGGGATTGGATATACGAGTGTGACTTGTATGTCTCGTGTCCAATCCGGATATGGAGGCAAAGGGATGAGACAATTACTTGTACAAGGTTGTCTAGATGACTATTCTATTAGTTGGCTAGAATGGATGTTTTGCTAGAAACCGCTCCATATTAGCAAAGAGTTGCTACCAACTAGATAGAACCTATGGGGTCACACGCTATATAGAGTTGTACTAGATTGTGGAATTAATTAATTGGATTAATTAATTAGAAGGATCACTTTGCAAACCCTTGCAAGCTTAGTAGGGACTAATTTGCAAGGAAGGGACTAAATTGAATTCTAGTAGGACTAGAATAAGTCCTTTAGGTAGTTGACAAGGAGTTGTTGGACTATATAAAGGACCCTCCTCCTTCCTTCCCTACACACTTATGCTCTAAGAGAGAACATAACAAGAGTAGGAGAGAACAAAGGAGAGAGAGAGCAAGCCACAAGAGGGACGCCGCCCCCTTGCCGCCGCCCCTTGTCCCCGACGCCACAAAGGGTGCCGAACCCCTTTTGGTGTCTCGTTTTGCGTGATTTCTTCACCCTCCTTTCAATCCGGGCTAGCACCAAGGTGATTGGAGATCTAGGAACAACTCTAGGCGTGGATCAACTATAGAGAACGTGACACTATTCGCGTTTGAAGTCATCAAGGAGAACCCAAAGGTGTGTTTATGATTTCTTACCTTCACTATCGTTATGCATCTAGACTTGTGATCCTTGGAGGGTTTTGCATGGTTATTTGTTTGATTATGCTTCCGTTTGCGCGATCCATGAATCAAAACCCTACAGTGGTATCAGAGCCACAGGTCATAGAGCATAAACGTAGTTTATGTGTTACATTCTTGTTGTTTTACACCTTAATTTGTTGTTTATCGCGTAAAACAAGACAAATCAAGCATTGGATGCAATTTGTCAAAGAATTAATCATAACAAGACCCAATTATTGCATTGGATGCATGAATTGGTGAGTTTGAGAAATTTTAGGATCATAGATCTAGGGTTTGGGCATCCTTGGGGAAGAAGGAGTTCTCCCACAACAAGGAAACAACCAAACTTGGGCTCCAAGCAAGGAGGTTGTTTTGGAAACAACCTCCACAAGGAAGGTTCGGCCCCTAGGGAGCCGCCCCCCTTGCTTGCCGCCCAAGTTTGGCGCCCTAAGGGGGCGGGCGGCCCTAACCCGCGGGCCTAGCTTGCGGGTTTTGGGCCGGGCCGACCCTAGGGCTTTATGGTTCACTTATTTGGGCCCGGGCAATTGGATTGTTGGGCCCATGGACCGTTTTAACCCTAGAAATCCTAAAATCAATTAAAATTGACCAAGCGCGTTAAAATTGGATTTTAACTGTTTATGTGCAAATCGCATGGTGATTGGATATGGCCTTAGGATGTGGTTTGATGTGGATGTTTAATTTTGTGGTTTGGTTTTACGGCCTGCGAGCTGATCAATTAATTGTAATAATTAATTAGGGTTTTATGGCCTGCGTGCCATTTTTTTTTCTCAACTTGTGAGATTTATTTTATTTAGTATAGATATTAGCTAGTGCTAGATAAAGTAGATTGTTAGCCAAGATTGAAGAAAAGAAGCCCAAAGCCAAAGAAGTCACAAAAGATGGAGCATGGAGCACACCACATGACTATGAAGGATGGACCAAAAGATCAAGACGCATGGAGATGTGTGTTTGTTTAGGGTTCATAGATAATTCCATTGGCTTGGAATTATCTTAGTCTAGAAAAGGCCATATCCACATCACGTTTAATTTCTGTTTTGTGGTTGTTTATTTATTGTCTTATTATTTGTGTGGTTGGTGTATGGATGATGCATGCAATTAGGATAATAAGATAATTAGACAACCCGGATCTATTATTTGGAGTTGTGCCCAAACTCAAATAGATAGATTAGTTGATATTGATCAACAAAATAATTAAAATTGAAGAAAAATCCCTCAAATTTTAAATATTGTGTTCTTGCCTTCTCGTTATTTAAACACTCATTATCATCATTATTTATCGAGTTCGTGCGTGCCAAAGCATGGCGACTTGGTTCATAATGATGGAATGCGATGGCACGTAACAATGTGCAATTGTTTAGATAAGAGGTTGAACACAACTAGGCTATTAATTTGATTAAGAAACCTAGAGGCAATCAATTGGGATTATCCATATGGATGGATAAATAAGGAGTTATTTGCCCGATTGAACCAAGAGTTGCATATGGGATGCAATTGGAATTGTTCCTACCTAAGAAGTAATCGAATTATGGGTGACTTGCCAAAGCAAGCTCATAAGGAGATGAAAAAGATGGATCTTGGCCCACTAGAAAATATAAGGATATTTTCCGCATTAATATCTTGAGGGTTATTAATCCGTAGAAAAATAGTGGGAGCTATATTTAATAAACTAGCCATTATTAAATATAGTCAAAAATTCACAAATACTAAAACTTGCGTATTTTCCTTTTGTAGAATACCAAATGGCAAACAACTCATCGAGTTCACAACATTCCCTACGATCTGTCCTTGAGAAGGACAAGCTCTCAGGAACCAACTTTCTCGATTGGTACAGAAACTTGAGAATTGTTCTCAAGCAAGAAAAGAAGCTGTACGCAATAGAGGAGCAAGTTCCAGAAGGTCCAGACAATCAGACACCTGCTGCCCTAAAGGCGTATCAAAAGCATGTTGATGATGCTAATGATGCGGCCTGCCTAATGCTTTGCACTATGACCTCTGAGCTTCAGAAGCAACATGAGAACATGAATGCTGTCGATATGATCGAACATCTAAAGCAGCTCTTCCAAGAGCAGGCGAGGGTAGAGAGGTATGAGGTCTCAAAGGCACTGTTCAAATGTCATCTGGCAGAAGGGAACCCGGTGGGACCCCACGTACTCCGAATGATCGGGTACTTGGAGAATCTCGCCCGGCTTGGGTTCCCGGTCGGCCAAGAGTTGGCAACCGATCTCGTGTTGCAATCGTTGCCCGAGAGTTATGGACAGTTCATTATGAACTATAACATGAACGAGATCGTTAAACCACTGCCAGATTTGCTCAACATGTTGAGGACGGCTGAACAGAGCATCAACAAGGGTAAGGGCAAGGCCATTATGATGGTGCATAAAGGAAAGGGTAAAAAGTTTGCCTCTTCCTCCAAGGGCAAAGGCAAGTCAGTTGCTAAGTCCAAGGAACAAGCCCTTAAGCCTGTTGGTGGGATTGCCAAGGTCGTGACTAAGGGTGAATGTCACTACTGTAGTCAACCTGGACACTGGAAGAGGAACTGCCCAAAATATTTGGAGGACAAACGGCTTGGAATAGTGATTCCACCACCACCAGGTATTTTTGTTGTAGATGTCAATTTAACTGTCTCTACATCATGGGTATTAGATACTGGATGTGGATCTCATATTTGTCGAAATATGCAGGATCTAAAGAGAAGTAAAAGATTGGCTAAAGGGGAGGTAGATCTGCGCGTTGGGAATGGAGCAAAGGTTGCTGCGTTGGCCATAGGCGTTTGCGAGCTATCTCTGCCTTCAGGATTAGTTTTAGAATTAAATAATTGCTATTTTGTCCCTGCTATGAGCAGAAACATTATTTCTATTTCTTGTTTGGACAAGGAAGGTTTTATTATTTCAATAAAGAACAATTGTTGTTCCTTTTATTTGAATAATATTCACTATTTTAGTGCGCAATTATTTAATGGACTTTATGTCCTTGATCTAAGTAATCCTGTCTACAACATTAATACCAAGCGGATTAAAATAAATGATTTAAATCCTGCTTATTTATGGCATTGTCGTTTAGGCCACATAAATGAGAAACGTGTATCTAGACTCCATAAGGATGGATTGCTAGACTCATTTGATTTTGAATCATATGAGACATGTGAGGCTTGTTTATTGGGAAAAATGACAAAGTCCCCTTTCAATAAGAAAGGTGAGAGGACTAGTGAGCAATTGGCACTCATACATACCGATGTGTGTGGGCCATTTGCCACGCCTGCCAGGGGTGGTTATGTCTACTTCATTACGTTTACTGATGATTACAGTAGATATGGATTTGTGTACCTTATGAGGGCAAAATCCGAATCCTTTGAAGTGTTCAAAGAATTCAAGAATGAAGTAGAGAAGCAACTTGGCAAAAGTATCAAGGCTCTACGATCGGATCGTGGAGGAGAATACTTGAGCCAAGAGTTTGACGACTATCTTAGAGAGTGTGGGATCGTGTCCCAACTCACTCCACCCGGAACGCCACAATGGAATGGCGTGTCCGAGAGGAGGAATCGAACCCTATTGGATATGGTTCGGTCTATGATGTGTCAAACCGATCTTCCATTATCGTTTTGGGGCTACGCTCTATTAAGTGCAGCTTTTACCATTAACCGTGTTCCATCTAAATCAGTCATGAAGACACCATATGAGATGTGGAGTGGGAGGCGTCCCACACTGTCGTTCATGAGGATTTGGGGCTGCGATGTCTATGTAAAACGTTTACAATCAGACAAGCTAGGGCCTAAATCGGATAAGTGTAAATTTGTGGGGTACCCTAAGGAAACTAAGGGATACTATTTCTACAATCCAACCGAAAACAAAGTGTTTGTTGCTCGGACCGGCGTGTTTCTAGAAAGAGAGTTTGTCTCTAAAGAAGCAAGTGGGAGGAATGTAGAACTTGAAGAAGTTCAAGAACCACAAATCACAGAACCGATTATGGAACATGAACAGGAATCACAAACAGTTGTGGATCCACCTGTTCAGGTAACACAAGAGCTTCGTAGATCTAGTAGAGTGCGCCAGGAACCCGAGAGGTATGGACTTCTCATAACTGATTCCGGTGACACGATGCTCATAGATGATGAGCCTACTACCTATGAGGAGGCCATGAATGGCCCAGACTCGCAGAAGTGGCTTGAGGCCATGAGATCCGAGATGGAATCCATGTATACCAACAAAGTATGGACTTTGGTGGAACCACCTGACGGGGCGCGACCCATAGGGTGCAAGTGGGTCTTCAAGAAGAAGATCGACATGGATGGTAATGTGATTACCTATAAGGGCCGATTGGTGGCTAAAGGATTCAGACAGATTCATGGTATTGACTATGATGAAACCTTTTCACCAGTCGCTATGACCAAATCCATCCGAATCCTACTTGCAATTGCAGCATACTACGACTATGAGATTTGGCAGATGGATGTCAAAACAGCATTCCTTTATGGGAATCTCCTCGAGGACGTGTATATGATACAGCCGGAGGGTTTTGAGGATCCAAAGCAAGCCAACAAAGTCTGTAAACTGCAACGATCCATTTATGGGTTGAAGCAAGCTTCTAGGAGTTGGAATCGACGTTTTGATGAAGTGGTCAAAGAGTTTGGCTTCATCAGAAACGAAGATGAGTCTTGTGTCTACAAGAAGGTTAGTGGGAGCTCTGTAGCTTTTCTGGTCTTGTATGTGGATGACATACTGCTCATTGGAAACGACATTCCCATGCTGCAATCTGTGAAAGATTGGCTAGGAAAGTGTTTCTCAATGAAAGACTTAGGGGAAGCAGCCTATATACTCGGTATAAAGATCTATAGAGATAGATCTAAGAGGTTGCTAGGCCTAAGTCAAAGTACATATATTGACAAGGTGTTGAAACGGTTCAACATGCAAGATTCCAAGAAAGGATTCTTGCCCATGTCACATGGAATCACTCTTTCAAAGAGTGGTTGTCCTTCCAATGAGATTGAGAAGGAACGCATGAGTAGGATTCCCTATGCCTCGGCCATAGGGTCTATCATGTACGCCATGTTATGTACTAGACCAGATGTGTCATATGCCTTGAGTATGACAAGCAGATACCAATCCAATCCGGGTGAGAGTCACTGGATTGCTGTCAAGAACATCCTAAAGTACTTGAGAAGAACTAAGGATGTCTTCTTGATGTTTGGCGGTGAGGAAGAGTTGCGTGTAAGGGGTTACACCGATGCAAGCTTCCAAACCGATAGAGATGACTTTAGATCACAGTCGGGATATGTGTTTTGCCTGAATGGAGCAGCGGTGAGCTGGAAGAGTTCCAAGCAAGAGACGGTAGCTGATTCTACAACAGAGGCTGAGTACATTGCTGCAAATGGCGCAGCAAAGGAGGCTGTTTGGATCAGAAAGTTTGTTTCTGAACTTGGTGTGGTCCCTAGCATTGCGGATCCAGTGGAGTTATTCTGTGACAACACTGGGGCGATCGCGCAATCAAAGGAACCCAGATCGCACCAGAAGTCCAAGCATGTGCTCAGGAAGTTCCATCTGATTCGAGATATTATCGATAGAGGAGACGTTCGGATATGCAAGATTCCTACAGATGATAATCTGTCAGACCCGCTTACAAAGCCTCTCACGCAGTGGAAGCATGAAGGGCACACTAGGAGTATGGGCATACGAGATGCGCCAGATTGGCTCTAGTGCAAGTGGGAGACTGTTGGAATAGATGCCCTAGAGGCAATCTAGTTTAGTATGAATTTGTAATTGGCTAGAAATTCATTTATTATTTATTGGATATTTAATATAATGAAGTCCTTAGATTTACAATTGTGTTGTTTATCTTAAATATCCCTAGTCAAGTATAATGATTAAATGGGACAATCATCTATAGACTAGTATGGGGTTGGATTGATATGGAGATATCACGATCCAACACATAGGTGTGCATTACGGAATGTTGCACTGGATTGACCCATTACCGAGAAGGCTACATACACGTTATGTTGAGTCACAAGTGCTTCTCGGGTACAATGGTATTGTCATCCTTAGACTTGAAGTCACTAGATATTCTAGTTGTGGATCATTGTGATCTTGGTAGCGTTAAACGCTACACCGTAACTGGGTAGTTATAAAGGCGTGTACTGGATACAATGAGAAGCAAGCTTAGAGATCGTAGTGGACGTAGAGAGGATTTGCCCCTCCCACATAACGGGAGCAAATATCCAAGGCCACTCGAGGATAGTGCTTATAGAATGTCTGGCCAGACTCAAATAAATCAATATATGGGATATTGATGTTATTTGCACGAATAAGGCTATTCCATGGATCGAGGAACTAGGGATTGGATATACGAGTGTGACTTGTATGTCTCGTGTCCAATCCGGATATGGAGGCAAAGGGATGAGACAATTACTTGTACAAGGTTGTCTAGATGACTATTCTATTAGTTGGCTAGAATGGATGTTTTGCTAGAAACCGCTCCATATTAGCAAAGAGTTGCTACCAACTAGATAGAACCTATGGGGTCACACGCTATATAGAGTTGTACTAGATTGTGGAATTAATTAATTGGATTAATTAATTAGAAGGATCACTTTGCAAACCCTTGCAAGCTTAGTAGGGACTAATTTGCAAGGAAGGGACTAAATTGAATTCTAGTAGGACTAGAATAAGTCCTTTAGGTAGTTGACAAGGAGTTGTTGGACTATATAAAGGACCCTCCTCCTTCCTTCCCTACACACTTATGCTCTAAGAGAGAACATAACAAGAGTAGGAGAGAACAAAGGAGAGAGAGAGCAAGCCACAAGAGGGACGCCGCCCCCTTGCCGCCGCCCCTTGTCCCCGACGCCACAAAGGGTGCCGAACCCCTTTTGGTGTCTCGTTTTGCGTGATTTCTTCACCCTCCTTTCAATCCGGGCTAGCACCAAGGTGATTGGAGATCTAGGAACAACTCTAGGCGTGGATCAACTATAGAGAACGTGACACTATTCGCGTTTGAAGTCATCAAGGAGAACCCAAAGGTGTGTTTATGATTTCTTACCTTCACTATCGTTATGCATCTAGACTTGTGATCCTTGGAGGGTTTTGCATGGTTATTTGTTTGATTATGCTTCCGTTTGCGCGATCCATGAATCAAAACCCTACAACAGCTTGATTCAGCTTACGGACGAGAAGGAAACACTAACGGGGACTACGCAAGGAGTACGGAGCATCAAGCAATTCGAGATTTCGACAAATTTTACCGGCACCATCAAAATCAGCCCGGGGTTTGTCAAATTGTGGAATTTTTGCGTCCGTAAGACTTGCTCCGGACGCGTAGGTACAATCTAAACCTCGTATTTAAATATTCGAGTCTTAGGCACATTGAGTAAAAGCCCGATTATTTGTTGTTGCGCTTAGAAGCGTACCTTGGGGGCGATTGCGTAAAGTCCTAGGAACTATTTGTTTACGTGCCTACGTGTTTCGTTTAGTATACACTTCTTGTTCACGTGCACAATAGTTGAATTGTTCGTTTTACTTGAAATTGAATTTTAAATGGCGGGTGGAAAGAAACGGAAGACGGGAGAGGGGTCTTCGCAAGAAGCATCGGGGTCGGGCGATCCTCAATTAGAGATTCCGCCTACTCCCCAATATGCCATCTTGACTGCCCCTTTCCCGGCTAAACCGGGTATTGTTGGCCGACGAACGGCTAAAGCTAATTTGAAAGAGCGTAGTATTGCGCCAGGATATTATGATAGCTACCGTTTTGTCACTTACGAGGCCCACATTGACTCTCGTAAAGATACCTATTTGACCAAGAACGGGCAGCCCGAAAAGGCATTTCCATTGCACGAGGACATGCCTCAAGCAATTAAGGAAATTTTTGAGCGCGAGAAGCTTGCCAATTGGTTTAAGCTAGTAGGGCCGTCTAGTTCGCATATTACGCGAGAGTTTTTGTTCAATTTGCGGTATGCAAAGGATGGTGAGAGTCAAGATCCTCGTCTTGTGTACTGTCGGAACAATTGGATAGTCTTCACGCCAGAAACTATCGCATTGGCCATGGGTTTCCCCGCTTTGAAAGAGGGTTGTGGGTTAGAGACGGTTCTTCGTAGTGAGAACCTTTTGTCTCGTTTAAATGCTTTTTGCTTTGCGAAGGGGGTTGATCCATGGGACAGGAAAGGGGAGGTGATTCATTGGAAGGCCGAGAAGAAGTTTTATAGGCCGGAGGCTAGGTGGTGCTGTGAATTGTTAGAAAACTGGGTTTTGGGAATCACACGAAACCCTAGTTACACTTTCCGCCTATCGGTTTGGGCCCTTTGCCTTTACACCGGGGTTAGAATTAATATCCCCAAACTGATTTGGGAGAACTGTCTTGAGAGGGTGTCGAGGACGAACAAATTGGGCCCCGGTCATACTTGCTTGATCACTCACCTAGCCAAAACTACCGAAGTAGTCATAGGGAGAGATATGGACTTGAAAGCGTTTACTGCTCGGAAGTGGCATAGGTTTGATGAGACAGCGAGGAAGAAGGGCAAGGGTAGGAGGATGAACACCTCTAGGTTTGACAACCAGGTTGCCTACGACCACCTGCGAGAGGAGATGGCCCGGGATAGACTCGAGAGGAGACGCCAGTTTGCCCACACTCGGGACAATCAGGCGAAGCTGGGGGGATTAATCCAGATGGTCGGCCAGTGGGTTATACAGTCTAGTGGTCAGGCGGCGGGGGAGTTTGTTCTACCAGTCCCGACGGCGGATCCGTGGTTCCAGGAGGATGAATTTGAGTATCCGGTTCCGCCGAGTGAGGATGAAGAAGAAGAAGAAGACGAGGAGGAAGAAGATGATGAGGATGAGGAAGATGACGAGTAGTGGAGTGTGCCCTCGTGCTAGAATTGTTGAGTCCTCGTGTTATCGTTGAGGACAACGATGCATTCTAGTGTGGGGGTGGTTGAATCCTTTTTACTAGTCAGTGTCGTGTCTTTGCGCATCGCCAGTGTCTGCATGTAGTTAGAGATTTTTGGTTATGTCCTTCTTTTTCTTTTTATTATTCATCTTTTTGCACGTTTTGGTATTTTTGAGTCAACCCACCAGTGTTGAGTCGTCAGTCGAGTTAGCCGTGCATATAGTGTAGGTATAAAAAAAAAAAAAAAAAAAAAACTAAAAATGTGAAAACACCAAAAAAATTAAAAATTTGAGAAAGGGCAATTGAAAAAAGCTGAAAATTCGGTAAAATCGAGAAGTGTGAGACTTTTAGGCATAGGGCGTGAATTGCGATCGAGAGTGACAATGTGAGAGTCCCTTAGTAAGTATAGAGAAACTTTCTTTACGGGAATGCGTGCCTATTTTACACACGAACTTAATTCTTTCAAATTTAAAGTGTGTGCCTAATTTTCTTACAAGAGTTGAGCTAGGTGTGAGCTAAACAAGCCGAACGTTCTTGTGTACGTCTTAGGTAGTCGCCAACCCGCCTCGTAGTGGCACACAGAACAGCTGTGCGAGGTGTGTATTAGAGCACTCACTGCTTATAGAACTTACCTTGTAGGACCACTAGTAAACCCGTATTTGAACCATGGATTCTTTGACAACCTTTGGACTTAGGGTGACGATTCTTGGCCTTCAGCATTGATTGGTTAGAATCACCGCTTTAGTGCGTCACGAGGGTGTTGTAGTTGAGGGGGTTCGATGAGGGAGTACTTCATGCTATATTTGTGTGAGTCTTGCATATCGCATGCACTTCATTTGTGATCTTCGAGGGGAATGCGAGGGTGAGTGAGAGTAGGCTTGCGCACTTCGGTGTGGCGGTGTTCCATGGCATTACAACATGGACACAAGTGAGGAGAGCCGTGAGTGTGTACCATCTAATACACACAAAACTTGGGTTGGGGGAATTTAATAGGTGGATCGTGCTGGGTACCGGATCTTACTCATCATGGTGTAGGAGGTTTGGTTGGATTAGGCACGAGACAGATATTTGATCGACTACTTGAGAGGGGACAGGATTACATTCGAGTGTGGGGGTGTCGACATTTGACTTCGGACATCGAGATTGCGCTTGCGACAACTCCATCCCCACACATGCTCTATTATGTTAGCGGCTTTGTTGATTACACCGAGGATTTCATTGAGATAGGGAGAGACATTGATTTGTGATTTATACGTGTTGATTTGGATATTGTCTCTCCTTACGATTATATGTTAGTTTGGCACTTGGAAGACCACTCGGGACGTATATTGAGGAAAGAATGCAGGAATTTGAGGAAAAAAAAAATTCAGAAAATCAGAAAAAAAAAAGAAAAGAGAGAAAAAAAGGAGAGATGAATAAAGGAAAAATGAAAAGTTTGTGGAAGAACGAGTGGAGAAGCGACTAGTTCACGAACGGGAGATTTTTGGCTTATGCATCATTCATGACAATAGCCGCGGAGATCGTAATTGTACCGGGGTGTGAGGGGATCGAGGGCCGGAGATGGTGAGTTTCGGGCTTGGTTTCTATCATTGTTGTGAGGGTGTGTGAGCTATGGTATTTGTGAGAATGTGACGCTTTAGGACTTGTATTTGATTCTTATCCTATTTGTCCCTAAAGCCTCATCATTTTAAACCCGTTAGCGGATTAGGAGCTCGGACCTTGAACGTGGCTTAGCCTAGCGTAGCCTTTTATTTTGTGGCACACATGAAAAGGTATTGCATTCTTGTACTTAGTAAATTTAGGTTCTCTATACTAGCTAGGGGGAATTCATGTTGACGAATTTGATTTCGAATCATTCCTTGTGTCTAGATTTCTCATCGCTTCGTGTGAATCGGTTTAAGCTAATGGAGATTGCCCAATCTCACAAAAGAAAAAGAAAAAAAATTGTATTTCAATACTTGCATTGTGAATATTGCATTTGCATATAGGTGCATTGTGTATAATCGAGTCGTGTCGACTAGTAGGAAGGATGGTTGGTGAATGGTTCTACTCGGATTAGTATGCAAGAGTTCTTGGTTTTGTATGCAATGTAAGGTGATAGTATGCAATTGGCGTAGGGAAGTTATGCAATGAGTAAGTAGGGTAGTATGCAAAGTTGGATGAATTGCGGGAAAGCGAAAAAAGTTTTGAATTGAGAGAGATGGAATTGACTTGGGAGATTTGCTCCGGACGAGCAAAAGGTAGTGTGGGGGTAGTTGATAACTCCGTTTTCGGAGTTATTTTATGCCTTTTATTTCTACGTTTTGCGTGCTTATAATGGAGGATTTGTCGTCTTTTGAGTAAATTGAGCGTAAATGTGATGATGTGAGTTCATATGCAATACTTGTTAAATCCGGGCGTTTCTTTAGATTTTTGAGCTTTTTATTGTGATATGATCGCGGGTTGTGTTTTCGTGTTGTGATTCGCAGGAAAACAGGGCTTGGAGGATCGTGCGGGATTTGGAAGCGAACTTCGGAAACAAGGAACTCAAAGGCAAGTCAAGAGGAAGGAGAAAATCAAAGGAAAGTCAAACAGAAGAAGAAAGTCAAAGGAAGGTCAAGGAAGAAAGAATGGAAGAAGAAAGTCAAAGAATGGAAGAGAAAAGTCAAAGGAGGCAAAAAGAGGGTTGGACACAGAAGTCTTCGTGCGAAGACATTTGTCTTCGTGCGAAGACATTATACTTAGCCAAAATTCAGCCTTGCAAAATTCTCTTCTCAAACACAGTTGCAGTATCTACATAATAAGACCTTCGCACGAAGAGGCACAAGTCTTCGTACGAAGACTCTTCGTGCGAAGACAACTGTCTTCGTGCGAAGAGATCGGGGGACAGAGCAGTTTTTTTGGGGCTTTTTCGTATTATATCCAAACTTTGTAATATTATTATGGGAACATATTTAAGGCTTTTAGGTCGACTTTTTCAGTAGTTTTTGGAGATTAGAGACATCTTTGGAGATCAAGAAGCCTTGGAGAGAGCTTAGGAGCTTTTGGATCATTCGTTTGGATTCTAAACTCTCGTTTTTCTTGATTTTTATGTTTACACTCATTATAATCGTCGTTTTGATTATGAATATGAGTAGCTAAACACTTTTTGCTGGGAATTCTCGTTTGGTGTAGCTAGGGTTTGATCTAAAGTTGATGTTTTGATGATTGTAATGCATGCTTTAGCTTAATCTCTCGTGTTCATTCACTATTATGGATTATTTACGTTCTTAATCTTATTATCTTTGCGAGTAGCTAACGTAGAGATAGAATCAATTAGTTTCACGCGGTAACTCCGTGATAACTAGTCGGTAAATTGAATAATCCACCTAGTCGTATCAATGTTTGGTAACTCGGCATCGTTAACTAGGACCGTTAAAGTAGAATTATGTTATTAATGCGTGCTTAAAGTTAAAATAGGCTTGGTAACTCGGTCTAGTTTAACCTAAGTATAGTGGACTTGCTTGGTAACTCGGTAAGTTCAACGTTGCTTGATTAATAGTGAATAACACGTGGTTGTTTTACAAATCAAAACATAAATTTAGAACAACCTAGTGAACCTAGAGAATTCCCGGTACTTCTCCCTTATTGATAAAAACCTCCAATTAATCATTCTTTATTAATCGTGAACTACTTCACTTGGTTAATTGAGAATATTGCATTTATTTTCTTAGAATTAGATAAAAACACAACTTGCGACTTGCCCACATAAGGTTTAGAATAGTAATTAATTTAAACAAAGTCCCTTGGGTTCGACAACCCGGATTTCCGGTTTATTACTACACACGACGGCTGTGCACTTGCAGTTGGAACGTGTCACCAGCTCATAACTGTCTCGACCTCGATCTTAATGCGTGAGACACTATTCATTTGAATTATACTAGGATACGTAGGAATGAGACTACCATCACGCCTGTTTAGTGGCGGTAACCCATATCGAACGAGACTCAAGAGACGGGGCCATCACTCCTTTTAAGGGAGATGTGATTTAACAGCCACATGTTTAATTAACCGTCTTGTTTCGTATTACTTGTCTTGTTATTATATGTGCATTAGAATCGCATTCTTGCATTGGGGAATTAGTTTAAGCTTCGGGGACGAACCTTTGTTTTAAGGGAGATGTGATGTAATACCCCGAAATTTTAAGGGTATTTTTAGGAGTTTAGTAAGTATTTTTGGTCGTATAAAGTTTTATAAAAGTATTTATTATTTTATTTGACAAATGTTTTTTTTAATGCTATATATAGTTATATAAATATTTTTTATGTTATATATAGTTATATAAATATAACTTCTTTTTATTACTTTATTTTAGTAAAAAAATTATAATAGTTAACTAGGTAGTTAGTTACGTGTCGTATAACGTTTTAACGTGTCCACAACGTCACGTTTTAATTTAATTTTACGTGTCCAACCACCGCGATACTTGGTGCACCCTACCACACCGTAACAAACCACTAGTTATCCCCTACCTCACCTTTGTTGAACAGGAGAGTTACTCTCCGTTTCGCCGCCGACTCCATCTCCGCCTCCAACTAGACTTCTCCGTTTCTTCCTCCAAACGTCACCACCACTGCTTTAAATTGCGACCAAATACACAGGGGCAATCCGATTGCTCCATGGATTCTGGATTTTCCCCGAATTCGACCTCCAATTCAACCCGATACCTCCTCTCGTCGGACTCCTCTTCCTCCTCCAACTCCTCAATCACCGCCTATATAAACCACCCAAAACCCAGTGCTTCTCACACCCAAAACCCAGAGTCAATCTCACCCTCTCTCGCTCTCTCTGCGTTTCGTCGCCGGACCACACCCAGCCGCAAACTCGGACCCGAGTTCGAACGAGCCCAAGCCGAAGCCTAGCTCCGGCCTTTTGCCCGCTGCTTCGCCCTCTTCCCGACGCATCTCTCTGCGCCCGACGAGCTGCAGTAGCAGCAATTGCCGCCGACAGTCACCATCGCCGCGGAGCTTTCCCATTCGGTAATGCCTTTCTTCGTTTCTTTCTCTGTGTACAAACATATACATTACACACACACATATATATGTAAAGGTGTGTGTGTGTATGGTTAGGTAGAGTCTGTGGGTGTGAGAGAGTTGAATGTGAGTGTTGGGTGTGTGTCCTGTGTGTTGGTCGAATTAGAGAAGAAAAGATAGGTAGTCCATCCATTATAATATTAATAGTAGTTGTTGCAGACTGGTAGTAATAGTAGTAATACTATGTATTCTAGTAACAATATGATTATTAGCTTTTATGTACTTTACTTTTCTTGTTCATTTATAATATATATATATATATATATCATATTTTTAAAAGTTCCAGATTTTATAAAGAGTGACTTTTTGTCGTAAATAATAAGTTTTCGGGTCAACCCAATTTAGAGAATAATACACAAGCTGATATTTTGTTTAATTCAATTTTTACTTATATAAATAATAAGTAATATTTTTAGAGTATTAAATAAAAACTTTATGTACTTCGAACTTTATACTCTTCGTACACAATTGTTCTTCTATAAAATTTAAACTTATAACTCGCGGTTTATTATTAGTAATTATATTTTAGTTTTGGGGGATTAGTATGGTTACGTATGCATTGCATATAGAATTTATATGCACCATTGTCGCGGTAGTTGAATGTTGATTAGGAACGATTGCTATTGTAGATTCCGAGTTCGTAGGAGGCGAGTTCATTGAGGACCCGTACTACGAGTAGTTGCGTGCTTGCTTTCGTGTGACGATATCTCTTCTATCCAAGTAAGTTTATATGCACAACACCTTCAACTATCAAAATGTGATTGGCGTGTGTTACTTGTGTATTGTGCAACTGTTTTAAACTTTGAATTTTGAAATCTCTCTTGCAAATATCTCTTTCGAAAGGATGCGGTCATGTGATATATTAATGAACGATAAATGATATGGGGCGATGTACAGAGGATGTGTGTGAAGGCTACGGCCGGAGACGCATGTCGCCGAGTCTCCTTTGTATTATGGCTACGGCCAGGGAAGCATGTCGGCGATTCCCTATGTTTATTGTGAAAGCTATAGAGTACTACCTATGCATGTGTGGGTCACAACTGTATAGGGGTGTCGACACTTAAGGTCTCATAGTTAGTTCAGGGGCGAATTGGGATGGACTGTGATATCCCGAGAGGTACTCTAATTATTATTTATTGCATCGTGACCTCTCTGTGGGCATTCGTTACCCGCTGGGCTCTAATATGTCTCAGCTCAACTAATGATTAAATGTGAAGCTACTTCAGTTATATTGTGATCCAGTCTTTAAGCCAAAACTCTGTTTTACATGTTGTGGTATATGCTTACTCAGTTTTTACTGATAAACGTTTTCTGCGGTCGGCTGTTGCTATTTGAAAACCCGCAGGTTATGAATAAAGTGGGGGAACGCGCACACGTGATTTGAAGACTAGGATCAGGCAGCTAGGAACATTTCATTTCATTTCATTTAGGAAGCAGATTTTCAGAATTTAGATTTGAACCATGTCATTTGTTTTATTTTAATTTATGGTTGGAGGATTTCTCCGGTTTTCATTAATAAATACACTTTTGGATTATCGTTTGGTTGTACTAGCAGGGAACCGTAGGTTCCAGGGTTGTTTCAGAGGGGGCCGGCCACACCATTGTTGGCACTTCTCTTTCTCTCTCTACCTCCATTTCCTCTCACTTGAAGAACACAAATTGTGCATCGGACCTCCAAATCAAAATCCAGGCACATTTCTGGAATCCCCTCGTCGCAAGGATCAAGTTTCATCCATCAAAATCCAGAAACAGGCAAAAATTGAGCGGGCAATTTCCATCAAAAAGTGAGTTGTTCTTGAGGAAAAGTGCAGATTCGAAGGTGTTAGAGCAAGAACTAGCAAAAACCGTACAAGGGAACGTGAACGAGGAGGTCGAGGGCTTCCATTTGGTGGGCTCGGATTTCAATTCCGGGCAGTTTGGTTTTCCCGCGATTTTTCCAGCGACCGCCGGCGGCTTTCCGGCGACTTTCCGTGCAGAATCTCCGGTCTTCACCCCTGTTTAGGGAAGGTCGAAAATCTCATCCCTCGCTTTATTTTCCGTTTTGGCACGGCCCGTAGCCGGGCCCGTTATTTTCGGTAATTTTGCGTTTTGGAGCGGCACTTGCCGTGTGGACCTCTGGTAGCTCTTAGGTGGACTATCTATTGTGACACACTAATTTTGTGCACGTTTCACGTTTTTTCTTATTTTTCACGAGTCGGCACGTTTTACGAGGTTTGGTCTGTTATGGAGTTTCACGTACCCGTCCTAGACCCCGAGCGAGATGACATCCCGACTGACTATGAGGCGGATGAGCTTACCTCTACGCAGTTTGACAGTTTTAGGTTCGTCAACCATTATGCACAGTTTTACTTTATGACCGGAACCAAAATGGGTCATAGCCTTCCCGTAGACTACCAGTTTCAGGTAGACCATACGAGCATGCCGCCAGAGATGGCAGAGTATGCGAGTCGACCGGACATTTTCGGAACGTCCCTAGCGGGGTTTCCGGACGTGTCCAGTTCTGACTTGGTGCGTGAGTTCTACGCGAACCTCATGCACAAGGGGGAGGGGGAGGCCAACGGGGATGTCTGCTGGGTGTATTTACGGCGTAAGTTTCTGTTGATCACGGCGGATACCATCCGCCAGGCGTACCAGATCCCGATGCGCCATTTCTCGTGCGCATATGCTGAGTGTGCAGATTACCCGCCGAGCGATTCTGAGCTTTTGCGGGTTGTGACTGGGGGGTACCCGGGTGCCCATTTTGAGAGAGAGGGGCCAGGCGAGATAGGCAAGAAATTGCATTCTCATTTTATTACCGGCCCGCCACGGTGGTGGGCCGAGTGGGTAGTGAACCGGGTAGTGGGCATTAAGCATTTTACCTACCTTGACTTTGAGTACGTACTCTTAGTCTATTGCCTTGTTCTTAGACGAGAGGTTGACATTCCTCGTCGGATTTGGGTGTACATGCAGGAGCGGAACTGCTCCGGTAGCCACAAGGGATTGGGGTACGCCAACCTCATTGCCAAACTGGCACGGGAGTTTGAGGTTCCGATGTTTGACGTGGAGGGTGATCTACTTCCTCCTAAGCCATGGTCTTATAGGAAGCTTATCGCTCGTCACCGGGGCCCACCACAGCCAGTCGTTGACCTCGATGAGGATGACGATATCATGGAGGAGGACCCGGCTCCTGCCCCTGCCCCTGCCCCTAGGAGGCGTTCGACTCAGGAGCGACCAGTCAGTCGCCAGGCATCGGCCGGACTTCGGCGATGCCGTACTAGTAGAGAGAGTGAGCGCCCCGAGTCGAGTAGACAGGGGACTGAGAGGAATGCCCAGCCTCAGCCTGCCCGACAGAGAGGTGAGCCGACCCCACGGGCAAACCCGGCCCCATGGGCCATCCCGACCCCACGAGCTAGACCGGCCCCGCCACGTAGACTGCCCCGAGTGGACGAGAGATTTGAGGGGTGTCAGGGCGGACGAAAGTCCATAGGAGAGAAGGTGTATGAGAGCGTGGGCATGCTTTGGAGAGCGTTGACGCATAACCGCCGGACTCAGCGGAAGGTCACGAAGGACACCCAGGCTGCCCTAGCTAGTATTCGAGAGGAGCAGCGGGATGCGGCTCGGCACGCAGGCCGAGAACCGCCACTCCCGCTGTATTTTCCACCCACCTACTCCAGCAGCTTTACCGAGGGATGGTCGGATGACGGGGACTCTAGCGAGTGCACGTCTGCTCCACCACCTCCGACCCAGCCACCACCCCCGACTCAGCCATCACAGCCACCTGCCCGACAGGAGAGACGGCAGCCCGGGACACGATCCCGGCAGCCTACAGGTCGTCAGACTGGGACCCGTACCCAGCAGACTGGGACCCGTACCCAGCAGACTGGGACCCGTACCCAGCAGCCTTCGAGTGGCAGGACGACTTTGCGATCCCAGCCACCTAGCAGTTGGACTAGGTCCGAGTCGCAGTCCTCTGATTACTGGCCCCGTACACGGGCGCGTCAGCCGGTCTTTAGGACTGATTCCGAGAGCAGCTCGCCGGGTAGCATATCCGGTACGTCCGAGACCGGGTCCGACCCGACATTTTTTCCGGACGAGTGAGTGCCATGAGGGCATGCCACGTCTTAGTGTGGGGGTGGTAGTCGTGTCTGCATTTACCCGGTCTGCACGTTTTTTCGTATTTATTTGCAGTTTTATTTTTATTTTTGAGTCAGCATATTTTCTTTATTTGAGTCAACCCACCTTAATCATTCTGGCCATGCATTGTATATAATTAATTTAAAAAAAAAATAAACAAAGGTGGAGTGACTGGCTATCAAGGGACCTCACGTCCTGTTTCTTACCCCTAGGTCCAATTAGTCAACCCGTTTGAAGCCATTTACCCTCTTTCTTCATAGCCACTTTAGCCTAGGCAGCCTTCTTTGAGACCTCATCAGTCGATAGTTGGCTATTCTACGTGTTATGACGGAAGGAGTGAGTAGGGGCAGGTTTTAGATGGGGGAGCTTCACGAGTTATCAATTTTGGACAGTTTCGATTTTGACACGTTTTTCGAGGGAAGGACAAGGTGAGTTAGTGGCGACAGTGCATTAATTTGCGGAGATGGATCACTTCATTACATAGTGACCACAGGAGGAGTTAGTCGCGTGCGAGCATCTTTTTGCACAAAACGGGGTTCCGGGGGGGGGGGGTTAGGGCCAATTGGTGGTTGTGCCGTTTTTCTACATCTTTGGTGATGAGGAGGTTCGGTGGGACTGCACAGTTTTATTTCGACTACAGGATCAGCGCTTCAGGATTAGTGTGGGGGTACTTCACATGAGGACATTTTACGTACCCCACGGCAGAAATTTAGTTTCACTCACTAAGCTTAGTCAGTTTAGTATTGTCAGTATTCGTGTACGTTTGTATATATAGTTGTGCTATAAAAAATAAAAAAAAGTATATATTATAAAAAAATAGAAAAAAAAGAGAAAAAAAAGAAGAAAAAGAAAAAAAAAATCATGATCTAGTTTCTAGTTTGTTTTGTGTTTTTGTTATTTAAATAAAAACCTGAGTGAGTGGCACAATTTTCGAGACATTTTGCACCGCTTCACATTTGTGGCCGCGAGCACGGCGAAGACACACCGGGGGACAGAAGGATTGGGAAAGCAGGAACTTAGGTGATTCGGGCAGTTTTTCGGGATCTCGGTGAGGGGTGTGAGTTTGGTAAATTGTGAGAATGTCATAACAAGTAGGATTGTGCCGTACCTTGATACATATATTTATCCTACCTGATTAGACATAGATCCTTTCGGAAACAGCTCGGATGGTAAGTTAGCTAGGGATTTGCTCAGTTTGATAACCAAAGTAATAGTACTTCGGTCCAGTGCTTAAATCCACCATATAAATCTGTTCAGACTTACCGATCGCTTGCAGGGAAGTAAATTCTGAAAAGGATGAGATCACGAGGACACACTGTTTATGTTTTTGAGGTTGCCCGATCTCGCCAAAAATATTTTTGTAACTAGTCTGTTTTGAGTCGTTTGAGTCTGTGTATATTCTATCTGAGTCAGTTTTTCTATCGAGTCGTCCAGTTGAAAGGTTCGGGTCGAAAGCGTATGCAACGGTAGGGTATGTAAAGAGTCAGTCACGAGGACAGAAATGCAGGCTAGAGTTGGCAGGACTGCTCGGGACGAGCAATGTTTAGTGCGGGGGTATTTGATAACGCCCAATTAGGGGTTATCTTTTAGCCTGATTTCACGAGTATTTGTGTCGGAATTAGCGGTTTTTGACGGAAAATGCCTTAGAATGCCTCGGGAATCTAGAACGAGACGTTTATTTGCACTTGCTGGATTTCTGCTTATTTCTTGCTATATTTGGATATGATCGCGGGTTTTCGTTCGTGTTGCCTTTTCAGGAACAGGTTCGGGAGGTGCATCGGGAAGCGTGCCGGGACCAAGCCGGGACCGTCTCGGGAAACGTGCACAAGACCGGGACACGACGGAAACACGGAAAAGCAGGAGAACACCGAAGAGGCAAACCGGAAGCGTCAGGCAGAAGAGTGGGACCTAGGGGAACCAACCTGGCCCACCAAAGGACCAAGTGAGGCCCACATCTCCACCCCCTGCCTGCGTATATACGCAGGCCTGCGTATGTACGTGCGTATATACGCAGGCCTGCGTATATACGTGCGTATATACGCAGCCTTGCGTATATACGCAGGCAGGGAGGGAGATGGGGGGTGGTTGATGGGCCCTGGTTGCGTATATACGCAACACTGCGTATATACGCAGCCAGTTTTGACTTTTTGGTCAAAGGCGGTGGACCGATGGCAGATTCCGTAATTTCGGGCACGAGCGTTTTCGGGAAACAGCACTATTTAATGACTCGTCCAGACTCGTTTTGAAGACACGGAGACACAGCACAATTCTCAGCACAACCGAAGGGCAAAGTCAGAGCATTCCCGGAGAGCACGAAAGCGCGATTCGAGATTTGAAGACTTAGTTTGATTTCGTTCTCTCTCTTTATATTCAGAAACTGCGTTTTGTATTATGTCTAGTCGTAGCTAAACTTTTCACCTAGGTTCTCGGTGAACCTAGGGTTTCGTACCCAGATTTTATGACTGCTTCGTTTATGGATTCATGATTGTTATCTTAATTCAGCAAGTTATATCTGTTATTCTGGTTTTGATTATTATCATATATGCATGATAGGATTGATCACCCAGAATTGCTATAGACCCGAGCTTGTAGGTGAAAACGTCAAGTTAGGGTTAGGAAGAAAAACCAGGATTTAGTACCTTACCCTGATAGACCGACCAAAGAAAGGGAGATAGGGCTAGCATCGAAAAACGTGAGACCAACTGTTAGAGAATTTGACCCGGGCCATTCGGACAGGTTAGAAACCCTAACAGGATTAGACTGAGACTGCAGATTTAGGCAGCTTAACAAGAATCCGAAAGTCTGTAGGGTCGGGATTACGTGTGGAATCTGAAAAGTCACTGCACAACTGGTACGTTGCACAGATATCGAAACTGCTGAGTGTTTTCATAATCGAACGTAAAACTGAAATCTGTAGAAACCCTAGGGGATCCTGGAGCCTAGTCTTCATCTATTATCGTTACACCCGATTCAGCTTATTTCAGAAAACGTCACAAAAATATTTACGTTTACGTTTTTAATTTCTGTTTTTAGTTTAGTCATTACAATCACAACCTACTCCTCCTGGTTACTACACTTGGTTAACCGAAACTGACAACGTAAGTAAACCCGAAACAGTCCTCGTGGGAACGATCACCCGAGTCTAATTGCACCCGGTATTACAAGATTCGTACACTTGCGATAGCACGTTAGTTTGCGCATCAACTAGCAAAGCTTATAGAGTTTATAATAGAAAAACCAAGATTGTGGAAGAGAGTATTCATGTAATCTTTGATGAAAGTACTAAGGATTCTCAGAGTGAAAGTTTTTCAGATCTAGATTTGAACAAGCATGGATCAGATGATGATGCTGTGAAAGAAGACAAAGGCAAAACTAATGTGAAGAATCAATCAGCAGAATCTCAAGGCCTTGAACCTCTTGCTGAACCAAAATCTCAAAGCCTTGAGACAGAAGCTGAAACTTTCTATGATGCTCCCTTTACTGTTTCAAGGACTCAAATACTTGAAGGAGAATATTCCTGGATACCAAGAAAGAAGTTTAAGTACCTTGCAGACCATCCAGCTGATAACATTATATCAGATCCATCAACTGGAACTCAGACAAGAGGACAGTTGAAGAACTTGTGTGCTTTTAGTGCATTTGTATCTTTGATTGAGCCTAAAAATACCAAGGAAGCACTAGAAGATGCAGACTGGATCATTGCATTGCAGGGTGAGATGAATTAGTTTGAAAGAAACAAGGTATGGAATCTGGTTCCCACACCTAAAGAGAAATCAGTTATTGGAACCAGATGGGTATTCAGAAACAACCTTGATGAGAATGCCAAAGTTGTAAGAAATAAAGCAAACTGGTAGCTCAAGGATATAATCAGGAAGAAGGTATAGATTATGAAGAGACTTTTGCTCCTGTTGCCAGGTTAGAAGCTATTAGAATACTTCTTGCATTTGCATGTCACAAGCACATAAAGTTTATCAAATGGATGTCAAATGTGCTTTTCTGAATGGATATTTACAAGAAGATGTTTTTGTAGCACAACCACCTGGTTTTGAAGATGAAAACTTTCCTGATCATGTTTATAAACTGGACAAAGCTCTTTATGGATTAAAACAAGCTCCAAGGGCTTGGTATGACAGGCTTTCAAAATTTCAACTTGGAAATAATTTCAAAAGAGGCCTAGTTGACAAAAGTCTTTTCATTAAACATCATCAAAGTGATTTGTTAGTAGTTCAGATTTATGTATATGATATTTTATTCGGTGCTACTAATGATGCTCTTTCAAAAGAGTTTTCTAGTCTGATGAACAGGGAGTTTGAGATGAGCTTAATGGGTAAACTGAATTTCTTTCTTGGACTTCATATCTTACAAATGAAGAAAGGAATTTTTGTACATCAAGGAAATTATACCAAGGACTTATTGAATAAGTACAATATGTCACAGTCCAAGGTGCTTAAGACCCTTATGAGTTCGTCACTCTCTTTAGACAAAGATTCAAATGGTAAGAGTGTAATCAAAAGGAATACAGAGGTATGATTGGATCACTGTTGTATTTAACTGCTAGTAGACCTGATATTATGTTCAGTGTCTGTATGTGTGCTAGATTCCAAGAAGATCCTAAAGAAAGTCATTTAACTGCAGTCAAAAGAATTTTTAGATATTTGAATGGAACCAGAGACTTGGGGCTTTGGTATCCAAGAATATCTAATTTCATGTTGAGTGGCCATTCAGATGCAGATTTTGCAGGGTATAAAGTAGACAGGAAAAGTACTTCTGGATGCTGTCAATTTCTTGGATCTTCATTGAACAGTTGGCATTCCAAAAAAAAAATATGTAGCATTATCAACTGCAGAAGCTGAATACATTGAAGCTGGTGCTTGCTGTTCACAAGTGTTATGGATTGCTCAGCAACTTAGAGATCTTGGCTACAATTTTAGAAATGTGCCTATTCATTGTGATAACACAAGTGCTATCTCAATCTATAAAATCCAGTCCATCACTCAAGAACCAAGCACATAGATGTGAGACATAATTTCCTTAGAGATCATGCAGAACAAGGTGATATTGTTTTAAAATTTATTTCTACTTCAATGCAAATTGCTGATATTTTCAGTAAACCTTTGCCAGATGATAGGTTTTCATCTGTGAGGCTTGAATTGGGGATGTTAAACAAGGATGCATTGGTTTAGGGGGAGTATTAGTACTTATATGTGATTATGTGCTGAAATCTCAAAGGATTGAGATTGTACTTTCCAAAGCCTTGAAAGTATAGCTCAAAGCTTTGAAGTCTCTCAAACTGCACAAAATCTCAAGGCCTTGAGATTGTTCTCCAATTCTTGAAAATATTTGTAATATTTTTTTTTCAAAAAAATGGATCATCAAATATTATATCTTATCTTTTTAGATAACTGTATAATGTTTGAATTACTCAGAGAACTTTCTCAAATATCCAAAAATATTTTTTCAAGATTCTATTTTTGCATGTTGATTTAGCAGAGTCCTTTTATGACTCATCCTTTTCAACCTACTTAAGCTGAAAGTCATGGCTTTTTCCTTTCATTCTCTCTCAATTCTCTACGACTCTCCTCTCTCTCTCTCTCAGTTTCTCTCCATCACATTCTCTTCTCAAAACCCCCAAACCCCAAAATGGAGCGCAAATCAGCCAGAATTCAGCAACAGAGAAAGCTTCTGGCAGATCCAAGAAGAGGGCAAATAAGAAGGAGAAGAAAGTGATTTCTGATTCAGATTCAGAAAACACTCAGAGCTTGCATGAGGACACTCCTCCTGCAAAGAAGTCCAGAACAGAGAAGGGAGATGAAGGCTCAAGCATTGATCCACAGCAGGAGACTTAGACTCAGGGTGGTGATCAAGCTAGGTCAGAGAAGAAGAAAGGGGGAGAAAAGAAAAATACTGGTGAAGAGGAAAAGGGAAAATCTGCTCAAGAAAGCAAGAAGAAACCATCTGAAGGAGAACAAGAAAAGAGAAAACACTCAGAGAAGAAAACTAGGGTTAAGCAGGTTGCTGCTGCAACCAAGAAAGGTTATCAAGGTAAGAATGTACTTCCTACAGACTGGTTTGATAGTTCTGAGGTTAGAACTGTATGGATGCAAGGTTATGCTTCATCTAAGGTAGCTTTCTGTAGTATGGTTTCTGAAGAATTGTTGGATAAATTGGATATTGACTTCATGAGAAAGTTAAGAGAAACTGTTGTTTGGAAGGTGTTAAATCCTAGTTCAAAGGCCTATCCTAGGTTAACTAGGTTATTTTATCTGAATTTCTTTTCTGAAGGTGATGATAAAATGGTGTTAACTTCAAAAGTGGCTGGGGTAGATTTGAGGTTAGATCATAGGACTTTTGACAAAGCCTTGGCCATTCCTAGGAAATATAATGTTGGAGATTACCCTGATAGAAAGGAGTGTCTGGATAAGACAAAGGAGATTTTTTTTCATTGATGATGTACCCTCTGGTCCAAAGGAGTTGACACACTCTGTGCTCAACTGTGAAGCCAAAATCCTGTTTACAATTCTGATGAGAAGTGTAGTTCCTAGGGAAAACTCAAGGGAGTTAGTGACTGATAAGGTTCTTATTTTGATGTATTTGATATCTCAAGGGTTTGAGATAAACTTGCCAACAGTTTTTATGGAGCATATGATTTATTGTGCAACCAGAACTAGAAACCATCCTCTTCCATATGCCAACCTGTTACCTCTTTTGTTTGAATACTTTGATGTACCTGTGAAAGGAGAAGAAAAGATTACTGGAGGTTTTGGGTTGATTGATGAGACTGCACTTCAGAGGATTGGGATAGTTCAGACTGGGAAGGACATTGGAAGTTCTATTCAGATTTGTCAAAGGAGGAACTTGGAGAGAAGAAGTATGTGAAGCCAAAGGGGACTACATCAGGGAAAGGAGAAGCCAATGAGGATTACTCTTTGTTGGTTGAGAAGTTTGAAGATCAGCAGGTTGAGATTGAAGATCTCAGACAAAGGTTGTTTGACTTGTCAGCTGAATTCAACCAGTTCAAGGGCTTGATGAATGTTATGAATGGAAAGCTGGATGTTGTCAGCAAGGGTTTGAATTCGGAGAAGATACCTTCTGCTACAAGTCATGACACCAGTGTGGATTCACATGAAAGGCTGGGAGATTTTCTGAAGAAGAAAAAGAAGCCAATTCAAGTGGTGCTTACTTCAAAGGATTAGTATGAACAAACTGATGAAGAAGATGTTGGTGAAGACACTGGTTTTGATGCAGCTGCAGAGGGGGATTCAGTACAGGTTGAAAAAAAAAAAGTGGATGAGATAATTCAAGAAGTTGTTGCAGAAGTGGGAGCTGAACAAGAAGGTAATCAGTCTGCTGAAGATGCTGCAAGTGAAGAAGAAGTTTGAGAAGGCTCAGAGAAAGGCCAGACATCAAAGAAGAAGTGAAGATCAGAGAATGACAAAGCCTTTACCTTCTATTTCTTTCTCTTCTTCTTTTCTGTTCTCAAGGCCTTGACTTTTTAGCAATAATTTTGTTTAAGTTTTTTTTATGACTCTGAGTAATGATCCAACATTTCTTCATCCTTATTTGATGAAAGTCAAAAAGGGGGATAAATTATGTGTTTTTGTGTTTGCAATATTTGAATAATAATAATACTCGGTTGTTTTGGTTTAATCAGTTGGGTTATTATATTAATGTGGTTATATGTAAATCTGTAGTTATATGTAAATTTTAGCTGATTATCTGTGGTATACTGGTTATCTATCTGGTATTATTGTCTATTGTATCTGCATTTTGTGGTTATCTAATTTTCATAATGAGTGGCAGGAAAATCTATACAAGACTGTAGGTTTGTCTTTCATCAAGGGGGAGATTGTTGATTTAAAGATCCTTGAATGTGTTTTGGATGGTAATTATTTTGAGTGATGAAAGACAAAGACAAAGACATAAGCAGCAAAGCATTTCAGATAATCCAAGGCCTTGAGATACTGACAGAGCTTCAAAGCCTTGAGAGTTGTTTTATCCTGCTATATGTTCTAACAGTTCTGTGTTGCAGATTGGTTATCTGATTATACAGATCAGGGATTTACTACATATACTTATAGTTTACACTATTACATATCTAACACAATTTCAGATGATCAGAACATGAAGAATGGGTTTAACTTTGAATATCTGTGAAGCAGGTTCAGAGCTCCAAGGCCTTGGGATGTGCCTTGAACGGCTGACAGTTTTTACAGAACTAATTTGATTCTTTCTTACAGGTTGTGATTCTTATTATTGTGATTATTCATTGACTTCTAAGAGTCTTAAACTTGTTTTTCATGATTTATATGTATTAGAAGTTAAACAGATTACTGTTCTAATCTCTTAACCAGTTTTATCAGAAACTGGAAAACCAAACAGTCATAGTACTGTTATCTTTCTGGATTTTGTTGTTGATGTGTTTAAATATTGTTGCAGCTTTGCTAAACGTGCAAGAACTATCTCAACAAAATCCAACGGATATCCACTTAGAGCTGTTTGAATTTTAGTTGAAAACGGAAGGAGGATTTGTAGGAACTGAGATCCTAAAATCTCTCAATCAGTTGCAGCTGTGGATAAAAGAGACTGGTTTGAATTTTGAAGAGAGAGAGAGAGGCTTGCAGAATACTCAGAAAGGTGTGACAAATTCTTCGGAGATCATTCATTCAAACACACAAGGATTCAAGCTTCAATCCAGATTCCAGAAGATCAAATCAATCCAGTTTCCAGAAGAACACATCCAGGCTTCAATACCTTATTTCTTCTACTGTGTTCTTCATTTGTTTTGTAATATGTGTATATTTTAATTATCTTAAACCTCACTTAACCTAGTGGTTAGTTGTTCAAGTGAACAACAAGAGGTTCTTGTTAGCTCAACAGTTAGTAGCTGGAACTAGATAGCTTTGGAACCACAAGCTGTATAGGTGTAAGGGAAATCACTTAGGCTTGAAGATCTAGGGTTGTTTCTGTGTGAGTAATAAGAAGTGTTTGCCTAATCCAAGTGGGATTAGATCCCTCAAGCAGAGATCAGGTCCATTGGGACTGAACTCTGTAAATTGCTTTGTGCTCTTTACTTTACAGTTTGATTATTATCTGCAGCATACAACTCAAATCAAACTAGAGTTCATAAGCTGTATAGAATCGATAATAGTTCAAGGCCTTCAAGCTTTCTATTTTGCCTTTGAAAGTTTAAGACAGTTTTCTAAAATCTCAAGGCCTTGAGATTTGAGTTTCACACAAAGCTAATATGTTAAGTTTTGAGTTTTGCAAAAATTTTCCATACTCTATTCAGCCCCCCCCCCCCTTTTAGAGTATTTAGGTGCTGTATTTAGTCTACATTACACACTTTCAATATTAGCACTACGAGAAGCGATTGTGACTTTAACATAATCTAATGTATCCTTCTCATTGTGGGTCAATCCAGTATGCCATTACCCCTAATGCATACCCGTGTGTTAGACTTGATATCTCCATATCAATCTACACACATACTAGTCTTTATTTGATCGTCCTATTAATCAATATAATGGACTAGGGATATTTAAGATAAACAACACATTGTATTTAAGGACTTCATTATATTAAATATCACAATATATAATAAATGAATATTCTAGCCAATAAGAATGTTCATACTAAATATTAGATTGCCTCTAGGACACCTATTTCAACACTAGGCTCGTTCCATAATTCCACATCGATAGGGACTAGGGCATACGCGGGCCACCTTTCGAAAGCCCACAGAGACAGGAACGCAGTATTAACGAAGGAGACAACATCAACCCTTCCCTACGACTGCTCAACGTGTGTCACGGTTAAATCCAGAAAATGATACAATGTGCCTAAGACAAGGGGCCCTAGAGCCACCTTTTGCTTAAGTGTCAGTTTAACAACGATTGCGGGTATGTGGGTGAAGACTCCATCACGAGGGGACCCGTCTATCAAGTAACGCGACAGCCACACATAGAGAAAGCCACAGAAGGTAAAGGCGGCGCCTTTTCCTTCAACGCCGATAAGGGGATTTGGGTCTTGCTCTCGCCATTATCGAGCCACATTTTGTTTGACAAAGTCTAGGAAAAAAGTACATCACCCACTTCGACCAAATATTCTTCGCATTGGAAGCCACGAATATATAGGAATCTCAAGGCTTGGTCGCGTTTGGTTTTAATCTCGAAGCAGCCTTCTTTATATCTACTATACGGACCTTCATTTTTTCTAAGAGAGTGAGTTCTTCATTAGAAGCCATGGGAGAAAAGGGGTCGACACTTGCCATGCTCGGAAGATGTAAAAAAACCTCTATGTCTTCCAGAGTAGGCGCGACTTCAAAATTTGGGGAATGAAAGGTATGGGTCTTCTTGGATATCTGGAAAAAGGGTCTGCAACATGACATGGTCGACCCTGACACTGAGGCCTTTGGTCGCACGAACGACATGAAAAATGTTGGCCCGCTTCAGTTCCTTATCATAGTTATCGAGGATGAACTCCGTGCACTCCTGCATCTAGTCGAGTCCCTCCATGAAGTCATGGGGAAGGACATCAGTGAACGCATAAAGACGTACATCGAGGCCTAGCCGTTGTACGTCTTGGGTACTGGCCACGTCCCAGTCGAAATTCTCCGGTTCTAGAACCAATTATAGAGCGTCCTGTACTGGAGATGCTTGGAATGTGGTCACCTTAGCGGTGGCCATGAAGAAATTATCCGCACCCAAATAAGGGCTTTGCACCAAAGGTCCTTGGGATGTTCTGGAAACTCAAAAGCATCTTTGTTAGATTTCTTGGAAGCCATTTCTGTAAGCACATGAACATCAGACCTAAGTTGGGTCGCATGCCAAGAATAAAGTGGAAGAAAATCTGCTATCTGATTTCAAATTCACAATGGAAGGGGAACAATCACTAACCTTGTTGACGAGGTCTGAGGGCCTTAATTGCTTGGGAGACTCTATCAAGAAGTTGATAAAAGGTTTCGGATTCTTTCCTGAAGATCCTCTCTCTTGCTCATAAAATTTGAGTCCCGACGACGGTAGAAAAGTTCTAGTTGAAGAAACAAAAGGGGTTAAATAGCGTCAAGACTGAAGAGTCGCGACTGCTGACGTTTGTTGAGTCAGCAACGCTTCGACAACCGGCGAATTTAGTGACCTATCAAATCACATTGAGTGATTCTTCCCTCGAAAATTGTCGAAAATCTGTGGGTGGCGTCTGGTTAACTTCGCAATGGCCATGCTTCATCAAAGGCTATACGGCGTATCCAAAACCTAGGAAATCATGGCTATAACCAGGGGCTAGGGATTCGAATTTTATTCAAAATAATACGAGGATTTACGTGTGGACTTATAACCCCGTTTACGGTGTTATGTTATCACTAAAAAGCTTACCGTTTTGTGTTATTTCCGGGAGAAATACATGAGATATAGGCTGTGATATCGAAGTGTTTCAGTACTTGAGCTAATTGTGCGTAATTGACTAGTCTGGGCGTTTACTAGTTTATTTGAGTTATTTATTGTCACATTTTATGCCGGTATTTGTAGATGTCTTACTCTCAGGTACCGATGAATCGGAGTTTGTAATGAAATTTAAAGCGAACTTCAGAATCGATTAGAAGCTCAAGATATTGGTCAAGAACAAGCTGTTGTGTTCTGAACAACAACCTTCACCCTACACCATAACCACCTGAAGCCATAATAAAATCTATTAAAACCAGTACCACCATTCCCTGACTTCCCCCACAATTACCAACTAAAACTCACAACAATAACCAACAATCAAACTACCTACAAACCTCCAATTCACCAAAACAACCATCAGCATCTCCTTACATTAATGACCTTTAGCCACAACCTGTTACCTAGCTACCACACAGACCACAATAAAGCCACCTGACGCAAATACCAATGCACCACTATACTCCAATTAGCCATTGTCCACCTTTACCCCATCATCATTACCTCCTGTTCTATAAACCAAACTACCAACTCATTTCATCCATAACACCATCATCTCAATCATCAAACCCACAAAACAACTGCCTGATACTAATCCATCCCCCTACTTAACTTTAACTCACCTTAATCACCTTAAACAAATTCACTAAACAACATCACCTAGCTACAACAAACCAAATCCTAATACCCATACACAGTACCTACTCCTAAACCTAAACAACAATTCCATTCACCACCAATCATCACTAGGTACTCAATTCTCCACCTCCAGGCCTTCCCATCCATGTCTTACTCTGCCTATCCACCTAAATTACCAACTAAACATCAGCCATCCACCTCCACAGTTAGCACCTGCAACCTGCAATGAACAACCCATCAATAGACCAAACACCCCTGAAAACAACAACTGTACAACCATTCACCTACAACCTGCAAAACCCACCTTAAGCAGAGAACAAGACAAAACAGAGCAGACCACAGAGGAAGAAGAGGCAGCCGACAGAAAGCAGAGAAGGAAACCCAGCCATGGCCGCATGAAGATCAGACCTGACCCATACACGCAGAAGCAGCAGAGGAAGAAAACCCAGAAGAAAACAGAGAAAGAAGAGCAGCAAAGAGGAAGAGAAGGGCGACTTAGTTCCAGTGGAATTCGTGCGAATACAATCACCCCTTCTGCTCAATACTTGTCTCACGGCTTAGAGTTGTGGCAAAAGTTGAAATAAAATACAAGTTTTAAAAAAAGAAGGCACGGGTATCTTTTATCTCAGTAGCCCTAGGGTTTAATGAAGACTCCAACATTATGGGAGAGAAACTAATGGGGCTAAAGTGCAAAAAGAATGATTTCTTCTAGGCATCTACGGATCTGATTTACAAAGGCAGAAAAGGGGCTGTTTTTCTATCATTCTGTATTCAACACAACGTGAGAAGAAGAGTCACGACAGAAGATTCACGATAGAAGACAAGGAGGAGGACGACGCAGAGAGGAGAAGAAGGAGGAAGAGCTCGGATTCACGCCGGAGTTCTGATTTCTCGGTTTATTTCTTCTTTTTCTTCTTCTCTTTATCAATTGTATGGAGAAACTCGTATTGTTTATATATTTTATGAATAGCTAAATAATTTTGCTGGGTTCTATGGAGATAAACTAGGGTTTATGCCATACACAATTTTTCGGATCTTAGTTATTGATTCATGTTTCGTTTCATTTAATTGTATTGTTCTTCTTTGTTTATCTTATATCTTGATCACTTAGGGCTATTGACACGTCTAGGGTGACAAGAACAACTTTGGGAAGATGAATTAATATGTTAAAGGAATCATAGATTAAATATTATTGACTAATTAGTTGGATTGAATATTCTGAACTTAATACTTAGCGTAAAAGGAGTCGCGAACCAATTACGCTAGCTTTCTAGGTGGGTGCTCGGAAGAGACTTTACCGGATACGAATGAGAACAAGAAATTGGCCCGAATCATTGAGACTGAGAGGTGAGATGATAGGACTAGTCGTGTGAGGGTAGATTCGATTGTGTAGTGTTAGGCATTGGTGGACCGAGAGGACCCAGATCGGCTTAACGTTAAGTGGTTAGAACCATATCGGTAGAAGATGGTTGACCGACTAGACCCGTAGTCGACTAATAGGTAGAACGACATGAGACCAAGAGGAGATTGTCAGTGCTATTAGCCGACACAATTAATTAGATGATAGCGTGTTTCAGTACTATATCCGGAACTGTCTAAAACCCTAGGGAATCCATAGATCACCTAGTTATATCTCCATATTTGTTTATTAATCAGAAAAGAATACAAAAATATTAGTTAGTTGTTTATTTCAATTTTAAATCAAATTCTTCCTCCTTGTTACAGTACTCTAAATTAATCGACTAACTAAACAATCTCGAGTCTTTCCATGTGGGTTCGACAACCTGAGTTTTAATACTCAATCTTTATTACTTCGACCATGCACTTGCGTACACACGTAAGATACGTTTCATGTTTTTGGCGCCGTTGCCGGGGACAGCGGTAGATTATTCCGTGAGGAGTTAGTTTAGAGTATTTTTGTTTTGTTTAATTTTTTCTATCTCTGTACTTCACGGGTGTCTTGTGAGTTTGTTTTCGCAGGGACGCAGGAAGCAGGAGATATAATGAGCGTGTCGAGCGAGGATGATTATGAGGGGATCTGTGATTACCCGTACTATTGTGCTAGATGCAGAATTTGGCACACGGATGACTACTCATAATTTGGTGCTATAAATGAAAGAAGGATCACAAGTATGAAGACGCGTGCACTTTTGTTCCACCCCAAATTCATCAGCACGAAGAAGACTCGTCAGCGGATATGGCAGATTGACGCAGTATTATGGAGGACATCGAAGCGTGCTCCAAGTTCTTGTCTGTTGCTACACAATTTTCACAAGAGGATTCAACCACAGGTATGGAATACGTGAGGGAGATGATGAAGAGGTTAACGAAACGAGTTGAGAAACTGTCAGCGACAGGGGAATCGGGTATTCAAGTGCCACAAGATGATCCCTTGCCACGTGACATTGAGCCTAAATTTGAGCATCAATCATCATCACCCCAAGAGGACGATTTGGATGAAACCTACATTGAGAGCTTGTGGGGTGCTGATGATGAAGCTGCTAAAGCAATTGTGGCCGTTGCTACTGAGGATTTGGAAATCAACAAGTGTGGGGGTGTGGATAAATTGCATGTGTCTAATGAAGAGCATAAAGCACCAAAGAGGTACTATTGGGACTTTTTATGGAGCACGATGCATTTGAGCCCATTAGTACTTCATGGAAGTTGATCAAGAAGAAAAATTGCAAGATGAAATGGGTTAGCTTCCATAACTCGCCACTATCCGCACAACACAGGGGTGCACGTGAAGTTCTTGAAAAGAGATGGTGGAATCCATGTCGGTTGAGGTAACCGGTTCGGGTCTTCGACCTTAAATTACAATCGCTTCTTGGGAGGCAACCCATTGTAGAGTAGGATGTTATTTGTTTTCTTTTCGTTTTATTTCTCCATACCTGATTTTGAGAGGTGAGAGTGAGGGACCAATGAGTTGTCTAGTTTTGCAGGTAATGTTAGCGAAGAATCTACACCAATTTGTCTTGGCACATTTGACCCACATGGGGGCTCTTGAGGGAGTTGGGGATTTTTCGTGCATTTTTGCAGGATGGAGCAATCTACCCCGGTGTGCGAGGCACACGCGACCTTAGGGGAGTTACATTGTAGCATGGTGTAGCTTGGGGATTGCTCAGATGATTTTCATCAGCGTAAAGCTGTCTATGGTCCACAAGACCCCTTCTTGTTGCAGTTTCGCGGACACAGTGCCCATGTAGTTCCGGGCACCTCAGGTATCTCTTACTCTCTTAGCGTCTAAGTTTTGAACGATAATTGTGTAGATCCACCGCCTGCACATTTAAGCAATGAGTCCTCCTATATAATCTCTAAATTCGTTGAGGGAAACGAAATCCTTAACTGCGGGGGGAGGGGGGGGGTGTTGTGTATATTTTTACTAGCCGTGGCTGTTTGCATCGCCAGTTACACGTAGTGTGTGTAGTATTGTGTAGTATGTGTGGTTAGTCGTGTTTAGTATATAGTGTCGTATTGTGTTAAATTTTAAAATTTCTGCATTCTTTGCACTTTTATATTATTGAGTCACCCTACAAATTTGTGTGGTTAGTCGAGTTGGCCAATGCATAAAGAGTCTAGGAAAAAAAAAGAGAAAAATCCATAAAAATTAAAAAAAAAAATGAGTTAAGGGCAATTGATGAAGCTTGAAACCGAATAGAGTTCAGTGAAAGAGTCTCTGAGAATGGGAAGCGCCGTAGTAAGGAAAACCTTAATTCTTAGTATCTTGCGCATCTGTTTCACGAAAGGATGTCCTGGGTATTCAGGGAAAAGTGGAAAGTAGACGAGGGCATACCTTTAGTTCCTTTATTGTGCTAGGAGGAATTAGTTCTAAGGAGTTTATTAGTCTGTTTTCAAGTGGAAACTTGTGGCCTCTTGAAATCTTGGGTAGACCTTCGTGTTGAGTCGGTTCCATGTGGTATGCTTTTCTAGCCTAAGTGAAGTTAGGCAGTGTACACCACCATCCCTTAAGGCGGTTTTGAGAGCTAACCGAAAAAGCCCACACTTAGTTGCTCTAAATGCACGATTTAACATAAATAAAAAGAAAATGAAAAACAAAAGAAATCAAAATCTTCTCTTGGACTAGATACGGTGAACAACCTAATGTGCCTTCGTTCGCACGGGGAGTTTGGACTCAATCTAATTAGAGCATGTAAGGAAAATTAAAGTCAAGCCATATTACACGGAGCTGTGTCTCCCTTCACTGGGACAATTTGCATTCGATGCAATAACGGCTAAGAGGGTCTGAAAACCTCAAATGACTTTGCGACGAAAGATTACCCTAGTGCTAGAGATGCCTAGACCCTCTGAGCTAAAGGACGTGCCCGAATCTTGGATTGTATATGGTGGATGTTTGGGGACCCCTTAGTGAGCTTGTGCGTAGGATCACTTTACTTCAATTTCTTGCTATTGGTTGTGAAATTTCGAAAGAGACTTGTGAGAGCTTAATAATTTCGGTTAGTGATAGCGAGATGGCCCAATCTCTAAAGAAAAAGAAAAAAATATTTGTGTTGTTTTAATATTTGCATTGTTTAAATATCGAGTTGCATTGTATAGAGCTTGTAGATTGCATAGTCGTGTGTGTGAGTTGTTTGTGTCACGTGGCTAGTAAAGTTGTATGCAAAACGGTGGATTAAAAATCGTTGTGTGAGGGAGTTTGTATGAGATTTTGCATTGGATGCGCAAAAAGGTAGTGTGAGGGTATTTGATAACCCCATTTATGGTTTTATATTTACACTAAAAAGCTTACCGTTTTGTGTGATTTCAGGGCGAAATACATGAGAAATAGGCTGTGATATCGAAGTGTTTGAGTACTTGAGCTAATTGTGCGTAATTGACTAGTCCGGGCGTTTTCTAGTTTATTTGAGTTATTTATTGTCACATTTTATGCCGGCATTTGTAGTTGTCTTACTCTCAGGTACCGATGGCTCGGAGTTTCGAATGGAATTTAAAGCGAACTTCGAAATCGATTAGAAGCTCAAGAAATTGGTCAAGAACAAGCTGTTGTGTTCTGAACAACAACCTTCACCCTACACCATAACCACCTGAAGCCATAACAAAATCTATTAAAACAAGTACCACCACAGCCCACCATTCCCAGACTTCCCCTTCAATTACCAACTAAACCTCACAACAATAACCAACAATCAAACTACCTACAAACCTCCAGTTCACCAAAACAACCATCAGCATCTCCTTACACCAATGACCTTCAGCCACAACCTGTTACCTAGCTACCACACAGATCACAACAAAGCCACCTGAAGAAAATACCAATGCACTACTGTACTCCAATTAGCCATTCTCCACCTTTACCCCATCATCAATACCCCCTGTTCTATAAACCAAACTACCAAATCATTTCATCCATAACACCATCATCTCAATCATCAAACCCACAAAACAACTGCCTGCTACTAATCCATCTCCCTACATAACTTTAACTCACCTTAATCACCTTAAACAAATTCACCGAACAACATCACCTAGCTACAACAAACCAAAGCCTAATACCCATACACAGTACCTACTCTTAAACCTAAACAACATTTCCATTCACCACCAATCATCACTAGGAACTCAATTCTCCACCTCCAGGCCTTCCCATCCAGTTCACCCACCTGCAGCCTCCATAACCACGACCCAACAACAAGCCAATTAAGCCACCTTAACTCAGCCAATGCAGCGCAAAACCTGAACTAAACCACCACTGCCTTTACTCCCAAATCACCATAACCCAACTTACCAACAACACTCTGCCTATCCACCTAAATTACCAACTAAACATTAGCCATCCACCTCCACAGTTAGCACCTGCAACCTGCAATGAACAACCCATCAATAGACCAAACACCCCTGAAAACACCAACTGTACACCATTCACCTACAACTTGCAAAACCCACCTGAAGTAGCGAACAAGACAAAACAGAGCAGACCAGAGATGTAGAAGAGGCAGCGGACAGAGAGCTGAGAAGGAAACCCAGCCATGGCCGCATGAAGATCAGACCAGAACCAAACACGCAGAAGCAGCAGAGGAAGAAAACCCAGAAGAAAACAGAGAAAGAAGAGCAGCGAAGAGGAATAGAATGGCGACCCAGTTCCAGTGGAATTCGTGCGAATACAATCACCCCTTCTGCTCAAGACTTGTCTCGCGGCTTAGAGTTGTGGAAAAAGTTGAAATAAAAGAAAAGTTTTAAAAAGAGAAGGCACGGGTATCTTTTATCTAAGCATCCCTAGGGTTTAATGATGATTCCAACATTATGGGAGAGAAACTAATGGGGCTAAAGTGCGAAAAGAAGGATTTCTTTTAGGCTTCTACGGGTCTGATTTACAAAGGCATAAAAGGGGCTGTTTTTCTATCATTCTGTATTCAACACATCGTGAGAATAAAAGAGACGACAAAAGATTCACGATAGAAGACAAGGAAGAGGACGACGCAGAGAGGAGACGAAGGAGGAAGAGCTCGGATTCACGCCGGAGTTCTTATTTCTCGGTTTATTTCTTCTTTTTCTTCTTCTCTTTATCATTTGTATGGAGAAACTAGTATTTTTTATCTATTTTATGAATAGCTAAATAATTTTGCTAGGTTCTATGGAGATGAACCTAGGATTTATGCAATAGACAATTTTCCACATCTTAGTTATTGATTCATGTTTCGTTTCTTTTAATTGTATTGTTCTTATTTGTTTATCGTATATCTTGATCACTTAGGGCTATTGACACGTCTAGGGTGACAAGAACAACTTTGGGAAGATGAATTAATATGTTAAAAGAATCGTAGCTCAAAGATATTTGACTAATTAGTTGGATTGAATGTTCTGAAGCTAATACTTAGCATAAAAGGAGTCGCAAACCAATTACTCTAGCTTTCTAGGTGGCTGCTCAAAAGAGACTTTACCATATACGAATGAGAACAAGAAATTAGCCCGAATCATTGACATTGAGAGGTGAGATGATAGGACTAGTCGTGTGAGGGTAGATTCGATTGTGTAGCGTTAGGCATTGGTGGACCGAGAGGACCCAGATCAACTTAATGTTAGGCGGTTAGAACCATATCGGTAGACGATGGTGGACCGAGAGGACCCGTAGTCGACTAATAGGTAGAACGACATGAGACCGAGAGGAGATTGTCAGTGCTATTACCCGATATAGATAGTGCTTTCTCGACAAGAAGATCTTAGCCACGTGGCAATCATCCAGCACACCATAATGTGCTCCACACACACTGGATCACCAGCTGCGCTGATCCACGTGGGGGCTGCGAGACAGGGCCCTCGCATACCACCGCACGGGACTTTTAGGGACTTAGTGGTTTGGAGGCTAGAGTAAGTCCTGTCGCGTGCGAGCGACAACCAAGCCCGCACGCGACCCCTAGTAACTGCTTTTGAGAGATTTATGGCACGAGCTTCATAGACCCGGTCAACCCCATAACGGTTCCGGTATACGCGGATAACGTGCTGTAACGGTCCCAATATACGCGGACGAACGTGCCGTTGTGGTTAAGCTAATTAAGCCGCCATTGATGGGGGCATTAACCACACTGCAACGGTCACATTCTCCGTTATATATAGGATCGTTAACCCTTCCATACAAGGAGAACGACCCAAGATACGCGAAAGCTCTGCAAAAATCCTGTCTCTCTCTCTCACACAGTACTATTGCCTTACTCTCTCCCTACACACAACCCAACACTTCCTGTGCCATTTCTATTCTCTGCCCTTGGTGTACACAGAGTTCTCTCTGCACGATTCTCTTGTACACATTTTGGTGAACCCGACGTGTACTTACCATTGCATGCAACCATGTCTCATGAAGATGATGTCAGTAACAGATCGCCTTCCACGGAGACCACCTCGGGAGAGGAGGCCCGCCGTACTCCTACAGCCACCGGTGAAGCTCCGACGCTAGAGGCCTTGGATGCCACCATCCATAACCAGGCAAAGGCTCTCAAAGCTCAATCTGCACAACTGGAACGGATAAGGGCTATTCTGGGAACTCTCGCCCCAAATCCCGCACCAGCCACCACCGTCTCTCAGGGAGGAGGAGTCTCCACCACTCAAGGATTGGGAGTCTCAACCACACCACCCAATCCTAACCTGCAAACTCCACCGGAAACTACGCAGTTACCCTCAATTCAGGGGTCAACAGCTCAAATGTTGCCTCTTGATACTCACACTCCTCAACCTCCAACTTTGGTACCTAATCCGGCCTCACAATACCCCTTGCCTCCTCCATCGGAAACATGGGGCAACGTGAACTCACAATATGTTCCTAGCCCTCCCACGACATATGTGTCGCCTCCGCCTGCGGCAACCCATCCTCCTGCTGCTGAGGGAAGTGCTCCGGAGTGTATGACGTCGCTGCAACGGCGCATAGAAACAATTCTGGCTCACCAATCGTTCGCGGATACCATCATCCCGATGCTTGACAACGATCCACCTATTCCACCAGAGATCTATCTCATGCCTAACCCTGCCGGATACAAGGCTCCTAAATTTGACAAATTCGAAGATGTCAATGGGAACGCCCATGAGCATGTCATGCGCTTCATTGATGTAATAGAGCCGTACGGGGCTGATCCTAAGCTGCTGATGCGTGAGTTCACGAAATCCTTGGGGAACGTGGCCTACAAGTGGTATAGGACACTGGACGCTGGATCCGTGAAGACCTGGGACGATATGGTCCAGAAGTTTTACACTAAGTTCTTCCAGATGGAGGAAAAGGTGACAATGATTCATCTCTCGCGGATGTACCAGAAGCGCAAGGAGGATGGAATAACATTCATCAAGAAGTTCAGGGCCAAGTCCTTGGAATGCAAAGATGTGATACTCGAAAGCAGACTCGTGGAGATATGCCTGCAGTGCATGCGAGACGAGTACAAAGGTATGCTTATCAACCTGCAAACACCTACATTTTCGAAGCTAATCGAATGCACGAATAATAGCGAGCCTATAGTGGAAAGGCAGAAAAAGAGGAACGCCCCTGAGAGGTCCCCGAGCGGGACCACTTTCAAAATTGGGAGGTTCAGCTACAAGAGAGGACGTGAGGCTGAAGTAAATACCTTCTCGCCCCAAAAGCAGCCAAAGGTAGTGAACTTCGATGCGCCACCTCTTCCATGTTTGGTAGAGGAAGCGAGTGACTTGTGCAGACAATGGCGTAAGGATGGTGTCCTGCCGCCGCTCGAAAGGGCACCCTCCAAGGAGATGGTGAGGGATCCGAAGTGGTGCGAATGTCACGGGAAGGTCATGCACCCCACGACTGACTGCAAGAAGCTCAGAATCATGGTAGCCAAAAGATAAAAAATGGCGAATTGATTGTCAGCGATCAAAGGCAGGATGTGCGAAACAATCCACTGCCTGCCCATGCGGAGCAAGAGCCGAAAGGCAAAGAGGTCGCCATGATCTCGATTGTGGACCTTGAAGAGGTTGCGGAGGATGGTCTACCCATCATTGCCGAGATCCACAATGACGAGGACTACAACATAGACACTGAGGACGAACGTGCCGATCGGATGAAGGGGTCACACGGGTTCAACAGGTTCTTCGATGAGATGAACTTCTCAGAGAAATGCCGGAAGGAGATGACAAAGGCGATCCTGAGGATAGCAGAAGATTACGAGGAGGATATTGTAGTCTCCAATGGAAAGGTTGTCAGGGCATCATGCTCTACGGAAAAGGTCATAACCTTCTCCACAAGCGACAAGAAGACAGATGCGAGTCACCAGAAGCCTCTTTATGTAACAGCAATTATCAATGGTGGAGTTCAAAAGAGCGTTCGCCGACGGAGGAGCGACAGTTAACGTTGTCTCACTTAACACTCTGAAATTAGCAGGAGTTCCAGAGCACAAGATTGTAAAGCGTCCATCCCCGCTGATGGGATTCGGAAGCGACACCAGAATGACGATAGGATGGATCCGTCTGGGCGTCCAAATCGGCAAAATCAAGTGTTCCTTAAAATTCTATTTCATTGATGCGAACACTAGGTATCATATGATTATAGGTCGAGCCTGGATTCATCGCTTCGATGCGGTCCCTTCCACGACCCACCAAGTGATGAAAGCTATCTGGAATGAATGGATAGTAGAGATACCAGCTTCGATAAATCCTTTCAACATGGATGAAGCGCATCTCAGTGAAGCGGTATGGTTCACTGAGATGGCAGATGAGCAAACGTCGGGGCCATTCAACCCCACTCCCTGTCCTCGTTGGGAGGACATCAAAGATCAGTCACCCGCAGGAGTGATGGTGACAAGAGAAGAGTCCAAGGAAAAGGCGTCTACGCGAAAAGAGGCGCCGCGGATTGCCTACCAGCGAAAGAACGTGTATACTCTGAAAAGGATAGCAAAACATGATCCTGAAGGCAAGGAGATAGAGAGTTTCTACGGCAACGGGAAGAAATGCTATCGCATATGAAGGTGCGCGGGGGTGTGGACACGAGCATCACCATGCACCGGTTAGATGTGATCCCAGGATCCAAACCGGTAAAGCAAAGCACGAGAAGCTTTAGACCGGAGCTTAATGTTAAGATCAAGCAGGAAGTTGTCAAACTTCTGAATGCCAAGTTCATCGAGCCGAATCACCATCCTACATGGTTGGCTAACATTGTGCCTGTGGTGAAGAAGAATGGGCAGCTTCGCATCTGCGTGGATTTCCGGGACCTTAATCGCTTCTGCCCCAAAGATGATTTTCCACTTCCCAACATCGACTTGCTTATTGATTCGACCGCGGGTCATCGCATGTTCAGCTTCATGAACGGCTTTAGTGGCTACAATCAAATCAAAATGGACCCCGAAGATGCACGGTAAACCGCATTCATCACTCCGGTGGGAGTCTTCAATTACACGGTTATGCCTTTTGGCATCAAGAACGCAGGCGCAACTTACCAGTGAGCCATGATGGCCCTGTTTCATGACATGATGCACAAGGAAGTAGAATTATACGTGGACGACTTAGTTGTCAAATCCAAGGAAGAGGCAGACCACCTGGGGGATTTGCGGAAAGTGTTCAACAGATGCAGAAGCTTTCAATTAAAGATGAACCCCATGAAGTGCATATTCGGAGTAACATCGGGGAAATTCCTGGGATGTGTGGTACATCGTCAAGGAATAGAGCCTGATCCTGCGAAAGTATCGGCAATCACTAGCATGACGGCGCCGCACAACCAAAGTACCTTGAAGACCTTCTTGGGAAAGCTATCCTATCTGCGAAGGTTCATCCCAGCGATCGCCGAAATCACCTTCTGTTTCAGCGATCTTCTCAAGAAGGACGCTCTATATAACTGGACTACGGAGCATGAAGCTGCGTTTGGAAGGCTAAAGGACCTGTTGACATCTTAAAAGGTAATGATCGCACCTCAGCTCGGATCACCACTCTTGTTGTACTTGACGTCAACGAAGAGATTTATAGGGGCACTCCTGGCCCAGGAGTATGAGGGGCAAGAAAGGCCGATCTACTACATTTCTCGCATAGTGCAGCCAGCAGAATCAAGGTACACGGACATCGAACGTCATTGCCTTGCCCTATTCTTTGTAATAGAAAAGTTAAAGCACTATTTCGCTTTGCACAAAGTGGTAGTGGTCACAAAGAGTGATCCTATACGGTATCTTCTGACCCACACTACTCCCGGGGGAAGATTGGCAAAATGGTATATGACCATTTCTCAATATGACATCACGTGTGTTCGACCCCGGGCAATCAAGTCGCAAGCAGTGGCGGATTTGCTAGCACAGTTCCCTGATAATAGTCATGAGCCTGTGATTGAGGAAGAACTGGAGGGACCTGAAATCTACGCAGTTGAGTTGCTCTACTGGACGCTCCATTTCGATGGGTCGTCAACAAGGAAAGGTGGAGGCATTGGGATAGTCTTGACCAAACCAGATGGAGAGGTCATACAGATGTCAGCAAAGCTTGACTTCGCAGTCACAAACAACTAAGCAGAGTATGAAGCTCTCATCGCAGATCTTCGCCCAGCAAGGGCACTAGAAGTAAGAAACTTGACGGTGATGGGAGACTCCAAGCTAATCGTCAAACAAGCCTCGGGCAAGTATGGTCTGAAGGAAATAAACTTATTGCCCTACTGCACCTTAGTACAAAAACTGGTGCAGCAATTCTGCGACGTCAGGTACGAGCACAAACCCAGAGCGGACAATAGGCATGTTGATGCTTTAGCTACCTTGGGATCCAAGGTTAGTGCGGATAAATGTCCCGCAAGAATCTCGATTGAAGTGCGAACATCCTCGGCGTTTGCAGAGGACGCGTGCGACGACGAATGCATGGATGATGCGGACTGGAGGAAGTCAATTTTGTGTGCTATCGCAGAAGGCACGAGCAACGAGAACTGGGCATCCACAAAGGGGTATTGCATACATGACAACACCCTCTACTACAAAGGCCCTGGCGCAATCCTCATGCGATGTGTCTCGGAGCAAGAGGGACAAGAGCTGTTAGAGAATATTCACCAACATACTTGTGGGGAAAGTGAGGTGTCAATCTATCAGAAAGCCCAGAGGTATGGGATTCACTGGCCGGACATGTCAACGACCGCAGCATTGATCCATGGAAATTGCGAGAGTTGCGCACTGATCAAGGAATCCTTATCAATTTCTCTGACCGATGATGATGTGGATTGGAGGAAGCCACTCTTTGACTTTCTCACGCAAGGTATTGTGCCTGAGTCGAGAAAAGAAGCCGAGAAACTAAAGAGAAAAGCAGCACGATATGTGGTGCAAGAAAATATGCTCTGGCGAAGGGGCCATGAGGGTAACCTGCTGCGATGTCTAGACAGCAAAGAAGCACAAGAGTTGATGGACCTCTCTCATCAAGTGGAGCATCAGGGAGCTGCGAAGTTATGCATACAGCTCCTCTCAGTCGGTTACTTCGGGCCCACCATGGAAGCAGATTGCCGCACTAAAGTAAGACGGTGCCAGGAGTGCCAATTCAAAGGTAACCTAGTGCATGCTCCTGCTGTAGATCTACATGCGTTGAGAACACCATGGCCGTCCCATACTTGGGCTTTGGATTTTGTTGGCCCCATCCGACCAACCTCGCACGAAAATCAGTTCATTCTCACCGCGACCGAGTTGTTCACCAAGTGGGTAGAAGCAATACCACTAAAGACAGCAAATGCGCTAGCCGCGGTCCATTTCATCCAAGAAAACATCATATGCAGGTTCGGAATTCCAAACACCATTCTCTCGGATAATGGCACTCCCTTTGTCAATCGCTAGGTGGCCGTGAAATTGGCAGAGTACAACATAAGGCACATATGTTCTACTCCTTACTATCCGAAAGGGAAATGTCAAGCGGAAGCAACCAACAAGACGTTGTTAAGAATCTTGAGCAAGATGGTGGCGGATGACCACAATAAATGGGTGGATTCTTTGAACATAGCCTTGTGGGCTTATCGGACTTCCCCAAGGACTCCCACAGGAGTCTCCCCGTTCCTTCTATGTTATGGGGCTGAAGCTGTAGTACCCGCGGAGGTGAAAGTCAACTCCGCAAGACTGGCTTTCCATGCATTATACGACAATCAACGCGATCATGACTTGGTCCTGTTAGAAGAGAAGCGGGAGCAAGCTAAAAGGACTAACAAACGATATCAAGAAAGGATCGATCGCGCGTACAACAAAACAGTCCAACGTCGAGATTTCGCAGTTGGAGATTTGGTCTTGCGCGCGTCGGATCACTGCATGCGAGAGGCGGCTCATCCAAAATTCGCAGCCAACTGGGAAGGACCCTTCGAAATCACAGAAGTCTTTGATAGTGGCTACTGCAACATACAAATGCTACATGGGACGACCTCAACCCCAAGCTCAATAAACATGCGCTGGATTAAGAAGTATTATCCTTAACTCCTCTCATTATATGCGTTAGATTACAACGTCTATTTTATGCTCTGTATTGCTAAAACTCGTGCTTCTTCTCTCCCATACGAGGGAATTGTAATCTCATCTCTCCCATATGAGAGTATTCTATAATAAAAAAGACCTCTCCCAAATGGGAAGAACTTTATGATTTTAGCTGTCTTTACCGCTTTATTTATTTATATAGTTCAAGCCTATCCGCCGTAATAGCAGCCTATGCGAATACGATCTTAAGTGATCTTTTAAGCCTATCTGCCATGATAGCAGCCTATGCGAATACGATCTTAAGTGATCTTTTAAGCCTATCTGCCATGATAGCAGCCTATGCGAATACGATCTTAAGTGATCTTTTAAGCCTATCTGCCATGATAGCAGCCTATGCGAATACGATCTTAACTGATCTTTTAAGCCTATCTGCCATGATAGCAGCCTATGCGAATATGAACTTAAGTGATCTTTAAGCCTATCCGCCGTTATAGAAGCCTATGCGAATACGATCTTAAGTGATCTTTTAAGCCGATCTGCCATGATAGCAGCCTATGCGAATACGAAGTGATCTCTTAAGCCTATCTGCCATTATAGCAGCCTATGCGAGTATGATCTTAAGTGATCTCTAAGCCTATCTGCCATGGTAGCAACACTATGATCTTAAGTGATCTTTAAGCCTATCCGCCGTGATAGCAGCACTATGCAAGTATGATCTTAAGTGATCTCCAAAGCCTATCTGCCAAGATAGCGTGTGTACTAGAGTCCTATCTTAAGCGATTCTCAAGCCTATCTGCCAAGATAGCAAAGCTATGAAAATACGATCCCAAAATTTCTGAAAACTCGTCTGTTAAAGCAGCGGTTCTCATAAATGATTCTCAACCTGCGAATCTATCTGCAAGATAACAAAGCTATGCGATAACACAATGCGAATCTGAAATTACAGAAAAAAAATTTAAGCTTGCCAATATGCATGCGAAAATTGCAATTTGTTGTAACATGAACAGCAAATCAAGCTAAGCGATTTATTTTTATGAGTCAAAATGACTTACAAATTATATGTCTAGATAGCAGCTTACAAGCGGAAAAGCTCAAGAATGAGCTAGTTACACAGCCAACATGGCTCACAATGCATCTAAATAGCAGCCTACAAGCGGAAGTTACACATCGGGGGAATCCTTACTAAAAAAGGATCGACCTACTGGTCCTAACAGAAGCTATGCGATACAACGATCTGCGACCAAAGATATGTAGCAAGTAGGGTGTTCCTATAAAACGAACGGCCTACAAACGCTACAACATCTATGCGACGCTATGTTCAAGATCCCAGGATCTGGCAAGGCCTCTGTCTGATCAACACCCCAAGAGATGTGCCTGAGGAACCACATGTTCCGGCGAAGGACAGGCAAGCAGCAACTCCCAGGGCAAGAGGCTCCTTGTCCACAGAGACGAGCACAATGGCTCGCCATCCCGAGTTCAAGAATGTGGTGGCGAATGGTCATCCTCCGGGAAAGCTAGAGGAGAAATTCGCCGTTCATTACAAATTGGTAAGAAGGCCTGTACGGCGCTGCACCTCGCCGGGAGGCGGCCGGAAGCATGACCTGCAAACATAATAGACGAAGAAAATTCTTCGAGCAAACTTGAGGTATCATATGCATCTTCTTTATGATATTTATGAAGACCAATAAGCCTTGTAAAAAAAGATCTTAGAAGCTATTTCCATGGCACAAAGCACAAACTCAGGTTTCACAACTTGAAGTTGCCATGAATCAAAGAATGACAAGCAATGAAGCCAGCAGTCGAAGGGACTCATGGCAAGCCACATTTTGGGGTGAAAGACCCAAGCCGTGGAAGGCAGGGTTTATATAGACCCGACGAAGACCCTTAAAATATCTGGCTGAGTCAGCAAAGCTTGGAAAAGGGGTAAGCATCAATCACTTACGCCTTGAAAAGAGGTAACATTCAATTACCCTACTAAAGGCTATGACGATTCAGTTGTGTATCTTAATTAATGACGGAAGGTCATGATACGAATGGATTTCCCAAAGAAAGTGTGCTTATCTGATAAGCAATTAGCGCGAAAATCAAGGCAGAATATCAATAGCTGACGTCATAATTGATATGCACAGAGATATTCGAGCAAATCCCGGGAAGGGCAAAACAGGCATGCAAATTCTTTTTGAAAAAAAAGGGGGAGAAACCCTAGCAACATTACAGTAATGTTTTAGCATTTTGTTCGACACAAATTTGTTATTGTTCAAAATAAGCCTTTGAGCAGGGAGTCATCAGGAGTAAACTGACGTGACAAGTTTGCCACTTGCTCCACTTCTTCAATCGCTCGTAGTTGGCACTCATTTCATGGAAGAGCTTCACAGCCTCTTCAGCTTTCTACTTTTACTGCTCCACCTTCTGCTCCTCACCTGCGAGGTTATGGAAGGCGCGCTTCAAATTCACGGCCGCGCGAATCTGGGTGACTCTTTTGACAAGATACCCAAAACCCAGCTTGCCTTGAACTTTGGCGTGAAGGTTTTGAAACATGCCGAAAAGCAACTCCGCGCTCTGAGGAGAGATGGTCGCAGGTGTGGCCGCAGATAGCTGCTCCAAAATCCAGATGGCTTCGGTAAAAAACAGTCTTCTGTCGAAGGGCCCTATCTCCAGAGACCTCACAAATGATTGGGGATAGGAGAGACGCATCCGAACCACCCAGTCCACGTCAGCTTGCTTAAACCCTAAGCAATGTTAAACCAAGTTAGATTATTGAACTTGTAAATGAAGAATGCGAGATGCGAACAACAATCACAACATACCAGTTCCTTCAAGGATCTCGCGCAAAGAAAGAATGCGCATTGCCGGGGCAGCTGAAGACTGTCCTCGCTCCATTGCCCTCCTGTCAGCTGCGAGCTCTAACTCCTCATAGTTGGCGGGAAGGATATAAGCCGCACCAGGTGCGATTGCAGCTCCGAACTGCGAACTCCAAAAGTTCCACGCAGGGCAAATCACTGCAGGCTCAGTCCTCGCCGGAGGCATGGCAGCGGTAGAAGTTGCAGCTTGATTAGGGATGCCTTCAGGTGCGAGAGCATCAGCAGCATCTGCTTCTGTTTCCTCAGCAGCAGCATTGGCATTTTCCTCCATCAACACGGTGTCAGCTTCGGCATCATCAGAAACTTCAATGATGTCCTCGAAGGGCTCTCCCGCATACTCAGCAGCTGCGACGGGCTTCTCAGTGTGAGAACTTGGCACAGGGACATAAGATGCAGAAGGATGATTCCTCTGTCCTAGCATGGCTTCATCAGCATTACATGCGACACAAGACAGGATGATGTGAGGTAACTTCTGTTAAATAATATTTTATTATTATTTTTATAAGCCAAGAGTTAGCACCTCCACGCGAGGGTGGGATTGCACCATCTGCATCGTAGGCTAAGGACGCGGAACCATGGCCTATTAATGTATCCTCATTAAGTATATCTTTAAGCTGCGCGTGACCTGGGGCGCGAAGGAACCAGTCATGGTAATGTTTGGGTTATTAAAGCCTAGTCCACAAATGTTGTTCAAATGATTACCTGAAGGCTCGCCGCACTTGCTTACTAGCCAGCGGCGAATATCAGCTTTTGATAAGCCATGCTTTGATGCACCAACAATCACATCGCGGTAAGTTACTGCAAGATTAAAAATATCACCATCGATACCGCCTGCGATCTCTTCGAAGTCCGCCTGGATTTGCTCTAGAGCAGCCGCATCCTCCTCGTCAACTTCAGGAGCTGCTTCTTCTGGAACCTCATTTCCCTCGTTGGTTGGACGCACTAAGTCGTCAACGTGTTGCTCTTCTAGGCTCCTTTGATTTACGCGTTCAAGCTCCTCTTCTTCTCGCTTCCTTCTTCTCTCAGCAGCCTCCGCAGCTGTTCTCCTGGACTCGGCAAGGATGTCCTCGTCTATGGTTTCGTTGGAAACACCAGAGTGAGAACCCCTCTTCTGCCTCTTGGCCAAAAGGCCGCTGATGGTCTCATCATCATCATCTGCAAAGAAACGAATTGGTCAATCAGGACTGCGAAAGTTAAGATAATGAGAAGAGAAGTACGATGGGATACCTCCTGATTCTTCATCTTGTATCTCGTCTCTCTCTCCTTCTCTGACATCTTCGATCCTTTCTTCTTCATCATCATCATCCTTTTCCCTCGCCTCCATTCTCTCCTCCTCCTCCTCTTCCTGATCAAATGGAACAAAAGTCTCCACTGCGAGCTCTTTCCGTGCCTTGCTTGGCATGCGACCTTTACCGTTGTCCCTAGAAGTATGTTACCTCGCAGGAGGAGAAGTAGGAGCACTCCTAGGGGAAGAGATGGTGATTCCCCTCTGCCTTGGCCTCTTTGCCCGTGCTGCAACAGTTGCTGGGGGAGACGGATCATCCCTGGGTGGAGGCAAAGCTGGAGCATTGTCTATCTGCGAATCAGCAAAAGCATCCATGACTTCGCGAATTTTGGCCTCAACTGCAGGAGCCATTCTCAATGCCAGCCGAACTGATTCCCCTGCCTTCTCGCAGCAACAATGGTGGTGATCAGCGATTTGGAACGCTCACCAGATGCGAATCTCCCTTCATAGCACGGACTGTGAAATATATGCCAGCATCGTTTAAAGTAATGTCATGATTGGTCAGTACATGGTCAATCCACTCATCCATAAAGTCCAATTTCTAAACAAACGCTTGAGTAGAAATCGCAATATACGGGAAAAACCCATTTTCGACCCCCAATCGAACTACGTCTTTGGAATCGATCAATTCGAGCATGGCCGCGTTAACTGGAGGGGTCAACGTTTGCAATTCGTCAGCAGATACAGGGATTGGCAGGTTCTTCACCTTAACCCTAGCATGGTAAAAGTCTTTGCCACCCAGATAGGGGGCATTTCGCCATAAGGTCTGGGGGAGATCAGGTATTTCTTCGACCTCCTTAACAGGTTTGGTTCCTTTTGTCTTTGCCATTCCTGCGTAAAATCAAGAAAAAAGGGGGGAGAAATATACACACTTTAGTTTGAATTTCAAGATTCAGTTCAAGGCATACGAGGATTTATCTGAATAAAGATGAACAGTCCAGTGTCAATTTTGGGGTTTGAAGTTCAGAATCGTTTGCATCATTGGGGATTTCAGAAACCCTACATTCAAAACCCTTACAATCTGGGGATTAAATCAAGGTTGGATTCAAAGAGCAAGGTCTCCTTCATAGTTTTCAGTGGATAATATGTTTCGGAGAGTCATGGGTTTGCAGATCCAACACTGTTCAAAGCATATATCGGTACATTAAACAAAATTGAACAAGGCCTACCTTGTTTTGGTAAAGCTTGCTTGGATGCACACAGTTGAAGAAGACGATTGACAAGAGAGAATTGATGATTGATTATCTGAATCTGCTCTTGAAGGCTTCCGGGTATCATTCACTTTAAGAGAAAGAAGTGATACTTTGCAACAATGGAGAGCACCGAGTATTTATCCAAAAACAATGAAAGGTTGCGTCCTTTCAGTAGTCGAATCGCAACCGTCATCGTCGAATCGCGCAATCACAGGACAAGCTGACGTTAAAAGGCCAGACGGCACGACTCTAGGGGTTTAGGTCATAATGGCACGCACGGGGGCTGAATTTGCGTGTATTTGAATTGGTGCGTGGCGGCGACGCGTACGTTGGTTCCTACGCATGGAAGCCTATCCGGTTGTGAGTCTTCACGCGCAGAAAGGGGGCTAATGTAGATAGTGCTTTCTGGAAAAGAAGATCTTAGCCACGTGGCAATCATCCAGCACACCATAATGTGCTCCACACACACTGGATCACCAGCCGCGTTGATCCACGTGGGGGCTGCGAGACAGGGCCCTCGCATACCACCGCACGGGACTTGTAAGGACTTAGTGGTTTGGAGGCTAGAGTAAGTCCTGTCGCGTGCGAGCGACAACCAAGCCCGCACGCGACCCCTAGTAAGTGCTTTTGAGAGATTTATGGCACGAGCTTCATAGACCCGGTCAAACCCGGTCAACCCCATAAGGGTTTCGGTATACGCGGATAACGTGCTGTAACGGTCCCAATATACGCGGACGAACGTGCCGTTGTGGTTAAGCTAATTAAGCCACCATTGATGGGCGCATTAACCACACTACAACGGCCACATTCTCCGTTATATATAGGATCGTTAACCCTTCCATACAAGGAGAACGACCCGAGATACGCGAAAGCTCTGCCAAAATCCTGTCTCTCTCTCTCACACAGTAATATTGCCTTACTCTCTCCCTACACACAACCCAACACTTCCTGTGCCATTTCTATTCTCTGCCCTTGGTGTACACAGAGTTCTCTCTGCAGGATTCTCTTGTACACACCCGACACAATTAATTAGATGATAGCGTGTTTCAGTACTATATCAAGAACTGCCTAAAACCCTAGGGGATCCATAGATCACCTAGTTATTTCTCCGTATTTGTTTATTAATCAGAAAAGAATACAAAAATATGAGTTAGTTGTTTATTTCAATTCATAAATCAAATTTTTTGTCCCTGTTACAATACTCTAAATTAATCGACTAACTAAACAATCTCGAGTCTGTCCCTCTGGGTTCGAAAAACTGAGTTTTAATACTCAATCTTTATTACTTTGACCGTGCACTTGCGTACACGCGTAAGAATACGTGTCAGGGACCACACACGGTTGATTTTTCATGACTGCACGACGAACGCGAGCTTGACATCCGGGCAAAAGGGGGCGAATGTAGATGGGGCTTTCCAGACAGACAGCTCACAGACACGTGGCATCCATCCAGCACACCTGACCGTGCTTCATACACATCCAATCATTACCCATGCTTATCCACTTAGGGGTTGCGAGACAGGTCCACCCGCCATGCTCACCACACGGGACCTGTAGGGACTTAGTGGTCTGGAGGCTAGAGTAAGGCCCGTCGCGCGCGAACGACCGCCAAGCTTGCGTGCGACCCCTTGTAACTAACCTTGAGAAACTTAATGACCACGTCCTATAAACCCGGTTGATCTAATAACGGTTTATGATATCTGAGGACAGGTGCGTAACGTTCCCTATATATACGGTCGAACATGCCGTTACAGGGGGCTATCAATAAGCGGCCATTTATGGTGCATTAACACCCCCCCCCCACACACACACACACACAACGGTCACTTCCCCACTATATATACGAATGTTAGCCCTCCATGGCAATGGTTCGGATTTCTAAGCTCTCCTTCCGTCATTAAGCTGTCTTTCTCTCAGATATTTACCTTAGCTTACTCTCTCCCTACTCACACCCTACACTTCTCTGTTTTCTACTCTAATCTACTTTAGGTGTAAACCAGGATCTCTCCTAGGGATTTCCTTGTACACAAAAGGCTGATGACTTGCTCATGTAAATCAACTCGCAATGTAAATACCTCTCAAAAGTTGAGGGACAAGTGACAGTGTTGTCATATAGTGGTTTTCCTTGAGCGTGACTCAAGAGTGAGTTTTATCGTTGCTTAATGTGGTTTGAAAACGAGCAAAATACGAAGAGTACCCCGACGTGATCGTTCGCGACAACGACGATTTTAGGAGCTGATTATGGGTAATTCATTAGCAAGTAGTTTGCTTGGTTTTCGCCTAGCGCCGAGGTTTTGTTTTACCCGTTTATTAGTTTCTAGTTTGTTTACCCACGTTCTTGTGGAGGATTTGTCTATCCATTGTAATTGTGATAGTGGAAGTTTTGTGGGTCGTTTTGTCGCTATCGATTAGAGGGTTTTTCCCACGTTAAAATCTTGTGTCCTACATCTTCTACTTTTCCGCACTTCTTCGTGTTGGAGTTGTTTTTGCATTTTAGGCCGTGGAATTCAGCCCCGTCACCCAAAGAAAATTGTATCTGAGCCAGGTTGGAGGAATCAACGGGTTCCATGTTCAACTTGAGAGCTAGCAACTACTTGATATGGAAGCCTGGGATGCAAGACTTGCTTTATTTCAAGGATTTGATGGACCCGATTCCTTTGAATGGGGTCAAGCCAACCGAAGTTAAAGATGATGAGTGGACCAAAATGAATATGAAGACAATTGGTCATATCCGTCAGTGGATTGACAATTCTGTGTTCCACCATGTTGCTCAGGAGATGGATGCCTACCAGCTGTGGATAAAGTTGGAGGGAATGTATGAGAGGAAGACTGCTGGGAACAAAGCGTTGCTGATGAGATTGCTCGTGAACTTTAATTAATGAGACGGTCAACAAGTTTCTGAGCATTTTAGGGATTTTCAGAGTCTCATAAACCAACTGGCTACCGTCAAGCTCAATTTGGATGATGAGACAAAGGCCTTGTTGCTGCTTAGCTCCCTACCAACCTGATGGGATACGTTGGTCATGTCATTGAGCAATTATGCCCCTGATGGAAAGCTATCCATGAGTATTTTCAAGGACACGATGTTCAATGAGGAGGCAAGGAGGAAGGAGATGGTCTTTGACAACGCGCATGCTTTTGTCATAGAGAATAAAGACAAGAGCTAGAATCCAGGGAAAGCCAAACGAGGAACAAGAACAGAGGTCGCAGCAAATCCAGGAATGGAGGTTCTCAGCCAAGATCCATGGTCACGTGCTACAGCTGTGGAAGGCAGGGTCACATGGCAAGATCGTGTCGGTTCCCGAAAAATGACCAGAGCAAAGGCGAAAATAGAAAGAACCAGAAGAATGATAAGAGGGAGGACGATGATACAACTGCCACAATCTCACAAGAAATTGTGGTAATCACCGTGGGAGAGGAAGAATGCCTTCACGTAGCGGAAAATCGGGAAACTGAGTGTGTTGTTGATACAGCCGCTTCATACCATGCAACTTCGAGACGAGATTTCTTTTTTTTAGGGAATACGAGATTTCTTCACTACATACAAAGCTACAGACTTTGGCAATGTGAAGATGGTAATACGAGAACCTCGAAGATCGCAAGGATTGGAGATATTCACATCCAAACCAATATTAGGTGCAAGATGGTGTTGAAATATGTATGCCATATTCCTGATTTGCAACTCAACCTACTCTCTTGTATTGCTCTAGATCGTCAAGGATATGAAAGCTACTTTGGTAGTGGTAAGTGGAAGCTGACCAAGGGATCAATGGTCGTGGCTAGAGGAGAAGCTTGTTGCACGCTCTACAAGACTCATGTGAAGGTACTTGATGATAGCCTGAATGCTGCTGAGGTGCAACATCACCAAACTTGTGGCACAACTGGCTTGCTCACATGTGTGAGAAAGGATTGAAGATTCTGGAAAGGAAGTCTCCAATTCCTTTTTCCAAATGTACACCATTGAATCTTTATCTCAGATGATGGGTACCTAACAGATGGTTGCGGATTCCTAGTCTCTAATTCCTTCCATCTCTAGAATCTCTATCTCTGGAACATCTCCAGGAATTTCTTCTCCACCAGTAGCACTAGGGGAGGTATCTGGATTGAGATTAGGATCTACATCTTCCTTCGACTTTGAAGACATCTCAATATCTTCAATAGTCTGGTTCTCATAGAAAACCACATCCCTACTTCTTATCAGCTTCTTATTAACTTGATGCCATAACCTGTAGTCAAACTCCGCATCTCCATAGCCCATAAAAACACATGGATTGGCCTTGTCATCAATCTTAAGTCGTTTCTCATTGGTTATATGAGCGAACGCCTTGCATCCAAACACCTTCAGATGAGAGTATGAACTTCTCTACCGTGCCATACCTTATCTGGAATATCAAAACCCAAAGGAGCAGATGGAGACCTGTTAATCACATAAAAGGCAGAACAAACTGCTACACCCCAGAATGACTTCGGCAGCTTTCCCATTCTAAGCATACATCGGACTTTCTCAACAATAGTCCGGTTCACCCTCTCGACAACGCCGTTTTGTTGTGGGTTACCTGGAACCGTCATCTCATGCCGAAAACCGTGGGCATCACAATAGGCTTCGAATTCCTTTGATAGGTGATGGGTGTTGAGAAAATGGGAGAATCCCCCTCCACCATAGAACGAAGGACCTCAGCTGAGAAGGTCCACTAGGAATCCTCAACCATCTGTCAGGTACCCATCATCTGAATATATTTTAATTACAGATGAGGGGGAGCCAGAAATTTTCTAGGAGGTGCAAACCCATGAAGATAAATTCAATTGGATGAAGGCTATGCAAGAAGAGATGAGTTCCATGAAGAAGAATGATGCATATGAGTCAGTAAATCTACCGAAGGAAAGAAAATCACTGAAGAACAAGTGGGTGTTCAAGCTAATGAAGGATAATGATGCGAAGATAGTTAAGTACAAGGCGCGATTGGTGGTAAAAGGATTTGGCCAAAAGATAGGTATTGACTTTGATGAGATCTTTTCGCCAGTTGTTAAGATGACCTCAATTCGAGTTGCCTTAGGACGAGTAGCTAGTATGGACCTCGATTTTGAACAACTTGATGTGAAGACTGCCTTTCTTCATGGTGACTTCGAAGAAGAGATCTACATGGAGCAGCCTAAAGGATTTTAAGTGAAAGGGAAGGAGAACGTGGTTTGTAAACTGAAGAGGAGACTATATGGCCTTAAGCAATCGCTAAGACAATGGTACAAGAAGTTCAACTCATTCATGTTGAGTCATTGGTAAAACCATTGTATTTACATAAGAAGATTCCTGGAAGGTAACTTCATCCTATTATTGTTGTATTTCGATGACATGTTGGTTATCGGTAAGAGTTCGGGGATGATTGGCAAGCTGAATAAGGAGTTATTCAATTCTTTCAATATGAAGACTTAGGTTCCGCTCAACAGATATTGGGCATGAAGATTGTTCGTGACAGGAAAGCAGGGAAGTTTTGGTTGTCGCAAGAGAAGTACGTTGAATGCGTGAAGTTTACATGAAAGGTGCTAAGTCTACTAGCACTCCACTTGCCAGTAACTTCAAGTTAAGTAAAATATCGTGTCCCTCTAGTAAACAAGCTAGTGATGAGATGGCAGCTATTCCCTACTCTGCTACAGTAGGAAGGTCGGGAATGTTACAATATGCACTCGGCCATAGTTCGAGCCTTTCAGGGACATGGCCGGGATGGACTTCGACTGATGGAGTTGTGATGGCGTTTCCTCCTCCAGTTGAGCTTGGAGGGGGAGATTTGTTGGGTCTAATCCCAATAAATAGCCCAATGATTGGTGAAACGTTTTCGCATGGAATTATTCCTATTCCTTGAGTCGGTGATGGGTTTGACCATGTTGGTCAATCAAAGACCTTTTGTTTCCTTTTTATTGATACCAACGCCATTACGGTAAGCCTATTTGAAGGGTGATGACTTGCTTGTGTAAATAAATCACAATGATAATACCTCTCGAAAGTTGAGTGACGAGTGACAGTGTTGTCACATAGTGGTTTTCCTTGAACGTGCTTCAACAGTGAGTTTTATCATTGCTGATTTTGGGTTGACAAATAGCAAAAGACGAAGAATACCGCGGCGTGATCATTTGCGATGACGACAATTTCAAGAGCTGATTCCGAGTAATTCGTTAGCAAGTAGTTTGCTTTGTTTCTGCCTAGCGGCGAGGTTTTATTTTACCCGTTTATTAGTTTCTTGTTTGTTTACCCACGTTCTTGTGAAGAATTTTTCTACCTATTGTAATTGTTATAGTTGAAGTTTTGTGGGTCGTTTGTCCTTCTCGATTATAGGGTTTTTCCACGTTAAAAACTTGTGTCCTACAGCTTCTAATTTTCCGCACTTGTCCGTGTTTGCGTTGTTTCCCATTCTAGTCCGTCTGATTCAATCCTGTGACCCAACAAAAGGCTCATCATGATATTTTTTGGGTTTACTAAAGTAATATGTCTGGTGATCCAAGGTTGAAAAGTCCTAGAAAGCATATCCAAATTCCAATAAGCTTCACCCAATCATTTTTCAAGGTTTAAATAATTCACTCATTAGATTCTTCAATCATAAGTGGATTGGGTGAGATAGTGATTATTTGTGCTATTGGGGATGTCCATGAGCCATGGATACTTAGCCATATAAAACAAGCCCCATTAGTAAGTTTTCAAGAAATTCCTTCAAAAAATAAACTGATTACCTTTGACCATAGATTTCGAGACATAAGATGCAACATGTGGAGCATTGTGAAGCCAAAAGGGGTTTTGTTTTACGATATTTACTGGTAAAATATTTTGAGACCATAGAGTCTTGTTTAATTAAAATATTCCAAGAGTTTTTAATAAGCAAATTTACTAAAAGCTCTAATATTTTTTAAATCTAAACCTCCATTACCAATATTAAAGCACAGAGAGAGCTCTAGGAACGCCAATGCATGGATCTAGCATTAGGGTTACCAGTTCAGAAAATGTTGTTTAAGATTTTAGTAAGAGTATTAGTAAAGTTTTGCTAAAAAAGGCATTATATAGAAGAGATAAACCAAATAACTAGTGAGTACATATTTAATTAAAGATGATCTGTCAATTCTATTTAACATAAAGCTTTTCCAGGAAGCACATTTCTTAAGAATCTTTTAAATAAAAATATTTCCATTTTTATTTTTAGATAAAGTATTTGATTAAAAAAAGAACCCCCGAGTTATTACCAACATGATCACAACTATTTATTTGAAGACCGCATATAAGGGAGCTAAGTTTATCAGGGGACAGTTCGAAGATACAGCATGGGAGGATTTATTGAAATTAATTGTCTGTCCAAATTGATTACAAAAATAATTCAAAATATTTAAAATATTAATACCAATATTGGGAGTAATTTTAAAAAATGTGATATTATCATCCGCAAATTGAAGATGTGGAATAACAGGCCCTCCCAGAGAAGAAGGAGAACCATTAATAAGGTCTAGGATACATACATGGGAGATAGATTAAGAGAAGGCTTCCGCATATCAAATAAAATTTAAAGGTGAAAGGGGGTCTCCTTGTCTAAGGGCTCAATTTGGTTTGAACTTAGATGAGGGAGAGCCATTAACAATAGCAAAATAAGAGACAGTAGATTTAGATTGTGTTATAAGATTAATTAAAGTAGTGGAGAAGTGAAATTTATGAAGAGTTGCTAAAATTCCAACGAAGCCTGTTAAAAGATTTAGAAATATCGATGTTTTAGAGCACCATAAGCAGGTAAACTACGGGAATTCAAATTTTCAATAGCATGTAGAAGTTCTTGCTTAATTAATAAATTATATTTAATTATTCTAGAGGGGAAAAAATTATTTTGATTACTAGAAATAATACTAGGCAGCACAAGTTTTAAACGACTTTCATGCCCTATATAAATAATTCTATACAAAATATTACAAAAGGTAATAGGGTAAAGATCATGCACATAAGTGGGTTAGAGATTTTAGGAATCAGAATAAAATTGGTATTGTTAATTTCCGAAAGCATGTGGCCTGAATTCAGAAAAGAAAGTCATTGTGACTTCTATAGCAATAATGGGCCAACATTTTTGGAAAAAAATGGGCTAAAACCCATCTGGATCTGGTTCTTTTAACACGCCCATAGCGAAGACATCATTCTTAACTTCAATTGTTGTGGACTAGAAAAGAGAGAGTTCATTAGTATGAAGAAAAGTATCAATGTTACATAAAGTGTCAATGGGAGAATCCTCAGTGTAGAGATTCTCCAAATCATGGCTAGAAGGAGTAGGATCCGAATAAATCGACTTGTAGTGGTTTACGCATGCTATTTTAATATATTCTTGTTGTGAAAAAAAAAATCGACATTATCCTTCAGAATATAAATATGAATTTTTGCAGCTCAAATTTTAGAAAATGTATGAAAAAAATTTGTGTTGATGTCTCCATCATGAAGACACTTATAACGAGCCCTCTAGGCCCAAAAGATATCTTGGTCAGCTAGCAAAACATCAAGGCTGGTACTGAAAAACGGAGACAGCTTCTGGTGAGGGAAGACTGGCCTAAGCAGCAGCTATAGCAGCACACTTACAACAGTCAATACTTTTACTGAGCAAGCCTGAATGGTTCTCCAACCATTTAAAATATCTGAGAGTGATAAAAAGCCATTTAGAAACACTAAACTGAGGCGAACCATGAATGGGAAAGTTCTAAACAAATTCAATTAGAGACAGAACATCATTTCTTTTAAGCCACCAAGCTTCAAAATGAAGAAGAGGGATTGAAAATTAAATTAATGGGTGCATGGTCAGAGATTAAAATATCTAAATTATTAAAGATAGCAGTAGGATAGCAATTAAATCAAGGGGCGTTACACAAAGCATTGTCTAATATTTCAAAAGTTGGAGTAGCCGAAAAACTATTATTTGACCAGGTGAACTAAGTACCAGTCGAATGTGTTTCCAAGAGACCAAACTGATCTATAAAATGTCTAAAAGACTGACTATAATGGAGGTATGAGCATTCGGTCACGATTTAACACAAGCATTAAGGAATTGATTGAAACTCCTATAAGTAGAACAATTTGGTTTCGAGATACAAGGTTAGAAATTAAATTCCAAACTCGCGCGCGGTGAGCAAGCACATGGTGACCATAAACTATACATAAGTACCAATATGATTATTAAAAAAAAAAAGCACATAAAAACACAAAATTATAAATTTTAACCACAAGAATAACTGAGAAAGCATTGTACCATGCAAACAAGAGAACCCCTGCAGAGCCTAATAGAACAATACCATCACTAGAATTAAAACCTAAATTATGAAACTTGTGACTTGTCTAGTCTATGGATTTCTTGGTCTCACATAGAAAGATGAGAAACAGCTTAAGAGAACGGGTTGGATTAAAAAATATTTGATTGCAGAAGCTTGACCTAGACTTCTTCAATTCCAAGCTAAAATACTCATGGTTTTCTTGATGGTTGTTTAGGGACAACCATTGAAACCTCTGAATAAAAATTTAGCATATTAGAAAAACAGGGGAGGGAAGGAAAAGAAAGGTTTTTTAGGAAATTTCATGCTAAAAATGCACATGAATTTTTTTATGAGTGCTCTTTGTCTGCGTTTGTATGGAAATCTAAATTAATGATTGAACATTTATGTGGAGGGAGCTTCCTTGAACAAGCTTGCACATTTCCTTCACGATTACTCTTCTTGACACGTGCCTCCTTGTTTTCAATCGCCACGGAAAGGTTCGTACTTGGCACATCACGAGTAATTATCTCCATCCCTTGCTACTCATCCAACTTAAAAATCAAACTTAGCTTCCTTCTCAACACCATTTTCTTCTTCCCAAACTCTGGAGCTTTAAATGAAACCTTTGGAAAACTTAATCACCTTTAAAGGGACCAAATAGAATATAGAGAAACATGAGCCCTCACATGATTACTTGTTTACTTTCTTCACAATTTGTCTACATTCTTATTTACACGGCGTGCCTACGTGTTGATTAGAAATACGATCTTTGAAGTGTGCAGTTTTCGCTCTAGTAATAAATGTGGAAGATAGTGTTGTCGAATCCCAGAGGACTTGTTGTGAATCAATTAGGATGATTAACTTTAATGTGGGCAAGCAATTTGGATTTTCTAATAACTAAGAAACTGAAATAACAAACCAATTATTAAGATTGAGAGTAAATATAAGACGAGTATAAGGATTTGCTCTAGGTTCACTAGGTTTCCACCGCTCACGAATTACGCTCTGAAACACAGATGATGACTTGATTTGCCAAACGAGCAAGGGTACTTTGAAGATTCCTCAACCAAAGTCTATACTTAGAAACAAATAATTGATTCCTCTAGCCCACATACGTCTAAACATGAATTATGATCTTCTAATATACTTGAAACACAGTAATGTAAGTAGTAATGCAAGATCAATACTCTAGAAGGGGGGTTGAATATAGTATGGCAACTTTTGCTAAAAGAGTGGTTTCAATCAGTTTGTCACAATCAGAGAGTATTTCAAGGCCTTGAAATAAGTTTCAAGTCCTTGGAATCAAAACAGATATAAGAAAGGGTACTGAGAGTTTTCAAGGCCTTGAAATGCCTTTCAAACTCTTGAACTTAAAACCTGTTTTGTGCAGAAAAAAAAGGTAAGTAAATAATAGCAAGACAAATGCAAAAGTCACAGAGATTTATATAGTTGAGTCTACTCGGACCTACATCTCTGCCTCAGGGATTTGATCCCTGCAAAATTTTCAACTCAACTCTTATTAATCAAAATCTAAGCCTAGATCTCAAGAATAGAGAGTTCCCTTACTTTGTTACAGCTTGTGGTTATCACTAACCTATCTAGTACCTTCTCTATCTAATTGATTCAACAAGAATTCTCTATTATTCACTTGAACAACTCACGAGAATAAGATGTAACAAGTATTATCTAAATTATATACAAATATAGATAAGAAAGAAGAACACTGAGAACTGATGAAGCAGTTGAATGTGTAGTGATCTTCTGATGAATGGATTGAGTGAAGTGAATCTCCTTATGTGTTGCTTGTCAATCTTGATAATGTCTAAGTCTCTGTGTTCATGTGTGTCTTTAAAATTCTTTAGTCATTCCCTCTTATGCAGCTAGTTTGAATTGCAGATCATAAAGATCTTCTCATAACAAACGTCCTAAAAATCAGCTGCAAATCTTGAGTTGTCTAACAGCTCTTCCCAACTACTAGTTGCTCATTATCTTAAAAGATATTGACTTGATCTTGTATCTGAGTATGTTAGGAAGGTCCAGACATGTTTTCATAATCAAAGAATCAATCTATCAATCCTGTTTTCTTTTCTGTAAAAACATAGTTTAGGAAATTGTCCCTGCAAAATAGGTAACAACATATCCCTACAAAAACTTGTTCAAACAGATGGATTAGCAACAGTTTAGACCATCAAAATGGTATGTCTTTCTTCATCAATTAACACATAATCAAGCATAGGGGTTTAGCAGTCAAATTATAATCAAAACCTCCCCCTAAGTTCATGTTGTATACTGCACGTATATTTCAAACCTTTAAAAATACTTTTAAGGCCGTTGTTTCAAGCCTTTGAAACATGCTGAACTTACAGTCTCCCCCTTGATGAAAGACAAAATCACAATCCTCTTAAGAACTGAATCTCTGCAAGAAATATTCATTAGAGCATAGGAGAGTAATCATGAAGATAAACTGTAACACAAAATATTTAGAATAATCCAACTTATTAAGCAGCAAAATACAGCAAATCCTACTGATCTAAACCAGATCTCTATACCATCTAAAATACCAAAACACAAAATAACCTAAACATCTCCCCCTTTTTGACTTTCATCAAAAAAGAATGATATAATGTTGGATCAAATTTTGGAAAACTTAAAGCAAAAATAGAAGTTTTAAGAGAAGATTTTTTCAAGACTTTGAAAAGGAATCCAAGGCCTTGAAAAAGATAGAAAGAAGAGGAAAGAATTAGGGGGTTGGGTATCCATCTCCCTTTGGCTCTGCATCTTCTTCTCCACTGTCTTCTTCATCATCCTGATCATCTTTCTGTCATTCTTCTTTAGCAGCTTCATCATCAGCATCACCAACCACCTCATGATCAAAAAGATCTTCCTCATTCACTATCTCTGGAATGTTTTATTTCTCTTTCTTCTTCTTAAGATATTTAATGAACATACTTGAGTCTGGACTTTCAGAATCATCTTGTTCCTGTTCTTCACCACCTTGTTCTCGATCAACTTGTTTCCATGTCTCAACTCTGCAGCCTCATCTTGAGTACTATGCTCATTAAATAAGTCTTTAGTTGAACCAGCCTTATTGGATCCTTCTGCATCCTAAGAGACTTTCTCTTCCACATGGATCACATTGATCCTTTTGATGATGCTTTCAACCCTCTACCTCACATTCTTGAACTCAATGCCAAACTCATGCTAATTTTCCTTCAACTCATCCATATCCTTCTCCAAGACATCAAGTCTTTGGAATACCATGGAGAGGTCTTGAGATTGAGAGGGTAGGTTTGAAGGAGAGGTCAAGGCCTTTGGTTTTGGAAACTTCTTGGATTACAGTTCTTCTGAAGACAGATCAGAGTATAACTTCAAATTTTCATCACTGTTTTTCATGATTCCAATCCTTTCAATGGATTTCACATCAAGCATACCAAAACCAGTGGTTACAATTTCTTCTCAGTCATTCGGAATCTCAAGGTGTTGAAAGAAAGCAGATAGCAGGTTGGCATAAGTCAAAGGGTGATTTCTTTTCAAGGTCTCAGAATAAAGCATATGTTCCATCACAATTGAAGGAAGATTAATCTCATACCCATTAATGATCAAATACATCAAGTATAACACTCTGTCAGTCATTCGGAATCTCAAGGTGTTGAATTCTCCTTAGGAACTACACACCTCATTAAGATGGTAAAAAAGACTTCGACTTCACCATTTAGCACATAATGTGTTAACTTCTTAGAGGAGGTAGAGACATTGGGTAAAAAGAATTCTTCCCTAGCTAGTTTCAAGGCTTCACTCTTGTTGGGATAGTTTTCTGCGTTATACCTCTTGAGCCAACCAAAAACATTGGAAAATTATGAGTGATCTAACTCCATGTTAACGCTATCCACTTTGGTTTGAATCACCAGGTTTACGGTTCTAATTTGCTTCATGTCCAGGTGGAAAAACCTAGTGAGTCTGGGGTATGCAACTTCTGGAGGGTTTAGAATTTTCCAAATAGCACTTTTCTTTAACCTCTTAATGCACTCCCGATTCATGGTTTTCAACATGTTAACACTAACCATGCTACAATAAGCTACTGGTCCAGAAGAAAAATCATCTAACCACAATTCTCTAGCAACATTAAAAAGAAACCTCTTGTAGTTAATGCTAGATTTCTTACCAGATGATTGTTGCTTCTCTGAGTAGATCTGCATTTCCTTTCCGGTGTTCTTTTTTGGTTCTTCCTCTGTTAATTATCCTTTTCCTTTGTTAGCTTTTGAAGGGTTCTTATTCTTCACCTTCTTAGAACTAGCAATCAGTTCCTCTGGTTTTTTCTCTGGAGAAGATTTATGTCTTCTTCTTCATGCTAGAAGTTGGTGTCTGATCCTTCTTGATCTTCTTCTTTGGAGGAGAAGAAGCCTTTTATGCACTTGGGGTTATGAAACTTGAATCATCACTGAGAATTTGAACCTCTTCCTCTACTGTCTTCCTCTTCTTTTATAAAACTTTCTTTGAACCTCCAGCCATCATGATTCTATCAGAAGTTCTTCTCGTGCTCATTAGGGTTTGAGGGTATAGAAAAGAGAGACAGGAGTGATACGAGAGAGAGAAATAAGAAAGGAGATAAATACTGAAGAGTTTTAGTTTGAAAGGGAAACATAATAGTTCCAAATATTTTTACGATCTGCAGAATCAGTTAAATTCAAAATTTTGTGTGTGTGTGACGTGGGAAAGGAAATAATATATTACTAATTTTGAATGGAAAATAATTTTAAAAGTAAAAACATTATTGAGCAATTATCTAAAAAGATAACACCCAACATTGAAAGATCCAGCTTATTGACCAAACAACATACAAACTTATTTTCAAGGCTTTGGAAATGATTTCAAGGCCTTGAAAAGATATATAACTGAAAAAGATAAAATCAAGGCTTTGGAAATATTTTCAAGTCTTTGAAAATCTATTCATAAATTTATAACACATAATACTTACCTGATACTCGTCCTAAACCAAAGCTTCTTTGTTTAGCATGCCAAATTCTAATCTCAAGGCTGAGAATCTATCCTCTGACACTGGTTTAGTAAAGATATATGCCAATTACATGTTAGTAGACACAAATTCAAGAGCAACATCACCTTTTTCTGCATTATCTGTGATGAAGTGACATCTAACATCTATGTGTTTGGTCCTTGAGTGCTGAACTGGATCCTTGTAATTAATATTGCACTGGTGTCACATTTGATAGCTATATATCTGAAGTCAAATGCAAGATCTCTCATTTGCTGAGCTATCCATAACAGTTGTGAACAGTAGGCTCTAGCTGCTATGTATTCAGCTCTTTTGTTGATAGGGCTACATGATTTTGTTTCTTTGAATGCCAGTTGATCAGTGATGTTCCAAGAAATTGGCCACACCCTGATGTGATTTTTCTATCCACTTTGTAACCTGCAAAGTCGGAATTTGAATAGCCACATAAAGAGAAATTAGATTGTTTAGGATACCAAAGCCCTAAGTCTTTGGTACCATTAAGATATCAAAATCTTCTTTTGACAGCAACCAAGTGTGATTCTTTATCAACTTGGAATCTAGCACACGCACAAACACTAAACATGATACCTGGTCTACTTGTAGTGAGATATAGAATTGATTCAATCATACCTTTATACTCTTTCACACTCACACTCTTACCAGTTTGATCCTTATCTAGAGACAATTTAGAGCTCATAGGGGTTTTTGCTACCTTGTACCGAGACATATTATACTTGTTTAACAAGTTCGTGGTATACTTGTTTTGATGCAGAAAGATCCCTTTCTTCATTTGATTTATATGAAGTTCAAGAAAGAAGTCGAGCTCTCCCATCAAACTCATTTCAAATTCCCTGCTAATAAGACTAGAGAATTACTTGCAAAGAGAATTATTAGTAGCAGCAAATAGAATATCATCAAGATATACTTGAACTACTAGAATATCTTTTTCATGAGTCTTTATGAAAAGGGTTTTATCTACTAATCTACTTTTGAAATTATTTTCAAACAGAAATTTTGACAGCCTTTCATACGAAGCCCATGGAGCTTGTTTCAACCATAAAGATCTTTGTCAAGTTTGTAAACATGATCTAGATACTCATCATTTTCAAAACCAGAAGGTTGATCAACATAGACTTCTTCTTGCAAATATCCATTTAGAAAGGCACATTTCACATCTATTTGAAAAAGTTTCATATTTTTATGAATGCAAATGCAAGTAACATTCTAATTGCTTCTAACCTTGAAACATGAGCAAAATTTTCCTCATAATTAATACCTTCTTCCTGGCCAGCGTCAATGATAGGTGGAGGTACAGGCTGAGGTGGAACGGGAGGAGTAGGAGCTGGAGGAGTAGGAGCTGCACGCGAGGAAGAGGCTCTTTTCTTAGCCTTTCCTTTAGGAGGTCTAGAACTAGTCCCCGCCTCCATCACAACTACATCTTTCAACGGGTCCGGGATTTTGTCAAAGTTTCTCGGAGCCTTGGGTATGAGGTCTCGCTCATCCTTAGGCACGCTGGCCCCGCAATCCTTAGCTAGGCGCATGAGTAAGAAACTATGGCCCGCAGACTTCTTATTTTTCGATTCAAACCTTTCGTGCAAATACAGGAAGATCCGCCTAGGAATGTCTATCCGATGCCCCCTGGATAGACAAATAGCAATGAGACACACCTTAAAGTCAACACAATTTGGAGCCGAAACTCCCAACACCCATGACTCCAAAATCTCAACGAGCCACCTTGGTTTAGGCAGCAAGTATCCGACAAGGATCTTCCAATGTCTGATATTAGTTTTAGACCTATCCCATTCGGCTCCTGGCACTACCGCAAAACAAAAGGCCGACACCTCATTAATGAGCGTCTGCTGGTCTTTCTGCAGATAAATCTTAAATTGACAGGGCTCTGTCAACGGGGGCCACTGAAGTGCTGCGGCGATGCGCTCAGAAGACAAAACTAGCCAGTGCCGACGACAATAAATCACACGAGGGTCATTGAGCCTAGACTTCTCACCCTCATCGGTGTGGTTCGCATTCGCATAAATCTCACGAGTCAGTGCAGAACTGGCTTTCTCTTTCACTAACCTCATCCACCCAGCAAAGTTCTCGGCCTTCGCGACCTTTTGTAGGTCCTCAGGCACTCCCTCAAGTGGAAAGATTCTCTCGGCCTGGACATCTCTTTTAATCCTAGGGTTCGATCTGTAAAAATCATGGGCAGTCGCCGAAATAAACCTATAGTCGCAAAAGACCCCGCCCCTAGCGATTTCCAGCTTTTTGTCGTCCGGCGTATCACTACGACCGTTTCGAATTGGGGGCAAGTGGGATGGAACGGGTGTATGAAAAACTCTAAGGTCAAGGGATAACGGGATGACCAATTGGGCACCCGGGTTACCCCCATCAGACTCAGACTCACTCTCAGGTTCTGCCACCACACTCACCCCTGGTAATGTATAGTCGGGGTCCTCATCACGACTCGTTCTAGCACGTTTGCTCATATTGACGAAATCCAAGTATAACAAGTAAAGCAATTAACGTGACAAAATTCAATCAAGTGCACAGTGACAAGAAGTGTAACAGCTATTAAGCACGTAAGCACGTAATCCTAGGACTCTAAGCAATCTCCCCCAAGCACGCTACTAAGCACAACAAAAATTAAAATGGGCTTTTACTCAATTTGTTCCTAGACTCGAGTATTGAAATTGCTAGTTTTAGAGTGTACCTACGTGCCCGAAGCAAGTCTTACGGGCACAAAAAATTCAGATTTTCGACAAACCGGGCTGTTTCGGTTCGCCGAAAATTTTCTTCCAAATTTTGCAATTGACTTGTGCTTATTGCTCCTTGTGATGCCCTCTTCAAACTCTCCTTCTTAGCCAACTCTTGAATCTCAACCCAAAGTACCCAATTTCAGATTTTTCATCAAGAACCCTAGGTGGGTGTTCTTGTTGAAATTCACCCCAAAAACACCTCAGCCCTTCTTCTCCGGCGATGCAGCGGTGATGCGTGGTGGTGATTATGGAGAGAGGGCAGAGAGAAGGGTGATGGTTTCGGAGGGTGGAGAGAGAGAGTAGAGAGATTCGGTGGTGGTGCCGGAAGGTGTTCTGTGCTGGTCGGAAGGAGAGAGAGATAGCAGCGGGAGATGGCGGCGGCGGCTGTAGTTTCGGCGGCGGTAGGGATGGATGTGGTGGTGGCTGGAGATGGTGGTCGTGGAGGAGGTGGCAGAGGGAAGAAAAAGAAGGAGAAGACGACGATGGAGGGTTTGGAAATTTTAGAAAAAAAAAACTATTTTTGTTTTTACCCGTGCCTCTGACCTTTCGGAAGTAATCGTGCGATTACTTTCTAAGTAACCGTACGATTACTTGAAATTAATCGTGCGATTACTTTGCACGACTACCTCGTACGAATGATCAGAAAATTCTCTCAACCAATCCTCCCAAAAAAAATTCCAATGCAAAAGTAAACGTACAATTACCTACCTTTACCTCGTATTTTGATCCCGAACTCCGATGAGTGTGATTTTTGCACCTTTGGATCCCTTTTTCGACGTATGTCTTGCTCACATAAATAACGTCCCGTTTCCGGATCGTTTTCCCGACTTTCCTCAATTATCGCCCAATTACGCGAAAAGTATCCAAAATGTGCCAAATGCGTCGCTTTCTTCAAAATTTTGCAATCACCTTCATCAAGATGGGGACTGCGGGATCTCTGCTCATGTAGAAAAATTCCCAAAGTCTGGGGAACCTTTCATTCTTCAATTTTGCTCTTCCAAAGGCTCGTTTTGCATTTCCGGATGCGTTTTCGGCGCCTTTTTGCATCCTTTTTCGTCTTTGTTGCTCGTTTCTTTGCTTTGGCATGGATCTCCTCGACCTCGAGACTCCATTTACTATATAAAAGATTCTCAATGTCCGGGGAACCCTTTATTCGTTAATTTGATCATTCCAAAGACCCGTTTGGCAATTCCGGATGCTTTTTGGCGCCTTTTCACTTGCTCAACATCCTTTTTGGCATAACTTCTTCTTCCGGACTCGATATACGCGATCCACCTATCCACAGAAAGCTCTCGACCACCCCCACACTATGGCGCTATTCAAATCAGCTCACAGTCCTGTCTTAAAAAATTTACCTCGTAATTCGTGTCATTGTGCCAGCTTTCCCAATTTCTTTACGTCTTCTTTGCGTATATCAAGAAGGGGAGTCCGGGAACTTGATCTTCCCCAGGTGCATGTGTTGAATAAGTGTAGGAATGGCGTCAATCCTCTATTTCTTCATTCCGGGTCCCGATACGCGTTTTGGTCAGCTCTTTCTCGTTTTTCGTGCAATTCTTCACTCGCGCATCAAGAAGGGGGACCCGGAATAGGCCTTCCACCTAGAATTCCTGCACATGCTCATTGGAAATAGTAAATCCACTCTCTCGCACCTCTCAAATAGTTGGAAAATAATAAAATAACAAGACAGTATTGAAATCTACACTATGCAGGAAATAGGTTGGGTTGCCTCCCAACAAGCGCTTTGTAATTTAAGGTCGACGGCCCGACCCAGTTACCTCAAATGAGCTCAGATATCGGGAATTGGTTTGAGGCTCTCAATCATCCCAATGAAATTCCCATCCACGTACGGCTTTGCTCGCTGTCCATTTACCTTGAACCTGTTCCCATTCTCAGCTTCTACCTCGAGCAATCCCCATGGGTAAACCTCTGTAATTGTAAATGGACCACTCCACCTTGACTTCAGCTTGCCCGGAAACAATTTCAGTCGGGCGTTGAATATCAATACCTTCTGGCGCACTCTGAAATCTCGTGGAATGATATGCTTGTCATGCCATTGCTTGGTTATCTCTTTGTAGATCTTGGCACTCTGATATGCCATCAACCTGTGTTCTTCTAACTCAAGAAATGCCTGCTTCCTTTGCTCACCAGAGAGCTTAGCATCCAAATTTAATTTCTTTAGCGCCCAAAACGCTTTGTGCTCAAGTTCCACCGGCAGATGGCACGATTTCCTGAAAACGAGCTGGTAGGGAGACATGCCCAAGGGAGTCTTGTATGCAGTCCGGTATGCCCATAAACTATCATCCAAGTGTAGAGCCCAGTCTTTGCGTCCTGGATTGACAATTTTCTCTAGAATCCCCTGTATCTTTTAGTTAGACACTTCAGCTTGACCATTGGATTGTGGATGATAGGCCAATGAGATCTTGTGTGTCTTTACCCCATACTTGCTCAAGGTATTGGCAAAGACCTTGTTCACAAAGTGTGATCCCTCATCGCTAATAATGGCTCTAGGCGTTCCAAACCTGGTGAATATATTCTTGCGTAAGAATCTCTCGACTGTAGCACTATCATTCTTTGGACACGCCAGAGCCTCCACCCATTTGGTAACATAGTCAACCGCCAACAAAATATACAGATTACCAAGCGAAGATGGGAATGGCTCCATAAAGTCAATTCCCCACACATCAAATGGTTCTACTTCTAACACGAAATTTTGAGGCATTTCATTTCGGTTAGAGATATTACCTGTTCTCTGGCACCGGTCACACTGCTGCACAAATAGATGGGCGTCTTTATGAAAAGTTGGCCAAAAGAAACCACTCTGAAGTACCTTAGCAACCGTGCGTGATTTTTCGAAATGTCCCTCGCAATTCAACTCGTGGCAGTGTCTAAGGATCTCTAACGTGTCCGGCTCTGCAACACACCTCCGCAATACATTATCTTCTCCCAGCCTGAACAGATAAGGATCATCCCAGAAGTATTGTCGCGCGTCTGCAAAGAATTTCTTCCTCTGGTGGTAACTCATGTCCTTGGGTACAATGTTTAGTGCCTTGAAATTAGCCAAGTCAGCAAACCAAGGCACAGCTGCAACTACAACCATAAGCTGCTCATCTGCAAAATCCTCTCGAATAGGCAAATCTTCCTGCTTATCGTTCTCCAGTCTTGACAAATGGTCCGCAACCACATTCTCTACCCCCTTTTTATCTTTGATCACCACATCGAAATCTTGCATCAATAAAATCCAACGGATTAATCTTGGCTTGGCGTCCTTCTTAGTGAGAAGGTACTTGAGGGCTGAATGGTCCGTGAAATTCTTCACCTGAGAACCCACAAGATATGGACGAAACTTGTCCAACGCAAATATGATGGCCAACATCTCTTTCTCCGTGGTAGCATAATTAACCTGTGCATCATTAAGAGTACGACTGGCATAATAAATGACGTGAGCTACCTTATCTTTCCGCTGGCCCAGAACTGCTCCCACCGCATAGTCACTAGCATCACACATGAGCTCAAATGGTAGGGTCGAGTCTGGTGTGGTGATGATAGGCGCGCTAATCAGCTTTTCCTTGAGCAAATCAAAAGCTGACTTGCACTCCGCATTAAAATCAAAGACTGCATCCTTCTCAAGCAATCCAAACAAAGGCTTCGTGATCTTCGAGAAGTCTTTAATGAAGCGCCGATAGAACCCTGCATGTCCCAAGAAACTCTTTACCCCTTTGACAGAGGTAGGGTAAGGAAGCTTCTCAATCACCTTGATCTTGGCTCTATCCACCTCTAAACCTTTGCTGGAGATCTTGTGGCCCAAAACAATTCCCTCAGTAACCATGAAGTGACACTTCTCCCAGTTGAGCACTAGGTTGGTGTCAATGCATCTATCCAAAACACGGGCCAACTGTTGCAGGCAGTCCTCGAATCCATCACCATAGAGAGAGAAGTCATCCATGAATACCTCGAAATTCTGCTCCATCATGTCAGAGAAGATCAACATCATACACCTCTGAAACGTAACAGGTGTGTTGCATAACCCAAAAGGCATCCGTCTAAAAGCGAAGGTCCCATAAGGACAAGTGAATGTCGTCTTTCCTGGTCAGCTGGCTCAATTGCTATCTGGTTGTACCCTGAGTACCCATCCAAAAAGCAATAATGTGAATGACGTGCCAGCCTATCCAACATCTGATCAACGAATGGGAGGGGAAAATGATCCTTCAAAGTGGCATCATTGAGCTTGCGGTAATCCATGCAAACTCTCCACCCAGTAACAGTACGAGTGGCAATCTGATCACCTTTTTTCCCTTCCACCACAGTTATACCTCCCTTCTTAGGGACACACTGCACCGGGCTTGTCCATGTGCTATCGGAAATCGGATAAATGATGCCCGCCTCCAACCATTTAAGCACCTCTTTCTTCACCACCTCCTGCATGTGAGGATTGAGGCGGCGCTGAAACTGAATTACCGGCTTCTTATCTTCCATGAGCCGAATCTTGTGCTGGCAAACTGTGGGGCTGATCCCCTTGATATCTGCTATGGTCCATCCCATAGCTTCCTTTCTCTCCTGTAGTACCTTGAGAAGCTGCTCCTCCTGTTCCCTGTCCAAACATGCAGACACAATCACAGGTAAAGTCTCATTAGATCCCAAGTACAAATATTTCAAATGAATAGGTAAAGGCTTTAATTCTAAAATAGGAGCAGTAATAAGAGAAGGAGTAAGAATCTTCCTGCTTCCCTCATTAAAGAGGGGTAGTGGCTGGCGCCAATGAACATCTAAGGCTTGCTCTTTCTCGCTGGAATCAAGTACAGCAAGCTCCTCATATAGTTGCTCCAACAAAATATCGTCCTCTTCGTCCGGCGTGTATGCCTCCACACCAAAGCACTGCTCGCTTACCGCATAGGCGGGAAACTTCATAGCCTCAAATACATTGAAGGCCACCTTCTCATCGTTGATCTGCATAGCAGCTCTTCATTGGCCACATCAATGATAGTCCTCCCAGTGTCCAGGAATGGGCGGCCCAAACTAAGAGGAACATCATCGTCGGCCTCCATGTCTAAGATCACAAAATCCGCTGGGAAGATGAGTCCTTCAACTCTCACTAATACATCCTCTAAAACACCCCTGGGGAGTTTTATAGTGCGATCAGCCATCTGCAAGCACATCCTGGTAGGCTTAGGATCTCCCACACCAAGTTGCTCAAAAACCGATGTGGGCATCAAATTAATACTTGCACCAAGATCACAAAGTGCCCTCCCATGAAAAGCCTCTCCCAATGTCACAGGAATAATGAAACCACCCGGATCTTTCATCTTCTTTGGTAACGCCTTTTGCACAACTGCGCTACACTCCTCATTCAGAGTCACGGTTTCAAAATCATCCATGCGCCTCCTATTAGAGAGGAGGTATTTGAGAAATTTAGCATATTTAGGCATTTGCGAAATGGCATCTGCAAAAGGGATATTAATGTGCAGTTTCTTGAAGATATTCACAAACTTCTTGAAATGCTTGGCATCCTCTTGACTCTTCAATCTCTGCGGGTATGGCACTCGCACGCTGTATTCCTCCCTTGGCTTCTGTTTCTCATCCGACTTCCTCACCGTGTCCTTAGATTGGGGAATCACGGTAGGCACGGGAATCTCTTCATCCAAGGCTTTTTCAGTGGCCTTAGTCGCCTCAGCTCGCGCATGGGTAGGATATGGGGGATCCTGGGTAGTGGTCCCACTGCGAGTAGTAATAGCCTTCAATTGCTCAGTTGGAGTAATAGTGTTGGACGGAAGCATACCAGGTGGAAGGCGAGTATTCTGATTGGCTATTTGGCCAATCTGTGTTTCATGGCTCTTTAGCGAAGCTTCCATTGCGACTATTTTGCTCTCAATCTTATCATTGCTAGCAAACAGTTTCCTCAACATCGCGTTTGTATCCTGTTCTTCTGAGGGTGGAGGTGGAGCCTGTTGTTGTGGAACCTGTCTCTGAGGTTGGTAAGGAACATTTGGCCTTTGACCTGGCGCATATAATCCATTATTCGGATTGGCATAGCTGAAGTTGGGGTGATTGCGATTGTTGGGATGATAGGTGTTTGGCCATTGCTGCTGTCTTTGTTGACCCATGTAATTCACGTCTTCAATGCCATCCCCATATCCTCGATTTGCATCTGCTACCATTTCTCCCACTGACTTCACCTGTGTCGATGGATTCAAATTGCTGAAAGCCGCAGTCATCACTGCCATCTGATGTTCAAATTTCTGTTCCACCATAGACTCTATCTTACTAACCAATGCCCCATCTGATTTCGTGTTTTTACGAGTCTCAGACCTCGTGGATTCACGTTTTGATACATTATCTAGCAGATCACGACATCTATGTAATCCCATTCCCATAAAATTTCCTTAAGCCATCATATCCATTTCACTAGCAGTCTCTCTGTCTAACGCATTATAAAAGTAGTGAAGAAGTTTGTACCATGGCTCTCCGTGAGTAGGGCATCTGCGAAGTAGATGGTTGAACTTTCTCCACGTGTCTCCCAGAGAATCATCTTCCTGCTGTGTAAATTTGGTTATATCAGCCATCCGTTGAGAAACCTTAGATGGTGGACGATACGTCCTGAGAAACTCTCTGCTACAATCTGCCCATGTAACTATGCTGCCTGCAGGAAGTTCCATAAGCCATGTCTTTGCCTTTGCCTTTCCCGATAAAGAGAAAGGGAAAAGCATGAGCTTTATCGTCTTGATTGGAACTCTCTGGTCATACATGGTAGAATTAATCTGCTCGAAATTGAGCAAGTGTTGATGTGGATCATCACTCGGGGCTCCAGTGAATAAGCATTCATCCCTAACAATATTGATCAACTGTTGGCAAATCTCGAAATGTGCGGCATTAATCTGCGGCCTGACAATGGTGGGCTGATATCCCTCCGGTGTAGTCCTGAAGTAGTCCACCAAAGGACGTTCATCCTCCTCAGCATTGTTGACTTGCTCTACCGCATTCCGGCCGTTATTGTTCCGATTATTACCCCCATTATTCCCATTGCCACCGTTGTTTCGACCATTAATTCCTCCATTGTTTCTATCAACTATTTCCACACCAGGGAGTTGTTGTGGATTTGGGGGGTTCATGCGATCAATCACTGCCTGCATCTCAACCATTTGGGCCCTAAGCTACTCAGTCTCCCTTGCTCGATTGGCTGCATCTTCCACAGGTGCAGCTCTAGCTGCTTCCGCATCTTCGAGGCCTTTCTGGAACCTCTCAAACTCAGCTCTAGTTTGCTCGTCCATCTGAACTGAATTTGCTTTCCTCTTGTCTCTACTCTATGATCGCAATAAGGATTCCGAGTCTTCAAGTGTAAATGCAAAGGCTCGTTTCTAGAACGTGACATGCACCAAGTGAATCAGACCTGAAAACACGAATCACACACACTAAACAGGTGAGTAACAGATATAAACTGAAATAGTAAATCCCTAAAGAGAAAAATAATAGCTAATTTATCTGAAGACCCCGGCAACGGCGCCAAAAACTTGACACGCTCCAACTGCAAGTGCACAGTTGTCGGTGTAGTGATAATATTCCGGAAATCCGGGTTGTCGGACCCAAGAGACTTCGTGTAAATTAACTAATAAATTTGTTCTTTGTGTGGGCAAAGCGCAGTTGAGTTGTTGTTTCTAATTCTACTAATAATTAAAATAACGAGTATCTCCAATAATTCAACGAATTATTTCAAGATTAATAAGCACGATTTTGATTTGGTTGTTTCTCAAAGTTGGTCAAAATCAGGATATCTCTACGGATCACTAGGTATTTCACACTACGTTGGATTTATGTTCTACTAACACGATGAATTTTTATTCTAGTTAAACGAGCAATTTTATATTGAAGATGTCTCAACCAATAACTATGCTTAAAATCTCATAACTGATTCCTCTAGCCTACTCAAGTTTAAACACGCATTACGATATTGATTCTACTCTTTGTTCTCAGCTAACTAGCAAGATTCCTCAACCCTAGATACGGCTAGTGTGTATTTCAAGTTTCCAGGCAACGAATGTAGATTCCTCTATCATTCACAACCTAAAACAATCCTATTAATACGTCTACTAATATAAAAGATAGATGAAAGATGTAAAATACGCATAACTAGATAAGAAATCATCAATTAAGCTTGAAAGCATGCAAGCAAATCCATAAATCGTAATACGTAGTGATCAAACCCTAGTTTCCTATGAGATATCCCGAAATAAGCGTTTAGCTACGCATAAACATGTTCAATATACAAGGTTTCATGATCCAATATAAAAAACTAGAAAAGAAACGAAGATTAGAAGCCAAACGGATGATCCAAGCTCTCCAACCTAGCTCGAAGCTCTCCAAGCACGTCTCCCGGTGTGTTCTCTGATGCCAATCACGTTCCCCAATGTTTCCTAAGTCTTCCGTGGCTCTCCAACCTCAGAACTATGCCAAAATAGCGAAATAGCCCCAAAAATCCGATCCTGGCAGCAGAGGTAATCGTACGATTACGTTGATGTAATCGTACGATTACTTGCTGCGATTACTTCCCAGGATCACTTGCTGCGTTTACTTGCTGAATGAGATTTTGGCTAAGGCGTAATCGAACGATTACCTCCATGTAATCGTACGATTACTTCTGGGCAGCCACTATCAAAACTCCATCTTCTTGCTCTTTTTCCTGTCGTCTTCACTTCCCGAGCATTCCTTTGAGCCTCCAACTTTTCCGAAGTTCACTTTTGCTCCAATGTCACGTCCCAAGCTCCCGGTTCCTGAAAACCACAACACGAGAAACATACCGGAAGATCAAACGTGATAAAATATATTCAAAATTAACGCAAAAAGTGCCCGGACTCATCATTTACATGCAAAGACTCAACATGCTCCAATTTTAGCAAGAAATGGTCCAAAATCCATCAAAACGCATCGGAATACACGCAAAACGGTAAGGAAACATATACGAATATAACTCCAAATATGGAGTTATCACCTTGGAAAAGGGTTTTTACAAGTATGGAAACAATTAAACTTGGGCGTTAAGGCAAAGGTTGTTTTGGAAACAACCCAAAAAGGAAGGAATTATTTTTGGAAGCAATTCCATGAGGAGGTGTGGCCCCAAGAAGACCGCCCACCTCTCCTTTCCGCCCAAGTAACGCACGGCCCGAGGTGGCCGGCGCTCCCTAGCGCATGGCCTAGCCGTGTGGGCTAGGGTCCGGCCGGCTCGGGCCTAGTGCGGCGGTTTCTTGGTTGATTTTGGCCATTCTTTTGGTAAATCTCTTGGACCGTTTTGACCCTAGTATGTCCAAAACAACTAAAATTGAACAAGCGCGTTAAAATTGATTTTAACTGTAATTATGTGCTTTTTTGCATGGTGGATGGATATTTCCTAGGTTGTGGATGTTTTATGTTTTGTGGTTTGGTTTACGGCCTAAGAGCCGATCATGTTAATGTAATAATTAATAGGTTGTACGGCTTGTGAGTCGTTTTTATCCTCGACATGTGAGGCTTTTATTTATTTATTTATTCTAGATGTTAGGCTAGAATTAGAAATATTTCGATGATAGCCAAGAGCATGGAGAAGAAGACCGGAGAACCAAGAAGCCTAAAGACGACGGAGACTCCCTACCCTAGGCGTGCGGCTATGGTGGAGCACATGGAGATGAGCTTGTCACTTTAGGGCATATAGATATTATCATTGGCTTGATAATATCTTAGTCTAGGGGCCATATCCACGCAACCTTATATTTTTTTATGGATGTTTTTTATTTATGTCTTCTAATTTATTTTGATGTATGGATGATGCATGCAAAACGTTAACAAGATAATAATAAACAAAGTTGGTCTTTTATTGTGGATTGCCCAGCCTAAGTAAGTAGATCATGTTGATGGGATCAACCAGACAATTAATGAGAATTAAATCCCTCAAATAGAATATTGCATTTTGCCTTCTCTTGCCTAAACACCCTTCATGATCAAGGTCTATTAAATTCGGGCTTTAAAAGGCAAGGCGATTTAATTCATCTTGGTGTGTTGCGGCGACACAAGAAAGTAATGTGTGATTGTTAAAGCAAGAGGTTGGACGCAACTAGGTGAAATCAATTGGATTGATAAGCCTAGAGGCATGAAAATTAGGAGTTATCTAAATGATAAAGAATAATGGGTTATTCACCTAATTGGACCAAGAGTTGCATGGGATGCAATTGGAATGGTTCCTACCTAAATAACCAATTCTTGGGTGACTTGCCAAAGCAAGCTCAAGAAGAAGTGAAATACGGATCTTGGACTCACTAGAAAATATATAAGATATTTTCCGCATTAATAGAGAGGGCTATTAATCCGAGAAAAATAGTGGGAACTATATTTGATACACTAGTCTTTGTTAAGTATAGTTAAAACATTTAAAATACTAAACTTGCATATTTCTCGTTTTGAAGAATTGCAAATGGCAAACAATCACGCATCGACTTCATCCCTGCAATCTTTCCTTGAGAAGGATAAACTGTCTGGAAAAAACTTCCTTCATTGGTACAGAACTTAAGAATTGTTCTTAAGAAAGAAAAGAAGTTGTATGTCTTGAAAAATCGTATTCCAGACCCACCCGCTGATGAGTCTGTTCTAGCGGACGTAAGGGCGCGTCAGAAACATATAGATGATTCAAATGACGTGACTTGCCTCATGATGTGCACCATGAATCCTAAGCTTCAGAAGAAACACGAGAATGTGGAAGCCTATGATATGATCATACACTTGAAACAATTGTTTCAGGAACAGGCAAGGCATGAACGGTATGTGGTGTATAAAGCACTGTTTAAGAGCAGCCTTGCATAAGGGAATCCAGTCGGGCCTCACGTACTCCGAATGATCGGGTATAAAGAGAATCTCGCGAGACTGGGATTCCCACTAGGCCATGATTTGGAAACTGATCTAGTCTTGCTATCGTTGCCTAACAGTTATAACCAGTTCATCATGAACAATAACATGAACGAGATCAGCAAACCTCTTCAAGACTTGCTAAACATGCTAAAGACAGCTAAACAGAGCGTCAACAAAGGCAAGGGAAAAGCCTTATTGATGGTGAATAAGAATAAGGGCAAGGGAGTTGCCTCTACTTCCAAAGGAAAACATGATAAAGTTGCTAAATCCAATAGAACTCTTAAGCCTAAAGGGGGCGTGGCTAAAGGTGATTGTCACTACTACAGCCAGTCGGGTCACTGGAGTAGAAATTGTAGCAAATATATGGAGGATCAGAAGCTTGGAATAGTGATTACACAACCACCAGGTATTTATGTTATAGACACAATCTTTCTATTTCTTCATCTTGGGTATTGGATACTTGATGTGGTTCTTACATTTTTTGAAATGTGCAGGATTTGAAAAGAAGTAGAAGATTGGCTAAAGGAGAGATAGATCTGTGCGTTGGGAATGGAGCAAGAGTTGTTGCATTAGCTATAGGCGTTTATGAACTATCTTTGCCTTCTGGACTTATTTTAGAATTAGACAATTGCTATTATGTGCCTGCTATAAGCAAAAACATTATTTCAATTTCTTGTTTGGACGAGAAGGGTTTTCTATTTCAATAAAGGACAAGTGTTGCTCCATTTATTTTGATAGTATGCACTATTGTAGTGCGCATTTGTCTAATGGATTGTATATCCTTGATCTAAACAATTCCCTCTATAACATATATACTAAAATGATTAAAATTAATGATTTAAATCCTACATATCTATGGAATTATTGTTTAGGCCATATAAACGAGAAACGCATGTCTATACTCCATAAGGATGGACTTATAGACTCATTTGATTTGGAATCATATGAGACATGCAAATCTTGTTTATTAGGAAAAATGACAAAGTCCCCTTTCAATAAGAAAGGTTAGAGGACTAGTGAGTTATTGGCACTCATACATACCGATGTGTGTGGGCCGTTTCCCACGCCTGCCAGAGGTGGTTACACTTACTTCATTACATTCACTATGATTTTAGTATATATGGATTTGTTTACCTTATGAAGGCTAAATCCGAATCTTTTGAATTTATTCAAAGAATTTAAGAATGAAGTAGAGAAGATACTTGGTAAAAGTATCAAAGCTTTGCGATCGGATCGTGGAGGAGAATACTTGAGCCAAGAATTTGACGAATATCTTAGAGAGTGTGGGATAGTATCCCAACTCACTCCACCCGGAACACCACAATGGAATGGTGTATCTGAGAGGAGGAATCGCACACTATTGGATATGGTGCGATCTATGATGTGTCAAACCGATCTTCCAATATCATTTTGGGGACATGCTCTATTGACTGCAGCTTTTATCATTAACCATGTTCCAACCAAATCAGTCATGAAGACACCATATGAGATATGGACTGGGAAGCGTCCCATAGTGTCGTTTATGAAGATTTGGGGCTGCGACGTCTATGTAAAACGTTTACAATCTGACAAGCTCGGGCCCAAAGCCATAAGTGTAAGTTTGTGGGATATCCTAAGGAAACGAAAGGATATTATTTCTAAAATCTAACCGAGAATAAAGTATTTGTAGCTCGGACCGGCGTGTTTCTAGAAAGAGAGCTAGTCTCTAAAGAAGCGAGTGGGAGGACCGTAGAGCGCAAAGAAATTCGAGAACCACAAAACACTGAACCGATAATGGATCATGAACAGGAACCGCAAGTAGTTGTGGAAGAACATGTTCAGGTAACAAAGGAACTCCGTAGGTCAGGAAGGGTACGTCATGAGCAAGAGAGGTACGGACTTCTCGTGACTGAGCCCGATGACATACCACTCATGGATGATGAGCCTACAACCTACGGAGAGGCCGTGAAAAGCCCAGACTCCAAGAAGTGGCTAGAAGCCATGAGATCCGAAATGGATTCCATGTACACCAACAAAGTATGGACTTTGGTGGAACCACCTAAATGGGCTCGGCCCATAGGGTGCAAGTGGTCCTTCAAGAAGAAGGCCGACATGGATGGCAAGGTAGTTGCCTATAAAGGGCGGTAGGTGGCTAAAGGTTATAGGCAGATTCATGGTATTGACTATGATGAGACCTTTTCACCAGTCACCATGACTAAATCCATTAGAATCCTACTGCCATTGCAGCATACTACGACTATGAGACTTGGCAAATGGATGTCAAGCAGCATTCCTTTATGGGAATCTTCTCGAGGATGTGTACATGACACAACCTGAGGGTTTTGAGGATCCTGAGAATGCCAATAAAGTCTGTAAGCTGCAAAGATCCATTTATGGATTAAAGCAAGCTTCTAGGAGTTGGAATCGACGTTTTGATGACTCGGTCAAAGAGTTTGGCTTCATCAAGAACGAAGATGAGCCCTGTGTTTACAAGAAGGTTGGTGGGAGCTCTGTAGTGTTTCTGTTCTTGTATGCGGATGACATACTACTCATTGGAAACGACATTCCTACTTTGCAATCTGTTAAATATTGGCTAAGAAAGTATTTTGCAATGAAAGACTTGGGAGATGTATCCTATATACTTGGTATAAAGATCTATAGGGATAGATCTAGAAGGCTGCTAGGACTAAGTCAGAGTACATATATTGACCAGGTGTTGAATAGGTTCAACATGCAAGATTCCAAGAAGGGATTCTTGCCCATGTCACTTGGAGTCACTCTTTCTAAGAATGACTGTCCCTCCAATGAGATTGAAAAGGACCGCATGAGTAGAATACCCTATGCTTCGGCCATAGGATCTATCATGTAGGCCATGTTATGTACAAGACCAGACGTATCATACGCGTTGAGTATGGTAAGCAGATATCAATTCAATCTGGGTGAGAGTCACTGGATTGCTGTCAAGAACATCCTAAAGTACTTGAGAAGAACTAAGGATGCGTTCTTGATATTTGGAGGAAATGAAGGGTTGACTGTAATTGGTTACACTGATGAAAGTTTCCAAAACGACAAAGATGATTACAGATCGCAGTCTGGATATGTGTTTTGCCTGAATGGAGGAGTTGTAAGCTGGAAAATTTCCAAGCAAGGGACAGCTGCTGATTCTACAACTGAAGCTGGGTACATTGCTGCTGCAGAAGCAGCAAAGGAGGAAATTTGGATAAATAAGTTTATCACTGAGCTCGATGTGGTCCCTAGCATCCTGGATCCCATGGAGTTGTATTGTGACAACTCTGGGGCAATCGCACAAGCCAAGGAACCAAGATCACACCAGCAATCAAATCATATACTTAGGAAATTCCATCTTATTCTTGATATGATCGATCGAAGAGATGTGAAGATGTGCAAGATTCCAACGGATGACAATCTTTCAGATCCTCTCACAAAGCCGCTCGTGTAGCGTAAGCATGATGGGCACACTAGATCTATAGGTATACGAGATGCACCAGATTGGCTCTAGTGTAAGTGGAAGACTATTGGAATAGGTGCCCTAGAGGCAATCTATATTTGGTATGAATGATGTAATGGCTAGAATATTCATTTATTATTTATTGCGGTATTTAATATAATGAAGTCCTTAGATACAATGTGTTTTTTATCTTAAATGTCCCTAGTCCATTATATTGATTAATAAGACGATCAAATATAGACTAGTATGTGTGTATATTGATATGGAGATATCAAGTCTAACACATGGGTATGCATTTTAGTAATGGCGTACTGGATAGACTCACAACGAGAAGGATACATTAGATTATGTCAAAGTCACAATCGCTTCTCGTAGTGCTAATAATACTGTAATCCTTAGACTTGAAGTCACTAGATACTCTAGTTGTGAAATATTATGCTTTGATGTTATTCAACGTGGTGCCTTAACCGGGAAACTATAAAGATAGCTATCGGGTGTGATAGGAAGCAAGCTTAGAGATCATAGTGATGTAGAGATGATTTGTCCCTCCTGCATAATGGGAGCAAATATCCATGACCACTCGAGGGATGGTGCTTATTGAATGTCTGGCCAGACTCAGATAAATCAATATGGAGATATTGATGTTATCTGCTTGCATGAGCATATTCCCAGGATCGAGAAACTATGGATTGATATACGAGTGTGACTATTATGTCTCGTGTCCAATCCGGATATGGAGACAAAGGGATAATAAATTGGAATAGATGCCCTAGAGGCAATCTAGTTTAGTATGAATTATTTGTGGCTAGAAATTCATTTATTATTTGTTGGATGTTTAATATAATGAAGTCCTTAGATTTACAATTGTGTTGTTTATCTTAAATATCCATAGTCAAATATAATGATTAATGGGACAATCATCTATAGACTAGTATGGGGTTGGATTGATATGGAGATATCACGATCCAACACATAGGTGTGCATTAGGGAATGTTGCACTGGATTGACCCATCTCCGAGAAGGCTACATACACGTTAAGTTGAGTCACAAGCGCTTCTCGCGGTACAATGGTATTGTCATCCTTAGACTTGAAGTCACTAGATATTCTAGTTGTGGATTATTGTGATTTTGGTAGCGTCAAACTCTACACCGTAACTGGGTAGTTATAAAGGCGTGTACTGGATACAATAAGAAGAAAGCTTAGAGATCGTAGTGGACGTAGATAGAAATTTGTCCCTCCCACATAACGGGAGCAAATATCCTAGGCCACTCGAGGGATAGTGCTTATAGAATGTCTGGCCAGACTCAAATAAATCAATATGGGATATTGATGTTATTTGCACGAATAAGGCTATTCCCATGGATCGAGAAACTATGGATTGGATATACGAGTGTGACTTGTATGTCTCGTGTCCAATCCGGATATAGAGACAAAGGGATGAGACAATTACTTGTACAAAGTTGTCGAGATGACTATTCTATCAGTTGGCTAGAATGGATGTTTTGCTAGAGACCGCTCCATATTAGCAAATAGTTAATACCAACTAGATAGAACCTATGGGGTCACACGCTATATAGAGTTGAACTAGATTTGAGAATTAATTAATTGGATTAATTAATTAGAAGGATCACTTTGCAAAACCTTGCAAACTTAGTAGGGACTAATTTGCAAGGAAGGGACTAAATTGAATTCTAGTAGGACTAGAATAAGTCCTTTAGGTAGTTGGCAAGGAGTTGTTGGACTATATAAAGGACCTTCCTTCCTTCCTTCCCATACAACTTATGCTCATTATTGAACATAACAAGAGTGGGAGAGAACAAAAGGAGAGAGAGCAACAAGCAAAGGAGCCGACCGCCCCTTTACCCGCCGCCCGTCCCCGTCCGCCACAAGGAGGCCGAGAGCCCTCCTTTGGGTCTCGTTTTGCGTGATTCTTCTTCCTCTTCCTCTTGCGGGCTAGCACCAAGGACTTGGGAGATTCTAGGATCAACTCTAGGCGTGGATCAACCATAGAGAACGTGACACAATTCGCGTTTGAAGTCATCAAAGGAGAACCCTAAGGTGTGTTATTGATTTCTTCCTTTACCATCGTTATGTCTCATGAATTGTGATCCATGGAGGGTTTTGCATGGTTTTATGATTGTTTGTGTTTCCGTTACGCATCCATGAATCAAAACCCTACAGTGGTATCAGAGCCACAGGTCGTAGAGCATAAACGTGGTTTATGTGTTACGTTTTAGTTGTTTTACACCTTAATTTGACTGTTTATCGCGTAAAATAAGACAAATCAAGCATGGGATGCAATTTGTCAATAATTAATCATTACAAGATCCAATTTTTGCATTGGATGCATGAATTGGTGAGTTTGAGAAATTTTAGGATCTTAGATCTAGGGTTTTCGGCATCCTTGGGGAAGAAGGAGTTCTTCCAAAACAAGGAAACAACCAAACTTGGGCACCAAGCAAGGGAGTTGTTTTGGAAACAACTCCCATAAGGAGGTTCGGCCCCCCTAGGGACCGCCCCCCCTTGCTTGCCGCCAAATCTTGGCCGCCCTAGGGGTCGGGCGGCCCTAACCCGCGGCCTAGGCTTGTGGGTTTTGGGCCGGGCTGGCCCTAGGGCCTTGTGGTTCACCTTATTGGGCCCGGGAAATTTGATTGTTGGGCCCATGGACCGTTTTAACCCTAGAAATCCTAAAATCAATTAAAATTGACCAAGCGCGTTAAAATTGGATTTTAAATGTTTATGTGCAATTCGCATGGTGATTGGATATGGCCTTAGGATGTGGTTTGATGTGGATGTTTAATTTTGTGGTTTGGTTTTACGGCCTGCGAGCTGATCAATTAATTGTAATAATTAATTAGGGTTTTATGGCCTGCGTGCCATTTTTTTTTCTCAACTTGTGAGATTTATTTTATTTAGTATAGAAGTTAGCTAGTGCTAGATAAAGTAGATTGTTAGCCAAGATTGAAGAAAAGAAGCCCAAAGCCAAAGAAGCCACAAAAGATGGAGCATGGAGCATGGAGCATTCCACATGACTATGAAGGATGGACCAAAAGATCAAGACGCGTGGAGATGTGTTTGTTTTAGGGTTCATAGATAATTCCATTGGCTTGGAATTATCTTAGTCTAGAAAAGGCCATATACACATCACGTTTAATTTCTGTTTTGTGGTTGTTTATTTTATTGTCTTATTATTGTGTGGTTGGTGTATGGATGATGCATGCAATTAGGATAATAAGATAATTCGACAACCCAGATCTATTATTTGGAGTTGTGCCCAAACTCAAATAGATAGATTAGTTGATATTGATCAACAAAACAATTAAAAATTGAATTTAAAATCCCTCAAAATTCAAATATTTTGTTCTTGCCTTCTCATTATTTAAACACTCATTATCATCATTATTTATCAAGTTCGTGCGTGCCAAAGCATGGCGACTTGGTTCATAATGATGGAATGCGATGGCACGTAACAATGTGCAATTGTTTAGATAAGAGGTTGAACACAACTAGGCTATAAATTTGATTAAGAAACCTAGAGGCAATCAATTGGGATTATCCATATGGATGGATAAATAAAAAGTTATTTGCCCAATTGAACCAAGAGTTGCATATGGGATGCAATTGGAATTGTTCCTACCTAAAGTAGTCAAATTATGGGTGACTTGCCAAAGCAAGCTCATAAGGAGATGAAAGATGGATCTTGGCCCACTAGAAAAATATAAGGATATTTTCCGCATTAATATCTTGAGGGTTATTAATCCGTAGAAAAATAGTGGGAGCTATATTTGATAAACTAGCCATTATTTAATATAGTCAAAAAATTCACAAATACTAAAACTTGCGTATTTTCCTTTTTGTAGAATTCCAAATGGCAAACAACTCGTCGAGTTCACAACATTCCCTACTATCTGTCCTTGAGAAGGACAAGCTCTCTGGAACCAACTTTCTTGATTGGTACAGAAACTTGAGAACTGTTCTCAAGCAAGAGAAGAAACTGTACGCAATAGAGGAGCATGTTCCAGAAGGTCCAGAGAACCAAACACCTGCTGCCCTAAAGGCGTATCAAAAGTGTGTTGATGACGCTAATGATGCAGCCTGCCTTATGATTTGCACCATGACTTCTGAGCTTCAGAAGAAACACGAAAACATGAATGATGTCGATATGATCGAACATCTAAAGCATCTCTTCCAAGAGCAGGCGAGGGTAGAGAGGTATGAGGTCTCTAAGGCACTGTTCAAGTGTCATCTGGCAGAAGGGAACCCGGTGGGACCCCATGTACTCCGAATGATCGGGTACTTGGAGAATCTCGCCCGACTAGGGTTCTCGGTCGGCCAAGAGTTGGCAACCGATCTCGTGTTGCAATCGTTTCCCGAGAGTTATGGACAGTTCATTATGAACTATAACATGAATGAGATCGTTAAACCACTGCCAGATTTACTCAATATGTTGAGGACGGCTGAACAGAGCATCAACAAGAGTAAGGGCAAGGCCATTATGATGGTACAGAAAGGAAAGGTCAAAAGGTTTGCCTCTTCCTCCAAAGGCAAAGGCAAGTCAGTTGCCAAGTCCAAGGAACCTGCCCTTAAGCCTGTTGGTGGCATTGCCAAAGGTGTGACTAAAAGTGAGTGTCACTACTGCAGTCAGCCTGGACACTGGAGAAGGAACTGCCCAAAATATCTGGAGGACAAGAGTCTTGGAATATTGATTCCACCACAACCAGGTATTTTTGTTGTAGATGTCAATTTAACTGTCTCTACATCATGGGTATTAGATACTGGATGTGGATCTCATATTTTTCGAAATATGCAGGATCTAAAGAGAAGTAGAAGATTGGCTAAAGGAGAGGTAGATCTGCGCGTTGGGAATGGAGCAAAGGTTGCTGCGTTGGCCATAGGCGTGTGCGAGCTATCTCTACCTTCAGGATTAGTTTTAGAATTAAATAATTGCTATTTTGTGCCTGCTATGAGCAGAAACATTATTTCTATTTCTTGTTTGGACAAGGATGGTTTTATTATTTCAATAAAGAACAATTGTTGTTCCTTTTATTTAAATAATATTCACTATTTTAGCGCGCAATTATTTAATGGACTTTATGTCCTTGATCTAAGCAATCATGTCTACAACATTAATACCAAGCGGATTAAAATAAACGATTTAAATCCAGCTTATGTATGGCACTGTCGTTTAGGCCACATAAATGAGAAACGTGTATCTAGACTCCATAAGGATGGACTACTAGACTCATTTGATTTTGAATCATATGAGACATGTGAGGCTTGTTTATTGGCAAAAATGACAAAGTCCCCTTTCAATAAGAAAGGAGAGAGGACTAGTGAGCAATTGGCACTCATACATACCGATGTGTGTGGGCCATTTGCCACGCCTGCCAGGGGTGGTTATGTCTACTTCATTATATTTACTGATGATTACAGTAGATATGGATTTGTGTACCTTATGAGGGAAAAACCGAATCCCTTGAAGTGTTCAAAGAATTCAAGACTGAAGTAGAGAAGCAACTTGGCTAAAGTATCAAGGCTCTACGATCGGATCGTGGAGGAAAATACTTAAGCCAAGAGTTTGACAACTATCTTAGAGAGTGTGGGATCGTGTCCCAACTCACTCCACCCGGAACGCCACAATGGAATGGCGTGTCCGAGAGAAGGAATCGAACCCTATTGGATATGGTTCGATCTATGATGTGTCAAACCGATCTTCCATTATCATTTTGGGGCTACGCTCTACTAAGTGCAGCTTTCACCATTAACCGTGTTCCATCTAAATCAGTCATGAAGACACCATATGAGATGTGGAGTGGGAGGCGTCCCACAGTGTCGTTCATGAGGATTTGGGGTTGCGATGTCTATGTAAAACGTTTACAATCAGACAAGCTAGGGCCTAAATCGGATAAGTGTAAATTTTAGGGGTACCCTAAGGAAACTAAGGGATACTACTTCTACATCCAACCGAGAACAAAGTGTTTGTTGCTCGGACCGGCGTGTTTCTAGAAAGAGAGTTTCTCTCAAAATAAGCAAGTGGGAGGAATGTATAACTTGAAGAGGTTCAAGAACCACAAATCACTGAACCAATTAAGGAACATGAACAGGAACCAGAAGCAGTTATGGAGCAACCTGTTCAGGTAACACAGGAGCTTCGTAGATCTAGTAGAGTGCGCCAGGAATCGGAGGGGTATGGACTTCTCGTGACCGATTCCGGTGACACGAAGCTCATAGACGATGAGCCTACTACCTATGAGGAGTCCATGAATGGCCCTGACTCTCAGAAGTGGCTGGAAGCCATGAGATCCGAGATGGAATCCATGTATACCAACAAAGTATGGACTTTGGTGGAACCACCCGATGGGGCGCGGCCCATAGGGTGCAAATGGGTCTTCAAGAAGAAGATCGACATGGATGGTAATGTGATTACCCATAATGGCCGATTGGTGGCTAAAGGATTCAGACAGATTCATGGTATTGACTATGATGAAACCTTTTCACCAGTCGCAATGACCAAATCCATCCGAATCCTACTTGCGATTGCAGCATACCACGACTATGAGATTTGGCAGATGGATGTCAAAACAGCATACCTTTATGGGAATCTCCTCGAGGACGTGTATATGATACAGCCGGAGGATTTTGAGGATCCAAAGCAAGCCAACAAAGTCTGTAAGCTGCAATGATCCATTTATGGATTGAAGCAAGCTTCTAGGAGTTGGAATCGACGTTTCGATGAAGTGGTCAAAGAGTTTGGCTTCATCAGAAACGAAGATGAGTCTTGTGTATACAAGAAGGTTAGTGGGAGCTCTTTAGCTTTTCTGGTCTTGTATGTGGATGACTTACTACTCATTGGAAACGACGTTCCCATGCTGCAATCTGTTAAAAATTGGCTAGGGAAGTGTTTGTCAATGAAGTACTTAGGGGAAGCAGCCTATATACTCGGTATAAAGATCTATAGAGATAGATCTAAGAGGTTGCTAGGCCTAAGTCAAAGTACATATATTGACAAGGTGTTGAAACGGTTCAACATGCAAGATTCCAAGAATGGATTCTTTCCCATGTCACATGGAATCACTCTTTCGAAGAGTGGTTGTCCCTCCAATGCGATTGAGAAGGAACGCATGAGTAGAATTCCCTATGCCTCGGCCATAGGATCTATCATGTACGCCATGTTATGTACTAGACCAGATGTGTCATATGCTTGAGTATGACAAGCTGATACAAATCCAATCCGGGTGAGAGTCACTGGATTGCAGTCAAGAACATCCTAAAGTACTTGAGAAGAACTAAGGATGCCTTCTTGATATTTGGCGGTGAGGAAGAGTTGCGTGTAAGGGGTTACACAGATGCAAGCTTCCAAACTGACAGAGATGACTTTAGATCACAGTCGGGATATGTGTTTTGCCTGAATGGAGCAGCGGTGAGCTGGAAGAGTTCCAAGCAAGAGACGGTGGCTGATTCTACAACAGAGGCTGAGTACATTGCTGCAAATGGCGCAGCAAAGGAAGCTGTTTGGATCAGAAAGTTTGTTTCTGAACTTGGTGTGGTCCCTAGCATTGTGGATCCAGTCGAGTTGTTTTGCGACAACACTGGGGCGATTGCGCAATCAAAGGAACCAAGATCGCACCAGAAGTCCAAGCACGTGCTCAGGAAGTTTCATCTGATTCGAGATATTATCGATAGAGGAGACGTTCGGATATGCAAGATTCCTACAGATGAGAATCTGTCAGATCCGCTTACAAAGCCGCTCACGCAGTGGAAGCATGAAGGGCACACTAGGAGTATGGGCATACGAGATGTGCCAGATTGGCTCTCGTGCAAGTGGGAGACTGTTGGAATAGATGCCCTAGAGGCAATCTAGTTTAGTCTGAATTATTTGTGGCTAGAAATTCATTTATTATTTATTGGATATTTAATATAATGAAGTCCTTAGATATACAATTGTGTTGTTTATCTTAAATATACCTAGTCAAATATAATGATTAATGGGACAATCATCTATAGACTAGTATGGGGTTGGATTGATATGGAGATATCACGATCCAACACATAGGTGTGCATTAGGGAATGTTGCACTGGATTGACCCATCTCCGAGAAGGCTACATACACGTTATGTTGAGTCACAAGCGCTTCTCGCGGTGCAATGGTATTGTCATCCTTAGACTTGAAGTCACTAGATATTCTAGTTGTGGATTATTGTGATTTTGGTAGCGTCAAACGCTACACCGTAACTGGGTAGTTATAAAGGCGTGTACTGGATACAATAAGAAGCAAGCTTAGAGATCGTAGTGGACGTAGATAGAATTTGTCCCTCCCACATAACGGGAGCAAATATCCTAGGCCACTCGAGGGATAGTGCTTATAGAATGTCTGGCCAGACTCAAATAAATCAATATGGGATATTGATGTTATTTACACCAATAAGGCTATTCCCATGGATCGAGAAACTATGGATTGGATATACGAATGTGACTTGTATGTCTCGTGTCCAATCCGGATATAGAGACAAAGGGATGAGACAATTATGTGTACAAAGTTGTCGAGATCACTATTCTATTAGTTGGCTAGAATGGATGTTTTGCTAGAGACCGCTCCATATTAGCAAATAGTTGCTACCAACTAGATAGAAACTATGGGGTCACACGCTATATAGAGTTGAACTAGATTTGAGAATTAATTAATTGGATTAATTAATTAGAAGGATCACTTTGCAAAACCTTGCAAACTTAGGAGGGACTAATTTGCAAGGAATGGACTAAATTGAATTCTAGTAGGACTAGAATAAGTCCTTTAGTTAGTTGGCAAGGAGTTGTTGGACTATATAAAGGACCTTCCTTCCTTCCTTCCCATACAACTTATGCTCATTATTGAACATAACAAGAGTGGGAGAGAACAAAAGGAGAGAGAGCAACAAGCAAAGGAGCCGACCGCCCCTTTGCCCGCCGCCCGTCCCCGTCGGCCACAAGGAGGCCGAGAGCCCTCCTTTGGGTCTCGTTTTGCGTGATTATTCTTCCTCTTCCTCTTCTGGGCTAGAACCAAGGACTTGGGAGATTCTAGGATCAACTCTAGGCATGGATCAACCATAGAGAACGTGACACAATTCGCGTTTGAAGTCATCAAAGGAGAACCCTAAGGTGTGTTATTGATTTCTTCCTTTACCATCGTTATGTCTCTTGACTTGTGATCCTTGGAGGGTTTTGCATGGTTTTATGATTGTTTATGTTTCCGTTGCGCATCCATGAATCAAAATCCTACATAATACAATATGATATATTGGGCACAAAGGTTTGTCGGGTTCACTGACTATTTCTATTAGTTGGGTTGCATGGATGTGTTGCTAGACACCGCTCCATGTTAGTAATAAGTTACTACCAACTAAGTAGAAACCTATGGGGTCACACGTCAAAATATTTTAACTAGATTCGGGATTAATTAATATGATTAATTAAATAGAAGGATCACTTTGCAACACCTTGCAAACTTGGTAGGACTAATTTGCAAGGAAAGGACTAATCAAAGTTCATATAGAACTAGCAGGGGCCTTTATGTAAACTAACAAGTGTTGTTGGTCTATATAAAGGAGGCTCTAGCTTCCTTCCCACTTAATGTTCATTGTCATAACATAAGTGAGTGGGAGAGAAAGCAAGAGAGCAAGAAAGAAGCCAAAGGAGGACAAAGCCCCCTTTAGCCGCCCCTACTCGTCGGCCATCAAAAGAGGAGGCCGATCCTCTCTTGTCTTCGTTGCGTGATTCGATCTTCCCTCTTCCTCCGGTCCAAGCTAGCACTAGGAGAAGGAAGAATCTAGATCTCACCTATAGACGTGGATCAACCGTAGAGACGAGGACAATATTCTTCGTGTGATCTCCCAAATCACAAAGGTACACATCTTCTATGTCTCTCATCATGTTATGATGTCTCTTCCTGTGATCCTTGGTGGGCTTTGAGTAGGATAAATTTTGTTATTCCGCTGCGTTACCTACGTCAAAACCCAACAAAAAGTGTGGAAAATCGCACGAGTTTTACTCCCCCTATTTTGCAAAATTCCTCAAATCAAAGGGAGAAAAAACTGCAAAGATCCCACTAGTATGCTATCTTGGAAAATTGTTAGTACTACCAGAAATAATAGGTATGTCATACTAAACAATACGAGAGAAGAAAAGTGTCAATAGAGTATTACGTCAAAGCTTATCAAAGAAGAAAATGATGCATACTGTACTCCGCAAAATCTTTCTGAGTGATGTGAAGCACACAGTGAGTCCAGGAAGAAGACACACTTGTGAGTGAGGGAATGTTTGAAAAAAATAATCCCAAGTATAGGATATCGTTTCAAGTAATATCCGGGTAAGTCCAGAGTCAAGTCCTCAAGGATTGGGAAAGAGGGAACACTCCAAGCTAACAAATATACTAAGCAACTAATTACACTAAGCAAAGAAAGTAAATTTTTGAAAGACTTAAGCTAGCCAAGCTTCTAAATCCACCAAGAGAAACTTGATGGAGCAAGGAGTTTTGTTGAACAATTTAAAGAAACTAAGCAAACACTTAATGAGAATCTAAAACTTGAGAAGAGTTTGTAGGATTGAGAGAAGAGTTGGTCTTAGTTGAATCATCTAGTTGTGTTGTGCATGAATCCAACACTCAAATGATATTATAAGAAGATGTGTGGATTCTAATGTCAAATCAAAGTATGATTCATGAGGAATACTAGTGAAATCGAAAACTAAGTTGTATCAACTATCAAGTATGTGTATTCAAACATGAATCCACATACAAAATGAAGCTACAAATTGGATTTGTATTCCAACACTTTTTCAATCATGAATCACAAGAGGAACTTCGCAACTCATTGATTCAACAATTGAGTCCACACCCAACACACCTAGATTCATCAACTTTAACCAACAACAAGCTTAGCTACTCATGTTCAAGAGAGCAACACAAGAGATATCAAGCATATTCATGAATATTTTCATTAGATTCAAGCTTAAGAACTCTCCAATTCAACCCAAGAACACGAGCTTGCTACCAAATGATGAACAAAACTACTAGAATTTGATTCAAATTACACCAAACCAACTAGGAATTCATTCAACAAGTCACTAAAGGAACTAACAGCAGCTCACTGCTAATGCTTACAGCAAGAAGAAACCAGCAACACTATATCAGTTCACTGCCCAGAAACACAGCAAAATTCGACCTGAAATTCAGTAGAAATGACCCAAACTGATGAACAATCTGACCCCTCTCCCTCTATGGTTTTTCTTGGCTCCGATTAGCTCAAGGAGAGATCGGAAACACCAAGAAACAACCTAGAATGTGAAGACCCGACAGAGAAAAGAGAGAGGGACAGAGTTTCGGCTTGCAAAAGCGTGAGGTGGGAGAGAGTTTCTTCTTCTTTCTCTTCGGCTTTTATAGAGGGTGGGGAAGGATGGCATAGCCTCTAAGCACAAATATCAGCCCTTTAATTGAACTCAAAAATCCTCATTCGTTGATCTTTAGCACCTTTACGAACCCTAGGATAATTGGGCGTTTCTTCTAGAACTCTTCTTGAGACGATTGGAGGGCATGGCTAGGCAGGGCTTGGTCTTGGGAGCATTTTGGGACCGGTCTCGCTTGAATTTATGAAGAAACAAGACTGGGGTGAGCTGTTGAAGAAGCTTCGTTGAACCATCAATGGAGGCTCTGTTCTCTGTTGAACCGACGGGGAGAGAGAAAAATACGTGAGAGCTGGTGAGTTGTTTCGCCAGAATTGCACTTGGCTCCCCCCCCTAGTTCGTTGGTGTTTTTAAAATCCCCCGTTTCCACTTAAAACATTGGGAAAATTTCAAGTAAACCCCTAATCCGTTAGAAATGCTTCAACGAAGCCATTGGGAAGTTCAGAAAACTCCATCCCACTACGTTAGAATCTTTTCACTTTCATCCTTGAATGTAACTTTAGCCTTCAAACTTGGTCTCTTTACTTCTAGATCTTCAATTTTTGGAATCTAACTTCCATTTTCTTCTCCCATGAATCTTCACTTTGGTTGCATATAGGCCTCTCAAATCTTCGAATCCCTTCAAATTAAGTCCTCCAAGCTTCTTTAATTCATCGTTTGCCCCTCCTAGGCTAGTGGTTTTGAGCTCCCAATCACGTTTTTGCCTACAAAACAAGACAAAAAAAAACCAAAACTACGAAAACAAACATAAGTCTAGAAAGAGATATAACATAGTTAAATAACACATATTAGCAAGTTATGAAGAGTTCATTAACATACTAAAACATGCAATTTCAATTCATCAACACACCCCCAACTAGCCTTTTGCTCGTCCTCGATCAAAGTGAGCGATGAAAGTAGCAATCTTGAGAAGAACCATCATGAGAGAGATACACTCAACTTGACAAAGCTTGACTCAATTCTAAGCTAGACTCGAATATTTACAAAAACACACACACACACACACACACATTATCTATCCTAAGTGAGAACCCAAAGAAAATAAAATCCTAAAGATTACTAGCTAATTTTTAATTTTTTTGGTAGGGAAAAAATAAGAATGCACAAATGTTTCCTCAAATAAATTCTCAATGTCCAAAAAAATTTAGAAAGAAACCAATGGACGTGTAAGCATATACTCATACAAATGTGGGCGGTGTTTGGTAGAAGGTGACTCATGCGATCCACAAAACTCGTTAATTACGTCCAATTTGCAAGAAAGTATGCCTTCAAAAATAAGGATCACATGAAACTAGAAATTCTCATACTTATTGTGCACAAGAGATTCCGGCAGGGAGACCTCCGTGTACACCGTACGTAGTGGATCAGGGATCGCACAGGAAGAATAGGGGTGTGTGTAGGGAGAGAGTAAGTCAGTAGCAATGTCTGAGAGAGAGACAGAGGTTTGGCAGAGCTTCCGCGTATGGCAGTGTGTCCTCCTTTGTATGGAAAGGGTAACGATGTATATATACTGGAGAACATGACCGTTGTAGTGTGGTTAATGCGCCCATTAATGGCGGCTTAATTAGCTTAACCATAACGGCACGTTCGTCCGAGTATATAGGAACCGTTAGAGCACGTGGTGCGCGAGTACCGGAACCGTTACGAGGTTGACCGGGTTTGACCGGATTGACCGGGTTTATGGAGCTCGTGCCATAAATCTCTCAAAACAGTTACTAAAGGTCGCGCGCGGGCTTGGCTCGCACGCGACAGGGCTTACTCTAGCCTCCAAACCACAAGTCCCTACAAGTCCCGTGCAGTGGTATGCGAGGGCTCTGTCTCGCAGCCCCCACATGGATCAGCTCGGCTGGTGATCCTGTGTGTGTGGAGCACAATATGGTGTGCTGGATGGTTGCCACGTGGCCTAGATCTGCCATGTCATAAAGCAGTATCTACATTAGCCCCCTTTCTGCGCGTGAAGGCTCATAGCTGTATAGGCTTCCATGCGCGGAAACCAACATGCGCGTCGTCACCACGCACCAATTCAAATACGGGCAGGTTCAGCCCCCGTGCGTGTCATTATGACCTAAAACCCCTAGAGTCGTGCCGTCTGACCTTTAGGGTTTTAGGCGTGACGTCAGCCCGTCCTGTGATTGCGCGATACGACGGTGACGGTTGCGATTCGACTACTGAAGCGACGCAACCCTTCATTCTTCTGGATAAATACCTTGTATCCCATTATTGCAAAGCATCACTTCTTTCTCTTTAAAGTGAATGGTACCCGGAGATCTTCGAGAGCAGATCCAGATAATCAATCACCAGTTCAGAACTGCAAATCGTATTCTCCAATTGTGTATATCCAAGCAAACTTCAAGGAAACAAGGTTGGCCTCGTTTACTTTTGATTTAAAATACCAGTGTTTGCCTTGAATCGCGTTGAATCTGTAAATCCATGAAATTTGCGAAGAGGCTTTTGATCTTTGAACCCGCTTCGTTTTAATCTTTCAACAATATCAACTCCCCAATTTCTGAAATCGGCACCGGAACTGTTTGCTTTGGTTTGCATAGATCTCAAATTCCAAAATTCAAACTGAAGTGTGGTGTGGTATTTCTCCCCCCTTTTTCTTGCCCTTTCGCAGGAATGGCCAAGACAAGAATAACCAGACCCGTCAAGGAAGATGAAGAGATGCCGGAGCTTCCGCAGGCTCTGTGGCGTAAAGCCCCCTTTCTGGGTGGGAAAGACTTTTACCATGCGAGGGTGAAGGCGAAGAGGATGCCTGACCCTGTCCCAGCTGAGCAATTGCTGACGTTGACTCGCCCAGTTAACTCAGCCCTGCTCGAGTGGGTTGGTTCCGAGGATGTAGTCCGATTGGGGATCGAGAACGGGCACTTCCCGTATACTGCGATTTCTACTCAAGCGTTCGTCCAGAAATTGGACTATATGGATGAGTGGATCGACCACGTGTTGGATCATCACGCCGAGACTCTTGATAAAGCCGGCATTTTCTTTGCTATCCGCGCTATGAAGGGTGCTGCCGTGAAGTTGGATCAGTCCATGCTTCTAGACCTTCTGTCCCGTTATTCGCCCGCGACTCACGCGTTTCATTTTGCTGAGTTCGAGGCTGCCCCCACGCTCGAGGACGTTCAAATGCTATATGAGCTTTCCCCCATGGGCGAGGTGGACCCCTTGAGCCACTTGAGGACATCTGCTGAAATGGCCTTGTACGCGCAGATGGAGGAGTGCCTAGCAGAGGTAAAGAAAATCTCCACTCGGTGGACCACTACAAAGCCTCTTCCGAACTGGCAGCTAGTGGATACGTCTGCGAAGAACACCTGGAACAAGTGGTTGCAGTACTTCTTCCGAGACTATGCGAACAGCAGCATCACTAAGAAGCTTCAGAGCGAGAACCCGGAGGCCGAGAATTACGTAGAGGGCAAGGGTTATCATTTAACCCTTTGCGCCTTTCTCTGTGCTTGGCTGTCGAGGTATCTGATTGATGGTCATCCCCATGACGGGGTCTTCTACCATGTGATGCCACTTGCTGTGAGGCTCGCTCTTGGCCAGAGAGTCGCACTCGGACCCTTGGTCTTAGGCACGTTATATTACAGGCTTGATCAGCTGGTTCTGGCGATGAGGGAATCGCGTGGCCGCCTCGATGTTCTGACCTTTGTCAATATCAGCTTTTTGACAATGTGGGTTTTCGAGCGCTGGCCGTCTTATGCTCCAACTCCCCTCCCACTTGATAAGTGGTGTCCCCCAGGCGAGACAGAAGCGCGCAACAGCGGAAGGGCTGCGAGATGGTTTGGAGCAAGCAACACCAAGTGTACTTGGAGTTTGATATGTGACAAGCGAAAGGAGTTTACTGCCAGGCCCTATGCCACACGCGTTGAGAATGTGCGGTGGTTCCCAAAGCTATACCCTTCCAAAGGTATGGTCTTGTCAGAAGACCTTCTCTTTGAGAAGGGACCGCATTTCCACGAGCGCTATCGTGAGTTCTTTTGTTGGTGTCTGCGAGGTTCCCTTCCTGCCCTTGCAGAGCATATTCGTGAGCTCGCACCAAGGTATGAAAGGCTTACAGTGGATGTTGACCCCACTCGGGTCTCTCCTCAGTTTGGTTTTGATGCAGTGGCCCCAGGCAAGTGATGAAGAAGAAGCAACAGTTGTGATGTGCGAGGAAGAATCAGGAGGTACTTCCGTCGCATCTCCTTGCCCTTTATCTTGACTTCTTTGTAGTTCTTTTCTTTGAACCAAATATGTATTCGCAGATGATGATGATGAAGCCGTTGGTGGCCTTGTGACCAAGAGGCAAAAGAGAGATGCCCGTTCTGGCGTTTCAGATGATCCTATAAGCGAGGATGTTCTTGCTGAGTCCCGGAAGACAGCCGCGGAGGCTGCTGAAAGAAGAAGGCAGCGAGAGGAAGAGGAGCTCGAGCGTGTGAAACAGCGGAGCCTCGAGGAGCAGCATGTTGACGACTTAGTGCGTCCAGTTGGCGAGGAAGACGAGCTTCCCGAAGAAGTGGCTCCTCATGTGGAGGAGGAAGATGAGGTTCCTGGAGAGGATGCAGCAGAGCTAGAGCAAGTCCAAGCGGACTTCGCAGAGATCGCAGGTGGCGATAAAGGTGAGATCTTCAATCTCGCAGTTACTTATAGAGATGTAATTGTGGGTGCGTTAAAGCACGGTGTGTCAAAGCCTGACATTCGCCGTTGGTTGGTAAGCAAATGCGGAGAACCCTCAGGTAATTATTTTGAGTGATATGCGCATACTAGGCTGTAGCCACTTGAGGCAAAATCATGACTGGTTTACTCGCATCCCAGGTCACGCTTCTCTTAAAGATTTGCTTAATGAGGATACACTGATAGGGCACGGTTCCACGTCCCTAGTGTATGATGAGGATACTTCAATCCCACCTTCGCGTGGAGGTGCTTATTCTTAGCTTTAGTAAAGATAGCGAAATAACTTATAACACAAGTTACCTCACATTATCGCATTTGGCATCGCAGGTCATGCTGAGGGACCTGAGCTGGAGCAGAGAAGTCAGCCTTCTGCATCCCATGTTCCAATTTCGAACTCCCATACCGAGAAGTCCGTCGCAGCCGCTGGACACGCAAGTGAGCATCTCGAGGATGTCATCGAACTCTCCGACGATGTCGAAGCTGATGCTATGCCGATGGACGAAGGTGTCCGTACCGGTGGTGAGGAAGAGAGGACAAGTGATGCTAATGTTTTCGCATCTGGGAGTGTCCTCCGCCCGGCGACTTCGGCTGTTCCTTCGCCTCCAGCGATGACTGAGCCGGAAGCACCTATTCCTGCGTGGAGCATTTGGGGCTCGCAGGTTGGGAATATAGTCGCAGCTGGTGCGGCCTACACTCTTCCTCCTGACTATGAGAGGTTGGAGGTCGCAGCTGATAGGAGAGCCATGGAGCGAGGGCAGTCTTCGAACAACCCAGTGGCCCGCATCCCTTCTCTTCATGAAATTCTGGAAGGCACTGGTAAGTAAAGATTTACCGTTCGCACGTCGCATTATTTGCTTGCGAGTTCTGACATTATAACCATTTTTGATGTCTCAGGTTTGAAGCAAACCGATGTAGACTGGGTGGTTCGAATGCGTCTCAGATACCCCCGCTCGTTTGTGAGATCTCTGGAGATCGGACCTTTTGACAGGAGGCTATTCCTTACTGAAGCCATCTGGATACTGGAGCAGCTGTCTGCGGCTACACCTGCGACCATTTCGGCCCAGAGTGCTGAATTGCTGTGTGGCATGTGCCAAAATCTCCTGTTCAAAGTCCAGGGCAGACTTGGTTTCAAATTCCTCAAGGACAGAGTTACACTGATTCGCGCAGCTGTAACTTTGAATCTCGGTCACCAGAATCTCGCAGCTGAGATGCAGAAGGTGGAGCAGCAAAAGCAAAAGGTTGATGAAGCTTTGAAGCTGTATCAGGAAATGAATGCCAAGTGCGAGCAACTGAAGCAAGAAGTGAAACAAGTGGAGAAGCTGAGCGAGCAGTTCGAGCCCCAAGATTCCTTGATCAAGAATTTGTTTTGACTTTTCGAATTTTGAAAAGAAAACAGGAAAATGGCTGAGACATTAATGTAATGTTTTGAAACATTAATGTAATGTTGCTAGGGTTTCTCCCCCCTTTTTTTAACAACAAACACTGAGTTTGCCCGTTTTGCCCTTTTCGGGATTTGATTGGACATTTCTGTGCATATCCAATTATGACATCAGCAATTGATTTTCTGCTTGATTTTCGCGCTAATTTCTCGGCAGATAAGCACGCTTCCGTTGGGAAGTCCATCCGAATCATGACTATCCGTCATTTATTAGGATACGCAACTGAATCGTCATAGCCTTTAGTAGGGTAATTGATTGTTACCGCTTTTCAAGGCGTAAGTGATTGAACTTACCCTCTTTTTGAATTTTGCTGACTCATCTTAGGCAACCGAAGAGTCTCCACAGGGCCTATATAAACCCTGTCTTTGCCATTTGGGTTCTTCATCCCAAACATGTGCTTTGCCGTGAGTCCTTACGACTGCTGGCTTCAACGCTTGTTTTTCGTTGATTCATGGCAACTTCAAGTTTTGAATCCTGAGTTTGCGCTTTGTGCTATAGAAATAGTTTCCAAGATCCACTTTATGAGGCTGATTGCTGTTTATAACCATCATAAAGAGGATGCAGATAATACCTCATGTGTATTCGAAGAAATTTCTTCGTGTATTATGTGTGCAGGTCATGTTTCCGGCCGCCTCGTGGCGAGGTGCAGCGCCGAAGTGACCGTGCTACCGTCTCGTAATGAACGGCGGGATTCTCCTCCAGCATCTCCAGGGAAGAATCCGTCGCCCTCACATTTGTGAGGTCGGGGTGCTCGTCAATGCCCTTGTCCAACATGACAAGGAGTCCATCACCAGAGGAATGACTGCTTCGCCTGTTTTGCAGAGTAGCATCTGTCGGTACAGGAAGCTCCTCCGGCGCCTATCTTGATCAGACGGAGGCTTTTGTCATTCCTCGGGGTCTTGGGCGTATCGCATCCCTGATCTTGCTGCTAGGGATGTGGCGAATGACAAGTTGATCTCTTCGCGGCAGCATCCCTTTTGCTATAGATTTTTGGCCGCGGACGTGCTTGCTGTGCTGCCGGTGTCAGGACCGGTGGATTCTCTCTTTTCTTAGTCGAGAGTTCCCTTGGCGCATCTCTGGCTTACCAGCCATTTTTCGAATGTATTGTAGGCCATGTTGGCTGCGTAGTTAGATTCGAGCTTTTCGCTTGTAAGCTGTTATCTAGACAGATAAATTGTAAGTCATTTGACTCATAATGATATCTAGCTTTTGTATTATTTGCTCTCTTTGCAACAAAATACAATTTCGCATGCGTTTCGGCTTGTTTTGCCTTGCATAATGCCATGTAACGATTTCACATATGCGACCTCAATGCGCAGATGTTTCGCTAGATCATTCGAGATCGTAATTTCGCAGATGTGCCATTTAGATGGATGGGCTTGCAGTTGGTCGTTGTAAATCGTATGAGATCACGTTCACAACTTTGCTATCGTAACAGATAGTTTTTTAACAGATCAATTAAGATCATTGAGCGGTGCGAATTGCTATCATAGAAGATAGGCTTTATTAGAGAATTGCTTGAGATAGTTTCTTGCATGAATTGCTATCGCAGCAGATAGACCTCTAGAAGGTCTAGCAAGATGGTTCTGCAGTTACGTTGCCCTCGTAACAGACGGGCTTGGGTGATCAACTAAAATCACTTTGCGCATAAATTGCTATCGTAACAGATAGGCTTAAAGAAGATCATATAAGATCGCATTTGCATAAACCGCTATCGTGAAGGATAGGATTTTGATGATCGATTGAGATCGTTTTTGTATTTTGCTGCTATCGTAGGAGATAGGCTTTGGATGATCACTTAAGATCGCATTTGCATTGGTTGCCATCGTAAGGGATGGGCTTTAGATGATCAATCAAGATCGTATTTATGTTGACTGCTATCGTGAGAGATAGGCTTTGGATGATCACTTAAGATCGCATTTGCATTGGCTGCCATCGTAAGGGATGGGCTTTAAATGATCAATTAAGATCGTATTTATGTTGGCTGCTATCATGAGAGATAGGCTTTGAGGATCACTTAAGATCGCATTTGCGTTTGGCTGCTATCGTAAGAGATAGGCTTTAGATGATCAATCAAGATCGTATTTGTGTTGACTGCTATCGTGAGAGATAGGCTTTGATGATCACTTAAGATCGCATTTGCGTTTGGCTGCTATCGTAAGAGATAGGCTTTAGATGATCAATCAAGATCGTATTTGTGTTGACTGCTATCGTGAGAGATAGGCTTTGATGATCACTTAAGATCGCATTTGCGTTTGGCTGCTATCGTAAGAGATAGGCTTTAGATGATCAATCAAGATCGTATTTGTGTTGACTGCTATCGTAAAAGATAGGCTTTAGGTGACCGATTGAGATCGCGTTTGCTATCGTAAGAGATAGGCTTTGATGATCAATTAAGATCGCGTTTGCTATCGTAAGAGATAGGCTTTGATGATCAATTAAGATCGCGTTTGCTATCGTAAGAGATAGGCTTTGATGATCACTTAAGATCGCGTTTGTATTTGCTGCTATTGCAGCGAATAAATCATTGTTAACAGTAATAACAAATTAAATAGAGCGATATAAACAGCTAGAAATATGAACTTCTCATTTGGGAGAATTCTTTTATTATGACATTCTCATATGTGAGATAGGATTACAATCCTCTCATATGGGAGAGGAGATTGCGTTAATCATAGCCACATGAGACATTAAGCAACGTTATCATAAAACGTATGAAATAAGAGAAGTCAAGGATAGTACTTCTTGATCCAGCGCATGTTGACTGAGCTTGGAGTTGAGGTTGTGCCGTGCAACCTTCGTATGCTGCAGTAGCCGCTATCGAAGACTTCTGTGACTTCGAAGGGTCCTTCCCAATTAGCTGCGAACTTTGGGTGAGTTGCTTCTCGCATGCAGTGATCAGATGCGCGCAAGACCAGGTCGCCAACTGCGAAATCCCGTCGCTGGACTGTCTTGTTATAGGCGCGAGCGATTCTCTCTTGGTACCGCTTGTTAGTCCTTTTGGCTTGTTCTCGCTTTTCTTCCAGCAAGACTAAATCATGATCGCGTTGATTTTCATAGAGTGCATGGAAGGCCAGCCTTGCCGAATTGACTCTGACCTCCGCAGGTACTACAGCTTCGGCCCCATAACATAGTAGAAATGGCGAGGCCCCTGTAGGTGTCCTTGGAGAAGTTCTGTAGGCCCACAGAGCTATGTTAAGGGAGTCGGCCCACTTCTTGTGGTCATCTGCGACCATCTTGCTCAGAATTCTCAACAGCGTTTTGTTAGTCGCTTCGGCTTGTCCGTTTCCCTTTGGATAATAGGGGGTGGAGCATATTTGCCTGATATTGTACTCCGCGAGTTTCGTAGCTACCTGACGATTAACAAAAGGAGTACCGTTATCTGAAAGAATAGTATTTGGGATTCCGAACCTGCATACGATGTTTTCCTGGATGAAGTTAACCACAGCCAGCGCGTTTGCCGTCTTTAGTGGTATTGCTTCCACCCATTTGGTGAACAGCTCGGTTGCGGTGAGAATGAAATGGTTCCCATGTGACGTTGGTCGGATGGGTCCGATGAAGTCCAAAGCCCATGTGTGAAATGGCCATGGCGTCCCTAATGCATGTAGATCCACGGCGGGAGCGTGCACTAGGTTCCCCTTGAATTGGCATTCTTGGCAGCGTCGCACCTTGGTGCAGCAATCGACGTCCATCGTGGGCCAGAAGTATCCGATTGAGAGGAGTTGTCTGCATAATTTCGCACCTCCCTGGTGTTCCACCTGATGAGAAAGGTCCATGACTTCTTGTGCTTCCTTGCCGTCTAGGCATCGCAGCAAGTTACCCTCGTGACCTTTTCGCCAAAGCAGGTTTTCCTGAACGACGTATCGAGAAGCTTTCCTCTTCAATTTGTCGGCTTCTTTTTTCTCGATTCGGGTACGGTGCCCTGGGTGAGGAATTCAAACAATGGCTTCCTCCAGTCTGTGTCGTCATCGGTCAGAGCGACGAGTAGAGAATCTTTGATTAGTGCGCAACTTTCGCACTTCCCTTGTATCAGGGCTGCGGCTGTTGACATGCCTGGCCAATGAATGCCATATCTCTGAGCTTTCCTGTAGATTGACACCTCGCTTTCTCCGCAAGCGTGTTGGTGAATCTTTTCTAACAGCTGTTGTCCCTCTTGCTCGGAGACACATCGCATGAGTATTCCTCCAGGGCCCTTGTAGTAAAGGGTGTTGTCGTGGATGCAGTATCCTTTCGTGAGTACCCAGCTTTCGCTGCTGGTGCCTTTCGCAATAGCTTGCAGGATTGCTTTTCGCCAGTCTGCGTCATCCATGTGTTCATCGTCGCACGCATCTTCTGTTAATGCCGACGATGTTCGCACTTCGATGGAAATCCTTGCGGGGCATTTGTCTATGCTGACCTTAGATCCCAGAGTCGCTAAGGCGTCTGCATGCCTGTTGTCCGCTCGGGGCTTGTGCTCGTATTTCACGTCGCAGAATTGCTGCATCAGCTTTTGCACTAGAGTGCGGTATGGCAGGAGGTTGATCTCCTTTAAACCATATTCGCCCGAGGCCTGCTTAACAATCAGTTTGGAATCTCCCATGACCGTTAAGTTGCTCACTTCCAAAGCTTTCGCCGCACGGAGCCCCGCGATGAGAGCCTCATATTCCGCCTCGTTGTTCGTGACTGCAAAGTTGAGTTTTGCGGACATCTGTATGACTTCCCCGTCCGGCTTTGTCAAGACTATCCCAATGCCTCCGCCTTTTCTGGTTGACGAACCGTCGAAGTGGAGGGTCCAATAGGGCACGTCGATCGCGTAGATTTCAGGGCCTTCGAGCTCTTCCTCGATCACAGGTTCGTGACTGTTGTCGGGAAACTGTGCCAACAGATCTGCTACCGCCTGCGACTTGATCGCTCTTGGTTTCACGCATGTGATATCGTATTGAGAGATGGTCATGTACCATTTCGCCAATCTCCCGCCCGGAGTAGTGTGGGTTAGCAGGTATCGTATGGGGTCGCTTTTGGTGACCACCACTACTATGTGCGATGCAAAATAGTGTCTCAACTTCTCTATTACGAAGAATAAAGCAAGGCAGTGACGTTCGATGTATGTGTACCTTGATTCAGCGGGCTGCACAATGCGAGAGATGTAATAGATGGGCCTCTCTTGTCCTTCATACATCTGAGCCAAGAGTGCTCCTATAGATTTCCTTGTCGATGTAAGGTATAGCAGAAGCGGCGATCCCAGTTGAGGCGCGATCATTATCTTTGGGGATGTGAGTAGCTCCTTTAGCTTTTCGAATGCGGCTTCGTGATCAGGAGCCCAGTTGTACGCGGCGTCCTTCTTGAGAAGAGTGCTGAAGCAGCATGTGATTTCGGCGATTGCTGGGATGAATCTCCGCAGATATGACAATTTTCCCAAGAATGTTTTCAAGGTACTTTGGTCGTGAGGTGGCGTCATGCTGGTGATGGCTGACACTTTCGCAGGGTCAGGCTCGATCCCTTGGCGATGGACTACGCATCCCAAAAACTTCCCCGAAGTCACGCCAAATGCGCATTTCATGGGGTTCATTTTCAAATGAAAGCTCCTGCATCTGTTGAACACCTTTCGCAGGTCTGCAAGGTGGTCTGCTTCATGCTTGGATTTGACTACCAAGTCATCCACATAGAATTCCACTTCTTTGTGCATCATGTCGTGGAATAGAGCCATCATGGCCCGCTGATAGGTTGCGCCTGCGTTCTTAAGACCAAATGGCATTACCGTGTAGTTGAATACCCCCACGGGAGTGATGAATGCAGTTTTCCTTGCATCTTCGGGATCCATCTTGATTTGATTGTACCCGCTGAAGCCGTCCATGAAACTGAACATGCGATGGCCTGCCGTCGAATCAATGAGCAAATCGATGTTAGGCAGTGGGAAATCGTCCTTAGGGCAGAAGCGATTAAGATCTCGGAAGTCCACGCAGATGCGGAGCCGTGCGACCCTTTCATCTCGTTGAAGAATTTGTCGAAGCCGTGCGACCCTTTCATGCGGTCGGCACGCTCATCTTCCGTGTCCATGCTGTAGTCTTCATCTTCATGGACTTCAGCAATGATGGGCAGACCATCTTCTGCGACTTCTTCCAAGTCCACTATCGAGATCATGGCGACCTCTTTGCCCTTTGAGCCCGAATCTGTATGGGCAGGCAGCGGGTTGTTGCGCACATCCTTCCGGTGGTCGCTGACGATGAGTTCGCCGTTCTTCAGCTTCTGATCGAACGCGAATCTGAGCTTCTTGCACTCGGCTGTGGGGTGCATGACCTTTCCGTGGTATTCGCACCACTTAGGGTCCCTCGTCATCTCCTTGGAGGGTGCTTTCTCGAGCGGTGGCAGGACGCCGTCCTTGCGCCACTGTCTGCAGAGATCGCTCGCTTCCTCCACCGAGCATGGCAGAGGTGGTGCATCGAAGTTTGCAACCTTTGCTTGCTTCTGGGGCGAAACTGTGTTGACCTCAGCTTCGCGTCCCCGCTTGTAGCCGAATCTGCCGATCTTGTAGGTGGTGCCGCTCGCAGGTCGTTCTGGAGCGCTCTTCTTTCTCTGTCTCTCGACAATGGGCTCGATGTTCATCGTGCATTCGATGAGCTTTGAAAACGTTGGTGTTTGTAAATTGATCAGCATGCTTTTGTATTCATCTCGCATGCACTGCAGGCATATCTCTACGAGCCGGCTTTCGAGCATTGGATCCTTGCACTCCAAGGATTTCGCTCTGAATTTCTTGATGAAAGTGATTCCATCTTCCTCGCGTTTCTGATACATCCGCGAGAGATGGATCATCGTCACCTTTTCTTCCATCTGGAAGAACTTGGTATAGAACTTCTGGACCATGTCGTCCCAAGTTTTCACAGATCCGGCCTCCAATGTTCGGTACCATTTGTATGCTACATTCCCGAGAGTTTTTGGGAATTCTCGCATCAGCAGCTTGGGATCTGCTCCGTATGGACCCATGACATCGATGAAACGCATGACATGCTCATGAGCGTTTCCATTGACGTCCTCGAACTTGTCCCATTTGGGAGCCTTGTACCCCGCCGGGTTAGGCATGAGATAGATCTCTCGTGGGATGGGTGGATCGTTGTCTAGCTTCGGGATGATGGTATCCGCGAACGACTGATGAGCCAAGATGGAGTCCACGCGCTTCTGCAAAGACGTCATGCATTCTGGAATGCTTCCCTCGGTAGTTGGCGGAGGGGTTGCCGTAGGCGGTGGCGACACATATGCCGCCGGGGGATTGGGAGTGTATTGACTACCCGCGTTTCCCCAAATTGTCGCTGGTGGAGGCAGAGTGTACTGCAGAGCTGGGTTGGACGCCAAAGCCGGGGGCTGAGAGGCGTGAGCAGCAGGGGGCAGCATTTGTGCCGTTGACCCCCGGACCGAAGGCAGCTGCGTGGCCGACGGTGGAGTTTGCAGATGAGGGTTGGGAGGCGTGGCCGACACTCCCAATCCTGGAGCGGTAGGGGTTCCTCCTCCCTGAGGGATAGCGGTGGCAGGTGGAGGATTTGGCGCAAGAGTGCCCAGAACGGCCAAGATCCGTTCTAACTGCGCGGATTGAGACTTGAGAGCTTTTGCCTGACTTTGGACAGTGGCGTCCAAAGACTCTAAAGTTGGCGCCTCGCCGGGAGTCGTCGGAGTACGGCGAACCTCGTCTCCCGAGGGAGTTTCGGTGGAAGGAGATCGGTTGCTGACATCGTCCTCCTGAGACATGGTTGCTCTTGCTGGTAAGTTTCACGTCGGGTTCACCAAAATGTGCACAAGAGATTCCGGCAGGGAGACCTCCGTGTACACCGTACGTAGTGGATCAGGGATCGCACAGGAATAATAGGGGTGTGTGTAGGGAGAGAGTAAGTCAGTAGCAATGTCTGAGAGAGAGACAGAGGTTTGGCAGAGCTTCCGCGTATGGCAGTGTGTCCTCCTTTGTATGGAAAGGGTAACGATGTATATATACTGGAGAACATGACCGTTGTAGTGTGGTTAATGCGCCCATTAATGGCGGCTTAATTAGCTTAACCATAACGGCACGTTCGTCCGAGTATATAGGAACCGTTAGAGCACGTGGTGCGCGAGTACCGGAACCGTTACGAGGTTGACCGGGTTTGACCGGATTGACCGGGTTTATGGAGCTCGTGCCATAAATCTCTCAAAACAGTTACTAAAGGTCGCGCGCGGGCTTGGCTCGCACGCGACAGGGCTTACTCTAGCCTCCAAACCACAAGTCCCTACAAGTCCCGTGCAGTGGTATGCGAGGGCTCTGTCTCGCAGCCCCCACATGGATCAGCTCGGCTGGTGATCCTGTGTGTGTGGAGCACAATATGGTGTGCTGGATGGTTGCCACGTGGCCTAGATCTGCCATGTCATAAAGCAGTATCTACACTTATTCAAAAGTACCCTTGTATGATGGACCTCCAAAGCTTTGAACAAAAATGAGTTTTAGAATGGGGGATGTGGTTGTGGGCTTGTATGATCCTTTTGCGGATATTTTTGTGAGGTGGTGCAATTATTCCTCATTTTGGAGGTTTTAGCATTAAACATTTTTTTCCACATATGTTCACCTCTAATACAAGGTTCTCCAAGACCCAAAACAAAATAGACGAATATACAAGCGAGTGGGCTTTTTAAGCTAAACCAAGACGGCTATCTAGGTGGTGGCATGACATTTATCCCCGAACACCACTCTATTTCTTAGGCATCGCATAGGGTGTCATGGTTACCACCACCTCAATAAGCTACATGTTTCCACCGCCAAAAACAATGAGAACTAAATCCTTTTTTTACATCTCAAATAGCTTTAGAGAATACACCATTTTTCAAAAGTAGTAGACGTCAAAGTTTATGTGATCAACTTAGTTTGAAGGACTTGAACATGAAACGTTAATTTAGTGTGTCGCTTTGTGAGAACGCATGATATCGCAGAATGTGGGATATTGGTGTAGATGTATTGAGTATAAGCAAAGAATTCCTTATTAAAATAAACATAAAAAGAACATGGACTAAGAGATTTCATTATTTGAAAACATCTAGCTTCCTAAAATTCCCCCTTTTCACTTTTTTTTCATTTTTTCATTTTTCCTCTCTTTTTTTTTCTTTTTCATTTTTTTTTTTTTTTTTGAAATAAGTGAATCAACTAAAACTTTCTAAGACTCGATAAATCTATCAAAGAAGAAAATAAAATCTAGACTCAAGATGAAATGTTTAAATAAATAAAACTATCAAAGAAAGAAAAAAAATATATGGTTTGACACTGAAAAAGAGTGATGCTTCTCATGAAAGGTTCACACATTTTTTTTAATTTTTTTCGATTTTCACTTATTTCAGTTTTTTGTATTTTTTATGTAAATCACTAATGAAAGAATATCCATGCAAGTAACCATCTAACCAAGAAATACGTCTACTCCAACCCCCCCCCCCCCCAACTAAAATATCACATTGTCCTCAATGTGTTGGAACAATGGAAGAACAAGTAAATTTAAGCAAGAGATAAAGGGAGAGAGAGACCTCATACACATGTTTGGTCACCAAGCACGATCAATCCTCCATGAGCAACCTACAAAATAATTAAGAGCAAAAGAAATACAACTAATATTTACAAGGGTGATACTTTTGGTGAACACTAGTTAGTATAAGTTGGGTTCATAAGAGAAATGGACTCAACCTTGGCCTCAAAATTTTCAACATATGATTTCATTCTTTGGCCATTCACCTTAAAACTCTCCCCATTTTTTCGGTTCAAAATTTCAATGGTCCCATAAGGATAGACATTTTTCCCAATATATGGACCATTCCATTTTGATTTCAACTTTCCTCCACAGAGTTTCATCCTTGAGTTAAAGAGAAGAACTTTTGATTAGGCTCAAAAGACTTAGGAACAATATATTTATCATGATGAGCCTTTGTCCTTGCCTTAGAGATCCTAGAGTTCTCATAAGCCTCATTTCTAAGCTCTTCTAACTCATTAAAGTTTAACTTCCTTTCTTCCCCCGCTTTTGCAAGATCAAAATTCAAGAATTTCATGTCCCAATAGGCCTTGTGCTCTAACTCCACCGGAAGATGGCATGCCTTCCAATACACTAGTGTATATGGAGACACACCAATGGGAGTCTTGTAAGCGGTACGGTAATCCTAAAGAGCATCAACCAACCTTAAAGACCAATCATTGCGGTTTGGGTTCATCGTTTTCTCGAAGATCCTTTTAATTTCCATATTAGGAACTTCCACTTGCCCACTAGTTTATGGGTGGTATGGTGTTCCAACTTTATGCATTATTCCATACTTTCTCATGAGGCTCTCAAAAGACCTATAGCAAAAATGTTTCCCTTCATCGCTAATGATAGCTGAGGGCATGCCAAAACGAGATAAAATGCGGTGTTGAAGAAAGTTGATCACAACTCTATGATCATTTTTTTTGGAAGGTATGGCTTCAAACCACTTTGACACATAATCTACCGCCAAGAGTATATATAGGTTGCCAAAGGATGATGGGAATGGACCCATGAAGTCAATACCGCAACAATCAAATATTTCAGTAGTTAGAATGGGGTTCAAGGGCATCATATTTCTCTTCCCAATATTTCCTCCCATCCTTAGGAATGCATCACTAAAAAGAGTAGGCCAAAATGAAAGAACGCTATGAAAATCTTCATTTGGGATGCACCTCCTGACAATTTGATCCGGGCAATATTTAAACAAGTAAGGATCATCCCTTTTAAATTTTCCGACAAATTCCACAAGCAAGGCAATTAGCAATATCGGCAAACCAAGGAACATTTAAGAGGGCAAAGAGATTCTCATCCAGAAAAGTCTCAAGAATAGGCAAGGAGATTTTTGGCTTTGAATGTCAATCCTAGACTAGTGATCCGCCACAACATTTTCCACACCCCGTTTATCTTTGATTTCAATATCAAACTCTTGAAGCAAAAGTATCAACGGATTAAACGAGGTTTCAAATCTTTCTTTGTGAAAAAGTATTTCAAGGCGGCATGGTCGGTGTAGACAAGCACTTTTGAACCAAGCAAGTATGGCCTAAATTTTTCAACATAAAACACCACGGCTAAAAGCTCTTTTTCCGTAGTAAAATAATTTAATTGAGCATCATTCAAACTTTTACTTGCATAGTATATAGCATGTGGTTTCTTATCTTCACCTCTATGACCCAAAACGGCACCAACCGCATGGTCACTAGCATCACACATGATTTCAAAAGGAAGATTCCATTTCGGTGGTTGCATGATAGGGGCCGTAACCAATAAATACTTCAACTTCTCAAAGGCCTCTTGGCATGCACTAGACCACTCAAATGAATTTTCCTTTTGAAGGAGATTGCTCAAGGGCTTAGCAAGCGAGCAAAAGTCCTTGATAAATCTCCTATAAAATCCCACTTGACCTAGAAAAGATCTAACATCTTTAACACGTTTAGGAGGTGGAAGATTATAAATCACATCTACTTTAGCCTTGTCTACACCAATACCATGAGAGGATATAACATGACCCAAAACAATTCATTGCCTAACCATAAAGTGGCATTTTTCCAATTCAAGACTAAATTCTTTTCTTCACATCTTCTTAAAAACATCTCAAGATTTCCAAGACAAGTATAAAATTAGTTTCCATGCACCGAAAAATCATCCATAAAAACTTCCATGCATTTTTCTACCATGTTCGAAAATAAGCTTAACATTGTCTAACCATAAAGTGGCATTTTTACAATTCAAGACTAAATTCTTTTTTCACATCTTCTTAAAATCATCTCAAGATTTCCAAGACAAGTATAAAATGAGTTTCCATGCACCGAAAAATCATCCATTAAAACTTCCATGCATTTTTCTACCATGTCCGAAAATATGCTTAACATGCAACGTTGAAAGGTAGCCGGGGCATTACACAAACCAAATGGCATCCTCCTATAGGCAAATGTTCCAAATGGACAAGTGAAAGTGGTTTTCTCTTGCTTTATTGGATCTATGGAAATTTGATTATAACCCGAGTAGCCATCTAAGAAACAATAAAAATCATGCCCGACTAACCTTTATAACATTTGCTCTATGAATAGAAGGGAAAAGTGATCCTTCCTAGTGATGGAATTTAATTTCCTATAGTCAATGCACATCCGCCACTTAGTAGGAACTCTAGTGGTCACAAGCTCACTCCTCTCATTTTCAACAATAGTGACCCCTGCTTTTTTAGGGACCACTTGGGTAGGACTTACCTATTTACTATGTGAGATGGGGTAAATCATACCCGCATCTAAAAGCTTGAGCACCTCGGATCTCACAAGCTCGTGCATGTGAGGGTTTAACCTCCTTTGAGGCTCCCTTGAAGTTTTGGCATTTTCCTATAAATGAATTTCATGTGTGCAAATGGAAGGACTAATGCCTCTAATATCCTCAGTGGACCATCCTATGGCACCCATGAAGTCCTTCAAAACTTCAAGCAACCTCATTTCTTTCTCAACATCAAGGGAAGATGATATGATAATAGGATAAGTATCATTAACCCCAAGAAATGCATATTTCAAATATAAAGGAAGGGGTTTCAACTCATAAATTGGTGGATTCATCACAATGGGAGGTATCACCTCACTACCATCCAACTCAATATCAAGACTAGAATGCTCATGATTTAACTCATTGATTTGGTCAAGTTGGCCAAAGAGTCTCTCCCCTTCATCAAAGTCAAATTCTTCTTCTATAAGAAGAGATTAAATGGGAGTGTAAAGTGAGCTCACTTGAATCATTGTAACATGTAGATAGAGTATAAACATCTTCAACACATGATTCTACCCAACTCACTTCACAAACATCATCATCATCTTGTGAGCTTGGGTGAATACATGCATTAAAAATATTAAGCTATAACGTCATGTTCCCAAATGTAATATTCATCATACCACTCTTACAATTTATTATTGTATTAGAGGTAGCAAGAAATTGTCTCCCTAAAATAATAGGAATGGATGATGTGCCACTAGCCAAAGGAGAGGTGTCTAAAACTATAAATCCACCGGAAAATAGCATTGGTTCACTTGAACCAACACATCCTCAATGATGTCTGTAGGGACTCTAGTGGAACTATCCTCCAATTGGAGATTCACTCTCGTGTGTTTCAATTCACCCAACCCCAACTTCTCATACACCGAGTATGGAAGAAGGTTTACACTTGCACCCAAATCTAACAAAGAATTATGAATTTTATGGTCTCCAATGGTGCAAGTGATAGTAGGTGAACCCGGATCTTTGTACTTGGGAGAGAGATTATTTTGGATAATAGAGCTCACTTGCTCGGTGAGAAAATTCTTCTTTCTCACTTGAAGATTACTCTTGAAAGTGCAAATATCCTTGAGAAATTTGGCATAAGCCGGAATTTGCTTCTAGCATCCAAGAGTGGGATATTTGTCTTGAAATTTTGGAATGTCTCAAGGACATCTTGGTTGCTAGCCTTATTGGTAGAGGCCAATAGTCTTTGGGGAAATGGTGGAGGAGCCTTAATTTCCTCACTTTCTTCAACTACTTGTTTCCCCTTGTCATGACTCCTCTTTGAATCTTGTGAGTCAACAACTCTCTCTTGGTCATAATTCTTCTCACACTCCTCTTCTCCATCATTTTCATTGGACTCCCCACTTGGAAGTCCATTGTTAACAACCTTCCCACTTCTCAAAACGGTGATGGCCTTATCATGTTCCACATGGTTGAAGCTTTGGCCCTTTGGATTTTGTTGAGGTTGAGATGGGAATTTTCCGTTCTCTTGAGCATTTATGGAAGACTCTAAACGCATTTCTTAACTCTTGGTTGGTTTGGTTTTGAGTAGCCATGAATTTCTCAAAAATCTCCTCAAAACTCCTCTTGTTAGGAGTGACATAAGTAGAACTTGAGGGGTTCACTTCGGTATCTTGGCCTTGTCTCCGAGAAAAATTAGGGTGATTCCTCCAATTTGAGTTGTATGTCTCCGAGTAGGGTGAGTTATTATAGGGCTTCCTATAATTGTTAGAATTTAACATATTCACTTGCGCACCCATGAGATCTTGGGCTCTTATAAGGTCGGGACACTTATTCAACTCATGAGAGTTATCACTACAAATTGAGCACAATGCCTCACTCTTAGCCTTAAGTTGATACATAGTACCTTTAGGCTTAGAGTGTGCATCCTTGGAAGGCTCATTGATGTCCCAAGATTGGAATTTTTCACAAATTTGATCTAAACAATCCCACCCCTCATCTTCACCATTTGAAAAGAAATTTCCTCCACTCATGGATTTAATTGTTTGCTTATGGTCACAAGGCAACCCATCATAAAAGGAGCTAATCAATCTCCATGTCTCAAATTCATGGTGAGGGCAAGCAATGAGGATATCCTTGAAGTGTTCCCAAGCTTGGGGAAGTGGCTCTCCCTCCTTCGCACTAAAAGTCACAATTTGCCTTTTTATGCCATTTGTATTATAAGTAGGGAAAAATTTCTTGAGAAACTCTTTCTCTAATTCTTCCCATGTGCCTATGGTCCTAGGTATCAAGGAGTGAAGACATGCCTTGGCTTTTTCTTTTAAAGAGAAAAGAAACAACCTAAGCTTGATAGTGTTACTAGACACACCATTGCAATTAACCGTTGAGGCAATCATTAAAATTTTTAAGATGATAGTAAGCACTTTCGGACTCTAGGCCATGAAACTTAGAAAGAAGTTGAATTGTGCCCGTCTTAACATCAAAGTTTCTTTCATTTAGTGGAAACACAAAGCAAGAAGGTGAACTTTTCCTAGAAGGATGCATCAAATCTCTAAGTGTACGAAATGGCATCATCTCGTTTTGCTACTATGCCCATCATCTCCATCCATGATTTCAAAGCTATTAAGAGAGCTAGAATCGTTGTATTGAACTAGACTACTACTACCACTAATAGAAGAAGTTTCACCAAAGGAATTTTCACACTCTTCTTCAAGCAAAGTGCGATGTAATCTATGAGTACTATCACGTTGCCACACACTCATGCAACCCAAGCCCAAATAAAGTTCAATAGGGTTACCTAACACAAGCTAGGAGTATGTTTATGTGATTTATTTTTTTACTTTTCGCTTTTTTTTGTTCCAAAGTTCAAATATGAACCCAAAATTTTCTTCAAGCGTATTAAAAAAATAAAAACAAGCAAAACAAGAAGCAACTAAAGAGTGAGTCTCTTAGCACCAATCCCCGGAAACGGCGCCAAAAACTTGTTCGACAAAAATAATCCCAAGTGTAGGATATCGTTTCAAGTAATAGCCGGGTAAGTCCATAGTCGAGTCCTTAAGGATTGAGAAAGAGGGAACACTCCAAGCTAACAAATATATACTAAGCAACTAATTACACTAAATTGCAATGAAAGTAAACTTCTCAAAGACTTAAGCTAGCCAAGCTTCTAAATTCACCAAGAGAAACTTGATGGAGCAAGGAGTTTTGTTGAAAAATTTAAAGAAACTAAGCAAACGCTTAAAGAGAATTTAAAACTTGAGAAGAGTTTGTAGGATTGAGAGAAGAGATGGTCTTAGTTGAATCATCTAGTTGTGTTGTGCATTAATCCAACACCCAAATGATATTACAAGGAGATGTGTGGATTCTAATGTCAAATCCACGTATGATTCATGAGGAACACTAGTGAAATCCAAAACTAAGTTGTATCAACTATCAAGTATGTTTATTCAAACATGAATCCACTGTTGGGTTTTGACCTAGGTTACGCAGCGGAATAAAAAAAATTATCCTACTCAAATCTCACCAAGGATCACAGGTGAAGCATCATAAAATAATGAAAGGGAGAAAGGTTACCTCAGCCATACCAGGCTGGTGACGATCACATACAAAGAATAGTATCCATGTTTCTACGGTATCCACACGAATAGACCTCAACCGGGCTTCTTCTCCAATGGTGCTAGCAATCTGAGAAGAAGGATAAACTTGGACATGCACGGGCTGGATCATATCCATCTACGCGGCAAGGAAGAGACACGGCATCGCCATGCCATGGGCACAAGAGACGGGCGGCACCAAGAGGAGGCCGGCGGCTTCCTAGGGGGCGGCTAGGGTTTGCCGAACTCTCATGGGAAGAAGAAACTCCTTTTATTCTTTTTGTCTCTAGCTCTCTAGTAAACTTGTGGTGTGTAGGAATAATTAGGCTTGAATTTTCTAAGCTTATAAATCCTATTTATAGCTAGAGAAATTCCTCCTTGCCCATTAACTCAACAATGTGGGACTTATTAAGTATGAATTCTCATAGCCTACAAATCCTATTTATATAGCTAGAGAAATTCACCTTTGCCCATAAATCCACCAATGTGGGACTAGTTACATTCTAGCCCACAATTTCTCTTTAGTCCATCTAATGAGCACAGTTTACACTTTAGTCCAATTAATTCATTGTTGCTATTTAGTCCAACTAATTAGCAATAATCCCAGTTTGATCTATTATTGTGTGTGACCATGTAGGTTCCTAATTACGTGGAAGTAATAATAATTATTACAAACATTGAGCGGTATAGCAATACATCAATGCTCCCAAGTAATAGGAATGTAAGTGATCTGACTAACCTCTGTGACCAATGTTACAGTGTTGTATAATCCATTTGTCTCATCTATCTGGATTGGACACAAGACATGGAGTGTCACACTTGTATATCCAATCCATAGTTTCTCGATCTGTCACTAGACTGAGATAAACAAATAACATCAATATCCCACATTGATTTATTTGAGCATGGCCATGCATTTTTCTAAGTCTCACTCATCAAGTGGCCATGGATATTTACTCCCGTCATGTGGGAGGGACAAATCCTCTCTACTTCACTGCGATCTCTAAGCTTGCTTCATATCACGTCCGATTAAAGCCTTTATAGTTACCCAGTTACGGTGTAATGTTTGACGATATCAAAACATGATAATTCACAACTAGAATATCTAGTGACTTCAAGTCTAAGGATCACAACACCATTGTCTCTATGAGAAGCGCTTGTGAAATTCACATAACTCCCATGTAGCCTTCTTATGGTGGGTCAATCGAGTATGCCATTACCCTTAATTGATACCCATGTGTTGGACCGTGATATCTCCATATCAATCCAGCCCCATACTAGTCTATAGTTGATCGTCCTGTTAATAAATATAGTTAACTATGGATATTCAAGAATATAACCTTTATATTCTAAGGACTTCATTCATGTAGCGCATCTCCATATTGATAAAATAATAAATAGTAAGTCTATTAACTGTCACAATAAATTGATTGCCTCTAGGGCACAATTCCAACATCGACATACAAGATGAAGCTACAAATCGGATTTGTATTCCAACACTTGTTCAATCATGATTCACAAAAGGAACTTTTCAACTCATTGATTAACCAATTAAATCAACACCTAACACACCTAGATTCATCAACTTTAACCAACAAAAAGCTTAGCTACTCATGTTCAAGAGAGCAACACAAGAGATATCAAGCATATTCATGAATATTTTCATTATATTCAAGCTTAAGTACTCTCCAATTCAACCCAAGAACACGAGCTTGCTCCCAAATGATGAACAAAACTACTAGAATCTGATTCAAACTACACCAAACCTACTAGGAATTCATTCAAAAAGGTATAAGGAAAGTAATAGCATCTCACATAGCGAAATTCAACCTGAAACTCAGTAGAAATGACCCAAACTGATGAACAATCTGACCCCTCTCCCTCTATGGTTGCTCTTGTCACCGGATTATCTCAGGGAGAGCTCGGAGAAACCAAGAAACAACCTAGAATGTGAAGACCCGATAGAGAAAAGAGAGAGGGACAGAGTTTCTGCTTGCAAAAGCGTGAGGTGGGAGAGAGTTTCTTCTTCTTTCTCTTCGGATTTTATAGAAGGCGGGGAAGGATGGCGTGGCCTCTAAGCACGAATCTCGGTCCTTGAATTGAACTCAGAAATCCTCATTCGTTGATCTTTAGCACCTTCACGAACCCTAGGAGAATTGGGCGTTTCTTCTAGAACTCTTCTTGAGACGATTGGAGGGCATGGCTAGGCAGGGCTTGGTCTTCGCAGCATTTTGGGACCGATCTCTCTTGATTTGGTGAAGAAACGAGACTGGGGTGAGCTGTTGAAGAAGCTTCGTCGAACCATCCATGGAGGCTCTGTTCTCTGTTGAACCGACGGGGAGATAGAGAAAGATGTGAGAGCTGGTGAGTTTTTTGACAGCATTGCACTTGGCTCCCCCCTAGTTCGGTGGTCTTTTTAAAAAAGCCCCTGTTTCCTCTTAAAACATTGAGAAAATTGCAAGATAACCCCTAATTTGTTATAAATTCTTCAAGGCAGCCATTGGAAGTTCAGAAAACTCCATTTAGGTCACCACTACGTTAGAATCTCTTCACTTTCATCCTCGAATGTAACTTGAGCCTTCAAACTTGGTCTCTTGACTTCTCGATCTTCAATTTTTGGTATCTAACTTCCATTTTCTTCTCACTTGGACCCATGAATCTTCACTTTGGTTGCATATAGGCCTCTCAAATCTTTAAATCCCTTCAAATTAAGTCCTCCAAGCTTCTTTAATTCATCGTTTGGCCCTCCTAGGCTAGTGGTTTTTAGCTCCCAAGCACTTTTTTGCCTACAAAACCAGACAAAAACAACCAAAACTACGAAAACAAGAAGAAGTCTACAAAGAGAGATAACATAGATAAATAACACATATTAGAAAGTTATGAAGAGTTCATTAACATACTAAAACATGCCATTTCAATTCATCAACAGGGAACAACTTGGAATCATTCAGCACATGTCAACCTAATAAGTCTTGAACTGTAACATCTCACACCTCATAGTAGTAACATGTTATAGGATAATGTTCTGATAACTCCTAATAAGATTTATTGTATGTACAGTCTACATTGTTATTTGTATGCGTTTCGGTGTAACGTGATGAGATTCGAGCCAAAAAGAAAAGAAAAAATGTGTTTTTGGATGCTTTTTTAGCTTAAACGTACAATCGGAGAGTTTCTTGCATGGTTCAACTTATGATTTGAATAATTTATCACATTTGATCTTCTCCGTAGTGTTCCTGTTGTTGTTTGACATGAATTATGCATGCAGAAATCAAGTGGAGAGAAGAAACGAGCTTCGGAGAGAAGAAAAAGGCGAATATGGCGCATTTTGGATATTTTTGTGAAAATTGGGAAATAATTGAGAAAATCGTGAAAATGATTCGGAAACGGGGATTTCTCTACATGGATGAAGTCTACGTCGGGAAATGACTCCAAAGGTGCAAAAATCAGGTTCATCGGAGTTCGAAATCAAAATCCGGGTCCTTATTTGCTTTACAAAAAGCTTATTTACTATTGCAGAATAAGACCTGGAGGAGGCTTCTGGCTGCACTTAAAGTGAACTTAAGTTCACACTATTTTCGCCTATGAACGTACGTTCATGATAAGTGAACGTATGGTTACCCTGCATACCAGTAACGGGTTTTTTCGCTGTTTTGAAATAGTTAATGATGGAGATTGATCATAAAACTATAAGAATGACCTAGGAACGTGGTTTTGAAAGGGGTGACGCAGATAAAAAGTTTGAAGAGAACAATTGTAGACGGAGTTCGTCATGGAAGCGAGAATTCTACCGTTTGATCGCTTATGTTTAATATTTTTATCGTTTTCTCTCATGATCATGAAAACTCTTGTAATTATGATCATGAGAAGTAGCTAAGTACTTCATATCGCGATTTCTCAATAGTGGCTGGGTTTGAAGCCTTTCGTGAATTATGGATATGATTCACGTTTTATGAACTTAATTTATGATGTTCTTGATTATGATGAGACTTTTGCTCCTGTTGCAAGGTTAGAAGCAATTAGAATGTTACGTGCATTTGCATCTCATAAAAATATGAAACTTTTTCAAACGGGTGTGAAATGTGCATTTCTAAATGGATAATTGCAAGATGAAATCTATGTTGCTCAACCTCCTGGTTTTGAAAATGATGAGTTTCCAGAACATGTTTACAAACTTTACAAAGCTCTTTATGGTTTGAAACAAGCTCCAAGGGCTTGGTATGAAAGACAAACAAAATTTCTACTTGAAAATTGTTTCAAAAGAGGATTAGTAGATATAATTATTTTCATAAAGACTCATGAGAAAGATATTATAGTAGTTCAAGTATATGTTGATGATATTCTATTTGGTGCTACTAATGATTCTCTTTGCATGGAATTCTCAAGTCTTATGAGCATGGAATTTGAAATGAGTTTGATGGGAGAGCTTGTAACATCCGTGCGGATTACTGTCCCAGCAACTTCTTTTCCCGTACCACCGGATAAAAATGCTTAAGCCTTGAAGGTGCTAGTACTAATCCCAAGGTTTACTATATACCAGATGTCAAATTCACAAATCTCCAATGTGGGAATTAATATCACAATCTCTCAACCATATAAACATCTAATTCACAATATCAATCCACAATATCTCGATGTGGGACGGGATATTACAGAGCTCGAGTTCTTTCTTGGACTTCATAAACATCAAATGAATAAAGGAATTTTACTGAATCAAAACAAGTATACCAAGGACTTGTTAAACAAGTACAATATGTCTCAGTCCAAGGTAGCAAAAACTCCTATGAGCTCTACATTGTCTATAGATAAGGATCAAACTGGTAAGAGTATGAATGTGAAAGAGTTTAGAGGTATGATTGGATCATTGTTATATCTCACTGCATGTAGACCAAATAACATGCTTAATGTTTGTATGTGTGCTAGATTCCAAGCTGATCCTAAAGAATCACACTTGGTTGTTGTCAAAATAATATCTAGATATCTCAATGGTACCAAAGACTTAGGGCTTTGGTATCCTAAAAAATCTAATTTCTCTTTGTGTGGCGATTCAGATGCTGACTTTGCAGGTTACAAAGTGGATAGAAAAATCACATCAGGGTGTTGCCAATTTTTTGGAACATCACTGATCAACTGGCATTCAGAGAAACAAAATTATGTAGCCCTAGCAACAGCAGAAGTTGAATACATAGCAGCTGGAGCCTGCTGTTCACAAATTTTATGGATAGCTCAGCAAATGTGAGATCTTGTATTTGACTTCAGAGATATACCTATCAAATGTGACAACACCAGTGCAATATCAATTACAAAGAATCCAGTTTAGCACTCAAGGACCAAGCACATAGATGTTAGACATCACTTCATCAGAGGTCATGCTTAAAAAGGTGATTTTGCTCTTGAATTTGTGTCTACTAACATGAAATTTGGCAGATATCTTCACTAAACCACTGCCAGAGGATAGATTCTTAGCCCTGAGATCAGAATTGGGAATGCTAAATAAAGAAGCTTTGGTTTAGGCAGAGTAACAGGTAAGTATTATGTGTTTCAAAGTTTTGAATAGATTTTTAAAGCCTTGAAAATCTTTCCAAAGCCTTGATATTATCTGTTTCAGTTATAAAGATTTTCAAGGCCTTTAAATCCTTTCCAAAGCCTTGAAAATAAGTCTTTATGTTGTTTAGTCAATAAACTGGATCTTTCAATGTTGGGTGTTATCTTTGTAGATAATTTCTCAATATTGTTTTTACTTTTAAATTTATTTTCCTTTCAAAATTAGTATTATATTCTTTCCTTTCCCACGTCACACACACACACACACACACACACAAACAAAATTTTGAATTTAAATAATACTGCACATCTTAAAAAGATTTGGAAATATTATGTTTCCTTTTCTAACTCAAACTCTTCAGTATATATCTCCTTTCTTCTTTCTCTCTCTCGTATCACTCATGCCTCTCTTTTCTATACCCTCAAACCCTAATGAGCACGAGAAGAACTTCTGATAGAATCAAGATGGTTGGAGGCTCAAAGAAAGTTTCGGAGAAGAAGAGGAAGATTATAGAAGAAGACGTTAAAACTCTCTGTGATGGTTCAAGTTCCAGAACCCCAAGTGCAGAAAAGGCTCCTTTTCCTCCAAAGAAGAAGATCAAGAAGGATCAGACTCAAACTTCTAGCATGAAGAATAAGAAGAAGACAGGTCAATCTACTCTAGAGAAACATCCAGAGGAACATATTGCTAGTCCTAATAAGGTGAAGGAAAACAAGCCTCCAAAAGCTGACAAAGGAAAAGGAAAAGTACCCCAGGAAGAACTAGAAAAGAACACTGGAAGGAACTGCAGATCAACTAAGAGAAGCAACAATTCCCTGATAAGAAATCCGGCTTTCACAGCAAGTGGTTTGTTTCTAATGTTGTTAGAGGATTGTGGTTAGATGGTTTTGCTTCTAGACCAGTAGCTAAATGTATCATGGTTAGTGTTAACATGCTGAAAACCATGAATCTGGAGTGCACTAAGAGGTGGAAGAAAAGTGCTATTTGGAAAAATCTAAACCCTCCAGAAGTTGCATACCCCAGACTCACTAGGTTTTTCTACCTGAACATGAAGAAAATTAGAACTGTAAACCTGGTGATTCAAACCAAGTGGCTGGTGTTAACATGGAATTAGATCACTCAGAATTTTCCAATGTTTTTGGTTGTCCCAAGAGGTATAACACAAACAACTATCCCAACAAGAGTGAAGCCTTGAAACTGGCTAGGGAAGAATTCTTTTTACCCAATGTCTCTACCTCCTCTAAGCAGTTAACACATTCTGTGCTAACTATTGAAGCCAGAGTCTTGTTTACCATCTTAATGAGGTGTGTAGTGCCTAAGGAGAATTCAGAGGAGTTGTTGACTGACAGAGTATTATACTTGATGTATTTTCAGCATGCATGGGTATGAGATTGATCTTCCTTCACTTGTGATGGAACATATGCTTTATTCTCAAACCATGAAAAGAAAGCACCCTTTTCCTTATGCCAACCTGCCATCTACTTTCTTTCAAAACCTTGAGATTCCAAATAACAGAGAAGAAACGGTTACCACTAGTTTTGGTATGCTTGATGAGAAAGACTTTGAGAGGATTGGAATCATGAAAAACAGTGAGGGAAATTTGAAGTTATATTCTGATTTTTCTGAAGAAGAACTTGTAGGGTTTTGATACAGGTCACGCATCGGAAATACCAAAAAATTAATTCTGCTCAAAACCTCCAGGATCTCTGGTGAAGCATCATAACATGATGAAGGAAGAAAGGTTACCTCAGCCATACCAGGCTGGGCCAATCACATACAAAGAATATAATCTTTGTCTCTACGGTATCCACACGAATAGACCTCAACCGGGCTTCTTCTCCAATGGTGCTAGCAATTGTGAGAATAAGGAGGAACTCATCATACAAGATGTTGACTTGGACATACACGGCAATTGGATTACATACAACCCGTGGCAGAAAGAAGAGACGGACGGCCAACACCTTGGTTGTGGGCAGCACGAGAGGCGGACGGCCATCACCATGGTCGTGAGCTTCATAGGGGGTGGCACCATGGAGGCCGACGGTTCCTAGAGGGGCGGCTTCCTTGTGTGGCCGAACCCTAGGAGTGAAAAACACCTTTTCACTCTTCATCTTTTCTCTCTAGTATACTGTGTGGTGTAGGATTAATTAAGACTGATGTTTCATAGCGTATAAATCCTATTTATAGCTAGAGAAATTCACTTTTGCCCATAAATCCAACAATGTGAGACTAGTCACATTCTAGTCCGCAATTGCTCTTTAGTCAAACTAATGAGCTTAGTTTTCACTTTAGTCCAATCAACTCATTATTGCTATTTAGTCCATCTAATTAGCAATAATCCCACCTTGATCTATTATTGCGTGTGACCCTGTAGGTTCCTAATTACGTTAGAAGTAATAACAATTATTACAAACATTCAACGGTATCTAGCAATACATCAATGCTCCCAAGTAATAGGAATGTCAGTAATCTGACTTGTAGGGTTTTGATTCATGGATGCGCAACGGAAACACAAACAATCATAAACCACGCAAAACCCTCCAAGGATCACAAGTCAAGAGACATAACGATGGTAAAGGAAGAAATCAATAACACACCTTAGGCTTCTCCTTTGATGACTTCAAACGCGAATTGTGTCACGTTCTCTATAGTTGATCCACGCCTAGAGTTGATTTATAGATCTTCCAATCCTTGGTGCTAGCCCGGAAAGAGGAAGAAGAATCACGCAAAACGAGACCGAAATAAGGAGGTTCGGCCTCCTTGTGACCGACGGGGAGGGGCGGCGGCGAGGGAGGGGCGGCGGCTCCTTACTTGCTTGCTTGCTCTCTCCTTTTATTCTCTCCCACTCAAGTTATGATCAATAAGGTCATAAGTGTGAGAAGGAAGGAAGGAGTGTCCTTTATATAGTCCAACAAATCCTTGTCAACTACCTAAAGGACTTATTCTAGTCCTACTAGAATTCAATTTAGTCCCCTCCTTGCAAATTAGTCCCTACTAAGTTTGCAAGGTATTGCAAAGTGATCCTTCGAATTAATAAATCCTATTAATTAATTCCCAAATCTAGTTCAACTCTATATAGCGTGTGACCCCATAGGTTCTATCTAGTTGGTAGCAACAATTTGCTAATATGGAGCGGTTTCTAGCAAAACATCCATTCTAGCCAACTAATAGAATAGTCATCTTGAAAAACCTTGTACAAAGAATTGTCTCATCCCTTTGTCTCTATATCCGGATTGGACACGAGACATACAAGTCACACTCGTATATCCAATCCACAACTAGAATATTGATTTATTTGAGTCTGGCCAGACATTCTATAAGCACTATCCCTCGAGTGGCCTAGGATATTTGCTCCCGTTATGTGGGAGGGAAAAATTCTATCTACGTCCACTACGATCTCTAAGCTTGCTTCTTATTGTATCCGGTGTACGCCTTTATAACTACCCAGTTACGGTGTAGCGTTTAACGCTACCAAAATCACAATAATCCACAACTAGAATATCTAGTGACTTCAAGTCTAAGGATGACAATAACATTGCACCGCGAGAAGCACTTGTGACTAAAAATAACGTGTATGTAGCCTTCTCGGAGATGGGTCAATCCAGTGCGTCATTACCCTTAATGCACACCTATGTGTTGGATCATGATATCTCTATATCAATCCAACCCCATACTAGTCTATAGACGATTGTCCTATTAATCATTATACTGGACTAGGGATATTTAAGATAAACAACACAATTGTAAATCTAAGGACTTCATTATATTAAATATCCAATAAATAATAAATGAATTTTATAGCCAAAAATAAATTCATACTAAACTAGATTGCCTCTAGGGCATCTATTCCAACATGACTAACCTCTGTGAAAAATGTTACTGTGTTGTATAATCCCTTTGTCTCATCTATCCAGATTGGACACAAGACATGGAGTGTCACACTTGTATATCCAATCCATAGTTTCTCGATATGTGAGTAGACTTAGATAAACAAATAACATCAATATCTCATATTGATTTATTTGAGCATGCCATGCATTTTCTTAAGTCTCACTCATCGAGTTGCCATGAATATTTACTCCCATTATGTGAGAGGGAAAAATCCTCTCTACATCACTACCATCTCTCATCTTGCTTCATATCATATCTTATTAAAGTCTTTATAGTTACCCAGTTACGGTGTAACGTTTGACGATATCAAAACATGATAATTCAGAACTAGAGTATCTAGTGACTTCAAGTCTAACGATCACAACACCATTGACACTATGAGAAGAGCTTGTGACATTCACATAACTCCCATGTAGCCTTATCATAGTGGGTCAATCTAGTACTCCATTACTCCAAATTCGTACCCATGTGTTAGACTTTATATCCCCATATCAATCTACCCACATACTAGTCTCGATGCAATACAGTCGTCCTATTAAACTGTAGTACTCGACTAGGGGTATTTAAGAATATAACATTTATATTCTAAGGACTTCATTCAGGTTAGCATATCTACATATCGATAACATAATGAATATTAAGTCCATAAAAATTTCATGACAAATTGATTGCTTCTAGGGAAAAATTCCAACAGTTCCCACTTGCACTAGAGTCAATCTTGTGCATCATATGCCTATTGATCTATTGCGACCCTCACGCTTTCGCTGCGCAAGAGGTAAGAGAGAAATTCACTGGTACTTTGCAAATGTTCACATCTCTTCTATCGACAATCGAATGAGATCGAATATTCTTAGTATTTTCATCTAATGCAACAATACACTCAGTCCTCTGTGATAGAATCGGCAACTGGATCTTGCCTGGAACCTTTCCAGGCAAATTGATTGCCTCTACGGCACATTTCCAACAGAACTGCAATCCAAGAAGTTTCCAAAACCCAAGGCCTTGACCTCTCCTTCCAACCTACCCTCTCAATCTTAAGACATTTATATGGTATTCCAAAGACTTGATCTCCTGGAGAAGGATACGGATGAGTTCAAGGAAATCAGAATGAGTTTGGCACTGAGTTCAAGCAAGTGAGGTACATGGGTGAAAGCATCTTAAAAAGCGTCAATGTGATCCATGTAGGGTTTTGATTCATGGATGCACAACAGAAACACAAACAATCATAAACCATGCAAAACCCTCCAAGGATCACAAGTCAAGAGACATAACGATGGTAAAGGAAGAAATCAATAACACACCATAGGGTTCTCCTTTGATGACTTCAAACGCGAATTGTATCACGTTCTCTATAGTTGATCCACGCCTAGAGTTGATTTATAGATCTTCCAATCCTTGGTGCTAGCCCGGAAAGAGATAGAAGGAAGAAGAATCACGCAAAACGAGACCGAAACAAGGAGGTTCGGCCTCCTTGTGGCTGACGGGGACGGGCGGCGGCGAGGGAGGGTCGCGGCTCCTTCCTTGCTTGCTTGCTCTCTCCTTTTGTTCTCTCCCACTCAAGTTATGATCAATAAGGTCATAAGTATGGGAAGGAATCAAGGAGTGTCCTTTATATAGTCCAAAAAATCCTTGTCAACTACCTAAAGGACTTATTCAAGTCCTACTAGAATTCAATTTAGTCCCTTCCTTGCAAATTAGTCCCTACTAAGTTTGCAAGGTATTGCAAAGTGATCCTTCTAATTATTTAATCCTATTAATTAATTCCCAAATCTAGTTTAAATCTATATAGCGTGTGACCCCATAGGTTCTATCTGGTTGGTAGCAACAATTTGCTAATATGGAGCGGTTTCTAGCAAAACATCCATTCTAGCCAACTAATAGAATTGTTATCTTGACAGACCTTGTACAAGTAATTGTCTCATCCCTTTGTCTCTATATCCGGATTGGACACGAGACATACAAGTCACACTCGTATATCCAATCCACAGTTTCTTGATCCATGGGAATAGCCTTATTCGTGCAAATAACATCAATATCCAATATTGATTTATTTGAGTCTGGCCAGACATTCTATAAGCACTATCCCTCGAGTGGCATAGGATATTTGCTTCCGTTATGTGGGAGGGAAAAATTATATCTACGTCCACTACGATCTCTAAGCTTGCTTCTTATTGTATCCGGTATACGCCTTTATAACTACCCATTTACGGTGCAGCGTTTAACGCTACCAAAATCACAATAATCCACAACTAGAATATCTAGCGACTTCAAGTCTAAGGATGACAATACCAATGCACCGCGAGAAGTACTTGTGACTTAACATAATGTGTATGTAGCCTTCTCGGAGATGGGTCAATCCAGTGCGTCATTACCCTTAATGCACACCTATGTGTTGGATCATGATATCTCCATATCAATCCAACCCCATACTAGTCTATAGATGATTTTCCTATTAATCATTATACTGGACTAGGGATATTTAAGATAAACAACACAATTGTAAATCTAAGGACTTCATTATATTAAATATCCAATAAATAAGAAATGAATTTTCTAGCCAGAAATAAATTCATACTAATTTAGATTGCCTCTAGGGCATCTATTCCAACAGTCTCCCACTTGCACTAGAGCCAATCTGGCGCATCTCGTATGCCCATACTCCTAGTGTGCCCTTCATGCTTCCACTGTGTAAGCGGCTTTGTAAGCGGGTCTGACATATTCTCATCTGTAGGAATCTTGCATATCCGAACGTCTCCTCTATCGATAATATCTCGAGTCAGATGAAAATTCCTGAGCACGTGCTTGGATTTCTGGTGCGACCTGGGTTCCTTCGATTGCGCGATCGCCCCAGTGTTGTCACAGTACTACTCAACTGGATCCGCAATGCTAGGAACCACACCAAGTTCAGAAACAAACTTTCTGATCCAAACAGCTTCCTTTGCTGCGCCGTTTGCAGCAATGTACTCAGCCTCTGTTGTAGAATCAGCCAACGTCTCTTGCTTGGAACTCTTTCAGCTCACCGCTGCTCCATTCAGGCAAAACACATATCCCGACGGTGATCTAAAGTCATCTCTATCAGTTTGGAAGCTTGCATCAGTGTAACCTTTTACACGCAACTCTTCCTCACCGCCAAACATCAAGAAAGCATCCTTAGTTCTTCTCAAGTACTTTAGGATGTTCTTGACTGCAATACAGTGACTCTCACCAGGATTGGATTGGTATCTTCTTGTCATACTCAAGGCATATGACACATCTGGTCAAGTACATAACATGGGGTACATGATAGATCCTATGGCCGAGGCATAGGGAATTCTACTCATGCGTTCCTTCTCAATCTCATTGGAAGGACAACCACTCTTCGAAAGAGTGATTCCATGTGACATGGGCAAGAATCCCTTCTTGGAATCTTGCATGTTGAACCGCTTCAACACCTTGTCAATATATGTAATTTGACTTAGGCCTAGCAGTCTCTTAGATCTATCTCTATAGATCTTTATACTGAGTATATAGGCTGCTTCCCCTAAGTCTTTCATTGAGAAACACTTCCCTAGCCAATTTTTAAATGATTGCAGCATGGGAACGTCGTTTCCAATGATTAGTATGTAATCCACATACAAGACCAGAAAAGCTATAGAGCTCCCACTAACATTCTTGTAGACACAAGACTCATCTTCGTTTCTGATGAAGCCAAACTCTTTGACTTCTTCATCAAAACGTCGATTCCAACTCCTAGAAGCTTGCTTCAATCCATAAATGGATCGTTGCAGCTTACAGACTTTGTTGGCTTGCTTTGGATCCTCAAAACCCTCCGGTTGTATCATATACACGTCCTCGAGGAGATTCCCATAAAGGAATGCTGTTTTGACATCCATCTGCCAAATCTCATAGTCATGGTATGCTGCAATCGCAAGTAGGATTCGGATGGATTTGTTCATAGCGACTGGTGAAAAGGTTTCATCATATTCAATACCATGAATATGTCTGAATCCTTTAGCCACCAATCGGCCCTTATAGGTAATCACATTACCATCCATGTTGATCTTCTTCTTGAAGACCCACTTGCACCCTATGGGCCGCGCCCCTTTGGGTGGTTCCACCAAAGTCCATACTTTGTTGGTATACATGGATTCCATCTCGGATCTCATGGCTTCTAGCCACTTCTTAGAGTCTGGGCCTTTCATGGCCTCTTCATAGGTAGTAGGCTCATCATCTATGAGCATCGTGTCACCGGAATCGGTCATGAGAAGTCCATACCTCTCGGGTTCCTGGCGCACTCTACTAGATCTACGAAGCTCTTGTGTTACCTGAACAGGCTCCTCCACAACTCCTTGTGGTTCCTGTTCATGTTCCATAATCAGTTCAGTGATTTGTGGTTCTTGAATTTCTTCAAGTTCTACAGTCCTCCCACTTGCTTGTTTAGAGAAAAACTCTCTCTCTAGAAACACGCCGGTCCAAGCAACAAACACTTTGTTCTCGGTTGGATTGTAGAAGTAGTTACCCTTATTTTCCTTAGGGTACCCCACAAATTTACACTTATCCGACTTTGGCCCTAGCAGGTCTGATTGTAAAAGTTTTACATAGAAATCGCAGCCCCAAATCCTCTTGAACGACAGTGTGGGACGCCTCCCACTCCACATCTCATGTGGTGTCTTCATAACTGATTTAGATGGAACACGGTTAATGGTGAAACCTGCACTTAATAGAGCATGGCCCCAAAACGATAATGGAAGATCGGTTTGACACATCATAAATCAAACCATACCCAATAGGTTTCGATTCAGCCTCTCAGACACGCCATTCCATTGTGGCGTTCCGGGTGGAGTGTGTTGGGACACGATCCCACACTCTCTAAGATAGTCGTCAAACTCTTGGCTCAAGCATTCTCATCCACGATCCGATCGTAGAGCCTTGATACTTTTGCCAAGTTGCTTCTCTACTTCATTCTTGAATTCTTTGAACACTTCAAAGGATTCGGATTTGGCCTTCATGAGGTACACAAATCCATATCTACTGTAATCATCAGTAAATGTAATGAAGTAGACGTAACCACCCCTGGAAGACGTGGCAAATGGCCCACACACATCAGTATGTATGAGTGCCAATTGCTCACTAGTCCTCTCACCTTTCTTATTGAAAGGAAACTTTGTCATTTTTCCAAATAAACAAGCCTCACATGTCTCATATGATTCAAAATCAAATGAGTCTAGTAGTCCATCCTTATGGAGTCTAGATACACGTTTCTCATTTATGTGGCCTAAACGACAGTGCCATAAGTAAGCAGGATTTAAATCTATTATTTTAATCCACTTGGTACTAATGTTGTAGACAGGATTGCTAAGATCAAGGACATACAGTCCATTAAATAATTGCGCACTAAAATAGTGAATATCATTCAAATAAAAGGAACAACAATTGTTCTTTATTGAAATAATAAAACATTCCTTGTCCAAACAAAAAATAGAAATAATGTTTCTGCTCGCACCGCCCACGGCCAACGCAGCAACTTTTGCTCCATTCCCAACGCGCAGATCTATCTCTCCTTTAGCCAATCTTCTACTTCTCTTTAGATCCTGCACATTTCGAAAAATGTGAGATCCACATCCAGTAGCTAATACCCAATATGTAGAGACAGTTAAATTGACATCTACAAAAATACCTGGTGGTGGTGGAATCACTAATCCAAGCCTCTTGTCCTCCAGATATTTTGGGCAGTTCCTCCTCCAGTGTCCAGGCTGACTGCAGTAGTGACACTCACCTTTAGTCACACCTTTGGCAATGCCACCAACAGGCTTAAGGGCAGGTTCCTTGGACTTAGCAACTGACTTGCCTTTGCCCTTGGAGGATGAGGCAAACCTTTTGCCCTTTCCTTTCTGCACCATCATAATGGTCTTTCCCTTACCCTTGTTGATCCTCTGTTCAGCTGTCCTCAACATATTGAGGAAATCTGGCAGTGGTTTAACGATCTCGTTCATGTTATAGCTCATGATGAACTGTCCATAACTATCAGGCAACGACTGCAACACGAGATCGGTTGCCAACTCTTGACCGACTGGGAACCCCAGTCGGCGAGATTCTCCAAGTACCCAATCATTCAAGGTACATGGGGTCCCACCGGGTTCCCTTCTGCCAGATGACACTTGAACAGTGCCTTAGAGACCTCATACCTCTCAACCCTTGCCTGCTCTTGGAAGAGATGCTTCAGATGCCCGATCATATCGACAGCATTCATGTTTTCGTGTTGCTTCTGAAGCTCAGAAGTCATGGTGCATAGCATAAGGCTGGCCACATATTTAGCGTCATCAACACGCTTTTGATACGCCCTTAGGCTGTAGGTGTTTGGTTCTCTGGACCTGCTGGAACATGCTCCTCTATTGCGTACAGTTTCTTCTCTTGCTTGAGAACGATTCTCAAGTTTATGTACCAATCAAGGAAGTTGGTTCCAGAGAGCTTGTCCTTCTCAAGGACAGATCGTAGGGAATGTTTTGAGCTCGATGAGTTGTTTGCCATTTGGAATTCTACAAAAGGAAAATACGCAACTTTTAGTATTTGTGAATTTTTGACTATATTCAATAATTGCTAGTTTATCAAATATAGCTCCCACTATTTTTCTACGGATTAATAACCCTCAAGATATTAATGCGGAAAATATCCTTATATTTTCTAGTGGGCCAAGATCCATGTTTCATCTCCTTACGAGCTTGCTTTGGCAATTCACCCATAATTCGACTACTTTAGGTAGGAACAATTCAAATTGCATCCCTTATGCAACTCTTGGTTCAATTGGGCAAATAACTCCTTATTTATCCATCCAAATAGATAATCCCAATTGATTGCCTCTAGGTTTCTTAATCATATTAATAGCCTAGTTGTGTTCAACCTCTTATTTAAACAATTACACTACTAGCTTGTGCCATCGCATTCCATCATTATGAACCAAGTCGCCATGCTTTGGCACGCACGAACTTGATAAATCATGATGATAATGAGCGTTTAAATAACGAGAAGGCAAGATCACAATATTTGAATTTTGAGGGATTTTAAATTCAATTTTAATTGTTTTGTTGATCAATATCAACTAATCTATCTATTTGAGTTTGGGCACAACTCCAAATAATAGATCCGGGTTGTCTAATTATCTTATTATCCTAATTGCATGCATCATCCATACACCAACCACAAAATAATAAGACAATAAAATAAACAACCACAAATCATAAATAAAATGTGATGTGGATATGGCCTTTTCTAGACTAAGATAATTCCAAGCCAATTGAATTATCTATGAACCCTAAAAGCAAACACAACTCCATGCGTCTTGATCTTTTGGTCCATCCTTCATAGTCATCTGGAATGCTCCATGCTCCATCTTTTGTGGCTTCCTTTGGCTTTGGGCTTCTTTTCTTCAATCTTGGCTAACAATCTACTCTATCTAGCACTAGCTAATAACTATACTAAATAAAATAAATCTCACAAGTTGAGAAAAACAAGTGGCTCGCAGGCCATAAAACCCTAATTAATTATTACAATTAATTGATCCGCTCGCAGGCCGTAAACCAAACCACAAGAATTAAACATCCACATCAAACCACATCCTAAGGCCATATCCAATCACCATGCGAGTTGCACATAAACAGTTAAAATCCAATTTTAACGCGCTTGGTCAATTTTATTTGATTTTAGGATATTCTAGGGTTAAAACGGTCCATAGGGCCCAAGAATCCAATTGCCCGGGCCCAAAAGAGAACCGAAAAAGGGCTTGGGCTGGCCGGCCCCTAGCCCGCACGGCTAGGCCGTGGGCTAGGGCTGCCCCGGACCCTAGGCCGACCCTTTCTTGGGCGGCAAGCAAGGAGGGGCGGTCCTCTAGGGGGGGTTCCGAACCTCCTTTGGGAGTTGTTTCCAAAACAACTCCCTTGCTTGGTGCCCAAGTTTGGTTGTTTCCTTGTATGGAAAGAACTCCTTCTTCCCCAAGGATGCCCAAACCCTAGATCTAAGATCCTAAAATTTCTCAAACTCACTAATTCATGCATCCAATGCAAAAACTAGATCTTATTATGATAGATTATTTACAAATTTCATCACATGCTTGATTTGTCTTGTTTTACGCGATTAACAACAATTTTAAGGTGTAAAACAATCAAAACGTAATACATAAACCACGTTTATGCTCGACGACCTGTGGATCTGATACCACTTTAGGGTTTTGATTCATGGATGCGCAACGGAAACACAAACAATCATAAACCATGCAAAACCCTCCAAGGATCACAAGTCAAGAGACATAACGATGGTAAAGGAAGAAATCAATTACACACCTTAGGGTTCTCCTTTGATGACTTCAAACAAGAATTGTGTCACGTTCTCTATCGTTGATCCACGCCTAGAGTTGATTTCTAGATCTTCCAATCCTTGGTGCTAGCCCGGAAAGAGGAAGAGGAAGAAGAATCACGGAAAACGAGACCGAAACAAGGAGGTTCGGCCACCTTGTGGCCGACGGGAAGGGGCGGCGGCGAGTTGCTTGCTTGCTTGCTCTCTCCTTTTGTTCTCTCCCACTCAAGTTATGATCAGTGAGAAGGAAGGAAGTAGTGTCCTTTATATAGTCCAACAAATCCTTGTCAACTACCTAAAGGACTTATTCTAGTCCTACTAGAATTCAATTTAGTCCCTTCATTGCAAATTAGTCCCTACTAAGTTTGCAAGGTATTGCAGAGTGATCCTTCTAATTAATTAATCCTATTAATTAATTCCCAAATCTAGTTTAAATCTATATAGCGTGTGACCCCATAGGTTCTATCTGGTTCGTAGCAACAATTTGCTAATATGGAGCGGTTTCTAGCAAAACATCCATTCTAGCCAACTAATAGAATAGTCATCTTGAAAAACCTTGTACAAGTAATTGTCTCATCCCTTTGTCTCTATATCCGGATTGGACACGAGACATACAAGTCACACTCGTATATCCAATCCACAGTTTCTCGATCCATGGGAATAGCCTTATTCGTGCAAATAACATCAATATCCAATATTGATTTATTTGAGTCTGGCCAGACATTCTATAAGCACTATCCCTCGAGTAGCCTAGGATATTTGCTCCCGTTATGTGGGAGGGAAAAATTCTATCTACGTCCACTACGATCTCTAAGCTTGGTTCTTATTGTATCCGGTATACGCCTTTATAACTACCCAGTTACGGTGTAGCGTTTAACGCTACCAAAATCACAATAATCCACAACTAGAATATCTAGCGACTTCAAGTCTAAGGATGACAATACCATTGCACCGCGAGAAGCACTTGTGACTTAACATAACCTGTATGTAGCCTTCTCGAAGATGGATCAATCCAGTGCGTCATTACCCTTAACGCACACCTATGTGTTGGATCATGATATCTCCATATCAATCCAACCCCATACTAGTCTATAGATGATTGTCCTATTAATCATTATACTGGACTAGGTATATTTAAGATAAACAACACAATTGTAAATCTAAGGACTTCATTATATTAAATATCCAATAAATAATAAATGAATTTTCTAGCCACAAATAAAATTCATACTAAACTTGATTGCCTCTAGGGCATCTATTCCAAAAATCCATGTGGAAGAGGAAGTCTCTCAGGCTGAAGAAGAATCCAAGAAGGCTGGTTCAATGAAAGACTTATTCAGCGAGCATACTACCCAAGATGAGGCTGCAGGAGTAGTGGACACAAGGAAACAAGTGGTTCAAAAACAAGGTAGTGACGAACATGAACAAGATGATGCTGAAAGTCTAGAGTCTGGGATGTTATCAAAGATCTTAGGAAGAAGAAAAAGAAGGCAAACATTCCATTGATGGTGACCGAGGCATATCTTTTTTATGATGAGGTGATTGGTGATGCTGATGATGAAGCTGCTCAAGAAGAAGGACAAAAAGATGATGAGGATGATGAAGAAGACAGTGGAGAAGAAGATGCAGAGCCAAAGGGAGATGGAGACCCAACCCCCTATTTCTTGCCTATTCTTTCTATCTTTTTCAAGGCCTTGGATTCCTTTTCAAAGTCTTCAAAAATTCTGCTTTTAAAAATTTCTTTTTTTATTTAAGTTTTCCAAACTTCGATCCAACATGTTTCCATTATTTTTTGATGAAAGTCAAAAAGGGGGAGAATTTTAGTTGTTTTTGTGTGTTTGCTATTTTAGATGGCTTAGACATCTGGTTTAGATCAGTAGAATTTGCTGAATTTTGCTGCTTAATAATTTGGATTATTCTGGATATTTTGTGTTACAGTTTATCATCATGATTACTCTGCTATGCTCTAATGAATATTTATGGCAGAGATTCCGTTCTTAATTGGATTGTAATTTTGTCTTTCATCAAGGGGTAGATTGTAAGTTCAGCTTGTTTCAAAGGCTTGTTTCAAGGCCTTGAAACTGTCTTCAAAGGTTTGAAATATACAGTGTAGTATACAACATGAACTTAGGGGGAGATTTTGATTCTAATCTGACTCCTAAACCCCTATGCTTGACTGTGTGTTGTTTGATGTTGAAAGACAAACCATTTTGATGTTTTAAACTATTTCTAATCCATCTGTTTGAACAAGTTTTTGCAGGGATAAGTTTTTACCTATTTTGCAGGGACAATTTCCTAAACTATGTTCTTAAAAACAAGGAAACTAGATTGATAGATTGATTCTGTCATTATGCAAACATGTCTGGACCTTCAATACTCATATACAAGATCAAGTCAATATCTTTGAAGATATTGAGCAACTAGCCGTTGGGAAGAGCTGTTAGACAAGTTAAGATTTGCAGCTGATTTTTAGGAAGTTTGTTATGAGACGATCTTGAAGATCTGGAAATGACTGAAGAATTTGAAAGACACGCACTAACACATAGAGACTCATACATTCTCAGTATTGAAAAGCAACACAAAAGGAGATTCATTTCACTCAATCCATTCATAAGAAGATCACTGCACATTCAACTGCTTTGTCAGTTCTCAGTGTTCTTCTTTCTGATCTATATTTGTATATCATTTAGATAATACTTGTTACATCTTATTCTCGTGAGTTGTTCAAGTGAGAAATAGAGAATTCTTATTGAATCAGTTAGCTAGAGTAGGTACGAGATAGGTTAGTGAGAACCACAAGCTGTAACAGAGTAAGGGAACTCTCTGTGCTTGAGATCTAGGGCTTAACTTTTGATTAATAAGAATTGAGTCGAGCATCCTGTTGGGATCAAATCCCTGAGGTAGAGACGTAGGTCGAAGTGGACTGAACTTTATAAATCTCTGTGTCTCTTGCATTTATCTTGCTGTTATTTACTTAGCTTTTTTGCTGCACAAAACATGTTTTAAGTTCAAGGGTTTGAAAGGCATTTCAAGGCCTTGAAAACTCTCAGTATCCTTTCTTCTATCTGTTTTGATTCCAGTGACTTGAAACTCATTTAAGGCATTGAAATACTCTCTGATTGCTACAAACTTCTTTGGAACCACTCTTTCAGCAAAAGTTGCCATACTCTATTCACCCCCTTCTAGAGTATTGATCTTGCATTACTACCTACATTACTGTCGTTCACAACCGATCTTGCCTACCCATCTCTCTCTCTCTCTCTCTCTCTCTCTCTCTCTCTCTCTCTCTCTCTCTCTCTCTCTCTCTCTCTCTTCTCTCTCTCTCTCTCTCTCTATCTCTATCTGTGTGTGTGTGTGTGTCTGTATGTCTTTGTGTTCTGTGCTGTGTGCAGCATATGTGAAGAACATGAAGAAAAAAGAAACGGATAGGGCAGTGTTTGGATAGGTTATTAGGGGTGTTTTTTTCGTCAACCGGGTTTGAACCTGAAACCTCATACAAGGGCTTCCAACGCTCTACCACTTAGTGGTAGCTACGGGTAGGTCAGTATTTCATTATTTTGTGTGTACAAGTTCTCTTTATTGGAAATATCGAAGAAATTAGAGGAATGTCCAAAAAAGGGAAGTTTTTTTCTAGAAAATAAAATTGAAAAAATTACATCAACCGTATGATTCGGCATGAGCGCGAGTAAACCGGAGTGTCGCCTGTCACGACCCAACGAAAACCGGTAATGTCCCAACCGGGAACGCGGCACTGATAATCGAAAAAGGAAAAAAATGATCTCCTTCAAATCGCCATCGTCATCATCAATCATATCGTCTGCGGCTAACTGGAGAGATTCGAGAGGGCGGAAGAAAACTCCGACAATAGCTCTCTCAGATCTCCAATCATCAATTTTACAAAGCCGCCAAATAAAAACACAATCATATATGGTTCATATACAGGATCTACCAACCTCACCTTAACGTCGTAGCTCTTCAGTATTTGATGCGACGATCGAGCAACCGGAAAGTCGATCGTAACGGAACCGACGCCAAAAGAATGGAATCAATGAAGATCCAGTTTCGCCCGATCTCGCCCCACCGCTCGAATCTCTTTACTCGAAACCCTAAAAAATCGCCCAGCTGCCTCAAATCCAACATTTTCATTTCCACTTCCATCGCTATATCATTCGTCTTGTTCTACTATGCAATCGTTGTACTGAGCGGTTATAGAAGCTCCGTGAAGAAGAAATTCGGGATTTTGATCGATGGAGGTTTGAGTACCGAATTGAGAATGGAGTTCGGAATTTCGATTTTGGGAATGAGGGTTTGGCATCAATGCGGGTGAATCCAGGGTTTTCTTCTTACGCGGATGATACGAACGGAGCAGGAGATTCATTGAAGGAAGTGGTGGAGTTTGGGAAGAAGAGGGTGCCCATAGAGTTCTGGGATGATATAGAGGTGAGGCTAATGGCCACTGCTGGGATGAGATTGCTTGATTCCGGTGTTCAAGATCGGATTTTGGAGTCGTGCAGGAAGTTTCTGAGGGTTTCCGGGTTCAAATTCCGTGATTATGGTGGCGGTTCAAGTCCCCAAAAATCGTCATCATCGTCTGAATTGTCGTGCCGGCGTGGAGTCTAGATAAGGTACGGCCGTCACACAACAGGTTAAACCCTCATTATTTCCTAGGTCTACGGTATCGTCATAGTCTTTAATAGGCCCATTGGTTCTTGCTCCTTTTCGAGATATTGCTGATTCAGCTAGGAAACTGAAGACTCTCCTCTGAGCCCTATATAAACCCCCTTTCTTGCTATTTCATTCTTCATGTAATTGGCAAAATGCCACCTCTCCTGGGTGCTTGCCTTTCTTTTCATTGTTCCTCCCCCCTTTTCACTCCGTATCTGTTCTGGTTCATTGGCCTTGAATCCGTGTGTTGTGCTATAGAAATGACTCCCAAGGAATTAGCTAAAGAATCCCCGAGTCGTCATGGTCTTCTCGAAGACCAACTATATAGGCTCTCGTATCGGGATGAATACATCTTTTCCCTTATCATGTTTGTAGGGGTCACCTCTGGTGGTTCTCCGGGGAAGAGCAACTTTACGCCGATTCTTATGCCAGCAAGTAATGAGCGGTGTGCAACTCCGTTGGCTTTCCATCGGAGAACTATTTGCCACCATTATCTCCACCAGGGGACCACGGGTTGGTGTGCTTTTCCTTGCACACGCTCGATTTCCTACCCCATGAGTTGTTCTCCCATTTGTTCTTCATATCAACAGCCTTTATGGATTGAAGTTCATTTGGCATCTCCCCACGTCAGGGGCATCGACAAGAGCTCTGTTCTGGTCGAGAACGTCGACGACAGCCTCCCCCGTCGTAGTCGTAAAGTCATGTAGGAGTGTTTCTTAAGAACACTTTGCTTTTCAGTTGCAATCATAAGCCTTGCTTTAAGCTGCTATCTAGACAGATAAATTGTAACCCAGATTTGACTATTATGAAAGTATGCTTCTTCTTCGCTATTTTGTCTACTACAGTAGACTTCACGTACCGTCCTGCCATTTAATCGAGCAGATAGATTCTGGTCGCGCTTAGCCGATGTCTAATCAGTTAAGCCTTTCATTCCTGCTGCTACCGTTAGACAAATAGGCTTTGATCGCGTTCGCTGCTATCTAAACAGATAGGTTTTGTATTTAGTTGCTATCTAGACAGATAGGCTTTGTTTGGCTGCTATCTAGACAGATAGGCTTTGTTTGGCTGCTATCTAAACAGATAGGCTTTTCATTTAGCTGCCATCTAGACAGATAGGCTTTGATTGAGTTTGGCTTCTATCTAAACATATAGGCTTTTCATGGAGCTGCTATCTAGACAGATAGGTTTTGATCGCTTTTGGCTTCTATCTAAACAGATAGACTTTTCATTTAGCTGCTATCTAGACAGATAGGCTTTGATCGCGTTTGGCTGCTATCTAGACATATAGGCTTTGTACTCTCCTGCTATCTAAACATATAGGCTTTGATCGTGTTTGGCTGCTATCTAGAGAGATAGGCTTTGTATTTAGCTGCTATCTAAACAGATAGGCTTTGTATTTTGCTCCTATCTAAACATATAGGTTTTTTTGTTTTTATGAGTGGTTTCTATCTAGGCATATAGGCTTATACCTCATGTATCGCTGTAGAGTGGCAAGGTGAGTCTGATAGTTAATCAGGAAAAGGGATTCCCCAGGGGAGGGTTATTATTAATCATGAGGCCTTCGTATGGGAATGTACAGTCGTTAGTCACAAAACCCAGTAAAGAGAAGGCTAAGGACAATACCATTGTGTTTTTGAGTGGTGTTGGAGTGATAGTAGTCCCGCGACAGCCCTCAGATGCGATAGCACTTCCTACCATTGGAGTAGAAACTACTTGCCTGCATGCCCTCACAGTCATGTTCGATGACCCTTCTCAGGGTGTAGACACTCTTCATGTAAGCAACTTTGGGAATCTCCTCTCGCATGGGTTCCCTCTCAGATTCTTCATGCATTACCATGACTCCAGCTGGTTGATAGCACCTTTTAGGGGCTATAATTCTTTAGCATTTACCACATGATTATATGTATTTGGAGAGTGTTTTGAGGCCAATGTTAGAGATTCTAGGTCGTTTTATCACTTGTTGCTACCATATGCTATATTGTTAGTCCGGGCATTTTTCATGCATATTTCATTGTTATTTGTCAAACATAATCGCTTGGTATGTTTTTTCCTGTTGTCTTGACAGGAACGGATGCTAATATGTTGATAGGAGGCATGGAACAAACTTCGGGAACAACGGGAGCTCAAGTGGAGTCAACAGAAGCCGAATTGGAGGAGCTTGGATGACCAGTATGCACTATTTTGATCCTATATGGAGTTATACAAACAATTTTGTATTGAGACCGGTCCCAAATGAAATTATACTCCGAGACCTTTCCAACGATAGGTCATGGAGCTAAATCCGAGTTCGGACGAAAAAGATATGGCCTATTGAAGTCAGGAGCAGATTTCAGGAGGCTATTGTGCAATTACTGAAGACTTCTGCGGGTTATGAATGAAGGACGACCTAGGAACGGAAATAATCATCAATCACGCATAGAGGGATTCAAGAATAAGGAGGAGAGCAACGGGACACCATTGGAGAGAATCTAGGAGCTTGGGGATTGCCCGGATTCGTCTATTCTTCGGCGATTTCACCGTTTGCTCACTTCTTCTATTCTTTTTCATTATATATGGAGAAACTTGTGTATCTTTTCATTGATTGAAAGAGACTTGGCCTAGGGTGATAGAGAACATGAACACAATCCTTAATCAATGAGACTGAGAGGTGATTTGATTAGGATTTTCCATTTGGTAGACGACAGTGGACCGACAGGACCTGTAGTAGACCGTGACGTAGGACTGCGTGAGATCGAGAGAAGATCGTAGTGACTAGTTACCTGGCATAACTGAAGTAGGATTAGCCTGTTTCAATACAGTATCCGGAATTGTCTGGCAACCCTAGGTGATCCATAGATCGCCTAGTCTTTCTCCATATTTGATTAAACCGTGTTTAATTATAAAATCCAAAAACATTGTCTTTTCATTATTTCAATACAACCACTTGTTTGGGGGTGGCAAACTCTTAAACTATCAAACATTCTTCCCGGTTACTTTAACTCTAAATTAAGATTTTAACTAAATAATCTCGTGATTGTCCTCGTGGGATCGATAACTCGGGGTTGAAATACTACCCTATATTACTTGAACCGTGCACTTGCCGTAACACGTAAGAAAGCGTGTCAAGTTTTTAGCGCCGTTTTCGGGTAAAACGGTAAATTGTTTAGTTAGAAATTAGTTTAGAGTTTTATTTTTATTTTTGTTACTATTTGTTTACCTCACGAGTGTGCTAGTGTTTTGTCCTAAGGTAGCGATGGCGGAAGGCCAAGGGCTAATTAGCCTCACCACGGAGCAGCTGCAAGCTATGGTTGCTGCAGCCGTAGAGAAAGCACTAGCAGCAACATCTAGACCGCAGCCGACCTCAATCTCGTACTACCGTTCTGGAAAAGCAATAATCCAGGCATTTGAGGCGGATCTTATAGGAAGGGAGCCGGCGATTGTGGTGCCACCAATTCAGGCAGAAACATTTTGCCTCAAGCTGAGCATGATCCAATTTGCTCAGGAACAGTGCACTTTTGTTGGGACACATGACGAAGACCCACATGAATTTATTGGGAGATTTCACAGCCATTGTGGGCTAATCCGATATAGTGGGGTCACTTCTGAAGCAATAAGGCTGATTCTCTTCCCACATTACCTCCAGGGAGTTGCTATGAATTGGCTAGATTCTTTGCCATCCAACTCAATCAAGACATGGGAAGAGTGTGCCTCCTTGTACATGGGTAAGTTTTTTCCCATCTCACGCATGATTCAGCTCCAGAACGAGATATGGTCATTCAAGCAGAAGCAGCATGAATCTATGGTCAAAGCATGGGAGCGTCTCAACTGCTTGCTACGCAAATGCCCCAACCATGGAATTGCCAAAGCCCATATCATCCAAATCTTTTATGATGCACTTGGAAATCTTGACAAGGACAAGATTGACAGAGAAGCTTGGGGGCAATTTCTTGTTCAAATGCGATGAGGAGGGTGAATATGAGCTGATGAGACGAGTGGTTGAACAAGAGGAGAGCTTTAATTATGAGTCCCAGCAGCAAGAACTTATGAAGCAAAATGCAATAGCTTATAGAACAGTTCACGTGAATGCGGTGGAAGCAGTGCATGAAGCACCTGTTTCAGAGTTGCAGCAACAACAACAAGAATTAGCTTCAGATTCGGCTGAGCTGAGAGGAGTGATGAAAGTGATGGGTCAACACGTGATGTCCATGATTGCAGAGAGCACTACTTCTGCAGTTGCACTCCGGGAAGCTCTAGCAGAATTTAAGGATCTTAAGCAGCAACTCGAACACAGAACACCGGAACACACTATTGTAGCATCTGAGGAACATGTTCAAGCCATCACCACTCAAATTGGTATTGCACTCAAAGACCCCCCATATCCTACTCATGCCAGAGCGGTAGCATCCAAGGCAAAGGAGCATGAAGTCTTCGATTTTGAGAAGACTCCTGTCATGGTCCCCCAATCAAAGGGCATGACTCAGCAGGATAAGGAGGAACTCCCGGAGGTACTACTTTCATCTCCTCCTTCTTCTTCAGATCTTCCATACCCATTGCGTAGTAGGAATAAGAAGGATGATTCTGAGGAATACAGGCGCTTTCTGAACGTCTTTTCTAAATTGCATATAAATATTCCGTTGATTGAGGCACTTCAAAAGATGCCTAAGTATGCGCGGTTTATTAAATATGCAGTCCTTGCAAAGAAAGCGGTGGATGAATTTCAACGAGTGAACTTGAATGAACATGTTAGTTCATGTGTTCTGCATGGGCTACCTAAGAAAAAGAAGGATCCAAGTAGTTTTGTCAATGAAGCTACGTTGGGTGATGCCTACACTGGGAGAGCTCTCTGTGATCAGGGAGCGAGTGTGAATTTGATGCCATTGTCGGTATTCAAAAATCTAAGTGTGGGGGAGCCTCCGAAAACCTGGATCACTCTCCAATTTGCAGACAAATCATCAAAGAGAGCATGTGGGATGATATAGGATGTACTTGTGAGGTTTGGAAGTCTGATTATGCCAGCTGATTTTGTCATATTGGACATGCCAGCTGGTGATGTGCCTATAATTCTAGGGAGACCGTTCTTAGCGACTGGCGCACCCTCATTGATGTAGAGAATGGAGAGCTGATTATGAGGGTACTTGAGGACATGGAGAATTTTCGAGTCTTCAAACCGACACCTCAGTGCTCGTGGGAGCATAAGCCAGGGGTTCCATTTGCTCTACAAGTGAAGTGACAACTTCCTGATTTATCACAAGGGGATCCACCTGACTACTGGGAAAGGAACAAGCCATCAGCTGTGCAAGCACATGAAGCAGTGCTTCAAATTCATCTTAGGAAAGCTAAGCTGGAAGCGGCACAAAGTGCCAGACCACCCTCGTGAGGTGGAAGAGGTAACTGGGTCGGGCCGTCGACCTTAAATTACAAGCGCTTCTTGGGAGGCAACCCAATGTAGAGTAGAGTTTGATATTTTGTTTCAATTTTGTTTTTGAGTTCTCCATATTTTATTGTGAGGTGTGAGAGAGAGTTTTTTTAATATTTTCTATGAGTGTGCAGGACACAGGTACCGAAGAACTCTCCGGATTCCCATTCTTGATGCGTGTGCATGACTTTGCGCGCTAAACGAGGAACAACTAGCTAACCGGAAGCATTGAGCTTGATAAAGAAGCTACTCGAGGTCGAGGAGTAGCCAATTATTCATGAGGATCATGGTAGCGAGTTGGAGTATCGGGGTTGCACCCATCGGAATCCGGAGTGAAAATAGAGTTCAAGAACTTTGGAGGCGCGATTATTTGCACAAGAGAGATAAATTGAGAAGAAATGGAAAATTTCTTTGTTTGGGAATTTTCTAGTAAAAAATAGATTCCTATTTGAGTGTGGAGTCAAACGGTTCAAGAATCGCCCAAAACAGATGTCGGATGAAGAAGATAGAGCAAAAACAAGTTGGAGAGTTCCAGGCATTTCGGGCACCATTTCGGGCCGAAATGGAGGCCGAAATGCCCCTATTTCGGCCCGAAACGAAAAGGGCATTCTGCTTCAAAATTTCCCAGTGATTTCGGCCTCTATTTCGGGCCAAAATCCATTGATTTCGGGCTCCATTTCGGGCCGAAATGGGGGCCAAAATGGCCCAGACAACTCACTTTTTGGGGGTATTTTTGATACTTTTGGGGGGTTATTTTGACATTTTGGAGGATTTTTAAAGCCAAGAACCAACCAACAAGTCCCGTAACACCCCAATTTGGATCAAACACTCCTTCTCTTCATCTTCTTCCTCTCCAAACCCGCAAGAACACCAACACACCCGAAACCCAAAACGCATCCAAATCGCGAAGTTTATGAGATAGTGAGCGGATTGAGTGTAGGGGAATTCAAAGAGGAAGATCTCCAAGAACTTAAATCTTCCAATTCGTTGCTTTGGAGGGGGATTCGGCCAAAGCTCAAAGAAAAACTTAAGACGGGGACACCGAGGAGCTTAAGGAGGTACACATGCCTTCACTAGTTCGTGTTTCCGAAAAATTTGGTACAATTTTCTCTCTCTCGGCTTTAATTCTTGCTTAGGCACTCTTAGGGCTTAATTTCTTGAAAAAATTTACTTGCTCATACTTGTATTATTGGATACTTGTTTAGCTCACTCCGACTAGACCTCACGTGCACTCACTCCGACTAGACCCACCGGCCCTACGCTTGAGCAGCCGAGTCCTCTTTATTTTACTTTATATTTCGTTGAGGACAACGAAGCGCTTAAGTGTTGGGGAGATTTTAGCTATCCTCTAGTTAGCCATTGCATAGCCATTGCATAGCCTTGTTACATGTAGTTTAGAAAGTCGCGTTTGCATGTAGATGTCGAGTCGGTTAGTTTTGCATGTTCACGTTTAAATATTTGCATTGTCTATATTGTTGCACTTTTAAATATTGAGTCCACCTACCCTATGTTGTTGGTTAATCGAGATGGCCAGTTACATATAGTGTCGAAAAAAACAAAAAAAAATAAAAAACAAGAAAAATACAAAAAATTGAAATTTTTTTAGAAAGGGAAATTGAAGAGAGTAAGCGTGGAGAGGGCTCAATGATAGTATTCCCTAGGTAGTATGAAAATATGAGGTGAGGTAGACACGCGAGAATCTGGAGTAGGAAGACTTATAGGGCCAATGCACTCGAGAATTGTGAGTAGCTGTCTCTTAGACTAGTTATCCTACTAGCGCTACACCACCGTCACTTAGGTAGTCGTTAACTCTCCTCGTAGTGGCAACGGAACAGTTGTGCGCGTGATTTTTATGGGGACCTCACGTCTCGTCTCCATCGCCTAGGTCCACTAGTTATCCCATTTTTATCCATTTACCCCTTTTATACACAGCCTCTAGCCTAGGAAGCCGTTCCTTGTGACTTCTATCACTAGTTAGAATGGTCCCTTCCTATGCGTCATGATAGAGGGAGTTGAGTTAGGGAGGTTCGATGAGGGTGAGCTGATTTGATACATCTTGAGTGGACATTCTTACATGTCATCTTTTGAGGGGATGTGAGGGTGAGTTAGAGACGGCAACACACTTCGGTGTGGCGGTGAGTCGTGTCATTTCACCACGACCACAGGTGGAGTGTCGTAGTGTGTGATACTTTTTTACGCACGTCATGGGGTGGGGGTTGTTTGATTTTATAGGAGGACGTGCTTGTACTTCATTCATATTTTCTACATCTTCGGTGATGAGGAGGATTGGTTGGAATTAGCACGGTTACACATTGGCTATCGGGTTCGAGATATGCTTTACATCGAGTGTGGGGGTGTCGACACATATTTGATTTCATCATTTGATTTGACACATTCCACCCCCACGTTATCCATATTGATTTGATCTCCTTGGATATTACTATTGTATCATCATTGGTGGCTCCATGTGCTTATTGAAATTGAAATTGAAAAAAAAAAAGAAAAAAAAACATAACTTGAAATGGAAATGGAATAGGGAGCTGGAAATTGAACTTCATGAGAGATTAGCTATTGTTCGAGATCACTTATTCACATTTGTGGCCGCGAGAACGGCGTTGCACCAAGATTGAGGGAATGAGGGTCGGAGTAGTTAGTTCGGTGGGGTTCCTTGGAATTTGGTGAGGGAGTGTGAGAATCGGATTTTGTGAGTTGTATAATGACGTCTAGGACTGTGCTTCTAAATATCCTATCCTACCCGTCCTAAAGCCGTCAACAATTGAAACCCGTGGATAAATAGCTCGTATGGTAAGTGCTAGGGATACATTTGATGAGTGTGCGGAAGCAACTTATTTTGTGTCCGTGCCCGTTCTGTCTGACGAAACTGGCCGCAAGTTCTACCGATCACCAAAGTTATATAGTCTTCTAGGGGATGTGAGAGCCTTATGACATGCCGGTTTGTTCTTTGAGATTTCCCAATCTCAAGAAAAAGAAAAAAAATATGTTCTTTAATTCGTTGCATTGTACATACTTGAGTTGCATTGAGCATATCATGTAATTTGCATAGTCGTGTCTTTGTGTATTGAGTCGTGAGTCGTGTTTGCTAGCGGAAAGTTAAGTATGCAAAGTGGTGGGGTATGCAATTGGTTTGGTTTTGGGTATGTATGCAATGTCTCAAGTGTGGGAGGTTTGTGCTTCATTGTTGCTCGAGACGAGCAAGAGAGTAACTGTGGGGGAGTTTGATAGCACCTTTTAGGGTCTATAATTCTTGAGCATTTATCACATGATTATATGTATTTGAAGAGTGTTTTGAGGCCAATGTTAGAGATTCTATGTCGTTTTATCACTTGTTGCTACCGTGTGCTATATTGTTAGTCCGGGAGTTTTTCATGCATATTTCATTGTTATTTGTCAAATATAATCGCTTGGTATGTTTGTTCATGTTGTCCTGACAGGAACGGATGTTAATCGGCTGATAGGAGTCATGGAACGAACTTCGGAAACAACGGGAGCTCAAGTGGAGTCAAGAGAAGGCGAATTGGAGGAGCTTGGATGACCAGTATGCACTATTTTGATCCTATCTGGAGTTATACAAATAATTTAGGAGTGAGACCGGTGCCAATGAAAGTAGACTCCGAGAGCTCTCCAACGATAGGTCATGGAGCTAAATCCGAGTTCGAACAAAAAAGATATGGCCTATTGAAGTCAGGAGCAAATTTCAGGGGGCTATTGTGCAATTACTGAAGACTTCTGCGGGTTATGAAGGAAGGACGACCTAGGGACGGAAATAATCATCAATCACGCATAGAGGGAGTCAAGAAGAAGGAGGAGAGCAACGGGACACCATTGGAGAGCATCTAGGAGCTTGGGTATTGCCCGGATTCGTCTATTCTTCGGCGATTTCACCGTTTGATCACTTCTTCTCTTCTTTTTCATTATCTATGGAGAAACTTGTGTATCTTTTCATTGCCATGAGCAGCTAGATTCTTTTCTAGTATCTATGGAGAGTCTAGGGTTATGTTAGACTTTGTTTTTCGGGATAATTGAGATTGATACATGTCTTGGATTCATGAATGTGACGATTCTTCAAGTCTTTTGGTGTATTGTTGAACTAGGGTTATTGACACACCAAAATTATGAGATGAATGACCATTAGAGAATGATTTTTCTTCATGATTATGTGTTCTTACTTAATGTTTAATCCATCTTAGTTATTGTTCATGTTTGATGCTTCAATCTTAGAAAAAATGGAATAGCTACCCGGAATTGCTAGTACTTAGGTGGAGTGCTTGAAAGAGATTTGGCCTAGGGTGATAGAGAACATGAACACAATCCTTAATCAATGATACTGAGAGGTGATTTGAATAGGATTGGCCATTTGGTAGACGATAGTGGACCGACAGGACCTGTAATAGACCGTGACGTAGGACAGCGTGAGATCGAGACAAGATCGTAGTGACTAGTTACCTGGCATAACTGAAGTAGGATTAGCGTGTTTCAATACAGTATCCGGAATTGTCTAGCAACCCTAGTTGATCCATAGATCGCCTAGTCTTTCTCCATATTTGATTAAACCGTGTTTAATTATAAAATCCAAAAACGTTGTCTTTTCATTATTTCAATACAACCACTTGTTTGGGGGTGGCAAACTCTTAAAATATCAAACATTCCTCCCGGTTACTTCAATTATAAATTAAACTTTTAACTAAATAATTTGGTGATTGTCCTCGTGGGATCGATAACTCGGGGTTGAAATACTACTTACTTGAACTGTGCACTTGCGGTAACACGTAAGAAAGCTTGTCACTAGTGAATGCCCTTTAACATCTTCCCACTTGGGCAAGGGAGTTGACCGGAATGGGATTGGAGTAGGTTCATCCGCCAATTCTGTAAACCATACAGCCTCGGACAAATGTGCTTCTTCTAAGTTGAAAGGGCTCACGGAGGCATGTATTGCGACCACTCTGTTTTTCCAAATGGCTTTCATAACCTGGTGAGCCGTGGAAGGTACAGCGTCGAAGCGATGGATCCATGCCCGACCGATAATCATGTGGTAAGTGGTATTGTCCTTAATGACGTGAAATTTGGCAGAACACTTGATCTTACCAATCTGAATACCCAATCGAATCCAGCCAACTGTCATTCTAGAGTTGCTTCCGAAACCCATTAGTGGTGACGGCCTCTTAACAATATTGTATTGGGGAATTCCTGCTAATTCCAAGGTACTGAGAGGGATGACATTCACCGCATCTCCTCCATCAACAAAGGCCCTCTTGAACTCCACATGGTTGATAGTGGCAGTTACGTACAGCGGCCTCTGATGATTGGCCTCAGCTCTCTTGTCTGTTTCATCAAACGTTATGCTCAGACCCTGGTCGCGCGGCCATCACGACCCTTCCGTTGGAAATGACCAATTCTTCCCCATGGTCCTTAGCTACCCTCAAGATTGCCTTTATCATCTCATGCCTGCAGCTGTTTGAGAAATTCATCTTATCGAAGAATTTAACAAACTTGGTAGAGTCCTTCATTCGCTCAGCACGCGAATCCTCTATGTCGACACCATAGTCCTCATCTTCATAAACCTCTGTGATCACCGGGGTTTCTTCCTCCGCATTCTCCTCGAGGTCCGTAATCGATATCATAGCTACCTCCTTTCCCTTATGCTCCTGCTTTGCATGAGACGGTAGTGGGTTGTTGCGCACGTCCTTGGTTGGTTCATCGACCACCAACTGGCCCTCCTTTATCTTCCTGTCCACCAGCCACCGGAGCTTTTTGCACTCTCTGGTTGGGTGTAGAACCTGCCCGTGGCACTCGCACCACCTTGGATCCTGCAGCTGGTCGTTCGTGGGTTTGTGCTCCAGGGGCGGCAGGATCCCATCTTTGCGCCATCTCTTACAGAGGTCTATTGCATATTCGATTGAAACAGGGAAAATGTGGTGCCTCCTAGGGCGTGGGGCGCTGTTGTTTATTAGCGGATGATATTGCATGGACGCTGACGTCTCGAGTCCGTTTGTAGTTGTACTTTCCCACCTTGAAGCCGGGATTCGCTTGTGTACGCTCGTTAGCGTACCGCTTCCTCATTCTTTCCACCAGGGGCTCCACATTCCTGGTGCATTCCACCAATCTGGAAAAGGTAGGCATGTTTAAGTTAATGAGCATACCTTTGTATTCATCGCGCATGCCCTGAAGGCATATCTCCACCAGTTGACTTTCCAAGACATCATCCACACATTCCAAGGACTTGGCCCTGAATCTTTTGATGAAGGCTACCCCCTCCTCTTCACTCCTCTGGTACATGCGTGAGAGGTGGATAGTGGTGACCTTTTCTTCGACCTGGAAGAATTTGGTGTAGAACTTCTTCACCATATCTTCCCACGTCTTGACGGATCCTGCCTCCAAGGTACTATACCATTTGTATGCGACAGGCCCCAGAGACTTGGGAAACTCGCGCATCAATAACCTGGTGTCTACCCAGTGTGGGCCCATCATGTCAACAAATCGCATCACATGCTCGTGTGCATTCCCGCCGACGTCATCGAACTTCTCACACTTGGGTGCTTTGTATCTAGTAGGGTTGGGCATCAGGTAGATGTCCCGTAGAATGGGAGGCGCACTGTCAACCTCCGGGATGACGGCCTCTGCGAAGATCTGGTGCGCGATGATGCTGTCTATACGCTGTTCCAAGGCCACGAAGCCCGGCATGTAGGGCATCGTTGGATCACAGGGATGTGGTGGTGGAAGTGCATGGCTGCCTAGGTTTCCACCTGCGTGATAAGGCACTACCGAGTATGATGTAGGGTTCCCCTTTGTCATCAGAGAGGAGCTCGTCATGATGCCTGGTGCCTGAGGCCCAAGGCCACTGGAAAAAGAAGATTGTGCAACAGACGTATGCACTATACATGTGGTTGACGCCACTGGTAGGGGGAACGAGGCTGTCAGTGATGGGACTTAAGCGCCTGTGGTGGTGTTCTTAGCAATCCTTCCCAAGATTTCCATGATTTGAGCAATCTGGGCGGACTGGGTCTGCATCATCTGAGCTTGACTCTGATTCGTGGCTTGGAGTGCGTCCAAAGAAGGCCCTCTTCAAGCAGCTACTGTAGGGTTTTGATTCATGGATCGCACAACGGAAGCATAATCAAACATAAAACCATGAAAAACCCTCCAAGGATCACAAGTCAAGAGACATAACGATGGTAAGGGTTAGAAATCATAAACACACCTTTGGGTTCTCCTTGATGACTTCAAACGCGAATAATGTCACGTTCTCTATAGTTGATCCACGCCTAGATTTGATCCTTGATCTCCCAAACTCCTTGGTGCTAGTCCGGATTAGGAAGAAGAAGAACGAATCACGCAAAACGAGACCCAAAAGAGGGCTTCGGCCTCTTTTGGCCGACGGGGACGAGGGCGGCGGCAAGGGGCGGCGTCGGGCCCTCCTTGTTGCTTGCTCTCTCTCCTTTGTTCTCTCAAACTCTTGTTATGTTCACTAATGAGCATAATTTATGAGGAAGGAAGGAAGGAGGGTCCTTTATATAGTCCAACAACTCCTTGTTAACTACCTAAAGGACTTATTCTAGTCCAACTAGAATTCAATTTAGTCCCTTCCTTGCAAATTAGTCCCTACTAAGTTTGCAAGGGTTTGCAAAGTGATCCTTCTAATTAATTAATCCAATTAATTAATTCCCAAATCTAGTTCAACTCTATATAGCGTGTGACCCCATAGGTTCTATCTAGTTGGTAGCAACTATTTGCTAATATGGAGCGGTTTCTAGCAAAACATCCATTCTAGCCAACTAATAGAATAGTCATCTTGACAACCTTTGTACAAGTAATTGTCTCATCCCTTTGCCTCCATATCCGGATTGGACACGAGACATACAAGTCACACTCGTATATCCAATCCATAGTTTCTTGATCCATGGGAATAGCCTTATTCGTACAAATAACATCAATATCCTATATTGATTTATTTGAGTCTGGCCAGACATTCTATAAGCACTATCCCTCGAGTGGCCTAGGATATTTGCTCCCGTCATGTGGGAGGGGCAAATCCTCTCTACGTCCACTACTATCTCTAAGCTTGCTTCTCATTGTATCCAGTACACGCCTTTATAACTACCTAGTTACGGTGTAGCGTTTAACGCTACCAAGATCACAATGATCCACAACTAGAATATCTAGTGACTTCAAGTCTAAGGATGACAATACCATTGCACCGCGAGAAGCGCTTGTGACTCAACATAACATGTATGTAGCCTTCTCGAAGATGGGTCAATCCAGTGCAACATTCCGTAATGCACACCTATGTGTTGGATCATGATATCTCCATATCAATCCAACCCCATACTAGTCTATAGATGATTGTCCTAGTAATCATTATACTTGACTAGGGATATTTAAGATAAACAACCCATTTGTAAATCTAAGGACTTCATTATATTAAATATCCAATAAATAATAAATGAATTTTCTAGCCATATACAAATTCATACTAAACTAGATTGCCTCTAGGGCATCTATTCCAACAGTCTCCCACTTGCACTAGAGCCAATCTGGCGCATCTCGTATGCCCATACTACTAGTGTGCCCTTCATGCTTCCACTGCGTGAGAGGCTTCGTAAGCGGGTCTGACAGATTATCATCTGTAGGAATCTTGCATATCCCAACGTCTCCTCTATCGATAATATCTCGAATCAGATGAAACTTCCTGAGCACGTGCTTGGACTTCTGGTGCGATCTGGGTTCCTTTGATAGCGCGATCGCCCCAGTGTTGTCACAGAACAACTCCACTGGATCCGCAATGCTAGGGACCACACCAAGTTCAGAAACAAACTTTCTGATCCAAACAGCCTCCTTTGCTGCGCCATTTGCAGCAATGTACTCAGCCTCTGTTGTAGAATCAGCTACCGTCTCTTGCTTGGAACTCTTCCAGCTCACCGCTGCTCCATTCAGGCAAAACACATATCCCGATTGTGATCTAAAGTCATCTCTGTCGGTATGGAAGCTTGCATCAGTGTAACCCCTTACACGCAACTCTTCCTCACCGCCAAATATCAAGAAAGCATCCTTAGTTCTTCTCAAGTACTTTAGGATGTTCTTGACTGCAATCCAATGACTCTCACCTGGATTGGATTGGTATCTGCTTGTCACACTCAAGGCATATGACACATCTGGTCTAGTACATAACATGGCGTACATGATAGATCCTATGGTCGAGGCATAGGGAATCCTACTCATGCGTTCCTTCTCAATCTCATTGGAAGGACAACCACTCTTCGAAAGAGTGATTCCATGTGACATGGGCAAGAATCCCTTCTTGGAATCTTGCATGTTGAACCGCTTCAACACCTTGTCAATATATGTACTTTGACTTAGGCCTAGCAACCTCTTAGTTCTATCTCTATAGATCTTTATACCGAGTATATAGGCTGCTTCCCCTAAGTCCTTCATTGAGAAACACTTTCCTAGCCAATCTTTCACAGATTGCAGCATGGGAATGTCGTTTCCAATGAGTAGTATGTCATCCACATACAAGACCAGAAAAGCTACAGAGCTCCCACTAACCTTCTTGTAGACACAAGACTCATCTTCGTTTCTGATGAAGCCAAACTCTTTGGCCACTTCATCAAAACGTCGATTCCAACTCCTAGAAGCTTGCTTCAATCCATAATGGACCGCTGCAGCTTACATACTTTGTTGGCTTGCTTTGGATCCTCAAAACCCTCCGGCTGTATCATATACACGTCCTCGAGGAGATTCCCATAAAGGAATGCTGTTTTGACATCCATCTGTCAAATCCCATAGTCGTGGTATGCTGCAATCGCAAGTAGGATTCGGATGGATTTGGTCATTGCGACTGGTGAAAAGGTTTCATCATAGTCAATACCATGAATCTGTCTGAATCCTTTAGCCACCAATCGGCCCTTATAGGTAATCACATTACCATCCATGTCGATCTTCTTCTTGAAGACCCACTTGCACCCTATAGGCCGCGCCCCATGGGGTGGTTCCACCAAAGTCCATACTTTGTTGGTATACATGGATTCCATCTCGGATCTCATGGATTCCAGCCACTTCTGAGAGTCTGGGCCACTCATGGCCTCCTCATAGGTAGTAGGCTCATCATCTATGAGCATCGTGTCACCGGAATCGGTTACGAGAAGTCCATACCTCTCGGGTTCCTGGCGCACTCTACTAGATCTACGAAGCTCTTGTGTTACCTGAACAGGTGGCTCCACAACTGCTTGTGTTTCCTGTTCATGTTCCATAATCGGTTCAGTGATTTGTGGTTCTTGAACTTCTTCAAGTTCTACATTCCTCCCACTTGCTTCTTTAGAGACAAATTCTCTTTCTAGAAACACGCCGGTCCGAGCAACAAACACTTTGTTCTCGGTTGGATTGTAGAAGAAGTATCCCTTAGTTTCCTTAGGGTACCCCACAAACTTACACTTATCCGATTTAGGCCCTAGCTTGTCTGATTGTAAACGTTTTACATAAACATCGCAGCCCCAAATCCTCATGAACGACAGTGTGGGACGCCTCCCACTCCACATCTCATATGGTGTCTTCATGACTCATTTAGATGGAACACGGTTAATGGTGAAAGCTGCACTTAATAGAGCGTAGCCCCAAAATGACAATGGAAGATCGGTTTGACACATCATAGATCGAACCATATCCAATAGGGTTCGATTCCTCCTCTCGGACACGCCATTCCATTGTGGCGTTCCGGGTGGAGTGAGTTGGGACACGATCCCACACTCTCTAAGATAGTCGTCAAACTCTTGGCTCAAGTATTCTCCTCCACGATCCGAACGTAGAGCCTTTATACTTTTGCCAAGTTGCTTCTCTACTTCATTCTTGAATTCTTTGAACACTTCAAAGGATTCGGATTTTGCCCTCATAAGGTACACAAATCCATATCTACTGTAATCATCAGTAAACGTAATGAAGTAGACATAACCACCCCTGGCAGGCGTGGCAAATGGTCCACACACATCGGTATGTATGAGCGCCAATTCTCACTAGTCCTCTCACCTTTCTTATTGAAAGGGGACTTTGTCATTTTTCCCAATAAACAAGCCTCACATGTCTCATATGATTCAAAATCAAATGAGTCTAGTAATCCATCCTTATGGAGTCTAGATACACGTTTCTCATTTATGTGGCCTAAACGACAGTGCCATAAATAAGCAGGATTTAAATCATCTATTTTAATCCGCTTGGTATTAATGTTGTAGATAGGATTGGTTAGATCAAGGACATAAAGTCCATTAAATAATTGCGCACTAAAATAGTGAATATTATTCAAATAAAAGGAACAACAATTGTTCTTTATTGAAATAATAAAACCATCCTTGTCCAAACAAGAAATAGAAATAATGTTTCTGCTCATAGCAGGCACAAAATAGCAATTATTTAACTCTAAAACTAATCCTGAGGGCAGAGATAGCTCGCACACGCCTATGGCCAACGCAGCAACCTTTGCTCCATTCCCAACGCGCAGATCTACCTCCCCTTTAGCCTATCTTTTACTTCTCTTTAGATCCTGCATATTTCGACAAATATGAGATCCACATCCAGTATCTAATACCCATGATGTAGAGACAGTTAAATTGACATCTACAACAAAAATACCTGGTGGTGGTGGAATCACTATTCCAAGCCTCTTGTCCTCCAGATATTTTGGGCAGTTCCTCCTCCAGTGTCCAGGCTGACTGCAGTAGTGACACTCACCCTTAGTCACGGCCTTGGCAATGCTACCAACAGGCTTAAGGGCTGGTTCCTTGGACTTGGCAACTGACTTGCCTTTGCCCTTGGAGGAAGAGGCAAACCTTTTGCCCTTTCCTTTCTGTACCATCATTATGGCCTTGCCCTTACCCTTGTTGATGCTCTGTTCAGCCGTCCTCAACATGTTGAGCAAATCTGGCAGTGGTTTAATGATCTCGTTCATGTTATAGTTCATAATGAACTGTCCATAACTCTCGGGCAACGATTGCAATACGAGATCGGTTGCCAACTCTTGGCCGACCGGGAACCCTAGTCGGGCGAGATTCTCCAAGTACTCGATCATTCGGAGTACATGGGGTCCCACCGGGTTCCCTTCTGCCAGATGACATTTGAACAGTGCCTTTGAGACCTCATACCTCTCTACCCTCGCCTGCTCTTGGAAGAGCTGCTTTAGATGTTCGATCATATCGACAGCATTCATGTTTTCGTGTTGCTTCTGAAGCTCAGAAGTCATGGTGCAAAGCATTAGGCAGGCCGCATCATTAGCGTCATCAACACGCTTTTGATATGCCTTTAAGGCAGCAGGTGTTTGGTTCTCTGGACCTTCTGGAACATGCTTCTCTATTGCGTACAGTTTCTTCTCTTGCTTGAGAACAATTCTCAAGTTTCTGTACCAATCAAGAAAGTTGGTTCCAGAGAGCTTGTCCTTCTCAAGGACAGATCGTAGGGAATGTTGTGAACTCGATGAGTTGTTTGCCATTTGGAATTCTACAAAAAAAAAATACGCAAGTTTTAGTATTTTTGAATTTTTGACTATATTTAATAATGGCTAGTTTATTAAATATAGCTCCCACTATTTTTCTACGGATTAATAACCCTCAAGATATTAATGCGGAAAATATCCTTATATTTTCTAGTGGGCCAAGATCCATCTTTCATCTCCTTATGAGCTTGCTTTGGCAAGTCACCCATAATTTGACTACTTTAGGTAGGAACAATTCCAATTGCATCCCATATGAAACTCTTGGTTCAATCGGGCAAATAACTCCTTATTTATCCATCCATATGGATAATCCCAATTGATTGCCTCTAGGTTTCTTAATCAAATTAATAGCCTAGTTGTGTTCAACCTCTTATCTAAACAATTGCACATTGTTACGTGCCATCGCATTCCATCATTATGAACCAAGTCGCCATGCTTTGGCACGCACGAGCTTGATAAATAATGATGATAATGAGTGTTTAAATAACGAGAAGGCAAGAACACATTTGAATTTTGAGGGATTTTAAATTCAATTCTTTTAATTGTTTTGTTGATCAATATCAACTAATCTATCTATTTGAGTTTGGGCAAAACTCCAAATAATAAATCCGGGTTGTCTAATTATCTTATTATCCTAATTGCATGCATCATTCATACACCAACCACACAAATAATAAGACAATAAATAAACAACCAAAAAATAGAAATTAAACGTGATGTGGATATGGCCTTTTCTAGACTAAGATAATTCCAAGCCAATGGAATTATCTATGAACCCTAAGCAAACACATCTCCATGCGTCTTGATCTTTTGGTCCATCCTTCATAGTCTTGTGGATTGCTCCATGCTCTATGCTCCATCTTTTGTGGCTTCTTTGGCTTTGGGCTCCTTTTCTTCAATATTGGCTAACAATCTACTTTATCTAGCACTAGCTATTATCTATACTATATAAAATAAATCTCACAAGTTGAGAAAAAAATGGCACGCAGGCCATAAAACCCTAATTAATTATTACAATTAATTGATCAGCTCGCAGGCCGTAAAACCAAACCAAAAAATTAAACATCCACATCAAACCACATCCTAAGGCCATATCCAATCACCATGCGATTTGCACATAAACAGTTAAAATCCAATTTTAACGCGCTTGGTCAATTTTAATTGATTTTAGGATTTCTAGGGTTAAAACGGTCCATGGGCCCAACAATCCAATTGCCCGGGCCCATTAAGTGAACCACAAGGCCCTAGGGCCGGCCCGACCCAAAACCCGCAAGCTAGGCCCGCGGGTTAGGGCCGCCCGGCCCCTTAGGGCGGCCAAGCTTGGGCGGCAAGCAAGGGGGCGGTCCCTAGGGGGGCCGAACCTCCTTATGGGAGTTGTTTCCAAAACAACTCCCTTGCTTGGTGCCCATGTTTGGTTGTTTCCTTGTTTTGGGAGAACTCCTTCTTCCCCAAGGATGCCCAAACCCTAGATCTAAGATCCTAAAATTTCTCAAACTCACTAATTCATGCATCCAGTGCAAAAAATGTATCTTGTTATGATTAATTTTTGACAAATTGCATCCCATGCTTGATTTGTCTTGCTTTACGCGATAAACAATCAAATTAAGGTGTAAAACAACTAAAACGTAACACATAAACCACGTTTATGCTCTACGACCTGTGGCTCTGATACCACTGTAGGGTTTTGATTCATGGATCGCACAACGGAAGCATAATCAAACATAAAACCATGCAAAACCCTCCAAGGATCACAAGTCAAGAGACATAACGATGGTAAGGGTTAGAAATCATAAACACACCTTCGGGCCCTCCTTGTTGCTTGCTCTCTCTCTCCTTTGTTCTCTCCCACTCTTGTTATGTTCACTAATGAGCATAAGTTATGAGGAAGGAAGGAAGGAGGGTCCTTTATATAGTCCAACAAATCCTTGTTAACTACCTAAAGGACTTATTCTAGTCCAACTAGAATTCAATTTAGTCCCTTCCTTGCAAATTAGTCCCTACTAAGTTTGCAAGGGTTTGCAAAGTGATCCTTCTAATTAATTAATCCAATTAATTAATTCCCAAATCTTGTTCAACTCTATATAGCGTGTGACCCCATAGGTTCTATCTAGTTGGTAGCAACTATTTGCTAATATGGAGCGGTTTCTAGCAAAACATCCATTCTAGCCAACTAATAGAATACTCATCTTGACAACCTTTGTACAAGTAATTGTCTCATCCCTTTGCCTCCATATCCGGATTGGACACGAGACATACAAGTCACACTCGTATATCCAATCCATAGTTTCTCGATCCATGGGAATAGCCTTATTCGTACAAATAACATCAATATCCTATATTGATTTATTTGAGTCTGGCCAGACATTCTATAAGCACTATCCCTCGAGTGGCCTAGGATATTTGCTCCCGTTATGTGGGAGGGGCAAATCCTCTCTACGTCCACTATGATCTCTAAGCTTGCTTCTCATTGTATCCAGTACACACCTTTATAACTACCCAATTACGGTGTAGCGTTTAACGCTACCAAGATCACAATGATCCACAACTAGAATATCTAGTGACTTCAAGTCTAAGGATGACAATACCAGTGCACCGCGAGAAGCGCTTGTGACTCAACATAACATGTATGTAGCCTTCTCGGAGATGGGTCAATCCAGTGCAACATTCCGTAATGCACACCTATGTGTTGGATCATGATATCTCCATATCAATCCAACCCCATACTAGTCTATAGATGATTGTCCTAGTAATCATTATACTTGACTAGGGATATTTACGATAAACAACACATTTGTAAATCTAAGGACTTCATCATATTAAATATCCAATAAATAATAAATGAATTTTCTAGCCATATACAAATTCATACTAAACTAGATTGCCTCTAGGGCATCTATTCCAACAGCTACTTGCGTACGAATGCAGGGATTAGCGGTGGTATTGAGAAGTCCCTCTTCTCCCGAGGTCTCCTCTGTTGGAATAGATGCCCTAGAGGCAATCTAGTTTAGTATGAATTTATTTGTGGCTAGAAATTCATTTATTATTTATTGGATATTTAATATAATGAAGTCCTTAGATTTACAATTGTGTTGTTTATCTTAAATATCCCTAGTCCAGCATAATGATTAATGGGACAATCATCTATAGACTAGTATGGGGTTGGATTGATATGAAGATATCATGATCCAACACATAGGTGTGCATTAGGGGTAATGTCGCACTGGATTGACCCATCTCTGAGAAGGCTACATACACGTTATGTTGCGTCACAAGCGCTTCTCGCGGTGCAATGGTATTGTCATCCTTAGACTTGAAGTCACTAGATATTCTAGTTGTTGATTATTGTGATTTTGGTAGCGTTAAACGCTACACCGTAACTGGGTAGTTATAAAGGCGTGTACTGGATACAATAAGAAGCAAGCTTAGAGATCGTAGTGGACGTAGAAAGGATTTGTCCCTCCCACATAATGGGAGCAAAAATCCTAGGCCACTCGAGGGATAGTGCTTATAGAATGTCTCGCCAGACTCAAATAAATCAATATGAGATATTGATGTTATTTGCACGAATAAGGCTATTCCCATGGATCGAGAAACTATGGATTGGATATACGAGTGTGACTTGTATGTCTCGTGTCCAATCCGGATATAGAGACAAAGGGATGAGACAATTACTTGTACAAAGGTTGTCAAGATGACTATTCTATTAGTTGGCTAGAATGGATGTTTTGCTAGAAACCGCTCCATATTAGCAAATAGTTGCTACCAACTAGATAGAATCTATGGGGTCACACGCTATATAGAGTTGAACTAGATTTGGGAATTAATTAATTGGATTAATTAATTAGAAGGATCACTTTTCAAAACCTTGCAAACTTAGTAGGGACTAATTTGCAAGGAAGGGACTAAATTGAATTATAGTAGGACTAGAATAAGTCCTTTAGGTAGTTGGCAAGGAGTTTTTGGACTATATAAAAGACCTTCCTTCCTTCCTTCCCACAACTTATGCTCTTAATTGAACATAACAAGAGCGGGAGAGAACAAAAGGAGAGAAAAAATCAAGCAAGCTAGGAGCTCGCCGCCCCTAGCCCGCCACCCGTCCCCGTCGGCCACAAGGAGGCCGAGACCTCCCTTGTTCGTCTCTTTTTGCGTGATTATTCTTCCTCTTCCTCTTTCCGGGCTAGCACCAAGGAGTGGGAGATCTAGGAATCAACTCTAGGCGTGGATCAACCATAGAGAACGTGACACAATTCGCGTTTGAAGTCATCAAAGGAGAACCCTAAGGTGTGTTATTGATTTCTTCCTTTACCATTGTTATGTCTCTTGACTTGTGATCCTTGGAGGGTTTTGCATGGTTAATTATTGTTTCCGTTGCGCATCCATGAATCAAAACCCTACAGTGGTATCAGAGCCACAGGTCGTAGAGCATAAACGTGGTTTATGTGTTACGTTTTAGTTGTTTTACACCTTAAATTGATCGTTTATCGCGTAAAACAAGACAAATCAAGCATGGGATGCAATTTGTCAATAATCTATCATAACAAGATCTAATTTTTGCATTGGATGCATGAATTAGTGAGTTTGAGAAATTTTAGAATCTTAGATCTAGGGTTTGGGCATCCTTGGGGGAGAAGGAGTTCTTCCAAAACAAGGAAACAACTAAACATGGGCACCAAGCAAGGGAGTTGTTTTGGAAACAACTCCCTCAAGGAGGTTCGGCCCCCTAGGGGACCGCCCCTCTTGCTTGCCGCCCAAGCTTTGCCACCCTAGGGGCCGGGCGGCCCTAGCTCTGCAGCCTAGCCGCGTGGGTTATGGGCCGGGCCAGCCCCAGGGCCTTGCGGTTCACCTTTTTGGGCCCGAGCAATTTGATTGTTGGGCCCATGGACCGTTTTAACCCTAGAAATCCTAAAATAAATTAAAATTGACCAAGCGCGTTAAAATTGGATTTTAACTGTTTATATGCAATTTGCATGGTGATTGGATATGGCCTTAGGATGTGGTTTGATGTGGATGTTTAATTTTGTGGTTTGGTTTTACGGCCTGCGAGCTGATCAATTAATTGTAATAATTAATTAGGGTTTTATGGCCTGTGTGCCATTTTTTTTCCTCAACTTGTGAGATTTATTTTATTTAGTATAGAAGTTAGCTAGTGCTAGATAAAGTAGATTGTTAGCCAAGATTGAAGAAAAGAAGCCCAAAGCCAAAGGAGCCACAAAAGACGGAGCATGGAGCATTCCACATGACTATGAAGGATGGACCAAAAGATCAAGACGCTTGGAGATGTGTTTGCTTTTAGGGTTCATAGATAATTCCATTGGCTTGGAATTATCTTAGTTAGAAAAGGCCATATCCACATCACGTTTATTTTTGTTTTGTGGTTGTTTACTTTATTGTCTTATTATTGTGTGGTTGGTGATGGATGATGCATGCAATTAGGGTAATAAGATAATTAGACAACCCGGATCTATTATTTGGAGTTGTGCCCAAACTCAAATAGACAAAATTAGTTGATTTTGATCAAAAAAAACAATTAAAAATTGAATTTAAAATCCATCAAATTCAAATATTTTGTTCTTGCCTTCTCGTTATTTAAACACTCATTATCATCATTATTTATCAAAGTTCGTGCGTGCCAAAGCATGGCGACTTGGTTCATAATGATGGAATGCGATGGCACGTAACAATGTGCAATTGTTTAGATAAGAGGTTGAACACAACTAGGCTATTAATTTGATTAAGAAACCTAGAGGCAATCAATTGGGATTATCCATATGGATGGATAAATAAGGAGTTATTTGCCCAATTGAACCAAGAGTTGCATAAGGGATGCAATTGGAATTGTTCCTACCTAAAGTAGTCAAATTATGGGTGACTTGCCAAAGCAAGCTCATAAGGAGATGAAATGTGGATCTTGGCCCACTAGAAAATATAAGGATATTTTCCGCATTAATATCTTGAGGATTATTAATCCGTAGAAAAATAGTGGGAGCTATATTTGATAAACTAGCCATTATTGAATATAGTCAAAAATTCACAAATACTAAAACTTGCGTATTTTCCTTTTGTAGAATTCCAAATGGCAAACAACTCATCGAGTTCACAACATTCCCTACGATCTGTCCTTGAGAAGGACAAGCTCTCTGGAACCAACTTTCTTGATTGGTACAGAAACTTGAGAATTGTTCTCAAGTAAGAGAAGAAACTGTACGCAATAGAGGAGCACGTTCCAGAAGGTCCAGAGAACCAAACACCTGCTGCCTTAAAGGCGTATCAAAAGCGTGTTGGTGACGCTAATGATGCGGCCTGCCTTATGCTATGCACCATGACTTCTGAGCTTCAGAATCAACACGCAAATAGAATGTTGTCGATATGATCGAGCATCTGAAGCAGCTCTTCCAAGAGCAGGCAAGGGTAGAGAGGTATGAGGTCTCTAAGGAACTGTTCAAGTGTCATCTGGCAGAAGGGAACCCGGTGGGACCCATGTACTCCGTATGATCAGGTACTTGGAGAATCTCGCCCGACTGGGGTTCCCGGTCGGCCAAGAGTTGGCAACCGATCTCGTGTTGCAATCGTTGTCCGAGAGTTATGGACAGTTCATCATGAACTATAACATGAACGAGATCGTGAAACCACTGCCAGATTTACTCAATATTTGAGGACAGCTGAATAGAGCATCAACAAGGGTAAGGGCAAGGCCATTATGATGGTGCAGAAAGGAAAGGGAAAAAGGTTTGCCTCATCCTCCAAGGGCAAAGGCAAGTCAGTTGCCAAGTCCAAGGAACCTGCCCTTAAGCCTGTTGGTGGCATTGCCAAAGGTGTGACTAAAGGTGAGTGTCACTACTGCAGTCAGCCTGGACACTGGAGGAGGAACTGCCCAAAATATCTGGAGGACAAGAGGCTTGGAATAGTGATTCCACCACCACCAAGTATTTTTTTTGTAGATGTCAATTTAACTGTCTCTACATCATGGGTATTAGATACTGGATGTGGATCTCATATTTGTCGAAATATGCAGGATATAAAGAGAAGTAGAATATTGGCTAAAGGAGAGGTAGATCTACGCGTTGGGAATGGAGCAAAAGTTGCTGCGTTGGCCATAGGCGTGTGCGAGCTATCTCTGCCTTCAGGATTAGTTTTAGAATTAAATTATTGCTATTTTGTGCCTGCTATGAGCAGAAACATTATTTCTATTTCTTGTTTGGACAAGGATGGTTTTATTATTTCAATAAAGAACAATTGTTGTTCCTTTTATTTAAATAATATTCACTATTTTAGTGCGCAATTATTTAATGGACTGTATGTCCTTGATCTAAGCAATCATGTCTACAACATTAATACCAAGCGGATTAAAATAAATGATTTAAATCCTGCTTATTTATGGCACTGTCGTTTATGCCACATAAATGAGAAACGTGTATCTAAACTCCAGAAGGATGGATTACTAGACTCATTTGATTTTTAATCATATGAGACATGTGAGGCTTGTTTATTGGGAAAAATGACAAAGTCCCCTTTCAATAAGAAAGGTGAAAGGACTAGTGAGCAATTGGCGCTCATACATGCTGATGTGTGTGGGCCATTTGCCACGCCTGCCAGGGGTGGTTATGTCTACTTCATTACATTTACTGATGATTACAGTAGATATGGATTTGTGTACCTCATGAGGGCAAAATCCGAATCCTTTGAAGTGTTCAAAGAATTCAAGAATGAAGTAGAGAAGCAACTTGGCAAAAGTATCAAGGCTCTACGATCGGATCGTGGAGGAGAATACTTGAGCCAAGAGTTTGACGACTATCTTAGAGAGTGTGGGATCGTGTCCCAACTCACTCCACCCGGAACGCCACAATGGAATGGCGTGTCTGAGAGGAGGAATCGAACCCTATTGGATATGGTTCGATCTATGATGTGTCAAACCGATCTTCCATTATCATTTTGGGGCCACGCTCTATTAAGTGTAGCTTTCACCATTAACCGTGTTCCATCTAAATCAGTCATGAAGACTCCATATGAGATGTGGAGTGGGAGGCGTCCCACACTGTCGTTCATGAGGATTTGGGGCTGCGATTTCTATGTAAAACATTTACAATCAGACAAGCTAGGGCCGAAATCGGATAAGTGTAAGTTTGTGGGGTACCCTAAGGAAACTAAGGGTTACTACTTCTACAATCCAGCCGAGAACAAAGTGTTTGTTGCTCGGACCGGCGTGTTTCTAGAAAGAGAGTTTGTCTCTAAAGAAGCAAGTGGGAGGACAGTAGAGCTTGAAGAGGTTCAAGAACCACAAATCACTGAACCGATTATGGAACATGAACCGGAACCACAAGCAATTGTGGAACAACCTGTTCAGGTAACACAAGAGATTCGTAGATCTAGTAGAGTGCGCCAGGAACCCGAGAGGTATGGACTTCCCGTAACCGATTCCGGTGACAAAATGCTCATAGATATGAGCCTACTACCTATGAGGAGGCCATGAAGGGCCCAGACTCTCAGAAGTGGCTAGAAGCCATGAGATCCGAGATGGAATCCATGTACCCAACAAAGTATGGACTTTGGTGGAACCCCCGAAGGGGCGCGCCCCATAGGGTGCAAGTGGGTCTTCAAGAAGAAGATCGACATGGATGGTAATGTGATTACCTATAAGGGCCGATTGGTGGCTATAGGATTCAGACAGATTCATGGTATAGACTATGATGAAACCTTTTCACCAGTCGCTATGAGCAAATCCATCCTAATCCTACATGCGATTGCAGCGTACCATGACTATGAGATTTGGCAGATGGATGTCAAAACAACATTCCTTTATGGGAATCTCCTCGAGGAAGTGTATATGATACAGCCGGAGGGTTTTGAGGATCCAAAGCAAGCCAACAAAGTCTGTAAGCTGCAACGATCCATTTATGGATTGAAGCAAGCTTCTAGGAGTTGGAATCGACGTTTTGATGAAGTAGTCAAAGAGTTTGGCTTCATCAGAAACGAAGATGAGTCTTGTGTCTACAAGAATGTTAGTGGGAGCTCTGTAGCTTTTTTGGTCTTGTATGTAGATGACATACTGCTCATGGGAGACAACGTTCCCATGCTGCAATCTGTTAAAGATTGGCTAGGGAAGTGTTTCTCAATGAAGGACTTAGGGGAAGCAGCCTATATACTCGGTATAAAGATCTATAGAGATAGATCTAAGAGGCTGCTAGGCCTAAGTCAAAGTACATATATTGACAAGGTGTTGAAACGGTTCAACATGCAAGATTCCAAGAAGGGATTCTTGCCCATGTCACATGGAATCACTCTTTCGAAGAGTGGTTGTCCTTCCAATGAGATTGAGAAGGAACGCATGAGTAGAATTCCCTATGCCTCGGCCATATGATCTATCATGTACGCCATGTTATGTACTAGACCAGATGTGTCATATGCCTCGAGTATGACAAGCAGATACCAGTCCAATCCAGGTGAGAGTCACTGGATTGCAGTCAAGAACATCCTGAAGTACTTGAGAAGAACTAAGGATGCTTTCTTGATATTTGGCGGTGAGGAAGAGTTGCGTGTAAGGGGTTACACTGATGCAAGCATCCAAACCGACAGAGATGACTTTAGATCACAGTCGGGATATGTGTTTTTTCCTGAATGGAGCAGCGGTGAGCTGGAAGAGTTCCAAGCAAGAGACGGTAGCTGATTCTACAACAGAGGCTGAGTACATTGCTGCAAATGGCGCAGCAAAGGAAGCTGTTTGGATCAGAAAGTTTGTTTCTGAACTTGGTAAGGTTCCTAGCATTGAGGATCAAGTCGAGTTGTACTGTGACAACACTGGGCGATCGCGCAATCGAAGGAACCCAGGTCGCACCAGAAATCCAAGCACGTGCTCAGGAAGTTTCATCTGATTCGAGATATTATCGATAGAGGAGACGTTCGGATATGCAAGATTCCTACAGATGAGAATCTGTCAGACCCGCTTACAAAGCCGCTCACGCAGTGGAAGCATGAAGGGCACACTAGGAGTATGGGCATACGAGATGCGCCAGATTGGCTCTAGTGCAAGTGGGAGACTGTTGGAATAGATGCCCTAGAGGCAATCTAGTTTAGTATGAATTTATTTGTGGCTAGAAATTCATTTATTATTTATTGGATATTTAATATAATGAAGTCCTTAGATTTACAATTGTTTTGTTTATCTTAAATATCCCTAGTTCAGTATAATGATTAATGGGACAATCATCTATAGACTAGTATGGGGCTGGATTGATATGGAGATATCATGATCCAACACACAGGTGTGCATTAGGGGTAATGTCGCACTGGATTGACCCATCTCCGAGAAGGCTACATACACGTTATGTTGAGTCACAAGCGCTTCTCGCGGTGCAATGGTATTGTCATCCTTAGACTTGAAGTCACTCGACATTCTAGTTGTGGATTATTGTGATCTTGGTAGCGTTAAACGCTACACCGTAACTGGGTAGTTATAAAGGCGTGTACTGGATACAATAATAAGCAAGATTAGAGATCGTAGTGGACGTAGAAAGGATTTGTCCCTCCCACATAACGGGAGCAAATATCCTAGGCCGCTCGAGGGATAGTGCTTATAGAATGTCTGGCCAGACTCAAATAAATCAATATGAGATATTGATGTTATTTGCACGAATAAGGCTATTCCCATGGATCGAGAAACTATGGATTGGATATACGAGTGTGACTTGTATGTCTCGTGTCCAATCCGGATATAGAGACAAAGGGATGAGACAATTACTTGTACAAAGGTTGTCAAGATGACTATTCTATTAGTTGGCTAGAATGGATGTTTTGCTAGAAACCGCTCCATATTAGCAAATAGTTGCTACCAACTAGATAGAACCTATGGGGTCACACGCTATATAGAGTTGAACTAGATTTGGGAATTAATTAATTGGATTAATTAATTAGAAGGATCACTTTCTAAAATCTTGCAAACTTAGTAGGGACTAATTTGCAAGGAAGGGACTAAATTGAATTCTAGTAGGACTAGAATAAGTCCTTTAGGTAGTTGGCAAGGAGCTGTTGGACTATATAAAGGACCTTCCTTCCTTCCTTCCCACAACTTATGCTCATAATTGAACATAACAAGAGTGGGAGAGAACAAAAGGAGAGAAAAAAGCAAGCAAGCTAGGAGCTCGCCGCCCCTAGCTCGCCGCCCCTAGCTCGCCGCCCGTCCCCGTCAAGGAGGCCGAGACCTCCCTTGTTGGTCTCGTTTTGCGTGATTCTTCTTCCTCTTCCTCTTTTCGGGCTAGCACCAAGGAGTGGGAGATCTAGGAATCAACTCTAGGCGTGGATCAACCATAGAGAACGTGACACAATTCGCGTTTGAAGTCATCAAAGGAGAAACCTAAGGTGTGTTATTGATTTCTTCCTTTACCATCGTTATGTCTCTTAACTTGTGATCCTTGGAGGGTTTTGCATGGTTAATTATTGTTTCCGTTGCGCATTCATGAATCAAAACCCTACATCCTCATGGGAGGGGGACCGATCACCGTCACGAACGTGTGCATAAGAAGACATTATGGAAGGTTGGAAAGGATTGAAGGTGGATGTTTCACGTCGGGTTCACCAAATTGTGCTCACAGAATCCCTCGGAGAGATCCAAGTGTGCACCTCAAGTAGAGAATAGGAACACAGAGAGATGTAGGGTGCGTGTAGGGAGAGGGTAAGAACTGGTAACTGCTCGAGAAAGAGACAATAGGCTGATAGAGAGTAGGTTGCTTAGCGTTCCAAGAACTGAGACGTATCGGTCTATACGCAGTGTACTCTCCGTCCTTGTAATGGAAAGCTAACGATCTTATATATAGTGGGGAAGTGACCGTTGAGAGGATTAATGCACCATAAATGGTGGCTTAATGATAGACCCCAACGGCACGTTCGACCGTGTATATAGGAACCGTTACGTATCTGCCCGCAAGTATCGGAGATCGTTATGAGATCAGCCACATTTATGGGACACGTAAGCCTAGAACCTCTCAGTCAGTTAACAGAGGTCGCGCGCGAGCTTGGTTGTCGCACACGCGCGACGAGCCTTACCCTAGCCTCCAAACCACTAAGTCCCTACAGGTCCCGTGTTGGTACGCGAGGGCCCTGTCTCGCAGCCCCCACGTGGACAAGCATAGGGAGTTGTCCGGTGTGTATAGAGCACAGCTAGGTGTGCTGGATTGCTGCCACGTGGCCGTAATCTGCTTGTCCGGAAAGTTGTATCTACACCAAGCCTATAGTTCTCTAATACACCGCGAGCCCATTCTGGAAGATGGGCATATAAGCTAAATTTAGAGAACTGAAGGGATCTTTTTGCAAATAGACCAGCTACCGCATTAGCTGTCCGGGACACGTGGCGAAACTGAAGTCTCTCGAAGACTTTTCCCTTCTCGATACATCTGACAATAACTTCGGCAATCTCTTCATTTCCATCAAACCTTCTTCTTCGAGCTTCCCGATTGAGGAGAATATCAATTGCAAAGCTTGAATCAGATTCCAAGACTATCTTGCTGCATCTAGCGTCCGAAGCCATTTCCTGTCTTTTCTCAATTCCCCTAAGTTCGAAGAGAAGAATCGAGGGGTCCGGTGTTTCGAAATGGCCGCCAACAAAATGGCCGGTTGAGTCTCTGAGAACGCACCTTGCTCCTGTTGTGTTTCTAGATTGGGAGTATGCTATGTCCGTATTGATCTTAACCCACCCATCCACCGGAGCTTCCCAGATCTCCGTCCTGCCAGCCGGCTCCGGTGTGCTAGCCGTATTCTTTAATATTTAGAGTCATCATAAATGTGAATCTCCTTCTTTAATAAAATAAAATTATTTTTGAGTGTCAGCATGTCACATCACGTTCATGACTCTTTTTTTATTAAGGGTATGATTGTATTTTGTGTGTACAAGTTTTCTTTACTGGAAAGATTGAATAAACAACAACAATGCCTAAAAAAGAAAGTTCGGAGAAATTAGAGGAGCCGTATGATTCGGCGTGAGCGCGAGTAAACCGGAGTCTCCCCTGTCAGCGACCCGACGAAAACCGGTAATGTCCCAACCGGGAACGCGGCACTGACAATCGAAAAGGAAAAGAAAAAAAGAAAAAAAAAGGATCTTCTTCAAATCGTCATCGTCATCATCAATCGTATCGTCTGCGGCTAACTGGAGAGATTCGAGAGGGCGGAAGAAAACTCCGACGATAGCCCTCTCAGATCTCCGATCATCAATTCCACAAAGCCGCTAAATAAAGAAAAAAAACAAAACAATCATATATGGTTCATACACAGGATCTACCAACCTCACCTCCACGGCGTAGCTCTCCAGAATTTGATGCGACGATCGAGCCACCGGAGAGTCGATCGTAACGGAACCGACGCCAAAACAATGGAATCAATGAAGATCCAGTTCCGACCGATCTCGCCCCACCGCTCGAATCTCTTCTCTCGAAACCCTAAAAACTCGTCCAGTTTCCTCAAATCGAATATTTTCATTTCCACTTCCATCGCTATCTCCCTCGTTTTGTTCTGCTACGCGATCATTGTACTGAGCGGTTACAGAAGCTCCGTGAAGAAGAAGTTCGGGATTGTGATCGATGGAGGAAGCACAGGGACGCGGATTCATGTGTTTGAGTATTCAATTGAGGATGGAGTTCGGAGATTCGATTTCGGGAAGGAGGGTTTGGCGTCAATGAGGGTGAATCCGGGGTTGTCGTCTTATTCAGATGATGTGGACGGAGCAGGAGATTCGTTGAAGGAACTGGTGGAGTTTGGGAAGAAGAGGGTGCCCATGGAGTTTTGGGCTGATACGGAGGTGAGGCTGATGGCCACTGCTGGGATGAGATTGCTTGATTCGGGTGTTCAAGATCGGATTTTGGAGTCGTGCAGGAAGTTTCTCAGGGTTTCCGGGTTCAAATTCCGTGATGATTGGGCATCTGTTATCACTGGTATGGTATTTCTGAAGTTGATTTCCTTAATTTCAACCTCATCATTGTATATTCAGAATCTGCACCTCTTCGATTTTTCCGAAATGTGCGACTCTGGGCTTGTTTCCTCACTAGAGCCCTGTTATAATCAAATTATTAGACTTTTACTTTATCAAATAATCTCATGTTGGAAGTGTGTTAAGACAATTATGAAGCGAAGACATTAATTAAGGTTAAAACTCTTGTATGCGATTCAGTCATGTTAGCTACGAAGCCATCTGAAATTGCATTTTGGTCATTGACACATTGTAGTGAGACCCGCAGTATGTTTGTGTATCACTACGAAATATAGCTGCAAATGGGCGTTCGCAGAACCACGTATTTTAATTCCCTGGCCTGTTGAAATCATTCCACAAAATGTATAAAGAACCTTAGCTTCCAGAAATCTAATTTGTTATAGAAATAGTGTGAATAGATGAAAAGTGAAATCCAATTATAGAGTTCCAAAGGGAGATCATATTTCAATGGTAAGATGATTCTCAAAAAAAAAACAAAAAAAAAAAATCATAAGTTCATGGGGAAATAGCATATTTCCTCCTTAAAACTTATCTTTGCTATGTGTAACAATGTTCTGCCTAAATGGCTTAGATATTTAAGCACAACAAAGCATCCTTCCATCCGGCATTGAAATTCGAACGATCCTGACTCCCTATTATCGTTTTCAACTGCCACCAAATAGCTCCTGGAAACACTCGTATATATGTGCTTTTTCTCTGTAACAAGCACCATTGACCAAACGTACCACCATCAGTTTCACCTGCGACTCTCACCTTTTCAGGTTATAATCATCAGGTAGCCCTTAAGTCTTTGGTATTCATGACATCACCTTATAAAACCACACATGGAAATGATAAATTTGAGAAAATTAACGCCGACTTAGGTCAAGAGAATTTCATTAAGGGATGCATCTCCATGGCAACCAAAGGGTACATCACTAATGGGAATTGAATAACTCTAGGAAAATTGAGTAGCTGGAATATCTGTAGGCTAGATTACATAGATAAAAACTTTTATCATTAGTTCAGAGCTTTCAACTTCTTGGTATCACATTTGTCAAACCCAGATGACAGGTTAGTAACCATTTATTCTACTTTGCTTGCCTGATCAACTTATTGGTATTATATTTGTCAAACCCAGATGTAGTTAGTGAATCGAAGCTCACTTTGACTGAATCGTAAATTGTTAGATTTGCTTTCAATACACAGAGTGATGCAGGGAAATCCTAACACAACCTACTGGGTTTATTGGTTCTCTATTAAGAGCTTGCTCCCCATAGAGCTAGTAGCAAGAACTGGCATGTTAGTGAGCTTTCTTAACTGTGAAGTACACTAGTGGGTCCCCCCTACTGCAGCTTTTATTTACAGTTTTTAGGCTGCAGCTTTTGTAGCTCTTTAGCTTATTACTTAGCCTTGAAGAAAGGTCTTACTTAGCCTAGAGGTAAGGTAGTTTAAGGTTATATATGTCTTTAGTTACATAAGGGAAGCAGCTAGTAGTTTCTCTATAAATAGGGTTATTGTATAATGTTTTAGATAGTTGAATTTTGTATCAAAACCTTGAAAGGTAAAAGAACCTAGAGTTCTGTTGGGTTTTAACCCTAGAAACCATGAGTTTCTTTGTTTCCCACTTCAGTTTGTTCTAAGTTTCAGCATCATAAATTGTTCTAGTCTTAGATTCTCCTTCTCAAGGTGTATCTTTGCACCAATTGTAGTACCAGGTTGCCTTTGGCTTTCCTGTGCTGCATTAAGTGGTATCAGAGCCTGAAACACTAACCTAATTACCATGGCTATGCGTGGTGGTCACGGTGAAAGAGGAAATCAAGAAGAACATGAAGAGTTGGCTGAGATGCGAAGGAAGATTGAAGAACTGTCGCGAGCTGTGCAAGCACTTCAGCGACGGGGAAGAGCTAGAGCCCATCGGGAGGTTCCCGAAGGCAATAGCGAACCTGTTGACATACCGGAAGGTAGTCAAGAGGATGGACACTGTGAAGAATTTCAAGAAACCTGTTCCATGATGCTTCTTATGCAAACATGGATAGTGTTGCACTTGAAGATAGCTTCGTGGATTGGGAAACTCTTCCTATCTACGATGAGTATGAAGGAGATGACGAAGCCGTGACTTTGGAGGGTTTAGACTGTATACCTGCCACCAAAATCCCTCAAATTCTTAGTAAGGTCAGTGATGATTGTTCCCAGATTTTGTTTGATGAATACAGTGGCCAAGAAACTCATTTACTGGGTGAAGTTGGATCTTTTACATGTAAGACAATTGGGAGTTTCATTGAGCACTCGCTGAGGCCCTCAACCCTCTATGTTGATCCATTCTTGCTTGGGTGTCAAATGGATTACCTGTCAAAAGATAAGTGTTGCTTGTCTTCTTCAACAATATTGCTTACCCTTGGAAATTACCAAGAATATGTGAAGAAGAAGACCGGAGTAGAGGAATTCAAGGATGCATCATGCACGTTGATGTATGCCAGTTTCCAAAAGCAACAAAATTTGAATGGCAAAAGAATCATTAGTCGCAGCAAAATTCGAGGACGAATTTTCTCTAACAAGAGGAGTATGATGCAGGGAAATCCTAACACAACCTACTGGGTTTATTGGTTCTCTATTAAGAGCTTGCTCCCCATAGAGCTAGTAGCAAGAACTGGCATGTTAGTGAGCTTTCTTAACTGTGAAGTACACTAGTGGGTCCCCCCCTACTGCAGCTTTTATTTACAGTTTTTAGGCTGCAGCTTTTGTAGCTCTTTAGCTTATTACATAGCCTTGAAGAAAGGTCTTACTTAGCCTAGAGGTAAGGTAGTTTAAGGTTATATATGTCTTTAGTTACATAAGGGAAGCAGCTAGTAGTTTCTCTATAAATAGGGTTATTGTATAATGTTTTAGATAGTTGAATTTTGTATCAAAACCTTGAAAGGTAAAAGAACCTAGAGTTCTGTTGGGTTTTAACCCTAGAAACCATGAGTTTCTTTGTTTCCCACTTCAGTTTGTTCTAAGTTTCAGCATCATAAATTGTTCTAGTCTTAGATTCTCCTTCTCAAGGTGTATCTTTGCACCAATTGTAGTACCAGGTTGCCTTTGGCTTTCCTGTGCTGCATTACAGAGGAAAACTCAGCTACTAGGTTATCAGACGAACAAAGTTGGGAGACGAATATTAGATTTTTCTCAATGGAAGGAACACAGAGAACATTATGAAGTTGAACGGAACGAGAAGAAGAGGATAAAGATAGCGAACCAGTGTGGGTGATTGTTAAGCTCGTGCCATCACCAATGGTGACATCATCTCCACGTGTATAGGGCTGGTGCAGCGATAAGTTATCCAGATGAGTTGTAATGTGGTGAGTGGCACCACTATCAAGTAGCCATGACTGTTTGGGTAGTAATCCCGACTGAGCGGTGGCAACATGAGCCCGCAGAGTCCAGGGAAAAGCAGAATATGAATACCCAGTAGAGCGGAGCGAGAGCCGGACGGTCGAGCGTTCCGAGTCATGATACTGCTGAAACATCCAACCAAACTGCGAACACTGTCAAATGCGATGACCCTGTTGACCACAGCCCTGACAGAAGCCGAGGAAGGGACGGGGCTGCCGAGGACCCGAATGAGGAGGATGAGAGATCGAAGACCAGCCCGAGGCAAGAGCAAGTGGAGCCCTGGGAGACTGATGAGACAAGGCCCACGGTGGCTGGAAGGGCTGCTGATGCCCCAGGGGCGACTGCTGATAGTGCTGGGTATTGTTAGGATCCAGGACTGTTTTGTTGCCTGGAGCCACGAGTGCCGGATCGGAGGGAAGGAAACAGATCGATCTTCTTGAGAGGACCAAACAGTTGGCGGAAGCAGAGGGTAATTGGACTTGAGAAGAAGCAGACAGAAATGAGAAAAATGTTAGTACTTAGACTGACTGTAGCTCTATTAGACCTCTAGCTGAATTGATGGTGAATCGTACAAATCGCAATTGAGTGGTAAGATAGGTCTCTTGAATCAGGATTCAAATTAATAATTGTCCATTTAAGATTCACTGAGAGATTTACATCCTTTCATGGGCGAATCGAATCGAATTGTAGGATATGAATCATGAATCGTAAGATTTTGAATCTATGGTTACGGCATGGTTTTAAATAACGGTATCGGCCGACGTATCGGTTCCGGTCGCGGTTAACGGAATTGATCCGTATCGGAGAAACTGTCACGGGAATCGGGAACCGAACGTGTGAATGTTAAATAATCGTTTTAAGATGCAAAAGTATTTTTAAGAGAATGTTTTGTATATCTAATATATTTGTAGTCATGTACTAGTTCTTTAGGCCATGCCTAACGAGTTTTTAGACAATTAGACATTGTACACTTCATTATATAACAAATTTATATAATGAGGATACAGTGTATTGGGTGTATCGCCAGGATATCGGTGCGTATCGGCCGTGTCACTTGTGAATATGATTCACGTGAACCGTATCGGGTGTATCGGACTCGGCCACTACCTTTTCAGTTAAATATCGGCCATAACGTAACGGTAAGTTAACATTTGGCTTAGTGATGTGCTGCATTCCTACAAGACCTTCTGAAGAGGCCAAAATATATCTCAACAAATTCCATAGAAGTCACGTTATGTTTTCCCGTTTTTCTTCTACAGACAGGATTGATATGCTTCCACAGTGTACACATTACTTTGGACTTTTGAGTTGACATCTTCATTATAGAGAGCAGTATGAAGGTGCGAACAAAAAGGAAGCAGAACCAACCATAGGGAAGCATCCAGGTACATTGTCTGATGTGGCAATGTATCTGCACATTAAGGGTTTACATAGTACATGGGTTTTGCAAGAAATCTATAATTCAACTCATCACTTGATATCAGTTTTTTGAATTGGATTGCTGTAATCACAGTCTAATAAAGTGTCTTGGTTTCTTATGCTAATGCTTCGGACGCCATTTTAGCCTTTCATACTTGTTCACGTTAACTCATCGTTTGATGCCAGTTTTTTTAATGGGAAGTTGAGTTCTTCGATTTTTCCTACTATCACAGTTTTGATGATATATTTACAAACCTATTTTGGTAGATGTAGAAACCATTGCTGCTATCCACCTTTGGCAATAAAATCTAGAGGCGGAAGTCGAATTGGAAAAGGATGTACAGATATTTTTTGTGTTGGGTTTTCATGCTCTATAACTAGTAATGTTTTGGATATGGACTGACAGCTCATTCTTGTTGTCTTTACATGGTGATTTATCATTCTACCGGGCACACCAATATGTTGCTTGTCTGCATAATTACATAAATAAGCTTTTCAAATCTTTGCAGTCGCCGACTTTTTTTTACTTATTTATGCACTTGAGCAGAGATTCCATAAGCTGCCCTTGCAAGTGTGGGAGCTGCAAGTTCAGCCTGCCAGATCATTTTAAAGAAACTTGAAGATGTGTAGTCTCCTGCTGGTTTTGTCCATTAACTCAATTGGATTCCCTGTCCTCATTGCATGTCGGGATAGATAGCTGTGTTAAATAATGTGCCTCCCCTCACTGCATGTTGGGATAGATAGCTGTGTTAAATAATGTGCATAAGTTCTTTGATATCGCGTGCAGTGGTGCAGTAATATGCAGAAGTCACTGTACCTGCAATAGTAAACTTTAATCTCTTGGAAATTCTGCAGTGGTGTAGTATATTTGTATTTTATATCTGGTGTTTGACTGAAGACATAATATCTTTAATTCTAGGCTCTGAAGAAGGGGCATATGCTTGGGTAGTTGCCAATTATGCTTTGGGAACTCTAGGAGGTGATCCTTCAGAAACAACTGGAATTATTGAACTCGGAGGGGCCTCTGCTCAGGTTTGTTTTTTCTTATGCGCATAATTCATTTATGTCCTCAATTATGTAGTGGGTCTGGAGCGGGTGCGGGTGCGTCAAATTCCCAAAAATCAGGGGTGTGGGTGTGGGTGTGGAGGGGGTTTGCGCTACTTTGTTTATATAGTTATTTTATATTATCTGCGATACCATTATCTAATATAAAAGAAACAATAATAGTAATCCAAATTACCATCAAACATAAATCCATACAAAGATTCACAGGTACATGGTTATATATCAACAGTATTGTTATCTCTTGCTGTCATTCTTGGCTGTGGAGAGACGAGTCTAAGGGTTAGAAATGATCATATAGATGTAATTCGGTTAAATTGTAGTTGTATTTAAGAAGAACTCTCAATTTTAATTTTCAAAATGACCTTGCCTTACCCACAAAGCACCCACGAAGTACCTGGTGTGGGTGTGGGACCTCCCAGAAGCACCCGTGCTACATAGGTCCTCAATAGATGTGTATTACTCTAATAATCTTGTCATGGGAGAGAACGTGGTTGGGTGAAAGGAATTATACAAGCTATATGAATGCAAACTATTTCATTAAGCTGAAGAAAGGAGGACTTGAATTTGCTTAGTCTCCAGTCTGTGGATCATTTAAACAAGATGTCATTACTCATAACTTCTTAGAGTATAATGTCTTGTACTTTGCTCACCAAATTAGCCCGTCGTGTATTACTCATAACTTCTGACATTATAATCTCAAACCTTCCCTTGTACCACCTCATCTCAACAAGCCTAACCAATTGGCAGTGTGCTCTGAGATACGACTGCTTCTTAGGCAAGGTGCAAATGACTTCTCTCCCAATCTCCAGGCTGTTATAGGAATCTGTATCCCCTGCTGGGATGGTGAGACATGGTAATGTGTATCGGATTGTTACAGTGACACAGATTCTTAAGATCAAATAGTAGGAGCCCTTAGGAGGCCATTTCCCTCCTATTCACCCTTCAGAGTTCGGTCACTTCTCTACCTTGATCTTTCTACTTTTAAATTTCTATCAAGCCGATTGCACGCAGCAAAGAAGATACAGATCCAAACGTACCACAAAATGGACCCAAGAGGAAGAGTCGAATGTCACAGTCCAAGAACCCAACTGTAGTACCGTTTTTATCTCAACTGAACTAACCATTATAGAGTCAAGTGTCGCAATTAAGCAAACCTCTGTCGACTTTACCTTGGTTGGTAGGTGGCATTAACTATATGTACTTTACAATTTGATGCTACCTTTTTGGGGCCTTCTTTCTGTTGTACAAGTTAATTGCAGCTGCATGTCTTTGTTGTGTTATGGTATTGAAATGCTCTCATTCCTTCCTGTTTTGCTGATGAAACTGACATATGTGATGTTATCCTCATTTTCGCCTCTGAAATCCATAATACTTCCATAACTCCATTCATTTTAGTAGAACTAAAATTCTTATGTTATATGCACTTCCCTTACTAGACCACAAGCATAATCAGACTAGAGTCTTGTGATTTGGTATTTTCTGCTCCCTTCTTTCCTGTTTCGCCAGCGAGTCTTGTGATTTGGTATCTCAACTCTTCCTTTCTCTTATAACCATTTTTATATTTATCTTGCAAAGTGACTATGAAAATGTGTGTTTCTGTTTTTATGATGGTCACTAAAAATTTTCTTATTAGTCCCAATCAAGAAGAAAACATATAAAGAGAAAGTAAGCTAGGCTTGTGAAATGTAATCGTAGTCATGCTACAGAAGTAAATGAGTCGCTGTGAATAGCCCAAGGGGTTTTGTTACTACAAAGTACTACTCCCGTCCACAAATTAGAGTCCGTCTATACTATTTGGGATGTTCAAAAAGAACTTTCCACTTTCCTATTTAGTTGTTGCATTCTCAAATTTCCCCTAAAAAAGTAACTATTAGTTTTTAGGAAAGTGAAAAAGTAAGGTAAAAACAGTAAATGTACCTCAAAAATGGGTTGCAGTGGAATCATTGCATGTTCCCTTAATAGATTGGAATTTCGGCTGTATTTTGTGGACGGAGGGAGTATATGTCAAACAAATAGGTTTGCTTTATGCTTGATTCATGTAATTTATTGTGTAGTAATTTAATCTGTTATCTCAGGTAACCTTTGTTTCAAGTGAGCCGATCCCTGCTGAATTCTCTCATGCAGTCACAGTTGGGAACATAACTTACAATCTATATAGTCACAGTCTACTTCATTTTGGGCAGGTAAGATTTTCAAAACCAGTAGTCTTCAACTGCGTTATATTGTCATGTCTTTTCTTTGTTCTTTTCTTATCAGGAAGAAGTAAGCGAGCTTCATAGGTAGTTAGTTAGGAAACATGTAGGCAGTCAAGAAACTTTACCAGGCCCAAGGTCCCCTTTGTTTTTGTTCCAGTTTCTTTTCTTAGTGTGTTCTAGCTATTGCATACACCAAACTTAATTGAATGGGACTTCAGATAGGAAGTTAGGGATTGGAACTCTTTTGTGATATTATTTGGTTTCTTTGACTATTTGATCTCTTCAAGATAGAATCGATCTTCCTTTCTTGTCCACTTTGAGTCACTTTAACTCTTCTTATTATTATGCAGAATGTTGCATTTGACCTCTTACGCGCATCACTTATCACAAGATCCCCTGAATCAGGTACATTAAGATGTTCCTGTTTCTTGTTTGGTTCTGGAGTCGTATGTATGTGTTGGGAGCCTCTGCTTGAGATCTTTTAAGCAAATCTGGTTTACTTCGACATTTTAACCTTTTCTTGGTTAACTATTAGTATTCTTTGTTAGTGATTTTTTCTCGCTGACCTCAAGTGTAGCTTTTAAGCTAAGTTGTCTGATTAATATATTAGGTGGTCTCTGCATATGGTACACAAACTTTACAGGAAACTTACCTCTAAAAAGAGGTGCTCAATGTCTTCAAGACTAATGTTCACAAATTAGAAGACATACAGTGGAGTTGATAGTTTTTTGCGTTACCGTGAATGAGAACCAACAATTGAGTTAAGAAACGAATGTATAATAGATTGATTTTGGCGACACGTCTTTGATGATCTGTTTTGTTTTAATCTTTGGCTTTATTTGCTGCTATTCCATTTTGAGATGGATTATAATTTCTCAACATTTGTTTTGGGCTTATTTAATCAAGATGTGTGTTGCCTTAGTGAAAAGTTTGTTGCACCTTCTAGTGTAGACCCAAGATGAGGTTCTTATACAACAACCAAGAGGCTTATAACACGGCTGAACAAAACGGGAGAGGAGCAATTATGCTACTCAAAGTGCCTTCTGTAACCCAGAACTCGCAATCTTTTTGGTTAGACTTATTTTTCTGTATGTAGATGAAGATCTCATGATTTTATATGGCTCTATTTAAGTTCCAAGGCCAGACATGTTGTTTTAGCAGAAAAATAAGAAATTCAATTCATACTCAAAAGTAGTGACTAGTGGTTACATCTAATAGAAAACACCCTGAGCTTACCAAAGTCAAAACATGCTACGTACTATCGTATCGAAATGACGTAATAGTCCTGAAGCAATAGATCACAGGAACAAAATAGAAAACAAAGAGCTTCACCAAGACTTGATCTTCCTCGACACCTGGCTAGACATGTTGTATGTGCCTAATTTTCTTATGCAAAGTACATTTCTGTTTTAATCTTTTATCAAGATGTTATGTGCATGAACCCTCAGGGTCTGATGAAATAGAATGTTTATTCTAAAAGTTGAAAATTTCAACTCAATGCAGGTGCTGAATTTCGTGATGGGGTTAAATCGATAGATCCTTGTACCCCTTATGGATATTCGCATGATATCAAATCACCGACTCTCTCTCCTAGTTTAATTGCTGAAAAGAGTAAATACTTGTCTTCTTTGCAACCCAAGGGTAACTTCTCCGAATGCAGATCTGCTGCACTTGCACTGTTGCAAAAAGGAAAAGGTCTGTGTATTTATCATATAACTGCGAGGAGACTGTTCTTTTCTCCTTTAAAGAAATTGAAGAGTATATAATTTTACTGAGATGCAGATCAATGCTCCTTCAGACGCTGTTACATAGGTTCGACATTTATACCTAAACTCGAGGGAAAATTTCTAGCAACAGAGAATTTCTTTCATACATCAAAGGTTCCATTCTCTCACTGTGTTTTTTACTGATTCTATGAATGATTGGGAAACCCTTGTAATGCTAAGTTTTCATACTTGTGACAACAGTTGAATGCATCTTCATATGTTCTTAACCCTGTTTTCCTTTGCTTCTTATAGTTCTTTGGGCTGCCTCCAAAGGCATTTATATCTGGTCTAATGAGAGCTGGCCAACAATTTTGTGAAGATGACTGGTCAAAGTTGCGCTTGAAGTACCAGACATTTGACGAAGATGACTTGCAGCGTTATTGCTTCTCTTCAGCATATATTGTGGCCCTACTCCACGACAGTCTCGGTATTGCTTTAGATGATGAAAGGTATTTTTTTTTTTCTGCTTCTTCCAGTTGCTTCTTACATGAAAATCCTATCTGGCATGTGCTTTCCTAGTAGGTTTGAGATTTCCGATTAGGTAGTGTCAATTTGTATATGACCGTGCAAGGAAATCTGCTCGCTAAAAGTGAGTCAATTAGTACTACCATCAGTGAAACATGTTTTGAGTATGATCTGAAGACAGTTGGCTACGTAGGGCTAGTTTGGGAATGCTGTGTTGGTGCTAGCAGCTGCTGTGTGAGAATCACTGTGGCAAAGCTGTTGTGGATTTTATATAAAATGTTGTTTGGTAAATGTGACGTGAAAGCTTCAGCGGAATATTAATATAACCATTTTATGTTTGGTAAAAGCAACTGCGAACTTGCTGTGAGAGTAAAATGGCAAAAATAAATGAAATGTATAAGTTTCGTAAGATAAATACTGAAAATTTTAAAAAATTGTAAGGTTAAAATCAGTTGTAGATAAATAATCAAAAGCAGGTTCCGGAAAAGCATCCCCCCCCCCCCCCCCCCCTGCTTCTTGAAAGCTGTTGTGGTACAGCAGAAACTGTTCGATAAATCAGATATTTTATTTTTACCAAACGTACTACAACTGCTTGTCGGAAAGCAGCTGAGCTGACAGCAGAAGTATTCCCAAACTGGCACTTAGCCGAGTAGTGAACCTCGCTTGATAACTTTATGCCGACGAACAAAGTGGAAAACTGTACCAAATGTGACTTCTTAAATATTTGTCAACCTTACAATCTGTAACTGATTTTGCTACTGAGCAGGATTGGATTCGCGAATCAAGTGGAAGATATCCCCCTCGATTGGGCTCTAGGAGCATTCATATTACAGAGCACAGCTGATATCGAACCAGAACACCCCAAATGGTTTCCGAATACTTTTAACAATGATTCATCGACACTGATTGCTTTATGTGCCATTGCTGTGGTGTTGGTGTTCAGTGCTTGGTCTTTGTCAAAGTGGAGGAAACCACAAGTGAAGACAATATATGATCTAGAGAAAGGGAAGTATATAGTTACCCGTATCAATAGATACTCATAGGCAGCTCACGTGATAAATTCAGCTTATCACTACTTCGGACCAAGTTGCCAGGGTTGCCCAATACAGAAAAAGTATCGACGTGAAACATCATCGATATGTTTTGATAGGTTGCAGAACATGTCGGTTGATTGTATATGTAAACTGGGGTGGTGAGGTGATGGGAGCTGGAGGAGAGGCGCTGATGTACAAAGATTAGATTATCATTGTGTGTATTTTTATAGCGCAGGAGGTGTTTTGCTCCTGTTGTCACAGGGATAGAATGGGCATATAGTGCAGTTACAGAGTGAATTTGTTTAGATTGTTGGTTAGATTGTCTTATATTATTTGCCCGATGAAATGAATATCTTTTATTCTTCAACTGTCTTGTAACTCCTTTATGTGCTGATGGCATGTTTGGTTTTCCAGAATGCTTTGGTCGGATTAGACTGGATTGGATTAGCTATATTATATTTAGTAATATGTTTCGGTTTCCAGGGTTGTCCAGATTAGTGGACTGGATTAGCTAAATTATATCTAATAATATATTTGATTTTTTCCCGGTATTATATTGAGGTTCCAACTTGGTTAGTCCGCTCCCCCTAGTAATCTTGTGTAGGAGGGTGCTAACATAGAGTACTATACACCAACTTTTATTAATGTAGCATCGGTATATATAGACGGGAAAATATTACTTGGTTCCAAAGTGTCCTCTCTTCCAATTCAATGCTCGGATCACAACGCCCTAATTTTGGGCACGTACGGAAAACCTCCTCTTAATGTGCGAAAAGCACAATTCGAAAATCATTGGCTCAGCGACTCGGATGCTATTCAGTTGTGATGTTCTACATGGAACCAGCCGGCTCATGGTTCGCTCTCTCATTCCTTTATTAGAAAGGAGGAAAGGCTTATATCAACTCTCCGCAACTGGAAGAATACCTCTCGGGAGAGTCTCAAAGGTTGTCTAATCCAGAAGCAAAAAGATTTAGAAGCTACCCAAAAAGACATCGCATCAAGCTCAACGACGAGTTTAAGGTACACCCTCCTTGTCAACAACGAGAATCAATTAAGACAAGACCGTCAATCTCTCCTCTCCGAGACTAAAGTGTGCTGGAAATAGCGTTCAAAAATCAACTGGCTTGGATTGGGAGACAGTAATTCCAGGTTATTTCATCGTTCAGCCACTACTGACAGGAATAGGAAGAACATCTTCTGTCTCAACAAAGATGATGGTACCTAGACCTCGAATCACTCGGAGATTGAGAAAGAAATTGTGTCTTTTTTTAAGAATCTCCTTGCCCCTAACCAAGATATGGACAATGTTCCCACATATGGTCCAACCCTTCAGGACCTTCTTAGTGACCTCAAATCTCTCCCAAACACCGATGCCTCTTCCCTCGATCTCCCTCTCTCTCAATCGGAGGTCAAAGCAACATTTTTCCAGCTCGGCAACAACAAAGCTCCTGGGCTAGATGGATTTGTTGTGGAATTTTACCAAAAGCACTGGGAAAACAGACGGAACCCACGTAACCGCTGTTACGCAAGCTTTTTTCACACGGGGCATCTTTTGCGTGAAATCAATAGAACCTATGTCACTTTAATCCCCAAAAAGCATGATGCAGCCAAAGTTGGCGACTTTCGTCCGATCAGCTTGTGCAACACTATCTATAAAGTTATAACGAAAGTCTTGGCCAATCGACTCAAGAGAGTGCTCCCTCTCTTATCTCTTAAAGTCAAAGCGCATTCTTGGCCAATAGACAGATCTCGGATAATATTCTGATCACACACGAAACCCTCGAGTACATAAGAAATCTGGAGACGACAAAACAAGGATGTTTTGCTATTCAGTTGGACATGAACAAAGCCTTTGACAGAGTTGATTGGAGTTTACTCAAAGCCATGGGTTTTGGAGACATTTTCTCAGCAAGACTCCTTGAATGTGTGTCGTCTCTCTCTAAAACCACCATTGTTAAACTCTTCTCCTTTCTTTTACCCAAATCAAGGATTGCATCAGGGAGACCACCTTTGCTCTTTTATGTTCATTATGGTGTCTCAAGCCATGTCAGCAACTCTAGCCAGAGCTAGCCTTGAAAAGAACGTCGAGGGAATCAAAGTGAGCCGCCAATCGCCTGCGGTCACCCACCTCCTTTTTGCCGATGATTCCTTCCTTTTCTTAAAATACTTCGCCGAAGGAGTCAAGACGGTCAAACACATCCTGGATCTCTACAACAAATCTTTAGGCCAGAGGATCAACTTTCAAAAGTCTTCCATCATCGTCAAGCCCAACTTAGATCAAGATGCAACTTCAGGTTTGGCAGCCCTGTTCGATTCCCGGTTGTTCCCAAAGATAGAACTTATTTAGGTTCTTTTATGGACTTCACGCTCTCCAAGACGATTATATTTAAAGGCATAATTTTACGCTTTTTAGCAAAGCTCAACTCTTGGAAGCAAGGACCCTCAACTGTGTAGGTCGTTGCACTTTGATCAGATAATCTCTTTTAGCCATCCCAACATACATCTTCACCGTTTTCAGATTGCCGGCTTCTTTTTATAAAAAAAGTTCAGAGCATTATCACTTCTTTTCTAGGGAAAAACTCGGAAGGGAAGGGTATCTGTTGGAAGTCCTGGGCTTCCATGTGCACGCCCCTGAACCAGGGGGGATTATGGTTCAGGTCTAGGTTTTGATACAGATTACGCAGCGGAATAAACAAAATAATCATCCGTTCAAGACCCTCCAAGGATCACAAGTCTAGAATTCACAACGATGGTAAAAGGATGAGAACATCAAGTACCTTAGTTTGTCTCATTGATGATTTCACGTGAAATAGCGTCCACGTCTCTATGAAAATTCCACTCCTAGGATTGATCCCGGATCCTCCACACCTTTGTGATAGCTAGGGAAGGAGGAGGAAGAAGAAGATCACGCGAAACGAACACCCAAGGTCGCCCTTGGTGGGCGACGACAAGAGGGGCAGACGGGAGGGGGGGGGGGTCGGGTTCGGCCTCCCTTGTTTGTTCGCTCCTTTCTTTGTTCTCTCTCTCTCTCTCTCTCTCTCTTGTGTGATAACAATTATGACACAAATCTTGAGAAAATAAGTTAGGAGTGTTCTTTATATAGTCTAACAACTCCTTGTTAACTACGTTATAGCCCATCTACTAATCATGTCCTTACATAGATTAGTCTAACTTGTAAATTAGTCCTACTAAATTTGCAAGTAGTTGCGTATTGATCCTTCTATTTAATTAATCGTATTAATTAATTCCCAAATCCGTTTAAATCTATAGGGAGTGTGACCCCATAGGTTTCTACTTAGTTGGTAGTAACTATTACTAACATAGCGCGGCCCCTAGCAAGGCATCTATGCCACCCAACTAATAGAAATAGTCAGTAATTCGACAAACCTTGTGACCAATGTTACCATATTGTATTATCCATTTGTCTCCATATCCGGATTGGACACGAGACATACAAGTCACACTCGTATATCCAATCCATAGTTTCTCGATCCCGGGAATAGTTGACACGATCTAACTGCAAGTGTATGGCTGTCGCGTGTAGTAATATCCGGTAATCCGGGTTTGTCGAACCCAAGGGACTTGTTTTAAATCAATTAGGATGATTAACTTTTTGTGGGCTAGCAATTGAGTTTCTTTACTAATCTAAGAAAGTAAATAACAAGATAATTATTAAAATTGGGAGTGAATATGAGAGGCAAATATCAGGATTTTCTCTGGGTTTACTAGGTTTCCACCATTCCTGAATTACAGTCTGAAACACGGATGATGAATTGATTTTCCAAACGAGCAAGGGTACTTTGAAGATTTTTCAACCAAAGTCTATACTTAGAGCACGTACCTGATTTCTCTAGCCTACGTACGTCTAAACATGCATCGGGATCTTCTAACTTCTGCTCAATGCTCACAGTCTGTGGTTGATTTCTCTAACAGGTGTCTATGTGCTTAATTCAATTATCCGAGAAATTTGTTGCTTTCACTAACCAATTACTTGTGATCTTAGTATAGGTGATCAAACTACACAAATATGGATTAAGAACAAGAATTAAACATGACACAACTATTCATCATCAGTTAATAAAACGTGAATCAAATCCATAATTGCCAAAAGCGGCTTCAAACCCTAGCTACCATTGAGAAATCCCGATAATAAACTTAGCTACCGAGATTCATGATCAAAACGATGATGTTTATGTTTATCATGAACAAAAACAATGAGAAAGATAGAGAAGAGAGATCAAACAATGGAATCCTCGTTCTCACGACGAACTCCAAGCTCCAAGCCTTCCTCCAACGTGTTATTCTTTGTCTCCAGCAGCCTCCTCTGCCTCTAGTTCCCTAAAAATCCTGATGTATAAGGCTGGGAACAATTTTTAATCTATTTTGGCCGAATTTCCAATTCAGCCCCTCTAGTTTGCAATTCTCAGACATATTTCATAAGCTGATCTTGCGCGGGCCTTTTCTCCCTCATCCGGACTCCGGTTTGGGCCTATCTTATACTGTTAGAAAGCCTGAATGTCTACTTTTGAATGGCATAGGTCTTGCTCCAAAATTTTATATGTAAATCCAGATACAACCCGAAGAGTGCACACTGGTCCAGTGAACTTTTCCAGCTTTTCTTCGTTTTTGCGTCATCTTCGCCGGACCATATCTTTCTCATTCGGCCTTTGATTTAGCTCCGTGACCTACAATTGGAAATATATTTGAGTCTAATGTCTTTTTGGCACTGATCTCACTATAGCAGGTCGTGTAGAATTCAAGATATCATCAAAATACTGAAGCTTAGTCACTTTTGCTCCTCTAATTTCTCTTCTCTTCATTCTTTTTGACTTCCGAAGCTCGTTTCTTCTATCCAAATGCTCTTCGAATGTCTTATTCCTGCAAATCACAACATGAACACACCCGCGAAGATCAAATGTGATAAAATACATCAAATCACATGCAAAACAATGCAAGAAATGTCGGGACTTCACATTTAAGCTCTAAAACTCATTTATGCTCCTTTTTCTCATATTTTTGCTTGGAACTCATCACTTTGCACCGAAAAACACACAAATTAGCAGTGAATCGGTATAGATTATAGCTCCAACTACGGAGTTATCAATAGTCTTATCAATGCAGATAACACATCAATATCATATATTGATTTATCTAGACATTCTATAAGCACTACCCCTCGAGTGGCCGCGGATATTTGCTCCTGTTATGTGGGAGGGAAAAATCTTATATATATCACTACCATCTCTAAGCTTGCTTCCTATCATGACCGAAAACTACCTTTATAAGTCTTGTTTGTTTGATTATTATTAGCTAGACGTTTTGCTAGGCGTCTCTATGAGAGCCTAGGGTTTATGTAGATGAATGATTTTCCGGATTCAAGTCTTTTTTTCATGCTTTTGTCTTTGATCCAATGAACAATTGTTAGTTTCATGATTAAATTGATGATTCTAGTCTATTGACACGGCTAGTGTAGGATTTGATAGTCATTGAAACTAGGGTTTGTTCTTGAATCATTGTATTGCTTAATGTTAATTTTTGTTCTCTTTACATGTTCATACGCTGTGCTTAATCCTTAGCAAGAATGGACTCGCCACCCGGACTTGTTAATTAACTAGAACGTGCACGACGGTGACTTAAACTAGTTGTGAAGAGTGTATGAACACAATCCTGAATCACCGAGACCTAAAAGGAGAAGTGTTAGGATTGGCCTTAGTGTTGGTAGATTCGGTAGGATTATTCAGCTGTTCCGTGAAACGGTGGACCGACAGGACCCGTTATCGTACCAGTAGATGTCCTGCTAGAACGGAACGGTAGACGACAAGAGAAGAGGAGATTGTAGTCAACCGAGACGTAAAATGACATGAGACCGAGAGGATATTGTCATAGACTATTACCCAGCTTGATTAGGATAGAATTAACGTGTTACTCAGATAATCCGGAAATCGTCCACAGCCCGAGGTGATCTAGAGATTGCCTAGTTTCTCCATCTTTTATCCTTAAATATAAGAATACAAAAATATTAGTTTAGTTGTTTATTTAAATTCCAGTCACTTGTTTGTGGGTGACGAACTCCTTAAATCTCAATTCTTTCCTCCTGCACCGTACTCTAAATTAAGTAACTAATTAAATAATCTAGAGTCTGTCCTCGTGGGATCGATAAATCGGGGTTGAAATACTACCCCTATATTACTTGGCCGTGCACTTGCGCATACGCGTTAGTAATCTGCGTCAATGGGCCCGCATGGGATCGATACCAGCTGCTGATGCGCGAATTCCCTAAATCCCTGGGGACTGTCGCGTACAAATGGTACAGGACCCTTGAAACTGGATCTGTCAAGACATGAGAAGACATGGTGAAGACATTCTACACTAAGTTCTTTCAGTTCGAGGAGAAGGTCACCACCATACACCTCTCTCGCATGCACCAGAAGCACGACGAAGAAGGGGCGCATTCATCAAGAAATTCAGAACCAAGTCTCTAGAGTGCATTGATGAAGTCTATGAGAGCCGTTTGGTGGAGATATGCCTTCAGGGCATGCGTGACGAGTATAAAGGTATGTTAATCAATTTGAATATTCCTACCTTTTCAAAATTGATTGACTGCACCAGGAACATTGAGCCGTTGGTGGAAATGATGAAAAAGAGATATGCGAACGATCGCGCGCCAGCAGGGGGGATTCAACTATAAACGTGGACGAGAAGCTGAAGTGAGTGTTGTCTCATCTCCTCAAAAGCAGCAATGACCAACACCCAGGGAGGCACCACCACTGCCATGTTCGATTGAGGATGCGATAAACCTGTGCAAGAGGTAGAGAAAAAAGGGAATCCTACCGGCACTGGTGCATAGGCCTTGTGGGGAACAACTGCGAGATCTCAGATTGTGTGAATGTCATGAGCAGGTCATGCATCCAACAAGAGAATGCAAAAAACTCAGATGGCTGGTGGACGGGAAGATTAAAGAGGGGCAGTTGGTCGTTGATGAACCAACCAAAGATGTGTGCAACAATCCCTTGTCGTCCCATGCATAACAGGAGTCCAAGGAAAAGGAGATAGCCATGATTTCAATCGTGTACGTTGAAGAGGTCACGGATGAAGGAATACCAGTGGTTGCTAAAATCTGCGAGGACGAAGACTATGGTATGGATACAGAAGACTCGCGAGCCGAACGGATGAAAGGCTCCAACAAGTTTGAGTGGTTATTCGACGTTATGAACTTCTCCAGTACCTGCAGACATGACATGGAAAAGGCAATCTTGAGTGTGGCAGAGGACTATGGAGAAGAGCTCGTAGTCTCCAATGGAAAAGTCATAAGAGCCGCACGAATGGGTGGTCTGCTCATGACGTTCGACGAGTTGGAAAATAAGGCAGATGCGAACCATCAAAGGACGTTGTATGTGACTGCCGTTGTAAATGGCATTGAGTTCAAAAGAGCCTTCGTCGATGGGGGAGCAGCAGTGAATGTGGTCCCACTCAGCACTCTCGATCTGGATGGAATCCCAGAGATCAAGATTATCAAAAGGCCATCACCCTTGATGGGTTTTGGGAGTGAATCAAGAATGACTCTTGGGTGGATTCGACCAGGAATCCAGATTGGTAGAATCAAGTGCTCCGCCAAATTCCATGTGATAAACGCGAACACTACTTATCATATGATCATTTGTCGAGCATGGATCCACCGCTTCGATGACATACCATCCACAGTTCACCAGGTAATGAAGGCCATATGGAAGGACAGGGTAGTAGAGATACCAGCCTCAGTGAACCCCTTTAACCTGGACGAAGCACATCTTTTCTGAGGCGGTTTGGTTCAAAGAAATGGCGGATGAGGAAACTCCAGCACCATTTCAGCCAACTCCCTTGCCCATGTGGAAGGATATCATGGATCAATCAAAACCTGGAGTAATGGCGACGCGGTAAATGCCGAAAGAAAAGCAACATGTGCAGAAGGAAGCTTCCCTAAGAATAACCTATCAGAAGAAGAATGTGTATACCCTGAAGAGGGTCGTCGAGCATAATGAGCAAGGAAAACAAGTCGGGAGCTTTTATGCTAATGGTAAGAAGTGCTGTCGTATCTGAAGGTGCGGGTGGTCATCTTCGATCCCTCCTATCGAAGGTGTCCCTGAGCATATTTGTGAGCTGATAGAAACTCCAAGCGAAGATGAGGGGAAGGCACCATTACAGGAATTGAAAGAAGCCCCTGAATGCATGGAGGATCGCCCAAAACCTCAGAAGCAGGAGCTGAAGGAAGTATTCTTAAGCCCAGCCGAAGAAAGGAGGAGACCAGTCTTGTTGAGTACGAACCTCGACGAGGAGGAGGGGCAAGAATTGTTAAAGTTGCTGAAAGAGTACAAAGATGTGTTCGCATGGGACTACGATGAAATGCCAGGCTTGGAGAAGGAGGTCACCATGCATAGACTGGACGTCATTCCGGGATCAAAGATGGTGAAGCAGAGCGCGAGAACCTTTCTCTCAAAGGTCAATGTCAAGATAAAGGAAGAGATAGTGAAGTTGCTGAATGCAAAGTTTATCGAGCCCAATCACCATCCCACATGGCTTGCCAACATCATGTCTGTTCTGAAGAAAAATGGAAGCCTTCGCGTTTGTGTGGACTTCATAGATTTGAACAAGTTTTGTCCAAATGATGATTTTCCATTGCCAAACATAGACCTCCTAATCGAATCTACTGCGGGACACGAGATTTTTAGCTTCATGGACGCTTTCAGTGGTTATAATAAGATCAAGTTGGATCTCGAAGATGCGAATAAAATAGCATTCATCACACCTGTGGGAGTGTTCCACTACACGGTGATGCCTTTTGGATTGAAGAATGCATGCGCTACCTACCAACGCGCGATGATGGCGCTGTTTCATGACATGATGCACCAAGAGGTTGAATTCTATGTAGATGACTTGGTGTTTAAGTCAAGACAGAAGCACGAACATTGGAAAGACTTGAGAAGGGTCTTTGAAAGGTGCATGGCCTCCCAGCTAAAAATAAAACCATGAAATGCGCTTTTGGAGTAACATCAGGGAAGTTTTGGGGTGCGTGATACATCGCCATGTGATTGAGCCTGATCTCGCGAAGGTATCGGCTATTACCAGTTTGCCTATACCACAAACTCAAAGTGCGTTGAAAACATTTCTGGGGAAGTTATCATATTTGAGGAGATTTGTACCAGCTATTGCAGAACTGACTTTCTGCTTCGGCAACTTACTCAAAAAGAGCGCGACATACCTGTGGACAGAAGAGTACCAGATTATGTTTGATAGGTTAAAGGTGTTGTTGGCATCCCCACGGTTCATGATCACACCTCATCTAGGGTCGGCCTTGCTCATGTACCTCACTTTGACGAAAAGGTCTATTGGAGCACTGTTGGCTCAGGAGTTTCAAGGACAGGAGAGACCTATCTAATATATCTCGCGTGTGGTTCAGTCTGCAGAATCCATGTACACGGATATCAAGCAACACTGCTTAGATTTATTATTTGTTATTTAAAAGTTAAAGCATTACTTAGCATCCCACAAAGTTGTCATTGTAACCAAGAGCGACCCTATACGATATTTGTTGAGAGATTCGTCTCCTTGCAGAAGATTGGCAAAATGGTACATGACCATTTCCCAGTATCACACATGCGCGCGCCCGGAAGCCATCAAGTCTTACGCCGTGGCAGACTTGTTAGCACAATTCCCGGATGAGAACTGTGAGCCGATGGTGGAGGAAGAACTTGAGACGCCGGAGATATATGCGATCAACCATCTTCATTGGAAGCTACATTTTGATGGATCATCGAAAATATCAGGAGGAGGAATTGGAGTTGTGCTGACCAAACCTCATTGGGAGGTCATACATATGTCGACAAAGCTGGGTTTTAAAATAACCAACAACGAGGCTGAGTACGAGGCTTTGATCCGTGGGTTGCTCGCAGCTAAAGCTTTAGAAGTTCAGAATCTCAACGTAATGGGAGATTCCAAACTCGTAGTGAAGCAAGCCTCAGGAGAATACGGGCTGAAGGAAATCAACTTACTGGGCTACAGGTCAATTGTACAAAAGATTGTTCTGAAATTTGATTCCATCAAGTATGCGCACACTCCCAGATCCGACAACCGACACACGAATGCATTGGCTAACTTGGGTTCGAATATCAGCTCAGATAAATGCGCAACGAGGATCTCAATTTAAGTTAAGACAACTCCATCCCTCGTAAAATACTTGTGCGAAGAGGAATTTGTCGAAGAAGCAGACTGGAGAACGCCTATCATGCGCGCAATGGCCGAAGGAACAAGAAAGGAAAGCTGGGTCTCCACGAAAGGGTTCTGCATACATGATAGCTTGCTGTACTACAAGGGGCCTGGAGGAATCCTGATGCGATGCGTCACGGAGGAAGAAGGTCGAGCAGTGCTGGAGAAAATCCATCAACACTCTTGCGGAGAAAATGAGATTTTCGTCTACAGAAAGGCGCAGAGATATGGAATTCATTGGCCACAGATGGCGTATTTTGCTGCTATCTTACAAATCAACTGCGAGAAATGTGCGCTGATAAAGGAATCCCTGGAAATCGCTGCAATTGAAGAAGGAAATTGGCGATAACCCTTAATCGATTACCTGCAAGATGGAATGTTGCCAAGTGATAGAAAGGAAGCTGACAAGCTCAAGATAAAATCAGCTCGGTACGTCTTGCAGGATAACTTGCTTTAGCAGAAAGGACATAATGGGAACTTACTTAGATGCCTCGATGGTCAAGAGGAACAAGAAGTTATGGACCTATCCCATCAAGTGGAGCATCAAGGTGGCGCAAAGTTCTGCAGACAACTCTTAACAGTGCGCTATTTCTGGCCAACTATGGAAGTAGATTGTCGCGTAAAGGTTGCCAACAATGCCAACTCCATGGAAACTTGGTTCATGCCCTTGCAGTCGACTTGCACGCGCTAGGAACTCCTTGGCCATTTCATACTTGGTCTCTGGACTTCATTGGTTCCATTCATCCACCATCGCATGGAAATCAGTTCATCCTTATTGGGATCCCTAATACCATCTTGTCTGACAATGGTACTCCCTTTGTCAATCGCCAGGTAGCTGCAAAATTAATGGAGTATAGGGTAAGGCAAGTGTGCTCGACACCCTATTACCCTAAGTGGAATGGCCAAGCTGAGGCTACAAACAAAACCCTGCTAAGGATTTTAAGCAAAATGGTCGCGGATGATCACAAAAAATGAGAAGACTCCTTACACCTGGCACTATGGGCCTATTACACGTCATCAAGGACTCCTACATGGGCTTCCCCATTTCTACTTTGCTATGGAGCTGAAGCAGTGGTCCCCGCTGAGATCAAGGTAAATTATGGGAGGTTAGCCTTCAGTGCTTTATACGAAAATACGCGTGACCATGACCTCATTTTGTCAAGGATAAATGCGAGCAAGCCAAGAAGACAAATTCCAAATACAAGGAAATGATTTTTCTTGCTTATGACAAGACTGTCCAGCACCGAGATTTCGCTGTGGGGGATTTAGTCCTGCGAGCCTCTGATCACTGCATGCGCGAAGCTACTCATCCCAAGTTTGCTGCTAAATGGGAAGGCCCTTTCGAAGTAAAGGAAATTTTTAATAGTGGCTATTGCAACATCCAACGCTGCCATGGGACTTCCACGACTCCAAATCCGATCAACATGCGATGGCTTAATAAGTATTATCCTTAGCCTTGTTGATAGGTACTCTCTATTATTATGTGTCAGGCCTTCTGCTTATATTCTTCCATATGAGGATTCAATTAATGATAATAACTCTCCCATATGAGAGCTCTTTTTATATACTGCTGCTTTTGCTCTATTTTGCATGACTGATAGTCAAAAGTGCTAAATCTCACGAATTAATTGTATCTTTCTAGATAGCAACCAAACGCGAAATTAAAAGCCTATATGCCTAGATAGCAATCTCTTGTAAGCCTATCTGCCTAGATAGCAATCTCTTGAAAGCCTATCTGCTGAGATAGCAACCTCTTGCAAGCCTATCTGCCTAGATAGCGATCTCATGTATGCCTATCTGCCTAGATAGCAATCCTTTCTAAGCCTATCTGTCTAGATATCAGCAATATGCGAACATAAGCCTATATGTCTAAATAGCAGCAGTATGCGAGCATAAGCCTATCTGCCTAGATAGCTACCATTCTTGCTTAAAGCCTATCTGTTTAGATAGCAATCTCTTGTTAAAGCCTATCTGTTCAGATAGCAGCAAAATTAAAGACTATCTCTCTAATGGCATCATCAGGCGAAGAAATGCTGGCTTGTTTATAAGTATATTTCAAGATAGCAGCTACGCGCGATACTTACACGGCATGAGTTAGTCAACACGGCAAAATAGAGCTCAATACTCGCGAAACAGAAGCAAAAGCAAAAAAGCACTTCTATATAAGAAAAACTTGGAAACAGAGGATCCATACATCAAAAGCGTTCTAAAAACATTCAAAACTTCTACATCGGACTTGTGAACTATGGAAACGACTACGACCAACTCGTTGTCATCATTGACGCCCTCGATAAAAACAAAGCTCTTGTTGATGCCCCTGACATTTTAAGATGCCATATGAACTTCAAGTAATGGAGGATGCTGATTTGAAGAACAAACGAGAGAAAAACTTATGGGGAAGGAAGCTGATTGTGCAAAGGAAAGTCACATCCCAATCAACACTCTCTGGTTCGGGCATTAGTTGCAGAGCGTCTTCCACCGGAGATCCCTTGAGTATAGCCCCCTTGATGATGGCCAGGAAAAAGCCATCTCCACCCCGATAGGGGACTTTACACCACAGGTCTTTGGAAAGCTCGGAAAAATCAACTGCCCCCTTCGTGAATTTATTGGGAGCCATTTCCGTAGAAAAATGGGCACATAAAAATGTAGGAATCTAAAGCCGGTATGAGCTGTAAAGTAGTTCTAATAAGGCGAAGGGCAATACGAAGAACAGCAAAAACCCAGAAGGACTTAGGATGGTGTTCAAGTCTAGTTTCAGATTCCCAAAGAAGAGGGATAAATCTATGTTGTTTCCTGCTGCTGCTGGGGTTTATATAGGATTTAGGATGGTGACCCTTCAATTTTTGCCTGAATCAGCAATGTCTCGAAAACAGGCCAGAATTAGTGACCAATGGGATTTGATCAATGGGGATTTCTCTCGAGAATTGGCAAGAATATGCAGACGACGTTTAGTTTACTGCGCAGCGGACATCCCCAATTAAATGATACAAGCCCTAGAAAATGATGACGACTTATGGGGACTTAGGTTTCAAGCATTAAACTAACTCAAAATTCAAATGACCCGCGTGGAGATACGCATGGCTGATTTCGTGCGACTACACAGCAAACGCGCGCATGATATTCGCGCAAAAGGGGCTAATGTAGATGGTGCATTCCAGACAGACAACTCATAGCCATGTGGCAGCCATCTAGCACATCTAACTGTGCTCCATACACACCTAATCACTTCTCATACTTATCCACTTGGGGGCTGTGAGACAGGTCCACCCGCGATGCTCACCACACGGGACTTGTATGGACTTAGTGGTTTGGAGGCTAGAGTAAGGTCCGTCGAGCGCGAACGACATCCAAGCTCGCTCGACCCTTAGTAACTGATTTGAGAGACTTAATGACCACATGTCCTATAAACCCGGTCGATCTCATAACGGTCCTTGGTATATGCAGACGAGTGCGTAACGTTCCCTATATATACGGTCGAACATGCTGTTACGGGGCTATCATTATGCCGTCATTTATGGGCGCATTAACCCTCACAATGGTCACTTCCCTACTATATATAGGATCGTTAGCCCTCCATGGAACTTCTACTGGTTCTGTTGGACTTCTTGATCTACTGGACTCACATAAGCTCTGTCATTAAGCTGTCTCTCTCTCTCTCTCACAGTTACCATTGCTTACTCTCTCCCTACTCACCACCCTACACCTATATGTGTTCTTGTTCTTGATCGTATCCCCTACTTGAGGTGTACACTTGGATCTCTCTCAAGGATTTCCTGGTACACATTAAACTAGTATTACTGAAACATGTTAGTGATGATTTGAATGGCCACGAGAGATTAATTGATGTCGAACTTTGTTATCTTAGCTTAATGTTTAATCCAACTTAGTTATTGTTCATGTTTGATGCTTAATCCTTAGCGACAATGGAGTAGCTACCCTAAATTTCTAGTATTTAGGTGGAGTGCTCGACGAAGACTTGGCCTAGGGTGATAGAGAATATGAACACAATCCTTAATCAACGAGACTGAGAGGTGATTTGAATAGGATTGGACATTTTGTATACGACAATTGACCGACATGACCTATTGTAGAACGTGATGTAGGACTACGTGAGATCTAAAGAAGATCGTAGTGACTAGTTTCATGGCATAACTACATTAGGATTAGCGTGTTTCAATATGATATCCGGAATTTTCTAACAGCCCTAGGTGATCCATAGATCGCCTAGTCCCTCTCCATACTTAATTAAACCTTGTTTAATTATATCTTTCGGTATTTCGATACAACCACTTGTTTGAGGGTGGCAACTCTTTAAATCAAACAACTTCCTCCCGGTAACTTCACTTTAAACTAACATTATAACTAAATAATCTCGTGATTGTCCTCATGGGATCGATAACTCGGGGTTGAAATGTTACCCTATATTACTTGAACCGTGCACTTGTGGTAACACGTAACAATACGTGTCAACGGCAAGAGGGGAGAACATGGGGGGGGGGGGGGTTTCAGCCTCCCATATTTGCTCTCTCATTGCTTTGTTCTCTCTCTCTCTCTCTCTCTCTCTTATGTGATAACAATTATGACACAACTCTTGAGAAAATAAGCTAGGAGTGTTCTTTATGTAGTCTAACAAGTCCTTGTTAACTACATAATTGCCCTACTAATCATGCCCTACATGGATTAGTCCAACTTGCAAATTAGTTCTACTAAGTTTGCAAGTAGTTTCGTATTGATCATTCAATTTAATAATCATATTAATTTAATCCCAAGTCCGATTAAATCCATAGGGAGTGTGACCTCATATGTTTATACTTAGTTGGTAGTAACTATTACTAACATAGAGCGGCCCCTAGCAAGGCATCTATGCCACCCAACTAATAGAAATAGTCAGTAATCGGAAAAACCTTGTGACCAATGTTACCGTATTGTATTTTCCATTTGTCTCCATATCCGAATTGGACACGAGAAATACAAGTCACACTCGTATATCCAATCCATAGTTTCTCGATCATGGGAGTAGTCTTATCCATGCAGATAACATCAATATCCTATAATGATTTATCTGAGTCTAGCCAGACATTCTATAAGCACTACCCCTCGAGTGGCCGTGGATATTTGCTCCCGTTATGTGGGAGGGATATATCATATATATATATATACACATATATATATATATATATCACTACCATCTCTAAGCTTGCTTCCTATCATGCCCGATAACTTCCTTTAGAGTTACCCCGTTAAGGCGCAACTTTTGATAATATCAAAGCATGATATTTCACAACTAGAGTATCTAGTGACTTCAAGTATAAGGACCATTATAACATTGTCACAACGAGAAGCACTTGTGACTTTACATAACTTGTATGTAGCCTTATCGTTAGTGGGTCAATCCAGTCTACCATTACTCCTAATGCATACCCATGTGATAGACTTGACATCTCCATATCAATCTACCCACACACTAGTTTATAGTTGATCATCCTGTTAATTAATATAATGGAATAGGGATATTTAAGATCAACAACACATTTGTAATCTAAGGACTTCATTATATTAAATATCTCCATATATAATACAGTAATTATTCTAGCCAAAAAATGTTCATACTAAACAAGATCGCCTCTAGGGAATCTATTCCAACATCCGGGACCTCAAATCCCTCAATCAAGATTTGTTAGCCAAAACGGCTAACCGTCGTTGGACTCAGCCTGATTCCCTCTCTAGCAGAGTTCTTCTCAGAAAATATTGCAAAAATTCTTCTTTTCTGGTCACAACCTCTGGCCCTTCCTCTTCGTGGGGATGGTAGAGTATTGTTTGGGGAAAGGAATTGATCTAGAAAGGTCTTTGCTGGAACTTGGGCAATGGAGGGAATATTGATTCAATCAAATACATCTGGTTTGACAAACATATTATACGTCTCGTCGATAACGATGATACACTTTAGACCTCTCCTCCAGTTTAGGACCTCATCATGCACGAAGTCAAAGAATGGAACATCCCGCTACTGCGGTCTATTTGCACAGAGCAAGAAGTCAAATCCATTTTAAACGTCTATATCCTGTACACGTTGCAGGCTGACAAAAGGATTTGGTGGCCCGATCCGTCGGGGCTTTTTTCAGTCAAATCAGCCTTAGCCCATAACCTCTGCAGTCCTTTGCCCCCTGCAAGTCTTTCTACGTCAAATCTGGCTAATTGGAAGTCCTTCAGGAAACTTCAGCTGACCCAGAAGATCATCGCTTTTATTTAGAAAGTTCTGTGGGACATTCTGCGTACAAGATTTAATTTGGCCCGCCTTAACACACTCCTACATGAACTCGGATGCTCTCTCTGTGAATCGACTTATGAATCTCAGAATCACTTACTCATCTCCTGTCCGGCGGCGGTCGACATATTGAAAGGGTCTGATCTCAGCATGGTGTTTTCCTCCAACAGCAACCTATCTATCTCTAATCTCACTTCCCTTTTCTCCATTCTTCATTTCAAACGAGGACCGGGTCAAGTACTCCTTTAGCACATTTGGCTCCACCGAAACATTGCTTCCATAGATAACAAAGTTATACCTACAGCCTCGTCTATTTTAGCCATCAAATATCTCTCCAGCTCCATCAAAAATACGTTTCTCCTAACCAAAACCAAAAGAGATACAATGTCTCAGCACCCTCGTACCTTGTCAGATCTCTTAGACTCCAAACAATTACAGTATTTCCCCCAGGGGAATAGGCCAGGAGTTCTCTTTCCAAGTTAACGTGGCTTCGAAAGAATGTCTTCCCTATTTCTCAGCTGCCTGGATAGACAACCAAACACCTTTTAACAGCGATCACAAGGTTTTCTCTACTTCCAGCGCCATTGAAGCAGAGACCAGAGGAATAGTGCATGCTCTCATATGGATTAGTTCCAGGTGTTTCACCAACTTTAAAATCCTCGCAGACTCAAGAGAGCTCATCCTCGTGCTCAGAGGTGAAAAGAAGCCATTCCAAATATTGGGAGAAGCTGTGGATTTAAAGCGTAAGGCAAGCCTGTTTTAAAATTGTTCTTTTCACTTTGTTCGTCGCTCAAATGTCTCGAAAGCCCACAATCTAGCAAAGAGGGGCATTCATTATTATAACCCCTTATCATCTTAATTATAATTTTCTCGTTCTAAAAAAAGGCTAGAGCAATTTTTTAGTGCTTAGCACCACGTGGTGCTTTACAACTGATAACTCCTTAATAAGAGTTATCTTATGTACGTTTCACATTGTCATTTGTGTGCGTTTCGGTGCAAAAGTGATGGATTTTGAGCTAATTTGGGAAGAAAATGCAGTTTTGGATGTTTTTGAGCTTTAAAGTACAATCCGGGCGTTTTTTATTAGTTTTGAGTATGATTTTGATAATTTATCACATTTGATCTTCGTGGTAGTGCTCGTGTTGTTGTTTGACAGGAATTACGTATGCGGGAATCAATTGGACAGAAGAAACGAGCTTCGGAATTGAAGAAAAAGACGAATTTTGGCGTTTTGGATGTTTTTAGTCAAAATTGGGCAATAATTGAGAAAAATGGGAAAACAGTCCGGAAACGGGAATTTCTCTACATGGACGAAGTCTACGTCGCGAAAGGAATCCAAAGGTGCAAAAATTACGTTAATCGGAGTTCGGGATCAAAATCCGGATCCTTATTTTCTTTCCCGCACTCTTAAAGTATCCTGAAAATCCTGATTTTAACTAGAAACATCCTGAATCATCTCCCGAGCATCCTTTTAGCCCCAATACAACCAAATATCATGCAATACCTATGGCCTTTACCTATGAAACACAGCAGCCAATAACACACCACCATCAGACCACCATTTCAATCCAACAACCTCCTTGTCACCATATTCACCAACACCCTTTACACCATTAATCACCACTGTCCTTTTCACCAATATCCCCTGACCACCATTAGCAATTCAATACACCCAGCAGCTGCACCTCAATACCTCCAACTCCCTGACTTCATCTACTTTCAACACCACAACAAACCATAGTATTAACAACCTACAAATCAGCCTTCACAACACCCATAGCTCCAAGCTTTTGAATTTCACCTAAGCAACAACCACAACCCAGTAATCTATATGACCTCCTTCACCATCACAACTTGCTGCACATTCACCTCAACCACCTACAAACTTCTGCAACTCATCACCGATCAGCCATCAAACTCCACCTCTTATCCGCCAATCAACAAACCATCTTCTCAGACCAAAAACCTGCACAAACAACCTCAACCTTCTCCACCTAATTCACTAGCAGCCACCATTGAACACCTAAGCTTAAACTAATACCTACTGACCTCCCAGACCACCTTAGCCCAATATATTATTCCCCACCTGAAACAGCCACAGTGCACCACCATTATCCCCTTCTCTACCAATTACCTGCAACCCTCCATACGCGGCCAAACCACCATAACTGCGACCTGCAACTCCACCAAAACCCAGTTCAACATCATCACCACTGCCTACACCATGAATCCAAAACCACCACTTTACCTCCAATACAACACCTATAAACTGTCTAGTATCCTAACACCTAAAACCCAGACCACAAACTCCTCACAACCTGCTACCTCTTAAACCATGAAACTCAGTCACTCACCTTCACCAACGTCACAGACCATCATCACCACCAATGTAATTAAACCCAATTGAATCACCAGACCTCCATTACTAATTAACTCCTGATCGTTAGACCACTTCTCAGCCACCATTCAACCCCCTAACAGACCTACAACCACCTGAACTATCAAACCAGCCTTATAGACACCATTTATACTACCTGAAACTAACACCTATTAACCAACTACAAACATGCTATATCCCCCTATAACCTCCTGCATTAGAGCCACATACTACCTCAGCCTAGAACCTAATCCAGCCACTAATAATACCAATTAACAACCTGCAAATCTCCTCCTTCACTGCCACCTTATCCTTCACCACAGCCTATGCTAAACCAATTCCCCTACATGGCCATTACCTCATCCACCTCTTAGCCTTCAATTAAAATCAATAAACACCATTGAAACACCACTGAACCAATCCATATAAACCAACAAACACCTCTGCCAACATTACCAGACCACCAGCCACGACCTGAAATCAGAGCAAGAAGTCACCCATCAGAGAAGAGGCAAACCCAGATGTCCAGGAGATCAGAAGAAAGAAGTAACAGAGCAAGAGAGGAGAAGAAGAGAAAAGAGCAGCGGAGTTGAGGTCCAGGGGTGTTCGTGCGAAGAGATTATCTCTTCGTGCGAACATCGGTCGTTAGCCAAAATCAGAGAATTGTGCAAAGTCTCTTCGTGAAATCAGTCGCAGTATCTATCTACGAAGCTCTTCGTGCGAAGAGCACGATTCCTTCCTGCGAAGAGAAGTTTCCACGCGGATAAAAATTCAGAATTGAAGTTGGGGCTTTTGTGCAATATTAAAAAATTGTTATAACTTGTTTAGGAAACATACAAAAAAGCCCTAGAACGTGATTAGCAGAGGAGGACGGGTCAGAGACGGATCAGAGACACAGGAAGAGCACTGTGTGGAGCTCAGAGCACTGTTTGGAGCGCGGAGATTCATCGTTTGAATTCTTTTTCTCCTCCTCTCTTTATTTTTGTCTACGATGATGAAAAACATTGCCTTTGTAATCATGAATCGTAGTAGCTAAACACTTTATATCGGGATTTCTCAAACGGTAGCTAGGGTTTGAAGCCGTGTTCGGCGAATTATGAGTTTGATTCATGTTTGATTGAACTTAATAGATGATGAACGTTTTTGCTATGTTTAATTCTCGTTCTTAATCCATCTTTGTGTTGTTTGGCCATCAGTATGAAGATTATAGGTAATACGTTAGTGAAAGCAACAAATTACCCGGATAAGTGAATTAAACACGTAGTCGCAGGTTAGAGAAATCAACCATTGACTGTGAACTTTGAGTAGAATTATACGTAATTATATGTTTTAGGGCGAATTAGAACTTGGTAACTCGGTTGTAATTTGACCTAGGCATAGAAAGCTAGCTTGGTAACTCGGTTAGCATTATTGCTCGTTTGGCTAAATAAATCACCGTCTGTGTTTCAAAACGTAATTCGTTAACGGTAATCACCTAGTGATCCTAGAGAAATCCTGGTACTCGTCTCTCATTTAAATCTCAATTTTAATAATTAGTTTGTTATTTATTTTCTTAGTTTTAGAAAAATCTCTCAATTTCTAGCCCACATAAAGTTAATCATACTAATTGGTTCACGACAAGTCTTTTGGGTTCGATAAACCCGGACTACCGGATATTACTACACGCGACAGCCGTACACTTGCAGTTGAATCGTGTCAACAACCAATGAGTGTCTGCCAATCACTGGCAGTTTAATTAAGTGTTGCACTTTAAGTGGTTGAAGAGCACCACGTGGTGCTCTAATGGAGCACTAAAAACTTTCGCGTGGCCACTTAATCAGATGTGTCGTTTGCGTTTTTGATGTTTAAAAAATTCAGAGACACCGTAGCGTTTCGGATTTCCACCTGGTGTTTCTAAAATAAGAATAATTTAAGTGGGCCCCAAATTTCCTGGGGAACCCCTGTGGGTCTCTATTTGGGAGAGAAGTAGAGAAACAAAGCTAACAAAGCTGTAAGTTTGTTTTTGAGCTGATAGAGTTGCAAGTTGCTTACCAGACCGCATCTAATTATTCTTCATTCTCTTCACCTTCATTATTCCTGACAAATTTGGAATTCTTTTTTGGGTGCTATAAATACATGGATTTGTTCCAGGGTTTTCCTTTCCTCAATACAATCTGGTGCGAAATTTTTCAATGCTCTCCAATTTATTTATATTAATACCAAATTTTTATACTTCTATCAAACAAGTATTATTTTGTTAGTGTTTAAAACGGGTTAAATGTTATAAGAAGATATTGAAATATATCTTATTTTTTATTTCAGGATACATGACGGTGGAGGAACAAGTCTTGGACGTCATAATGCTCCGATGAGCGTCACTGAGTCGGTGTTTTAGCCATTAATTGAGGTGTCAAGAAGCTAGATCACTTGGAATCAAACTTAGAAGAATTAAGGTTATGTTCATTTAGGGGTCTAAATGTAGTTTTCCTAAAATCAGGGTTAGCTATAGTGTTTAGGCATTCGGATAGGTTTGAGAAATTCTAAATCTGCCTCGCGACTCCCTATTCTACTAAATGCACTCCAACAACCAATGATTACCACATTTATCAAATACATTGCTTAGCTTTCTAGAAAAGTTTTTACACAATTACCCCATGATGTCTCTAAAACTACAAACAAGTCCTGCTTTGAAACTTGGAGTGTTTCATGTGGATCGGGATTTCGATGATGGAACGTTACGGGGACGATTTATGGGGCCATTTCCGTCAGGAATGGGCTTGGAGGGTGCTTGGAGGTGATGAGACATACATCATTATTGTTTTATTAAAATGAGGAACGTCATTACCCCTAAGAACTGCGCAACTATCCATCAAAGAAGTTCTATGCGAGAATTCATCACTCACTGGGGTCTGGGAAAATGTTGAATCTTCAATGACCACCTCGGTGTGCTAGGGTAAGGGACTCTTCCCGAAGTCCTTCAAATTTTCCATTATAAGTTCTCCAGCCGCAATCTTCTCCTGGATTAGAGCCCTCATCTTCTTCAACTTCGTTGTCAGATGTAAGACGAGCGCATGAACCAACAAAGCTTCTTCTAGACTCCTGAGCTGGCTAGCTTCTAGGTCCCCCTTCTGCCGTTTCTATCACGTCATAGTTATTTCTTGTAGGGTTTTGTAACGGATTATGCAGAGCAATAAAAAAAAATATCGGCACAAGACCCTCGAGGATCACACGAGTAGACATCATAACAATAGTAAAGGATTTAGTATCAAATACCTCGTTTGTCTCCTTGGATGACTTCAAGTGAAATAGTGTCCATGTCTCTATGGATAGTCCACGCCTAGGATCAAGTCTAGAGTCCTTCCACATCATGTGCTAGAAATTGATGGAAGGAGGAAGAAGAAGAATCACACAAAACGAACCAAAGAGATCGCCGCGCCTCTCTTGGTGGCCAACGGGTATGGGACGGTACTAGGGGGTTTTGGCCCTCTAGTGTTGTTCTCTCCTTGCTTCATTCTCTCTATTGTGTGATAAAAATTATGACACACCCCATTAGAAAATAAGCTAGGGGAATTCTTTACATAGTTAATAACTCTTTATTAATTGCATAAAGCCCCAATCCTAATCATGTCCATACATGAACTAGTCCAACTTGCAAATTAGTCCTACTAAATTTGCAAGTAGTTGCGTATTGATCCTTATATTTAATTAATCATTAATTAATTCCCAAGTCTACTTTGATCCATATGGCGTGTGACCCCATAGGTTCCTACTTAGTTGGTAGTAACAATTACTAACATGGAGTAGCAACACATCTATGCCACCCAACTAATAGAAATAGTCAGTAATCCGACAAAACTTGTGACTATATTGTCTCATCCCTTTGTCTCTATATCCGGATTGGACACGAGACATAGAAGTCACACTCGTATATCCTATCCATAGTTTATCGATCCTGGGAATAGTCTTATCCGTGCAGATAACATCAATATCCTATATTGATTTATCTGATTCTGGACCGACATTCTATAAGCACTACCCCTCGAGTGGTCCCAGATATTTGCTCCCGTTATGTGGGAGTGACAAATTCTACCTACATCACTACCATCTCTAATCTTGCTTCCTATTGTGTCCGATGTGCACCTTTATTACTAGCCAGTTGCAGTGTAGCGTTTGACGATATCAAAACACAATATTCCACAACTAGAGGATCTAGTGACATCAAGTCTAAGGATGACAATACCGTTGGCACTACGAGAAGCACTTGTGACTTTACATAACTTGTATGTAGCCTTCTCGTTGTGGGCCAATCCAGTAGACCATTACTCCTAATGCATACCCATGTGCTAGACTTGATATCTCCATATCAATCTACCCACATACTAGTCTCGATGTAATACATTCGTCCTGTTAACTGTAGTACTTGACTAGGTATATCTAAGAATATAACATTTATATTCTAAGGACTTCATTCATGTTAACATATCTCCATATCGATAACATAATGAATAGTAAGTCCATATAATTTTCACGATAAATTGATTGTCTCTCGAGCACAATTCCAACATTTCTGACCAAGTGAAGGGCAGCGGTTCCTGTCGTCGTTCGTCCTTTCATGGAATAATTATTTTGTTAGCGACAATAATTACTTCCCCAAAATCAATACCGCGCTTGGACCCCTGCCCATGTGCTGAGGGGGTGCTCCTATTCTTCCTCCCTGACACAATGAATCAATATTGCACATAGATTCGATTAGTCGCGCGAAGGTTTGAAGGAAGTGTTTGCCAACATCTTCTTGAATTTGATCAACGTAACCTAGTTAAAAAGCTCGATCAATGCGCCTCAAGCACGTCCTCAGTTCACTCCACGGGCTTTTGGTGGATTTTCTTGATGTAGTTTACGCATACCTTGTACACCTTTTCACTAATATTGAAAGATGAATGGTAGTGACCTGCTCCTCGACTTAGAAGAACTTCATGTAGAACCTGTTCCCCATCCTTTCGTGGAAGCTTTCTTTTGTTAGCGAAAATAATTACTTCCACGAAATCAATCCCGCGCTTGGACCCCTGCCCATGTGCTGAGGGGGTGCTTTGATTCTTCCTTCCTGACACAATGAATCAATATTGCACATAGATTCGATTAGTCGCGAGAAGGTTTGAAGGAAGTGTTTGTACACATTTTGAATTTGATCAACATAACCTAGACAAAAATCTCGATCAATGCGCCTCAAGCACGTCCTCAGTTCACTCCACGGGCTTTTGGTGGATTTTCTTGATGTAGTTTACGCCTACCTTGTACACCTTTTCACTAAGATTGGAAAGATGAATGGTAGTGACCCGTTCCTCGATTTAGAAGAACTTCATGTAGAACATGTTCCCCATCTCCTCCCAGCTAGTCATTGATCATGGTTCCAGCTTATGATACCAATTATATGCCGTAATGCCGAGTGACTTTCTGAACTCTCAAAGTACATGTTATTATCCACAATCCACGGTCCCAGGGTGTTGGTGAATCCCACCACGTTCTCGGGGGCATATATGGATTCTCCTTCGAACTTCATGTACTTCATTAATAATGGTCATCGAGAAAGGTAATTTTTTCTTTGTACTAGGCAGTTCCATTACTCCTATAGTTTGGTTGTCCGAGAGAGATTGCAACCTCCGCTCAAGCGAGATGATAACTCCCAGCTAGGAGTTATGTTGTGAGCTTAATTGAATAACAATTGCACAAACTTTCGTTCACTTTCAGTCATTTTGAGCCCATAAAGTCTTGGTAATGCACATGATTTGTATTTGAGCTTTAGTTTGAATTTCCAGTAATTTTAGCATGCCTTTATGTATCTATTGAATATGATCGCGGTTTGTTGTGTGTTTTGATTTGCGGGAACATGACTGCGAGGTATTTGGAAGGCTGTAGAATCACTCAGAGAACGATATGGCCAACTGAAAGCATGGAAAAGACGATTGAAGTTGTTGACTGCGTTCATATGCAATTAGGGGAGATATGGCAAGACTTGAGAGGTTATTTATGCGTTCATAGACAGGAATTTTGCGTTCATACAAAGAAAGAGGGTAAAAGGCTCATGAAATGGCTAAGGAAAGAAGGCTAACTGCACAGCCTGCGTTCAAACGCAGGTCTGGCTGCATTTGTATGCAGTGAGGAAGAAAATTTTAATAAATTGGCTAAGGCATTGAAAACAGTGGGCTCCGAAAACGTTCATACATGATGCGTTTATACGCAGCGAGAATAGAGAAACACATAAAAATTGCTAAGTATAAAAAAATAAAGCTCACTGAGTGTGTAAATACGCAGTAGCTGCTGCATTCAACGCATTCAAAACATGATTGTAGGCGGCAAGGTCAATGGGAGTTTGGTAATTTCAACAGAATTACGAAATTACATGCATTAGTTATAGCAGCTCGACCTAGCAGCCATGGACAATTATAAACAATTTGGTGGCAGCTTTGGGAGCCTAGGAGCAGTTCAAGAATTTCCAGTTTTATGAAAAAATGGTTTTAGTATTATGAATAGTTTAGTAGCTAAAACCTAGGGTCTTGATTTATTTTTTCAAGAATTATTGTTACGAGTTCATGATCTGCTGATCTTAATGCAATTTATATCTATCTACTTAGATATATTTTTTAATTATCATTTCAATCAATGAACGGAGTGATGAACCACAATCATTGCAGATCTAGACTAGTACGCGAGAGTGACCAACTTAGGTTAAGAAGAAAATACAGACTTTATTCCCGTATCACGATGGACTGAGAGGTTAAGCATTAGGGATATCCTGAGTGTATATATCAATTGTTACACGAATTGAGGAAGACAGAGTTGACATCTCAAGGGTCGTAGCAGCCTTTAGAACGAATCTGCAAATATAGGTAGAGGACACGGACCCTGGTGAAACATGACATAGTGTATGAGACCGAGATGAGATTACACTAGTTGATTACATCGCATAATTAGTTAGTAGACTGCGTGTTTTCATAAAAAAAATTGAAAATATGAAGAATCCAATGGATTCTGGAAATCTATTCTTCTAAATAAGAGTATTACAACCAACGTTATTACCAAAAAATTCCACAAAAAATATATTTTATTTCAGTATTACTTTAAGTTAATTATATTAGTAATCCAATTTAAACAAACTCCTCGTGTTTGTTTTACTCTTGACCCTAGTTTCAGGTTAACCAATAATCTAAAATATGTGCTCGTGGGAACGAACATCCGAGTTCTAATACTCACTTTATTAAGTGTATTGTATAGTTGGGATAACACATAAAGAAATGTGTCAAAAGAGGCGTGTGGGCGGTAATAATGATGGTCATACTGTCAAAACTCGTGTGAAAGTCAAGCTTTCGACCATTCTGTATGCCGTGATGTCCATTTTACTTTTAGGGCCTCCCGGGGATCATGCTTTGACACTCACGAAGGTAAGAGGTGTAGACCTCGCGTATATGAATTTCATAGGATGGAGATGAACCCTCTTGTGGCTTATGGGAGGGTGAGCCTCATCTTTGGTTTATTTTTATCCCATGATTTCGTTGGGTGCGATTGCGCTGAGACCACATGCGCAACAGGGAAGCTCATGAAAACATTGGTCGTTCCTCGTAGAACTTGGACTTGGACTGAATTCAAGGTTCTCTAGTCCCCGGACTAATGCATGGATTAGGAACAACCCTGCAATGTTATGCACGACGGGATTTCATGTGAGCACCTCTGGTTGAGGAAGGAGAAGAAGGGTCCTTTGAATAAGTGTTCATGATACACCTCCCCTGCTAGTGGGCCCTCACTTCTTGTCCCTGGTCCCCTGGGTTTATGTGAAGCTAGAGGGGGTCTAAGTTTTCCACTCAGTTCTCCTTCTCAGGTGAGATATGATAAACTTTGACTAATCTTGATTTGATAGTCTGGAAAATTTTGAGCAGATCCACATCAAGGTCTCCTCCCGGAGGTCCCGAAATGAGATAACTCCCCCGGCCGCTTGAGACATGGAACAGTCTGGGAGGTCGAGATTAGTCCTTCACTTCGAATGGTCCTCTCCCCGACCTGGCACCCTTTATCAAACAATACCCTCCCCAGCAGATTCGTCAAAATGTGTAAAGGGATAAAATCTCTAGATATGGGTACGAAGTGTGATTACGGTGGAGTAAAGCAGAAAACGGGGGATGAATGAAGATCATATGATAAGGGGAATGAAAGAATTGTTGAGAGAAAGAGAGAGAGTAGGGATGGCAACGGGTCGGATCCGGATCGGATCAGGCTAGATCCGATCCAGATCCGACTAGGAGAAATGGGATCCAGATCCGTTCGGATCATCACCGGATTCGGATCAGATCGGATCGGGTTTCATCCAGCTGATCCAAATCCGATCCGTAGATCCATATAATACGTGGTCGGATCGGATTCGGATCGGATTCGACTTGGGTTTGCAATAAGATACAAAAAATAAAATAAGAAATAAACATTATTTCATACGCTAAGGCATGTTCGCAAGTTATGAAGCCTAAAACACAACAAAAATAGCTTTGTAGGTTGGAATTACTATTGTATTCTTCTTGGAAGTGAAAGTGGGGAAGTAATATGACTATATTTGTAAAGCACACATATACGTCGGATCGGATCGGGTCGGAACCCGGTGGATCTGCCCTTAGATCCAAATCTAGATCCAAATCCGATCGGATCTGGCTTTCCAGATCCAAATCCGATCCATTTTCAATTGGATCGGATTCGGATCCGATCCATTCGGCCCGGATCGCTCGGATCACAGATCGGATCGGACCATATTGCCATCCCTAAGAGAGAGTAACGACTCTGGGGTGTGGGTTGTCCGCAATTACTTATAGTAATACTTACTCTAATGTTACGATAATCATTCTTCCTATAAGGCTCTTTCCAAGCAACCAATCTAGGACCCCTCATGGGCATCTTGGCGGACTTAATCTTGGCTCCACTCCACTAGACTTCCCAGTGCGAGTGTGTGCGACATCGCATTAAGTGGTACGATGACATGTAAACATCGCCTTTGGCCCTGCCTAGACCAAATTATTTACCAAACAATCCGAACAAGTTAATACTGTTAGTGCGAAGTTATGATTTCACCGGTGTAAACTTGCACGTTGCAACTTTAGACAACAGACTAGTAACCCACGTACCACTCTGTCTTCTCTTTCTCCCGTATTAATTTTTTGACTCGTATCTGGATCACTTTGACTAGGTGATTTGGATCGCAAAACGATGTGATTTGTTAATAATTATTTTACCATGTTATAGAGCAACACTTACTCTAAAATATTATGAAAACTTATCAAAAAGTTGCATGATTTGAAACAATCAACATTATTACACAAACATATAGTAAGTTCTCTCTAGCAGTCTAGAGAGAGAAAGTCTTGCTTCCTAGCAAGTTCGAAGTCCTTGTTTCCAGCAAGGGTCATTGTTTCGGAGAAATGAGTACGGAAGATGAGCAAAGCCTTGTGGATGGCCTACGGCAGGTGGAGATTCACTCAGAGGAGGACACGGAGATTGATCTCAGTGATGACGAGATCGACTCGAAGGTAGAGGAATACTGCAATAGCCTTGTTGGTAAGGTTATTGCCTCGAAGCAACAAAACCTCACAGGAATCAGAAGGACGATGATGAGCGTGTGGGGGAAACCTGAAGGATTGAGGATTGAACACGTCAAAGAGAATTTCTTCCATTTTTTCTTCAAACATGAGAAGGATGTGGAGAGAGTTCTTGATGGCAGACCATGGTTTTTCAAAAACAACCTAATAGTTCTTAAAAGGTGGGAACCGGATGAATCCTTCCAGAATGAATCTTTCCAAACCACTCCCTTCTGGATTCAGGTCTGGCTGTTACCTAGCATTTTTTTCACGGAAAAAGTTTTCAGGAAGATAGCTGGCAAGTTTGAAGGCTTCCTCAGTGCTAAAGTTCCAGAAAAAGCCACGAGTGAAGGAAAGTTTGCACGTATAAAGGTGATGCTAGACGTCAAGAAGCCCCTGCTTAAGGAAGCTAAGTTAAAGCTACGGGGAGAAAGTCTAGTGAAAGTGGAGTTCCGCTATGAAAGACTTCCACCCATCTGTGAAGTTTGTGGCGTCATGGACCATGGTCAGTCTGTATGTAGCAATGGAGATGAAGTGCCCGCAAACAAAAGGTTTGGTGGTTGGCTTAAAGCAAAAAACCCTTTTGATCAAGGGGATGAAGGGGTTGATCAGGATCAAGTTGAAGGAAATATGAGCAGCAAGCCGAAACCAGCTCCAGTTTGTCATATGACGATCCCACCAATGTTACAGCACAGGTTTCGCCGGAATCTTGCTCTGTGTTCATCTCCGGCAAGGGAAGAGGAAAGGTCACCGGGTATGGGGAATTCGAACAGTCTGGTCTCGGTCTTGGGTCAGTCCGTTGAGCATGCAACCTCGGGAAGGAGGAAGGAGGGAGACAGGACTGCATTGGAACTCGAATTTCAAAAGGAAATTTTGGCGGGATGCTCAAAACTCAAGGAATTTCTATCTGAGAGAGAGCTGTCAACAGTTAATAAACCCGGTCCTGGGCCGGGTACAAATGAAGAAGCCCAATTTATTTCCCCGTGTGCTAATGGGCTCGGAAGTGACGAGAACGAAAGCCCAGCCATTGCTTCTAAAGCCCAAACAGATCAGGAGCATTCTCAAATTTTTAAGGAGGGCACTTTGGTCATTTCTGAGGGGATCACTAAAGATTTGAAGACTGATCATTCAGTTCGTGCAGAAAGTAGTGAAACCCTAATTCATAACGTGATTGAGGAGGAGAGCAGAGAGAAGCTGGCAACGAAGGGAAGCAAAAAGTGGAAACGCTTGGCTAGAGATCAAGGAAAAGAGCCATGCCAGAAGCAATCGTTAAGAAAGCCCTCTGGGAAAAGAAGAGAGGAAGATATGATGGATGTGGACACCGATTCGCAATCTATCGGGTCCGATGGGAAGAAGTTAAGAAATTCTGGCTTGTGGATGGATGAAGCTGCTGAATGGGTGGAGGCTACCAGCCCTAAATGGTCCCCGGCGGACCAATGAAGCTCTTGGCCTGGAATTGTCAGGGTGCCGGGAGACCCCTGACAATTCTTCAATTCAAGAAGGCTTTGAGTCTTCACTCCCCTGAGGTATGCTTTCTCAGTGAAACAAAGCATAAATCTGGTTTTATGTTTAAAAAGTACTGCTTTCGCAGTTTGCCAAACTGTTTTTGGGTTGATTCATTGGGGAAATCCGGAGGTTTGGGGGTTTTGTGGAGCAGTAATGTGAAGGTGACCCTCAAAAAATATAGTGTCTTTTTTATTCACGTTGAAATTGAATTGATGGAGAATGAGTTGTGTGATTCCATTTTTGTTTACCTGAGTCCTGATGATAAGATCAGAGCTGATCAACTTTTGCAGCTTAGCTCCTATCTTAAAAATTGTTCAAAAAAGTGCTTTGTGTGGGGAGATTTCAATGACATAGTATGCCCTGAAGAAAAGAAGGGTGGCTGCAAGAGAAGTGTGGCTTCTTGCCAAACTCTCTCACTCTTTATTTCTCAAAATGGCCTGGTTGATATTGGTTTTAATGGTTATCCATTCACCTGGTGGAACAAAAGAGAAGCAAGGCACTGTATTGAAGAGAGGCTTGACAGGTGCTTAGCCTCTTCTAGCTGGCTCTCATCCTGGGGTAGCTCCAAACTATTCCATGTCTATTGCTCAGGCTCAAATCACAGTATGTTGCTCCTTGACACTCAGCCTGTGAAAAGTCCAAAGAAATCTTTTCTGTTCAGATTCAACTCTAGATGGACAAAGCATGCAGAAGTGGAAGATATTATCTCTAGAGTCTGGAAGCAAAATATTGTGGGGACCCCTATGTTTATTGTCAAACAAAAGCTTGCTCTTTGCAGAAAAGAGCTTATCTCCTGGAGTAAGGCTCATGACAGGGGTTTGGTCAGAAAAATCAAAGAAAAGATGACTTTAGCTGAAAAGATCAGAGAGGAGGGTCCAGCAGCCAACTTAGATGAGCTCCATTCTATTGAGCTTGAGCTAGAAGCCTTATGTTCTGAAGAAGAGCTGATTTGGAAAGAAAAGTCCAGAACTAAATGGCTTCAAGCTGGAGATAGAAACTCTAGTTTCTTTCATGCAGCTGTAAAGCAAAGAAGAAAGCAAAATCTTGTTTATGGCATTAAATCCAGCTCTGGTTTATGGTGAAATGAGGAAAAAGAGATCATGAAGGAGTTCTTTAGCTTCTATGACAATCTCTTCAGAGCTGACATTGAAGAAGACATGCAGCCTTTGCTATCCACTGTGGACAGAAGAGTTAGTACAGAAATGAATTTGTATTTGACTCAATCTGTGACAGATGATGAAGTCAGGGCTGCTTGCTTTGACCTTGATCCTGAAAAAGCACCGGGCTATGATGGTTTTACGGCAAAATTCTACCAGTTTTATTGGCACATTGTAGGGCCTGATATATGCAAAGCTATCAAAAGCTTCATGTCCTCAGGAAAAATGCTTAAGAGCATTAATCTTACACATGTTGTGTTGCTTAAAAAGGTAAAAAACCCCACCCAAGTCAAGGATTTCAGGCCTATAAGCTTATGTACTGTTCTCTACAAAATCTTATCCAAGCTTTTGGCTAATAGGCTCTGCAAAATCCTTGATAAGATCATTTCACCTTACCAATCAGCCTTTCTCAAAGGAAGGCTGATAAATGACAATGTCATGATAGCACATGAGCTGCTGCATTTCATTAAGAATAAGAGAAAGGACAGAAAAGGAGTTTTAGCTATCAAGCTGGACATGCTTAAGGCCTTTGACAGGGTTAGATGGAGCTATGTTGAAGGTATAATGCTCAAGCTGGGTTTTTGTGCAAAATGGGTTAACTGGATTATGGCCTGCATTAAATCTGTCTCTTTCAAACTGGTGGTCAATGGGGACACTAGTGATTTCATTACTCCTTCAAGAGGTATCAGGCAAGGGGACCCCCTTTCCCCTCTCTTGTTTGTCATCTGTGCTGAAGGCCTCTCCTCTCTCCTTCATCATTTTGAAGCTTCTAAGTGGATTAATGGAGTTAAAATTAGCAGGGGTGGTCCTCCTATTAGTCATCTGCTTTTTGCAGATGACTCTATTTTGTTTTGTGATGCCACTCTCAATGATTGTAGTGCTATCAATGCTGTCCTAAAACTTTATGGCATGGCTTCTGGACAAGCAGTCAACAGGGAAAAGTCTCAGCTTTTCTTCAGTCCCAATACTAGCTCCCTGTTGAAAAACTACATCCAGTTCTATCTTAATATCAGCAAGGACTTCAAGGACTGCAACTATCTGGGTCTTCCTTCTCTGGTGGGAAGATCAAAGACTCATATTCTGAAGTTCCTTGAGGAGAATATGGCTAAGAAGCTGTCATCTTGGAGTGCTCAACACTTAAGTCCTGCTGGGAAGGAGATATTGATTAAAACCACATTAGCAGCTCTGCCCACATATGCCATGTCAAACTTTTTATTGCCAAAGCAAACTTGTAACTCCATCACAAAGATTATGGCAGATTTTTGGTGGAATGACAACAAATCAGGAAGGAAAAAAATCCATTTCAGAAGCTGGAAGGCTTTGTGCAAGGACAAAAAGGAAGGAGGTTTGGGTTTTAGGGATCTCCATTGTTTCAATCTTGCTCTCCTTGCCAAACAGGCCTGGAGATTGATCAATGGAGAGCCTTCCCTCTTCAAAACTTTCTTTAAAAGCAAGTTTTTCCCTGATAATTCTTTCTGGCACATTACCCCTTCTAATGGCTGTTCTTGGGTATGGAGAAGTCTCTGTGCAGGGAAAGAACATCTCAAGCTGGGTTTCAGGGGGATGGTGGGAAATGGAAGCAAGATAAGAATCTGGGAAGATCCCTGGTTACCAAGAGACAGCAATTTCAAGATCACCACCCTGAAGCCAGCAATGTGCAATATTTCCATGGTGGGTGACTTAATTGATCATGCTAACAGAAGGTGGAAGAGAGATGAAGTTGTGGATCTCTTTAGCCAAGAAGATGCAGCTACTATTCTATCAATCCCAGTGGGTTGATTAAATTGTAGTGACAAAAAAATTTGGCATTTTACAAGTGATGGGTCCTTTAGTGTGAAATCTGCATACAAGGCAATTATTGACAAACTCAGCCAGAATGGAGGAGCTACTAGCAGTAAGATCTCTCTGTGGAGAAGGCTATGGAGGATTCCAGCTCAACCAAAGGTGAAATCTTTCTTCTGGAAGCTTTTATGTGGTTCTCTCCCCTTGGGTGATGCTCTTTCTGCAAAGAAAATCAATCTTGATAATGTGTGTAAAATGTGTGGAGAAGACATAGAGAGTGACATTCACCTATTCATTAACGGCGTTATGGCTAAATTGGTCTGGAAATTTTCCCCTCTTAGACTGCAGTTTGATGGCTCTCAGGTGGGGAGCATCTTTGTCTGGTGGGAGAATTTGATCATCATGGCTGACAATTCTGGTTCCAGTGATGATTTCCTGGGAATTTTCTTATACACATGTTGGTTCTTATGGAAAGCCAGAAATGATTGGCTATTTCAAAACATTAAATGGAGGTTTGATCAGGTGGTGCAGAAAGCTATGGCAGCCTTTTATGATTTCATTGCAATTTCTTCTTCTGGTTGTCATCAGATGGAGAAGGCAGAGCCAAAACAATTTGTTTTTCCAATTTTAGAAGGTGTGACAATTATAGCAACTGATGCTGCTCTTGATTTAAAAGCTTCCAAAGGTGGCCTAGCAGCAGTTTGTCTTGATTCAAATGGATCTGATATTGGTAAGTTGCAATGTCCAGTTAGTGGTCTCATTGATGCCACTGTTCTTGAAGGCTTGGCAATTAGGGAAGCTCTTCTATGGTGTCTTAGAGCTAACAAGAACAAAGTGATAATTCTCTCTGATTGTGAGCTGGTGGTCAATTGTCTAAACAAAAAGAGCTCAGCAAGCATGAGGAAGATTGGAGCTATTGTGGAGGACTGTCTGTATCTTGCCCAAGAATTTTCTTCTTGTATTTTTCAGTTTATTCCCAGGTCATAGAACTTGCTGGCTCATGATCTTGCCAGAAGCTCTCTGAAATTGGTTTATATGGCTTGCACAGATCTGTAGTTTTCTGTTGCCTATTTGTACTTTAGCCGTGATGGCTTTCTGTTAATGAAATTGCTGCATTTCATGTTTAAAAAAAAAAAAAAGTTGCATGATTTTGTTAGCTAAATCACCGAGTCAAACTAATCTCGCGAATAGTGGGAAAAGTTGGAATGGGGGGGGGGATAAGGAGTAGAGAAATAGTGGTATTGAGTTGAGTATTTGACTATGTAAATTTCTTTCGTGACCTTGAAAACCGGCGCAAGGTCTCTCTCACATGGCGAAGATTAATTACCAAACACCCAATTGACGAAATTGCCCAAACTAGCCGTTGTCATTTCTCTTCCCAACACTGAACCTTCCTTAAATACTCGCAATATCCGATGCACCTAGTGCCCTACATAAACACGACGTGTTCGCCACTTCATAATTAACCAAAACGGACAACAACAAAAAAAACCCCAATACGAGACGAGACAAAAAAACGCGCAAAGCAGAGAGAGAGAAAAAAAGAGAAAAAGAGAAAGAGAGACTTTCTCATTTTTTGCTCGGTCGACCACCAAACCCGCGATTACCTTCCAATTCTGAGGTAATACTTCATCAACCCTCGATCTTCATACAGGAAAATGTTCGATCTCCTCATCTACACCATTTCCTCCGATTTTTGTTTCTCGTCTGACTCTCCTGTGGATGGAATCATTCGATCCGCTAATTGACGAGCGCGATCGGTGATTTCGAAAGGGGTTTTTTTTGTTCTTTCTTCTTTTTCTGACGAACCCTTTTTGTTTCTGTTCAGCGATTTTGGGTTTTTTGTTGTTGTTTTGATTCCGATGGGGGAGCATTTGGTGCTGCATGTGGACCGGCTGTTGAATCCGGAAATTGCGGGGCCTTCGGGGCTTGAGGAGAAGGGTGTTGCGGTGATAGATGTGGGAGGTTCAGAGGAGGATGAAGAGGAGCCGTTGATTAAAGTGGCGGAATGCAGGATTTGCCAAGAGGAGGATTCCCTCAACAACATGGAGACTCCTTGTGCTTGCAGTGGTAGCCTTAAGGTAAATTTCTCCTTTTTTTTTTTTTTCTTTCATTTTGGGATTAATTGTGAAGAGGAGACATGGTTTTAAGCTCTAGCTGCCAATTTGATGTTTTTGGGTGTTGGGTTTTTGCCTTTTTGGAGGTTAATGTTGGACACAGTTTTGAGGTAACTTTCCCAAATTTCTCCATTTTTTCCCTTCAGTTTGTGATTATATATGTGAAGAGAACATGATTTTAAGCTTTAGCTGCCAATTTGATGTTCTGGGTGTTGGGTTTTTGGAGGTTAATGTTGGATACAGTTTTTGAGGGAAGTTTTTGTTGGGGTAGATAGATTACTGGGTTTTAAGGAATCCATTTGAAGATATGGGTTTGTCTACGAATGGTCCCTTGTAGTTTTTCTTGCAATCTGGTAGGGAAATGAAGTGCTCATGTTTTTCCGAAAAGCTATGTTAAGCATAATGGAAACTTGTGAGCTTGGGATATGAGATGGATGAGCCGCTCAGATACATTTGTGAGACTGTGCACGTACTCCGGTGTCAGAAGCTGTTTGTTATTAGGATTGAAATACAGTGTTCGATTCTTTCAATATTCTTCTTCAGTTTGTCGGATTGAGTACACTGTCTGACTTGAAGGTCATTTGGGATGGGAGATAGATGAGACACTCAACTACTTATCTGATATTGTGCACGATGTCACCCCAATACATATATGTAAACCTGTGTGTCTCCTTAGCTCTCCTTAGCTGGGCAAGCCTTTTGTTGTTCGGATTTGAAGGTCATTTGGGATGGGAGATAGATGAGGCATTCAAATAAGACATTTTGTGTTGTAATTTGCCATAGTGTTATATAGTTCAAGGGCACGTGCATATACTTCACTGTTGACTGGTTAGGGTTGTGAGTTGTATTGAACACTCCATATATGTTTGTGCCATATATAGTTCGACATCGTTCTATTTTGTTAGTCTGCGTGCTACCTTCTTCAGGCTTCCTCTCATCTTTTAATGCTCTTCTTAAGTTAGCTAGGGTTAGTTTTAACTTATTGATGCCGTCACTTCAATGCAGTATGCTCATCGACACTGTGTTCAACACTGGTGCAATGAGAAAGGCGATACAACATGTGAGATCTGTCACAAGGTACGTTCTACTGCAATTCGTTTTTTTCCTATTTCGTTTATATTGCTAATCTCTTGATCGGAACTGGCTTCTCAATAGGACTTTTTACTAGGGATGTTTGTGGTACATAGTTCCTTACATTTTTCAGTTACTTGCAACAGAAATCGTCCACATGAAACACATGTATACGCGGCAGAGTAGACGTTCTGAAAAATAAAAAACATGGGAATTCGTATTACGTGGTGTAGACAAAATGTGGAGATACTACAACAAATGCAATGTCATTTTAGTAGGACAAACATGTCTGACTGATAACAGTCCGATAGTGATCCATGGAATGGATTAATACTAGATGGAACTGGCACGTATCTACATCACTAAAATGGTCATTGTAAAATTATACATCATATAGTCCTTATAAAGTTATAGATGAAGGTGGCAGTGGCTGTAACATGAGAAATGATAATTGGCATCATATAGTATGCGTATAGTTGAACAAAACTATGTTGAGTTACATTTTTGAAGTTTCTCTAGCAATTCAGTTGTAAAACTAAAGGCTTTTGGAAGTATGGATGCCTTTTCATCCAAGTACTTGGAGGCATTTTCCTTTTAGCCTCACAAATGTGCAAGTTTTTCCTTTAAATCTAATAGACCTACTCTTTATTAGGTCCATCACTTGTATATAGAATACAAAAAATTTGTGAGTTAAATTTTATAAGTTGCTCTAGTAATTTTCAGTTGTAAATTCAGAGGCCTTTGGAAGTATGCATATATTTTCATCCAAGTACTTTGATGCATATTCTTTTTAGCATCTTTCCCTTTTGTATTCAATCTTTTCCTTACATCACAAATGTGTAAGTTGTTTCTCCTAGTGTGGCCTACACTCTTTAGTACTCTGGATATCTTAGACTGTAACAGTGTTCTAGTTTATCACCAATGCTTTGTATATCTTTTGGTCACAACTGTTGCAGCTTCCGTTTTCAATGACATCATTTTTCCTCTACGAATTGATACAGCCCTATCAACACGGTTATACTGCTCCCCCACGCCCACCTCCTCCAGAAGAGACTGCTATCGACATTGGGTAGGTTCAACTTCTCCATATGCTGTTGTCTGGTTTGGCCTTCCTTATGCACAGTGTAACAAATTGTTCCTTGCTCAAGCTTTAGTTTTATACCTCCCTTTGCTGTTAAGGTTTTTCTTTTTCATGGACACGGAAATCGTACTATTGGATTTGTGAATGAATATAGTATATGGACCAAAACACCAACGAAAAATATATTAACATTGGAGACATGGACCCTATCTGATGTGTTGTTGCATTATTGTTGATGAAGTGGTGGATGGACAATATCTGGAACCCCTCTAGACTTGAACGACCCACGCCTTTTGGCAATGGCTGATGCGGAGCGCCACTTTTTGGAGGCTGAATATGATGACTATGCTGCTAATGCAAGTGGAGCTGCATTTTGTCGGTCGGCTGCTCTAATCGTAAGTACTTCCTATTCCGTGATTATGAGAAATGAGCTTAGTGGAAATGAGCTTTAGTGGAAAAAGGATTCCAGTTAAAATTAATAGGTCTTTAGATATAGTCAGAGCAGGAAAAACAGTCAATTGTTTAAGAACAAGTTCTCTACACGTGAGCGGTCTTATTTTTGAATTTTTTTTCTTAACTTTCAAATAAAGAATATTCAATATTCATCTCCATGATGAATGCCTTCTCGAGAAGCTTGTTCTTAAACAAGCCTCGGTCATTAGTTCTGTCTTATGTTTGATGGTACCGATAACGATGGAATGCAAAAGTCTGATTTTACCTTGCACTTGGGATTAGCAGTTAATGGCCCTACTGCTTATAAGACATGCATTGTCGGTCTTTAGATATAGTCAAGAGCAGGAAAAACAGTCAATTGCTTAAGAACAAGTTATCTACACGTGAGCGGTCTTATTTTTGAATTTCTTTTCTTAACTTTCAAATAAAGAATATTCATCTCCATGATGAATGCCTTCTCGAGAAGCTTGTTTTTAAACAAGCCTCGGTCATTAGTTCTGTCTTATGTTTGATGGTACCGATAACGATGGAATGCAAAAGTCTGATTTTACCTTGCACTTGGGATTGGCAGTTAATGGCCCTACTGCTTATGAGACATGCATTGTCGGTGACCGACGGCGACGGAGATGATGATGCATCCACATTCTTCTCTGTAAGTGTATTTAGAAGTTTCTTCTATGAGGTCTCATGTGATCCGGTCTTGTTCATGTTCATCATTGGCAAACTGTTTAAAACCCTAGCTTTTGCAGCTTTTCTTGCTTCGGGCTGCTGGGTTCCTTCTTCCATGCTACATTATGGCCTGGGCCATCAGCATCTTGCAGCGACGAAGACAGAGACAGGTTAGTATCCGAATACATTACCAAAATCTTCTTTTTTTCCCACACCAAATTTTGAAATTTTGGTTGCCCTTGTTGGGAAATAGGAGGCTGCGGCGCTGGCGGCGACACAATTTGCATTCGTGGTGCAATCAGGACAGGCAAGGGGTCTACACTTCACAATAGCGTCAGCAACCACAATGAATCCGCACCAGGAAACAGTTTGAAGAATCCCGAGTTACTGACGAGTAAAAAAAACTACTGTGGATGGTGTTAATGGTGGTCTCAAGGGGGGAAGGCTTCTTCAGCTTCCATCATCGAGTTGGAATGTTACCGGGGAGGCTGTGATTCGTGAATTTCCTCCTTGTTTCTTGTTTTTTCTACCTTATTTCGTGAATATTCCAGTTTGAGCTTAATTTGGTAGTCTCTTGTGCTCTTAAGTGTACTTCTGAGTTTGTGTTAGGATGAAAAATGTCAATGAAAATGAATTTGGTTCTGTTTCTTTAATTTTGTTTCAACAGGTAGGTATATTGAATTGCAGGTTCACTTGTCTGATGTCTCTCTTTAGGTGCACTTGAAATGGTGCAAGACAAGGTTGTTGCTTCTCCTGCTATATTATAGCTTCTCTCCTTTCGCAATCAGGTTCACTTGTCTGATGTCTCTCTTTAGGTGCACTTGAAATGGTGTAAGACAAAGTTGTTGCTTCTCCTGCTATGTTATAGCTTCTCTCCTTCGCAATCAGAAGAACTCAGTTGAGGTGCACTTGATGCTGTAGATCTCGGCTGCAATTCCATATTAATAACATTTTGTGTTAGGTCATCCAAAGAATCAGTTAAACCATCGTAATCAGGTATATGATCAAACAACGATGCCATGCACAAGAATAAAGTGTCTAATCAGCAGCTATCGTGTCGTGCAGTCAAAAAATAGATGGAAACTGTGGAAACTGGGAATCGGATGTTCATAAAATGATGATAACACCTTTCTGTAGTGGAGATGAATGTTAGAATTTTGGAACATTTTACATGAAGGACAATCAAACTTTTTCACTTTAAACTGCCAAGTTATAGAAGGAACAAGAGAATCAGCATACTGAGTTAAAAATCCAAAAGAGCATGTAAATCTTGGACCATTCAAATCCATCATGCAACTTGGATAAAAGTAGAATTAAGTACTCTGCATACTAAGGGGATGATCAAAATTATCATAACATGTCTTCCTTTCTACTTGCTCCAAAGTGAAAATTCATTCTCTTTGTATGACGATAGAGCCGCGTTAGGTCGAATCAGATAATTCCCATGATTTGCAGTTTTCTTCTATGTTTCGATAAAAGTTCCTGACTGGTGTTCCCGGGGAAGGTTAACAGATTTGTGTTTTGTTCCATTATCACATCATCAAATTTGAAAAAATACCTGAAGGAAGATCTCGGGAGATACAGATCTTGTTCCAGTATTGACAAGATCTCGGGAGATACCTGAAGGAAGCCAAATTAGGGCTAGTTTGGGAACACTGTGGCGGTGGTAGAAAGCTGCGGTGTGAAAACACTGTGAAAAGCTGCTGTGAATTCTTAATAAAATGTTGTTTGGTAAATATTACGTAGAAGCTGCTGTGAAATATTGATATAGTAATTTTGTGTTTGGTAAAATCACCTGTGAAATTGCTGTGAGAGGGTAAAATGACAAAAAATATATGACACGTGTCATTTCCAGAAAGAAAACTATTGATATTTTAAAAATTTGTAAGGTCAAAATCGGTTGTAGATAAATTAATCAAAAGCACTTTCTGGAAAAGCATCTCCCCTTGCTTTCTGAAAACTGCTGTGGAACAGCAGAAACTGTCCGGAAAAGCAGAAATTTTATTTTTACCAAACACATTAAAACTGCTTCTGCTGTTAGAAAGCAGTTGTGCTGGCAGCAGAAGCATTCCCAAACTCACCCTTAGCTCTCTTAGGGTGAGTTTGGGAATGCTTCTGCTGCCAGCACAGCTGCTTTCTGACAGCAGAAGCAGTTTTAGTGTGTTTGGTAAAAATAAAATTTCTGCTTTTCCGGACAGTTTCTGCTGTCCCACAGCAGTTTTCAGGAAGCAAGGGGGGAGATGCTTTTCCAGAAAGTGCTTTTGATTAATTTATCTATAACCGATTTTGACCTTACAATTTTTTAAAATATCAATAGTTATCTTTCCGGAAATGACACGTGTCATATATTTTTGTAATTTTACCCTCTCACAGCAACTTCACAGTTGATTTTACCAAACACAAAATTAATATATCAATATTTCACAGCAGCTTTTACGTAATATTTACCAAACAACATTTTATCAAGAACTCACAGCAGCTTTCTACTGTGTTTTCACACAGCTGTTTTCTACCACCGCCACAGCATTCCCAAACTAAGCCTTAGTTGTTGATCTCGCAACACAAAACTTGAATTTGTGTGTACTTCGGATGTGAAAGGGGAAGGAATAGTGGTTGTTTTGACACGTATGAGGAAGCATCTTATAATATCTTGAGCCAGCCTTTAAGATATTTTTTTGAGAAAATGTTTTGTTGTCAACCAAGGTTGAACCCGAGATCTCATGCAGGAGTTTTCAACGCTCTACCACTTGAGCTACCACCCTACCTGCAGCCAACCTTTAAGATTGAGAAGACCATTGAACAGTACCCTTGATCTATGAAAGGTTTGATTGTCTTGAGCTAGCTTTTTATGAAGACCCGGATTGCCAAACTCAAGATGAGTCCAATAGACTTCTGAATCAAGTCTCGAACTGTCCCAGAGACCACGGCCGATCCATATGGAGGGTAGCGGGCGCCAATCAACTTTTCAAAATTACAGTTTTAGCCTCAATAGAAATCACACAAAAACTCCCACTATTTGTTCATCAAAAATACCATTATCTAAATAACCGGACTACTACAACAGACTGCAATGTGCCAAAATCTTGGAGCCGCCCTTGCATGAGACTCACCTTGTTATGATATTATTATTATGTTAATGTTAGATATTGACTTTTTTTTTTTTTTTTTTTTTTTTTTTTTTTTTTTTTTTTTATGAACAGATATTGACTTTCCTTGTATAGAGATTTAGTTTAGTCCATATATATCAAACAGTCCTAGGGTTTCAGTCTTTTTTTTTTTTTTTTTTTTTTTTTTTTTTTTTTTTTTCCGGTCTCGTTTCCGTCTCGCTTCTTCATCCGTAGTTACCCACGGGCTATTCGTGATTCGACCATCTTGCGATTGTCGTTCAATCACATTCGCACCTCCAGTCTACTCGGAATTGAGTTCCGAGCCAATACGCGAAATTATCCCGGTGATTAGAGCCGAACGCGCCTTCACACGTTGTCCAAACTTCTGAATCTCCGCCTGCCGACATCACGCGCCAACTCAGCGCGTCCCAGCTTTGGCTCCGTCTTGGCTCCTGAAGCCGTCTTCCAGCGCCTTTGAGTTCCCGGATTTCGAAGCTGTTTCGTGGCTCACGACTTATCCATGGCTACTGAAGTAGTTTCAGCAGCAGATCTGGCTCAGCCTCAGTCGTTCCGTCCCACTTCCTTTCCATTCAAGTTAGCACGCTTTGACTTGCAATTTTCAGACGATTTTCTCCGGATTTGAATTGGAACACCTTAATTCACAAGGTGCTTTTGCTCACTAGTTCTGTTTCCGGTCTCAGTTTTGCGAGATTCGATTGATAGTTACCGTTTCTAACTATTTTAGGGGTATTTTACCCACGTTGTTGGCTTTTTTTTTGCGTTATTGAGTTGCTGACTCATCAAAATGGATAGATATGATGCTTCTCGTCGTGTATTGAATATTTTGGAGAATTATTTCTCGTGTAGTCATGCGAATGGGCATAGACTCCTATATTTCCCATTTAGTCATTGTCGATTTTGTGGACATAAGCAGCCTGCGTACTACTTGTCTCAATGCCTTGAGAATTCTTGATTTCAGTTCAAACCTGATCAATCACAAAAATCGGGTCCTACCCTATCTCCTCTTGATGATTCATCGTTCTCTAGATTGACCATTATTCTCAAGGGCATCCTAGATACAGCTAGTGAGAAGACTCATTCTACTTCTCTGTCTCCCACATTAGGTAACGAGTCTTGGTATTTTGACTAAGATGTTGCAATCATATGACCTCTAATCCGGATATATTTAGTTCTCAACATAATACTTCTATCAATCCAACTATTCATACTGCTGATGGTTCTCTTATGAGCGTTACTCATAATGGGGATATCTCACAAGATAATCTATCACTCCTTGATAAATTTTTAGTTCCAGATCTTGCTCTGAATCTTGTATCTATTGAAAAAATCTGTGAACTTGGCTTGGATGTTATATTTTTCTCTAGTGGGTGTCGTATGCAGGATCCACAAACCGAAAAGACACTTGGCTATGGACGTAAAGTACGACGAGTATTCATGTAATACCCCTATATTTTATAGGGTATTTGTTTGTGAATTTCTAAGGTTGTGTGGGTTAGTGTTAACTTCTCCTAAACTAGGGGATGTGCAATTGTATTTTCATAAATTGAGGTGTGGGGTTAAAGTGTCATTTCTCAAACTAGTGTGTACACTCTCTCTCTCTCTCTTTAACGAATCGGGAAAACAACCCCCGATTCTTCCTCAACCATTTTCACCAACGTTCATCACCTTCTTCACCCACGTTCTCCTCAATCTCTATATCCAGTCCACATAAATCAACAGCCTCTTCCCTCTCTTCGGCACCTCCATCTCACTCTCTTGCACTCTCTGTTCTTGCGAAGCTAGGAGAAACAAACCCACGAACCTCTGTTTTTCCAAGCAAACCCGATCACAACCACCGCCAAACATCGTCACCACCACCGCTCCATTCCGGCGAATTGACCACCACCACCAGGTCGCCTTTTCCCCCTCTGCCTTCCGACGAAACAGCAGGACCAACAGAGACTCCGTTGGCCCTGTTTTGTGCCGACCCGGTTTTGACCCGAGAAAGGCCGACGCAAACCCGTCGCCCCCTGTGCCTCGCCGGACTCTCTCAACCTCAATTTCAATCCCCACGCACCGGCGACCACCGCCAGTAGCATCAATTTCAGCGGCGACCCTCCAATCGCCGCCGTCGTCTCCATCTTCGCCTCTTTCTTCCTTCAATAGGTAAAAACATGAACCCCTTTTCTAAAATTCTCATTTTTGTTCATGTTTACCTGTTTCCGTAAGCCATGTTCGATTAATTGTGTCTCTGTGTTGGTCTATGAATTGAGTTGAACAATTCTGGTTATTGAGTGGTGGCGAAGAAGAGGAAGAAGAAACTGATATCTTTTGGGGTTAATTTTGTATTTTGTGTTATTTGCTGGGGCGGTTGTTGTACCTTTCAGAAACTGTGGGGAGGTTTTTAGCTATTAACTATAAACTGTTTTCTTTTTACTTTATTATTCTTATATATATAACTAATGATTTGTTTATTAATATTAACGCTATTTTAATTAGTTTCTTTAAATCATGAAAATAAATATAAGTTTTTTGTAGTATAACTTTATAAGAAGAGTTTTATTATTAAAACTAAATGGTAGTTGTTAAATAAAAGTGTTGTTTCTTAAGATTTTACATAACTTTATATTAAGTGTTTATTCCAAGATTTATCTTTATAAAATATATGGTTTATAATTAGATATTTACTCTTGTAATAATTAAATTAACTTTCTTGAAAACTAGTATATTTTCTAGGTATTATACTCTTTTCTAGATAACAAGTTACAAATAGATTTTAAGAATATAGTTAATTAGTTTAAAGTTTATTTCTATTATTTTAGTTTATATTATTATTATTATTATTACTATTATTATCATAACTTTGTAAACTATTATTCTTTTCTAATATTAGAGTGACGTAAATTAAATTGGGAACTTGTCGGGGAATATTCTTTGCATTTGCATATAGGGCATAATTCCATTTGTTGTATGAGTTTGGTCACGTGTTAATATTAGGACTATTTGAATATTGTAGATTCCGAGTTCGTAGACGATCAGTTCTTTAACCGTCCGTACTAGGAGTACTAGTTTCCGTGCTTGCTTGTGTGTGTGGAGCTTTCTTCAATCCAAGTAAGTATATGCACAACATCTTTAATTATCAAAATGTGTTGTTTCGTGTGCGTTATCTCAAACTGTAAATTCGATTTCCGCTTTACAATACTTTGAGCCTTCCTAGTGATTTATCATGATCGGTTTTGAAAAGCATGTTGTTACTATTCAAATTGTGATCTTTTACCCTCGTGAAATATTGAAAAATAATTGCACGATAATAGAAATGGGAACGGTGTACAGAGGATAGGTGTGAAGGCTACGGCCGGGGACACATGTGCGTTGATTCCCCTAGGGTATATACCCTCTTATTTATTGTGAAAACTAGGAGTACTACCTATGCATGTTTAGGTCACAACTGTATAGGGGTGTCGACACTTAAGGTCTCACTATTTATTTTAGGGAGAATCGGGATGGACTGTGATATCCCGTAGAAGCACCCTACTTTATTACTATTCAATCGTGACCTCTCTGTCCACATCGAACCTGTTAGGGCTCGTGTTATGCCTCAACCAAATAAAAGAATAAAGTTGTGGTTACTACTTATCTTCCTGCTTGTACTTTCGTGTTAGCCAAAAACTCCGTCTTTACGTGTTGTGGTATATCTTACTTAGTTTTTACTAATTAAAACTTTTCTGCGGTCGGCTTTGTCTATTGTAAAACCCGCAGGTTGGCATTGAGGTGGGGGAAACGCGCACACATGTTGAAGCTGCAAATAAAGTTTAGTTTAGTTTTCTTTTTCTTCACTTAGACATTTCAGACGTTTAGTTGTGTTTATTTCTTTGTTTCCAAACTTTGTTGGAGGGTATCTCCTTTTTATATATAAATAATTTACTAGGAATTTCGGTTGAATTGTACTAGCTGTGAACCGTGGTCCTTCGGGCTGTTTCAGTTGGTATCAGAGCCGACGGTTCTAAGCTATTGCGATTCTCCAAATTCCTCTAATAAAGAGAAATTAAGTATTTTAAGAATTTTTTAAGGAAATTTAAAATTCACATAGGACAACCAAAAATGGTAATAAAATTAAGCAAGTCGGGGGTTTGGGATAGCTTAGCAATATTCCTTGTTGTCTTCTATGAATATTTGAGTTCCCCGTTGTTGGAGATTCTTATGTGGCATATGTGTATTATTTCATGTCTCACCATGTGAATATCACTGTGTTATTTAACATATGTGGAAATTTTCTTTATTTGGTTATCTATATGTCTATTGTTGATTTTAGTTGCGATATTGAGTGCATACGTGGATTAGAACCTTTCTGAGACTGTTTCTTCTCCTTTCTCAGATGGCCGCCAAACCCGCACCTGCCCCACCAGCTCTACAGCCTGAGGATTCCCCGCTGCTCATGATATACTTAGGACCTCAGATGAAATGATCGATTACTTCATTCGTGTGCACGAACGCTGCAACAATTGGAGCTTCTCTGCGTTTGGAGATGACCGCTTTCGAAACCGATTAGTAGTGAGTCACTGTATCCTCAATGGACTTCCCAACGTGCAACCATGGCTGGCAATAAAGGGCGACTTCGAAGAGTTGGTGCACGAGGGTGAAGATGGGAACTTGGTACCTAACGATGGATTTTGGAAGCTTAACGGCGTTTACATATTTCGACTACATGACCTATATGATAGGTTACAAGAAGCGGCCGATCGACTCGTACAAGAGGAGAATGAAGAACCAGAAGAGGAAGAGCATGATGAGGAACCCGAGTCAGATCCGGAGGAACCGTGGAACAGGAAGCGCAAGAGGAACAGATTCCCGAAGAGGAGGAAGTGCCCGATCGAGTTCTATGGGAATATGGAGCAGGTAGACAGCCCATCCCTGCTTCTGATGACCTCACTGATGCACACCGAACAGAGCTTGTGATGTACCAGCCCAGTCAGGAAACCATTGCACTGTACTGTGCCTACATGATAGATATATGCGTTGCATGGGGGCATTTCGATGACCGACATAGCCATCCTTTAACCATATGCTACTTCATACTCCGAGGATTGCCTGATGTACACCCTTGGAGGAGCCTGAGGCATCAATACCGTGACCTACTCGTTTGGAACGCGTGGGGCGAGGCTGTACCTAACGAATCTAGGTACAAACATCGCGAGCAGGACGTCTACGAGATCGACCCACTTAAGATTCAAGGACGACTAGAAGAATTAGATCAGAATGGAGACCAAGATAACATGGATGTGGGCCATGATAACATGGATGTGGGCCAGGAGAACATGGATGAGGACCAGGAAGAAGAGCATGTTCAGGAGGAAGAGCACGATGAGTTTATAGAGGATGAAGAGGAAGTAGGTGAAGACGAGATCGACCTTCTAGAGTCTGGCTCTGAGTGCCTGACTGACGTTGAGGAGCCTTAACACACCCGACCATTCACCCTTAGTTGCATGTTCTATTCTTTATTGCATTTTTTTCAAGTGAAAACGATTAGGATTAGAATTTTGATTCAGTATGTCTTTTGTTGGATTAATTGGATTTCTTTGTGGATTATGTGGTATTTGAATCAGTAATGCATGGTTATCCTATATTTTTCTCTCATGTGTATGGTTGGATTAGAATTTTATTAAGTAAGGTTATATTTAAGAAGGTACAATGCAATATTATACCAGGAGACGTGCAAGGGAAGTAGGAACTATGAGTCAGGGAACCCAAGGAAACCAACCGACTCCATTTCCAGAACAATATGACCCAATTCGGTTCCTGAACCTGGAACAAGCGAACCTAGCCCTAACCCAACTCCTGCACAATCAACAGGCTGGGGGAGGTGACGTGATGAGTAAGCTTGCAGAACTGTCAAATAACTTCTTCTATGGGACGGACAACCCGACCACCCTAGAGAATTGGATTCGCGACTTCCACAAGGCACTGATTTCCGTGCGTTTCCCCGAGGATCGACTCATAGAGGTGGCGGTCTATTACTTTAAGAAAGAAGCTGATAACTGGTGGACTTCCGTCTCAGCATACTTACTCGCCCAAGAAGGGTTTGGATGGGAGCAGCTAAAGGAGGCTATGCGTGAACGGTTTTACCCCGGACCATGTGAAGTCGAAGAAGTTTGAAGAGTTTTTGCACCTGAAGAAAGATGGAGTTACCTTAACTGCTTACTATGAGAAATTTATGGAACTCATGAGGTTCGGACGGGAAATTGTACCCACAGAAGTGCGAAGGATCCGCAAATTTGTCGAAGGTCTGGACTTCGAAGTCTGAAGGGCAATGGGACCCACACGATTTAACTCACTCATGGAGGCTTATGGAGCGGCTCACGACATGCAGCGCATGCTGGATAGCAATGCCGAAACCAACAAGAAAAGGAAGACCGAGACACCAGCTGCAACCGGCTTCCAGAATCACGGTACAGGAAACAACACCGGCGATAAGAGGGTTCGTCCCAACCCAGCCCCCACCAACCAGTTTGGAAACCCAGACCAAGGTGGACAAGGCCAAGTAAGAGTTTTCAACTGCACGAGGTGCGGCAGAAATCACCCAGGAGTGGATTGCCGAGGAAGGAAGGTTAATTGTCTCAACTGTGGCAGGCTGGGTCATCGCAGGTATGAGTGTCGATCCAGGACCAACAACAACAATGGTGGAGGTTATGGAAGCAACAATGTGAACCGCCAAGGAGGAAATGGTGAGTACAACCGTGGAGGTAACTACTACAACGGTGGTAATCAATATGGCGAGAACCAGCAAAACGATCAACAAGGTGGAGGTTACCGCAGTGGCAACAATGGAGGTTACAACCAAGGAAGGAACAACAACAACAACAACAACAGTGGAGGTGGCTACAACAGGGGAAACAATTGGCAAGGTGGGAATGGTCAAAATAACCGGCCCCAAGGAGGTAATGCCGCATCAACAATAGTAGCTGCTCTTACAGCACCAACAACTACAGCACCAACTGCCACAACCAATAGCGCCACGGGAACTATCAATGTCATGAACCCGAATCAAGCGGAACATGCCAATGCAGGAACTGGTACATCCCTAACCATCTCACCCCAATATTTTTTTTACCTAATTCAGAAGCATTGTTCCTCTTTATCTCGTCACCTTCTGTCTATGGCCTAGGATTACTTACTTCAATCTTTCATTTCTCTCTCGATCTCGACTTCTATCGACTTGTGAAACCCTGTACCCTGGACTAGCTAATCTAGAAGTAAGGCTACTATCATACCTAGTTTAGTGACTTAGGAAACCATATCGAGTGTAACTTGAGTGACGGGAACATCACTCTCTTTTAAGGGGAATGTGATGAAACACCCCATTTGTTGTTCGTTTGGTTGGTATGATATTTGTGTTTTCTTGTGCAATAGAAATATGCATCATTGCATCGTGCGTGTAGGTATAATGATCTCTCTGTGGAGTTATTGTTTTACGCTTCGAGGACGAAGCGTTGTTTTAAGGGGAAGGTGATGTAATACCCCTATATTTTATAGGGTATTTGTTTGTGAATTTTCTAAGGTTGTGTGGGTTAGTGTTAACTTCTCCTAAACTAGGGGGTGTGCAATTGTATTTTCATAAATTGAGGTGTGGGGTTAAAGTGTCATTTCTCAAACTAGTGTGTACACTCTCTCTCTCTCTCTTTAACGAATCGGGAAAACAACCCCCGATTCTTCCTCAACCATTTTCACCAACGTTCATCACCTTCTTCACCCACGTTCTCCTCAATCTCTATATCCAGTCCACATAAATCAACAGCCTCTTCCCTGTCTTCGGCACCTACATCTCACTCTCTTGCACTCTCTGTTCTTGCGAAGCCAGGAGAAACAAACCCACAAACCTCTGTTTTTCCAAGCAAACCCGATCACCACCACCGCCAAACATCGTCACCACCACCGCTCCATTCCGGCGAATTGACCACCACCACCAGGTCGCCTTTTCCCCTTCTGCCTTCCGACGAAACAGCAGGACCAACATAGCCTCCATTGGCTCTGTTTTGTGCCGACCCGGTTTCGACCCGAGAAAGGCCGACGCAAACTCGTCGCCCCCTGTGCCTCGCCGGACTATCTCAACCTCGATTTCATTCCCCTCACACCGGCGACCACCGCCTGTAGCATCAATTTCAGCGGCGACCCTCCAATCGCCGCCGTCGTCTCCATCTTCGCCTCTTTCTTCCTTCAATCGGTAAAAACATGAACCCCTTTTCTAAAATTCTAATTTTTGTTCATGTTTACCTGTTTCCGTAAGCCATGTTCGTTTAATTGTGTCTCTGTGTTGGTCTATGAATTGAGTTGAACAATTCTGGTTATTGAGTGGTGGCGAAGAAGAGGAAGAAGAAACTGATATCTTTTGGGGTTAATTTTGTATTTTGTGTTATTTGCTGGGGCGGTAGTTGTACCTTTCAGAAACTGTGGGGAGGTTTTTAGCTATTAACTATAAACTGTTTTCTTTTTATTTTATTATTCTTATATATATAACTAATGATTTGTTTATTAATATTAACTCTATTTGAATTAGTTTCTTTAAATCATGAAAATAAATATAAGTTTTTTGTAGTATAACTTTATAAGAAGAGTTTTATTATTAAAACTAAATGGTAGTTGTTAAATAAAAGTGTTGTTTCTTAAGATTTTACATAACTTTATATTAAGTGTTTATTTCAAGATTTCTCTTTATAAAATATATTGTTTATAATTAGATATTTACTCTTGTAATAATTAAATTAACTTTCTTGAAAACTAGTATATTTTCTAGGTATTATACTCTTTTCTAGATAACAAGTTACAAATAGATTTTAAGAATATAGTTAATTAGTTTAAAGTTTATTTCTATTATTTTTGAGTTTATTATTATTATTATTATTACTATTATTATCATAACTTTGTAAACTATTATTCTTTTCTAATATTAGAGTGACGTAAATTAAATTGGGAACTTGTCGGGGAATATTCTTTGCATTTGCATATAGGGCCTAATTGCATTTGTTGTATGAGTTTGGTCACATGTTAATATTAGGATTATTTGAATATTGTAGATTCCGAGTTCGTAGACGATCAGTTCTTTGACGGTCCGTACTACGAGTACTAGTTTCCGTGATTGCTTGTGTGTGTGGAGCTTTCTTCAATCCAAGTAAGTATATGCACAACATCTTTAATTATCAAAATGTGTTGTTTCGTGTGCGTTATCTCAAACTGTAAATTCAATTTCCGCTTTACAATACTTTGAGCCTTCCTAGTGATTTATCATGATCGGTTTTGAAAAGCATGTGGTTACTATTCAAATTGTGATCTTTTACCCTCGTGAAATATTGAACAATAATTGCACGAAAATAGAATTGGGAACGGTGTACAGAGGATGCGTGTGAAGGGTACGGCCGGGGACACATGTGCGTTAATTCCCCTAGGGTATATACCCTCTTATTTATTGTGAAAACTAGGAGTACTACCTATGCATGTTTAGGTCACAACTGTATAGGGGTGTCGACACTTAAGGTCTCACTAGTTATTTTAGGGAGAATCGGGATGGACTGTGATATCCCGTAGAAGCAACCTACTTTATTACTATTCCATCGTGACCTCTTTGTCCACATCGAACCTGTTGGGGCTCGTGTTATGCCTCAACCAAATAAAAGAATAAAGTTGTGGTTACTACTTATCTTCCTGCTTGTACTTTCGTGTTAGCCAAAAACTCCGTCTTTACGTGTCGTGGTATATCTTACTTAGTTTTTACTAATTAAAATTTTTCTGCGGTCTGCTTTGTCTATTGTAAAACCTGCAGGTTCGCATTGAGGTGGGGGAAACACGCACACATGTTGAAGTTGCAAATAAAGTTTAGTTTAGTTTTCTTTTTCTTCACTTAGACATTTCAGACGTTTAGTTGTGTTTATTTCTTTGTTTCCAAACTTTGTTGGAGGGTTTCTCCTTTTTATATATAAATAATTTACTTGGAATTTCGGTTGAATTGTACTAGCTGTGAACCGTGGTCCTTCGGGCTGTTTCAATTCAAACTCACAAGTCTCACTCTCCCATCGACTTCTTCAGTTGCTGCAGCCACAGCTACGGTATCATCTTCTCTTCACTTGGGGCATTTACGATTGGGTCATGATTTTATTGGACGTGTTCGTTCCCTTGTCTCCAATCGTAAATTAGGCACTGTTGAGGATGAGCATCTTTACTGTGTGCCTTGTCACTTAGCCAAACTGCATGCTTTGCATTTTTCGAAAAGTGTGACATCTTCCTCAGAACCTTTTGATCTACTTCATTCAGATTTTCGGGGGCCTTCCCCTCATGGCACAACGGGTGGATCAAGATAAATTTGTTATATATGTGGATGACTTTACTCGGTATACTTGGAAATCTCAAATGAAGAATCGTTCAGAGTTGGATCAAAACTATTTTGACTTTTCAGCTATGGTCCAGACATGGTTCTCGTGTCCAATTAAAGTTTTTCAGACTGATAATGCGATGGAGTATAAGTCTTCTGAGTTCTTGGCTACTATTCACAAGCATGGGACTCTTCTCCCCATATCTTGTTCCGACACATCTAAGCATAATGGACATGCAAAACGCAAGCGCACCATTATTCTTGATACAACTCGTGCTCTCTTATTTTTTTCTTCATGTACAGAGCTCTTTGGGGACGTGGGGGGGGGGGGGGGGGGGGGTTGGCTGCTTTAACAGCTTTGTACTATCAATCGGGTTCCTACACGTGTTCTTAAGAACATACTTAGTGTTAAAAGTTATATGGTATGTCCCCCGGTTATTCTTATCTTTGGGTCTTGTAAGTGTGTGTTTTTTTCTTCTTCATCCTCACGAGCATAATAAATGCAGGAACGGGATTAATTCGTTGCCTCCAATTCCATTCCAGTGGAGCCCTTACGTCCCCCTCTTCGAGCTGTAAATCATATCAGGACATATATTGCCGGACCGGTCACCCAATGCAAGGTCACACCTGCTGCGGTAGTTGTTAGAGCTCATCATCATTAAAAAAGTATACATGTCATGGTAAAATAGGTAGATCGCTGTCGGTTAAAATGGGAAGGGGAGTATGCGACATCACCTCTATTCCCAACGCTAATAGACGAGACTTCGATGACTTATCTGCTGGAAAATAAGGCAGGGAAACTATTCTTTTGTGGGGACGCATGTCTCGAAAAATATAGATCAACCCCGTATTTTGCCACATACGTGGGTTCGGTCCTCCAAGGGGGCTTGTACCCTCTTCAACCTGATCATGGCTAGATCGATCGGTTTAGGGTAAAATAGGAAGAACTAGAAGATTCCACCACGCCTACACCTAATGGCTTAAGCCGCTGTTCCCATTTCCTCGCTGACCCATCATGAAAAAGGTACGGAACCAACAGTAGCCTCTGGCTCCCGATATCGAACTAGTTTCATTGTGCACCGACCGCCTACTAGTCTTGGCATTCGGAAGGAGGCCTGCACAGAGAATTTGACTTAACATAATTAACCTGGGGAAGTTGTTTGTTAAGGCGAGGCCCAGCCTTGACCAAGTCAAAGAATCAAAGCTATCGATCGACTGTCACATCGCAAAGACACATCCGTCACATTACAAGCGAGATATTTTCCTAGCCCCATGGTTACCTATTACACTTCATGGATCACTAACGAATCCCTTTTACTAAATAAGGGTGTACACCTTTTCTTCGCGGACTTGCCCAAGTACGAGAAATGTTAGAAAACCACTGGTTCGACTGGTCCTACCACCTATTTACGTAACCCCCTTAGCAGAAATGAGTACATGTACACCGATTGTACGCGCCAATTTACGTATCCCCATTTACGCCCCAGTGCATATTCTATTCTAGTTTAGGGATCCATTTATGTACCTTATCTTATGTACCCCTACCGTCCCGCAATGTGTACTTTATGATTCACTCATGCGTCCCACACTAATTGGGATGAGAAAGTTGCCCGCACACGGCTTACTAACTCTTCTGGACCCTTTACGGCCCAATTCCACATGTGAATCAGGGCCGGAGTATACGCCTGGTCCCTCATCTCCTGCGGTTGGAGATAGAGAGCAAAAAACCCGATCAAGAATGTGTTGTTTTCTTGGATATGGTATCGAGCATAAAGGATATCGATGTTGGGATCCAGCGTCGAAGCGTCTTCGATTCTCTTTCCACATGGTGTTTATGGAGCATAAGATGTTCTCTACAATTTCTTCCTTCGATGCTTCCACCGACGTTGACCATCCGCATCTTAAGATCTGTCATTTGATCCATTCATCGACGATTCTTTAGTCGATAGTTCATTTTCGTCGTAGACTTCTCTTCCCAATTTTTTGGTTGATGAAGTTGTCTCCCCTACTCATGCTTCAGTCATACATGGTCATGTTTCTGCTTCGCATGCTCCTGTTACTGTTCTTGCTCCAACTACACATGATCCTGTTCGAAGTTCTTCTGCTCCTGTAACTCTTTGTACTTCATCTTCGGCTCCACAAGCTCTAACTTTGGTTTTTGATTCAGCAGATGATGCCTCCTCAGATCCCGATAGTGAAGCAAATGAGTATGCTTCTTCTACAGTTCGTCGTCCACCACAGAACGCAGATAACCTTTTCGGCTTCGTGATTATGTCACTTCTTCCGTTGTTCAACATAATGAACCACAATCCTATTAGGAAGCTTGTCTGACCCTATGTGACGAAAAGCAATTCAAGATGAGTTGGCTTATCCGGCACAAACTCATACTTGGGACTTGGTTTCAATACCTTCTGGTAAGACTGTAGTTGGGTACATGTGGGTGTATAAGATCAAGACTAGGAATGATGGTTCTTTGATTGATTTAAGGATCGACTAGTAGCTAGAGGTTTCACAGAGGAGTATGGTATTGAATGTGAGAAGACCTTTGGTCTAGTTTCTCTTCTTACCTCGGTTTGTACTCTAATTATTGAAGCTGCTATCCGATATTGGACCTTGTTCCACATGGATGTTAAGAATGCATTTCTTAATAGTGATCTTACGGAGGAGGTATATATGAAACCTCCCCTGGTCTCGATGTTCACCCCTCACAGATATGTCTCATACATTATGCATTATATGGTCTGAAGCAAGCCCCTCGGGCTTGGTTTCATAATTCAATTCTACTATGCTACAGCTTGGGTTCTCCTCTAGTGCTTATGACTCAACTCTTTTCATCCATCATACGAATCGTGGCATTATTCTCTTGTTGATATATGTTAATTATTTGATCATTACCGGGGATGATCTCGTTGGTATTCGTGAGCTACAAAAAAATTGAACCGCCATTTTGAGATGAAAGACTTGGGGCCTCTCAGCTATTTCTTGGGTCTCGAGGTTACTTTTGATGCTGACGGTTACTCTATCTCAGACCAAGTATGCTTCTGATTTTCTTTCCCCTGCATGACTGACCGATGAACCTCTCTCTTATCCTACTCGATTTCGAGAGATTGTTGGTAGTCTAGTTTATCTCACGGTTACTCGTCCTGACTTACAATATGCTGTTCATCAGGTCAGTTAGTTTCCCACTGTCCACGATCCACACATTATGCTATTCTTCGGATTCTTTATTACGTCAAGGGTACTTTATTTTGCGGTCTTGGTTTCTCTGCTCGGTCTACACCGATGGTGTTTTCGTGATCTAGTCTCCACGAAGTCTCGTCCGCCATGGTGTTTTCGTGATCTAGTCTCCAAACTTCCGCTTGTCACTACCGCTTCAGTTTGAGGGGGTTGTTATGATATTATTATTGTGTTAATGTTAGATATTGACTTTCCTTGTATAGAGCTATATATATACATATATATATATATATATATGTATGTATACATATCTACCGATTTATAGCTCCCAATTTCACAAGTTGAATACACGATGTTTTTCTTCAGCTCCAGATTATAACACACCTAATGTTAGTTGTAGAAGACAGAGCAGCCGGGAAAATGATAGATGTGTTTGTTGTGGCTGAGAAATGAATAAAGATGCTTAGCTTCTCAGTGGTGTTGTTCCAAACCCTTTTATATATTCCCCCCAAATTCCGATTCTCTCAACTATAACAGCCTTTTTTTAAATTTACATTACCATAGCAAAATGCATATGATAAGGAAGTATCGTAAAACTTACTCTTCTTTATGCTTCAAAACACCACCCCAAATCATAGAAAGCTATAGCGGAACCTTATTCTCACTGTCCATCACTTGTGAAAATAAATACGAGTACCACTTCTTCTGTTTCTTTGCTTTTGCAAAAAAAACAATACCATGGTAATATTCAGAGGTAAAAGTTTGTTTATCCTCGTGGTTTGTGTTGGCTTCTTAGTGATTGAACCAGCTAAGGTAGACTCTACGTGCCTGAGAAGTATCAACCAGCTGGTTCTAATTCGATCGCAGAAACGGGCGCTGAAGGCAGTTGCCACGCAGGGTTTGAGTACTAAAGAGAAGAAACCGAGAACCAGCAAATTTGATCCGGACCGATCAAGCAAGCGAAAAGTTAGAAGAGGTTGTGATCCAATACACAATAGGTGCTGATTTGCTCAAAGATGTTTATGCAGAAGAAGAGAATCAAGAGAAGATGCTTCACAGAGATTTGCAAGGCTAGGCGAACTAGAAAGGGATTGGTAAGATCAATCATGTATAGTTTCGACAATCCTTAGATGCTGTTAGTGTCGAGATTAGAGGAAGTTGTATGTGTGCTTTATCTTGTTTTTAGAAGTGGAACATCTTATTCTTTTCATGCTTTGTGCCTTTGTCTGTATGATGTCTCGAGGATGTGAATATTTTTTGTTCTAGTCGTGCAGAAACAAGTTTCGTGGATATGAGAAGATTTACAATTACGCTGAACCGGGTTGATTTTTTTCTTGTTCAGTTTCTTAAGATGAACTTCTTAAGATTGTGATAGCAGATCGGGCACACAAACTCGAACACAAATGAAAAAAAACACGACGCTTAATTTCTTCTTTGATTGATTAAGAAATTGTGAAATTACAATTTTTTTAAAAAAAATTGTGAAATTACAAGACTTAAACAGAAAAGATTGACCTAACATAATACGGTTCGAATAAACAACCCCGGAAAAAAAAAACCGTTTAAAGAAAACCCCGTCAATGACTCAACAACTAAATAAATAAAATACAATAAACTATGCCTGCGTAATGTAATGCTTTCGGTACTTGAGCGGTTGGCATTGTACTCCGTCGTGGCTCTGTCGACAATAATTAAAATACTGGTGTACTTTAAAAATCTAAGTGTGGAGATCCGTACCCGAGTATTTTGACGCATCCAGGTCGAGTTTATGGTTGCGCGTGGCTGTACCCGCGAAAATGTGTTGATCACCTGAAGATTGGGCCATTGCTGTGCCATGAGCAGCCTATGTAATGGAAGTAGGCTGACCAAGAGTAGCCAATGGGCTAACTAAGAAGGAGGTCCAATTTGATTTAAAGTGGGCCGATGATTATTGTAAGTGGAATAAGGGTCACCATGTGATGTCAGCCCAGTGAGACCAAAATGATTTTCAGCCATAATTCCCTCTTATCCAGTCCAAAACAGTGGGTGGCCGATGGTAGGTGCAGCTGGGTGTGTTGGGGCTGTGGCAAGCCTCGGAGTAGCGACAGGGAGGACCAAGGCTAGTGATTGGAGCCTCTGGAAGGCCGCGATGCAGGCGGCAAACAACTCCTGGAACTGCTGGTCGGCGCTCAGCAGCTATAGCAGCGCCTAGTTGTTGGCCGGAATGGGCGGTCGCTCGATGACGGTTGGCTTCTGCGAAATTGGTGGTGGCGCTGTCCCTGAGGTCGCCTCATGACCTGCTGCTGGTGGGTTCATCTGGGTAGTAAGCGGTGACTACGACCTAAGGGTTTTAAGTTCGGTGATTTCGCTCTCGACATTGCCGAGTCGGGTCTCCATTCGTCCCATTGCAGCAAGCAGTTGTTCCGCAAGATTTTGTGAAATTCCGTCTTCCGTCGTCACGACGAATGCACCAGTTGTTTATGGCGATAATTAATGAAAGCATCAATTAATATCAGATTTGCTATGGATCGGGCACAAAGTACATACACGGAAAAATAAACACGACACTTAATTTCTTCGTTGATTTATTTTGAAATTGTGAAATTATAAGACTTAAAAAGAGTGACATAACCAGGGGCGGACTTAAAAAGAGTGACATAACCAGGGGCGGAGCCATGTTGGGGGGGGGGGGGGGCCCAAAATTTTCCGAAAACACTAGATAACTCTTAATTTGTAAAAAAAATGAATGATTTTAAATATAAAAATATAAAAGTGCCCCCCAGATTACTAAGCTGTGCCCAGCGCAGATGGTAAATAGCTTGCGTACAAGACGCTGGGTCGTGGGATCGAATCCCACAATGAGTGTTTTTTAATTTTTTTGCAAAAATATAAAAAAAACATGAAAATTATAACGCACCCAAGGGGGCTCGAACCTGGTGGACGAAGTGCACAAGGGAGTCCGTTACCATCTGAGCTAGAAGACATTAAACATCTATGCACACACATATTTAGTTTCTATTTATATAAAAGAGAGTACAAATCCTTGCAGCCGAATCGTGCCCCCTTTCGAAGAAATCCTGGCTCCGCCACTGGACATAACTGAAAACGGTTCGACTAAATGGGCGTGGAAAAGAACCGTTTTAAGAAAGCTCGGTCCATTACTCGACAACTAAATAAATAGAATACAATAAACTATGTCTGCATAATGGTTGAGATACTTGGGCCGTTGGCGTTCTAGTGTACTCTGTTGTGTCGTTGTCAGTGTTGACGGGTGAATATCCGGGTCGACACTCACACAACAATGCAAATGAAATTGTAATTTGTTTTTTGGTTTCCAAAGAGATGTTGGGTGGAGCCACGTTTAAGGCGGCTAGTTTTACGAACACAACTCGGTTCATGTTTTGCCACGATCCAAAAGGAGAAGAAAATGAGAAATGATTTGTAGACCCTATGCTTGGGCTGGTAGGATCCTGTTCTAGGCTTGAATTTGGCCCGTTTTAATATGTCGTCTATTATAGAGCAACTATGTGTTTTTTTGTTTTTTTTGTTTTTTTGTTTGTTTGTTTGTTTTGTTTTTTTTTTTTGTTTTTGTTTTTTTTTTGTCAAAATTAATATATTAAGCAACCAAAACTAGCAAATACAATCATCCACATCCACATCCACATCTTAAGCATCTTTAGCAAGACCTTCCACAAATTTGGGATCTCTAAATATCTCACTACCATCACTATTACAATTCATAACCCATCTAGCAATCAAATCAGCTGAACAGTTAACACTTCTGGGCACCCATTTCACTTTCAAAGTTCTTCAAAAGCACATTGTTTAAATATCACTGATAATAGTTTACAATTGCCAGTCAATAGAAACCTTACCCAGAACCATGTCTATCAACCTTTTGCAGTCACCTTCAAACTCCATATGAACCATCACTTGCAGATTCTGGAAGACGACTTCTCTCAAAGCTTTGGCTTCAGCCATATAAGCAGAGCTAGCAAAATTCTTCATCCATCCGGAGTCTACTAATTCACCGTTATCATTTTTAACTAGCCAGCTCCTAGTCATTTACAAAGATTTCTTGTCCCAGCAGCAAGCATCAAAATTTCACTTTAACTGACCTGGAAGAAGAGCTAACCATCTTTGCTTACCAACAAAATAATCAACTGTAACTGTCTTCTCTTTAGTAGTTCCATAACATAGCATATACTCCATAAATTGTTTCTCCATTGCATAGATCACATTCATAGGGTTTACTAATCTTCTATTGAAATCAAGTCATTTCTCTCTTTCCAAACTTGCCAACAAATTAGCACAATTTTTTCCAGAACTCCCTCATCTCTGTCATAGCTACTATCCTTCTGGTAAACCATAAACTGTAACTTCTTTAATCACACCCTTCCAAATTCAGCCCAAATTTGCACCATATCAGTCTTGTCCAATTAAAACCCTGAGAAAACATGCCATTCATCTTACTCAGCCTCATCACAAACATTACATCTAGATGAGAAACCACACCCTCTTTTAATTACATTTGTTGCAATGGCTAAGGCTCCACTACAACATCTCCACCTGAAATTTATAATTCTTGTCGGCAACATCATTGTCCATACCCTCTTCCAAAATTCTTTTGTACATCTAAAAGAAGATGAACTTTTCAGAAAAAAAAATAATTCGTCATACCTTTCTTCCCCCTACAAGCTTCAGCCAATAACATATTTTTTTGCAACATAATTCCCAATCTTCAAAGAGTAGCTTCCATCTTTCTGAAAAGTCCAAAAGGCCTTATCCATGCCACCATTCTAAGAAATAGGTGTAGCCATAATAGCTTGGGCTTCTTCCTCTTTGAAACAGTTTGCAATCACATTCTCCTTCCAACATTTAGAAGCATGATTTATCAAGTCTGCAACCCTACTTAAACCTGCATTAACTTCATTTTTTATGTAATAAATAATCACCCAAAGAAACCACCCACTTGTCACTAAAACATTTATCTGATTTCTATCACTAACCCTCCAACACACACATTTTTTAATGACTTTTAACCCTTCAAACAGGCTCCTCCAAATTCAAGAAGGGTTATTACCCAGCTTTGCTTCAAGCATATAGGTACCAGGGAAATGCAGAGCTTTTAGGATCTGGGTACACAAAGAATCAGGCTTTTGAATCACCCTCCAACATTGCTTTGCAAGCATAGCCATATTGAAGCTTCTTAGATCGCTAAAGGCCATAACCCCCTCATGTTTAGGGAGGTTCAACTCACTCCAACTAGCCCAACAATTTTTTTTCTCACAATCCTTTTCTCCCCACCAAAAATTCCTCATCAACTTTATCATTTTTGCATGAAAACTCTTAGGCATAAGCACACAACTCATAACATTGCTAGGCAAACCATAGCTACTGCCTTAATTATCACCTCTCTTCCTGCAGGAGATAAAAAATCCAGCTTCCACCCTTGTAATTTGTCCTCCACTATGTCTAAAATAAACTTCACTCTTTCAGATTTTAGAGCTACCCCATAAAAGAGGAACACCCAGATATTTTGAGTTCTTTTCCACAGCAGACATTTGACAAAAATCTTGCATACTTTCCAATACTTCTTTAGAAGAGTTTGGGGATGCTAAAATCCCTGATTTATGCATATTCACCGCCATGCCCGAAGCAGCACAAAAATCACTCAGAATAAACATGAAACTCTGCAACTCATCAGTAGTAGTTTGGAGAAAAATAACAGCATCATTTGCAAAAAATAAGTGACTAACAGCTTCAGCCTCTTGAGTAACTTTAATCCCCTTCATCATCCCATTCCTCAGAGCTTCCTTTAGATTTCTGGATAAAACTTCCATGATTAATAAAAAGAGATAAGGGGACAAAGGGTTCCCTTGTATAATTCATCTTTTAGGCTTAAAATCATTCCCCACACTGCCATTAATTTTCACAGATAGAGTAACAGTGGTAATAAATTGGCCAATCAGCTTCACAAGTTCAGCACGATAACCCAGTTTTGAGAGTAGAGTAAGAAGAAACCTCCTACTAACTTTATCATATGATTTCTGCAAATCAAGTTTTAAAGTTATGACTCCTTTCTCACCTTGCTTTTCGTTTCTAATCAAATGAAAAAATTATTGAGCAATAACCACATTATATTGTATACTTATTCCTGGCACAAAAGCAGATTACTCAAGATCAATTAGACTAGGTAGCAGACCTTTGATTCTATTTGCAAGAAGTTATGCCACCACTTTATACAAGAAGGTGCATAAGGCAATAGGCCTGAACTCAGACATACATTCAGGATTTTTCACTTTGGGAATCAACGAGATGACATTTTATTAAAATTGGGAGGGAGCACCTTGTCATAACCTCTTGTATGGGTGCCACCACATCCTTTTTTGATTAAACTCCATTGAGATTGATAGAACATCCCTGTAAAACCATCATAACTTGGTGCTTTGTTTGGATTGAAAGAAAAAACAACGCTTTCAATTTCTTCTTCAGAAGGAATCCTCATCATCTATTCATTATCTTCTTGGCGAACATAATTACCACAATTTCTAAAGATTGTTGAATTTAGCTCATCACCCTCATCAACAAACAACTTTTCAAAATTGGAATTAGCAATACTCTCTTTGTGCTTTTTTCAGTCCTCCAAACTCCATAGGAGTATTTCAGCTGATTAATTCTATTCACATTTCTCCTTCTTGTAGTTGATAAGAAGAAAAAATTTGAGCTCCTATCACCTCCTTTCAAGTATTGAATTGTTGACTTTTCCCTCCAAAAAATTTCTTCACTATCCCAAAAATCTTGTAATTGACACTTAATTTCATTTTGTAAAGCCCCATTTGATTTTGACCAGGGCTGATTTTGTAGCTCAAATAATTGGTGTTCCAAGCTTCTGATCTTCCTTGAACTGTTACTGTTTCCCTCAATACACCACTTCCTCAGCCCATTTCTACAATTTCTTAATCTAATTGTGAGATTTGAGATTACATTTACAGCCTCTTTCTCCTTCCAAGCATCTTTAATCACATTGCTACAGCCATTTATACTTAACCATCTTATACTAAAAGCAAAAGTATAATTCTTCTCCACCCTTCTTTTACTTGTGTCAAAAACCACTAGAGTATGGTCAAAACCGATCTTAAACTCCCACTTTACAGAAGCATCAGGGTTAGCAAAGCCCCAAAGAGGACTGAAAAAACCCTATCAATAAGTTCTCTTATGTGACCTTGCTCTCTATTATTACTCCAACTATAATTCAAACCTTGACCTTCTAGCTCAATAAGTCTACAATAAAAAATAAACTTTTTAAAAGCATCATACCTCCAAGGCTTCAAACCATTGCCTCCATACTTCTCATCTCCTCTGAACATATCATTAAAATCGCCAGAAATGATCCAAGGATTAGATAGACCAGCAGCCACCCCTCTAATCTCATTCCAAAACCGCTTTCTCTTTGCATATTTAGGAGGAGCATACACCAAAAACCAAGTTTCCACCATTTTGTTTCCTTCTTGAACTTCAATCTGGAACATATTTTCTGATTTCCAAATCACATTCACATCTATCTCATCAGTCCACCATAAAGCTAAACCCCCAGACAATCCAACAGGAGCTATATAGTCAGCATTTTGAAAATGTAGAGACATCCTTATTACATCTATTTTTTGAGGTTTTTCTTTTTTTTTTTAATTTATTTTTTTTTTGACAAAAACACAAGCTGAGGACGATGAACTCTCACGAGTTCTCGTAGTCTCTGGACTGCCAGGTTTCGCCCCTACCCCTAACAGTTGCAACAGAGACCTAAAATGGCTCTTATGGCTGTTGAAGGTCAGCCACCACCACCTTGTCAGTCAATCTTACTTCTCTCCTAGAGCCGGAAATCCCCATCATAGCCTCAAATTTCTCCATAAACTTATTATAGATATACTACTCACCAGAAAGATTTTGGGACAAATAACTAACCTAGAGTTCAAACTTTTCCTCCATAACAATTCGAGTATTCTGCTTCCTGCCCATCCCAGACTGAGATTTGCACACTGCATCCACATAGTGTTGTTCCTCCACAAAAATTTCTTTGAAATAGAGAGTATCTCTAACCCCTTCATCATTCCCGTGAGATTTGCACACGCACTTTTATCGATCCACAGTTTCATTCTCCCAAAATTCCTTTCATTTCAACGAAACAAATCTTTTGAAAACCCTAGAAAGACTGATATTAGTAATCGGGTTGCCCAACTTGCTTGACTTACCCGCTTCCAAAATATCCGGGTCGTCCCGCACCCGCTCCACCGGGTTTGATCCGAGCCCACTTCTTTTTTATCTTTCCCAACCTGATTTATTAATGGGCTTCAAGAGCCTTTTTTCTTTACTGCTATCCTGGCCCATAGCTTCAGGACCAAAGTGCTCTTCAGCGCCTTACTGTAATTAATACCTCGTCCTCAACTTCTTTCAAATTCCCCCCCACTAAATCGTTTTCCTTTTCTATAATTTCACTTACCTCCCCTCCCAACTGCATCTCAGGTACAACCTCTAGCTCATCCAAAGCAAGCTCACTACCCTTCACGTGCTCCTCAAAATCTTCATCATTCTTCAATATTTCCATTTGAGGGAAGGATACGGTTCGTACTACCCCCAACTGTCACTTCATTTGTTGTTCGATTTTGATTTGCCCTTACCACAACTGTCACAGGTGATGTACTATGTCGTACCAAAATGGAATCTCCGACTCGCGTTTTACCCACTTGTTGAATCAGTGAGTTATCCTCCACGACCCGTAACTCAGATTTGTACTCAAATTCCGACGACCCTCAATTTTTTTGAAACTTCTCTGCTTCCGGCGTCGTCAGTGCTGACTTTAAACCTCTAGACTTCTTTGGTGAGCACCTAAGGAAGAAGCCATAATCGTTGCAAACTCTTTTTTTCCGGTGGAAGGAAGCTGCTGTCCCGGTCCACATGTCCCAAGCGTCCAGAATCATAGCAGTAATCCCCAAGTCGTTCGAAATAAAACCCCTGTCAGCGCCGCCGACCATCTTCATGGTAGAAGAAATTTTGGGGCAGCGGTTTATCAACCTCCACCAAAGCCTGAAAATGGAGGTAAGTTTATCTCTGATTTGGTCCAATCATTTCTCCATCAATATCAACCAGTTCGACGACTCTTCTACAAATCTTTCTAACATTCTTCTCCGTTTTGAACGCCGGCGGCAAACTTGGTATCTTAACCGAGAATGGGCTTCGAGATAAATCCATTTCCTTCAACGTTGCCTTAACCTGCCACTTCTTCAACAAATCGTTCGCCACATTCCAAGGAATTCCCCTCATCACCTTCTCGCACTCCTTCTGATTCTTGAATCTAAAAATGAACTTATTTCGGTCCCAAGCCTCTACAGAGAGCTCCTCATGCAGATTCCATACTCCCATCAAGATCTTCCGTACCGTCGCCGCCGAGAAATTTTTCTGGGACAATACTCGTCCTACCAACACCTATTTGGATACATCTTTCGCCGTTTGGATATCCTCCTCCAGATCCAGAACTTCGACATCCGAATCCCCTTCCCTATCTGGATCTATGTCACTAGTCTGCGATGCATGGAAAGAGACTCTGTGATGGAGAACACTGACAAAATAGAAATGAAACCCAAATCACCAAAAAAAAAAAAACACATGCACACCTAGACTTGAGACAACACAATAATCAACAATCTTTGAGAAACACCAATGAATATAGAGCTCTATAGATCCGAAGTTCGGAAAATAAGACGGGTATGGAGACCCAAAAACTCACATCAACAGAAATTGGAAAAATTTCTAGAGAGAGAGACTAAGCAATTATTTGAGTATTTTTTTTACATAATTATTTAATGCGTACTCTCACTATACCGAAATTAACACATCGCAATCCCCAATTTTAGAATACCTTATGGCAGCCCCCATTTGCAATAAATACGACTTATCGAAAATGGTAAAAGTATCATCCATACACCATCCTTATAAGGAGGGTAAATTTTTCGATAGAGAAATATTTAATTTATATTGAACTTTTGAGAGTAAAATGAAGAAAACAATAAGGGTGCAAGTTCAAACCAGAAAAAAATGCAAACCGAATCGAACCGAGCTAAACAACAGAAATAATCTGAACCGCGCACCAGTAAAAAGATACACGTCCGGACCGAGCCGATTAAACCGCGCTAAACCGTTTAAACCGTATTGCATATATTTCTTCTACCATAACATAATATTACTACTCTCTCATGTAGAATGTTGAAATTACGTTCATATTCCTTTAGTTCCAGCTCGAGTTTTCCGTAAAAGATTCATAGAAAATCAAGTGTAAAGTTGATTGATTTTCTTTAGTCTTTATATTTGAACTATTTTTTACATAATTTTTAGCCTTTTCAGGTTAAAATCTTATTTTAAGAAATAACGTGTATTAATTAATATGTAGACCGCCGGTTGAAACCAAATCGAACGTCATACAACTGAGACCGAGGAGAAATCGAACTGAAATTACACTGAACCGTCGACTTTTGATTTTTTTGTTGCTCAAATTGGACCGAACCGAACCGTTTACACCCCTAGAAAATCAAGATGAAAAATTATGAAGGATGGAGGAATTGTGTGTTCCTTCTTCTCTCCCATCCCTCTCGTTTCATCTCTCTCTCTATTAGTTTATCATTTCCCCGACCATATTTTTTTCTCATTCTCTCTCTTTCTTTGATTTAAATCGGGAAATGGTATTTGATTTGGATTTATGGGTGCTTGGGTTTGGGCTGGGAGTTGGACACATTTGGATTTGGACGGCGGCGATAATGATTGTACTCTAGGTGGTGGGCGGTGCAGGTGATGTAGGGTCGGGTTCAATTGGGGATGGTGAAGCTTGGCTGGGTTTGATTGAGTGCGGACGAGGAAAACAGAGGAGGGGCTGGTGGAAGTTGTGGGTTTTTCAGCAGATTATTTGTTCATGTGGTGATTCCAACGGTCGTGGTGTTGCTAATGAGTGTTTTTAGATAAACATGGCACACCAATTAGGTATTTCCCCCTTTCTCTTGGTTCATTGTCTTTCTGCAATTGGTAAAAAATACAAATGATTTCGTTAAGGAAAATCCATTTCTAGTTGAGTATCTTCCTCTCTCGATCCTTGTAATCATGGTTTTTTTTGAAGGATTGATGGCAATCTCTTTCTAGAATTGGTAGCGGCCGTGGTGGTAATTTGGGTCACCGAAATTCGATTTCGTAGCGGTGATGGTTGTGGTCATTGTGGTGACTGTGATGTTCTTATAAGTGTATTTAGTAAGAGGAAATGTAAAATTTTACCGTTAAAAAAAATGATGTGTTAGTCAACTAACGTTATATTCTGTTAAGTCAGTAAAGCCATTTTGTTTACCAGTTTCAATTTGTAAAATTTATTGTAAGTACATGATTTGGGGCATGCAATGTGTTATTTTGGCTTACCGGTGGTATGCAATAAGTAATTAAACATTTTTTTATTTCACTTGTAGGCTCTGTTTGGTTGACTGTAAAATATATTCATGTAAAATATTTATATAATTTCCGATGTTTAGTTCACAAATTGTTCTGTAAAATACGTTAAATATTTTATAATTTTCGATGTTCAGTTGACACTTAGTTACGCAAGATAAGTTACTAATAAAATGACTTTCAAAACGCATAAAATGATTTTCAATTTTCAAATCTATTGGTAATTTTCCGATTTGTGTTGAAGCATTATTAACCCCTCCTACGCCTCCACTACAACCAATCACCGCCATCTTTGAGCATCTCTACGACCATCATCACCACCACCTGCTCCTACAACCACTGCAACCACCTGAACCACCATCGTCGCCACCACCATTACAGCCACCACCTGTCACCTCCAACCACCATATTGAATTATTAAAGAGAAAATATGAAGAACAAAGTGTGAAGAAGAATAATAACTCTTTCTCTTAGATTCAACTGAATGAAGGCATACAATATTTATGCATTAACAGCAAATACAAGAGAAGACAGCCAATCACATATCATAAGTGTCTCCTTTGTATTGGTTCAAAATAGAAAAGATATAAATAAGTAAAACTAAAACTTATCACTATTTAATAAAAGAGGTCCTCCAAATATGCTTATATTCTAATATCCCCCCTCAAGTTGGAAAGGGGGTGCTGCTGCATGTTGGAATAGATGCTCTAGAGGCAATCTTATTTACTATGAACATTATTTTTGGCTAGAATATTCATTGTATTATTTATGGAGATATTTTATATAATGTAGTCCTTAGATTGAAAATGTGTTTCTTATCTTAAATATTCCTAGTCGATTATACTGATTAATAGGAAGATCAGATATAGACTAGTATGTGGGTAGATTAATGAGGAGATATCAAGTCTAGCACATGGGTATGCATTAGGAGTAATGGCATACTGGATTGACCCACAACGAGAAGGCTACATACAAAATTATGTAAAGTCACAAGTGCTTCTAGTAGTGACAACGGTATTGTCATCCTTAGACTTGAAGTCACTAGATCCTCTAGTTGTGGAATGCTCTGTTTTGACATCATCGAAAGCTACACCGTAACTGGGTAGTAATAAAGGCTCATATCGGACAAAATATGAAGCAAGCTTAGAGATTGTAGTGATGTAGATATAATTTGTCTCTCCCACATAACGGGATAAAATATTCGCGGCCACTGAGGGATGTTGCTTGTAGATTGTCTGGCCAGACTCAGATAAATCAATATGGGATATTGATGTTATCTGCATGGATAAGACTATTCCCAGGCTGTGGAGCATAACATAGTTTATGTGTTACGATTATGTTGTTTTACACTTTAAATTGTTGTTTATCGCGTAAAACAGACAAATCAAGCATATTTATGCAATTCGTCAACCAAATAAGATCTAATATGACATTGGATGTAAGATTTAGTGAATTTGAATCACATAGGATGTGAATTCTTGGATCTTGGTGGCTAGGGTTTGGGCACATTCTTGGAAAAGGGGTTTTTAGAACATGGAAACAACTAAACTTTGGCAACAAGGAGTAGGGCCGAACCAGCATTGGGACCGTCCCCCTTCCTTGCCGCCCAAGATGCCACACGGCCTAGGGCCGACTAGCCTAGGAGCGCGCGGGTCGATCGTGCGGCCTAGGGCCGACCAAACCCTTGGGCTTGTGGCGGTCCTTTAGGGTCTTGGGCAAGCTAGGAAAGCCATATTGGACTATTTTGACCCTAGCACATCCAAAAGCAATTAAAAATTGACCAAGCGCGTTAAAATTGGATTTTGACTGTTTATGTGCTATTTGCATGGTGATTAGATATGGCCTTAGGTTGTGGTTTGTTTTGGATGTTTATTTTGTGGTTTGTTTTACGGTCTGCAAGTCGACCATGTAATGTAATAGTTAATTAGGTTTTATGGTCTACGAACCGGTATTTTTTCTCAATTTCTGAGATCTTTTTATTTAGTCTGGATTCTAGCTAGAATTAAATAAAATAGATAATAGTCAAGACATGGTGAAAAAAAACCCAAAGAAACAAAGGACCACAAGAAGGCGACAATCCACAAGAGCTATGGAGCATGGACCAAAAGATGGAGGCACATGGAGTGGAGCTTGCTATTTTGGGGTTCATAGTTATTCTCATTGGCTTGAGAATATCTTAGATTAGAGGCCATATCCATATATATTTGCTCCCGGTATGTGGGAGGGAAAAATCCTATCTACATCACTACAATATCGAAGGTTTCTTGCTATTGTTTCCGATTAACGCATTTATAACTACCCAGTCACGGTGTAGTGTTTGACGATACCAAAACACAATATTCCACAACTAGAGTATCTAGTGACTTAAAGTCTAAGGACCACAATACCATTCTCACTAAGAGAAGCACTTGTGACTTTACATAACTTGTATGTAGCCTTCTCGTTGTTGGTCACTCGAGTATGCCATTACCCCTAATGCATACCCATGTGCTAGACTTGATATTTCCATACCAATCTACCCCCATACTAGTCTCTATGCAATACAGTCTTCCTATTTACTATAATACTCGACTAGGGATATTTATGAGTATAACATTTATATTCTAAGGACTTCATTCATGTTAACATATCTCCAAAACACAATGAATAGTAAGTCCATATAAATATCACAAGAAATAGATTGCCTCTAGTTCATATATCCAGCATCTACATCATCACAAGAAATAGATTGCCTCTAGGTCATATATCCAGCATCTACATCATCCCACTTGGTTGAAAAACCTTTTCCTAGTTCTTAAAATAGTATCGACAACTTACCATTTGTGTATACTTTAGATATCCCAACATTTTTTTCCCAAAGGACAACACCCTGTTGCCAAACATTAACCAGTTAGTGGAGTCCGTATAGGAACACAAATGTTTAGTTTCATGGATGGGTTTAGTAGCTAAAACCAGATCAAGATGGCTTCAGAAGACAAAAAATATTTCATTTATCACCCCTTTGCGGTCATTCCATTACACATTCATTCCATATGGCCTACAAAATGCGGGAGAAACCCATGAAGAATATCTTCCATGATCAGATGCACCAGAAAGTGGTGTTCTATGTGGATGACTTGGTGGTCAATTCTGGAAAAGAGGGATCACTATCTAAAAGACATGCGAAGTGTGTTCGGAAGTTGCAAGAAGTTTCAACTAAAGATGAGCCCAATGAAATGCGCTATGGAGTTACGTCCGAAAAGTTATTGGTATGCCTTATCCAATGACATGGGATCGATCCAAGCCCTCCCCCCCAACATATCTTCGATCACCAACATGCCTATCCCAAAATCTCAAAGTTAAATTAAGAGCTTTATAGCAAAGTTTTCTCACATGATAAGATTCATACACGTGTTAGCAGAGCTCAGCCATCCCTTCAACGATCTACTAACAAAGGGTGCCATCCTCCAATGGCTTCCTAAGCATCAGGAGAGTCTTAAGAAAATGAATAATCTTATGGCCTCACCATGGGTTATGATTACCCCTCATATTGGAAGCCCACTGATTTTGTATCTTACCTCAATGACCAAGTCTATTCATGCATTGCTTGCGCATGAAGTGGACGGAATGGAGAGGTCTTCTACTACATCTCAAGGGTGGTTTAGGGATCAGAATCGAGATACTTTTCTATTGAAAGAAAGTGCTTGCCAATGGTAATCGTGGTACAAAAGATGAAACATTATTTTGCCTCACACAAAGTAGTTGTGATAATCAAAAGTGACCCCATAAGGTATCTTCTAGCGTATCCAGCGCCCACGAAAAGATTCAAAAATAGCTACTTATTATATCGGTATCTGATTTCACATGCGCACGACCTAAGGAAATCAATTTCCAATATGTCACTGCTCTACTTGTGCAATTTCCAGATGGTTTGCATGAGTCATAGTAGGAAGAATATCCAGGGGACATGGAGAGCGACCATCGATTATAAACCTGGATAACCAAATGGTGATAATGTTCAGAGAGTTCCTTTAAAACAAGCCCCTACGACAAAAGTAGGAAGCTTTTCACTATCTAAAGTATCTATGGTTGTTCATCCGTCATAGTCCCTGAATAAGTACATCACCAATCACATCCATGTATTTTTGAGAGTTAGCAAACACCGGATTATCAATAGTTGTGCACCAACTCCTAGTCACAAATTTGTGCATATGTACAAAGGCTTTTGACATTCAATTGAAAAGAGTGACCTCTTTAAGGAACCGTAGACCATCAAGAGGGTCTGCAAGACCTTGCGAAGGAAATATGGTAGGGCATATGCATCCTCTAGTGTTGGTTTGGCTTCGTTCTGAGCAAATGGAAGGTGAGAAATTCCGTGCACCATCTCGACTGTAAAAAAAATCATCATATCTTGTATGAGTTCACTTTGTAGCCTTTCCTGGCGCGCTTGGCTTAAAAGACTTATAAAACCCTTTAACTTCTCCTTAAAATTATCTAACACATACACCACATTCGTCCATTATATCCACTCCCTGAAGGTATGTATAGTTTTCAACGTATACATAAGGGTAACTCACAACTTCCATTGCGAAGCCATGAATGTCCTTGAAATCTACTATGTCTTAATAATCCGTGATGTGTGTGTGTGAGGGGGAGGGGGGGTTTCCAATGGAAATTATTTGTAAGTCACTACAAAGGATTGGTCTTTGATAACTCTCATTAGTGGATGGTAGTAATTACACCCATCAAACTAGTAATTACTTCTAACGTTTCGTACATACAACTTCTTTCTCTCTCAGCATATTGGAGAACAATAAAAAGAAAAAAAATGTCCAAGACCTTTTGTTTTTATACTCAATGAAACCCAGTTGTTCCAGACCTCCATAATTCCAATCGATTATTTGAGAACCCCCTCAATTGAATTACCAAACGACAGTTAGAACCCTTGTGTCATCATCTGTGTTATCATATGACAACATGTGTCCACTTTGGAGTAATTGGTGAAAGACCGCGTGCACATAGGTATTCCACCATACCACCTGCCATAAAGTCTAGTCTATTGACACGATTTTCTTACGTGCTACCGCAAGTGCACGGTTCAAGTAATATAGGGTAGTATTTTAACCCCAAGTCATCGATCCCACAAGGACAGCTTGAGATTATTTAATTAGGTATTAGCTTAGAATACAGTATAGGGGGGAAAGAATTGTGATTTATGATAGTTGTCACCCTCAAACAAGTGACTAAAGTAAACTTACTACTAAACTACTATTTTTGTATTTTTATGGTAAATATAGAGAACAACAAGGCAATTTATGGATTTCCTCGGGATTTAGAAAGTTCTGGACAATGCATTGAAACACGCTACCATCTAATTAGTTATGTCGGGTAATAGCACTGGCAATATCCTCTCTGTCTCATGTCGTTCTACCTATCAGTCGACTACGCGTCCTGTCGGTCCACCAACATCTACCGATATGGTTGTAACCACCTAACGTTGAGCCAATCACTGGTTCCACTCTGTCCTCCAATTCCCAACGCTACACAATCGAATCTACCCTAACACGACTAGTCCTATCATCTCACCTCTCAGTCTCAATTATTCGAGACTAGTTCTTGTTCTCGTTCATATCTAGGTAAAGTCTCTCTCGAGAACCCACCTAGAACACTGGCCTAACCGGTTTGCGACTCCATTTTCTCTAAGCACTAAGTCCAGAACAAGGAATACAACTAATACGGTAATAGTCTTTAAGCTATGATTCATCTAACCTATTGATCATCTTTCCAAATTTGTTCTTGTTATCCTAGACGTGTCAATAGTCCTAAGTAACGAAGATGTAGGATAAACAAAGAATAACAATATAATGAAAAGAATCAAAACATGAATCAATCTTATAATAGGAAACAAGTCTATTTCATAAACCCTAGGTTCTTCTCCGTAGAACCTTGAAAAAGTAGTTAGCTACGCATAAAGCAACTAAACAACAAGAGTTTTTCCATCCAATTGATGAAAAGAGAAGAAAAAGAAATCAAACGGGGAAATCTCCGGTTTGACGATGATCCCAAGCGATATCCTTAGCTCCAAGTCTTCGTCTCTTGCCTCCTAATGCGTCAATCTTTGATTTTCAGTCCCCTAGGTCGTTCTTGAGTCGATTCCTGTCATATGTCTACAATATTTTCATTTTAACCCCAAAATTTGGGTCCAGTGTCGATGCATTCCAGATGAACTGCACGTGCAAAATATTTCCATTTCTTGCGAAATGGAATCTGGACTCTGACTTCTCGAGGCCATAACTTCTTCCTCCGATCTCCGATTAAGCTCCGTCACCTATCATTGGAAAGCTCTTTGAGTCTATTTTCATAAGGCACCAATATCACTCCCAAGTTCAGTGTATAGCTCCAGATATCCTCAAATAAGTGCATACTGGTCCTTGTACCTTCTCCAACTTTGCTTCTCTTGATTCCACTTGAGCTCCCGTTGTTTCCGAAGTTCGATTCATGCCTCCTGTCAAACGATTAGCATCCGTACCTGCAAGACAACATGAAAAAACATACCAAGCGATCATATTTGACAAATAACAACTAAATATGCATTAGACGCTCGAACTAACAATATAGCACATATGATCCACAAAGTGACAAAACGACTCGTATTACCTGCAATTATGCTAAAATATCTCATAATAATTTTGGAAAATGACAATAATATATAGATCCTAAAAGGCTCTATCAAATTCCCCCACACTACCTTCTTGCCCGTCCCGAGCAACACTTACTTTACACCCCAATGATTTGTATCTATCATTTACTAGCCATCTGACACAAACGACCCACACACATGACTATGTAATCTACATGCGTTGTACAATGCAAATCGATTATAATAAAATGCACATATTTAAACAACACAAATTTTTTCTTAAGAGATTGGGCAATCTCGAAAAGTAGACCGGCATGTCGGAGGCTCTCATATTCCCTCGGAAATTCTATAACTTTGGTGATCGGTTGAACATGCATCCAGTTTCATTAGATAGAAAGGTCACAACAACTTAATAATTTGCTTCTGTACATTCATCAAACGTATCCTTGTCACTTACCATCAGAGCTATTTATCCACGGGTTAATACTGTTGACGGCTTAAGACAAGTAGGATAGGATGTTTAGAAGCGTAGTCCTAGACGTCATGATGAAACTCACTAAACCAGATTCTCACACTCCCTAACCAAAGTCCAAGGAACCCCAATGAATCTAACTACTCCGGCCCTCAGTCCCTCAATCTTTGTGCAACGCCGTTCTCGCGGCCACAAATGCAAAGAAGTGACAAGATCCATAGCTAATCTCCTCGGTCTTCATGAATTTAAAAACACGATCCTTATTTCCTTCACTTTCTATTTCCTTTTTTTTTTTTATTTTTTTTTACAAAAAATCAATACATGGAGCCAATAGTAACAATATAAATATCTGAGGATGTAAAATATCAAAGTAGATAATGTGGGGGTGGAATGTATTAAATCGTAGAACAAAGTCAATAATCGTCAACACCCCCACAGTTAATGTAAACCAACTCCCGTAACCCGGTAGTCAATATGAAACGTGCTTTTCCAACCGATCCTCCTCATCACGTAGGCTTCGTTTGGGTAGAGGATAAGGATGGAGCATAAGATAAGTTATACCTTCTATTTTTTATCAAGTGTTTGGGTGCCGGATAAAAGAGGGGATAAGTTATGTTTCCTTATGCAGATGGATCTTTTAATGAACAAATTTTATACCACCAACATGGAGGTATAAGCTCGGATAAGAAAATGTAGAATATTAGGATGCAAGTAGGTTGACAAAAATTCCCCCACAAACTATCTAATTTCCTACCCTTGTCCCCTAACTCTATCAGCTATTTCACCGTTTCACGTTCCTCCTTCCCTCTCATTCTCACAAAGCGGCGCCCGAGAGAGGGAGAGAGCAGCGATGTGAACTTGAGTTTATCAAAATATTTCTAAAGAATGGCGAGTAATGTTTGTCATTTGTGGGGTTTTGCTATGATTCCTTAAGTTTGTAACTGTATTATGGGATTGCATAACTATGTTAAGTAGCTCAACGTTTTGGTACCTTTATTTTGGAGAAGGTCCTCATGGATTTGAAAACTATTATTTTGGGATTTGATAACTTAATTTGAGTTGGTATGGTTGAGATAAATATGAAGATATTTGAACGTGCTTGCTGAAAATTCGTTGGTTTAATTTAACTTGTTTACTTTAGGTTTTGTAACACCATGCCAATATGCCAATAAGTACAAGTAATTTGTACTCCATATTTTGCTATGGCTATGTTGTATTCATGAATATTTGTTATGTTTGCATGTTACAACAAGTATATTTCGTGTTATGTTTGCATGTTACAACAAGTATATTTCGTGTATTAATATACATTTTGTATACATTTTGACAACAGCACTATTGTGTAGAAAAAAGAGTATAAAAATATAAACATAAATACTAATACATTTTGTATACATTTTTTCTCATCAATTTGAAATATACAATCTTTTATACAAAGTAACAGCACCGAGGGTATTACAGTCAGTTTTGCACATATCCTGCTTCATATCCTGCATCATATCCGACAGCACCAGAACACAGACAACCAGCATATCTTATCAGGACTTATCAGACAACATTCATATCCTTACTCATATCCCGTCATAAGTCTTATCCCTACATACCATATCCTTTACCCAAACAAGGCCCTAAGATATAGATAATATACGTGAAAAACCAAGCACGACCTCCTATAAGCTCAATCAACCCCGACCCCACGACGTGCGGAAAGAAAATCACGCTTTACGGCACTCCACATGTGATCGTGGTGTAGGGACACGACACACCGCCACAACGAAGTGTGCTGCCGTCTCTAACTCACCCACAAATCCCCTCAAAAGATGACATCTAAGAGAATCCATAATATGTATCATATCAGCTCACCCTCATGAAACCTCCCTAACTCAACTCCCTCTATCATGATGCATAGGAAAGGGCAATTGTAACTAGTGATGGAAGTCACACTGAAAGGCTTCCTAGGCTAGAGGCTGTGAATAAAAGGGGTAAACGTATCAATAGGGGTAACTAGTGGACCTATAAGTTGGAGACGAGACGTGAGGGCCCCATAAACATCACTCGCACAGGTTTTCTTTTGCCACTACGAGGAGGTTGACGACTACCTAAGTGACGGTAGTGTAGCGCTAGCAGGATAACTAGTCTGAGAGGCAGCTGCTCACAATTCTAAAGTGCGTTAGCCCTATAGCCTCCCACACTTGAGATATTCATTGTCCTCAATGACTTTAGAGAGTACCCCAAAGGAAACAATCCCCAAGTGCAAGGAGTAAAGAGCAAAAAATTCAAGTGTTGCAGAGCATTTCGTGCGAAAAAAGCCATTTCACGCGAAATGCATTTTGTACGAAATAGTTCATTTCGTGCCAAATGATTTGGAAAAAGCAAAATAGCGAGCTAATTTTATTTTGCGCGAAATAGGGAAGAACTTTTTTCCTAAGTGTCCAGCTATTTCGTGCAAAATAGGTCATTTCGCACAAAATGCACTGGCACTTACCTTTTTTCTGCATTTTTCTTCCAAGTATTGAACTCGGAGGTGCACTCTACGCCTCAAGAATGGGAATCCAGCATCCAATTCACTCCTTCACACTCAATTCAAGTATTAGAACACTCCCTCTCATATCTCAAAATCAAGTATGGAGAACTGAATACAAAATCAAAACATAAAATCAAATATCCTACTCTACATTGGGTTGCCTCCTAAGAAGCGCTTGTAATTTGAGGTTGACGGCCTGACCCAGTTATCTCAACCGGAAAGGATATCGGAGGATACTTTATCTCTCCAATTCTTCTTCTTCCACTAACTCTTCTCATTAATCCTTTTCTCTCGAGCATCCATGTGATCTAATGATGGTGAATTTTTTTGGAAGTTGACTCCTTTCATCTTACAGTTTATCATCTTGATCAACTTCCACAAACTATCATTGAGCTCAAATGCTTCTATGGCCATGAAATCATCCCAGTAATACTTTGTTGGTGCTTGATGCTCTTCAAATGACACAACACTTCATCGACTCCCCCACACTTGACGATTTCTAACTCCTTGACTATGGCATATAGATCCTCAATAGGATACCCAATAGAACAAGAAATTGAATGTTTCGCATCACGTTCTTCCCCAAAATACTCTCCATACACAAGTATTTCCAACTCATTGGGGACTTGATTTATATGAGATATGGAGAATTCTTCAAAATTTAGAGTAGGGGCTTTTACCTCAATAGCAATAGACACTATTTCTTCATCAACTTCATTATCAGCGCACCACAAGCTCCCAATGTCGGTGCCTTCCCGTTCATGAAAAGGATGTGAGATCTCCCGAGACTTTGGCTCGCAATACGAAAGATCCTCCCATCTCAGAAACACAAGTCCACCTGAATCAGAGTCCGAGTCATATAAATGGCAAAGTCCACAACTGGCTCATGGACATTGCACTCTATTCTCGGCTCATGTACCTTTCTTCAAAAAATGTAGCTTGTGATGCAGAATTTCGTTCTTGCTCCATCCTAGCTATCATTGTCCTTTGCATCTCTCAGACAGCTGGTAGCCAATGAGGTTCATCCGAATCTTCTTGTGATGGTGACCATAGAGGCTCGATTAAGGGTTCAATGTGTGTAATGGCTTCGTCTTGTGGCTCTTGTGTATCCAGGGACATCCGTGTGATGCGCGCTTGGATCTTCTCCATAATACTACACAAGTCTGCCATGCTGGCTGGTGAGTCCTCTTGATAGTGCTGCTGAAGTTGGGGTGGATGGAATATGCATGCGTCTTCATACTTATGTTTTCTCTTGCATTTGTTGAACCAAATCATAGAGCATGAATCATCTGTGTGCTAAACTTTGCATTGAGCATAATAGTAGGGGTAATCGGAGATCCCCTCATATTCGTCATCGCTCTGCATTCTCCTTGTATCTTCTGCTTCATGTGTTCATGCAAAAACAAACTCACTTTTCTTAAGTGTTACCGCAAGTGCACGGTTCAAGTAATATAGGGTAGTATTTCAAGCCCCCGTGAGGCATAGAGATAGAAAAAAACACAAACGAAAAGAAAATTACTCTAACCAAACTCCTAACTAAATAATCTACCGCTTTCCTCGGCAACGGCGCCAAAAACTTGACACACTTTTCTTACGTGTTACCGCAAGTGCACGGTTCAAGTAATATAGGGTAGTATTTCAAGCCCGATTTATCAATCCCACGAGGACAGACTTGAGATTTTTTAATTATTTATTAGCTTAGAATAATGTATAGGGAGGAAAGAATTGTGATTTATGATAGTTGTCACCCTCATACAAGTGACTAAAGTAAACTTACAACTAAACTACTATTTTTGTATTTTTCTGGTAAATATATAGAACAACTAGGCGATCTATGGATCCCCTAGGGCTTTAGACAGTTCCAAACAATGCATTGAAACATGCTACCATCAAATTAGTTGTGTCGGGTAATAGCATTGACAATCTCCTCTCGGTCTCATGTCGTTCTACCTATCAGTCGACTACGGTTCCTGTCGGTCCACCAACGTCTACCGATATGATTCTAACCACCTAACGTTAAGCCGATCACTATGTCCTCTTGGTCCACCAATTCCCAACGCTACATAATCGAATCTACCCTCACACAACAAGTCCTATCATCTCACCTCCCAGTCTCAATGATTCGGGACTAGTTCTTGTTCTTGTTCGTATCTAGGTAAAGTCTCTCTTGAGAACCCACCTAGAACGCTAGCCTAACCGGTTCGCAAATCCGTTTACGCTAAGTAGTAAGTCCAGAACAAGGAATACAACTAACACAATAGTAATCTTTAAGCTACGATTCATCTAACCTATTGATCATCTTCCAAAAGTTGTTCTTTTACCCTACATGTGTCAATAGTCCTAAGTAATCAAGATGTGCGATAAACAAAGAAGAATAATATGATGAAAAGAATTAAAACATGAATCAAACAGGGAAATCTCAGGTTTGGCGATGATCCCAAGCGATATCCTCAGCTCCGAGTCTTCGTCACCTGCCTCCCAATGCATCAATCTGTGACTTTCAGTCCCCTCGGATGTTCTTGAGTCAATTCCCATCATAAGTCTTCAATATTTGCATTTTAACCCCAAATGTCTGGTCCAGCGTCGGTGCATTTCGTGCGAAACAGTTCCATTTCTTGCGAAATGGAATCTGGAATCTGAATTCTCCAGCCCATAACTTCATCGTCCGATCTCCGATTAAGCTCCATGACCTATCGTTGGAAGCTCATTGAGTCTATTTTCATATGGAACCAGTCTCACTCCCAAGTTCATTGTATATCTCCAGATATCATCAAATAAGTGCAGACTGGTCCTTATAGCTTCTGCAACTTTGCTTCTCTTGACTCAACTTGAGCTCCCGTTGTTTCCGAAGTTCGTTTCATGCCTCCTATCAACCGATTAGCATCCGTTCATGTCAAGACGACATGAAAAAACATACCAAGTGATCATATTTGACGAAGTAACAACCAAATATGCATAGAAACGCCCAGACTAACAATATAGCGCATAGCACAAAGTGATAAAACGAATCGTATTCCCTACAATTATGCTCAAATATGTCATAATAGTTGTGAAAAATGATAATAATATATAGCTCCTAAAAGGCGTTATCATCAATTATAGGCAGATAGTGAAATGATGACCCACCAGGACTTGGGGGCTACGAAGATGTGTCTAGTCCACACAAAAGCTCTACCCATTCAGTGACTTGCTAGTGCACCTGGACAATAGGGCTAATGTAGATAGTCCAAAATATGGTCCTTGTTTGTAGCTATGTGGATCTATCAGTAGCCTACAACTGGCTACCCTATGGTGTTCCATGCACACCAGATTTTGCCATGTCAGCATATGGGGACCATTAGACAAGGTCCCCTCACATATTTCAGCTCGCACAGGAACTAGGGGATCTAGTGGTTTGGAGGCTGGAATAAGGCTTGTCGGAGATGGTTTTCGTCCAATATCTAACCCGTGTATGCTGTGGAGTTCACTTTCCTGACCTAGTGTATACACAAGTTTGGTATTGCTGGTTACGATTTGGTGAGGTCATGGCCATAACGCCTCACATGGGGGCGTGCTGCTTCGTAAAACCACATCATCCCCAATTTGCTGCCGTAATCAGAATTGTATAAATAGAAGGGTCACCCTCCATTCAATATGGTACGACCCGATCTAAGATCCGAGCGATCCGAGCCGAATGGATCTGATCCGAATTCTTCCCAATTAAAATGGATCGGATTTGGATCTAGAAAGCCAAAGCCGATCGGAGTTGGATCTGGATTTGGATATGATGCAAATCCAATGGGTTCTGACCCGATCCGATCGGACAAATATTTGTTCTTTACAAATATAACCATATTACCTCCCCACTTACACTTCCAAGAAGAATACAATGGTAGCTCCAACCTACGAAGCTCTTTCATATGTGTTTTAGGCTTCATTACTTACGAACATGCCTGAGCGTATGAAATAGTGCTTATTTTATATTATTTTTGTATTTTATTGCAAACCCTAGCAAGATCAGATACGAATCCGATCGGATAACATACCATATGGATATATGGATCGGATTAGGATCAGCTGAACAACGCGATCTGAATCCGGTGATGACCCGAACGAATATGGACCGAATTTGGATCCCATTTCTCCTGGTCGGATCTTGATCGGGAAGGGCCTTCCGATACGGGTATGCCCCGTTGCCATCCCTAGTTAAAACACCATAATTGAAGTTTTCTCTCTCCTCTACGATATACACAACTTATTTTCTTCCCCTTTGCTTTGAATCTCTCTAGTTTTCATCTCTAATACCAAAGTACTTGTTATGTTGTAACCCTTGTAACCCAGAACAAGAGCACACTTATTTATATATATCTCTATTCCCTGTTTACAACGGTATAGTTCTTTGGGCGGGGAAGTTGCCCATTCTAGTGTAGCCTATTTACACTACCAATTCTTACTATCTAATCCACTGCCTTGTTCTCATCTCTTCCAATCCATCTCTCACAATGTTTCTTGTCTTGCAGATAGTTGCTTATGTCCTGAACAGCTGTCTTCATCTTCCGGGGGGATTTTGAGGGGCCATGAACCCAATCTACTACTTTACAATCAGTTTCAAATGTCATACTTAATAGTCTTAGGACGGTTTTGTGTATACCGTACTTAGTAGAGGACTAGTTTTGTAATTAGTGTAACTAGTCATTGTAGTTACTTTATATAGTTGTGATTACTGAATGGAAAGACTACGGAAGAATTCCACAACTCTCATGGTATCAGAGCTCTTCTCCAAACCCTAGCTCTCTGAATCTTCCCATCGCCGGCCTCACGCCACGGAACAAGCGGCGTTGTCCTTTCCTCTGGAAGACTTCCGCCCTTCCTCAACCATCCACGTCGCTCCCTCTGCGACGGACGACCTCTGTCCTACCAACCTCCCAGGAAACGGACCTCGCACGCACCCGCACGCTCCCGCACGCGCCACCTGTGTTCGTCCCGTCCCCAGATCCACGCGCCATCGCCTGATCGGCTTCCGAAACCGCTTCCTCCTTCGACCGGCTCGGCTTCCGAAGCCGTCCTCTCCGACCCATCGGCTCAGCCCCTTTCTCTTGGCTTCCGAAGCCTCCTGCTGTGTTGCCCGACCGGCTCGGCTGTGAGCCACCAGCTTCTGTCAGCCACTTATTTCCGATGAACCTCTCTTTCCCGGGGCCGACGCCATGTCTTCCAAGACCACCACCGACACAGCCTCATCCGGCAACATCAAGGATTCCCTCCACCCCGTGTTCCTAGTTAACAACATTGAGAAACGGGTTCGTTTCACCTCTGGACAATGAAAAAGTCCAGTATGATCACTGGGATACATTTTTCTACATCCAAATGCACTCCTTTGACGATTCGGATCATCTCGACAAAGCCCCTCCATCTGATAATACCGATTCTCTCTGGATCTCTATTGACTCGGTAATCCTGTCATGGGCATACCAAACGATCAGCGACAGGTTAGCCCTTGCTATCCTCACCCCCGTTCAGACTGCTAGAGAGGCCTGGGTGAAGTTGGAAAACCTCTTCCACGACAATAATGGATCACAGATGGCAGAACTGGAATTGGATTTCGTCAATCTGCGCATGGAACACTGCTCGTCTCTCGACGAATATTGCACCCGGTTGAAGAACTTGGCGAATCGTATAGGGAATGTCGGCTCTCCAGTCTCGAACCAACGGCTATTTATCCAACTAACCAATGGTCTCACTCCTGCCTACACCGGGGTTTCCATGATCATTCAGCAGACTCGTCCCACTCCAGAGTATCTCCCTGCAGTATCTCACGTTCACTCGACTAGACATCCAATATGCGGTCCAGCAGGTCTGTCTCTTCATCCATGATCCCCTTGAGCCGCACTTTCATGCCCTGGAGCGTATTTTACGCTATATCAATGGGACACTTGAGCAGGGTCTATGGCTTTCTGCTTCCGTTATTGATTCCCTCACCGCTTACACAGACGCCAATTGGGCTGGTTGCCCAGACATACGCCGCTCTACTTCTGGTTACTATGTATTCTACGGAGACAATCTTCTTAGTTTGTCATCCAAGCGTCAGGCTACGGTCTCTCGCTCTAGTGCTGAGGCTGAGTATCGTGGTGTGGCTAACGCCGTCTTCGAATTATGGTGGGTCCGAAATTTACTACTTCAGCTGCTTGTCTCCCCGCCTCGGGCCACTGTGGTGTATTGTGACAATGTGAGTGATGTCTATCTTTCTGGCAATCCTGTTCAGCATCAGCGTACTAAACATGTTGAGATTGACTCCACTTCGTTCGTGAGAAGGTTCGTTTGGGTCAGCTTCGCTTGTTGCACATCCCTGCAGATTACCAGTACGCCGACATCTTCACCAAGGGTCTCCCTCGGCCTTTGTTCCAGCGCTTTCATTCCAGTCTCAGTGTTGGCGAGCCCACAGTTTCGACTGCGGGGGATTAATAGTCTTATGACGGTTTTGTATATACCGTACTTAGTAGAGGACTAGTATTGTAAGTAGTGTAATTAGTCATTGTAATTACATTATATAGTTGTGATTACTGAATGGAAAGACTACAGAAGAATTCCCCAACTCTCAATACTCTCTCACAAATTGTGACCTCCAACAAAAGCCATTTTAAGGGCTATGGCTTTTTCCATCTATGGATTTTCAATGTATTGTGAGCTCCATTGACCTTCTAAAATTTCACCACTTGTGTTTCTAGCAAGTCAGCCAAGATTAGCTTTCTTTCTTTCTCTGACCCAAATTGCAGCATTGTTACTTTTTATCAATCCATTAGGAAGAGGAAGCCATATGTTAACATTGCTTGCTTCTCCCTTATTTGTTCTTTTATTAGATGAACACCCTCTTGGGCTCTTGCTTCACTACACCCTTGAATACATTTCAAACTTGCTTCAGTTACTGCACCATCGTTGAATCTTTCTCCAGCAAACACTTCATTGTTACTGGCTTTCCAAATCATCCAGCTTCAGATAAAGACCTTTTTTTCCTGCAAAGTCTCTTGAGATATTACCAACTTTCCTTCTCTCCAAGAGATCTTTCAGCCAATGTTGCGCAGTAGGGAATTGTTGAATATAAATATCTCTAACACCTTGTTGGCCAAACCAAACTGGAAGTTTCCATGAGCACTAGAAGAGCAGATGGGAGCTAGTTATAATGCAGTTTTTGCAAATAGGGCACAAAAGCAGCAGTTGCTCACTGTCTTTTCGGAAGACCTTTGTGGATATGGCATCATGAGCAAGCCTCCATATGAAGTGAGCAATTCTCGGGGTAAACTTCATCAGCCAAATCTCTTTCCAAATAGTAGCATTGAGAGAGTACGATTATAAGCTTGCTAAGTTTCTTTCAATATTTTAGAATCTTTCATTTGCACAACTGCACAAAATCCAGACTTATGTGTTTATCCCCTTTTCTTCTGGCAGGCCAAATGAGTTCATCATCTTTCTAGAAGTGTGGGATTTTGAGTTGAATCTGCTGTTTGAGGATTGAAATGGTTTTTAACACAGCTGAACTTCCGATTTCTCGTACTTTCATTGATTAAGGCATCTACCTTTTCTCAGCCATCTCTTCTCGGATAATGATAGAGCTTCTTCGCTACTTTGGAATCCCTTTATCTTTTATCCGAACTTTTTTCCTTGACACATCCTCCACATGCCTTGAATTTCTAACAAATTATACAACACTATGAAAAGATTATCGATAAATTGCATCGTTTTGGTTCCAAATCACCGGGTAAAAATTACATGGTTACGGATGAAAAAGTCAAACTGAAAACTTTCCAATGAAAAAGGAGGAAGTAATGCAAAAAGATGTTGCAACTTAAAGTACTTTGATTTGTAAAGAGCTTTTCCGAACTTTCCTTAATTTCATTAGATATGAAAATAGGGTCAATAGAACTCACCCATTTTCACATGCATGAATAGTGGGACCATGGGCAGACTCACAGTCATATAAGAGCATCTCCAACCCCAAAGGGGAGGGGGATGAAGAAAACCGTATGAAAATGCTGTTACGATCTTGGCATAGCTCAAGAACGATGATAAACGATGAAACAAGTACACAAGAGGTAACGTGGTTCACTAGCGATGAGCTAGCTACCTAAACGACCCGAAAAACCCTTTTTATTGGAGAGGAAAACCACGAATACAACCCACACAATGTAGAGCACGTCCTATAGCATTTATATAGGCCTACCATACATCTTGTTCCCAAAGAAATACAAAGAAATAAGCTAACGAACAAGGAAACAAAATCTGGCCGCAACCAGCGATGTCTTCGCATGAAGTGCTCTTCGCACGAAGACCCTGATGTCAGCAACTTGCTTTTTTCTTCTCGTTCTCCTCCATTTGGTAAGTTTCTTCGCCCACTTAGTCGCCAACTCCTCGCCAAGCCCAAGTACATTCAAGGCACCTTGATTTCCCAACAAATCTCCATCTTGCCTTGAATCCTCTTTTCCTCTTGCGCTTCAATCCGTAACCTCCGAATGCGTGCTCCACCTTGATCGCGAAACCGTAGCTATGAATTTCACGGATTGTGAAACCCTAGCTCTTTAGCTCTATCTTGATGTTGGAACACCGCAACCTATGCTCTGATACCAGTTTGTTCTGATCTGGGAAGAGTTCAAGAACGATGATAAAACGATGAAACAAGAAGACAAGATGTAACGTGGTTCACTAGCGATGAGCTAGCTACCTCCACGACCAGAAAAACCCTTTTATTGGAGAGAAATAACAAAAATACAACCCACATAATGTAGAGCACGACCTAGAGCCTTAATATAGGCCTACTATACAGCTTGTGCCCAAATAAATACCAAAACCCGAGATAACGAACAAGGAAACAAAACATGGTCGCCTACAGCGATGTCTTCGCACGAAGACCCTCATGCGAGCAGCTTGCTTTCTTCGTCTTGTTCTCCTCTGTTTGGTCCGTTTCTTCCCCGCCTCGTCGCCAACTCCTCGCCAAGCCTAAGTACATTCAAGACACCTTGATTCCCCAATAACTACAGTTCAAATCCAACCCATGAGGGGATGGGGATGGGGAGGTGGTGCTATGGGGAGAAATTTATCTTGGGAGTGGGATGGTGGAGGGGGATTTCATGGACATGAATCTCTTCTTCCCATACTCTTATTTTGTTCAATATGCGAGCTCAATTATTTTCTCCTGCTCTTCTTACCAATATAAATTATTTCAGTCAGTAAGGAACAAATAGGGTAAAAGACACTTTCACCCCCTTTAACGTCATTGATGGACGCTTTCACCCCCTATAGTTTGGAAAAGGACACTTATACCCCTTCAGTGCGCCGAACTTTAAGTGATTTACACTCTTTGATTGTGACGCCTTTAATCTGGGTCTGTCATTGTAAATAATTTTAGAGATAAATTTTACCTCCCATATCATGCAAAAAGTCTAATGATAACCCTTACAATTTTCATAACACTAGTGAAAATTTGTCCCATAAATTATTTTTACTGAACGTTCCGAAGTCCAAACTTACGGTATAACAATACGGGATGTCAGTTTTCAGAAGTTCGGCAAATTGAAGGGGTGAAAAATGTTTTTTCTCAAACTGAAAGTGTGAAAGTGTCCTTCAATGAAACTAGAGGTGGTAAAAGTGTACTTCATTGAAACTAGAGAAGGTGAAATTGTCTTTAACCCAACAAGAAAGCTAAAAGATAATGAGCATGGGTTTCTGTAAGGAGAACAAATTAATTAAACAAAATGAGCACAGAAACTTTGATGTCCCTTTCTAGGTTACAAAGAATCAAATTCATGATTGTCACATGATTTGGAACAACTTCAAAATATTAATAAGATATGAAATTTGATAAAGTTAAAGGAAGAAAGGATCAGATATTCAGCTAGAACCATTTTATTTTATGCTCTTACAATGATCTCACGATTTGTATGGTAATAGGAGAATACGTTCTTATCCATTTTGTTTTATCTGTCTTTTCTTTTTCTTTTTATTTATATCAGGCTTTGAAGATATTATCCTCTCACTTTAACCATATCTTCTAAACCAAATTCGTTTTTCACATAGGGTCACAAATTACCAAAGGGTTTGGATGCACCAAATACATGATTAACTCGTTTCTTTTGGAGAGATGACCATTTTGAGGGCACTTGGGCCAGGAATCTGGTGCTTCTCATTAATCATTAGAGTGTACAAATCCTTTCCCCTCCTTTTCTCATAAATTGCATGACTTGATTAGGGCAACTCAAACCCCTTTGAAGGTAAGGCAAGTGCAAGAATAAAAAAAGGTAATTGTCTCTAATCCTTTGAGAGAAGTGGAAAAGAATCCCTCGGGTTAGAGGAAGAGAATTCCCCTGCACTTCCCTCTGGTAGGTAGGGGTGTACATGGGTCGGTTTGGGTGGTTTATGAGGGAAAAAGGCACCTGATCCAATAATCATTGGGTTAGATAAATGCAAATCAAACCCAATCCGGCTACTAGAAAAATCAGACCAAACCAACAAGTTGGATTGGTTCGATTTGGGTGGGTTGGCCGGGTTGCCTTCATTCGAAACAAAATGTTATTTTCATTTTCTAAACATCAATGTGTTTGACTGTTGATGCACAAATCAACAATCTGGCGTAAAATAGAAAGTATTATTTCAAATATTAAAGCTTAGAGTGAACAAAGAAATGAATTGAAATAATTAATAAACCATGTCCATCCAGATGAAATTCCAAAATAACTTAAAGAAGTTGCTTAAAGCAAAACTCTTAAACACAGTGAGGGAAAAATTAGGTAATGAAAATGAAGAAAATAGGGAGAAAATTAGGGATTGATCTTCCTTTGATGAAGATATGACGTTGCTATGTAGAAAATGAAAGGGGAAGGTCTTTGAGACTTTGACATGTACATGTAAAAAAAAATATTGAATAGATATGATAGAGATTTTATAGATATTATTAATTTATTATATACATTAGCTATTTTGGGTTGGGTTGGGTCTGTTTCTGGATTTTATAATTAAATCCACAACCCAAACCAAAATATTGGGTTGGGTTAAAATATAATCCGTATTCAGCCCAAATCATTTCAAACCAATAAAATTGGATTGGATTGGGTTGGATTAGTCGGGTTGGATGGGTCAAGCAGTTTTCTGTACACCCCTACTGGTAGGAGAGGCTTCTGGTTATGGACACTATTTTAGGGATTCGTAACTTTAGTTTTTGCTTCAAACAACTTAGCCAGAACTGTTTAAGAAAATGTGATATATATGTCTGTATATATGTATATATATATGTATATGTGTGTGTGTGTGTGTGATAGATCAAAACTCTTTGGTATTAATATGTGGATATATACAAAGGAGGATCTTTGGTTCTTTGATGATGAAAGCCAGAAACACGAGTGTCAAAGCTTCAAAGCTTTGAGACACTGTAGTTGTCTTATATGTTTTTAACTGTTTTGTTTCTGCAGGTCTATAAGTTGGTGTTTGGAATGATTTTGTCATTCTCTATTATGTTTGGAAAATACTATGGAATTATGTTTTTGGTGGTACAACGCAATGTGCAGGACTGAGATGGATTGGGAATCCAAGTTTATTTTGATCAACTAGCAGTCAAAGCTTCAAAGCTTTGAGAATTTTTGAGTACTTCTTACTGCTAAGTACATTTAACCAGATCTGTGTATGCATGTCAATTCATTTGGTTTTATAACTTGTTATTAACTTATACTAGTCTATTAATACTTGTTCTATAATGGTTAATTGGTATACCCATTTAATTAGATGGATAAATTATTTTATTATCACACAAAACATAGCCTAATATCTTCTCGCATATATTGTTGATACATAATAAACTAAAACTATAAGAGTATATCAAGTCTAGCTATACTACTAAAATCAAGCCTTCTACAGTTCCTTGCTTACGGTCCTTTTCAATCATCTCGGACCTCGAGCCTTGAAAACATTATATTTAAAAAAAGGGGTGAGCTGAAAAGCTCAGTGAGGGGATTACTCCTCCTTTTGAGTAAAAGTAATCGAATATTCATTTTGGATCTTCATTTAACAATAATAGAACTTCAGAAATACAAACAGTTAACATTTCATTTCATCACTTTCACTGGGTTGAGATGCAGTGGGTAACCGTTCGTGATCTGTAGGTGATATATCCCCTTACCTACCCGTGTCAGTAGTTGGTAGGCCAGTAATATATCCGTAATTTTACATGTCTTGGCGCCATCATAGTGGCTCGTCTCCTATTATTACCCGACGATAGGGTCTCGGGGTATAGAACAACAAAAGTTGTCCAAAGCATCTCTTCAATATTTCTTTAAAGTTACTTTAATACATAATAAAATAGAAAATATAAAAATTACTTCAAAAACATTTTCTATAAAGTAGCTTAAACAGTTTATTAAGGAGGAGGGGACAGTAAAAATATATACATTACATTTTAACGATTAGAAAGTACTTTATTTAATTAACAATAAAAAATAACATTTAAAAAGAGTGTTATGGAGTGAAAGTGAAATGCTAGTTTGTCTCGATATTGTTTGATCTTGTTTATTTGGTGTTTGCAGGGTTGTTGGGCGTTCCAACGTCCATAAAAAAATCAGATAGCTATCCAAGCATATCTGTTGAAAGAAGCGTCAGGGGAGCGGATTATTAAGCATTTAGTTCCTAAAATCTCTCAGGTTGTTGCAGGCTGTTACTTAAGAGATCAGTGATTTGAATTTCAAAAGAGATACACAAGGAGAGGCTGATCACCGCGGATATTGAAGAGTATTACAAACAGGAGAGATCATATCATTAAATTCTTTAAATCATCAGGTGAAGCAAGATCATTCATCGGAGAATAAATAAATCTTCTAAGCTTTATTGCTTATTTTCCATTTTTTGTTCTTCACACTTGTACTGATATTGTATTATCATTTTGTGTTCTTAAACTTCACAATCTTAGAAGTTTAGCTGTTCAATTGGACAACAAATAGGTTCTTATTATTTCAACAGGTTGTAGTTGGAACTAGATAGATTGGGAACAACAAGTTGTATAGGTGAAAGGCAGCTCACTTAGGCTTGAGATCTAGGGCTAAATCTGGGTGATTAATAAGAAGTTATGTTAGAATCCTATAGGGATAAGATCCCTCAGGCAGAGACTAGGTCAAACTGTGACTAAACTCTATAAAATCCTTGTGTTCGTGTTGCTTACTTTTATTATCTTTATATTCCTGTCTAAGCAGGAAGTTCCAAACCTTTGGAGTTTTCCAAATCTCAAAGCTTTGAAGCTTCAGTGTTCTGCAGTTATATCTCTAGTTTCTCAAATCTTTCAAAGCTTTGAGATATCAACTGCATATTCTCTCCAAGTTTCAAAAGTTTATTTTTTAAGCAAAAGTTGGCATACTCTATTCAACTCCCCCCTGCCAGAGTATTTAGATCATGTTGATATACTTACATTACAAACTTTCAATATATATATATATATATATATATATATATATATATATATATATATATATATATATATTGAAAGTTTGTAATGTAAGTATATCAACATGATCTAAATACTTATATTAGGAACACGATAATATATTTTTCAATAGTTATGAATACTGTGTCAATATTCTTTCTCATTCTAGTCTCAGAAAAATTATTCTTTGTCATTCTTTTTTTTTTCATTTTCTTGTGTTGGGAATCTAGGGGTGCCTTGAATGAACTTAGGCTTGGCGAGGAGTTGGCGACGAAGCGAGGCAAGAAACGGACCAACCGGAGGACCAAGACGAAGAGACAGCAATCTGTTCGTACGAAGTGCATGGGCCTTCGTGCGAAGGGCTTTGTGCGAAGAGAATCCAGAAGACGGCCAAAATTTTTTTCCTTGTTCGTTTTGCTCGGTTTTGGTACTTCTTTGGGAACAAGCTATGTAGTAGGCCTATATAAAGGCTATAGGTCGTGCTATAAATTGTGTGGGTTGTATTCTTAGTGTTTTTCTCCAATCAAACGGGGTTTTCGGGTCGTGGACGTAGCTAGCATCGTCCTCGTGAACCAAGTTATATCGGGTGTGGTCTTGTTTCGTCGCTTTCATCATTCTTGAGCTCTCACCAGATCATAACAAACTGGTATCAGAGCATAGGTACGGTGTTCCAAGATCAAGGTAGAGCTAAGGGCATCGATTTCACATTTCTGTGAAATGCGAAGCTAGGGTTTCGTGATCAAGGTGGAGCACGCGTTTGGGGGTTACCGTAGGTTTTTGTAATGGATTACGCATCCGAAAGACAATAATAATGATCTGCACAAGACCCTCCAAGGATCACAGGAAGAGACATCATAACGATAGTGAAGGTTCTAGTAACAATTACCTTGTTTGTCTCCTGTGATGAGTTCAAACGTAAAATATTGTTTGCGTCTCTACAGCTAGTCCACGCCTATGATCAAGAACTGTATTCCTCCACATCTTGTGCTAGCATCCAGTTTAATAAGGAAGAAGAAGAATCACACAACGGAGACCAAAGGGAGGCTCGGCCTCCTCTTGTGGTCGACGGGTAGGGGACGACACAAGGGGGTTTCGACCCTCTTGTGTTTATTCTCTCTCCTTACTTTTTTCTCTCTGACTCAATGTATGTTATGAGCATTAGTGAGAAAAATAAGCTATGAGCGTCCTTTATATATTCCAACAACTCCTTGTTAACTACATAAAGGCACCTATCCCAATCGTGTCAATACACGGATTAGTCTAACTTAAAAATTAGTCCTACTAAGTTTGCAGTAGTTGAGTATTGATCCTTCTATTTAATTAATCATATTAATTAAGTCTCATGTCTATTTTAATACATATGGCGTGTGACCCCGTAGTTTTCTACTTAGTTGATGGTAAAGATTACTAACATGGAGCGGTGTCTAGTAACACATCCATGCCACTCAACTAATAGAAATAGTCATTACTTTGACAAACTTTGTGCAAGTATTGTCTCATCCCTTTGTCTCTATATCCGGAGTGGACACGAGACATACAAGTCACACTCGTATATCAAATCCATAGTTTCTCGATCTTGGGAATAGTCTTATCCATGCAGATAACATCAATATCCTATATTGATTTGTCTGAGCCTGGCAAGAAATTCTATAAGGACCATCCCTCGAGTGGTCGTGGATATTTGCTCCCTTTGTGTGGGAAGGACAAATTCTATCTACATCACTATCATTAAGCTTGCTTCCTATTGTTTCCGATGAGTGCATTTATGACTACCCAATTACAGTGTAATGTTTGACGCTATCAAAACACAATATTCCACAACTAGAGGATCTAATGACTTCAAGTCTAAGGAGGAAAATGTCATTGTCACTACGAGAAGCACTTGTGACTTTACATAATGTGCATGTAGCCTCCTCGTTGTGGGTCAATCCAGTATGTAATTACCCTTAATGCATACCTATGTGTTGGATCGTGATATCTCTATATCAATCCAACCCCATACTAGTCTATAGTTCATCGTCCTTTTAATCAGTATAATTGACTAGTGATATTTAAGATAAACAACACGTTTGCAATCTAATGACTTCATTATATTAAATATCTCCATAAATAATACAACGAATATTCAAGCAAAAATTAATGTTCATACTAAATAAGATTGCCTCTAGGGCATTGATTCGAAAAGTCTCCCACTTGCACTAGAGCCATATGGTGCATCTCGTATGCCAATAGATATAGTGTTCCCTTCATTCTTGCGCTGAACAAGCGGCTTCGTGATAGGATCTGACAGATTCTCATCTGTAGGAATCTTGCATATCTTCACATGTCCTCTATCGATGATATCTCGAATAAGATGGAATTTCTTGAGCACGTGTTTAGATTTCTGGTGTGACATGGGTTCCTTTGATTGTGCGATCGCTCGAGTGTTGTCACAATACAATTCTTTTAAATCCACAATTCTAGAAACCACACCAAGATCAGTAATGAACTTCCTAATCCAAACAGCTTCCTTTGTTGTGTCAATCGCAGCAATGTACTCAGCCTCAGTTGTAGAATCAACAACCGTTTCTTGCTTGGAACTCTTCCAGCTCACAGCTCCTCCATCCAGGCAATACACAAACCCCGACTGCGATCTGAAATCATCGTTGTCAGTTTGGAAGCTTGCATCAGTGTAACCCCTTACACACAGATTTTCCTCCCCTCCATAGATCAAGAATGCATCTTTAGTTCTTCTTAAGTACTTTAGGATGTTGTTGACCGCTATCCAGTGACTCTCAACGGATTAGACAGATATTTGCTGGGCATACTCATAGCATATGACACATCTGGTCTGGTACATAACATGGCGTACATGATGAATCTTATATCCGAAGCATAGGGATTCCGACTCATGCGGTCCTTCTCAATCTCGTTGGAAGGACAATCATTCTTCAAAAGAGTGATTCCATGCGACATGGGAATGAATCCCTTCTTGGAATCTTGCATGTTAAACCGATTCAACACCTTGTCTATATATGTACTTTGAATTAGGCCTAGTAGCTTCCTCGATCTATCTCTATAGATCTTGATACCAAGTATATAAGCTGCATCCCCTAAGTCTTTCACTGAGAAACACTTTACTAGCCAATATTTCACAGATTGCAGCATGAGAATGTCGTTTCCAATGAGTAGTATTCCATCCACATACAAGACCAGAATACAACAGAGCTCCCACTAACCTTCTTGTAGACACAAGACTCATCTTCATTATTGATGAAGTCAAACTGTTTGACTGCTTTATCAAAACGTCTATTCCAACTCCTAGAAGCTTGCTTCAATCCATAAATAGATTGTTGCAACTGACAGACTTTATTTGCATGCTCTCAATCCACAAAATCCTCAGGTTGTTTCATGAACATATCCTCTAGGAGGTTCCCATTCACAAACGCTGTTTTGACATCTATCTGCCAAATCTCACAGTCGTAGTAAGCTGCAATAGCAAGCAGGATTCATATGGATTTGGTCATTGCGACTGGTGAAAAGGTTTCATCATAGTCTATACAATGAATATGTCTGAATCATTTTCCCACCAATCGGCCCTTATAGGTAATCACATTACCATCCATGTAGGTCTTCTTCTTGAAGACCCATTTGCACCTTATGGGCCGCGCCCCTAGGGGTGGTTCCACCAAAGTCCATACTTTGATGGTATACATGGATTCCATCTCGGATTCCATGACTTTACGCCACTTCTAAGAGTCCTGAACTTTCATGGCCTCTCCATAGGTAGTAGGCTCATCATCTATGAGCAACGCGTCACCAGAATCAGTCACGAGAAGTCCATACCTATCTGGCTCCTAGCACACTCTACTCGAATTACGAAGCTCTTGTGTTACTTGAACTGGTTCATCCAGAACATCTTGTGGTTCTTGTTCATGTTCCCTAGCAGTATCAGTGTTTTGTGGTTATTGAACTTCTTCAAGTTCTACATTCCTCCTACTTGATTCTTTATAGACAAACTATCATTCTTGAAACACACCGGACCAAACCACAAACACTTTGTTCTCGGCTGGATTGTAGAAGTAATATCCCTTAGTTTCCTTAGGTTATCCCACAAACTTACACTTATCCGACTTAGGCCCGAGCTTGTCTGATTGTAAACGTTTTACATAGACATCGCAGCCCAAAATCCTCATGAAGGACACTTTGGGACGCCTCCCATTACACATATCATATGGAGTCTTCATGACCTATTTGGATCGAATACGGTTAATGGTGAAAGCTGCACACAATATAGCGTAGCCCCAAAATGATAATGGAAGATCAGTATGACACATCATAGACCGAAACAGTGTTCGATTCGTCCTCTCGGACACGCCATTCCATTTTGGCATTCCAGGTGGAGTAAGTTGGGATAGTATCCCACACTCTATAAGATAGTCATCAAGCTCTTCGCTCAAGTATTCTCCTCCATGATCCGATCGTAGAGCCTCAATACTTTTTCCAAGCTACTTATGTACTTTATTCTTGAATTCTTTGAACTTTTCAAAGAACTTGGATTTGGCTTCATAAGGTATACAAATCCATATCGACCGAAATCATCAGTAAACGTAATGAAGTAGACATAACCACCCCTGGCAGTCGTGTTAAATGGTCCACATCATCAGTATGGACGAGCGCCAATTGCTCACTAGTCCTGTCACCCTTCTTATTGAAAGGGGACTTTGTCATCTTTTCTAACCAACAAGCTTCACATGTCTCGTATGATTCAAAATCAAATGAGTCTAAAATCCATCCTTATGGAGTCTAGATACATGTTTCTCGTTTAAATGGCCTAGACTAAAGTGCCATAGATAAGCATGATTTAAATTATTCATTTTAATCCTCTTGGTATTTATGTTATAGACAAGATTGCTTAGATCAAGGATATATAATCTATTAAATAATTGCACACTAAAATAGTGAATACTATCAAAATAATTGGAGCAACAATTGTCCTTTATTGAAATAGTAAAACCTTCCTTGTACAAACAAGAAATAGAAATAATATTTCTGTTCATAGCAGGCACAAAATGGCAATTATTTCATTCTAAAACTAATCATGAAGGCATAGACACCTCGTATACGTGCACGACTAATGCAACAACCTTCGCTCCATTCCCAACGCGCATATCTATCTCACCTTTAGCCAATCTTCTACTTCTCTTAATATCCTGCACATTTTGACAAATATGAGATCCACATCGAGTATCCAATATCCAAGATGAAGAGATAGTTAAATTGACATCCATAACGAAAATACCTGGTGGTGGTGGAATCACTATTCCAAGCCTCTTATCCTTCAAATACTTTGGGCAGTTCCTCTTTCAGTGACCAAGCTAACTGTAGTAGTGACAATCACCCTTAGTCACGCCCTTAGAAACGCCCCCAGCAGGTTTAAGGGCAGCTTCCTTAGATTTGGCAACTGACTTTCCCTTCCATTTGGAGGTAGAAAAAAACCTTTTTCTCTTTCCTTTGCTAACCATCATCATGGATTTGACCTTTCCCTTGTTGATGCTTTGTTCAGCTTTCCTCAACATATTGAGTAGCTCTGGCAGAGGCTTGACGATCTCATTTATGTTATAGTTCATGATGAACTGTCCATAACTATCAGACAACGATTGCAAGATGAGATGAGTGGCGAACTCTTGGCCCGAGGGAAACCCTAGGCGTGTGAGGCTCTCTAGGAACCCGATCATACAGAGGACGTGAGGCCCCATAGGGTTTTCCTCTGACAGATGACATTTGAACGAAACTTTATACCGCTCAACCCTTGCATGCTCTTCATATAGCTGCTTCAAGTGAATGATAATATCAAACGCAGCCATGTTCTCATGGTGCTTCTGAAGATCAGAGCTTATGGTGCAGAGCATAAGGAAGGCCACATCATTAGCATCGTTAACGAACTTCTGATGCGCCTTTAGGTTTGCAGGGGTATTATTTTCTGGACCTGCAAGAACTTCTTCTCTAGAGTTTACAATTTTTTTCCTGCTTGAGAACGATTCTCAAGTTCATGTACCAGTCTAGAAAGTTGGTTCCAGAAATGTTGTCCTTCGTAGGGAGTGTGATGAATTCGATGAATTGTTTGCCATTGAAATTCCACAAATGAGTAATATACAAGTTCTAGTATTTTTTGAACAAATATCTACATTTAATAATGGATAGATTATTAAACATAGCTCCGACTATTTTTCTCGGATTAATAACCCTCAATATTTATTTGGGAAATATCATTATATTTTCTAATGGGTCAAAGATCTATATTTCACTTTATTTTAGCTTGCTTTGGCAAGTCTATCAAAAATTAGTTATTAAGGTAGGAACAATTCGAATTGCATCCTTATACATCTCTTGGTTCAATTGGGCAAATAACTCCTTATTTATCTATCCCATAGATAATCCCAACTGGTTGCCTTTAGGCGTTTAATCTTATTAAAATCACCCAGTTGCGTCCAACCTCTTACTCAAACAGTTTCACATTACTTTCTTGTGCCATCGCATCACATCATGATGAACCAAGTCGCCCTGCGCAATATTTAAATTTGAGGGTTTTTTCCTTTTAATTTTATTTAATTGTTTTGTTGATCCATATCAACTGATCTACTTATTTTGAGTTGGGAAAACTCACAAATAAAAGATCTGGGTTGTTAATTATCTTATTATCAATTTTGCATGCATCATTTATACACCAACAATAAATAATAAGACAATAAATAAACAACCACAATAAAAAATACAAAATAAACGTGATATGGATATGGCCTCTAAACTAAGATATTCCAAAGACAATGAGAATATCACTGAACCCTAAAAATAGCAATCCATCTTTTGGTCCATGCTCCATAGCTTGTGGAATGCTTCATGCTCCTTAGCTTTTTTGAATGCTCCATCTTGTGGTCCTGTAATTCTTCAGACTTCTTCTTCTCCATATCTTGACTATCATCTATTTTATCTAATATAAGCTAGAATCTTTACTATATAAAAAGATCTCACAAATTGAGAAGAAGAACGGCTCGCAGGCCGTAAAACCTAATTAACTATTACATTAGTTTTATCAGCTAGCAGGCCATAAAAAACAAACCACATAAATTAAACATTCCACTTCTAAGGCCATATCCAATCACCATGCAAATAACACATAAAATCGTTAAAATGTAATTTTAACTTGCTTGGTTAATTTTAGTTGATTTTGGATGAAGCAGGGTCAAAACGGTCCAAGAGGGCCCACCATCACTATGACCTATCCCCTAAAGGATTGCCACAAGCCTTGAGGCCGGCCGGGCCATAGCCCACACGGCTAGGTCGTGCGCTAGGGAGGCCCGACCCCTTGGTTGTGGCTTACGTTCGGCAGCAAGGAAGAGAGGGCGATACCCTAGGGGGGGCCAAACCTCTTTGGGAGGTTATTTCCAAAACAACTTATTCCTTCTTTCCCGAGATTTTTTGTTTCAAAATTGAAAAAAAAAACCTATTTTTTTAACTTGTGCCCAAACCCTAGTTTTCTAGATCCAAAATTATCACATCCTATGTGTTCCAAATTCACTAATGCTTACATACAATGTAATATTAGGTCTTGTTTGGTTTAATTATATACAAATTGCATCCGATATGCTTGATTTGTCCGTTTTTCGCGATAAACAATAATTAAAGTGTAAAATAGACATAATCGTAACACATAAACTACGTTATGATATACGACATGTGGCTCTGATACCACTGTACGGTTTTGTAACGGATTACGCAGCGAAAAAACAACAATAATGATCCGCACAAGACCCTCCAAGGATCATAGGAAGAGACATCATAATGATAGTGAAGGTTCTAGTAACAATTACCTTGTTTGTCTCCTGTGATGACTTCAAACGCAAAATATTTTTTTCGTTTCTAAAGCTAGTCCACTAATGGGATCAAGATATAGATTCCTCCATGTCTTGTGCTAGGAAAAAGTGGAAGAAGGAAGAAGAAGAATCACACAACAGAGACAAAAGAGAGGCTCGGCCTTCTCTTTTGGCCGACGGGTAGAGGAAGGCACAAGGGGGTTTCGACCCTCTTGTGTTTGTTCTCTCTCCTTGCTTTGTTCTCTCTCACTCAATGTATGTTATGAGCATTAGTGAGAAATATAAGCTAGGTGTGTCCTTTATATATTCCAACAACTCCTTGTTAACTACATAAAGGCCTCATCCTAATCCGGTCCATACACGGATTAGTCCAACTTGCAAATTAATCTTACTAAGTTTGCAAGTAGTTGGGTATTTATCCTTCTATTTAATTGATCATATTAATTAATTCCCAAATATAATTCAATCCATATGGCGTGTGACCCCATATGTTTCTACTTAGTTGGTAGTAACGACTACTAACATGGAGCAGTGTCTTGCAACACATCCATGCCACCAAACTAATAGAAATAGTCATTACTTTGATAAAACTTGCGCAAGTATTGTCTCATACCTTTGTCTCTATATCCGGATTGGACACGAGACATAGAAGTCACACTCGTATATCAAATCTATAGTTTATCGATCGAGGGAACTGTCTTATCCATGTAGATAACATCAAAATCCTATATTTATTTATCTGAGTCTGTCCAGACATTCTATGAGCACCATCCCTCGAGTGGTCATGGATATTTTCTCCCGTTATGTGGGAGGGACAAATTCTATCTACATCACTACCATCTCTAAGCTTTCTTGCTATTTTTTTCGATGAGTGCCTTTATTAGTACCCAGTTACGGTGTAGTGTTTGACGCTATCAAAACACAGTACAACTAGAGGATCTAGTGACTTCAAGTCTAAGGATGACAATACCGTTTTCACTACGTGAAGCACTTATGACTTTACATAACATGTATGTATCCTCCTCGTTGTGGGTCAATCCAGTATGCTATTACCCTTAATGCACACCTATGTGTTGGATCGTGATATCTCCAATCAATCCAACCCCATACTAGTCTATAGATAATCGTCCTATTAATTAGTATAATTGACTAGGGATATTTAAGATGAACAACACGTTTGCAATATAAGGACTTCATTAGATTAAATATCTCTATAAATAATATAAACTTTATATCCTAGCCAAAAGTAATGTTCATACTAAATAAGATTGCCTCTAGGGCATCTATTCCAACAGTTATAGATCTGGAAAAGGAGCTGCAGAGAAGATGACCGGGGGGATGAACAAGATCGAAAAGTTCACGGGGAGAAACATTTTCAGATTATGGCAAGAAAGCTTAGAGATGGTAGTTCTTTGTTGAAGAAGCAAGGCATGTGCTTTCCTTTGGCGGAAGATAAAGAGGGGCCTTATACCACCACCGCTGAGTTTGAGTCTCAGCAAGAAGGGATGCAGCAGAGGGCCGCATATGGGGGTTCAAATGATCTAGAGTCGGGTGAATTCATGGCATCCAATGGGGGTTATAGCAAAATGAGGAAAAGGGTTCTAAGTTTCTAAACGACGTATGTGCATTGTGTAAAGAGAAGGGCCACCATAAGAGGGAGTTTTGGAAGGGGAAGGCGTTTGTAGACATGGTTGCATGCGCGACAGTGACTTCGTTCTCTAGGCCCTGTTGGGGGAAAGGGGGAATCCTTGCTATTGACGAGGAGGCGGATGGTGGAATAGGCTAGAGTCTGACGAGAGACACGACACGTGAAAGGGTCACTTATTGGGGGGGGGGGGGGGGTTGTTGTAGGGACTCGGTGGGAGTCAGAACAACAAAAGAATTTGTTGTTGGAAGTCAGTGGGAGTTGGAAAAACATACAGAGGATTCAACTGCAGGAACTCGAACGTGGTTGGAGCATCGATAGGGTTCAATTGCATGAACTTGAAGGGAGTTGGAGCATCGCAAGGGAAATATGTTGCAGGAATTTGGCGAAGTTGGAGCAACTTGTGATATTGGGACTATTGGAGAAAACAGGCTAATTCAAGTGCACTACGATGAGAGGATTCAAGAAAAGGTGGAGATTTGTTAGGAATCTAGTGGTGCCTTGAATGGAATTAGGCTTGGTGAGGAGTTGGCGACGAAGCAGAGCAAGAACGGACCAAACGGAGGAGCAAGACGAAGAGAAAGAAATCTGCAGAAGCAGACTGTTCGTGCGAAGTACACAGGCCTTTGTGCGAAGACTATTTGTCTTCGTGTGAAGAGAATCCAGAAGGCGGCAAAACTTTGTTTCCTTGTTCGTGCAGCTCAGTTTTGGTATTTTTTTGGGCACAAGCTGTATAGTAGGCCTATATAAAGGCTATAGGTCGTGCTCTACATTGTGTCGGTGATATTCGTTGTGTTTCTCTCTAATAAAAATGGGTTCTTTGGGGTCGTGGAGGTAGCAAGCTCATCGCTAAGTAACCACGTTACATCTTATGTTCTTGTTTCGTCGTTTATCATCGTTCTTGAGCTCTGCCCAGATCATAACATCTTGTTTTTGATTTAGGTACACATTTGAAAAAAAAAAAATCAATAAAAATATTAACCAGGCTATATTTATTATTTAACAAGAGTTAGATACTATATAAATTGAATTTATATAATAAAGCTAATGTCATGTTTTTAATAAGCTAACAATTAAATACCTTACACTATAGCCCAATCGACACTCATGTACGCGCATTAATTTTCGCACTTAGCTGTGCACACCACCACAAATTGAGACATTCATTTTCAATTTCAATTTGACAACACTTTTGATGACATTGACTTTGTGTTAGCCATGTCAGAATATGTGACTGCTATTTTTGTCATTTCATCTACCACCCACATCCTCCACCACTACCATCACCACCGTCGATCTCCGATACCACTATCACATCTAGCAAAAAAAAAAAAAAACAAATCCACAACATATTCACACCCCTCCCTGTACCTCAATAAAATCCAACCTCACACCGGAGCGAACCTTTTCAATCGAATACACAGAACCCAACGATACGCCATCAAATTCATCTTCACCCAGCCCAATCCAACTGATTCAAATAATTCCAAATCGAAAACTTATACACTTGTATTGAACCCAGATTCTCTTAAATACTCTGGAGTTGAACTCATTTTCTTTCAAACGACAAACTTTCTTTTCACAATAATCATACACCTAAATAGTTAAGAACTACTTCTTATTTACTCTTCAAAATTTCTTATGTTTAATCCCCACCTTGGTCTTACGTGTTGAAGCTCTCAATTAATCGCAAAATATTGTACCGAACCATTGCAAGTGCCGATCATTTTTTAAGTTCAAAAAAGATACGGTTCTTTTACGGATTGACTGTTTTTTTGGTTCAAGTAGGAGTTGAGGCGGATGGACAAATATGTGAGGGTGGAGGTCAGGTTGGTGATGACATGGGGGATAATAGCATTGTCAATGATGATGTTCGTGGCTGTCTGAATGGTTTTGGGTTGTTTCTTCAAAGAGACAGGGAGTGAAGATTTCCTTCACCGTCGTCGTCTCTAGTGAGAGGGTGTGGGTGGTGAGAGAGAGAGAGAGAGTAACGAGTGAGATTGAAACGGAAAGAACTGGTGTCTTAAGAGTGTAGTTTGTTTTGTAGTATGTCTTAAGTTGAAGGGTCATTGTATAATTACAAGAGTTTCTAACAACCTACTTAAAGGTCAGTTAGACGCTCTAATTCTGTTAGTGAAGTAATAATTCGTCTTCTCTGTCTTTTTCTTCTCTCACACGCTCCCTCCTATCTCTGATCTAGATCATCATCATTTTGTGTTAGAATCTTCGATTAATGGTATCATAGCCTCTCATGCTCGTTGCAGTTCTCGATCTGTATTCCGAGTGTTGAATTTTATGTCTCTCATGACAAATTCTTCATCGAATTCGTGTTCTCCACCTTGACTTTCTACCAACTTAAAGTTCTTCATTTCGAACCAAAATTCTCTTCTTTAGGTCAAATTGAGCCGCTCAATTTACCTATTATGGAAGCCATATATAAGTACAATACTTGTTGAAAATGGATTGCTTAATTATGTTCTTGGCTGAGAGATTTCTTTGATGTTTAAAAAGACGTATTTGGTAAATCTTCTTTTTTACTTTTGTTGAATTCTTATTATTTGGAATTGTTATTGAAAGTTGTATGTTGGTATGCAATTACAGGATCAAATACTCTAGAGGGGAGGGGGGTTGAATAGAGTCTGGCAACTTTTGCTTTACTCTTGGTACAACTTGTGGTTCTCTCTAACATATCTAGTACCTGCTCTAACTAACTGATTCAATACGAATCTCTTGTTGTTCCTCTTGAACAACACCACGAGATCAAGTAATAAAAAAATATAACAAGATGCTATATAAGTAATGCTCAGATAAAGAACACTGTAACAGAGTGAAGCAGTTAAGCTTTAAGTGTTCTTCTGGAACTTGGATTGCATGATTTGATCTTTCTCAGTGATGCTTATAATTCCTTGAGAGTTGTTTGAATCTCGGTAACACTTTGTGCTTAGTAATCTTTCTCAAAAGTCTCTGTTCTTTTCTTCTAGTTTGAACTGAAGAATATATAGCAACCTTCAAACAGAAATCCCAAAAGTATGCAGCATATCTTTGACTTTCAACAACTTGATTCCAACGGCTAGTTTCTTTCTTTGTTGACTTGATTTTGATATGATATTTCATCTTAATGCTTAAGGAATGTTCAGACAGCCTTCCTTAACAATAGCACTGAATCTGCAGAAATTGATTCACACTTATACATCTCTTCAAACAAGGAACTTACTAAACCTACATGGACAAAATTAGTTAATAGTTCCCGCAAAATAACTTAGGATAATAATGATATCAAGGCATGTTAGATCACATAATTACTTTGTATTTCATCGTCTAATACAGTATGATCAAGTGCAGGGATTCAAAGAAGCAAATGAGTAATAACTCCCCCTTAGTTCATGCCCTTCAGTTTCAAGGCCTTGAAACCAGTTTCAAGCCTTTGAAACAAACTGTGAATTTACAATTTCCCCCTTGATGAAAGACAAAACCAATTATTTTGTTTGAACTAATTATCTGCATAATATAGACATTAGTAGCATATCAAAAACATTTATATAAGATCAAAACCAATTAGCATTATTAGTAGTTATAAGAATTAAACAAAACTGAATCAAAATCAAACCAAGTAAACAAAGCACTAACCAGTTCAACAAACCAACTGCCACACATATCCAAATCAAATAAAAAGCTAAAGTATCCCCCTAAATTTCTCCCCCTTTCTAAATTTCATCAAAAAATTGAGAAAATGTTGGATCTAATTGTTTTAAAAAAACTGAAGCACAGAAAATATTTGAAATAGGAAGGATGATTTCAAGGATTTGAAAGGAGTTTTAACGCTTTGAAAGAAGAAAGAAAGGCTATAATTCTGGTTTTGGGTCTTCATCTCCCTTAGGCTCTGCAGCTGCCTCTTGATCACTTTATTCTTCCTCATCCTCTTGCTCTTCTTCTTATTGTGCCACTTTTTCACCAGTCTTTCCAGCCACATCATCACCCTCACAACAGATCAATTGAACTGACAATGGAATGTTTGCTTTCTTTTTCTTCTCCTTCAAGTCCTTGAGTAGCAACCCAGAGTTCACACTGTCTTATTCATCATGTTCATCATCCTAAATAGTCTTTGCCCATGCATCATTATCTACAACAGCCTGTTTCCCAGTATCCTTATTCCCAGCAGCTTTATCCTCAGTACTTTTTTCATCAAACAAATCAACTGTAGATCCTGCCTTCGTTGATCCTTCTGGAGCATGTGAAACTTCTTCTTCTACATGGATCAAGTTGATACTTTTGAAGACACTTTCAACCATATACTTTATTTGACTGAAGTCAGTACCCAACTCATACTAACCCTGCTTCAATTAATCCAATTCATTATCATTGAAGTCTAGCCTTTGAAGACTAGGAATTGGTCCTGAGATTGAGAGGTAGGGTTGAACACCAATTTTAATACCTTTCTATTTCTCACAATTATCTGTTGGATCTGTCTTTTCTTGCTGGAAGTAACAGTCTGATCCCCCTTATCTTTCTGAATTTTCTTCTTGTTCGAAGAAGAGGGTAGCCTTGGTGCACTAGGAGTTTTGGAACTGGATCTATCACTAATTTCTTGAACTTCTTCTTATGCAGCTTTTCTCTTCTTGCCTGAGCTTTTCTTTGAGCCACCAACATCTTGATTCTCTCAGAGGTTCTTCATGAGTCCATTAGGATTTGGGGTTTTAATAAAAGAGACGCAGGAGTGATAGAAACAAGAGAGAGAAGATAAGTATTGAAGTGTTTGAGTTTGAAAAGGAAACTGGATATTCCCAAATGTTTGAGGATGGAAGGTTTTTGTGAAATTCAATTTGTGACGTGTGGAAGGAAATTATATAATACTGATTTTGAAAAGATTTGTTTTAAAAGGTAAAAACAATGTTAGGAAATTATCTACAAAGATAACACTCAGCATTGATGATTCATTCATTGACTATATCTATTTATATTATTTGAGAATGTCTTCTTCAACTTTGTCTGAGGAATTGACACGTGGAATTTTCAATTAATTAATCAATATATATAATAATTAAGTGTTTACTATAATTAGAAATAAATAAATCTTGAAACTCGCATTTATGTGAATCGCAAAAGGAAATAATTACCACCGCATTAAACTTTTCAAACTCGGAAAAAATTTAAATTTAATGCAGAATACATATAATAATAAATGCACTTTATTCTATGTTTTAAAATTGTATGTCTCATAATTGTATAATGAATATATGAAATGAATAGTGCCTTAAACACAGCTTCTATTAATCTCTATATTGTTATTAATCTCTATATTGTTATTGAGACGTCTCAATTCATACTACCAATCTATATAAGGTAGACGGTTTCGTCGTTTAAACCCGTGATCTAATTCTATTTTTAATCACTACCTAATCACAGTTAAACTTTAACCTCGCCCGCTTAACTCCTGGATTAAACCCCCTATAAAACCCCTGGACAAGAGGGTCTTGTCGATGAATGTGTTGGGTAGTTTCCGACATAGCAAACGGATTTGGGAGTCCATGCATGGATCACAGAGATCATGGCCGTGTCGATGAATGGATTGACGAGTCGATGGTGCACCTTCCTCGAGAGAATCAGTGGGAATTTGCAATTGCTATATGAGGCAATTGCTATATGGGTAATTTGGCAGAGCCGCAAAAGGGTCTTTGAAGGAGTGGTAAAGTGAGAAGAGCTGTTAATCCAGGAGATAAACAAGATTTTCGCAACGCATACTTCCGAAGTTGGATCAAGCACTGGCAGGGGATCGGACGGTTTCAGATCAGTCACAGATTCAGAACCTCCAAGCTGGACTCCACCACCCCACGGGTATGTAAAACTCAAATGCGGTGGAGCTTTTTGAGCGACTCTTCGTGATGAGACAGGGTATATGATCGCTGCAATGGTTGGGCCTCTCCCTCTCGCTTCAACGCCAAGCTACACTGAAATCATTGTCGTTAGCGAAGCCTTCAACTCGCTAGAAGGTTTGACATCCAAAAGGTGTGGGTAGAATCTGATTTAAAAAGAATTTGTAAGGACCTTCAGGTCCCCAACGAGACTTTGGACCTATAAGATTTCGGCTTGGTACTCCATGATTGTCGAAAAATTCTTTCCCGTTTCTGTGAGTTCAAGGTAGCTTAGAGCCCAAGGAAGAATAATCAATTGGCACACAATGTGACAGCGGCTGGTAGGAGCTTATTACATCCTAAAGTTTGGGTAGGACACTTCCCCATCGGGGTTATAAATCATGATGTAAATGGTTTGGGTCCTATCCCCGGTTGATTTATAAAGTATTAGTTCTTTAAAAAAAATAACTACGAGAAATATAAAGAAATTTAAAAGAGATTAAATGTGATTTCCTTGGAATTTTTTATATTTAATAGTATACTTAAATTAGCAATCCCACATAGAAAATAAAATGGAAATATACTTCCCTGTTAAATGGAAATACGCATATTTATAGTCCAATCAACAATTTTTCAACATATCTCATATATTTCTCCCAAATAAATCAAGCCAATTAAAAATTTGGTTATTAGTCATTCCATATATTTATCTACAAAAGTTGAATGATTGATTTTGTATTTACTTTGTACCAATGTTAAAAGCAGAATGTTCCTTTTTCAAAAGAAAATGTAGAATGTTTCAGTATTTATTTCTATACTTGCATAAAATTTTAAAACAAGAAAGGAGAACATAGCAGTATTTTTTCTAGGCAAGGAACATAATAGTTGAGTGAGCATACACAGTCAAAACATGCTTGATATTTTCTTAAATATCAAGGAATAAAATTTTTTTTAGGCAAGGAACAAAATGTTTTTAATTTCGTATCTTTTCATCCAAGAATATATAGGTTGGACTATTTGCATAAAGATAAAATAATTTTGAGACATTTCACAAAGACGAATGAAGATTACGAAATCAGCATTTTTATTTTTCATGACTTGATTAAAGTTGTTTTGGCAGATATAACTTTTTCCGTGCATCGCACGGGGTCAAAGCTAGTAGTATACTGATTTATTATCAAAGGTTTGAAAAGCTTTTCAAGGATTTGAAAGACTTTCCAAAACATTGAAATACATATAAAACGTACTTATTGCTCCTCCTAAACAAATGCTTCCTTGTTTAACATGACCAATTCTAATCTCAGGGCTGTGAATCTATCCTCTGGGAGTGGTTTAATGAAGATGTATGCAAACTGCATCTTAGTAGGCACAAATGTCAAATATACATCACATTTCTCCACATGATCTATGATGAATGATGTCTAACATCTATGTGCTTAGTCCTTGAATGTTGTACTGGATTCTTTGTAATTGAGATTGCACTAGTGTTGTCACATTTGATGGCAATATCTCTGAATTCATAGCCCAAATCTCTCATCTGTTCAGCTATCCACATCACTTGAGAGCAGCATGCTCCTGTTGCTATGTATTCAGCTTCTGCTATTGATAAAGCTACTAAATTTTGCTTCTTAGAATGCCAGCTTAATAGGGATGATCCAAGGAACTAGCAACACCCTGAAGTGCTTTTTCGATCAACTAAGTATCCTACAAAATTAGCATCTGAATAGCCACACAAAGAGAAGTTAGAATATTTAGGATACCAAATCCCTAAGTCTGTTGGTACCATTGAGATATCTAAAGATTGTTTTGACAACAACTAAGTTAAACTCTTCAGGAACACCTTGAAATCTAGCACCCATGCAAACACTACACATGATGTATGGCCTGCTTGCAGTAAGATAGAGAAATTAACTAATCATACCTATGAATTCTTTCGGGTTCACACTCTTACCATTTTGATCCTTGTCTAAGGGTAGTGTAGAACTCATGGGAGTTTTAGCAGCCTTGGATTGAGAAAAGTTATACTTGTTAAGCAAATCCTTGGTGTACTTACTCTGGTGTAGAAAAAATTCTTTCTTCATTTGATGTACATGAAGTCCAAGAAAGAAATTTAGCTTTCCCATCAAGCTCACCTCAAATTCCCTTCTCATAATACTTGAGAAATCTTTGGAATGCGAATCATTAGTATCACCAAAAAAAGGCATCAACATATATCTGTACTACTAAAATTTCTTTCTCATGAGTCTTTATGAAAATAATTTTTCGACTAAGCCCCTTTTGAAACTATTTTCAAGTAGAAACTTTGACACTCTTTTACACCAAGCTCTTGGAGTCTGTTTAAAACCATAAAGAGCTTTGTCAAGATTATAAACATAATTGGGAAACTCATCATTTTCAAACCCAAGAGGTTGAGAAACATAATTTTCCTCTTGCAGATAACCATTTAGAAATGCACGTTTAACATTCATTTGAAAAAGTTTGATGTTCTTATGAGATGCAAAAGCAAGTAATATTCAATTTCTTCCAACATGGCTACAGGAGCAAAAGTCTCCTCATAGTCTATACCTTATTCGTGGTTTTATCCTTGAGCTACTACTCTAGCTTTATTTCTGATAACCTTACCATTTTCATCCAGCTTGTTTCTGAACACTCACCTAGTTCCAATCACAGACTGATCTTTTGAGAAGGAACTAGATTTCAAACCTTGTTCCTCTAAAATTCATTGAGATCACTTTGCATAGAAATGATCCAGACTACTTATTTGAATTTCTTCTTTCACATTCTTAGGTTATACAAGAGACACAAAAGCATTAAAAACACACAAGTTCTTTAACTGCGATCTTGTCAGTGTACCAAAGGATGGATCAGAAATGATGTATTCTGCTGGATGAGATGACATATATCTGAACTTCTTTCTTGGTGTCCAGGGTTTTGGTTTTCCAAGAAGATTTCAAGGCCTTTAGATCTTCATGTAGTGGCTTGACCACTCCGTGTTTCTTAAGATCCTGTTTGAAGGCTTTGAAACTCATTTTCAAGGCTTTAAAAATTTCTTCTATTTTCCTGCAAGTTATTCTTGGTATCATTGTGTGGATCTGTTTCATCCTCTGACTTATGCTTATTCAAATGCAAGTCTGCAAAACGATCACTCAAAGAACCATCATAGCCGTCACCAAATATTAACATGTATACTATCCAAAACAGGCTTGGTTCTTTTATTGAAAACCCTATATGCTTTGCTAGTCAAGGAATAACCAAGAAATATACCTTCATCATTTCTGGCATCAAATTTTCCAAGATTGTTCTTACCATTGTCGTGAACAAAATAAGTACAGCCAAAAGGTTTGAAATAAGAGATGTTTGACTGTCTCCATTTGAAAACTTCATAAGGAGTTTTCTTCAAAATAGTCCTAGTCAGGCACCTATTCAAAATATAGTTTGTAGTGTTCACAGCCTCCGCCCAAAAATACTTTGGAAACTTTTTCTCTAAAAGCATTGTCCTAGACATGTCCTCAAGTTTCATGTTCTTCCTTTCAACTACACCATTATGTTGAGGAGTTATAGGAAAATAATATTTGTGAGAGATACCAAACTTGGCACAAAATAAATGAAACTCTAGTTGATCAAATTCTCTGTCATGATCACTCCTTATTGAAGCAATATGAAGGTTTTTCAAAGTTAGAAGCTCTTTACAAAGTTTTGAAAATTCAGATAAAGCTTCAGACTTTTCTCTAAGAAACATAACCCAAATAAATTTAGTGAAATCATCTACAATGACAAGCATGTACTTCTTACTCTTTGGAGTTGGCACTCTCATAGGACTACATAAATCCATATGCAGTAACTCAATAGGTCTAGTTGTACTTACAAAGTTCTTGGGCTTGAAAGAGCTTCTTGTCTACTTACCTTAAGCACAAGCCTTGCATACCTCTTTATCCTTGAACTTGATGGAAGGCAGACCTCTGACTAGGTCTTTGGAAATCAATTGTTTAGTGTATGTAAGCTGATATGTCCATGCTTTATGTGCCAAAACTTTGAATCCTCTTTCAATGCCTTGAGACACTTCATACTTTATCCTGCAACTTTGTTAGTATTCAAACAGTAAAAATTGTTTGACCATGAAGGAGAGAGGATGCAATTGCCTGCTTTTTCATCTTGCACCACACATTTCTCCTTTTCAAATACAACCTTATTACCTTTGTCACACTGTTTTGATACACTAAGAAGATTAAACTTTAAACAATCTACAAGATAAACATGTGATAGAATCTGTAGAACCATTAACAACTTTATTGATTCCTAGGATGTTGCATTTACTTTTATCACCAAGTGTGATTGTTCCTCCTGGTTGTTCTTTAAATTCAATAAATAAAGAACTCTTGCCACTCATGTGTCTGGAGCAACCTTAATCCATAATCCCCTTATGTTCTTTATTCTCGCTGAAAACCTGCAAACACCATTCACTGTCTTACCCAGCTGTTAGACCAAGTGTGAAATTTGAGCTCAAATTCGGGATCAACCATGTTAGGTGATCTAACTCCTTTAGGAACCCAAATAGGTCTCACTTGTCTATTGAGTTGGAATGGAAAAGTGTTCCTTATAATGTGAGGTTCTCTTCTTCTATTGGGACAAGTCATTTGAACATGACCAATCTTGCCACAGTAATGGCACTTTGCAGAAGTTTTGTTACTTGCTTTCACAAATCTGGTACTGTTCTTCTTTGTAAAGTTAGGATTATATCCAATACTAGTATTGTGAGCAGAGTGCAAACTTTCTCCAATAATCAAGTTGAGATTGTGTTCTAAGCCAACAAGTTTTTTCATAATGTTCTTAGAGTCTTGAAGTTTCCCAGTCAGAGTAGTCTTCTGTTCCTCTAATGCATCATGCTGAGAGAAATAAGGATATCACTCAAAAGAGAGTTCTTTGTGACTACTTCCTTGACTTGAGTTCTCAAGGCCTTGCAATTAGTTTCCGAGGTTTTGAAATCTCTATTAGTTTTTGTCTGAGTAATTTCAAGAGTCTTGTTTTGAGAAAGTAATTGCACATTTTCTTTTTCTTGCTCATAAATCTTCTCCTTTAAAGACTTGGTTTCATTAAAATAATATACCTCGTTGAAAAGCATCGTTCTCACAATTTGAGGAAGCACATCTGCAGGTTTAGACATTAAATTGTTCACCATTACCTCAATGTTCCTTACTGAACCTTCATCATGCTTGGCCATAAGACATAGGTTGGATTGATCTTTTTCACAATAAGAATCTGAGTCACTTGATGAATCAAAATCACTCCATGAAGCTACCATAGCCTTCTTCCATCTGTCATGGTCTTTATTTTGAAAGTGCTTGCTTTTCTTGTGAGGACAGTCTTTAATCAAGTGTCATGCATCACCAAATTCAAAGAAATTCATTACTTTAGATTTATTGTCATGAGAAGAAGACTTAAATTTGTAGTCCTTACTATTTGAAGATCTGAATTTGTCTCTGTTGAAATCTTTGTTTCCAAAGTTATTCTTCATCTTGAGAATCATTGTCAAGGCTTTGGTAATGAGAGAAAAAGGATCTTCATCATCATCTTCTTCTTTTTCAAGGCTTCGAGGTTGTTCACTCACTTAAGTCTTGAGTGCCTAATTCTTAACAATATCTTGTACTTCTCCATCAGATTCACTCATGGAGATCTCATGTGTGAGTAGCTTTCCCTGCAAATCATCTAGTTGGAGGGAGGATAGATTTTGAGCTTCTTCAATGGTTGTGGTCTCTGGTTCCCATTTGGCTCTGGGAAGACTTCTCAAGATCTTTCTGACTTTCTATTCATTAGAAAATACTTTCCCAAGGACTCCATATTGCTGACAACATTTGTAAAACTTTTGAACATGTCTTTGATGGATTGATTTCAATTCATCTTGAACAGTTCATACTGTCTAAGGAAGATATTGATCTTGGTTTGCTTCACTTGGCTGATTCCTTCAAAAGTAAACACCAGTTTTTCCAATATCTCGTTATCAGTCTTGCATGTGGATATCATGTTTAACTCATATGCATTCAAAGAAGTATATAAGGGATTCATAGCTCTGTAATTCTTAGAATTTTTTTCAAATTCAGAAGTAGAGAGAAATTTCATGTTTGGGAGTTTTAATCCCATCCTTTTCTGAATAGAAAATGTAAGATCAATGATGAACATTTTCATCAAGGCTTTCTAGTGTACAATGTTATCTCCACTTGAAAAAAGGAGGCGTGCTAGCAGCTATTCCCTGTGAGAAACCACAAGCATCTACAATACTCATGATCACAAGATTATTTGATCTGTACTAAATTAAAGGTATGCAAATACTAAATGAAATTTGTATGTAGGTATGCAAATAATGGATCAAATACTCTAGAAGGGGGGTTGAATAGATTATGAAAACTTTTTCCAAAAGAGTGATTTGAAATATAAGTGAGAAGAGCTAGAGGTATTCAAACGCCTTGAGCTCACATTCAAGCCCTTTGAAATTTTAAAAAAAATAGAAGAAAAGTTACTGATAGTTTTCAAGTACTTTAAATGCCTTTCAAGGCTTTGAACTGAAATCTATTTTGAAGCAGTTAAAAAGACAAGTAAAGAATTGTAATTTAAAGGCAAGGAACACAAGGATTTTACGGAGTTCAGTCCTCAATGCCTACGTCTGCGCCTGAGGGATCTAATCCCTTCAGCATGTCAACAGACTTCTAATTAATCAAAAGATAAGCCCTATATCTCAAGCCAAGAGAATTTTTGTACTCTTGTTACATCTTGTGGTTCTCTCTAACATATCTAGTACCTACTGTAGCTAACTGATTCAAATATGAATCTCTTGTTTTTCCTCTTGAAAAAAAAAATGAGATCAAGTAATAAAGAAATATAACAAGATGATATACAAATAATGCTCAGATGAAGAACATTATAACACAGTGAAGCAGTTAAGCTTGAAGTGTTCTTCTGGAACTTGGATTGGATGATTTGATCTTCCTCAGTGATTCTTGTAACTCCTTGAGAGTTTTTTGAATCTCTATAACACTTTGTGCTTTGTAATATTTCTCAAAAGTCTCTCTTCTTTTATGCTAGTTTGAACTGCAGAATATATAGCAACCTTTAAATAGAAATCCCTAAAAATATGCAGCATAACTTTGACTCTCAACAGCTTTATTCCAACGGCTAGTTGCTTGATTTTCTGACTTGATTTTTATATGATCTTTCATCTTCAAGCTTAAGGAGTGTGCAGACAACCTTCCTTAACAATATCACTGAGTCTGCAGACATTGATTGCCACTTATACATCTATGCAAATAAGGAAACTTACTAAAACGACATGCACATAATTAGTTAACAGTTCCAGTAAAATAACTTAGGAAAATAATAAATTCAGTGCATGTTAGATCACATAATTAATTTGTCTTTCATCATATAATACAATATGATCAAGTGCAGGGGTTTAAAGAAGCATAGGAGTAATAACTTCCCCTTAGTTCATGTGCTTCAGTTTCAAGGCCTTGAAACCAGTTTCAAGCCTTTGAAACAAAATGTGAACTAAAATTTTTCGGTTAATTAACACCTTGTGAGTGATTTCCTTGCTTAAATTTCACATGCGGTGCTTCCAATTATACAACATCTTCCTTATTCAGACCTGATTTGGAATGCATTAGAGACACTTATTGCTTCTCTCTCACAATCACATGTAGATTACTTAAAGCTTCTCTTGTGTTCTATCTATAAAGGAAAATTTTTTGTTACTGCTTACTTTGATAAAATCGAGTAGATTACTGATCAATTGGCACATGTGAATGAGCTTATCATAGAGGTTGAACCTAATTCTCTATATTCGTAAGGGAATACCATAAGTGTTTATTAATTTCAAGTATAATATATGTATTAGAGGAGTGCATATTTATGTGCATGAATTGAGCACTCTCTTGATCTTAGAGGGTTTACATTTAAATTCGGATGTGTCTAATTTGTCTCTAGTTGCTCCTAGTTCCTCATCTACATCTTATTTTTTTGGCTCTGCTACTTGTTCTTCTGAGCTAATGACTACGTATCAAGCATCATATAGGCTAATGACATTTGTATTTTAGTAGGCAAGTTATGTTTTGATATGTACGTGATATAATTTATATCATTTACTAGCATTAAGCATGTCACACAGACATTGAGATCGGATCACTCACACGTGCGATCGCCTTTTGCGCCATAGATAGTGAGCAAAGATGGGACAGATTCCCGGTTGAGCTAGATGCTGACTTGACGGATTCACTTGTCGCCTTGGATAAAAGCAAAGATGAGGGTAGCTCGCAAGCTAACCTGTAACAACCGAATTTCTTAAGCTTATATTACTTAGTAAATTTCAAGTTTCAGAATTTAGCTTTCTGATTGATGTATTCATAATTGCTAAAGTAGAATTGTTAAGCTCGTCTAGAAAGACACCGAAAGTCACAATTTCTTATTTTATTGCTAAATTAAAAATAGAAATGATTAGACATAATTAGTGTTAATTAGTTGCTTCAGTGCTAATAAGTACATATTTATGCATCTTGTGATATGTGGCTTGTTATATGCTTGACGTGACTATATTACTTGTTTAAATGACGCGTTGGTTGAATATAATCATTCAGATTTGGCCAAATAAATGTGTGACACGGAGAGGGGCACGTGTCACAACATCTTTGACTGTCTGTGCAAGCGCGACACATTGGGGGGTCGTAGTGTCATGATCGGAGGCCATCTCTGTGCTTGTGTGACATACAGGCGACATGTGTTGGCGTGTGGCAAAGCTTTCGTTGCATGCTCAACACGTTTCCTTGTGACTCGGCGCGATCTGATTGGTCGACGACTTCTATAAATAGGGTCCAGTGATTTAGTTATCTCTCATTCTAGATTCAATTCAATAACTGATAAGTGAGACAGAGAGATAGTTGGAATATTCTAAAATAAAATATTTAAAACTGCTCTTGTCATTTCAAAGCTATTATCATGAAGGTACTATGAGGTAGGGGATATATAGTTTTCACATGTACAGTAATTACGGTCTATACGTGATTTTATATGTTAATGTATCAATGTTTCAATTATTGCATGCCATTCGTACGATGTTTCTAAAGCATGATATTTTCGTGATATGGGCTTCATGCTATTGTATGATGATCTGTTACAGTTTAATTAATTATTTTATTTCTACACCAGTGGTTAGGCTGTACCTACAGGTATTTTTTCTCAGTCTAGAATATCTACAGGTACCGGGCCAGATCGATTGGAGACTATAGAGGGGCAAGATTTATAGATATTCTAAATTATTTATAATATTTCTTAAGATTCATGCTTTTGATAGATGTAAAAGATTATTGTTGAAATGAATAGGAAAAATGATGTTTTTATTCAAGATTGAAAAAAATTGTATATTTCTAGCTTCCGCTATTTTTATCGAAAAGTACACAGTTCATATTTCTGTCGAGGCCAAAAACGTGTTTTATCTGTTAAAAATCTTAATTAACTTAAAGAGAAAAGTTGGGTCATGGCATATCTGAAACATGGTGAATACTCTTAAGCCATGTAAGTCTGTGTAGAGAACTAAGTGCGAGAACTGATTTTTGGGGCGAGTTTGGATGTGATATTTCGGTGCTCGGGTTAGTCGCCAAAAGGGTTACTGAACTCGAATATGCATAGTGGTCCTTATGAGATAAGACATGCGCTCCAATGGGAGTTCAAACACTATGACACGTGTTTCTAAAAACACGTGTTGAAGTGCGGCACGAGGTTGTGAATAGAGTTGTCCCATGAGTGCTTTTTGTGTGAGCCTCGTTAATCATCCGAGTATTATTGACACTTTATACCCGTACCACCCTTACATGTGTCGTGAATTGACGGGTTGGTTGTGCTTCTTTGGCATGCCAACTTATGGTCATGAATGATGCAGCCTTCCAGACATCACTGGGAAAGCAGTCAAGCCGGATCCAAACGACAGATGGATGAGGGGAAGATTCTCATTGCATCCCTGTTTTTTTCATTGGGCCCACTTGTGAGACCCATACGGGGTCATGAAAGATACGAATTAAACAATATGACAATAGACACATTCGAGTACTGTTTATGGGACGAGACGTAGTCATGGTCTATGAGATGGCATATGATTGACTCTGGGGCATAAGAGAGCTAAACTGAGCATTATTGCTCTGAAGGTTGAGCCTTCCTGCGCTGGCTCATGATGAGCTTGGTGTACAGATCTCCCGGAATGCAAGTACTCTTAGTAGTCGCAGGGCATGACCGCACAAAATCCTCGTTGATGTTATTGGTTGGAGATTGAGAGAAATTTCAAGAGTTATAAGCAGCCCCAGGGGCCTGCACTATGATTAACATAAACTCCAGGGTATATGTTGCAAATAGCTTGGAATTTTCTCTATTTAAGAGACTTCTCCATACATATCATATAGTTAGTCTATATACAGTACACAGTAAATCACTTTTTTCTCTCTCACAAGCATCCAAGGAGTAGGACAGGCCGTAAACCATCGCGTTCATCCAAGAAATGCATGCAGATTGCTGGGATAGAACTTGAACAACTAGCACAACAAGATCAGGGACATTGTCTCGGAACGATCACGCTACAAGAGGTACACTAATATTGCTTCCTTTATTGATTAGCTTGTTAGGGTTTACCTGTTAGATAATCCTTTCATGGAGAAAAGTTTACTCTACAATACCATGAAAAGATTACCAAATTTTTGCATTGTTTTGTTAATCAAATCCCGCTGTCAAAGAGATTCTGAAAAATCAAAGTAGGAAGCAAGAGAAGAGACAAAGGAAGTTGAATTTAAGTTGACAAGACCAATAGTCCCTTATTAATTATGCTGGAAGGCAAGCGATAGTTGTCAAGGCAGTGGTAACCTGATAATGACGATGTTGTCCATAATTATTTAGGCTACAGTCCAAAACTATGTCCTCCTCTCGAGCACCTTCTATCGGCCAGGACAAGTGTTAAAGTAAACCCTCTTTGTGAATGGCACTTCTTAAAGAACCCAAAATCGTCACAATTCGTGATATATTTCATGTTCCATAAAGACACCTTGTAATTGAGATAATAATTAATTCTCTCTCTCTCTCTCTCTCTCCCTCTCGAAATCTTCTTCTCTCAAGAAAACCTAGCATACCCCCTTCCCTGACGTCGGGTCCTCCTCCACCATGGAGTTGTTTCCAAGCCTTGCCTATTCTCCCTCTTGTGTTGTGTTAGCAGCCTCCTACCACCGTAGCTCTTGCTGGCTCACCACCTCCACTAGCATCCTGCTCCCCTCCGTTTCTCTCATGGGCCTTTCTCCTACCGGTTCTCATCAACACACGTGCACCGCCGGGATTCCGGAATCAAAGTCGAGATCTCCTCTTTGATTGTCCCCCTCCCATCAGCGGAGTGAGGGGATTCCGTTGGTCAATTCAAGTACCCCCTCGTCCAAAAGTGAGCTCTCCCTGCCCGCCGTGCTGCAGACCCACCTCTGTCCACCATGATGCCCGTCGCGCCAGATCTGAAGTTCTAGCCGCCGCTACTCCTTGTTGCCTCACTTCTGCCGCCTTTGCTCCCCCCACCGTCGCCTCCAACCCCGGCGCCCCTCCCCTCCTCTTCCTCTCCACAGGTCTTCGTGGATTTGTTCTGGCACCCTTCAAAGCTCTCTGTTTCTTCTCCCACCTCCCCCCATTTTGTTTCGCCCGTTTGGGAAGAAGAACAAGTACCATTGACATGTGCAGCCCAAAGTCCCCTCCCCCTTCCCCCATTTGGTCTTGTTTTTACGTTTAGGCAAGGTCCACCGCCGATGCCATCTCCGTCATTGCCACCTCCATCCTCAAGCATGGAAGCTACGGGTTTTGCATTAGAAGTCAGGGTTGCTTGTTGTTTTTGGCCTTTCATTGGTTTTAGTGTCTTGTCCTGGGTTTGAGCCTGTTGTCTCTTCCGCAGTTTTTGTTTGGGTTTCATTTTGTCTTGTGGGCATAGGAGGCTCGTGGTGCCAATGAGCATGTTTTTTGTTTTGGGGTCTGTTTATGTGGGTGTCATTGAGCAAAGCCCACTAGGTTTGTAGTTGTTGTTGTGGTGGTGGCATTTGACTTGTTTGCAATACTATTGGGCTGGTTTTCTTTTAAGAGGTATGCCTCGTTTCTCTTTGTAACCGTTTCCCTTATTAATGAATTTCTTTTGTTGCCGGTGAAAAAAAAACACTTTGTAACCTTCAATTATGTAAGCTTTCTCTAGTTTGTATCCACCGTATCTCTATTGTTTGCTGTATACAAAGAACTTTGAACTAGTATTTAAATGAAAAAACTACATCTTCAGCGCATTAGTTGTGCCCAAATTTGAACCTTGACAGTGGTGAACATGAATCTAAAATGCATTTTCAATGAAATATTCGTAAAAATATATGGAGAAAAAAAGGCTATTGGGCGGCTTTAAAAGCGTGTTTGTTAGGGTAATCCCTGAAATTCCAAATGTTTTTTCGTACAACAACTAAATAAGTAATCAAAAGTCCGAATAATGTGAATCACCTTTAGCCAAAAGAAAACAGATTATTTTCTCAAAAAAAATAAAAATAAAAGAAAATAGATTAGGCTCTTAGGATTTGTAGAATAAGAGTTATTCTAGTTTATCAATTCCAACAAAAAGAGTTTTTCTTTGAAAAAAACAGAAAGAAAGATTTACCTATCGTTTTAATATACTTTCTTAGTTTTAAGGTGGGAATTCGGATTGAATAATTCTAAAGGGACATAATTGTAGACAGAATTGTAGACATAATTTCCTGTTTTAGTGATTTTGATTAAGTGTCAATGTTTCATAAGTGTTAAGTATTTCTATAATAGAGTTTGATTTTACTACATTAGGCATTTATGTCTAACTTTATGTCTAAATTTATGTCCATGTAGCATTACTCATTCGGATTTTCCTAAGACTAAAATTTAACAGAATTGGAGGGACAGAAACTTTGACAGAAGGTATGGAGAAATGTTACCCTACACTGACTGCTCCACATTGTGGGTAATACATTGTGAAAAATTCTAATATTAAATATTAAACCTAAACAATTTTAAAACCCTAAACCTAGATATTAAACTCTATACCTTATTATAATTCTAAATTCTAAAATCTAAATTTAATCTTAACTGTAAAACCATAAAAACAAAGGTATTGTGAAACTCATGTTTAAACATAATGACTTGTGGATGGTGCTACCGCAACATTCTAACAAAATATAAATTGAATGAGCTTCTTTTTTGAAAGTTAAATTGAATGACTTGTGGATGGTGCTGCTGCAACCAATTTCCGTCCGGCTGTTCTGTTTTTTTTCGGGCCCTTCCCCATGATCTTTCTTAAACAGCCATAGTTCTCCCAATGCCGCAAATTTTTTACTGAGTTGATAGCAAGTTGCTGAATTCTTTTGGCATGGAATCGTTAGTACTTCCTGCGTTTTCTTTCTCGCCTCCTATTTTGACTTCCACGAGTCACTTTGACTTGAGGATTTTGTGAACAAAATAATGTAAAAATTTGACAATCTTGTTATGATGTTATTAAATAAACTCTATTCTCAACACCGTCAAAAGATTCTAAAATCCAATATCATTGGTGAATAGTGAAGTAGGAAGCGATGTATAATTTCGGGCGGTGGTGTTGATTTGGCAAATCTAGATATTTGATAATCTTTCATCAACTCCACTTTTTGTGGTCAAGCTTGTGGTCATGTCCTACATATTCTAGGCGTGCTTCTTTGAACAGTGACCCTATTGTCAGGTCACTGTGACTATGGAGAAGTTACTGCTCACTACCTTAACATAAACTGGCTCTTTGACTACGGAGAAGTCACTCCTCGTTACCTTAAGCTAGTTTTTGCTCTAGTTGATGGAAAATTGTTTGTACCACTCTGTCGCACCTCTTTTGCACCATTTGGACTTTTACTACTATTTACAGTGTCTCTTTGACACGATGATTTGGATAGAAAAATTTTGTAATTTTTAGATAATTTTTTCGTAGCGTTGTGGAGTAGCTCTTATCCTACAAGCCCATAAAAAAATTATCGAAAAATTACATCGTTTTGAGATCCAAATCACCGGGTCAAAGTGACCCAGTTACGGGTGAAAAAGTCACATGGTGCGTTAGAGGTGGGACGGAGTGGTAAGCATTTATTAAGGAGCCTGGTCTTAGCCCCTTGAATTGATGGATGAAACGGAAGCATATAAAAGCTCGCTGGTCCGATGCTAATGGTTCAATACGTGCTGACGGTGAGGAATTTAGCTAACGCTGCTGAACCGTTAGTCTAGATGCATGCTAGGTGTTGGGAGATTAAGCACCGCGAGAGAGGAACACCATAGTATGATCTGAGACACCCACTTACCCAAAATGTCAATATTATGAGTTAGGGTCCAAATCATACTATATTAACCATGAACCTCATGTCCCCGATCCCGATGTGGGACAAACTGCTCACACATGATACCCAACAATCTCCTCCTTCATGTGTGAGCCCTTCAACATGCTCCCCCTCGCCCGGAAGCATTCGCCGAATTTTTTTGGAATCACCTTTGTGACAGTGCACCGGAACACCATCTGCCAGACCACCTGCTGGAGCAACACAAGAATTTGACCGTCTGCAGGAACACCTGGTCCACCATTCATGGAAGACCAATCCATGAGAACACCGCACATCTCACCCTTGATTCACCACGGCAGCGCGCACGAACCAGGCTCTGATACCACTTGTTGGGAGACTAAGCACCGCGAGAGAGGAGCACCATAGTATGATCTGGGACACCCACTTACCCAAAAGGTCAACCTTATGAGTAAGGGCCCAAATCATACTCTATTAACCATGAACCTCATGTCCACCATCCCGATGTGGGACAAACTGCTCACACATGATACCCAACACTTGGTGGTGCGGTGAGCCTTCGGTTAACCGTGGTCCCTTTGGCTCGTGGCTTTGCCCCTTGGTTCGTGGCTTTGGCTTGGTGCCATGTTGTTGCCTTACTTCGTGGCTTATTGGGCATAGATTGTGGATAGTTTTCATGGGGAATGTCCATGATTGGCGGTTACTAGCGGTTAGACTGCAACTACTTGTTGTATTTTGGGCCAGAACCAGCACCATTGTTTGGTGCCGACTTCTTGGACGAAATTTGTAGCATTCCTTCTATTTCAAGAGTAATAGAAGGTTGTGGATTTCCATGTACATCAATGCATTCGTTCATAAAAACTCATAACATAACGTCCGTTAAATAAACATGAGAATCGAGTGAGACTTGGCTGAACCAGACTTGGTGTTTGGTTCCATTACACAACCAAATTTGTTTTTGAAATTTGGTCATGTAACAACTTGTATCAAAGCCGCGTTGATCGGTGCTTCGCGATGCGTTGTTGTTGCATTCTGCTTTGCTTCCATGGCGAACACAGAGATTCGTGAAAGACTGACTCGTTTGGAAACGACAGTGGGAAATCCTGCCGATGATGATCCCTCTGAGTCATATTGCGAGAGAATTTTGACGGTTGAAGGTGGCTTAGATGACCTACGAAATTCTCATGAAGCCGAGGCAGCACTCCAAGAGTCCCGCTACGAGGAACTTTGCAAACGCTGCGAAGAAACTCAGTCGCGCTATGAAAAATTCCAGTCCCAATTTGAAGAGTTGCAGAAGGAGATGATGGTGGTTTGTATGGCTTTGGCAAGTAGACATGTTGGTGGTGAAGGGGAACGAAGGAAGGTGACTATCCCTGAACCGAAGTCTTTTGCTAGCATGAGATGTGCAAAAGAACTTTAGAATTTTCTCTGGGACATGGGGCAGTACTTTGATATTGCTCATGTTGCAGACGAAGATAAGGTGAATATCACGAGCATGTACTTGACCGGTGATGCTAAAATATGGTGGAGAACTAGACGGGATGATGATGCTAGTGCTAGCCGTCAAAGCATTATTAGTTCGTGGGATGCCTTGAAGAAGGAATTAAAAGACCATTTTCTACCCTGAAACTTTTCTTCGTTGGCTAGTGAAAATCTGCTACGTTTGAAGCAGACCGGCTACGTTCATGGGTATGTGAAGGAGTTCAGTTCACTCATGCTCGACGTCAAAGAAATGACTGAACTACATAAATTGTTCAATTTCCTAAAGGACTACAACTGGGGGCTTAAATGGAATTGAGACGGCAAGGTGTGAAGGACTTGAAAGATGTGATATCGGTCGCAGATGCTTGGTTGATTTCAGAACAACAAAGGACCCTATGAATGCCGCTGCTTCGAAGTCGAAGAAAACTAAAGGCAAGAAGAATGATGAGAAGAAGCAGAACAAGAAAGGGGGACTTGACAGAGGGAAAAGCAAAGTTGGTGAAGCCTCTTCCATCATGAATTCAGGAAATCAAAAGAAGCAAGGCTGCTACTTGTGTGAACGGTCCACACCATGCACGCGATTCTCCTAAAAAGGGGAAGTTGAATGATATCTTTGCTGATGATAGGCAATACCACCAAGTGCAAGAGTCGAGAAAATAGTTTCATCTCTTGAATCACTTAAAAGTGTTGTCCAACGTGGGAGATAGTGAGACCGCGGCTCAGACTCAGCTGATGCGAGTGTGGGTGAAATTGAACGGACATGATGTGATAGCTTTGGTTAATACCGAGGCTAGTCACACTTTCGTGGTAGATCGGAATACGCAGGAGATTTGACTGCCTATTAACAAGTGTTCCAGTTTCCTAAAGCAGCTCAATGCTAAAGTTCAGGCGGTCGTGACGATGGCTTACGATGTCCCTGAAAGTGTGTAATGCAGGTCTAAGACAGGATCTATATACTCTAGAAAGGGGGTAGGGGTTCAATAGAGTAGGCAAAGTTTTGCTAACAGTGACCTTTTAAAAATTTAAAGCAAAGATAAGATGGAATCTCAAGGCCTTGGATAGGTTTAAAGTAGTTTGAAACAAGTTGAAACATGTCTGAACATGCAAAGCTTTGAAGCAGAAATTTCCCCAAAGCTTTGGAGCTTCCATTTGTTGTGCAGAATGAAATACAGAACCTGTAGAGAGATGAACACAATGATTTTTTATAAAGTTGAGCCACCAATGGGCCTACTCTCCACCTGAGGGATACTATCCCTCCATGATGTAAACAACTTCTTATTAATCACAGACTTAGCCCTAGATCTCAAGCCTAAATGAACTATCTTACACTTATACAACTTGTGGCTCCAAACCTATATAGATCCAGCTACAATCTAGTGAAACAATAAAAACCACTTGTTGTTCACTTGAACAACTAACATGATAAAGTTTTTGAGGTTATGAAAATCTAATGAATTATAAAATGAAAGCACATGAAAGAAGATTACAGAGAACAAATAAGAAGTTAATCTTAGACGTGTTCTTCAGATCTGGATTGATTGATCTTCTGCCAACGGTGAATCCTTGAATGAATGAAGAGTTGATTGATGATCTCCCTCGAATGTTGTCTCGTCAGTTTATTTTTTTGACCAGTCTCACTACTTGCTTGAAGTTCAAATCCAGTATATAACAAACATCACAACTTGAGAGATTTTAGGAGCATACTTCCTACAAATCCCCAACCCCTACTAGCTTCTTTCAACAGCTATGTTTGAATAGCTGATTTGACTTTTATATGCAAGTATGAAAAACGAACATCCCTGCAAAACTTGATCACAAGATCAAATACAATCCAGAGAGAAAATAGCATAAATATAATGTCCTGTTTGGCAGACCATTTAAACCAATATGCAGAGCTATATTATGAATATAATAACAAATAACTACACCAAAATAATAATCAATATCAATAAAATAAATTAAAATAAATCAAAGATCAAGCATACGACTTGATATAACACCCTGCAACAAAAAAATGTTAGCCAAAATGTCAAAGACATAAGTCCAAAGACAACCTCCAAAGCATTGGAGCTTTGGATGCCTTTCAAAGCTTTGGCCAACAACTGAGTTATTCCTTAAGCTACATCACCCTGCAACCTTATCTAGCATTATTAGAACAATATAAAAGTTCAAGAATATTTGTCAGACAATATTAACACAGACTTAAGCTTTCAAACCAATCCAATATAAGTCCTGCAAAACAAACACTGTGAGGAAGAACGTAATAACTGAAAGCTTCAAAGCTTTGGAGCTTTGAAAAAGTTCTAACAATTTTATGTCTTTCATCATCTTCACAGTAAAACTCCCGCTGAGTTTATATACCTTATTGGTTCAAAGGGTTGCAATTAACAATCTCCCCCTTGATGAAAGACAAAAAAAAATCTTGCTTACCCATTTTTCCTGCAACTAGATAGCAATTAAACAAACAGTAGATATACACAGGAGCAACAAAATAAATCACAGCACATAGCATAGCATATATCACATAATACACATTCCAAAAAAATACATCCCAGAACTAAATTTTCATAGATAAAAAACATCCTAAAAATTATAACAATATCCTACACAGCATACTTCAAGGCTTTGAGAAAGAAGAAGAAAGAAATAGACATAAAGAAGATACAAAGGTTCAAGGCTTTGAAGCTCAATCTTCCAAATCAGCATCCTTCTTAACTGTCTTCTTTCCTTCCTATTCCTTTCTCTTCTAATTGCCTTTTCCCTTGACATTCTCAACTTCCTCTTGTTCCTCCCATGCAGATTCCTCATCATCACACTGCTCTTCAGCATATATAGGCTCATCTTCGGCATTCACATCACCAGCAACCTTTTCAGCAGCAGTCTCATCACCAACTTCTTTAGTAGCTTCCTTAGTAACTTTCTCACCAACTCCTTCACCATAACCCTCATCATCACTTTGCTCAAACAAATATTTTGAAGTAAGAATGATAGGCACTTTCTTCTTCTTATTATTATTTTTCTTGTTCTTCTTCTTCTTCTTCTTCTTCTTCTTCTTCTTCTTCTTCTTCTACAAAGCTTCTCCAGTGACCATGTCAGAATCAATGTTGTTTTCTGTACTCTCAGCATATGGCACCTTTTCCAGATTCAAACCCTTGTTAATCAAGTCTTGTTTCCCTACCATCAAGGTCTTAAACTTCCAAAACTCATTGGACAATTCAAACTGACCTTCCCTCAAATCTTCCAGACCATCTTCCAAGTTTTCAAATCTGTCAATGATTTGATAACAATTCATATTTGTTGAAGCCTTTGGTGTTGCTGCAGACATAGGTTTTATGAAATTCTTCTCCTTAAGCTCACTTGAAGACAACTCAGAATAGAACTTCCAGCTTCCTTTACCAGTCTCCACAACTCCAATCCTTTGGAGAGAACTCTCATCCACCAACCCAAAACCACTGGTTATCTTCTCCTCATGCTTAACAGTCACTTTAAAATGATCAAAGAAGAGTGGCAATATATTTTTATAGGGAAGTGAATGATTCCTTGTCCTAGTATCAAAATAAACCATATGCACCATAACCACACTAGGCAGATCAATGTCAAAGCCTTGACAGATCAAGTACATCAGAATCAATACCCTATCAGTTACTAGTTCTTTTGAGTGTACTCTGGGAACAACACACCTCCTGCTGATAGAAAACAATATTTTAGCTTCACAATTCAACACAAAATGTGTTAATTGCTTTGGTTTAATTGGTGTATCCTCTAAAAAGAACCCATATTTTCCTTCTCTAAACTCTCCTTCCTGTCAGAATGTTCGTTAACATTCTACTTCCTAGGAATCCCCAAAACCTTGAAAAAACTTTATGATCCAAACTCATATCCACACCAGCTACTCTAGAGGTTAAGACATAACTATCCTCATCCTCTTGCACAAGATTCAGATAGAACAACCTAGTCAATGTTGGAAAAGATGCCCAGAGGCAATCTCATTTAGTATGACCATTAATTTTTTCTTGAATATTCATTATATTATTTATGAAGATATTTAATATAATTATGTCCTTTGATTGCTAACGTTTTATTTATCTTAAATATCCCTATTAAATTATACTGATTAATAATCAACTCTACACCAGTATGGGGTTGGATTGATATGGAGATATCACGATCCAACACATAGGTATGCATTAAGGGTAATAGCATACTGGATTGACCCACAACGAGGAGGCTACATACGTGTTATGTAAAGTCACAATTGCTTCTCGCAGTGACAACGGTATTTTCATCCTTAGACTTGAAGTCACTAGATCCTCTAGTTGTGTAGCGTAAAACACTACGCCGTAACTGGGTAGTAATAAAGGCACTCATCAGACACAATAGGAAGCAAGCTTAGAGATGGTAGTGAGGTAGATATAATTTTTCCCTCCCACATAACGGGAGCAAATATCCATGGACACTCGAGGGATGGTGATTATAAAATGTCTGGCCAGACTCATATAATTCAAAATAGGATATTGATGTTATCTGCATGGATAATACTATTCCTAGGATTGAGAAACTATGGATTGGATATACAAGTGTGGCTTGTATGTCTCGTGTCAAATCCAGATATAGTGACGAAGGTATGTGACAATACTTTCACAAGATTTGTCAAAGTAGTGACTATTTTTATTCGTTGGGTGGCATGGATGTGTTGCTAGACACCGCACCATGTTAGTAATCGTTACTACTAACTAAGTAGAAACCTATGGGGTCAAACGCCATATGGATTAAACTGGACTTCAGAATTAATTAATATGAGTAATTAAATAGAAGGATCAATACGCAACTACTTGCAAACTTAGTAAGACTAATTTGCAAGTTGGACTAATCCGTGTATGGATAAGAATAGGATGGGGGCCTTTATGTAGTTAACAAGGAGTTTTTGGACTATATAAATGACACTCCTAGCTTATTTTTCTCACTAATTATCATAACATACATTGAGTGACATAGAACAAAGCAAGGAGAGAGAACAAACACAAGAGGGACAAAACCCCCTTGCGCCGTCCCCTACCCATCGGCCACAAGAGGAGGCAGAGCCTTCCTTTGGTCTCTATTGTGTGATTCTTCTTCTTCGTTCTTCCACCGGTTCCAAGCACAATACGTGGAGGAATATAGATCTTGATCTTAGGTGTGGACTAGCTGTAGAGACGCAAACAATATTTTGCATTTGAAGTCATCACAGGAGACAAACAAGGTAATTGTTACTAGAACCTTCACTATCCTTATGATGTCTCTTCATGTGATCCTTGGAGGGTCTTGTGCGGATCATTATTATTGTTTTTTCCTTGCACAGTCCGTTACAAATTCCTATAGTGGTATCAGAGCCAAAGGTCGTAGAGCATAACGTAGTTTATGTGTTACGGTTATGTCTATTTTACACTTTAATTTCTTTTTATCGCGTAAAACGGAACATTAAAGCATATTTGATGCAATTTGTATATAATTCAACCAAACAAGACCTAATATTACATTGGACGTAAGGACTAATGAATTTGGATAATATAGGATGTAAAATTTTTGGATCTATGAAACTAGGGATTGGGCACAAGTTGGAAAAAGGGGTTTCTTCAAATTTGGAAACAACTAAACTTGGGCAACAAGGAAGAAGTTGTTTTTGAAACAACCTCCCAAAGAGTTCGCCCCCCCTAGGGGACCGCCTCTCTCTTCCTTGCCGCCCAAGGTAAGCCACGGCCAAGGGGCCGGGCCTCCCTAGTGCACGACCTAGACGTGTGGGCTAGGGCCCGGCCGGCCCCAAGGCTTGTGGCGGTTCTTTCAGGGTTCGGCAATAGTGATGGTGGGCCCTATTGGACCGTTTTGACTCTATTTCATCCAAAATCAACTAAAATTGACCAAGCGCGTTAAAATTGGATTTTAACTGTTTATGTGCTATATCTGCATGGTGATTGGATTTGGCCTTAGATGTGGATGTTGTGAATTTTTAATTTTTGTGGTTCTTTTTTTCAGCCAGCGAGCTGATAAAATTAATGTAATAGGTGATTAGGTTTTACGGCCTGCGAGCCGGTCTTCTTCTCAACTTGTGAGATATTTTTAGTTAGTATAGATGCTAGCTAGTGTTAGATAAAATAGATGATAGTCAAGATATGGAGAAGAAGCTTGTGAGATATTTTTAGTTAGTATAGATGCTAGCTAGTGTTAGATAAAATAGATGATAGTCAAGATATGGAGAAGAAGAAGCCTAAAGAATTACAAGACCACAAGATAGAGCATTACACAAAGCTAAGGAGCATGGAGCATTCCACAAGATATGGAGCATGGACCAAAACATTGAGGCACATGGATATGAGCTTGCTATTTTTAGGTTCATAGATATTCTCATTGGCTTGGAAATATCTTAGTTTAAAGGCCATATCCATATCACGTTTAATTTTTGTTTGTGAATGTTTATTTATTGTCATATTATTTAATTTTGGTGTATGGATGATGCATGCAAAATTGATTATAAGATAATTAACAACCCGGATCTTTTATTTGTGAGTTTTCCCAGCTCAAAATAAGTAGATCAGTTGATATGGATCAACAAAACAATTAACATTAAAAGGAAAAATCCCTCAAATTTAAACATTGTGTTTTCTCGTTACATAAACACGCATCATAATCATGCTTTACCAAGATTGTGCTTGCCAAAGAAGGGAAACTTGGTTCACCATGATGTGATGCAATGACACAAGAAAGTAATGTAAAACAGTTTGCGTAAGAGGTTGGATGCAACTTGGTGATTTTAATAAGATTAAAAGCCTAGAGGCAACCAATTGGGGTTATCTATGGGATAGATAAATAAAGAGTTATTTACCCAATTGAACCAAGAGTTGCATAAGGATGCAATCGGAATTGTTCCTACCTAAATAAATTTTTTTTGGGATACATGCCAAAGCAAGCTAAAAATAAGTGAAATATGGATCTTGGACCCACTAGAAAATATAATTATATTTTCCGCATTAATATTGAGGGTTATTAATCCGAGATAAATAGTGGGAGATATGTTTAATAATCTATCCATTATTAAATGTAGAGATTTGTTCACAAAATGCTAAAGCTTGTATATTGCTATTTTTGTAGAATTCCAATGGCAAACAATTCATTGAATTCATCACATTCCCTACGAGCCTTCCTTGATGTGGACAAGCTTCATGGAACACACTTTCTAGATAGGTACAAGAACTTGAGAATCATTCTCAATCAGGAAAATAAAATTTACACTCTAGAGGAAGAAGTTTCATCATGTCCAGAAAATAATACCCCTACAGCCCTAAGGCGCTTAAGAAGTTCGTTGATGATTCTAATGATGCAGCCTGCCTTATGGTCTGCACCATGAACTCTTAGCTTCAGAAGCAACATGAGAACGTGGATGCATTTGATATAATGATTCACTTGAAGCAGCTCTTTGAAGAGCAGGCAAGGGCTGAGAGGTATGAATTTTCCAAGGCATTATTAAAATGTCATCTGTTAGAGGGAAACATTGTGGGGCCTCATGTGCTCCGTATGATCGGGTACCTAGACAGCCTCACGCGCCTAGGGTTTCCCGTGGGCCAAGAGTTGGCGACTAATCTCATCTTGCAATTGTTGACTGATAGTTACGGACAGTTCATCATGAACTATAACATGAATGAGATCGTGAAGCCTCTGCCAGATCAACTCTATATGTTCAGAACAGCTGAACAAAGCATCAACAAGGGAAAGGGCAAAGCCGTAATTACGGTTAGAAAATGAAAGAGAAAAAAGTTTGCTTCTACCTCCAAAGGGAAGGGAAAGTTAGTTTCCAAACCTAAGGAAGCTGCCCTTAAACCTGCTGGTGGCGTTGCCAAGGGCGTGACTGAGGGTGATTATCAATACTGCAGTCAGCTTGGACTCTAGGAGAGGAACTTCCCAAAGTATCTTGAGGGTAAGAGGCTTGGAATAGTGATTGCACCATCACCAAGTATTTTTTTTAGATGTCAATTTAACTATCTCTTCGTCTTGGGTTTTGAAAACTGGATGTGGATCTCACATTTGTTGAAATGTGAGGGATCTAAAGAGAAGTAGAAGATTGGCTAAAGGAGAGATAGATCTGCGCGTTGGGAATGGAGCAAAGGTTGCTGTATTGACCGTGGGCGTGTACGAGATGTATTTGCCTTAAGGATTAGTTTTACAATTAAATAATTTCCATTTTTTGCTTGCTATGAGCAGAAACATTATTTCTATTTCTTGTTAAGACAGGGAAGGTTTTACTATTTCAATAAAGGACAATTGTTTTTCCATTTACTCTGATAGTATTCACTATTGTAGCGTGAAAATTATTTAATGGATTATATATCCTTGATCTAATCAATCATGTCGATAACATAAATACCAAGAGGATTAAAATGAATGATTTAAATCCTGCTTATCCATGGCAGTGTCGTCTAGGCCATATATACGAGGCGTGTATCTAGACCCACAAGGATGGATTTCTAGACTCATTTAATTTTGAATCATATGAGACGTGTGAAGCTTGTTTGTTAGGAAAGATGACAAAGTCCCCTTTCAATAAGAAAGGTGAGAGGAATAGGGAGCAATTGGCGCTCGTGCATACTGATGTATGTGGGCCATTTGCCACGCCCGCTAAGGGTGATTATGTCTAATTCATTATGTTTTCTGATGATTTCAGTAGATATGGATTTGTATACCTTATAAAGTTCAAATCCGAATCCATTAAAAAGTTCAAAGAATTCAAGATTGAAGTATAGAAGTAGCTTGGAAAAATTATTAAGGCCCTACGATCGGATCGTGGAGGAGAATACTTGAGCAAAGAGTTTGATGACTATCTTAGAGAGTGTGGGATAATATTCGAACTCACTTCACCCGGATTTCCACAATGGAATGGCGTGTCAGAGAGGAGGAATCGAACAATATTAGACATGGTTCGATCTATGATTTGTCAGACTGATCTTCCATTATCATTTTAGGGCTACGCTCTATTGTGTGCAGCTTTCACCAGTAATCGTGTTCCATCCAAATAGGTCATGAAGACTCCATATGAGATGTGGAATGGGAGGCGTCCCACAGTGTCCTTCATGAGAATTTGGGGTTGCGATGTCTATGTAAAACGTTTACAGTCAGACAAGATCGGGCCTAAGTCAGATGAGTGTAAGTTTTTGGGATACCCTAAGGAAACTACGGGATATTACTTCCACAATCTTGCCGAGAACAAAGTGTTTGTTTCCCGGTACGGCGTGTTTCTAGAAAGAGTTGTCTCTAAAGAAGAAAGTGGGAGGACTGTAGAACTTGCAGAAGTGAAAGAACCATTGTGGATGAACCTGTTCAAGTAACACAAGAGCTTCGTAGGTCGACTAGAGTGCGCCCGGAGCCAGAGAGGTATGGAATTCTTGTCACTGAGCCTGGTGACGCGTTGCTCATAGATGATGAGCCTACTACCTATAGAGAGGAAATGAAAATGACGGACCCTCAAAAGTGGCGCAAAGCCATGGAATCCGAGATGGAATTCATGTATACCAACAAAGTATGGACTTTAGTGGAACCACCCTAAGGGGAGCGGCCCATAGGGTGCAAATGGGGCTTCAAGAAGAAGACCAGTATGGATTGTAATGTTATTACCTATAAGGGCCGATTGGGTGAAAAAGGATTCAGACAGATTCATGGTATACAATATGATGAAACATTTTCACTAGTCGCAATGACCAAATCCATCTGAATCTTACTTGTTATTGCAGCTTACTACGACTATGAGATTTGGCAGATGGATGTCAAAATAGTGTTTCTGTATGGGAACCTCCTCGAGGATATGTACATGAAACAACTTGAGGGTCTTGTGGATCCAGAGCATGCAAATAAAGTCTGTAAGTTGTAACTATCCATTTATGGATTGAAGCAAGCTTCTAGGAGTTAAAATCGATGTTTTGATGAAGCAGTCAAAGAGTTTGACTTCAACAAGAACGAAGATGAGTCTTGTGTCTACACTAAGATTAGTGGGAGCTCTGTTGTATTTCTGGTCTTTTATGTGGATGACATACTACTCATTGGAAACGACATTCCCATGCTGCAATCTGTGAAAGATTGGCTAGGAAAGTGTTTCTCAATGAAAGACTTAGGGAATGCAGCTTATATACTTGGTATCAAGATCGATAGAGATAGATAAAGGAAGCTGCTAGGCCTAAGTCAAATTATATATATAGACAAGGTGTTCAGTCGGTATTTCATGTAAGAATCCAAGAAGGGATTCTTTCCCATGTCGCATGGAATCACTCTTTCGAAGAATGATTGTCCTTCTAAAGAGATTGAGGTTACCTATGCTTCGGCTATAGGATCCATCATGTACACCATGTTATGTACTAGACCAGATGTGTCATACGCATTGTGTATGACCAGCATATATGAGTCTAATCCATGTGAGACTCACTGGATAGCGGTCAAGAACATTCTAAAGTACTTAAGAAGAAACAAGGATGCGTTCTTGATCTATGGAGGGGATGAAGAGCTGCGTGTAACGGGTTACACGAATGCAAGCTTCCAAACCAAAAAGATGATTTCAGATTGCAGTCGGGATTTGTGTATTAACTGAATGAAGGAGCTGTGATCTGGAAGAGTTCCAAGCAAGAGACGGTTGCTGATTCTATAACTGAGGCTGAGTACATTGCTGCGAGTGGCGTCGCAAAGGAAGCAATTTGGATTAGGATGTTCCTTACTGAGCTTGGTGTGGTTCCTTTCACTGTGGATCCAATAGAGTTGTACTGTGACAACACTGGAGCGATCACACAATCAAAGGAACCCAGGTCATACCAGAAATCCAAACACGTGCTCACGAATTTCCATATTATTTGAGATATCATCGATAGAGGAGATGTGATGATATGCAAGATCACTACATATGAGATTCTGTCAAATCCTATCACGAAGCCGGTTGTTTAGCGCAAGCATGAAGGGCACACTAGATATATTGGCATAAAAGATACACTAGATTAGTTCTAGTGCAAATGGGAGATTGTTGGAATATATGCCGTAGAGGCAATCTCATTTAGTAAGAACATTACTTTTCACTAGAATATTCATTGTATTATTTATGCGATATTTAATATAACGAAGTCCTTAGATTGCAAACGTGTTTTTTATTGTAAATATCCCTGGTCAATTATACTGATTAAAAGGACGATCAACTATAGACTAGCAGGGGGTTGGATTGATATAGAGATATCACGATCCAACACACAGGTATGCATTAAGGGTAATAGCATACTGGATTGACCCACAACAACGAGGCTACATACGTGTTATGTAAAGTCACATGTTCTTCTTGTAGTTACAACGGTATTATCATCCTTAGACTTGAAGTCACTAGAGATGGTAGTCATGTAGATAGAATTTGTCCTTCCCATATAACGGGAGCAAATTTCCATGACAACTCGAGGGATGGTGCTTATAGAATCTGGCCAGACTTAGATAAATAAATATAGGATATAGATGTTATCTGCATGGATAATAGTATTCCCAGGATTAAGAAACTATGGATTGGATATACGAGTATGACTTGTATGTCTCGTGTCCAATCTGGATATAGAGACAAAGGGATGTGACAATACTTTCACAAGTTTTGTCAAATTAATGGATATTCTATTAGTTGGGTGGCATGGATGTGTTGCTAGACACAACTCCATGTTAGTCATCTTTACTACCGACTAAGTAGATACCTATGTGGTCACACGCCATATGGATTAAATTAGACTTGGGAATTAATTAATATGATTAATAAAATAGAAGGATTAAGACGCAACTACTTGCAAACTTAGTAGGACTAATTTGCAAGTTGGACTAATCCGTGTATGGACATGATTAAGATTGGGGCCTTTATGTAGTTTGTAAGGAGTTGTTGGACTATATAAAGGACACTCCAAGCTTATTTGTCTCACTAATGCGAATAACATACATTGAGTGAGAGAGAACAAAGGAATGAGAGAGAACAAACACAAGATTGACGAAACCCCCTTGTATCGTCCCCTACCCGTCGGCCATAAGAGGAGACCGAGCCTCCCTGTGGTCTCCGTTGTGTGATTCTTCTTCTTCCTTCTTCCACCGGTCGCTAGAACAAGACGTGGAGGAATCTAGATCTTGATCCTAGGCGTGCACTAGCTGTAGAGATGCAGACAATATTTTGCGTTTGAAGTCATCAGAGGAGACAAAAAAGGTAATTGTTACTAGAACCTTCACTATCGTTATGATGTCTCTTACTGTGATCCTTGGAGGGTCTTGTGCGGATCATTATTATTGTTTTTCGGATGCTTAATCCGTTACAAAACCCTACAATTAAACTAGGATAAGCCTCAGAAGAAGGGTTTAACATCTTCCAAAAAAAAGATTCTCTAAGCTTTCTCATGCAATCAATGTCCAGTTTATCTAATAACTCTTCAAAATCACACTACAGTAAGCTATCTTTGAAGATGCATAACCGTCCATCCATACACTCCTAACTTATGAACTTATAAACCAAGATCCAGGAAGAAAATTCTTACCATGTCCAGAAACTTTCTTCTTTGCCTTCACAGCACTATGCTTGACTTTTGTCTTCTTTTTTAAATTCTGATCATCCTTCTCCTTATCTGGCTTCTTCTTTGGAGTCTGATCATTATTCTTATACTCTTGCTTCTTCTTCTTCTTTTCTCCTCCTTTCTTTTTCTCCTGAGTTTTATCACCCTTTCCTTCTTGCTCTATCCCTGTTCCTGCATGACTTCTACCTATTCTTCCTAAAATTCAGACTCTATTTCCTGCACTCCCTTCTTCTTTTTGATCTTCTTTCTTGGAGGAGAAGCTTCTCGAATGCTCCCAGTCCTCTCTGAATCTGACTCATAGATTGCTATCTCAGTCTTCCTATTGGCCCTTCTCTTCTTTCCCATGTTTGATCCCTGAACTTTCTGCTGAAGCCTCTGCGATTTTCGCTCCATTGGGTGTAGGGTTTTAGAAGAAATAGAGGTAGATAGAAACGAAGATATATATATTGAGATGGAGAGAAAAATCCCCGAAGTAGTGGCTTAAAAATAGGAAATTACTGAACTGATTAAGTTTAAAAAGTACTCTTTTTTTTAAAGTACATGCAAAATCATATCTAAAGGATATTTTGAGATATTTTAAGATAATTTGAATAAATCTTTGATTAATCAAAATATTCTGAAATTATCTATTAAGATAATACAAAATATTTACTGATCCAATTATTCAAAAAAAGAAAAAAGTTGATTAATCTCCAAAGCTTTGAAGTAGAAGTCCAAAGCTTTGGGATACTGCAGATTTAACAGAAAACTTCAAAGCGTTGAAGCATACTTCCAAGGCTAGGAAAGCATGATTCCAGGGCTTTGAGATTTTCAAACATAGCACATATATGATCTAATACTTCCCCTAAACCAAAGCATCCTTCCTTAGCATGCCCAATTCAAGCCTTAGAAATGCAGACCTCTCATCTGGAATATTTTAGTGAAAATATCAGCAACTTACATAGCAGTAGATATAAAAGATAAAGACACATCACTTTTCTCAGCTTGATCCCTTATGAAATGGTGTCTTACATCAATTTTCTTAGTTTTGTAGTGTTGCACAGGGTTCTTTGTAATTGAAATGGCACTTGTATTGTCACAATAAATAGGTACTTCTCTGAAATCATAGCCAATGTCTCTTAGTTGTTGTGCAATCCACAACACTTGTAAGCAACAACCTCCAGCTGCAATGTATTCAACTTCTGCAGTTGATAGGGATACTGAATTCTGCTTCTTTGAATGCTAGTTGATTAGTGATCAGCCAAGGAATTGGCAACACCCTCAAGTGCTCTTCCTATCAACTTTGTATCCTGCAAAGTCTGCACGTGAATAAGCACTCAAAAATAAATTGGACCTTCTTGGATACCAAAGACCCAAGTCTTTGGTACCATTTAGATATCTAAAGATCCACTTGACAGCAACTAAGTGGCATTCCTTAGGATCTGCTTGAAACCTTACACACATATAGACACTAAACATATTATCTAGTCTACTAGCAGTTAAGTACAACAATGAATCAATCATACCACTGTATTCTTTTTGATTCACACTCTTACGATTTGTATCCTTATCTAAGGATAATGAAGAACTCATGGGAGTTTTAGCTACCTTGGACTGGGACATATTGTACTCATTGAGCAAGTCCTTGGTATATTTTCCTTGATGCACATAAAATCCTTTCTGCATTTGATGTACACGAAGTCCAAGAAAGAAATTTAACTCTCCCCTCAAGCTCATTTCAAATTCATTGCACATTAGACTTGAAAACTCTTTTGATAGAGCATCATTAGTAGAACCAAACAATATATCATCCACATAAATCTGCACTACTAAGATGTCTTTTTGATGAGTCTTAATGAAAGGAATTGTGTCTACTAGGCCTCTCTTAATATAATATTCAAGTAAATACTTTGAAATTCTGTCATACAAAGCCCTTAGAGATTGTTTAAGGCCATAGATAGTTTTTAATAACTTGTAAACGTGATCAGGAAAATTGCCATCTTCAAAACCAGGAGGTTGAGCAACATATACTTCTTCTTGTAAATAACTATTTACGAAAGAACATTTGATATCCATTTGATAAAGCTTTATATTTTTATGAGATTCAAATGCAATAAGTATTCTGATAGCTTCTAACCTGGAAATAAGAGAAAATGTCTCCTCATAATCAATACCTTCTTCTTGATTATACCCTTTTTGCCACAAGTCAGGTTTTTGTTCTTTACCAACTTACCATTTTCATCAAGTTTATTTCTGAACACCATCTGGTGCCAATAACTGATTAAGTCTCTTGCCTAGGAACTAGATTCCATACCTTGTTCCTTTCAAATTCATTCAGCTCACTCTTTATTCCAATGATGCAATCTGCATCTTGTAATGCCTCCTTTGCATTAGTAGGTTCAATAAATGATGCAAAAGCACTGAAGGCACACAATTTCTTCAATGTATACAAGTGGTTGGATCTGAAATAATATAGTCTGTTGGATGAGCCGACAAATATTTGAACTTCTTCCTTGGTATCCAGGGTTCTGATTCTCCATCAATCTTTCCAATCCTTTGAGAACTTGATGCAGTAGCAGGAGCACTTTATGTTCTTTGAAATTCAAAAATTTCCCCAAAGCTTTGGAGCGTCCCTGTGTTGTGCAGAATGAAATGCAGATTTTTTAAAGAGATGAACACATTGTTTTCTTATGAAGTTCAGCCACCAATGGGCCTACTCCCACTTGGGGGATACTATCCCTCCAGGATTTGAACAACTTCTTATTAATCACAGACTTAGCCTAAGATCTCAAGCCTAAATGAACTACCTTACACTTATATAGCTTGTGGTTCCAAACCTATCTGGTTCCAGGTAAAATCTAGTGAAACAATAAAAACCTCTTGCTGTTCACTTGAACAACTAACTTGCGAAATTTGGGTTAGGTTATGAAATCTAATGAATTATACAATGAAAGAACATGAAAGAAGAACATAGAAAACAGATAAGCAGTTAAGCTTGGAAGTTTTCTTCACATCTGGATTGATTGATCTTCTGCAATGATGAATCCTTGAATAAGTAAACAGCTGATTGATGATCTCCCTTGAATGTTTTCTCTTCATTTTCTTTGTAAATAAGTTTCACTACTTGCTTGAAATTCAAATCCAGTATATAACGAAATTCAGCAACAACTTGAGAGATTTTAGGAGCAGACTTCCTACAAATCCTCAACCGCTAACAGCTTCATTCAACATCTATGTTTGAATAGCTGATTTGATTTTTATGCAGGTTTGACCAACGAACATCCCTGTAAAACTTGATCACTAGGTAACATACAATCCAGAGAGAAAATAGCATAAATATAATGTCTATTTGGCAGGCCATTTAAACCAATACGCGGAGCTATATTATGAGTATGATCAACAAATAACTATACCAAAAAAATAATCAAGATCAAGAAAATAACTTAGAATAAATTAAAGATCAAGCATAAAGATTGATATAACACCCTGCACTAAGAATCTGTTAGCCAAAATGTCACAGATATAAAGGACACGATCTAACCACAAGTGTATGGCCGTCGTGTGTAGTAATATCCGAAAATTCGGGTTTATCGAACCTAAGGGACCTGTTGTGAACTAATTAGTATGATTAACTTTATGTGGGCTAGCAATTGAGAGAATTTTCTAAACTAGATAATTGAAAAGACAAAGAAAATATTTAAATATGGAGAATTTATATGGGAGAAACAACCAGGACACCTCGCTTGGGGAATTGCTAGGATTTTCCTGTTGACATCGTTCTACGATTTGTGAAACACAGACGGAGTTTACCTTGACAATCGAGCAATACTAACTCACCGAGTTACCATGTGAGCATCCTATGCCTAGGTTAGATTAAAACCGAGTTACCAAGTTCTAACGATCCCTAAACATGCATGAACGATGAATTCTACTCTAACGATCCCAATTCTTGCTTTCACTAAGAACTGGTGATTGTTTGCATTTCCGAATTAACAATTACCGAGTTACCAAATAATTGCAAACTAAGTTCTAGCTAACAAGACATCTCTAATTAACAAGATGAGATGAAGATCACAAAAAAGTCATAGAAAACGTAAATTCTATCAATTAGGTTTAGCAAAACATGAATCTCAAATCATAAAACACATAACCAAATTGAAAACCCCAACCCCAAACTCGGGTCCTGATTACGTAGTTTAGCCACTCATCGTAACAAAAACAATACAGAAATCCATAAAGTTCATGATATACGAGAGAGATAACGAGGGTTTAGAGGAATTAAACGAATTGTTCCGCGCTCCCGAGCCTCCAAAGCCTCCAACGTGAGCCCCTCCTTCTGCATTTAGTGTTCTGCATTATCTGACTGATCAAACCTGACCCACTGGTCACGTTTTATATTTAGCAACCTGTAAGATCAAAGCAGTTTCAATGTTTCAAAGACTTGAAATAGCTAATCTATTTCAAGGCCTTGAAATAGCTTTCAAAGCCTTGAAACTGACTAAGAATTATAAGCATCTTTTCTGTTTCTGTTTGAACTCCTAAACCCTTGTTCCTAATCTATTGTTACTTGATGATAAAAGACAAACTATTTTGATATGTTTAACACCATCTAATCTGAAAGTGTTTAATGTAGGTGTAATAGGTATAATAATACTCTAGAAGGGGGGGGGGGGCTTGAATAGATTATGCTAGCTTTTGCCAAAAATCAAGTTTTTGAAACTTTAGTAGAACAATCTGTTGATATCTCAAAGCTTTGAAAGAGATTTGAGAACCTTAAAGATATAACAGCAAAGTACAGAGGCTTCAAAGCGTTGAGACTTGTAAAGCTCCAAAGCTTTGAAACTTCCAATTTAAACTCCAAGTAAAAGCAATAAAATTAAATAGCAAGAACACATATATTTTACAGAGTTCAGTCACAATTGGACCTACTCTCTGCCTGAGGGATCTAATAGCTCAAAGATTCAATCACAACTTCTTATTAATCACCTAGATTTAGCCCAAGATCTCAAGCCTAAGTGAGCTACCTTACACTTATACAGCTTGTGGTTACCAACCTATCTAGTTACAGGCTACAACATGTTGAAACAATAAGAACCTCTTGTGGTTCACTTGAACAGCCAAACTACTAAGTTTAGTGAGGTTTTTGAGATGAAGAATAAATGATACAATTGAGTACTGAGAGAAGAACTCTGAAAGAATAAGATGTTTAAAGCCTGGAAGAGTTCTTCCAGATTTGAATGATCTCCAGCCTGCTTGAATTGAATCCCTGAATGATTTGAAGAGTTGTATGTAATTGATCTTCCCAGACGATTTCCCTCTTCAAAATCATGACCTCTGTGTCTCTAATAAGTCTCTACAATTCACACTTAAGTAGCTGTTTTCAGTCTGCAACTAACTTGAGAGATTTCAGGAAACGAATTCCTAAAACATCTCCTATCTGATAAGTTCCTGTTAACGGCTCAATTTGAAAACATTCCTGATCTGTTTATGGACGTTGGAGAGTCCAACAAACCTGCAAATACTTAGCAAACAAGATCAAATAACAATACAAACTAGCAAAGAGATCTGCTTGAAACAACAGCTAACCATTAAAGAGAAAATCATTCTAGACTTGTCTGATGATAATTCTGAGTTAACAAGTATATTCAATCTCATAAATATATCAAATAACCAATATAGATTCCACAATAATAGACAATAAACAGCATGTAACAACATCCAGGTAACATTGAATCCATCTGCACACAGAAGGATGGTTAGTAGAACTTAGCAGTAAAGAGTGAATACAATATCTCAAATCTTTGAAGCTTTGCCTGCAAACTTCACCAGAATGTATATTGGATTTTCAATCCAACTTAATCTTAGAACATAGATTGCTGAATATAATTATATAACTAAACCAATCATTATCAAAACATAACCAGAAACCTACACAAAATAGTTAGATAATACAGCATATATGAACTGCTACAGTAACTCAAAGCTTTTAAGCTTTGGTACTTAGAAATTTCTTATGCTTGTGTTTCTGGCTTTCATCATCAAGGAGCTAAGCTCTCTGCCTGTATTTTCATATCATAATATCCATGATATTCAGACTTATCAATCTCCCCCTTGATGAAAGACAAACCACATTATCTGAATATTGATATCCTGCAACTTACAAATAGCAGTAAATAAATCACAGATCATAAATTCAAAAACCACAAAATTGCATAGATAAACATGTACCAAATCCATAATTTATTACACGCCGTAAAATTAGATACTAAACATCTTAAAATCTAGTAAAAAAACATTAAAATAAAAATAACACCATATGTAACACATAATCTTCTCCCCCTTTTTGAATTTCATCAAAATAGTTGAAGAAAACGTTGGATGTGGCCTGAGTTTTTAAAATAAATTAGGAATAATAACCTAAGCTTCAGAACTGAAAAGAGTAGAAAGAATATAGAGATAAGGTTCAAGGCTTTGAAGATCCTGTAGACTGTGATGTTCCTTTGCCTTTGCCCTGAGTCTCCTGTTCTTCTTTTGAGACTTCAGCATCTTCAGCCTCTTCCTCAGCTTGCTCTCCTTTCTCTTCAGCCTTCTTTCCATGAGCTTCCTCATTTTGAATCTTCTCAAAAACCTCATCAACCAATTTGTCCAGATTAGCAGCTTCCTCTCCAGCAGTTTCCTCATTATCTGCCTCCTCCTCAGACTGATCAAAGAGATCCTTTGATGTCAGAACAACACAAATACCTTCAAAGGTAAACCATTGGCATAGCGTAGAGAGGGATTTCTAGTCCTAGTCCAACAAACCATGTGTTCTATCACCACAGTAAGAAGGTCTACCTCAAACCCTTGACAAATCAAGTACATCAAGATTAAAACCTTGTTTGTTACCAACTCTTTGGAGTATTCCCTTGGTACCACACACCTCATAATAAAGAAAAATAGGATTTTGGCTTCACAGTTGAACACAGAATGTGTTAACTGCTTGTTTTCAGAAGCGATTCCCTCCAATAAAAACAAGGCTTTCTCTTTCTCTAGGATCTCGTTTCTATCAGGATAGTCACCAATATTATACTCCCTAGGCACTCCCAAAACTTTGGAGAACACCCTGTGATCTAACCTAATGTCCACTCCAGCCACCTTTGAGGTTAGGATATATCTATCACTATCATCAAGCTCTTGAACCAGATTCAAATAGAACAGTCTGGTTAACCTAGGGTACGCTTCAGAGGGTGGATTCAACATACTTCCAATAGATGAACTTCTCAAATTCTTAATGTAGTCTAATTCTAAAATCTCCAATAAATCAGAACTGATCATACTACAAAAAGACACCTTTGATGATGCATACCCATCCATCCATACCTTCTTGACATCAGTATTAACAAAAAAAGATTCAGGCAAGAGATTCTTACCAAAGTTTGTGGCTTTCTTAGTTTTTACTGCACTGTGTTTCACCCTCTTCTTCTTAGTAGTTTCTTCACCCTTCTTCTCTGGGGTTGCTTCTGCTTTCTTGTCACCAGCCTTCTTCTCCTCTGTAGAAGGAAAATTCTTCTTTTCTTTCTCAGCAATCACTTCTTTCTTTTTCTTGCTTGACTCCTCCTTTTGATCCTTGTTCCCCTCTTCTTTCACCACCTCCTCTGTTTCAGAATCTGAATCTGACTCAGCCCTAGTTTCTTCTTGAACTTCCTTCCCTTTCTTGGTCTTCTTTGCAGGGGGTGAAGTCTCATGAACACTATTCGCGTCTTCTAAGTCTGATCCATGAATGGTGATCTTTCTGTTAGCTTTTCTCTTCACCCTCTTGTTGGAGATCTAACCTAGCTGCTTGATCATTTCGGATTTTCTCTCCATTTGGGTTAGGGTTTGAGAAATTGAGAGACTGAGGAGAAAGAGAGATAGAGACAGAGATTGAAGTAGAGAATGAGAGAAAATAAGTCCTGAAGTTGGCTTAAGTAGGTAGCTGAGTTTGACTAAAAGTAGGAGATTTGCATGCAAAGAGTTTTCAGAAGATTTTGAAGATATTTGTAGATATTTTGATCAAATCTCTGAACATTTGAAAAGATTCTGTAATTATATAAAAAGATAACACAAAATTTTTCATGATACTATTTTTAAATATAATGCAAATCCACTCATCACAACAATGAAACAGTAGTTCAAAGCTTTGAGAAGTTTTAGAGTAATACAGAAACTTTAAAGCTTTGACCTATATTTTCAAGGCTCCAGAAAATATAATCTCAAGGCTTTGAAATCACACAGATGCTGCACATAGTAACTGATTACTCCCCCTAAACCAATGCATCCTTATTTAACATGCCCAATTCAAGCCATAGGGATGCAAACCTCTCATCTGGCAGTGGTTTAGTGAAAATATCAGCTATTTGCTTAAAACTAGAAATAAAAGATAGAACACTGTCACCTTTTTCTGTGTGATCTCTAAGAAAATGATGTCTCATATCTATATGCTTTATCCTTGGATGCTGTACTGGATTCTTTGATATTGAAATGGCACTTGTATTGTCACAGTTGATAGGCACGTTTCTGAAATCATATCCAAGATCTCTTAGCTGCTGTTCAATCCATAAATCCTGTGAACTAAAGGCTCCAGCTTCAAAAAATTCAGCTTCTGCAGATGACAAGGCTACTAAATTCTGTTTCTTTGAATGCCAACTTATCAATGAAGATCCAAGAAACTGGCAACATCCAGAAGTACTCTTTCTGTCTACTTTGTATCCTGCAAAGTCTGCATCTGAATATCCACTCAACAAAAAGTTAGTCCTTCTTGGATACCAAAGCCCCCAGTCTTTGGTTGCATTCAAATATCTAAAAATCCTTTTTACAGCAATTACATGACTTTCTTTAGGATCAGTTTGAAACCTTGCACACATGCACACACTAAACATAATATCTGGTCTACTAGCAGTTAGATACAAAAGTGAACTAATCATACCTCTATATTCTTTCTGATTTACACTCTTATTAGTTGTGTCCTTGTCTAAAGGCAGTGATGAACTCATTGGGGTCTTTACAACCTTGGATTGTGACATGTTATACTTGTTTACCAAGTCCAGGGTGGACTTTCCTTGATGCACAAAAATTCCTTTCTTCATTTGATGTACATGAAGTCCAAGAAAGAAATCCAGTTCTCCCATCAAGCTCATTTCAAATTCCCTGCACATTAGACTTGAAATCTCTTTTGAAAGAGCATCATTAGTAGCACCAAAAAGAATTCATCTACATATATCTAAACAACTAACATATCTTTTTTCTGATATTTTGATAAAAAGAGTTTTATCAACCAGACCTCTCTTAAACCATTTTCTAACAAAAACTTTGAGAGTCTGTCATACCAAGCCTTTGGGGCTTGCTTAAGTCCATATAATGCTTTCTCCAGTTTGTAAACCTGATCAGGAAAGGTGTCATTTTCAAAAACTGGTGGTTGAGAAACATATACTTCTTCTTGTAGATAACCATTCAGAAAAGCACATTTGACATCCATTTGAAAAAGTTTTATGTGATTATGTGATGCAAATGCAAGAAGTATTCTGATAGCTTCTAACCTTGCAACAGGGGCAAATGTTTACTCATAATCAATACCTTCCTCTTGGTTGTATCCCTATGCAACCAGTCTTGCTTTGTTTCTAACAACATTACCTTTTTCATCAAGCTTATTTCTGAACACCAATCTTGTTCCAATCACTGATTGATCCTTTGGTGTAGGAACCAAATTCCAGACATTGTTCCTTTCAAACTCGTTCAGCTCATTCTGCATTGAAATGATCCAGTCTGCATCCTCTAGTGCTTCCTTTGCATTTTTGGGCTCAATGAGTGATACAAAAGCACTGAATGCACATAGATTTCTCAATTTGTCCTCTTGTCTGAGTTCCAGTTGTTGGATCTGATATAATATTCTCAGCAGGCTGATCTGAGAGATATTTGAACTTCTTTCTTGGTGACCAAGTGTATGGACTTTCAAGGCTTTAGGTTCTTGATACAGTAGAAGGAGCATCATATTTCCTGTCAATCTCTGTCTCAAGGGTTTGAGATTTTGGCTCAGCAAGGCGTTCAAGGCCTTAAGATTCTTCTGAAAGTTTTTGATGCTTAGTTTTACTTTTGCTGACTTTCTCAAGGTCTTCATCAGCCTCATATTTATTCAAACTAAGATCTGCAAAACTTCCACTCAGAGAATCATCACACTTTCATCAAAAACAACATGAATACTCTCCTCTACAATCTCAGATCTCTTATTGTAAACCTTGTAAGCTTTGCTGGTTTGAGAATAACCAAGAAACACACCTTCATCACTTCTAGCATCAAACTTACCTATCTTTGCCATTGTTATGCATAAAAAAAGTACAACCAAAAGGCTTAAAGCAACACTAGGCTTCCTGCCTTTAAACAGTTCGTAAGGGGTTTTCTTCAAAATTGTCCTGATCAAACATCTATTAAGCACACATTTGGGAGTATTAACAGTTTCTGCCCACAAAGAATTTGGAAAATTACTTTCAGTTAACATGGTTCTATACATGTCATCAAGAGTCATATTTTTCCTCTCAACTACACCATTATGCTGAGGAGTTCTAGGTGCATAAAATTTGTGTGAGATTCCAAGCTTTGCACAAAATAAATCAAAATCAAGTTGATCAAATTCCCTAGCATGATCACTTCTAATAGATGCAACAAGTAATTTTTTTAAAGTTTGAAGCTCCTTGCAAAGTTTAGAAAATTCAGATAATGCTTCAGAATTTTCTCTAATAAACATAACCCAAGTATATCTAGAGTAATCATCAACTAAAAAAAGCATATATCTCTTACCTCTGGGTGTTTGAACCCTCATAGGACCACACAAGTCCATATGCAGCATTTCTACGGGTCTGGAGGTACTTACAAAATACTTTGGCTTGAATGAGCTTCTGGTCTGTTTAACATGAGTACATGTGTTGCAAAATTAATTATCTTTAAATTTTAAGGATTGGCGATCCTCTTACCAGATCTTTTGAGATGAGTTTATTCAAGGAATGCATGCTTATATGACCAAGCTTTCTGTGCCATAGTTTTGAGTCATCCTTCAAAGCTTTGAGACACTTCAGACTATCACCTGCAACTTTGTCAGTACATAGTGCATAAACATTATGTGACCTAGGAGCAGTGAGAATGCAATTGCCTGATTTTTCATCTTGCACCACACATTTCTCCTTTTCAAAAACAAACTTATTAACTTTGTCACAAAGCTGAGAAATACTCAACAAATTATACTTGAGACCATCAACTAAATAAACTTTAGAAATTGAATATGCAGAATTGTTACCAACACTTCCAATACTAATTATGTTGCACTTTGCTTGGTCCCAAAGTGTGATTGTTCCCTCTGATTTTTCATTCAGTTCTGAGAATAAAGATTTCTTCCCACTCATATGTCTGGAACATCCACTATCCAAAATCCATTTATGATCTTTCAAAGCTTTGGTGACATCCTGAAAAAATAAATCAATGCCTTAACAGGCTATTAGACCAAGTGTAGAATTGTCAGAGTCAATCATGTTAGGTGGTCTAACTCCTTTTGGAACCCAAATCTGTTTCACTTGTCCATTAAGATGATAAGGATAGGTGTTCCTCATTATGTGAGGTTCCGTCCTTCTAAAGGGGCAAGTTACTTTTACATGTCTAATTTTACAGCAATAATGACATTTTGGTGAATGTCTGCTTCCTACTATCACAAATGTGGTTTGGATTTTTCTTGGAAAATTTGGATTATATCCAATTCCACTTTTTTGAACCGACTGCAGACTTCCTCCAAGCATGAGACTTAACTTCTGTTCTGAGCCAGCAAAAGTTGAACGAATTTTCTTGGATTCTTGAAGCTTACTAGTCAATGTAGTGTTTTGTTGTTCTAAATCATCAGAATGTTTTTTTAGATCAACAAAATTATCAGTTAAAATAGTGTTTTGATCAACTACTTCTTTGACTTGTGATTTTAAAGCTTTGAATCTACTTTCAAAGCCTTGAAGTCACTGTCAATTTTGTAGCTTCAAGACATTTATTCGGAAAAACCAAATCTAAATTTTCTTCTGCCTGCTCATGAACTTTCATTTTAAAAGAGTCAATCTAATTCATGTAACTCTCCTCATTTAAAAACATGCTTTTGAGGATTTCAGGTAACACATCAGAAGGACTAGATAAGAGTGAAAGTGTGTAACGTAGACTAAAAACAGGACCTAAATACTCTAGAAGGGGGGTTTGAATAGAGTATGGAAACTTTTTGCTAAACACATAATTTTAACTAATTAACTATGTGGGAAACTCAAATCTCAAGGCCTTGAGCTTTTAGAAAAACAGTCAGAAACTTTCACAGGCAAATAGAAAGCTTCAAGGCCTTCAACTTCAACCAGTTCCGAACAGTTTATAAACCCTAGTTTGATTTGAGTTGTGTGCAACAGAAAATAACAAAACTGTAAAGTAAAGAACACAAGGTAATTTACAGAGTTCAGTCCCAATGGACCTAATCTCTGCCTGAGGGATCTAATCCCACCAAGATTGGGCAAACACTTCTTATTACTCACACAGAAACAACCCTATATCTTCAGGCCTAATTGATTTCCCTTACACCTATACAGCTTGTGGTTCCAAACCTATCTAGTATCAGCTACTAACTGTTGAGCTAACAAGAACCTCTTGTTGTTCACTTGAACAACTAACCACTAGGTTTAGTGAGGTTTTAGATATACAAAAGATGAGCTGATTACAAAACAGAAGAAGAACACAGTAGAAGAATAAGCTTGTGAAGGCCTGGATGTGTTCTTCTGGAAACTTGAATGATGATCTTCTGAAAGCTGGAATTGAAGCCTCAATGTCTGTGTGTTTGAATGTTTGATCTCCCAAGAATATTCCACACCTCTCTCAGTTTTCTGCAAGCCTCTATTGATTTCATTCAAACCGGTCTTTTATCTACTCAATGCAACTGAATGAGAGATTTTAGGATCTCAGTTCCTACTAATCCTCATCCTTTCCTACTGCAATTCAAACAACTCTGAGTAGATATTCGTTGGAGTTTGTTGATATTGCATTTGAATGTTTAACAAACCTGCAACAACATTAAAACATAGCAACGAAAAAATCCAGAAATATAACAGCACTAAGTCTGTTTGGATTTCCAGTTTTTGAATAAAAACTAGACGAGTGATTAACAATAATCTGATTAAATTCTGAAACATATAACTCATGATAAACTATTTTAAGACTCTTAGAAGTCATTAAACAATCACAATAATAAAGATCAAACCCTGCAAGAAAGAATCAAATTAACTCTGTAAAGCTGTCAGCAGCTCAAGGCACATCTCAAGGCCTTGAAGCTCTGAACATGCTTCACAGTTTTTCAATGTTGAAACCAGAAATCTATGATTCTCTCTGATCAGGATATCTGCAATTGTGTTAGATATATAGAGAATATAAAATATATGTATTTTCAGCAAATCTCTGATCTTAATTATCAGATAGCCAATCTACAACACAAGATTGTTAGAACATTGAGCATAATAAAGCTACTCTCAAGGCTTTGAAGCACTGCTCAGTATCTCAAGGCCTTGGAGCCTCAGAGATACTTTGTCTTTGTATTTCATCACTCAAAATAGTTACTTATCAAAACACACTTAAAGGTCTTTGAGTCAACAATCTCCCCCTTCATGAAAGACAAAACCCATAATCTTGTGTGAATATCCCCGCAACTCTATGTAATAATTAGATATCAACATATTGCAGAAACAATAAACAGTAATACCAGTCAAACCAACTTAACACAAATAATCAGTAATTCTCAGATAACATAGATAATACCAGATCACAACTGATTAACAAAAGCATCTAAATATTATTATTCAAGCACTGAAAAGTAACCACAAAAACCACATAATTTCTCCCCCTTTTTGACTTTCATCAAATAAAGGTGAAGAAATTTTGGATCATTACTCAGAGTCTTAAAAAAAACTTAAAACAAAAAATTTATTCCTAGAAAGTCAAGGCCTTGAGAACAAAAAAGAAGAAAAGAAATAGATAGAAGGAAAGGATAAAGGCTTTGGTCTTCTCAGATCTTCATTTCTTCTTTGATGTCTGGCCTTTCTCTGAGCGTTCTCCAACTTCTTCATCACTTTCAGCATCATCAGCAGACTGATTTTCATCTTGTTCAGCTTCCACCTTTACAACAACTTCCTCAATGATCTCATCCACCTTCTTGTTCTTAACCTGTACTAAATCACCCTCTCTAGCTGCATTAACACCTGTGTCTTCACCAGCTTCTTCTTCATCAATATGATCATATAGATCCTTTGAAGTGAGCACCACTGGAATTGGCTTCTTTTTCTTCTTCAAGAAATCACCTAGCCTTTCATCTGAGTAAAAACTGGTGTCATGACTAGTAGTAGAATGGATCTTCTCCAAGTTCAAACCTTTGATGACAACATCCAGTTTTCCATTCATCACATTCATCAAACCCTTGAACTGATTAAATTCAATAGACTGATCAAATAGCCTTTGTCTGAGATCTTCAATCTCAACCTGCTGATCTTCAAATTTCTCAACCAACAAAAAGTAATCCTCATTTGCTTGTCCTTTTGCTGATGTAGATCCCTTTGATTTAAAAAACTCCTTCTCCCCAAGCTCATCTTTTGACAACTCTGAATAGAACTTCCAATGACCTTTCCCAGTCTGAACTACTTCAATCCTCTGTAAGGCAATTTCATCAATCAACCCATAAACTCCAGTAATCTTTTCCTCTCCTTTCACAGGTACCTCAAAATTTTCAAAGAAAAGAGGTAAAAGGTTGGCATAGGGAAGAGGATGGTTTCTAGTTCTAGTAGCACAGTAGATCATATGCTCCATAACCACTGTTGGCAAGTCTATCTCAAACCCTTGACATATCAGGTACATCAGAATGAGAAATTTATCAGTAACCAACTCCCTTGAGTTTTCACTAGGAATAACACTCCTCATCAGAATTGTAAACAAAATCTTAGCTTCACAGTTGAGCACAGAGTGTGTCAACTGTTTTGGACCAGAGGGAACACCATCAATGAAAAACATTTCTTTTGCCTTTTCTAGACACTCCTTCCTATGAGGATAATCAACCACATTATACTTCCTAGGAATGCCCAAGACTTTGGAAAAAGTCCTATGATCTAGCCTCAAGTTTATCCCAGCCACCTTAGAAGTTAACACCAATTTATCATCTCCTTCTTGAACCAGGTTCAGATAAAATAACCTAGTTAACCTATGATAAGCTTTTGAACTAGGATTTAACACCTTCCAAACTGTAGAATCCCTTAACTTCATCATACAATCAATATCCAGTTTATCATTAATTCTTCAGAAACCATACTACAAAAAGCAACCTTAGAAGAAGCATATCCTTGCATCCAGACAGTCCTAACTTCAGAACTAACAAACCAATCTGAAGGAATTGCATTTTTACCTTGATAACCCTTTTTGGTTGCAGTAGCAACTTGCTTAACCCTTGTTTTCTTCTCAGTGGGTTTGCTCTTCTCTTGTTCTCCTTCAGTTGACTTCTTCTTGCTTTCCTGAGAAGATTTCCCCTCTTCTCTTCACCAGCCTTTTTCTTCTCTCCCCCTCTCTTCTTGTCTGACCTAGGTTGATCACCACCCTGAGTCTCTATCTCCTTCTGTGGATTAATACTTGAACCTTCATCTCCCTTTTCTGTTCTGATCTTCTTTGCAAGAGGAGTGTCCTCATGCAAACTCTAAGTGTTCTCTGAATCCGAATCAGAGAGCACAATTTTCTCCTTCTTGTTTGCCCTCTTCTTGGATCTGCCAGAAGGCTTCCCCTGTTGTTGAATCCTGGCTGATTTGCGCTCCATTGTGGGTTTAGGGTTTTGAAAAGAGAATGAGAATAAGAGAAATAGAGAGAGGGTAGAAGAACGTAGAGGATTGAGAGAGAATGAAGAAGAATAAGCCCTGACTTTCAGCTTAAGTAGGTTGAAAAGATGAGTCATAAAAGGACTCTACTAAAATCAACATGCAAAAAGAATCTTTGAAAATATTTTTGAATACTTTAGAAAATTCTCTGAGTAATTCAGATATTATGCAGTTATCTAAAGAGATAAGATATAATATTTTGTGATCCATTTTTTTTAAATACAGATGTTTCAAGACCTGGAGAACGATCTCAAGGCCTTGAGATTTTCTGCAGTTTTAGAAGTTTCAAAGCTTTGAGCTATACTTTCAAGGCTTTGGAAAGTATAATCTCAAGGCTTTTAGATTTCAACACATAAACACAAGTAAGTACTAATACTCCCCCTAAACCAATGCATCATTGTTTAACATACCCAATTCAAGCCTTAGGGATGAAAACCTATCATCTGACAAAGGTTTAGTGAAAATGTCAGCAATCTGCATTGAAGTAGAAATAAAAGATAGAACAACATCACCTTGTGCTGCATGATCTCTAAGGAAGTGATGTCTCACATCTATGTGCTTGGTTCTTGAGTTCTGGACTGGATTCTTAGAGATTGAGATAGCACTTGTGTTGTCACAATGAATAGGAACATTTCAGAAATTATAGCCATGATCTCTAAGTTGCTGTGCAATCCATAAAACTTGTGAACAGCAAGCTCCAGCTGCAATGTATTCAGCTTCTCCAGTTGATACTGCTACAGAATTTTGCTTCTTAGACTGCCAACTGATCAGTGAAGATCCAAGAAACTGGCAACATCCAGAAGTACTCTTTCTATCTACTTTATATCCTGCAAAATCTGCATCTGAATAGCCACTCAACATAAAATTAGATCTCCTTGGATACCAAATCCCCAAGTCTCTGGTTCCATTCAAATATATAAAAATTCTTTTGACAACAGTTAATTGACTTTCCTTAGGATCTTCTTGAAATCTAGCACACATACAAACACTAAAAATAATATCAGGTCTACTAGAAGTTAAATACAAAAGAGATCCAATCATACCTCTATATTCCTTTTGACTCACACACTGACCATTTGAATCCTTGTCTAATGAGAGTAATGAACTCATAGGAGTTTTAAGAACCTTGGACTGTGACATATAGTACTTGTTCAATAAGTCCTTGGTATACTTTCCTTGTTGTACAAATATTCGTTTCTTCATTTGCAAAATATGAAGTCCAAGAAGGAAATTCAGTTCTCCCATTAAGCTCATCTCAAACTCCCTCCACATCAGACTAGAGAACTCTTTTGAAAGAGCATCATTAGTAGCACAAAACAAAATATCATCCACATAAATCTGAGCTACTAACAAATCACTTTCATGATGTTTAATAAAAATATTTTTATCAACTAGACCTCTCTTGAAATTGTTGTCAAGCAAAAATTTTGAAAGTCTATCATACCAAGCCCTTGGAGCTTGTTTTAACCCATAAAGAGCTTTATCTAGTTTGTAAACATGTTCAGAAAAGTTTTCATCTTCAAAACTAGGAGGTTGTGCTACAAAAACATCTTCTTGTAAATAACCATTCAGAAAAGCACATTTGACATCCATTTGATAAAGCTTTATATGATTGTGAGATGAAAATGCAAGAAGTATTCTAATAGCTTCTATCCTGCCAACAGGAGTAAAAGTCTCCTCATAGTCTATAACTTCTTCCTAATTATATCCCTGTGCCACAAGTCTTGCTTTGTTCCTTACCACTTTTCCATTTTCATCAAACTTATTTCTGAACACCCATCTGGTTCCTATAACTGATTTCTCTTTTGGTCTGGGAACCAGATCCCATACCTTGTTTCTTTCAAATTCATTCTGCTCACTTTGCATTGCAATGATCCAGTCTGCATCTTATAGAGCTTCCTTGGTACTTTTAGGCTCAATCAATGATACAAAGGCACTAAAAGCACACAAGTTCTTCAACTGTCCTCTTATCTGAGTTCAGTTGATGGATCAGATATGATACTGTCAGCTGGATGATCTGCAAGATACTTAAACTTCTTCCTTGGTATCCAGGAATATGTTCCTTCAAGGCTTTGAGTTATTGAAACAGTACAGAGAGCATCATAGAAAGTTTCAGTTTCTGTCTCAAGGCTTTGAGATTTTGGCTCTACAGGGGGTTCAAGGCCTTGAGATTCTGCTGATTGATTCTGCACATTAGTTTTGCCTTTGTCCTCTTTCACAGCATCATCATCTGACTCATGCTTGTTCAAATTTAGATCTGCAAAAGTTTCACTCAGAGAATCCTCAGTACTTTCATCAAAAAACACATGAATACTCTTTCCACAATCTTGGTTTTTCTATTATAAATTCTATAAGCTTTGCTAGTTTAAGAATATCCAATAAATACACCTTCATCACTCCTAGCATCAAATTTACCAATATTGTATCTACCATTATTATGCACAAAACAGATACAACCAAAATGTTTGAAATAAGAAACACTAGGCTTCCTACCTTTAAACAGTTCATAATGAGTCTTTTTCAAGATAGGTCTAATCAAGCATCTATTTAGCACATAATTGGCAGTATTAACAGCTTCTGCCCACAAGAACTTTGGCAAATTACTTTCAAGTAGCATGGTTCTAGACATATCCTCAAGTGTCCTATTATTACTTTCAACTACTCCATTTTGCTGTGGAGTTCTAGGTGCAGAAAATTTGTGTGATATTCCATGCTTTGCAAAAAATAAATCAAAGTCAAGTTGATCAAATTCTCTACCATGATCACTTCTAATGGATGCAACAGGTAAATTTTTCAAAGTTTGAAGCTCTTTGCACAATCTTGAAAACTCGGATAAGGCTTCAGTTTTGTCTCTAATAAACATCACCCAAGTAAATCTAGAATAATCATCTACTATAACAAGCATATACCTCTTACCTTTGGGGTCTAAACTCTCATAGGACCACACAAGTCAATATGCAACAGTTCTAAGGGTCTAAAAGTACTTACAAAGTTCTTTGGCTTGAATGAGCTTTTGGTTTGTTTACCTTGTACACATGCCTTGCAAACCTCATCATCTGAAATTTTTTGTGATGGTAATCCTCTTACCAAATCCTTTGACATGAGTTTATTCAAGGTGTGTATGCTAATATGCCCAAGCTTTCTGTGCCAAAGCTTTGAATCTTCGTTCAAGGCCTCGAGGCATCTTAATTTGTCACCAATACTACCTATACCAAAAATATTGCATTTTGATTTGTCACCAAGTGTGATTATTCCTCCAGATTTTTCTATAAGCTCAGTAAAGAGAGATTTCTTTCCACTCATATGTCTGGAACAACCACTGTCTAATATCCATTTCTGATCTTTCAAGGCCTTGGTGACATCCTGCAAAAGTAAATCATTGCCTCAACTGGCTGTTAGATCAAGTGCAGAACTTTGAGTCATACTCAGAATCAGCCATGTTTGGTGGTCTAATTCCTTTTGGAACCCAAATCTGCCTAACATGTCCCTTAAGCTGATAAGGATAAGTATTCCTCATAATGTGAGGTTCTGATCTTCTGAAGGGACAAGTTAATCTTATATGACCAATTTTTCCACAGTATTGACACGTTGGAGAATGTCTGCTACCACATTTGACAAAAGTAGTTTGGCTTTTCTTTGGAAAATTTGGATTATTTCCAATCCCACTTTTATGCATTGATTTCAGACTTCCTCCAAGAATGAGATTTAGATTATGTTCTGAGCCTGTAAAACTGGCTAGGACCTTTTTAGACTCTTGAAGTTTCTCAGTCAAAGAACAGATTTGTTGTTCTAAATCCTCAGAATGAGTCTTTCGATCAGCATATCTTTCAGTAAAAGAGTGTTTTGATCAACAATCTCTTTCATCTGTGCCTTCAAGGCTTTGAACCTGCTGTCCAAGGCCTTGAAGTCCTTTTCAATTTTTGTCTTAGAAACTTCAACAGCTGTGTTGGTAAAAACTAGGTCCAGATTTTCTTTTACCTGCTCATGAATCTTAATCTTCAAAGAATAAATCTTATTTCTATTACTTTCCTCATTTAAAAACATACTCTTGAGAATTTCAGGAAGTACATCAGAAGGACTAGCAAGAAGATTTTTTTACCATTTCCTCAATATGTCTGTCTGATGACTTTTCTTCATCATGTTTTGCCATGAAGCACAAATTTGCTTGATCTTCTTTTGTGTCTGAGTCACTAGAAGAATCAGAATCACTCCAAGAAGCTATCATGGCTTTCTTCCTTCTGTTGTCACTGTCTTTATTTTGAAAGTTCATATTCTTCTTCTTTTGTAGACAATCCCTTACTAAATGATCTACATCACCACACTCAAAACAATTCATTACTTTAGTTTTATGTAACTGTGATGAAGACTTACATTTGTAGTCCTTGCTGCTTGAAGGTCTTTGTAACACCCCCAAATGGCCCAAGCCGGAGACCCGGGGATGTCACTCCGTACCCGAGAGGAGCCCGAATACAAGGAGATTTTATAACATGGTTCGCAAGCACAAAACATCCACAATAATAATTAAATCCAATTGAAACATATTGCATCATTAAAAATCACCATCCTAGCCACAAATCGGCATAACAACTAAAGTTTTTAAATTACTAAAGAATTCAAACTCAAATGAAATACTACTACTATTATTCCATGTGATGCGCGTCCCCTTCTACGCTAGATAACCATCTTCTAGACCTGTGGTGCGGAATGAAAAAGAAACACCACAGTACAAAATCAGCATGAAATACTGGTAAATAAACATCCAAAAATGAAAAACGATGATGAGATAGTTATAAAACAATGACTCATTTGTAAGTAAGAATTTTTCGCAAACACTGCGGTAACAAAGTTGACTCTTGTAATAAAACATAAGAGTTCCCAATTCCATAATATTACAACCAATTTCCATAATCATTAGGAAAATCCAGAATCCATCGTTAACTTCTTTCCGTTAACAAAACCAAAAATCCATTATTAATTCTTTGTGACGGGGGAAACCAAACCATCTCGCAAGCATCCAAGACCTTAAGTGTCGACACCCCCAAAGAATCTAGCGTCCAGAGGAGTGAGTACAGGGAGCTATCCGGGGACTTGTAACCGGATTAAATAAAAATAAATTGAAACGGAAGACCGAGATCAAACCGTCCAATGCCAATGGTAACCATAACACAATAATAATAAATGTCCCCGCACAAATATTCCACTTTACGTATTAATGCATTATCATTAACATGGTGATATTTCCAAGAAAAAGCATTTATCAAGTAGAAATCACATATTGCATGTCACATCACATAACACATTTTGAGACGTAAAGAAATTCAAGAATTCGTTTTAACACGAAAGAGATAAGCACAACTAGGCTTGGCATATTTACTTACCTCAAATCAAATCCAACTATAGCAACTCAATCAACGTACTTGACACGAATTCTTACGTGTATACGCAAGTGCACGGTCGAAGTAATAAAGATTGAGTATTAAAACTCAGGTTGTCGAACCCACAGGGAAATAGACGAATACTAGCTAATTAAGAATTAATTAGAAGATACTTAAGTAATCAGTAAGAAGTGGTTTGAGTGTTTGTCGCCCACAAACAAGCGACGTAAATTAAAGAACAATGACTAATTATTTTTGTAGGGTTTTCAATTTTTAAAAGAAATAAATTGTGATTTGATTACGATTAATGAGGAAGAACTAGGTAATTGATGTCCCTAGGGTTGTTAACGATTTCCGGAATTATGCATGAAACACTCTACTCACGTTCTAGTTATATCGGGTAATGCTCATCACGATCTTCTCTCGATCTCACGTGAATTTGTGTAAATAATAGATTTCGGGTCCTCTCGGTCCACCTCCGTCTACTACTACAATCTAATTAATTTGTTAGGCTTCGTTCACCGGGTCCTATCGGTCCACAGAATTCACTAAGTTCTAACACAATCAATCGAAACTACCCTCACACGATTAATCAAGTTTCTATCTCCTCTCGGTCTCAAGAAACTACAAGATTACCTACCTATTCTTTAACACGTCTCAAAGAATTCACTTTCGTGCAATTCTATCAACAAGTAGCATTCTACGGGTGATCAAGCCAAGAACACTAAGAATTGAGTACAAGAATAGATAAACTAACAAGAACGTTCATAGAATTAAGCAAAAGCATGCATCAAGTCCAAAATCCGGAAAATCATCCAACAAACCCTAGTTTTCCATCAATCACCTAGCTTTAAGAAGTTTAGCTAGACATAATAGTGTTCAACATGATCAAAATAATGAAGTTCATGAAGAATGGAAGAAGAAAAGATGATCAAACGCTTGAATCTTCAATGTAGTTGATGATCCTTGCTCCAAGCTTTGTCTCCCTTCTTCCCTAGCTCCCAAGACTTCAAAGATGCGTCAATATCCTGTTCTTAGGTCGTTCTCCCCGTTTTCTACCAGCTGGGCACGCTTTTTAATGAAAATATGCCGAAATTGCACTTCAGCCCCTCTACTTTGTAATTCCCGGACAGAATTCTTTGCTGATTTTGCGCGGGCTGTATCTCCCTCATACGGACTCGTCTTCGAGCCTACCATATACCGTTGGAAAGCTACGGATGTCTACTTTCCAATGCCGCAAGCCTTGCTTCAAAATTCTTTGTAGATTTTCCTGGGCATCGAAAAGAGTGCAGGCTGGTCCTGTGTGACTTTTCCAACTTCTCTTCGTTTGTGCTCCTCCTTTTCCTCTCTTCATCTAGCTCCATTCCAAGCATATCCAAGCTTCTCATAAGCTCCATTGCACCTCGTTTACCTGAGATACACAACACTAAACAACCCGTGCAATTATCATAGCAAATATGAGAGAAAACACGCACAAATAGGCTAGAAACGCTACTTTTCACTCTTAGGCTTAGAGATAGTCAAATTCACATATTAACGCACATATAACATATAAATCATGTGAAATAAGCCTATTACAAGTAATTTGGAAGTATAAAAATAACTCCTAAAAGAGAGTTATCAAATACCCCCACACTTACCATTTGCGCGTCCCGAGCAACAAATCAAAAGCCAACCACATTCTCACTTCATCCCACCACCAACAAGATACGAGCCAAGACAATTGCATACTATTCGAAACACCGTTGCATACAAATCTTAACTAGCCGACTCACTAACAAAATACGGCTCAACAATGCAACAATATGATGCAAATGCAAGGTACGACTCGATCCTACACAACACATATTTACACACGCACACAAAAGTATTTCTTTTTGGTTGAGATTGGGCAATCTCGATAAGCAAACTGGTAAGTCATCAGGCTCTCATATCCCCTTTGGAAACTCTACAACCTCCATGATCGGCAGAATTTGCTGCCAGTTTCGTTAGACAGAACAAGCACGAGCACTTAATAATTTGCACTCACACACTCATCAGACATATCCCTAGTACTTACCATCCGAGCTATTTATCCACGGGTTAAAACTGTTGAAGGCTTAGGACGGGTGGGATAGGCTATTTAGAAGCGTAGTCCTAGACGTCATGATATTCTCACCTAACCCGTTTCTCACACTCCCTCACCGAAATCCAAGGAACCCAACCGAATCTCACCTACTCCGGCCCTCATTCCCTCAATCCCGGTGCAACGCCGTTCTCGCGGCCACAAATGTGAAAGAGTGTTAGACAGAATCATAGCTGATTTCCTCAGTTTCCTTGCAATTGCCAAAACACGCTCCTTTATTTCCTTCTCTTTCCTTTCATTCTCTCTCTTTTTTTTCATTTTTTTTTTATATCTCTCTTTTCTTTTTCTTTTTCTTTTTTTTATTTTTTTTTTATTTTCTCACTTCCCACAAATAATCAACGCATGGAGCACAAGTAATACTGACTGAACCCGACGAGATAAAAATATCATGTAGATAACATGGGGGTGGAATGTGTCAAATCAAAGAGATATAATAATAATCGTCGACACCCCCACACTCGATGTAAACCAACTCACAAAATTCGGTAGTCAAAGTGATACATGCTTTCCAACCGATCCTCCTCATCACCTAAGATATAGAGGATAACATGAAAAACTAGCACGTCCTCCTATAATATCAATCAACCCCACCCCATATCGTGCGGAAAGAATGTCACGCACTACGACACTCCACCTGTGATCGTGGTGTAAGGACACGATTCACCGCCACACCGAAGTGTGCTGCCGTCTCTAACTCACCCTCACATCCCCTCGTAAGACGAAACCTGTAAGAGTATCCACAACGAATGTATCAAATCAGCACACCCTCATCGAACCTCCCTAACTCGACACCCTCTATCATGACGCATAGGAAAGGGCCATTCTAACAAGTGATGAAAGTCACAATGAAAGGCTTCCTAGGTTAGAAGCTGTGAATAAAAGGGGTAAATGGATCGAAGAGAGTAACTAGTGGACCTAGGCTGTGAGACGGGACGTGAGGTCCCCATAAAAGTCACTCGCACGACTGTTCCGTTGCCACTACGAGGAGGGTTGACGACTACCTAAATGACGGTGGTGTAGTACTAGTAGGATATCTAAGTCTGAGAGACAGTTACTTGCATTTCTAGTGCATAAGCTCTATAAGTCTTCCTACTCCAGATTCTCGCGTCTCTGCCTCACTTCGGATCTTCATACTCCTAGGGAATTCTATCATTAAGCCCTCGCCAAGTTCAACTCATTTTGATTGCCCTTTCTCTTAAAAATTCAATTTTTAATTTTTATGGATTTTTTTTTTTTTTTTAATTCCTACTCTATATGCAGGGCCAGACGCGAAAGAAGACTCGAAATGACTCAATTCGGTAGGTGGACTCAATTAAATAAACGTGCAAAAATCAAACGACTAACACATATATACACCGCTAATACAACACTATACGACACTATAACTAAACACAACACGGACCACGAATACGACACTATACGACACAATACGAACTAACAATCTATATGTGACAGGTTAATGCATACACGGACTGGCTAGTCAAGACTAAAAATCCCCCCACACTAGAATGCTTCGTTGTCCTCAACGAATTTAGAGATCAATTAAGAGGACTCGACAATTCTAATAGGTGCGGTGAATCTACTCAGGAGCATCGTCATCCTATGCCTCAACTACTTTCTGTTTCTTCCTACAGTCAGACTCAGGCGCCTTAATTCTCAACAGTTTCATTGCACAAAAAGTAGCAATTCAAATTTAGAGATAATATTTGCTACAAGCACGTGACAAGTTCTGTAGACAAAATTGACCAATTAAGTGCAAATTTCAGACGAATTCAGCAATCAATCCAACAAATCATATGCAAGTGCCTCAAATCAATTAAAAGAGAGAGTTTAGCGATACCTGAAGCCTTGGAGTTCCATTCTAACAGGGCTGGATCGACAAAATCAGTCCAAGTTCAAAACTCATCCAACACCTAAACTGCCTATCCTTGCACCAAAACCATCCACCACTATTCACCAATTACACCACCACTGTAACACCTTGCCTTCCTCATTCACAACCTGGCCTTAGTTCACCCAGTACACCACTAAACCAGTACCTACAACCTGCAACTTGCACCAAAACCAGACCCATCATCACCACCACCGTCCAACTAACCTGCAAATCACCAATAAGAAGCAGCAAGAATCGAAGCAGGAAACCCAGAAGGAGGAAGAAGCTTCGCAAGAAACAGAGCGCAATAGAGGCAAAGAAGAAGAAGCAGCTGCGTATTGCAGCAAAAACCGCAAGAACCAGCAGCAAGAAGCCGCAACGCAGAACAGAGAATGAATCACGAAGCCCTGTGCTCAATACCGCGACCCAACAGGTCCACCTTCACCATCGTCCTTCTCTGCAACCCACGACCGCAAGACAAGAGGCAGAGCAAACCAAGAACAGAGCATCGAATCTGCACCTTTAGGGGATTTCGCAACACTTAGCCGAATTGATTTCGTGTTTCTGGCGTCTTCTTCAACAAAACGCCCAACCCTGTGTCGTCGGGGTTGATTAGGCGAGAAGAACCCAGCAAATCCCAGAAGTTCCGGTGATTTCTTCTGCGGGTTCGCCGGAGTGAGGAAGAGAGGTCGCCGGCTTCACAGGCGGCCGGAGACGCGATGGGACACCACCATAAATTGCCGGAATTCGGGACGGGGGGACTTGTGGTGGCGGCGGCTTGAAACTCGTCGGGGGGAGAGACGGAGGCTGCTGGGGTCGCCGGAGTGAGGAAGAGACGGTGAGGCTGCTGCGGCTTGAGAGACGGCGTGGAAACCACCTCAACACTGCCGGGATTTGGGACGGCAGTGTTGGTGGTCGTTGGTGGCTAGAATTCGACGGAGAGAGAGAGGGCTTGTGCTTCTGGGGGTCGCCGAAGTGAGAAGAGTCGCCGGAATTTAAGGCCGGCCGGAAACACGACGGGGAATCGAGGGAAACGCCGGAGAGTGGTCGGATTTGAGAGAGGTTGGAGGGAGGGTCGAGGGTTTGAGTACTGAGGAAGGAGATGAACCCATTTTTTTTTTTTTTTTTTTAAATTATACCCCTGCTTTTTGACAAAAATACACAAGGAGCCCAGACTGGTCGTGAGACCAGTGGGAATGGTCTTAAGACCAGCAGACCCCCTGTTTCTTCACTTCTGCTCGTTTTGGCTAAGTAAAAACTGGTCTTAGGACCAGTACACTGATCCTGAGATCAGTCTGGAGTTGGTGATGTACATTTGTGGCCTCCTCGACCTCCCGAACTCCGATTCGTATGCCGTTCGCGCCGTTAGTTCCCTCAACTCGCGTAGAACTCATTTGCGAGTTCCCGAAACTCACGAAAATTCTCCAATCATGCAATTACGCGACTCTTGACTCGAAATCCACCAACTTTTTTTTTTTTTTGTTCTATAAATTCATCTCTTCGCGTTCGGACCCCGATGCGTGCATTCTCGTATATCACCGGAAATCTCTTGACATACTTGTTTTGCTCACATAAGTATCACTCCTCAAGTTCGAGTGATTTCTCGTCTTTGATCCGTTTTAAATATTTTCAAGTGGCTTTCTTGGTTTCTATGCATTCTCGTCGGCGCGCATCAAGAAGGGGAGTCCGAATCGCGTCTTCACCTTGTAACCTGTAGAGACTCATTTCAAACGTGAGATCCTCACTCTCTCACCTCTCAGATAAAAATACAGTATGAAAAACACACACGACAGTATTTAAAAACACACTCTCTACACTAAAGCATGAAAATACGTTGGGTTGCCTCCCAACAAGCGCTTGTAATTTACGGTCGACGGCTCGACCCAGTTACCTCTGCCACCTCACGAGGGTGGTCTGGCACATTGTGCCGCTTCCAGCTTAGCTTTCCTGTGTTGGATTTGAAGCACTGCTTCATGTGCGTGCACCGCTGATGGCTTATTTCTTTCCCAGTAGTCAGGTGGATCCCCTTGCGACAACTCTGGGATTTGGCGCTTCATTGGCACAGAAAATGGAACCCCTGGCTGATACTCCCACGAGTATTGGGGCGTCGGTTTGAAGACCCGAAACGTCTCCATGTCATCATTGACCCTCATAATCAGCTCCCCATTCTCTACATCAATGAGAGTACGACCTGTCGCCAAGAACGGTCTGCCCAAAATGATAGGCACATCACCTGCTGGCATATCCAATATGACAAAATCGGCAGGAATTATCAGGCTGCCAACCCTCACAAGGACATCCTTTATCATCCCACATGCTCTCTTGGATGATTTGTCTGCAAATTGGAGAGTGATACAAGTTCTTGGAGGCTCCCCCACACTTAGCTTTTTGAATACCGACAACGGCATCAAATTCACGCTCGCTCCCAGATCACAGAGAGCCCTTCCCGTGTAGGCGTCACCCAAGGTAGCTTCAATGACAAAACTACCTGGATCCTTCTTTTTCTTAGGTAGTCCATGCAAAACACATGAACTAACATGTTCATTTAAGTTCACTCTCTGAAAGTCATCCACCGCTTTCTTACCAAGGACTGCATCTTTAATAAACCTTGCATATTTTGGCATCTTTTGAAGTGCCTCAATCAACGGAATATTAATGTGAAGTTTTGAAAATACGTTTAGAAAGCGCCTGTATTCCTCAGAATCGTCCTTCTTCTTCCTAGTACGTAATGGAAATGGTAATTCTGAAGAAGAAGGAGAAGATGGAAGTGGTACCTCGGTAGATTTCTCTGCATCCTGGTGAATCATGCCCTTTGATTGGGGGATCATGACAGGTGTCTTCTCAGAATCGAAGACTTCATTTTCCTTCGCCTTTGAGGCTTCCGCTCTGGCATGACTCGGATATGGAGGATCTGTAAGTGCAATACCACTTCGAGTGGTGATGGCTTGAGCTTGTCCCTCTGATGTGTCAACAATACTACCCAGTGCCCTTTGTTCAAGTTGTTCCTTTAGATCTTTTATTTCTGCTTGAGCAACTTGAAGTGCAATTGCTACAGAGCTGACCTGTGTGGACATGTCTGTCATGTGCTGAGCCATCGTCTTTATTATCCCTGTCATATCGGTCAACTCTAATGGTGGTACTGGCTGCTGCTGATGCATCTCTGAAACATTTGCTTCATGCACTACCTCTACCGCATTCACCTGAACAGTGTTATAAACCATCTTTTCATCTCTTACCAGTTCCATGTGCCTGTACTGATAATCCATGCTATCTTCTTGCTGAACCAAGCATCTCATCAATGCATATGCCCCTTCATGATCACAGTTAAATAAGAAGTTTCCCCCAGCTTCTATATCCATCTTGTCTCTATTGGGCTGTCCAAGTGAATCATAGAAGACCTGGATTAACTGTCGCTTGTCAATACCATGGTTGGGACATCTACGTAGCAAATGATTGAAGCGATGCCATGCTTTGACAAGTGATTCATCATGCTTTTGCCTGAACGTCCAGATCTCATTCTGAAGCTGAATCACACGTGAGATAGGATAAAACTTACTCATGAACAGTGTGACACACTCTTCCCATGATTTGATTGAACAGGATGGCATAGAGTCCAGCCAATCCATAGCAGCTCCCTTGAGACAATGAGGAAAGAGCATCAGTTTGAGCGCTTCAGATGTGACCCCACTATATCGAATTAGCCCACAGTGGCTCTGAAATCTCCCAATGAATGCATGTGGGTCTTCCTCGTCTGTCCCAGCAAAAGTGCACTGATCCTGAGCAAATTGAATTGTGCGCAGCTTGAGACAGAAGGTTTCTGCCTGAATTGGTGGCACCACAATTGCTGGCTCCCTTCCTTTAAGACCGGCCTCAAATGCCTGGATTATTGCTTTCCCTGATCGATTATATGGCATTGAGGTCGGGCGCGGTATAGATGTTGCTGCCAATGCTTTCTCTACAGCTTCAGCCACCAAAGCTTGTAGCTGCTCTGTGGTGAGGCTAATCTGTCCTTGGCCTTCCGCCATCGCTACCTGAGAAAACAACACTAGCACACCCGTGAGGTAAACACAAAGTAACAAAAATAAATTAAAAGAAGTATCCTAAATTAATTTTTAACTAAACTAATAAACCGTTTAAGTCCCCGGCAACGGCGCCAAAAACTTGACACGAATTCTTACGTGTATACGCAAGTGCACGGTCGAAGTAATAAAGATTGAGTATTAAAACTCAGGTTGTCGAACCCACAGGGAAATAGACGAATACTAGCTAATTAAGAATTAATTAGAAGATACTTAAGTAATCAGTAAGAAGTGGTTTGAGTGTTTGTCGCCCACAAACAAGCGACGTAAATTAAAGAACAATGACTAATTATTTTTGTAGGGTTTTCAATTTTTAAAAGAAATAAATTGTGATTTGATTACGATTAATGAGGAAGAACTAGGTAATTGATGTCCCTAGGGTTGTTAACGATTTCCGGAATTATGCATGAAACACTCTACTCACGTTCTAGTTATATCGGGTAATGCTCATCACGATCTTCTCTCGATCTCACGTGAATTTGTGTAAATAATAGATTTCGGGTCCTCTCGGTCCACCTCCGTCTACTACTACAATCTAATTAATTTGTTAGGCTTCGTTCACCGGGTCCTATCGGTCCACAGAATTCACTAAGTTCTAACACAATCAATCGAAACTACCCTCACACGATTAATCAAGTTTCTATCTCCTCTCGGTCTCAAGAAACTACAAGATTACCTACCTATTCTTTAACACGTCTCAAAGAATTCACTTTCGTGCAATTCTATCAACAAGTAGCATTCTACGGGTGATCAAGCCAAGAACACTAAGAATTGAGTACAAGAATAGATAAACTAACAAGAACGTTCATAGAATTAAGCAAAAGCATGCATCAAGTCCAAAATCCGGAAAATCATCCAACAAACCCTAGTTTTCCATCAATCACCTAGCTTTAAGAAGTTTAGCTAGACATAATAGTGTTCAACATGATCAAAATAATGAAGTTCATGAAGAATGGAAGAAGAAAAGATGATCAAACGCTTGAATCTTCAATGTAGTTGATGATCCTTGCTCCAAGCTTTGTCTCCCTTCTTCCCTAGCTCCCAAGACTTCAAAGATGCGTCAATATCCTGTTCTTAGGTCGTTCTCCCCGTTTTCTACCAGCTGGGCACGCTTTTTAATGAAAATATGCCGAAATTGCACTTCAGCCCCTCTACTTTGTAATTCCCGGACAGAATTCTTTGCTGATTTTGCGCGGGCTGTATCTCCCTCATACGGACTCGTCTTCGGGCCTACCATATACCGTTGGAAAGCTACGGATGTCTACTTTCCAATGCCGCAAGCCTTGCTTCAAAATTCTTTGTAGATTTTCCTGGGCATCGAAAAGAGTGCAGGCTGGTCCTGTGTGACTTTTCCAACTTCTCTTCGTTTGTGCTCCTCCTTTTCCTCTCTTCATCTAGCTCCATTCCAAGCATATCCAAGCTTCTCATAAGCTCCATTGCACCTCGTTTACCTGAGATACACAACACTAAACAACCCGTGCAATTATCATAGCAAATATGAGAGAAAACACGCACAAATAGGCTAGAAACGCTACTTTTCACTCTTAGGCTTAGAGATAGTCAAATTCACATATTAACGCACATATAACATATAAATCATGTGAAATAAGCCTATTACAAGTAATTTGGAAGTATAAAAATAACTCCTAAAAGAGAGTTATCAGTACTCTACGTACTCGTCGTCGACGAACTCGTTACCTACACGTAATAATATTCTAATCAAACAATTATTATAGCAATATACTTGCTATACTAGTTACATGCATATGATAGTCAATGGTTTAGGGTTCTAACACCAACCTAACATCTCACTCAAATCATACTTAAAAACAAAACCCAAAACTTTGCTTCAAAATCCCCTAACCTAAAGCATACATAACCTATCATAACTCCACCAAATCTATTACTCCAGTTTCCCAAACAGATCATAGTCTAAAAACCGTTCCATTGGATTCAAAACGTTCGAAATAATAAGTTTAGCCTCAAACGGATCTTATTCGATTCCAGAATCAAAATTTACACTAGTTTCAAGTTTCCAACTTCATTCAAAATATCAATACGGGAATTGTCAATCTTCATGAAACTTTCCCCCCAAGCATCTAGTTCATCCTATATTCAAACTAAACCTAATATAACATGATTCCCACATTCAAATCAGATTGTTACCCAAATACTATGATCATTCAAACACCCAAATCATTCAATCAAACTTCTCCTCCAAACTAGGGTTTCTTCCCAACACCCAAGAACATGATAAACCCTAGAACTTGATTATCAATCCTACGAATCCATGAACATTGATCCTAACAATAACAAACTGAAAATTAAAGATTACATGCAACATACATGAATCATGAACAAGTGATCACAAGAATAAGAGATCAACAAGAGAAAAGAAAAGAAGAATCAAAACAAGCTCAAACCCGCCGCCCATGGAGGCGGACGGAGAGAGAGAGAAAGAAAGAGAGAAAGGAAAAGAGAAAGAAAGAAAAGAGAAAAGAGAGAGAGAGAAGAAATTACCTCAATGGAAAAGAGAGGGACGGCGGCGGTGGCGGGTTGCTGCCGTCGGCCACAAGAGAGAGACGAGAGAGAGAGAGAGAGAGGGACGGGTGAGAGTGAGGGACGTGAGAGAGAGATAGAGAAAATAGGGAGAGTGAGGGTTTTATGAGAGTTGAAAATAAAATCAACTTCATAAGTACGAAACCATCTTGGATTAGGAAACTTTTACGTAGGGAGAAAAGTTAGGTCAAAAGACACTTATTTCCCCTTAGTTTTGCCAAAAGACAAACACCTCCCCCAAACTCAAGTAAAAGACACTAAAACCTTTGATTAAAGTCACAAAGTTTCCCCCAAACTCTCAAAGCATTATAATTAACTCCCTACAATTAAATTAACTTCCCAACACTTATAATAATATCAGAAAATACCCGTAGTCACAAAACGCGGTATTTCATCCTTCCCTCCTTAAAGAGAACTTCGTCCTCGAAGTTTAAACAAAAACCTCCCTCCTTAATGAGAATTCGTCCTTGAAGTGTAAACTAAACTCTTAACCTCAATAAGGTATGAACCTTCCCTCAATGGTTCAACTACTAAATGCAATCCTAAGGTCATGAATGATATGCAATATACTATAAGTAGTACTGTATTAAAGAAAAGCTAAGGATTACATCCTCTCCCCCTTAGAGGAGTGACGTCCTTGTAACTCAAGGTACCTCTTCAAACAGGTGAGGGTACTTTTTCCTCATATCAGCTTCCGCTTCCCAAGTTGCTTCTTCAGTGAGGTGGTTTGTCCATAAGACTTTCACAATCTTGACACTCTTGTTACGGGTGTTTCTTGTCTTGGTGTCTAGAATCTTGATAGGATGTTCTTCATAACTCATGGATGGGTCCGGTTCTACTGTTTCGGGATCTAATACATGAGATGCATCAGGCATATACTTCTTCAGCTGCGATACGTGGAATACGTTGTGAACACGACCCAAATTCGATGGTAAATCCAATCGATAAGCCACTTCTCCAATATTCTCTATAACATCATATGGTCCAATGAATTTCGGGCTCAACTTCCCTTTCTGATTGAACCTCATGACTCCTTTAGTCGGCGATACTTTAAGAAATGCTTTTTCTCCAACTTGAAATTCCAATGGTCTTCTTTTCTGATCAGCGTAAGATTTCTGTCTATCCTGGGGTGCTTAGTCTCACTTGATCTGTCATTTCCTCAATAAGTTGTGGACCAATTACTATCGTCTCACTTATGTCGTTCCAACACAATGGTGTTCTACACTTTCTTCCATACAACGCTTCATGTGGTGCCATTCCAATACTGGCATGATAACTATTTTCAAAGGTAATCTATCAACCCATGAACCTTGAAAATCCATAACACACGATCTTAGCATATCTTCCAACGTTTGAATTGTTCTTTCGGTTTGTCCATATGTAGCAGGGCAAAATGTCGTGCTAAACTTCAGCTGAGTTCCCAATGCCTCCTGGAGTGCTTTCCAGAAGTGAGAAAGAAAATTGGGATCTCTATCGGAAACTATAGAGCTTGGTACTCCATGATACCTCACAATGTTCTTCATATACACATCTGCTCTTTGTTCCATATTCCATGTGTCTTTCATCGGAATGAACCTTGCTGTCTTGGTCAATCTGTCAACTACGACCCAAATCTGATTCAGTCCATTCTTTGATGTCGGTAACGCAGTCACGAAATCCATTGAAATAGAATCCCACTTCCAAACAAGGACGTCTAATGGTTGTACTAAACCTCTCATTCTTTTATGTTCAAACTTCACCTTTTGACAAGTTAGACATTTTGGCACAAATTCTGCCACTTCTTTCTTCATGTTAGGCCACCAAAACATCTTCTTCATGTCCTTATAGAGTTTGTCACCTCCTGGATGTACTGAATAGGGTGTGTTGTGCGCTTCTCCCATCAACTTCTCCTTAGTCTCCATACACTTATGTGGTACACACTATCTTCCCTTGTAACGGATACTTCCGTCTTCATGGATCTTGAAATCCTTTGTTTGACCTTCTGCAATCTTCTTCTTTATCCTTTCCAGCTTCGCATCTCCTGGCTGGTTACTCCTTATCTCTTCTAAGACATCTGGCACAATCTTCATATTCCCAAGGATATTTTTCACTCCGCCTTGTTTCAGTACTTCAATTCCAATTTTTCGGAACTCTCGGCATAGTTGATCTGGGAAAACTAGCATAGTATCCAAAGTATGGCTCGATTTTCGGCTTAACGCATCAGCTACTACGTTTGCCTTCCCTTCATGGTATTGTATACGCAAATCATAATCCTTTATGACTTCTAACCAACGTCTTTGCCTGTTTTTTAGTTCTTTCCGCGTGAAGATGTACTTAAGACTGCTGTGATCCGTATACAATCTACACACAGATCCATACAAGTGATGTCTCCGTATCTTCAGTGCAAAAACTATAGCTTCAAGCTCTAAGTCATGCGTAGCATAGCTCTCTTCATGAGTTTTCAGTTGTATTGAAGCATAGGCAATAACTCTTCTTTCTTGCATAAGCACGCATCCTAAACCCTTCTTCGATGCATCACTGTAAAAATCAAACTCGCCAGAATCATTGGGTAAAGCTAGCACAGGTGCTGTCGTAAACTTTTCCTTCAATGTCTAGAATGCTTCTTCACAATCCTCGCTCCACTTATACCTTACCGTCTTCTTGGTTAGCGTAGTAAGCGGTCTAGCGATCTTCGAGAAATCTTTTACGAAACGTCTGTAATATCCTGCTAATCCGAGAAAACTTCTTACTTCGGACACATTCTTCGGAGTTGGCCAACCTTTCACTGCTGAAATCTTTCCTGGATCCACGGATATTCCTTCCTTGGAGATTATGCGACCCAAAAATGGAACATGTTTTTGCCAAAACTCACACTTCCAGAGTTTAGCATATAACTTCTCATGTCTCAAAGTTTCTAGCACTTCCTTGAGATGTTCTTCGTGTTCTTCCTCGCTCTTTGAATAAACAAGGATGTCATCAATAAAGACGACCATGAAACGATCTTGAAACGTCCTCATAACACGATTCATTAGATCCATAAATACTGCTGGTGCATTGGTTAGACCAAAAGGCATAACTGTAAACTCGTAGTGTCCATACCTCGTTCTAAAGGCTGTCTTCGGAATGTCCTTCTCGGCTACTCGAAGCTGGTGATACCCTGATCTCAAGTCTATCTTTGAGAAAACGCTCGCCCCTTGTAACTGATCAAACAAGTCGTCAATTCGGGGTAAAGGGTACTTGTTCTTGATTGTTGCGCTATTCAACTCTCTATAGTCAATGCACAACCTCAAGCTTCCGTCCTTCTTCTTCACAAACAATACCGGTGCACCCCAAGGGGAAACACTCGGCCTTATGTAACCCTTTTGAAGTAACTCTTGCAACTGATCCTTTAGTTCTTTCAACTCTACTGGCGCCATTCTTTACGGTGCTTTTGAAATTGGAGCTGTTCCAGGTGCTAAGTCCATAGTGAATTCGATCTCCCTTCTAGGTGGCATTCCTGGATTTTCGTCCGGGAACACATCGGGAAAATCTCTAACTATTGGTATCTATTCTAGCACATTCTCCTTCTTAGACATGTCATGAACATAACACAAATAAGCACTATTCCCCTTCTTCACTTGGTCGATTATGGTCAAAGCTGATACTAGTCGGATACATGGTTCCTTTGTGGTACCACGGTAAGAAACTTTTTCTCCCTTTGGACCTTTAAGCCTTATCTTCTGATCGTGACAGTCTATGACTTCTCGATATTTACCCAGCCAATCCATTCCCAATATAACATCTATTCCTCCAAGATCAAATTGTATCAGGTTTGCTGGTAGGGTACTAGCCGAAATCTTAACTTCAACTCCTTCAAAAATGGCGTCACATACTGTTACATGACCGGTTGGGGTAGCTACGGGGATGGATATTCTAGACGGCTTATTGAGACCCAATTTTTCCACAAATGATGATGAAATAAACGAATACGATGCTCCAGAATCAAATAGAGTAAAAGCTGGTTGATCATGAACAAGAACTGTACCAGTGACTACTCCGTTTGCTGCTTCAGCTTCAGTCCTGCTCATGACAGCGATCCTTGCAACATTCCCATTCAGTGTGGTATTCCTGCCGTACCAATCCCATTGTTGTTGGCGTTAGTTGGAGCGTTGTTGTTCCTATTCCCGTTCTGAGCTCCATTGTTCCTTCCATTGTCTTGGTTGTTCATTTGCTGCCTACCATAATTGTTGCCTTCATTATTCTAATTGTTGTAGTTCCCATAGTTCCGGTTTCTGCCCTGATTGTTGTTGTTGAACTGTCAGTTTACTTGGTAATTGCCTCCTTGGTTCCCTTGCTGGTTTCCATTTGGTTTCAATCGGGACTCAAAAGCACGATGACCTTTCCTGCCGCAGTTGTGGCAGTTTACAAGGTTTCCTTGGCTGTCCTTTCCTGGATGGTTTTGTTGACACTTCTTGCAGATATAACGGCGAGGTTGCTCATCTCCATTATTCTGCTTGTTACCACGATACTGTCCTTGGTTACTTCCTCCATGGTTAGGCTTAAACCTCTTGTCCTGACTACCTTGGTTTATCCTACTCTGATTGTTTCCATAGCCCACAACGTTCTCGACCTTGTGCTTCCCACGCTTCTCATATTGTTCCTCTTGAATACGCCAAACGACTGCAGCTCTATCATAGGCTTCCTGGAGAGTTTCGTACGTCCTGCACATCAAGTCTTTCTGCAGATGAAGTTCTAGACTAGACATGAACTTCCTAACTTTAGTCGCTTCATCAGGCGTCAGTTGACCTGCGAATCGGGATAATTCCATGAATTTCTTGAAGTACTCGGTCACGGAACCGTTCCCTTGTGTCAGATTCTCGAAGTCTATGTACTTTTTATCCCGGACATGGTCCGGATAATAGCGAGTGCGTAATGCAGTTTGAAGAGCTTCCCAATTGAAATTGGGTTGAGCCAAAAAGTTCTGACGTGTGCTCCTCCACCATGTATTAGCTTCGTTCTTCAAGTAGAATGTCGCGCAAACAACCTTGCGGTCTTCAGGGCACTCAACTAGCTCAAGGACCTTATCCATCTCATCGATCCAATTTTCGAGCTCAACAGGATCCTCATTGCCTGTAAAGTTCCATGGCTACATATCTGCCACTTTCTTAGCCCAATTAGCGTAATTCTGCTCTCCCTGGTTTGCGTTCTGCGCCATTTGAGCAAATTGCGCAAAGAACTGCTCCATGTTGTTGTTGTTGTTGTTTGGTGCTACCATTGGTACTTGGCGATGTCTCTTGGTGTAGTATTGATGTGGTCTATCAGTCAAAATCCCTAAACTATAGCCTATTGTATTACTTATGAAGTACCAAGAAGTAAAAAAAATCATGCCTATATGGTATGTAGTGCACAATTGAAACAAGTGATGTCACACATTGATCATCATTTACATCAATTACTCATGTATTTCCACATAGGCTGATCACGTCTAAGCTTTTCATCTACTTCCAAAATTGGAAAATGGATCAATAGATCAAGCAAAAATTATGAATTTTGGTGTGCGACACCCTCTTTAAGTCTACTTTTATAATCAAGAAGAATCATCTCAAAATCGATTGTATAACTCAAGATACACGGGAAATACTACAGCTACTGTCACAGCCCACCAGAACAGAAACTTCGGATTTGAAAAGCCTTAAACTGACTTTAAAATTATAAAAATGAGCTAGGCTTTCTCCCAGAGTTAGCCAAACGTGTCTAATAGATGTCATAAAAATTTGAGATCAAAAAAAGATCTGGAAGATAGGTAATAATCAAAAAATTTACAGATGGTCACTTTGCAATTCTGCTACTGAACCACCAACTTTGAAAGTTTGTAACTAATACTCCAGAACTCATATGGGGTTGAAATTTTTATGGGAGATACCTAGGTATGTCTAATTTCTGGGATAAATTCAGGGAAAAATAAATTCAAAGTTAAATACGTCTGCTACAACAAAAACTCATTGCTGCGCAGATTTAACAACACCGAAGATCAAAGTTTTCGCGTTCTAACTCCATGAACACTTTCTAAGTACTCAATCAATAAAATTAAGGCATAACACAACCTTAATCCATCAAATCATACTCCGAATTCAGAAATAAAAATTCACTAAAATCCCCAAATCGGGTCCTCAAAGCATAAACATTACTCGTCCCAAAGCAAAACGCTAAAAATTTAACTCTAGCCCAAAAGTGACTATTTAAGAATCGTTCTAAAACTTCAAAGTGTTGCTTGGCTCCATAGCCTTATTCAAACCAATAAATAAAACTAAAAAGCATCTAGTCTAGGAAATCTAAAGAACTCTAACAAGCTTAATCTTCGTCCTTATCGCTTTCATCCATCTCTTCCTCTTCATTGGAGTCATACTCGTGCTCTTCATCTTCACTCGGATCTTCTTCACTTTCTTCATACTCCATGGGATCTTCTTCAATCTCGGGGTATTCATCGACATCTTCCATTGGATCTTCTTCAACTTCCTCATCGTCACTAGAGTCTATAATAATAACTTCTTTTTCATCACTAGAGCTTATGTAGATCACGTCTTCTTCATCACTGGACTCTATCTCAATAACTGTATAACTTTGCCACTTAAGATAAGTCTCCATCAACAACTTGCATATAAAATCTGCACTTACCTTCCATTAACCTTGGCAACGATAATCCCTATCATTCAGACGATTCATCCTGCCCATGATGTTACTATACTTCGTAATAATTTCCCCAAACATGGGTTTCATAGGTAATGCCTTCACCATACAGTAAGCCTGAAAAGCTAGATTTCTATACAGAGGAAAATTTAAGGCTTGGAATCTATCTTCACAATATTGAACCACGCGGTCAAGAAAATCTGGAAAATCTTCACCTTCATCCCAATCTGTCACAACAGGGTGCTTCTCTACTGGCAACACAGGCTTCCTTGCTGTATGCTTAGTTCTAGCCATCTACAAGAGGAAAAAACTTAATAAATCTCCAATTTAAAAGACATAGATCGTAATCCGAAATAGCTACTCTTTGCAACTAATTATCATTCCCAAGACTCCAAATTGATAGTCACAAGACTCTTGAAGACATTTCCCAACAAAGTCTCTTAAAAGTAGGCTTAAACTTAGAATCCAATTGAAACACTTCAAAAATTTGATCCTTAGATTCTTGGATAGACTAAGGCTCTTAGTTAGGAATGGGTGGATGGAAGTACTTGCTTTCTATCCTATTTTCTAAAAAATTACACATAATAATCCTATCCATACTACCCGAATTCCCACGGCTCATCAAATTTTAAGTTACTTCTCCTATATTCATTTTAGTTACCCTAACAAGTTTCGTTTTCCTTTTTGGAATGCCGACTCTGACACCACCTGTAGCACCCCCCAAATGGCCTAAGCTGGAGACCCGGGGATGTCACTCCGTACCCGAGAGGAGCCCGGATACAAGGAGATTTTATAACATGGTTCGCAAGCACAAAACATCGACAATAATAATTAAATCCAATTGAAACATATTGCATTATTAAAAATCACCATCCTAGCAACAAATCGTCATAACAATTAAAGTTTTTAAATTACTAAAGAATTCAAACTCAAATGAATTACTACTACTATTATTCCATGTGATGCGCGTCCCCTTCTACGCCAGATAACCATCTTCTAAACCTGTGGTGCGGAATGAAAAAGAAACACCACAGTACAAAATCAGCATGAAATACTGGTAAATAAACATCCAAACATGGAAAACGATGATGAGATAGTTATAAAACAATGACTCATTTGTAAGTAAGAGTTTTTCGCAAACACAGCGGTAACAAAATGGACTCTTGTAATAAAACATAAGAGTTCCCAATTCCATAATATTCCAACCAATTTCCATAATCATTAGGAAAATCCAAAATCCATCGTTAACTTCTTTCCGTTAAAAAAACGAAAAATTCATCATTAATTCGTTGTGACGGGGGAAACCAAACCATCTCGCAAGCATCCAAGACCTTAAGTGTCGACACCCCCCAAAGAATCTAGCGTCCAGAGGAGTGAGTACAGGGAGCTATCCGGGGACTTGCAACCGGATTAAATAAAAATAAATTGAAACGGAAGACCGAGATCAAACCGTCCAATGCCAATGGTAACCATACCACAATAATAATAAATGTCCCCGCACAACTATTCCACTTTACGTATTAATGCATTATTATTAACATGGTGATATTTCCAAGAAAAGCATTTATCAAGTAGAAATCACATATTGCATGTCACATCACATAAACACATTTTGAGACGTAAAGAAATACAAGAATTCGTTTTGACACGAAAGAGATAAGCACAACTAGGCTTGGCATATTTACTTACCTCAAAGAAAATCCAACTATAGCAACTCAATCAACGTACTCTACGTACTCGTCGTCGTCGAACTCGTTACCTACACGTAATAATATTCTAATCAAACAATTATTCTAGCAATATACTTGCTATATTAGTTACATGCATATGATAGTCAATGGTTTAGGGTTCTAACACCAACCTAACATCTCACTCAAATCATACTTCAAAACAAAACCCAAAACTTTGCTTCAAAATCCCCTAACCTAAAGCATACATAAACTATCATAACTCCACTAATCTATTACTCCAGTTTCACAAACAGATCATGGTATAAAAATAGTTCCATTGGATTCAAAACGTTCGAAATAATAAGTTTAGCCTCAAACGGTTCTTAATTTCGATTCCTGAATCAAAAGTTACACTAGTTTCAAGTTTCCAACTTCATTCAAAATATCAATACGGTTTTATTCATCTTCATGAAACTTTTCCCCCAAGCATCTAGTTCATCCTATATTCAAACTAAACCTAATATAACATGATTCCCACATTCAAATCAGATTGTTACCCACATACTATGATCATTCAAACACCAAAATCATTCAATCAAACTTCTCCTCCAAACTAGGGTTTCTTCCCAACACCCAAGAACATGATAAACCCTAAAACTTGATTATCAATCCTACGAATCCATGAACAATGATCCTAACAATAAAAAAATGAAAATTAAAGATTACATGCAACATACATGAATCATGAACAAGTGATCACAAGAATAAGAGATCAACAAGAGAAAAGAAAAGAAGAATAAAAACAAGCTCAAACCCGCCGCCCATGGAGGCGGACGGAGAGAGAGACGGACGGAGAGAGAGAGAGAGAAAGAAATAGAGAAAGGAAAAGAGAAATAAAGAAAATAGAAAAGAGAGAGAGAGAGAGAGAGAGAGAGAGAGAGAAGAAATTACCTCAACGGAAAAGAGAGGGACAGCGGCGGTGGCGGGTTGCTGCCGTCGGCCACAAGAGAGAGACGAGAGAGAGAGAGGGACGGGTGAGAGTGAGGGACGTGAGAGAGAGATAGAGAAAATAGGGAGAGTGAGGGTTTTATGAGAGTTGGAAATAAAATAAACTTCATAAGTAGGAAACCCTCTTGGATTAGGAAACTTTTACGTAGGATGAAAAGTTAGGTCAAAAGACACTTATTTCCCCTTAGTTTTGCGAAAAGACAAACACCTCCCCCAAACTCAAGTAAAGACACTAAAACCTTTGATTAAGTCAAAAAGTTCCCCCCCAAACTCTCAAAGAATTATAATTAACTCTCTACAATTAAATTAACTTCCCAACACTTATAATGATATCAAACAATACCCGTAGTCACAAAACGGGGTATTTCAGTCTTGATCTCTCTCTGTTGTAGTCCCTGTTACCAGAGTTCCTTTTCTTCTTGAGAATCCTGGCCAAGGCCTTGGAGATCAATGCTAAGGCCTCTTCATCATCATGCTCATATTCAGTCTCAAGGATTTGAAATTTTTCATTGTCTTTAGCCTTGAGTGCTAAGTTCTTTATTTTTTCACTCAGATCACCTTCTACATCCTTCATAGACATTTCATGAGTGAGCAGCCTTCCTTGTAGATCATCTAGCTGAAGGAGACTTAAATCCTGAGCTTCCTCAATAGATGTTGTCTTTGGCTCCCACTTGGCTCCTGACAAGCTTCTCAGAATTTTCTTGACTTTTTCTTCATTTGAAAACTTCTTTCCCAAAGACTCCAAGTTATTCACCACATCAGTGAATCTTTTGAACATCTTCTTAATGGTCTCATCTGAGTTCATCTTAAACAGCTCATATTGCCTCAGAAGTATGTTAGTTTTGGTGTGTTTAACCTGGCTTTTCCCTTCATATGTCACAACAAGTTTGTCCCATACTTCTTTGGAACTTTTGCAATTTGACACTCTGTTGAACTCATATGCATTAAGAGCACAGTATAACAGATTCATAGCCTTGTAATTTTTTGATACCTTTTCCAGTTCACTAACTGAGAGATTTTCCTCAGACTTAATGCATCTGACTCCATCAATAGTAGTGTAATACTTATGAGGACCATTCTGAACTATTGACCACAGTTCCATGTCTTGATCTATGACGAACATCTTCATCAATGCCTTCCATTGCATGAAGTTATCACCACAGAACAATGGAGGTCTGTTTGCTTCTCTTCCTTATGAGAATCCACCATCTCCTACATTACTCATAGTCAAAAGATTTTTAGATCTATATTAGTGACCCAAGCTCTGATACCAATTGAAAGTGTGTAATATAGACTAAAAACAGGACCTGAATACTCTAGAAGGGGGGGGGGGTTGAATAGAGTATTGAAACTTTTTGCTAAACACAGAATTTTAACTAATTAACTATGTGAGAAACTCAAATATCAAGGCCTAGAGATTTTAGAAAAAACAGTCAGAAACTTTCAAAGGCAAATAGAAAGCTTCAAGGCCTTGAACTTCAACCAGTTCCGAACAGTTTATAAACCCTAGTTTGATTTGAGTTGTGTGCAACAGAAAATAACAACACTGTAAAGTAAAGAACACAAGGTAATTTACAAAGTTCAGTCCCAATGGACCTAATCACTGCTTGAGGGATCTAATCCCACCTGAATTGGGAAAACACTTCTTATTACTCACACAGAAACAGCCTCAGATCTTCAAGCCTAAGTGATTTCCCTTACACCTATACAGCTTGTTGTTCCAAACCTATCTAGTATTAGCTACTACTTGTTGAGCTAACAAGAACCTCTTGTTGTTCACTTGAACAACTAACCACTAGGTTTAGTGAGGTTTTAGATATACAAAAGATAAGCATATTACAAAACAGAAATACACAGTAGAAGAATAAGCTTGTGAAGGCCTGGATGTGTTCTTCTGGAAACTCGAATGATTGATATTCTTAAAGTTGGAATTGAATCATGAATGTTTATGTGTTTGAATGATTGATCTCCCACGAATATTCCACACCTCTCTCAGTTTTCTGCAAGCCTCTATTACTTTCAAATTCAAACCAGTCTTTTATCTACTCACTGCAACTGAATGAGAGATTTTAGGATCTCAGTTCCTACTAATCCTCATCCTTTCCTACTGCAATTCAAACAACTCTGAGTAGATATCCGTTGGAGTTTGTTGAGATTTCATTTGCACGTTTAACAAACCTGCAACAACATTAAAACATAGCAACGACAAAATCCAGAAATATAACAGCACTAAGTCTGTTTGGATTTCCAGTTTCTGAATAAAAACTGGATGAGTGAATAAAACAATAATCTGATTAAATTCTGAAACATATAACTCATGATAAACTAATTTAAGACTCTTAGAAGTCATTAAACAATCACAATAATAAAGATCAAAACCTGCAAGAAAGAATCAAATTAACTCTGTAAAGATGTCAGCAGCTCAAGGCACATCTCAAGGCCTTGAAGCTCTGAACATGCTTCACAGTTTTTCAATGTTGAAACCAGAAACCTATGATTCTCTCTGATCAGGATATCTGCAATTGTGTTAGATATATAGAGAATATAAAACATAGGTATTTGCAGCAAATCTCTGATCTTAATTATCAGATAGCCAATCTGCAACACAAGATTGTAAGAACATTCAGCATAATAAAGCTACTCTCAAGGCTTTGAAGCACTGCTAAGTATCTCAAGGCCTTGGAGCCTCAGATATACTTTGTCTTTGTCTTTCATCACTCAAATCAGTTACTTCTCAAAACACACTTAAAGTTTTTTGAGTCCACAAAGAGATTTTTTTACCATGTCTTCAATTGGCTTCTCAGTGGAATGGTCATCTTGATGTCCAGCCATTAAACATAGATTGGCTTGCTCATCATCAGAGTCTGAGTCTGAAGAGTCTGAGTCACTCCATGAGGCCACCATTGCTTTCTTCCTTCTGTTGTCATTTTCCTTCTTTGAAAATTGTCTGTTCTTTTTCTTTTGAGGACAATCTCTCACCAAGTTATTTGCATCTCCACATTCATAGCAATTCATAACTTTAGATTTATGTGATTGTGAAGAAGACTTACCTTTCTAATCCTTGCTCGTTGAGCATCTGAACTTTTCTTTGTTGTAATCTTTGTTACCAGAGTTCCTCTTTTTCTTGAGAATTCTAGTCAAGGCTTTGGAAATCAAGGCTAAGGCTTCCTCATCAACATCATCTTCCTCTGGTTCAAGGCTTAGGTATTTTTCATTGTCTTTTGCCTTGAGTTCTGGATTCTTTATGTTGTCACTCAGTTCACCATCAACCTCCTTCATAGAGATCTCATGAGTGAGTAAATTTCCTTGTAGATCATCTAGTTCCAGAATGCTTAAATCCCGAGCTTCTTCAATGGAAGTAGCTTTAGGCTCCCATTTGGCTTTAGGCAGGTTTCTGAGAATCTTCCTGACTTTTTCTGCATTTGAGAATACTTTTCCCAAAGATTCCAATTTGTTCAAAATATTTGTAAACCTTTTGAACATATCTTTGATGGACTCATCAGAGTTCATATTAAACAGTTCATAGTGTCTCAAAAGGATATTGATTTTTGTCTGCATGACTAGACTAGTTCCTTCATAGGTAACAGTCAACTTATCCCAGATCTCCTTTGCATTCTTGCAATATTCTTTTGAACTCATCTGCACTAAGAGCACAATATAAGAAGTCCAAAGCTTTGTAATTTTTTGATACCTTTTCCATTTCAGTAACTGAAAGATTTTCATCAAATTTTACAGTTCTAACACTTTCACAATAGTTTAGAATAGGTTTGGCCCATTCAAAATAATAGACCATAGTTCCATGTCCTGATCTATGATGAACATTTTCATCAATGCCTTCCAATGCACAAAGTTATCACCAAAGAATAATGGAGGTCTATTAGATTCCCTTCCCTGTGAGAATCCTCCTTCACCTACAAACTCATTGTCACAAGATTTTTATATCTGTAAACTGTGACCCAAAGCTCTAATACCAATTGAACGTGTGTAATGTAGGTGTAAACAGGTATAATAATACTCTAGAAGCGGGGCTGAATAGAGTATGCTAGCTTTTGCCAAAACTCAAGTTTTTGAAACTTTAGTAGAACAATTTGTTGATATCTCAAAGCTTTGAAAGAGATTTGAGAACCTTAAAGATATAACAGTAGTGTACAGAGGCTTCAAAGCTTTGAGACTTGGAAAGCTCCAAAGCTTTGAAACTTCCAATCTAAACTCTAAGTAAAAGCAATAAAAGTAAATAGCAAGAACACATATATTTTACAGAGTTCAGACACAATTGGACCTAGTCTCTGCCCGAGGGATCTAATCCCTCCAATATTCAAACACAACTTCTTTTTAATCACCCAGATTCAGCCCAAGATCTCAAGCCTAAGTGAGCTACCTTACACTTATACAGCTTGTGGTTACCAACCTATCTAGTTACAGGCTACATCCTGTTGAAACAATAAGAACCTCTTGTTGTTCACTTGAAAAACCAAACTACTAAGTTTAGTGAGGTTTTTTGAGATGAAGAATAAATGATACAATTGAGTACAGAGAGAAGAACTCAGAAAGAATAAGCTGTTTAAAGCCTGGAAGAGTTCTTTTAGATTTGAATGATCTCCAGCCTGCTTGAATTGAATCCGTGAATGGTTTGAAGAGTTGTGTGTAATTGATCTTCCCAGACGATTTCTCTCTTCAAAATCACGACCTCTGTGTCTCTAATAAGTCTCTGCAATTCAAACTTAAGTAGCTGTTTTCAGTCTGCAACTAACTTGAGAGATTTCAGGAACATAATTCCTAAAACATCTCCTATCTCATAAGTTCCTGTTAACGGCTTAATTTGAAAACATTCATGATTTGTTTATGGACGTTGGAGAGTCTAACAAACCTGCAAATACTTAGCAAACAAGATCATACAAATAAAAATACAATCTAGCAAAGAGATCTGCTTGAAACAACAGCTAACCATTAAAGAGAAAATCATGCTAGACTTGTCTGATGATAATTCTGAATTAAAGTATATTCAATCTCATAAATATATCAAATAACCAATATAGATTCCACAATAATAGACAATAAACAGCATGTAACAACATCCAGGTAACATTGAATCCATCTGCACACAGAAGGATGGTTAGTAGAACTTAGCAGTAAAGAGTGAATACAATATCTCAAAGCTTTGAAGCTTTGCCTGCAAACTTCACCAGAATGTATATTGGATTTTCAATCCAACTTAATCCTGGAGTGATCATCTTAGAACATAGATTGATGAATATAATTATATAACTAAACCAATCATTATAAAAACATAACCAGAAACCTACACAAAATAGTTAGATAATACAGCATATAGGAACTGCTACAGTAACTCAAAGCTTTGAAGCTTTGGTACTTAGAAATTTCTTATGCTTGTGTTTATGGCATTCATCATCAAGGAGCTAAGCTCTCTGCCTGTATTTTCGTATCATAATATCCATGAGCTTCAGAGTTATCAGTTTTGATATATTGTCGTATTGTGTTAGGTTATTTTCTGCATTGGTGTGCACTTGTACTTTATTGAGTCCCCTTATCCGAAACTTGTGTTTAGTCGATTTGGCCAAAGCATAAAGAGTTTGGAAAAGTGAAAAAAAAATAAAATTCCAAAAAAATCATAAAATCTGAAAACTTTTGAGAAAGGGAAATCGAAGAGAATGAATGTGGAGAGGGCTTAATGCTAGAATTCCTTGGGAGTATGAAAATCTCAGGTGAGGTAGACGCGAGAATCTGGAGTACGAATACTTATTGGGATAATGAACATTAGAAATGCGAGTAGCTGCCCCTCAGACTGGTTATCCTTCTAGCGCTATACCATTGTCACTTAGGTAGTCGTCAACCCTCCTCGTAGTGGCAACAAAACAGCTATGCGAGTGATTGTTATGGGGGCCTCACGTCCCGTCTCCATCTCCTAGGTCCACTAGTTACCCCTATTGATCTGTTTACCCCTTTTATTCGAAGCCTCGCCTAGGAAGCCTTTCATTGTGACTTCCATCACTTGTTAGAATGGCCCTTTCCTATGCGTCATGATAGAGGGAGTCGAGTTAGGGAGTTTCAATGAGGGTGTGCTCAATTGATACATCTTACGTGGATCTCTTACATGTCGTCTTTTGAGGGGATGTGAGGGTGAGTTAGAGACGGCAGCACACTTCGGTGTGGCTGTGAGTCGTGTCCTTACACCACGATCACATGTGGAGTGCCGTAGTGCGTGATATTTTTTACGCACGATATGGGGTGGAGTTGGTTGAGCTTATTGTAGGGTTTTGATTCAAGGATCGCACAACGGAAGCATAATCAAACATAAAACCATGCAAAACCCTCCAAGGATCACAAGTCAAGATGCATAACGATGGTAAAGGTTAGAAATCATAAACTCACCTTTGGGTTCTCCTTGATGACTTCAAACGCGAATAATGTCACGTTCTCTATAGTTGATCCACGCCTAGAGTTGATCCTAGATCTCCCAAACTCCTTGGTGCTAGCCCGGAATAGGAAGAGGAAGAAGGAATCATGCAAAACGAGACCCAAAAGAGGGTCTCGGCCTCTTTTGGCCGACGGGGACGAGGGCGGCGGCAAGGGGGGCGTCGGGCCTCCTTTGTTGCTTGCTCTCTCTCCTTTTGTTCTCTCCCACTCTTGTTATGTTCACTAATGAGCATAAGTTTTTGGGAAGGAAGGAAGGAGGGTCCTTTATATAGTCCAACAACTCCTTGTTAACTACCTAAAGGACTTATTCTAGTCCAACTAGAATTCAATTTAGTCCCTTCCTTGCAAATTAGTCCCTACTAAGTTTGCAAGGGTTTGCAAAGTGATCCTTCTAATTAATTAATCCAATTAATTAATTCCCAAATCTAGTTCAACTCTATATAGCGTGTGACCCCATAGGTTCTATCTAGTTGGTAGCAACTATTTGCTAATATGGAGCGGTCTCTAGCAAAACATCCATTCTAGCCAACTAATAGAATAGTCATCTTGACAACCTTTGTACAAGTAATTGTCTCATCCCTTTGCCTCCATATCCGGATTGGACACGAGACATACAAGTCACACTCGTATATCCAATCCATAGTTTCTCGATCCATGGGAATAGCCTTATTCGTGCAAATAACATCAATAGCCCATATTGATTTATTTGAGTCTGGCCAGACATTCTATAAGCACTATCCCTCGAGTGGCCTAGGATATTTGTTCCCGTTATGTGTGAGGGGCAAATCCTCTCTACGTCCACTACGATCTCTAAGCTTACTTCTCATTGTATCCAGTACACGCCTTTATAACTACCCAGTTACGGTGTAGCGTTTAACGCTACCAAGATCACAATGATCCACAACTAGATTATCTAGTGACTTCAAGTCTAAGGATGACAATACCATTGTACCGCGAGAAGCGCTTGTGACTTAACATAACGTGTATGTAGCCTTCTCGGAGATGGGTCAATCCAGTGCAACATTCCGTAATGCACACCTATGTGTTGGATCGTGATATCTCCATATCAATCCAACCCCATACTAGTCTATAGATGATTGTCCCATTAATCATTATACTTGACTAGGGATATTTAAGATAAACAACACAATTGTAAATCTAAGGACTTCATTATATTAAATATCCAATAAATAATAAATGAATTTTCTAGCCATATACAAATTCATACTAAACTAGATTGCCTCTAGGGCATCTATTCCAACAGTCTCCCACTTGCACTAGAGCCAATCTGGCGCATCTCGTATGCCCATACTCCTAGTGTGCCCTTCATGCTTCCACTGCGTGAGAGGCTTCGTAAGCGGGTCTGACAGATTATCATCTGTAGGAATCTTGCATATCCGAACGTCTCCTCTATCGATAATATCTCAAATCAGATGAAACTTCCTGAGCACGTGTTTGGACTTCTGGTGCGATCTGGGTTCCTTTGATTGCGCGATCGCCCCAGTGTTGTCACAGAACAACTCCACTGGATCCGCAATGCTAGGGACCACACCAAGTTCATAAACAAGCTTTCTGATCCAAACAGCCTCCTTTGCTGCGCCATTTGCAGCAATGTACTCAGCCTCTGTTGTAGAATCATCTACCGTCTCTTGCTTGGAACTCTTCCAGCTCACCGCTGCTCCATTCAGGCAAAACACATATCCCGATTGTGATCTAAAGTCATCTCTGTCAGTTTGGAAGCTTGCATCAGTGTAACCCCTTACACGCAACTCTTCCTCACCGCCAAATATCAAGAAAGCATCCTTAGTTCTTCTCAATTACTTTAGGATGTTCTTGACAGCAATCCAGTGACTCTCACCCGGATTGAATTGGTATCTGCTTGTCATACTCAAGGCATATGAAACATCTGGTCTAGTACATAACATGGCATACATGATAGATCATATGGCCGAGGCATAGGGAATCCTACTCATGCGTTCCTTCTCAATATCATTGGAAGGACAACCACTCTTCGAAAGAGTGATTCCATGTGACATGGGCAAGAATCCCTTCTTGGAATCTTGCATGTTGAACCGCTTCAACACCTTGTCAATATATGTACTTTGACTCAGGCCTAGCAACCTCTTAGATCTATCTCTATAGATCTTTATACCGATTATATAGGCTGCTTCCCCTAAGTCCTTCATTGAGAAACACTTTCCTAGCCAATCTTTCACAGATTGCAGCATGGGAATGTCGTTTCCAATGAGTAGTATGACATCCACATACAAGACCAGAAAAGCTACAGAGCTCCCACTAACCTTCTTGTAGACACAAGACTCATCTTCGTTTTTGATGAAGCCAAACTCTTTGACCACTTCATCAAAACGTCGATTCCAACTCCTAGAAACTTGCTTTAGTCCATAAATGGACCGTTGCAGCTTACAGAATTTGTTGGCTTGCTTTGGATCCTCAAAACCCTCCGGCTGTATCATATACACGTCCTCGAGGAGATTCCCATAAAGGAATGTTGTTTTGACATCCATCTGCCAAATCTCATAGTCGTGGTATGCTGCAATCGCAAGTAGGATTCAGATGGATTTGGTCATTGCGACTGGTGAAAAGGTTTCATCATAGTCAATACCATGAATCTGTCTGAATCCTTTAGCCACCAATCGGCCCTTATAGGTAATCACATTACCATCCATGTCGATCTTCTTCTTGAAGACCCACTTGCACCCAATGGGCCGCACCCCATCGGGTGGTTCCACCAAAGTCCATACTTTGTTGGTATACATGGATTCCATCTCGGATCTCATGGCTTTCAGCCACTTCTGAGAGTCTGGGCCACTCATGGCATCCTCATAGGTAGTAGGCTCATCATCTATGAGCATCGTGTCACCGGAATCAGTTACGAGAAGTCCATACCTCTCGGGTTCCTGGCGCACTCTACTAGATCTACGAAGCTCTTGTGTTACCTGAACAGGTGGCTCCACAACTGCTTGTGGTTCCTGTTCATGTTCCATAATCGGTTCACTGATTTGTGGTTCTTGAACTTCTTCAAGTTCTACACTCCTCCCACTTGCTTCTTTAGAGACAAACTCTCTTTCAAGAAACACGCCGGTCCGAGCAACAAACACTTTGTTCTCGGTTGGATTGTAGAAGTAGTATCCCTTAGTTTCCTTAGGGTACCCCACAAACTTATACTTATCCGATTTAGGCCCCAGCTTGTCTGATTGTAGACGTTTTACATAGACATCGCAGCCCCAAATCCTCATGAACGACAGTGTTGGACGCCTCCCACTCCATAACTCATATGGTGTCTTCATGACTGATTTGGATGGAACATGGTTAATGGTGAAAGCTGCACTTAATAGAGCGTAGCCCCAAAATGATAATAGAAGATCGGTTTGACACATCATAGTTCGAACCATATCCAATAGGGTCCGATTCCTCCTCTCGGACACGCCATTCCACTGTGGCGTTCCGGGTGGAGTGAGTTGGGACACGATCCCACACTCTCTAATATAGTCGTCAAACTCTTGGCTCAAGTACTCTCCTCCACGATCCGATCGTAGAGCCTTTATACTTTTGCCAAGTTGCTTCTCTTCTTCATTCTTGAATTCTTTGAACACTTCAAAGGATTCGGATTTTGCCCTCATAAGGTACACAAATCCATATCTACTGTAATCATCAGTAAATGTAATGAAGTAGACATAACCACCCCTGGCAGGCGTGGCAAATGGCCCACACACATCGGTATGTATGAGCGCCAATTGCTCACTAGTCCTCTCGCCTTTCTTATTGAAAGGGGACTTTGTCATTTTTCCCAATAAACAAGCCTCACATGTCTCATATGATTCAAAATCAAATGAGTCTAGTAATCCATCCTTATGGAGTCTAGATACACGTTTCTCATTTATGTGTCCTAAACGACAGTGCCATAAATAAGCAGGATTTAAATCATTTATTTTAATTCGCTTGGTATTAATGTTGTAGACAGGATTGCTTAGATCAAGGACATAAAGTCCATTAAATAATTGCGCACTAAAATAGTGAATATTATTCAAATAAAAGGAACAAAAATTGTTCTTTATTGAAATAATAAAACCATCCTTGTCCAAACAAGAAATAGAAATAATGTTTCTGCTCATAGCAGGCACAAAATATCAATTATTTAATTCTAAAACTAATCCTGAAGGCAGAGATAGCTCGCACACGCCTATGGCCAACGCAGCAACCTTTGCTCCATTCCCAACGCGCAGATCTACCTCTCCTTTAGCCAATCTTTTACTTCTCTTTAGATCCTGCATATTTCGACAAATATGAGATCCACATCCAGTATCTAATACCCATGATGTAGAGACAGTTAAATTGACATCTACAACAAAAATACCTGGTGGTGGTGGAATCACTATTCCAAGCCTCTTGTCCTCCAGATATTTTGGGCAGTTCCTCCTCCAGTGTCCAGGCTGACTGCATTAGTGACACTCACCTTTAGTCACGGCCTTGGCAATCCCACCAACAGGCATAAGGGCAGGTTCCTTGGACTTGGCAACTGACTTGCCTTTTCCCTTGGAGGAAGAGGCAAACCTTTTGCCCTTTCCTTTCTGTACCATCATTATGGCCTTGCCCTTACCCTTGTTGATGCTCTGTTCAGCCGTCCTCAACATGTTGAGTAAATCTGGCAGTGGTTTAACGATCTCGTTCATGTTATAGTTCATAATGAACTGTCCATAACTCTCGGGCAACGATTGCAACACGAGATCGGTTGCCAACTCTTGGCCGACCGGGAACCCCAGTCGGGCGAGATTCTCCAAGTACCCGATCATTCGGAGTACATGGGGTCCCACCGGGTTCCCTTCTGCCAGATGACATTTGAACAGTGCCTTTGAGACCTCATACCTCTCTACCCTCGCCTGCTCTTGGAAGAGCTGCTTTAGATGTTCGATCATATCGACAGCATTCATGTTTTCGTGTTGCTTTTGAAGCTCAGAAGTCATGGTGCAAAGCATTAGGCAGGCCGCATCATTAGCGTCATCAACACGCTTTTGATACGCCTTTAAGGCAGCAGGTGTTTGGTTCTCTGGACCTTTTGGAACGTGCTCCTCTATTGCGTACAGTTTCTTCTCTTGCTTGAGAACAATTCTCAAGTTTCTGTACCAATCAAGAAAGTTGGTTCCAGAGAGCTTGTCCTTCTCAAGGACAGATCGTAGGGAATGTTGTGAACTCGATGAGTTGTTTGCCATTTGGAATTCTACAAAAGGAAAATACGCAAGTTTTAGTATTTGTGAGTTTTTGACTATATTTAATAATGGCTAGTTTATTAAATATAGCTCCCACTATTTTTCTACGGATTAATAACCCTCAAGATATTAATGCGGAAAATATCCTTATATTTTCTAGTGGGCCAAGATCCATCTTTCATCTCCTTATGAGCTTGCTTTGGCAAGTCACCCATAATTTGACTACTTTAGGTAGGAACAATTCCAATTGCATCCCATATGCAACTCTTGGTTCAATTGGGCAAATAACTCCTTATTTATCCATCCATATGGATAATCCCAATTGATTGCCTCTAGGTTTCTTAATCAAATTAATAGCCTAGTTGTGTTCAACCTCTTATCTAAACAATTGCACATTGTTACGTGCCATCGCATTCCATCATTATGAACCAAGTCGCCATGCTTTGGCACGCACGAGCTTGATAAATAGTGATGATAATGAGTGTTTAAATAACGAGAAGGCAAGAACACAATATTTGAATTTTGAGGGATTTTTAAATTCAATTTTAATTGTTTTGTTGATCAATATCAACTAATCTATCTATTTGAGTTTGGGCACAACTCCAAATAATAGATCCGGGTTGTCTAATTATCTTATTATCCTAATTGCATGCATCATCCATACACCAACCACACAAATAATAAGACAATAAAATTAAACAACCACAAAACAGAAATTAAACGTGATGTGGATATGGCCTTTTCTAGACTAAGATAATTCCAAGCCAATGGAATTATCTATGAACCCTAAGCAAACACATCTCCATGCGTCTTGATCTTGTGGTCCATCCTTCATAGTCTTGTGGAATGCTCCATGCTCCATCTTTTGTGGCTTCTTTGGCTTTGGGCTTCTTTTCTCCAATCTTGGCTAACAATCTACTTTATCTAGCACTAGCTAATATCTATACTAAATAAAATAAATCTCACAAGTTGAGAAAAAAATGGCACGCAGGCCATAAAACCCTAATTAATTATTACAATTAATTGATCAGCTCGCAAGCCGTAAAACCAAACCACAAAATTAAACATCCACATCAAACCACGTCCTAAGGCCATATCCAATCACCATGCGATTTGCACATAAACAGTTAAAATCCAATTTTAACGCGCTTGGTCAATTTTAATTGATTTTAGTATTTCTAGGGTTAAAACGGTCCATGGGCCCAACAATCAAATTGCCCGGGCCCAAAAAGGTGAACCACAAGGCCCTAGGGCCGGCCCGGCCCAAAACCCGCAAGCTAGGCCCGCGGGTTAGGGCCGCCCGGCCCCTTAGGGCGACCAAGCTTGGGCGGCAAGCAAGGGGGGCGGTCCCTAGTGGGCCGAACCTCCTTGAGGGAGTTGTTTCCTAAACAACTCCCTTGCTTGGTGCCCAAGTTTAGTTGTTTCCTTGTTTTGGGAGAACTCCTTCTTCCCCAAGGATGCCCAAACCCTAGATCTAAGATCCTAAAATTTCTCAAACTCACCAATTCATGCATCCAATGCAAAAATTGGATCTTGTTATGATTAATTATTGACAAATTGCATCCCATGCTTGTTTTGTCTTGTTTTACGCGATAAACAATCAAATTAAGGTGTAAAACAACTAAAACGTAACACATAAACCACGTTTATGCTCTACGACTTGTGGCTCTGATACCACTGTAGGGTTTTGATTCAAGGATCGCACAACGGAAGCATAATCAAACATAAAACCATGCAAAACCCTCCAAGGATCACAAGTCAAGATGCATAACGATGGTAAAGGTTAGAAATCATAAACACACCTTTGGGTTCTCTTTGATGACTTCAAACGCGAATAATGTCACGTTCTCTATAGTTGATCCACGCCTAGAGTTGATCCTAGATCTCCCAAACTCCTTGGTGCTAGCCCGGAATAGGAAGAGGAAGAAGGAATCACGCAAAACGAGACCCAAAAGAGGTTCTCGGCCTCTTTTGGCCGAAGGGGACGAGGGCGGCGGCAAGGGGGGCGTCGGGCCTCCTTTGTTGCTTGATCTCTCTCCTTTTGTTCTCTCCCACTCTTGTTATGTTCACTTATGAGCATAAGTTTTTGGGAAGGAAGGAAGGAGGGTCCTTTATATAGTCCAACAACTCCTTGTTAACTACCTAAAGGACTTATTCTAGTCCAACTAGAATTCAATTTAGTCCCTTCCTTGCAAATTAGTCCCTACTAAGTTTGCAAGGGTTTGCAAAGTGATCCTTCTAATTAATTAATCCAATTAATTAATTCCCAAATCTAGTTCAACTCTATATAGCGTGTGACCCCATAGGTTCTATCTAGTTGGTAGCAACTATTTGCTAATATGGAGCGGTCTCTAGCAAAACATCCATTCTAGCCAACTAATAGAATAGTCATCTTGACAACCTTTGTACAAGTAATTGTCTCATCCCTTTGCCTCCATATCCGGATTGGACACGAGACATACAAGTCACACTCGTATATCCAATCCATAGTTTCTCGATCCATGGGAATAGCCTTATTCGTGCAAATAACATCAATATCCCATATTGATTTATTTGAGTCTGGCCAGACATTCTATAAGCACTGTCCCTCGAGTGGCCTAGGATATTTGTTCCCGTTATGTGGGACGGGAAAATCCTCTCTACGTCCACTACGATCTCTAAGCTTGCTTCTCATTGTATCCAGTACACGCCTTTATAACTACCCAGTTACGGTGTAGCGTTTAACGCTACCAAGATCACAATGATCCACAACTAGATTATCTAGTGACTTCAAGTCTAAGAATGACAATACCATTGTACCGCGAGAAGCGCTTGTGACTTAACATAACGTGTATGTAGCCTTCTCGGAGATGGGTCAATCCAGTGCAACATTCCGTAATGCACACCTATGTGTTGGATCGTGATATCTCCATATCAATCCAACCCCATACTAGTCTATAGATGATTGTCCCATTAATCATTATACTTGACTAGGGATATTTAAGATAAACAACACAATTGTAAATCTAAGGATTTCATTATATTAAATATCCAATAAATAATAAATGAATTTTCTAGCCATATACAAATTCATACTAAACTAGATTGCCTCTAGGGCATCTATTCCAACACTTATAGGAGGTTGTGCGTTAATGTTCATCTTAGGTGATGAGGAGGATCGGTTGGAAAAGCACGAATTAGATTGACTACCGGGTTTCGGGAGTTGCTTCACATTGAGTGTGGGGGTGTCGACGCATATTTTATTATATCACTGATTTGACACATTCCACCCCCACATTATCTATTTTGATATTGGATCTCCTCAGATATTACTATGGTATTATTGGCTCCATGTGTTAATGTTATATTTATAAAAAAAATAGAAAAAAAAAGAAACTGTTAAGAAATTTAAAGTGATTGGAATAAGGATCTTGTTTACACTTCGGGAAGAACCGAGGAGATTAGCTATGGATCTTGATCACTCTTTCACATTCGTGGCCGCGAGAACGACGTTGCACCAAGATTGAGGGAATGAGGGCCGGAGCAGTGAGATTCAGTGGGGTTCCTTGGATTTTGGTGAGGGAGCGTGAGAATCGGGTTTTTTGTGAGGTATATCATGACGTCTAGGATTACGCTTCTAAATATCCTATCCTACTTGTCCCAATCCGTCAGCAGTGTGGACCCGTGAATAAATAGCTCGTAAGGTAAGTGATAGGGATATTTTTGATGAGTGTACGAAAGCAATATCTTAAGTGTCCGTGCCCGTTCTGTCTAACGAAACTGGCCGCAAATTCTACCGATCACCAAAGTCATAGAATTTTCGTGGGAATACGAGTGCCTTATGACTTGCCGATTTACTTTTCAAGATTTCCCAATCTCTAACTAAAAAGAAAAAATTGCGTTGTTTAATTCTTGCATTGTTCTATAGTCGAGTTGCATTGTATAGTCATGTAGTTTGCATTTGGTGTGTGTGTTGTTTGTGTCACATGGCTAATGGAGATTATATGCAATTCGGTGGATTAAAACGTAGTGTGAGGTTTGATTTTGCTCGGGACGCACAAAAGGTAGTGTGGGGGATTTGATAACTCTCTATTAGAGTTATATTTCTTGCGCAATATGTTAAGTGTTTGTGCCCGACAGTGACTCGACCTAATTGTGAAGAGAAATTGAACACAATCCCGAATCACCGAGACCGAAAAGGAGAAGTGTTAGGATTGGCCTAGTGTGGGTAGATTCGGTTGGATTATTTAGCTGTTCCGTGAAATGGTGGACTGACAGGACCCGTTACCGTACCAGTAGATGACCTGCTAGAACAAAACGGTAAACAACATGAGACCGATAGGAGATTGTAGTCAACCGAGACGTAAAATGACAGGAGACCGACAGGATAATGTCATAGTCGATTACCCGGCTGAACTAGAATAGGATTGACGTGTTACATAGCTGAACCAGAATTCGTCCACAGCCCTAGGTGATCTAGAGATCGCAGAGTTTCTCCATATCGCCTTTATTAAAATAAAATACAAAACATTGGATTAGTTTGTTAATTCAGCTTTCAGTCACTTGTTTGGGGGTGACGAGTTTATCACTCAATTTTCCTCCTTTTACCGTACTCTAATCCAGTCGCCAAATTAAATAGTCTTGCGAGCTTGTCCTCGAGGGATCGACAACCCGAATACTGGAAATACTCACTCTTTACTACATGACCATGCACTTGCGTAATACGCGCTTGTAATTCGCGTCAGTGAAGAATCATAACATGATGGAGGAAGAAAGGTTACCTCAGCCATACCATGCTGGGACGATCACATACAAAGAATAGCATCTTTGTTTCTACGGTATCCACACGAGTAGACTTCAACCGGGCTAATTCTCCAACGGTGCAAGCAATCGTGAGAAGAAGGAGGAATATGGACATGCACGGCGAATGGATCACATCCAACCCGTGGAAGAAAGAAGAGACCGTCGGACAACACTTGGGTCGTGGGCGGCAGGATAGGCGGATGGCCAACCACATGGCTATGAGCTTCACAGGCGCTGGCACCATGGAGGCCGACGACTCCTAGAGAGGAAGCTTCCTTGTGTGGCCTAACCCTAGGAGTGAAAAACTCCTTTTTCACTCTTCCTCTTTTCTCTCTAGTGTACTGTATGGTGTAAGATTAATTGAGAGTGAATTCTTATAGCCTATAAATCCTATTGATACTAGAGAAATTCATCTTTTCCCATAAATCGAACAATGTGGGACTAGTTACATTCTAGCCCACAATTGCTCTTTAGTCCAACTAATGAGCACAGTTTACACTTTAGTCCAATTAACTCATTATTGCCATTTATTCCTACTAATTAGCAATAATCCAACTTGATCTATTATTGTGTTTGACCCTGTAGGTTCCTAATTACATTGGCAGTAATAACAATTAGGCTAAATTGCACCGGAGGTACCCAAAGTTTGCCAAAAACGAGCAAGTAGGTACCCAAATTTCAAAATCGAGCACCACAGGTCTCAAAGTTTCGATTTTCGAGCAAGTAGGTACCCTTCCGTTAACTTTGCGTTAACATTGGACGGAAAAATATAAAAAGACTTTTGTACCCCTTATTTTCACCTCCAACTTTTTTTTAAAAAAAATAGAAAGTTTAATTAAAAATCTAAAAAAATCAGAAAAAACTAAAATTTTAATTTAATAATTTGATATATGTAAGATAATGCAATAAATTTTATCAAAATTACATATTTGTACATCATTTTAAGATATGAAATATGTTTTTATTAACACATCCGACAATCTTAAAGTCTTTAATTTTTTAATAGTTTTTAAAAATAATTTCAAACTTTATAATTTCAAGTATTTTAAGAAACAATAACATAAAGTATCTTTGTACATTTTATACATTAGTCCCTTTTACAATTGCATGAAAAATACAAATCATTACAATAAAAAACTACTCAAGAATGTCTGGTATCAAGTCTTGTGTAAGTTGTTAAAATGCATAAAGATACTTGTATGTTATTGTTTTATTAAAGGGTATATGTGAAATTACGAAGTTTTGAGATTTTTTTAAAAGCTGTTAAAAAAAAGTTAAAGACTTTAAGCTTTTTTTTTGCAAAGAAAGACTTTAAGATTGACGGATATATGTTAATGAAAACATCTTTTATATTTTAAAATGATGTAAAAATATGTAATTTTGATGAAATATATTGCACTATCTTACATATATCAAATTATTAAATAATTTTTTTTATTTTCATTAGATTTTAGTAAAACTTGTATTTTAACAAAAAATATGAGGTGAAAATAAGAGGCACAAAAGTCTTTTTATAATTTTCCGTCCAAAGTTAACGAAAAGTTAACGGAAGGGTACCTACTTGCTCGAAAATCCAAAGTTTGAGACCTGCGGTGCTCAATTTTGAAATTTGGGTACCTACTTGCTCGTTTTGGCAAATTTTGGGTACCTCCGGTGCAATTTAGTCTAACAATTATTACAAAAATTGAGCGGTATCTAGCAGTACATCAATGCTTCCAAGTAATAGGAATGTCAGTGATCTGACTAACCTCTTTGACCACTGTTACCATGTTGTATAATCCCTTCGTCTCGTCTATCCGGATTGGACACAAGACACATAGTTTCACACTTGTATATCCAATCCATAGTTTCTCGATATGTGAGTAGACTTAGATAAACAAATAATAATATCTCATATTGATTTATTCGAGCATGGCCATGCATATCCCTAAGTCTCACTCATCGAGTGGTCGTAGATATTTACTCCCGTTATGTGGGAGGGACAAATCCTTTCTACATCGCTACCATCTCTCAGCTTGCTTCATATCATGTCTGATTAAAGCCTTTATAGTTACCCAGTTACGGTGTCACATTTAACGATATAAAAACATGATAATTCACAACTAGAGTATCTAGTGACTTCAAGTCTAAGGATCACAACACCATTGTCACTATGAGAAGCGCTTGTGACATTACAATAACTCCCATGTAGCCTTCTCATGTTGGGTCAATTTAGTACGACATTACTCCTAATGTGTGCGCATGTGTTAGACTTGATATCCCCATATCAATCTACCCACATACTAGTATCGATGCAATACAGTCGTCCTATTAACTATAGTACTCGACTAGGGATATTTATGAATATAACATTTATATTCTAAGGAATTCATTCATGTTAGCATATCTCCAAATCAATAACATAATGAATAGTAAGTCCATTAAATGTCACGACAAATTGATTTCCTCTAGGGCACAATTACAACAGTCTCCCACTTGCACTAGAGTCAACCTGGTGCATCATATGCCTATTGATCTATTGCGGCCCTCACGCTTTCGCTGCGTAAGAGGCAAGAGAGACATATGCTGGTACTTTGCATATATACACATCTGCTCTATCGACAATCGAATGAGATCGAATATTTTGAGTATTTCCATCTAATGCAACAATACACTCAGTCCTCTGTTATAGAATCGACAAACTTATCTTTCCTGGAACGTTTCCAGCTCACAATCCCTCAACCACGGCAAAGCACAAAACTTGACTATGATCTGGAACCATCCTTGTTGGATTGGAAGTTCACATCATTGTAACTCCTTACAGTGAACCCTTCCTAACCTGCATATATCAAGCATTTATCCTTAATTCTTCTCAAGTACATAAGGATTTTCTTGATCAATATCCAATGACTCTCATCTGGATATGACTGGTATCTTCATGTCATTCTTCAAATGACATGTCTAGCCCTAGCACATAACATGGCGTATCCTATGATTCTTATTCATATGGTCCTCTCTCAATCTGATTGAACGGACAATTAGCCTTCCTAAGACTAACTCCATGTGACATAGAAAAGAATCCATATTCTCGCATGTTGAACCATTTCAACACCTTTGTCATTATATGCACTTTGAATTAAGCCGAACAACTTTATTGATCTATCTCCATAAATCTTTAAAGGTTGCCTCGCCTAAGTCATTTCATTGAAAATCAATTTCATAGTCAATCTTTACCAGATTGCAGAGCAGGGACATCATTCCCAGTGAAAAGTACGTCAACAACATACAAGAACAGAAATATAACTGCGCTCCCACTAACCTTCTTGTAAACACAATCTACATCTTCATTCTTGATGAAACCAAACCCTTTTTTATTTCATCATTTAATCAAAGATTAAAACTCAAAGAAGCTTGATTCTATCCATAGATAGACTCCTACAGGCAAGATGCAAATGGATTCAAGCATCGCAACCGGGGAAAAAAATTCATCATAGTCTATGAACTCACAGGATACCTTTAGCCACCAATCGTCCCTTGAAAGTAATCCTATTACCATCCATGTTAGTTTTCCTTAAAACCCACTTGCACCCTATGGGTCATACCCTTTTAGGTGGTTCCAACAAATCCCATACTCTGATGGTGTACATGGATTCCATTCAGACCTCATGGCTCCAAGCCATTTCTGAGAGTTTGGCCCACTTGTGGCCACCTCATGGGTTGTCGGCTCATCTTCATGAGCAATATATCACAGGGTTATGAGAAATCTATATTTTCATATCTCCTTGACATAGCCTTCCTGACCTAAAAGGTTCTTGTGCTACTTGAGTAGGTTTCTCCACAACGCCGTGTGATCCTAATCATGTTCCATCAAAGGATAAATGTGTTGTTGTGGTTCCTGAACTCCTTCAAGTTTTACTATCCTCCCACTGTTTTTTAGAGACAATCTCTTTCTAGAAACACATCGGTTCAGGCAACAAACACTTTTTCCTTGATTGGATCATAGAAATAATATTCTTTTGAATATTCCACAAAATACATTTATTCGAATTGGGTCCAAGTTTATCTATAAACGCTTTACATAAAATTCACAATCTCAAATATTTATGAAATACTAGGACACCTCCCAGTTCATATCATATATGGTGTATTCATAACTTTTTTGATGGAAAAGGGTTAAGGGCGAAATTTCTATAAGTAGATCATAGCCCCAAAAGTAAATTGGAAATTCTGTTTGACATATCATAACCGAACAGTGTCCTACAAGGTTCGATTTCACCGCTTAGACACACCATTCCATAATGGAGTTCTAGGTGGAGTGAGCTTGGATCATATCCAACACTCCCTTAGATGCTTGTCAAACTCTTGACTTAAGAATCCTCATCCATGATTTAATCGTAGAGTCTTGATACTCTTGCCAAGCTAGTTCTCTACTTCATTCCTGAATTCCTTGAAATTGTTAAAGGATTCTGATTTGTTCTTCATAAGACCCAAATCCATATCTACTTAATTAGTAAATAAGATGAAGTACCAAAACCATCTCTAGCACTTGTGCTTCGTCGTTCACACACATCAGTATGTATGAGTCCAAAAGATCATATCTTTTACCTATAAACAAGTCTCACATGTCTGATATGATTCATAATCAAATAAGTCCAGAAATCCATCCATATGGAGTCTAGAAATTTGTTCTCATTCACGTGGCATAAACCACAATGCCAAAATTATATATTTAATGTTATAGATGAAATTATCGTGATTAAGGATCTACAATCCATTAGAAAAATTAGCATTACTATAATGCATTTTATTAAAATAAATGGAACAACATTTGTCCATTATTTTAATACGAAATCCTTTCTTGTCCAAAGAAGAAATTGTGTTAACCTTCCTACTCATAGCAGAGACATAATCGTACTTGTCTAATTCATGGATAATTTCAAAAGGTAGAGATAATTCCTACGGCAAATTCAGCAACCCTTGCTTCACTGCCTCACGTGTAGGTGTATCTCTTCCAATTGTCTACATCTCTTGAGATCCTGCACATTTCTATAAATGTAAGATTCTCATCTAGTATCAAATACCTATGATGATGAGATAGACACATTGGTGTTTTATAACAAAGATACTTAAATTGGAATTCATAATTCCTTTTTCCTTCCATGTACTTTGGGCAGTTCCTCTTCCACTACACCACCCTTTTGGCTAGCACTTTGTTTAGCGGTCCTGAATCATATTGAGTAGATTGCCTTTGAACAAAACTCTAATTGCATCCAATGCAATTCTTGGACCAATTTGGAGAATAACTCCTTATTCTTTATCTATCTCATAGATAACTCCCATATTCTAAGCTTTCAATCTTATTGAAATAGCTTAGTTGCGTTTGATCTCTTACTTCAGCAATCACACATTACTAGCTTGTGTCGTCGCATCACATTGACGCGAATTTACTAACGCGTATGCGCAAGTGCACGGTCAAGTAATATAGGGGTGGTATTTCAACCCCGAGTTATCGATCCCACGAGGACAGGCTTGAGATTATTTAATTAGTTATTTAATTTAGAGTACGGGGCAGGAGGAAAGATTTGATTGACTTCTAGAATTGAAATAACAACTAAGCTAATATTTTTGGATTTTTATATTTCATAAATAAGAGTGGAGAAACTAGGCAATCTCTAGATCACCTAGGGTTGTAGACAATTTCCGGATTATCTGAGCAACACGTTAACTCTATTCTAACTAAGCCGGGTAACAGCGCTGACTATCTCCTATCGGTCTCAAGTCATTCTACTTCACGGTAGACTACAATCTCCTATCGGTCTCATGTGTCTACCGATCCGTTCTAGTAGGCTAACGACATGCACGACAACGGGTCCTGTCGGTCCACCGTTGCACGAAACCGTCGAATCTCACCTACCGAATCTACCCACATTTGGCCAATCCTAACACGTCTCTTCTCAGTCTCAGTGATACGGGATTGATGTTCAAGTTCTCTACACAATTAGGTTGAGTCATTGTCGTGCACTCATCTAATTAGCTAGCATGTCCGGGTAGCTACTCCATTCATACTAAAGATTAAGCGTAGAACAAGAACAATTGAATAAAAATAAGCTAACTTTAAGAATGAATCAACTATTGAGTGAAAACCTTGTTCTTGAACCCTAGTTTTATCTCCTAACCGTGTCACTCAATTAGGATTACTAACATAAACAAGAAACTAGAATTGATTCAAAAGAAGAAATCAAGAAATCATGAAGCAAAGATCAAATCCGGAAAAATATCATCGTTTACATAAACCCTAGGCTCTCAAAGAGACGCCTAGAAAAACGTCTAGCTAATACTAATAAACCAAACAAGACTTACTAGTTTCTCCATAGAAAGATTGAGAGAGAGAAGAAGAAGAAATCAACTTAGAGCTTCAATGGAGGAGGAGTCCTCCTTCTCTTCTCCTTGCGTCCGTCTCTTCTTCACGTTTCTCCTCCCTCACGTGTCTCTTTTTCTTTTTGTTTTATCTCCCTCTTTAATCTTCAATTAGGGTGCATTAATTAATAATCAAGAAATATTAATTAATAACCCTAATTTCTGGCTTTTCTCCCGTGCGTTGCTGGGTCTGCTAGCAGATCGTACGATCTGCTTTTGCTGATCGTGCGATCTGCTACTTGGTCGTACGATCAGCAACTTGATCCTATAAATCAGTGAGTTCTCCCCTAGCAGATCGTACGATCACTAAATTTGATCGTGCGATCTGCTTTGATCCTAGGATCAACTTTTGATCCTACACTTCAAACTTTCTCAAATGACACTTTGACCCCCTTTTTCCATCTTTGTCCTCTTTTCTTCCAATTTCTTTCTCTCCCAAGCTTCCGCATATGTTCCGAAGTTCGTTTTCCTCCTCCTCTTGATCCATGAGCTCTGTTTCCTGTCCAACACAACACGAAAACACCCCGTACGATCAAAAGTGACAAAATAAATGTAAATAGTGTGAAAAACGCCCGGATTAATAATTTATCACTCAAAGCTAAACTTATCCAATTTCCTCAAGTTCATAGTGTATTTCTAATATATTCAACCCGGAAACTACACAAAACGGTACACAAACGTAGAAGAAATATAACTCTAATATAGAGTTATCAAATCCCCCCACACTACCTTTTTGCGCGTCCCGAGCAAAATCAAAAACATTTCTCACACTATGATTTTCAATCCCCCGAATTGCATTTAACTTCACTAGCCATGTGACACAAACAACACACACACACGACTATGCAATCTACGTGCTCTATACAATGCAACTCGATATGTAACAATGCAAATATTAGAACAACACCATTTTTTTCTTTTTAGTTAGAGATTGGGCAATCTCAAAAAGTAAACCGGCAAGTCATAAGGCTCTCATATTCCCTCGGAAGTTCTATAACTTTGGTGATCGGTAGAACTTGCGGCCAGTTTCGTTAGACAAAAACGGGCACGAACACAAAATCTGCTGCTTCCGCACACTCATCAAACGTATCCCTAGCACTTACCTTCCGAGCTATTTATCCACGGGTTAAATTGCTGACGGTTTAGGACGGGTAGGATAGGATATTTAGAAGCGTAGTCCTAGACGTCATGATCTAACTCACAAAACCCGATTCTCACACTCCCTCACCAAAATCCAAGGAACCACACCGAATCTCACTACTCCGGCCCTCATTCCCTCAATCTTGGTGCAACGCCGTTCTCGCGGCCACAAATGTGAAGAAGTGATCTCGAACAATAGCTAATCTCCCCGGTCTTCAATTTCAAGCTTGCTCCTTTATTCCCTTTCAATTTCACTTTCACTTTCTAATTTACTTTTTTTTTCTCTCTTTTTTTTTCCACACAATAACATTAAACACATGGAGCCGACAATACGATAGTAATATCCGAGGAGATCAAATATCATAATTAGATAACATGGGGGTGGAATGTGTCAAATTAGTGATATAATAACATAGATGTCGACACCCCCACACTTGATGCAAAGCAAATCACGAACTCAGTAGTCAATGTGTAAACGTGCTTTTCCAACCGATCTTCCTCATCACCTAAGATATAGAGAATATAAATAAAGCATAAGCACGACCTCCTATAAGATCAACCAACCCCCACCCCATGACGTGCGGAAGAAATATCACGCACTACGGTACTCCACCTGTGATCGTGGTGTAAGGACACGACTCACCGCCACACCGAAGTGTGCTACGGTCTCTAACTCACCCTCACATCCCCTCAAAAGACGACATGTAAGAGAATCCACATAAGATGTATCAAATCAGCTCACCCTCATCAAACCTCCCTAACTCAACTCCCTCTATCATGACGCATAGGAAAGGACCATTCTAACAAGTGATGACAGTCACAATGAAAGGCTTCCTAGGCTAGATGCTGTGAATAAAAGGGGTAAACGGATCAATAGGGGTAACTAGTGGACCTAGGAGATGGAGACGGGACGTGAGGTCCCCATAATCATCACTCGCACAGCTGTTCCGTTGCCACTACGAGGAGGGTTGACGACTACCTAAGTGACGGTGGTGTAGCGCTAGTAGGATAACCAGTCTGAGAGGCAGCTACTCGCTTTTCTAATGTGCATTAGCCCTATAAGTCTTCCTACTCCATATTCTCGCATCTACCTCACCTCAGATTTTCATATTCCTAAGGAATTCTATCATTAAGCCCTCTCCACATTCACTCTCTTCGATTGCCCTTTCTCAAAAATTTAAAATTTTATGATTTTTTTTTTCATATTTTCCTAGACTCTATATGCAATGGCCAACTCGACTAATCACACGATTTGGTAGGGGACTCAATAAAGTAAAAGTGCTAAAAAAAATGCATACTAACAATCCTAACACAATACGACACTATATCAAACACTCTACACTAACCACATGTACTCCACAATACGACACAACTGCATGTAACTGGCGATGCATAACTGACATGGCTAGCAAAATATACACAAACCCCCCCACACTTAAGCGTTTCGTTGTCCTCAACGAATTTAGAGATATAATAAGAGGACTCATCGCTTAAATGTGTAGGCGGTGGATCTACACTATTATGGCTCAAAACGTAGAAACAAGAGAGAAAGTTAAAGGTACCTGGGGTGCCCGGACCTACATGGGCACCGTTGCCGCGAAACTGCAACAAGAAGGGGTCTTGTGGACCGTTGACAGTTTCCGGAAAAGTCTCACCTCGCGTCCGGATTCCGATGCGCCTACTCAACATTCTATCACACGCATCAAGAAGGGAAACCCGGAGCGTCTTTTGTACCTGTGTCCCTCAACTGTAAAGGAAAGTGGAGACTGCTTTATCCCTCCACTTCTTCTTCTTCCACCATCTCTTCTCAAGAACTTCACGTGCACCCCTGTGCTCTGAAGAAGGTGGACAATTGTGGAAGCTGACTCCTTTCATTTTGCAATTGATCTGCTTGAGAAACTTCCACCAAGTACCACTGGGCTCAAATGAATCTTTGGCCATAAAATCATCCCAGTAGTACTTCCTTGATGCTATATGCTCTTCAAATGACCCATTCGATTCATCCACACCCCCACACTTGCTGACTTCCAACTCCTTGACTATGGCATATGGATGATCAATAGAATCGCCCATAGAAAAAGATATTGGAAGTTGCTCATCACATTCTTCCCCATAAGAATCTCCATACAATAATTTTTCCAGCTCGTCGCAGACTTGCGTGACATAAGATTTGGAGAATTCATTATTAATCAAAGTTGGGACTTTTACCTCAATAGCACTGAGCACAAGTGTTTCACCAGCTTCATCGTCGGCACACCACAGGCTTCCAATGTCGGTTTCTTCCCATTCATGCCGAGGATGTGAGGGTGCCTGCAGTTTTGGCTCGCAATACGGCAGATCTTCCCATCTTCGGCACACAGGTCCACCCCAGTCTGAATCAGAGTCTGAGTCCTCATAAATGGCGGTGTCCACCAATGGTTCCTGGACACTGCAGTCTTCGTTCGGCTCAGGTATCTCTTCTTCCACTTGTGGTGGGGATGATGAAGGTTCAATGTGAGGCTCACTGTCATGTGGCAAGGGCTCCTCTTGTGGCTCTTGAATACTAGATTCCCCTACTGTTGACAGTTTTTCTATTCGTTTCTTTATCCTCTCCAACATCTCCCTCACGTATTCCCTACCTGTGGCTGAATCCTCTTGTGGTAATTGTGCCTCTATGGACAAAAATTTGGCGCACACTTTGATGTCATTCATAATACTACGCCGTTCTGCCATATCCGCTGATGAGTCTTCCTGGTGCTGATGAAGCTGGGGGGCATGTACTCGACATGAGTCTCTACGTTCGTGCCAAATGCCGCATACGTAGCACCAAGTTATGCATGCGTCCTCGTCTTCATGGTTACCCCTGCAGTGGAAACAGTATGGGGGTCCCGAATAACAGTCTTCGCTCCACATGCTTAAATTGTCTCTTGCTTCCTGCGTTCCTGAGAAACAAACTCACAAGACACCCGTGAAGCACAGAGATATAGAATAAAAATATTAAAACCAAACTAAAATAAAAGTACTCTAAACTAACTCCTAACTAAATTATCTACCGCTGTCCCCGGCAACGGCGCCAAAAACTTGACGCGAATTTACTAACGCGTATGCGCAAGTGCACGGTCAAGTAATATAGGGGTGGTATTTCAACCCCGAGTTATCGATCCCACGAGGACAGGCTTGAGATTATTTAATTAGTTATTTAATTTAGAGTACGGGGCAGGAGGAAAGATTTGATTGATTTCTAGAATTGAAATAACAACTAAGCTAATATTTTTGGATTTTTATATTTAATAAATAAGTGTGGAGAAACTAGGCAATCTCTAGATCACCTAGGGTTGTAGACAATTTCCGGATTATCTGAGCAACACGTTAACTCTATTCTAAGTAAGCCGGGTAACAGCGCTGACTATCTCCTATCGGTCTCAAGTCATTCTACTTCACGGTAGACTACAATCTCCTATCGGTCTCATGTGTCTACCGATCCGTTCTAGTAGGCTAACGACATGCACGACAACGGGTTCTGTCGGTCCACCGTTGCACGAAACCGTCGAATCTCACCTACCGAATCTACCCACATTTGGCCAATCCTAACACGTCTCTTCTCAGTCTCAGTGATACGGGATTGATGTTCAAGTTCTCTACACAATTAGGTTGAGTCACTGTCGTGCACTCATCTAATTAGCTAGCATGTCTGGGTAGCTACTCCATTCATACTAAAGATTAAGCGTAGAACAAGAACAATTGAATAAAAATAAGCTAACTTTAAGAATGAATCAACTATTGAGTGAAACCCTAGTTCTTGAACCCTAGTTTTATCTCCTAAACGTCACTCAATTAGGATTACTAACATAAACAAGAAACTAGAATTGATTCAAAAGAAGAAATCAAGAAATCATGAAGCAAAGATCAAATCCGGAAAAATATCATCGTTTACATAAACCCTAGGCTCTCAAAGAGACGCCTAGCAAAACGTCTAGCTAATACTAATAAACCAAACAAGACTTACTAGTTTCTCCATAGAAATATTGAGAGAGAGAAGAAGAAGAAATCAACTTAGAGCTTCAATGGAGGAGGAGTCCTCCTTCTCTTCTCCTTGAGTCCGTCTCTTCTTCACGTTTCTCCTCCCTCACGTGTCTCTTTTTCTTTTTGTTTTATCTCCCTCTTTAATCTTCAATTAGGGTGCATTAATTAATAATCAAGAAATATAAATTAATAACCCTAATTTCTGGCTTTTCTCCCGTGCGTTGCTGGGTCTGCTAGCAGATCGTACGATCTGCTTTTGCTGATCGTGCGATCTGCTACTTGGTCGTACGATCAGCAACTTGATCCTATAAATCAGTGAGTTCTCCCCTAGCAGATCGTACGATCACTAAAGTTGATCGTGCGATCTGCTTTGATCCTAGGATCAACTTTTGATCCTACACTCCAAACTTTCTCAAATGACACTTTGATCCTCTTTTTCCATCTTTGTCCTCTTTTCTTCCAATTTCTTTCTCTCCCAAGCTTCCGCATATGTTCCGAAGTTCGTTTTCCTCCTCCTCTTGATCCATGAGCTCTGTTTCCTGTCCAACACAACACGAAAACACCCCGTGCGATCAAAAGTGACAAAATAAATGTAAATAGTGTGAAAAACGCCCGGATTAATAATTTATCACTCAAAGCTAAACTTATCCAATTTCCTCAAGTTCATAGTGTATTTCTAATATATTCAACCCGGAAACTACACAAAACGGTACCCAAACGTAGAAGAAATATAACTCTAATATAGAGTTATCACACATCTTGATGAATCAAGTCGCCTTGCTTTGGCAAGCCCGAGGTTTATTACATCTTGATCACGACGAGTTCTAAGCATGAGAAGGTAAAACGCAAATGGAGCAACACTTCGAACCTTTCATGTATAGCCGGCTCTTGAAAAGAACTTCTTTAAATGTATGATCATATTCTTGGATGTTCCTTCCATTAGGTTTTAGTATGTTTTGTTAATTGGTTGAAGGAAACTTTATGCTCTAGGATATACGGCATTTTCCTTTATTTGAAAACAATTCTCAATTTTATAACACTTTTATAAAAAAGATTCCAGACAATATGTCTTTCTCAAGGACATAACGATAAAGACGAGTTTGTTGGTTTAATGCCATATGTATTCAACACAAAAGTATTATGCAAAATATTGTGTCGTTTGGACTACATTAAATAAGGAACTAAATTATTAAATATAGCTCCGATTATTATTCTCGGATTAATAGCCCTCACCATTAATGCGGAACATATCATATACTTTCTAGTGGGCTAAGATCCATATTTCACACCTTCTGGAGCCTTCTTTGGCACGTCACCCAAGAATTGGTAATTTAGGTTGGAGCACCTTCCAGTTGCATCCATATGAAACTCTTGGTGCAACCGGGCAAATAACTCCTTATTTATCTATCTCACAGATAATCCCAATTGCCATGCCTCTAAGTCATCAATCCAATTGAAACTACTTAGTTACGTTTAACCTCTTACTTAAACAACCACACATTACTTGCTTGTGTCGCCGCATCACACCATGGTAAATTAAAATCGCCTTGCTTTGGCAAGCCCAAACTTAATAAACCCTGATCATGATGGGTGTTAAAATAATAGAAGGCAAAATGTAATATTTACTTTAAGGGATTTAAATGATATTACTTAATTTGTTTTGTTGATCTCATCAACATGATCTACATATTTGGATTGGGCAATCCACAATTAAAGAGCAATCTTGTTTATTATTATCTTGTTACGTTTTGCATGCATCAACCATACACCAAAATAAATAACAAGACATAAATAATAAACATCAAAAAAAAAGTAAAATTAATGTGGCATGGATATGGCCCCTAAGACTAAGATATTACCGAGCCAAAGATATTATCTATGTGCCTTGAAGTGACAAGCTCATCTCCATGTGCCTCCACCATAGCTGCGCGTCCTAGGTGTACAAGTCCTCCATCATCTTTGTGGCTTCTTGGTTCTTTAGTCGTCTTCTCCATGCTCTTGGATATCATGTAATTATCTATTTATAGCTAGCATCTAAATTAAATAAATAAATAAAACCTCGCATGTTGAGAAGATGATCAGCTCGCAGGCCGTAAAACCTAATTAACTATTACATTAATTTGATCAGCTCGCAGGCCGTAAACCAAACCACAAAGTAAACATCCACAACCTAGGCCACATCCATCCACCATGCAACAAAGCACATAATACAGTTAAAAACCAATTTTTAACGCGCTTTTTCAATTTTAGTTGTTAATTGGGTACCTAGGGTCAAAACGATCCAATACGTCATCCAACAAGCTTGGCCAAACCCTTTTTGGCCGCCACATGGCACAAGGCTGGGCCGGGCCTAGCCTTCACGGTCCAACTGTGCGCCTAGGCCAGCCTCCCTTGGTGGTCGTGCCCTTGCTTGGCGCGCAAGGAAGAGGAGGGGCGGCGGCTAGGGTTTCGGCCCTAGCTTCCTTCCCCTTCCTTCCTTGTTTCCCAAGTTTGGTTAGTTCCATAATTTAAAATCCCCTTTTTCAATTATGTTCCCATTAACCTTAGTTTTTTAAGAGCCCCATTGACACATCATATGTGCCCGAAATCGGCTAGGTTTATACGACGATAATAATTTGACCAATCCTTATTGAATCATATTCAAATTACATCTATATGCCAGTTTCAGTTTTCGCGTAAAATAACATATATAGTGTAAATGGTACATCATATCATGATGAAGGAAGAAAGGTTGCATAAGCCATACCATGCTGGGACGATCACATACAAAGAATAGCATCTTTGTCTCTACGGTATCCACACGAATAGACTTCAACCGGGCTAATCCTCCAACGGTGCAAGCAATCGTGAGAAGAAGGATGAAAATGGACATGCACGGCGAATGGATCACATCCAACCCGTGGCAGAAAGAAGAGACGGTCGGACAACACTTGGGCCGTGGGCGGGAGGATAGGCGGACGACCATACCCATAGCTATGAGCTTCATAGGCGCTGGCACCATGGAGGCCGACGGCTCCTAGAAGGGCAGCTTCCTTGTGTGGCCTAACCCTAGGAGTGAAAAACTCCTTTTCACTCTTCCTCTTTTCTCTCTAGTGTACTGTATGGTGTAGGATTAATTGAGAGTGAATTCTCATAGCCTATAAATCCTATTAATAGCTAGAGAAATTCATATTTTCCCATAAATCCAACATGTGGGACTAGTTACATTCTAGCCCACAATTTCTCTTTAGTCCAACTAATGAGCACAGTTCTCACTTTAGTCCAATTAACTCATTATTTCTATTTAGTCCTACTAATTAGCAATAATTCTAGCATGATATATTATTGTGTGTGACCCTGTAGGTTTCTAATTACATTGGCAGTAATAACAATTATTACCAATATTGAGAGGTATCTAGCAATACATCAATGCTACCCAAGTAATAGGAATGTCAGTGATCTGGCCAACCTCTGTGACCAACCCTTTGATCAACTAGAGTTTGACTTATTCTGCACCAAGTTTGGTATTGCTCACAACATTTCTGCTCATATAACTCCTCAACAAAATGACGTAGTTGAAAGGAAAAATAGAACTCTTGAGGATATGTATAAGACAATGATTTTGGAAAATAAATTTACAAAGTCTTTTTGGGCAGAGGCTGTCAACACATCAAATTATATTTTGAACAGGTGCCTTATTAGGCATATTTTGAAGAAGACTCCTTATGAACTTTTCAAATGTAGAAACCAAATATTTCTTATTTCAAACCCTTTGGATGTACTTGTTTTCTTCACATCAATGGTAAGGATAATCTTGGAAAGTTTGATGTCAGAAGTGATGAAGGTATTTTCCTTGGTTATTCTTTTACTAGCAAATCCTATAGAGTTTAAAATAAGAGAACCAAGCTTTTTCAGGAATGTATACATGTGATATTTGATGAAATCAATGATGGTTCTTTGAGTGAAGGTTTTGCAGACTTAAATTTGAACAAGCATGAGTCAGCAGATCCAGAAAATGGTTCTAGGAATAACATGCAAGAAAATTGAAGAGATTTTCAAAGCCTTAAAAGTGGCTCACAAAGCCTTCAAACAGGACCTCAAGGAACAAAGAGTGATCAAGCGACTACATCAAGCTCTCAAGGCTTTGAAAAAATTCTAGGAGAAGCAGAACCCCGGACACAAAGAAAGAAGTTCAAATATATGTCATCTCATCCAACAAAGAACATCATTTCTGATCCATCCAATGGTACACAAAAAAGATCTCAGTTAAAGAACTTGTGTGCTTTCAATGCTTTTGTGTCTCTCAGAGAACCTAAGAATGTGAAGGAAACACTACAAGAAGCAGACTGGATCATTGCAATGCAAAAGCGAGCTGAATCAATTTGAGATTAACAAGGTCTGGAATCTAGTTCCTCCTCCCAAAGATCAGTCTGTTATTGACACAAGGTGGGTATTCAGAAACAAGCTGGATGAAAATGGTAAGGTTATCAGGAATAAATCTAGACCAGTAGCTCAAGGCTACAGCCAAGAACAAAGTATAGATTATGAGGAAACTTTTGTTCCTGTAGCCAGGTTGGAAGCAATAAGAATGTTACATTCATTTGCATCACATAAGCACATCAAATTTTTTCAAATGGATGTTAAATGTGCATTTCTAAATGGTTATATTCAAGACGAAGTATATGTTGCTCGACCTCCTGGTTTTGAAAATGATGAGTTTCCAAATACTGTTTATAAGCAAAGCTCTTTATGGCCTCAAACAAGCTCCAAGAGCTTGGTATGAAAGATTGTCAAAATTCTTACTTGAAAATAGTCTCAAAAGAAGCTTAGTTGAAAAAACTATTTTCATAAATACTCGTGAGAAATACATTTTAGTAGTACAAGTACATGTTGATGATATTCTATTTCGTGCTACTAATGATTCTCTTTACAAGGATTTCTCTCGTCTTATGAGCAGGGATTTGAGATGAGCTTGATGGAAGAGTTAAGTTTCTCTCTTGGACTTCATGTACATCAAATGAAGAAAGGAGTTTTTCTACATCAGAATTAGTACACCAAGGATTTGCTGAACATGTATAATATGTCTCAATCCAAGGTAGCCAAAACTCCCATGAGTTCTACACTGTCCTTAAACAATAATCAAAATGGTATGAGTGTGAACCAGAAAGAGTTTAGATGTATGATTGATTTACTAATCTATCTAACTGCAAGTAGGCCATACATTAATTTTAGTGTTTATATGTGTTCTAGATTCCGAGGTGGTCCTATAAAGTCTCACATAGTTGTTGTCAAAAGAATTTTCAGATATCTCAATGGTACCAAATACTTGGGGATTTGGTATCCTAAAAGGTCTAAGTTTTTTTTTGGCTATTCAGATACTGATTTTGCACGATATAAAGTAGATAGAAAAAGCACATCAGGATGTTGCCAATTCCTTGGATCATCCTTGATTAGCTGGCATTCTAGCAAGAAAAATTCAGTGGTCTTATCAACAACAGAAGTTGAATACATAGCAGCTGGAGCTTTCTATTCAAAAATGTTGTGGATAACTCAATAGATGAGAGATTTGGGTTATGACTTCAAAGATATTCACATCAAATGTGACAACACTTGTGCAATCTCAATTACAAAAATTCCATTACAACATTGAAGGACTAAGCACATCAATGCTAGGCATCACTTCATTAGAGACCATGCGGAGAAAGGTGTTTTATCTCTATCATTTGTGCCAACTAACATGCAGTTTGCAGATATCTTCACTAAACCACTGTCAGAAGATAGATTCACAACCCTGAGATTAGAACTTGGTATGTTGAATGAACAAGAACTGGTTTAGGGGGGAGCATAAGGTAAGTTATCTGTGTTTCAATGTTTTGAAAAGGTTTTCAAAGCCTTGAAATTTTTTTGTGCAGTATAACAGTTTTTTAAGGTCCTGAAATCCTTTCCAAAGCCTTGAAAATAAATATGTTTACTATATAGCTCAATGAATGGATCACTAATGTTGAATGTTATCTCTGTAGATAATTGTCTAACATTATTTTACCGTCTTAAAACAAATATTTTTCAAATCAAAATAAAATTATTTCCATCCCAAACGAGTTTGAATTTCAAACAAATTGTCTTTCCTCAAAAGATTTGGGAATTTTTAGTTTCTTTCTTTAACTCAAACTCTTCAGTACTTATCTTTTCTCTTTTCTCTCTCTCTTCTATCACTACTGCATCTCTCTTCTTAAAACCATAAATCCTAATGGACTCACGAAGAACCTATGAAAGGATCATGATGGCTGGAAGATAAAAAAAAACACAGGGAAGAAAAGAAAAGCTGGAGAAGAAGAAGAATTTTAAGCCATCATGACAGTCTTCCTCATAAGAAGAAAAGCTAGAAGGATAAGGAGTATTAGACTGCAGATTCCATCAAGAAGAAGAATCCATACCAAGCACATACTTATGGGAAACAAAAGGGTGTTCATATTGGTAGTCCAAAGAAGAAAAAGGGTTAAAGATGCTCAGATATCAGGCAAAGGGAAAGAGATACGGACCACACAAAAAATACGAGGGAAAGAAGAAAATCCAGAGTTCTGAAATAGAAAAAGGGAAGGAGATTCAGATCTACACTGAGAAGAAAGTATCATCTCGTAAGATATCTATTTCAAGAACTTGGTTTCTCAATAATAATACTCGTGGGATCTCGTTATATGGTTTTTCATCTAATCCTATTGCTTGTTTTAGTATGATCAATACTAACATGCAGGTATGGAGTTGGAGTGTATTAGGAGATTGGCACAGAGTTCAATTTGGAAAAGCCTAAATCCCTATGAAGTTGCATACCCTAGGCTTACCAGACTCTTTTATCTAAATCTAAACAAGTGAATGCTTTGGGTTTGACTATCTCTTCTAAGGCAGCTGGTATTGAGATGGAGTTGGATGATTCTGAATTTGCTAATGTCTTGGGGTGTGCAAAGAAGTACAATACAAAAAATAACCCTAGCAAGAATGATGTTATAAAGATGTATAAGGAAGAGTTCTTTTTACCTGGTATAGCCACTACCTCTAAGCAGTTAACTCATTATGTGTTAACTACTGAAGCCAAAATCTTTTTTACTATCTTGATGAGGTGTGTAGTACCAAAAGATAATTGAAAGGAGTTGCTTTCTCATAGGGTATTGCATCTGATATACTTTGTGATGCATGGGTATGAGATTGATCTTCCAATCATTGTATTGGACCACATGCTCTATAGTTGTACCAAGAACATGAAACATTCTCTACCCGATGCCAACCTCCTCCCACTTTTCTTTCACCATCTCGAAATACATGTTAACAATAAAGAGACAATCACTACTGGTTTTGTAAAGGTTGATGAAAAGTCATTTCAAAGGATTTTAATTCTGAAAGCCAAAAAGTTCTCTAAACCTAAATCCTTAACCACTCGAGTAGCCCTACCTTCCACCACCCAAGACCAATCTTGAGTTCTTCAGAAGCTGGACTTTATTGAGAATAAATTAGATGAGCTAACTAAGGACGATATCACTTGGGTACCGAGTTCAGAAAAAAGAACATGATTGAGAGTGTTTTCAAGAGTGTCAACTTGGTTCATGTGGAAGAAGAGGATACACCAGTTCCAGAAGGCTCAAGGAAGTCAGGGTCTACCAAATACTTATTTGATGAGAACAGTTCTGCGGAGAAGGATTTTGGGGATAAGGAAGCTGGGTCAAAGGTGGATGAGGACAAGGAACCTGGTCATGAAGGAAGCATTGACTATGGGGAATTACTCACAGAAGCTCTGCAGAAGAAGAAACATAAAGGAAAGTCTCCAGCAATTGTCACCTCAGCTGACCTTTTTTAGGATGATGAGGCAGTTGATGAGCCTGGTGAAGAAGTTACTCATGATGAAGATGCACAAGAAGAAGATCAGGAAGAGGATGAGGAAAAGGAAGAATCTGATCAGGATCATGCTGCAGGACCTAGGACAGCTGAAGATCCAAAGCCTTGTATCCAGCCTTCTCTTTTCAAAACTTCTATTTCTTCTAAAGCCTTTAGTTTTCAATAAGGTTTGATCCAACATTTTCTCACTTCTTTGATGAAAGTAAAAAAGGGGGAGAATTTTAGGGGTACTATAGTTGCAATGAGATCTGGTTTTGCATTTTTTGGATATGTGGCAGTTTTACTGCGAAAACTGCTTATTTTCTTAGTATGATTTTATCGGCTTAGATTGATTTTGATTCTGCTTATAACTAATTGATTATATGGTTGTGATCTTATATAAGTTTTTCTGCTATGCTACTAATTGATTATATGGTTTAGCTGGTTGTGAATTCCATCTTTTTTAACAATCAATACCAAATTTCCTTCTTTTCATATCGTTTTGAGAACACATATCCATAAATCGTTCGGTTCGACGAGTTGAAGACATAATAAATAGAATAGCTTCACGAATAGGATGAACATGATGAAATTGTGATTTTTTTTATCAAAGGTATAATATCATTAAAAATAGAAAGAAAGAGCCCCAAAGTCGGGATACAGTAAAAATAAACCAATAAAGCGTCAAGACAAAACCAAAAAAGTGACTAGAAGGAGCCTAATATAGTACATGTCGCATCAAACTAGCTAACAAAAGAGGAGGTAACTAAGGAAGAGTCTCGAGCGAGGGAATGCGCGATTTGGACTGCACAACGATTCACCTTCTGTAGGGAGCAAAATGTGAGAGCTTGGGCCTCGACTTTATTCCTGCTAATAATGGGGGAATCTTCCATCGCAGCGCGTCTAGATCCCTGTAAAAAATGGTGAGACACTAGACTGTCAGAGAAAATATAAAGGAATAAGCGATTACATCTAATAGCATCAATAATAGCACACTCAATGGCCATAAGTTATTCTTGAAAATGGGAAGCCGTAAAAGTAGCAGTGGAGAGGTGATTTTCTTGACCAATGTGAGGACTGAAACTATGAACACCGACTCCTCCTTTTTATGAGGAAGCATTCCAAGCTCCATCCTTTGTCGTACGCCAGATGATGTCATCACAAGAGGGCCTTGTTCCTTTAAGGGAGATAACAGGCCCTTCAAGAGGTAAGGGGTCATCTTCCATAGGATGAACGTTCTTTTTCTTCACCATCGCAGCACAGACCAGCGTGGCTTGATTTTGATGGAGGAAATAATACTATCCAGGCCTGAGGTAGTACCGTTGAAAACAACCCGACACCGATAAGACCATAATTCCCAAAGATTAGCAATTAAAATGGTAAGCCTGGTTTGATCAAGGAGTAAGTCCGAGATTTTCCTCTAAAGCCATCCCCTAAAATTGATGACGTTGGTGGGGATAGCGTTAATAAACCCAAAGCAGTCCATATGTTATTAGAAAACGGGCAGAACCAAAAGAGATGTGGTAGACATTCCTTATTATTATTGCAGAGTGGGCAAGAGGCATCAGCAAGAAGATTTCTTTCCCTAAGAGATGAGAGCACAGGGAGAGCACACCTGTGGAACTTCCAAAGGAAAATTTTCCACTTTTTTGGGATTGGGAGGCCCCAGATGATGCCCCATATTTTATCATGTACTTGAATTGAGGCTTGAAGATCGACATCTCCTGCCGGTGAAAATGGTTTGTTGTGAAGACGTTCGAGGAACTAGTATCCTAACTTCACGAAATAGCATCCATCCTTTGTGAGGGGCCAGTAGAGTTCATCCTGATTAGGGGGCCATGGGAGTTGAATTGATAGGATGCGATTACAAAGAAAACTAGGGATACATCTTGGAACATCACTTTCCTTCCAGTGTTGTCGTTGGTCCTGAACCTCGATGAGAGAACAAACTTTGGTACTGGCTGGAGAAGGCTGTTCATTTAGGTCAACAAAGGTTGGTTGAGGCCCGGGATTCGTTTCTCCTTATACATATCCACCGTCGTACCGTCTCCAATGGTCCACGAAAGACCCAGCTTTAGCATGTCTCTTCCATGGAGTGTACTTTTCCAAGCCCAAGAGGAGGATCTGCTAGCTTTAACCTCAAGGAACGACTTTTTCTGACTGCGCTTGTTGATCATAGAGTGGGAAATGATGAGATCCGATTTTTTAATAATCTCAAGGCTTGTTTCGCAAGAAGGCATTGGTTGAGCCACAGAGGGTTCCTAAGACCGAGCCCACCCCTGGATTTGGGGAGTTGGGTGACAGTACTTGGAATAAAGCTGATCGGCCTAGAGGATGAGGGCTTCCACTAGAACCTTTGAATTGACTTAGAGATTTTATTGCATGTGGTTTTTGGCAGTCTGAAAGAGTAGGAAACGTACGTTGGGAGGGCTTAGAGAATGGACTTTGCAAGGGTTAAACGTCCAGCACCGTTCAGAATCTTTCATTTCCTGTCCTGACCCCTGTCGTCAACAGCATTTTCAATTAAACCAAAAACTTCTTTTTTCTTTACTCCTGTGACAAGTGGTAGTCCTAGATAGAGAGAGGCCTCTGAAACATAGTTACGGCTGAAGAACCCGGAGTAGGAATCTTTATGTTCCACTAGTGTGTTAGGGATGAAGAAAATAAGGATTTAGACAAATTAATTTTTTGTCCTGAGGCCGTCCCAAATTTATCCAACATGCAGGCAAGTTCATTATAGCTTCTAAGGTTAGCCTGGATGAAAAGAAGGCAGCCGTCCGCAAAAAGGAAATGGGAAGTTTTGATGCCATTTCGGGATAACTTGATACCCTCACATAGCTTGCGACAACAAAGGTTCTTCAATGATAGTGACAAAGCCTCAAGATAGAGAATGAACAGATAGGGCGACAGGGGGTCGCCTTGTCGGATGCCTGTGGAAGGAGTAAAGCGGCATGACACTTTGCCGTGAATAATGTGACATACACAACGCACACGTCCAATTGACTCGCCAAAGTGTGTTGAGATCAACGTTTCTATATGGTCTATCGCAGTATCACATGCCGATGTTTAAAACCGACTATAGTATCTCCCATGTTTAAATTGTTGTGAGGATATGAGACTTGTCGAAAAGCATAACACGTTTTTGAAAATGCCAATTTGGGTCAATGTAGTGTGCGGTGACACAAATATATCATTTATCATCTCTACTTGTCCACATATCGGATAGGTAAGCAATTTCAAAATTAGAATCGAAAAAGTTTGCATAGTTTCCGCTTTCCTCTCACTATATAAAGCAATTATATCGTTCCTAGTAGTATTTTTACCTTTTTGCTTGTAATTCGGACAAAATACTGTAGTAATTAGTTTTGTAAACTTGGGGTCGTCAGCCATACTAATAGGTTTTTCGGTAGCGGTTTTGTAATGAGCTAATGGTTTTTGTTCCCTTTTACCATCATACATAGAAGTAACTATGTTACCTTGTCCGTCATATCTAATTGGGTTTGGACAAGTGGGTCACCTACGGCGGGTGTATCTAACAAAAGTTTGTGTGCATTTTGTAAATGTTTATTCATTGATCCAAATCCACCGGTTTTATGATATACAATTTTTTTATGACAAACATTACAAATAGCTTTATATTTGGGATTAACATCGTCGTCTAAGCCATCCTCTATATTTTCCATAAAATCCCAAACGAGGCTTTTTTTAGTACCTTTACAAGTTCTTTTATTAGCACCTAATGTCGGATCATTTTCTTCAACAATAAAATCATGAACGACACCTACACCAATTACTTGTTCGACGTCACTCGGATTAATTTCTATATTATTACGAGAGGAAGAAATTTTTTCTTAGAAAGATTGGATGAAAAAATAAAATAAAGTTTAGAAAACAAGTAACAAATAACAAGAACTAAAAATAAAACTTACAAAATCCAAGAATGATTTTTTGGAGGAGGAATGTGTAGGATAGAGGAGTTGGATGTTTTTCTTGATAGGTGATTCACAATTGATGATGAATGAGAGAAATCCGCAATTCATAATGTTGGACGATTGAGAGAATTTGAGAGTATGAAGTGTCAGAAAATATGGGGAGTATTGGAATATTTTGAGTGAGGAAAATGTATGAGATGTGTATGATATTTATAGTGAAGAGCAAGGGAGGGGGTGAGTGTAATTAGTGAAAAAATAAAAAACGACATAAAATACCCTCCAACGGCCGTGTGAAACGGTTACTGTTGTAATAGATGTCCTAGAGGCAATCTTATTTAGTATGAACATTACTTTTGGCTAGAATATTCATTATATTATTTATGAAGATATTTATTATAATGAAGTCCTTGGATACCATATGTGTTTGTTTATCTTAAATATCCCTAGTCAATTATACTGATAAATAGGACGATCAACTATAGACTAGTATGGGTTGGATTTATATGGAGATATCACGATCCAACACATAGGTATGCATTAAGGGTAATAGCATACTGGATTGACTCACAACAAGGAGGCTATATACATGTTATGTAAAGTCACAAGTTTTTCTCGTAGTGACAACCGGATTGTCATCCATTGACTTCAAGTCACTAGATCCTCTAGTTGTGGAATATTGTGTTTTGATATCGTCAAACACTACACCATGACCCGGTAGTTATAAAGGCATTAATCGGACACAGTAGGAAGAAAGCTTAGAGATGGTAGTGATGTAGATAGAATTTTTCCCTCCCACATAAAAGGAGAAAATATCCACGGCCACTCGAGGGATGGTGCTTATTGAATGTCAGGCCAGACTCAGAAAAATCAATATGGGATATTGATGTTATCTGCACGAATAAGTATTTCCACGATTGAGAAACTATGGATTGGATATATGAGTGTGACTTGTATGTCTCGTGTCCGATTTGAATATAGATACAAAGGGATGGGACAAAACTTGCACAAGGTTTGTCAAATTAGTAGTGACTATTTCTATTAGTTGGGTGGCATGGATGTGTTGCTAGACACCGCTCCATGTTAGTAATAGTTACTACCAACTAAATAGAAACCTTTGGGGACACACGCCATATGGAATAAACTGGACTTGGGAATTAATTAATATTATTAATTAAATAGAAGGATCAATGTGAAACTACTTGCAAACTTAGTGAGACTAATTTGCAAGTTTGACCGATCCGTGTATGGATCGGATTAGGATAGGGGTCTTTATGTAGTTAACAACGAGTTGTTGGACTATATAAAGGATACTCCTTGCTTATTTCTTAGACTAATGCTCATAACACATTGAGTGAGAGAGAGAAAAGTAAGGAGGGAGCTAAGAAAAGGAAGGGCCAAACCCGATCCCCCCCCCAGCCCCGTCCGCCCCCTCCATTGTCGTCGACCTCTTGTTGGCGCGGCCTTCAGTGCTTGTTTCGCGTGATTCTTCTTCATTCTTCCACTGGTTTCTAGCACAAGACGTGGAAGAATCTAGTTCTTGAGCTTAGGCGTGGACTAGCTATAGAGACGCAAACAAGGTAATTGTTACTACAAGACGTGGAAGAATCTAGTCTCTTCCTGTGATCCTTGGAGGGTCTTGTGAGGATTATTATTATTGTTTTTCCGCTGCATAATCCGTTACAGAACCCTACAGTGGTATCAGAGCCACATGTCGAATATCATAATGTAGTTTATGTGTTATGATTATGTCTATTTTACACTTTCTTTTTTGTTTATCGCGTAAAACGGACAAATCAAGCATATTTCATGTAATTTGTATATAATTCAACCAATAAATACCTAATATTACAATGGATGTAAGGATTAGTGAATTTGGATCACATAGGATGTGAAAATTTTGGATCAAGTAAACTAGGGTTTGGGCACAACTTGGAAAAAGGGATTTTCGCAAATTTGGAAACAACTAAACTTGGGAAACAAGGAGGAAGTTATTTCGGAAGCAACCTCCCAAAGTGGTTTTGCCCCCGGACCGCCCCTCTCTTCCTTGCTGCCAAAGGAAAGCCACGGCCAAGGGTCCAGGCCTCCCTAGCATACGGCCTAGCCGTGCGGGCTAGGGCCCGGCCAGCCCCAAGGCTTGTGGCGGTCCTTTAGTGGTTCAGCCATGGTCATGATGGGCCCTCTTGGACTTTTTTGACCCTATTTCATCCAAAATCAACTAAAATTGACCAAGCGCGTTAAAATTGGATTTTAACTTTTATGTGCTATTCCCATGGTGATTGGATATGGCCTTAGATGTGGATGTTGTGAATGTTTAATTTTTCTGGTTTGTTTTTATGTCCGGCGAGCTGACAAAATTAATGTAATAGTTAATTAGGTTTTACGACGTGCGAGATGGTTTTCTTCTCAACTTGTTAGATCTTTTTATTTAGTATAGATGCTAGCTAATATTAGATAAAATAGATGATAATCAAGATATGGAGAAGAAGAAGCCTAAAGAATTAGAGGACCACAAGATGGAGCATTCCACAAGCTATGGAGCATGGACCAAAAGGTGGAGGCACGTGAAGATAAACTTGCTATTTTAGGGTTAATAGATATTTTCATTGGCTTGGGAATATCTTAGTTTAGATGTCATATCCATATCACATTTTCTTGTGGTTGTTTATTCATTGTCTTATTATTTATCGTTGGTGTATGGATGATGCATGCAAAATTGATAATAAGATAATTAACAACCCGGATCTTTGATTTGTGAAATAAGTGGATCAGTTGATATGGATCAGGAAAATAATTAAAATTGAAAGGAAAAATCCCTCAAATTTAAATATTGCGTTTTGCGTTCTCGTTAGTTAAACACTCATCCTGATCATGCTTTACCAAGCTTGTGCGAGCAAAGCAGGGTGACTTGATTCATCATGATGTGATGCGATGACACAAGCAAGTAATGTGCAATTCTTTGGGTAAGTGTTTGGATGCAACTGGATGATTTTAATAAGATTAAAAGCCTAGAGGCAACCAATTGGGATTATCTATGGGACAGATAAATAATGAGTTATTTTCCCAATTGAACCAAGAGTTCATAAGGATGCAATTGGAATTGTTCCTACCTAAATAACTAATTTTTTGGTGAGTTGCCAAAGCAAGCTCAAAAGGAAGGGAAATATGAATCTTTGACCCACTAGAAAATATAATGATATTTTATGCATTGATATTGAGGGCTATTAATCGGAGAAAAATAGTGGGAGCTATGTTTAATGATATAGCCATTATTCAAGGTAGTTATTTGTTCACAAATACTAAAACTTGTATATTTTTCATTTTGTAGAATTCCAATGGAAAAAAATTCATGACATTCATCACATTCCCTATGAGCCGTCCTTGAGAAGGACAAGATTTCTGGAACCAATTTTCTAGACTTGTACAGGAACAGAACCGTTCTCTAGCACGAAAAGAAACTGTACACTCTAGAGGAAGAAGTTCCTGATGGTCCAAAAAATAATACCCATGCAGCCCTAAAGGCGCATCAGAAGTTCGTTGACGATGCTAATGATGTGTCTTGCCTTATGCTTTGCACAATGAACTCTGAGCTCCAGAAGCAACATGTAACATGGTGGCGTTTGATATGATCATTCACTTGAAGCAGATCTTTGAAGAGCAGGCACGAGTTGAGCGGTATGAAGTTTCCAATGCATTGTTCAAATTTCATATGTCATAGGGAAACCCTGTGGGGCCTCACGTGCTCTATACGATCGGCTACCAGGAGAGCCTCACACGCCTAGGATTTCCCGTGGTCCAAGAGTTGGCGACTGATCTCATCTTGTAATCGTTTCGTTATAGTTATAGACAGTTCATCATGAACTATAACATGAATGAGATCGTCAAGCCTCTGCCAGATATACTTAATATGTTAAGGACAGCTGAACAAAGCATCAACAAGGGAAAGCGAAAAACCATAATGATGGATAGCAAAGTAAAGAGCAAAAGGTTTGCTTCTACCTCCAAAGGAAAAGGCAAGTCAGTTGCCAAACCTAAGGAAGCTGCCCTTAATCCTGCTGGTGGGTGTTGCCCAGGGTGTGACTAAGGGTGATTGTCACTACTGTAGTCATCCTGGACACTGGAAGAGGAACTGCCCAAAGTATCTGGAGGATAAGAGGCTTGGAATAGTTATTCCACCCTCACCAGGTATTTTTGTTATAGATGTCAATTTCACTATCTCTTCATTTTGGGAATTCAATACTGGATGTGGATCTCACATTTTTCGAAATGTGCAGGATCTAAAGAGAAGTAGAAAATTGCCTAAAGAAGAGATAGATCTGCGCGTTGGAAATGGAGCAAAGGTTGCTGCATTGGCCGTGGTTGTGGCCGTGTACGAGCTGTCTTTGCCTTCAGGATTAGTTTTAGAACTAAATAGTTGCTATTTTGTGCCTGCCATGAGCAGAAATATTATTCTATTTCTTATTTGGACAAGGAAGGTTTTACTATTTCAATAAAGGACAATTGTTACTCCATTTATTTTGATAGTATTCACTATTTGAGTGTGCAATTATTTAATGGATTATATATCCTTGATCTAAGAAATCATGTCTATAACATAAATACCAAGAGGATTAAAATGAATGATTTAAATCCTGCTTATTTATGGAACTGTTTTCTAGGACATATAAACGATAAACGTGTATCTGACTCCATAAGGATGGATTTCTAGACTCATTCGATAATGATTTATATGAGACATGTGAAGCTTGTTTGTTAGGAAAGATGAAAAAGTCCCATTTAAATAAGAAATGTGAGATGACTAGTGAGCAATTGGCGCTCGGGCTTACTGATGTATGTGGGCCGTTTGCCCCGCCTGCCAGGGGTAGTTATGTCTACTTCATTATGTTTACTGATGATTTCAGTAGATATGGATATGTATACCTTGTGAAGGCCAAATCTGAATCCTTTGAAAAGTTCAAAGAAATCAATAATGAAGTAGAGAAGCAGCTTGGCAAAAGTATTAAGGCTCTACGATCGGATTGTGGAGGAGACTACTTGAGCCAAGAGTTTGATGACTATCTTAGAGAGTGTGGGATAATATCCCAACTCACTCCACCTGGAACGCCATAATGGAATGGCGTGTCCGAGATGAGGAATCGAACAATGTTAGACATGGTTCGATCTATGATGTGTCAAAAGATCTTCCATTATCATTTTGGGGTTACTCTCTATTGTGTGCATCTTTCACCATCAATCGTGTTCCTTCCAAATCGGTCATGAAGACCCCATATGAGATGTGGAGTGGGAGGCATCCAACAGTTTCCTTCATGAGGATTGGGGGTTAAATGTCTATGTAAAACGTTTACAATTAGACAAGCTCGGGCCTAATTTGGATAAGTGTAAGTTTGTGGGATACCCTAAGGAAACTAAGGGATATTACTTCTACAATCCAACCGAGAATAAAGTATTTTTTGCCCCGTCCGGCGTGTTACTAGAAAGAGCGTTTGTCTCTAAAGAAGCAAGTGGGAGGAATGTAGAACTTGAAGAAGTTCAAGAACCACAAAACACCAAACCAACTATGGAACATGAACAGGAACCACAAGATGTTCTCAATGAACCTATTCATGTAACACAAGAGCTTCATAGGTCGAGTAGAGTGCGCCAGGAGCCATAGAGGTATGGACTCCTCGTGACTGAGTCTGGGGACACATTTCTCATAGATGACAAGCCCACTACCTATGGAGAGGCCATGAAAGGGCTGGATTCTCAGAAGTGGCATAAATCCATGGAATCCGAGATGGAATCCATGTATACTAACAAAGTATGGAGTTTGGTGGAACCACCCCAAGGGGTGCAACCCATAGGGTGAAAATGGGTTTCCAAAAAGAAGACCGACATGGATGGTAATGTGATTACCTATAAGGGCCGATTGGTGGAAAAAGGATTCAGACAGGTTCATGGTATAGACTATGATAAAACCTTTTCACCAGTCGCGATGACCAAATCCATCTGAATCCTATTTGCTATTGCAGCTTACTACGACTATGAGACTTGGAATATGGATGTCAAAACACTGTTTCTATATTGAAACCTCCTCGAGGATGTGTACATGACACAGCCTGAGGGTTTTGTGGATCCAGAGCATGCAAATAAAGTATGTAAGTTGCATTGATCCATTTATGGACTGAAGCAAGCTTCTAGGAGTTGGAATCAACGTTTTTGCTGAAGCACTCAAAGAGTTTGAATTCATCAAGAACGAAGATGAGTCTTGTGTCTACAAGAAGTTTAGTGGGAGCTCTGTTGTATTTCTGGACTTGTATGTGGATGACATACTACTCATTGGAAACGACATTCCCATGCTGGAATCTGTGAAAGATTGGCTAAGAAAGTGTTTCTCAAAAAAATACTTATGGGATGCAGCTTATATACTTGGTATCAAGATCTACAAAGATAGATCGAGAAAGCTTCTAAGCCTAAGTCAAATTACATATATAGACAAGGTGTTGAATCGGTTCAACATGCAAGATTCAAAGAAGGGATTTTTTCCCATGTCGCATGGACTCATTCTTTCGAAGAATGATTTTCCTTCCAATGAGATTGAGACCGACCGCATGATTCCATAGGATCCATCATGCACGCCATGTTATGTACTAGACCATATGTTTCATACGCGTTGGGTATGACCAGTATATATCATTCTAATCTGGGTGAGATTCACTGGATAGCGGTCAAGAACATACTAAAGTACTTGAGAAGAACTATGGATTCGTGCTTGATCTATGGAGGGGAGGAAGAGCTGCGTGTGAGGGCTTACACTGATGCAAACTTGCAAACCAACAAAGATGATTTCAGATCGCAATCCGGATTTGTGTATTGCCTGAATGGAGGAGCTGTGAGCTGGAAGAGTTCCAAGCAAGAGACGGTTGCCGATTCTACAACTGAGGTTGAGTACATTGCTACGAGTGGTGCAGCAAAGGAATTTGTTTGAATTAGTGACGCGGATTCCTAACACGCTTAGACGTAAGTACACGGTCAAGTAATATAATGGATTATTTGGACTCCGAGTTATCGAACCCAAGGGAAGGTGCTTACTATTCCTAGTTTTATCAATTAAATCCAATTTACTCAAGTAACTGGTAAAAAAGTTTTCAATTGGAGTGTTGTCACCCTCAATCAAGTGACTAGAAACAATAAGTAAATTAAGCAAAAGAAATGATTTGTTTTAAACCAATGGAGAGAAGACTAGGCAATCTATAGATTACCTAGGGTGACGATTCCGGGTTCTATGTTCTAACACTATCAATCAATAGCTAATTAAGCTGGTTAATGATACTGACAATTACCTATCTGTCTCTTTTCGTTCTACACACCGCTATTGGTTTGTCCCTCTCAGGCCAACTCCAACTACCCACACGTTCTATTAGGCTAACAATAATGCATGGGAAAATGTCCTTACAGACCATCACCACACGAACACCTCACTATCTCCTACCGAATCTACCCTCTTCTAGCCAATCTTACTCAACTCACTTCTCAGTCTTATTCATTATGATTGCATCAGTTTGCTCATCCCAACTAGGGTAGAGTTGCTTTCACACACTCACTAGTTATGTGACAAGGTCGGGTCATGACTCCTAGCTTGTTAAGGATTAAGCACAATAAACGAATGATTAACTAACTATGATCATCATTAAGCCAAGTTCATGATTGAATGAAGGAAGAGATAATCAACATCACACTTCTTGATTCTACCTTGTCAAGAGATTAACTCAATATGATAGAAACTAAAACAATCTTCATTGAATCACAAACCCTAAGCGTGAAAGTTAATCAAATCCGGGAAAACATCTTCAAACATAAACCCTAGGCTCTCCATAGATGCCTAGCTTTGAGTTTAGCTACTCATAACAAAAGTATTCATGACAAAATATTCCATACAAGAGTGAGAAAGGAAGAAAAGTTGATCAAAACGCTAAAACGATGATGAACACTTTGATCCAGGCTCGTCTCCTAGATTCTTGATGCTCCCAACGACGTCTTTTTAGTGTTCTTGACTCGCTACTATGCTCTATTCCCGTCCCTTGCTGCTTAGGTCGATGTGGGGAAGCTAAATTCTTCAAAAGTTGTTTTTTTTTCCCAAAATTCCGCACAAGTTTCCTGACCATTTCGGGCCAAAACAGGGTATGTCGCGCGAAATGGATTTCCTGCAAAATACCCTATTTCCTGCGAGATGCTGCTCAGCACTATGTTCTTGAATCTTCAACTTCTTGGTTCCAAGCCTCTTTCCTTATCTTTCCTTGCTTCCAATGCTCCGTTCTTGATTCCAATTGCTCCATAAGTCATGTTTCCTGTTAAAGACAACAAACAGCTATACCAAGCGATTAAATCTGACAAACCAAGCACAAATCAACACATAAAACGTGCCTGGACTAGAATTAAGTACATGAAGGAACAAGTGATAATTCTTGCATCAAAAATACCATTAGGCTTCAAACTCTCCCAAAACCTATCAAACATGTGGTAAATTCTAAAGAAATATAGCTCCTAAAAGGCGCTATCAAATTCCCCACACTTTCTCTTTGCTCATCCCGAGCAACGATGACACTCAAAAACCCCCCACACTTGAGACATTGCATACATACCCACCATCAAATGCATACCCCCACCGCTTTGCGTACTTACTTTCCGCTCGCCAACACGACTCACGACTCAATACACAAAGACACGACGATTCAATCTACGTGATATGTACAATGCAACTAAAGTATGTACAATGCAACGAAAGAAAGAACATATTTTTTTTCTTTTTACTAGATTGGGCAACCTCTCTATCTAAACCAAAAGTCATCAAATCCTCACTAGCTCATTTTGAAATTTCACAACCCGTAGCAAGAAATATGATATGATGATCCTATGCACAAATTCACTAAGGCGTCCCCAAACATCCCCCAAATCATACCAAGATATGACACGTCTTTTGACTCAAAGCGTCTAGGCATCCTAAGATCCTAAGTGATCTTTTTTTGCCAAGTCATTTGAGGTTTTAAGACCCTCTTAGCCAATATTGCTTTGAATGAAAATTATCCCATTAACGGGAGACACAACTCATGTTTGGTACGACTTGACTTTAGTTTCCCTTGTAAGCTCTACGTTGGACTGAATCCAAATTTTCCGCGCAAACGAAAGAACATTAGGTTGTTTCACCTTTAAACCTCAATAATTTTTTTTTTCTCTTTTTTTTCCTTTTTTTTTTTTTAATTCTCCACTATTTTTACAACCGTGCAATAGAGCTTAAGAGTGTGGGCTTTTTCGGATTTTCTCTTAGAAGCACCATAAGGGATGGTGGTGTACGCTCCCCAACTTCATTTAGGCTAGAGACTCGTACCACATGGAACCAACTCTACATGAAGGTCCAGCCCATATTTTAAGACTCCACAAGTTTCCACGGGAAACGGAATAATGAATCACTTAGAGACTCAATTATCCTAGCACAATAAAGGACTCAAGAGTATGCACGTAATCTACCTTCGCCTTTCCCTAGATACCCGGGACATTCCTTCGTGAGACTTTTGCACAAGATACTAGAATTAAAGTCCCCCTACCACTGTGCTTCCTACTCTCATGAGCTCTTTCACTGGATTCTCTTCGGTCTCTAGGTCCTAAGTAGTCCTTTTCTCAAATTTTTAAATTTTTTAGGATTTAATTTTTTTTATTTTTTCTTTGTTTTCATTTTTCCTAACTCTATATGCATTTTGAACCAACTCGATTAACCAACAAATAATGGGTAGGTTGACTCAATAAATAAAGGTGCAACAATATATACAATTCAATAAATAAACGTGCACATGCAAACCTAAAGACTGACATCTACATGCAAACCGACTCACTAAGCTATATGTGACAAGGCGGTGCAATAGCTAACTAGCGGATAGCTGAAAATCCCCCCACACTTTAGCTATTCGTTTTCCTCAAATAAAGATAAAATGAAATCAAGAGGACTCGGCTGCCTAAGCGCAGGGCTCGTGGGTCTAGTCGGACTGGGTCTCCTCGTCCTCCTCGACTCGGACATCCGGACTCGACTCTGGGTATACATCATATTGGTAGTAGAACAGTCCATCGTAGGTATGCAGGTGCTCCAATTGTACATTGCCCGCTCCGGCTATGTCCTGGATCCACCCTCCCTACCAGGCACACTCAAATCTCACCTGCTCTAACCCGCGGCCCAGCTGGCGCTGACTACTCCGGAGATGCTCAAAATGTCTTCGAGACCTAACTTTGTCAATGCCTGCCTGCAGTCTCTGAGACTCAAGCATGTGTGTGATATTGTTGAGTTGTCGCTCCATGTTATAGCTAGAGCTACTAGCCTCGCTCCTCCTAGGTTGTGGGAGTAACACTATTGGATTACTGTCCCAACAACTTCCTTACCCGTACCACTGGATAAAAATGCTTAAGCCTTGAAGGTGCTAGTAGTAATCCATAAGGTATCATATATACCACACACCTACTCCACAATATCTCGATGTGGGACGGGATATTACAATCCCCCCACCTTATATACTCAACGTCCTCGTCGAGACTGCCCAGTCATGTTTCCCCTTGGCTGGCCGCCACGGAGCCCTTGCGGGACCAGAGTCGGCTCTGATACCATTTGTAAAACCCGTGGATTATTTTCCCAACAACTTCTTTACCCGTACCACCGGATAAAAATGCTTAAGCCTTGAAGGTGTTAGTAGTAATCCACAAGGTATCATATATACCACACATCTACTCTACAATATCTTGATGTGGGACGGGATATTACAGTGGTGGTATGATAGGTTGTGGGACTTTTATGGGATCGGGAACTTTCTCCCACTTGCGCTCTCCATCATTATTTTAGTCTTAGGGTCATACTCTAAACCACTCAATGCAGTGCCAACATCTTTTGCTAGCTTCAGGAGAAGTTAGCGCGTCGATTCCTTTCCATGATAAAATGATAAATGAAGTACGGGACATTAATATGCTTACCGCTCCACAAACAGTAAGCCATGGTGCACAGCTAGAAAGAGTACGTGGGTTGAGGCGTGACGCCAAAAACCCAGTTCTCAAGAAAATCCAACAACCACCTCGCATGTGGAAGAACAACCTTCCTAGAAACACTCCACTCACCTAAAGTGGGTCTCTCATTCCACCCTGCTCCAGGCACCCTCTGAAAACAAAAGGCACTCACAACCTCAACAGCATCCAACATCCTGAAAATCTCATGGTAGGGACAACTCTCCTTCAGAGGCTTGAAATTCATGGTAGCCCCTATAGCCTCGGGCGTGAGAACTGTGTAAGCTTGCCGGCAATACACTTTCCTCTGATCCTCACTCTCCCCCTCGTCATAGAAACGAGCATTCACAAGGATCTCTCTTGCAAGAGATGAGGTAGAATTCTTGAAAATCTTAAACCACTTGTCTAGCTACTCGTTCTTGAAGAGGTCCTTCAGTTGTTTAGGCATATTTTTTCTATCCGTGAAGGGTTTTTCAGGAGTCCCTTCCCTCTTTAGGAAGGCATCCGAATAGAATTACTTATGGTCATTCGCACTCGTGAACCTGAAGTTGTAGAACTTGAAAGTGTGAGTATGCAGATGTATATGCAGCTAAGATACTCTAGAAGGGGGGGATTGAATAGAGTATGCCAACTTTTTGCAAAACTTGCTAGGAAGATGAAAACTTGTGCAAACAATGAGTTTCAAGGCCTTGAAAACTAGTTCAAGCCCTTGAAGAAGATAGAGATAGTATAAAGCAAGTATGTCTTTTTCAAGGCCTTGAAAACAAGTTCAAACCCTTGAAAATAGATAATTTTGTGAGCTACAAAAACTATGAAAAGGAATGAACTGTAAATGCAGAAGACGAGTGATTTATAAAGTTCAGTCCACTTGGACTTACGTCTCTACCTCGGGGATCAGATCCCTGCAGGATTTTCAACTCAATTCTTATTAATCAAAATCTAAGACCTAAAACTCAAGCCCAGAGAGATCCCATACTCTGTTACAGCTTGTGGTTTTCCCTAACCTGTCTAGTACCTGCTCTAGCTAACTGATTAACTAAGAATTCTCTATTGTTCACTTTGAACAATCCTTGAGAATAGATGTAGAGATAATACATAAAATATCTACCAATACAGCTCAATACAGAAGTACACTTGGAGTTGAAAAACTGCAGTGAAAATGCAGTGAACTTCTGTGGAATGGATTGAGAGTTTGATGTTCTTATTTGATGCTTTGTCAATCCAGAAAATTGTCTCTGATTTTTCCCGTTGAGTCTCGTATTTTTTGCTTCAAGATGGGCTCCATTTAAACTGTTTGAAGCTCTGCAATTCTTCCCAGATTTTCAGCAACAACTTCCTATTTTGTAGGCAACAGCTTTGACTCTCAATAACAGCTCTCTCCAACGGATAGTTGATCACAATCTCCAGAGATATTGTTGTGATCTTTTCCACAAGCAATCTGAGAAGCTGTGATAAGTGTGTGCTTGATCACAGGATCAAAGTATTCATCTATTTACGAATCTGCACAACTTCAGATTAGGAAACAAATCCTGCAAATATTGGAAAGAAAATGTCCTGCATTATCATGGTCAAACAGATGATATCTTATGATTAAAACATGTTAGAACAATTTGTCTTTCATCATCTAATAACAGTGAATCATACATATGAAAGAAAGATAGGGAATCAATTCAGAAAGTTTGCAGAAAACTCCCCCTGAGAGTGTGCATTGAGGTTAGGCAGTTTCAAGTATTTGAATCCAGTTTCAAGGCCTTGAAAATAGCTAAACTATTTTCAAGCCTCTGAGACTGATTCAAGGCTTTGAAAGCTGGTTCAAGGCCTTGAAATAGCTGAGCTATTTCAAGTCTTGCACAGCCTGATCTTGTTGGAATAGATGCCCTAGAGGCAATCTAGTTTAGTATGAATTTGTAATTGGCTAGAAATTCATTTATTACTTATTGGATATTTAATATAATGAAGTCCTTAGATTTACAATCGTGTTGTTTATCTTAAATATCCCTAGTCAAGTATAATGATTAAATGGGACAATCATCTATAGACTAGTATGGGGTTGGATTGATATGGAGATATCACGATCCAACACATAGGTGTGCATTACGGAATGTTGCACTGGATTGACCCATCACCGAGAAGGCTACATACACGTTATGTTGAGTCACAAGTGCTTCTCGGGTACAATGGTATTGTCATCCTTAGACTTGAAGTCACTAGATATTCTAGTTGTGGATCATTGTGATCTTGGTAGCGTTAAACGCTACACCGTAACTGGGTAGTTATAAAGGCGTGTACTGGATACAATGAGAAGCAAGCTTAGAGATCGTAGTGGACGTAGAGAGGATTTGCCCCTCCCACATAACGGGAGCAAATATCCAAGGCCACTTGAGGATAGTGCTTATAGAATGTCTGGCCAGACTCAAATAAATCAATATATGGGATATTGATGTTATTTGCACGAATAAGGCTATTCCATGGATCGAGAAACTAGGGATTGGATATACGAGTGTGACTTGTATGTCTCGTGTCCAATCCGGATATGGAGGCAAAGGGATGAGACAATTACTTGTACGAGGTTGTCTAGATGACTATTCTATTAGTTGGCTAGAATGGATGTTTTGCTAGAAACCGCTCCATATTAGCAAAGAGTTGCTACCAACTAAATAGAACCTATGGGGTCACACGCTATATAGAGTTGTACTAGATTGTGGAATTAATTAATTGGATTAATTAATTAGAAGGATCACTTTGCAAACCCTTGCAAACTTAGTAGGGACTAATTTGCAAGGAAGGGACTAAATTGAATTCTAGTAGGACTAGAATAAGTCCTTTAGGTAGTTGACAAGGAGTTGTTGGACTATATAAAGGACCCTCCTCCTTCCTTCCCTACACACTTTATGCTCTAGAGAGAACATAACAAGAGTAGGAGAGAACAAAGGAGAGAGAGAGCAAGCAAAGAGGGACGCCGCCCCCTATTGCCGCCGCCCCTTGTCCCCGACGCCACAAAGGGCCGAACCCCCTTTTGGTGCTTCGTTTTGCGTGATTCCTTCACCCTCCTTTCAATCCGGGCTAGCACCAAGGAGATTGGAGATCTAGGAACAACTCTAGGCGTGGATCAACTATAGAGAACGTGACACTATTCGCGTTTGAAGTCATCAAGGAGAACCCAAAGGTGTGTTTATGATTTCTTACCTTCACTATCGTTATGCATCTAGACTTGTGATCCTTGGAGGGTTTTGCATGGTTGTTTGTTTGATTATGCTTCCGTTTGCGCGATCCATGAATCAAAACCCTACAGTGGTATCAGAGCCACAGGTCATAGAGCATAAACGTAGTTTATGTGTTACATTCTTGTTGTTTTACACCTTAATTTGTTGTTTATCGCGTAAAACAAGACAAATCAAGCATTGGATGCAATTTGTCAAAGAATTAATCATAACAAGACCCAATTATTGCATTGGATGCATGAATTGGTGAGTTTGAGAAATTTTAGGATCTTAGATCTAGGGTTTGGGCATCCTTGGGGAAGAAGGAGTTCTCCCACAACAAGGAAACAACCAAACTTGGGCTCCAAGCAAGGAGGTTGTTTTGGAAACAACCTCCACAAGGAGGTTCGGCCCCCTAGGGGACCGCCCCCTTGCTTGCCGCCCAAGCTTGGCGCCCTAAGGGGCCGGGCGGCCCTAACCCGCGGGCCTAGCTTGCGGGTTTTGGGCCGGGCCGGCCCTAGGGCTTTATGGTTCACTCATTTGGGCCCGGGCAATTGGATTGTTGGGCCCATGGACCGTTTTAACCCTAGAAATCCTAAAATCAATTAAAATTGACCAAGCGCGTTAAAATTGGATTTTAACTGTTTATGTGCAAATCGCATGGTGATTGGATATGGCCTTAGGATGTGGTTTGATGTGGATGTTTAATTTTGTGGTTTGGTTTTACGGCCTGCGAGCCGATCAATTAATTGTAATAATTAATTAGGGTTTTATGGCCTGCGTGCCATTTTTTCTCAACTTGTGAGATTTATTTTATTTAGTATAGATATTAGCTAGTGCTAGATAAAGTAGATTGTTAGCCAAGATTGGAGAAAAGAAGCCCAAAGCCAAAAGAAGCCACAAAAGATGGAGCATGGAGCATGGAGCATTCCACATGACTATGAAGGATGGACCAAAAGATCAAGACGCATGGAGATGTGTGTTTGTTTAGGGTTCATAGATAATTCCATTGGCTTGGAATTATCTTAGTCTAGAAAAGGCCATATCCACATCACGTTTAATTTCTGTTTTGTGGTTGTTTATTTATTGTCTTATTATTTGTGTGGTTGGTGTATGGATGATGCATGCAATTAGGATAATAAGATAATTAGACAACCCGGATCTATTATTTGGAGTTGTGCCCAAACTCAAATAGATAGATTAGTTGATATTGATCAACAAAAATAATTAAAATTGAATTGAAAATCCCTCAAATTTTAAAATATTGTGTTCTTGCCTTCTCGTTATTTAAACACTCATTATCATCATTATTTATCAAGTTCGTGCGTGCCAAAGCATGGCGACTTGGTTCATAATGATGGAATGCGATGGCACGTAACAATGTGCAATTGTTTAGATAAGAGGTTGAACACAACTAGGCTATTAATTTGATTAAGAAACCTAGAGGCAATCAATTGGGATTATCCATATGGATGGATAAATAAGGAGTTATTTGCCCGATTGAACCAAGAGTTGCATATGGGATGCAATTGGAATTGTTCCTACCTAAGAAGTAATTTAATTATGGGTGACTTGCCAAAGCAAGCTCATAAGGAGATGAAAAAGATGGATCTTGGCCCACTAGAAAATATAAAGATATTTTCCGCATTAATATCTTGAGGGTTATTAATCCGTAGTAAAATAGTGGGAGCTATATTTAATAAACTAGCCATTATTAAATATAGTCAAAAATTCACAAATACTAAAACTTGCGTATTTTCCTTTTTGTAGAATTCCAAATGGCAAACAACTCATCGAGTTCACAACATTCCCTACGATCTGTCCTTGAGAAGGACAAGCTCTCAGGAACCAACTTTCTCGATTGGTACAGAAACTTGAGAATTGTTCTCAAGCAAGAAAAGAAGCTGTACGCAATAGAGGAGCAAGTTCCAGAAGGTCCAGAGAATCAGACACCTGCTGCCTTAAAGGCGTATCAAAAGCGTGTTGATGACGCTAATGATGCGGCCTGCCTAATGCTTTGCACCATGACCTCTGAGCTTCAGAAGCAACATGAGAACATGAATGCTGTCGATATGATCGAACATCTAAAGCAGCTCTTCCAAGAGCAGGCGAGGGTAGAAAGGTATGAGGTCTCAAAGGCACTGTTCAAATGTCATCTAGCAGAAGGGAACCCGGTGGGACCCCACGTACTCCGAATGATCGGGTACTTGGAGAATCTCGCCCGGCTTGGGTTCCCGGTCGGCCAAGAGTTGGCAACCGATCTCGTGTTGCAATCGTTGCCCGAGAGTTATGGACAGTTCATTATGAACTATAACATGAACGAGATCGTTAAACCACTGCCAGATTTGCTCAACATGTTGAGGACGGCTGAACAGAGCATCAACAAGGGTAAGGGCAAGGCCATTATGATGGTGCATAAAGGAAAGGGTAAAAAGTTTGCCTCTTCCTCCAAGGGCAAAGGCAAGTCAGTTGCCAAGTCCAAGGAACAAGCCCTTAAGCCTGTTGGTGCCATTGCCAAGGTCGTGACTAAGGGTGAATGTCACTACTGTAGTCAACCTGGACACTGGAGGAGGAACTGCCCAAAATATCTGGAGGACAAGCGGCTTGGAATAGTGATTCCACCACCACCAGGTATTTTCGTTGTAGATGTCAATTTAACTGTCTATACATCATGGGTATTAGATACTGGATGTGGATCTCATATTTGTCGAAATATGCAGGATCTAAAGAGAAGTAAAAGATTGGCTAAAGGGGAGGTAGATCTACGCGTTGGGAATGGAGCAAAGGTTGCTGCGTTGGCCATAGGCGTGTGCGAGCTATCTCTGCCTTCAGGATTAGTTTTAGAATTAAATAATTTCTATTTTGTGCCTGCTATGAGCAGAAACATTATTTCTATTTCTTGTTTGGACAAGGAAGGTTTTATTATTTCAATAAAGAACAATTGTTGTTCCTTTTATTTGAATAATATTCACTATTTTAGTGCGCAATTATTTAATGGACTTTATGTCCTTGATCTAAGTAATCCTGTCTACAACATTAATACCAAGCGGATTAAAATAAATGATTTAAATCCTGCTTATTTATGGCACTGTCGTTTAGGCCACATAAATGAGAAACGTGTATCTAGACTCCATAAGGATGGATTGCTAGACTCATTTGATTTTGAATCATATGAGACATGTGAGGCTTGTTTATTGGGAAAAATGACAAAGTCCCCTTTCAATAAGAAAGGTGAGAGGACTAGTGAGCAATTGGCACTTATACATACCGATGTGTGTGTGGGCCATTTGCCACGCCTGCCAGGGGTGGTTATGTCTACTTCATTACGTTTACTGATGATTACAGTAGATATGGATTTGTGTACCTTATGAGGGCAAAATCCGAATCCTTTGAAGTGTTCAAAGAATTCAAGAATGAAGTAGAGAAACAACTTGGCAAAAGTATCAAGGCTCTACGATCGGATCGTGGAGGAGAATACTTAAGCCAAGAGTTTGACGACTATCTTAGAGAGTGTGGGATCGTGTCCCAACTCACTCCACCCGGAACGCCACAATGGAATGGCGTGTCCGAGAGGAGAAATCGAACCCTATTGGATATGGTTCGGTCTATGATGTGTCAAACCGATCTTCCATTATCATTTTGGGGCCACGCTCTATTAAGTGCAGCTTTTACCATTAACCGTGTTCCATCTAAATCAGTCATGAAGACACCATATGAGATGTGGAGTGGGAGGCGTCCCACACTGTCGTTCATGAGGATTTGGGGCTGCGATGTCTATGTAAAACGTTTACAATCAGACAAGCTAGGGCCTAAGTCGGATAAGTGTAAATTTGTGGGGTACCCTAAGGAAACTAAGGGATACTACTTCTACAATCCAACCGAGAACAAAGTGTTTGTTGCTCGGACCAGCGTGTTTCTAGAAAGAGAGTTTGTCTCTAAAGAAGCAAGTGGGAGGAATGTAGAACTTGAAGAAGTTCAAGAACCACAAATCACTGAACCGATTATGGAACATGAACAGGAATCACAAGCAGTTGTGGATCCACCTGTTCAAGTAACACAAGAGCTTCGTAGATCTAGTAGAGTGCGCCAGGAACCCGAGAGGTACGGACTTCTTGTAACTGATTCCGGTGACACGATGCTCATAGATGATGAGCCTACTACCTATGAGGAGGCCATGAATGGCCCAGACTCGCAGAAGTGGCTTGAAGCCATGAGATCCGAGATGGAATCCATGTATACCAACAAAGTATGGACTTTGGTGGAACCACCTGATGGGGCGCGACCCATAGGGTGCAAGTGGGTCTTCAAGAAGAAGATCGACATGGATGGTAATGTGATTACCTATAAGGGCCGATTGGTGGCTAAAGGATTCAGACAGATTCATGGTATTGACTATGATGAAACCTTTTCACCAGTTGCAATGACCAAATCCATCCGAATCCTACTTGCGATTGCAGCATACTACGACTATGAGATTTGGCAGATGGATGTCAAAACAGCATTCCTTTATGGGAATCTCCTCGAGGACGTGTATATGATACAGCCGGAGGGTTTTGAGGATCCAAAGCAAGCCAACAAAGTCTGTAAGTTGCAACGATCCATTTATGGATTGAAGCAAGCTTCTAGGAGTTGGAATCGACGTTTTGATGAAGTGGTCAAAGAGTTTGGCTTCATCAGAAACGAAGATGAGTCTTGTGTCTACAAAAAGGTTAGTGGGAGCTCTGTAGCTTTTCTGGTCTTGTATGTGGATGACATACTGCTTATTGGAAACGACATTCCCATGCTGCAATCTGTGAAAGATTGGCTAGGAAAGTGTTTCTCAATGAAGGACTTAGGGGAAGCAGCCTATATACTCGGTATAAAGATCTATAGAGATAGATCTAAGAGGTTGCTAGGCCTAAGTCAAAGTACATATATTGACAAGGTGTTGAAACGGTTCAACATGCAAGATTCCAAGAAGGGATTCTTGCCCATGTCACATGGAATCACTCTTTCGAAGAGTGGTTGTCCTTCCAATGAGATTGAGAAGGAACGCATGAGTAGGATTCCCTATGCCTCGGCCATAGGATCCATCATGTACGCCATGTTATGTACTAGACCAGATGTGTCATATGCCTTGAGTATGACAAGCAGATACCAATCCAATCCGGGTGAGAGTCACTGGATTGCTGTCAAGAACATCCTAAAGTACTTGAGAAGAACTAAGGATGCTTTCTTGATGTTTGGCGGTGAGGAAGAGTTGCGTGTAAGGGGTTACACTGATGCAAGCTTCCAAACCGATAGAGATGACTTTAGATCACAGTCGGGATATGTGTTTTGCCTGAATGGAGCAGCGGTGAGCTGGAAGAGTTCCAAGCAAGAGACGGTAGCTGATTCTACAACAGAGGCTGAGTACATTGCTGCAAATGGCGCAGCAAAGGAGGCTGTTTGGATCAGAAAGTTTGTTTCTGAACTTGGTGTGGTCCCTAGCATTGCGGATCCAGTGGAGTTGTTCTGTGACAACACTGGGGCGATCGCGCAATCAAAGGAACCCAGATCGCACCAGAAGTCCAAGCACGTGCTCAGGAAGTTCCATCTGATTCGAGATATTATCGATAGAGGAGACGTTCGGATATGCAAGATTCCTACAGATGATAATCTGTCAGACCCGCTTACAAAGCCTCTCACGCAGTGGAAGCATGAAGGGCACACTAGGAGTATGGGCATACGAGATGCGCCAGATTGGCTCTAGTGCAAGTGGGAGACTGTTGGAATAGATGCCCTAGAGGCAATCTAGTTTAGTATGAATTTGTAATTGGCTAGAAATTCATTTATTACTTATTGGATATTTAATATAATGAAGTCCTTAGATTTACAATCGTGTTGTTTATCTTAAATATCAGTCAAGTATAATGATTAAATGGGACAATCATCTATAGACTAGTATGGGGTTGGATTGATATGGAGATATCACGATCCAACACATAGGTGTGCATTACGGAATGTTGCACTGGATTGACCCATCACCGAGAAGGCTACATACACGTTATGTTGAGTCACAAGTGCTTCTCGGGTACAATGGTATTGTCATCCTTAGACTTGAAGTCACTAGATATTCTAGTTGTGGATCATTGTGATCTTGGTAGCGTTAAACGCTACACCGTAACTGGGTAGTTATAAAGGCGTGTACTGGATACAATGAGAAGCAAGCTTAGAGATCGTAGTGGACGTAGAGAGGATTTGCCCCTCCCACATAACGGGAGCAAATATCCAAGGCCACTCGAGGATAGTGCTTATAGAATGTCTGGCCAGACTCAAATAAATCAATATATGGGATATTGATGTTATTTGCACGAATAAGGCTATTCCATGGATCGAGAAACTAGGGATTGGATATACGAGTGTGACTTGTATGTCTCGTGTCCAATCCGGATATGGAGGCAAAGGGATGAGACAATTACTTGTACGAGGTTGTCTAGATGACTATTCTATTAGTTGGCTAGAATGGATGTTTTGCTAGAAACCGCTCCATATTAGCAAAGAGTTGCTACCAACTAAATAGAACCTATGGGGTCACACGCTATATAGAGTTGTACTAGATTGTGGAATTAATTAATTGGATTAATTAATTAGAAGGATCACTTTGCAAACCCTTGCAAACTTAGTAGGGACTAATTTGCAAGGAAGGGACTAAATTGAATTCTAGTAGGACTAGAATAAGTCCTTTAGGTAGTTGACAAGGAGTTGTTGGACTATATAAAGGACCCTCCTCCTTCCTTCCCTACACACTTTATGCTCTAGAGAGAACATAACAAGAGTAGGAGAGAACAAAGGAGAGAGAGAGCAAGAAAAGAGGGACGCCGCCCCCTATTGCCGCCGCCCCTTGTCCCCGACGCCACAAAGGGCCGAACCCCCTTTTGGTGCTTCGTTTTGCGTGATTCCTTCACCCTCCTTTCAATCCGGGCTAGCACCAAGGAGATTGGAGATCTAGGAACAACTCTAGGCGTGGATCAACTATAGAGAACGTGACACTATTCGCGTTTGAAGTCATCAAGGAGAACCCAAAGGTGTGTTTATGATTTCTTACCTTCACTATCGTTATGCATCTAGACTTGTGATCCTTGTGATCCGTTTGACCTAGGAGATCAAGTTTCTGGAAAATTTTGAAAACTTAAAGAAAGACTTTGAAGAAGAGAGATTGGGGAAGAAAGAGTAGGCAAGATTAAGGGGTTTGATCTTCATCTGCAGCTTGATCTCCTTCCTCTTTCTCAATCTCTTCTGCATCAGTCTTGTCCTGCACTTCCTGTTCCTCTTCATTCTCACCAGCAATGGTTACCTCTTCAGTCTTGTCCTTTGTAACAGCTTTTGGAGATTTCTTTTTCTTCTTCAAGTTAATCAACAAGTCAACTGATTCAGGGCTGTCTACTTCCTGTGAGGCCTGTTCTGCTACCTGATTTCCCTCATTTAAAACTGGAGTAACCTCTTCCTGGTCTGAATGATCACTTGGTAGATCCTTTTCAGAGTCTCCTTTCTTTAGACCTTCATCATCCTCAGGAACATCAATCACATTCATTCTTCTGAAGATACTTTCCACCATGTACTTGACTTGCCCAATTTCATTTTCCAGTCCATAAACAGTTGTTTTGATATCCTCCATGTCCAAATCCAAACCATCAAGTCTCTGATTTTCTGATGGATGAGAAGTCTGACTTGAAGTGGGAGTCAAGGCCTTGGGGTTAGAAAACTTCTTTGCACCTACTTCCGCTTCAGTCAATTCTGAGTAGAGTTTCCAAACTTTTTCTTAAGTCTTCACCACTCCAATATTCTCAAAGTCTTTCTCATTGAGTACTCCAAATCCAGATGTGACTGATTCCCCTCCAGTAGTTGGAATCTCAAAGTGTTCAAAGAACAAGGTGAGCAAGTTTTCATAGGGTAGAGGGTGAATCCTTTTACAGGTAAGGCTAAAGAGCATGTGTTCAATCAATAGTTTTGGAAGATCAATCTCATAGCCATGCATAACCAGATACATGATTTGCAGCATTCTCTCAGTCACCAGTTCTCTAGAGTGCTCTCTGGAAAAGATACACCTAACCAGGATGGTATGAAGGACTTTGGCTTCCACATTCAACACAGAATGTGTTAACTGTTTGGCTTTGGTGGAGATATTTGGAAGAAAGAACTCATCTTTGGCTAGCTTCAGAATTTTTGTTTTCGGTGGATGGTTGCTAGTGTCATATATCTTTGGAAACCCTAGCACATTGGAAAACTCAGAGTGATCTAATTCAATCACTAACCCAGCAACTTTAGATTTGATCACCAAATTTGCAGATCTCTTAACTTGGGTCAAGTTTAGGTAGAAGAGTCTGGTGAGTCTAGGATAGGCTAATTCTTTAGGATTCAGCATACACCACAAAGAACTCTTCTTCAACATAGAGATGCACTGAAGTTTCATGTGCTCCACCACATGCATATTGACCATACTACAAAAACCAATAGATCTTGAAGCAAAACAATCTAACCACTGACCTTTAGAGATGTTTGAGACAAACCAGGTCTCATCTGGTGCTGTGTTCTTTGTTGAGGCTTGTGAGTAGATCTGCAGTGCCTTTTCCAATTGACCTTCTGGTTGAGCTTCTGTCACCTTTCCTTTCCCCTTTTCTTCCTGATTTGCTTTCTTCTTCACCTTCTTTGAACTAGAAGGCTCTGTTTCAAGTTATTTTTCTGTAACAGCTTTTTGCTTCTTTTGATTTTCTGAAGAGGAGGTTGTGACCTTCTTGACCTTCTCCTTTGGTGGAGGAAGTTCTTGAACTGCCCCTGCACTAAGAGTTCTGGAGCTAGAGTCCCCACTGACTTCTTGAACCTCTTCCACTACTGCTTTTCTTTTCTTCTCAGAGACAGATTTCGAACCTCCAGCCATCTTCATTCTATCTGAGGCTCTCCTTGTGCTCATTAGGGTTTGGGAGAAGAATAGAGAGAGGTGGAGTGATACGGAATGAAGGAGAAGAGAAGAAGATAAATACTGAAAGAGTTTGAGTTTCAAAAGGAAACTAGTATCTCTCTGATCTCAAATGATTTGCAATGATCAGAGAGATTTCAAATCTTTTATGCCGTAAAATAAAATTTACTAATTCTATTTTCGGCTAAAACAAATTTTTGAAAAGGTAGGCAAATATCTAAAGAGATATAACCAAACATGGAATGATCCAAGATTATTGACTATCAGTGTAGCAGATTTATTTTCAAGGCTTTGAAAAGGTTTTCAAGGTCTTGAAAAGCTGTAACACTGCAACAAGTAAAAGCCAAGGATTTGAACCTTTGAAAACATATAAAACTTACCTTTCTTACCTGATGCTCCCCTTTAATCTTAGAGCTGAGAAGCTTTCATCTTCTAATGGTTTAGTGATGATATCTGCAATTTGTATGTTCGTAGCAACAAATTCAAGAACAACATCACCTTTTTTAGCATGATCTCTGAGGAAATGGTGTCTGACATCAATGTGCTTGGTTCTTGAGTGTTGTACTTGATTCTTTGTAATTGAAATTGCACTAGTATTATCACACTTAATATGTATTCCCCTGAAATCAAATCCAAGGTATCTTAGTTGTTGAGCAATCCACAGCACTTGTGAGCAGCATGCTCCTGCAGCTATATATTCAGCTTCAGCTGTTGATAGATCAACTGAATTCTGTTTCTTGGAATGCCAACAAATCAAGGATGATCTAATGAATTGACAAGTTCCTGAAGCACTTTTCCTATCAACCTTGTAACCTGTAAAGTCAGCATCTGAAAAGCCATGTAAAGAGAAGTTAGAATGTCTTAGATACCAAAGCCCTAAGTCTTTGGTTCCATTGAGATATCTAAATATTCTCTTCACAGCAGTCAAGTGCGATTCTTTTGCTTGATGTCAGATAGAGTAATGATCCAATGATGCCTCTATACTCTTTTACATTGACACTCTCACCAGATTCATCCTTTTCTAAGGATAATGTAGAACTCATAGGAGTATTTGCTTCCTTACATTGAGCCATGCTATATTTGTTTAGTAAGTCTCTTGTGTACTTGCTTTGATGCAGAAAGATGCCCTTCTTCAATTGATGTATTTGAAGTCATAGGAAGAAGTTCAACTCTTCCATCATGCTCATCTCAAATTCCCTTCTCATAAGACTTGAGAACTCTCTGCACAATAGATCATTAGTAGCTCCAAACAATATATCATCAACATACATCTGAACTACAAGTAAATCTTTCTCATGAGCCTTTATGAAAAAGAGTCTTGTCTACTAATCCTCTTTTCAAATCATTTTCAAGTAAAAACTTTGACAATATTTCATACCAAGCTCTTGGAGTTTGTTTCAAATCATAAAGAGCTTTGTCAAGTTTGTAAACACGATCTGGAAACTTATCATATTCAAAACCAGATGCTTGTGCAACATAAACTTTTTCTTGTAAATAGCCATTCAAGAAAGCACACTTCACATCCATTTGAAACGGTTTCATGTTCTTGTAAGATACAAAAGCAAGTAAAATTATAATTGCTTCTAACCTGGCAACTGGAGCAAAAGTTTCCTCATAATCAATACCTTCTTCTTGATTGTAACCTTTAGCAACTAAACTTGCTTTGTTTTTTTTATCACATTTCCACTTTCATCCAACTTATTTTGAATACCCATCTGGTACCAATGACAGACTGGTTTGTAGGTGGAGGAACCAGGTTCCAAACCTTATTCCTTTCAAACTCATTGAGTTCACTTTTCATAGCAATGATCCAGTCTGCTTCTTGTATAATTTCTTTCACAGTTTTTGGTTCTACAAGAGAAATAAAGGCATTAAAAGCACATAAGTTCTTCAACTGTGATCTAGTTTGTGTACCAGTAGTTGGATCTGATATGATATTATCAGCTGGATTGGATGAGAGATATTTGAATCTCTTTCTCGGAGACCATGGTTCAGGCTCTCCATAGACCTTCTCTGGTCTTGAAGTAATGGCTTTATAACTTGAATCCTTCTGATCATCTTTTTCAAGGCTTTGAGATATACTCTCGAGGCCTTGAGCACCATTTTCAAGGTCTTGAAAAAGTATTCTATTTTCTTCTGAACCTTTCTTGAATCCTGATGGATTCTCATTCTCTTCCTCTGATTCATGCTTTTTCAAATTCAAGTTTTCAAAACTTTCACTCAAAGAACCATCATAACTTTCATCAAAAATAACATGATGCTCTCTTCAACCAGTTTGGTTCTTTTACTGTAAACTCTATAAGCTTTGCTATTCAGAGAGTAACCAAGATTGTCTTTTCATCACTTCTTGCATCAAACTTACCAAGATTGTCTTTTCCATTGTTGTGGATAAAACAAGTACATCCAAAGGGTCTGAAGTATGAAATGTTTGGCTTCCTCCCTTTGAATTGTTCATAGGGGGTCTTCTTCAGAATGGGTCTGATCAATCACCTATAGTTTGTTGTATTCACAGCTTCTGCCCAATAATGTTTTGGCAGCTTGTTCTCAAGAAGCATTGCTCTTGACATATCTTCAAGAGTCATGTTCTTTCTTTCAACAACACCATCCTGTTGAGGAGTTCTTGGAGAAGAAAAGTTGTGAGTAATACCATGCTTATCACAGAATAAATCAAATTCTAACTGATCAAATTCTCTACCATGATCACTTCTGATTGGAGCTACATTTAGGTTTTTCAAGTTTTGAAGTTTTCTGCAAGGCTTTGAAAATTCAGAGAGTGCTTCAGATTTTTCTTTGAGAAACATAACCCAAGTATATCTAGAAAAATCATTTACAACAACTAGCATATACCTTTTACCTTTTGGATTAGGATTCCTCATAGGACCACATAGATCCATATGAAGCAATTCAATAGGTCTAGTTGTACTTACAAACTTATTTGGCTTGAAGGAACTTCTGGTCTGCTTGCCTTGAGCACAGGCTTTGCACTTTTCATCTTCTTTGAACTTGAGGGATGGCAATCCTCTTACCAAGTCTTTGGAAATCTACTTGTTGAAAGTATGCAAACTAATATGACCAAGTTTTCTGTGCCAAAGTTTTGAATCCTCTTTCAAGGCCTTGAGACACTTCAAACTTTCACATGCAACTTTGTTAATCTTAAAAGTATAAACATTGTTTGATCTAGAGGCTGTGAGAATGCAATCTCCTGATTTCTCATTTTGCACCACACACTTCTCTTTATCAGAGATAACTTTTTTGCCATTATCACAAAGCTGAGATACACTAAGCAAATTAAATTTCAAACCTTCAACTAGATACACATCAGAAATAGAGTTTTCAGAATTTGTACCAACTTTTCCATTACCAAGAATATTGCATTTGCCTTTGTCACCAAGTGTTATTGAACTTTCTGATTGCTCCTTTAATTCTGAGAATGGAGATCTCTTTCCACTCATATGTCTTGAGCAACCACTGTCCATGAACCACTTTTTTTCTTTAATATTGGTGACACCCTCAATGTTCTTCTCAGAACTTTCATCATGCTTGGCCATGAAGCATAGGTTGGCATGTTCTTCCTCAGATTCAGATTCACTAGAGTAATCTGAATCACTCCATGAATCTATCATGGCTTTCTTTCTTCTGTCATGATCTCTCTTTTGAAAGCTATTGCTTTTCTTGTGTGGACAATCTCTTATCAAGTGTCCTGCATCACCACATTCAAAGCAGTTCATAACTTTTGATTTTTTGTGTGAAGAGGACTTACCTTTGTAGACCTTGCTGCTGGATGATCTATGCCTTCTCAATTGAAATCTTTGTTTCCAAAGTTTTTCTTCATTTTGAGAATCCTTGTAAAGGCTTTGGAAATTAAGGCAATTGGATCTTCATCATCACCATCCTCAGTTTCAAGGCTTTATGTTCTCTCATTCTCTTTGGCTCTGAGAGCTAAGTTCTTGACACAATCTGGGAGTTCTCCATCAACTTCATTCATAGATATCTCAAGTGTCAGGAGCTTCCCTTGTAGGTCATCAAATTGTAAAGTTAAGAGATTAATTCTGAGCTTCTTCAATAGCTATGGACTTTGGTTCCAATTTTGCCTTTGGAATACTTCTGAGAATCTTCCTTACATTTTCTTCATTGGAGAAATGTTTTCCCAGAATCAAGGTTGTTGAAAATATCAGTGAACCTCTTGAACATGTCTCTGATGGACTCATCTGTATTCATCTTAAAAAGCTCATATTTTTTGAGATAAACGTTGATCTTAGTTTGCTTGACTTGACTGGTTCCCTCAAAGTTAACCACAAGCTTATCCCAGATTTCTTTTGCAGTTTTGCATCCATAGATCCTGTAGAATTCATTTGTACTCAAAGCACAATACAAAATGTTAATAGCTTTGTAGTTCTTAGAAAATTGCTCTAATTCAGAAGAGGATAGTGAGTCTTCTGTTATGGGAGTTCTGATCCCATCTTTCTCTGTGTAGAAAGTATGAGGTCCATTTTTTATAATGGTCCAAAGCTCTAGATCTTGATCAATAATGAACATTTTCATGAGAGCTTTCAAGTGAGCAAAATTTTCTCCACAGAATAGAGGAGGTCTGTTAGCAGCTCTTCCCTGTGAGAAACCACCATCACCTGCAGTACTCATGATCACCAGATGGTTAAATCTTATACAGTGATACAAGCTCTTATACCAATTCAAAGTGTGAGTATGCAGATGTTTATGCAGCTATGATACTCTAGAAGGGGGTTGAATAGAGTATGCCAACTTTTTGAAAAACGTGCTAGGAAGATGAAAACTTGTTCAAACAATGAGTTTCAAGGCCTTGAAAACTAGTTCAAGCCCTTTGAGAAGATACAGATAGTATAAAGCTAGTATGTCTTTTTCAAGGCCTTGAAAACAAGTTCAAACCCTTGAAAAATAGATAGTTTTGTGAGCTGCAAAAACAATGAAAAGGAATGAACTGTAAATGCAGAAGACAAGTTATTTAGAGAGTTCAGTCCACTCGGACCAACGTCTCCACCTCAGGTATTAGATCCCTGCAGGATTTTCAACTCAATTCTTATTAATCAAAAGCTAAGCCCTAGAACTCAAGCCCAGAGAGTTCCCTTACTCTGTTACAACTTGTGGTTTTCCCTAACCTGTCTTGTACTTTCTCTAGCTAACTAATTAATTAATATTTCTCTATTGCTCACTTTGAACAATCCTTGAGAATAGATGTAGAGATAATACAGAAAAGATCTACCAATACAGCTCAATACAGAAGTGCACTTGGAGCAGAAAAACTGCAGTGAAAATGCAATGAACTTCTGTGGACTGGATTGAGAGTTTGATGTTCTTCTTTGATGCTTTGTCAATCCAGAAACTTGTCTTTGTTTTTTCCCGTTGAGTCTCGTATATTTTTGCTTCAAGATGAGCTCTATTTAAACTGTTTGAAGCTCTGCAAATCTTCCCATATTTTCAGCAACAATTTCCTATTTTGTAGGCAAGAGCTTTGACTCTCAATAACAGCTCTCTCCAACGGATAGTTGATCACAATCTCCAGAGATATTGTTGTGATCTTGTCCATAAGCAATCTGAGAAGCTGTGATAAGTGTGTGATTGATCACAGGATCAAAGTATTCATCTATTTCCAAATCTGCACAATTTCAGATTAGGAAACAAATCATGCAAATATTGTATTGAAAATATCCTGCATTATCATGGTCAAACAGATGATATTTTATGATTAAAACATGTTAGAACAATTTGTCTTTCATCATCTAATAACAGTGAATCACACACATGAAAGAAAGAGAGGGAATCAATTCAGAAAGTTTGCAAAAAACTCCCCCTGAGAGTGTGCATTTAGGTTAGGCAGTTTCAAGGCTTTGAATCCAGTTTCAAGGCCTCGAAAATAGCTAAACTATTTTCAAGACTCTCAGACTGGTTCAAGGCTTTGAAAGCTGGTTCAAGGCCTTGAAATAGCTGAGCTATTTCAAGTCTTTCACAACCTGATCTTTCAGAACTTATTGATGCAGACAGCATCGAGGTCAACCTCCTTCACCCCCTTATTCCTCCTACCAATCTTCGTAAGGGGGGGGAGCATATCCTGGTTCAACTCATATAGAATTGGAGACAGAGGCACCTGAGGGAGGTAGCCGAAACCGTCTCCCTCGTTTACATCTTCTCCATCACTCATAACCACATCTTCCTTGGTATTGAAGATGGGTTGATCATCAACAACAAATCCTCGTCTCTTCTTAGGATTACTACCCGATGTAGACATAATGATAAAGAAAATAAAAAACAGGTGCAAGTGAGGTATAGAGTGATCTACACCAAGTAACCCAGGGTACAGGTAAAGAGCAAGTAAAAATCCATAACTGCCTAAGCATGAAGTAAAGCGAGAGAGAATTGATATACCTGCGGTCCCGGAGTACCGTTCTTACGGGACCGATTTCGCAAAAATTGGTCAACAAAGGACCGAACTGGTCGACCAATTTTTCAAAAACTTGAGAAAGTTAAGGCAAGTATACCTCCTTTTGCTCCTTGGTGTCCTCGTCGAAAGTCTCTTCTTGAGCTTTGGCCGAATCCAACTTGAAAGTGACGAATCAGAAAATTTTTGTTCTTGGAGCTCTTCCTCTTCAGTCTCCCCCACACTGAAACTAATCACTATCTCTCAAAACCCCGATAATTAATCTTGCAGAAGATCTTGCAAAGAGCAAAACCCAACAAAAAATCCTTGATTTGGAGGAGTTTCGGGTTTTTGGTGGGTTTGTGTTCTTGAGTTTTTGAGGGGAAGAAGATGAAGATGGTGAATTTTGATTCGAATGGGGGCTATGGAGGCATCCTTGTCCAGTTTTTGCTTTATATACTCCCAAATTGACCAAAATGCCCCAAATAAGTGAGCAGTCCGGCCCAATTTGGTCCGAAATGCATTTCGCGCGAAATGGGTCATTTCGGCTCGAAATGCATTTCGCGCCAAATGGGTCATTTCGGCTCGAAATGCATTTCGCGCGAAATGGGTCATTTCGGCCCGAATTTTTTTAGAAAATCCAAATATTAGATGGGTGTTTTCGTTTCATGCGAAATAGGGGACGAAAATTTTTCTAAGTGTTGCCCTATTTCGCACAAAATGGCCTATTTCGCGCAATAGGCTGCTACTCGTGCTCTTTTTTTGCTCCAATTTCTTCGTTTGTCCTGTTTTTTCCTCGATTCTTGCACCAATGGACTCCATTAACTGCTAAAACTCCCAAAATATGGGGAATTTCCCATTTCCTCTTGGTTTTTCTCTCGTGTGCATGAATCTCGCCACTTAAGCTCCTAAACCGCATCTTCCGCTCCGGATTCTGATGCATGCAACCACGATTCAACAACGCGCTGCCATGATCTTCAAAACTCATTAGTTACCCCTCGACCTCGAGTAACATATCTTTATTTCTCGTTTCTTCCCAATAGCTAGTTGGTCCTCGTTTTGCGTGCAACATCGTGCACATGCATCAAGAAGGGGAATCGGGATTGGTCTTCGGTACTTGTGTCCTGCACACTCATAGGAAATATTAAAACCACTCTCTTGCACCCCTCAAAATCATGTATGAATATCAAAACAGAATACAAAAAACAATTAACTAACTACATTGGGTTGCCTCCCAATCAACGCTTGTAATTTAAGGTCGACGGCCCGACCCAATTATCTCACGCCTCTAGAAAGGCCTCTTGGAACCACGTGCCTCCTCATCCAGCTTCCACTACTCGATCCTCAACACAACTCGGTGAACCTCGATTTTTGAATCTGGTGGCTCAACATTAAACACCTCTGAACTCTCGTGCACTTTATTGCACTGCCACTGGAACCTGTGTCTTTTCTCGAGACTAATGTGGATTCGACTTGGAAACCCGGAAAGTTTCCCACGCATCATTGATCTTCGTGATCACTTCACCGTTCTCAAAATCAATGAGTGTCTGACCGGTATCCAAAAAAGGCCTACCTAGGATGATCGGAACATCTCCCACAGGCATCCATAGAATCACAAAATCTGCAAGAATAATAGAGTTCCCTACCTTAACGAGCACATCCTCCACCACTTGCAAGACTTGTCAGCAAACTGAAGATTGATCCAGGTGGATCGAGCTTGCACTCCCAGCTTCTGAAATACTGAAAGTGGCATCAGATTAAAACTGGCCCCTAAATCACATAGGGCCTGTCCCGTGTAAACTCCACCCAAGTTAGCATCTATCACAAAGCTTCCCGGATCCTTTTGTTTCTGAGGCAAACCATGCGTCACACATGAGCTCAACTTCTCGGTCAAAACCACTGTCTGAAAGTCTGGCACTGCCCTCTTCCCTGAATTTGCATCCCTCATGTATTTGGCATACTTAGGCATCATCTTGACTGCCTCAATAAATGGCACATTGATATGCAATTTTGAGAAAATGGACAAGAACTTCATGTACTCCTTAGAGTCATCTTTCTTCTTTCTCGGCTTAAGAGGATATGGAAGATCCTTATGGAAAGAAGGTGGTGGTGGTGTTACCTCATCATTCATGTGTGGAGTCACGCCCTTTGATTGGGGGATCATGACAGGGGTCTTGTCAAAGATCTCATGCTACCTGGCCTTCGAGGCTTCTGCTCTGGCGTGGCTCGGATATGGGGGATCATCAAGAACAATCCCACTACGAGTAGTAACTGCATTAACCTGGAGCACCTTCTATGGATTTGATGGTAAGGATCCTGGTGCTCTAGAGGAGAGCTGAGTGGCAATCTGTCCTACGACGAAACAAGAACACAAGATGTAACGTGGTTCACTTGCACGATTCTAGCTACGTCCACGACCCCAAAACCCTTGTTTTATTAGAAAGAAACACCACGAATACAATCCACGACCTGAACCTATGCCTATACACGTTTATATAGACCTACTAGGCTTGCTTTTTCCCAAAGAAACGTCCAAAACGGACTAAAAACACATGAGAAAACAATTATAAATTTCCAGCCCCCTGTCCAGGTTGTGCGACCTAGATCAGAGGTTGCGCAACCTCCCACCTAGGTCCTGTGACCTGGTTTTGAGGTCCTGCGACCACCCTGACCTGTGAGCTGCTGTTTTCTTCTTTTTCTTCCTTCCCTTCGTGTTGATCCTCTGTTTGGCCTTGTTTCATTTTCCCATATTCGTTTCCTAACTCCTCGCCAAGCTTTGTGAAAATGTTCAAGACAAATTTCCAACAAATCTCCACCTTGCCTTGATTTCCATCTTCCGCTTGCGCTTTAATTAGAGGATTCTCTCTAATTCCACAAGTTGCTCCAACTTTGCCAAGTTCCTGCACCGAGTTCCCATAGCGATGCTCCAACTCCGGTCAAGTTCTTGGAGTCAAACCCTATCGATGCTCCAAATATGGACGAGTTCCTTCAATCGAATCCCATTTTTGTTGTTCCAACTCCAGCCGAGCTCCCACAACAAAATTGTTTGCTGTTCCGACTCCCACTGGGTCCCTACAAGAACCCCTCCCCCCCCCCCTACACGTTTCTCTAATTTCCACTGAATTCCTGCAACGTTTTTTGAAATATTTATCCAATTCCCATCAAAGCACTGCAAAATCGCCCTCTTGCAAGTATTGTACGTCCCCTTTTCACGTGTCTCGTACGCATCCCCTTCACGTTCCGTGTCCCTTGTCAGTTACCCCCTATTCCAAATCTGCCTCTTCATCAAGAACACGGATTCCATACCCCCAACCGGGCCTAGAGAACTAGACCATCCTCCGAAGTACCCTCCACCTGCAGTCGAATCTACAGATCTTGAGTTTATCCTTTGTCCACTGGTGTCTCTTTTTTCTACCGTTTCAACAGACGTCACTGTAGCTTCCATTGGTCGTTGTCATCTCGCCAAACATGACTGTCTGAACCCCCAAACACAGCTCTGTGCCGCATCCTCTCTTTACAAGCCTCGTACTCAGCGGTGGTTGTATCCACATCTCCTTTTTTAGAGGCCCATGGAAACCACGGATCTTGCTTCTTCAACGAAGCAAGTATCTCGATGCGCCACCTGTCGTTGTCTCTCCCTTTGAAATTTTTGATCTTGGTCATCCCCCGGTCATCTTCTCTGCAGCTCCTAGTCCAGATCCGTAACCCCTAAACGCGTGCTCCACCTTGATCGCGAAACCCTAGCTATGAATTTCACAGATTGTGAAACCCTAGCTCTTTAGCTCCACCTTGATCTTGGAACACCGATCATGCTTTGATACCAATTTTTATGATTTGGGCATAGCTCAAGAACGATGATAATCGATTAAACAAGAACACGAGATGTAACGTGGTTCACTAGAACGATGCTAGATACATCCACGACCCCAAAGCCCTTGTTTTATTAGAGAGGAACACCACGAATTCAACCCACGACCTCAACCTATGCCTATACACGTTTATATAAATCTGCTAAGCTTGCTTGGTCCCAAAGAAACAACCAAACTGGACAAAAACCACATAAGGAAACAATTCTAAAAGAACCTGCCCCCTGTCCAGGTTGTGGGATCTTGATCATAGGTCGTGCGACCAGCCTCCCAAGTCCTGTGACCTGGTTTTGAGGTCATGCAACCTCCCTGACCTGTGATCTACTATTTTCTTCTTTGTCTTCCTTCTCTTCGTCTTCATCCTTCGTTTGGCCTTATTTCATTGGCCCATCTTTGTCGCCTAACTCTTCTCCAATATTCTCGAGCCTATTCAAAGCATATTCCCAATAAAAAACAACAACAAAAACAGGGTGATGAAGATGAGATTTGAAAGGGGAGTAAGAAGGTAGATATGCAGTAGAGATACTTTAGAAGGGGAATTGAATAGAGTATGCAACTTTTTTGTAAAACTTGCAAAGATAGAAGTTTGTGTGAAGAACAATGCAGTTCAAGGCCTTGAAAACAGTTTCAAAGCCTTTGAGATAAAATACAGTTTAAGTAATGAAACAGACAAGTCTTTTTCAAGGCCTTGAAAAGAGTTTCAAACCCTTGAAAATAGATTAGTTAGAATGCTGTAAAAACTAAGTATGCAAATGAAATTGTAAATGCAAGAAACACAGAATTTATAGAGTTCAGTCCACTTGGACCTACGTCTCTACCTCAGGGATCTTCTCCCTGCAGGAATTTCAATACAATTCTTATTAATCAAAGGCTAATATTTTGATCTCAATCACAGAGATATGCCTTACTCTGTTACAGCTTGTGGTTCTCTCTAACCTATCTAGTACCTGCTCTAGCTAACTGATTAACTCATAATTCTCTATTTTTCACATTGAAAAATCCTTGAGATTGAAATATAGAAGTTGTATAATAATGAAATACAAATAAAGCTCAGAGTAGAAGAACACTGGAAGTGTAAAACTGCAGTAAAGAATGCAGTGATCTTCTGTGAGTTGGATTGGGAGAATGATGTGCTTCTTTGATGCTTGTCAATCCTGAAATGTGTCTCTCTTTTTGCCCGTTGAGTATATGTCTTATTGCTTCAAAATGAGCTCTACTTATACAGCTTACATTCTCTGCAAATCTTCCCTGATTTTCAGCAACAAACTTCCTGTTTTGTAGGCAACAACTTTGACTCTTTTAACAGCCTTGTCCAACGGAATTGATCATAATCTTCAGAGATATTGATCTGATCTTGTCTTAAGCATATTGGGAAGCTATCAATAGTGTCTGATTGATCACAGAATCATATTCTCTTCATGTTTCTTTTTCTGCAAAAGACCAAATTAGGAAACCATTCCTGCAAACTAGGAAATAATAGTTCCCTGCAAAACTAAGTCAAACATGTTAAACAAAAGAGATCTATGTAAATCATAAGCTTTTGTTTTTCATCAAGTAATATCATATCAAATATAGGGGTGAGAGAGTTAGAGTAAGATCAGGAGTATTCAGAGAAACTCCCGTTTAAGTATGCATACAAGTCAGACAGTTTCAAGGCTTTGAACATGGTTTAATGGCCTTGAAATAGCTCTGCTATTTCAAGCATGTGAAGCCTGTGATTCAAGGCTTTGAAAACTGGTTCAAGGCCTTGAAGTAACTCTGTATTTCAAGCCTGTGAAACTTGTGAACTTACAATCTCCCCGTTGATGATAGACACAACCTCAATCTGTTTGATCCTTAGTTTCTGCAAAAAAATGTTGATTCGCACATATCACAAATAGTAGTAACACATAAGTTCCAAAAAGATCCAACTTATTCAATAACAAACTTAAGCAGAAAAAACACATAAGTTCCAGATAATCCTACTGAACAAAAGACATGTCACTAAAAACATAAATAACAACCTAAGATTTCTCCCCCTTTTTGACTTTCATAAATAAAAACCTAAAATTTAGAAAATAAACGTAAAAGAAGTGGGAAAGAAAGAGTAGGCAAGAGTTTATGGGGTTGGGTCTTCATATCCTTCCTGATCTCCCTCTTCTTCCTCACTGTCTTCAACACTGGCCTGTTCTTCTGCAGCCTCTTCATTCACACCAGCAATTTCTTCTTCAGCTTGTTCTTATTTCTGGAACGGTTGGCCTTGGAGATTTCTTCTTCTTCTTTAGGTTTATCAACAAAGCATCTTAATCAGGACTGTCTACTTCAACTCCCTTTTGAGCAACATGTTCATCTACCACCAGCTTTCCTTTGTCGTTGTCTTGAGCAGCCTCTTCCTGGTCTGAGTGTTCACTAGGCAAGTTCTTGTCAAAACCATCTTTATTGATACCTTCTTCATCCTCAGGGACATCAAACACAGTCATGCTTCTAAAGATGGTCTCCACAATGTACTTCACTTGTCTAAGATCAGTCTCAAACCCATGTTGATTCTCTTTGATTTCACTGAATTCCATCTCTAAACCATCAAGTCTCTGAAGAATTGAAGACAAATCAGGAGGCTGTGGGGTATGGCTTGAAGTAGGGGTCAAGGTCTTGGGCTTAAGAAACTTCTTTGCACCTAAATCCTCTTCTGTCAAGTCTGAATACAACTTCCAAGTTTTTTTCCTTAGTCTTCACCACTCCAATATTCTCAAATTCTTTCTCATTAAGAAAACCAAACCCAGAAGTGATCAGTCTCCTCACCACCAGTTGGGATCTCTAGGTGCTGGAAGAAAAGTGTGAGCAAATTTGCATAAGGAAAAGTATGCTTTCTCTGATCTGTCTTGCTAAACAGCATGTGTTCCATTACAAGCTTCTGAAGGTCAATGTCATACCCATGCATAACCAGATACATGATGTAAAGCACTCCCTCAGTGACTAACTCCTTGGAGTGTTCCCTTGGAAAGATACATCTCATCAAGATAGTGAACAAAACTTTGTCTTCAACATTTAACACAGAGTCTATCAACTGTTTGGATTAGGCAGGGGTGTTGGGTAGATAGAACTCTTCTTTAGCCAACTTCAAAACTTCACTCTTGGGAGGATGGTTCTGTGTGTCATACCTCTTAGGACAGCCTATGACAGATGCAAACTCAGCATGATCTAGCTCCATATTAACACTAGGAACTCTAGTCTTGATTACTAAGTGTGGAGAGTTCTTAAGTTGCTTCATGTTGAGATAGAAGAATCTGGTAAGTCTTGGCTAGGCTAGCTCAGGAGGGTTTAGCATGAACCACAGAGAGCTTTTCTTTAACATAGAAATGCGATTCATATTCATTCCAAGCAACATAGGAAGACTGACCAAGCTACAGAAAGCAATAGGCCTAGAGGAAAAACCATCCAACCACTGACATTTGGAAGTGTTTTTGATGAACCAAGATTCATCAGGAGCGGAGTTCTTTGAGTAGATCTGCAGGGCTCTTTCCACATTGTCTTCTGGTTCTTCCACTGTCACCTTTTCTTTTCCCTTCTCATCTTTAGAGGCCTTCTTCTTTTTCTTCAGCTTCTTGGGGCTTGAGATCTGTGTTTCTGGTTGCTTTTCTGCAGTAGTCCTCTCTTTCTTCTTCTTCTTCTTATATAAAGATGGTGTAACAACCTCCTTAGCTTTCTTATTAGGTGGGGGATGTTCTGTAACTACTTCTGTACTGGGAGTCCTAGAACTTGAATCCCCACTGATTGTTTGAACTTCATCCTCAGCTATCTTTCTCTTCTTTTTTGCACCAGACTTTGAACCACCAGCCACCTTGATTTTTCCAGAGACTCTTCTTGTGCTCATAAGGGTTTGGAGAATAATATAGAGAGATAGGATTGATACGGAGAGAAGGAGAAGATAAGAAGATAAATACTGAAAGAGCTTGAGTTTAAAAAGGAAACTACAATTTTTTTCTGATCTCAAGAGATTTATAATGATCAGAGAAGATTCAAATCTTTAAAGACATTGGAAATAAATAATTTAATATTATCCTTGGATGAAAAAGGATTTTGAAACGGGTAGGGGCAATACTGCAATACTGAAACACATAAAATCAAAACTTTGAATAGGTTTTAGAGGCTTTGAAAATCAGTTCAAACCTTTGAAACACATAATAACTTACCTTCCTTACCTTGTACTCCCCCTAAACCAATGCATCTTTATTTAGCATACCCAGTTCCAATCTTAGAGCTAAAAATCTTTCCTCTGGCAATGGTTTAGTGAAGATATCTGCAATTTGCATGTTAGTAGAAACAAAATCAAGAACAATATCACATTTTCTCAGCATGATCTGTGATGAAATGGCGTATGACATCAATGTGCTTGGTTCTTAAATGCTGAACTGGATTCTTTGTAATTGATATTGCACTGGTTTTGTCACATTTGATTGGTATACTTATGAAATCAAATCCAAGATCTCTCAACTGTTCAGCAATCCATAATACTTGTGAGCAACAGGCTCCAGGAGCTATGTATTCAGCTTCAGCTGTTGATAAAGTAACTGAGTTTTGTTTCTTGGAGTGCCAACTGATCAAGGAGGATACAATGAATTGACAAGTTCCTGAAGTACTTTTTCTATCAACTTTGTAACCTGCAAAGTCAGCATCTGAAAATCCATGCAAAGAAAAGTTAGAATGTCTTGGATACCAAAGCCCTAAGTCTTTGGTACCATTGAGATATCTGAATATTCTCTTCACGACACTTAAGTGTGATTCCTTTGGATAAGCTTGAAATCTTGCACACATACATACACTGAACATGATATCTGGTCAATTAGCAGTAAGGTATAGAAATGATCCAATCATACCTCTATACTCTTTCACATTGACACTCTTACCAGATTCGTCCTTATCTAAGGACAGTGTAGAACTCATAGGGGTCTTGTTTTCTTTAAATTAAGAGATATTTTACTTGTTCAACAAGTCCTTAGTGTACTTGCTTTGATGTAGAAACATGCCCTTCTTCAACTGATGTATTTGAAGTCCAAGGAAGAAGTTCAACTCTCCCATCATGCTCATCTCAAATTCCCTGCTCATAAGACTTGAGATTTCTTTGCATAATAGATCATTAGTAGCTCCAAAGAATATATCATCACCATAAATCTGAACTACAAGTAAATCTTTCTCACGAGTCTTTATGAAAAGGATTTTTTCTACCAGTCCTCTTATGAAATCATTTTCAAGCAAAAAATTTGAAAATCTTTCATACCAAGCTCCTGGAGCTTGTTTCAAACCATAAAGAGTTTTGTCAAGTTTGTAAACGTGATCTGTAAATTTATCACTTTCAAAACCAGGAGGTTGTGCAACATAAACTTCCTCTTGCAAGTAACCATTAAAAAATGCACACTTCACATCCATTTGAAATAGTTTCATGTTCTTGTAAGATGCAAAATCAAGTAAAATTCTAATTTCTTCTAACCTGGCCACAGGAGAAAAATTTTCCTCATAGTCAATACCTACTTCTTGGTTGTAACCTTGAGCAACTAACCTTGCTTTTTTCCTGATCACTTTGCCATTTTCATCCAGTTTTTTTCGGAACACCCATCTGGTACCAATGACAGACTGGATTGTTGGTGGAGGAACTTGGTTCCACACCCTATTTCTTTCAAACTCATTGAGTTCACTTTGCATAGCTATAATCCAGTCCGCTTCTTGTAATGCTTCCTTCACGATTTTGGGTTCTACAAGAGAAAAAGCATTGAAAGCACAAAGATTCCTCAACTGTGATCTTGTTTGTGTACCAGTAGTTGGATCAGAGATGATGTTGTCAACTGGATGAGATAAAAGATATTTGAATCTCTTTCTTGGAGACCACAACTCATGTTCTCCATATTGCTTATCTGGTCTTGAGGTAGTAGCCTGATCACTCAAGTCTTTCTAATCATCTTTATCAAGGCTTTGATCTCTATTTTCAAGGCATTGAGACCTGTTTTCAAGGTCTTGAAAATGGCTTCTGTTTCTTCTGAACCTTTCTTGAAACCAAGTGAGTTCTCAGTTTCTTCTTATTCATGCTTCTTCAAATTCAAGTCTGCAAAACTTTCAGTCAAAGAACCATCATAGCTTCCATCAAAAATAACATGAATACTTTCTTCCACCATCTCGGTTCTTTTTATAAGTTATGTAAGATTTGCTAGTAAGAGAGTAACCAAGAAAGATACCTTCATCACTTCTTGCATCAAACTTACCCAAGTTGTCCTTTCCATTGTTGTGGACAAAACATGTGCAACCAAAGGGTCTGAAGTATGATATGTTTGGCTTTATCCCTCTGAAAATTTCATAGGGGGTCTTCTTCAAGAGAGGTTTGATCAAGCACCTGTTCAAAATGTAATTTGCTGTATTCACAGCTTCTGCCCAATAGTGTTTTGGCAGCTTGTTTTCTAGAAGCATTGTTGTTAGCATGTCTTCAAGAGTCCTGTTCTTTCTTTCAACAACTCCATTATGTTGAGGAGTTCTAGGAGCAATGAAATTGTGAGAGATACCATGCTTAACACTAAACAAATCAAAATCTAATTGAGCAAACTCTCTGCCATGATCACTTCTAATTGAAGCAATAGGTAGGTTTTTCAAGGTTTGAAGTTCTCTTCAAAGCTTTGAAAATTCAGAGAGGGCTTTTTCTTTCAAAAACATAACCCAAGTAAGACTTGAATAGTCATCTACAATAACTAGCATATACCTCTTACCTTTTTGAGTTGGAGTCCTCATAGGACCACAGAGATCCATATGAAGTAATTCAATAGGTCTAGTAGTACTTATAAATTTCTTTGGCTTGAATGAGCTTCTGTTCTGCTTACCCTGAGCACAAGCTTTGCATACTTCATCATCTTTGAACTTAATAGATGATAATCCTCTTACCACATCTTTGGAGATCAGTTTTTTCAATGTATGCAAGATGATGTGACCGAGCTTTCTATGCCAAAGCTTTGAATCCTCTTTCAAGGTCTTGAGGCACTTCAAGCTCTTACCTGTAACTTTATTAGTCTGAAAAGTATAAACATTGTTTGATCTAGAGGCTGTGAGAATGAAATTGCCTGATTTTTCATTTTGCACCACACACTTCTCTTTATCAAAGATGACCTTATTGCCATTATCACAAAGATGAGATACACTAAGGAAGTTAAATTTCAAACCATCAACTAGACATACATCAGAAATTGAATTTTCAGAATTTGTACCAACTCTACCAATACCAAGAATGTTGTATTTGCCTTTGTCACGAAGTGTAATTGAACCTTCTGATTGCTCTTTCAATTTTGAGAATAGAGATCTCTTTCCACTCATGTGTCTAGAGCAACCACTGTCCATAAACCACTTCTGTTCTTTGACATTGGTGGCAACCTGCAAACACCAATCACTGCCTTACCCAGCTGTTAGACCAAGTGTGGAATTTTGGACTCATACTCAGGATCAACCATGTTGGGTGGTCTGACCCCTTTAGGAATCCAAATCTTTCTAACTTTTCCTTTGAGTTTAAATGGGAATGTGTTCCTCATTATGTGAGGGTCTCTTCTTCTGAATGGACAAGTCATCTTAACATGACCAATTTTATTGCAAAAATGACACTTAGGAGAAGTTTTGTTTCCTGCTTTCAAAAATCTGGTATTGTTCTTTCTTGGAAAAGTGGGATTGTATCCAATACCAGTTTTGTGAACAGACTTTGAACTTTCTCCAAGAATCAAGTTCAACTTTTGTTCTGAGCCTGCAAGCTTGACTTTGACTAATTTAGATTTTTGAAGTTTCTCAGTAAGAGTAGTCTTTTGTTTATCTAATTCATCAACTTGATGTCTCAGATTAACAAGGCTATCACTCAATAGAGAGTTATCAGTGACTACTTCCTTGACATGTGTTTTCAAGGCTTTGAAACTGGTTTTCAAGGCTTTGAAATCACTGTCAGTTTTCTTCTGAGAGATTTCAAGATTCTGATTCAGACAAACAAGTTGTAAATTCTCTTTTTCTTGCTCATGAACTTATTCTTTCAAAACTTTAATCTCCTTCAGATAGTCCTTTTCATTTAAAAGCATTGTTCTGAGATAATCTAAGAGGGATTCTTTTGGTTTTGAAATCAAACAGTTTACCATTAACTCAATGTTCTTTTAAGAACTTTCATCATGCTTGGCCATGAAGCATAGGTTGGCATGTTCTTCTTCATATTCAGAGTCACTTGAGGTATCTGAATCACTCCATGAAGCTATCATAGCTTTCTTTCTCCTGTCATGGTCTTTCTTCTGGAAGTTCTTCCTTTTCTTGTGTGGACAGTCTCTAATCAAGTGTCCTGCGTCACTACACTCAAAGCAATTCATGAATTTTAATTTATTTCTCTGTGAAGAAGACTTACCTTTGTAGTCCTTGCTACTGAATGATCTGTGTATTTCTCTGTTGAAGTCTTTGTTTCAAAAAAATTTCTTCATCTTGAGGATTTTGGTCAAGGCTTTGGAAATCAAAGCAAATAGATCTTCATCATCATCTTAAGTTTCAAGGCTTTGAATTTTATCGTTCTCTTTGGCCTTGAGTGCTAAGTTCTTGACACCTTCTGTAGCTCTCCATCAGCTTCATTCATGGATATTTCATGTATCAAAAGCTTCCCTTGTAGATCATCAAGTTGGAGTGATGAGAGATCTTGAGCTTCCTCAATTGCAGTAGTCTTTGGTTACAATTTTGTCTTTGGAAGACTTCTCAAAATTTTCCTCACCTTTTCTTCATTGGAAATGTTCTTTCCAGGTGAACCAAGGTTATTGACTATATCTGTGAACCTTTTGAAAATCTCTCTGATTGACTCATATGCATTCATTTTGAATAGCTCATATTGCCTGAGATAGATGTTGATCTTAGTTTGCTTGACTTGGCTAGTTCCTTCAAATGTCAACACAAGCTTATCCCAGATCTCCTTGGCAGTCTTACAGCCTGAAATCCTATTGAATTCGTATGTACTCAAAGCACAATACAAGATGTTAATAGCTTTGAAATTCTTTGAGAATTGTTCTAATTCAGATGAAGAGAGAGAGAGTCCTCAGATTTGGGAGTTCTAATCCCATCTTTATTTGTATAGAAAGTATGAGGTCCATTCTGAATAATGGTCCATAGCTCTATGTCTTGATCAATGATGAACATTTTCATCAGGGCTTCACAGTGAGCAAAATTATCTCCACAAAATAGAGGAGGTCTGTTAGCATCTCTTCCCTGTGAGAAACCACCATCACCTGGAGTACTCATGATCACCAGATGATTAAATCTTATACAGTGATACAAGATCTGATACCAATTGAAAGCGGAGTAAGAAGGTAGATATGCAGTAGAGATACTCTAGAAGGGGTAGGGGTTGAATAGAGTACGCCAACTTTTTTGAAAAACTTGCAAAGATAGAAATTTATGTGAAGAGCAATGCAGTTCAAGGCCTTGAAAACAGTTTCAAGCCTTTGAGATGAAATACAGTTTAAGTAATGAAACAGACAAGTCTTTTTCAAGGCCTTGAAAAGAGTTTCAAACCCTTAAAAATATACTAGTTTGAATGTTGTAAAAACTAAGTATGCAAATGAAACTATAAATGTAAGAGACACAGAATTTATAGAGTTCAGTCCTCTTGGACCTACGTCTCTACCTCAGGGATCTTCTCCCTGCTGGATTTTCAACACAATTCTTATTAATCAAACGCTAAGCCCTAGATCTCAAGCATAGAGATATGCCTTACTCTGTTACATTTTGTGGTTCTGTCTAACCTATCTAGTACCAGCTCTAGCTAACGGATTAACACAGAATTCTCTATTGTTCACTTTGATCAATACTTGAGAAGGAAAGATATAATTAGTATAATAATGATATTCACATAAATCTCAGAGTAGAAGAACACTGGAAGTGTAAAACTGCAGTAAAGAATGCAGTGATCTTCTGTGAGTTGGATTGGGATAATGATGTTCTTCTTTGGTGCTTGTCAATCCTGAAACGTGTCTCACTTTTTGCCCGTTGAGTGTATGTCTCGTTGCTTCAAAATGAGCTCTCTTTATACAGTTTAGATTTCTCTGCACATCTTCCCTGATTTTCGGCAACAAACTTCCTGTTTTGTAGGAAACAGCTTTGACTCTTTTAACAACCTTCTCCAACGGGTAGTTGATCATAATCTTCAGAGATATTGATTTGATTTTGTCTTTAAACAAATTGGGAAGCTATCAAGAGTGTCTGAATGATCACATAATCATATTCTCTTCGTGTTTCCTTTTCTACAAAAACCAGATTAGGAAACATATCCTGCAAACTAGCAAATAAAATTACCCTGCAAAACTAAGTCAAAAAGGTTAAACAAAAGAGATATATGTGAATCATAAGCTTTTGTTTTTCATCATCAATTAATAACAGATCAAATATGGGGGTGAGAGAGTTAGAGTAAGATCAGGAGTATTTAGAGAAACTCCCCCTTAAAGTATGCATACAGGTCAGACAGTTTCAAGTCTTTGAACATGGTTTCAAGGCCTTGAAATAGATATTTCAAGCCTGTGAAGCCTGTGATTCAAGGCTTTGAAAACTGGTTCAGGGCCTTGAAATAACTCTGTATTTCAAGCCTGTGAAACATGTGAACTTACAAGATTGATATTGCGTCCCTCTTACCCCATCTCTATGTTGATCTCTATATCTCAATTGACAAGCTCTCAATCTCTCTGCCCCCCTCTCTCAATCATTCTGTCGAGGCATCACTATTTGCCTCTCTCATTTTCAATTGGGTTTGATCGAGAAGATAGAGGGCCTGATAAGATTAAGTCTCTCAGTTTCTCTATCCGTCCATCAATCTTATCTCTCCCTTTCTCATTCTCTCTTTGGATCCCTCTGTCACCAATCTATTTCTCTGTCCCCTACCTTTCTCATTCTCTCTTTGGATCCCTCTGTCTCCAATCTATTTCTCTGTCCCTTTTTCTTTTTGTTTTTTGTTTGACTCCTTGAAGGTCGAATGGCGTTTATGGGTTTTATTTTTGTTCCTTTTGGTATGGTATGGTGATGAGATAAATGTTTGCACGACTTTTTCAAATGGTCAAATTGGAAGGATATTGAAGGTATTTACTTTTTGGCTAATGTTGACTTTGAAGATCATGGGGTTGATGAAATAGACGGGGACGAAGAAGGTGGCGGTGGTGTGGCAACAAAGACTGTTGGTTGCCGGTTTCTACGGTCAAGTTGATGGAGAAGGCGGTGGAGCGGCAGCAGAGACTGCTGGGTTCGTCAAGTTCATATTTTACTTGATTGGACAGTTTTTCCCCTGAAAACCGTTAACTAGCGGAAAATTTTAGATGGAAAATTCCCCGGTTGCTATTTTCTACGAGTACAAATCAGAGGGGCAAACAAGAGAGTTTTGAAACTAAACGTGGTATATGGATCATTACCCTTAATTGGAGGTGGGTAATAAGTAATTAATTCTCCTTTTATTTATACTGAAACTCCTGCAATTAACTTTAAATAGAAAACCGCTTAAGTTCATAAAAGAGTTCAAATAGAAAAATACATCTTATTGTGATCATTATCACATAATAAATGATTTTCAAAAAATATATATTTTACTCCTAATTAAACTCTCTTTACTTGAAGAAAAGAATAAAATCATATAGAATCTCTAAGAAGAATAACTGGCTGATTGAAACTGCCAAAAGAGCTTGACCAAAAGTCAAAGAGCCTGGAAAACCCAGGCGCACGGCCTCCTAGGGATCTGTGCAAGCCCTAGGCACGTCAGAGGAAGGTTTTGCTGCTCTTTGATCTTTTTCTATTTTTAAATGTTGACAATTTAGCCCATATACATGTCGATTGATGCTGCGTGAATAATCCCATGCCTAAGAATGACTCAAAAATTATAGGATAATACCTGAAAATCAAGGATCACAAAACTAAAGATTTCTGATAGTTTTATTGCGGGACTAGATTCAAGAAGCCGAAATTGCCTGCAAGAACATGTGTTACCATCACATAGTATCTAAATAAAGATAGTTGTATCATTTATAATATTCCTATACAGTGCACTACATGATTATATATACTTTATTCTTGAATTGACACACTAAGAAATAGTACGGGATACTAGATTGAAACATTCTGGCTCATCCTGTTTCAATCTCCTCAGTTGTCAATCCAATGAAAAATCCTATTTTGAATCTCTAATAAAAAAAACTATATTTTCTTCATCTTTCTGCATTGTGTTGCTCCATGAATTCTCCAACTTGTAAGCCAGGAATAAATTAACTTTGTCTTCAAAGCTTGTCTAGTTCATCTGTTTTTTTTTCTAGATCATGCATATCAACCACTCCATAAAAATGGCCAGGTTTAATATCCTTTTTGTAACATATAATCATAAGAACAATAGCAATTATGCACGATATCTATTAATATGACTTTTGATTGACAATGTACTTGTTTGTTACTCATATTCATATAGAATGCAAAAATTCAAGATATGAATGAATTTTCGTTTAAATATCTAATCCAATAAAATACACATCATAGTTGGAGTCGCATAGAGAATATGGTATAAGTAAACATACATCAATTGATTAATAAATGTGAATAAACATCACATTACTCATAATCAATTGGAAACATTCATGAGATACAATGAAGCAGAATAATTAAACAATTCTCGTGAACAAAACTAAACTTTATTCCAATTTCAATTGAAACAATGCTCATACGGATTTAAATTCAATAGTACTCCCCCTATTGGTCACAAGAATTCGACAAAAACGATATTTATTTAATTGAACGGAACTAAAAAAAGGGCTAAACATTCAATTCAAATAAGCAGAACTATGAAATATAGTCAATCAATCAAAGGATTTCAGTGACCTCCTTGCCTCATCCTCACTGCCAAAGTCAAGCGGATAAGAAGAAGAAGAAGAAGAAGAAGAAGAAGAAGAAGAAGAAGAAGAAGAAGAAGAAGAAGAAGAAGAAGAAGAAGAAGAAGAAGAAGAAGAAGAAGAAGAAGAAGAAGAAGAAGAAGAAGAAGAAGAAGAAGAAGAAGAAGAAGAAGAAGAAGAAGAAGAAGAAGAAGAAGAAGAAGAAGAAGAAGAAGAAGAAGAAGAAGAAGAAGAAGAAGAAGAAGAAGAAGAAGAAGAAGAAGAAGAAGAAGAAGAAGAAGAAGAAGAAGAAGAAGAAGAAGAAGAAGAAGAAGAAGAACGTCTATTCCACTTCTTTTCATAGTCTGAAATTAAATGTGGCGGAGTTTCTTCTTCAGATTGAGTTGTATTACTAACCTCATGTACACTGGTATCAGTTTCATAAGAAATGAAGTCTTATGCAGGTTCACCCTTCAATTCATTCATCCTAGTTTGACCCATAAAATGAACAAAGGAAGGTTCTGCACAAAAGGCTACAATATACTCCAAATATTTTGGTGAATCAGGCTTAAACGGTGGAACATCACCCCAATAGTTTTCTTGCACCATAACAAATCATGTTTTACACTTTGTACATGTAGCATGAAAGCAATGAACAAAGAGCATTTCCAAACAATCTGGACACTAATATATCATAAAAACGTAGACTTTGCGAAACTCACTTGTATCCAACAATTCTTCTCTTGTCTCCCTTGAGCCAGGACCCTTGACATAAGCGCCTATAATATGTAGACAATCCTTGTATTTGGCCGATAAAACTACATGAAATGGTTTAGAAGGATCCATGAAATTTAGAAAGGACCAAAGAAGAGAAGAAGAGAATGGAGTGGAGCTCAAAAATGGAGGTTGATCGTTACTGAGGAGGGTCGCGAATCACTCTATATAGGCTTCCCCTAGGTTTTTTGTAGATGGGAAACTCTAGGTATCGTAGATGTTTGAGTATGACTCTTCTACATTTTAAACACAAATTTGGGATGCCAATTCTACCAAAACTCAAACTCTTGGTAAGGAAATATACTTTCAAAACCAGATTCTTAAAACCGTAGCATAACTCCAAGTAGGACACTAAACTAGGTAAAATATGGGACTCTGGTAGGATATGATTCTAAAGATAAGAATATACAATGTTATTTAATATGTCCTACCTAAAAGTCAAAATTTTGGGATAACACACTAAGGAGACCGAAATTCCAAAATAAAAAAATTTAAAAATCAATTTTAGTAAAATAAAGCTAAAAGTTTGTTAAAAGAGGCCTAATTTTAACAATCTTATACGAAAATACCCCCCCCCCCCTCTAGCTGCAAAAAAAATTTATACCACATGAGGAAGAGTGAAGAAAGTGTAAATCTTAGTTTTCCTCAAAATATCTTGCTGAAAATAATTTTCTTTGATACACATCCTTCATGAACTAGAAATGTTCAATGAATGGAAAAATATTCCTTGTGAAAAATCATGGATAACCAAAAGAATACTTAATTCTCTTCGTTTTTCACAAATAATGAAGTAGAGAGAGTGTAGAAAAATATTTTAACCCTAAAAAACGTCCATGCCTGTAATACATGCATATACAATTTTGTGTTTGGTAGAAATTGTTCATGTGCAAAGACATACTAAGTGAAACATGATGAGTTAGAGTGTGTTCAATCTAGGATACCACAATGTTTCTTAGTGTTTGTCAATTTTGGAACAAAATAAACTCGGATCTTGTAGTGAATTGTATATGAATATTGAAAATGATCCGAGTCTCTTTATTTAGAAGCTCGATCGTGATGCTAACCCATGTTCTTGTAGGCAACTTTGACTTCCTGAAAGTCCAGCAAGAAATCCTCTGCTTGAGTTTAAGGTATTTTTCTAGAAGTTTCAGAGTTATTCTTAAGTCTAGGATTATTCATGCAGCATCAATCCTTATGTCTTTGAACTAACTGCCAATATTGCTGTGTACGAGAGAATCCTTTGAGGAAGATTCAATATACACCAAGAGTAGGGGATAGAAAGAAAACGGAAAGAGTAGAGTGTGTGTAGGGAGAGAGTAAGGCAATGGAAACTGTATGAGAGAGAGAGACAGAATTTTGGCAGAGCTTCCGCGTAGTTCAGGTGGTTCGTGTTGTGTAAGGAAGGGTTAACGATCCTATACATAGTGGAGAATATGATCGTTGTAGTGGGTTAATGCACCCATTAATGGAGGCTTAATTACCTTAACCACAACGGCACGTTCGTCCGCATATATAGGGACCGTGTTGCACTTCGTCCGCGTATACCGGAACCGTTATGAGGTTGACCGGATTTATGGAGCTCGTGCCATAAATCTCTCAAAACAGTTACTAAAGATCGCACGCGGGCTTGGTTGTCGCTCGCGCGCGACCGGACTTACTCTAGCCTCCAAACCACTAAGTCCCTACAAGTCCCGTGTGGTGGTATGCGAGGGCCCTGTCTCGCAGCCCCCACGTGGATCAGCGCGGGTGGTGATCCAGTGTGTGTGGAGCACATCTAGGTGTGCTGGATGATCGCCATGTGGCTAAGATCTTTCTTTTTAGAAAGCACTATCTACATTAGCCCCCTTTTTGCGCGTGAAGACACCTAGCCAGATAGGCTTCAATGCGCAAAAACCAGTGCGCGCGTCGTCGCCACGCACCAATTCAAATACACGCAAAATCAGCTCCCGTGCGTGCCATTATGACCTAGAATCTCTATATTCGTGTCGTCTGTTCTATTAGGTTTTTAAGCGTGACGTCAGCATCAACCTGTGATTGCGCGATTCGACGGTGACGGTTGTGATTCGACCACTGAAAGGACGCGACTCTTCAGTTTCTTTGAATAAATACTCCCTGCCCTCCATTGTTGCAAATTATCACTTCTCTCTCTAAAGTGAATGTTACCTGAGAGCCTTCAAGAGCAGATTCAAGTAATCAACCACCAGTTCTTCCTTGTCAATCGTCTCCTTCAACTTGCTTCATCAAAACAAGGTTAGCTTTGTGTAATTCCATTAATGTATTCAAATATCCTTTGAACTGTCTTGGAACTGCAAACCCAAAGCTATTTGGAATACACCATATATTGAAAACTGCGAAAGAGGTTCTTCTTAAACCCTAAAAGATTGAATCACCATATTGAAACAGTTTTCGAACGATAGACTTCTAAAATTCTGAGATAAATTTCTTCAATTCCGACATTCCAGACACAGAACTGTTCATCTTGTTCTTGTTTCAGAACAACTCAAAATTGCTTCCTGAATCTGAACTGAAATCTGAACTGAAAGTGGGATATATTTCTCCCCCCCCCCTTTTCTTGCTTTTCTGCATAAATGGCCAAGACAAAAGGATCTAAGCCTGTTAAAGAACCTGAAGAAATACCTAATCTTCCAAAGACCCTGTGGAGAAAAGCCCCCTATCTAGGGTGGGAAGGAATTTTATCATGCTAGGGTTAAGGTAAAGAATCTACCGGCTCCTGCCCCCTCTGGAGAATTTCTAACACTGACCCCACCTACCACCGCAGCCATGTTAGAGTTAATCAACTCCAAGGATGTGGTAAGGTTAGGATTTGAAAATGGGTTCTTCCCTCATACTGCAATTTCTACCCGGGCCTTTGTACAAAAGTTGGATTTGATGGATGAGTGGATTGACCATGTATTGACCCATCATGCTATCGCATTAGACAATGCTGGGATTTATTTCGCAGTTCGTGCTATGAAGGGTGCTGCCGTCATGCTGGATCCATCCATGCTTCTAAACCGTATTTCTCGCTATTCACCTGCGACCCACACATTCCATTTCGCTGAATTTGAAGCTGCCCCCACTTTAGAAGATGTTCAAATTCTTTATGATCTTTCTCATATGGGCGAAGTGGATCCCTTAAGTGCTTTAAAACCTGGCCCACAACTCACTCGATATGCGCAGATGGAGGAGTGCTTGTCCGAGGTAAATAAAATTTCAACTCGATGGACATCTGCGAAAGTACTTCCTGAATGGCAGCTAGTTGAGACGTCTGCGAAAAAAACTAGGGGAAAGTGGGTGAAATACTTCTTTCGTGACTATGCGAATAGTAGTATTACCAAGGAGATTCTGGATAAGGATCCAAAAGCGAAAAATTACATAGAGGGGAAGGGGTATCACCTGACCTTGTGCGGCTTTCTCTCTGCCTGGTTGTCGAGGTATTTAATCGACGGTCATCCTCATGATGGAGTCTTTTATCATGTCCTCCCCCTAGTTGTTAATTTGGCCCTTGGTCAAAAAGTCGCACTTGGACCTCTGGTACTAGGCACCTTATATCATCGATTGGACCAGCTGGTGGTGGCGATCAAGGACTCTCGTGGGCGTCTTGATGTGTTGACCTTTGTCAACATTGCATTTCTCACCATGTGGGTTTTCGAACAATGGACCTCTTATGCTCCTGTTCCTTCTAGGCCCGGTAAGTGGTTCGTTCTAGGTGCGGAGAATGAACTTCCCAGTGGGAGAGCTGCTCGATGGTTCAGAACCAATCTTCCCAAGTGCACATGGAGTCTGATATGCGATGACCGGAGCAAGTTCACAGCTAGGCCTTATGCCACGCGCATTGAAAATGTGTGATGGTTTCCGATGTTGTACCCCACTAGATCTGGTTCCTACTCAGAAGAGCTCCTTCTCAAAGGGCATGATCGCTATCGCGAATTCTTCTGCTGGTGCTTGAGAGGTTCCCTTCCTTCTCTTGCCGAAAATGTTTCTGAGCTAACTCCCAGATATGAAAAGATCACAGTCGACGTTGACCCAACTCGCGTCTCTCCTCAGTTTGGTTTTGATGCAGTGGCGCCTTCCATTTGGCCTAAGTCAATTGCAAGGAATTGCTACAAGCGACTGCTGATGGGTAAATGCAAAACGATCTTTCTGAGTAACTTGCCCTTCATCCAACCTTCAGGTAGTCGTGTAGGTCGCCCTTCGAAGAATTGGATCGCTTACTGGACTGCACAGCAGGCCAGGTTAGAGACGCACTCGACTCCACATCCCAGCAAAGCTCCTGCGATCAAAAGGAATGCCTTTCCATTCCGCGCTAATTGCAGCTTGGATGATTCCCGATATGGCTTTTTTTCCTTTCTTGATTCTGATAATCACTTGTGCCCATCCACCATTCTTGGGGAGAAGATGACTGCTGTTAGGGAGGGAATTTCGCATGTAATCAAGTACAGCGAAGACTTTGCCAAGGTAAACAACTTTCTTTTATGCTTGAAAGACTTCTTCCTTTTTGCACGTTGGAACTTACACCCCATTTTCTGTTTGAGTGTCTTCTGAGGAGGTTTGCATCTGGAGAACGCTCCAAGTCACTGGTCAAGTCTATCGTTGCCGCAAAAAGGCAAGGCGAGAAAATTCCCGTGACCATGGAACTGGCTCCCCAAGTAGAGGCTCGGATACGCTAGGAAATGGATGTGTTTGCTTGCTCGTTGATAGATAATGCTTCCGAACTGGATGCAGAGGTTGCCCCAAAGGCCAAAAGGCAAAATCAGAAGGGCATTGTGATCTCCTCCCCTCCTAGTAATGCTCCAACTCCGTCTCCTGCAAAGTTTCTTTCATCCAAAGACAAAGGCAAAGGCCGCATGCCAGGCAAGGCGCAGAAAGAGCTCGCGGTTGAGACCTTTATTCCTTTTGGTCAGGAAGAAAGGAAGAGGAGGACGAAGAAAGAGAGGTGAGAGAAGGAGATGATGAAGAAGAAAAAGGAGAGAGCGAAAGAGAAGAAGAAAGAGATGAGATACAAGAAGAAAACTCAGAAGGTATCTCGAGTAAACTTGTCTTCCTCACACTTTAGCTTTTGCAATAGTTGCTGATTAGTTTTACTTTCGCAGATGATGACACAGAAACCATCAGCGGCCTTCTGGACAAGGAGAAGAAAAAGACCAAAGGTTCTCGCTCTGACATTTCCAGCGAGACTATAGACGAAGACATCATCGCTGAGTCTAAAAAGATGGCTGCTGAAGCACAAGAGAGAAGGAGAAAGCTCGAGGAAGATGACATCGATCTCATGAAAAGGAGAAGTCTAGAAGAACAACCTACTGATATCGCAGACGTGGCTGCTTTGGAACATGCCCAGGAGGACTTTGAGGAGATCGTAGGCGGCAAAGAAGGTGAGATTTTTAACCTTGATGTGACTTACCAAGAAGTAATTATTGCTGCGTTGAAGCATGGCTTATCAAAAGATGATATTCGCCGATGTTTAGTAGGAATGTGTGGCGAACCCTCAGGTAATTATTCAAACAACGTTTGTAAACCAATCTTGATAACCTACTCCTCGTTGTAACGAGTTTCTTCGCACCACCAGGTCACGCTCACCTTAAAGATGTGCTAAATGAAGATACTCTAGTAGGATATGGTGTCACATATTTAACATATGATGACGGAGCTGCGATCCCACCTAATTGTGGAGGTGCTCGCTTTTGATCTATCAGAATAAAATTACCATTTATGACGCAATTTTACCTCACATTTTCCTGTCTTGTATCGAAGGTGATGCTGCCATCGCACAGGGTTCTGCTGATAATGTGCCAACTGCTGGAGAAGTGATCGGCGAAGCAGGTGTTGGCAACCCATATGAGAACATGCTGGAGAAGAGGAGTGAGCTCCCATCATCTTATGTCTTAGAGCGAAGCTCGCATGTTGAGAAACCTTTCGCAGCTACTGAGTATGCAGGAGAACCTCTGGAGACATTATCGAGGTATCTGATGTAGGGATGGCAATGCGGTCCGCTCCGATCCGAGATCCGGGATTATCCGACCCTAATGGAGCGGTCCAAATCCGATCCATTTGCCTTTGGATCGGATTTGGATCACACGTATGCGATCCGTTCGGATTTCGGATCGGATTCGGATCATATATGTAAATATCCGATGATCCGATCCGATCCGACCCGATCTGATATATACATCAAATATTCGATAGTCCGACCCGATCCGATCCGAACTACATATAATATATGTATAATTATATAATATAATCATATATTATATATATAATTATATAATAATATATAATTCGACCCGATCCGATTCGTGATCCGTTCTTATGATCCGTGATCCGTTTTCCTTATGGATCGGATTCGGACTTGTTGGGTGATACGTTATATGATCCGATCCGAATCCGATCCGGACCGATCCGAATCCGATCCGGACCCGAACGGATTCGGATCGAATTCGGATCAGGAGGTATCATTTTCGGATCGGATCGGATTATTGACAGATCCGATCCAAATCCGATCCGTTGCCATCCCTAATCCGATGATGTCGAAGCTGATATTGTGTTAAGGGAGGAAGATGCTGATGCTGGAGTTGAGGAGATGGAGGCGGAGGATGCCAAAGCTGGAAATGAACAGATCATGGAAGACGTAGCATCGCATGAAAATGCTGATGTTCAAATGGATGCTCCCGAGCCACAAAGACCTCTCGCGGCAGAAGAAGTTCCTAAGCAAGTGAAAACCACGGTCGCTGGTGAAACTATTCCACATACTTCTTCAGGTGCTGTCATTCCTGTGAATGTCTTTAAGCCTCCACAAGGTCCCTCTGTTCCTTCCACCGAGGTAGAACCTTTACAAGTCCCCCCGGTATGGATTTTTTGGAGTTCGCAAGTTGGAGCTGTCGTCACACCTATTGCAACTTATACCATCCCTGCCAACTATGATGAGCGCGAGGTTGCAGCTGACAGGCAAGCAATGCAGCAAGGGCATGCTTCTGCTTTTCCAGTGATGCGCATTCCCTCTTTGCGTGAGATCCTTGAAGGAACAGGTATGTTGCCATTTTTCGCATTCTATATTTTTTGTTTAATCACTTCGCGCTCCTGAACTTATTATTTTTTTTCCAGGACTGAGGCAACCCAATGTGGATTGGCTAATAAGGATGCGCCTCTCATATCCATGGTCATTTGTGAGATCTCTGGAGCTGGAACCTTATGATAGAAGGCTTTTCTTGACTGGAGCCATCTGGATTCTAGAAAAACTATCTGTTGCTACCCCTGCAACCATTTCTCCTGATAATGCAAGGTTGCTTTATAGCACATGCAGGGGGCTTCAAGCTAAAGTTCAAGGCAAACTAGACTTCAGGTACCTTCTCAACAGGGTCACCCAGATCCTCGCATCTGTGAGTCTGAAACATGGCTACCAAAACCTCGCATCTGAGATACGGAAGTTAGAGGAACAAAGGCAGAAGGCTGAAGAAGCTGCCAACCTCTTTCATGCGATGAAGGCCAAGTATGAGAAGTTGAAACAAGACGTGAACCAGGCAAAAGAAGCATTGCTCCCGTTTTCTCCAGAAGATCCTCTAATCAAGGATTTATTTTAGAGAAAGAAAAACATTATTGTAATGCTTGTGCTTCTCCCCCTCTTTTTTTTAACATTTGAAACCTTATGTCCCATTTTGCCCTTCTGAAGATTTTGCATGTGTATCTTGATGCATATCTATTTTGACGTCATTTGCTGACGTAATTGCCTTGATTTTTGCGCTAATAATTATTAGATAAGCATGATTTCCTTGGTATCCACATCCTCATTATGACCTTCCGACATTAATTAGGGCGTGCCACCGAATCGTCATAGCCTTTAGTAGGGTAATTGATTTTTACCTCTTTTTGAGACATAAGTAATTGATTTTTACCTCTTTTTGAGACATAAGTAATTGATTCTTACCCGTTTCCCAAGCTTTGCTGACTCAGCCAGGGAACTGAAGAGTCCCTTATGGAGTCTATATAAACCTTTCCTCTTGCTACTTGGGTTCTTCATCCCAAAATGTGGCATACCATGAGTCCTTACGACTGCTGGCATCAATGCTTGTCCTTTGTTGATTCATGTCAATTTCGGGCTATGAAACCTGAGTTTGTGCCTTGTGCCATAGAAACAGCTCCCAAGATCTTCTTTGTAAAGCTTACCGATCTTCATAATCGTTTTGAAGAAGATTTGAATAATATTTCATGCTTCTGAAAAGATTCTTCATTGTCTATTATGTTTGCAGGTCGTATCTTCGGTGGCCTTCCGGCGAGGCACAGTCCTATACTGACCTTTTTACCGAATCGCAATGAATGGTGTGTTTCTCCTCTAGCATTCCTGGAGGAGAACTATTTTCCACCATTTTTTTGAACAAGGTGCGACGAGCCATGGTGCTCGTCTTTCTGCACAATAAGCTTCCTGCCCCAGGAGTTGTTTTCCACTTGTTCTTCACGTCTGCAGCCGTCAGGACATGAGGTTCATCTGGCATGTCTCTTGGGCAGAAGATCAATCAAAAGCTTTGTTCTGATCTAGGACCTTGACGATAGCGTCCCGTCACATAGCTCTTGTTAGGACCCGTAGGCCGTTCATTTTAGAGTAGGAATTTTCCTTAGTATAAGCTTTTGCTTATAAGCTGCTATCTAGACGGATAAATTGTAAGTCATTTTGACTATTAATGAAATACGCTTTGTCATTTGTTGTTCTTATTTGATACAACAAATTGAAATTTCGCATACGTGTTTGCTATATGACGAAACAAGTTATGTTTCCTTCGCGTTTTGCATTCGGATATCGTCTGAATAATTTGCTATCTTAAGCAAGCAAGCTTTGCATCGCACAAAGCGTTGTTGCTATGGCGCTATCTAGGCAGATAGTCTTGTAGATCAATTAGAATCATGATTCAATATTGTCGTCATCTAGGCAGATGGGCTTTGCTCGTACAAAGGCGCTGCTATCTAGGCAGATAGGTTTTTAGATCACTTAAGATCATATTTTAGTATTGCTACTATCTCGGCAGATAGGCTTTTCTCGCACAAGGGCGTTGTTACTATCGCTGCTATCTAGTCAGATAGGCTTTCAGATCACTTAAGATCATATTTCAACATTGCTGCTATCTCAGCAGATAGGCTTTGGATGGCATGGGATCGTATATTATTGCTGCCATCTAGGCAGATAGGCTTTTGTCATAAGTACGCAAACAAGTAAATAAAATGATAGGGACAATCGAGATAATAAAATTCTTCTCATATGGGAGAATTTTTTTATAAAAAAACATCCTCATATGGGAGGAACATGACTACACACTCCTCATATGGGAGGAAACAACGCATGAGTTCATAAGAAGGCTATACATAAAATCCAACAGAGATTTGAGTCAAACGTAAAGAGATAGGTTAAGGATAATACTTTTTGATCCATCGCATATTGATCGGGATTGAGGTTGTTGCAGTCCCATGAAGCCTCTGTATGGTGCAGTAACCACTGTCAAAAACTTCTTTAACTTCGAACAGCCCTTCCCAGTTAGCTGTGAACTTTGGATGAGCTGCTTCCCGCATGCAATGATCTGATGCTCGTAAAACCAAGTCCCCAACCGCAAAGTCTCGGTGTTGGACTGTTTTATTGTACGCTCGAGCAATCCTCTCCTTTTACCTCTTGTTGGCCCGCTTAGCTTGTTCGCGTTTCTCTTTTAATAGGATCAAGTCATGATCACGTTGATTTTCATACAAGCATGAAAGGCTAATCTCGCAGAGTTGACTTTCACTTTCGCCGGTACAGCGGCTTCAGCTCCGTAGCATAGAAGGAACGGAGAGACTCCTGTGGGGGTCCTTGGCGAAGTGCGCTATGCGCACAAAGCCAAATTTAAAGAATTGACCCACTTTTTGTGATCATCTGCGACCATCTTACTCAAAATCCTTAGCAGCGTCTTGTTGGTTGCTTCTGCTTGACCATTCCCTTTTGGATAGTAAGGAGTAGAACAGAATTGCCTTATGTTGTATTCCGCTATTTTCGCGGCCACCTGGCTATTTACAAAAGGAGTGACGTTATCCGAGAGGATTGTATTGGGGATTCCAAACCGGTATATGATGTTTTCTTGAACAAAATTGACCACTGCGAGCACATTTGCTGTCTTGAGCGGCACTGCCTCCACCCATTTGGTAAACAACTCGGTCGCGGTCAAGATAAACTGGTTCCCATGCGAAGCGGTCGAATGGGGCCGATAAAATCCAAGGCCCAAGTGTGAAATGGCCATGGTGTTCCTAATGCATGTAAATATACAGCAGGAGCATGCACGAGGTTGCCCTTAAATTGGCATTCCTGGCATCTTTTTACCTTGGTACGGCAATCTGCTTCCATTGTGGGTCAAAAATAACCAACTGTGAGGAGTTTTCTGCATAATTTCGCGCCTCCTTGATGCTCCACTTGGTGAGATAAATCCATCACTTCTTGCGCTTCCTGTCTATCTAGGAATCTGAGTAGATTCCCTTCATGTCCCCTTCGCCAGAGTATGTTTTCCTGTACCACATATCGAGCCGCTTTCCTTTTAAGTTTCTAGGCTTCCTTTCTTTGCTCGGGCTTGATTCCTTCTGTCAGGAAATCAAAGAGTGGCTTTTCTCCCATATGTGTCAATCAACCAAAGCAATTCCCAAAGAGTCCTTGATTAATGTACAGCTTTCACAATTTCCTTGAATGATTGCAGCAGCTACGGACATGTCTGGCCAATGAATCCCATATCTTTGGGCCTTTCGATAAATCGACACCTCACTCTCCCCGCAGGTGTGCTGGTGAATCTTTTCCAATAACGCTTGCCCCTCCTGCTGCGAGACGCACCGCATGAGTATTCCTCCCGGGCCTTTGTAATAAAGGGAATTGTCTTGTATGCAGTACCCTTTAGTGGATCCCCAATTTTCTTTGCTCGTTCCCTCGGCAATTGCATTCAGTATCGATTTTCTCCAATCTTCCTCGTCCATGGATTCATCCTCACATGCCTCCTCTGCCAATGCCAGTGTCGTTCGGACTTCGATTGAGATTATCGCAGCGCATTTGTCTGTACTAACTTTAGATCCAAGAGTGGCTAAAGCATCAGCATGCCGATTATCAGCTCTCGGTGTGTGCTCGTACTTGACATCGCAGAACTGTTGTACCAGATTTTGCACCAAAGTCCGATAAGGTAACAGATTTACCTCCTTCAACCCATACTCGCCTGAGGCTTGTTTGACAATTAACTTAGAATCTCCCATAACCGTCAGATTGCTCACTTCCAGTGCCCTGGCAATACGAAGTCCTGCGAGGAGAGCCTCATACTCCGCTTCATTGTTGGTTACTGGGAAATCTAATTTGGTGGACATTTGGATGACTTCCCCATCTGGTTTAGTCAAAACAATTCCAATTCCACCACCTTTCCTTGTTGATGATCCAACAAAATGAAGCTTCCAATATGGCGACTCGACTGCATAGATTTCAGGCCCTTCCAGTTCCTCCTCGATCATGGGTTCATAGGTGCTATCCGGGAACTGTGCCAGAAGATCTGCCACTGCTTGCGATTTGATTGCTCGTGGTCGAACACACGTAATGTCATATTGTGAAATGGTCATGTATCACTTTGCTAATCTTCCGCAGGGAGAAGTGTGACCCAAGAGATATCGTGTAGGGTCGCTCTTCCTGATCACCACAACTTTATGCGAGGCGAAATAATGCCTTAACTTTTCTATAATAAAGAACAAGGCAAGGAATGGCGTTCGATATCTGTGTACTTTGACTCGGCCGGTTGTACTATGCAAGAGATGTAATAGATCGGCCTTTCTTGTCCTTCATATTCATGAGCTAAAAGAGCCCCTATAGATTTCTTCGTCGATGTCAGGTACAACAGAAGCGGCGATCCAAGCTGTGGGGCAATCATTACCGTTGGTGATGTCAATAGGTCCTTCAACTTCCCAAATGCGGCTTCATGCTCCTCTGTCCAATTGTATACAACATTCTTTTTGAGGAGATCGCCAAAGCAAAAAGTTATTTCTGCAATTGTCGGAATGAATCTCCGCAGGTAAGATAGTTTCCCTAGGAACGTCTTCAGAGTGCTCTGATTATGTGGCGCCGTCATGCTAGTGATAGCCGATACTTTCGCGGGGTCGGGCTCGATGCTTTGGCGATGTATTACGCATCCCAAAAACTTCCCCGAAGTCACTCCGAATGCACATTTCATGGGGTTCATCTTTAGCTGGAAACTCCTGCATCTTCGAATACTTTCCGGAGGTCCCCCAAATGGTCTGCTTCCTCTTTGGACTTGACGACCAGATCGTCAACATAGAACTCCACTTCCTGGTGCATCATGTTCATGAAATAGAGCCATCATTGCTCGCAGATAAGTCGCACCCGTATTTTTAAGTCCAAAGGGCATAACTGTATAGTTAAAGACCCCCACCGGCATAATGAACGCGGTTTTCTGTGCATCTTCAGGGTCCATTTTGATCTGGTTATATCCGCTGAAGCCATCCATGAAGCTGAACATCCGGTGCCCTTTGTACTCATCTCGCATTCCTTGCAGGCATATCTCCACGAGCCTGCCCTCAAGCACTTCGTCTCTCCACTCCAAGGATTTGGCTCTGAACTTCTTGATGAAGGTGACACCATCTTCATCGTGCTTCTTATACATGCGGGAGAGATGTATCGTTGTATCATTCTCCTCTATCTGGAAGAATTTTGTATAGAACCTCTGGACCATGTCATCCCAAGTTTTGATAGATCCAGCCTCCAGCATTTTATACCATTTGTAAGCCACATTTAACAAAGATTTGGGAAACTCGCGCATCAGCAACTTGGGGTCGGCCCCATATGGTCCCATTACGTCGATGAAACGCATGACATGCTCGTGAGCATTCCCGTTGACATCTTCAAACTTGTCCCACATAGGGGCCTTATACCCTGCAGGATTGGGCATCAGATAGATCTCGCGCGGGATAGATGGGGCGTTGTCAACCTTCGGAATGATAGTGTCTGCAAAAGGTTGATTGGCCAAGAAGGTCTCTATGCAACGCTGTAACGACGTCATACATTCTGGTGTACTCCCTCTGACACGCTCCAACTGCAAGTGTACAGCTGTCGGTGTAGTAATAAATTCCGGAAAACCGGGTTGTCGAACCCAAGAGACTTATTGTAAATTAATTAGAATTTCTTAACCTTTTGTGGGCACAGCGCGTTGTTTTTTTATCTAATTCTACTTAAATAAAAGTGCAATATTCTTAATTAACCAAGTGAAATAGTTCACGATTAATAAAGAATGAATTTTTGGGTTTTTGAAATATAAAGGAGAAACAACGGGAATTCTCTAGGTTCACTAGGTTGAGCTAAATTTATGTTTTGACTTGTAAAACAACCACATATCTTTCACTATCAATCAAGAAATATTAAACTCACCGAGTTACCAAGTAAGTTTACTATACTTTAAACCAAAACAAACCGAGTTACCAAGTCTATTCTAGCTTAAAGCATGCATTAAAACCACAATTCTACTTTAACGATCCTAGTTAACGATGTCGAGTTACCAAACATTGATTCGACTAGGTGGATTATTCAATTTACCGACTAATTCTCACGGAGTTACCGCGTGAAAACTAATTAAGTTTATCTCTACGTTAGCTACTCGCAAAGATAATATGATCACAAACGTAAATAATCCATAATAATGAAAGATTACGTGAGATTAAGCTAAAACATGAATCACAATCATCAAAACATGATATTTAGATCAAACCCTATCTACACCACACGAGAATTCCCAGCAAACAACGTTTAGCTACTCATATTCATACTCAAAACGATGAGTTTAATGAGTTTAAACATAAAAATCAAGAAAATAGAAGAGTTGAGAATCCAAACGGATGATCCAAAGCTCCTAAGCTCTCCCAATAGCTCCTTGATCTCCAAAAGATGTGTCTACCGTCAAAATCTACTCAAAAAGTCGACCTAACACACTTAAATACGTTCCTATAATGATATAACAAAGTTTCTAATAATTGCAAAAAGACCCCGGACGTTTCTGGCTTTCTGGGCAATCTCTTCGTGCAAAGACCTTTTCTCTTCGTGTGAAGAGATTGTTCACTCTGTCTGAAGTCTTCCTGCAAAAGTCCTTCTATTTTGAGACAGCATCATGTCACAGGAAGAGAACTGGAATTTTGGCTAAGTCTTTTCTTCGTGCGAAGAGCTTTTCTCTTCGTGCGAAGAGTTCCCGCCTTAGCTTTTTTCTAGCTCCTTTTCTTGAGTTTTACTTGCTTTCTTTGTTTCCGAAGCTCGTTTCTTCACCACCTTTGATCCTCGCGTCCTATTTCCTGCCAACCACAACACGAAACACGAACCCGCGATCATATCACAATAAAAGCAACAAAAAAATACGAGAAACGCCCATATTTCACGATGAACACTCAAAAACTCAAATTTCACAATTTTAGCATAAAACGCTCAAAGACCATAAAATTCTCCATGATAAGCACGCAAAACATAGAAAAAATAAGGAATAATATAACTCCAAAACGGAGTTATCAACTACCCCCACACTACATTTTGCTCGTCCCGAGCAAAGTCTCATCTAGTGCATTCGTCTGTCTACTAGCCGAAAAGACACACACGACTCAAACACGACACACGACACAACAATGCAGCAATATGATGCAAATGCAAATTCTAGACTCTATCTTAACACAACACACAAAGCGCTTTGAATCTTTCTTTTTGGTAAGATCAGGCAATCTCCCTCTCATCAACTTAAAATCATCAAGCTCTCACTAATCTTTTTTGAAATTCATATACACGCAGCAAGAATTTGAAATAAAAATTTGATTCAGTGCAAAAGCTCACTAAGGCGTCCCCTTTCCTCCACCAATTCAAACCAAGACACAAGCACGTCCTAACCTTCATTGGGTCTAATTAATTTCAAATTTCACTGTAGCCTTTCTTCGCCGAATCATCTGAGGTTTTCAGACCCTCTTAGCCTTTATTGCGTTTGAATGCAAATTGTCCCAGTGAAGGGAGTCACAACTCCTGTGAAATAAGTCTTGACTCTAGTTTTCCTCTCTAAGCTCTACTTGGATGGAATCCAAATTTTCCGTGTGACCGGAAGCACATTAGGTTGTTTCTCCTTGAAGCATAATTTTTTCTTTTTTCTTTTTTTTTCCATATTTTCTCATTTTTCTTTTCTTTCCTCCTCTGTTTTTACAACCGTGCAGTAGAGCATAAAGAGCGTGGGCTTTTTCGGTTAACTCTTGTGACCACCGTAAGGGATGGTGGTGTACGCCCCTCAACTTCACTTAGGCTGAGGCAACCGTACCACATGAAACCAACTCTACAAGAAGGTCCACCCCAGGTCAACAAGAGACCACAAGTTTCCACTTGAAAACAGAATATTCAGCTACAAGCAAAACTCAATCTAATTAGCACACTATAGGAAACTTAGGTATACTTTACATGTCATTCTTTCACAACTTCCAAAAAATTCCCAGGACATCCTTAGTGAAACCTCTACACAAAATATTTAAAGAATAAAAATTTTCCTACTACGGCACTTCCTACTCAAAATGATTCATTCACTAAGCTCTCTTCAGTTTCAAGATCCTCGATTGCCTTTTCTCAAATTTTTAAATTTTTAATTTTTTTATGAATTTTCTAATTTTAGATTTATTTATTTATTTTTATTTTTTTTGAATTTTTTACAATATCCTAACTCTATATGCAAGGCCTTGACTCGAAAAACTGTGACACTACACAACAAAATTTGTTGGTGAGTATATTCAATTATTTAAAAGTGCAAACAGTATGTAAATTACACTACACAATACGACAATATAAGTAAACACGACATAAACCACAACACTAACTCACAATACAATCTAAACCCATCCTACATGTAACTGGCTATGCAAGACATATTGGCTAGTAGACAGTTAAACCACCCCCACACTGAATGCTTCGTTGTCCTCAACGTATTTAGAGAGTATGCAGAGAACTCAGCAATCAAATGCGTAGGCCAGTAGATGAGATGGAGCATGACATATATTAAATAAAATAAAGACATAATTCAGCAAAAGAAAAGATACTCACAACCACCTCAAGGGTGGGGAAGAAATCACGCCAAGCAGTCCCCAAGCACAGTAGTGGTGCCACCATTCTCCTATATAGTCAATGTGTACTTGCACACCGGGGTAGACTGCCCTCCTCTGCTAAAATCTGTGACGTGGAGAATCCCCAACTCGTATGCATGAGTCCCCATAAAGGTCGTGTGTGCCATGGCACACCGGGGTAGATTCTCCCATATCCTGCTCAAATATGTCACTTGGAAACAAATGTTAGTACCTCTCTCTCTCATCTCTACAAAATAACATAATAAAATAACTGAATTTATAAAAAAAAACTACACTAAAGAAAATAAATAGGTTGGGTTGCCTCCCAACAAGCGCCTTGTAATTTAAGGTCGACGACCCGACCCAGTTACCTCAAACTATGTTTAAGGAGATTTTTCTCTCCACTTTTTCTTCTTCCACCATCGTCTCTCTTTTTTTCTCTTCTCAAGTGAGGATGCATGAGACACATATGGCAAGAAGAAGTTGTAGAAGACGGCATTTGCAATTTTTTTCTTCTTGTGCTTCCACTCCTTGATCACCTGTCTTCTCGAGAATTCATTCACTACATCATGACCCATTGTACCTTTCCTCCTCTTCTTCTTCTTCCAATTCTTCAAAATCAATATCGTTGAGGATCGGTTATGTGGAAATAGCATCTCAAATGGAACAGTAATGGCAAGGAGTGCCGTCTTGACTGCTTCCTTCCCTTGCTCTTTCCTTGGAATCACAGGTGGAAAATCATGTATTGCATAAAATGGGGTCTTTGGTCTTCCTCATGTGATTCACCCCATTTTATGATCTCCAAGAGATATGGATTAGACTCAGGAATTTCTTGATATATGTCCATGTGAACATCTCCACACAGTAATTCCTTAGCTTCACGACTTTCTTCCTCAAAGAAAATATCTTCAGTGTGCCATAGGCTTGCGATGTCCACACTCTCCCATTCATGCCATGGATCCGGAATTATGCGAGGCACAAGTTGTATAGGCTTCACAATATCATCCCAATCTGAGTCCGAATCTGAGTCTGAAGCGACTAGAGGATCTATTACTTCATGATGGACAGTATTATAAACATAGATCTCTGGGAGTTCTTCGTCTTCCTCTTCGCACTCCTCAACTAAGTCAGGAATGATGTTGATTGGCCCATTGTGATTGTCTGCATATGCACGAGAAAGTTCTGAGAGTTGTTGTCCATGACGCATGACAGTTTCCTCAATCCTATCCAGCCCTTCCTCCATTTTGTCCCTTTGAACTAGCATGAGCTTCAATATTTCTTTCATATGCTCATCTTCTTGATTGAAAGGAGGAGGGGTGTACATATCTCCATAGGAGTAGTATGGCTGGTAGACTGGAGATTGCCCATAGTAATTCTGCCCCCACATGATTACCAAGATGTCTGCAAAATTATTCACTAGGAAGCAAATGAGATCAAAAAATAAATAAACAAAAGAAAAAAATAAAATACCCTAAAGTTAATAATTCTAACTAATTCAACCGAAGTCCCCGGCAACGGCGCCAAAAACTTGACACGCTCCAACTGCAAGTGTACAGCTGTCGGTGTAGTAATAAATTCCGGAAAACCGGGTTGTCGAACCCAAGAGACTTCTTGTAAATTAATTAGAATTTCTTAACTTTTTGTGGGCACAGCGCGTTGTGTTTTGATCTAATTCTACTTAAATAAAAGTGCAATATTCTTAATTAACCAAGTGAAATAGTTCACGATTAATAAAGAATGAATTTTTGGGTTTTTGAAATATAAAGGAGAAACACCGAGAATTCTCTAGGTTTACTAGGTTGAGCTAAATTTATGTTTTGACTTGTAAAACAACCACGTATCTTTCACTATCAATCAAGCAATATTAAACTCACCGAGTTACCAAGTAAGTTTACTATACTTTAAACAAAAAAAAACCGAGTTACCAAGTCTATTCTAGCTTAAAGCATGCATTAAAACCACAATTCTACTTTCACGATCCTAGTTAACGATGTCGAGTTACCAAACATTGATTCGACTAGGTGGATTATTCAATTTACCGACTAATTCTCACGGAGTTACCGCGTGAAAACTAATTAAGTTTATCTCTACGTTAGCTACTATCAATGATAATATGATCACAAACGTAAATAATCCATAATAATGAAAGATTACGTGAGATTAAGCTAAAACATGAATCACAATCATCAAAACATTATATTTAGATCAAACCCTAGATACACCACACGAGAATTCCCAGCAAACAACGTTTAGCTACTCATATTCATACTCAAAACGATGAGTTTAATGAGTTTAAACATAAAAATCAAGAAAATAGAAGAGTTGAGAATCCAAACGGATGATCCAAAGCTCCTAAGCTCTCCCAATAGCTCCTTGATCTCCAAAAGATGTGTCTACCGTCAAAAGCTACTCAAAAAGTCGACCTAACACACTTAAATACGTTCCTATAATGATATAACAAAGTTTCTAATAATTGCAAAAAGACCCCGGACGTTTCTGGCTTTCTAGGCAATCTCTTCGTGCGAAGACCTTTTCTCTTCGTGTGAAGAGATTGTTGACTCTGTCTGAAGTCTTCCTGCAAAAGTCCTCCTATTTTGGGACAGCATCATGTCACAGGAAGAGAACTGGAATTTTGGCTAAGTCTTTTCTTCGTGCGAAGAGCTTTTCTCTTCGTGCGAAGAGTTCCTGCCTTAGCTTTTTTCTGGCTCCTTTTCTTGAGTTTTACTTGCTTTCTTTGTTTCCGAAGCTCGTTTCTTCACCACCTTTGATCCTCGCGTCCTATTTCCTGCCAACCACAACACGAAACACGAACCCGCGATCATATCACAATAAAAGCAACAAAAATATACAAGAAACGCCCGGATTTAACGATGAACACTCAAAAACTCGAATTTCACGATTTTAGCATAAAACGCTCAAAGACGATAAAATTCTCCATGATAAGCACGCAAAACATAGCAAAAATAAGGAATAATATAACTCCAAAACGGAGTTATCAACTACCCCCTCACTACATTTTGCTCGTCCCGAGCAAAGTCTCATCTACTGCATTCGTCTGTCTACTAGCCGACAAGACACACACGACTCAAACACGACACACGACACAACAATGCAGCAATATGATGCAAATGCAAATTCTAGACTCTATCTTAACACAACACACAAAGCGCTTTGAATCTTTCTTTTTGGTAAGATCAGGCAATCTCCCTCTCATCAACTTAAAATCATCAAGCTCTCACTAATCCTTTTTGAAATTCATATACACGCAGCAAGAATTTGAAATAAAAATTTGATTCAGTGCAAAAGCTCACTAAGGCGTCCCCTTTCCTCCACCAATTCAAACCAAGACACAAGCACTTCCTAACCTTCATTGGGTCTAATTAATTTCAAATTTCACTCTAGCCTTTCTTCGCCGAATCATCTGAGGTTTTCAGACCCTCTTAGCCTTTATTGTGTTTGAATGCAAATTGTCCGGGTGAAGGGAGTCACAACTCCTGTGAAATAAGTCTTGACTCTAGTTTTCCTCTCTAAGCTCTACTTGGATGGAATCCAAATTTTCCGTGTGACCGGAAACACATTAGGTTGTTTCTCCTTGAAGCATAATTTTTTCTTTTTTCTTTTTTTTTTCAATATTTTCTCATTTTTCTTTTCTTTCCTCCTCTGTTTTTACAACCGTGCAGTAGAGCATAAAGAGCGTGGGCTTTTTCGGTTAACTCTTGTGACCACCGTAAGGGATGGTGGTGTACGCCCCTCAACTTCACTTAGGCTGAGGCAACCGTACCACATGAAACCAACTCTACACGAAGGTCCACCCCAGGTCAACAAGAGACCACAAGTTTCCACTTGAAAACAGAATATTCAGCTACAAGCAAAACTCAATCTAATTAGCACACTATAGGAACCTTAGGTATACTTTACATGTCATTCTTTCACAACTTCCAAAAAATTCCCAGGACATCCTTAGTGAAACATCTACACAAAATATTTAAAGATAAAATTTTCCTACTACGACACTTCCTACTCAAAATGATTCATTCACTAAGCTCTCTTCAGTTTCAAGATCCTCGATTGCCTTTTCTCAAATTTTTAAATTTTTAACTTTTTTATGAATTTTCTAATTTTATATTTATTTATTTTATTTTATTTATTTTTTTGCATTTTTTACAATATCCTAACTCTATATGCAAGGTCTTGACTCGAAAAAATGTGACACTACACAACAAACTTTGTTTGTGGGTATACTCAATTATTTAAAAGTGTCAACAGTATGTAAATTACACTACACAATACGACAATATAAGTAAACACGACATAAACCACAACACTAACTCACAATACAATCTAAACACATCCTACATGTAACTGGCTATGCAAGACATATTGGCTAGTAGACAGTTAAACTGTTGGAATAGATGCCCTAGAGGCAATCTAGTTTAGTATGAATTTGTAATTGGCTAGAAATTCATTTATTATTTATTGGATATTTAATATAATGAAGTCCTTAGATTTACAATTGTGTTGTTTATCTTAAATATCCCTAGTCAAGTATAATGATTAAATGGGACAATCATCTATAGACTAGTATGGGGTTGGATTGATATGGAGATATCACGATCCAACACATAGGTGTGCATTACGGAATGTTGCACTGGATTGACCCATTACCGAGAAGGCTACATACACGTTATGTTGAGTCACAAGTGCTTCTCGGGTACAATGGTATTGTCATCCTTAGACTTGAAGTCACTAGATATTCTAGTTGTGGATCATTGTGATCTTGGTAGCGTTAAACGCTACACCGTAACTGGGTAGTTATAAAGGCGTGTACTGGATACAATGAGAAGCAAGCTTAGAGATCGTAGTGGACGTAGAGAGGATTTGCCCCTCCCACATAACGGGAGCAAATATCCAAGGCCACTCGAGGATAGTGCTTATAGAATGTCTGGCCAGACTCAAATAAATCAATATATGGGATATTGATGTTATTTGCACGAATAAGGCTATTCCATGGATCGAGGAACTAGGGATTGGATATACGAGTGTGACTTGTATGTCTCGTGTCCAATCCGGATATGGAGGCAAAGGGATGAGACAATTACTTGTACAAGGTTGTCTAGATGACTATTCTATTAGTTGGCTAGAATGGATGTTTTGCTAGAAACCGCTCCATATTAGCAAAGAGTTGCTACCAACTAGATAGAACCTATGGGGTCACACGCTATATAGAGTTGTACTAGATTATGGAATTAATTAATTGGATTAATTAATTAGAAGGATCACTTTGCAAACCCTTGCAAGCTTAGTAGGGACTAATTTGCAAGGAAGGGACTAAATTGAATTCTAGTAGGACTAGAATAAGTCCTTTAGGTAGTTGACAAGGAGTTGTTGGACTATATAAAGGACCCTCCTCCTTCCTTCCCTACACACTTATGCTCTAAGAGAGAACATAACAAGAGTAGGAGAGAACAAAGGAGAGAGAGAGCAAGCCACAAGAGGGACGCCGCCCCCTTGCCGCCGCCCCTTGTCCCCGACGCCACAAAGGGTGCCGAACCCCTTTTGGTGTCTCGTTTTGCGTGATTTCTTCACCCTCCTTTCAATCCGGGCTAGCACCAAGGTGATTGGAGATCTAGGAACAACTCTAGGCGTGGATCAACTATAGAGAACGTGACACTATTCGCGTTTGAAGTCATCAAGGAGAACCCAAAGGTGTGTTTATGATTTCTTACCTTCACTATCGTTATGCATCTAGACTTGTGATCCTTGGAGGGTTTTGCATGATTATTTGTTTGATTATGCTTCCGTTTGCGCGATCCATGAATCAAAACCCTACAGTGGTATCAGAGCCACAGGTCATAGAGCATAAACGTAGTTTATGTGTTACATTCTTGTTGTTTTACACCTTAATTTGTTGTTTATCGCGTAAAACAAGACAAATCAAGCATTGGATGCAATTTGTCAAAGAATTAATCATAACAAGACCCAATTATTGCATTGGATGCATGAATTGGTGAGTTTGAGAAATTTTAGGATCATAGATCTAGGGTTTGGGCATCCTTGGGGAAGAAGGAGTTCTCCCACAACAAGGAAACAACCAAACTTGGGCTCCAAGCAAGGAGGTTGTTTTGGAAACAACCTCCACAAGGAAGGTTCGGCCCCTAGGGAGCCGCCCCCCTTGCTTGCCGCCCAAGTTTGGCGCCCTAAGGGGGCGGGCGGCCCTAACCCGCGGGCCTAGCTTGCGGGTTTTGGGCCGGGCCGACCCTAGGGCTTTATGGTTCACTTATTTGGGCCCGGGCAATTGGATTGTTGGGCCCATGGACCGTTTTAACCCTAGAAATCCTAAAATCAATTAAAATTGACCAAGCGCGTTAAAATTGGATTTTAACTGTTTATGTGCAAATCGCATGGTGATTGGATATGGCCTTAGGATGTGGTTTGATGTGGATGTTTAATTTTGTGGTTTGGTTTTACGGCCTGCGAGCTGATCAATTAATTGTAATAATTAATTAGGGTTTTATGGCCTGCGTGCCATTTTTTTTTCTCAACTTGTGAGATTTATTTTATTTAGTATAGATATTAGCTAGTGCTAGATAAAGTAGATTGTTAGCCAAGATTGAAGAAAAGAAGCCCAAAGCCAAAGAAGTCACAAAAGATGGAGCATGGAGCACACCACATGACTATGAAGGATGGACCAAAAGATCAAGACGCATGGAGATGTGTGTTTGTTTAGGGTTCATAGATAATTCCATTGGCTTGGAATTATCTTAGTCTAGAAAAGGCCATATCCACATCACGTTTAATTTCTGTTTTGTGGTTGTTTATTTATTGTCTTATTATTTGTGTGGTTGGTGTATGGATGATGCATGCAATTAGGATAATAAGATAATTAGACAACCCGGATCTATTATTTGGAGTTGTGCCCAAACTCAAATAGATAGATTAGTTGATATTGATCAACAAAATAATTAAAATTGAAGAAAAATCCCTCAAATTTTAAATATTGTGTTCTTGCCTTCTCGTTATTTAAACACTCATTATCATCATTATTTATCGAGTTCGTGCGTGCCAAAGCATGGCGACTTGGTTCATAATGATGGAATGCGATGGCACGTAACAATGTGCAATTGTTTAGATAAGAGGTTGAACACAACTAGGCTATTAATTTGATTAAGAAACCTAGAGGCAATCAATTGGGATTATCCATATGGATGGATAAATAAGGAGTTATTTGCCCGATTGAACCAAGAGTTGCATATGGGATGCAATTGGAATTGTTCCTACCTAAGAAGTAATCGAATTATGGGTGACTTGCCAAAGCAAGCTCATAAGGAGATGAAAAAGATGGATCTTGGCCCACTAGAAAATATAAGGATATTTTCCGCATTAATATCTTGAGGGTTATTAATCCGTAGAAAAATAGTGGGAGCTATATTTAATAAACTAGCCATTATTAAATATAGTCAAAAATTCACAAATACTAAAACTTGCGTATTTTCCTTTTGTAGAATACCAAATGGCAAACAACTCATCGAGTTCACAACATTCCCTACGATCTGTCCTTGAGAAGGACAAGCTCTCAGGAACCAACTTTCTCGATTGGTACAGAAACTTGAGAATTGTTCTCAAGCAAGAAAAGAAGCTGTACGCAATAGAGGAGCAAGTTCCAGAAGGTCCAGACAATCAGACACCTGCTGCCCTAAAGGCGTATCAAAAGCATGTTGATGATGCTAATGATGCGGCCTGCCTAATGCTTTGCACTATGACCTCTGAGCTTCAGAAGCAACATGAGAACATGAATGCTGTCGATATGATCGAACATCTAAAGCAGCTCTTCCAAGAGCAGGCGAGGGTAGAGAGGTATGAGGTCTCAAAGGCACTGTTCAAATGTCATCTGGCAGAAGGGAACCCGGTGGGACCCCACGTACTCCGAATGATCGGGTACTTGGAGAATCTCGCCCGGCTTGGGTTCCCGGTCGGCCAAGAGTTGGCAACCGATCTCGTGTTGCAATCGTTGCCCGAGAGTTATGGACAGTTCATTATGAACTATAACATGAACGAGATCGTTAAACCACTGCCAGATTTGCTCAACATGTTGAGGACGGCTGAACAGAGCATCAACAAGGGTAAGGGCAAGGCCATTATGATGGTGCATAAAGGAAAGGGTAAAAAGTTTGCCTCTTCCTCCAAGGGCAAAGGCAAGTCAGTTGCTAAGTCCAAGGAACAAGCCCTTAAGCCTGTTGGTGGGATTGCCAAGGTCGTGACTAAGGGTGAATGTCACTACTGTAGTCAACCTGGACACTGGAAGAGGAACTGCCCAAAATATTTGGAGGACAAACGGCTTGGAATAGTGATTCCACCACCACCAGGTATTTTTGTTGTAGATGTCAATTTAACTGTCTCTACATCATGGGTATTAGATACTGGATGTGGATCTCATATTTGTCGAAATATGCAGGATCTAAAGAGAAGTAAAAGATTGGCTAAAGGGGAGGTAGATCTGCGCGTTGGGAATGGAGCAAAGGTTGCTGCGTTGGCCATAGGCGTTTGCGAGCTATCTCTGCCTTCAGGATTAGTTTTAGAATTAAATAATTGCTATTTTGTCCCTGCTATGAGCAGAAACATTATTTCTATTTCTTGTTTGGACAAGGAAGGTTTTATTATTTCAATAAAGAACAATTGTTGTTCCTTTTATTTGAATAATATTCACTATTTTAGTGCGCAATTATTTAATGGACTTTATGTCCTTGATCTAAGTAATCCTGTCTACAACATTAATACCAAGCGGATTAAAATAAATGATTTAAATCCTGCTTATTTATGGCATTGTCGTTTAGGCCACATAAATGAGAAACGTGTATCTAGACTCCATAAGGATGGATTGCTAGACTCATTTGATTTTGAATCATATGAGACATGTGAGGCTTGTTTATTGGGAAAAATGACAAAGTCCCCTTTCAATAAGAAAGGTGAGAGGACTAGTGAGCAATTGGCACTCATACATACCGATGTGTGTGGGCCATTTGCCACGCCTGCCAGGGGTGGTTATGTCTACTTCATTACGTTTACTGATGATTACAGTAGATATGGATTTGTGTACCTTATGAGGGCAAAATCCGAATCCTTTGAAGTGTTCAAAGAATTCAAGAATGAAGTAGAGAAGCAACTTGGCAAAAGTATCAAGGCTCTACGATCGGATCGTGGAGGAGAATACTTGAGCCAAGAGTTTGACGACTATCTTAGAGAGTGTGGGATCGTGTCCCAACTCACTCCACCCGGAACGCCACAATGGAATGGCGTGTCCGAGAGGAGGAATCGAACCCTATTGGATATGGTTCGGTCTATGATGTGTCAAACCGATCTTCCATTATCGTTTTGGGGCTACGCTCTATTAAGTGCAGCTTTTACCATTAACCGTGTTCCATCTAAATCAGTCATGAAGACACCATATGAGATGTGGAGTGGGAGGCGTCCCACACTGTCGTTCATGAGGATTTGGGGCTGCGATGTCTATGTAAAACGTTTACAATCAGACAAGCTAGGGCCTAAATCGGATAAGTGTAAATTTGTGGGGTACCCTAAGGAAACTAAGGGATACTATTTCTACAATCCAACCGAAAACAAAGTGTTTGTTGCTCGGACCGGCGTGTTTCTAGAAAGAGAGTTTGTCTCTAAAGAAGCAAGTGGGAGGAATGTAGAACTTGAAGAAGTTCAAGAACCACAAATCACAGAACCGATTATGGAACATGAACAGGAATCACAAACAGTTGTGGATCCACCTGTTCAGGTAACACAAGAGCTTCGTAGATCTAGTAGAGTGCGCCAGGAACCCGAGAGGTATGGACTTCTCATAACTGATTCCGGTGACACGATGCTCATAGATGATGAGCCTACTACCTATGAGGAGGCCATGAATGGCCCAGACTCGCAGAAGTGGCTTGAGGCCATGAGATCCGAGATGGAATCCATGTATACCAACAAAGTATGGACTTTGGTGGAACCACCTGACGGGGCGCGACCCATAGGGTGCAAGTGGGTCTTCAAGAAGAAGATCGACATGGATGGTAATGTGATTACCTATAAGGGCCGATTGGTGGCTAAAGGATTCAGACAGATTCATGGTATTGACTATGATGAAACCTTTTCACCAGTCGCTATGACCAAATCCATCCGAATCCTACTTGCAATTGCAGCATACTACGACTATGAGATTTGGCAGATGGATGTCAAAACAGCATTCCTTTATGGGAATCTCCTCGAGGACGTGTATATGATACAGCTGGAGGGTTTTGAGGATCCAAAGCAAGCCAACAAAGTCTGTAAACTGCAACGATCCATTTATGGGTTGAAGCAAGCTTCTAGGAGTTGGAATCGACGTTTTGATGAAGTGGTCAAAGAGTTTGGCTTCATCAGAAACGAAGATGAGTCTTGTGTCTACAAGAAGGTTAGTGGGAGCTCTGTAGCTTTTCTGGTCTTGTATGTGGATGACATACTGCTCATTGGAAACGACATTCCCATGCTGCAATCTGTGAAAGATTGGCTAGGAAAGTGTTTCTCAATGAAAGACTTAGGGGAAGCAGCCTATATACTCGGTATAAAGATCTATAGAGATAGATCTAAGAGGTTGCTAGGCCTAAGTCAAAGTACATATATTGACAAGGTGTTGAAACGGTTCAACATGCAAGATTCCAAGAAAGGATTCTTGCCCATGTCACATGGAATCACTCTTTCAAAGAGTGGTTGTCCTTCCAATGAGATTGAGAAGGAACGCATGAGTAGGATTCCCTATGCCTCGGCCATAGGGTCTATCATGTACGCCATGTTATGTACTAGACCAGATGTGTCATATGCCTTGAGTATGACAAGCAGATACCAATCCAATCCGGGTGAGAGTCACTGGATTGCTGTCAAGAACATCCTAAAGTACTTGAGAAGAACTAAGGATGCCTTCTTGATGTTTGGCGGTGAGGAAGAGTTGCGTGTAAGGGGTTACACCGATGCAAGCTTCCAAACCGATAGAGATGACTTTAGATCACAGTCGGGATATGTGTTTTGCCTGAATGGAGCAGCGGTGAGCTGGAAGAGTTCCAAGCAAGAGACGGTAGCTGATTCTACAACAGAGGCTGAGTACATTGCTGCAAATGGCGCAGCAAAGGAGGCTGTTTGGATCAGAAAGTTTGTTTCTGAACTTGGTGTGGTCCCTAGCATTGCGGATCCAGTGGAGTTATTCTGTGACAACACTGGGGCGATCGCGCAATCAAAGGAACCCAGATCGCACCAGAAGTCCAAGCATGTGCTCAGGAAGTTCCATCTGATTCGAGATATTATCGATAGAGGAGACGTTCGGATATGCAAGATTCCTACAGATGATAATCTGTCAGACCCGCTTACAAAGCCTCTCACGCAGTGGAAGCATGAAGGGCACACTAGGAGTATGGGCATACGAGATGCGCCAGATTGGCTCTAGTGCAAGTGGGAGACTGTTGGAATAGATGCCCTAGAGGCAATCTAGTTTAGTATGAATTTGTAATTGGCTAGAAATTCATTTATTATTTATTGGATATTTAATATAATGAAGTCCTTAGATTTACAATTGTGTTGTTTATCTTAAATATCCCTAGTCAAGTATAATGATTAAATGGGACAATCATCTATAGACTAGTATGGGGTTGGATTGATATGGAGATATCACGATCCAACACATAGGTGTGCATTACGGAATGTTGCACTGGATTGACCCATTACCGAGAAGGCTACATACACGTTATGTTGAGTCACAAGTGCTTCTCGGGTACAATGGTATTGTCATCCTTAGACTTGAAGTCACTAGATATTCTAGTTGTGGATCATTGTGATCTTGGTAGCGTTAAACGCTACACCGTAACTGGGTAGTTATAAAGGCGTGTACTGGATACAATGAGAAGCAAGCTTAGAGATCGTAGTGGACGTAGAGAGGATTTGCCCCTCCCACATAACGGGAGCAAATATCCAAGGCCACTCGAGGATAGTGCTTATAGAATGTCTGGCCAGACTCAAATAAATCAATATATGGGATATTGATGTTATTTGCACGAATAAGGCTATTCCATGGATCGAGGAACTAGGGATTGGATATACGAGTGTGACTTGTATGTCTCGTGTCCAATCCGGATATGGAGGCAAAGGGATGAGACAATTACTTGTACAAGGTTGTCTAGATGACTATTCTATTAGTTGGCTAGAATGGATGTTTTGCTAGAAACCGCTCCATATTAGCAAAGAGTTGCTACCAACTAGATAGAACCTATGGGGTCACACGCTATATAGAGTTGTACTAGATTATGGAATTAATTAATTGGATTAATTAATTAGAAGGATCACTTTGCAAACCCTTGCAAGCTTAGTAGGGACTAATTTGCAAGGAAGGGACTAAATTGAATTCTAGTAGGACTAGAATAAGTCCTTTAGGTAGTTGACAAGGAGTTGTTGGACTATATAAAGGACCCTCCTCCTTCCTTCCCTACACACTTATGCTCTAAGAGAGAACATAACAAGAGTAGGAGAGAACAAAGGAGAGAGAGAGCAAGCCACAAGAGGGACGCCGCCCCCTTGCCGCCGCCCCTTGTCCCCGACGCCACAAAGGGTGCCGAACCCCTTTTGGTGTCTCGTTTTGCGTGATTTCTTCACCCTCCTTTCAATCCGGGCTAGCACCAAGGTGATTGGAGATCTAGGAACAACTCTAGGCGTGGATCAACTATAGAGAACGTGACACTATTCGCGTTTGAAGTCATCAAGGAGAACCCAAAGGTGTGTTTATGATTTCTTACCTTCACTATCGTTATGCATCTAGACTTGTGATCCTTGGAGGGTTTTGCATGATTATTTGTTTGATTATGCTTCCGTTTGCGCGATCCATGAATCAAAACCCTACATAAACCACCCCTACATTGAATGCTTCGTTGTCCTCAACGTATTTAGAGAGTATGTAGAGAACTCAGCAATCAAATGCGTAGGCCAGTAGATGAGATGGAGCATGACATCTATCAAATAAAATAAAGACATAATTCAGCAAAAGAAAAGATACTCACAACCACCTCAAGGGTGGGGAAGAAATCACGCAAAGCAGTCCCCAAGCACAGTAGTGGTGCCACCATGCTCCTATATAGTCAATGTGTACTTGCACACCGGGGTAGACTGCCCTCCTCTGCTTAAATCTGTGACGTGGAGAATCCCCAACTCGTATGCATGAGTCCCCATAAAGGTCGTGTGTGCCATGGCACACCGGGGTAGATTCTCCCATATCCTGCTCAAATATGTCACTTGGAAACAAATGTTAGTACCTCTCTCTCTCATCTCTCCAAAATAACATAATAAAATAACTGAATTTATAAAAACACAACTAAACTAAATAAAATAAATAGGTTGGGTTTCCTCCCAACAAGCGCCTTGTAATTTAAGGTCGACGACCCGACCAAGTTACCTCAAAATATGTTTAAGGAGATTTTTCTCTCCACTTTTTCTTCTTACACCATCGTCTCTCTTTTTGTCTCTTCTCAAGTGAGGATGCATGAGACACATATGGCAAGAAGAAGTTGTAGAAGACGGCATTTGCAAATTTTTTCTTCTTGTGCTTCCACTCCTTGATCACCGGTCTTCTCGAGAATTCATTCACTACATCATGACCCATTGTACCTTTCCTCCTCTTCTTCTTCTTCCAATTCTTCAAAATCAATATCGTTGAGGATCGGTTATGTGGAAATAGCATCTCAGTTGGAACAGTAATGGCAAGGAGTGCCATCTTGATTGCTTCCTTCCCTTGCTCTTTCCTTGGAATCACAGGTGGAAAATCATGTATTGCATAAAACTGGGGTCTTTGGCCTTCCTCATGTGATTCACCCCATTTTATGATCTCCAAGAGATATGGATTAGACTTAGGAATTTCTTGATATATGTCCATGTGAACATCTCCACACAGTAATTCCTTAGCTTCACGACTTTCTTCCTCAAAGAAAATATCTTCAGTGTGCCATAGGCTTGCGATGTCCACACTCTCCCATTCATGCCATGGATCCGGAATTATGCGAGGCACAAGTTGTATAGGCTTCACAATATCATCCCAATCTGAGTCCGAATCTGAGTCTGAAGCGACCAGAGGATCTATTACTTCATGATGGACAGTATTATAAACATAGATCTCTGGGAGTTCTTCGTCTTCCTCTTCGCACTCCTCAACTAAGTCAGGAATGATGTTGATTGGCCCATTGTGATTGTCTGCATATGCACGAGAAAGTTCTGAGAGTTGTTGTCCATGACGCATGACAGTTTCCTCAATCCTATCCAGCCCTTCCTCCATTCTGTCCATTTGTACTAGCATGAGCTTCAATATTTCTTTCATATGCTCATCTTCTTGATTGCAAGGAGGAGGGGTGTACATATCTCCATAGGAGTAGTATGGCTGGTAGACTGGAGATTGCCCATAGTAATTATGCCCCCACATGATTACCAAGATGTCTGCAAAATTATTCACCAGGAAGAGGGTGAGATCAAAAAATAAATAAACAAAAGAAAAAAATAAAATTCCCTAAAGTTAATAATTCTAACTAATTCAACCGAAGTCCCCGGCAACGGCGCCAAAAACTTGACACGCTCCAACTGCAAGTGTACAGCTGTCGGTGTAGTAATAAATTCCGGAAAACCGGGTTGTCGAACCCAAGAGACTTCTTGTAAATTAATTAGAATTTCTTAACTTTTTGTGGGCACAGCGCGTTGTGTTTTGATCTAATTCTACTTAAATAAAAGTGCAATATTCTTAATTAACCAAGTGAAATAGTTCACGATTAATAAAGAATGAATTTTTGGGTTTTTGAAATATAAAGGAGAAACACCGGGAATTCTCTAGGTTCACTAGGTTGAGCTAAATTTATGTTTTGACTTGTAAAACAACCACATATCTTTCACTATCAATCAAGCAATATTAAACTCACCGAGTTACCAAGTAAGTTTACTATACTTTAAACCAAAACAAACCGAGTTACCAAGTCTATTTTAGCTTAAAGCATGCATTAAAACCACAGTTCTACTTTAACGATCCTAGTTAACGATGTCGAGTTACCAAACATTGATTCGACTAGGCGGATTATTCAATTTACCGACTAATTCTCACGGAGTTACCGCGTGAAAACTAATTAAGTTTATCTCTACGTTAGCTACTCGCAAAGATAATATGATCACAAACGTAAATAATCCATAATAATGAAAGATTACGTGAGATTAAGCTAAAACATGAATCACAATCATCAAAACATGATATTTAGATCAAACCCTAGCTACACCACACGAGAATTCCCAGCAAACAACGTTTAGCTACTCATATTCATACTCAAAACGATGAGTTTAATGAGTTTAAACATAAAAATCAAGAAAATAGAAGAGTTGAGAATCCAAACGGATGATCCAAAGCTCCTAAGCTCTCCCAATAGCTCCTTGATCTCCAAAAGATGTGTCTACCGTCAAAAACTACTCAAAAAGTCGACCTAACACACTTAAATACGTTCCTATAATGATATAACAAAGTTTCTAATAATTGCAAAAAGACCCCGGACGTTTCTGGCTTTCTGGGCAATCTCTTCGTGCGAAAACCTTTTCTCTTCGTGTGAAGAGATTGTTCACTCTGTCTGAAGTCTTCCTGCAAAAGTCCTCCTATTTTGAGACAGCATCATGTCACAGGAAGAGAACTGGAATTTTGGCTAAGTCTTTTCTTCGTGCGAAGAGCTTTTCTCTTCGTGCGAAGAGTTCCTGCCTTAGCTTCTTTCTGGCTCTTTTTCTTGAGTTTTACTTGCTTTCTTTGTTTTCGAAGCTCGTTTCTTCACCACCTTTGATCCTCGCGTCATATTTCCTGCCAACCACAACACGAAACACGAACCCGCGATCAAATCACAATAAAAGCAACAAAAATATACAAGAAACGCCCGGATTTAACGATAAACACTCAAAAACTCAAATTTCACAATTTTAGCATAAAACGCTCAAAGACGATAAAATTCTCCATGATAAGCACGCAAAACATAGCAAAAATAAGGAATAATATAACTCCAAAACGGAGTTATCACCCTCCCGCAGAGGGAGGAAGGGTTGCAGCTGGCGGAGACACATATGCCGCAGTTGGGCTAGGGGTGTAAGCCACGTTGTTTAGCGGTGCCGGCGGAGGAGGCAAGGGATAAGGTGAAGAGATATTGGAGGCAACGGTTGGTGGTTGGGGAACATGTGAGGTAAAGGACGGTATTTGGACCGTTTGTCCCTGGACAGAGGGTAGTTGCACCATTGCTGGTGGGGTTTGCGAATTAGGGTTAGGTGGCGTAGGTACTACCTCCGTCCCCTCGGTAGTAGGGGTTCCTCCTCCCTGAGAGACAGCAACACCCGATGTCGGATTCGGGGCAAGGGTTCCCAAAATAGCAATTATTCGATCCTTTTGTGCGAATTAAGCCTGGAGAGCCTTCGCCTGATTCTGGATAGTGGCGTTCAAAGTCTCCAAAGTCGGAGTTCCGCCGGCAGCCGCGGAATTATGACGGGTCTCCTCTACCGAGGTTGTCTCAGTGGAGGGAGATCTGTTGCTGACGTCGTCTTCGTGATACATGGTTGCTTGCAGTGATAAGTTCATGTCGGGTTCACCAAATGTGTACGAGAGAATCCTTTGAGGAAGATTCAATATACACCAAGAATAGAGGATAGAAAGAACACGGAAAGAGTAGCGTGTGTAGGGAGAGAGTAAGGCAATGGCAACTGTATGAGAGAGAGAGACAGAATATTGGCAGAGCTTCCGCGTAGTTCAGGTGGTTCGTTTTGTGTAAGGAAGGGTTAACGATCCTATATATAGTGGAGAATGTAGTGGGTTAATGCGCCCATTAATGGCGGCTTAATTACCTTAACCACAACGGCACGTTCGTTCCCATATATAGGGACCGTTACGCACTTCGTCCGCGTATACCGGAACCGTTATGAGGTTGACCGGGATTATGGAGCTCGTGCCATAAATCTCTCAAAACAGTTACTAAAGGTCGCACGCGGTCTTGGTTGTCGCTCGCGCGCGACAGGACTTACTCTAGCCTCCAAACCACTAAGTCCCTACAAGTCTCGTGTGGTGGTATGTGAGGGCCCTGTCTCGCAGCCCCCATGTGGATCAGCGCGGGTGGTGATCCAGTGTGTGTGGAGCACAGCTAGGTGTGCTGGATGATCGCCGCGTGGCTAAGATCTGTCTGTCTAGAAAGCACTATCTACAACTGCAAAAGAGAAAATGACAAAAGAGTAGGACAACTCTTGTTTGGTTATTAGGGTTTCACGTCGGGTTCAGCAATATGAAACTAAGATGTTGATGAGGATGAGAGGTGTGTGTGTTGTCGGAAATCTAAAAACACCACAACAAACCAAATGGGGAGAAGTCCAGAGAGACCAATGAGAGTGAGGATGGAAATAAGCCACGACGTTATAGGGGAGAGAGAAAATTAACTTGTATGATATGTGTTTTTCGAATGAATTAGAAGACTCCTATGAAGCAAGTGAACCCTATATATATAAACCCAGTATAACGGCCAAGGGGAGTTGCGGATTGAATCCAACCCCTGCCCCCATTAAGTGGTTAATACGGAGATCTATGTAGACTGTTGCCATTAATATCGGATCACATGTAATTGTTTCAATAAGTCTCCTTTGTAATGTTCAAGGGTCGGAGATGGGACAACAACCATCTGCGACGAGCCTTATTCCAGCCTCCAAACCACCAAATTCCCTGCCTCCCCTGTGAACTGCTGAGATGCGGGGGACCCTGTCTCGAGGTCCCCCGCGTGCTGACATGACATGACCTAGTGTGCACAAAGCACGACATAGTGGTCATGTGTGAGTTATTGATTAGTCTACGTGGCTGCAAGGTATGGCCATGTTTGCATTATTCAGAGTTATAACTTATATTTCATATGACAATTTTGTAGATTCATTCTAGCTCTACACATTACAAAAAGATGCATCATTGTTATATCGCTTGACTAATCAAATCATATTATCAAAACGTTTTGTTACACTTGGTCAAAATGACATGACACATAAAATGGGAGAGTAGTTCGACCTTATAATTTCGAACTTATTAGGGCAAAAAGTAATTGGTGCTAGACTATATCATCTGATCCATGAGCAGCAGATAACTACCCATGAGATGAGGACAGTGCCCCAAATTTAAACCAAAGTGGAAGCTCATTTTTCAGACATATTTATTGCTCACATCTAACCTCATCACTCGTTTGTATATATTTGATCTCAACATCTTTAATTAATTTCACAAGATTAGCCCACCACCCCCTTCCATACTTGCCCAATCTCTGTTCTCTCTCTCTCATCTCCCTTCCCTCCCCCACCCCAAATTTCTTAAATCAGTAATCACCTCCTCAACCATCTTCATCATCTCCTCCAAATTAAGCCAACCCTCTTTCTATAAACCCATCTAGGGAGAGAATTTGGAAGAGTTAGTTTTGTGATGACCTTCACAGATTAGGAAAGAGTCCCTAACCCTAAGACCTTCTCTCTTCACTGTTCATGGATCCAACACCAACAACCTCCCCCACCAACAACAATTGCAATACACCAGACACAGAAAATGAAACCCCACCTGCACCACCACCACCACCCCCACCACCATCATCATCGCCACCCCATAAGCCGCTTCTTCAATTCACCAATGGAGCACTGAAGAATCAGAGCCAGGGCCAGAGTCAGAGTCAGAATCAGAAGCACCTCCACCACCTCTTCAACCTCCCCCCGCCGCCGATTCCATCCTCCGGTGCATCAATTCCGTACAAGGAATGCCTGAAGAACCACGCCGCTGCCATGGGGGGACACGCCGTGGACGGCTGCGGCGAGTTCATGCCCGCGCCGACCTTCGACCCCACCGACCCAACTTCCTTCAAGTGCGCCGCCTGCGGCTGCCACCGCAACTTCCACCGCCGCGACGACGACTACCCACCAACGAGCAACCTCTCCTTGGAATTCCACCACCGCTACCCCGCCCTCCTCCCTCCGCCGCCGCCGCCTCCTCGCCGGAGCTCGCCGTACTCCTCCCCCTCTCCTCCGCCGCCGCACCCTTCCTGCTACGGATCCGCGCCCAACATGCTTCTCGCCCTCAGCACCGCCGTGGCGGCGGAGGAGCATCCGGGTCTGACTCCAGTGACTCCGACGGCGGCGAAATCGGAGAACCCAAGTGGGAGGAAGCGGTTCCGGACGAGATTCAGCACAGAGCAGAAGGAGAAGATGCGTTGCTTCTCGGAGAAATTGGGTTGGAAGATGCAGAGATCAGACGAGGGCAGAGTCCAAGAGTTTTGCAACGAGATCGGAGTCCGGAGAGGGGTGCTCAAGGTGTGGATGCACAACAACAAGAACACATTTGGTCGGAAAGAGACGATCAACACCACCAACAACAACAACAGAGTACCAATTTTTGACAGCAATGGCCTCAACAACAACAACAGCAACAACAACAGTCCCAAATCAAACAGCAACATTAATGGTCAAGAGGAACACAACAATGGGGTCCATCATCCTCATGTTTCATCTAGTGGGTCTCCTTCTTCAGCTTGATGAATGGTGATGATTGAGAGAGAGAGAATTGGGGAAATCTTGATCTTGTAGTTGTTGTTCATCTTCATGGTGTCCCTAGTTTTTCTAGATGGTGATTAGTGGGAAAACTAATGTCACAAATAATGTGAATTATGTAGTAGCTCATTATCTATCTATTGATAAGTACTATGTTAATGGGTTCAATTTGCATTTACTAGTTCATTCTCGAAGTGTTAGTATATGCTATTGGGCATCTTGTTTCATTTTTCGAGTGATCTTCCACTACATGGAGATTAGTTCAGGCTACGCGTACTAATATGTGTTTGATGTGTTTCATTTTTTGAGTGATCTCTAACCGTGGAGAGACTAGTTCGTTCCACGAGTACTAGTATTTGTTAATGAGCATTTTGTTTCATATTTCCGTGTGATCTTGACAAAAACAGAAGTGAAGTGAGTTGATGAACGTCTTGTTTCATATTTTCGACTAATCTTCAACTAGAGATAGAAGTGAGGAGACGAAGAAGACAGAACAATGAAGTTAATTTACTTAGGTTGTTACTCTGTGATTTAGTCTTTTGGTTACCTAATTATATTTATTAAGGTCTCGTTTAGTTAGGAATATGACTATATGACACACTATACGAGGATGGGAATATGAGAATATGATATTGAGTATTGATTGTTCTGTTACTGGGTAATTATGGTAAGGAGAGACTCAGAGAAGATGAAGTGGGAGATGGAGCAAGGTGGAGGTAGAATTCTTACAATTGCGTATAGGTGTTTGGAAGTTAGTTAATGCTATGACCAGTGGGTGGTTGTTCAAAACTGGCATTTATCAGGTTTTGGGCAAGGAAAAAGTGGGGGGTTTTAATTTCAAAGTAAATGTGTGTCATCTGCAATTCTGTCTTGTTTCGATTAATAGATAGGGTTATCTCTAGCTTTTGATTTTATGTCCTGTGTGCACTTGTCTTCAGGAGGTATTATGGGTGGTTGTTGGTACTTGGTATATGGATACTTTAAAGAATTGACCTCTAATTATAGGGATTTCCGCTTTCCTACTTCTAGCTCCGTTTCTTTTCTTTTAAATTCGTTTATATTTTTAACTAGTCTTGTAATGTTATGTACCGTATCATTGCTAAGGTTCTGGCCAATAGACTTAAGCAGGTTCTCCCTTCTCTCATTTCTATAAATCAAAATGGTTTCATCCCCCAGAGATTCATACAAGACAACATACTTATTGGTCAAGATTTAGTTCATACCATTTATAAAGCTAAAACTGATCACCAACTAAAACTGGGTGCTCTTAAGCTTGATATCTCCAAGGTCTTTGATAGAGTAAGATGGGATTTCCTTGAGCAAGTCATGTTTCAAATGCACTTCCCTTCTCATTTTACTAGACTCATAATGCAATGTATCACCACAGTTACCTATTCCTTAATCATCAATGGATCTCAATCACACAGTTTTACTCCTCATATAGGATTAAGACAGGGAGATCCACTGTCCCCCTTTCTCTTTGCTCTATGTGCTGAGGTGCTGTCTAGTTCTCTTCAAATGGCTGAATTTGATAACTTAAAATTCAAGGCATTCCTTTTTCTAGAAATAAAACTATTTCTCATCTTCAGTTTGCTGATGACACTCTCCTGTTTTTCAAAATCCAATCTCATACTAGTTGTAACATAAAGAACATTCTTGATGACTTTGCTTCTCAATCTGGGCAAGCCATTAACCTAGACAAGTCTTCTCTTGTCTTTAGTCCTAACTGCTCAGACTCTGATAGATTGCAGTTTTCTACCACTTTAGGTTTAACTCCACATGAGTCCATAGGAAAATACTTGGGAATATATTTAGATAAAAAAGGGTCTAACAAAGAGCTTATAAAGAATACTATTCTTAAAATCAATGAGAAATGTGCTGGTTGGCAGGGCCTTCTTCTCAACTCCTTTGGAAGAGCAACTCTTATTAAGTCTGTTCTCAGTAGTTATCTAGTTTACCCTATGTCTGTATGCGTCTTCCCAAAGAAAGATTGTGATGACATCCAATCCATTTTTTCAAGATTCTTTTGGGCAGGTAAAGCCTATAAAAGATGCATTCATTGGCTCTCTTGGGATTTTCTGTGCAACAGAACCCAAAATGGGGGTTTGGCATTTAAAAATTTACAATGCTTCAATAATGCTCTTATAGCTAAAAATTGTTGGAGACTTGTTAAAGATCATAATAGTTTCTTCAGTTCTTACTTTATTTCTAAGTATTGCAAAAGGCAAAATTTCCTCTCTATTAAGTCTACCTCTATAGCCTCCTGTGCTTGGAAAAACATCTGTAAAGGAAGAAGTACTCTCTCCCTTGGATTGCAGTGGAAAATTGCCAATGGTCAATCTCTTATGGTGAGAAATGATGGATGGAATCCAGATGTTCCTGGTGACTCAATAAGTGATTGTTTAAAGCAAACTGACCCGGATAGCAGAATCAAAAAGGTGGAACAGTTACTCACACAGTATGCCCATGGTTGGAACATCACTCTCCTTAATAATCTTTTCCCCCCTGGCTCAGTACTAGAATAAGTCAGACTCCTATAGGATTTAATGAGAACCAGGACACCCCCTTCTGGAAATCTACCTCCAATGGAGTCTTCTCTGTAAAATCAGTTTACTATCTTCAAAATTACAATAACTCCTCTCCTACTCTTTCTGTCAAACGTATTCAATTCCATTCCATCTCTTATGAATTAAATTGGAAAAGACTATGGAAATCAGGTCTCCCTGCTAATTTATTGCATCTTTTCTGGCAAATTTGTTCTAATTCTTTGCCTTGTTTAGCTAATATTCACTATAGAATTCACTCTATTAACCCCAACTGTAATCACTGCCATAATCTTATTGAAACCCCTGAACACATATTTATCCATTGTCCTGTGGCTCAACAGCTTTGGGAGAGAGATCCTATTTCCACCACTTACAAGCCTAACTCTAATATTGTTAGAATACAACAATGGATTTTTCGTTGGTTTAGGAAAAAGAAGGTTGGTTGCTCCATTCAAAATTGGCACTGGATCCCAGCAATCTTTTGGGTTCTTTGGATTACCAGAAATAAAAGACTGTTTGAGCAGCAAAATCCCTCTGCAAACCATATTTATCACCAAACTGAAGCCTTTGCTAACTTTATTTCGATCTGTTAATCTCTTAGTTTCTGTTCAGCTGATAATCAATGGGTTGAAGTGGAAGTAAAGAAAGGAAATTTCTCATGGAAGTCTGGGCAGATTCAGTTTGATCCACAGTTTGCTCCCCTTGCACCTCAAGCCTTAGTGGAAGTGTCTGATACTTTTCCTCTTGCCATGCTGCCACCAGGTAATTTGGCTCGTGCAAAATCTTCTACAAACACAGAGGATAGTCCAGCTTTTGCTTCTTCTTCAGCTCATGATTCGTCTGGTGATCAGGCTTTTGCTTCAGGGGAGGCTGTTGGTGCTAATGCTTTTCAAGAAGTTGCTGGTGAAGGACTTCCCCTAATCCCTGATGATGAGCTAATGTCTGCTGTGATCCCATTCATTGATGCATAGTTGGTTTATGGATGTGTTTTGATCTTCCTTAGAGTCATCTATTGTAATCTTTGTACTCTTCGGTTTCCCTAGACTGTTTTGGGTGATCGTTTGTTTTGTGCTCCGCGTTTGTGGGGTTAAGTTTCATGTGTTCTAGTTGTCTTTGGGTTGATCTATTTCTTTTGGTAGTGTGTTGCCCTTGTGGCGGTTGTGTCTTCAAATGATGGTAGTCGATGTTTTGATCGTCTATGTATTTACGTGGTTATATTTTAATGAAGTTCTTTTGGTACCGCAAAAAAAAAACACACTAGTCACTGAGTCATTTTAACTTGATAATTTAGATAACAAAACAATCTAATTTTTTAACAATTTTTTCAAAATGTTATACATTAAAGTTTATTTTATAAGATCATGTAAAATCAAATTATCAAGTCAAAGTGACAAAAAAATAATGTCAAAAAATAAAATAAATTGAAATAAAAGAAACAGAGGTAGTAATTGAATACTAGTAAATGATCTTTCGCCCTCTCATGGCATTATGTATCATCACCACACTAACTAGTACTTTTGAAATATAAGTTCCTCACATGAAAAGCGATTGCATTGATAAATCGCAACAAAAAAATGAGGAACAATGGTTAGTTATGACGGTGAAGAACTCGTGCTAAGGAATGTGTGAAGATAATCTTTGTCAGAGTAACAATTGTTTTGTTGAAAAAGACCATTGGCCATGTAAACAAAAGAAATAACAAATCAAAAACATTTGACGGATTAACCACTAATTATTCATGAACTCAATGTTCACAAGGTAGTCCAAGTTTAAATGTGAACTCAATGTTCATGTGAAATCCCATTCCGTCATATTCTATTGCTAAGCTGGTATTCATAAATGAATCAAAATGCTACAATTCACATGTTATGAAAACAATTCGCAAGAGGAGCTACACCTCAGTCCCAAAAAATAAAAATATGTACGGGTTGGATAAGTTTGTTTTGAAATCGGGTATCCACAAACTCACACCCGTCCAGAACTGAGTGTTTGGGTGTACTCTTTCCGAAGATAAAGTATGCATTTTTTTTTAGAAATTGTTTTGTCGTCAAATAAGTTTGAACCCGAAATCTCATGCAGAGCTTCCAACACTCTACCACTTGAACTACCACCCTAGCTGCATAAATTATGTATTTTGACTAGTCAGATTTCATAAAAATATTCTTAATTGTTTGTGGTATTTTTTTAAGAAATAACAACATGATCTGAAAAGATAGCATCTCGAAAAATTAGATTAAACAAGTGATTAACTTTTTAATAGTAAGATTCATTCTAGGAAATGAAGACATTTAAGTAGATGGAGTATCCAGAAAGTTCTACATCTTTATTTTATTACTATTATTAAAACTTTCAATTTTGGCTCCTTTTCCCTCTTGCAAAGGGAAAACTAAATGCAATTTGGGACCGTTGTTCTAATCAATTATGAACCCTTAATGAACAAGGTCTATCAAAATAACCAAAAATCACTACAAGTAGGGTGTTGTCCTTAGGCTACTTGTCACACTTCCTTTCTTTTAACCTGATAATTTTATTAATAAAACGACGCAAGAATTTGATAATCTATTCATTGTGTGGTAGATTTAACTTTGCTGTAAAACAACATAAAAAGATTACCAAATTACAAGAAACTATTACATTGTTTTGCTAACTAAATCACCGAATCAAAGTGACCCGATGAATAGTGAACTAATATCACTCTGATTCTACTCTATCAATTTGATTTTTTGACTCTTATCTGGTTCACTTTTACAGAGTAATTTGGATCGCAAAACGATGCAATTTTTTATAACTTTTTTATTGTGTAATAGAGCAACGTTTACTCTACAACACCGTGAAAAGATTATCAAAAAATTGCATCATTTTGCTATCGAAATCACTGGGTGAAAATGACCCGGTGAATAGTGGTAAAAGTCAAATTAATGGGAAAGAGAAGAATTATAGTGGTAAGCAAGAGAAGAAACAGAGGAAGTATATCACTATTATAGCACATACTATCATTCTGTCCCAGCTTTTTCTCCCCAGACTTTTACCACTATTCACTGGGTCACGTTGATCCGGTGATTTGAATAACAAAATGATGCAGTCTTTTGATAATTTTTTCATTGTGTTGTTGAGTAAAAATTGCTTCAAAACACGATGAAAAAAAATCAAAAATTGCATCGTTTTACTATCCAAATCACCCAGTCAAAATGACCCAGATATAAATATAAAAGTCGTGATAGAGAGAAAGAGGTGAGACGGTGTGTGTTGTCGTTTACTCTACAAGAATATGCAAAAATTGTCACATTCTTGCCTTGTTTGACTAACTAAATCGCTAGATTCAATTAATACATGATTAACTTATTCACCAATCAGGTAGGACAGAGGGTGTATGACATAAAAAGAACAAGAACATTTGACATAAAGTGCCGAAGCTCTATATATGTTGATCTGTATTGTTCAACTCGAATGCTTCATTCTAAATTCCTCTTTTAAACTACCCGAGTACTCCATTGAGCACCATATTATATACATTTCACGAGATTTTGAATACAATAATTCTTACTTTTTTTCTTTCTGGCGACATATCTTATTTTTCTGTTACGTGTCACGTCTCTACGTCTCCAGTTGGCTTTTTATGTTTGGCTTCTTAATATGGCAACTATAGTTCAAAATTGTCCTTGAGGAACGGATTTGGACTTCCATTTCTGGCCCTTGATATCGATAGAACCAAACGTTGAACTTTTTTCTATCTTGGTAATGATTGTTCACTATTATTATACCATTAGACGATATCAAGTTTTGTTTAAATTAGGTATCACTCATTCCGAGCACCGATCAGCTAAGAAGACAGAATTAACCTTATCATGATCGTTGGTTAAGCCATTTAGGTAGAGGATTTCAGGGGTGTTTCAGTAAATGAAGAAAATATTATAAGTTGAAAGTATGGGATAGGTGTCATGTAATCAAGAGAAACAGTATTAAGATACTAAAAACTGCAACCTAATGAGTTTAATATGTTATCTAGCAATCTGAACTTTTAAGGCAAGCAGGCCTTTTCTGGTTAGTTTCTTTTTAATAATGTTTTTAGTTCTGCATCAGAATAAAACTATAAATGGGAGTGAGGCTAATAGGGTGACACCTTTCCTAATATGGTTGGTTGATTATGGCGGCAAGGATTAGTGAAGTTATTTGTTTAATAATGGAAAGATTAGATGTCTAGTAAACAAAGATCATTGATGATCATGACAACGTAATAGAGGAGCAAGGCAATGACTAATTAGACTAGGGTAAAAAGACATCTTCCACACTCTAACTATAGATAAAAGACATTTTGCCTCCTAATTTATGAAAAAATATATTTTGCACTCTTGTCAGAGTTAAAAACTAACGTTAAACTACCGGAGGGTTGAAAAGACTAAAACACCCCTGAAATATTGTGAAATTACCCACTATAAAAACATTTCCTTCTCATTTCTCAACCCTAACAACGTTATCTCTCCTCTATCTTCATCATCTCTTCCTCCTCTCTTCTTCTCAAGTTCTTCAACTCCCACCATCTCTTTTTTTCTTGTTAAAACTTGAGACACAAAGGTAATGAAAGGAAGTTAGTACAAAGGAGACTTGTTAACATGGATTAGTCGAGAAGCTCAAACCAAACTGTTGGAGACTTAGGTTTGGGTAATCTAAAACTGTTGGAGACTTGTCAATGTGAAAATGAATCTTTTAGACGATCCATCTATCTCTCTCTCTCTCGCGTCGGACCACAAGTTGTCTTATCCTCTTCTAACCCAATTTCTCTTCCTCTCTTTCTACTCTTCGTCGCCTCTCCCTCTGTCTTCTTGTACGGAACCGCCTCCACCGGATCGTCACAACACCGCCTCTGTTTTCCACTGCAGCCGTACTCCGCCTCCATTGGTGGTGGATCGAATCGAATCGAATCTGAGTTTTTTCAAGAAACCCCAATCGAAGGTTTCTGGGTTCTCAAGTGACAAGATGTTATCTCGATCTAACCCATAAATCAGGGGGCAAAATGTCTTTTGTCCATAGTCAGTGGAAAATGTATTTTACCCATTAGACTATTGTTCTTGAGATGCTAGGTTGTTTCGAGACTAGGGCAGTTTGGCCAGTTTTAGGCCATTAAAGACACATAAACTGAAATAATCGGTTTTGATATACTTCAAATGGAAATACACCTCTTCTAAAAAAAATGGAAATACACCTGGTTCCACCTGGTTCGAAAAACAAAAATACTCCAATTTTACATATTATGATTGACAAAAAAAAAATACATATTGTTTTCTAGACTAAGGGCTAGTTTGGGAATGCTGTGGCGGTGGTAGAAAGCTGCTGTGTGAAAACACAATAGAAAGCTGCTGTGAATTCTTGATAAAATATTGTTTGGTAAATATTACGTAAAAGCTGCTGTGAAATATTGATATAGTAATTTTGTGTTTGGTAAAATCAACTGTGAAGTTGATGTGAGAGGGTAAAATGACAAAAATATATGACACGTGTCATTTCTGGAAAGATAACTATTGATATTTTAAAAAATTGTAAGGTCAAAATCGGTTAAAGATAAATTAATCAAAAACACTTTTTGGAAAAGCATCTCCCCCCTTGCTTCCTGAAAACTGCTGTGGGACAGCAGAAACTGTCCGAAAAAACAGAAATTTTATTTTTACCAAACACACTAAAGCTGCTTCTGCTATAGTAAAGCAGCTGTGCTGGCAGCAAAAGCATTCCCAAACTCAGCCTAAGTACACTAATCATTTTAATGTAGTCATTTGATTAGCCAAACGTTGTTAGAACCTACAATTATTTGACAGCATTGTAAAGTAACTGTAAGAAATCTTGACTCATTTTGTGTTCACTTAACTACATTTTCACTTATTATTTATATGCACACTCAAAAACTTGGAAATGTAGAGCCAAATTAGAATAGTCAAACTATTGGAATATAGAAGAGAAGCCCAAGCCCAAAAAAAGCTTCTTTACTCAAAGCTCAGCCCGTAGCTAGTTTAAGCCCATTATAATAATTTTTGTAACCCAATTGATATAAGGGCCCTATTGTGAAAACCCTGGTCCTTTGGAGAAACTCCAAAACCTCATCAGCCGCTCATCACAGCCTTATCCTCTTCTACCCGTTGGATTATACCCGTTAGGGTTCCTATATTTATTTAATGCTCTCTCTTCTCTCTATAGGATACACTTTATATTCATCTTCTTCACCATTAATGTGAATACACTTTGTCTCTTTCATTTTACCATTTGTCGATCATGGTATCTGTTATGATCCGGGCAGAGTTTAGAGAACGATGAATTGATGAAAACAAGAACACAAGAACATACACGATGTAACGTGGTTCACTAGCGATGAGCTAGCTACCTCCACGACTCGAAAAACCCCAATTTATTGAAGAGAAGCCCACGATTACAACCCACTCCAATAAGCCACGACCCTAGGTCCTTATATAGGCCTAGGATACCGACTTGGTGCCCAAGAAACAAAGAAGTTACCAAAACAAACAAGGAAACAATATTCAGCCGCCCTATCGAACTATTCGGGTCTGTCATTATCGAACTGTTCCCAGACCCGTCGAACTGTTCCAGACCCGTCGAACTGCTGCTTCTTCTTTGTCTTCTTGCCTTTGTCTTGATCCGTTTCTTCGCCTCTCTTCTTGGCCCCTCTTCGTAGCCAACTCCTTGCCAAGCCCAAGTACATTCAAGGCACCTTGTATTCCCAACAAATCTCCACCTTGCCTTGAATCCTCTCGCCCGCTTGCGCTTGAATTGTCGGTTCTCTCCAATATCCCCAAATTCACAACGTTGTTCCATCTTCGCCGAGATCCTACAACGTGTGCCCCCAGCGATGCTCCAACCCCCGTATAGTTCCTGCAATCGAACCCTATCGATGCTCCAACTACGACCGAGTTCCTGCAATCGAATCCCCTTGTTTTTCCAACTCCCACCGAGTTCCTACAACAAGTTTGTTTGTTGTTCCGACTCCTACCAAGTCCCTACAACAAACCCCCCAGCACGTGTGTAATACCCCGTATAATTTACAAGGGTAAAACAGTAACTTTTATAAGATAAATATAGAATTTAGTTGCGGAAAAATAAAATTCGTCAAATTTCAGTATTTTGTAGACAAGGAATTATCGTATGATTTTAGAAAATATTAAGCTAGTAATCGTAGATAAATACGCGAGAATTTTACCTATTTTGTCTTTAACGCGTGTTCGACCACCGCGAAATTTAGCAAGAAAGGCACACCCAATCACCCAAATTTGGGTGCATCAACCACACCTTATAACTCCTCTTAAGAACTCATCTTCTACACAACATCTCCTTCGGAGATTTTTCTCACCGCCAAAACAATCACCATCACCGCCTCCACCATCATCATCATGCTCCCACTTTTTGTCCCCCTATATAATGAGTCATCACTAAGCAATCATCATCAGTTCACCTTCATCATTTTCACCTCCTTCCCCTTCATCTTCTTCCTCCCCGTCCACACCACCGAGAGAACCACCACCATCTTCCACCTCCATCTCATTCTCTAGCCTCTGTTTTCTTTCACTCTCTTCTCTGTACAAACACACAGCAGCAGCAGTAGCATCCACCATCTCCATCGTCATCTTCTTCATCTCCGGCGAAATCGCCGGCGAAATCACCACAACCACCAACACCCCACTGCCCCTATCTCCCTCTTTAATCTCCCTCTGTTTCTCTCTCTCTCTCTCTGCGACTTGACAACAGAGAGGAAAAGCAGCAGCAGCAGAGGCAGCCGGAGCCACCACCGCCGCTGCCGCCGTCGGGAAACAGAGCACCACCGCCACCCACACAACTCTCTGTTCTCTGCTCGATTTCTCTCTATATATCTCTGTCTCACCCTCTTCCCCATCTAAAAGCAGAGGAGATAACAGTAGCTGAAGCCATCGAAGCAACCCACTGCCGCCACCACCAACCTCCATATTTTCCGGCGACAATTTCGGCCCAATCAAACGGGAGTTACCCAGACCTCTCCACTTGTCTCTCTATCATCTAGAAGGTCCGACCAGCCTCTAGGAGGTCTTAGCCACGCTCAGAATCGACCGGAGAAGTCCCCGTCGGCCATAGCTTCCGGCGTCGTTTTCGACAACTTGACCCGTTGCGTTTCTTGGCCGTTTCTTACGATTCTTGGCCTAGGTATGATCTAAATCCTCTTATTAGTTGTTTTATATAGACCAAATGCAATTTTGAATGCTTGAATCCATGCTTTGATTGATGAAAGTTGAAGTTTATGTAAAAAGGGGTGAAAGTGTATTTTCAGAAAGTTATGTTGACATAAGGGGGGGGGGGGGAAGCTAGTTGTACTTTCTGAAACTAAGAAGGTTGAAGGTGTCTCTTATTAAAATTACTTTGTGAGTAGGAGGGTTATATGTGGTCTTTTAAAACAAACTTGGGGGTTTAAACTTCGTTTATCTAAACATTATATTATACGCGAAAAATAAAATTGTTATTTTTGGATTAAAAATATTTTCTAAAAATAGTAGTTTTCATGCCCGTTACGGAAAAGTGATTCGGGCGTCAAAATAGTATACGAGCCGCTCGTTACAAATTAAACGAGGAATGTTTCATTTAAAAACTACATATATTTTGCTTTAAACAAATAGTTTTCAAATCGGTTTATGTAATACTTGTAAAAAGTTATATTGGCTAGTTTATAAACGTTGTAGTGTCGTGTTTGGGAAAAATGTTCTTAAAAACTTAATATTATAAACACCGTTTAAATTGTTATAGTTGGATAAAGTATTTTTCATAAATATAACAAATAATCGTTTCACTATTATTTCGTGTCTTTATAAACCAACACTACTCTAAGTAAATAATTACTTTTCAAAATATAAAATTTAATAGTTATCTAAAATAACTGCGTCGTATCAAATATTGAGAAGTGCTCTTCGTAAACTTCAATATCGTTTATTCGCTAATTCTAATATATATACATATATGTTATAAAATATAAACTATTATTAGTTTTACTTGTAATTCATGATGTTTGTGAAGACGATTTCTATATATAAATAAATAAGATTTTTGGGAATATATTATTTAATAATTTTTCAAATACAGACTCGTTGCTTTATAATTTTTGGTTACTAAGAAATATAGTTAAATAAAGAGACTTTAAGAAAGTAACACATGAATCTCGAGTTAGTATAAGATTTATTAAATTGGAATCTTAATAAGACTCGCAGAGCTATACACAGAATTGTGACGATCTAGAAGCTCCGATTTGTAGGTAACGGACTCGTAGACAACGACTACGACTAGGACGATCCGACGCTACGGACTCGAGGTAAGTAAATATGCCTAGCCTAGCTTCCCTAGCTCCTTTCGTGTCGAAGTTTGATTTTGATACTTTTCTCAAAATGCGTTCATGATTTACATGTTCTATGTGAGTTTTTCCTACAATTGAAAGATGTTGCTTTGCTTTGATATCGTCACATGAGCAAATCTTAATCCGTAAATAATATAAAGTGGAAAGAGTTGTGCGGGGATCGTTGTATATACTTTTCGATAAGATTGGTCGTGGTTGGCTGCGGTCACCCGACCCGTTTATTTTACCCGGTCGCAACCTGCCGGGTTTGCTCCATGTACTCACCTCTCTGGCCGCAAGAAGTCTTAGGGGGGTGCCGGCACTTAAGGTCTTGGAGTATGCGAGATGGATAGATCTTCCCCGTATCAACTAAGTTAAAATTTGGGTTCTGTGAGACAAGGATGTTTATGGAAATGAAAGAAGAAATAGATTGGGATTAACACTCCCCGTTGAGATTCCAAAAAGAGAATTGAGAAGAAAAGGATTTTTATTCAAGTTTCTGCTCCATTCTTCAAGTTTACTCTGGTTTTCGTCTTTATAACTTTGGTGTGATTTGTTTACTCTCTTAAGATTTGTTTCCTCTTATATTACTGTTTTGAGAATAAGACATGCCTCATCATCTGTTTACGAGCTAGGGTATTTATTTACTCGGCATTTCACAGCTGACTTTAGAAACTGCGGTTCCGTTTTCCTTCCCACCACAGGTTTAGAAGCTGAGGACTACGATGTAGCTGGGTACGGGACGCACTAAGAAGAATTTCATCGCAAATAGTAAAGTAAGCTAGTATGATTAGCGTTAGCGTAATGTTTTATTAGTAACGTGTGAAAAACTCAAAAACGACTTGTAATGTCCAATAAGATGTAATATATAAAGACTTGTGTAATGTGTAATAGTATTGTAATATATGGATGTTATGCTTATGACTTCCACCAACAATTTAGCATCGCCCTCCTGGGCTGTCCGGTCCGGAACGGAAGGCTTGGGGATCGCGGGGTGTTGCAGGTGGTATCAGAGCATTTGATCCAGTAAAGGGAACTAAACCTGTAGGGTAACTTAAAAGGTACGTAGGGCAAGATAATTAAAATCGGATAAGCCATTCGGGTTATGGGTAGCCTAGGTGTTGGCCTTGATTTTTCCCGCCCACATCGTGTCTGGAGATGTGTGGTGTGTTACGTATCTGGTTTAACTTGAAATGCATTTTACTCGGTTATGGATATTTGATACTCTCATTATAGAAAGATGATGGAAATATTGAGATTGTACTTGATGTATTAACTTCTCTGTATGGATGAGTTATAATGTGTTTTACTGTGAACTAGCCATAAGATGCCCGTTTTATGTCATAATTGTGTTAGGTATATTACTAGTTGTGATATTACGAGATAGTTGTTAAGATTTTGCGACCATAACCAAAGATACCATAGGAGGTGACTGATAGATCGTTACGATATCACTTTAGGAAAACCTGACAGGAAGAGATGGCTGAGAACGTCACCATGGAACAGTTCTTCGAGCAAATGACTAAGATGATACATAAGGGAGGTCAGGCAGTGACTAATTGGGCCAAAGAAGTGGCAGAAATGAAACCAATGGAATTCACAGGAAAAGAGGATCCTGTTGAATTGGAAGATTGGATTATGGAGATGGATAAGATTCTTGAGACGGTAGAATGCCCTGATGAGAAGAAAGTCACTTGTGCGGTCTTTTACTTAAAAAGCGAGGCAAACCTTTGGTGGAGAAATGCACGTGAAACTCTGCTAGCCAATCCCAACTTCAACTGGGAATCCCTCCAAGCTGCTCTCCGATCTCGATTCTACCCACACCATGTGAAGAGGAGCAAGGAAATAGAATTCCAAAACCTACAGCAAGGAAATGACTCTGTAACTGAGTATTTCCGAAAATTTACGGAGTTGACGCGATTTGTAGGTATTATGGTGCCTGATGAAGACTCCAAGATTTCTAGGTTCATTGATGGATTGCAAGAAAGGCTACAGGAGTCTCTGCTGAGCCGAACTTATTCTACTCTCCACGAAGCGTACGACAGGGCTGCTGACATCTGATGAGTCCGTGTCTCCCAAGATGAAAAACGCAAGAAACGCAAGATGGAAGAAGCAGAAGGGAGAAAGAACAACCCTGCCACAGGAAATAAAATGTTTAAACCCAAAAATGGAGAAGGTAATCAGGGACGATACCAAGGCAATCAGCAGAATTCTGGAGGTCAGCAACCTCGCCGCTACATCTGTAACAAGTGTCAGCAGAATTACCCTGGAGTTGACTGCATGGGAATTCCAGTCATATGCCATAACTGTGGTAAGAGGGGACACCGAGCTTACGAATGTCGTTCACAACCAGCCAGGAACCAGCAAGTGAACCAGGGAGATAATTTTGGAAGGCCACAACAGAACAACAACCAGAGGAACCGTCAGCAGAATGGAAACAACTTTGGTCGTAACCAGCAGATTGAGAATCAGCAGAACGGGAATCGCAACTACCAGGACAATAGAGGTAATTGCTATGGCAGGCAGCAGAATTACAACGCGGGATATGCAGGACAGAACGGGGCTCAACCCAGGAATGGGAACAACAATGCTGGATATGGGTTGAGTGTCAGCAACGGAGCTGGTGCAGCAGGAGGTGCAGTAGGTCATAATGGAAATATGGGAAGAATCGCTGTGTTAACAAGGACTGAGGCAGAAGCCGCTCATGGAAGTGTCACGGGTACTTTCTCTACCTACGAACAACCTATTGCCATGCTATTTGAACAAATACCCTATATCTCGGATTAACGACCTATTTGACCCAATACTAAGAGGCTAGTAATTTCTCCAGGACGAATTAAGTTCCGGGAACGTCACTCTCTAAGGGGGAGAGGACGCAACCCTTCATTTGGTACCATTACACGTTAATACCCACTACGCGTTAGTACCCTTATGATAGGTTTAACCCTGGCCTTTAGTAACCAAATGAGACTATAATCACATAAGTAAGATAGACGTGACTACGACTCTACGTAGTCCATAAGTACGTGTTGCACTACATGCATTAGGAAGTAACTATGTTTGCCATTACTTGCTATGTGAAATTTCTTGTTGGTTATGTGATCGTGACTGTGATCATTAGTTGCTTATTAGAAAGCTTCGGCACCAAGGGTACAGGGCTGAATTTTGCTTCGAGATAAAAGTTTTCGCCTCAAGAGTATTTGACTGAGTTTAGCTTCGACGAAAAAGTTTTGGCATCAGGATATTTGGCTGATTTTATCTTCGGGGACGAAGCTCTGTTTAAGGGGGAGAGAATGTAATACCCCATATAATTTACAAGGGTAAAACAGTAACTTTTATAAGATAAATAAAGAATTTAGTTGCGGAAAAATAAAATTCGTCAAATTTCAGTATTTTGTAGACAAGAAATTATCGTATGATTTTAGAAAATATTAAGCTAGTGATCGTAGATAAATACGCGAGAATTTTACCTATTTTGTCTTTAACGCGTGTTCGACCACCGCGAAATTTAGGAAGAAAGGCACACCCAATCACCCAAATATTGGGTGCATCAACCACACCTTATAACTCCTCTTAAGAACTCATCTTCTACACAACATCTCCTTCGGAGATTTTTCTCACCGCCAAAACAATCACCATCGCCGCCTCCACCATCATCATCATGCTCCCACGTTTTGTCCCCCTATATAATGAGTCATCACTAAGCAATCATCATCAGTTCACCTTCATCATTTTCACCTCCTTCCCCTTCATCTTCTTCCTCCCCGTCCACACCACCGAGAGAACCACCACCATCGTCCACCTCCATCTCATTCTCTAGCCTCTGTTTTCTTTCACTCTCTTCTCTGTACAAACACACAGCAGCAGCAGTAGCATCCACCATCTCCATCGTCATCTTCTTCATCTCCGGCGAAATCGCCGGCGAAATCACCACAACCACCAACACCCCACTGCCCCTATCTCCCTCTTTAATCTCCCTCTGTATCTCTCTCTCTCTCTGCGACTGGATAACAGAGAGAAAAAGCAGCAGCAGCAGAGGCAGCCGGAGCCACCACTGTCGCTGCCGCCGTCGGGAAACAGAGCACCACCGCCACCCACACAACTCTCTGTTCTCTGCTCGATTTCTATCTATATATCTCTGTCTCACCCTCTTCCCCATCTAAAAGCAGAGGAGATAACAGCAGCTTAAGCCATCGAAGCAACCCACTGCCGCCACCACCAACCTCCATATTTTCCGGCGACAATTTCGGCCCAATCAAACGGGAGTTACCCAGACCTCTCCACTTGTCTCTCTATCACCTAGAAGGTCCGACCAGCCTCTAGGAGGTCTTAGCCACGCTCAGAATCGACCGGAGAAGTCCCCGTCGGTCATAGCTTCCGGCGTCGTTTTTGACAACTTGACCCGTTGCGTTTCTTGGCCGTTTCTTACGATTCTTGGCCTAGGTATGATCTAAATCCTCTTATTAGTTGTTTTATATAGACCAAATGCAATTTTGAATGCTTGAATCCATGCTTTGATTGATGAGAGTTGAAGTTATGTAAAAAGGGGTGAAAGTGTATTTTCAGAAAGTTATGTTGACATAAGGGGGGGTGGCAGCTAGTTGTACTTTCTGAAACTAAGAAGGTTGAAGGTGTATCTTATTAAAATTACTTTGTGAGTAGGAGGGTTATATGTGGTCTTTTAAAACAAACTTGGGGGGTTTAAACTTCGTTTATCTAAACATTATATTATACGCGAAAAATAAAATTGTTATTTTAAGATTAAAAATATTTTCTAAAAATAGTAGTTTTCATGCCCGTTACGGAAAAGTGATTCGGGCGTCAAAATAGTATACGAGCCGCTCGTTACAAATTAAACGAGGAATGTTTCGTTTAAAAACTACATATATTTTGCTTTAGACAAATAGTTTTCAAATCGGTTTATGTAATACTTGTAAAAAGTTATATTGGCTAGTTTATAAACGTTGTAGTGTCGTGTTTGGGAAAAAATGTTATTAAAACCTTAATATTATAAACACCGTTTAAATTATTATAGTTGGATAAAGTATTTTTCATAAATATAACAAATAATCGTTTCACTATTATTTCGTGTCTTCATAAACCAACAACTACTCTAAGTAAATAATTACTTTTCAAAATATAAAATTTAATAGTTATCTAAAATAACCGCGTCGTATCTAATATTGAGAAGTGCTCTTCGTAAAATTCGATATCGTTTATTCGCTAATTCTAATATGTATACATATATGTTATAAAATATAAACTATTATTAGTTTAACTTGTAATTCATGACGTTTGTGAAGACGATTTCTATATATAAATAAATAAGATTTTTGGGAATATATTATTTAATAATTTTTCAAATACAGACTCGTTGCTTTATAATTTTTGGTTACTAAGAAATATAGTTAAATAAAGAGACTTTAAGAAAGTAACACGTGAATCTCGAGTTAGTATAAGATTTATTAAATTGGAATCTTAATAAGACTCGCAGAGCTATACACAGATTTGTGACGATCTAGAAGCTCCGATTTGTAGGTAACGGACTCGTAGACAACGATTACGACTAGGACGATCTGACGCTACGGACTCGAGGTAAGTAAATATGCCTAGCCTAGCTTCCCTAGCTCCTTTCGTGTCGAAGTTTGATTTTGATACTTGTCTCAAAATGCGTTCATGATTTACATGTTCTATGTGAGTTTTTCCTACAATTGAAAGATGTTGCTTTGCTTTGATATCGTCACATGAGCAAATCTTAATCCGTAAATAATATAAAGTGGAAAGAGTTGTGCGGGGATCGTTATATATACTTTTCGATAAGATTGGTCGTGGTTGGCTGCGGTCACCCGACCCGTTTATTTTACCCGGTCGCAACCTGCCGGGTTTGCTCCATGTACTCACCTCTCTGGCCGCAAGAAGTCTTAGGGGGGTGCCGGCCTTGGAGTATGCGAGATGGATAGATCTTCCCCGTATCAACTAAGTTAAAATGTGGGTTCTGTGAGACAAGGATGTTTATGGAAAGGAAAGAAGAAATAGATTGGGATTAACACTCCCCGTTGAGATTCCAAAAAGAGAATTGAGAAGAAAAGGATTTTTATTCAAGTTTCTGCTCCATTCTTCAAGTTTACTCTGGTTTTCGTCTTTATAACTTTGGTGTGATTTGTTTACTCTTTTAAGATTTGTTTCCTCTTATATTACTGTTTTGAGAATAAGACTTGCCTCGTCATCTGTTTAGATAGGGTATTTATTTACTCAGCATTTCACAGCTGACTTTAGAAACTGCGGTTCCGTTTTCCTTCCCACCGCATGTTTAGAAGCTGAGGACTACGATGTAGCTGGGTACGGGACGCACTAAGAAGAATTTCATCGCAAATAGTAAAGTAAGCTAGTATGACTAGCGTTAGCGTAATGTTTTATTAGTAACGTGTGAAAAACTCAAAAACGACTTGTAATGTCCAATAAGATGTAATATAAAAAGACTTGTGTAATGTGTAATAGTATTGTAATATATGGATGTTATGCTTATGACTTCCACCAACACTTTAGCATCGCCCTCCTGGGCTTTCCGGTCCGGAACGGAAGGCTTGGGGATCGCGGGGTGTTGCAACGTGTCCCCTTCACGTTGCATTGTCTCTCATCAGAGACTCCCCTATGCCATCCTCCAAAGTACTCTCCACCTGCAGCCAAACCTGCAGATCCTGAGTTCATCCTTCGTCCACCGGTGTCTCTTTTCTCTACCGTTTGAACAGACATCACCGTAGTTTCCCTTGGCCGCCGTCATCGCGCTGGAACTCTGACTTTCTGAACCCCCATAGGCAGCCCTCTGCCGCCTCCCCTCTTGCTGAGATTCAAACTCAGTGGTGGTTCTATCGACCCCCTCCTCTTCAACCAATGGCTACCACAGGCCTTGCTGGTTCAAAAAAGCACGTACCTTGATCTCCCACAAGCTGAAGTTATCTCTCCCCGTGAACTTGTCGATCTTGGTCATCCCTCCGGTCATCTTCTCTACAGCTCCTTTTCTAGATCCGTAATCCCCAAATGCGTGCTCCACCTTGATCGCGAAACCCTAGCTATGAATTTCACGGATTGTGAAACCCTAGCCCTATAGCTCCACCCTGATCTTGGAACACCGCAACCTAAGCTCTGATACCAGTTTGTTATGATCCGGGCAGAGCTTAGAGAATGATGAATTGATGAAAACAAGAACATAAGAACACACACGATGTAACGTTGTTCACTAGCGATGAGCTAGCTACCTCCACGACCCGAAAACCCCAATTTATTGAAGAGAAACCCACAATTACAACCCACACCAATAAGCCACGACCCTAGGTCCTTATATAGGCATAGGATACCGACTTGGTGCCCAAGAAACAAAGAAGTTACCAAAACAAACAAGGACACAATATTCAGCCGCCCTATCGAACTATTCGGGTCTGTCATTATCGAACTGTTCCCAGACCCGTCGAACTGTTCCAGACCCGTCGAGCTGCTGCTTCTTCTTTGTCTTCTTGCCTTCGTCTTGATCCGTTTCTTCGCCTCGCTTCTTGGCCCCTCTTCGTCGCCAACTCCTCGCCAAGCCCAAGTACATTCAAGGCACCTTGGATTCCCAACAGTATCAAAGCCATGTGTGCTCTCTCCACCACTGTTTCGCCAGCGACTTCAAATCCGCTTGCAGTCCATAATCTTATTCCCTAAAATCTTTATTCCTCCAACTATGTGTTGTGGAAGCCCCGAATTACCTCTGTTCTCAAGATCCAGTCTCTTTTTGGTTATGTGGATGGATCTCTTCCATGACCTGCAAAGTTCCTCACCACTGGCGATGGATCTCTCTCCTCCAAAGTTAATACAGGTTTCACCACTTGGAACATGATGGATAAGGAGATACTCACTCTTCTTAATGTCACTTTATCTCAAGAAGCTCTCACTAGGTGATTGGCCTCTCTGATTCCCGATCTTCGTGGCTAGTTCTTGAACATCGGTATGCTTCTTAGTCCAGATATAATATTTTGCAACTAAAATCCGACCTCCAGAATCTAAAGAATAAACGTTATGATTTCGTCGATACTTACATGAACAAGTTGATATTTGCTTGACCGTCTAGCTGCTTCTTCTTTTTTGATTGACGACGAGGACATGCTTTATACACTTTAAATGGGCTTTCCCCTGAGTATAATTCTTCTCGTTCCTCTTTTCGAACTCGATGTGATCATATCTCTTTTAAAAAACTTCAAGTTTAACTCAGTCCGGAGGAACAGATGCTTGAGACACAAAATGTTTCTACTGAGTCCAATCTTACTACATTTTATACTACCTCTTCTTCTCGTGGCTGTGGTGGTCGCAACTTTTCTGGAAATTGTCGTGGATTTACAAAAAAATGTGGTTTTGCTGTCTCTCGATCTGGTCGATTTGACCACTCACGGTGAAACAGCCCGGGATCTCGGTTCAGGGTTAACGCGACAATCGATAACCAAAAGTAGATTATTAACTATTAAATTTACATTTCGGTTAAAGTACATAACAAAATTTCGATATTAAGTACAATCTAAAAAAAATCGTGTGTGATCTACTAACTGATCTAATTTAAGCTAAACGTTTTCGTCTCGATACGCGTTCCCATCCCCCACCTTGATTGATGACCTGCAGTTTTAAAATGGCAAAAGCCGACGCAGTTTTGAAGAAAATGACCAGTAAAAACTGAGTAAATACACACTACGACATGTAAACCGATGAGTGGCACGCAAGAATAGTTTAAATAAACCAAGAGATTTGAAACATTAATAAGTAAGAGAGTTGGGAATTTATGAAAAATTATAAGTAATCACGTAGCGAGAACTTTTCGACTTTAAAACTTCAATAAACCATGAGTATTAAATGAATTATTAAATCAGTAGAATCTACAGAATAAACAAGTTATTTTGAACTCATAACGATATTTATTCACGAATAGCATATGCTTTTCAAGTCATTTCATATATTAGGGCATATCCAGAGCCACAAACAACATCAATAGAGTATTCAACTTTCTTTCAAGTTCAGTTAACCGTTAAGTTTAGCTGAGGCATGTCCAGAGCCACCAGCAGGATCGATGTAGACAGAGGGATCACAAAATAATCACTAAGGGTTCCATCTAGGGTCTATCAAACCCTATTTCACCCGAGTGTTAAGGGAGCCCATTCGTCAACCCCGCTCACAACATTAGCTAAAAGGCCTTAAGTGTCGACACCCCTATACCGTAGTGACCCTTACAAGTATAAGTAGCACTCTATAGCTCTATAAACCCTTGGCCTCAATATCTTGATACATTTTGGCTCATCGGGGGCGGATTTGTGAACATTAATGTTCTATCCAATAATAAGAAGCATTGCTTCAATGGTCTTAGCCATAAGAAAATGGAGGATCGCTTGACGCCTCCCATTAAACAGTACTCTGTACATCGTCCTAAGTCTATTAGAGGTATTTTATTTCTTCACTTTCACATCAACAGAATCAGAATATCAACAGTTCACAAGTAATTTTCCGAGAGCTCTCAAAGGAGATGAATAAAATAATTCAACAACATTCGAGTGGAAAACATGCATTCTCATACTATTTCATATAACAAACAATCATTTGAAACATCAAACACAAACGCACATTTTGATATAAAAAGGTCGTACATATGTACTTACCTCTGAGCCATGAAAGGCGCAAAGCAACGCTAGCACTCCTACAACGCTCGTCTCCGAATCTCACAGTAAATGCAGCAACACGAATACGTACGTCTACTTCGAACGATCCTTAATAACGACTGGATATACAAAATTCAAGTATATAGTCTATCAGCATTTACCCTCTATATGAGGTTGTATGCAAGAATGCCATGGAATGCGGGTCGTGCAAGATAAATAACTAAAACGCCCCTCATACTCCAAAACTGTCTAAATGCCCGGTCCCCAAATTATACTCATATTGGCCCAAAAACATGTAAGAATGACTCTAAACTCTCCCATATGTACTTAGCATCGAAATCTACAACTTTCTATAATTTGCACTTAGGCCCCTAAAGTTTGGTAAAATTGCAAAACCCCAACATTTGACTTGGTCAACACTAGCCCAGAATTATAGACGAGTACTCCAAATACGCATACAAGACATGCTGACAAACTCCAAGTTACTAAACTAATCTCAATTCAATGTTTAAGTGAAATTACTATTTTGCCCCTCCTATACAGTTCAGTCAAACTTGGGTTTGCGAAAAGTCAAACTTGGTCAAACTTGGTATTTAGACTCAGAATATGAATACGAGCAAGTTTCATGAAGAACGCTAAGGCTAGAAATGTCATTTAGAATGTCGAATTCAAAAGTCAAAAATAGAGGAAAATCGACTCAACTAGTCAACTGTAGAGATGATTTGTGATCAATTGAGGGGGATACTTGGAAATATAATAATAGGGTTTTGAAGATGACAAATCAAGGATTCCAGAACATATTTGAACTCCTAGAAACTCTAAGTATTCAAAGAGATATCGCTACTAAAAGTTGGACAAAAATTCCGATTCAATACTTAGAAAAATTCAATAGTGCTTTATGAGTTCAAACTAGCAACTTTAGGCTCGTTTTGTGAGAAATCCGTTATAAATTTGAAGATGACCCTGAGACGATGAAATGAAGTATTATACATCATCTACACACAGGATAAAGAAAAACAAGATTTCATTAAAATTTGTGGAAGTTATAGATGTCACAAATTGATACTTCAACATAGCTCCATACTTAGAAAAAAAAAATTCAGCTTTTGATGGTTCAAAACACATCAAACGAGTCCACTTCAAGGCCAAATTCAGGTAGGTTAGACTTGAAATCAAACAAATAAGTCTGAATGAGAGTTATAGAGCTATGTCCAGGCTTTCCAGAAAGTTAAGAATCATCCAAAACGGATTAAAAACGAGGAAGATACATGAGTCCAAAGTTGGATAAAAAATGCTAGTGGGAAAAACTCAGCATGAACAAGCATGAACACATCAACTTCAATTCGATTTTTGGCTGGGTTAGAGACCGAAATTGAAAAATATTAAAACATGAAAGTTGTAGCCAATTGTCTGAGGATTCCAGAAAGTCCTGAATCACTCAAAACGGATAAAAAAACGAGGGAGATACGAGCATTTGAACAGGGGCAGTTTATGTTCCAAAAAAACGAACAAAATGGATGAAACAATGAATCAAACTCGATCCTAACCACATTCTGGGCAGATTAGAGGTTGCTAAATAGGTTATTCGTGTCCTAAGGAGCATTTTGGTACAATACCCAACAAAAATGAGCAAGAAATGAGAGCTTACCAAGAATCCGGTGGCTATGGAGGTTTGGCGGCGGATGGGTTCGGCATGCATGGTGGCCGGAGCAAAAATTGTCGAATTGGGGGCCATGCTTGTGCTTCCCGGACTCGCCTCAACACAAGGAACAAGAATATGTGGGTTTATTTCGATGGGTTGCAACGAGAAGGGAGAAATCGACGAAATACCGAACTAGGGTTCTTACCTTCAAACTCGGATTTCTCACTCGATACTCCATATTTTTCGAAATTGATTTGTGCGTTTTACTCCTGGTGTTTGTGACTACCTCCAGTAGTAGCAGGTCGGGAAGAGGAGAAGAGACGGTGGAGATTGTGGTGGAGAAGTGGTGGTAATGAAGGAGGAAGAAGAGGAAGTTGATGTAGTCTCTTTCTCTCTCCCTCTCTCTCTCTCTATCTTTCTCAGCAGATGGTCAAGTGGGAGAGTGGAGTTTTCCCTACCTCTTGAGATGTCACAAGGAGTTGGACAAGTGGCATACATGCAAGGGGGTGAAAGTGTAGTTTTTCAAACTTTTGGGTACAACTAGAATTAGAGCTTCTACTTACTTTTAAATAATTCCACTACCACCCCAAACACTTCAAGTGCTTCAAATTCATCCGAACAACTTCTTAAAATTTTCAAACACTCTAAAATTCAAACTTTTAAGTCGTGACAAACTATTTACAAATTCGCCCCCAAAGTCTTGATATTGCACTATGAATGCTCTCGGAAATGAGGGGTGTTACACACGGGGCCGATCTAGTTTTGCCCGACTAGGTGGCTGTAACCCTAGTTCTCACAATAAGGGTGGCAGAAGTTCTAATGGTGGTTTTAACCCTTTGGGTTCTTCTTCTCACTCTGGTTCAACTAATGTTTCACCCAAGCAGGGCTATGCTCATGTCATTTGTCTGATTTGTGGCAATGACTTCCATTCTTCCATTGATTGTTGGCACGTAATAGATTAATCATACCAGGGGCGTACTTCTCCTGATCGCGTCTAGCCAAGGATGCCAATACTCAACAGTCTGCTCCCTCTTCCACTTACTGGTTAACTGATACCGGCGCGTCTAATAACATGACAGCAGATCTCAAAGACGTGTCCATCTCTGACCCCAACAGTGGAGTTGAGCCAGTTCAAGTTGGTAATGGAAATTCATTCACTATTCAGGACTCTGGTATGACCATACTCTCTACCAATTCTTGTACACGCACCTTAAAAATACACAACATGTCCCTGCTTTATCTGCCAACTTGCTATTTGTACATAAACTCTGCTCTGAGCATAATTTAAGTGCTATTTTTTATGCATATTCATTCTATTTGCAGGACATGGCTACGGATTGAGTTATTTTCCGGTGTCTGAGTGAAAATGTTGTTTACCCCTTACTGTAATACCCCGTCAAATAGCTAAGGGTAAATTGGTAATTTAGAAAGCGTTATACGATTCTAATTAAGAATTTGAGCTCGGGTAAAATATTATATTTCTGTAACTGAGAAATTTTCTAAGATTTTAGAAAATATTAAATTTGTATATGCGTAAATATATACGCGAGTTTATTTTATTTTTTAACGCGGGTACACCGCGAGATTGTGTGTGATACATTATAGTACACTACCCATGGTGTGCCACCCACATCTTAGCATTTTCTCAAAACTTATCATCCTCAAATTCTCCGATCTTCCTCGGCAAGCTTTGCCTTCATCTTGCTCGGCAAGATTGTGCCACCAAGCCCACCCTTCCACTAGAAGCCTCAAACTCTAGCTTCCTCCACAATATATGAACCACCCTTCTCCTACAAGCTTGCCTTCATCCCCTTCATCATTATCACGTCCATCTCCTTCGCAAACCACACCAACGCCGCCACCACCATCAAGAGCTCCACCACCACCATTCATCTCCATCTCCACTCTAGTCTCTCTCTCATTCTCTCTCTCCCTCTCTATGTTCTCTGCCCAGAAACAGAGCAAGGCAGCAGCAGCGGCAAAAGCTGCCACCACCACCTCCCCTGTTCCCGACGGGAACAACCCGAAACCACCCAACTTCAACCAACCACCTCCCAGCTCATTTCTTCTCCAAAATACCCCTCTCTCTCTCTCGACCAGAGCATAATTAGAGAGAAAAGCAGCAGCAGCCGGAGCTCTACAAAACAGAGCACCACCAAGTCACCGTCGGCCACCATTTTTGCCGACGGGAAGCTTGGCCCAAGCAACCCAGTGACACCCACCTACCAAAATCACCACCAAACTTCACCTAGTGTTCACAAGAGATCAAATCAAGTCCTAACCGAAGCTTAGAGTTCCTCCATCGCCGGCGGCGAAGAGCACTGCGCGACTCACCGGCGGAAAAACCGTATAGCTTCGATTCTTGATCGATTTCGGTCATTCTTGACCTTGGTGACGTTTACATAGGCAAGGACTACGACTAGAACTCTCAGACGCTTCTGGACTAAGGTAAGTAAATATGCCTAGCCTAGCGTGCCTAGCTCATTTCGTGTCACGATATGATTTTTTATATTCGTCTCAAAATGTGTTTTGTGACATATCTGTTTTACTTGAGCTTGTTCATGATTTGAAACGTTTCTTGAATTCTTCACTCGATAAATAACAAAACGTAATAACGTAAAGTGGAAAGAGTTGTACGGGAGAAACTTATTATTAATGTCGAGTTGATTTCGGTCACTCGAACCCTATTATTTTAACCCGGTCGCAACCTGCCGGGTGTCTCCATGTACTCACCCCTCTGGCCGCAAGAAGTCTTTGGGGGCTGCTGGTAGTCAAGGTCATGGTAGCTAGTGATAGTATAGAAGATCTTTCCCCGTATCAACAAAGTTAAAAAGGGCTTTTCTATGAGACAAGGAAGTTATAAATAGAAAGAAGGGCTATTCGGGATTTCACTCCCCACTACAGAGCAAGAAAGGAAGTTTCAAAGATAAGAGGCCATTTACATTCGTATTTTGTTTATCAAGTTTACACTTTTATGACTGATACCTCCTTATGCTTTGACGTGAAATCAAATATTTCTCTCTCCTCTGTGTTACAAGCTAGGGTATTTATTTACTCAGCATTTCCCAGCTGACTTTAGAAACTGCGGTTCTGTTTTCTTTCCCACCGCAGGATTAGAGGACGATGGCTATGGTATGACTGGTTACGAGTCTCACTAAGAAGACCCTATGACATGCTGTAAGATAGTTTGAACAACGTAAGGATAATGTGTAATAGTAACGTATGAAGACTTGCAGTATTGTAATGTTTAATAGTATGTAATGTAAGTGTTTGGGTGTTGTGCTTTCGATTCTCCGCCGTTACTTTGAGCTTCGGCCTCCCCGATTCGTCCGAGTCTGATAAGGGGGTCGTTGCAGGTGGTATCAGAGCCAACAGTCCAGTAAAAGGGAATTAAACCTGTAGGAAAATTTCAAATGAACATAGGGAAAGATAATTAAAACTGGAAAGCCGTTCGGGGTATGGGTAGCTTAAGTATAGGTATTGGTATCTCCCACCCACCCACAACCTGTCTTAAGAAGTTTTGTGTGTTATATACTTATGTGAATCGGTTCGATTCAAGATACATCTAATTGGTTGTGAATAATCTTCACTTCCATGATCAGGAGAAGGATAAGAACATAATTTGATTCGTATTAGATGCTCTATTCGATTTACGGACACGTTACGTGTGCTTTAGTGTGATAATTTTTATGTGATACATGTTTATTTGTTTTACACAATTTCCATGCTAGATAATTGTAGGATAATTGTTGAAGTATTTGCGACCATAACCGAGGATACCATAGGGGTGACTGATAGACCACTACCATATTGCTTTAGATTAGTTTGACAGAGACAAATGGCTGAAAACGTTAGCATGGAGCAGTTCTTCAGCCAAATGAGTCAGATGATGAACAACGGAGGTCAGACAGGGACTAATTGGGCCAAACAGGTGTCAGAAATGAAACCCAAGGAATTCACACGAAAAGAGGATCCTGTTGAATTGTAGGATTGGATCGTAGAAATGGATAAGATCCTCGAGGTGGTAGAGTGCCCTGATGAAAGGAAAGTTAACTGCGCGGCCTTCTATTTGAAGAGTGAAGCGAATCTCTGGTGGAGGAATGCCCAAGAGACTTTGTTGGCCAAACCCAATTTCAACTGGGAAGCTCTTCAAGCTGCTCTTCGATCGCGTTTCTACCCTCACCATGTGAAGAGGAGTAAGGAAATGGAATTCCAGAACCTACAGCAGGGAAATGACTCTGTCACGGAGTATTTACGGAAATTTACGGAGCTGACGCGATTGGTTGGGAACATGGTGCCTGACGAAGACTCCAAAATTTCTCGATTTATTGGAGGACTTCATGAAAGGCTACAAGAGTCTCTTCTGAGCCGAACTTATTCCACTCTCCACGAGGCTTACGACCGAGCTGCTGATATCTGGCGAGTTCGTGTCTCCCAAGAAGAGAAACGCAAGAAGCGTAAGTTAGAAGAGACGGGAGGAAGCGACAACAACTTTGTCAAGGCCAATCAGAGGTTCAAGCCCAATAACAATGGAGGCAACCAAGGACAGCAACTTGGCAAACAACAGAATACTGGGGTTCAGAAAACTCGTCGCTATTTCTGCAAGTGGTGCCCACGCAACCACCCAGGGACAGATTGTGAAGGAAATGCAGTCACTTGCAAAAACTGCGGTAAAAGAGGGCATCGGGCTTATGAGTGTCGCTCGCAACCGACCGGAAACCAGCACATGAATTCTGGCGGAAATTTCAGGGGGGCACAACAGAACAACTACCAGGGAAACCGTCAACAGAACGAGTACAACTTTGGGCGCAACCAGCAGACTGCAAATCTGCAGAATGGTAACCGTAACCACCAAAACAACGGAGGCAACAGTTACGGAAGGCAGCAAAATTACAATGGGGGCAATGCAGGACAAAATGGAGGCCAACCTAGGACTGGAAACAATAATGCTCGATATGGGAATAACAACAACAATGGAGCAGGAGGTCAGAATGGAAATGTGGGAAGGATAGCTGTGCTGACAAGGACTGAAGCGGAAGCTGCTCACGGAATTGTGACGGGTACTTTTCTTGTCCTTGAGCAACCAACTTTCGTATTGTTTGATTCGGGTGCATCTTATTCCTTTGTATCTTCTGCATTTGTTGAGAAACTGGGTTTGCATAAGTCATCTAGCATATCTATTCCGATAGCAACACCTAATGGTCACGTAACTGTCTGTGACACCGTATTCGAAGGAGTAGAATTGAAGATCCTTACCAGTACCCTACCCGCCAACCTAATAAAGTTTGACCTAGGGGGCATAGATGTGATCCTAGGAATGGATTGGCTTGGGAAGTATCGGGCAGTCATTGACTGTTATGGTCAAAAGGTTCGACTGAAGGGGCTTAAGGGAGAAAGGATCACTTATCGAGGTATTCCCACGGAACCTCGCATTAAACTAGTGTCAGCCCTTACCATAGTCAATCAGGTGAAGAAGGGAAACTCTGCCTTCTTATGTTATGTCCAAGACGTAACCAAAAAGGAAAATGTGCTGGACGAGATACCAGTCGTGAGGGAATTTCCCGATGTGTTCCCAGAAGAAATTCCGGGAATGCCACCTCAGAGAGAAGTGGAATTCACCATAGACTTGGCACCTGGAACTGCACCTATCTCTAAGGCGCCGTATAGGATGACACCTGCTGAATTAAAGGAGTTGAAGAGCCAGATACAAGAACTTCTGGATAAGGGGTACATACGACCTAGTGTGTCACCCTGGGGAGCCCCGGTGTTATTTGTCAAGAAGAAAGACGGGAGTTTACGATTATGCATCGACTACCGGGAGCTAAACAACGTCACTATCAAGAACAAATATCCACTACCCTGGATTGATGACTTGTTCGATCAATTACAAGGGGCTAGTGTTTTCTCTAAAGTCGACCTGAGGTCCGGATATCATCAACTTTGACTGGCTGATAAGGATATCCCGAAGACTGCCTTTAGTACAAGGTATGGTCACTACGAGTTCATGGTGATGCCGTTTGGTTTAACCAACGCTCCCGCAGTATTCATGGACTTGATGAATCGGGTAATGAAACCATTTCTGGACCATTTTGTAGTCGTCTTCATTGATGACATTCTGGTATACTCGAAGAATGAGAAGGATCATGAAAAACACCTCCGGAAAGTATTGCAGACGCTGAGGCAGGAACAGTTGTATGCCAAACTCTCAAAGTGTGAATTCTGGTTGGACCGAATTCGATTTCTGGGCCATATCATTTCTAAGGAAGGAATAGCTTTGGACCCAACAAAGATCTCAGCAGTCAAGGATTGGCATACCCCGAAGAATGTGTCGGAAATCCGAAGTTTCCTTGGCTTAGCCGGCTACTACCGACGCTTCGTAAAGGATTTCTCCAAGATTGCTAGGCCACTGACTACGCTGACGGAGAAGGCGGTGAAGTATCATTGGGACGATAGCTGTGAAGAAGCGTTCCAAACTTTGAAGGAAAAGCTAACTACAGCACCAGTATTAGCTTTACCAAACGAGTCTGGTGAATTCGAAGTGTATAGTGATGCGTCGAAGAAAGGACTGGGATGCGTGCTCATGCAAGATCGAAGGGTCATTGCCTACGCATCAAGACAGCTGAAACCTCACGAAGAGAAATATGCCACACATGATCTAGAACTGGCAGCAGTAGTCTTCGCGCTGAAGATTTGGAGGCATCATCTTTATGGAGCCGTTTGCAAGCTCTACACGGATCATCGAAGTCTGAAGTATATCTTCACTCAGAAGGAGCTTAATAACAGGCAACGAAGATGGCTGGAAATTATTAAGGATTATGATTTACGCATTCAGTACCACGAAGGAAAGGCCAATGTGGTTGCTGACGCGCTAAGTTGTAAGTCAAGCCATGCAGTAAATGCTATGATAATCTTGACGGATCAGTTATGCCACGAGTTCAGAAAACTCGACATCGAAGTGGTGGAACAAGGAACGGTGCAGAAATTTCTTGGAAGCATGACAGCTGTACCGGATTTCTTTGAAGAAATAAGGAGAAATCAAGCTGGAGACGTGAAGCTCGAAAGAATCAAGAAGAAGATTGCGGCAGGAGGAGCCAAAGAATTCCAGATTCACGAAGACGGAAGCATTCGCTACAAAGGAAGGTGGTGTGTACCACAGAAGTGTGCGGAAAAAAAGCAGAAGTTAATGCAAGAAGCACACAACACACCGTATTCAGTCCATCCTGGAGGCGATAAGCTCTACAAGGACTTGCAGAAGACATTCTGGTGGCCCAACATGAAGAAGGAAGTAGCGGAATTTTTGGCCAGATGCTTAACATGCCAGAAGGTGAAGTTCGAGCATAAGAGAATGGGAGGTCTACTCCAACCACTAGATATCCCAGTTTGGAAATGGGACTCCATCTCGATGGATTTTGTCACAGCCTTACCGACCTCAAAGAACGGGCTGAATCAGATATGGGTAGTCGTGGACAGACTAACCAAGACTGCAAGATTCATCCCGATGAAAGACACATGGGGTATGGAGCAGAGAGCGGATGCCTAAATCAGAAACATCGTAAGGTATCATGGGGTTCCAAGTTCGATAATCTCGGACAGGGATCCTAACTTCCTCTCTCATTTCTGGAGAGCGCTCCAAGAAGCATTGGGAACTCAGCTGAAGTTTAGTACAGCCTTTCACCCAGCCACTAATGGGCAAACGGAAAGGACCATCCAGACACTGGAAGATATGTTGAGAGCCTGTGTTATGGATTTCCAAGGCTCGTGGGTTGACAAACTTCCGTTAATCGAGTTCTCTTATAATAATAGCTATCACGCCAGCATTGGTATGGCGCCATACGAGGCCCTATATGGAAGGAAATTCCTATCGCCGCTTTGTTGGAGTGACATTAGTGAAACGGTAGTCATTGGACCACAGATGATTGAAGACATGACAAACCAGGTACGACTCATCCAACAACGTATGAAAGCAGCTCAGGACAGGCAATAATCATACGCGGATCAAAAGAGAAGACCATTGGAGTTCCAAGTGGGAGAAAAAGCATTTCTACGGGTTTCACCTACCAAGGGAGTTACCAGGTTTAATCTGAAAGGGAAGTTGAGCCCTAAATTTATCGGTCCATACGAGGTTATAGAAAGGATTGGTGAAGTTGCGTATCGACTGGATTTGCCATCAAATTTGGGGAGAGTACACAATTTTTTCCACGTATCACAGCTGAAGAAGTACGTACCGGACCCGTCACGTGTGTTGGATCCGGAACCAGTGGATTTTGATCCGTCGCTAGCCTACGAGGAGCAGCCTATCAGAATATTGGACACCAAGACAAGAGATACACGTACCAAAAGTGTCAAATTAGTCAAAGTTCTTTGGTCTAACCACCAAACCGAGGAGGCGACATGGGAGTCTGAAGAAGAGATGAGGAAAAAGTATCCACACTTGTTCCACGAGGTACGTTAAGTTCCGGGGACGTCACTCTCTAAGGGGGAGAGGACGCAACCCTTTATTTAACACCATTACGTGCTAGTACCCTGATCATTTAATACATCATTTAATACTGTTACATGCTAGTACCCTGATCTTAGTAACCAGATGAGACTATAATCACATAAGTAAAAGATAGACAGGACAACGACTTTACGTGATACAATACATGTTGCATTGCATGTGTTAGATAGTAATTATTTGCTACCACTTGCTATGTGAACTTCTTTGTCACCTATGTGATCGTAACTGTGACCATCAGTCGCTTGATGGATAGTTTTAGCTTCAAGAGTAGTTGGCCGGTCTGAGCTTCGAGGACGAAGCTCTCTTTAAAGGGGTAAGAAAATAATACCCCGTCAAATAGCTAAGGGTAAATTTGTAATTTATAAAGCGTTATACGATTCTAATTACGAATTTGAGCTCGGGTAAAATATTATATTTCTGTAACTGAGAAATTTTCTAAGATTTTAGAAAATATTAAATTTGTATATGCGTATATATATACGCGAGTTTAGTTTATTTTTTAACGTGGGTACACCGCGAGATTGTGTGTGATACATTATAGTACACTACCCATGGTGTGCCACCCACACCTTAGCATTTTCTCAAAACTTATCATCCTCAAATTCTCCCATCTTCCTCGGCAAGCTTTGCCTTCATCTTGCTCGGCAAGATTGTGCCACCAAGCCCACCCTTCCACTAGAAGCCTCAAACTCTAGCTTCCTCCACAATATATGAACCACCCTTCTCCTAGAAGCTTTCCTTCATCCCCTTCATCATTATCACCTCCATCTCCTTCCCAAACCACACCAACGCCGCCACCACCATCAAGAGCTCCACCACCACCATTAATCTCCATCTCCTCTCTAGTCTCTCTCTCATTCTCTCTCTCCCTCTCTCTGTTCTCTGCCCAGAAACAGAGCAAGGCAGCAGCAGCGGCAAAAGCCGCCACCAGAGCATAATTAGAGAGAAAAGCTGCAGCAGCCGGAGCTCTACAAAACAGAGCACCACCAAGTCACCGTCGGCCACCATTTTTGCCGACGGGAAGCTTGGCCCAAGCAACCCAGTGACACCCACCTACCAAAATCACCACCAAACGTCACCTAGTGTTCCCAGGAGATCAAATTAAGTCCTAACCGAAGCTTAGAGTTCCTCCATCGCCGGCGGCGAAGAGCACTGCGCGACTCACCGGCGGCAAACCCGTATAGCTTCGATTCTTGATCGATTTCGGTCATTCTTGACCTTGGTGACGTTTACATAGGCAAGGACTACGACTAGAACTCTCAGACGCTTCTAGACTAAGGTAAGTAAATATCCCTAGCCTAGCGTGCCTAGCTCATTTCGTGTCACGATATGATTTTTAATATTCGTCTCAAAATGTGTTTTGTGACATATCTGTTTACTTGAGCTTGTTCATGATTTGAAACGTTTCTTGAATTTGTCACTCGATAAATAACAAAACATAATAACGTAAAGTGGAAAGAGTTGTACGGGAGAAACTTATTATTAATGTCGAGTTGATTTCGGTCACTCGACCCCTATTATTTTAACCCGGTCGCAACCTGCCGGGTGTCTCCATGTACTCACCCCTCTGGCCGCAAGAAGTCTTTGGGGGCTGCCGGTAGTCAAGGTCATGGTAGCTAGTGATAGTATAGAAGATCTTTCCCCGTATCAACAAAGTTAAAAAGGGCTTTTCTATGAGACAAGGAAGTTATAAATAGAAAGAAGGGCTATTCGGGATTTTACTCCCCACTACAGAGCAAGAAAGGAAGTTTCAAAGATAAGAGGATTTACATTCGTATTTTGTTTATCAAGTTTACACTTTTATGACTGATACCTCCTTATGCTTTGACGTGAAATCAAATATTTCTCTCTCCTCTGTTTTACAAGCTAGGGTATTTATTTACTCAGCATTTCCCAGCTGACTTTAGAAACTGCGGTTCTGTTTTCTTTCCCACCGCAGGATTAGAGGACGATGGCTATGGTATGACTGGTTACGAGTCTCACTAAGAAGACCCTATGACATGCTGTAAGATAGTTTGAACAACGTAAGGATAATGTGTAATAGTAACGTATGAAGACTTGCAGTATTGTAATGTTTAATAGTATGTAATGTAAGTGTTTGGGTGTTGTGCTTTCGATTCTCCGCCGTTACTTTGAGCTTCGGCCTCCCCGATTCGTCCGAGTCGGATAAGGGGGTCGTTGCACTTACCCTCTCTGTCTTTCAAGTATGTCCAATCTTCTCCTCAAGCTCATCTGCGTCAGTCTCCTCTCCTCTTTGGGATGCTCGATCAGGGCTTCCTTACGATAATGTTTTAATACAATATGTTACTTGTTCATCTTCTGCTTTCTAAGCGTTATGTTTGTCACAATTAGTAACACATTGTTTTAAAATATTATCAGAAGGGGGAATAAACTCATGGTGCAGCCTCAGCAACCATGAGTTTAAGGGGGAATACCGGACTATAGAAGAGAAGCCCAGACCCAAAAGGAAGCTTATTCACTCAAAGCTCAACCCATAGCTAGTTTAAGCCCATTATGATAACTTTTGTAGTGTAATTGATATAAGGGGCCTATTGTGAAAACCCTAGTCCTTCAGAGAAAACCTTAAACTCCATCAGCCGCTCATCTCATCCATATCCTCTTCTACCCATTGGATTATACCTGTTAGGGTTCCTGTATCTCATCCATATCCTCTTCTCTCGAGGTGATACACTGTGTATTCATCTTCATCACCATTACGGTTAATACACTTACTCTTTCATTTTACCATTTTTTATCACAAAAAATAATTTGGCAATTTATGCTAGTAATTAACACTTTAATTAATATTAAACATATTAGATATGGAAAATATAATAAAATTGTCATGCGCACGAAAGTTTTGGGGTGATAAATTTAATCTGCTTACCCGTTTTGGTCAGGCTGCATTTTGCAAAAAATAAAATAAAATGATACAATATATTAAAAATGAAAATAACCGACTATTTGGTGTGGGCCGGTTCCTTTGACTCAGTCGGAGTCATGAATACCCCTATTAACTAATTCCTCTGTTCAGCCTCTTTCTTCTCACTTTTCACATCGAGCGGTTTTACATCTTTCTTCACACTTAGCCAATCCACTAAAAAAATTATACCAATTAACCAAAACATCCGTCACGTAGCCTAACCCTTACACCCCAACCCAGTAACCTACCCCAACTTTTATCTTACCAAAAGAGAGAAGATGCATCATCTCCTCAATCTCTATCTCCGTCCGATTCTGCTTCCCTCCACTCTTCCCTTCTCCCCTCTCTCTCTCTCTCTCTCTCTCTCTCTCTCTCTCTCATCTTCACCGTCCTTCCTCGTCTCTCTCGACCTCCACCATAATCTCCCGTCTTCCTCTCTCGCGCAGCTAGGTCACCCTTTACCCTATTTTCAGCCTCACCATCATCTCCCTTCTCCCTATCCCCTTCTCTCAGCCTTAAACCTCGAAGAAAACAAGAGGAACCATAACCCCTTTATCTTCTCTGATCTCCCATTCTCAATCATGAGACGAACGAGATCTAGAGCTCTCCCAAACTCAAAAACCTTAGCTAAATCGAGGGCCTCGACAGAGGATTTCAACCACCTCTGTTGAAATTGACGACGCAAAGGGCAGTGGCATTGGCGGTGGAGGTGTGGTGGCAGTGGTGGTATTCTGGTTTCAAAATCACAAATCATTGACGGGTTCCAGAATTGCATGCACTGTCATCTTCTTCACACATAATACTACAAATTTCATGTTGTTTTCTTTTCTTGAATCAATCTCTAAGTTCCTAAAAAATTGTATTAAAATTTGCTACATGCCATGTTTTGAAATTATTGTTCCTTTCCTAAATTTGTGGCTTACTTCCAGATGTTCTAAATACTTACACGTCTACCAATTTAGAGTATGTTTGTTTCTGTGTGTACATGGATGATCAAACTACCTCTTTAATGTTTGATGTTTCATTTAGATCAATCAAGTGGTAGTCTAAAAATATCCTTGAAAGTTCCCTCATGGAACTCAAGAATGTCTCATGTTGAGAAATATCCTAAGTGATGGGTATCTATGATAAACCAGTCTTTTCTAACAGCTATAACTTTTTGAATATTCGATGAAATGATTATGAGGTTTCTCCTATGTGAAGTCGGTTGTAAATACTTCAATTTCTCATCTCTGGGTCATATCTTAATTCCTCATTGATATATCAGAAATCGAGTCCAAAGTTGATATCTTGGACTTGTTATGAACATACTAAAAATGTTTATAAGTTTCAGAATGAGCTTATCAAATGGCCGTCTTCTGAAGCTCATATTCATTTCTTTCTACTTGTATATGGTTCTTTCTTCTATGTGAAAAACAAGTCCAATACTTCAAAAGTCTTATCTGTAGCTCAATCCGAATCTTCCTTGATTCTTAGATATTTCCCTCCAAATTTTCATCCTTGAGCTCTTTGAGGATCTCTTTAATCTTGGCCTGGTCAAGTAGTTGTGTTCAAATGATAATATCTTCTTAAATATCAAGTGAATTATTGATGTGATTTCTTCTAGTGAAATATGGTGTTGAATAATTCAAATAACACACTGTGGGATTTTTCACAATTTCTAAACGATTTTCAGAAATCCAGCTCAACGTAGCTTCCTTGAACATGTGAAATCTCTTGAAAAATTTCTACGTGTTGGACAATGTTTTTCATCCAACTTTGACAGCCCTTATCACTTGAAGTTCTATGAATTGAAGTTCAAATATGTTCTGAGAACCTTGAACTTCAATCTTCAAAACATTGTTTTTAGATTCTCAAAATTTTCACTCAAATTGACCAGAGATTGACTGAAAATGACTGTGAAATATTTTCACGGCTATCATTGACTTTAATACTTAAGCTATGTAATGACATAATTGGCCAAAAATGCCCATCTGGTAGGTTGTTCAGAATAACATTTTAATTCTAAGGGTCAAGTTTGACTTTATGAAAACCGTAGCTCGACTAAGTTATATATGAGGGCCAAACCGGTAATTTTGTAATAATCTAAATTGGACAGTCCAAGTATAAATATGGGCAGGGCCTCATTCTTATATATTAGTTTCACGATGTTTGAAGCCAGTCTGTACCTAAATGGGTTTGAACTAACTAGTAGTCAACTATGGGGGCTTTTATACAATTTTACTAAGCAGGAAGGACTTGGGTGCAATTAAGTAAAATTTGTAGATTTCAATACTAGTGCAACAAGAAGGAATACGGCTCGTGTTTGAATACTAATAGACTTCTATGAGCATAACTGGAGGGTTTAGACAAATGCACGGACTGTAATGAAGATACTTGGTTATCAGGGGCAAAATATAAAATTTTGCTGGGCAGTCAACATCATAAATGGACAATGCATTCTATCTCACTTAGAGGAAAATTTTGACTTGTGTAGTGGTTGCTGGAGTAAAGAATCAACTCTGCTAATCAGGAATTCTACATTATCTCTCAGTTAAGAGTATGTGTGCTTATTTTATTTTATGTGTAATCTCTATTTTCAAAGAGAAAGTTGTGCCTACACCTATGTGAGTATTATGGAATATTGTGGAGCTATGGTGAAGCTACAACTGTGTAATGCGATGTGTCTTAAACATTATCTGGGACCGATGTCGGGGGTAGAGACTCTTCAGGTCTCCTAAGCCCAACTATATAAGCTGGAGTAGCTGATTGTACTAAATTATAGGCAACAAGTAATACTCTGCTGGACTGATATTTAGTAGGGGGTGTCAGCGCACATAAGTTCTAATTTGTCTTGGTTGATTTCTAAACCATCCTTCTCTAAAGTGAATATGATCTACACAACCCTCTGGGTAGTGGATTCATAATTCTCTTCAAAAGGCTGGTCTAGACTCTAAAAAATACGTGTATGAAACTTAACTATTCTTAACTGCTTTATGATATTATATGGTTGTGGACTTGCTGAACTATGTGTATAGATGTAAACTCTGGCTATCTGTTTTATGGTATTATATCAGGGTAATAACTAAAAGCTTCTAAGTACTAAGATAAACTTTTCAAAACTCTATATTAAGTACTTTCTTTACAAGTTATATATTTTACCAAATCTACCTCTAAAAATCTCTCGTCTATCTTTTTATAAAACTCTGGATGTGAGTACAAAAGTAACCTGGGAAGTTGAGTCAAACACCTAGCAATCAGTATCAAATATCTACCACAAATACTTTATAGTACAACTGTAAGTTTTCACTTTCAGAATTTAGTTTCTTTAATTATATCTTGTCACTATACGGTTTTGAACATGGAATCGCAGCGGAAGAATATAATTATTCCATTCAAATTCCTCCAAGGATCACAAGTCAAGAACACATAACGATAGTAAAGGATTAATATGTGCTTATCTTTGGGTTCTCCTTTGATGACTTCAAACGCGAATAATATCACGTTCTCTATTGCTAGTTGTTTCCATAAAGGGCCCAATACTAATCATATCCATATATGGACTAGTATTATTTGCTTATTAGTCCTAATGAATTAACAACTTGTTGTAATATGATCCTTTTAATTAATATCTATTAAATTAAGTCTCTTGTCCAATTATATCCATATGGCATGTGACCCCATAGGTTTCTACTTAATTGGTAGTAACTATTTACAAACATGGAGCGGTGGTAGCAAGACATCCATGCCAGCCAATTAATAGAAATAGTCATCTTGAAAAAACCTTGGGATCTTATTATCGCATCCCTTTGTCTCAATATCCGGATTGGACACGAGACATACAAGTCACACTCGTATATCCAATCCATGTTTCTCGATCCTGGGAATAGCCCTATCCATGCATATGACATCAATATCCCCATATTGATTCATATGAGTCTAGCTAGACATTCCATAGGCGCCATCCATCGAGTGGCCTCGGATATTTGCTCCCGTTATGTGGGAGGGACAAAACCTATCTACATCACTCACCATCTCTAAGCTTGCTTCCTATTGTGCCGAACATGCGCTGTTATAACTACCCAGTTACGAAGTAGCGTTTGACATTGTCAAAGCACAATATTCCACAAATAGAGGATCTAGTGACTTCAAGTCTAAGGATGATAATTCATATCACCGCGAGAAGCGCTTGTGACTTTACATAACTTGTATGTAGCCTTCTCGGATTTGGGTCAATCCAGTATGTCATTACCCCTAATACATACCCATGTGTTGGATCGTGATATTTCCATATCAATCCAACCCCATACTAGTCTATAGATGATTGTCCTATTAATCATTATATTTGACTAGGGATATTTAAGATAAACAACACGATTAGTAAATCTATGGACTTCATTATGTTAAATATCTCCATAAATAATACAATGATTATTCTAGACAATTTATACTAAAATTAGATTGCCTCTACGGCATCTATTCCAACAATCTCCCACTTGCACTAGAGCCAATCTGGTGCATCGCGTATGCCAATCGCCCTAGTGTGCTCTTCATGCTTGCGCTGAACAAGCGGCTTCGTGAATGGATCTACCAGATTATCATCTGTAGGAATCTTGCATATCTTCACATCTCCTCTATCGATAATCTCTCGAATAAGATGGAACTTCCGGAGTACGTGTTTGGATTTCTAGTGTGATCTAGGTTCCTTAGATTGAGCGATCGCGCCTGTGTTGTCACAATACAACACTGTGGCATCCCCAATGCTAGGAACTACACCAAGATAAGAAACAAAATTTCTAATCCAAACAGCTTCTTTTGCTGCACCACTTGCAAAAATATACTCAACCTCTGTTGTAGAATCAGCAACCGTCTCTTGCTTGGAACTCTGCCAGCTCAGAGCTCCTCCATTCAGGCAATACACAAATCCCGACTGCGATCTGAAATCATATCTGTCGGTTTGGAAGCTTGAATATGTGTAACCAGTTACACGCAACTCTTCCTCACCTCCAAATATCAAGAACGCATCCTTAGTTCTTCTCAAGTACTTGAGGATGTTCTTGACAACTATCCAGTGACTCTCACCCGGATTAGACTGATATCTACTCGCCATACTTAACACGTATGATATGTCCGGTCTAGTACATAACACGGCGTACATGATAGATCCTATGGCCGAGGCATATGGGATCTTATTCATGCGGTCCATCTACTTCTTATTGGATGGACAATCACTCTTCGAAAGAGTAATTCCATGTGACATGGGCAACAATCCCTTCTTGGAATCTTGCATGTTAAACCGTTTCAACACCTTGTGTATATATGTACTTTGACTTAGGCCTAGAAACCTCTTAGATCTATCCCTATAGATATTTATACCAAGTATATAGGATGCGTCTTCTTTCACTGAGAAACACTTTCCTAGCCAATCCTTAACTGACTGCAGCATAGGAATGTCGTTTCCAATGAGTAGTATGTCATCCACATACAAGACGAGGAATGCTACGGAGCTCCCACTAACCTTCTTGTAGAAACAAGACTCATCTTTGTTCTTGATGAATTCAAAATCTTTGACAGCTTCATCAAAACGTCGATTCCAACTCCTAGAAGCTTGCTTCAATCCATAAATGGATCGTTGAAGCTTACATACTTTATTTGCATGCTATGGATTTACAAAACCTTCTGGTTGTGTCATGTACACATCCTCGAGAAGATTCCCATAAAGGAATGCTGGTTTGACATCCATCTGCCAAATCTCATAGTCATAGTAAGCTGCAATCGCAAGTAGGATTCGGATGGATTTGGCCATAGTGAATGGGGAAAAGGTTTCATCATAGTCTATACCATGAATCTGTCTGAATCCTTTAGCCACCAATCGGCCCTTCTAGGTAACTACATTACCATCCATGTCGGTCTTCTTCTTGAAGACTCATTTTCACCCTATGGGGCGTACCCCTTGGGGTGGTTCCACCAAAGTCCATACTTGGTTTGTGTCCATGGATTCCATCTCGGATCTCATGGATTTTAGCCACTTCTGAGAGTCCGGCCCTTGCATGGCCTCTCCATAGGTAGTAGGCTCATCTCCTATGAGCATAGTGTCACCAGTTTCCGTCACGAGAAGTCCATACCTCTCTGGCTCCTGGCGCACTCTACTTGACCTACGTAGCTCTTGTGTTACTTGAACATGTTGCTCCACAACCTGTTGTGGTTCCTGTTCATGTTCCAAAACCGAATCAGTAATTTGTGGTTCTTGAACTTCTTCAAGTTTTACAGTCCTCCCACTTGCTTCTTTAGAGACAAATTCTCTTTCTAGAAACACGCCGGTCCGAGCAAAAAACACTTTGTTATCGGTTGGATTGTAGAAGTAATAGCCCTTAGTTTCCTTAGGGTATCCCACAAACTTACACTTATCCGATTTCGGCCCGAGTTTATCTGGCTGTAAACGTTTTACATAAACATCGCAGCCCCATATCCTCATAAACGACACTGTGGGACGGCTCCCACTCCACATCTCATGTGGTGTCTTCATGACTGAATTGGATGGAACACGGTTAATGGTGAAAGCTGCACACATTAAAGCATAGCCCCAAAAGGATAATGGAAGATCTGTTTGACACATCATAGATCTCACCATGTCAAACAAGGTTCGATTCCTCCTCTTGGATACGCCATTCCATTGTGGCGTTCCGGGTGGAGTGAGTTGGGATAATATCCCACACTCTCTAAGACAATCATCAAACTCATGGCTCAAATACTCACCTCCTCGATCTGATCGTAGAGCTTTGATACTTTTGCCAAGTTGCTTCTCTACTTCATTCTTAAATTCCTTGAATTTCTCAAAAGATTCGGATTTAGCCTTCATAAGGAATACAAAGCCATATCTGGTGAAATCATCAGTGAATGTAATGAAGTAGACATAACCACCTCTGGCAGGTGTAGCAAATGGCCCGCACACATCAGTATGTATGAGTGCTAATTGCTCACTAGTAATTTCACCTTTCTTGCTGAAAGGGGACTTTGTCATCTTTTCCTAATAAACAAGCTTCACATGTCTCATATGATTCAAAATCAAATGAGTCTAGAAATCCCTCCTTATGGAGTCTAGATACACGTTTCTCATTTATATGGCCTAGACGACAATGCCATAGATAAGCAGGATTTAAATCATTCATTTTAATCCTCTTAGTATTTATGTTATATATTGGATAGCTTAGATCAAGGATATATAATCCATTAAATAATTGCGCACTACAACAGTGAATACTATCAAAATAAATGGAACAACAATTATTCTTTATTGAAATAGTAAAACATTTCTTGTCCAAACAAGATACGAAAATAATGTTCTTACTCATAGCAGGAATATAAAAGAAATTATCTAATTCTAATACTAATCCAGAAGGCAGAGACAGCCTATACACGCCTATAGCTAATGCAACAACTCTTGCTCCATTCCCAACGTGCAAGTCCACCTCTCCTTTTGCTAATCTTCTAATTCTACTTAGATCCTGCATATTTCGACAAATATGAGATCCACATCCATTATCCAATACCCAAGATGAAGAAGTAGTTAAATTACCATCTATGACAAAAATACCTGGTGGTTTATGGGATCACTATCCCAAGCCTTTTATCCTCCAGATACTTTGGGCAATTCCTCTTCCAGTGTACAGGCTGACTGCAGTAGTGACAATCACCCTTGATCACGCCTTTAGCCACGCCACTAGCAGGTTTAAGAGCAGTATCTTTAGGTTTAGCAACTGCCTTGCCTTTACCTTTGGAAGTAGAGGCAAACCTTTTACCCTTTCCTTTCTGCGTCATCATTATGGACTTGCCCTTTCCCTTGTTGATGGATTGTTTAGCTGTCCTCAACATATTGAGTAGCTCTGGCAGAGGCTTGGCGATCTCATTCATGTTTTAGTTCATGATGAACTGTCCATAACTATCCGGCAACGATTGCAGAATGAGAACTGTGGCCAACTCTTGACCAATCGGGGACCCTAGGCGATCGAGATTCTCAAGATACCCGATCATCCGCAACACATGCGGCTCTATTGGGTTCCCTTCTGGAAAGTTACTCTTGAACAATGCCCGAGAAACTTCATACCTTTCAACCCTTACCTACTCTTGAAAGAGCTGCTTCAAGTGTTCGATCATATCGAATGCATTCATGTTCTCATGTTGCTTCTGAAGCTCAGGAGTCATGGTGCAAAGCATAAGGCAGGCCGCATAATTAGCATCGTCAACACGTTTCTGATACGCCTTTCGGGCTGCTGGGGTATTGTTCTCTGGAACCCTCTGGAACTTCTTCTTCTAGTGTGTACTGTTTCTTTTCTTGTTTAAGAACAATTCTTAAATTTCTGTACCAGTCCAGAAAGTTAGTTCCAGGAAGCTTGTCCTTCTCAAGAACAACCCGTAGGGAGTGTGATGAATTCGATGAATTGTTTTCCATTGGAATTCTACAAAAATGAGAAATATACAAGATTTTAGTATGATTTTACTATACTAAAAAATGGCTAGATTATTAAATATAGCTCCCACTATTTTTCTCGGATTAATAACCCTCCATATTAATGCGAAAAATATCCTTATATTTTCTAGTGGGCCAAGATCCATATTTCGCCTTTTTTGAGCTTACTTTGGCAAGTCACCCGGAATTGGTTATTTATTTGGTAACCATTCCAATTACATCATATGTAACTCTTGGTTCAATTGGGCAAATAACCATTATTTATTCATCCCCATGAATAATCCCAATTGTATGCCTCTAGGTTCTTTTAATCTTATTAAATCTACCTAGTTGTGTCCAACCTCTTACTTAAACAATTGCACATTGTTACGTGTCGTCGTATATAATCACGATAAACCATGTTGCCATGCTTTGGCACGCACAAACATGGGATATAGTGATCATGATGAGTGTTTAAATAACGGGAAGGGATAAACACAATATTTTGATTGAGGAATTTGCCTTTAAATTTTAATTTGCTTTGTTGATCTATATCAACATGATCAATATGTTTGAGTTTTCGGCAAAACTCCAAATCATAGATCCGGTGCATCAACCATACACCAATCACAAAATAATAAGACAATAAAATAAACAACGACAACAAAATAAACGTGATGTGGATATGGCCTTTCTTGACTAAGATATTCCCAAGAAAATGAGAATATCTATGAACCCTAAAATAGATCACATCGCCATGCGCCTCCATCTTTTGGTCCATCCTTCATAGTTTTGTGGAATGCTCCATGCTCCATCTCCATGGCTCCAATGCTTTTGAGCTTCAATCTTGGCTAACAATCTATTTTATCTAGCTATTCCTATACTAAATAAAATAAATCTCACAAGTTGAGAAAAAGACGACTCGCAGGCCGTAAACCTTAATTAATTATTACATTAATTGATCAGCTCGCATGCCGTAAAACAAACCACAAAATAAACATTCACACACAAACCACAACCTAGGGCCATATCCAACCACCATGTGAATAGCACATAAACAGTTAAAACAAATTTTTAACGCGCTTGTTCAATTTTTAATTGTTTTGAAAGAAGAAGGGTTAAAAACAATCCAAAAAGACTTCCCAAAGCCCTATTGGATCACACACGACCCTAGGGCCCGGCCAAGCCCAAGCCGCCGGTCACCCCGGTCGCGCCCAGGCCTTAGGCCGTGCGTGGCTTGGACGACAAGGCATAGGGGCGGTCCCCTAAGGGGGTCCGAACCCTTATGGGAGTTGTTTCCAAAAACAACTCCTTCCATGTTTCCCAATCCAAGTTGTTTCCATGTTGAAAAACCCTTTTTCCAAACATGTACCCAAAACCTAATCTTCAATCCAAGAAACTCACTAATTTGTTGAATCCAATGCACAATTAGATCTTGTTAGATTTAATGTCCATTCAATTGCATCTATTATGCTTAATTTGTCGTTTTACGCGATAAACATGAATTTTAAAGTGTTAAAACAACAAAATCGTAACACATAAACTACGTTATGCTCTACGACCTGTGGCTCTGATACCACTGTAGGGTTTTGATCATGGAATTGCAGCGGAAGAATATAATTATTCCATTCAAATCCATCCAAGGATCACAAGTCAAGAACACATAACGATAGTAAATGATTAATATGTGTTTACCTTTGGGTTCTCCTTTGATGACTTCAAACGCGAATAATGTCACGTTCTCTACGGTTGATCCACGCCTAGGATAGAGAATTGGACCTTCACAACCTTCTTTTGCTATCTAGAACGGAGGAAGGAGACGAAGAAATCACGCAACAAAATCCACAAAGGAGGATTCGGCCTCCTTGTGTGGCCGACTGCTTTAGGGCGGCGGGTAAGGGGGTTCGGCCTTCTTACTTGCTTGCTCTCAACTCTTTTCTCTCCTCTCAATATGTGTTATGAATAAAATGTATTGAGAGGGAAGGAAGGAGTTCTTTTATATAGTCCAACTACTCCTAGTTGTTTCCATAAAGGGCCCAATACTAATCATATCCATATATGGACTAGTATTATTTGCTAATTAGTCCTACTAAATTAGCAACTTGTTGCAATATGATCCTTTTAATTAATATCTATTAATTAAGTCTCTTTTCCAATTATATCCATATGGCGTGTGACCCCATAGGTTTCTACTTAATTGGTAGTAACTATTTACAAACATGAAGCGGTGTCTAGCAACACATCCATGCCACCCAATTAATAGAAATAGTCATCTTGACGAAACCTTGTGATCTTATTATCGCATCTCTTTGTATCAATATCCGGATTGGACACGAGACATACAAGTCAGGCTCGTATATCCAATCCATGTTTCTCGATCTTGGGAATAGCCATATCCATGAATATGACATCAACATCCCCATATTGATTCATATGAGTCTGGCCAGACATTCCATAGGCGCCATCCCCCGAGTGGCCTCGGATATTTGGTCTCGTTATGTGGGAGGGACAAATCCTATCTACATCACTAACCATCTCTAAGCTTGCTTCCTATTGTGCCCAACATGCGCTTTTATAACTACCCAGTTTCGGAGTAGCGTTTGACGTTGTCAAAGCACAATATTCCACAACTAGAGGATCTACTGACTTCAAGTCTAAGGATGATAATTCCTATCACCGCGAGAAGCGCTTGTGACTTTACATAACTTGTATGTAGCCTTCTCGGATTTGGGTCAATCCAGTATGTCATTACCCCTAATACATACCCATGTGTTGGATCGTGATATCTCCATATCAATCCAACACCATACTAGTCTATAGATGATCGTCCTATTAATCATTATATTCGACTAGGGATATTTATGATAAACAACACGATTTATAAATCTAAGGACTTCATTATATTAAATATCTCCATAAATAGTACAATGATTATTCTAGCCAATTCATACTAAAATTAGATTGCCTCTAAGACATCTATTCCAACAGTCACACAACCTTTAATGTTTAACACCTTGCTCGGTTATTTATATCCTTAGCGGAGGACACTCTTGTGGGTCTGGAGAACTTCTGGTAGGTTTTCCAATTATGAAGGGTGGGGGTGTTACAAACATGGTCTTTTAAATATGCAGTCACTATCAAAAGGATCACCATGATCGGGCTGATTGTATCATCAATATAAACGTTCTTAGAGCAGGGAATGAATTTTTTTTCAGAAGAAGTACTGGCTTGCATACGCCAGATGCATACATAACCCATTGGGTTATTGGGAGACACAAAAAAGCTTCTATCCCTCTTCAAGCGAAGCTTCTACGTAATGTGCATGGACTTAATTTGCACTGCATCATAATATGTGTGTGTTAATGTTAATACTAATTGTGTTAGCGTCTTATGTTTGCTTTGGGGTAGGAGAATTTCGACCTTTCAAGATGGGCCTATTTTTGGAAGATTTAAGGAAGAACTCTTGGTTGATCTTTCTGCAATATTACTAAAGTCTCTCGTGCGTCGTTAGTAATCTCATGGAGTTGTATAGAATACAGTGATTGGCTGTCATCTTACATAGTCCTATCATATTTCACTTGTACGTCCTTGTTAATGTTTCTGGTCAGTTTTTATCCCATGGTGTCAATTGAGGATTTGGCTTTCTGGGGTATCCTAAACCTTTATGGTAATAAATGTTGATGTTTCTTACAGAAAAATATTGACTCTGACGTCATGATTTTCCTGAAATGATAAACCGCACTTTCACATGGTGTATGAATTTTATGAATTTTGTTTTAGAATATGACTACCTTGGGATAATGTCAACCCAGATGCTTTCACTCAATTAAAAGTTAGTCACCCCATTTAGGAACTATGCTTTAATGTCCTTAGTTCATGAAATGTAGAAAATTGTGTGCCAAAATAAAACTGTGGGGATTTAAGAGTTCAAAATGTCAAATTACATGGTAGTTTACCCTAAAAAATCCTAAGTTAATAGACAAGGATGCTATAGATCTCAAAAGACATTCATCAACTAAGGTTTAGAATAAATGTTCGATATCATTACATTTCGCTAATGCGTAAAGGTAACAGTGGTCTTCAATATTGTTGCTGCTAAAGTAACATCCCCAAAATTTCAAGGCTAGCCAGAATACGAATTTGAAAAGTGACATATGACCGAGATGATGAGCCCCATTGAGAATGTAGTTGGATACCGATTCATGGTTAATGTGACCAAATGTTAACAAACATTAAAAACATCATTTGGTGAAGTTCATTACAACCAAAATGTTCGACAAAAGTAAAATAATTTTATATGCTAAGTGATATAACTTAAAGGCCAACTCGTCTCGATTCGCGTTCCCATTCCAAACAAAGTAAATCTATTGTGATTTTAAATCAAAAAGAAGAAAAAGCCCAAAGCCAAGCCCTGTGCCTGAATTTTGGCGTCTGACTCCTAGAAGGATCCTTCTAGCCAGAGAAAGCCAATTGCTTCTAATGCAGACAAAGGGAAAGCTCCTATGGTGATCTCAGGGAAGGGGAAGAAGAAAAGCAGCTCCTTTGAAGCAGCTTTGAACAATTTTCTTGAGGATAAAGCTAAGGATGAAGAGAAAATGAAGAAAGTCTTTGAGGAGGAGAAAAAGATGATGGAGGCCATGGCAGAGGCATACAAAGCAAAAGCTTCGGGCTTCATCATGGGGGATGGCAAGAAGGTAGACCCAAATGAGGAGGCTCTTTTCAAGTTCCTCGAAGAGAAATCAGGCCCAAAGAAAATGAGCTCGCCTTAAGTTTCATATTTCTTTTTATGTCTATTTCTTTCTGTTTCCGAACTTTGTTGGTTTTCTTTTAGAACTTGTTTGCTTGTTGTTATGAGTTGGTTGGTTTAGCTAGGTCGGTTCTTTGTGCTCGTAGTGCTTTGATGTACTTCTTCATGAACTCCTGCTTTAATATGATGTTCTCGAAGTTTGGCTAAAAAAAGAGCATAAGCAGGCATCACATTTTGATAATCATGAATTAAAACTGATAAGAACATAATGTAATATATAAAGCGACAATCAATTACAAATATTATTTTAAAATAATAGGTTTAAAATAATTAATATAAAATAACGCAAAAATACTTAAGACAATAATCCCCAAGTACATGCTTAAAAAAGCATGAGATTTAAAATAAAATTTCACGGGTACCATTTTTTGTGGATTTTAAATAATTTTACAGTAGTGTCTTCTGGATCAAATCTATGATTTTCATATGGTTTATAGCAAGGATTTCAAACAGATTCACATGGTGTGATCATCTGGTTCCTGGCAGGATTTCAAACAATTTTTCACGGTGTATTCTGTTTCAAATCCATGATTTCTATTGGGTCATAGCTTGGATATCCATTTAGTCATAAACATATTTCAAACGTAATCAACAACCATATTTAGAACGATTCACATGACTGAATCCGATAAAATTATAAGAAGAGTTCTCAAATAGTTTACAAAATATACCAAATCGATTGGGGAGTACAAATCGCTCTTCTCACTCTTTTTCTAATTAAAAATATTTATCATTTTAAGCATTGCACAAACAAAGACAGTTTGACAAGTAATGGTTGCACATATGTACTTACTCTCGTTCTTTTCTAAATATCAACATTGATATCACTTAAAACATCACACATATAAGCACATTTAGATAGATAAGAGTCACACATATGTACGTACTCTCATTCTTTTCCGAATAAAAAAAATAACTCATCTATAACATCACGCGCTAATAATTCTCGTAAGAAGTTATATGCGAAAAAGTCTATACTTACTTATGTTATATTTTTGAGTAAAAGTATGATAAAAATTCATGCTATAACTGATAATTCTGTATTGGAGTTATAATTCATACACATTTTACTATCGTTTTGCGTTTTTTCTGAGTAAATATTGTGATATATACACAATGAACATGAAGAAATGGTGAAAGTTGAGTTTTTGACGCAAAATTGATAATCCGGGCGTTTCTCGCATTATTTTACGCTATTTTGTCACATTTGATCGCACGGGTTTGTTTTGTGTTATTTTGACAGGAAACTTAGCTTGGAGATCAAGTGGAGAGGAGAATACGAGCTTCAGAAACATTGCAAGACTCAAGATCATGCTTGGAGTTGAAGACGAGAGAGGAAAGAACAAGAAGAATGAAGAAAACGAGCTAGGACATATTCAGCCACTCGTACGAGTGCAGTGTGCAATCCTACGAGTGCAGAAAGATAGCCAAAAACCAAGTTTTGAAGAAATGCAATCGTATGACACCTCTCATACACTCGTACGAGTGGGATCAGTGCACTCGTACGACTGGGATTGCACTCCTACAACGCTCGTATCCGAATCTCACAGTAAATGCAGCAACACGAATACGTACGTCTACTTCGAACGATCCTTAATAACGACTGGATATACACAATTCAAGTATATAGTCTATTAGAATTTACCCTCTATATGAGGTTGTATGCAAGAATGCCATGGAATGCGGGTCGTGCAAGATAAATGACTAAAACGTCCCTCATACTCCAAAACTGTCTAGTTGCCCGGTCCCCAAATTATACTCATATTGGCCCAAAAACATGTAAGAATGACTCTAAACTCTCCCATATGTACTTAGCATCGAAATCTACAACTTTCAATAATTTGCACTTAGGCCCCTAAAGTTTGGTAAAATTGCAAAACCCCAACATTTGACTTGGTCAACACTAGCCCAGAATTATATACGAGTACTCCAAATACGCATACAAGACACGCTGACAAACTCCAAGTTAATAAACTAATCTCAATTCAATGTTTAAGTGAAATTACTATGATAACTCCATAATTGGAGTTATATTCTATTGTGATTACTTGTCGTTTCGCGTACTTTCCGGTGCATTTATGTGTGTTTTAGGCCGAGTTTTGATAGTTTTGAGCATACTTGAGTATTTGGACTTCATGGTGTAATCTGGGCGTTTTACGCATGTTTAATGCTTTATTTGTCGCATTTGATCTTCCGGTATTTGTTCGTGTTGTGGATTTCAGGAACCGGAAGCGTGGAGTGCGGATTTTGGAGCGGAAGCGAACTTCGGAAAGAAAGAAACTCAAGGAATGCATGAGAGAATAAAAGAAGAGGAGAAGCTAAGAGGAGAAAAAGACGTAGCCAAATTTTCAAGAGGTGAAAAGAAGCAACACACATGGAAGATCAAGGTGATCCTACAAGACAAAAGGTGATCCTATGATCACAAGAACAAGTACAAGACCACCAACGTGATCCTACAATCAAGTAAGGTGATCCTAGGATCACAAATTGTGATCCCAAGATCACATTAGTAGATCTGACGTGATTAGAAAAGGGGTAAAAAGTGTAATTTTTAAAGACTTGCAAGAAGTGACGTGATTTAACAAGGAGGAACGACCTAGGGCTTGGATTATTCATCATTCTACGCCATTGGAGAGCAAGGAGCATTCTTGGGAGCTTGGAGACCATCGTTTGATTCTCTATTTTCTTCCCCTCTTTAGTTTTTGTTTATGATCATTGAAACTTTGTACTTTGATCATGTGTTTTAGTAGCTAAACTCTCTATTCGGGATATGTCATAGGGAACTAGGGTTTTGAACACCATATTTTGGTGATTTATGGATTATGCTTCATGTTTATTGACTTAATTGGATGTTTATGCTTAGTTATGCTTGATTCATACGCGTAATTCTATCTTTCATATTGTTTGACGTCACAATAAGATTGATCTAGGTGATAATTATTAGAGGAACCAATAGTTATTGCTTGAACTTGAATCTTGCACTAGTCGAATCTAGGGTTGAGGAATCTTGCTAGTTAACTAGAACTAAGAGTTGATATCAAGATCATAATGCGTATTTAAACTTGAGTAGGCTAGAGGAATCAGGTACAAGAGTTTAAATATAGACTTTGGTTGAGGAATCTTCAAAGTGAAATTGCTCGTTTGGCTAAGTAGAAGACATCCGTGTTGTATGAACGTAAATCATAAGTGGTGTGAAATCCCTAGTGAACCCGTAGAGATATCCTGAACTTGTCCACTTGTTAAGTAACTAAAAAATCATTCTTCGTTAATCGTGAAGCTTTTCACCTGATTAATTGAGATCTTTGTCTTTTAATTTCAGTAGAGTTAGTAGAACAAACCACTGCGCTTTGCTCACACAAGGTTAAGAACTAATAGCTAATTTACAAAGAAGTCTCTTGGGATTCGACAATCCGCACTTTTCCGATTATTACTGCACCGACAGCCATACACTTGTGGTTTGGACGTGTCAAGTTTTTGGAAAAATTTGACACGTTCCAACTGCAAGTGCACAGTTGTCAGTGTAGTAATAATCCGGTAAATCCGGGTTTGTCGAACCCAAAGGACTTCTTATAAATTAATTACTTATTCTAAACCTTACGTGGGCAAATCGCGTTGTTTGTTTTCTAATTCTACTAAAATAAAAGACAAAAATCTCAATTAATCAGGTGAAAGGCTTCACGATTAACGAAGAATGATTTTGAAGTTACTTAACAAGTGGACAAGTTCAGGATATCTCTACGGGTTCACTAGGGAATTCACACCACTTAGGATTTATGTTCATGCAACACGGATATTTTCTACTTAGCCAAACGAGCAATTTCACTTTGAAGATTCCTCAACCAAAGCCTATATTCAAACTCTTGTACCTGATTCCTCTAGCCTACTCAAGTTTAAATACGCATTATGATCTTGATATCAACTCTTAGTTCTAGTTAACTAGCAAGATTCCTCAACCCTAGATTCGACTAGTGCAAGATTCAAGTTCAAGCAATAACTATTGATTCCTCTAATAATTATCACCTAGATCAATCTTATTGTGACGTCAAACAATATGAAAGATAGAATTACGCGTATGAATCAAGCATAACTAAGCATAAACATCCAATTAAGTCAATAAACATGAAGCATAATCCATAAATCACCAAAATATGGTGTTCAAAACCCTAGTTCCCTATGAGATATCCCGAATAGAGAGTTTAGCTTCTAAAACACATGATCAAAGTACAAAGTTTCAATGATCATAAACAAAAACTAAAGAGGGGAAGAAAATAGAGAATCAAACGATGGTCTCCAAGCTCCCAAGAATGCTCCTTGCTCTCCAATGGCGTAGAATGATGAATAATCCAAGCCCTAGGTCGTTCCTCCTTGTTAAATCACGTCACTTCTTGCAAGTCTTTAAAAATTACACTTTTTACCCCTTTTCTAATCACGTCAGATCTACTAATGTGATCTTGGGATCACAATTTGTGATCCTAGGATCACCTTACTTGATTGTAGGATCACGTTGGTGGTCTTGTACTTGATCTTGTGATCATAGGATCACCTTTTGTCTTGTAGGATCACCTTGATCTTCCATGTGTGTTGCTTCTTTTCACCTCTTGAAAATTTGGCTATGTCTTTTTCTCCTCTTAGCTTCTCCTCTTCTTCTATTCTCTCATGCATTCCTTGAGTTTCTTTCTTTCCGAAGTTCGCTTCCGCTCCAAAATCCGCACTCCACGCTTCCGGTTCCTGAAATCCACAACACGAACAAATACCAGAAGATCAAATGCGACAAATAAAGCATTAAAAATGCGTAAAACGCCCGGATTACACCATGAAGTCCAAATACTCAAGTATGCTCAAAACTATCAAAACTCGGCCTAAAACACACATAAATGCACCGGAAAGTACGCGAAATGACAAGTAATCACAATAGAATATAACTCCAATTATGGAGTTATCAAATATCCCCACACTTACCATTTGCGCGTCCCGAGCAATCTATCAAAACCGGCCATCATCTCCAAACTTTCTCCCCAACAAATCATGGTTCGAGTCTAACTAATTGCATACTTTTCGAAACACCACTTGCATACAAACGAAGACTAGCCGACTCGACATAAACGCGACTCAATACATGACTCAACGATGCAACAATATGAAAATGCAATATATACAATGCACATAACAAAAAAAACGCATTTTTTTTTTATTTTTTTTTTCTTTTGCGAGATTGGGCAATCTCAATTTGCTCAAACCGGTTCTCATGGAGTGATGATCAATCTAGGAAAAAGGCGTGAATTGCAACTAAACTCGACAACGAGAATTTCCCCTAGTTAGTATAGAAAGCCTAGCTTTACTAAGTGTAAGAATAACCTACCTCTTCGCGTGTGCCGATAGATAAGAGGCTACGCTAGGCTAAGCCACATTCAAGGTCCGAGCTTCAATTCTGCTAACAGGTTAGAATGTAGAGGCTTAGGGACAAAAGGATAATCATGTAGTAACAAGTCCTAAGCGTCACATTCTCACGTTAAAACCCACATCTCACACACCCTAACCACGATGATAGAAACCGCAACCCGAAACTCACCGTCTCCGGCCCTCGATCCCCTCATACCCCGGTACAATAACGATCTCCGTGGCCACCATGGCGATACGTGCACGAAATGTAAACCGTCGTCAACGAACTAGAAACTTTCCACCACTCAATTTCCAATAAGCTCAAATTTATTCCTTTATTCCATCTCTCATTTTTTTTTCTCTCTTTGTTTTTTTTTTCTTTTTTTTCTCATTATTTTTCTTTTTTTTTTCATCTCTCAATATAACAAAATGCCGTAAAAGTATCCGAGTGGTCTTCCAAGAATCCAGCAAAGCAAACATGTTAAGGAGAGGAAGTAGACGATCCAATGACTGTATATCACAAGTAAAATTCATCTCCCCCTAACTCAATGAAGTACACGTGTCACCAAACAACGCCGCCAAATAGTCAAAGCGCGTGTGTAGGGATGTAGTCGTCAGAAGCTCAATCTCGATGTCCGTAGTCAAAAGTCGACATCCCCACACAAGAATGTAAACATGCCCCCTCTCAAGTAATCAAATGTATGTAAGTCTCGTGCCTAATCCAACCGATCCTCCTACACCGTGATGATGAAAAGAAACGATACCTAGCACGACCCACCAATTAAGATCAACCACCCCATTGTTGTGCGGATTAGACGTCACGCACTCACGGCTCTCCACAACTGTGTCCATGGTGTAGTGACATGGAACACCGCCACACCGAAGTGTTCAAGCCTACTCACTCACCCTCGCATCCCCTCGAAGATATGTAATAATACGCAAGCGATCATGTAGAACTCACAAGTATATGCAGTACAACTCTCCCTCATCGAACCCCCTCAACTACGACCCCCTCGTGACGCACTAAAGTGGTGATTCTAAACGATTTATGATGAAGGCCAGGAATCGTCACCCTATGTCAAGAGGTTATGAATAAAACCAAGGTTCAAATTGGGCTTTCTAATGGTCCTACAAGGTGAGATCTATCAAGAAGTGAGTGCTCTAATACGCATCCTCGCACAGCTGTTCTGTGTGCCACTACGAGGCGGGCTGGCGACTACCTAAGACGTACACATGAACGTTCGGCTTGTTTAGCTCACACCTAGCTCAACTCTTGTAAAAAAAACGACACACACTTTAAATTTGCAAATCAAGTAAGTTTAATAAAATAGGTAGACATTCCCGTAAAGGAAGTCTCTCTATACGTACTAGGGGGAACTCAATTTGTCCTTCTCGGTCACAAGTCACGCCCTACGCCTAAAATTCTCACACTCCTCGATTCTACCAAATTTTAAGCTTCTTTTGATTGCCCTTTCTCAAATTTTCTTATTATTATTTTTTTCCTTTTTAATTTTCTATTTTTTTTTTTGTATTTTTACTTTATTTCTTCTAACTCTACATGCAAGGCCAGACGCGAAAGAAGACTCGAAACTGACTCAGTTTGGGTAGGTGGACTCAATTAAATAAACGTGCAAGAAACAAACACCAACACATATATATAACTAATATACACATTACGACACTAAAACAAAACACGACACAGACCAGAAGACGACACACTACGCCCTAACAATCTATATGTGACAGGTTAATGCAGACACGAACTGGCTAGTCAAGATTAAAAATCCTCCCCACACTTGAATGCTTCGTTGTCCTCAACGAATTTAGAGATCAATCAAGAAGACTCGGCAATTCTAATGCGAGGCGCGGTGTATCTACTCAGAACCACCGTCATTCTTTGCCTCAACTACTTCTAAACAGTCTCATTGCACAAGAAAGTAGCAGTTCAAATTTAGAGATTATATTCGCTACGTGCACGTGATAAGGAGTGTTTAGTGAATCAAAGCAAGAGAGCAATTTAGCATATAGGTCCTAGGACACTAGTCAATCGCCCCCAAACGTCGCAACTAAGCGACAACATTAACAAATTTGGGCTTTTACTCAATGTGCCTAGACTCGATAAAATTAAATTGCGAAAGAGAAAGATTAGAGATACCTGAAGCCCCGGAGTTCTGTTCAAACGGGGCTGAATCGACAAAATCAGTCAAGAAGGACCATACGGTCGACTGATTTTTCTATACTGTTCGCGATGTGAGATTTTTAGCTCAATATCTTCTCCTCGTTGTCCCCGTCACAACCCCGCAAACGGTTTGCTCTAATTCACACCGGTTGAGAACGAATTTGCAGATTCGTGTTGAGAGAACCCTAGCTTTTAGGCTGCCTCCCCCACACTATTCTTCGCCAAATCTTCAAAATTGAACACCGGAGGTTGTAGGCCTTGCTGAGCCGACCGGAATCCCCCAAACGTCGGCGAGTTCCGGCGATTTTTTTGTTCAGTTCGATCAGTGGGTCTGGAGGGTCGTTGCAGCGTTCTGGGAGCTCGCGTGGGTCTGTGAATCCCACTAAATCTTCGCAAACGCCCCACCGGAGGTTCTCGGCGCTGCTGAGCTTCGCAGAAAACACCAATCGCCGTCAAACGCCGGCGATTTTCGATCGGTTCGTGTTCTTGAGCGCTGCTCTGTTCTGTGAGAGCTTGCCGTGGGTCTGAACGAAAAGAAAACCCAACCTGTTAGATGCAGCTCGTTGTAGCCCCCAATTTCGTCTTCCCTGATAAGCCGAGCAGATTCCACCAATTCACGGCGAAATCCAGTGATTTCTCCGATCAAAAGAGCTCTGCCGTGGGCTTTCTTCGTGAAGCTGCGTCCTGTTCTGAAACTGAATCGTGGGGGTCCTCTATGCGCTGTTGATTCAGCGTGTTTCTTCTCTCTCTCTTTTTTTTTATAACACTTAATGACATATTTACCCCTGTTTAGTGAACTCCATCGTGGAAGAGCAATAGTTGATCCTGGGATCAAAATTGTGGTCATAGGATCATCAATTGTGATCCTGCTTATACAGTAAGTTGCACAAAAAATGGTCTGCCAATTTTTTTCTAAGTACAGGCGTCTCTCTCTATTTTTTTTTCTTTTCTCTTCTTCTTCTTCTTTCTTCTTGTATTATTATTTTACGCTCCCAGACTCCGATGCACGCATATAATATACCGTCGGAAAGCTCGTTCCGCGCTCTTTCTCCTTTTGCTTGTGTTACTCCAAAATTACCGGAGTAATCTTCAGAATTATGGGCTCAAATTCCGTGATCATTACATCGATTTCTCGGTTTTTCTGCGTTTCTTTCACGTACATCAAGAAGGGGAGTCCGGACCGCGTCTCCAACCTGTACTCCTGAAACGACTCAATTCAAATGTCAGATTCTCACTCTCTCACCCGTCAGATAAGAAAACAATAAGAAAAACACACACGAAAGTATTAAAAACACACTCTACACTAAAGCATAATAATACGTTGGGTTGCCTCCCAACAAGCGCCGTGTAATTTAAAGTCGACGGCCCGACTCAGTTACCTCAAAAGATGTTAAGGAGGTCTAGCACGACGTGCCTCCTCCTTCAATTTCTTGCTCTTGATTTTCTGCACCACATCATGTGCACTCACCACATTTTGCTTCTTCTCTGATTCGGGTGGATCGGGATGCAAAACTGTAGGCAACCCAAGAGAAGGATCCACACGATCTTCTCTAAACTTGATCATGGCCAATTTATTCTTCCCCTTGCTCGGAACAAATGCCTTGAACACGAGTGATGAGTCTAGAGCCTTGATAGTCAACTCCTCAGTCTCTAGATCCACATTTGCGCGCATTGTCTTTAACAACGGTCTTCCAAAGATGAGTGGAACATCGCGATCCTCCTTGATATCCACTATCACAAAGTCAGCTGGAAATACAAATGCACCCACTTTGACGAGCAAGTTCTCAATCACCCCATTTGCCGTAACTATCGAATTATCTGCCAATTGCAGACCCATCTTCACAGGGGTCGGCGCACCAATGCCCAGTCTCTCAAATAGAGACAATGGCATTAGATTAATACTTGCGCCCAAATCACAGAGACCATGTGTATGATATCCACCCCCAAGAGTGCAGCCTAAGATGACACTGCCTGGATCTCTCATCTTGGGAATGTCTCTTTGTATGACAGTGCTACACGTCTCTGTTAGCTTTACCGTGGCATAGGGTTCTATGCTCTTCTTCCCCCATAGGATTTCCTTCAAGAACTTCTTATACCTGGGCATCTGAGCAAGTGCTTCTACATGAGGAATGTTGATATGCAATTGTTTGAATATATCCATAAATCTCCCAAAGTGTTCTTCATCATTCCTCTTTATTGCCGCCGGATATGGAATCCGTGGCTCATAAGTAGCTGGATCTGGAGTGCTCTTGGACTCTTCTTTCTTCTCAACCGTGTCCTTTGATTGGGGACTCACGCCCTTGGGCAACTCTTCACCCAATTCCTTCTCTGTAGCTTTTGTAGCTTCGGCTCTCGCATGGCTAGGATATGGAGGATCGTGAGTAGTCACACCACTGCGAGTAGTAATAGCCTTGAGCTGCTCAGTAGGAAGAATGGTATTAGAAGGAAGCATACCTGGCAGAAATTTAGCATTCTGATTGGCAATCTGCCCAATCTGAGTCTCGTGGCTCTTTATTGTTGCTTGTAGTGAGACAATCATGCTCTCCATCCTGTCTTGATTAGCTAGTAACTTTCTCAATAAAGCATTTGTTTCTTGCTCTTCTGGTTGCTGAGCCTGTTGCTGTTGAAATTTCCCTTGAGCTTGATACTGAGAATTCGGCTGCTGTCCGGGCGCATATAACCCATTGTTAGGGTTGGCATAGCTAAAGTTGGGGTGATTGCGGTTGTTGGGATGATAAGTGTTAGTCCACTGCTGTTGTCGTGGTGGACCCATGTAATTCACATCTTCAATGGAGCCATATCCCTGATTCTCATCCATGAGTAACTCACCCATGGGCTTCACTTGTGATGGAGGTTGCATGCTGTGAAATGCTGAGGTCATGGGTTCCAGCTTTTGCTCCATAGACTCAATCTTGTTGACTAAGGCTGCATCCCCCGTTTTGGAGTACCTACGAGTTTCAGCTCGTATAGTCTCCCTATTCGACACGTTATTCAGCAGATCTTGAGCTCGTTGTGCCCCAAGCCCCATAAAATTACCTCCAGCTAGCATATCTAACTGGTCAGCTGTCTCCTTGTCTAATGCAGTGTAGAAATAATGGAGAAGCTTGTGCCATGGCTCCCCATGATTCGGACATCTACGGAGAATTTGGCTAAACTTCCTCCAAGCATCTCCCAATGAGCTGTCTTCTTCCTGAGTGAAATTTGCAATCTCAGCCATCTGCTGAGCGACTCGGGATGGTGGCAGATACTTCCTCAGAAACTCATGACAACAATCCGCCCATGTCACGATGCTCCCAGCTGGCAGCTCCATAAGCCACTTCTTGGCTTTTCCAGATAAGGAGAAGGGAAATAGTAATAGCTTAACTGTTTCATCTGGAACTCGTTGGTCGTGCAGGGTTGATGTGATTTGCTCAAATACCAGCAGATGGTGATTGGGATCATCTCCTGGAGCTCCGTTGAATGCGCACTCATCACGAACCATATTGATCATATGTTGGCGCAACTCGAAGTGTTGGGCATTGATCTGTGGCCTGACAATGGTAGGCTGATAACACGCTGGAGTAGTCCTGAAATAATCCACCATAGGGCGTTCTTCAATCTCGGCATTGTTCTGCCTGTTGTTTCCCCCATTATTCCCATTATTGTTCCCACCGATGTTCGCCACTTGTGCCCCCACACCAGGACGTGGTTGTGGATTTGGGGGAGCCAAGCGATCCATCATTGCCTGCATCTCAGCCATTTGAGCCCTCAGCTCCTCAGTTTCTCGTGCTTTATTGGCTGCATCCTCTACAGCTGCTGCTCTAGCTGCCTCCGCATCCTGCATACCTTTGCGGATCCTCTCAAACTCAGCTCTAGTTTCGTCATCCATAGCAACTGAGATTTTCTTCCTCTTGTCTCTACGTTGTGCGCGTAACAAAGTTTCCGGGTCATCAAGTGTTGGGTGCAAAGGCTCGTTTCGAGAACGGGACATGCACCGTGAAGTTCAACCTGAAAACACAGATTACACACAAAAAGTAGGTGAGTAATAGATATAAACAATAAAATAAATCCCTAAGGCTAGGAATTATAACTAATTTAGCCGAAGTCCCCGGCAACGGCGCCAAAAACATGACACGTTCCAACTGCAAGTGCACAGTTGTCAGTGTAGTAATAATCCGGTAAATCCGGGTTTGTCGAACCCAAAGAAATTCTTATAAATTAATTACTTATTCTAAACCTTACGTGGGCAAATCGCGTTGTTTGTTTTCTAATTCTACTAAAATAAAAGACAAAAATCTCAATTAATCAGGTGAAAGGCTTCACGATTAACGAAGAATGATTTTGAAGTTACTTAACAAGTGGACAAGTTCAGGATATCTCTACGGGTTCACTAGGGAATTCACACCACTTAGGATTTATGTTCATGCAACACGGATATTTTCTACTTAGCCAAACGAGCAATTTCACTTTGAAGATTCCTCAACCAAAGCCTATATTCAAACTCTTGTACCTGATTCCTCTAGCCTACTCAAGTTTAAATACGCATTATGATCTTGATATCAACTCTTAGTTCTAGTTAACTAGCAAGATTCCTCAACCCTAGATTCGACTAGTGCAAGATTCAAGTTCAAGCAATAACTATTGATTCCTCTAATAATTATCACCTAGATCAATCTTATTGTGACGTCAAACAATATGAAAGATAGAATTACGCGTATGAATCAAGCATAACTAAGCATAAACATCCAATTAAGTCAATAAACATGAAGCATAATCCATAAATCACCAAAATATGGTGTTCAAAACCCTAGTTCCCTATGAGATATCCCGAATAGAGAGTTTAGCTTCTAAAACACATGATCAAAGTACAAAGTTTCAATGATCATAAACAAAAACTAAAGAGGGGAAGAAAATAGAGAATCAAACGATGGTCTCCAAGCTCCCAAGAATGCTCCTTGCTCTCCAATGGCGTAGAATGATGAATAATCCAAGCCCTAGGTCGTTCCTCCTTGTTAAATCACATCACTTCTTGCAAGTCTTTAAAAATTACACTTTTTACCCCTTTTCTAATCACGTCAGATCTACTAATGTGATCTTGGGATCACAATTTGTGATCCTAGGATCACCTTACTTGATTGTAGGATCACGTTGGTGGTCTTGTACTTGTTCTTGTGATCATAGGATCACCTTTTGTCTTGTAGGATCACCTTGATCTTCCATGTGTGTTGCTTCTTTTCACCTCTTGAAAATTTGGCTATGTCTTTTTCTCCTCTTAGCTTCTCCTCTTCTTTTATTCTCTCATGCATTCCTTGAGTTTCTTTCTTTCCGAAGTTCGCTTCCGCTCCAAAATCCGCACTCCACGCTTCCGGTTCCTGAAATCCACAACACGAACAAATACCGGAAGATCAAATGCGACAAATAAAGCATAAAACATGCGTAAAACGCCCGGATTACACCATGAAGTCCAAATACTCAAGTATGCTCAAAACTATCAAAACTCGGCCTAAAACACACATAAATGCACCGGAAAGTACGCGAAACGACAAGTAATCACAATAGAATATAACTCCAATTATGGAGTTATCATACTATTTTGCCCCTCCTATACAGTTCAGTCAAACTTGGGTTTGCGAAAAGTCAAACTTGGTCAAACTTGGTATTTAGACTCAGAATATGAATACGAGCAAGTTTCATGAGGAACGCTAAGGCTAGAAATGTCATTTAGAATGTCGAATTCAAAAGTAAAAACTAGAGGAAAATCGACTCAACTAGTCAACTGTAGAGATGATTTGTGATCAATTGAGGGGGATACTTGGAAATATAAGAATAGGGTTTTGAAGATGACAATTCAAGGATTCCAGAACATATTTGAACTCCTAGAAACTCTAAGTATTCAAAGAGATATCGCTACTAAAAGTTGGACAAAAATTCCGATTCAATACTTAGAAAAATTCAATAGTGCTTTATGAGTTCAAACTAGCAACTTTAGGCTCGTTTTGTGAGAAATCCGTTATAAATTTGAAGATGACCCTGAGACGATGAAATGAAGTATTATACAACATCTATACACAGGAGAAAGAAAAACAATATTTCATTAACATTTGTGGAAGTTATAGATGTCACAAATTGATACTTCAACATAGCTCCATACTTAGAAAAAAAAATCAGCTTTTGATGGTTCAAAACACATCAAACGAGTCCACTTCAAGGCCAAATTCAGGTAGGTTAGACTTGAAATCAAACAAATAAATCTGAATGAGAGTTACAGAGCTATGTCCAGGCTTTCCAGAAAGCTAAGAATCATCCAAAACGGATTAAAAACGAGGAAGATACATGAGTCCAAAGTTGGATAAAAAATGCTAGTGGGAAAAACTCAGCATGAACAAGCACGAACACATCAACTTCAATTCGATTTTTGGCTGGGTTAGAGACCGAAATTGAAAAATATTAAAACATGAAAGTTGTAGCCAATTGTCTGAGGATTCCAGAAAGTCCTGAATCACTCAAAACGGATAAAAAAACGAGGGAGATACGAGCATTTGAACATGGGCAGTTTATGTTCCAAAAAAACGAACAAAATGGATGAAACAATGAATCAAACTCGATCCTAACCACATTCTGGGCAGATTAGAGGTTTCTAAATAGGTTATTCGTGTCCTAAGGATCATTTTGGTACAATACCCAACAAAAATGAGCAAGAAATGAGAGCTTACCAAGAATCCGGTGGCTATGGAGGTTTGGCGGCGGATGGGTTCGGCATGCATGGTGGCCGGAGCAAAAATTGTCGAATTGGGGGCCATGCTTGTGCTTCCCGGACTCGCCTCAACACAAGGAACAAGAATATGTGGGTTTATTTCGATGGGTTGCAACGAGAAGGGAGAAATCGACGAAATACCGAACTAGGGTTCTTACCTTCAAACTCGGATTTCTCACTCGATACTCCATATTTTTCGAAATTGATTTGTGCGTTTTACTCCTGGTGTTCGTGGCTACCTCCGGTAGTAGCAGGTCGGGAAGAGGAGAAGAGACGGTGGAGATTGTGGTGGAGAAGTGGTGGTGATGAAGGAGGAAGAAGAGGAAGTTGATGTAGTCTCTTTCTCTTTCCCTCTCTCTCTCTATCTTTCTCAGCAGATGGTCAAGTGGGAGAGTGGAGTTTTCCCTACCTCTTGAGATGTCACAAGGAGTTGGATAAGTGGCATACATGCAAGGGGGTGAAAGTGTAGTTTTTCAAACTTTTGGGTACAACTAGAATTAGAGCTTCTACTTACTTTTAAATAATTCCACTACCACCCCAAACACTTCAAGTGCTTCAAATTCATCCGAACAACTTCTAAAAATTTCAAACACTCTAAAATTCAAACTTTTAAGTCGTGACAAACTATTTACAAATTCGCCCCCAAAGTCTTGATATTGCACTAAGAATGCTCTCGGAAATGAGGGGTGTTACACACAGGGCCGATCTAGTTTTACCCGAATAGGTGGCTGTAACCCTAGTTCTCACAATAAGGGTGGCAGACGTTCTAATGGTGGTTTTAACCCTTTGGGTTCTTCTTCTCACTCTGGTTCAACTAATGTTTCACCCAAGCAGGGCTATGCTCATGTCATTTGCCTGATTTGTGGCAATGACTTCCATTCTGCCATTAATTGTTGGCACATAGTAGATTAATCATACCAGGGGCGTACTCCTCCTGATCGCGTTCAGCCAAGGATGCCAATACTCAACAGTCTGCTCCCTCTGCCACTTACTGGTTAACTGATACCGGCGCGTCTAATAACATGACAGCAGATCTCAAAGACTTGTCCATCTCTGACCCCAACAGTGGAGTTGAGCCAGTTCAAGTTGGTAATGGAAATTCATTCACTATTCAGGACTCTGGTATGACCATACTCTCTACCAATTCTTGTACACGCACCTTAAAAATACACAACATGTCCCTGCTTTATCTGCCAACTTGCTATTTGTACATAAACTCTGCTCTGAGCATAAATTAAGTGCTATTTTTTTATGCATATTCATTCTATCTGCAGGACATGGCTACGGATTGAGTTATTTTTCGGTGTCTGAGTGAAAATGTTGTTTACCCCTTACCCTCTCTGTCTTTCAAGTATGTCCAATCTTCTCCTCAAGCTCATCTGCGTCAGTCTCCTCTCCTCTTTGGCATGCTCGATCAGGGCTTCCTTACGATAATGTTTTAATACAATATGTTACTTGTTCATCTTCTGCTTTCTAAGCGTTATGTTTGTCACAATTAGTAACACATTGTTTTAAAATATTATCAGAAGGGGGAATAAACTCATGGTGCAGCCTCATCAACCATGAGTTTAAGGGGGAATACCGGACTATAGAAGAGAAGGCCAGACCCAAAAGGAAGCTTATTCACTCAAATCTCAGCCCATAGCTAGTTTAAGCCCATTATGATAACTTTTGTAGTGCAATTGATATAAGGGGCCTATTGTGAAAACCCTAGTCCTTCAGAGAAAACCTTAAACTCCATCAGCCGCTCATCTCATCCATATCCTCTTCTACCCATTGGATTATACCTGTTAGGGTTCCTGTATCTCATCCATATCCTCTTCTCTCGAGGTGATACACTGTGTATTCATCTTCTTCACCGTTACGGTTAATACACTTACTCTTTCATTTTACCATTTTTTATCACAAAAAATAATTTGGCAATTTATGCTAGTAATTAACACTTTAATTAATATTAAACATATTAGATATGGAAAATTTAATAAAATTTTCATGCGCACGAAAGTTTTGGGGGTGATAAATTTTATCCGCCTACCCGTTTTGGTCAGGCTGCATTTTGCAAAAAATAAAATAAAATGATACAATATATTAAAAATGAAAATAATCGACTATTTGGTGTGGGCCGGTTCCTTTGACTCAGTCGGAGTCATGAATACCCCTATTAACTAATTCCTCTGTTCAGCCTCTTTCTTCCCACTTTTCACATCGAGCGGTTTTACATCTTTCTTCACACTTAGCCAATCCACTAAAAAAATTATACCAATTAACCAAAACATCCGTCACGTAGCCTAACCCTTACACCCCAACCCAGTAACCTACCCCAATTTTATCTTACTAAAAGAGAGAAGATGCATCATCTCCTCAATCTCTATGCCCGTCCGATTCTGCTTCCCCTCCACTCTTCCCTTCTCCCCTCTCTCTCTCTCTCGCATCTTCACCGTCCTTCCTCGTCTATCTCGACCTCCACCATAATCTCCCGTCTCCCTCTCTCGCGCAGCTAGGTCACCCTTTACCCTATTTTCAGCCTCACCATCATCTCCCTTCTCCCTATCCCCTTCTCTCAGCCTTAAACCTCGAAGAAAACAAGAGGAACCATAACCCCTTTATCTTCTCTGATCTCCCATTCTCAACTATGAGACGAACGATATCTAGAGCTCTCCCAAACTCAAAAACCTTAGCTAAATCGAGGGCCTCGACAGAGGATTTCAACCACCTCTGTTGAAATTGACGACGCAAAGGGCAGTGGCATTGGCGGTGGAGGTGTGGTGGCAGTGGCGGTATTCTGGTTTCAAAATCACAAATCATTGACGGGTTCCAGAATTGCATGCACTGTCATCTTCTTCACACATAATACTACAAATTTCATGTTGTTTTCTTTTCTTGAATCAATCTCTAAGTTCCTAAAAAATTGTATTAAAATTTGCTACATGCCATGTTTTGAAATTATTGTTCCTTTCCTATATTTGTGGCTTACTTCCAGATGTTCTAAATACTTACAGGTCTACCAATTTAGAGTATGTTTGTTTCTGTGTGTACATGGATGATCAAACTACCTCTTTAATGTTTGATGTTTCATTTAGATCAATCAAGTGGTAGTCTAAAAATATCCTTGAAAGTTCCCTCATGGAACTCAAGAATGTCTCATGTTGAGAAATATCCTAAGTGATGGGTATCTATGATAAACCAGTCTTTTCTAATAGCTATAACTTTTTGAATATTCGATGAAATGATAATGAGGTTTCTCCTATGTGAAGTCGGTTGTAAATACTTCAATTTCTCATCTCTGGGTCATATCTTAATTCCTCATTGATATATCAGAAATCGAGTCCAAAGTTGATATCTTGGACTTGTTATGAACATACTAAAAATGTTTATAAGTTTCAGAATGAGCTTATCAAATGGCCGTCTTCTGAAGCTCATATTCATTTCTTGCTACTTGTATATGGTTCTTTATTCTATGTGAAAAACAAGTCCAATACTTCAAAAGTCTTATCTGTAGCTCAATCCGAATCTTCCTTGATTCTTAGATATTTCCCTCCAAAGTTGCATCCTTGAGCTCTTTGAGGATCTCTTTAATCTTGGCCTGGTCAAGTAGTTGTGTTCCAATGATAATATCTTCTTAAATATCAAGTGAATTATTGATATGATTTCTTTTAGTGAAAGATGGCGTTGAATAATTCAAATAACACACTGTGGGATTTTTCACAATTTCTAAACGATTTTCAGAAATCCAGCTCAACGTAGCTTCCTTGAACATGTGAAATCTCTTGAAGTTCTATGAATTGAAGTTCAAATATGTTCTGAGAAACTTGAACTTCAATCTTCAAAACATTGTTTTTAGATTCTCAAAATTTTCACTCAAATTTACCAGAGATTGACTGAAAAATGACTGTGAAATATTTTCACGGCTATCATTGACTTTAATACTCAAGCTATGTAATGATATAATTGGCCAAAAATGCCCATCTGGTAGGTTGTTCAGAATAACATTTTAATTCTAAGGGTCAAGTTTGACTTTATGAAAACCGTAGCTCGACTAAGTTATATATGAGGGCCAAATCGGTAATTTTGTAATAATCTAAATTGGACAGTCCAAGTATAAATATGGGCAGGGCCTCATTCTTATATATTAGTTTCACGATGTTTGAAGCCAGTCTGTACCTAAATGGGTTTGAATTGACTAGTAGTCAACTATGGGGGCTTTTATACAATTTTACTAAGCAGGAGGGGCTTGGGTGCAATTAAGTAAAATTTGTAGATTTCAATACTAACGCAACAAGAAGGAATACGGCTCGTATTTGAATACTAATAGACTTCTATGAGCATAACTGGAGGGTTTAGACAAATGCACGGACTGTAATGAAGATACTTGGTTATCAGGGGCAAAATATAAAATTTTGCTGGGCAGTCAGCATCATAAATGGACAATGCATTCTATCTCACTTAGAGGAAAAGTGTTAACAGTGCATATACATGACTTGTGTAGTGGTTTCTGGAGTAAAGAATCAACTCTGCTAATCAGGAATTCTACATTATCTCTCAGTTAAGCGTATGTGTGCTTATTTTATTTTATGTGTAATCTCTATTTTCAAAGAGAAAGTTGTGCCGACACCTATGTGAGTATTATGGAATCTTGTGGAGCTATGGTGAAGCTACAACTGTGTAATGCGATGGGTCTTAAACATTATCTGGGACCGATGTCGGGGGTAGAGACTCTTCTCATCAGCCCAACTATATAAGCTGGAGTAGCTGATTGTACTAAATTATAGGCAACAAGTAATACTCTGCTGGACTGATATTTAGTAGGGGGTGTCAGCGCACATAAGTTCTAATTTGTCTTGGTTGATTTCTAAACCATCCTTCTCTAAAGTGAATATGATCTACACAACCCTCTGGGTAGTGGATTCATAATTCTCTTGATAAGGCTGGTCTAGACTCTAAAAGTTACGTGTATGAAACTTAACTATTCTTAACTGCTTTATGATATTATATGGTTGTGGACTTGCTGAACTATGTGTATAGATGTAAACTCTGCCTATCTGTTTTATGGTATTATATCAGGGTAATAACTAAAAGCTTCTAAGTACTAAGATAAACTTTTCAAAACTCTATATTAAGTACTTTCTTTACAAGTTATATATTTTACTAAATCTACCTCTAAAAATCTCTCGTCTATCTGTTTATAAAACTCTGGATGTGAGTACACAAGTAACCTGGGAAGTTGAGTCAAACACCTAGCAATCAGTATCAAATATCTACCACAAATACTTTATAGTACAACTGTAAGTTTTCACTTTCAGAATTTAGTTTCTTTAATTATATCTTGTCACTATAGGGTTTTCAACATGGAATCGCAGCGGAAGAATATAATTATTCCATTCAAATTCCTCCAAGGATCACAAATCAAGAATACATAACGATAGTAAAGGATTAATATGTGCTTATCTTTGGGTTCTCCTTTGATGACTTCAAACGCGAATAATGTCACGTTCTCTACTGCTAGTTGTTTCCATAAAGGGCCCAATACTAATCATATCCATATATGGACTAGTATTATTTGCTAATTAGTCCTACTGAATTAACAACTTGTTGCAATATGATCCTTTTAATTAATCTCTATTAATTAAGTCTCTTGTCCAATTATATCCATATGGCATGTGACCCCATAGATTTCTACTTAATTGGTAGTAACTATTTACAAACATGGAGCGATGGTAGCAAGACATCCATGCCAGCCAATTAATAGAAATAGTCATCTTGACAAAACATTGTGATCTTATTATCGCATCCCTTTGTCTCAATATCCGGATTGGACACGAAACATACAAGTCACACTCGTATATCCAATCCATGTTTCTCGATCCTGGGAATAGCCCTATCCATGCATATGACATCAATATCCCCATATTGATTCATATGAGTCTAGCCAGACATTCCATAGGCGCCATCCATCGAGTGGCCTCGGATATTTGCTCCCGTTATGTGGGAGGGACAAAACCTATCTACATCACTCACCATCTATAAGCTTGCTTCCTATTGTGCCGAACATGCGCTGTTATAACTACCCAGCTACGAAGTAGCGTTTGACATTGTCAAAGCACAATATTCCACAAATAGAGGATCTAGTGACTTCAAGTCTAAGGATGATTATTCATATCACCGCGAGAAGCGCTTGTGACTTTACATAACTTGTATGTAGCCTTCTCGGATTTGGGCCAATCCAGTATGTCATTACCCCTAATACATACCCATGTGTTGGATTGTGATATCTCCATATCAATCCAACCCCATACTAGTCTATAGATGATTGTCCTATTAATCATTATATTTGACTAGGGATATTTAAGATAAACAACACATGGGTATGTATTAGGGGTAATGACTAGGGATATTCGTGAATGGATCTGCCAGATTATCATCTGTAGGAATCTTGCATATCTTCACATCTCCTCTATCGATAATCTCTCGAATAAGATGGAACTTCCGGAGTACGTGTTTTGATTTCTAGTGTGATCTAGGTTCCTTAGATTGAGCGATCGCGCCTGTGTTGTCACAATACAACACTGTGGCATCCCCAATGCTAGGAACTACACCAAGATAAGAAACAAAATTTCTAATTCAAACAGCTTCTTTTGCTGCACCACTTGCAAAAATATACTCAACCTCTCTTGTAGAATCAGCAACCGTCTCTTGCTTGGAACTATGCCAGCTCACAGCTCCTCCATTCAGGCAATACACAAATCCCGACTGCGATCTGAAATCATATATGTCGGTTTGGAAGCTTGAATATGTGTAACCAGTTACACGCAACTCTTCCTCACCTCCAAATATCAAGAACGCATCCTTAGTTCTTCTCAAGTACTTGAGGATGTTCTTGACAACTATCCAGTGACTCTCACTCGGATTAGACTGATATCTACTCGCCATACTTAACGGTATGATATGTCCGGTCTAGTACATAACACGGCGTACATGATAGATCCTATGGCCGAGGCATATGGGATCTTATTCATGCGGTCCATCTCAATCTTATTGGATGGACAATCACTCTTCGAAAGAGTGTTCCATGTGACATGGGCAACAATCCCTTCTTGGAATCTTGCATGTTAAACCGTTTCAACACCTTGTGTATATATGTACTTTGACTTAGGCCTAGAAACCTCTTAGATCTATCCCTATAGATATTTATACCAAGTATATAGGCTGCTTCTTCTAAGTCTTTCATTGAGAAACACTTTCCTAGCCAATCCTTAACTGATTTCAGCATAGGAATGTCGTTTCCAATGAGTAGTATGTCATCCACATACAAGACCAGGAATGCTACGGAGCTCCCACTAACCTTCTTGTAGAAACAAGACTCATATTTGTTCTTGATGAATTCAAAATCTTTGACAGCTTCATCAAAACGTCGATTCCAACTCCTAGAAGCTTGCTTCAATCCATAAATTGATCGTTGAAGCTTACAGACTTTATTTGCATGCTATGGATCTACAAAACCTTCTGGTTGTGTCATGTACACATCCTCGAGAAGATTCCCATAAAGGAATGCTGGTTTGACATCCATCTGCCAAATCTCATAGTCATAGTAAGCTGCAATCGCAAGTAGGATTCGGATGGATTTGGTCATAGTGACTGGGGAAAAGGTTTCATCATAGTCTATACCATGAATCTGTCTGAATCCTTTAGCCACCAATCGGCCCTTCTAGGTAACTACATTACCATCCATGTCGGTCTTCTTCTTGAAGACTCATTTTCACCCTATGGGGCGTACCCCTTGGGGTGGTTCCACCAAAGTCCATACTTGGTTTGTGTCCATGGATTCCATCTCGGATCTCATGGCTTTTAGCCACTTCTGAGAGTCCGGCCCTTGCATGGCCTCTCCATAGGTAGTAGGCTCATCTCCTATGAGCATAGTGTCACCAGTTTCCGTCACGAGAAGTCCATACCTCTCTGGCTCCTGGCGCACTCTACTTGACCTACGAAGCTCTTGTGTTACTTGAACAGGTTGCTCCACAACCTGTTGTGGTTCCTGTTCATGTTCCACAACCGAATCAGTAATTTGTGGTTCTTGAACTTCTTCAAGTTCTACAGTCCTCCCACTTGCTTCTTTAGAGACAAATTCTGTTTCTAGAAACACGCCGGTCCGAGCAAAAAACACTTTGTTATCGGTTGGATTGTAGAAGTAATAGCCCTTAGTTTCCTTAGGGTATCCCACAAACTTACACTTATCCGATTTCGGCCCGAGTTTATCTGGCTGTAAACGTTTTACATAAACATCGCAGCCCCATATCCACATAAACGACACTGTGGGAAGGCTCCCACTCCACATCTCATGTGGTGTCTTCATGACTGATTTGGATGGAACACGGTTAATGGTGAAAGCTGCACACATTAAAGCATAGCCCCAAAAGGATAATGGAAGATCTGTTTGACACATCATATATCTCACCATGTCAAACAAGGTTCGATTCCTCCTCTCGGATACGCCATTCCATTGTGGCGTTCCGGGTGGAGTGAGTTGGGATAATATCCCACACTCTCTAAGACAATCATCAAACTCTGGGCTCAAATACTCACCTCCTCGATCTGATCGTAGAGCTTTGATACTTTTTCCAAGTTGCTTCTCTACTTCATTCTTAAATTCCTTGAATTTCTCAAAAGATTCGGATTTAGCCTTCATAAGGTATACAAATCCATATCTGGTGAAATCATCAAAGAATGTAATGAAGTAGACATAACCACCTCTGGCAGGTGTAGCAAATGGTCCGCACACATCAGTATGTATGAGTGCTAATTGCTCACTAGTCATTTCACCTTTCTTGCTGAAAGGGGACTTTGTCATCTTTTCCTAATAAACAAGCTTCACATGTCTCATATGATTCAAAATCAAATGAGTCTAGATATCCCTCCTTATGGAGTCTAGATACACGTTTCTCATTTATATGGCCTAGACGACAATGCCATAGATAAGCAGGATTTAAATCATTCATTTTAATCCTCTTAGTATTTATGTTATAGATTGGATAGCTTAGATCAAGGATATATAATCCATTAAATAATTGCGCACTACAACAGTGAATACTATCAAAATAAATGGAAAAACAATTATTCTTTATTGAAATAGTAAAACATTTCTTGTCCAAACAAGATACGAAAATAATGTTCTTACTCATAGCAGGAATATAAAAGAAATTATCTAATTCTAATACTAATCCAGAAGGCAGAGACAGCCTATACACGCCTATAGCTAATGCAACAACTCTTGCTCCATTCCCAACGTGCAAGTCCACCTCTCCTTTTGCTAATCTTATAATTCTACTTAGATCCTGCATATTTCGACAAATATGAGATCCACATCCATTATCCAATACCCAAGATGAAGAAGTAGTTAAATTACCATCTATGACAAAAATACCTAGTGGTTTATGGGATCACTATTCCAAGCCTTTTATGCTCCAGATACTTTGGGCAATTCCTCTTCCAGTGTACAGGCTGACTGCAGTAGTGACAATCACCCTTGATCACGCCTTTAGCCACGCCACCGGCAGGTTTAAGAGCAGTATCCTTAGGTTTAGCAACTGCCTTGCCTTTACCTTTGGAAGTAGAGGCAAACCTTTTAACCTTTCCTTTCTGCGTCATCATTATGGACTTGTCCTTTCCCTTGTTGATGGATTGTTTAGCTGTCCTCAACATATTGAGTAGCTCTGGCAGAGGCTTGGCGATCTCATTCATGTTTTAGTTCATGATGAACTGTCCATAACTATCCGGCAACGATTGCAGAATGAGATCTGTGGCTAACTCTTGACCAATCGGGGACCCTAGGCGATCGAGATTCTCAAGATACCCGATCATCCGCAACACATGCGGCTCTATTGGGTTCCCTTCTGGCAAGTGATTCTTGAAAAATGCCCGAGAAACTTCATACCTTTCAACCCTTACCTACTCTTGAAAGAGCTTCTTCAAGTGTTCGATCATATCGACTGCATTCATGTTCTCATGTTGCTTATGAAGCTCAGGAGTCATGGTGCAAAGCATAAGGCAGGCCGCATAATTAGCATCGTCAACACGTTTCTGATACGCCTTTCGGGCTGCTGGGGTATTGTTCTCTGGAACCCTCTGGAACTTCTTCTTCTAGTGTGTACTGTTTCTTTTCTTGTTTAAGAACAATTCTTAAATTTCTGTACCAGTCCAGAAAGTTGGTTCCAGGAAGCTTGTCCTTCTCAAGAACAACCCGTAGGGAGTGTGATGAATTCGATGAATTGTTTTCCATTGGAATTCTACAAAAATGAGAAATATACAAGATTTTAGTATGATTTTACTATACTAAAAAATGGCTAGATTATTAAATATAGCTCCCACTATTTTTCTCGGATTAATAACCCTCCATATTAATGCGAAAAATATCCTTATATTTTCTAATGGGCCAAGATCCATATTTCGCCTTTTTCGAGCTTGCTTTGGCAAGTCACCCGGAATTGGTTATTTATGTGAGAACCATTTCAATTACATCATATGTAACTCTTGGTTCAATTGGGCAAATAACCATTATTTATTCATCCCCATGAATAATCCCAATTGTATGCCTCTAGGTTCTTTTAATCTTATTAAATCTACCTAGTTGTGTCCAACCTCTTACTTAAACAATTGCACATTGTTACGTGTCGTCGTATATAATCACGATAAACCATGTTGCCATGCTTTGGCACGCACAAACATGGGATATAGTGATCATGATGAGTGTTTAAATAACGGGAAGGCATAAACACAATATTTTGATTGAGGGATTTGCCTTTAAATTTTAATTTGCTTTGTTGATCTATATCAACATGATCTATATGTTTGAGTTTTGGGCAAAACTCCAAATCATAGATCCGGTGCATCAACCATACACCAATCACAAAATAATAAGACAATAAAATAAACAACCACAACAAAATAAACGTGATGTGGATATGGCCTTTCTTGACTAAGATATTCCCAAGACAATGAGAATATCTATGAACCCTAAAATAGATCACATCGCCATGCGCCTCCATCTTTTGGTCCATCCTTCATAGTTTTGTGGAATGCTCCATGCTCCATCTCCATGGCTCCAATGCTTTTGAGCTTCAATCTTGGCTAACAATCTAATTTATCTAGCTATTCCTATACTAAATAAAATAAATCTCACAAGTTGAGAAAAAGACGACTCGCAGGCCGTAAACTTTAATTAATTATTACATTAATTGATCAGCTCGCATGCCGTAAAACAAACCACAAAATAAACATTCACACTCAAACCACAACCTAGGGCCATATCCAACCACCATGTGAATAGCACATAAACAGTTAAAACAAATTTTTAACGCGCTTGTTCAATTTTTAGTTGTTTTGAAAGAAGAAGGGTTAAAAACAATCCAAAAAGACTTCCCAAAGCCCTATTGGATCACATACGACCCTAGGGCCCGGCCATGCCCAAGCCGCCGGTCACCCCGGTCGCGCCCAGGCCTTAGGCCGTTCGTGGCTTGGACGACAAGGCATAGGGGCGGTCCCCTAAGGGGGTCCGAACCCTTATGGGAGTTGTTTCCAAAAACAACTCCTTCCATGTTTCCCAATCCAAGTTGTTTCCATGTTGAAAAACCCTTTTTCCAAACATGTACCCAAAACCTAATCTTCAATCCAAAAAACTCACTAATTTGTTGAATCCAATGCACAATTAGATCTTGTTAGATTGAATCTCCATTCAATTGCATCTATTATGCTTAATTTGTCGTTTTACGCGATAAACATGAATTTTAAAGTGTTAAAACAACAAAATCGTAACACATAAACTACGTTATGCTCTACGACCCGTGGCTCTGATACCACTGTAGGGTTTTGATCATGGAATCGCAGCGGAAGAATATAATTATTCCATTCAAATCCCTCCAAGGATCACAAGTCAAGAACACATAACGATAGTAAATGATTAATATGTGTTTACCTTTGGGTTCTCCTTTGATGACTTCAAACGCGAATAATGTCACGTTCTCTACGGTTGATCCACGCCTAGGATAGAGAATTGGACCTTCACAACCTTCTTTTGCTAGCTAGAACGGAGGAAGGAGACGAAGAAATCAAGCAACAAAATCCACAAAGGAGGATTCGGCCTCCTTGTGTGGCCGACGGCTTTAGGGCGGCGGGTAAGGGGGTTCGGCCTTCTTACTTGCTTGCTCTCAACTCTTTTCTCTCATCTCAATATGTGTTATGAATAACATGTATGGAGAGGGAAGGAAGGAGTTCTTTTATATAGTCCAACTACTCCTAGTTGTTTCCATAAAGGGCCCAATACTAATCATATCCATATATGGACTAGTATTATTTGCTAATTAGTCCTACTAAATTAGCAACTTGTTGCAATATGATCCTTTTAATTAATATCTATTAATTAAGTCTCTTTTCCAATTATATCCATATGGCGTGTGACCCCATAGGTTTCTACTTAATTGGTAGTAACTATTTACAAACATGAAGCGGTGTCTAGCAACACATCCATGCCACCCAATTAATAGAAATAGTCATCTTGACGAAACCTTGTGATCTTATTATCGCATCCCTTTGTATCAATATCCGGATTGGACACAAGACATACAAGTCAGACTCGTATATCCAATCCATGTTTCTCGATCTTGGGAATAGCCATATCCATGCATATGACATCAACAATCCCATATTGATTCATATGAGTCTGGCCAGACTTTCCATAGGCGCCATCCCCCGAGTGGCCTCGGATATTTGCTCCCGTTATGTGGGAGGGACAAATCCTATCTACATCACTAACCATCTCTAAGCTTGCTTCCTATTGTGCCCAACATGCGCTTTTATAACTACCCAGTTTCGGAGTAGCGTTTGACGTTGTCAAAGCACAATATTCCACAACTAGAGGATCTACTGACTTCAAGTCTAAGGATGATAAATCCTATCACCGCGAGAAGCGCTTGTGACTTTACATAACTTGTATGTAGCCTTCTCGGATTTGGGTCAATCCAGTATGTCATTACCCCTAATACATACCCATGTGTTGGATCGTGATATCTCCATATCAATCCAACCCCATACTAGTCTATAGATGATCGTCCTATAAATCATTATATTTGACTAGGGATATTTAAGATAAACAACACGATTTATAAATCTAAGGACTTCATTATATTAAATATCTCCATAAATAGTACAATGATTATTCTAGCCAATTCATACTAAAATAAGATTGCCTCTAAGACATCTATTCCAACAGTCACACAACCTTTAATGTTTAACACCTTGCTCGGTTATTTATATCCTTAGCGGAGGACACTCTCGTGGGTCTGGAGAACTTCTGGTAGGTTTTCCAATTATGAAGGGTGGGGGTGTTACAAACATGGTCTTTCAAATATGCAGTCACTATCAAAAGGATCACCATGATCGGGATGATTGTATCATCAATATAAACGTTCTTAGAGCAGGGAATGAAATTTTTTTCAGAAGAAGTACTGGCTTGCATACGCAAGATGCAGACATAACCCATTGGGTTATTGGGAGACACAAAAAAGCTTCTATCCCTCTTCAAGCGAAGCTTCTACGTAATGTGCATGGACTTAATTTGCACTGCATCATAATATGTGTGTGTTAATGTTAATACTAATTGTGTTAGCGTCTTATGTTTGCTTTGGGGTAGGAGAATTTCGACCTTTCAAGATGGGCCTATTTTTGGAAGATTTAAGGAAGAACTCTTGGTTGATCTTTCTGCAATATTACTAAAGTCTCTCGTGCGTCGTTAGTAATCTCATGGAGTTGTATAGAATACAGTGATTGGCTGTCATCTTACATAGTCCTATCATATTTCACTTGTACGTCCTTGTTAATGTTTCTGGTAAGTTTTTATCCCATGGTGTCAATTGAGGATTTGGCTTTCTGGGGTATCCTAAACCTTTATGGTAATAAATGTTGATGTTTCTTACAGAAAAATATTGACTCTGACGTCATGATTTTCCTGAAATGATAAACCGCACTTTCACATGGTGTATGAATTTTATGAATTTTGTTTTAGAATATGACTACCTTGGGATAATGTCAACCCAGATGCTTTCACTCAATTAAAAGTTAGTCACCCCATTTAGGAACTATGCTTTAATGTCCTTAGTTCATGAAATGTAGGAAATTGTGTGCCAAAATAAAACTGTGGGGATTTAAGAGTTCAAAATGTCAAATTACATGGTAGTTTACCCTAAAAAATCCTAAGTTAATAGACAAGGATGCTATAGATCTCAAAAGAAATTCATCAACTAAGGTTTAGAATAAACGTTCGATATCATTACATTTCGCTAATGCGTAAAGGTAACAGTGGTCTTCAATATTGTTGCTGCTAAAGTAACATCCCAAAAATTTCAAGGCTAGCCAGAATACGAATTTGAAAAGTGACATATGACCGAGATGATGAGCCCCATTGAGAATGTAGTTGGATACCGATTCATGGTTAATGTGACCAAATGTTAACAAACATTAAAAACATCATTTCGTGAAGTTCATTACAACCAAAATGTTCGACAAAAGTAAAATAATTTTATATGCTAAGTGATATAACTTAAAGGCCAACTCGTCTCGATTCGCGTTCCCATTCCAAACAAAGTAAATCTATTGTGATTTTAAATCAAAAAGAAGAAAAAGCCCAAAGCCAAGCCCTATGCCTGAATTTTGGCGTCTGACTCCTAGAAGGATCCTTCTAGCCAGAGAAAGCCAATTGCTTCTAATGCAGACAAAGGGAAAGCTCCTATGGTGATCTCAGGGAAGGGGAAGAAGAAAAGCAGCTCCTTTGAAGCAGCTTTGAACAATTTTCTTGAGGATAAAGCTAAGGATGAAGAGAAAATGAAGAAAGTCTTTGAGGAGGAGAAAAAGATGATGGAGGTCATGGCAGAGGCATATAAAGCAAAAGCTTCGGGCTTCATCATGGGGGATGGCAAGAAGGTAGACCCAAATGAGGAGGCTCTTTTCAAGTTCCTCGAAGAGAAATCAGTCCCAAAGAAAATGAGCTCGCCTTAAGTTTCATATTTCTTTTTATGTCTATTTCTTTCTGTTTCCGAACTTTGTTGGTTTTCTTTTAGAACTTGTTTGCTTGTTGTTATGAGTTGGTTGGTTTAGCTAGGTCGGTTCTTTGTGCTCGTAGTGCTTTGATGTACTTCTTCATGAACTCCTGCTTTAATATGATGTTCTCGAAGTTTGGCTAAAAAAAGAGCATAAGCAGGCATCACAGTTTGATAATCATGAATTAAAACTGATAAGAACATAATGTAATATATAAAGCGACAATCAATTACAAATATTATTTTAAAATAATTAATATAAAATAACGCAAAAATACTTAAGACAATAATCCCCAAGTACATGCTTAAAAAAGCATGAGATTTAAAATAAAATTTCACGGGTACCATTTTTTGTGGATTTTAAATAATTTTACAGCAGTGTCTTCTGGATCAAATCTATGATTTTCATATGGTTTATAGCAAGGATTTCAAATAGATTCACATGGTGTGATCATCTGGTTCCTGGCAGGATTTCAAACAATTTTTCACGGTGTATTCTGTTTCAAATCCATGATTTCTATTGGGTCATAGCTTGGATATCCATTTAGTCATAAACATATTTCAAACGTAATCAACAACCATATTTAGAACGATTCACATGACTGAATCCGAAAAAATTATAACAAGAGTTCTCAAATAGTTTACAAAATATACCAAATCGATTGGGGAGTACAAATCACTCTTCTCACTCTTTTTCTAATTAAAAATATTTATCATTTTAAGCATTGCACAAACAAAGACAGTTTCACAAGTAATGGTTGCACATATGTACTTACTCTCGTTCTTTTCTAAATATCAACATTGATATCACTTAAAACATCACACATATAAGCACATTTAGATAGATAAGAGTCACACATATGTACTTACTCTCATTCTTTTCCAAATAAAAAAAATAACTCATCTATAACATCACGCGCTAATAATTCTCGTAAGAAGTTATATGCGAAAAAGTCTATACTTACTTATGTTATATTTTTGAGTAAAAGTATGATAAAAATGCATAAGTGTGCTATAACTGATAATTCTGTATTGGAGTTATAATTCATACACATTTTACTATCGTTTTGCGTTTTTTCTGAGTAAATATTGTGAGATATACACAATGAACATGAAGAAATGGTGAAATTGAGTTTTTGACGCAAAATTAATAATCCGGGCGTTTCTCGCATTATTTTACGCTATTTTGTCACATTTGATCGCACGGGTTTGTTTTGTGTTATTTTGACAGGAAACTTAGCTTGGAGATCAAGTGGAGAGGAGAATACGAGCTTCGGAAACATTGCAAGACTCAAGATCATGCTTGGAGTTGAAGACGAGAGAGGAAAGAACAAGAAGAATGAAGAAAACGAGCTAGACATATTCAGCCACTCGTACGAGTGCAGTGTGCAATCCTACGAGTGCAGAAAGATAGCCAAAATCCAAGTTTTGAAGAAATGCAATCGTATGAAACCTCTCATACACTCGTACGAGTGGGATCAGTGCACTCGTACGACTGGGATTGCACTCGTACGATTGGGCTGGTACAAGTGACGCGATTTTGGGCTTTTAATGCAATTTTTGTTATCAAGGGGAATGTGTCATAAACATATAAGAACGATCAAATATCATATTTTGGGGAGATGGACTCACGAAAGGAGAAGAACGGAGGACCACGACGAGGGAGATCAAGGCCAAGATCACCATTGAAGGCTAGTTTTTTTTTTTTTTTTTTTTTTTTTTCAAATCATGTATGGAGAAACTTGTACGCTTTGTTTGGTCGACTCTTATTAGCTAAACTATTTTCTAGGCATCTCTATGAGAGCCTAGGGTTACGTAGAGGATTGTTCGTTACAGATTTTAGACTTTGTTTCATGCTTATGGATGTGATTCATTGAAGGGATTGTTATTTTCTTGATATTGGTAATGAACTTAGGCAATTGACACGTCTAGGTCAGAATTTGACTATCAATGAAACTAGGGTTTACTCTTGAATCATGTTCTTGCTTAATGATAATCTTTGTCTAGGTTACTGTTCTCGTTCTACGCGTAATATTTAGTATGAATGGAGTAGCTACCCTGACGTACTCGCTAATTAGATGAGTGCACGACAGTGACTTAGACTAATTGTGATGAGAACTTGAACACAATCCCGAATCACCGAGACCGAAAAGGAGAAATATTAGGATTGACCTTAGTGGGTAGATTCAGTAGGTTATTTCGACTGTTTCAGGCAGCATTGGACCGACATGACCCGTTCACGTGCACATAATTAGCCTACTAGAACGGACCGGTAGACTCATGAGACCGATAGGAGATTGTAGTCAACCAAGACGTAAATTGACACGAGACCGACATGAGATTGTCATCGCTATTACCCGGCGTAACTTAGAATAGAGTTAACGTGTTACTTAGCTATCCGGAATTCGTATTCAGTCCATAGGTGATCTAGAGATTTCCAAGTTTCTCCATCGTTTCTTCTTAAATATAAAAATATAAAACTATTAGTTAGTTGTTATTTTAATTCAGTCGATTTTTTGGGGGCGACAAATTATTTAATCTAAATTCTTACTCCTGTTACCGTCCTCTATATTAAATAACTAATTAAATAATATCGAGTTTGTCCTCATGGGATCGATAACTCGGAGTTGAAATACCACCCCTATATTACTTGACTGTGCACTTGCGTATACACGTAAGAGATCGTGTCAAGTTTTTGGCGCTTGCCGGGGACAGCGATAGATTATTTAGTTAGGAGTTAGTTTATAGTTATTTTATTGTAGTTTTAGTTTAAGCTTTTTTATTCTATATCTCTGTGCTTCACGGGTGTCTTGTGAGTCTGTTTTTCAGGAACGCATGAAGCCAGAGCTATTCCAAGCATGTGGAGCGAAAACTACTATTCTGGCCCCCCAAGTGTTTCTAATCCAGGGGTTACCGTGAAGAAGAGGACGCATGCATAATTTGGTTCTATCGATGCGGTACTTATCGTGACAACCAAGACTCATGCAGAGTTCATCCACCCCAGCTCCATCAGCAGCCACAAGAGGATTCAGGGACAACTATGGAGCATTTGTGGGAGAGTGTAAATTTAAACACGAAGCTAGTAGAGGAATTCGAGCTCTCAGTGGCAACGTTATCATATAAACAAGAGACACAAGAGGAGGCCATGACACACATTGAAACTCAAGCTGAGCTTCAATCACCACCACCACCACTACCACAAGAAAATGCATCGCAAGCTACGGAAGTGGAAGAAGAGATACCTGAGCCGAGCAAAGAATGCAGTGTCCATGAACTAATGATGGGCTCTACCGTTTATAAGGACTCGGACTCTAATTCCGACTGTGGTGGACCGGTGTTCCCAAGATAGGAGGACCTACCGTATTGCAAGCCAAAATCGCCCGCGCCCCCACTTCCTTGGCATGAATGGGAAGAAACCGACATTTGGAGCTTCTGGAGTGTTGATGAAGAAACAGTTTCCAGTCCTATTAAGGTAAAATCCCCAACTCTGATTTATGAAGAATTCTCCATATGTCATATTAATCAAGTCTGCAATGAGTTGGAAAGACTTGTGTATGGAAATTCTTATGGGGAAGAATGCAATGGACCACTTTCAATTTCTTGTCCGGTTGGCCACATTAAGTGTGGGGGTGTGGATTAATTGCATGCGTCGTATGAAGAGCATCTAGCACCAAGGAGGTACTATTGGGATGGATTTATGGAGAAAGATGCATGTGAGCCAAGTGGTACTTTGTGGAAGTTAATTAAAAAGATAAACTGTAGAATGAAAGGAGTTAGCTTCCACAACTCTCCACCATCGTCACAGCACATGGGTGCGCTTGAAAGGAGAATCATAGAAAAGATATGGTGGAAGAAGAACAAGTGAAGGGATAAAGCAGTCTCCACTTTCTTTTTCGGTTGATATAACCGGGTCGGGCCGTAAACCTTAAATTACAATCGCTGCTTGGGAGACAACCCAATGTAGATTAGGATGCTATTTATTTTTGTTGGTGATTTTGAGTTCTCCATATCTGATTTTGAGGGGTGGGAGAGAGTTTCTTTATACATTCAATAAGTGTGCAGAGACACAGGTACACAAGATTGCCGAAAACTATCAACGGTCCACAAGACCCCTTCTTGTTGCAGTGTCGTAAACACGGTGCCCATGTAGGTCCGGACACCCATGTATATCTAACTCTCTCTCTCTCTCTCTCTCTCTCTCTCTCTCTCTCTCTCTCGGCTTCTATGTTTCGAGCGATAATTGAGTAGATCCACCGCCTACACATTTAAACGAGGAAACCTCCTAGTTGAGTTGTGGTTAATCGAGTTGGCCAAAATCATATAGTCTAGGAAAATATGAGAAAAGGAAAAAAAATAGAAAAACATAAAATCCATAAAACTTAATTTTTTTTAGGTACGGGCAATTGATGAAGCTTGAAACCTGAGAGAGTTCAGTGAGAGTGTCTCAATGAATATGAAGCATCGTAGTGGGAAAAACCTTAATTTTTAGTATCCTGCGTACCTGTTTCGCAAAAGGAAGTCACGGGTATTCCGAGAAAATTGGAAAGTAGACTAGGGCATACCCTTAGTTCCTATAGTGTGCTAGGAGGATTTGGTCTTTGGGGTAGTCGAATAGTTTGTTTTCAGTGGAAACTTGTGGCCTCTTGAAATCTCAGGTGGACCTTCGAGTAGAGTTGGTTCCATGTGGTACACTTCTCTAGCCTAAGTGAAGTTAGGGAGTGTACACCACCATCCCTTAGGGGTTTCAAGAGCTAACCAAAAAAGCACATAATTAGTTGATCTAAATGCATGACTGAAATAAAAAGAAGAGAGTGAAAAACAAAATAAATCAAAATTTCTCTTGGACTAGATACGGTGAACATCCTAATGTGTCCCCGTTCGCGCGGGTAATTTGGATTTAAAACAATTAGAGCATCTAAGGAAAATTAAATTCAAGCCGTATTACACGGAGTTGTGTCTCCCTTAACATGGAAAATTTTCATTCAATGCAATAACGACTAAGAGGGTTTGAAAACCTCAAATGACTTGGCGAAGAAAGACTACTGTAAGATTGAGGATGCCTAGGCCCTCTGAGCTAAAAAACGTGCGCGGATCTTGGTTGAATGACGGATGTTTGGGGAGCCTTAGTGAGCTTGTGCGTAGGGTCATTGTATTTTCAATTTCATGCTACAGTTGCGTGAATGGCAAAAGAGATTTGTGAGAACTTAATGATTATGATTAGTGATACCAAGATTGTGCATCTCATATGAAAAAGAAATAAAATTTGCGTTGTTTAATTCTTGAACTGTTTATAATTGAGTTGCATTGTATAGTTCATGTGGATTTGCATAGTCGTGTGTGTTTTGTTTGTGTCACATGGCTAGTGACGTTGTATGCAATTCGGTGGATTGAGAATCGCAGTGCGAGTATGGTCTTTATTTTGCTCGAGACGCGCACAAAGGTATTGTGGGGGATTTTATAACTATGTATTGGAGTTATAATTCATACACATTTTACTATCGTTTTGCGTGACTGCTGGGTAAATATTGTGAGACATACACTATGAACATGAAGAAATTTTGAAACTTGAGTTTTTGACGCATAATTGATAATCCGGACATTTCTCGCATTATTTTGTGTTATCGTGTCACATTTGATCGCACGGGTTTGTTTCGTTTTGTTTTAACAAGAAACTTAGCTTGGAGATCAAGTAGAGAGGAGAATACGATAATCGAAAACATTGCAAGACTCAAGATGATGCTTGGAACTGAAGGCGAGAGAGGAAAGAGCAAAAAGAATGAAGAAAAAGAGCTAGAACATATTCAGCCACTCGTACGATTGCACTGTGGAATCGTACGAGTGCATAAAGATAGCCAAAATCCAAGTTTTGAAGAAATGCAATCATATGACAACTCTCAGACACTCGTACGAGTGGAGAAATTTTTGTTTGCTCTAAGAGCAAATACACGTGGTGCTCTAATCAATACAACACATGACACGTCATGAAGAAAGAGAATGAGTGGCAGACAAAATAAAGTGGATTCCTACATGTTCCTGACGTGTCCTGTGATATATTGATTAGAGCACCACGTCATATTTTCTCTTGGAGCAAGCAATAATTACTCGTACGAGTGGGATAAGTGCACTCCTACGGCTGGGATTGCACTCGTACGATTGGGCTGGTACAAGTGACGGGATTTTGGGCCTTTAATGCAACTTTTACATAGTTATCAAGGGGAATGTGTCCTAATCATATAAGAATGATCAAATATCATATTTTGGGGAGATGGACTAACGAAAGGAGAAGAACTGAGGACTACGACGAGGGAGATCAAGGCCAAGATCACCATTGAAGGCTAGGTTTTTTTTCATTTCTTCTTCTTCTTTCAAATCTTGTATGGAGAAACTTGTAAGCTTTGTTTGGTCGACTCTTATTAGCTAAACTATTTTCTAGGCATCTCTATGAGAGCCTAGGGTTACGTAGAGGATTGTTCGTTCCAGATTTTAGACTTTGTTTTATGCATATGGATGTGAGTCATTGAATGGATTGTTATTTTCTTGATATTATTAATGAATTTAGGCTATTGACACTTCTAGGTCACAATTTGACTATCAATGAAACTAGAGTTTACTCTTGAATCATGTTCTTGCTTTATGTTAATATTTGTGTAGGTTATTTTTCTCATTCTACGCGTTATCTTTAGTATGAACGGAGTAGCTACCCGGACGTACTCGCTAATTAGATGAGTGCACGACAGTGACCTAGACTAATTGTGGTGAGAACTTTAACACAATCCCGAATCACGGAGAACGAAAAGAAGAAGTGTTAGGATAGGCCTTAGTGGGTAGATTTAGTAGGTTATTTCGACTGTTTCATGCAACGGTGGACCAACAGGACCCGTTCACGGGCACGTGGTTAGCCTATTAGAACGAAACTATAAACTCATGAGACCGATAAGAGATTGTAGTCAACCAATACGTAAATTGACATGAGACCGACAAGAGAGTTTCATCGCTATTACCCGGCTTAACTTAGAATAGAATTAACGTGTTAATTAGCTATCCGAAATTCGTCTGCAGTCCCTAGGTGATCTAGAGATTGCCTAGTTTCTCCGTCGTTTCTTCTTAAATATAAAAATATAAAGCTATTATTAAGTTTTTATTTTAATTCAGTCGTTTGTTTGGGGGCGGCAAATTATTTAATATAAATTCTTACTCCCGTTACCGTCCTCTATATTAAATAACTAATTAAATAATATCGAGTATGTCCTCGTGGGATCAATAATTCGGGGTTGATATACCACCCCTATATTACTTGACCATGCACTTGCGTATACACGTAAGAAATCGTGTCAATAACCTTGTTATACGTGTATGATTTTGATCGATGTGATTCTGATTAGTTTTAATGTATTTTGTCACTTTATTCATTAAATATGATTGCTGGTATGATTGTTGCAGGTTATCGGAATTAGTATTGTAAAAGTGATAAATGAGCTAGATGAATGATGGAGAAACACAGGGGAAGCAAGGGAATATCATATGATATCAAGAACTCAAGAAATGAAGAAGCGTTGAAAAGAAAACGTGACGAGTCCTCACTATTATGTCATATCTGGAGCTAGAGAAAGAGTTATGAGATGAGAACGGTAGAAGATGAAAGTACACTTCCAGAGCTTTGCAACCCAGCAAAAACGAAGTCGTGACGAAGGAGATATGGTCAGACAAAGTTGGTGGTAGCTCGGTGTATGCGTCCAAAATGCAGGAAGGGTGCGTTCAGACATAAGCTCGGAGAAAAAATAGGAACCTCTCACAATTGTTGGTTTAAGTATTGGATCAAGGACTCTCTTCAGTCTTTCAAATGCAGAGAATCTGCATTTAAACACTACCTGGGAAGTACGGGAGGTAGGGGTGCAACTTGGACGGGCTGAACCCGACCAGCCCGAACCCAGCCCGGACTAAAGTTGGGCTTGGGCACATGTTTTGAGTAATTTGGACGGGCTCGGGCAAGAATTCTCAACCGGAATTGCAATTAGGGTCGGGCTTGGTTACGGATATGAAAAGACGGGCTAGCCCGAATTGCCCGATTTGTATACTCATTACCTACAAATGATATATTTGGAGAGTATTATATTGCATTTTTATCATGAATATATTATTTTTCTATTAAATATTAGTAATATTTTTAATTATGTTTATGTTCTTGACTAATAAATTTTTCTCACAATTTTTTTAGTATTGTCTTGTATAAACAGATAATTTTTAAATTCATTCTAACAATATATAGTCATTCTGGTTTAGCCTTAAATAAAAAAAATTTAAGTATCTACATTTAGTATCTATTTTTATATGTAAGTTATTAACTTAACTATAAGGGCACAGTTTTAATTGAGTTGAATGTGAAAATTATGCTATTTTATTTAGTTTAATGGGCTAGCCCGAATTCAACACGAACCCGAATTAGTTTGTTCGAATTCGGGCTTGGACGGGTTGGCGATGCTCGTAACCCGGGCTGGGCTGGGCTTGGGCAACCCTGACAGAACTCGGGCTTGGGCTTGGACAAGGGTGTTAACCCGCCCAGCCCGCCCCAGTTGCACTCCTTACGGGAGGCACATTCGTAGCTGTCTTGAGGGTAAAAATGTAATTTTCCATCTTAACATTAAATTTCATGGTGAATGATTATATATCAGTCTTGCGGCCCGTAGAATATCATCATTCACATTCAAAACAATCTTGGAGCTTAAGAACAAGGAGACTCAATCCGAAAACATCATGAACAAGGAGACTCAATCCGAAAACATCAAAATTCGAGAATTTTTCTTCCATTAGATTACTTCTTGTCCTTTCTCTTACATTCGTATGAAAAAAATGAAGCTTATCTCGGTTCGATCTAAGTCTAGTTAAACTTCTTTCCGTGGTTCCTACGGGGAACCTTGGGTCATGAATACTTTACTGGATCATATGAAAAAGATTCATGAAGGTAGCTTAATGCAAGTTTTTGGTTGTGGATTATATTACTATTCTTGATCTCATTATCATGCAAACCAAGATCGGCTACCTGAGTTTCTTAGTGTGATATATTCATTGCTCAGGAGAGATTGAGAATTAACTTAGAAATAAATAATAATAATAATGAGTCCTATATTGTGATGGACCAGGGTGAAACTTTAGATATCAGTATTTGCATAGACTTGACAAAGGTGATCATTAGCTTAGTCAATCCTATGGACCGCGAGGTTATGAAATGAGTAAACTATCACATGCGATTGGGAGGAGAGTGTGGATGTTGATATGAAACCATAGTCACAATGAATCTTGCGTTTTTTTAGGCAAAATCTGGAAAGTGGAAATACCCTAGGAGATACCGTAGGCGCCCGGTCCCTTTTCTCAATTGATTTTACTACAACGAGAAAAATCTAAAAACCAATATTTTTTCAATAAGTATCTCCCTTTAGTAGAAATAAACACAAATCCTATTCATTGTTACTTTACCTCTTTAGATTTATTTTTAAGAAACAATATTCCTCATGGGTGGTGCTTGAGATGCAATTTTCCAAAGCTAGAATGGCGTACGAGAAAAAGTCGATCCAACTTACCACTAAGCACTCTACCTTCTCTAGAGAGAGAAATTTAGAGAAATAGTACTCCTTGTGAGTTAAGTGGCCTTGCTCTAGCAAGTTTCTTCAGCCCTATCCTCTTCAATCTTTTCTTTAACAGACCCTTCAATTCTAGTCTCTGATATCGCCGCCGGGCTCGCCGCCGCCGCTTCTCCTGGCGGCCGCGACCCCTCCCCCCTGCTCCTTCTTCTTCTTTTCTAGTCTCTCTGTTTCAGATCTGAGCATAAATCTCTCCATATGTGGGTTTGCATCTGAGGTTCGTGATGTTTCTCAGACGATGTGGTGTTGGGGCCTGTGATTTGTGCCACTCTTGTTCAAGAACCACCATGCCCCTTCACTTTTTTCATCATCTTTTTCGACCTGAGATGAGCCCGTTCACTTTATTCTCCGATCCCGATCTTTTTTGCGATGTGAGGGAGCCGATCTGTTCGGATTTTCAAGAGCTACCATGGATGTTTCTGCAAGAAGTCTCTATTTTGATGTGTTTGAATCTTTGATGCAGGAGATTATTTTTGGAGGACAATGTTGAAGATGTTTTTGAAGATTATTCTTGATTTTCTTTAGTGAGTTTCAGGTGGTGTTTCGGTGGCCGAAGGTGCAGCCGGTGACTTCGGTTGTTTCCTCCTCACTTCTTTTTTCTTTGGGAAACTCAAAAGTTAGCTGGTGAAAGCGTGATGGTGATCTATTTTCAAGATCTTTTGGAAATGTCAATTGTATTTGTTTTTTCTTTTTCATCTTTTTCTCTTTTCTAGAGCATGGCATTTTCTTCAGAGTTGGTGGGATGTACCACTTTGTTTATGTTTACCAGATGTTTTCTGGTTTTGCATTGGCTGTGATAGCCTTTTTTAATGGAAGCTACGGTTTTCGGGAAAAAAAAAAAACTTACCACTAAGCAGATGCATGGTATGATATTTGTAGCAGTAGTGAATGCAATGGCATCAAGGTTCAAAAAATTAGCTAATAGAGTCCCAAACTTGGAAAAGATTGTCAACAACATACACACTGGTCCATGTGCATATTTTGAGTATTGGGGTGAGAAACTGGAGGAGGTCAACTATATCGGAATAAAATAACAGTAGTGTTTGAATAGCAGCCGCTACCAACACAAACCCACATGCAACCCGAGTTCTAGATATGGCCGATATTAAGGCCATTACTTTATTCCTAAACATCAATGTTAGCAACCACATTACTCAACCTCTGAGTACTTATGAGGTCGATCTCCAGGCTACGAAAATAGCACTCCAAAAGCATGAGGTGCAAATAGGAAAATTTGCACCCCAACGCTCAAAGAGAAAGAGAGAGAGAGAGTTAGGGTTTTGCTTATAGAAAAAAATCAGCCATTGCAGGTCCATGTCATCATAACTCAAAGCAGTATAGCATTGCAGAGTCCGCCTTACCCCATCCATGTGTTTGTTGCGCCCTCGAAGGCCAAGGAGGACTAAGTTTTTTTATGATGGGACAATAACCAATATGATCCCCCAACAAAAGGGTCGGAATGGGAACGATGTAATTTAGGAGAAGGATGAGGCTATTTCGAAGACAGAGCCCATAATCAGCGGACGGCCAATTCGCCTATTTGGGGGCTGTTCCTCGGCTCCTTCGATGCATCTCGACCCTAGGAACAAGAACACGGGGTTGGATACACCAATTAACTACAAAAAAGAGAGTTTAGGCAAAGATAGTCTATGGTTCTTCACCTTCGAATAAAAAATTCTCCCTCCCTTCTCGATGGATTTCTGAAACAACTTGGGGCTTTTGATTTTCATATCAGTAGATACCTGCGGTGGTAGCATATCAGAGAGAGGTGGAGTTTTGGCGGCACTGCATGGTGGAGTTGGTGGTGGCGTGGTGGAGATGATGGTGGTGAGGAGGAAGAAGATGATATATGATGATGGAGAAAGGGGTTGTTTGGATCCTAGATTCTAGATGGTGGAGGAGAAGATGCCACCTCAATGGTGAGGTGTCACAAGGCCCTTGACAAGTGGCAATCATGTCCCAAGGGATGTATGCGCAATTTCCAAAAGTTGGGGGGTATAAATGGGATTATTGAAGAAATTGAGTACTTTGAACATTTTAACATTAAAATCTGTAAGTTCACAGGTTTCACACGATTGAAATAGCATAGCTATTTCAAGGCCTTGAAACAGTTTTCAAAGCCTTAAATTAACATTCAAATTCTTGAAACTGTCTGTTATGTATGCATATGCTAAGAGGGAGTTCTTCTGATCTTATCTTAACTCTCTCACCCTCCTAATTGATATGTTATTACTTGATGATGAAAATCAAAAGATTTTGATTCACTTAGACTTTATCGCTAGTATGTTACACTTAGTGTTGCAGGGAAAGTTCATTTCCTATTTTACAGGCTTGGTTTCCTAACCCGAGTTTTGCAGAAAAGGAAATATTGAGAGATTGTGATTCTGTAATCAATCAAAAACTCATGACAGCTTCTCAATTTGTTTAAAGACAAGATCAGCTAAATATCTTTGAATATTATGATTAACTATCCGTTGGAGAAGACTGTTAGAGAAGTCGACGTTGTTACCTAATAAACAGGGAAGTTTGTTGCTGAAATCAGGAAGATTTGTTGATCATTTGAGCAATATAAATGGAGCTCAATACAAATCGTTTGACACACAACTCAACGGGCAAAAACAAAGACACATTCAAGGATTACCAAGCATCAAAGAAGCAGATCATTCTCTCAATCCAACTCTCAGAAGAACACTGAATTCTCATTGCAGTTTCAATTATTGTGTTCTTATGTTCTGTACTTAGTTTGTTTATATCATTCATATACTACTTCTAGATATTATTCTCAAGGATTGTTTAAGGTGAACAATAGATAACTCTTAGTTATTCAGTTAGCTAGAGCAGGTACTAGATAGGTTAGTGGGAACCACAAGTTGTAACAGAGTAAGGCATATCTATGTGCTTGAGATCTAGGGATTAGCTTTTGATTAATAAGAATTGTGTTGAAAATCCTGCAGGGAGAAGATCCCTAAGGTAGAGACGTAGGTCCAAGTGGACTGAACTCTATATATCTTGTGTCTCTTTCATTCATATTTCTCTCTTTTACTTTTTTTTACACAACTTTCAAACTAGTCTCATTCAAGGGTTTGAAACTCATTTCAAGGCCTTCAAGATGCCAAGAAGATTATGACAAGACTTGCTGGTTCTGAACAGAATTTAAATCTGATTCTTGGAGGAAACATACAGTCCATTCAGAAAACTTGTATTGGATACAATCCCAACTTTCCAAATAAGAACAATACCAGATTTGTGAAAGCTAGCAACAAGACATCTCCAAAATGTCATTACTGTAAAAAGATTGGTCATGTTAAGATGACTTGTCATTTTAAAAGAAGAGACCCTCAGATTATGAGGAACACTTTTCCATTTCAACTCAAAGGACAAGTCAGACATATTTGGGTTCCTAAAGGGGTTAGACCACCTAACATGGTTGACCCTGAATATGAATCTAAATTCCACACTTGGTCTAACAGCTGGGTAAGTGCAGGATGTCACCAAGAGCAAGGATCAAAAGTGGTTAATGGACAGTGGTTGCTCAAGACATATGAGTGGAAAGAGATCTCTTTTCTCGGAATTGAAAGAGCAATTTCAAGGATCTATCACACTTGATGACAAATGGCAAAAGCAGCATTTTGGGTATAGGTAAAGTAGGAACAGACTCTAAGAATTCTATTTCTGATGTTTACTTAGTTGATGGCTTGAAATTTAATCTGCTTAGTGTATCTCAATTATGTGACAATGGAAACAAAGTTATCTTTGATAAAGAGAAGTGTGTGGTGCAAAATGAGAAATCTGGAAATTGCATTCTCATAGCCTCTAGATCAAACAATGTTTATACTTTGCACACTAACAAAGTTGCAGGAGAAAGCTTGAAGTGTCTCAAGGCCTTGAAAGAGGATTCAAAGCTTTGGCACAGAAAGGTTGGTCACATCAGCTTACATACTTTGAAAAAATTGATCTCCAAAACCTGGTAAGAGGATTACCATCTATTAAGTTCAAATATGATGAAGTATGCAAAGCTTGTGCTCAGGGTAAGCAAACCAGAAGCTCTTTCAAGCCAAAGAAGTTTGTAAGTACTACTAGACCTATTGAATTACTTCACATAGATCTATGTGGTCCTCTGAGGACTCCAATTCCAAGAGGTAAGAAGTATATGCTAGTTATTTTATATGACTATTCTAGATTCACTTGGGTTATGTTTCTTAAAGAAAAATCTGAAGCCCTCTCTGAATTTTTTAAGCTTTGCAGAGAACCTCAAACATTGAAAAAACCTACATATTGCTTCAATCAGAAGTGATCATGGTAGATAATTTGATCAGTTAGAATTTGATTAATTTTGTGCTAAGAATGGTATCTCTCACAATTTGTTTGGTCCTAGAACTCCTCAACACAATGGAGTTGTTGAAAGAAAGAACAAGAATCTTAAAGATATGTCAAGAACAATGCTTTTAGAAAACAAGCTGCCAAAACACTATTGGGCAGAAGCTGTGAATACAGCAAATTATATTTTGAACAGGTGCTTGATCAGGCCTATCTTGAAGAAGACTCCCTATGAATTATTCAAAGGGAGGAAGCCAAAAATCTCTTATTTCAAGCCTTTTGGATGCACTTGTTTTGTCCACAACAATGGAAAGGACAATTTGGGTAAGTTTGATGCAAGAAGTGATGAAGGTATCTTTCTTGGTTACTCTTTGACTAGCAAAGCTTATAGAGTTTATAATAAAAGAACCAAGCTGGTTGAATAAAGTATTCATGTTATTTTTTTTGAAAGTTATGATGGTTCTTTGAGTGAAAGTTTTGCAGACTTGAATCTGAACAAGCATGAATTAGAAGAAGAAGCTGAGATCTCACTTGGATTCAAGAAAGATTCAGAAGGAAACATAAAGTATTTTCAAGACCTTGAAAATACGTCTCAAAGCCTTGAAAATAGAGTTCAAAGCCTTGAAAAGGATGATCAGAAAGATATGAGTGATCAGGCTTTTACTACTTCAAGATTAGAAAAGCAATATGGAGAGCTTGAACCATGGTCTCCAAGAAAGAGATTCAAATATCTTTCATCTCTTCCAGTTAACAACACCATTTCTGATCCAACTACTGGTACACAAACAAGATCACAGTTGAAAAATCTTTGAGCTTTTAATGCTTTTATCTCTCTTGTAGAGCCTAAACCGTGAAGGAAGAATTACAAGAAGCAGACTGGATAATATCTATGCAAAGTGAACTCAATGAGTTTGAAAGAAATAAGGTGTGGAACCTAGTTCCTCTACCTACAAACCAGCCTTTCATTGGTATCAGATGGGTGTTCAGGAACAAATTGGATGAAAATGAGAAAGTGATCAGGAACAAAGCAAGGTTAGTTGCTCAAGGAGAAGGTATTGACTATGAGGAAACTTTTTCTCCTGTTGCCAGGTTAGAAGCAAGTAGAACTTTACTTGCCTTTGCATCTTACAAGAACATGAAACTATTTCAAATGGATGTGAAGTGTGCATTTTTAAATGAATACTTGCAAGAAGAAGTTTATTTTGCTCAACCTCCTGGTTTTGAAAATGATAAGTTTCCTGATCATGTTTACAAACTTGACAAAGATCTCTATGGTTTGAAACAAGCTCCAATGGCTTGGTATGAAATACTGTCAAAATTTCTACTTGAAAATGATTTCAAAAGAGAGACAAGACCCTTTTCATAAAGACTCATGAGAAAGATTTACTTGCAGTTCAGATTTATGTCGATGATATTTTATTTGGTCCTACTAATGATCTTTTGAGAAAAGAATTCTCAAGTCTTATGAGCAGAGAATTTGAGATGAGCTTGATGGGAGAGTTGAAATTCTTCCTTCGACTTCAAATACATCATATAAATAAGGGTATCTTTATACATCAAAGCAAGTACAGTAGGGACTTGTTGAAAAAATACAATATGTCTCAATCCAAAGAAATCAAGACCCCTATGAGTTCTACACTGTCCTTAGACAAGGATGAATCTGGTAAGAGTGTTAATTTGAAAGAGTATAGAGGTATGATTGGATCATTAATATACCTTACTGCTAGCAGACCATATATCATGTTCAGTGTATGTATGTGTGCAAGATTTCAAGCTGATCCAAAGGAGACACACTTAAGTGTTGTGAAATAATCTTCAGATATCTAAATGGTACCAAAGACTTAGGGCTTTGGTATCCAAGACATTCGAACTTTTCTTTGTGTGGATATTCAGATGCTGACTTTGCAGGATACAAAGTTGATAAAAAAAAAAATCCAGGAAGTTGTCAACTTATTGGATCTTCCTTGATCAGTTGGCATTAGAAGAAACAAAACTTAGTTGCATTATCAACAGTTGAAGCTGAATACATAACTGTTGGAGCATATTGTTCACAAGTCTTATGGATTTCTCAACAATTGAGAGATATTAGATTTGATTTGAGAAGAGTACCTATCAAATGTGACAACACTAGTACAATATCAATCACAAAGAATCCAGTTCAGCATTCAAGAACCAAGCATATTGATGTTAGACACCATTTCATCAGATATCATGTTCAGAAAGGTGATATTGTTCTTGAATTTGTTTCTACTAACATGCAACTTGCAAATATATTCACTAAACCATTGCCAGATGAAAGATTTTCAGCTCTAAGAATGGAATTAAGTATGCTAAATAAAGATGCATTGGTTTAGGGAGAGTTTCAGGTAAGGAAGGTAGGTTATTATGTGTTTCAAAGGTCTGAATTGATTTTCAAAGCCTTGAAAATCATTTCAAAGTCTTTATTTTATTTAATGTTATTTGTTTCAGTAAAACAACTTTTCAAGACATTGAAATCTCTTTCAAAGCCTTGAAAATAAGTCTGATAACTGTTTAGACATTAACTCTTGGATCATTCAATGTTGGGTGCTATCTTTGTAGATATATGCTCATTATTGCCCGTAAACTTTTTCAAAATCTCTTTTCAGCCAAGTATAGTATTAAAATATTTTTTTCCAACGGCTTCAAAGATTTGAATCTTTTTGGATCATTTCAAATCTTCTGAGATCAGAAAGATATTGAAGTTTCCTTTTCAAACTCAAACTCTTTTAGTAATTATCATCTTCTCTTCTCTTTCTCTCCGTATCATTCCTACCTCTCTCTATTCTTCTCCCAATCCCTAATGACCACAAGAAGAGCCTCTGACAGAATCAAGATGGCTTGTGGTTCAAAGTCTGGTGCAGAGAAGAAAAGAAAGACCCCTGTAGAAGAGGTTCAAACAATAAGTGGGGATTCAAGTTCTAAGACTCCCAGTGCAGAAGCAATTGCAGAACTTCCCCCACCCAAGAAGAAAGCTAAGAAGGATGTGACACCATCTTCAAGCAAGAAGAAGAATAAGAAGAAGAAGAAAGATAAATCTACTACAGAAAAGCAACCAGAAACACAGATCTGAAGTCCCAAGAAGCTGAGGAAAAATAAGAAGCACTCTCAAGCTGAAAGAGGAAAAGGAAAGGTAGCAGTGGAAGAACCAGCAGACACTGTTGAATTTTTTTTGCAGATCTACTCAAAGAGATCATCTCCTGATGAATCTTGTTTCATCACAAACACCTCCAAAGGTCAGTGGTTAGATGGTTTTTCTTCTAGACCTATTGCATTATGTAGCTTGGTCAGTCTTCCTATGTTGTATGGAATGAATCTGAATTGCATCACAATGTTAAGGAAAAGATCTCTTTGGTTTTTTGTTAAACCCTCCTGATCTAGCTTATCCAAGACTTACCAGATTCTTCTACCTCAACATGAAGAAACTTAAGAACACTGCACATCTGTTAGTTTAAACTAGAGTTGCTGGTGTCAATATGGAACTAGATTATGCTGAGTTTGCAACTGTTCTAGATTGTCCTAAGAGGTATGACACTACAAATCATCCTCCCAAGAGTAAAACTTTGAAGTTTGCAAAAGAATAGTTCTTTCTATCCAACACCCCTACCTCATCCAAACAGTTAAAACACTCTGTGTTAAATGTTGAAGCCAAAGTTTTATTCACTATCTTGATGAGATGTATTTTTCCAAGGGAACATTCTAAGGAGTTGATCACAGAGAGGGTGCTATACATAATGTATCTGGTTATGCATGGGTATGACATTGATCTTTCAAATCTTGTAATGGAACACATGCTGTGTAGCCAGAAAAATCGAAGAAAGCATCCTTTACCCTATGCTAATTTGCTCACATCTTTCTTCCAACACCTTAATATTCCAACTGCAAGTGAAGAGACTATTACTACTAGGTTTCGCCTGCTTAATGAAAAAGCATTTGAGAATATTAGAGTGGTGAAAAACAAAGAAAAAACTTGGAAGTTGTACTCAGAGTTGACAAAAGAAGAACTGGGTTCAAAGAAGTTTATCAAACCCAAAACCTTGACTCCTACTTCAAGCCAGACTTCACAAAATCCAGATCTGTCTTCAGTCTTTGAGAGACTTGATGGTTTAGATTTGGACATGTATGAAGTCAAATCAAACCAACATGAGTTTTGGACTGATCTCAGGCAGATAAAGTACATGGTTGGGAACATCTTTAGAAGCATGAATGTGTTTGATGTCCAAGAGGATGTATTACAAACTGGAGAAGGTCTCAAGAAGGATGTTTATGACAAAGAGTTTCCAGTGAACACTCAAACCAGGATGAAATTGCTCAAGACAAGGATAAGGGAAAGCAGGTGATAGATGAGCAGATTGTTCAAGAAGAAGAATAAGTAGATAGTCCTGATTCAGGTGCACTGCTTATTGATATCAAGAAGAAGAAGAAGAAGAAATACCAAAATCCAACCATTCCTGAAGTTGTCACTACTGAAGACTTGGTTGAATAAGATGTTGGAATAGATGCCCTAGAGGCAATCATAGATTTAGTATGAACATTGTTTTGGATAGAATATTCATTTATTATATATTGTGATATTTAATATAATGAAGTCCTTAGATAAAATGTGTTGTTTATCTTAAATATCCCTAGTCCACTATATTGATAAATAGGATGATCAAATATAGACTAGTATGTGGGTAGATTGATATGGAGATATCAAGTCTAACACATGGGTATGCATTAGGAGTAATGGCATACTGGATTGACCCACGACGAAAAGGATACATTAGATTATGTCAAGTCACAATCGCTTTTTGTAGTGCTAATATAATTGCAATCCTTAGACTTGAAGTCACTAGATACTCTAGTTGTAGAATATTGCGCTTTGATGTTATCAAACGTTACACCCTAACTGGGTAATCATAAAGATAGCTATCGAGCGTGATAGGAAGCAAGCTTAGAGATCTTAGTGATGTAGATAGGATTTGTCCCTCCCACATAATGGGGATAAATATCCACGGCCACTCGAGGGATGAGGCTTATTGAATGTCTGGCCAGACTCAGATAAATCAATATAGAAATATTGATGTTATCTGCAAGCATAAGCATATTCCCAGGATCGAGAAACTATGGATTGGATATACGAGTGTGACGGTGTATGTCTCGTGTCCAATCCGGATATGGAGACAAAGGGATAGTGCAATGTGACATATTGGGAACAAGAGGTTTGTCGGGATCAATGACTATTCTATTGGTTGGGTGGCATGGATGTGTTGCTAGACACCGCTCCATGTTAGTAAGAGTTACTACCAACTATATAGAAACCTATGGGGTCACACGTCAAATAGAGTAGAGCTAGATTTGGGATTAATTAATATTGATTAATTAACAGAAGGATCATTGTGCAACACCTTGCAAACTTAGTGGGACTAATTTGCAAGGAAGGGAATAGTTCTAGTTCATCTAGAATTAGGAAACTATTTTATGGAAACAACAAGGAGTTGTTGGAGTATATAAAGAGGCTTTAGCTTCCTTCCCACACTAATGTTATTAAACATAACAAAGAGAGTGGGAGAGAGCAAAAGAGAGAGAAAGACAAGAGCTAGGGCCGAAACCCTAGCCCCGTCCGCCCTTCCCGTCGGCTCAAAGAGGAGGCCGCCCCTCCTCTTGTTCCTTTGTTGCTTTGATATTCTTCCCTCTTCCTCCGGGTTCAAGCTAGAACTTGTTTGAAGGAAAAATCTAGATCTCACCTCTAGACGTGGATCAACCGTAGAGACGAGGACATCATTCTTCGTGTGATCTCACAAATTCAAAAGGTACACAATACTATGTCTCTTATCATGTTATGATGTCTCCTCCTGACGATCCTTGGTGGGCATTGAAATAGGAATTCAAATTTTGTTATTCCGCTGCGTTACCCTCTTAAGCCAAGAGTTTGATGAGTATCTTAGAGAGTGTGGGATAGTATCCCATATCTCTCCACCCGGAACGCCACAATGGAATGGCGTGTCCGAGAGGAGGAATTGCACTCTATTAGATATGGTGCGATCTATGATGTCTCAAACAGATCTTCCGATATCCTTTTGGGGACATGCTCTAATGACGGCAACTTTTACCATTAACCGCGTTCCATCCAAATCAGTCATGAAGACACCATATGAGATATGGACTGGGAAGCGTCCCATAGTGTCGTTTATGAGAATTTGGGGCTGCGATGTCTATAAAAAACGTTTACAAACAGACAAGCTCGGACCCAAAGCGGATAAGTGTAAATTTGTGGGATATCCTAAGGAAACTAATTAAAGGATATTATTTCTACAATCCCATCGAGAACAAAGTATTTGTTGCTCGGACCAGCGTGTTTCTAGAAAGAGAGTTTGTCTCTAAAGAAGCAAGTGGGAGGGCTGTAGAACTTGAAGATATTCAAGAACCACAAATCACTAAACCGATGATGGAACATGAGCAGGAAACGCAAGAAGTTGTGGAAGAACCTGTTCAGGTAACACAGGAACTCCGTAGATCAGGAAGAGTGCGTCATGAGCCTGAGAGGTATGAACTTCTCGTGACTGAGCCCGATGACGTACCACTCATAGATGATGAGCCTGCAACCTACGGAGAGGCCATGAAAGGCCCAAACTCTAAGAAGTGGCTAGAATCCATGAGATCCGAAATGGATTCCATGTACACCAACAAAGTATGGACTTTGGTGGAACCACCCGAAGGGGCTCGGTGTAGGGTTTTGATTCATGGATCGCGCAACGGAAGCATAATCAAACAAATAGCCATGCAAAACCCTCCAAGGATCACAAGTCTAGATGCATAACGATAGTAAAGGTAAGAAATCATAAACACACCTTTGGGTTCTCCTTGATGACTTCAAACGCGAATAATGTCACGTTCTTTATAGTTGATCCACGCCTAGAGTTGATCCTAGATCTCCCAAACTCCTTGGTGCTAGCCCGGAATAAGAGGAGGGTGAAGGAATCACGCAGAACGAGACAAAAGAGGGGCTTCGGCCCTCTTTTTGGCCGACGGGGTGAGGCCGGCGGCAAGGGGGTCGGGTTCGGCCTCCTTGTTGCTTGCTCTCTCTCCTTTGTTCTCTCCCACTCTTGTTATGTTCACTAATGAGCATAAGTTCTAAGGAAGGAAGGAAGGAGGGTCCTTTATATAGTCCAACAACTCCTTGTTAACTACCTAAAGGACTTATTCTAGTCCAACTAGAATACAATTTAGTCCCTTCCTTGCAAATTAGTCCCTACTAAGTTTGCAAGGGCTTGCAAAGTGATCCTTCTAATTAATTAATCCAATTAATTAATTCCAAATCTAGTACAACTCTATATAGCGTGTGACCCCATAGGTTCTATCTAGTTGGTAGCAACTATTTGCTAATATGGAGCGGTTTCTGGCAATACATCCATTCTAGCCAACTAATAGAATAGTCATCTTGACAACCTTTGTACAAGTAATTGTCTCATCCCTTTTCCTCTATATCCGGATTGGACACGAGACATACAAGTCACACTCGTATATCCAATCCATAGTTTCTCGATCCATGGAATAGCCTTATTCGTGCAAATAACATCAATATCATATATTGATTTATTTGAGTCTGGCCAGACATTCTATAAGCACTATCCCTCGAGTGGCCTAGGATATTTGCTCCCGTTATGTGGGAGGGGCAAATCCTCTCTACGTCCACTACGATCTCTAAGCTTGCTTCTCATTGTATCCAGTACACGCCTTTATAACTACCCAGTCACGGTGTAGCGTTTAACGCTACCAAGATCACAATGATCCACAACTAGAATATCTAGTGACTTCAAGTCTAAGGATGACAATACCATTGAACCGCGAGAAGCACTTGTGACTTAACATAACATGTATGTAGCCTTCTCGGAGATGGGTCAATCCAGTGCAACATTCCGTAATGCACACCTATGTGTTGGATCATGATATCTCCATATCAATCCAACCCCATACTAGTCTATAGATGATTGTCCCATTAATCATTATACTTGACTAGGGATATTTAAGATAAACAACACAAATGTAAATCTAAGGACTTCATTATATTAAATATCCAATAAATAATAAATGAATTTTCTAGCCATATACAAATTCATACTAAACTAGGTTGCCTCTAGGGCATCTATTCCAACAGTCTCCCACTTGCACTAGAGCCAATCTGGCGCATCTCGTATGCCCATACTCCTAGTGTGCCCTTCATGCTTCCACTGCGTAAGAGGCTTCGTAAGCGGGTCTGACAGATTATCATCTGTAGGAATCTTGCATATCCGAACGTCTCCTCTATCGATAATATCTCGAATCAGATGAAACTTCCTGAGCACGTGCTTGGATTTCTGGTGCGATCTGGGTTCCTTTGATTGCGCGATCGCCCCAGTGTTGTCACAGAACAACTCCACTGGGTCAGCAATGCTAGGGACCACACCAAGTTCAGAAACAAACTTTCTTATCCAAACAGCCTCCTTTGCTGCGCCATTCGCAGCAATGTACTCAGCCTCTGTTGTAGAATCAGCTACCGTCTCTTGCTTGGAACTCTTCCAGCTCACCGCTGCTCCATTCAGGAAAAACACATATCCCGACTGTGATCTAAATTCATCTCTGTCGGTTTGGAAGCTTGCATCAGTGTAACCCCTTACACGCAACTCTTCCTCACCGCCAAACATCAAGAAAGCATCCTTAGTTCTTCTCAAGTACTTTAGGATGTTCTTGACAGCAATCCAGTGACTCTCACCCGGATTGGATTGGTATCTGCTTGTCATACTCAAGGCATATGACACATCTGGTCTAGTAAATAACATGGGGTACATGATAGATGAGGCATAGGGAATCCTACTCATGTGTTCCTTCTCAATCTCATTGGAAGGACAACCACTCTTCAAAAGAGTGATTCCATGTGACATGGGCAAGAATCCCTTCTTGGAATCTTGCATGTTGAACCGCTTCAACACCTTGTCAATATATGTACTTTGACTTAGGCCTAGCAACCTCTTAGATCTATCTATATAGATCTTTATACCGAGTATATAGGCTGCTTCCCCTAATTCTTTCATTGAGAAACACTTTCCTAGCCAATCTTTTACAGATTGTAGCATGGGAATGTCGTTTCCAATGAGTAGTATGTCATCCACATACAAGACCAGAAAAGCTACAGAGCTCCCACTAACCTTCTTGTAGACACAAGACTCATCTTCGTTCTGATGAAGCCAAACTCTTTGACCACTTCATCAAAACGTTGATTCCAACTCCTAGAAGCTTGCTTCAATCCATAAATGGATCGTTGCAGCTTACAGACTTTGTGAGCTTGCTTTGGATCCTCAAAACCCTCTGGCTGTATCATATACACGTCCTCGAGGAGATTCCCATAAAGGAATGCTGTTTTGACATCCATCTGCCAAATCTCATAGTCGTTGTATGCTGCAATTGCAAGTAGGATTCGGATGGATTTGGTCATAGCGACTGGTGAAAAGGTTTCATCATAGTCAATACCATGAATCTGTCTGAATCCTTTAGCCACCAATCGGCCCTTATAGGTAATCACATTACCATCCATGTCGATCTTCTTCTTGAAGACCCACTTGCACCCTATGGGTCGCGCCCCATCGGGTGGTTCCACCAAAGTCCATACTTGGTTGGTATACATGGATTCCATCTCGGATCTCATGACTTCAAGCAACTTCTGTGAGTCTGGGCCACTCATGGGCTCCTCATAGGTAGTAGGCTCATCATCTATGAGCATCGTGTCACCGGAATCGGTTACGAGAAGTCCGTACCTCTCGGATTCCTGGTGCACTCTACTAGATCTACGAAGCTCTTGTGTTACCTGAACAGGTGGCTCCACAACTGCTTGTGATTCCTGTTCATGTTCCATAATCGGTTCAGTGATTTGTGGTTCTTGAACTTCTTCAAGTTCTACATTCCTCCCACTTGCTTCTTTAGAGACAAATTCTCTTTCTAGAAACACGCCGGTCCGAGAAACAAACACTTTGTTCTCGGTTGGATTGTAGAAGTAGTATCCCTTAGTTTCCTTAGGGTACCCCACAAATTTACACTTATCCGATTTAGGCCCTAGCTTGTCTGATTGTAAACGTTTTACATAGACATCGCAGCCCCAAATCCTCATGAACGACAGTGTGGGACGCCTCCCACTCCACATCTCATATGGTGTCTTCATGACTGATTTAGATGGAACTCGGTTAATGGTGAAAGCTGCACTTAATAGAGCGTAGCCCCAAAATGATAATGGAAGATCGGTTTGACAAATCATAGACCGAACCATATCCAATAGGGTTCGATTCCTCCTCTCGGACACGCCATTCCATTGTGGCGTTCCGGGTGGAGTGAGTTGGGCCACGATCCCACACTCTCTAAGATAGTCGTCAAACTCTTGGCTTAAGTATTCTCCTCCACGATCCGATCGTAGAGCCTTGATACTTTTGCCAAGTTGCTTCTCTACTTCATTCTTGAATTCTTTGAACACTTCAAAGGATTCAGATTTTGCCCTCATAAGGTACACAAATCCATATCTACTGTAATCATCAGTAAATGTAATGAAGTAGACATAACCACCCCTGCCAGGCGTGGAAAATGGCCCACACACATCGGTATGTATGAGCGCCAATTGCTCACTAGTCCTCTCTCCTTTCTTATTGAAAGGGGACTTTGTCATTTTTCCCAATAAACAAGCCTCACATGTCTCATATGATTCAAAATCAAATGAGTCTAGTAATCCAACCTTATGGAGTCTAGATACACGTTTCTCATTTATATGGCCTAAACGACAATGCCATAAATAAGCAGGATTTAAATCATTTATTTTAATCCGCTTGGTATTAATGTTGTAGACAGGATTGCTTAGATCAAGGACATAAAGTCCATTAAATAATTGCGCACTAAAATAGTGAATATTATTCAAATAAAAGGAACAACAATTGTTCTTTTATTGAAATAATAAAACCTTCCTTGTCCAAACAAGAAATAGAAATAATGTTTCTGCTCATAGCAGGCACAAAATAGCAATTATTTAATTCTAAAACTAATCCTGAAGGCAGAGATAGCTCGCACACGCCTATGGCCAACGCAGCAACCTTTGCTCCATTCCCAACGCGCAGATCTACCTCCCCTTTAGCCAATCTTTTACTTCTCTTTAGATCCTGCATATTTCGACAAATATGAGATCCACATCCAGTATCTAATACCCATGATGTAGAGACAGTTAAATTGACATCTACAACAAAAATACCTGGTGATGGTGGAATCACTATTCCAAGCCTCTTGTCCTCCAGATATTTTGGGCAGTTCCTCCTCCAGTGTCCAGGCTGACTGCAGTAGTGACACTCACCCTTAGTCACGACCTTGGCAATGCTACCAACAGGCTTAAGGGCTTGTTCCTTGGACTTGGCAACTGACTTGCCTTTGCCCTTGGAGGAAGAGGCAAACTTTTTGCCCTTTCCTTTCTGCACCATCATAATGGCCTTGCCCTTACCCTTGTTGATGCTCTGTTCAGCCGTCCTCAACATGTTGAGCAAATCTGGCAGTGGTTTAACGATCTCGTTCATGTTATAGTTCATAATGAACTGTCCATAACTCTCAGGCAACAATTGCAACACGAGATCGGTTGCCAACTCTTGGCCGACCGGGAACCCAAGCCGGGCGAGATTCTCCAAGTACCCGATCATTCGGAGTACATGGGGTCCCACCGGGTTCCCTTCTGCCAGATGACATTTGAACAGTGCCTTTGAGACCTCATACCTCTCTACCCTCGCCTGATCTTGGAAGAGCTGCTTTAGATGTTCGATCATATCGACATCATTCATGTTTTCGTGTTGCTTCTGAAGCTCAGAAGTCATGGTGCAAAGCATTAGGCAGGTCGCATCATTAGCGTCGTCAACACGCTTTTGATACGCCTTTAAGGCAGCAGGTGTCTGGTTCTCTGGACCTTCTGGAACATGCTCCTCTATTGCGTACAGTTTCTTCTCTTGCTTGAGAACAATTCTCAAGTTTCTGTACCAATCAAGAAAGTTGGTTCCAGAGAGCTTGTCCTTCTCAAGGACAGATCGTAGGGAATGTTGTGAACTCGATGAGTTGTTTGCCATTTGGAATTCTACAAAAAGGAAAATACGCAAGTTTTACGTTTTGTGAATTTTTGACTATATTTAATAATGGCTAGTTTATTAAATATAGCTCCCACTATTTTTCTACGGATTAATAACCCTCAAGATATTAGTGCGGAAAATATCCTTATATTTTCTAGTGGGCCAAGATCCATCTTTTCATCTCCTTATGAGCTTGCTTTGGCAAGTCACCCATAATTTGACTACTTTTAGGTAGGAACAATTCCAATTGCATCCCATATGCAACTCTTGGTTCAATCGGGAAAATAACTCCTTATTTATCCATCCATATGGATAATCCCAATTGATTGCCTCTAGGTTTCTTAATCAAATTAATAGCCTAGTTGTGTTCAACCTCTTATCTAAACAATTGCACATTGTTACGTGCCATCGCATTCCTTCATTATGAACTAAGTCGCCATGCTTTGGCACGCACGAACTTGATAAATAATGATGATAATGAGTGTTTAAATAACGAGAAGGCAAGAACACAATATTTTTAAAATTTGAGGGATTTTCAATTCTTTTAATTGTTTTGTTGATCAATATCAACTAATCTATCTATTTGAGTTTGGGCACAACTCCAAATAATAGATCCGGGTTGTCTAATTATCTTATTATCCTAATTGCATGCATCATCCATACACCAACCACACAAATAATAAGACAATAAATAAACAACCACAAAACAGAAATTAAACGTGATGTGGATATGACCTTTTCTAGACTAAGATAATTCCAAGCCAATGGAATTATCTATGAACCCTAAGCAAACACATCTCCATGCGTCTTGATCTCTTTGGTCCATCCTTCATAGTCATGTGGAATGCTCCATGCTCCATGCTCCATCTTTTGTGGCTTCTTTGGCTTTGGGCTTCTTTTCTCCAATCTTGGCTAATAATCTACTTTATCTAGCACTAGCTAATATCTATACTAAATAAAATAAATCTCACAAGTTGAGAAAAAAAATGACACGCAGGCCATAAAACCCTAATTAATTATTACAATTAATTGATCAGCTCGCAGGCCGTAAAACCAAACCACAAAATTAAACATCCACATCAAACCACATCCTAAGGCCATATCCAATCACCATGCGATTTGCACATAAACAGTTAAAATCCAATTTTAACGCGCTTGGTCAATTTTAATTGATTTTAGGATTTCTAGGGTTAAAACGGTCCATGGGCCTAACAATCCAATTGCCGGGGCCCATTAAAGTGAACCACAAGGCCCTAGGGCCGGCCCGGCCCAAAACCCGCAAGCTAGGCCCGCGGGTTAGGGTCGCCCGGCCCCTTAGGGCGGCCAAGCTTGGGCGGCAAGCAAGGGGGGCGGTCCCTAGGGGGGTCGAACCTCCTCTTGGGGGTTGTTTCCAAAACAACCCCCTTGCTTGGAGCCCAAGTTTGGTTGTTTCCTTGTTTTGGGAGAACTCCTTCTTCCCCAAGGATGCCCAAACCCTAGATCTAAGATCCTCAAATTTCTCAAACTCACCAATTCATGCATCCAATGCAAAAATTGGGTCTTGTTATGATTAATTGTTGACAAATTGCATCCCATGCTTGATTTGTCTTGTTTTACGCGATAAACAATCAAATTAAGGTGTAAAACAACAAGAATGTAACACATAAACTACATTTATGCTCTATGACCTGTGGCTCCGATACCACTGTAGGGTTTTGATTCATTGATCGCGCAACGGAAGCATAATCAAACAAATAGCCATGCAAAACCCTCCAAGGATCACAAGTCTAGATGCATAACGATAGTAAAGGTAAGAAATCATAAACACACCTTTGGGTTCTCCTTGATGACTTCAAACGCGAATAATGTCACGTTCTCTATAGTTGATACACGCCTAGAGTTGATCCTAGATCTCCCAAACTCCTTGGTGCTAGCCCGGAATAAGAGGAGGGTGAAGGAATCACGCAGAACAAGACAAAAGAGGGGCTTCGGCCCTCTTTTTGGCCGACGGGGTGAGGGCGGCGGCAAGGGGGTCGGGTTCGGCCTCCTTGTTGCTTGCTCTCTCTCCTTTGTTCTCTCCCACTCTTGTTATGTTCACTAATGAGCATAAGTTCTAAGGAAGGAAGGAAGGAGGGTCCATTATATAGTCCAACAACTCCTTGTTAACTACCTAAAGGACTTATTCTAGTCCAACTAAAATACAATTTAGTCCCTTCCTTGCAAATTAGTCCCTACTAAGTTTGCAAGGGTTTGCAAAGTGATCCTTCTAATTAATTAATCCAATTAATTAATTCCAAATCTAGTACAACTCTATATAGCGTGTGACCCCATAGGTTCTATCTAGTTGGTAGCAACTATTTGCTAATATGGAGCGGTTTCTAGCAAAACATCCATTCTAGCCAACTAATAGAATAGTCATCTTGACAACCTTTGTACAAGTAATTGTCTCATCCCTTTGCCTCTATATCCGGATTGGACACGAGACATACAAGTCACACTCGTATATCCAATCCATAGTTTCTTGATCCATGGAATAGCCTTATTCGTGCAAATAACATCAATATCCTATATTGATTTATTTGAGTCTGGCCCGACATTCTATAAGCACTATCCCTCGAGTGGCCTAGGATATTTTCTCCCGTTATGTGGGAGGGGCAAATCCTCTCTACGTCCACTACGATCTCTAAGCTTGCTTCTCATTGTATCCAGTACACGCCTTTATAACTACCCAGTCACGGTGTAGCGTTTAACGCTACCAAGATCACAATGATCCACAACTAGAATATCTAGTGACTTCAAGTCAAGGATGACAATACCATTGCACCGCGAGAAGCACTTGTGACTTAACATAACATGTATGTAGCCTTCTCGGAGATGGGTCAATCCAGTGCAACATTCCGTAATGCACACCTATGTGTTGGATCGTGATATCTCCATATCAATCCAACCCCATACTAGTCTATAGATGATTGTCCCATTAATCATTATACTTGACTAGGGATATTTAAGATAAACAACACAATTGTAAATCTAAGGACTTCATTAAATTAAATATCCAATAAATAATAAATGAATTTTCTAGCCATATACAAATTCATACTAAACTAGATTGCCTCTAGGGCATCTATTCCAACACTCGGCCCATAGGGTGCAAGTGGGTCTTCAAGAAGAAGACCGAAATGGATGGAATGGTAGTTGCCTATAAGGGGCGATTGGTAGTCAAAGGGTATAGACAGATTCATGGTATTGACTATGATGAGACCTTTTCACCAGTCGCCATGACTAAATCCATTCGGATCCTACTTGTTGTTGCAGCATACTACGACTATGAGATTTGGCAAATCGATGTCAAAACAGCGTTCCTTTATGGGAACCTCCTCGAGGATGTGTACATGACACAACCAGAGGGTTTTGAGGATCCAGAGAATGCCAATAAAGTCTGTAAGCTGCAAAGGTCCATTTATGGATTGAAGCAAGCTTCTAGAAGTTGGAATCGACGTTTTGATGACGCAGTCAAAAGTTTGGCTTCATCAAGAACGAATATGAGCCTTGTGTTTACAAGAAGGTTAGTGGGAGCTCTGTAGTATTTCTGGTCTTGTATGTGGATGACATACTAATCATTGGCAATGATATTCCTACTTTGCAATGTGTTAAAGATTGGCTAGGAAAGTGCTTTGCAATGAAGGACTTAGGAGACGCCCTATATACTTGGTATAAAGATCTATAGGGATAGATCTAAGAGGTTGCTCGGCCTAAGTCAAAGTACATATATAGACAAGGTGTTGAAGAGGTTCAACATGCAAGATTCCAAGAAGGGATTCTTGCCCATGTCACATGGAGTCACTCTTTCTAAGAATGACTGTCCCTCCAATGAGATTGAGAAGGAACGCGTGAGTAGGATCCCCTATGCTTCTGCCATATGATCCATCATGTACGCCATTTTATGTACTAGACCAGACGTATCATACGCGTTGAGTTTGGTGAGCAGATACCAGTCCAATCTGGGTGAGAGTCACTGGATTGCTGTCAAGAACATCCTAAAGTACTTGAGAAGAACTAAGGATGTGTTCTTGATATTTGGAGGTAAGGAAGAGCTAAGTGTAAAGGGTTACACTGATGCAAGCTTCCAAACCGACAAAGATGACTACAGATCGCAGTCTGGATACGTGTTTTGCCTGAATGGAGGATCTGTAAGCTGGAAGAGTTCCAAGAAAGGGACAGTTGCTGATTCTACAACAGAAGCTGAGTACATTGATGCTGCGGAAGCAGCGAAAGAGGTAGTTTGAACAAATAAGTTTATCACTGAGCTCGGTGTGGTCCCTAGCATTGTGGATCCCATAGAGTTGTACAGTGACAACTCTGGGGCAATCGCACAAGCCAAGGAACCAAGATCACACCAGAAATCAAAGCATGTACTTAGGAGATTCCATCTTATTCGTGATATGATCGATCGAGGAGATGTGAAGATGTGCAAGATTCCAACGCATGAAAATGTTTCAGATCCGCTCACAAAACCTCTTGCGCATCGAAAGCATGAAGGGCACGCCAGATCTATAGGCATACGAGATGCGCCAGATTGGCTCTAGTGCAAGTGGGAGACTGTTGGAATAGATGCCCTAGAGGCAATCAAAGATTTAGTATGAACATTGTTTTGGCTAGAATATTCATTTATTATATATTGTGATATTTAATATAATGAAGTCCTTAGATAAAATGTGTTGTTTATCTTAAATATCCCTAGTCCACTATATTGATTAATATGACGATCAAATATAGACTAGTATGTGGGTAGATTGATGTGGAGATATCAAGTCTAACACATGGGTATGCATTAGGATTAATGGCATACTGGATTGACCCACGACGAAAAGGATACATTAGATTATGTCAAGTCACAATCGCTTTTCGTAGTGCTAATATAATTGCAATCCTTAGACTTGAAGTCACTAGATATTCTAGTTGTGGAATATTGCGCTTTGATGTTATCAAACGTTACACCGTAACTGGGTAATCATAAAGATAGCTATCGGGCGTGAGAGGAAGCAAGCTTAGAGATCGTAGTGATGTAGATAGGATTTGTCCCTCCCACATAATGGGGGTAAATATCCATGGCCACTCGAGGGATGAGGCTTATTGAATGTCTGGCCAGACTCAGATAAATCAATATAGAGATATTGATGTTATCTGCAAGCATAAGCATATTCCCAGGATCGAGGAACTATGGATTGGATATACGAGTGTGACGGTGTATGTCTCGTGTCCATTCCGGATATGGATACAAAGGGATCGTGCAATGTGACATATTGGGCACAAGAGGTTTGTCGAGATCACTGACTATTTCTATTGGTTGGGTGGCATGGATGTGTTGCTAGACACCGCTCCATGTTAGTAAGAGTTACTACCAACTATATAGAAACCTATGGGGTCACACGTCAAATAGAGTAGAGCTAGATTTGGGATTAATTAATATTGATTAATTAATAGAAGGATCATTGTGCAACACCTTGCAAACTTAGTGGGACTAATTTGCAAGGAAGGGAATAGTTCTAGTTCATCTAGAATTAGGAAACTCTTTTATGGAAACAACAAGGAGTTGTTGGAGTATATAAAGAGGCTTTAGCTTCCTTCCCACACTAATGTTATTAGACATAACAAAGGGAGTGGTAGAGAGCAAAAGAGAGAGCAAGACAAGAGCTAGGGCCGAAACCCTAGCCCCGTCTGCTCTTCCCGTCAGCTCAAATAGGAGGCTGCCCCTCCTCTTGTTCCTTTGTTGCTTTGATCTTATTCCCTCTTCCTACGGGTTCAAGCTAGCACTTGTTTGAAAGAAGAATCTAGATCTCACATCTGGACGTGGATCAACCGTAGAGACGAGGACATCATTCTTCGTGTGATCTCACAAATTCAAAAGGTACACAATACTATGTCTCTTATCATGTTATGATGTCTTCTCCTGACTATCCTTGGTGGGCATTGAAGTAGGAATTAATTTTTTGTTATTCCGCTGCGTTACCTACTTCAAAACCCAACAGAAGAAACTGATGGTATGGAAGAAGAGGCTGCACAAGATCAATATTATAACGAGGAAGACAGTGAGGAAGAGTAAGGAGGACAGAATGAAGATGAAGACCCAACCCCAAAAACTCCTGCCTACTCTTTCTTGCCTACTATTTTCAAATTTCTCCGAAGTCTTTGATCCAACATTTTCTCAGTCTTTTTGATGAAAGTCAAAAAGAGGGAGAAATATTAGGTTTGTTTTATGTTCTTAGTGACATGTCTTTTTGGTCAGGATGGAATTATTTGAGACTTACTTGTCTTTTCTGCTTAATAAGTTGGATTCTTTTTGGAAAATTATGAGTTATTATGTTTTATGACACTTTTGTGCCATATGCTAATAAGTATATTTTGCATAAACTAAGCCTCAAACAGAAAGTTGTTTTGTATTTCATCAAGGGGGAGATTGTAAGTTCACAGGTTTCACAGGATTGAAATAGCAGAGCTATTTCAAGGCCTTGAGACAGTTTTCAAAGCCTTGAATTAACATTCAAAGCCTTGAAACTGTTTGTTCTGTATGCATATGCTAAGGGGGAGTTCTTCTGATCTTATCTTAACTCTCTCACCCTCCTAATTGATCTGTTATTACTTGATGATGAAAAACAAAATATTTTGATTCACTTAGACTTTATCTGGCTAATCTGTTTGACATAGTTTTGCAAGGATAGTTCATTTCCTATTTTACAGGGTTGGTTTCCTAACCTGAGTTTTGCAGAAAAGGAAATACTGAGAGATTGTGATTCTGTGATCGGTCAAACACTCATGAAAGATTCTCAATTTGTTTAAATAAAAGGTCAGCTCAATATATTTGAATATTATGATCAACTATCCGTTGGGGAAGACTGTTAGAGAAGTCAAAGTTGTTACCTAATAAACAGGGAAGTTTGTTGCTGGAAATCAGGAAGATTTGCTGATCATTTGAGCATTACAAAGCATTTGACAAACAACTCAACGGTCAAAAACAAAGAAACATTCAAGGATTATCAAGCATCAAAGAAGCAGATCATTCTCTCAATCCAACTATTAGAAGAACACTGCATTCTCATTGCATTTTCAATTCCTGTGTTCTTCTGTTCTGTACTTAATTTGTATATCATTCATATACTACTTCTAGCTCTTATTCTCAAGGATTGTTCAAGCTGAACAATAGATAATTCTTAGTTAATCAATTAGCTAGAGCATGTACTAGATAGGTTAGTGAGAACCACAAGCTGTAACAGAGTAAGGCATATCTCTGTGCTTAAGATCTAGGGCTTAGCTTTTGATTAATAAGAATTGTGTTGAAAATCCTGCAGGGAGAATATCCCTGAGGTAGAGACGTAGGTCCAAGTGGACTGAACTCTATATATCTTATGCCTCTTGCATTCACCTTTCTCTCTTTTACTTTTGTTTACACAGCTTTCAAACTAGTCTCATTTCAAGGGTTTGAAACTCATTTCAAGGCCTTGAAATAGACTTGTTTGTCTTGCTTAAATCTGTTTTCCACTTCAAAATCTTGAAAATTGTTTCAAGGCCTTGAACTTCTTTAATACTTCACAGAAACTATTATTCTTGCAAATTTTGCAAAAAGTTTGCATACTATATTCAACCCCTCCCCCCCCCCTTCTAGAGTATTTGTACTGAATATCTACCTGCTTACCTCCCTTCGAAACCCCATTATTTCAAATCAATCTAAATGTCCTCAAAAGTTTCAGAAATTTTAGACTGGCCATAATCTGTGCCAAATATACAAGTTTAAAAATTACAAAAGAGCCCCCACTTTCTCAACAATTACATTACTACCATAACAAGTGTCCACTAAACATTTCATGCTAATCAGGGTCAGCAACACTGCTACATAAGAAATTTTACACAACTGACTCAATATTTTGATTTATTTTGATTTTACCCCTTTAAAATTTACATGGTGTTACACAGGAGGTATGCTGAAAATAACTGAAGCTTTTGTCTACATATATAGACTATTCCATACAGATTAGTGATTTCGAATATTGTACACACAAAAATGATTTTTTCCTCTCTCACAAGCATATATCCAAGGAGCATATTGGGCTGTGAATCTTTCGTTCATTGAAGAGGTGCACACAAATTGCTCAGGGTTGTAGCACGTGAAGACAAGCGCCTAAAGATGAGGGGCAGCGTCTGCCGCCAATCACACTACAAGAGGTAAATCATATCTTTGCTGCTAGTAATTACTTAGGGTTTGCTTATGTGATTCCTTCTTTCGGTCCCTCCTTCGTCCCGCTAACGGCTAGCAACATCATTGCTCGCCCCTAATCCATCTTCTTTTTTAATTATGAACATTTCACATTCAAGATAGGAAAAGAATGTTGTCTGCAGCCATCTGTTTCAATGTAATGCAGCTACATCAAAACCAAACTATAGAGAAGAAGAAGAAGAAGAAGAAGAAGAAGAAGAAGAAGAAGAAGAAGAAGAAGAAGAAGAAGAAGAAGAAGAACGCAACATACCCGCCTAGCCGCGATTGCCCAGATGAAAGAGTGCCATCCTCAACATCTAGATTTTTTTGCTTTGTCCTACCAGTTTTCATTTCGCAGTAAACTGTGAGTTTAGAGCTCCTCATATACGTGTTTCATCTACTTCACGTGCATAAACATGGAAATAAAAAAATTCGATGTAAAACTCTGGGAATATAATAATATACAGCGAATAAGAATTAATTGCTTCATATTGTACAGAGGGAAAATAAAAAGCCGCTGAAAATACTAATATTTGTGTCACACTCGACAAACAATTGGTACTATTTACAACAAATGACTCTCATGCCGTATCAAGACCTTTTTCTAATAGTATGAGTCATGTTATCTTTACAAGTTCTTGTCTTGTTGAATCATAAAACGCTTCCTCAGCGCCCAACGAGATGTCGATTCCATATTTTTTTTTCTTGATAAAAGACCCTCTATCACAGTTCCATGTCAAGAAACACGATTAGGTACCCGCAAATTGATATTCAATGTAGACTCAAACGCAACAATAAAGGATGTTGTTATGTTTTGGTGATAAACCCTAGCTTGAATTGGCCAAGCACGAGCAAAGAAGTAAAAGGAGTTGAAGCTGCATGAATCTGGATTGCGCAGAGGTCGTGGGACCTGGGAAGGTTGCTGCAGAGGTCGTGTGACCTAGTTCGGACTGGGCATCCTTTTATGTTTCCATCTTCTTTTTGGCATCGTTTGGACGTTGATTTGGGCACAAGTCAATAGCTTAGCCCTATATATGGGTGTAGGCCTCTTCTATTGACAAGTGTAGTTGATTGTAATCGGATTCTCATCAATAAATTTGTAACGTTTGGTCGTGGACGTAATTAGTATCAAAACTAGTGAACCACGGTAAATTGCTTGTGTTCTTCTTATTGTTCTTTGCTTTCATCGTTTCTTCTTGGTTCCTAACAAGTGGTATATTGATTTCGCACTCTTGTTTCTAATTAATGGTATCAGAGCCAGGTTGTTGGGTTAGGGTTTGTGAGGAACGATGTGAAACATGATGAAGATTGGTCGTTTTGATGGAAAGAATGGGTTTAGCTTGTTGCAAATCAAGATGAGTGCTTTGTTGAAGAAACAAGATCTGTGGTTGCCACTAGCTAAACAACCGAGCGTTGATACAACCACACCGGTGTTTGTGAAGATGGAGTGAAGGCTCATTCGACGATCATGTTGTGCTATGCAAACGACGTGATTAATGGAGTTGCATATCATGATACAACAGCTGGCTTATGGACAAAGTTGGGGGACCTCTACGCGAAGAAGTGTGTGGCCAAGAAATTGATGTTGAAGAACCGTCTATTCAGTCATCGGATGGTTGAAGGTACGCGTATTGGTGATTACCTAGAAAATCTTAACACTATTTTGCTTGAATCTTAACACTATTTTGAGGGTTTCGTCCAAACGTGTGTTGTAGGGAAGGAGACGATAACCCTGGTGGGAGTTCGTTCGAAATTTCACAAGACAAAATTTAGGCACATGACGTCAAAGTTTGACGATCATGACAGTGGCGTATTCATGGTCAAGGGTGGAAAGGGTAAGGGATGAAAATCGAATTATGGTAGCTCCAACTTACCATCGAACGTCTCTGCGTTTTGTCGTTAGAAGGTTCATTGGAAGCGGAATTTCCCCAAGAAAAAAGGATCTGCTATGTTGAAGTTCTAGGTGACAAAGTCCGAAGACGAATTCGTTCTCTAGGTCCTGTGTGCAGGCTTGGGCTTGAGGCGTAGGAGCATGGGCTTGTGTTTTGTGACAAGCGGTTGGTAGCGCGTTATTGGGCGTGCATCGGTTGATTGCATGTTATTAGGCATGTATTGCTTGGCGGCATTTTATTGTGCTCACCTTGATTGTTGGCACGACGTTGAGCGTGTTTTGGTTTTCGCATTGGTGCGGTCATTTGGTGGCGCAATTGGCATGACTTGAATCGGTTGATAGGCTCTTTCATCATTAAGTGTCATTGTAATGATGTTGAAGAGATGCATTTTGTCATTGTGCATTGGTGGTGTGTTGATTGGGAAACACAAGTATCTGCGTTTGTGACGCAAAGATGCGCTTGTTGTGGCGAATAGTGGTGTATTCCAATACCGCAAATTTGGGTATATGTTCTATCACTTGATTTCGATTAATGAGAAGCGTTGGACTGGTTTCTAAGACATTTTGATCGAGGTGGATATTTGTTATATTTGGGTGATCAAAACCCTAGCTTGAATTGGCGAAGCAAGGAGGCAATGGAGATGAACCTACAGGAATTTGGATTCGCCATAGGTCGTGCGACCTGTACTGGGAGGTCGTGCGACCTGGGAAGGTTGCTCCAGAGGTCGTGTGACCTGGTTGACGAGGTTGTGCGACCTGGTTGACGAGGTCGTGCGACCTGGGTTCATGCTAGGCATTTTTTTGGGATGTTTCCTTGTTTTGTTTTGGCAACGTTTGGACGTTGCTTTGGGAAAAATTTAGGAGCTTAGCCCTATATATGGATGTAGGACTCTTTTATTGACAAGTGTGGTTGATTGTAATCGGATTCTCATCTATAAATTGGTATCGTTTGGCTGTGAACGTAGCTAGTATCAGACACGTTAAATTGCTTGTGTTCTTCGTCTAGTACTTTCGTTTCATCGTTTCTTCTTGGTTCTTAATAAGTGGTATCTCGCTTTTACACTCTTGTTTTCTAACATAGGCTATATAACCTAGTGCAATCGGATTGGATACATGAATGTTCTACAATACTGTTCATCTAATATAACATATTTATTCTAGATAAGAAACAATTCTACAAACCAAATATTCCATTTATTTTGACAAACACAAGATTATCAAACATGTAAACTAAAGTAGCTGTCTCTCAGATACAATCATCAGTGGTGCTCGAGTAATTAAACTTAAGTAGCAAGGAAGAACTTCTTCCTGATCTTTGCAACAAGCTCTTCATGAGGTGGGAGCACCTCCCTCATCAGAGGGTGTCTTTCAAGATGTTCAACCCATGAGATGAAAACAGGATGATTTGCAGGTTCAAGGGTCACTGTGACAGCTTCATTAAAAGCTCTATAGGTGCAAGCATTGGATCCAATCACGATGCCAAGGTATCCAAGGGTGTCACCATTGAAGAAGGGTGATTTTCCAGGAAAATCTCTCTGAAGGCCTTCTTCAAACACCTTCATAACCTCATTGAAGTCGTAAACGGCCTTTTCTTGCTCTTTTCCTTTCGACTTTATTATAGGATAAGTACTTGGCAGTAGCTGCAGCAGGTACGTGATGAGATTTCATTGGATTATTCTGATAAGGTATGTGGAGGATGAATGGGAAAAAACCAAAAACACTATAGTAATTTAGTCGTAACTTCCATTTCACTAATCTACTATGATCACACTGCATGCTGAAAGGTAGATGCAAAACGACCATAACACCGCCAGATATGGTCAGGGGGGCCCCTACAGTACATTGTGGGGCTGCAGAAGTTAAAATGGGGCTTCAAGAAAGAGTTATAATTGTCACTATAATATGGTCCCATTAATCCTATCACAAACTATATGGGTGTTTGACTAAGGTTAGGGATGACAACGGGTCGGATCCGGATCGGATCAGGCTAGATCCGATCCAGATCCGACTAGGAGAAACGGGATCCAGATTCGATCCAGATCCGTTCGGATTATCATCGAATTCGGATCAGATCGGATCGGGTTTCATCCAGCTGATCCAAATCCGATCCGTAGATCCATCTAATATGTGTTCGGATCGGATTCGGATCGGATCCGGCTTGAGTTTGCAATAAAATACAAAAAATAACATAAGAAATAAACAATATTTCATACGCTAAGGCATGTTCGCAAGACATGAAGCGTAAAACACAATATAAATAGCTTTGTAGGTTGGAATTACTAATGTATTCTTCTTGGAAGTGAAAGTGTGGAGGTAATATGAATATATTTGTAAAGCACACATATACGTCGGATCGGATCGGGTCGGAACCCGGTGGATCTGCCCTTAGATCCAAATCCAGATCCAGATCCGATCGGATCTGGCATTCCAGATCCAAATCCGATCCATTTTCAATTGGATCGGATTCGGATCCGATCTATTCGGCCCGGATAGCTCGGATCACAGATCGGATCGGACCATATTGCCTTCCCTAACTAAGGTTTTTAATGTTTTGGGATTCACAAAAGTATTTTAGTATGGAGATTCATATATCAGGACAACTTAGACTGACTAATATATTATGTGCGTGTTTGATATGAGATTATAATCTAGCTTAATATAAATTCGGTCAAATAATTTAATTCCATTTGTTTCGTGAACTTTTTGAACCAAATTTTAAACTCAAATTGACTAATCTGCAAATTCTACAATCTCAAACATTATTGAGATCTTTTTAGTCCAGACTTGTTGAGATTCCATATTTACCCTCTTCTTAATATATAGATCACCTATAATTTCAAACAAGTACATTTTGATGCCCTGACTTCTTTGCCTAATTTTAGGTGATTTTTTACCTTTGGTTAAGTCAAAAAAAAAAAAAAAAAAAAAAAACAAAAAAAAAAAAACAAACGTTACAACTTATTTTATGTAATTCTTTACCTTTTTAGAAGACTAAAAAAATTATATTTTCTAACTTCAATTTTTCTTACTTTTTACTCATAGAATTTACTTTTTAGGAGCTAAAATAGAACATAAGCAAGAAACAATTTTTCTAAAAAAAGCTACCTAAAACTTTTAAAAAAAATAGAAAACTTTTTAGAAAATTTAACTATATCAAAGTAAGCTATTTTTTTGTCATTTAAAAAACCAAAAATTCGCATAAATTAGGTAAAGAAAGCAGGGCCTGAATATGACGCAAGCTCAAATAAAGAAACCTATCGTAAATCTGGTAGTAAAAGATGCAAGTGATGCCATATACAACTGAAGTTAATTCACATTTCTAGTGCATGCCAAACTGTTTTAGATTCATAATATAACTCTGATTATTCACTCCATATTGTTTTTATCTGATCATTGAGATTTTCAGCCGAAAGCAAACAAGCTCTATGTATCTAATATTTGTAAGTCAGATTAATTAACTATGATATGCAATTGCAATAATACTTAACCATGAAGAGTGCAACGGTAACGCACCCGAAAGTCTAAGATTAGCAAGTAATTAGAGTATTTTATGTAAAATTAAAGTTCACGTATGACCACACTGACCAATAGGTTTGATGTTGAACCGCTAGGCAGGTTGGCTAACCATGATGATTTTATCTAGTCCTGAAGTTTTTCTTATGCGAGGTCACATAAATTGGCGAGTTGAGATTTATCACACAAAGAGAGCATGTACAAGATGATCGAGATGGACGTAGTGTTACCTTCTGATCATAGAAATTGGCCCAGAAGCGAAGTTTACTCCTCTCATAAGGATCCTCTGGTAACAGCTTCAGAGTGTTATCGCTGTTCCAGAAGTCATCAATGTACTCAAGAATTACCAGAGATTCGGCAATGGCTTTGCCTTTGTTGACCAAAACAGGGACTTTCTTGAGGACATGGTTGTACTTCAGGAGTAACTCACTTTTATTAGCTAAATCTTCTTCTATGTATTCATAAGGTATGCTCTTAAGCTTAAGGGCCAAATGGATTCTGGTGCAGAATGAGCTACCCCATATACCAAATAGCATAACCTCACTCTGTTTATCCATTCTCAGTTAGTCTTGAGCAATTGTCTGTTGATAGGTATATATATTCAGGCCATGGGTTCTTCAATGATCATTTTATTATGGTGGTAGTAGGTGGGTCAAATTTACCTTATTTTAGATCAGTTAGTCAAGAGTTAATTGTATGTTTTTGTAAACAAAGAAAATCAAAGTTAGAAGAGTGGAAAAAATGTTACATGATTTAACATAAGAAATCTTCGAAGAATGATTGTTTAAACGCATAAGCTATTGACTAATTCATCATTGAATCTTTCTTTCTTTTTCTTTTTTTTTTTTTTGAAACTTCAACTTCAATTAAATTAAATTAAGGATGGGTACAAGACTTGTTGATAGAAAGAATCCCATCATAAATCTGCTGAATTTCTTTTCACTTGATAAATTTGATAATGATTGAATTAAAGAGGCTGCAATCGTAACCGATATCTTCAATCAACGTACGGATGTTGTAGTTTGACCCCTTATCTTGCAGGTTGAGAACCGTAATGAGGGAGTCAGTTAAGATTTCCAGATCTTTATACCCGTAGGAGAGCATCCATTTCATTGCTTTTGACAAACCGAATGTTTCCTTTAGAGGATATTTTGATTTCAAACAAACATACCCATCTTCAGTTGTTTGACTGGTTTTCATCAAAGCTACTGTACTTGAACCCATTTTGTTTCAGGAGGCATCAATCATAAAAGACGTCCTGTCCTTATTGGGATTTCCTTTCCTCCATTCGATGTTTGTATGATCAGGTAATTTTTCCTTTGAAGGACCACCGGAGGAGCTCCTATTTGTTCCAAACTAAGTGATAGAGTTAATCTGACAAAGGGTTACAAGTGAAGCTATAGGAGTAATTGAACTATTTTTATTCATTACCACTTCATTTCGATGTAACCAAATCTGTCGCATCGTGAGGAGGAAAGAGATCCTATCCCCAACCCCAAAGCCATTCAAAGAAGAGAAAAGAGTCAGTAGATAATCTGAGAAAATGAGCGACATGCCAGACTGGATTCTAAGACCCAGTTGAGATCCAAACCAGATAGCTCTTGAAGATGGACAGAAGAAAAAACAATGAAACATTCATCATGGAGATTGCATCTAGGGCAGATTTCTGATTCAATACGGCATTTGCGATGCTTAACCACTTGAAGAACCGGAAGCGCATTTGAAAGTAATTTCCAGAAGAAAGAACTTATCTTAGGTTGTGGTTTACAAAGGCGAATGTCCTTCCAAATTTTGAGAGCAGAAGTGTTCATAAAAGGCAACGATTTATCCGCCGTAACTTTAAGGCAAATGTTTCTGGATTTGACCGAATAAATTCCATTGGAATTGAGGGGGCAAATAAGCTTGTCCGGTTGACTAGAATTTGGAATATAGATTGAGAAACATTTTGTTCACAAGCCGAGTTCCAAAAAACTGCCGAATAATATTGTGCTTCCAGGTTTTCCTTTCTTGGTCAATAAAGTTGCTAACAGTTAAATCTTGTTAGTGCTGATTGAGATATGATGGAAGCTTGAAGGACGAATCCGGAATCCAGTTGTCCGCGAAAGGATCAATGGAATATCCATTTCCGAGAGTCCATATCAGATGTTTTTTTAGCAGAGATTTCCCCCACATAATGCTTTTCCAACCCCATGATGCAGTTGACAGGACATTTCCGCATAAGAACTATTTTCCGTTACCATATTTTCCCATTAGAACCCTTGCAAGTAAACCGGTAGGGTTACTGTGAATTCTTAAAGATGTTTTTACGAGTAAAGCCTGATTTTGTAACTGGAGATCCCTAAAATCTAACCCACCTTCGGAGATGGGTTTACATAATAGGTACCATTTTCTTCATCTTATGCCCTTACCGTTATCGTAGGCCCATAAGAATTTTGTGATCAAGCTTTTGATGTTGTTAAAGAAAGAAATGGGATTGAATACTGATAGCATATAGTTGGCGGGGCCAACAATGTAGATATAACCAGGATGCATTTACCGACGAAAGAAAGGGTATGCAGTTTCCACGTTTTCAAAATATTATTAAAACATGTGAGAATACCTTCAAATATTTCTTTCTTTGAGAGAGTGAAATTCATAATGCTGCCAAGATATTTTCCAGAAGAAGTAACCAATTTAATATCCAGAATCTTGCCAAGGTTGTGAGAATCATGTTCTTTCATACTTGGGCTAACAATTAGCTCCGATTTCAAGAAATTAATTCTTTGTTCTGACTGGTTGCAAAAAACCCCCCAGACTCCATTTGAGCATCCAAGCTCTAGAAAGATCAAAGTGTTAAAAAATAAACGTGTCATCTGCAAAAATTAGATGACTAACAGATGCAGGAAGAATTTTGCCAGTTTCAGAAAAGCTGTTTCGGTCCATACGCAGAATCAGGGGCAGAATTGAAGGATTGATGAACGGGGTCAACCCATACATGAATCTGACTAGAAACGACGTTCTAAAGATAACTCGTGACTTTAGTCACGAGCACCATGCTAATTTGGCAAAATTCGACTGTTTAGGGCACGAAATCGTCAAATTTGCTATTTTTAATAATAATCTTTTTGTTAATTAGGAGGTCAATTTAAACCCGATTTGGGACAATCTTTTTCCAGCATGCGTTTTTTAGTAGGACTTTAATTCAGAATAATTATTGAGATTTTGCTATTTTAGGTAAATTTTAGGTTTTTGGCTATTCAAGTCCGGCTTGTGGACTTATTTCATCAGTTAATCGATTGTTGAGTTTATTTCAGAAAACTTTGTGTTTTCTATGAACCTTATGGAGGTTCTTTCATGATTTCCCTTCCATCTTCTTTGCTTCCTGCTGCTCCCATAAAACGCCTCGATTCAATTCGGCGTCAGTTGGTATCAGAGCTCAGTTCGACGTGGGAAGAAGATTGTCATAACCATGGTGCGTGGACGACCTGGCGGTTGCGGGCAGGTTCTGACTGAGGAAGCCCCCCAACGGGAAATTAACCTCCAATGGGTTATGATGATGGTGACAGAAAGTCAAGCCTTGGATCATGACTTGGATCCCGCGTTCGAGATTCCGTTCAATCGCGAGCGTTATGGAGGACCAAGTTCCATGATCGACGAGATAGATTCTTCGGGTATGTTACAAATCGAGCATATTTTTCGTGATGCAATCTTTTACATGCGTATTTCCAAATCATGTGAATATGAGGTGGATTGGACAATCCCTCCGGTTTATGATGACTATGGAGATGACGATGAAGTTGCATATGACAACAAAGAGACGAAAGTTGAATTAAACAAGTCAATAGTTTTTCCATTCAAGTTTCCATCTTGCTATTGTGATCCTTTCTTGGTGGAGTAGATCATTCAAGTTCCTACATCGAAATCGAGGACAAGTTCTTTTGAAGAGGGGGTGACTGATACAGGAAGAATTTTGCTAGTTTCAGAAAAGCTGTTTCGGTCCATACGCAGAATCAGGGACAGAATTGAAGGATTGATGAACGGGGTCAAACCATACATGAATCTGACCAGAAACGACGTTGTAAAGATAACTCGTGACTTTAGTCACGAGCACCATGCTGATTTGGAAAAATTCGGCTGTTTAGGGCACGAAATCGTCAAATTTACAATTTTTAGTAATAATCTTTTTGTTAATTAGGAGGTCAATTTAAACCCGATTTGGGTCAATCTTTTTCCAGCATGCTTTTTCTTTAGTAGGACTTTAATTCAGGATAATTATTGAGATTTTGCTATTTTAGGTAAATTTTAGGTTTTTGGCTATTCAAGTCCGGCTTGTGGACTTATTTCATCAGTTAATCGATTGTTGAGTTTATTTTAGAAAACTTTGTGTTTTCTATGAACCTTATGGAGGTTCTTTCATGATTTCCCTTCCATCTTCGTAGCTTCCTGCTGCTCCCATAAAACGCCTCGATTCAATTCGGCGTCAGTAACTGACACCGGGTTAAACACCGTGGGTTCACAGCGGAATCAACAATGAAAAAGGAAAAAGAACTAGGGCACGAAGCTCTCTAGAGTTCTGAAATATTCAATAATCAAAGTCTGCTGAAATTACCCACAAGTCGGGTACAAATAGCTAAAAAAAACATAATTTTGCCAAAAATAGCAAAATCTCAAAACCTAAATTAAAGTTCTAAACAAAATAAAGATTCAGTAAAAAGATTCACCCAAATCGGGTTTTATTTGACCTCCTAATTAGCGAAATAAATATTACTAAAAATGAAAAAACACTGATTTGGACCCCTAAATGACCGAATTTGACCAAATCAGGGCGGTGGTCGTGATTTATCACGGGTTCTGTTTAGAACGTCGTTTCCACTCAAAATAATATATGATTTTGCGCGAATCCGACATCCTTCAATTCTGCCCCTGATTCTGCGTTTTGACCGAAACTGTTTTTCTGAAGCTGTCGGGTAATCCTTCGAAATTCTTTCTGCATCAGTCACCCCTTCTTCAAAAGAACTCGTCCTCGAGTTCAACTTAGGCTTGTGTAAGATGGGATGCACCATAAACGGATCACAATAAAGAGATGGAGCTTAATTGGAAAAAATAATAAATTGTTTAAATCATGCTTCACCGCCTCGTCTTCATCAATATCCTCATCTTCATCTTCAATAACCATATATGATGAACAAATTAATTGAGAAGAATCTAAATTTTTCTCATAGGGCTTCGGAATATCATAATAGTGCTCGTAACTCTTAACAGTAAATTCGTCATCTTTGTCTCCATAGTCATCGTAAACAGGAGGTTTTGTCCAATCTACCTCACGTTCACATGAATTTGAAATTCGCTCATAAAAAACTGCATCACAGAAAATATGCTCGATTCGTAACATACCCGAAGAATCTAGAACATAAGTCTCCAAACTCGCTCATCCATAACGCTCGCTCCAACCACCGGAATCACCGTTGTAGTAGGTCTCGAACGCGGGCTGCGAGTAACGATCAAAGACCTCGCGATCCTTGAAATTCTGCGCCGCCAAGCGTTGGGTTAACTTCGCAACTTGTCGCTGCAAATCCCACAATTCTAGGCGATGGGCAAACACATCAATCTGCCTCTCCAGATCGCGTTGTTGCCTCTGCAGATCTTTTATCATCATAACGTCTTGGACGTTACGTCTCCGTTGGGGGGGATTCCTCAGTCAGAACCTTCCCGCTGCCGCCAGGACGTCCACGCACCATCGTCGATGATGATCTTCCTCCCAAGTCGAACTTGCTCTGATACCAAACTGACGCCGGGTTAAACACCGAGCGTGGGTTCACAGCGGAATCAACAATGAAAAAGGGAAAAGAACTAGGGCACGAAGCTCTCCAGTTCTGAAATATTCAATAATCAAAGTCTGCTGAAATTTACCCACAAGCCGGGTATAAAATAGCTAAAAAAAACATAATTTTGCCAAAAATAGCAAAATCTCGAAAACAATCCTAAATTAAAGTCCTAAACAAAATAAAGATTCAGCAAAAAGATTCACCCAAATCGGGTTTTATTTGACCTCCTAATTAACGAAATAAATATTACTAAAAATGAAAAAACACTGATTTGGACCCCTAAATGACCGAATTTGACCAAATCAGGGTGGTGCCCGTGATATATCACGATTTCTGTTTAGAACGTCGTTTCCACTCAAAATGATGTACGATTTTGCGCGAATCCGACATCCATCAATTATGCCCCTGATTCTGCGTTTTGACCGAAACTGTTTTTCCGAAGCTGTGGGGTAATCCTTCGAAATTCTTCCTGCATCACTAACCGGAGGAGCTGTCGAAGAAATATTCGCACCTTTCATTCCTTTGCCAACTTCCAAAAAGTTAAGCAGACTAGAGAAAGCTTCTTGAATAATAATAATCAGAAAAGGAGAAAGTGGATCTCCTTATCTAATTCCTGTCGTTAGATAGAAAAATTGCGATGGTTTCCCGTTGATAAGAATTGCTGAAGAGACCGTTGTAATACATGACATAATAGCTTGAATGAAAAAGCTCTCAAATTTCATTTGAGAGAGACAGTCTTTGATGAAGCTCCATGAAATTCTGTCAAATACTTTGTTCATATTCAGTTTCAGGCCAAAGAAAGAGCTTTTTGTGCTCTTACGATTTTTAATAAAGTGGAGCAGCTCATGAGCTATCAAAATATTCTATGTAGTGTGCCAAGTTGTCGTGATTCGAGTAAGAGACCAAATATCTCTTACACGGATCACGAGGGGGTTTTGTTGGCACTTAAATTTCAACCAAATACTTAAACGTGTGAGATTTGAGAATCTCGCCAAGTTGGACTTGCTCCCCAGGTACACTCAAAGTAGGGGATAAAGATGAAGACATCTTCATTATCTTTTCTCACCTCTCAAAGATAACGATTTGTTATACTTCAAGACGAGGCAAGAGATTTCCGCGATACTTTCAAAGACAGGAGATAAGCTGATGTTTGAATTCAAATTCAAAACTACGAGATACGAGATAAAATAGGTATCTCAGAAAATTGACTCTCGAAACCTCTATAAATAAGAGGTTTCACAGAGAGGAAGGGAACTTTTGGAGAGACTCTGCACTTCGAGATCCTGGAGAGAGAGAAATCTACTACGGGAGAAATAGAGAGATCACACACACAAAAAGCAACAAAAACATCTTGTCGGGGAATCTAAGCTCGGAGTTTCAGGAGACGAGAAGTCAGACACCAGAGCCAAAATCCGACGAACGACCATGGCGTCTAACTGGTAAAGGGTTCCAACCCCCCCCCCCCCCCCCTCCCAATCTCTCTCTCTCTCTCTCCCTCTCTCTCTCTCTCTCTCTTTCACACCTCCATGTCTTTCTTCTACATCTTAAATCCAATGTAGTCCATTTCAAATCAATGTAACATTTTGGGTATCAAACCCACCAAATCAATGAAGTCAACTGCTTGTTAATCAGGGGTTCCTATGCAGTTAGGATAAAATTAAGAAGACTAGGATCCACGTAAATAAAAAAAAAAAATTGTTTCACCTCTTTTTTAAATCAAAGGCCAATAAATTTTCCGGATCGAAAATTTGTTTGGACAGTCTACTTATGGTGGATTAAGGATAAACCAGTCCACATGAAAATTCATACATAATCACCAGGAAACAGTTTCTCCAGCTTTTTGTTGTTTTCATTTCTTTTGTAACATGGTGCATAAAAACGAATGACAGAGATAGGGGAGAGTATACAAAAGAGGGAGAGTTGGGAAAAATGAATGACAGAGAGAAGGGAAAGTCATACAGAAGAGGAAGAGTTGGGTGTTTTGATGAAGAACCATATATAGCACCGAAACAAAATCACATGGACAACGTACCTCATTCCAAGGGCCCGTAAGTATTTGAGTTGGACGCAGATTTGAGTTTTCCTGAACAACGGCATTTCCTTAACAACGACCTGCTAAACAAAGCAAAAAGGAACACGCATGACAACATCAGGGCTTTGGATTCATAAAAGCCAATGAAAATTTTAGAGGACGGATCAAAGAAGACAGTCCAATTTTAAGAGAAAAAGAAAAGAAAAAGAACGATTCAAAAGACAAAACGTAATGCAGCTAAACGAAACAAAATCCGATAGGCTTTGGATCCAAACAACGCAAATACAATGGCCGATACTTGAAGTAGGTAAAAGGGGGAAGATTTTTGAAATCAGAAACGGTGCTACTGAAGAAGCAATTCAGGGAGACAATGAGGAGTTGAAGAAACGTGTCTAAACTACCCCATAACTTACAGATCCTCCACAAAAACCCCTCAAAACATAATTTCTTTTCACCATTACCATCTAACCAAACCACGTTAAAAATAAAAGGCTTAATTACTTAATGGTACCCCCCAGTATAGAGAAACTATCACTTTGCACTACCCACTACGAAAACTTACTGATAATGTTCCCCATTTGCAATAAATCAGACACTTTGAAACTGGGAAAAAATTCCATCCAATCATCGTCATCACTAGAAGGGCAAAATTGTCAATGCCGAAATAAAAAATTTTACATCTAAAAAGAAATGAAATGAAAAGTTAAAAGAAAATATCAATGAAGATAAGGATGAAGGAGATTGACCAACCAACAGCCGCCTCTTCATCACAACCCAGATCTGGGTTCAGACAGAGGGCGCGACAGAGAGAACGAGAGTTAGAGTGACAGTGAGAGAGAGGAGAGAACGAGAGTGAGAGAGATGAGAGAACGACGCCAGAGTCGACGCCGGAGAACGACGCCGAAGAAAGACCGCCACGCCGGAGAGCAAAGCTGTCTGATTCTTCATCTTCTCCCTTCTTTTCTTGTTCTTCCTTTTTTTCTCTTTTCCAGATCTGCAGACCCCTTTTTTTCAAGTGGCTTTGGATATTGGGGCTTTGTGGTTTCTTTGTTCTGTTTAGTAAATTCGAAGTAGAAGGTTCACAAAAATGGATGGAACCGACCAACCAACAACCGGCGTGGAACCCGGCGAGAAACCAACAACCTCCCTGTCCCAATATTTCGTCTCTTCCCAAGTCGATCGGTTTAAGGTTCGTTCTCTCTTCTGTAATGAGAAACATCAATGATAGAGGGTTTACCGAGCTCGGCAACCATGGAGTTTGCCGGTGAGTTTTGTGTCCAGAATCCGGCAACAACATCAGATTTCGGCGGTTAGAGAGTCGTGCTAGTGCTTCCTGAACTCGTCTTGACCTCAAGAGTAATGTAGGAGTGGTTAATTGGACCGAATTTCAACTGAAGTTAAGAAATTAGACGAAAAGGTAGATAGAGTTCTTGAGAGTTTTGCCAAATTCCGAATCATTAGCTTGATGAATTACTGAATTGGTTTGGGGCTCTTGACTCCCATTATGGGGAGATAGTTCAATAGTAGCAGGTCCAACAAAGGGGAAGAATTGGGAGAGGTTTTATTTCAAGTGTTGAAGAACTCTTCGAATGTTCTTGAGCATTTTGCTATAGTGAGGATTTTGATCGAATGGCCAGATTCATATAGGTGTTAGACTTTCTTTTACTGTTTTGTCCTGAAACAAAATGATTTATTTGTCAACTAACGGTTCAGTCCGTTAAGTGGTGGATGGAAAATTTTACCCAGTTTCAAAGTGACTTATTTATTGCAAATGGGGTACATTAACAGCAAGTTTTGAAAGTGGGTAATGCAAAGTGATAGTTTCACTATACTGGGGGGTATCATTAAGTAATTAAGCCAAAATAAAAACATTATAATCCGTGTCATTTTGAGGTGATCTATTCATATTTGAATTCATGAAGACAATTTTTAAAACTACTTGCATTCCACAAGCTTTGGATTTCGAAAACACCTTTTTAGTTAGTTTGTAGCCCTCACCAATTTTTTTATTTAGAGCCCTACGTATTAAGTCTTGTTTTGATTTCACGCAGACACGCAAAAAGAATATATATATATATATATATATATATATATATATATATATATATATATATATATATATATATATATATATATATATATATATATATATATATATACACACTCTTTTAGTAGTTTTTTGTCAAAATATAATAGAGTAATAGAACCCCATACTTAAACTGCCATTGAGTAAAAGATTTCTGATGATGCCACAACAATTTGTTCTAAGCTTGTGGAACAAATTCATTTTACAGGTCCCAAAGAATAAAAGCAATGTCGTGAAAGAGCAAAAACATATATGTTTATATAGCACATGAACGGTAAGAAATGTAAAGGCCAGTTGCCCGTTTGTGCAGATATAAAATTGTATCTTCGGGGATGGTGGCAATTCATATCTCACCCAGTCCAGTTCTATGGCTTCCCCGTGGATTCCCTGCCTTGGTTGTTTAAATGCTATCTCTTGCATAAAAAAAAAATAAAAATAAATAAATAAATAAATAAATAAATAAATAAATAAATAAATAAATAAATAAATAAATTGAGACTACAAAGGTCAGTCTATTTCCTCCACATCCCCTCCTATAAATTAATTAGTTTAAATTTCTTCTTCAGTAATGCAAGTATGAATGGATTTGAAACTTCTATTAGGCCCCGTTTGGTTGGTAGTAAAACATTTTCGTGTAAAATATTTTCCCTTGTTTTGGTGTTTTGGTGCTGTTTGGTTGGAAGTAAAATGTTTTCCAGTAAAATGTTTTCCCTCAAATGATGTAAAATGATTTACATATTTCTAATCGGTAAGCCATTTTCCGGAGAGTGGAGGAGCACAACAACTCGTACTAATACCTCCACCACCACTACCACCTACCTCCACCATGACTCATCACCGCCACCCACCTTTACCTCCACCCATCACTGTTATTTCCGTCACGGCCCACTGTTTTGGCAAGAGTCAACCAAAAACGAGAAAATAATTGTAGCAAAAGCTTTTTCACCAAAATATTTTCCCTTATAAAACATTTTAGTGGGAACCAAACAGATAATGTTCTTTGTACAAGTGCATTAATGTTGGAATGGAACACCTGCAAGTTGACACTAAAGTAAGCACGAACGGGATTTAGACAACTAAACAGCCCTAATATAGAATAATTAGGGTTAGTAAATGACGCATATAAATCAATTAAACGAGCAATCCAGTGAGGATTAGGTCAAATAATCCTCATCTCCTTCCTTGTACAGAACCACAAATTGAATTAGAAGATAGGGGTTTATTTCATAGCTCGAACAAGGAAAGAAAACTAACAGAACTGAAAACCAGTTGCTATTCCAACTTAAAAAGGATTTAGAGCCAAACCTGAGTTGCAATCGAAGGACCAAGTCGACATCTCGGTTTGGGTCACAGGATCTGGAGCGGAGGGAAGTCGAAGATCTGCGACTCCAACCGTCGATTAGAGGGAAAAAAAAGAGACGACGGACTGCCGATGCCGAAGAGACGAAAGAGTGTCGAGGTCACGGTTCTGGGTTAGATCACAGCACGATGATAACATAAGAAGGTCACGATTCTGGTTATTCTGGGTTTAAGCGGTTATTAGTGATTAAATTAACACACGCGGTAATATAAGTATGGTACAAATATTATGAACCGAAAAAAGCTTTTTTTTTTTTTTTCGAAAAATAATACAGATATAGTACTGTGCACAAGAGATTCCGGCAGGGAGACCTCCGTGTACACCGTACGTAGTGGATCAGGGATCGCACAGGAAGAATAGGGGTGTGTGTAGGGAGAGAGTAAGTCAGTAGCAATGTCTGAGAGAGAGACAGAGGTTTGGCAGAGCTTCCGCGTATGGCAGTGTGTTCTCCTTTGTATGGAAAGGTTAACGATATATATATACTGGAGAACGTGACCGATGTAGTGTGGTTAATGCGCCCATTAATGGCGGCTTAATTAGCTTAACCATAACGGCACGTTCGTCCGAGTATATAGGAACCGTTAGAGCACGTGGTGCGCGAGTACCGGAACCGTTACGAGGTTGACCGGGTTTGACCGGATTGACCGGGTTTATGGAGCTCGTGCCATAAATCTCTCAAAACAGTTACTAAAGGTCGCGCGCGGGCTTGGCTCGCACGCGACAGGGCTTACTCTAGCCTCCAAACCACTAAGTCCCTACAAGTCCCGTGCAGTGGTATGCGAGGGCTCTGTCTCGCAGCCCCCACATGGATCAGCTCGGCTGGTGATCCTGTGTGTATGGAGCACAATATGGTGTGCTGGATGGCTGCCACGTGGCCAAGATCTGTCATGTCAGAAAGCAGTATCTACATTAGCCCCCTTTCTGCGCGTGAAGGCTCATAGCTGTATAGACTTCCATGCGCGGAAACCAACATGCGCGTCGCCGCCACGCACCAATTCAAATACGGGTAAGTTCAGCCCCCGTGCGTGTCATTATGACCTAAAACCCCTAGAGTCGTGCCGTCTGACCTTTAGGGTTTTAGGCGTGACGTCAGCCCGCCCTGTGATTGCGCGATACGACGGTGACGGTTGCGATTCGACTACTGAAGGGACGCAACCCTTCATTCTTTTGGATAAATACCTTGTATCCCCATTATTGCAAAGCATCACTTCTTTTTCTTAAAGTGAATGGTACCCGGAGATCTTCGAGAGCAGATCCAGATAATCAATCACCAGTTCAGAACTGCAAATCGTATTCTTCAATTGTGCATATCCAAGCAGGCTTCAAGAAAACAAGGTTGGCCTCGTTTATTTTTGATTTAAAATACCAGTGTTTGACTTGAAGTGCGTTGAATCTGTAAACCCATGAAATCTGTGAAGAGGCTTTGATCTTTGAACCTACTTCGTTTCAAGATTCAACAATATTGGATCTTGCAACTTCCCGATTTCTGAAATCGGTACCGGAACTGTTCGTTTTCCTTTGCATAGATCTCGAATTCCAAAATTCAAACTGAAGTGTGGTATTTCTCCCCCTTTTTTTTTTCTTGCCCTTCCGCAGGCATGGCCAAGACAAGAGTAACCAGACCCGTCAAGGAAGATGAAGAGATACCCGAGCTTCCGCAGGCCTTGTGGCGGAAAGCCCCCTTTCTGGGTGGGAAAGATTTTTATCACGCGAGGGTGAAGGCGAAGAGGATGCCTGATCCTGTTCCAGTTGAGCGATGGCTGACGTTGACTCGCCCAGTTAACTCAGCCCTGCTCGAGTGGGTTGGTTCCGAGGATGTAGTTCGATTGGGGATCGAAAACGGGCACTTCCCATACACTGCGATTTCTACTCAGGCGTTCGTCCAGAAATTGGACTATATGGATGAGTGGATTGACCACGTATTGGATCATCACGCCGAGACTCTTAATGAGGCCGGCGTATACTTTGCTATCCAGGCTATGAAGGGCGCTGCCGTGAAGTTGGATCAGTCCATGCTTCTAGACCTTCTGTCCCGTTACTCGCCTGCGACTCATACGTTCCATTTTGCTGAGTTCGAGGCTGCTCCTACGCTCGAGGACGTGCAAATGCTGTACGAGCTTTCCCCCATGGGCGAGGTAGACCCTCTGAGTCCCTTGAGGACATCCGCGGAGATTGCCTTGTTCACGCAGATGGAGGAATGCCTAGCAGAGGTGAAGAAAACTTCCACTCGGTGGGCTACTACGGAGCCTCTTCCGAATTGGCAGTTGGTCGATACGTCTGCGAAGAATACCTGGAACAAATGGTTGCAGTACTTCTTCCGAGACTATGCGAACAGCAGCATTACTAAGAAGCTTCTGAACGAGGACCCGAAGGCCGAGAATTACGTGAAGGGCAAGGGCTACCATTTGACCCTTTGTGCTTTTCTCTGTGCCTGGCTGTCAAGGTATCTGATTGATGGTCACCCCCATGATGGAGTCTTCTACCATGTGTTGCCTCTTGCTGTGAGGCTCGCTCTTGGCCAGAGGGTCGCACTCGGACCCTTGGTCTTGGGCACGCTGTACTATAGGCTTGATCAGCTGGTTCTGGCTATGAGGGAGTCGCGTGGCCGCCTCGATGTACTGACCTTTGTCAATATTTCTTTTTTGACAATGTGGGTGTTCGAGCGCTGGCCGTCTTACGCTCCAACTGCTCTCCAACTTGAAAAGTGGTGTCCCCCAGGCGAGACAGAAGCACGTAACAGCGGAAGAGCTGCGAGATGGTTCGGAACAGGCAACCCCAAGTGCGTTTGGAGTTTGATATGCGACAAACGGAAGGAGTTTACTGCCAGGCCCTATGCCACGCGTATTGAGAATGTGAGATGGTTTCCAAAGCTGTACCCCTCTAAAGGCATGGTCTTTTCAGAAGAGCTTCTCTTTGAAAGGGGACCTCATTTCCATGAGCGCTTCCGCGAGTTCTTTTGCTGGTGTCTGCGAGGTTCCCTTCCTGCCCTCGCAGAGCATACCCGTGAGCTCGCGCCGAGGTATGAGAAGATCACCGTGGACGTTGACCCCACTAGAGTTTCTCCTCAGCTTGGTTTTGATGCGGTGGCCCCATCAATCTGGCCCCAGTCCATTGTCAGAGGATGCTACAAGCGTTTGCTAACAAAGGAGTGCGAGACGGTTTTCATGAACAATCTCCCTTTTGAGCAGCCTGCGGGAACCCGCGAGGGTGGTTGTTCCCAGAACTGGCTCGCATACTGGGTTGCCCAGCGAACGAGGATCGAGACAGAGTCGGCCGCGCAGCCGGGTAAAGCTCCCTTGATCAAAGGAAATTCTTTTCCGTTTCGCCCCACTTGCAGTCTGAGTGAGTCTGAGTATGGTTGCTACTCACTGTGGGACCGTGAGAACCATCTGTGCCCTGATTTTATTCTGAAGGAGCAGATCGCCGCAATCAAGAAAGGCGACGCGCAGGTCGTCAGATACAGCAAGGCTTTTGCTGATGTAAGCAATTACTTCGCGTGTGTTAAGTTTTCTCAATTTCCTTGTGCTGACACTGTTATTGTGTACTGTTGTAGTGTCATGTGCGGAGATTCGCAGCTGGTGATCGCTCCAAGTCGCTGGTCAACACCATCGTTGCCACCAGAAGACAACAGGAGCCGTTCCGGCTTTCATGGAGGATGGACGCTGGGGTTGAAACAAAGGTTCGCGCAGTCATGAATGTTTTTGCTGACTCGCTGATAGACAATCCTCCGGCCTCGTCTCCTCCCGGAGATGACCTGTCTCCTCCAGCGACTGCGGCGCCAAGAGTGAAGAGACCTAGGCAAAAGGGAATTACGATTTCTTCCCCTAGAAGCGCTCCAGCTTCTCCTCCAGTGAGGTCCCTTTCTATCAAGGACAAAGGCAAAGGTCGCATGCCCAGCAAAGTGCGGAAAGATCTCGCAGTTGAGACTTTTGTTCCATTCAACCAAGAGGAAGAGGAAGAGAGGCAGGAGCCCCAGGCAAGTCATGAAGAAGAAGAAGCAACAGTTGTAATGCATGAGGAAGAATCAGGAGGTACCTCCGTCGCATTTCTTTTCCCGTCATCGTAACTTCTTTGCACTTCTTTACTTTAAACCATCCGTGCATTCGCAGATGATGATGAGACCGTTGGTGGCCTCGCGGCCAAAAGACAAAAGAGAGATGCCCCTTCGGGCCTTTCAGATGAGCCCATAAGCGAGGACGTTCTTGCTGAGTCCCGGAAGACAGCCGCGGAGGCTGCTGAGAGAAGAAGGCGGCGAGAGGAAGAGGAGCTCGAGCGTGTGAAACAGCGGAGCCTCGAAGAGCAGCATGATGACGACTTAGTGCGTCCAGCCGGCGAGGAAGACGAGCTTCCCGAAGAAGTGGTTCCTCAAGTGGAGGAGGAAGATGAGGTTCCTGGAGAGGATGCAGCAGCACTAGAGCAAGTCCAAGCGGACTTCGAAGAGATCGCAGGTGGCAACAAAGGTGAGATCTTCAATCTCGCAGTTACTTATAGAGATGTAATTGTGGGTGCGTTAAAGCACGGTGTGTCAAAGCCTGACATCCGCCGTTGGTTGGTAGGCAAATGCGGAGAGCCCTCAGGTAATTATTTGAGTGATATGCACATACTAGGCTGTAGCCACTTGAGGCAAAATCATGACCGGTTTACTCGCATCCCAGGTCACGCTTCTCTTAAAGATTTGCTTAGTGAGGACACACTGATAGGGCACGGTTTCACGTCCCTAGTGTATGATGAGGATACCTCAATCCCACCTTCGCGTGGAGGTGCTTGCTCTTAGCTTTAGTACAAATAACGAAATAACTTATCGCACAAGTTACCTCATCTCATCGCATTTGATGTCGCAGGTCACGCTGAAGAACCTGAGCTGGAGCAGAGAAGTAAGCCTTCTGCATCCCATGTTCCAATTCCGAGCTCCCATATCGAGAAGCACGTCGCACCCGCTGGACACGCAAGTGAGCCTCTCGAGGATGTCATCGAGCTTTCCGATGATGTCGAAGCTGATGCTGTGCCAATGGACGAAGGTGTCCGTACCGGTGCTGAGGAAGAAAGGACAAGCGATGCTAATGTTTTCGCATCTGGGAGCGTCCTCCGCCAAGCGACTTCGGCTGTCCCTTCGCCTCCAGCGATGACTGAGCCAGAGGCACCTATTCCTGCGTGGAGCATTTGGGGCTCGCAGGTTGGGAATGCAGTCGCAGCTGGTGCGGCCTACACTCTTCCTCCTGACTATGAGAGGTTGGAGCTTGCAGCTGATAGGAGAGCCATGGAGCGAGGGAAGTCTTCGAACAACCCGGTGGCCCGCATTCCTTCTCTTCATGAGATTCTGGAAGGCACTGGTAAGTAAAGATTTACCGTTCGCACGTCGCATTATTTGCTTGCGAGTTTTGACATCATAACTCATTTTGACGTCTCCTCAGGTTTGAAGCAAACCGATGTAGACTGGGTGGTTCAGATGCGTCTCAGGTACCCTCGCTCGTTTGTGAGATCTCTGGAGATCGGGCCCTTTGACAGGAGGTTGTTCCTCACTGAAGCCATCTGGATACTGGAGCAGCTGTCTGCGGCTACGCCTGCGACCATTTCGGTCCAGAGTGCTGAATTGCTATGCGGCATGTGCCAAAACCTCGTAACCAAAGTCCAAGGCAGAATGGGCTTTAAGTTTCTTAAGGACAGAGTCACGCTGATTCGCGCGGCTGTAACTTTGAAACTCGGTCACCAGAATCTCGCAGCTGAGATGCAAAAGGTAGAGCAGCAGAAGCAAAGGGTTGATGAAGCTTTAAAGCTGTATCACGAAATGAATGCCATGTGCGAGCTACTGAAGCAAGAAGTGAAACAAGTGGAGAAGCTGAGCGAGCAGTTCGCGCCCCAAGACTCCTTGATCAAGAATTTGTTTTGACTTTTCGAATTTTGAAAAGAAAACAGGAAAATGGCTGAGACATTAATGTAATGTTTTGAAACATTAATGTAATGTTGCTAGGGTTTCTCCCCCCCTTTTTTTAACAACGAACAATGAATTTGCCCGTTTTGCCCTTTTCTGGGATTTGATTGGACATTTCTGTGCATATCCAATTATGACATCAGCAATTGATTCTCTGCTTGATTTTCGCGCTAATTTCTCGGTAGATAAGCACGCTTCCGTTGGGAAGTCCATCCGAATCATGACTATCCGTCATTTATTAGGATACGCAACTGAATCGTCGTAGCCTTTAGTAGGGTAATTGATTGTTACCGCTTTCCAAGGCGTAAGTGATTGAACTTACCCTCTTTTTTGAATTTTGCTGACTCATCTTAGGCAACCGAAGAGTCTGTACAGGGTCTATATAAACCCCGTCTTTGCTATTTGGGTTCTTCATCCCAAACATGTGCTTTGCCGTGAGTCCTTACGACTGCTGGCTTCAACGCTTGTTTTTCGTTGATTCATGGAAACTTCAAGTTTTGAATCCTGAGTTTGCGCTTTGTGCTATAGAAATAGTTTCCAAGATCCACTTTATGAGGCTTATTGCTCTATATAACCATCATAAAGGAGATGCAGATAATATCTCATGTGTGTTCGAAGAAATTTCTTCGTGTATTATGTGTGCAGGTCATGTTTCCGGCCGCCTCGTGGCGAGGTGCAGCGCCGAAGTGACCGTGCTACCGTCTCGTAATGAACGGCGGAATTCTCCTCCAGCATCCCTGGAGGAGGATTTCTTGCCTCTTCGTTCTTGAACTCAGGGTGCTCGTCAATGCCCTTGTCCAACATGACAAGGAATCCATCACCAGAGGAATGACTGCTTCGCCTGTTTTGCAGAGTAGCATACGTCGAAACAGGAAGCTCCTCCGGCGCCTATCTTGATCAGACAGAGGCTTTTGTCACCCCTTGGGGTCCCGGGTGTATCGTTTCCCAGGTTTCGCGGCTAGGGATGTAGCGAATGACAAGCTGATCTCTTCGCGGCAGCATCCCTTTTGCTATAGATCTTTGGCCGCAGATCTGCGTGTTGCACTGCCGGTATTAGGACCGGTGGGTACCTCCTTTTCTTAGTCAGGAGTTCCCTTGTGTGTTTCTGTCTTGTCAGCCATTTTTCGAATGTATTGTAAGCCATGTTGGCTGCGCAGTTAGATTCGAGCTTTTCGCTTGTAAGCTGCTATCTAGACAGATAAACTGTAAGTCATTTGACTCGTAATGATAAATAGCTTTCTGTATTATCTGCTATCTCTTTACAACAGAATACAATTTCGCACGCGTTTCGGCATATTTCGCCTTGCATAATGCTATGTAACTGTTTCGCATCAGCGATATATTGATTCGCGAGCTGTTTCACTAGACCGTTCGAGATCGTATCTTCGCAGCTGTGCCATTTTGGCGGATGGGCTTGCAGTTGGCCGTTGCAAATCATTTAAGATCATGTTCACAACATTGCTATCGTAACAGATAGTCTTTAGCAGATATTAAGATCACTAAGTGGTGCGAACTGCTATCACAAAAGATAGGCTTTATTAGCGAACTGCTTGAGATCGTTTCTCGCATAAATTGCTATCGCAACAGATAGGCTTTTAGAAGATCCAGTAAGACCGTCTTGCGCATGCGTTGCCATTGTAACAGAGGCTTGGGTGATCAATTAAAATCACTTTGCATATGAGTTGCTATCGTAACGGATAGGCTTGAGAGAATCAGGTAAAATCGTTTTGTGTATGAGTTGCTATCGTAACAGATAGGCTTTGATGATAAATTGAGATCGCATTTGCGTTTAGCTGCCATCGTGAGAACTAGGCTTTACATGATCAATTAAGATCGTATTTTCGTTTGACTGCTATCGTATGAGATAGGCTTTGGATGATCAATTAAGATCGCATTCGCGTTTGTTGCTATCATGAGAGATAGGCTTTAGATGATCAATTAAGATCGTATTGGCGCTTGGCTGCTATCGTAGGAGATAGGCTTCAGATGATCAATTAAGATCGCATTTGCGTTTGGCTGCTATCGTAAGAGATAGGCTTTACATGATCAATTAAGATCGTATTTGCGCTTGGCTGCTATCGTAAGAGATAGGCCTTACATGATCAATTAAGATCGCATTTGTGTTTGGCTGCTATCGTAAGAGATAGGCTTTACATGATCAATTAAGATCGCATTTGCGCTTGGCTGCTATCGCAAGAGATAGGCTTTACATGATCAATTAAGATCGCATTTGTGTTAGCTGCTATCGTTAGAGATAGGCTTTAGATGATCACTTAAGATCGCGTTTGCATTAGCTGCTATCGTTAGAGATAGGCTTTAGATGATCAATTAAGATCGCGTTTGCATTGGTTGCTATCGTTAGAGATAGGCTTTTAGATGATCACTTAAGATCGCGTTTGCATTAGTTGCTATCGTTAGAGATAGGCTTTAGATGATCACTTAAGATCGCGTTTGCATTAGTCGCTATCGTAAGAGATAGGCTTAGATGATCACTTAAGATCGCATTGTATTGGCTGCTATCGTAAGAGATAGGCTTAGATGATCACTTAAGATCGCATTGCATTGGCTGCTATTGCAGCGAATAAACCATTGTTAACAGTAATAACGAATCAAATAGAGCAACATAAACAGCTAGAAATATGAACTTCTCATTTGGGAGAATTCTTTTATTATAACGCTCTCATATGGGAGAGATGGGATTACAATCCTCTCATATGGGAGAGGAGATTGCGTAAATCATAGCCACATGAGACATTAAGCACGTTATCATAAAACGTATGAAATGAGAGAAGTCAGGGATAGTACTTCTTGATCCAACGCATGTTGATTGAGCTGGGAGTTGAGGTTGTACCGTGCAACCTTCGTATGCTGCAGTAGCCACTATCGAAGACTTCTGTGACTTCGAATGGTCCTTCCCAATTAGCTGCGAACTTTGGGTGAGTTGCTTCTCGCATGCAATGATCAGATGCGCGCAAGACCAAGTCTCCGACTGCGAAGTCCCTTCGCTGAACTGTCTTGTTGTAGGTGCGAGCGATTCTTTCCAGGTACCGTTTGTTGGTCCTTTTGGCTTGTTCTCGCTTCTCTTCCAGCAAGATTAAGTCATGATCGCGTTGATTTTCATAGAGTGCGTGGAAGGCCAGCCTTGCCGAGTTGACTCTAACTTCCGCAGGTACCACAGCTTCGGCCCCATAACACAGTAGAAATGGCGAGGCCCCTGTGGGTGTCCTTGGAGAAGTTCTGTAGGCCCACAGAGCTATGCTTAAAGAGTCGGCCCACTTCTTGTGGTCGTCTGCGACCATTTTGCTCAATATTCTCAACAGCGTCTTGTTAGTCGCTTCAGCTTGTCCGTTTCCCTTTGGGTAGTAAGGGGTAGAACATATCTGCCTGATCGCTCTTGGTTTCACGCATGTGATATCGTATTGAGAGATGGTCATGTACCATTTCGCCAATCTCCCGCCCGGAGTAGTGTGAGTTAGCAAATATCTTATGGGGTCGCTCTTGGTGACTACCACTACTTTGTGCGACGCAAAATAGTGTCTCAACTTCTCTATCACAAAGAATAAAGCAAGGCAATGACGCTCGATGTCTGTGTACCTTGATTCAGCAGGCTGCACAATTCGAGAGATATAGTAGATGGGCCTCTCTTGGCCTTCATACTCCTGAGCCAAGAGTGCTCCTATAGATCTTCTTGTTGATGTAAGATATAGCAGAAGCGGCGATCCCAGCTGAGGCGCGATCATAATCTTTGAGGACGTGAGCAGTTCTTTCAGCTTTTCGAATGCGGCCTCATGGTTCGGAGCCCAGTTGTATGCGGCGTCCTTCTTGAGAAGAGTGCTGAAACAGCATGTGATTTCTGCAATTGCTGGAATGAATCTCCGCAGGTATGACAGTTTTACCAAGAATGTCTTCAAGGTACTTTGATTATGGGGAGGCGTCATGCTGGTGATGGCTGACACTTTCGCAGGGTCAGGCTCGATCCCCTGGCGATGGACTACACACCCCAAGAACTTCCCCGAGGTCACGCCGAACGCGCATTTCATGGGGTTCATTTTCAGTTGAAAGCTCCTGCATCTGTTGAACACCTTTCGCAGGTCTGCAAGGTGATCCGCTTCGTGCTTGGATTTAACCACCAGGTCATCCACATAAAATTCCACCTCTTTGTGCATCATGTCGTGGAATAGGGCCATCATGGCCCGCTGATAGGTCGCGCCCGCGTTCTTAAGACCGAACGGCATTACCGTGTAGTTGAATACCCCCACAGGAGTGATGAATGCAGTTTTCTGCGCATCTTCAGGATCCATCTTGATTTGATTGTACCCGCTGAAACCGTCCATGAAACTGAACATGCGATGGCCTGCTGTTGAATCGATAAGCAGATCGATGTTGGGCAGTGGGAAATCGTCCTTAGGGCAGAAGCGATTGAGGTCTCGGAAGTCCACACAGATGCGGAGCTGTCCGTTCTTCTTCACCACCGGCACGATGTTGGCCAGCCATGTGGGATGATGAGTTGGCTCTATGAATTTGGCATCTAGGAGTTTGACTATCTCCTGCTTGATCTTCATGTTAAGCTCTGGTCTGAAGCTTCTGGTGCTTTGCTTGACCGGTTTGGACCCCGGGATGATGTCCAAACGGTGCATGGTGATGCTCGTATCCAGGCCTGGCATCTCATCATATTCCCATGCGAACACGTCCTTGTACTCAGTTAGGAGCTGCAGCAATCCTTGTTCCTCTTCGCTTGGGAGGTCCGCACTCAGGAAGACTGGCCTTTTCTTTTCCCCGTTCGGGCTGAGGAATACTTCCTTTAGTTCTTGCTTTTGTGGTCTTGGCCTATCCTCCATGCATTCAGGCGCTCCTTTGAGTTTCTCGTCTGGAGTGTCTTGTGTTGGCTCTTCCGTCAGCGCAACTTGCTCGATTTGATTGATTTGCCCAGGGACATCCCCATGCCCGTGTGAGGACATCCCCGCGCACCTTCATATGCGTTAGCATTTCTTCCCATTGGCGTAGAAGCTCTCTATCTCCTTGCCTTCGGGGTCATGCTATGCGATCCTCTTCAAGGTGTACACATTCTTTCGATGATATGCGATACGTGGCGCCTCTTCGCGTGTAGGCGGCTTTTCCTTAGCATCTTCCCTTGTTACCATCACGCCCGCAGGTGACTGGTCCTTGATGTCCTCCCAGAGAGGCAAAGGATTAGGGTTGAAAGGCCCGGGTGTTTGCTCGTCCGCCATCTCAGTGAACCACACCGCCTCGCTGAGGTGTGCTTCGTCCAAGTTGAACGGGTTAGTCGAAGCCGGTATCTCGACTATTCTGTCATTCCATATAGCTTTCATAACCTGGTGAGCCGTCGAAGGGACTGCGTCGAAGCGATGAATCCAGGCTCGACCTATAATCATGTGGTATGTGGTGTTCGCGTCTATGACATAAAACTTCGCCGAGCACTTGATCTTGCCAATCTGGACGCCCAGGCGGATCCACCCGATTGTCATTCTAGAGTCGCTTCCGAATCCCACCAGTGGAGATGGACGTTTGACTACCTTGTGCTCGGGGATCCCTGCTAGCTTCAGTGTGTGGAGTGGGACAACGTTGACTGCTGCTCCTCCATCGACGAATGCTCGCTTGAATTCGACGCCATTGACGATGGCGGTCACGTACAGAGGCCTCTGGTGGCTCGCATCTGTCTTCTTGTCGCTGGCAGAAAAGGTCATAATCTTTTCTGTGGAACGAGACGCCCTGATGACTTTCCCGTTGGAAACCACGAGGTCCTCCTCGTAGTCCTCCGCTATCCTTAAGATTGCTTTCGTCATATCAGCCCGGCACCTCTCGGAGAAATTCATCTCGTCGAAGAACTTGTTGAAGCCGTGCGACCCTTTCATGCGGTCGGCACGTTCATCCTCCGTGTCCATGCTATAATCCTCGTCTTGATGGACCTCAGCAATGATGGGTAGACCATCCTCTGCGACTTCTTCCAAGTCTACGATCGAGATCATGGCGACCTCTTTGCCTTTCGAGCCTGACTCTGTATGGGCAGGAAGTGGGTTGTTGCGCACGTCCTTCCTGTTGTCGCTGACGATTAGCTCGCCGTTCTTCATCTTCTGATCGAACGCGAACCTGAGTTTCTTGCACTCGGCAGTGGGATGCATGATCTTGCCGTGGTACTCGCACCACTTAGGGTCCCTCACCATCTCCTTGGAGGGTGCTTTCTCGAGCGGTGGCAGGACGCCGTCCTTGCGCCATTGTTTGCAGAGGTCACTCGCTTCCTCTACCGAGCATGGCAGAGGTGGTACATCGAAGTTCACAACCTTCGCTTGTTTCTGGGGCGAAACTGTGTTGACTTCAGCTTCGCGTCCCCGCTTGTAGCTGAACCTTCCGATCTTGTAAGTGGTGCCGCTCGCAGGTCGCTCTGGAGCGTTCTTCTTTTTCTGTCTTTCGACTATGGGCTCGATGTTCTTCGTGCATTCGATTAGTTTTGAAAACGTAGGTGTTTGCAAATTAATAAGCATACCTTTGTATTCATCTCGCATGCACTGCACGCATATCTCCACGAGCCGGCTTTCGGGCATTGGATCTTTGCACTCCAAGGATTTCGCCCGGAATTTCTTGATGAAGGTGATCCCATCTTCCTCGCGCTTCTGATACATCCGCGAGAGATGGATCATTGTCACCTTTTCCTCCATTTGAAAGAACTTGGTATAGAACTTTTGGACCATGTCGTCCCAAGTCTTCACGGATCCGACCTCCAATGTCCGGTACCATTTGTATGCTACGTTCCCAAGAGATTTTGGGAACTCTCGCATCAGCAGCTTGGAATCGGCTCCGTACGGACCCATGACATCAATGAAACGCATGACATGCTCATGAGCGTTTCCATTGACGTCTTCGAACTTATCCCATTTGGGAGCCTTGTACCCCGCCGGGTTAGGCATGAGATAGATCTCTCGTGGAATAGGTGGATCATTGTCTAGCTTCGGGATAATGGTATCCGCGAATGACTGATGAGCCAGGATGGTGTCCACGCGCTTTTGCAAAGACGTCATGCATTCTGGAATGCTTCCCTCGGTAGTCGCCGGAGGAGTTTCCGTAGGTGGTGGCGACACGTATGCCGTCGGAGGATTGGGAGCATATTGAGTACCCGCATTTCCCCAGATCATCGTTGGGGGAGGCAAAGGGTACTGCAAAGTTGGGTTGGACGCCAAAGCCGAGGGCTGAGGAGCGTGAGCAGCAGGAGGCAGCATTTGTGCCGTCGATCCTTGAACCGAAGGCAGTTGCGCAGCCGACGGTGGAGTCTGCAGATGAGGGTTGGGAGGTGTGGCTGGCGCTCCCAATCCTGGAGCAGTAGGGGTTCCTCCTCCTTGAGGGATAGCGGTGGCTGGCGGAGGATTTGGTGCGAGGGTGCCTAGAACAGCCAAGATTTGTTCTAGTTGTGCGGATTGAGACTTGAGGGCTTTCGCCTGACTTTGGACGGTAGCGTCCAAAGACTCTAGCGTCGGTGCTTCGCCGGGAGTCGTCGGAGTACGGCGGGTCTCGTCTCCCAAGGGAGTTTCGGTGGAAGGCGATCGGTTGCTGACATCATCCTCCTGAGACATGGTTGCTTTTGCCGGTAAGTTTCACGTCGGGTTCACCAAAATGTGCACAAGAGATTCCGGCAGGGAGACCTCCGTGTACACCGTACGTAGTGGATCAGGGATCGCACAGGAAGAATAGGGGTGTGTGTAGGGAGAGAGTAAGTCAGTAGCAATGTCTGAGAGAGAGACAGAGGTTTGGCAGAGCTTCCGCGTATGGCAGTGTGTTCTCCTTTGTATGGAAAGGTTAACGATATATATATACTGGAGAACGTGACCGTTGTAGTGTGGTTAATGCGCCCATTAATGGCGGCTTAATTAGCTTAACCATAACGGCACGTTCGTCCGAGTATATAGGAACCGTTAGAGCACGTGGTGCGCGAGTACCGGAACCGTTACGAGGTTGACCGGGTTTGACCGGATTGACCGGGTTTATGGAGCTCGTGCCATAAATCTCTCAAAACAGTTACTAAAGGTCGCGCGCGGGCTTGGCTCGCACGCGACAGGGCTTACTCTAGCCTCCAAACCACTAAGTCCCTACAAGTCCCGTGCAGTGGTATGCGAGGGCTCTGTCTCGCAGCCCCCACATGGATCAGCTCGGCTGGTGATCCTGTGTGTATGGAGCACAATATGGTGTGCTGGATGGCTGCCACGTGGCCAAGATCTGTCATGTCAGAAAGCAGTTTCTACAAGTACTACAAATTTAGAATACAATTCGAAGCACACAATATTTTCATGCAACAACACCATTGGTGGGTGCAGGAACCGAAAAAAGCTCTGCCAACTTTTAAATAGAGTTTTTTTGAAATAAACTTTTTTCAATAGTAAAGATAAAGATACATCTGACACATGGTTTAATTGCACTAGCATAACCCCCGTAAGAACCTCCGTAAAAGCTGTAAACGGTGGTTTTGAGCCTTCTAACTGCGGTTTATGAGCGTCGTTTAAGGCAATATTTCTAATGGTGACAACCACAAATATTGTTCATTAATGAAGGAGAAATTATATGCGCATATCTACATAATAAAGTGCTATGAGGACTAAGATATCCCCCAAAAAATGACATGTGGAATTGCTTATCCCCATTTACATAATAAGCTGGTATGAAGAATAATAAGTTATCCCCCAAAATGTGATATGTGGAATAGCTTAACCCCATCTATATAATAATTTGTTATGAGGAATAAGTCATCCCTAAAATGTGAAATATATAATAGCTTATCCCTACTATATCCTATAAACTAAATACTTTTATTTTTTGTTGAGAATATAAGAACTAAATACTTCATAATAGGATGACATCAGCTATTAAAACTTAGGGAGTTGTCATAGTTTTGTTGTGGTCATGTCTTCGGACACGAGGTATGCACTAGTTCTTTAAGATTTACAATCCTAATAAATGTATATCTCTTTTCATTAATGGATTGAAATTTATGATTGTGAGATATCAATGAACACGAGTTGGTAAGAACGGAACTCAAAAAGATTAATTTTATATACCATTGTAATCTGAATAAATTTAACAGAGGTAATTTAAGAATTTAGAAAGAATATTTGAAATCCTCCCCATATTTGATTAATTAGTAGCATAGATACTTAGTGGTGAATCCACCAATGGAAACTAGTGACAGAAACCACCAGACATTCATAAAATAATAAATCAGATATCAATTTATTTAGTGTTACAATGTTTCAAACCAGGTTGTACATAAACGCACAAGTCTCTGAGATATCGTCATTATACATGCAAGCAATATAGGTAAACTCCTCCGATAAATAAAGTTAAGCAGTTTCAAAGTACTTCCTGATCTTTGCCACCAGCTTTTCATGGGGCGGAAGGGTCTCCTTCATAAGAGGATGGCCTTCAAGAAATCCGATTAATGACTTGTAAACAGGGTACTTTTCAGGATCGAGGATCACAGTTACCTCTTCCTGGAATGCCTTGAAGTCGCAAGCGCTGGACGCAACCACGATGCCGAGGTATCCGAGACTGTCACCATTGAAGAAAGGTGATTTTCCAGGAAAATCTCTGTTACTGGGACGTTCCCAGTAGCGAGCAGTTCAGAGGAATCCGAAGCAAAGAGAAGGAGAAGAGAAGGAGAAGAGAAGGGGAAGAAGAAGATCGGGAAAAGGGGAAGAACCGTGAGAAAAGAGATGGAGCAATTTTCTTGTTGTATTCCCAAAGCAAATAACAAGTGTTTTAAATAGTCAACCTAGAACTAGTAATAGAAATAATACTAAAAGTACCCCTAGAGTAAAAATAACTACTGGAATGACTGAAAAGTAATAAAATTGGCAAATATGCCCCATATGTCTAAGAGATGAAATCATCTAGACGAGAAGGTCGTTTAGTCATCCGCTGAGGTCGATTTGTTGCTATGGACTGGGAAACTGGTGTGTCACTTATCGTATCAACTCCCCCCTCCTTAGAAACCACCTTGTCCTCAAGGTGAATGTGAGGGAAATGCTCAGCAATAACAGCGACCGGCTCCCATGTATCAACTGAACCATCAGACCACTCAATCCGCCACTGGTCCTGTGAAACCCCGTGAACCAACACAGTCCGCTGCCCTGTTGCTCGTAGAGGAACTGAAAGAGGCCCGCCCTGTAGAAACTCATCTGGTAAGGTGGCCGAGTGTGGCGGTGACGATGAACCCGAAACGTAGGGACGAAGAAGCGACACATGAAATACGTCATGAATCCGACTGGAATCCGGCAAGCGCAGGCGATAGGCAACAGAACCAATCCGCTCAAGAACCTCAAACGGACCAAAATAACGTGGAGCTAGCTTGGCCGACGAACGACGAGCAACAGAATGCTGACGATAAGGCTGTACACGAAGTAAAACCAAGCTACCAACAGAAAAACTGACCTCGCGACGATGCTTGTTCGCCTGAGCCTCCATGCGTTGACGCATCACAATCAAGTGCTGCTTGAGCTCACGAATGAGAAGACGACGCGCACGCAGAAGGTCCGAAACCTGGGGTGCCCGAGCATCAGAGGGAATCGTCGGGAATAGGGAAGGTGGATCACGCCCATAGAGTGCGCGAAATGGAGACATCCCAATGCTCTGGTTGTAGCTGCAGTTCAAGGCCAACTCTGCCCAAGAAAGATAGTGGGCCCACCGATTAGGACGAGTGTGAACAAAAGCGCGAAGATACTGCTCAAGACCACGATTCATGACCTCAGTCTGACCGTCAGTCTCAGGATGATGTGCCGTGCTAAATTTGAGCGTGGTACCACTAAGGCGCAACAACTCCTTCCAAAAAGAGCTAGTGAAAAGCGGATCGCGATCGGAAACTAGGGAAGCTGGAAAACCATGGTGTTTGACCACCGTATCAATGAATGTCCGTGCGACCCGAGCTGCATCAAAAGCTGCTGGCAATCCGGCAAAATGGGCATACTTAGTCAAACGATCAACGACTACCATGATGGCACCGAACCCCTGGGAAGTCGGCAACCCAGTGATGAAATCCATAGAAGCGTCGTCCCACACTCGTTCCGGAATTGGCAACGGCTGTAATAACCCGCCTGGCTTCTGGGTAGAGTACTTCGTCGTCTGACAAATGTGGCAAGAGCGGACGAAACGGTCGACATCAGTACGCATCCCCGGCCAATAGAAAGTGGCAGCCAAACGGCGTAGAGTCCGATCAATACCAGGGTGTCCGGCGGATGGGGACGAGTGAAACTCGGTCAATAACTCATGGCGCACGTCAGACTCCTTGCTAATGCATATGCGAGTCTTGTAGTACAAAATCCCGTCAACAAAGGAAAAATGAGGGGGAGGAGAATCTGATGCCATCGCAGCCCGAATGGCACGCAAATCAGCCAATGAAGCCGTCTCTAGACGGATACGCTCCAACAAGTCTGGCAAAGGTCGTACCAATGCAGTCAAAGCTGCGGACGAGGAGTCTGCGTTGCGGCGGGAAAGGGCATCAGCCACGCGATTGGAAGCCCCTGTCTTGTACTCAATGTGGAACTTAAAGCCCATAAGTTTACGGATGTAAAACTGCTGATCCGGTGTCTGTATAACCTGTGAAAGCAACTCCTTCAAACTTCTCTGATCGCTACGAATGATAAACGTGCGGCCCAACAAATACTGCCGCCATTTCTGAACGGCCTCGACAATCGCATACAGCTCCTTATGATAAGCAGAAGAAGATTGACGCTGCGGACCAAGCTTCTTACTGAAGAAGGCGACCGGGTGGCCATCCTGAAGTAATACTGCACCTATACCAGTGTCCGAAGCATCAGTCTCAATCACGAAATCCTTGCTGAAATCGGGTAACTTGAGAACAGGCGGGGATATCACTGCCTGCTTGAGAGCCACAAAACTCTGCTCAGCCTGTTCGGACCAACTAAAAGCATCGCGGCGGAGGAGATCAGTAAGCGGGGAAGCAAGCACTGCATACCCCTGAATAAAACGCCGATAATATCCAGTCAAACCAAGGAAACCGCGTAACTGACGGACGGAGGTAGGGGTCGGCCACGTAGTCATAGCGTGAAGCTTCTGAGGATCGGCACGAAGCTCGCCAGCTGAAACAATGTGACCTAAGTAGTCGACGGTATCCCTGCTGAAAGAACATTTGGAGAGCTTAACGTAAAGGGAATGAGCAATCAGAAGAGCAAGAACCTGATGTAGCTGCTGAGCATGCTGCTCCAGTGTAGTGCTATAGATCAGGATATCGTCGAAGAAGACAATCACAAAGTGTCGTAGGAATGGCTGAAAGATCTGATTCATAGCTGCCTGAAAAGTGGATGGTGCGTTGGTGAGCCCAAACGGCATAACCAGGAACTCGTAGTGTCCCTCATGGGTACGAAACGCAGTCTTGTGAATATCTGAGTGGTGCATGCGAATCTGATGATAACCCGAACGTAAATCCAGCTTCGTGAAAAAGCGTGCGGCGCCCAGCTCATCGAAAAGCTCGTCTGCTGTCGGGATGGGAAACTGGTCAGCCACAGTGACTGCATTAAGTGCGCGATAATCCACACAGAAGCGAAATGTCCCATCCTTCTTTCGCACGAGTAAGACGGGCGAAGAAAACGCACTACGGCTGGGCTGAATAATCCCCTGATGAAGCATCTCACGGACCTGCTTCTCAATCTCAGTCTTCTGAAAGTAGGGGTAGCGATAAGGGCGAACATTCACTGGAGTAGTACCCGGGAGAAGATGAATGTAATGGTCACATGCCCGTGTCGGGGGAAGGCCAGTAGGAACAGAGAATACTGCAGTGTGCTTCTCAAGCACCGATAAAATCGACGGTGGCAGATCAGGTGGAAAAACCGGCGTTGGGGGCACCCCCTCGGCTGGAGGAACCGGTATAGCAATCAATTCGTAGAACTCGGCCTGTGGATCCTCATGTCGGAGAGCGACCAAATGATGAAACGAAATCTGTCGCGGAATTGCCGTGTCCCCCTGAAGAGTAACCAGATGATCCTGCCAAGTAAACGTCATCGTCATCCGACCATAATCATGGGAAACTTGACCCAATGTTTGCAACCAATCCATACCCAAAACAATATCTGGACCGTGTACAGCCAAAACATGTAAATCAATAGCAAATGTATGATCCTGAAGGGTAAGGTCTGTCTTGGGACAGTAGTAGGTGCAACGAAGAGACGCCCCATTGCCAACATAAACCCTGAATGGCGTGACTGGCTGTAGGACGAGACGGAGCTGTTCTGCGATAATCGGATGTATGAAATTGTGGGTACTCCCACTATCGATCAGCACCTGCACTTTAGTCCCCGCAATAGAACCCAAGAACTTAAATGAACGAGGAATAAGGTTACCCGATAGTGTGTTGAGAGTCGGAATGGAATCCGTAATAACATCAGCGACGTCGTGAGAATCTGAAGCCGCTTCGTCCGAATCGTCGTCTGCGGAAAGCATCATAAACTTGGGAACACACTTATGGTTGCGGTCCCACTTCTCATCACAACGAAAGCACAATCCCTGACGAGCCCGTTCAGCGCGTTGTTCCCTCGTATATAGGCGTGGAGGTAAATCCGTGGTAGCCCGTTCCGTAGTAGCCGAGGCAGGAGTGGTGGGCTGCTGTGGCCGAGGGGCTGTCCAGTTCCGCCGGGGTGGCGGTGTATAAGTCTGAATGAGATCTGTATACGATGCCGATAATTCCCGTGCAAGAGCAAAAGCCTCTGCCAAGGTAGTGGGGTTGCGCAAACCCAGGTCGCGCTGTAGTGGTTGCTTCAGTCCAGAGCAAAACAAAGAAATCAACGTCCCCTCATCCGTGGTGTGCACTTTGTTGAGCAACGTCTCAAACTCAGTCTGGTACTGTGCCACGGTTGTGTGTTGCTGTAACTTAGCCAGGAGACCAAAATAATCCACATAATGTTCCGGATCAAACCGCTGTTTCACCGCATACAGAAAGTCCATCCAGGTCGCCGATTCGTTGTGTGCGATAAAATAGCGAAACCACTCGGATGCCGGGTGGTCAATCAAAATCGATACCAAGCGCAATCGATCGTCCTCCACAGTCTGAAAGTAATCAAAATATTTCTGGATCTTAAAAATCCAGCCAACGGCATCGTCTCCAGTAAAGCGGGGTGCATCTACCCGCATACGCGGTGCCTGGTCTGTGGCACCAAGGTTAACCCGCGACGGCGGCGGCTGCCAGCCGGTACTGCGCACAGTAGGGAGGGCAAGGGCACGACGATCAGGTCCGTGTGGCGGCGCACCAAGCAAACCACGCTGCTGTGGTTGTGGCTGTGGTGGGAGATGTACCTGCTGCTGGGTCTGCTGCTGAGGCGGCGTTTCAGGCGGCAGACGAGCTTCCAGGCGCCCCATCTGGCGCTGCAAGTTCTGTACCAATCCCATAACGTCGGAGACGGAAAAGGGCTGCTCCGATCCGGCGGTAGGCACATCGGCAGACATGGTAGGGTTCGGTGGAGGGGCGAGTGTTCTGAGTTCGTCACGTCGCAAGGTCTGGCCGGCGTGAATCAAATGAAAGCACCAATGTTACTGGGACGTTCCCAGTAGCGAGCAGTTCAGAGGAATCCGAAGCAAAGAGAAGGAGAATAGAAGGAGAAGAGAACGGGAAGAAGAAGATCGGGAAAAGGGGAAGAACCGTGAGAAAAGAGATGGAGCAATTTTCTTGTTGTATTCCCAAAGCAAATAACAAGTGTTTTAAATAGTCAACCTAGAACTAGTAATAGAAATAATACTAAAAGTATCCCTAGAGTAAAAATAACTACTGGAATGACTGAAAAGTAATAAAATTGGCAAATATGCCCCATATGTCTAAGAGATGAAATCATCTAGACGAGAAGGTCGTTTAGTCATCCGCTGAGGTCGATTTGTTGCTATGGACCGGAAAACTGGTGTGTCACTTATCGTATCAATCTCTCTGAAGACCTTCTTCAAACACCTTCATCACATCATTGAAGTCTTCAATGGCCTTTTCTTGGTCTTTTCCTTTTGACTGCACTATAGGGAAAGTACTTGGCAATAGCTGTAGTAGGTACATCGTGAAAAGTCATAACCATTGTATATTCATTATATTTATAGTTAGAACTTTTGACATAAAATTCCGTGCATTATCATCTCGCAGACACTTAGTTATCAGCAGTATTGATTTTGTCAGAAAACTCTCATGCAGTTTCACTTTTACCGACATCGCGCACCATTTTTCAAACAGAACCCCACTTGCAGTTTCACTTTTACCGGCAGTTTTCTACCAGCGATTATAAAATAAAATGGTGCTCGATGTCGGTAAAAGTGAAACTGCAAGGGAATTTCTGACACTTGTCAGCGCAACGATACTGCAGGGAGTTTTCTGTCAAAAGTTTTTATATTTATTTAAGAGTAAACTGAGATAAGTTTTTTAAGAGAATCATCCTCCAACAGGTACAAGAATTTTCTTGCGTACGTTCCAAACGAGTATCGGGCTGCAACAACTGGTTGACTGGGCCAAAGAATCAGTCAACCTAATCAAATATTTTCTTTCTTATTATTCTTGTTTGTATAAAAGTTTCTCCGTTCCGCCAGAAAAATCCCAGTCGACTTATTTGATTTTTTCACTCTTAACCTCACTTTGACTTAGTTGATTTGAAAAACAAAACGATGCAATTATTTGATGATTTTTCATGGTGTTGTAGAGTGGTTGAAATATATTTCATACGAACCATCTGTTGGAAATATCATATCATAAAAATCTTAAATATCTCAGTCCATGAACAAGGCCAGTAATTTTGTTTTGAGGAGGGGGGGAGAACTACTTGATTAAACGATTTCATCAAATCCACATCTGAACCATACTTTGTCCCCTCCATTTTTTTTTCCTGGTCTAACTTTTTCATGCGTAATCTGGTCACATTAACACGGTGATTTGGATAGCAAAATGATCGATCCATGTTTAGCAATTTTTTCATAGTGTTATAAATTAAAATGTACTCTACAAAATCATAAGAAGAGTGTCAAATTCTCGCATCGTTTTGCTAATCAAATTTCCGAGTCAAAGTGACACAGTGAATAATGGTAAAACTGAAATCAAGACCGAATCAAAGTGACAAAGTGAATGGTTGTTAAACTGAAACGAAGAAGAAATAAAGGAACCAAATGAAGTATGTTGGTAAAATCTGATTGTAAAAGTAATAAATATCTCGTTTCACGAACATGGACAATACTGGGGGATAATAACTAATTGACTCGATTAACGTTTTCATCAAATCCACATGTTCTTACTAAACACCAAACCCAAAGATCATGTTGAGGCTAACGCACATAGCGGATACATAAACTTTGAAGAGCATATTTGGCACTGGATGAGAAACTTAAAGTTCTCTACAGCATAATCTGAATGAAAATGTGATTGAATATTCAAAGAAGTTATATATCAAAAAATTTAAGATTATAATCCATAATTAAAAGTATCAAAAGCAAAACTAAACTTTAGGGTATAGCAGACAAGAAGAATTACCTTTTGATCATAAAAGTTTGCCCAGAAGCGAAGTTTTGCCCTCTCATAAGGATCATCTGGGAATAGCTTCGGGGTGTCGTTCCAGAAGTCATCCACGTACTCAAGAATCACAAGAGATTCAGCGATGGCTTTGCCTTTGTGGACCAAAACAGGGACTTTCTTGAGGACAGGGTTGTACTTCAAGAGTAATTCACTCTTCGTCGTCAAGTCTTCCTCCACGTACTGGTAGGGTATGCCCTTCAGCTTCAGGGCCAAATGAACTCGGGTGCAGTATGAGCTAGCCCACATACCAAACAGCATAACCTCACTCTCTTTCTCCATCACTCTTACTCAACTTCTGTTGAACGGTTGTGAAATGAGATTTATACTCACTGCTTTTTACATAATGCTATGGTCAAATTTGTTGTATTCTGACTTCAGGGTCATAATTTGTGACGTAGCAAACATGGAAAAATTGCAAATGGGAAAAGTCCAAACATTCTGGCAAAAACATTCAACTTAATTTTTGAATTAATAAAATGCATTGACTTAGGGCCTGTTTAGTACCAACTGAAAATCTAAATAATCAGTTAAAAAAATTGGAGAAAATAATGTGACTGAAAATTTAAAGTAATTGAAAATTCTAAATATGTTTAGTTTGAGGTTAAAATCTGCATAATGTGAGAGAATCTGAAAAATTGGAGATTAAACAATCTACAGCTTATTAGCCCAAAACAAAATTTAACCGGAATTGCAAAACAGTGAAACAAAAGGAATTAATTTTAAATTGGACGATTTTATGTAAAACTAAATAAAATTCGATTTAATGTTTGGTTGGAGATTTTATCTCGAATTTAATCTAGAATGTTTCGTAACCTTTTGAGTCAGCTACTAATTTCTGCTAGAGATTACACAATCTGCGATATTAGAGTATTTTGGTACTGAAATACTATACTTTGCCCTCTTTTTATGCATTGATTTTTTACTTTGGACAAGAACATAACATTTTTGACGTATCATAAGTTCACATATATAACATTTTAGTTAATTTGATGGTAAAATCTAGAAGTGTTGTCAAATGTACTTAAACTTTAATCCATATTTTCAGTGCATGCCAAACACTATTCAACTTATAATTTCAGCTAGCTTATTCACCTCGGTTTATTTTCATCAAACTGTTGGAATTTCAAGTAAGAACCAGAAAATTATTCGTCTTACAGTTGGAATTGCTTGTGGATTTTTTCTAACATCTCAAATGATTCAGAGAGCTACCACAGCCCAGTTTGGGAATGGTTTTACGGCCACCAAAATTATTTTCTAACAGTAGAATCATTTTTTAGTGTTTTTGGTAAAAAATAAAATTTTGAACTTTGGGATAGTATTTATTGCCTTAGCAGCTTTCAAGAAGCAAGGCAAGATATATTTTTTTCAGAACCTCTTTTTGATTGCTTTAGCTACAACTGTTTTTCAGGAGAGGACAATTCCGTATTACTACCACTCTGTCCCTACTCTTTCTTCCCATGGCGGCTGGGCTCTGGGATTAAGAGTAGGGACTGAAATGACCATTATACCCTTGCTTCTTGAAGAAATTACACATCAGGCCATCAATCAAATCAACCTTTTCAAAAAAAGGTTTGATTTGATTAAAAACTTAAACCCAATACTGAAATCACCTACTGGAGGGTAAATTTCCCTCCACAACTAAACCCAATTCCAAAATTTCATCTAATTTGAGTTCTGTGGAGCCAAAAACTGGCATTCTCCACAGAACTCTATAAATACAACACAACCTGAGTTTTTAGAGTCCACATTATACAACGGTTTGTAGTTGAAGAAAAAATACATACACTGTTGCAGCAGCAGAAGAAGAAGAAGATAACGAAAAAGAAGAACAAGAAGATGATGAAGAAGAAGTAGAAAACAACTCAAAACCAGGTACTTTCATCTCTCACCAACTTCCACCATCTTTCTACAGCTTCCACCATCTTTCTTCAGCTTTCTCCAACTTCAGCCATCTTTTTTCCTGCAAAAAACACAACCAGGTACTTTTTCATCAATGACTACCCCATCAAGAAGACTAACATTCGTACAAAGATGTGCAATCAAAGACTATTTGCTACACGGATGTACAGAAATGAGGCCATCTCCTGGATTAATTAACAGTGTAGCTGACAAGTTTGGTTTCAGTCGAAGAACAATCGGTGAGATTTGGAAAAAATTTAAAGCACTGTCACAGTCTAGGAATTAACATAGATGTTAGTTCCAATCAAAAAGGAAACAAGGTGCCTAAGATGCTGCTTGACATCGCGAGATTCAAGCTATTGCCCAAGAAAGATAGGCACACCATCAGACAAGCAGCAAGTAATGTTATTGTTTTTTTACGCCAATTCTCAGATTGTAGTTTCATCATAGAATTGGTTGTGATTGGGTTTTGGCCACACGTCTTAAAACCTAATCAATGTGATGGCGATACACAATTGATAGGCAAGGCACGACTCTAAACCCCCTCACTATTATACCAAGTGTAGCATCATGTTTCTTATCAATATATTCGTATAAGTTCTCGGATTGTGAATACTGGTATCAATCATCACTGACATTGTGTTGCAAGAGCATCAAACACTTAATTTCTCACGAATATTACAAGCAGCTCATGTAAATGTATCAAAACAGCACCTTAAGTTTATCAATCGCTTATTTTGACATGATAATAACTATAATTCATGTAAATATAAGAAAACAGAACCTCAAAGAGCATCAAACACTTAATTTCACATGAAAATTACAAGCAGCTCATGTAAATGTATCAAAACAGCACCTTAAGTTTATCAATCGCTTATTTTTGACATGATAATAACTATAATTCATGTAAATGTAAGAAAACAGAACCTCCAATAGCATCCAACACTTAATTTCTCATGAAAATTACAAGCAGCTCATGTAAATGTATCACAAAAGCACCTTAAGTTTATCAATCGCTTATTTATGACATGATAGTAACTATAATTCATGTAAATGTAAGAAAACAGAACCTCCAATAGCATCCAACACTTAATTTCTCATGAAAATTACAAGCAGCTCATGTAAATGTATCACAAAAGCACCTTAAGTTTATCAATCGCTTATTTATGACATGATAGTAACTATAATTCATGTAAATGTAAGAAAACAGAACCTCAAAGAGAATCCAACACTTAATTTCTCATGAAAATTACAAGCAGCTCATGTAAATGTATCACAAAAGCACCTTAAGTTTATCAATCGCTTATTTATGACATGATAGTAACTATAATTCATGTAAATGTAAGAAAACAGAACCTCAAAGAGAATCCAACACTTAATTTCTCATGAAAATTACAAGCAGCTCATGTAAATGTATCACAAAAGCACCTTAAGTTTATCAATCGCTTATTTTTGACATGATAATAACTATAATTCATGTAAATGTAAGAAAACAGAACCTCAAAGAGCATCAAACACTTAATTCATTTGGTTGTATTTATGCAGGCAATATGCATATAGACAAATCATCAGTTGGTAGAATGTTAAAAGAAGGGATCTTAAAAGGAAGAAAATCACATTTACGACCACAACTGAATCAAGCACAGATGATTGCAAGGCTCAAATGGTGTGTTGAACATATAGAGTTGACTGAGAATGGTGACATGCAGTACAAGAATCAGCAATTCATAATTATGATTGATGAGAAGTGGTACCACACTAACGCATCTCAGGACTATATTTTGCTACCAGAAGAGGAAGTTCCACATAAAACAACACTATCCAAGCAACATATTCCGAAACTAATGTTTATGTGTGCTGTTGGGAGGCCACTCTATGACACAAATGGGAGTTGCTTTGGGATGGCAAAGTGGGTGTATGGCCATTTACAGAGGAGATAGCAGCAAGAAGAAATTCAGCAAACAGACCAAGGTGTACAATTGAAATCAAACCTATTCCATCAGTTGATGCAGAAGCAATGAGAGACATGATCATATACAATGTCATTCCAGCATTAAAGGCACACTGGCCAGCAAGTTTGGCAAAAAATATAATCATTCAGCAGGATAATGCAACTCCACATGTGCACAATGATGATCCAGAATTCAGGTTAGTGGCAGATAGCGATGGATTTAATATTAACCTAGTTAATCAACCACCAAAGTCCCCAGACTGCAACATAAATGACTTGGGATTCTTCAACTCCATACAGAGTTTGAAAAACAAAATGCAAACAGAGAAGTTTGAAGAACTAATTGATGCAGTTAATATGGCATATCAAGGGTTTGAGCATCAAACATTAGACGACATCTGGATTTCAATGCAATTGTTCATGACAGAGATCATGCAAGGGAGGTAACAATTTCAAGCAGCCACATATGGGAAAGGAAAGACTAAGGAGACTTGGCATTTTGCCGAAATATTTAACTGTTGATCAAATGCTAGTATTGGACAGCATTGACTATTTGAGGGAGCTGCAAGTAGAAATTGCAAATCCAACCCTCTTGGAGGGTCTAGGATATGAGGGAGTGTAGGACAACCCTCTTTTTGTATATTTTGCGGGTGATAGATGTTCATATAGATAATGTAATGCTATAATTGGACACCCCTCTTTTGTAATGAGTGTGTAATTCCCAATCACCAAGAAACTGTAACGGTGAAGGGGAGTGACACCCCTATTTTGTATTTGAGCATCTCAGATCTTTATATAACAATGCAATGATTTGCTTAAATGTAGTTGGATGTAAGCATTACAAAACACAACTAACATACAAGCTTTTTGATTGCAATGCCACAACTCTAATAAAACTTTGAGTTGAAATGAGAAAGATCATCACCGATTGTATATTGAATCACGTACACATTTGAGCATCTCAGATCTTTATATAACAATGCAATGATTTGCTTCAATGTAGTTGGATGTAAGCATTACGAAACACAACTAACATACAAGCTTTTTGATTGCAATGCCACAACTCTAATAAAACTTTTAGTTGAAATGAGAAAGATCATCACCGATTGATATTGAATCACGTACACATTTGAGCATCTCAGATCTTTATATAACAATGAAATGATTTGCTTCAATGTAGTTGGATGTAAGCATTACAAAACACAACTAACATAAAAGCTTTTTGATTGCAATGCCACAACTCTAATAAAACTTTGAGTTGAAATGAGAAAGATCATCACCGATTGTATATTGAATCACGTACACATTTGAGCATCTCAGATCTTTATATAACAATGCAATGATTTGCTTCAATGTAGTTGGATGTAAGCATTACAAAACACAACTAACATACAAGCTTTTTGATTGCAATGCCACAACTCTAATAAAACTTTGAGTTGAAATGAGAAAGATCATCACCGATTGTATATTGAATCACGTACACATTTGAGCATCTCAGATCTTTATATAACAATGCAATGATTTGCTTCAATGTAGTTGGATGTAAGCATTACAAAATACAACTAACATAAAAGCTTTTCGATTGCAATGCCACAACTCTAATAAAACTTTGAGTTGAAATGAGAAAGATCATCACAGATTAACCCCCCAACCCAAACAATCTCAGATAGCATAGTCAAATCATCACAGATTGTTTGGTGCTTGTGTGTCAATTACAAACATCACACAAGCTTTGGCATTTGACAATCTAAATGAACCTATGAAATCAACTACTCTCAGTATTCACATCATTGAGTAGTTGACAGAGAGATAAGCAGATCACAGATCCAACATCAACAGACATACCAGAACCCAGCAGCCATGGGAAGAAAGAGTAGGGACAGACTAGTATATCACAGATCATACAACCACATGAACACATATAGATCACAGTAATCACAGTGATCACAATAATCGAAGAGATCAGTAATAACAGAGATCACAGTAATCACAGATCCAAAATGAACCAGGACAGCATATATCACAAGATGTAACAGAAATAGATCACAGGTATATGAACAGAAATAGAGAGATAACAGAGATCACAGAGATAACAGAGGTCACAGATAACAGATCACAGGTATATGAACATAAATATAGAGATTTAACAGAGATAACAGAGATCACAGAAATAGAGAGAGAGAGAGAACTTGAACCTCCCTTGTGCTTCCAATAGACTCTTCCATGCCGGACAGTAGATACACATGATTGCATCAACAATTGCTTGAGTTTCTGGACACAACGGAGGAGAAGAAGGGACCTCCGGAGGTTGAATCTCGTCGGGGGGTTGAATCTCGTCGGGGGGTTATGTCTCGTTGGGGGGTTGTGTCTCGTCGGAGTCGTAGTCAACGGCGTCCGGAATAAACTCCGACTCGGGAACAAATTCACCGTCGTCAGAATCACAGACCCATTCAGCCGTCGAATCGGATTCACCCATCACTAGGGTTTCGGTTGATTTGAGGGGAATCAACCCAGAAATAGGAAGCCTGTAACAAATCTGTGGATTAGAGCCACAAAAATCCCCACCGGAGATGAAGAACACGGCGGTAACGAAACCCTAACCCTGAAAATAACCAGGGTTTCGGTGGATTCGAGGCCAAATCAACCAAGAACCAACAAACACGGTCGGAGATCTACCGATTAGAGACTATTTAACCGCCACCGGAGATGAAGAACACGGCGGCGATCAATTTGGGGAAGAACAGTCGAGAGACTGAGAGAGAGAGGTAGAGAGGTTGAGTGAAATGAGAGGTCTCCGTCTGTTGGGTACAGAGAGAGGGGTGGGTTAGATTTGTGTTAGGGTTAGATTAGTGTTAGGGTTAATGCTTAGATTTAGTTATTGGGTTTATTTGGGTTTGGTTATGCTAATTTGGGCTAATTGGCCCACTAAATTGGACCCAAACTTTATAAACAATGAAGAAAAAAAAGTGGGCCTGCAATGTCAGAGGGGTATAATGGTCTTTTACCTTGTTTAAGGTTACTTAATTTGGAAATGGGAAGAAAGAGTGGGGACGTACCAAAAAGGAAATTGGGAAGAAAGAGCAGGGACGGAGTGGTAATGATCAAAAGCAGGGTTTGCCAGTCCCATTAAATCATTTGAAAGAAATTGTACAACCAATTGGGTTCTGTGTAGGGCCAGATATAATACTTGGAAGTGATAGTCCATATATATCTAGAAAAGTGATATGCCACCATGTTTCTTGTCTGATCGATGTATCTGATTTTAAAAACTTCCAACTATTGAATAAGGTGCAGGACCTCATGCTAACTACGTTTTTGGAGTTATTTTATTACTTACTTTTCTGCGTTTTGTGTGCTCAACATAGAGAATTTATCGTCTTTTCGAGTGAATTATGCTAATATTTATGAAGATGAGTTCTTGAGCTATGCGTTTTTAGTGAAATATTGAGCTTTTATTGTGATATGATCGCGGTCTGTACTTTCATGTTGTGATTCGTAGGAAAGTAGGGCTTGGAGATCATACGGGAGAAGGAAACGAGCTTTAGAAATGAGGAACTCAAGGAAGGAGCCAAAAGACTTAGAAGAAATTTCACCAGGAAGGTTGTCTTCGAACGAAGACAAAGTCTTCGCACGAAGACTTGGGAGTTAGCCAAATTTTGGAGCTGCAAAAGTTTTCTTCGCAGAACATGCTGCAGTGCCTATCTGGGAAGAAGTTCGCACGAAGATGTTTACAGTCTTCGCATGAAGAGAAAGTCTTCGCACGAACACCTCTTCGTACGAAGAGAAATCTGTTTGTACGAAGACCATGCTGATAGGCTCGGATTTGAGCAGGGGTTTTATGCAATATTATCCAAACTTTGTAATAGCATTATGGAAACGTATTTAAGCTAATTAGGTCGTGATTATCAGTATCAAGCAAATTTCTACGGTGGTTCTGAAGGAAAGGAGCGTTCTTGGAGCTTGGAAAATGATTTGAATCGATTTGTTTGCTTCCTAAACTCTTTCTTTATGCTAGTTCTTGTGTACGATCATCAAACTTGGAGTATTGATCATATCTTATAGTAGCTAAACCCTTTTTGCAGGGAATTCTCGTTTGGTAGCTAGGGTTTTTGGAATGAACTTGATATCTTGAGATTGTGAATCATGTTTTAGTCTTAATTAAACGTGTTCTTTTGTTATTATGGATTGTTTATGAGCTTAACTCCGCCATTCTTGCGCGTAGCTAACGTAGGAGTGATTTTAATTGAAACTCACGTGGTAACTCCGTGAGGGTTAGTCGGTAAAGTGAGCAATCCACCAAGTCGAATCATTACTTGGTAACTCGGTAGTGTTAACTAGGATTGTTAGAGTAAAATCGTAAAATTTAATGCATGCCTAAAAGTGAGATAGACTTAGTAACTCGGTATATTTTGGTTCTAGGAATAGATAATTCATTCGGTAACTCGGTGAATTTTACAATGCTCGATTAATAATAAAAGACACGTTGTTGTTTCATAAATCAAAACATAACTCGTATCATCCCTAGTGAACCTAGAGAGAATTCCCGGTATTTTGAATTTTTATTAGTAACGTTATAAAGCATTCTTTGTTAATCGTGACTTAATTCACCCGGTTAATGGAGAATATTTTTCCTTTCAGTTTAGTAGAATTAGTCAAACAAACAACGCGTCGTGCCCACATAAGGTTGAGAACTATTAACTAAATTACACGAAGTCTCTTGGGTTTGACAACCCGGATTTTCGGATATTACTACACACGACATCCATACACTAAGTGGGTGGAGGCAATACCGCTCAAGACAGCTAATGCGCTCGCGGTGGTCAATTTCTTTCAGGAAAACATCATATACAGGTTTGGAATCCCCAACACAATCCTTTCGGATAATGGCACACCCTTTGTAAATCGTCAAGTGGCCGCAAAACTAGCGGAGTACAACATAAGGCAGGTCTGTTCCTACCCTTATTATCCAAAAGGGAATGGTCAAGCAGAGGAAACCAACAAGACACTGTTAAGAATTCTAAGCAAGATTGTGACACCCCCTGATTCCGAGCCTTCCGTTCCGGACCGGAGAGCTCGGGAGGGCGCCGTTCAAATGAATAAATCGGCAAAAATCGTGAAACAAAACATCCATACTTAATATATTACATAAACGTGATTGTCTCAACATAAAACATGACATACTATTAAACAAGATGAGCATCGTCTAGGCGAATTATTCATTTATTACTATCATAACTAGGTGAGTCCGCGTTTCCCTTAATCCGAGCTTCCTTCACCTAGACCTGCGGGGGAAAGAAACAAGACCGCAGTTTTTCCAAAGTCAGCACAAAATGCTGAGCAAGTAAACACCCAAACGTGTAAACAGGAAAGAGACACGTTTTCACTTTAAAATAAAGAGGAATAATATGAAAGTTAACCATCTTGTTATTGCGAAAGCGTAGATATGAATATTCCAACTCTTTACTTAGCAATCTCAAATCATTCCACCATTTCAAAGCAACAGTTGCTTTTATTTCTCATATGAAAAATCAACATTTATTATTTTAGTTGTAGCGGGGAACGAACCAATCCAATAATATAGAACCAACCATCTCGCATGCATCCAAGACCTTAAGTGCCGGCACCCCCCTAAGTCTCTTGCGGCCAGAGAGGTGAGTACAGGGAGCAGCCCGGGGCAAATCGCAACCGAGCAAAATATCATAATAAGCCGGGTGGCTGTGCCATCCCAATAATCATAACCACAATGTATAAAAGGTTTCACCGCACAACTGTTTCCACTTTACGTTATTACGTGTTATTAATCTCATGTGACAGTTTCCAAATAATCATTTCGACAAGTATTTGAAATCTCAAATCGAGCACGTATATCACAAATCACATTTTGCGACGTAAAATCGTAAAAATATTTAGACACGAATGGAGGACGGGCACATTAGGTAAGGCATATTTACTCACCACGAGAATTAGCACAACAAAGCTTCTACGGATAAACGAATCCCTCGTCTACGAACTCGTCACCTACAATTTATAATTTCCTAAATTAATTACAAATCCAAAGTGTGCAAGTATGCTATGCAAAATTTTCTCTAAGTCTTATTTGAAATTACTCCCCGTTATTCCCCATTAATTATTAGCATTGTAATATTTATATAATAAACCGACGACGTAGACAATTGTATTTTTCTCATAAAATTCACTATTTATATAAATACTAACTCTTAAAATTATTAAATAAGAAATCGCATATTAAATTTATACACTCTAATATTTAGAAAATAACAATCTATTTTACATCACATTTATTTGTAAGTGGCTACAACAATTTAATTCGACTAATTTAGTCATTTCTAATTATTTATTATAAAATATGTATATATATACTAATAAAGAATTAAACTCATAAATAAAACTCACAAAAATGTTTATTCAACTAAAACAAGTGTTTAGTCTCTCATAATTTATAACTTAATTTTGGAGAAATAATTTCTAATATAAATAATATTCAAGTTTTATCTATTTATTAATAAAAGAGTTTACTATTACATATTTTCTAAAATAGCTCCCTAAATTATTTTATTTTATCAATCTTGAACAAATAACATATTTACTCAAAATACTAATTTTTAAGTACTTGAAATATTTATTTAAACACACTAAATTATATGATTAAAGAACTATATATTTTATCTTGCTTATTTTTCAATAAACAACAATATTTCATATTAAATAAGACATATACGTAACTTTAAATGGCAGAAACATCTTTTATATAATTAAAATAATAACTATAAATATTTAGAAATTAATTCTACTACAAAAATTGCATTTTTAATTTTATATTATATTTGCAGTTTATGTAAATACTAAATAGATCCCCAACTTCTCATTAATGACATGAAATAACCTTCCCACCAACAAAAACAGTTTCAACATGCTATACTAGCCACCCCTAACTTTTCAGAAAGTACAAGAACAACCCCCAACATGAACAAGTGTAAATCCAACAACCTGATTCGATATAGAGCTAATAAAATCATGTTTTGATGATCACAAATGAATCAGAGGGTGATTTAGGTGTTACTCAAGCGAAAAATCGCGAGAAACGGTCAAGATTTGGGTCCGGGTGGGTTCGCCCTCGATGGTGGCTGGCGGTGACGAACGATTCCGGCGATTGAAGCGTTTTTAGCTCCGATTGGCAGCGATTACAGCGTCCTCGAGCTCCTAGGAGTTGATTGGGACCGATTGGAGGGAGTGGGTCACGTCGAGTGGTTCGGGCCGAGCTTCTGTCGGCGTTAATGGAGTCGCCGACGGTCGTGGCGGCTCCGGGTGGTTTCTGCAGCAACTTGCTGCTGCTGCTGCCTTCTTTCAGGTCGAGACAGAGAGGGGATGTGAGGGAGATGGCCGAAATAGGGAGAGAGAGAGAGTTGTGGTCGTGGTGGCGGCGACGGTTTTACAGTCAGGGTCTTTGCCGGAGGCGGCAGCGACTTGAGCCGCTGCTGTTTCTGCTGGTTTTTTTCGCCGGAAACAGGGAGAGAAGGGAGAGAGAGAGAGAGAGAGAGAGAGAGAGAGAGAGAGAGAGAGAGAGAGAGAGAGAGAGAGAGAGAGAGAGAGAGAGATGTGGTCGTGGCGGCGGCTTGGTTGCCGTCGGGGAAGGCAGCGGCTGCTCTGTTTTCGTCGGGATAAACAGACGCAGAGAGAGAGGGTAAGGCAGAGGGAGGCTCGGAGGTGGAGGAGGAAGAGGGGAGGAGTGATGGTGGTGCAGGTGGTGGTGCTGCTGGTGATGGAGGTGGTGGTGGCGTGAGGTGCTGCTGGTGGTGGTCTGTGAAGAGAAGAAGAGGATAGTGATGTTGTATTTGAGGAGGAAAAGTGACAGAAGACAAAGAGAGAGAGAGGGACGTTGGGGAGTGGGAAGATTTTACCAAAAAAATGGGAATAAACAAATATTAATTATCTTCAGCCATTTTTTTTTTCTTTTTGTATTAGTAATGTTAGGGTATGTTGGGTGCACCAATCGGTAGACTAATCTAGCGGGTCGGGTACACACTAGGCTAGACAATTTATTACTTAGTATAAAATAATAACTTGCTAAAAATAATTCCTCAATAACGATACAGTTTTCTAGAAATATAAATTAACCGTCTCGACTATAATTTGAATCCAAAAATTATCCAATTTCGTAATTCGAAAATAAAATCAAATACCTCGCAAAATTTACCAATTTACCCTTCGCTTTAGACGGGGTATTACATCCTTTCCCCCTTAAAGAGAGCTTCGTCCTCGAAGCTAAGGCTACTCAAAGAGCAAATAGTTTCTATACGATGCAAGGGTGTATCTATATGATGATGCATAAAATATATTATGAACTAACCAGAGATAACAGGAAAAGGTCAAGATTTATTTTAGGATCATAAGGGTACTAAGTACTAAAGCGAAAGGTTACATCCTCTCCCCCTTAGGAGAGTGACGTCCCCGGAACTCAATTTACCTCATTAAACAGATGAGGGTACTTCTTTCTCAAATCATCTTCTGCTTCCCAAGTAGCCTCTTCCGTATGGTTGTTCGTCCATAAAACTTTCACTAGCTTAACGCTCTTGGTACGCGTGTCTCTTGTCTTAGTATCTAGGATCTTGACAGGGTGCTCCTCGTATGTCAAAGATGGGTCTAACTCAATTGGTTCCGGATCTAGCACATGAGATGGGTCTGGTACGTACTTCTTCAGCTGTGAGACGTGAAAGACGTTGTGTACACGTCCCAAATTCGAAGGTAAGTCCAGTCGATACGCAACTTCTCCAATTCTCTCCAGAATGTCATATGGGCCGATAAACTTTGGGCTCAGTTTCCCTTTCTGATTAAATCTTTTCACTCCCTTCGTAGGTGAAACTTTGAGAAACGCTTTTTCACCCACTTGGAATTCTAATGGTCTTCTTTTCTGATCCGCATAGGACTTTTGTCTGTCTTGTGCTGCCCTCATTCTCTGCTGGATAAGTCTCACTTGGTCGGTCATTTCTTCGATCATTTGTGGGCATATAACCACTGTCTCGCTGATGTCACTCCAACATAAAGGTGTTCGGCACTTTCTCCCATACAAAGCCTCGTGTGGTGCCATGCCGATGCTGGCGTGGTAGCTGTTGTTGTATGAGAATTCTATCAGTGGTAGCTTGTCAACCCATGAACCTTGAAAGTCCATGACACAAGCCCTTAGCATGTCTTCTAGTGTCTGAATCGTTCTTTCTGTCTGTCCATCCGTGGCTGGGTGGAACGCTGTACTGAATCTTAGTTGAGTTCCCAACGCTTCTTGAAGAGCCTTCCAGAAATGTGAGAGGAAGTTAGGGTCCCTGTCTGAGATTATTGAACTCGGAACTCCATGATATCTCACTATGTTTTTGACATACGCGTCTGCCCTTTGCTCCATGTTCCACGTATCCTTCATCGGAATGAACCTTGCCGTCTTGGTCAATCGGTCTACTACTACCCAAATCTGATTAAATCCGTTCTTTGACGTTGGTAGTGCCGTCACAAAATCCATGGAAATGGAATCCCACTTCCAAACTGGTACGTCTAAAGGCTGAACTAGTCCTCCCATCCGCTTGTGTTCAAACTTCACTTTTTGGCATGTTAAGCATCGGGCTACTAATTCTGCTACTTCCTTCTTCATGTTTGGCCACCATAATGTCTTCTTCAAGTCTTTGTAGAGTTTGTCGCCTCCAGGGTGTACTGAGTAAGGCGTGTTGTGCGCTTCTCGCATCAATTTCTCCTTGGTTTCTGCACACTTCTGTGGTACACACCATCTTCCTTTGTAGCGTATGCTCCCATCTTCGTGAATTTGAAAGTATTTGGCTTGTCCTGCTGCAATCTTCTTCTTGATTCTCTCCAGTTTGACATCTCCTTCTTGATTACTCCTTATTTCCTCAAAGTAATCTGGTACTGCTGTCAGACTGCCAAGTAAGTTCTGTACTCCTCCTTGATCCACGACTTCGATCTCGAGTTTTCTGAGTTCGTGGCATAGCCATTCTGGCAAGATTACCATTGCATTCAAAGCATGACTCGCCTTTCGACTCAACGCGTTAGCAACTACGTTTGCCTTCCCTTCGTGGTACTGGATACGTAAGTCATAGTCCTTGATGATTTCTAGCCATCTCCGCTGTCTGTTGTTCAACTCCTTATGCGTGAAGATGTACTTTAGGCTGCGGTGATAGGTGTAGAGCTTGCACACTGCTCCGTACAGGTGATATCTCCATATCTTCAGCGCGAAAACAATTGCTGCCAACTCCAAGTCGTGAGTAGCATAGTTCTCCTCGTGGGGTTTTAGCTGTCTTGATGCATATGCAATCACCCTTCTGTCTTGCATGAGTACGCATCCCAGCCCCTTCTTCGATGCATCACTGTATATCTCGAACTCGCCTGAATCATTCGGTAGAGCCAAAACTGGTGCGGTAGTTAGCTTTTCCTTTAGTGTCTGAAACGCTTCTTCACAACTTTCGCTCCACAAATATTTTACTGCCTTCTTTGTCAGTGCTCTCAGCGGCCTGGCAATCTTGGAAAAGTCCTTCATAAAACGCCTGTAGTAACCTGCTAAGCCAAGAAAACTCCTTATCTCGGACACATTCTTCGGTGTTGGCCAATCCTTGACTGCTGAAATCTTTCCTGGGTCCACTGATATTCCTTCCTTCGAAATTATGTGACCCAGAAATGGAACACGATCCAGCCAAAACTCACATTTGGACAGCTTGGCATAGAACCATTCTTGTCTCAAAGTCTGCAACACTTCTATGAGATGTTCCTCATGATCTTCCTCGCTCTTCGAGTAAACAAGGATGTCATCAATGAAGACGACGACGAATCGATCTAGAAATGGCCTCATTACTCGGTTCATCAAATCCATGAATACTGCAGGTGCATTGGTCAAACCAAAAGGCATCACAGTGAACTCATAGTGGCCATATCTCGTTCTAAAGGCTGTCTTCGGGATATCCTGCTCGGCTACCCGAAGCTGGTGGTAACCTGATCTCAAATCAATCTTGGAGAAGACACTAGCCCCTTGTAATTGATCGAAGAGATCGTCAATCCGGGGTAGAGGGTACTTATTCTTGATGGTTGCACTGTTCAACTCCCGGTAGTCAATGCATAGCCTTAAGCTTCCATCTTTCTTCTTCACGAAAAACACTGGTGCTCCCCAGGGTGACACACTTGGTCGTATGTACCCCTTATCTAGGATTTCTTGTAATGGCTCCTTTAGCTCCTTTAGTTCTGCTGGTGCCATCCTGTACGGCGCTTTTGAGATTGGTGCGGTTCCAGGAACTAATTCCAGAGTAAATTCCAACTCTCTTCTTGGTGGCATTCCTGGAATCTCGTCTGGGAATACGTCAGGAAACTCCTTTACAACTCGTATCTATTCTAGCACATTCTCCTTCTTTGAAACGTCTTGGATGTAACATAGATAGGCAGAGTTCCCTTTCTTCACTTGGTTTACTATGGTCAGTGCTGACACTAGTCTAATACAAGGCTCCTTCGTGATTCCACGGTAAGAGATTCTCTCACCGTTGGGTCCTCTTAACCGAACCTTTTGATCATGACAATCAATGACAGCTCGATATTTACCGAGCCAGTCCATCCCTAGGATGACATCTAGGCCTCTAAGATCAAACTTAATCAAGTCTGCAGGAAAGGTGCATGCTAGGATTTTCACTCCTACTCCTTCGAATACAGTGTCACATACTGTTATTTGGCCAGTGGGAGTTGCTACCGGGATAGATTTCTTGGTACACTTATCCAAACCCAATTTCTCAGCAAATGATGATGATATGAATGAGTATGATGCACCAGAATCAAATAATATAAAAGATGGTTGCTCATGGATAAGGAAAGTACCCGTGACAACTCCATAAGCAGCATCAGCCTCTGCCTTGGTCATGACAGCAATCCGTCCCATATTCTGAGCTCCAGCTCCTCCAGCACCAGCTACATTGTTGTTGTTGTTGCCTCCATGACCAGCATTGTTGTTGCGGTTCTGGGCTCCATGCTGTCGTGCATTCCCCTGGTTGTAGTTCGGCTGTCTTCCATAGCCTCCTCCCTGGTTGTTGCGGTTTCCTGGGTTCCTGTTCCCATATTCGAGCAGCAGGATCGCAGGTTGCTGGTTCACATACTGTGGTTGGTTTCCCAGATAGTGGTTCTGTGGTTGTCCCTGATAATTTCCTCCACGGTACACTTGCTGGTTCCATGCTGGTCGAGCTCTACATTCATAAGCACGATGCCCCTTTCTACCACAGTTGTGGCACACGACTAGGTTCCCCATGCAGCCTCTTCCAGGGTGGTTCTGCTGACAACGGTTGCAGTTGTAGCGGCGAACTGGCTGCGCTACCTGATTCTGCTGGTTCTGGTTGTTTCCTCCATTGTTTGGCTTCAACTTCTTGTTGCTGCTACTTCCTCCTGCCTCAAGTGCCTTACGCTTCCCACGAAACTCATCTTGTACCTCCTGAACTTGCCACATGTCAGCTGCTCGATCATATGCCTCGTGCAAAGTGTCGTAAGTCCTACTTCGCATGATCTTTTGCAACTGGAAGTGTAGTCCCGAAATGAACTTGTTGATCTTGTCATCCTCACCAGGTACCGTGTGGCCTGCAAACCTTAATAGCTCCACGAACTTCTTGAAGTAGTTTGTCACTGAGCCGTTCCCTTGTGTCAAGTTGTTTAACTCATTTCACTTCCCTCTCTTAACATGAGCTGGATAGAACCGTGTCCTTAGAGCGGTCTTAAAGGCTTCCCAAGTGAAATTGGGTCGAGCTAGCAAGGCTTCTTGGCTGGTTTTCCACCAATCATCTGCATCTTCCGCCAGATGGATGATGGCGCAGTTGATCTTCTCATCGTCAGGGCAATGCACAACCTTGAGTAGCTTCTCGAAATGCCTTATCCAGTTCTCTAGTTCGACGGGGTCCTCCTTGCCAGTGAATTGGCGAGGGTTCAAGTCAGCTATCTGCTTAGCATAGCTTTGCCTTCCACGCTCCTCATTGCGCACTACTCGGTCCATGAGTTGGGTCATCTGTGCCATCTGGGCAACTAGCAGCTCCATTGGTGGTTGGTTGCTTCCTTCAGCTGCCATTTGCTCTTGGTTGACTCTCCTGGTGGAGTATCGTAGTGGTCTATCAGTCATATTCCTACACTATCACCTATTGTATTATTACCTATTCTATCAGAAATAAATGATTAAGATAAATTATCTCAGGAAACACAGATGTATCCTATTCAAATAGGACAAGTATCACACATAACAGCCAAAACATATAACTCTTCTCCACATAATCATGTAAGCATGTATCAACACATATATCTCATATTCCAAACCGATAAACTCATATATCATAAGGCCCAAAACGACATTCCTAAGAGGAAAAGGACGTGGGTGGGTGGGACTTAGTAAAAATCATACTACCCTTAACCCCCAAGCGGCTTGTCAAATTTTAAATTTCTTACCCTAAATTCATTTTAAATTACCCTACAGGTTTTGATTCCTTTTTGGATTTCCTGCTCTGATACCACCTGTGACACCCCCTGATTCCAAGCCTTCCGTTCCAGACCGGAGAGCTCGGGAGGGCGCCGTTCAAATGAATGAATCAGCGGAAATCGTGAAATAAAACATCCATACTTAATATATTACATATAAACGTGATTGTCTCAACATAAAACATGACATACTATTAAACAAGATGAGCATCGTCTAGGCGAATTATTTATTTATTAATATCATAACTAGGTGAGTCCGCGTTTCCCTTAATCCGAGCTTCCTTCACCTAGACCTGCGGGGGAAAGAAACAAGACCGCAGTTTTTCCAAAGTCAGCACAAAATGCTGAGCAAGTAAACACCCAAACGTGTAAACAGGAAAGAGACACGTTTTCACTTTAAAATAAAGAGGAATAATATGAAAGTAAACCATCTTGTTATTGCGAAAGCGTAGATATGAATATTCCAACTCTTTACTTAGCAATCTCAAATCATTCCACCATTTCAAAGCAACAGTTGCTTTTATTTCTCATATGAAAAATCCACATTTATTATTTTAGTTGTAGCAAGGAACGAACCAATCCAATTATATAGAACCAACTATCTCGCATGCATCCAAGACCTTAAGTGCTGGCACCCCCTAAGACTCTTGCGGCCAGAGAGGTGAGTACAGGGAGCAGCCCGGGGCAAATCGCAACCGAGCAAAATATCATAATAAGCCGGGTGGCTGTGCCATCCCAATAATCATAACCACAATGTATAAAAGGTTCCACCGCACAACTGTTTCCACTTTACGTTATTACGTGTTATTAATCTCATGTGACAGTTTCCAAATAATCATTTCGACAAGTATTTGAAATCTCAAATCGAGCACGTATATCACAATTCACATTTTGAGACGTAAAACGTAAAAATATTTAGACACGAATGGAGGACGGGCACATTAGGTAAGGCATATTTACTCACCTCGAGAATTAGCACAACAAAGCTTCTACGGATAAACGAATCCCTCGTCTACGAACTCGTCACCTACAATTTATAATTTCCTAAATTAATTACAAATCCAAAGTGTGCAAGTATGCTATGCAAAATTTTCTCTAAGTCTTATTTGAAATTACTCCCCGTTATTCCCCATTAATTATTAGCATTGTAATATTTATATAATAAACCAACGACGTAGACAATTGTATTTTTCTCATAAAAGTCACTATTTATATAAATACTAACTTTTAAAATTATTAAATAAGAAATCGCATATTAAATTTATACACTCTAATATTTAGAAAATAACAATCTATTTTACAGCACATTTATTTGTAAGTGGCTACAACAATTTAATTCGACTAATTTAGTCATTGATAATTATTTATTATAAAATATGTATATATATACTAATAAAGAATTAAACTCATAAATAAAACTCACAAAAATGTTTATTCAACTAAAACAAGTGTTTAGTCTCACATAATTTATAACTTAATTTTGGAGAAATAATTTCTAATATAAATAATATTCAAGTTTTATCTATTTATTATTAAAGGAGTTTACTATTACATATTTTCTAAAATAGCTCCCTAACTTATTTTATTTTATCAATCTTGAAAAAATAACATATTTACTCAAAACACTAATTTTTAAGTACTTGAAATATTTATTTAAACACACTAAATTATATGATTAAAGAACTATGTATTTTATCTTGCTTATTTTTCAATAAAAAAACAATATTTCATATTAAACAAGACATATACATAACTTTAGATGGCAAAAACATCATTTTATATAATTAAAACAATAACTAGAAATATTAGAAATTAATTCTACTACAAAAATTGCATCTTTAATTTTATATTATATTTGCAGTTTATGTAAATACTAAATAGATCCCCAACTTTTCATTAATGACATGAAATAACCTTCCCACCAACAAAAACAGTTTCAACATGCTATACTAGCCACCCCTGACTTTTCAGAAAGTACAAGAACATCCCCCAACATGAACAAGTGTAAATCCAACAACCCGATTCGATATAGAGCTAATAAAATCATGTTTTGATGATCACAAATGAATCAGAGGGTGATTTAGGTGTTACCCAAGCGAAAAATCGCGAGAAACGGTCAAGATTTGGGTCTGGGTGGGTTCGCCCTCGATGGTGGCCGGCGGTGACGAACGATTCCGGCGACTGAAGCGTTTTTTGCTCCGATCGGCAGCGATTACGGCGTCCTCGAGCTCCTAGGAGTTGATTGGGACCGATTGGAGGGAGTGGGTCACGTCGAGCGGTTCGGGCCGAGCTTCTGTCGGCGTTAATGGAGTCGCCGGCGGTCGTGGCGGCTCCAGGTGGTTTCTTCAGCAACTTGCTGCTGCTGCTGCCTCCTTTCAGGTCAAGACAGAGAGGGGATGTGAGGGAGATGGCCGAAATAGGGAGAGAGAGAGAGTTGTGGTCGTGGTGGCGGCGACGGTTTTACCGTCGGGGTCTTCGCCGGAGGAGGCAGCGACTTGAGCCGCTGCTGTTTCTGCTGGTTTTTTTCGCCGGAAAGAGGGAGAGAAGGGAGGGAGAGAGAGAGAGAGAGAGAGAGAGAGAGAGAGAGAGAGAGAGAGAGAGAGAGAGAGAGAGAGAGAGATGTGGTCGTGGTGGCGGCTTGGTTGCCGTCAGGGAAGGCAACGACACCAAGCCGCTGCTCTGTTTTCGTCGGGAGAAACAGAGGCAGAGAGAGAGGGTAAGGTAGTGGGAGGCTCGGAGGTGGAGGAGGAAGAGGGGAGGAGTGATGGTGGTGCAGTTGGTGGTGCTGCGTGATGGAGGTGGTGGTGGCGTGGGGTGCTGGTGGTGGTGGTTTGTGAAGAGAAGAAGAGGATGGTGATGTTGTATTTGAGGAGGAAAAGTGACAGAAGACAAAGAGAGAGAGAGGGACGTTGGGGAGTGGGAAGATTTTACAAAAAAAATGGGAATAAACAAATATTAATTATCTTCATCCATTTTTTTTTCTTTTTGTATTAGTAATGTTAGGGTGTGTTGGGTGCACCAATCGGTAGACTAATCTAGCGGGTCGGGTACACACTAGGCTAGACAATTTATTACTTAGTATAAAATAATAACTTGCTATAAATAATTCCTCAATAACGATACAGTTTTCTAGAAATATAAATTAACCGTCTCGACTATAATTTCAATCGAAAAATTATCCAATTTCGTAATTCGAAAATAAAATCAAATACCTCGCAAAAATTACCAATTTACCCTTCGTTTTAGACGGGATATTACAAAGATGGTCGCAGACGATCACAAAAAGTGGGCCAATTCTTTGAACATAGCATTATGGGCATATCGAACTTCGCCGAGGACTCCCACGGGAGTCTCCCCATTCCTTCTATGCTATGGAGCTGAAGCTGTTGTACCGGCGGAAGTGAAAGTCAACTCTGCGAGATTGGCCTTTCATGCATTATATGACAATCAACGTGACCATGATTTGATCTTATAAGAGGAAAAGCGAGAACAAGCTAAGCGGGCTAACAAGAGGTATAAGGAGAGGATCGCTCGCGCATAAAACAAAACAGTCCAACATCGAGATTTCGCGGTCGGGGACTTGGACTTGCGCGCTTCAGATCATTGCATGCGGGAGGCAGCCCATCCAAAATTCGCAGCTAACTGGGAAGGACCGTTCGAAGTTAAAGAAGTCTTTGACAGTGGTTACTGCACAATACAGAGGCTTCATGGGACTGCCACAACCCCAAGGCCGATCAATATGCGCTGGATTAAAAAGTATTATCCTTAACCTCTCTCTCTCTTTACATACGTTGGATTCAAATGTTTATTGAAATGTATGTCTAGTACTCTGATAAATTCATGCGTTGTTTCCTCCCATATGAGGAACTTGTAATCTTGCCTCTCCCATATGAGGGACTTGTAATCTTGCCTCTCCCATATGAGGGTGCTTTTAATAAAAGAATTCTCCCATATGAGAAGAATTTTATTACCGTAGTCGTCTCTTATCATTTTATTTACTTCTCTGCTTATTTACAACAAAAAGCCTATCCGCCAAGATAGCAGCCATAATATGCGATCTCATGCGATCCAAAGCCTATCTGCCGAGATAGCAGCAATGTTTAAATACGATCATAAGTGATCTAAAAGCCTATCTGCCTAGATAGCAGCCATAATATGCGATATCATGCGATCCAAAGCCTATCTGCCGAGATAGCAGCAATGTTCAAATACGATCTTAAGTGATCTAAAAGCCTATCTGCCTAGATAGCAGCCATAATGTACGATCCTATGCGATCCAAAGCCTATCTTCCGAGATAGCAGCAATGTTCAAATACGGTCTTAAGTGATCTAAGAGCCTATCTGCCTAGATAGCAGCCATAATACACAATCCTATGCGATCCAAAGCCCATCTGCCAAGATGGAAGAAATGATCTTAATTGATCTATAAGTCTATCTGCTTAAATAGCAAGCTACAGCAACAACGTCCCATGCGACGCAAAACACATCAGCTTGAGAAAAAGAATTATTCAGGCGGATAGCCGAATGCAAAACGCGAAAGAAACGTAACTTGTTTTATAGCAAACACGCATGCGATATTACAATTTGTTGTATCAAACAAAAACAGCAAATGCTAAAGTGCATTTCATTAATAGTCAAAATGACTTACAATTTATCTCTCTAGATAGCAGCTTACAAGCAAAAGTTCATACTAAGAAAATTCTTACAATGAACGGTCTACAAATGCTAAAAAAAGCTATGAGTCGCTATCGTCGAGGTCCTAGATCTGAAAAAAGCTCTTGATTGGTATTCTGCCCAAGAGATGCGCCAGATGAACCTCATGTCCAGGCGCGGCGGTGAAGAACAAGTGGAGAACAACTCCTGGGGCAGAAAGCTTATTGTACAAAGAGACGAGCGCAATGGCTCTTCAGACCTTGTTCAAGAACGTGGAGGCAAATAGTTCTCCTCCAGAAAAGCTAGAGGATAAACACTCCATTCATTACAAGTCGGTAAAAAGGTCAGTATGGAACTGCACCTCGCTGGAAGGCAGTCGGAGATACAACCTGCAAACATAATAGAAGAAGAAGAATCTTCGTAGAAGCATGAGGCATTGTGTATACCTTCTTCAATGTAATCATGAAGAAAAGTAAGATTTATAAAGAAGATCTTGCGACCTATTTCTATGGCACAAGGCACAAACTCAGGTTTCACAACTTGAAATTGCAATGAATCAACAAAAGACAAGCATTGAGGCCAGCATATTGGGATGAAGAACCCAAGCAGCAAGAGGCAGGGTTTATATAGACTCTATGGGGACTCTTCAGTTCCCTGGCTGAGTCAGCAAAGCTTGTAAAACGGGTAAGAATCAATTACTTACGTCTCAAAAGAGGTAAAATTCAATTACCCTACTAAAGGCTATGACGATTCGGTGGCACGCCCTAATTAATGACGGAAGGTCATAATAAGGATGGGTTTCCCAAGGAAATCGTGCTTATCTAATAAATCATTAGCCCAAAAATCAAGGCGGATACGTTACCATGTGACGTCATAATTGATACGTATCAAGATATTAGATCCCCAAAAGGGCAAAATGGGACATAGAGTTCCAGATTAAAAAGGGGGGGGGGGGGTTATTTCAACCCCGAGTTATGCGCAAGTGCACAGTCAAGTAATATAGGGGTGGTATTTCAACCCCGAGTTATCGATCCCACGAGGACAGACTTGAGAATATTTAATTAGTTACTTAATTTAGAGTACGGTACAAAAGGAAAGATTTGATTGATTTTAGAAATTCAAATAACAACTAATCTAATATTTTTTATTTTTTTTTAAATATTTAAGAAACAAGTTTGGAGAAACTAGGAAATCTCTAGATCACCTAGGGCTCTAGAAGATTTCCAGATTATCTGAGTAACACGTTAACTATATTCTAACTAAGCCGGGTAACAGCGCTGACTATCTCCTATCAGTCTCAAGTCATTCTACTTCACGGTAGACTAAAATCTCCTATCGGTCTCTTGTGTCTACCGGTCCGTTCTAGTAGGCTAACGACATGCACGACATCGGGTCCTGTCGGTCCACCGTTGCACTAAACAGTCGAATCTCACCTATCGAATCTACCCACACTAGCCAATCCTAACACCTCTCTTCTCAGTCTCAGTGATACGGGATTGATGTTCAAGTCTCATCCTAGTTAGTTAGAATCACTATCGTGCATTCGCTAACTAAGCAGTGCTTCTTGTTAGCTACTCCATTAACACTGAGTATTAAGCACAGTACATGAACAATTGAATTAAAATATTGCTAACTATAAGCATGAATCAACTATTGAACAAACCCTAGTTCTTGAACCCTAGTTTTATCTCCTAATTGTGTCACTCAATTAGGATTACTAACATAAACAAGAAAATAGAATTGATTCAAAAGAAACAAAAAAAAATGAAGCAAAGATCAAATCCGGGAAAATATCATCGTTTACATGAACCCTAGGCTCTCAAAGAGACACCTAACAAAACGTCTAGCTAATATTAATTAACCAAACAAGACTTAAAAGTTCTCCATACAAAGATTGAGAGAGAAGAAGAAGAAATCAAACTTCGAGCTCCAATATAGGAGGAGTCCTCCTCTTGTGTGTGCCTCCGTCCCTTCCTCGTTCTCACGTATATGGATGATTCCTCAGTTCCTTCTTGTTGTTTTATTCTTCCCCAATTAGGTTAAGGAAATAAACAACCCAAAACTACGTAGTTTAGATCAAGTACAAGAAGCAAGCGTGCTTCTTTTTCGTTCTCCCGTCCGTGTAGTTTTTTCTCTAGGAGATCGTAGGATCTCCTTTTCCTGATCGTGCGATCTCAGTTGATCCTAGGTTCACAGAGGTGATCCTACACTTCAGTGGGTTTTCTTTTTTCTTCCTTTGAGTATTGGCCAAGTTTCTCTTCTGATCGCACGATCACTTATTTTGATCCTGCGATCTACTTCTGATCCTAGGATCAACTTTTGATCCTACACTTCAGTGAGTTTTCCCACTCTTCTTTCGCTCATTTTTCTAAGTCTTATCTTCTATTCTTCATTGGGGATGTTAAGTGTCATTACCCAAACTTATGAAAATGACATTTTAACCCCCTTTTTCCATCTTTGTCCTCTTTTCTTCCAATTTCTTTCTCTCCCAAGCTTCCGCACATGTTCTGAAGTTCGTTTTCCTCCTCCTTTTGATCCATGAGCTCCGTTTTCTGTCCAACACAACACGAAAGTACCCCGTGCGATCAAAAGTGACAAGATAAATGTAAATAATGTGAAAAACGCCCAGATTAACAATTTACCACTCAAAGCTACACTTATCCACTTTCTTCAAGTTCATAGTGTATTTCTAATATATTCAACCCGGAAACTAAACAAAACGGTACACAAACATAGAAGAAATATTACTCTAATATAGAGTTATCAAATCCCCCACATGACCATTTTGCGCGTCCCGAGCAAAATCAAAAACATTTCTCACACTATGATTTTCAATCCACCGAATTGCATTCAACTTCACTAGCCATGTCACACAAACAACACACACACCCATGCAATCTACATGACTATACAATGCAACTCGATTAAAGCACAATGCAAGAATTAAAAAACGCAAATTTCTTTTTTTTTCAGTTAGAGATTGGGCAATCTCGCTATCACTAACCAAAATAATCAAGCTCTCACAAGTCTTTTTCGAAATTTCACAAACAATAGCAAGAAATTGAGATAAGATGATCATACGCACAAGTTCAATAAGGGGTCCCCAAACATCCACCATAAACAATCCAAGACTTGGGCACGTCCTTTATCTCAGAGGGTCTAGGCATCTCAAATTCTAAGATAGTCTTTCGTCGCCAAGTCATTTGAGGTTTTCAGACCCTCTTAGCCACTATTGCATTGAATGCAAGTTGTCTCAGTGACGGGAGAAACAACTCCGTGTAATACGGCTTGACTTTAATTTTCCCTAGTTGCTCTAATTGGATTGAATCCAAATTCCCCGCGTAAACGGAGGCACATTAGGCTGTTCGCCGTATCTAGTCCAAGAGAAGATTTTGATTTCTTTTGTTTTTCATTCTCTTATATTTTTTTTCATCCATGCATTTAGAGTAACTAAGTGTGGGATTTTTCGGTTAGCTCTTGAAACCGACTTAAGGGATGGTGGTGTACACTCCCTAACTTCACTTAGGCTAAGCCAGTGTACCACATGGAACCAACTCTACACGAAGGTCCACCCCAGATTTGCAAGAGGCCACAAGTTTCCACTCGAAAACAGACTATTCGACTACCTTAAGACTAAATCCTCCTAACACACTATAGGAACTAAAGGTATGCCCGACATCTACTTTCCACTTTCCCTGAATACCCGGGACTTCCTTTCGTGAAACAGGTGCGCAAGATACTAAGAATTAAGGTTTTCCCCACTACGGTGCTTCCTATTCATTGAGTCTCTTTCATTGAACTCTCTCTGGTTTCTAGCTTCATCAATTGCCCAACTCAAAATGTTTAAATTTTTATGGATTTTCACTTTTCTATTTTTTTCAATTTTTCTAGACTCTATATGCTTTTGGCCAACTCGATTAACCACAAGTTTTGGGTAGGGGACTCAATAAAGTAAAAGTGCAAAGATATGCATACTAACAATCCTAACACAATACGACACTATATCAAACACTCTACACTAACCGCACGTATTACACAATACGACAAAACTGCATGTAACTGGCGATGCATACATGACATGGCTAGCAAAATATACACAAAGCCCCCCACACTTAAGCGTTTCGTTGTCCTCAACGAATTTAGAGATATAATTAGAGGTCTCATCGCTTAAATGTATTGGCGGTGGATCTACACAATTATCGCTCAAAACGTACAAAGAGAGTTAGAGGTACATGTGGTGCCCGGACCTACATGGGCACCGTTTCCGCGACACTGCAACAAGAAGGGGTCTTGTGGACCGTTGACAGTTTCCGGAAAAGTCTCACCTCGCGTCCGGATTCCGATGCGCTTACTCAACATTCTCTATCGCACGCATCAAGAAGGGGAACCAGGAGCGTCTTTTGTACCTGTTTCCCTGCACAATGATTGAAAGTATTAAAGAAACTCTCTCTCACCCCTCAAAATCATATATGGAGAACTAAAATAAAGAACATAAATAAATAGCGTCCTATTCTACATTGGGTTGCCTCCCAAGCAGCGCTTGTAATTTAAGGTCGACAGATCGACCCGGTTACCTCAACCGAAAAGGATAATGGAGACTGCTTTATCCCTCCACTTCTTCTTCTTCCACCATCTCTTTTCAATGACTTCGCGTGCACCCATGTGCTGCAAAGACGATGGAGGATAATTGTGGAAGCTGACTCCTTTCATTTTGCAATTGATCTTCTTGAGAAACTTCCACCAAGTACCACTGGGCTCAAATGAATCTCTGGCCATAAAATCATCCCAGTAGTACTTCCTTGATGCTAGTTGCTTTTCAAATGACCCATGAAAATTATCCACACCCCCACACTTGCTGACTTCCAACTCCTTAACTATGGCATATGGATGATCAATAGAATCGCCCATAAAACAAGAGATTGGAAGTTGCTCATCACATTCTTCCCCATAAGAATCTCCATACCTTAACTGTTCCAGCTCGTCGCAGAATTGCGTGACATAGGATATGGAGAATTCATCATTAATCAGAGTTGGGGCTTTTACCTCAATATCACTGAGCACAAGTGTTTCACCAGCTTCATCGTCGGCACACCACAAGCATCCAATGTCGGTTTCTTCCCATTCATGCAAAGGATGTGAGGGTGCCTGCGGTTTTGGCTCGCAATACGGCAGATCTTCCCATCTTCGGCACACATGTCCACCCCAGTCTCAATCAGAGTCTGAGTACTCATAAATGGCAGAGTCCACCAATAGTTCCTGGACATTGTAGTCTTCACTCAGCTCATGTATCTCTTCTTCCACTTGTGGTGGTGATGATGAAGGTTCAATAAGAGGCTCACTGTCATGTGTCAAGGGCTCCTCTTGTGGCTCTTGAATACTAGATTCCCCTGCTGCTGACAGTTTTTCTATTCGTTTCTTTATCCTCTCCATCATCTCCCTCACGTATTCCCTACCTATGGCTGAATCCTCTTGTGGCACTTGTGCAGCTATGGACAAAAATTTGGCGCACACTTCGATGTCGTTCATAATACTACGCCGTTCTGCCATAATCGCTGATGAGTCTTCCTGGTGCTGATGAAGTTGGGGGGCATGTACTCGACATGAGTCTCTACGGTCGTGCCAAATGCCGCATACGTAGCACAAAATTATGCATGCGTCCTCGTCTTCATGGTTACCCCTGCAGTGGGAACAGTAGGGGGGACCTGAATAACAGTCTTCGCTCCACATGCTTATATTGTCTCTTGCTTCCTGCGTTCCTGAGAAAAAAACTCACAAGACACCCGTGAAGCACAGAGATATAGAATAAAAATATTAAAACTAAACTAAAATAAAAGTACTCTAAACTAAATCCTAAAAAAATAATCTACCGCTGTCCCCGCCAACGGCGCCAAAAACTTGACGCGATTTCTTAACGCGTATACGCAAGCACAGTCAAGTAATATAGGGGTGGTATTTCAACCCCGAGTTATCGATCCCACGAGGAGAGAATTGAGACTACTTAATTAGTTACTTAATTTAGAGTACGGTACAAGAGGAAAGATTTGATTGATTTTAGAAATTGAAATAACAACTAATCTAATATTTTTGTATTTTTTTTTAATATTTAAGAAACAAGTTTGGAGAAACTAGGCAATCTCTAGATCACCTAGGGCTGTAGACGATTTCCGGATTATCTGAGCAACACGTTAACTATATTCTAACTAAGCCGGGTAACAGCGCTGACTATCTCCTATCACTCTCAAGTCATTCTACTTCACGTTAGACTACAATCTCCTATCGGTCTCTTGTGTCTACCGGTCCGTTCTAGTAGGCTAACGACATGCATGAAAACGGGTCCTGTCGGTCCACCGTTGCACTAAACAGTCGAATCTCACCTACCGAATCTACCCACACTAGCCAATCCTAACACCTCTCTTCTCAGTCTCAGTGATAAGGGATTGATGTTCAAGTCTCATCCTAGTTAGTTAGAATCACTATCGTGCATTCGCTAACTAAGCAGTGCTTCCTGTTAGCTACACCATTAACACTGAGTATTAAGCACAGTACATGAACAATTGAATTAAAATCTTGCTAACTATAAGCATGAATCAACTATTGAACAAACCCTAGTTCTTGAAACCTAGTTTTATCTCCTAATTGTGTCACTCAATTAGGATTACTAACATAAACAAGAAACTAGAATTGATTCAAAAGAAGAAATCATGAAGCAAAGATAAAATCCGGGAAAATATCATTGTTTACATGAACCCTAGGCTCTCAAAGAGGCGCATAGCAAAACGTCTAGCTAATATTAATTAACCAAACAAGACTTACAAGTTTCTCCATACAAAGATTGAGAGAGAAGAAGAAGAAATCAAACTTCGAGCTCCAGTAGAGGAGGAGTCCTCCTCTTGTGTGTGCCTCCGTCCCTTCCTCGTTCTCACGTCTATGGATGATTCCTCAATTCCTTCTTGTTGTTTTATTCTTCCCCAATTAGGTTAAGGAAATAAACAACCCAAAACTACGTAGTATAGATCAAGTACAAGAAGCAAGCGTGCTTCTTTTTCTTTCTCCCGTCCGTGTAGTTTTTGCTCCAGGAGATCGTAGGATCTCCTTTTCCTGATCGTGCGATCTGGGTTGATCCTAGGATCACAGAGGTGATCCTACACTTCAGTGGGTTTTCATTTTTCTTCCTTCGAGTATTGGCCAAGTTTCGCTTCTGATCGCACAATCACATATTTTGATACTGCGATCTACTTCTGATCCTAGGATCAACTTTTGATCCTACACTTCAGTGAGTTTCCCCACTTTTCTTCCGCTCATTTTTCTAAGTCTTATCTTCTATTCTTCATTGGGGGTGTTAAGTGTCATTACCCAAACTTATGAAAATGACACTTTAACCCCCTTTTTCCATCTTTGTCCTCTTTTCTTCCAATTTCTTTATCTCCCAAGCTTCCGCACATGTTGTGAAGTTCGTTTTCCTCCTCCTCTTGATCCATGAGCTCCGTTTTCTGTCCAACACAACAAGAAAACACCCCGTGCGATCAAAAGTGACAAAATAAATGTAAATAATGTGAAAAACGCCCAGATTAACAATTTATCACTCAAAGCTACACTTATCCAATTTCCTCAAGTTCATAGTGTATTTCTAATATATTCAACCCGGAAACTACACAAAACGGTACACAAACATAGAAGAAATATAACTCTAATATAGAGTTATCAGGGACAAACACTAGCATTACAATAATATTTTGTTTTAAACAAATATTTTTGTTTCTAAAACAATTCCTTGATCAAAGGGTCTTCTGGAGAAAACGATAGTGATGCCTCTCTTGCTTGGTCCACTTCTCGCTTCAGCTGTTCATACGTGGCATTCATTGCATGAAAGAGGTTGACAGCTTCTTCAGCCTTCTGTCTTTGTTCCTCTACCTTCCGTCTTTCAGATGCGAGGTTGTGGTAGCCGCGTTTCAAACTCACAGCTGCGAGAATTTGGGTGATCCTGTTGAGAAGATACCCGAAGCCTAGCTTGCCCTGAACTTGAGCTTGAAGCCCCTTGCATGTGCTGAAAAGCAGCTGTGCACTATTAGGAGAAATGGTCGCAGGAGTGGCCATAGACAGTTGCTCCAAAATCCAGATGGCTTCGGTCAAGAAAAGCCTCCTGTCATACGACTCTATCTCCAGAGATTTCACGAATGACCAGGGGTATGAGAGGCGCATCTGAATCAGCCAGTCCACATCGGCTTGCTTCATTCCTGACAAAGTTGATTCAAGTTTAGAGCATGAAAGCTTTAAAACAAGGGCGTAGAATGCGAAAAATGGTAACATACCAGTCCCTTCAAGGATCTCACGCAAAGAGGGAATGCGCATTGCTGGAAAAGCCGAAGCATGCCCTCGCTGCATTGCTCGTCTGTCAGCCGCGAACTCGAGCTCATCGTAGTTGGCAGGGAGAGTATAGGCCGCAACAGGTGCGACGGCAGCTCCAACTTGTGAGCTCCAAAAACTCAATGCTGAGGGAACCTCTAAAAACTCTACCTCTGTTGAAGGAATGGCAACAGTAGTAGCTGCTGCTTGACTAGGAACTTCTTTGGCTGTGAGGGGCTCTTGTGGCTCGGGAACACTCATTTGAACATCAACATTTGCATGCGATGCTATGTCTTCAATGACCTGTTCATTTTCATGAACTTCAGCTCCAGCATCATCTGTCTCCATTTCCTCAACTGCAGCACCAGCATCTTCTTCTCTTAGCACGGCGTCAGCTTCGATATCATCAGATACCTCAATGATATCCTCCAAAAGCTCTCCTGCATACTCAGTAGCTGCGAAAGGCTTCTCAACATGAGAGCTTCGCTCTGGAGCATAAGATGTAGGAGGCTGACCCCTTTGTTCCGGCACATCCTCATCAGCATCACCTGCGATATAAGGCAGGTAGATATGTTAGGTAACTTGCATTACACAGTGTTTTGTTATTTTGATAGATCAAAAGCGAGCACCTCCACACTTAGGTGGGATCGCAGCACCTTCATCATATGTTAAAGATGCGAAACCGTATCCTACTAGAGTGTCCTCACTAAGCACATCTTTAAGGTGAGCGTGACCTGGGGTGCGAAGAAACTCGTTACTATAAGGAGTGGGTCACCAAGTGGGGTTTACAAACATTGTTTGGATAGTTACCTGAGGGTTCACCACACTTGCTAACTAACCAGCGGCGAATGTCACTTTTTGATTGACCATGCTTTAACGCACCAATAATTACTTCTTGGTAAGTCACAGCAAGGTTAAAGATTTCACCTTCTTTACCACCGGCGATCTCCTCAAAGTCCTCTTGAGCTTGCTCCAAAGCAGTTGCATCCACATTATCAACATGATTTTCTTCTAAACTTCTCCTCTTAACGAGCTCAATCTCATCTTCCTCGAGCTTCCTCCTTCTCTCTGCGGCTTCAGCAGCCGTTCTCTCAGACTCAGCAAGGATATCTTCATCTATGGCTTCGCTGGATACGCCAGAGCGAGAACCCTTGGTCTTCTTCTTTTCCTTGGCAAGGAGGCCGCTGATGGTTTCTTTGTCATCGCCTGCGAAAGAACAAACCATTCAACAACTATTGCAAAGAGCTAAAGTATGAGGAAGACAAGTTTGTTGAGATACCTTACGAGTCTTCTTCTCGTATCTCACCTTTTTCTTCTTCTCTTTCACTTTCATCTCTGTCTTCTTCATCATCTCTTTCTCTTACTTCTCTTTCCTCGACTTCCTCTTCCTCCTCTTCCTGACCAAAAGGAATGAAGAACTCAACTGCGAGCTTTTTCTGCACTTTGCTTGGCATGCGACCTTTGCCTTTGTCTTTAGAGGCAAGAGACTTCGCCGGAGATGAAGCTAGAGCACTCCTAGGAGGAGAGGAGATTGCAATACCCTTCTGATTTTGTCTCTTGGCCCTTGGGGCAACATCAGCTGGAGGAGACGGAGCATTCCTAGGAGGATACAGAGCCGGAGTATTGTCTATCAGCGAGCTAGCAAACGCATCCATTACCTCGCGAATCAGAGTCTCTACTTGGGGAGCCATTCCCAGTGTTAAAATAATTTTCTCGCCCTACCTTTTCGCCGTAACAATGGAGTTGATCAGCGATTTAGAGCGCTCTCCAGATGCGAACCTCCTCAGATAGCACTAAAACAGAAAATGGGGTCTAATTTCAATACATCAGGAGAAAGGAGTTTAACACGCATAAAGGAAATTATTTACCTTGGCAAAATCTTCGCTGTACTTGATAACATGCGAAGCTCCATCCCTAACAGCGGTCATCTTCTCCTCAAGAATGGTGGATGGGCACAAGTGATTGTCAAGATCCAGCAAGGAGTAGAAGCCATACTGAGAATCATCCAAGCTACAGTTAGGACGAAATGGGAAGGCATTCCTTTTTATTGCAGGAGCTTTGCTAGGATGAGGGCTCGAGTGCGTTTCGAATCTGGCTTGTTGAGTAGCCCAGTAAGCAATCTAATTTCTGGGTTGGATTGATTTGGGCCAAATGGAAGGTTGAACGAAGGGCAAGTTGCTCTGAAAGATCGTTTGGTACTCGCCAGACAGCATTCGCTTGTAGCAGCCTCTTACAATCGATTTGGGCCAAATGGAAGGCGCCACTGCATCAAAACCGAATTGGGGAGAAACACGAGTTGGATCAACGACGACCGTGATCCTTTCGTATCTGGGAGTAATATCAGGAATATACTCGGCAAGAGCAGGAAGGGAACCCCTTAGACACCAGCAGAAGAATTCATGATAGCGCTCATGACCTTCGAGAAGGATCTCTTCTGAAAAAGTAAGAGATTTGGTGGGATATAACTTCGGGAACCATCGCACATTCTCGATACGCGTGGCATAGGGCCTAGCTGTAAACTTGCTTCGGTAGTCTCATATCAGACTCCAGGTGCACTTAGGAAGATTGGTTCTAAACCATCGAGCAGCTCTCCCACTGGAAAGTTCAGTCTCCGCACCTGGTACACACCACTTGCTGGGCCTACAAGGAACAGGAGCGTAAGAAGGCTATCGCTCAAAAACCCACATGGTAAGGAATGCGATGTTCACATGAGTCAACACATCAAGACGACCGCGAGAATCCTGGATCGCCACCACCAGTTGGTCCAATCTATGATATAAGGTACCCAAGACTAGGGGCCCAAGTGCGACTCTCTGGCCGAGAGCCAACTTAACAGCAAGAGGGAGGACATGATTAAAAAACCCCATCATGAGGGTGACCATCAATCAGGTACCTTGACAGCCAAGCACAGAGGAAGCCACACAAGGTTAGATGGTATCCTTTCCCATTTACATAATTTTTCGCATTTGGGTTCTTGTCCAGAAGTGCCTTGGTAATACTACCATTCGCATAGTCGTGAAAGAAGTATTGCACCCATTTGCCCCAGGTGTACTTCGCAGAAGCCTCAACAAACTGCCATTCGGGAAGAACTTTCGCAGATGTCCAACGAGTGGAGATTTTCTTCACCTCGTTTAGGCACTCTTCCATCTGCGCGTATAGAGCAAGCTCTGAAGAAGTACTCAAAGGGCTTAGAGGATCCACTTCGCCAATAGGGGAAACGTCATACAGCATGTGCACATCGTCCAAAGTGGGAGCAGCCTCGAATTCAGCAAAATGGAAGGTGTGAGTCGCAGGTGAATAGCGAGAAAGAAGGTTTAGAAGCATGGACCGATCCAACTTCACGGCATCACCCTTCATAGAACGAACTGCAAAATAAATGCCATCATTGTCTAATGTGATGGCGTGGTGGGTCAATACATGGTCAATCCACTCATCCATCAGGTCCAACTTTGGACAAAGGCCTGGGTGGAAATTGCAGTATGAGGGAAAAATCCATTTTCAACTCCTAGCCTAACCACATCCTTGGATTCGATTAACTCTAGGCCGCGTTGGTAGGTGGGGTTAATGTCCGCAATTCTCCAGAGGGAGCAGGAGCCGGCAGATTCTTCACCTTAACCCTAGCGTGATAGAAATCTTTTCCACCCAAATAGGGGGCTTTTCTCCACAAGGTATTGGGAAGATCAGGTATTTCTTCGGCCTCTTTAACGGGTTTAGATCCTTTTGTCTTGGCCATTTCTATAGAAAAAGCAAGAAAAAAGGGGGGAGAAATGTACACACTTTTAGTTTGAATTTCAGTTCAGATTCAGAAAGCGATTATGATTTGTCAAGAGAAGATGAACAGTCCGGGGTCAATTCTGGGTTTAGAATCTCAGAATTGAAGAAGTTCGACATTCGAAATCGTCACAATCTGGTGATTCAATCAGTTATGGGTTTAAAGAAAGAGCCTCTTTTGCAGTTCTCAACAGACGGTATATTCCAAATAACTATTGGTTTACAGATCCAAGATAGTTCGGAGGATATTTAAATGCATTATTGAAATTGAGTAAAGCCAACCTTGTTTTGGTGAAGCAAGTTGAAGGAGACGATTGACAAGGAAGAACTGATGGTTGATTACTTGATTCTGCTCTCGAAGGCTTCCGGGTATCATTCACTTTAGAGAGAGAAGTGATGCTTTGCAACAATGGAGGGCATAGAGTATTTATTCAAGAACAATGAGGAGTCGCGTCCTTTCAGTAGTCGAATCGCAACCGTCACCGTCGAATCGCGCAATCACAGGACGAGCTGACGTCACGCCTAAAACCCTAAAAGAAGAGACGGCACGACTCTAGGGATTCTAGGTCATAATGGCACGCACGGGGGCTGATTTTGCGTGTATTTGAATTGGTGCGTGGCAGCGACGCGTGCATTGGTTCCTGCGCATTGAAGTGTCCGGCTAGGTGTCTTCACGTGCAGAAAGGGGGCTAATGTAGATAGTGCTTTCTAGACAGGCAGATCTTAGCCATGTGGCGATCATCCAGCACACCTAGCTGTGCTCCACACACACTTGATCACCACCCGCGCTGATCCACGTGAGGGCTGCGAGACAGAGCCCTCGCATACCACCACACGGGGCTTGTAGGGACTTAGTGGTTTGGAGGCTAGAGTAAGTCCTGTCGCGCGCGAGTGACAACCAAGCCCGCGCGCGACCTTTAGTAACTGCTTTGAGAGATTTATGGCACGAGCTCCATAAACCCAGTCAACCTCATAACGGTCCCGGTATACGTGGGCGAAGTGCGTAACGGTTTCTATATACGCGGACGAACGTGTCGTTGTGGTTAAGCTAATTAAGCTGCCATTAATGGGCGCATTAACCCACTACAACGGTCACATTCTCCGTTATATATTGGATCGTTAACCCTTCCATACAAGGACGAATCACCCGAGATACGCGGAAGCTCTGCCAAAATTATGTCTCTCTCTCATACAGTACTATTGCCTTACTCTCTCCTTGCACAGACCCTACTCTTCCTGTGTTCTTTCTATCCCCTGCTCTTGGTGTATATTGAATCCTCCTCGAGGGATTCTCTCGTACACAGAAGGCTATCTACGACCGTGAAAAATTTAACAATTGGTTTAAATTTGTAGGAAAATCTAGCTCGAATATTTCCCGAGAATTTTCCTTTAACCTGAGGTTTGCCAAGGATGGCGAGAGTCAGGATCCATGGCTTGTCTACTTCCGAGGCAAGTGGATAGTCTTCACGTCAGAGACTATCCGCCTTACACTCGGGTTCCCGGATTTGACAGAAAAGTGTGCCTACCATGATACAGTGAGGAGCGAGGAAATTTTTGAGAGTGTAAACTATTTCTGTTTTGCAAAAGGGGTAGTGTCGTAAGATCAGAAAGGAGATGTGCCTCAGTGGAGAGCCCGCAAGAACTAATTTAGGCCCCAAGCTAGATGGTGTTGTGAGTTGTTGGAAAACTGGGTTATGGGAATCACACAGAAATCCCACGTATTCCTTCAAGCTGTTTGTTATGGCCATGTGTGTTTGGTCGGGGAAGAGGATTGACATCCCTAAGATAATGTGGGCCAATTGTCTAGAGAGGGTATCTAAGGAGAACAAGCTGGGGCCGGGGCATACTTGTTTGCTAACTCATCTTGCCAAGACTGCGAGGGTTCACATACCGGGGGGGGGGGGGGGGGGGGGACACGGACCTGCCTAGGTTCCTTGGCCGCAAGTGGTCTCGGTTTGATGAGTCGGACTCCACAAAGGACAAAGGTAATAAGAAGACGAGCTCTAGGTTTGACAATCAGGTGGCCTACGATGCGTTGAGGGAGGAGATGAAACGAGATCGTATGGAGAGTAGGCGCCAGTTTGCTCACACTAGGAGCAATCAGGTAAAGTTGGGGAATTTGATTCACATGGTAGGTCAATGGGTGGTGTAGTCTAGTGATCACGCTAAAGAGGAATTTTTCCCACCAGTTTCGTGTACTGAAGAGTGGTTTGTGGAGGATGAGTACGAGAATCCGGTTCTGGGAAGAAGACAAAGAAGAAGAGGAAGAGAATGAGGGGGATGATGACGATGGGAGACGACGATGCCCTGTACTCCGATGATGATGAGTAGGTAGGTAAGAAAACCCTTGCCCTAGGATTGTTGAGTCCTCGTCGTACCGTTGAGGACAACGATGCATCCTAGTGTGAGGGTGGTGGTTCCTTTTACTAGCCAGTTCATCGAGTCTTGCATCGCCGATTACATATAGATCGTTTTTAGTTATGTCCTTGTTTTCTTTTTGTTATTCATTATTCTGTGTGCACATTTTAATTGAGTCCCCCACCCCAATCGAGCTGTTAGTGGAGTTTCCCTTTGCATATGGAGTAGGAGTGTATTAAAAAAAACTAAAAATTGATAAAAACCATAAAAACTTAAAAATTTGAGAAAGGGCAATCAAAAGAAGCTAAAACTTGGTAGAACCGAGTGTGAGAATTTTAGGCATAGGGCATGATTTGCGACCTAGAGTGACAACGTGAGTTCCCCCTGGTATGTATAGAGATACTTTCTTTACGGGAATGCCTACCTATTTCTAAACACTTACTTGATTTTTCAAATCGAAAGTTTAGGTCTTGTTCTCTTACAAGAGTTGAGCTAGGTATGAGCTAAACGAGCCGAACGTTCATGTTTACGTCTTAGGTACTCTCCATCCCGCCTCATAGTGGCACAAAGAATAGCTGTGCGAGGACGTGTAATAGAGCACTCACTGCTTGTTAGATCTCACCTTATAGGACCACTAGAAAACCTACTTTCAACCTTGGATTAATTGCTAACCTTTTGACCTAGGGTGACGATTGTTGGCTTTCATCATAGATCGTTTAGAATCACCGCTTTAATACGTCACGAGGGAGTTGTAGTTGAGGGTGTTCGGTGAGGGAGAGCTTATTTGCACATATTTGTGAGTTCTACATGATCGCATGAGCCATTTGATATTTTCGAGGGGATACGAGGGTGAGTGAGAAGGCTTGCGCACTTAGGTGTGGCGGTGTTCCATGTCACTAGATCATGGAAACAGTTGAGGAGAGCCGTGAGTGCGTGACATCTAATCCACGTTGATTTTCATCGGTGGCTTTTTCTAGGTACCGGATTTCATTCCTCTTGGTGTAGGAGGTTCGGTTGGATTAGGCACGAAACCTACATATATTGGACTACTTGAGAGGGGACATGGATAGATACTAGTTTGGGGGTGTCGACTTTTTGTTGGAATAGATGCCCTAGAGGCAATCTAGTTTAGTATGAATTTGTATATGGCTAGAAAATTCATTTATTATTTATTGGATATTTAATATAATGAAGTCCTTAGATTTACAATCGTGTTGTTTATCTTAAATATCCCTAGTCAAGTATAATGATTAAATGGGACAATCATCTATAGACTAGTATGGGGTTGGATTGATATGGAGATATCACGATCCAACACATAGGTGTGCATTATGGAATGTTGCACTGGATTGACCCATCACCGAGAAGGCTACATACATGTTATGTTGAGTCACAAGTGCTTCTCGGGTACAATGGTATTGTCATCCTTACACTTGAAGTCACTAGATATTCTAGTTGTGGATCATTGTAATCTTGGTAGCGTTAAACGCTACACCGTGACTGGGTAGTTATAAAGGCGTGTACTGGATACAATGAGAAGCAAGCTTAGAGATCGTAGTGGACGTAGAGAGGATTTGCCCCTCCCACATAACGGGAGCAAATATCCTAGGCCACTCGAAGGATAGTGCTTATAGAATGTCTCGCCAGACTCAAATAAATCAATATGGGATATAGATGTTATTGGCACGAATAAGGCTATTCCATGGATCGAGAAACTATGGATTGGATATACGAGTGTGACTTGTATGTCTCGTGTCCAATCCGGATATGGAGGCAAAGGGATGAGACAATTACTTGTACAAGGTTGTCTAGATGACTATTCTATTAGTTGGCTAGAATGGATGTTTTGCTAGAAACCGCTCCATATTAGCAAATAGTTGCTACCAACTAGATAGAACCTATGGGGTCACACGCTATATAGAGTTGTACTAGATTTGGAATTAATTAATTGGATTAATTCATCAGAAGGATCACTTTGCGAACCCTTGCAAACTTAGTAGGGACTAATTTGCAAGGAAGGGACTAAATTGAATTCTAGTAGGACTAGAATAAGTCCTTTAGGTAGTTAACAAGGAGTTGTTGGACTATATAAAGGACCCTCCTTCCTTCCTTCCTCATAAGTTATGCTCTTTAGAGATCATAACAAGAGTGGGAGAGAACAAAGGAGAGAGAGAGCAAGCAACAAGGAGCCGACGCCGCCCCTTGCCGCCGCCCCCTCACCCCGTCGGCCAAAAAGAGGGCCGAGACCCTCTTTTTGTCTCGTTTTGCGTGATTCCTTCACCCTCCTCTCATTCCGGGCTAGCACCAAGGAGTTTGGGAGATCTAGGAGTAACTCTAGGCGTGGATCAACTATAGAGAACGTGACACTATTCGCGTTTGAAGTCATCAAGGAGAACCCAAAGGTGTGTTTATGATTTCTTACCTTCACTATCGTTATGCATCTAGACTTGTGATCCTTGGAGGGTTTTGCATGGTTATTTGTTTGATTATGCTTCCGTTTGCGCGATCCATGAATCAAAACCCTACAGTGGTATCAGAGCCACATGTCATAGAGCATAAACGTAGTTTATGTGTTACATTCTTGTTGTTTTACACCTTAATTTGTTGTTTATCGCGTAAAACAAGACAAATCAAGCATGGGATGCAATTTGTCAATAATTAGATCATAACAAGACCCAATTTTGCATTGGATGCATGAATTGGTGAGTTTGAGAAATTTTAGGATCTTAGATCTAGGGTTTGGGCATCCTTGGGGAAGAAGGAGTTCTCCCAAAACAAGGAAACAACCAAACTTGGGCTCCAAGCAAGGAGGTTGTTTTGGAAACAACCTCCATGAGGAGGTTCGGCCCCCTAGGGGATCGCCCCCTTGCTTGCCGCCCAAGCTTGGCCGCCCTGAGGGGCCGGGCGGCCCTAACCCGCGGGCCTAGCTTGCGGGTTTTGGGCCGGGCCGGCCCTAGGGCCTTATGGTTCACTTTGTTGGGCCCGGGCAATTGGATTGTTGGGCCCATGGACCGTTTTAACCCTAGAAATCCTAAAATCAATTAAAATTGACCAAGCGCGTTAAAATTGGATTTTAACTGTTTATGTGCAAATCGCATGGTGATTGGATATGGCCTTAGGATGTGGTTTGATGTGGATGTTTAATTTTGTGGTTTGGTTTTACGGCCTGCGAGCTGATTAATTGTAATAATTAATTAGGGTTTTATGGCCTGCGTGCCATTTTTTTTTCTCAACTTGTGAGATTTATTTTATTTAGTATAGATAATAGCTAGTGCTAGATAAAGTAGATTGTTAGCCAAGATTGAAGAAAAGAAGCCCAAAGCCAAAGAAGCCACAAAAGATGGAGCATGGAGCATGGAGCATACCACATGACTATGAAGGATGGACCAAAAGATCAAGACGCATGGAGATGTGTTTGCTTAGGGTTCAAAGATAATTCCATTGGCTTGGAATTATCTTAGTCTAGAAAAGGCCATATCCACATCACGTTTAATTTCTGTTTTGTGGTTGTTTATTTATTGTCTTATTATTTGTGTGGTTGGTGTATGGATGATGCATGCAATTAGGATAATAAGATAATTAGACAACCCGGATCTATTATTTGGAGTTGTGCCCAAACTCAAATAGATAGATTAGTTGATATTGATCAACAAAACAATTAAAAGAATTGAAAATCCCTCAAATTTTAAATATTGTGTTCTTGCCTTCTCGTTATTTAAACACTCATTATCATCATTATTTATCAAGTTCGTGCGTGCCAAAGCATGGCGACTTGGTTCATAATGATGGAATGCGATGGCACGTAACAATGTGCAATTGTTTAGATAAGAGGTTGAACACAACTAGGCTATTAATTTGATTAAGAAACCTAGAGGCAATCAATTGGGATTATCCATATGGATGGATAAATAAGGAGTTATTTGCCCGGTTGAACCAAGAGTTGCATATGGGATGCAATTGGAATTGTTCCTACCTAAAAGTAGTCGAATTATGGGTGACTTGCCAAAGCAAGCTCATAAGGAGATGAAAAGATGGATCTTGGCCCACTAGAAAATATAATGATATTTTCCGCATTAATATCTTGAGGGTTATTAATCCGTAGTAAAATAGTGGGAGCTATATTTAATAAACTAGCCATTATTAAATATAGTCAAAATTCACAAATACTAAAACTTGCGTATTTTCCTTTTGTAGAATTCCAAATGGCAAACAACTCATCGAGTTCACAACATTCCCTACGATCTGTCCTTGAGAAGGACAAGCTCTCTGGAACCAACTTTCTTGATTGGTACAGAAACTTGAGAATTGTTCTCAAGCAAGAGAAGAAACTGTACGCAATAGAGGAGCATGTTCCAGAAGGTCCAGAGAACCAGACACCTGTTGCCTTAAAGGCGTATCAAAAGCGTGTTGATGACGCTAATGATGCGGCCTGCCTAATGCTTTGCACCATGACCTCTGAGCTTCAGAAGCAACATGAGAACATGAATGCTGTCGATATGATCGAACATCTAAAGCAGCTCTTCCAAGAGCAGGCGAGGGTAGAGAGGTATGAGGTCTCAAAGGCACTGTTCAAATGTCATCTGGCAGAAGGGAACCCGGTGGGACCCCATGTACTCCGAATGATCGGGTACTTGCAGAATCTCGCCCGGCTTGGGTTCCCGGTCAGCCAAGAGTTGGCAACCGATCTCGTGTTGCAATCGTTGCCCGAGAGTTATGGACAGTTCATTATGAACTATAACATGAACGAGATCGTTAAACCACTGCCAGATTTGCTCAACATGTTGAGGACGGCTGAACAGAGCATCAACAAGGGTAAGGGCAAGGCCATTATGATGGTGCATAAAGGAAAGGGCAAAAAGTTTGCCTCTTCCTCCAAGGGCAAAAGCAATTCAGTTGCCAAGTCCAAGGAACAAGCCCTTAAGCCTGTTGGTGGCATTGCCAAGGTCGTGACTAAGGGTGAGTGTCACTACTGCAGTCAACCTGGACACTGGAGGAGGAACTGCCCAAAATATCTGGAGGACAAGAGGCTTGGAATAGTGATTCCACCACCACCAGGTATTTTTGTTGTAGATGTCAATTTAACTGTCTCTACATCATGGGTATTAGATACTGGATGTGGATCTCATATTTGTCGAAATATGCAGGATCTAAAGAGAAGTAAAAGATTGGCTAAAGGGGAGGTAGATCTGCGCGTTGGGAATGGAGCAAAGGTTGCTGCGTTGGCCATAGGCGTGTGCGAGCTATCTCTGCCTTCAGGATTAGTTTTAGAATTAAATAATTGCTATTTTGTGCCTGCTATGAGCAGAAACATTATTTCTATTTCTTGTTTGGACAAGGAAGGTTTTATTATTTCAATAAAGAACAATTGTTGTTCCTTTTATTTGAATAATATTCACTATTTTAGTGCGCAATTATTTAATGGACTTTATGTCCTTGATCTAAGCAATCCTGTCTACAACATTAATACCAAGCGGATTAAAATAAATGATTTAAATCCTGCTTATTTATGGCATTGTCGTTTAGGCCACATAAATGAGAAACGTATCTAGACTCCATAAGGATGGATTACTAGACTCATTTGATTTTGAATCATATGAGACATGTGAGGCTTGTTTATTGGGAAAAATGACAAAGTCCCCTTTCAATAAGAAAGGTGAGAGGACTAGTGAGCAATTGGCGCTCATACATACCGATGTGTGTGGGCCATTTGCCACGCCTGCCAGGGGTGGTTATGTCTACTTCATTATATTTACTGATGATTACAGTAGATATGGATTTGTGTACCTTATGAGGGCAAAATCCGAATCCTTTGAAGTGTTCAAAGAATTCAAAAATGAAGTAGAGAAGCAACTTGGCAAAAGTATTAAGGCTCTACGATCGGATCGTGGAGGAGAATACTTGAGCCAAGAGTTTGACGACTATCTTAGAGAGTGTGGGATCGTGTCCCAACTCACTCCACCCGGAACGCCACAATGGAATGGCGTGTCCGAGAGGAGGAATCGAACCCTATTGGATATGGTTCGGTCTATGATGTGTCAAACCGATCTTCCATTATCATTTTGGGGCTACGCTCTATGAAGTGCAGCTTTCACCATTAACCGTGTTCCATCTAAATCAGTCATGAAAACACCATATGAGATGTGGAGTGGGAGGCGTCCCACACTGTCGTTCATGAGGATTTGGGGCTGCGATGTCTATGTAAAACGTTTACAATCTGACAAGCTAGGGCCTAAATCGGATAAGTGTAAATTTGTGGGGTACCCTAAGGAAACTAAGGGATACTACTTCTACAATCCAACCGAGAACAAAGTGTTTGTTGCTCGGACCGGCGTGTTTCTAGAAAGAGAGTTTGTCTCTAAAGAAGCAAGTGGGAGGAATGTAGAACTTGAAGAAGTTCAAGAACCACAAATCACTGAACCGATTATGGAACATGAACAGGAATCACAAGCAGTTGTGGATCCACCTGTTCAGGTAACACAAGAGCTTCGTAGATCTAGTAGAGTGCGCCAGGAACCCGAGAGGCACGGACTTCTCGTGACTGATTCCGGTGACACGATGCTCATAGATGATGAGCCTACTACCTATGAGGAGGCCATGAGTTGCCCAGACTCGCAGAAGTGGCTTGAAGCCATGAGATCCGAGATGGAATCCATGTATACCAACAAAGTGTGGACTTTGGTGGAACCACCTGATGGGGCGCGGCCCATAGGGTGCAAGTGGGTCTTCAAGAAGAAGATCGACATGGATGGTAATGTGATTACCTATAAGGGCCGATTGGTGGCTAAAGGATTCAGACAGATTCATGGTATTGACTATGATGAAACCTTTTCACCAGTCGCTATGACCAAATCCATCCGAATCCTACTTGCAATTGAAGCATACTACGACTATGAGATTTGGCAGATGGATGTCAAAACAGCATTCCTTTATGGGAATCTCCTCGAGGACGTGTATATGATACAGCCGGAGGGTTTTGAGGATCCAAAGCAAGCCAACAAAGTCTGTAAACTGCAACGATCCATTTATGGATTGAAGCAAGCTTCTAGGAGTTGGAATCGACGTTTTGATGAAGTGGTCAAAGAGTTTGGCTTCATCAGAAACGAAGATGAGTCTTGTGTCTACAAGAAGGTTAGTGGGAGCTCTGTAGCTTTTCTGGTCTTGTATGTGGATGACATACTACTCATTGGAAACGACATTCCCATGCTGCAATCTGTGAAAGATTGGCTAGGAAAGTGTTTCTCAATGAAGGAATTAGGGGAAGCAGCCTATATACTCGGTATAAAGATCTATAGAGATAAATCTAAGAGGTTGCTAGGCCTAAGTCAACGTACATATATTGACAAGGTGTTGAAACGGTTCAACATGCAAGATTCCAAGAAGGGATTCTTGCCCATGTCACATGGAATCACTCTTTCGAAGAGTGGTTGTCCTTCCAATGAGATTGAGAAGGAACGCATGAGTAGAATTCCCTATGCCTCGGCCATAGGATCTATCATGTACGCCATGTTATGTACTAGACCAGATGTGTCATATGCCTTGAGTATGACAAGCAGATACCAATCCAATCCGGGTGAGAGTCACTGGATTGCTGTCAAGAACATCCTAAAGTACTTGAGAAGAACTAAGGATGCTTTCTTGATGTTTGGCGGTGAGGAAGAGTTGCGTGTAAAGGGTTACACTGATGCAAGCTTCCAAACCGATAGAGATGACTTTAGATCACAGTCGGGATATGTGTTTTGCCTGAATGGAGCAGCGGTGAGCTGGAAGAGTTCCAAGCAAGAGACGGTAGCTGATTCTACAACAGAGGCTGAGTACATTGCTGCAAATGGCGCAGCAAAGGAGGCTGTTTGGATCAGAAAGTTTGTTTCTGAACTTGGTGTGGTCCCTAGCATTGCGGATCCAGTGGAGTTGTTTTGTGACAACACTGGGGCGATCGCGCAATCAAAGGAACCCAGATCGCACCAGAAGTCCAACCATGTGCTCAAGAAGATTCATCGGATTCGAGATATTATCGATAGAGGAGACGTTCGGATATGCAATATTCCTACAGATGATAATCTTTCAGACCCGCTTACAAAGCCTCTCACGCAGTGGAAGCATGAAGGGCACACTAGGAGTATGGGCATACGAGATGCGCCAGATTGGCTCTAGTGCAAGTGGGAGACTGTTGGAATAGATGCCCTAGAGGCAATCTAGTTAAGTATGAATTTGTATATGGCTAGAAAATTCATTTATTATTTATTGGATATTTAATATAATGAAGTCCTTAGATTTACAATCGTGTTGTTTATCTTAAATATCCCTAGTCAAGTATAATGATTAAATGGGACAATCATCTATAGACTAGTATGGGGTTGGATTGATATGGAGATATCACGATCCAACACATAGGTGTGCATTACGGAATGTTGCACTAGATTGACCCATCACCGAGAAGGCTACATACATGTTATGTTGAGTCACAAGTGCTTCTCGGGTACAATGGTATTGTCATCCTTAGACTTGAAGTCACTAGATATTCTAGTTGTGGATCATTGTGATCTTGGTAGCGTTAAACGCTACACCGTGACTGGGTAGTTATAAAGGCGTGTACTGGATACAATGAGAAGCAAGCTTAGAGATCGTAGTGGACGTAGAGAGGATTTGCCCCTCCCACATAACGGGAGCAAATATCCTAGGCCACTCGAAGGATAGTGCTTATAGAATGTCTGGCCAGACTCAAATAAATCAATATGGGATATTGATGTTATTTGCACGAATAAGGCTATTCCATGGATCGAGAAACTATGGATTGGATATACGAGTGTGACTTGTATGTCTCGTGTCCAATCCGGATATGGAGGCAAAGGGATAAGACAATTACTTGTACAAGGTTGTCTAGATGACTATTCTATTAGTTGGCTAGAATGGATGTTTTGCTAGAAACCGCTCCATATTAGCAAATAGTTGCTACCAACTAGATAGAACCTATGGGGTCACACGCTATATAGAGTTGTACTAGATTTGGAATTAATTAATTGGATTAATTCATCAGAAGGATCACTTTGCAAACCCTTGCAAACTTAGTAGGGACTAATTTGCAAGGAAGGGACTAAATTGAATTCTAGTAGGACTAGAATAAGTCCTTTAGGTAGTTAACAAGGAGTTGTTGGACTATATAAAGGACCCTCCTTCCTTCCTTCCTCATAAGTTATGCTCTTTAGAGATCATAACAAGAGTGGGAGAGAACAAAGGAGAGGGAGAGCAAGCAACAAGGAGCCGACGCCGCCCCTTGCCGCCGCCCCCTCACCCCGTCGGCCAAAAAGAGGGCCGAGACCCTCTTTTTGTCTCGTTTTGCGTGATTCCTTCACCCTCCTCTCATTCCGGGCTAGCACCAAGGAGTTTGGGAGATCTAGGAGCAACTCTAGGCGTGGATCAACTATAGAGAACGTGACACTATTCGCGTTTGAAGTCATCAAGGAGAACCCAAAGGTGTGCTTATGATTTCTTACCTTCACTATCGTTATGCATCTAGACTTGTGATCCTTGGAGGTTTTGCATGGTTATTTGTTTGATTATGCTTCCGTTTGCGCGATCCATGAATCAAAACCCTACACTTTTGACTACGGACATCGAGATTGAGCTTTTGACGACTCTACTCTCACACACGTGCTTTCATTGTTTGCGGCTTGTTTGGTGGCACCGGGTACTTAATTGTGATTAGGGGGAGATGTATCTTGCTTGTGATACATATTCATCGTTTTGGTTATTTCCTCCCCTTTTCATATTTGCTTAGCTACTCTTGGAAGACCACTCGTACATTGGAAGAATTTGATGGTTTTTGAGAGATAATTGATAAAAAAAATAAGCAGAAAAAAATAAAAATATAAAATGAAAAGAGAGAGAGAGAAAAAAGGACAAGTGGAATAAAGAAAGGAAATTGAGCTTAATGGAAAACGAGTGGTGGAAGTGACTACTTCATTGACGACGGTTTACATTTCATGCACGATTGGCAACGGTGGCCACGGAGATCATTATTGTACCAGGATTTGAGGGGATCGAGGCCCGAGACGGTGAGCTTTGGGTTGCGGTTTATATCATCGTGGTGAGGGTGTGTGAGATGTGGGTTTAATTGTGAGAATTTGACGCTTTAGGACTTATACTTCATGGATATCTTTATGTCCCTAAGCATCATCATTCTAAACCGTTAGTGGAATAGGAGCTCCGACCGTGAACGTGACTTAGCCTAGCGTAGCCTATTATTTTGTTGGCACACGCGCAGAGGTAGAGAATTCTTGTACTTAGTAAGGCTAGGCTCTCTATACTAGCTAGGGGAGATTCTCGTTGTCGAGTTTAGTTTCAACTCATGCCTGGTCCCTAGATTTCTCATCACTTCTTGATAACCGATTTGAGCTAATAGAGATTGCCCAATCTCGCAAAAAAAAAAAAAAAAAAAAATTATCGTTATTTTAATACTTTCATTGTATATATTGCGTTTGCATGTAGTTGCATTGTGTATAATCGAGTCGTGTCGGCTAGTAAAAGGTGGCTTGTGGTTTGATTGTCGTCTCGGACTCGTATGCAATTTTGGTGTGCGTATGCAATGTGGGTGAAAGTATGCAATTCGCGTAGGGAAGTTATGCAATGGTAAATTGGGAATGTATGCAAAGTTGGAATTTTGTGAGAATTGAGAGAGTTTTGAGTTGAGAGATTGAGATTTGGCTCGGATATTTGCTCTGGACGGGCAAAATGTAGTGTGGGGGTAGTTGATAACTCCATTTTCGGAGTTATTTTATTACTTACTTTTCTGCGTTTTGTGTGCTAACATGGAGAATTTATCGTCTTTTCGAGTGAATTTTGCTAATATTTGTGAAGATGAGTTCTTGAGCTATTCTTGTTAAATCCGGGCATTTTCAGTGCGATATTTTATTGTGATACGATCGCGGGTTGTACTTTCATGTTGTGATTCGCATGGAAATAGGGCTTGGAGATCATACGAGAGAAGGAAACGTGCTTCGGAAACGAGGAACTCAAGGAAGCACCCAAAAGACTTAGAAGAAATTTTAGCAGGAATGTTATCTTCGCACGAAGGCAAAGTCGTCGCACGAAGACTTGGGAGTTAGCCAAATTTTGGAGCTACAAAAGTTGTCTTCGCAAAACATGCTGCAATACCTATCTGGGAAGAAGTTTGTACGAAGATGTTTACTTTCTTCGCACGAAGACCTCGTCGTACAAAGAGAAATCTATTCGTACGAAGACCATGCTGATAGGCGCAGATTTGAGCGGGGGTTATATGCAATTTATCCAAACTTTGTGATAGCATTATCGAAACGTATTTAAGCTAATTAGGTCGTGATTATCAGTAGCAAGAAAGTTTCTACGGTGGTTTTGAAGGAAAGGAGCGTTCTTGGAGCTTGGAAAACGATTTGGATCGATTTGTTTGCTTCCTAAACTCTTTCTTTTTTCTAGTTCTTGTTTATGATCACCAAACTTGGTATTTTGATGAAGTCTTGTAGTATCTAAACCCTTTTTGCTGGGAATTATCGTTTGGTAGCTAGGGTTTTGGTATGAACTTGATGTTTTGAGATTGTGGTTCATGTTTTAGACTTAACTAAACGTGTTCTTTCGTTATTATGCATTGTTTATGAGCTTAATTCCATCATTCTTGCGCATAGCTAACATAGGAGTGATTGTAATTGAAACTCACGTGGTAACTCTGTGAGGGTTATTCGGTAAAGTGAGCAATCCACCTAGTCTAATCATTACTTGGTAACTCGGTAGTGTTTACTAGGATCATTAGAGTAGTATCGTGAACTTTAATGCATGCCTAAAAGTGAGATAGACTTGGTAACTCGGTATATTTTGGTTCTAGGCATAGATAATTCATTTGGTAACTCGTTGAATTTTACAATGCTCGATTAATAATAAAAGACGCGTTGTTGTTTCATAAATCAAAACATAACTCTTATCATCCCTAGTGAACCTAGAGAGAATTCCCGGTATTTTGCCTTTTTATTAGTAATGTTATAAAGCATTCTTTGTTAATCGTGACTCAATTCACTTGGCGAATTGAGAATATTTTTCTTTTCAGTTTAGTAGAATTAGTCAAACAAACAACGCAATGTGCCCACATAAGGTTGAGAACTATTAGCTAAATTACACAAAGTCTCTTGGGTTCGACAACCCGGATTTCCGGATATTACTACACACGACAGCCATACACTTGTGTTTGGAGTGTGTCACCTCATCAATGTGTATCGCTGTTTCCAAAAAGTTCCTTTGCATTTGTTCATACCAATTGCAGATTTTGCGGACGACTACTTGGGCGTCCATTTCAAGTTCAACTCGTTTGATTCCCTGGCTTCTCGCTAGCCGAAGTCTAGCTGCCGCAGCTGCTGCTGTCTCCATGGAAGAATTAATCGAGGTGAATGGAGTGCTCATACCGGCGAAGAAGCAGCCGGTGGAGTCCCGCAACACAGCTCCTCCTCCTCTGATACCCGTCTCTGCCTCCCAAGCTCCATCAAAATTTAATATGCCCTAGTTTTCCTCCAGTGGCTACCATTAGCTTTTGGCTTTGGGGGTGCTGAACTGATCTTCTTCTTGAGAACAATCTTTGCTTCTGCTAAGTGCCTTTTTATTAGCTCTCCCAGATCTGTAGATGAATTTCTTCTTTTCTCAGACACTCTCTGATTTCTTTCTCTCCACAGGGCCCAGATTGTCAAACAGAACCTTTGTGTTACCTCTTCTTTCAACTCCTTAAATCTACCTGGAAACTCCTACCCATACAGGTTTGCCCATACTCCCATAGGTTGCGTTTGGTATCCATGATTTGGATTCAAATCCAAAAAAAAAAAAATCCGAAATTTGAAATACAGGAGGATTTGAATTCCCATGTTTGGACAGTATTAATAATCTAGAATTTGAAATCATAAATTTGAAAACGCTTCTTTGGATACCATACTGCTAACAAATTTGATTTTGGATTTCACACCATTTCTAGACACGAGAACAGTTGCACACTCGTTATATTATTAAAAAAGCATCATATATGTTGGCACATATGCAACTTACTGGTGAATTAGTCATGAAAAAAGGTTAAAAAACTAGGAAACTCATGATGTTGCTGGCAAAAGCCAGAAACGGTAAAATATTTATTTTGATTGCATCTACTTTACTCATCAAAACTCACATAAAAATAATCAAATACAACTTTATCAGATACACTAGCATCTAAACACCCATCAACAACCATACAAATATTTTACCGTTTCTGGCTTTTGCCAGCAACATCATGAGTTTCCTAGTTTTTTAACCTTTTTTCATGAGAATTCACCAGTCAACTTTATCCATCAACTTTATATGGTTGTTGATGGATGAATTCTATAACCTTATTTTTTTATGCACCGAATTCTTTGTTTTCTTGAATTCATCCAAACAAGAAAACAAGAGTCACAAACAAATAATAATAATATGGCTACAAGAAGAAAGAGTTTTAGCTAATCTATTGTGCAAAGAAATTTAACTCCATTACTGTATGTGGACAACAACGAAATATTCTTTGCTCCAGTACTTCGCCGGCCCTCTTCCAGAGGTCAGAGGTATATAAACCCTCCTCCAGTACTTGCCTGACCCTCCGTATAAAAGTCCATCTAAATATTCTCTGCTCACTGAACATGGAATCATAAAAAGAGACAAAGTATGTAGGCACATAAAAAAAGTCCCCAAACTGAGAAGCGCTAGGTAAGTTGACAAGCAACTAAAACAAGACAATTGAAACACAAAAAGTGTAAATCATTACTTGTTATTCAGATAATACCATACACATCCAAAAAAAACTTCACATGGTTGTTTAAAACCCAAAAATGTAGGGGGGAAATCAGTAACATTCATAATGGTATTACTACTAGCAACTAAAATAATTGTATAGCATAGCAATAAGCCATAGAGTAACGAGGTATAGGAGTTAGAAATAACCCTGAATGAAGGTTGGTAGTCAGTTGGAGCTCCTTCCTTGCCTTATCAAGCAATTCAGGAAATCAAAAATATGCAGAACCAGAGAAGAAATACACAGAATCAGTACTTAAATGAGAATCAAGAGAAACCCTAATATATTCAGATCCATAATACACAAAATCATCACTTAAAAGAGAATGAGGACAACCCTAATCTGTTCGAATCAGATCGGGAGATAGGAGGAGACAAACTAGTTTCAGATCGGGAGATTGAAACGGAGAGAGAACCACAAAGCCTAGTCCATACTTACACGAATATAGAGAGAGAACATCTTTACCAACGAGATCAGAAGAGGAAGAGAGTGAGACAGAAGAAAGGGAGACGGAGAAAGAGAGCACAATAGAGAGAGACGTACATGTCAGGCTCGATGAAGAAGACTATATGTGAGGAATTGAAATGACATGGGTTGATACGGGAATTGGAATGACCAACTTAAAGCATGCGAAATCAACCGAGGATTTGGGCCAAATCAAATCCAATACCAATTTAAGCATCCAAACAGTGAATTCGGGCACAAATCCTACCAAATCCAAATCCAGGCCCAAATCTTTGTCAATCCAAACAGACTGTTAGATAATTTGCAAGTCATAAACAGGTGCTCAAAGTATCATATTCCTGGTTACAGTGAGGGCATAAATCGGTGGTTTTAACTCCCGTCTTTCTCAAATTATTCTTTGAGCTAGGGAATTTAAGTGTGCCCTCCACCCAGTATAGAGAAACCTCTTTGGGAAATTGATTCCCAAGAATTTTTTGTACCATTTATCTTCGGTTTTTCTGGCCTCTAAAGAGGGTTATGCGGCCTCCAATTCAACTTTGTACGCTTCATCATAGCATGATCTTGTGTTGTACTCACCGTCTTCCAAATGGTGCAAAATTATCTTATCCAATCTAGCTACTTTTTGGATTGGGATTCTACGTATTTCTTCCACATCAATGGTAGTGAAAGTATGTTTCAACTTGTCTATATTGCATTTTTTCTCTTGGGTAATGAACTCGGTTACCTTTTTTAACTGGTTACCAGAGACTGGCCTCACTGGCTTGTAAGAATACGACATGTAGAGCCAAAGGTCTGTCGAAATGCAAATTGAAGTGAAGTTACCCACCTGCCACCCTAATTCCCTTTTCAGAAGTGCTTGCTACTCGGATTTCTTTTCGAATCGTAAGATTCCGTAGGCTTTGGTTCTGTGTTGAGAACAGTGGAATTGCCAAAATAGTTTGCTTCCAATTGGCAAAATTGATTGGAAAAAATGTAATATGTTGACACTTGGGAAATTAACATGCAATATGTCTTCTTTACAATGGTTTTCAACTAACATGTGGCGCAAGGGGAAGATACTTACCTTGCTTTTATATATATAAATATAAAGAAGATTACTACACTGTAAGAACTAAAAGTAGATGTATTATCTTCCTCATTTTGCATTACTGCGGCAGCTGTGGCGATCCACTTTTTTTAGAAGGAAAACCGTTAAATTTTTGTTATAGTAAAGAGCTTAGCGAATCATGGCCAATGATGTGTGCCCTTGATACATTTTCGCGTTTGACATACTTAACGAGAAATCTACTAAAGAGTGAGCTAAGAGCATGAATGTCTGTGGCCATGTCTTTGTCGCGTCGAATGGCTGCCAGATTGTGCACTGTAATGAAGCTGTCTGTGAGGATGGTGATGTTTTTATATCCATGCGAGAGAAGTCACTTCATGAGTTTGAAGATTCCCCTAGTGTATTGTTATGTCTGTACAAAGGAAATTGTCTCAATATGGTATTGTTCAATGCACACAAAGTATATTAGCATATTGAGTTGAAACTATAGTATTAAATGTATAGTTTTCCGCAGCCAAGACATACCTACACTACTAGAAATAGGGGTTTTTGTGGTGGGCAAATTCTGCCACTAATAGAGAAAAACCCGCCACAAAAAGTATTTGCGGCGGATTTTGTGGCGGTTTTTGTCCGCCTCATCAACTTCGATCGTAAATACTTTGCAGCGGTAAGAGCAATTTGGCGCCAATCTGGTCTTTGTTAGGTCGGATTAAACCCGCCACTAAAACCTTTTTCCGCCGCAAAAGAAATTTTGGCGCTAACAAAATTTTGTAGTTGCGTCGACTTTTGCTACAACAAAAAGATAACTTTTTCGGCCAAAAGAACAAATTGGCGAACTTTTGGACAGCCTCAACTATAATTTTGGTGCCATTTTCGACACTTTTTCCGCACAATTTTCGTTCCTCCACGTGGCGAAACAAGCATGCGCGCCAATTTTTTTTCCACACAATCGACAACTAATTCTTAACTATTATTTAAGTTTCCAAATGTGAATATAATAAAAATGAGGCATCATATAAAATCATAAAACCATGTCCAATAATATTCATTTGTTAGGAAAAACTAAAACCATAAGTTCATAATCAAGTGGAACTGATTCTCGACAGAAATTCACAAAGTCCCCACATACGGTACACTAATGAAAGATCCAAGGAGATTATAAATCAAAGAAACCATTTTCACCATCTTTTCGAAATCGCTTCCCCCAACCCCTTCGTTTATCCGAATTCTTTGAAGAAATCTAAAATGTCTTCTTTGCCAGCTGAAAACGGCAACCTGCATAGCATAAAATCACTACAAAAAACAGGCGAAAAGCAAGTCAGATGTTTATAGCAGGTTATGTGGTTAAACATTACATAACATTAATTGATTTTTTTTACATGAAGCACTTTAGAATCTACAGACAACAGTTCATATAAAAAGAAGGGTTTATTAAACATACATTTATGCATATTCTCATCAAATCAAATGTTGCTAAGTTGAAGTAGAAGTGTCATCCATGCCACTAATAGCTCAGCTGACTATCGAACTAGTTTTCCGAATAACTCTTGAACATAGGAAACACTATAGACATATGACTACATACAATTAGAAAGGCATGATCCTGATCATATATATAGATAAACTTAGACTTTGGTACTCATCCACTTCAGACCTAAGCAATAGCTTCTAGTAAACTCACGATATGTGAATGTCCGAGGAAGCCATGTCTTTAGAATCGGAAAACATCCTAACTTGAGCAGTGATATATTCTGCACCAGCAACAAATAAATGTGTGATTCATGGACAAAAAATATAAGCTGGCTGAACAAATTCGATACGAGGCACCAGAAAACATAAATAGAGCCAGATAGAAATGAGATCCATTAGACCATGATGTTATCTCTCAAGATGACAATTACAGGGCAAGTAACTACAACAAATCAGCTTCGTCAAGCATTATCAAACCAATAGACAAAATCAAGTAAATAAATAAATAAAGCAGGAAAGAACTAGGAAAACCGAAAGACCCTGATTAGAAAAATGAAAGTACCCTCATTGGCATCAACAACAAACTATTAAGAAAATGAAAGATACACTAGTTGTAAAGTCCTCATTCCACCAAATTCCACCCTCGTTGCTATCTAGTTATTGCAGAAGCAAGAAACTCATACCCTCAATGGCACAATCAGGTTTAGTGTCCAAGCAAGATTATAGGCACTCTGTATTTCAAGTGCCAGATCACATAGCTAAATCAGAAACCCTATCCAACCAAATCACAGAAACATTATCCCCTGCTCAGTTTTGAAAAAAGAGTTTTTTATACCACTTAAGTAGAGTTCACATAAATAATCTATAAAAGCTATACCAAAAAATAATGTTTACCAACGCAGGTTACCAGATCAGTGAGTGTCGAGGATTGGACATCAATGGCATCATTTACCTGACCCATCACCAAGCAGCGGGATCAGTGACAGTAGGTGTTGAGGAAGAGATAGTCCTAGACGTAGAGGAGGCTGATATAGGGGGGTTTGGTGTGGACTTTTTTGTGGATTTTAATCCAAAATCCACTTTTAAGCTTTTTGGATTTTTTGTGAAGGTTTGGTATGGACTTTTTTGAGTGGATTTTGGATTTTAGATTTTCAAGTTGTAGTGTAGAAAAGGTAGAAGCAAAAAGTTGGGTTTGGGTGGATTTTTTGTGTCTTTTTTCATCATATCATACAAATGACAATAATATCCCCACTAAACAACAAAACTGACACATCACTGACCTTCAATGAATAGACAAAAAGGATAAAGTGGTAATTTTCGCTAAACAACAAAACTGTCACATCACTGACTTTTTAACATCACCAACTTTTTTTTACCAAACCCAGGCATCTTTTTTCTTGAACTTTTGTGTCACGGACTTTTTTCACACCATCTTAAAAGACAGCTTAAAATCCAAAAAGTCCACACCAAACCCACCCATATATATCCTTCAGATTTCAAAGGACCACTTCAGATAATTCATTGCAGCTTCTAAATCAAAGAAGCATCTTTATGTTATGGGAATTAGAAATAGAACTAGAACTGCGCAAGTCTGAGATGTCTAGCCCCATAGAGACCTATTTCCACAGACGACAATCATCTTGACCAAGTCTTAAAACAAAACAGAAGACAATCATCTAGACCAAGAGCCCGGAAACTTTATAATAAAACCATCCCTTCAATTTAAAATCCAGATAAAGGTTGACTTGTGCAGGGGATGATTGCATTTCAGTAGGATCTGGGAGAAGGAATGTTCATATAAAAAAAGTTACATGTGGCCAAAGTCATGGAATCTGGTACTACCTACCTACTCCTAGTATCTATATACTATATATATAAACAGTAAGCTCTGAGAATAAAGTGCTTCCTCAATTTGCTGATCTACTACTTTGTACAGCTTATGTATGTTCATAAGGTGGGATATTTGGGTTTTAGAATCTGCCGTTGATAACTCCACATTAGGAGTTATATTGTTTATGATCCATGACCTTTTTGCGAGCGTTTTGATGTCTTTATGTGAGAAATTGACCAAATCCGGGTTGTATTGAGCATACTTGAGTTATTGAGCTTTATTTCATAATCCGGGCGTTTTTCGTATGATTTATACATTGTTTATCGCATGTGATCTTCCGATATGTTTTCGTGTTGTGTATTTCAGGAACCGGGAGCTTGGAGCGATGATTTTAGGGCGGAAACGAACTTCGGAACACAAGCTAGCTCAAGGATATGCTCGGGAATGAAGAGGAGAAAAGAAGACGCTAAAACGAAGAAAGTTGGAAAAGTCACACAGGACCAGCCTGCACTCTTTTCGATGCCCAGGAAAATCTACAAGGAATTTTGAAGCAAGGCTTGCGGCATTGGAAAGTAGACATCCGTAGCTTTCCAACGGTATATGGTAGGCCCGAAGACGAGTCCGTATGAGGGAGAAACAGCCCGCGCAAAATCAGCAAAGAATTCTGCCCGGGAATTACAAAGTAGAGGGGCTGAAGTGCAATTTCGGCATATTTTCATTAAAAAAACGTGCCCAGCTGGTAGAGAACGGGGAGAACGACCCAAGAGACATATATTCACGCATCTTTGAAGTCTTGGGAGCTAGGGAAGATAGGAGACAAAGCTTGGAGCTTGGAAGATCATCAACATTGAAGATTCAAGCGTTTGATCATCTTTTCTTCTTCTATTCTTCATGAACTCTATGATTTTGTTTATGTTGAACCATATTATGTCTAGCTAAACTTCTTAAAGCTAGGTGATTGATGAAAAACTAGGGTTTGTTGGATGATTTTCCGGATTTTGGACTTGATGCATGCTTTTGCTTAAATTCTATGAACGTTCTTGTTAGCTTATCTATTCTTGTACTTATTTATTAATGTTCTTGGCTTGGTCACCCGTAGAATGTTACTTGTTGATAGGGTTGCACGAAAGTGAACTCGTTGAGACGTGTTAAAGAATAGTTAGGTGATCTTGTAGTTTCTTGAGACTGAGAGGAGATAGGAACTTGATCAATCTTGTGAGGGTAGTTTCGATAGATTGTGTTAGAACTTAGTGAATTCGGTGGACCGATAGGACCCGGTGAACGAGCCTAACAAATCAATTAGATTGTAGTAATAGACGGAGGTGGACCGAGAGGACCCGGAATCTATTGTTTACACAAATTCACGTGAGATCGAGAGAAGATCGTGATGAGCATTACCCGGTATAACTAGAACGTGAGTAGAGTGTTTCAAGCATAACCCGAAAATCGTTAACAACCCTAGGGACATCAATTGCCTAGTTCTTCTTTATTAATCGTATTACATCACAATTTATCTTCGTTAAAAGTGAAAATTCTCTAAAAATATTTAGTTAGTTGTTATTTAGTTTAAGTCACTTGTTTGTGGGTGACGAACCTTCAAATCCAAACCCTTCTTACCGGTTACGTAGATATATCATAATTACTTTCTAGTTAGCTAATAATCGTAAATTCCCTTGGGTTCGATACTCGGAGTCGTGAAATACTCCATATACTACTTGACCGTGCACTTGCGTATACACGTAAGAAATCGTGTCAAGTTTTTGGCGCCGTTGCCGGGGACTTTAACGGTTTATTAGTTTAGTAGAAATTGATTTAGGATATTTCTTTTACTTTTTGTTTAATTAGCTACTTGTTTTCTCACTTGTATTTGAGTCTGCTTTTCAGGTCATCAGTGTATGCCCAGGATCCCTAGGGAACTTGTGCCCCCACTTGAAGACCCAGAGCAGTTATTCAGAGATCAGAGGAGAAGACAGAAACAGAGCACTATGGGTGATCAATTGACCAACGCGCAGCTCAATGAGAAAATGGAAGAGTTGGCGAAACTGTTGAATGATCGCAACGCCCAGACACCGTACAACAAGTCTGGGCAGGCTATTGTGGAGAAATTCCAAACGTCCACGTATGGACACAATCCGGCAATTGTAGTGCCAGACATACAAGCTGAGCATTTTGATCTCAAGCCAGCTACGATCCAGACAATCACCAATCAGTTCCAGTTTTATGGGAACAAGGATGAGGATCCCAACGATTTCATTGGGAAGTTCAATGCTTATATCAAGACTGTGAAGTATAAGAACGTGACTCCAGAGGCATTGAAACTTATTCTATTCCCCTATTGTTTGAAAGGTGCAGCTGAGAAGTGGCTTGAGTCGAGAGCTCCAGATTCAATCACTACATGGGCTCAATGTGTGGATGAATTCATGGCAAAGTTTTACCCAGTTCAGCGGGTGATTCAGTTACAAGGTGATATCCTTGGCTTTCAGCAGCAGGCCCATGAGACCGTGGTAGAGGCGTGGGATAGATTTATGCATTTGATCAGGAAGTGCCCAAATCACGATTTTGGGGACTACAAAATTTTGCAGGTCTTCTACCATGGCTTAGAACGCCATAACCAGGAGCTGGTTAACAGAGAAGCTGGAGGCAATTTTCTGTACTCTGTTGACAAGGAAGGAGCATATGCACTTATGAAACAGCTAGCTAAGCAGGATACGCAGTTTTATGATTCTAGAAGACTTTCGGCATTGCCTGAAGCGAAAGATAATGAGTGGAAGGATGAGATCAGCAAGATGATGTCAGACCTGGCCAAGCATGTGTATCGGGATAAGAAATCAGTTGCAAGAGTAGAGGAGCAGGAATTTGATTCAGCCTTGGCCCAGATTGCAAGTGAAGATGTGAACTTTGTGGGGGCACAAGGACAGCGGCAGAATTGGAACCAAGGGAACTACAGACCAGGCACAAGAGATCATCCAGGTTTCAGGTATGGGGATCAGTCTGGAGCTATATACGCACCTGGGTTTCAGCACATGCCACAAGCACCAGTGTCGCAGGCTCCACCACCGGCTGTTGTAGCGCCAAACCCAGAGATTTCTTTACTCACTAAGGCGTTGACACAGCTGAGTAACAACATGAACGATATGACCACGACGGTCAATGCTATGTCTTCTGATTTGCAGGCTACGAAGACTTCTCTTCGTGCACTAGAGGTTCAAGTTGGGCAAATTGCAACGCAATTATCTGCTAGAGCACCTGGTTCTCTACCGTCTGACACAGAGAATGTGCGTCAGGTAAATGCCATTACCACTCGCAGTGGGGTCTCGTTGACTGATCCACCATACCCGAGCCATGCCAGAGCTGAAGCGTCAAAAGCTAAGGAGCATGAGGTCTTCGATTCTGAGAAGACACCTGTCATGGTCCCCCAATCAAAGGGCATGACTCCACATGATGAGGAAAATTCCAATGAGGTATTACCACCACCCTCTTCTTCTAAAGATGTACCTTTTCCATTGAAAACTAGAAAGAAGAAGGATGACTCTGAGGAGTACAGGAGATTTCTCAATATTTTCTCCAAACTGCACATAAACATTCCGTTGATTGAAGCGCTGCAGAAAATGCCTAAGTATGCGCGGTTTATCAAGGATGCAATCTATGGGAGAAAAGCTATGGATAACTTTCAGACAGTGAAACTGAATGAGCAGGTGAGTTCATGTGTCTTGCATGGGCTACCCAAGAAGAAGAAAGATCCAGGTAGTTTTGTGATTGAGGCTACACTTGGTGGGGCATATACAGGCAGGGCTCTATGTGATTTGGGGGCGAGTGTCAACCTGATGCCGCTTTCAGTATTTAAAAAGCTAGGTGTGGGGGAGCCTAGTAAAACCTGGATCAATCTGCAGTTCGCAGATAAGTCGTCCAAGAAGGCCATTGGGGTGGTAGAAGACTTACTTGTGAGGGTTGGTAGTTTGATCATGCCAGCTGATTTTGTGATCCTTGACATGCCAGTTGGTGACGTTCCGATCATTCTTGGTAGGCCCTTTCTGGCTACTGGTCGGACTTTAATTGATGTGGAGAATGGAGCGTTGATCATGAGGGTCAACGATACTGTGGAGCCCTTTCAGGTTTTCAAACCGACTCCTCAATACACTTATGAGGTGAAGCTAGACTTGCCATTTCCTGTGAAAGTTGTGCGTGGAATTTCAGAGCTGACACAAGGAGATCCGCCAGATCCTAAGGGTAAAGAATCGAGTGTGCAGGCGCATGAGGTAGTTATGAACATCCAACGCCAAAAATTGGATGCAGAACGACCTGCCAAACCACCTTTCTGAGCTTCATGAGGTAACTGGGTCGGGCCGTCGACCGTAAATTACAAAGCGCTTGTTGGGAGGCAACCCAACGTATTTTATGCATTAGTGTAGAGAGTGTGTTTTAAATACTGTTGCGTGCGTTTTTAAATTCCATTTTGTTATCTGAGGGGTGAGAGAGCGAGAATTTGACATTTGAATTGAGTCTACGCAGGTTTACAGGTTATTACGAGATTCGGACTCCCCTTCTTGATGTGCGTAGACTCGCATGGAAATGCGCGCATCGGAGTTCGGACGTATAAGAAAGGCGGAAATTGAACGAGAAAGATGTGATCACGACGATATTTCCAAGGACGTGGGAAGCGTGTCACGAAAAATTGGCTCAAGAACAAAAAGAGGAACATGGAATTCAAGCTAAGGATCCTCGAAGATCAAGTAAAGGAAACGGATCAAAAAAAAAAAGAGAGAGAGAGGAGCAGTTCCAGCCCCAGACTTGTCGTATGATCAGCCAACTGGTCGTAGGACCACTTTTTACTTAGTCAAAATGTGGAGAACAAGCAAAACCATGCTTCTGCTGGTCGCAGGACCAGTACTAGTGGTCGTACGACCATGATGGGCACGGGCGATATTTTCTTAAGTATCCGGGGGTATATTTGGTATTTTGGGAAAAGTTTGAAGACATCGTGAGGTTCTTCTTCCCTTCAGACGACGAACATCAACCAGAGAGAGCATCTAGACTCTCGACTCTTGCTAGAAATCATCACACCCAGAGGAATCAGGCCGATTGACAGATCTCTCTCTCACGTTTCAGAGCAGCAACGCTCCGACAAGGCGATTGCGGCGTGTTGGCTTGGAGTATCACGAAGAAGAGCGCCGCCGAAGAGCCGCCTACCATCGGCGTCGGCCATAACCTCCGACTGCAGCCAAAATCCGGCCTATCGGGGAGGGTTCTCTTCGCAATCACGGCGCCATCACGATTCCGGCGTCAGGTCGCGGTGGCTCACAACGCTGTCACGAGGCAGAGCACCTCCCAGCCGCCGATCCTTCTGCCTTCGTCCCTAATCTCCAAAGTCAGTGAAATTGTGAGCTAATTGGTGGGTTTTGCTCGCAAACCAGGCGACATCAACACCGTAATCGTTAATTGCTGGTATAATTGGTGATTGGGGCTGAAATCGCACGAATTGAAGACGAACCCACCTAGGGTTCTTCGAAGAAAAGTTCAAAATTGTGAAGAAAGGTTGCAATTCAGCTTTCACGGAAGAAGGAAGAAGGACGCACACACTGCGGGGAGTGTATTGACGCAAGCAATTCCAATTTTTTTCGGAAAAATTTTCGACGGTTTCGGCCCTTCTTGTCGAAATTTTTGTGGAACAGGCAACCGTCAGAGGTCAATTCTTATTCTCTATCAGTTTCAATTTGGCATCTAGGCACAAGTAGGTTGCGCTTTATTTGAAAAATTGATTCATATCCCTTGTACCACTTGTCAATTTGGAGCTGCTGTTTAGTGTGTAGGTGTGAATTGTCACGTGTACTTATTTGTGTATTTGTGAAACGTTTCGGGAAATTGTGAACAATGAGTAAGAGATTGCGTTTAACTAGTGGTGACCTTGATTATGCACCTGACGATGAGGGGGATAGTGAGCACGAGATGGTCATAGGTGGAGATAGTGGCGATTTCACATACAAGGTCCCGCTATCTCCGGACAGGGAAGAGTTAAAGAGACCTTTACCGAGTAGATTCACCGCCCCTCGCATTAGAATTGCCGAGTCCTCTTGATTGATCTCCGAATTCGTTGAGGACAACGAAGCAGTCTAGTGTGGGGGGATTTTTAGTCTTAACTAGCCAGTCCGTCCGTGTCCGCATTAACCTGTCACATATAGATTGTTAGTTTGTATTGTGTCATATTTGTGGTCCATGTCGTGTTTAGTTATAGTGGCGTATTGTGATGTTATTAGCTCTCTATATATGTGTTAGTTGTTTAATCTTAGTTGCACGTTTACTTAATTGAGTCCACCTACCTGAATCAAGTCAGTTTCGAGTCTTCTTTCGTGTTTGGCCTTGCATTTAGAGTTAGGATTTATATATAAAAATAAATAAAAAAAATTGAAAAAAAAAATAATTAAAAAAAGAGAAAATTTTGAGAAAAGGGCAATCAAAAGAGGCTAAAGTTTGATAAATTGCGAAGTGTGAGGATTTTAGGTGTAGAGCATGATTTGCGACCGAGAGTGACAACGTGAGTCCCCCCTAGTAGGTATAGAGAGACTTTCTTTACGGGAGGGTCTACCTATTTCTAACACTTATGTGATTTTTAAACGCAAAGTGTGTGCCTATTTTCTTACAAGAGCTGAGCTAGGTGAGAGCTAAACAAGCCGAACATCCATGTGTACGTCTTAGGTAGTCGCCAACCCGCCTCGTAGTGGCACACGGAACAGCTGTGCGAGGACGTGTATTAGAGCACTCACTGCTTTTAGAACTCACCTTGTAGGACCATTAGACGCCCCAATTTGAACCTTGATTCTTGCTATCCTTCGGACATAGGGTGACGATTCTTGGCCTTCATCACAAATTGATTAGAATCACCACTTTAGTGCGTCACGAGGGGGTTGTGTAGTTGAGGGGGTTCGATGAGGGAGTGATTATACATTTCGTTGAGTTCTACATCTTGCTTGCACTACATTGACTATCTACGAGGGGATGCGAGGGTGAGTGAGTAGGCTTGCGCACTTCGGTGTGGCGGTGTTCCATGCCACTACATCATGGACACAGTTGTGGAGGGCCGTGAGTGCGTGAATATAATACGCACGGAATTGGGTTGGGTGAACTTAATTGGTGGATCGTGCTAGGTACCGGTTGTGATTACTTTGGTGTAGGAGGATCGGTTGGATTAGGCACGAGATACATTCATCTTCGGGACTACTTGAGAGGGGATATGGTTACATTCGAGTGTGGGGGTGTCTACTTTTGACTTCGGACATTGAGAGTGAGCTTGCGACGACTCCACTCCCACACATTTACTTCATTGATTTTGCGGCTTGGATTTGACATGGCCTTTGATTGAGTTAGGAGGTGATGATATTTTATGTGATATTCATTCATCGACTTATGTGTTTCCTTCTCCTAGCATATGTGATTGTTATTTGAAGACCACTCGGATATTATTTGTGCATTGTGGTGGTATTTTGAGAAAAAAAGGAGAAAGAAAGAGAAAGAAAAAAAACAAAAAAAAAAAAAAGAAAAAAAAATGAGAGAAATAGAAAAAGGAGAGATTAAATAAAGTTTGAGTGGAATTGAATTGGAACGAGTGGTGGAGCTACTTTGACGACGACGGTTCATGTTTCATGCAAAACAAACGACGATGGCCACGGAGATCACTAGTGTACCGGGGTTTGAGGGAATTGAGGGCCGGAGGTGGTGAGCTTTGGGTTTTGGTGCCTATCATAGTGGTGAGGGTGTGTGAGATGTGGGTTTTGATGTGAGAATGTGACGCTTAGGACTTGATTTCGACGAGATTATCTCTATGTCCCTAAGCCTCATCATGTGAAAACCGTTAGCGGATTAGGAGCTCGGACCTTGGATGTGGCTTTGCCTAGCGTAGTCTCTTATTTCGTGGCACACGCGAAGAGGTAGCGTACTCTTGTACTTAGTAAAGTTAGGCTTTCTATACTAGCTAGGGGAGAGTCGTGGTGTCGAGTTTAGTTTCAACTCATGCTTTGTTCCTAGGATTCTCATCACTTCATGATAATTGACTTAAGCCAATGGAGATTGCCCGATCTCAACCAAAAAGATAAAAAGTGTGTTTTGTATATATATGTTTGTGTAGGATTGAGTCGTAGTTTGCATTTGCATCATATTGTTGCATTGTCGAGTCTTGTTTCGTTATTGAGTCGGCTAGTTAGGATTTGTATGCAACGGTGTTTCTAGTAAGTATGCAATTCTCGACTCGTATCACTTGTGGGTTTGAGTTTCATTGGAGGATGTTTTTGGATGGATTGTGGTCGGATTTTGGTTGTACTTTGATTGGATTGCTCGGGACGCGCAATAGGTTAGTGTGGGGGTGTTTGATAACTCCACATTAGGAGTTATATTGTTTATGATCCATGACCTTTTTGCGAGCGTTTTGATGTCTTTATGTGAGAAATTGACCAAATCCGGGTTGTATTGAGCATACTTGAGTTATTGAGCTTTATTTCATAATCCGGGCGTTTTTCATATGATTTATACATTGTTTATCGCATGTGATCTTCCGATATGTTTTCGTGTTGTGTATTTCAGGAACCGGGAGCTTGGAGCGATGATTTTGGGGCGGAAACGAACTTCGGAACACAAGCTAGCTCAAGGTTATGCTCGGGAATGAAGACGAGAAAAGAAGACGCTAAAACGAAGAAAAGTTGGAAAAGTCACACAGGACCAGCCTGCACTCTTTTCGATGCATAGGAGAATCTACAAGGAATTTTGAAGCAAGGCTTGCGGCATTGGAAAGTAGACATCCGTAGCTTTCCAACGGTATATGGTAGGCCCGAAGACGAGTCCGTATGAGGGAGAAACAGCCCGCGCAAAATGAGCAAAGAATTCTGCCCGGGAATTACAAAGTAGAGGGGCTGAAGTGCATTTTCGGCATATTTTCATTAAAAAAACGTGCCCAGCTGGTAGAGAACGGGGAGAACGACCTAAGAGACATATATTCACGCATCTTTGAAGTCTTGGGAGCTAGGGAAGATAGGAGACAAAGCTTGGAGCTTGGAAGATCATCAACATTGAAGATTCAAGCGTTTGATCATCTTTTCTTCTTCTATTCTTCATGAACTCTATGATTTTGTTTATGTTGAACCATATTATGTCTAGCTAAACTTCTTAAAGCTAGGTGATTGATGAAAAACTAGGGTTTGTTGGATGATTTTCCGGATTTTGGACTTGATGCATGCTTTTGCTTAAATTCTATGAACGTTCTTGTTAGCTTATCTATTCTTGTACTTATTTATTAATGTTCTTGGCTTGGTCACCCGTAGAATGTTACTTGTTGATAGGGTTGCACGAAAGTGAACTCGTTGAGACGTGTTAAAGAATAGTTAGGTGATCTTGTAGTTTCTTGAGACTGAGAGGAGATAGGAACTTGATCAATCTTGTGAGGGTAGTTTCGATAGATTGTGTTAGAACTTAGTGAATTCGGTGGACCGATAGGACCCGGTGAACGAGCCTAACAAATCAATTAGATTGTAGTAATAGACGGAGGTGGACCGAGAGGACCCGGAATCTATTGTTTACACAAATTCACGTGAGATCGAGAGAAGATCGTGATGAGCATTACCCGGTATAACTAGAACGTGAGTAGAGTGTTTCAAGCATAACCCGAAAATCGTTAACAACCCTAGGGACATCAATTGCCTAGTTCTTCTTTATTAATCGTATTACATCACAATTTATCTTCGTTAAAAGTGAAAATTCTCTAAAAATATTTAGTTAGTTGTTATTTAGTTTAAGTCACTTGTTTGTGGGTGACGAACCTTCAAATCCAAACCCTTCTTACCGGTTACGTAGATATATCATAATTACTTTCTAGTTAGCTAATAATCGTAAATTCCCTTGGGTTCGATACTCGGAGTCGTGAAATACTCCATATACTACTTGACCGTGCACTTGCGTATACACGTAAGAAATCGTGTCAAGTTTTTGGCGCCGTTGCCGGGGACTTTAACGGTTTATTAGTTTAGTAGAAATTGATTTAGGATATTTCTTTTACTTTTTGTTTAATTAGCTACTTGTTTTCTCACTTGTATTTGAGTCTGCTTTTCAGGTCATCAGTGTATGCCCAGGATCCCTAGGGAACTTGTGCCCCCACTTGAAGACCCAGAGCAGTTATTCAGAGATCAGAGGAGAAGACAGAAACAGAGCACTATGGGTGATCAATTGACCAACGCGCAGCTCAATGAGAAAATGGAAGAGTTGGCGAAACTGTTGAATGATCGCAACGCCCAGACACCGTACAACAAGTCTGGGCAGGCTATTGTGGAGAAATTCCAAACGTCCACGTATGGACACAATCCGGCAATTGTAGTGCCAGACATACAAGCTGAGCATTTTGATCTCAAGCCAGCTACGATCCAGACAGTCACCAATCAGTTCCAGTTTTATGGGAACAAGGATGAGGATCCCAACGATTTCATTGGGAAGTTCAATGCTTATATCAAGACTGTGAAGTATAAGAACGTGACTCCAGAGGCATTGAAACTTATTCTATTCCCCTATTGTTTGAAAGGTGCAGCTGAGAAGTGGCTTGAGTCGAGAGCTCCAGATTCAATCACTACATGGGCTCAATGTGTGGATGAATTCAAGGCAAAGTTTTACCCAGTTCAGCGGGTGATTCAGTTACAAGGTGATATCCTTGGCTTTCAGCAGCAGGCCCATGAGACCGTGGTAGAGGCGTGGGATAGATTTATGCATTTGATCAGGAAGTGCCCAAATCACGATTTTGGGGACTACAAAATTTTGCAGGTCTTCTACCATGGCTTAGAACGCCATAACCAGGAGCTGGTTAACAGAGAAGCTGGAGGCAATTTTCTGTACTCTGTTGACAAGGAAGGAGCATATGCACTTATGAAACAGCTAGCTAAGCAGGATACGCAGTTTTATGATTCTAGAAGACTTTCGGCATTGCCTGAAGCGAAAGATAATGAGTGGAAGGATGAGATCAGCAAGATGATGTCAGACCTGGCCAAGCATGTGTATCGGGATAAGAAATCTGTTGCAAGAGTAGAGGAGCAGGAATTTGATTCAGCCTTGGCCCAGATTGCAAGTGAAGATGTGAACTTTGTGGGGGCACAAGGACAGCGGCAGAATTGGAACCAAGGGAACTACAGACCAGGCACAAGAGATCATCCAGGTTTCAGGTATGGGGATCAGTCTGGAGCTATATACGCACCTGGGTTTCAGCACATGCCACAAGCACCAGTGTCGCAGGCTCCACCACCGGCTGTTGTAGCGCCAAACCCAGAGATTTCTTTACTCACTAAGGCGTTGACACAGCTGAGTAACAACATGAACGATATGACCACGACGGTCAATGCTATGTCTTCTGATTTGCAGGCTACGAAGACTTCTCTTCGTGCACTAGAGGTTCAAGTTGGGCAAATTGCAACGCAATTATCTGCTAGAGCACCTGGTTCTCTACCGTCTGACACAGAGAATGTGCGTCAGGTAAATGCCATTACCACTCGCAGTGGGGTCTCGTTGACTGATCCACCATACCCGAGCCATGCCAGAGCTGAAGCGTCAAAAGCTAAGGAGCATGAGGTCTTCGATTCTGAGAAGACACCTGTCATGGTCCCCCAATCAAAGGGCATGACTCCACATGATGAGGAAAATTCCAATGAGGTATTACCACCACCCTCTTCTTCTAAAGATGTACCTTTTCCATTGAAAACTAGAAAGAAGAAGGATGACTCTGAGGAGTACAGGAGATTTCTCAATATTTTCTCCAAACTGCACATAAACATTCCGTTGATTGAAGCGCTGCAGAAAATGCCTAAGTATGCGCGGTTTATCAAGGATGCAATCTATGGGAGAAAAGCTATGGATAACTTTCAGACAGTGAAACTGAATGAGCAGGTGAGTTCATGTGTCTTGCATGGGCTACCCAAGAAGAAGAAAGATCCAGGTAGTTTTGTGATTGAGGCTACACTTGGTGGGGCATATACAGGCAGGGCTCTATGTGATTTGGGGGCGAGTGTCAACCTGATGCCGCTTTCAGTATTTAAAAAGCTAGGTGTGGGGGAGCCTAGTAAAACCTGGATCAATCTGCAGTTCGCAGATAAGTCGTCCAAGAAGGCCATTGGGGTGGTAGAAGACTTACTTGTGAGGGTTGGTAGTTTGATCATGCCAGCTGATTTTGTGATCCTTGACATGCCAGTTGGTGACGTTCCGATCATTCTTGGTAGGCCCTTTCTGGCTACTGGTCGGACTTTAATTGATGTGGAGAATGGAGCGTTGATCATGAGGGTCAACGATACTGTGGAGCCCTTTCAGGTTTTCAAACCGACTCCTCAATACACTTATGAGGTGAAGCTAGACTTGCCATTTCCTGTGAAAGTTGTGCGTGGAATTTCAGAGCTGACACAAGGAGATCCGCCAGATCCTAAGGGTAAAGAATCGAGTGTGCAGGCGCATGAGGTAGTTATGAACATCCAACGCCAAAAATTGGATGCAGAACGACCTGCCAAACCACCTTTCTGAGCTTCATGAGGTAACTGGGTCGGGCCGTCGACCGTAAATTACAAAGCGCTTGTTGGGAGGCAACCCAACGTATTTTATGCATTAGTGTAGAGAGTGTGTTTTAAATACTGTTGCGTGCGTTTTTAAATTCCATTTTGTTATCTGAGGGGTGAGAGAGCGAGAATTTGACATTTGAATTGAGTCTACGCAGGTTTACAGGTTATTACGAGATTCGGACTCCCCTTCTTGATGTGCGTAGACTCGCATGGAAATGCGCGCATCGGAGTTCGGACGTATAAGAAAGGCGGAAATTGAACGAGAAAGATGTGATCACGACGATATTTCCAAGGACGTGGGAAGCGTGTCACGAAAAATTGGCTCAAGAACAAAAAGAGGAACATGGAATTCAAGCTAAGGATCCTCGAAGATCAAGTAAAGGAAACGGATCAAAAAAAAAAAAGAGAGAGAGGAGCAGTTCCAGCCCCAGACTTGTCGTATGATCAGCCAACTGGTCGTAGGACCACTTTTTACTTAGTCAAAATGTGGAGAACAAGCAAAACCATGCTTCTGCTGGTCGCAGGACCAGTACTAGTGGTCGTACGACCATGATGGGCACGGGCGATATTTTCTTAAGTATCCGGGGGTATATTTGGTATTTTGGGAAAAGTTTGAAGACATCGTGAGGTTCTTCTTCCCTTCAGACGACGAACATCAACCAGAGAGAGCATCTAGACTCTCGACTCTTGCTAGAAATCATCACACCCAGAGGAATCAGGCCGATTGACAGATCTCTCTCTCACGTTTCAGAGCAGCAACGCTCCGACAAGGCGATTGCGGCGTGTTGGCTTGGAGTATCACGAAGAAGAGCGCCGCCGAAGAGCCGCCTACCATCGGCGTCGGCCATAACCTCCGACTGCAGCCAAAATCCGGCCTATTGGGGAGGGTTCTCTTCGCAATCACGGCGCCATCACGATTCCGGCGTCAGGTCGCGGTGGCTCACAACGCTGTCACGAGGCAGAGCACCTCCCAGCCGCCGATCCTTCTGCCTTCGTCCCTAATCTCCAAAGTCAGTGAAATTGTGAGCTAATTGGTGGGTTTTGCTCGCAAACCAGGCGACATCAACACCGTAATCGTTAATTGCTGGTATAATTGGTGATTGGGGCTGAAATCGCACGAATTGAAGACGAACCCACCTAGGGTTCTTCGAAGAAAAGTTCAAAATTGTGAAGAAAGGTTGCAATTCAGCTTTCACGGAAGAAGGAAGAAGGACGCACACACTGCGGGGAGTGTATTGACGCAAGCAATTCCAATTTTTTTCGGAAAAATTTTCGACGGTTTCGGCCCTTCTTGTCGAAATTTTTGTGGAACAGGCAACCGTCAGAGGTCAATTCTTATTCTCTATCAGTTTCAATTTGGCATCTAGGCACAAGTAGGTTGCGCTTTATTTGAAAAATTGATTCATATCCCTTGTACCACTTGTCAATTTGGAGCTGCTGTTTAGTGTGTAGGTGTGAATTGTCACGTGTACTTATTTGTGTATTTGTGAAACGTTTCTGGAATTTTGTGAACAATGAGTAAGAGATTGCGTTTAACTAGTGGTGACCTTGATTATGCACCTGACGATGAGGGGGATAGTGAGCACGAGATGGTCATAGGTGGAGATAGTGGCGATTTCACATACAAGGTCCCGCTATCTCCGGACAGGGAAGAGTTAAAGAGACCTTTACCGAGTAGATTCACCGCCCCTCGCATTAGAATTGCCGAGTCCTCTTGATTGATCTCCGAATTCGTTGAGGACAACGAAGCAGTCTAGTGTGGGGGGATTTTTAGTCTTAACTAGCCAGTCCGTCCGTGTCCGCATTAACCTGTCACATATAGATTGTTAGTTTGTATTGTGTCATATTTGTGGTCCATGTCGTGTTTAGTTATAGTGGCGTATTGTGATGTTATTAGCTCTCTATATATGTGTTAGTTGTTTAATCTTAGTTGCACGTTTACTTAATTGAGTCCACCTACCTGAATCAAGTCAGTTTCGAGTCTTCTTTCGTGTTTGGCCTTGCATTTAGAGTTAGGATTTATATATAAAAATAAATAAAAAAATTGAAAAAAAAAATAATTAGAAAAAGAGAAAATTTTGAGAAAAGGGCAATCAAAAGAGGCTAAAGTTTTATAAATTGCGAAGTGTGAGGATTTTAGGTGTAGAGCATGATTTGCGACCGAGAGTGACAACGTGAGTCCCCCCTAGTAGGTATAGAGAGACTTTCTTTACGGGAGGGTCTACCTATTTCTAACACTTATGTGATTTTTAAACGCAAAGTGTGTGCCTATTTTCTTACAAGAGCTGAGCTAGGTGTGAGCTAAACAAGCCGAACATCCATGTGTACGTCTTAGGTAGTCGCCAACCCGCCTCGTAGTGGCACACGGAACAGCTGTGCGAGGACGTGTATTAGAGCACTCACTGCTTTTAGAACTCACCTTGTAGGACCATTAGACGCCCCAATTTGAACCTTGATTCTTGCTATCCTTCGGACATAGGGTGACGATTCTTGGCCTTCATCACAAATTGATTAGAATCACCACTTTAGTGCGTCACGAGGGGGTTGTGTAGTTGAGGGGGTTCGATGAGGGAGTGATTATACATTTCGTTGAGTTCTACATCTTGCTTGCACTACATTGACTATCTACGAGGGGATGCGAGGGTGAGTGAGTAGGCTTGCGCACTTCGGTGTGGCGGTGTTCCATGCCACTACATCATGGACACAGTTGTGGAGGGCCGTGAGTGCGTGAATATAATACGCACGGAATTGGGTTGGGTGAACTTAATTGGTGGATCGTGCTAGGTACCGGTTGTGATTACTTTGGTGTAGGAGGATCGGTTGGATTAGGCACGAGATACATTCATCTTCGGGACTACTTGAGAGGGGATATGGTTACATTCGAGTGTGGGGGTGTCGACTTTTGACTTCGGACATTGAGAGTGAGCTTGCGACGACTCCACTCCCACACATTTACTTCATTGATTTTGCGGCTTGGATTTGACATGGCCTTTGATTGAGTTAGGAGGTGATGATATTTTATGTGATATTCATTCATCGACTTATGTGTTTCCTTCTCCTAGCATATGTGATTGTTATTTGAAGACCACTCGGATATTATTTGTGCATTGTGGTGGTATTTTGAGAAAAAAAGGAGAAAGAAAGAGAAAGAAAAAAAACAAAAAAAAAAAAAAAAAAAAATGAGAGAAAAAGAAAAAGGAGAGATTAAATAAAGTTTGAGTGGAATTGAATTGGAACGAGTGGTGGAGCTACTTTGACGACGACGGTTCATGTTTCATGCACAACAAACGACGATGGCCACGGAGATCACTAGTGTACCGGGGTTTGAGGGAATTGAGGGCCGGAGGTGGTGAGCTTTTGGTTTTGGTGCCTATCATAGTGGTGAGGGTGTGTGAGATGTGGGTTTTGATGTGAGAATGTGACGCTTAGGACTTGATTTCGACGAGATTATCTCTATGTCCCTAAGCCTCATCATGTGAAAACCGTTAGCGGATTAGGAGCTCGGACCTTGGATGTGGCTTTGCCTAGCGTAGTCTCTTATTTCGTGGCACACGCGAAGAGGTAGCGTACTCTTGTACTTAGTAAAGTTAGGCTTTCTATACTAGCTAGGGGAGAGTCGTGGTGTCGAGTTTAGTTTCAACTCATGCTTTGTTCCTAGGATTCTCATCACTTCATGATAATTGACTTAAGCCAATGGAGATTGCCCGATCTCAACCAAAAAGATAAAAAGTGTGTTTTGTATATATATGTTTGTGTAGGATTGAGTCGTAGTTTGCATTTGCATCATATTGTTGCATTGTCGAGTCTTGTTTCGTTATTGAGTCGGCTAGTTAGGATTTGTATGCAACGGTGTTTCTAGTAAGTATGCAATTCTCGACTCGTATCACTTGTGGGTTTGAGTTTCATTGGAGGATGTTTTTGGATGGATTGTGGTCGGATTTTAATTGTACTTTGATTGGATTGCTCGGGACGCGCAATAGGTTAGTGTGGGGGTGTTTGATAACTCCACATTAGGAGTTATATTGTTTATGATCCATGACCTTTTTGCGAGCGTTTTGATGTCTTTATGTGAGAAATTGACCAAATCCGGGTTGTATTGAGCATACTTGAGTTATTGAGCTTTATTTCATAATCCGGGCGTTTTTCGTATGATTTATACATTGTTTATCGCATGTGATCTTCCGATATGTTTTCGTGTTGTGTATTTCAGGAACCGGGAGCTTGGAGCGATGATTTTGGGGCGGAAACGAACTTCGGAACACAAGCTAGCTCAAGGATATGCTCGGGAATGAAGACGAGAAAAGAAGACGCTAAAACGAAGAAAAGTTGGAAAAGTCACACAGGACCAGCCTGCACTCTTTTCGATGCCCAGGAGAATCTACAAGGAATTTTGAAGCAAGGCTTGCGGCATTGGAAAGTAGACATCCGTAGCTTTCCAACGGTATATGGTAGGCCCGAAGACGAGTCCGTATGAGGGAGAAACAGCCCGCGCAAAATGAGCAAAGAATTCTGCCCGGGAATTACAAAGTAGAGGGGCTGAAGTGCATTTTCGGCATATTTTCATTAAAAAAACGTGCCCAGCTGGTAGAGAACGGGGAGAACGACCTAAGAGACATATATTCACGCATCTTTGAAGTCTTGGGAGCTAGGGAAGATAGGAGACAAAGCTTGGAGCTTGGAAGATCATCAACATTGAAGATTCAAGCGTTTGATCATCTTTTCTTCTTCTATTCTTCATGAACTCTATGATTTTGTTTATGTTGAACCATATTATGTCTAGCTAAACTTCTTAAAGCTAGGTGATTGATGAAAAACTAGGGTTTGTTGGATGATTTTCCGGATTTTGGACTTGATGCATGCTTTTGCTTAAATTCTATGAACGTTCTTGTTAGCTTATCTATTCTTGTACTTATTTATTAATGTTCTTGGCTTGGTCACCCGTAGAATGTTACTTGTTGATAGGGTTGCACGAAAGTGAACTCGTTGAGACGTGTTAAAGAATAGTTAGGTGATCTTGTAGTTTCTTGAGACTGAGAGGAGATAGGAACTTGATCAATCTTGTGAGGGTAGTTTCGATAGATTGTGTTAGAACTTAGTGAATTCGGTGGACCGATAGGACCCGGTGAACGAGCCTAACAAATCAATTAGATTGTAGTAATAGACGGAGGTGGACCGAGAGGACCCGGAATCTATTGTTTACACAAATTCACGTGAGATCGAGAGAAGATCGTGATGAGCATTACCCGGTATAACTAGAACGTGAGTAGAGTGTTTCAAGCATAACCCGAAAATCGTTAACAACCCTAGGGACATCAATTGCCTAGTTCTTCTTTATTAATCGTATTACATCACAATTTATCTTCGTTAAAAGTGAAAATTCTCTAAAAATATTTAGTTAGTTGTTATTTAGTTTAAGTCACTTGTTTGTGGGTGACGAACCTTCAAATCCAAACCCTTCTTACCGGTTACGTAGATATATCATAATTACTTTCTAGTTAGCTAATAATCGTAAATTCCCTTGGGTTCGATACTCGGAGTCGTGAAATACTCCATATACTACTTGACCGTGCACTTGCGTATACACGTAAGAAATCGTGTCAGCCGTCTAAGGAATCTGAAAATATTTAGCATATTTTGTACTCATTGTTCTGTTTGAGGTAACCAACATCTTTGCTGCTGATGTGCTTCAACAATCTTGTTAAGATCTTGATTCCAGTTAACTTGAGTTATTAACTTTCTCTGATCTGTACCCTATTTTGTGTTGTTTGTTCCAAATGGATTTCTAATTATTCTTTGAGATATAAGGTTCCATTTGTATCCAATTATGATGCACCCACCAAATTTTAGGCCAAAAAGTGTTTGCGCCCTTTCCTCTGACAAATGATGGATATTTTTAGCCTTTGCATTTTGAAGGAAATGAGCTTATTGTACAAATTTGATTTTGTATGTCTATGTCTGCCCTTCAAGTTTTTTCCAGTCCTTTCTTATTTTATTTCATTAACTAGATTAAGGGAGCTAGACACCCAGAACTGGTGTATAGCATTTACAAGATGAATCCTCCTCAACATTAAGGGAGCTAGAACTCTTGCTCCGGTATTGAAAAATAATGGGTTTTAGAGTTTCCCAATGTCCCTTCACATATACTTTGTCTAGATCAAGAATCCAACACAAATTCCACTAATCACCTCGACTAAGAGCCCGGAAACATTATAATAAAACCATCCCTTCTCTACATCTTGCTCTGGTATTGTTCATTACGCAGCAGGACAAACATTTTCTTAACTCTTAGTCGAGGTGCTCGTCTCATGCAAGAGGTAGAGAAGGCCTAATCCCAAAGAACAAATCCATAGACAAGTAGCGAATTCTAGAGAAAAAAACATCCCAATTTTTCATAGACAAGTTTCATTCAGAGAACAAAAAAATATCAATTCAAGAGACCAATCATACAATGAAACATACATCAATAAGCACAAGTTAAACCGAATATGGAGATCCCAAGACAACTAAAGAAGTAAGAAAAACACACAAACATGACTAAGAAATTCACCTTTTCGATTTTCCGCCACGCTAGAGATGATCCAGTTTGCTGCACCACGGCGGTACACTACTGCTGGAGTGAATTCTAAGCTAGCCTGGATTCTGCATTGCAATTTTTCACCAAATTAACCAAACAATTCGAATTCATAAAGCAAATAAATCTATGGCTATCAGATACCAATTTGAGAGTAGAGACACATATATGGAGTCCTAAGATGGAATCTTAACCCTATTTTTGCTTTCCTGCACCGATTTCAGTGTCATATTGTCTTTTGGACTATTTTTCCTCTTTACCAAACAGTTTATGAGATCAAGAAGAAAACTAGGGATTTCTGTCCCCTTACTCTGCAATGGACTTGAACATTCTCAACTAATGCATTGCTGATGGTAAATAAAAATAGCAAAATAATGGTTTTTTTCCTTTAATTTTCTGGGAACAACAGAGGAACAAACTACAAATCAATAGAAGCCAATAAAAACTCAGCCCAAAATAACATTCTTCATATTTCGAATCTAGAGAAATTGGAGAATGATAAGCAGACTCTTACTAAGACGAATCAAAACAAAAATGGTTTCTTTATCAGACCGAACACATCAGAAGAAGGCAATCCAACAATATCCAACAAAATAAGAATCTATTTGCAAGGGACGGAATTAGAATTGACTGAGTGGTTTTCCTACTTCCAATTTCACTAATATTAGGGTTCGATTTGCCTTGAGAAATTGTAAGAACTCCTTTCTGGTGCCAGACAAGGAGAGTCAAGAAATCAAAAATGGCTCAAGGGTTTGATTGAAGGGAAATGAAAGGGAAAGGACAGACCTAATAGATCCCGAAGCTCCTCACGACAACAAATGATGCTTCGAAACAGACAAAAGCAAAATACAAAACTAACCTGTTCTATTTTCGCCGCTCCTTCACTGCAAGAGACAAGAGACGATCGATGGATGAACAGGAAGATAAGAACGACGACCCGGTGAATCCCAAAGCTCCTTCCCTTTGTAGAGATTGTATCGCGTTAACTGAGGCTGATGGATAGGAACAGAGACGCATGATTGACCAGTGCTTATCTGCATATAAATTATAAATTAGGAAGGTTGACTTTAAAATGTCTTTTAGATTTTAGATTGAATTAACTCTAGCCCTTAGATTTCACCTACCACCCCTTAACTACCAACTACTTAACTACCCACTTAACTACCCACTCCTTGTATTATAATTATAAAAATGGATTTCCTTTGTTTCTGATTATTTAATACAATAATTTATGTTTTTTTCGTTTTCTGCCCATGTTTGTAGTTGAAAATACTCATTTTATTTATGACATTACAATAGGTCGTGAAACGTGTTTTTGGGGTAGTGCCCTCGGGCACGGGCAATCCCCTAGTTTATCAAAAAAAAGAAAAGACCAGTGCTTACCTCCTTTGTAGGGATTGGAATGAGAACGTGTTGATAAGATCGTGTTTATGTCCTTCACTTTTGGCTAATGCGGGTTTTGTTAGTCTTATTAATTTAATTCCCGCTTTGTTACAAAAAGGGGATTAAAAAATATTAAAGTACTGGTTATGATTTTCAGCCAAAAATATTATCTTTTTACGGCTCTTTTCGTAGCCACCACAAAAAAATCAGCCACAAATACCCCCTTTTCTAGTAGTGCTACTAACTTTCATTCCACAAGAACCAAAGATCTGATCCGTCATGTGTAAGCCAGACTCTACACACCAGATGTTCTACTATGTGCAATAATTGAAAACTATGCATAATAATATCACAATATAGAAACATGACCCATAAGCATTCTCATAAACGTCAAATTTAAATAATACAATACAAAAAGCATGGCTAATTTATTTAAATCCCTCCTACAAAGATGGATCCACTTCAAAGTACTTGTTAACCTTTGTCACATGTTTTTCATGAAGCGAAAGCGCTTCCTTCATGATAGGATGGTCTGCAAGAAAATCAAGCAATTCCATGAAAACATTGTACTTCATGGTTGAGAACAGCAAGGAAGACCTAAAGAAATCTACATCGACAATAAGTCAACAGTTGCAATTGCGAAGAAGCCTGTCTAGCATAGTAGAACTGAGCATATAGCTATCAAGTACAACTTCCTACGAGAAGAAGCTAATGATGAACACATAGTTCTCAAGCCTTGCAAAATTGAAGATGAACTAGCAGGCATAGTCACGAATCCCATTCCAAGATTAAGGTTTGAGACTCCACGAGACATGTTGAGAGTGACCACAAAATTCATTAATGATGAGTGATCAATTAACAAACTTTCTAGGTACTGGTAGAAGTAAGCCTCAATGTAATACATTTAGAAGTTATGGGTTATTGTAGAATATTCTAGAAACGATATGTATATACTAGAAAGACGAGGTTCCTTGTATTGAATGACTAAATAAAAAGAATCTTCAAATTAGTGGATGATACATCCACCGACTATGATGTGCCATAGATAGCAAATGTTGTACTAGTTTTATTCCAACTAATGAATAAGTTCTCTTCTTCGCTATTAGAGTACTACACCACCTACTACTCCTCTCTTCTAATCTCTTCTATTTTACAGTCCATCTCACATTAGTTATCTCAATCAAACATTCACATACACGCTTTCGCACCACTTATTGTACTACAACTAACAAACACCAACAAGACACGCACTCTAAAAGCAAATATTCCAGAATCACATAGGTACTCAAGAATCACAAGAGATTCAGCAATGGCTTTGCCTTTGCGGACCAAAACATGCACTTTTTTGAGGATATGGTCGTACTTCAAGAGTAAATATTTTGCAAAATCTTACTCTATCTTCTCGTACAAATGAAGGGCCTAGAATGAGCTAGCCCATATTCCAAAAAGCATAATATCACTATGTTTCTCCATCTCTCTTAGCTCAATTTGTGATGATATATAGAGCATTTTATACATGTCACTGTTTTTGGCATTATATTATGAAGGTATGTCTTTAAAAGTTGTTTTATTGCAAGTCTTCTTCTTCTTCTTATATATTTTTTTTTATTATTTTTTATTTTTGAGAAATGTCTTCTTGTGTTAATGAGTACCGAACAAATACAAAGAAGAAAAATCCTCTAAGAGCGGGAAAAGTCCAAAGATTAGCATACATGTTCAAGCCAATTGCTATAGAAATGAAATACACATTGACCGGTTGTATGTTAAAAATTTTATTATCATTCTAATTTTATAAAATACTTAACGAAGAATTTTCCCCAACACGAGGAGCAAGTAAGTAGAAAAATATTTCTTTCCATATAATTTCCTCAAGTATATAATATTTTCTTTTTCTACTTCATTTACTGGTAGGCCACATCTTCTAAGGGTGCATAAATAGCATTACGACAAATCGCAAAATCTTGGCCAATGACATCTCAATTTCAAGAAAAAAAAAACATTTCTATACTTGCATGGCTCTTATGGTTATAAATAATAGTTTTTTCGGTTTATTTTATAGATATTATAATTTTTTCGTTATCACTTATCGTTTTGTGCTTGAAATGAAAAAGAAAATAAAAAAGATATATGAATAGATCTAAAATGAAGCAAAATAAGACCACAAACTGAAAAAATTCTAGTTCGTTTAACATCTAAGAATGGCTACCATGCCAGCCAAAATGGCAACTTATGTCGCTAAACTACAGTGAGATTGTACAATACTACCCTAGCTAGAGTTGAAGCTACAAAATGCTTTTTCTAACTTGAATCAGTAACCAAAACGTGCAAAGATTTGGATCCAATCTTTCCTTATCACCTTCATTAGTTCTCTGTTTCCCTTTCTAGGAATAACATTTGTTAGTAGAATAGCTAGTTGAGAGCTCACTAGGACAAGGAGAGGAAGAATCCCACAGCAAATTTGCCTTCCACGCCTCGGGCAAGTTCAATGGCAAGTTACTGAAGGGAGTCCCAACTGATCTAGTACTCCCCCACTGGTCCTCGAGCTGAGGACCATCCGTGTCCTTGATAAGAGTCGTATCCTCCCCAGAGCTTGTTTTCATGTCCAATGGGGGCACAGTGAAAGACAAACCATGATCACACTGCACCTCTTCTGAATGCAACCCATTGGCGAATTCATTGTCACCTCCACCAAACATGTTAAGGTACATTGAGTTTGATTCACCTGTTGTTGTACACCTTGAAGGTCCAGAAGACGAGGCCTCGAAAGACGAGAATGGGAAGCTGGAAGTGATGGGATCTCCATTTAGGGGAGGCTTGATGGGCTTGTTGTTGTAGGAAGAGGGGAGATATGGAGTAGGAAGGAAACTGGCTAGTGAAGAGTGTTGATGAAAATGATCAATATTGCTGAAGTTAAATTGGATTGTTGGTGTTGTTGATTTCTCTGATGTGTTGAAGTTGCTGAAAGTTTGAGGTGCTAACTGGGAAAAGAGTGATTCACATGTGGGTGTTTCTGGTAATGGTGAGACCCAAGATTGAGATATTGTTCTTTGTGCACTTGAGCTTGTTTTCTTGAAGATCCTACAAATTGCCCATGAATCCTACAGAAGATGAAAAAATAAAATAAATTAGCTTCAAATTGTCATGTTATTTTGGTAATGAATAGGGTAGAATACTTTAAAATATCAAAATGGCTTACATTGGCGGGTATGCTTTTGTCGATGAAACCTCCTTTGTTAGAGGAAGAATCCGTTAGAGAAGGTAGGCGGAACTCGTGCATCATCCAATCGGTTTTGATACCTTTAGCTGCTCTACCTTTATAGAAAACAAGGGACTTCTTCAAACCGATACACTTTGAGCCTTCGGAGGCGTAGATCGGCCGGTCGGTTCCGGTGGCTTTCCAGAAGCCAGCTCCAGTTACACGGTTTGGCCTGGTACTGTTTCTATACTTCCGGTCCCTTGGACAGTAGAAGTACCATTCTTTCTCACCCATAGTTGCCAATTCTGCCATTGGGGGAAAAAAAAAACTCGTCAATAAATAGCCTTTCTAGTGTTCCGAATGATTATGTATACCACATCATAATCCTGTGACTTCCATCTCTACCTAACAAGATCTTCGATTACTCTCTCATTAGCGATTGATTTTTAAGGTAGAACTCCAGGTTTCTACCAAGTACTACTACTAAGTGTGCATATGAATAGTTAAAACTACGTAAAAAGATATTTTCTAAAATAAAGCAATAATTACAATAACTAAGTGGTTATCAAACTAGGAATACATAGTGAACTATTCGGTTTAAACCATTACATATGTTTGCACAAAAACACAACAACCTTCTATGGAGGACATGTTAGTTCTAGTTTGGAAAAATTCTGAGAGAGACCGTGAGAGAGATCTTACTTGGAAGATCCCATGGATCATATTTGTAGATGTCGAGTTGCTTGATGAGCTCAATGGAGAGAGGTCTATGTTGCACCTTTCTCTTGAGATAAAACCCAACAAGTTCTTCATCTGTTGGATGAAACCTAAACCCTGGAAGCATGATTTCATCTAATTTATCAGCTTCACTCCTCTCCTCCATTCTCTTTCTATCTCTCTCTCTACTAAACAAATAAAACTAGCTTGTTAGGTCTAATCTAACCTTAAAAGTGAAAGAACTGATGAAGACCCTAGAAGAAGACTGAAAACTTTCAAGAAAACTCAAGAAATGAAGTTCACTCACTATGAAGCTGCTTACACTTAATTTTGAAGGCATTATATGCTAATTCCCGAGAAGGGGTTTGCCTCCGAAGTATCAGCCGCCTTTTCAGGTGACTTTAAAGAAGCTGTAGGCTCACTAATCTCTATTGCTAGTACTTCTACCAAGAAATTAACACTTAGCTAGTCAAGGATATGGTATATCTAGTACTTGTAATGAGGAATCTCAAGAAATTAAAATAGTTATAGTTCCATTTTCATAATACTATATAGTTCATGTGAAGACAAAGAAAGTTTTGTTTTGAATTTGGTAGTTGTTGGAAACATGGACCTAAATCCTAGTTCCAATGCAAAAGCTCGAAATTGTATTCAAATTTTAAGGGTTTTTGGGTCATCAGGATCCTTAAAGCCAGAGTTTCTATTCCATTCCCCAGAGCTTCTATTCCACTGACTTTGTCAGATCAAATAGATATAGAATTAAGTCAGAATAATGACTAGTGGGTGCTTAGCGATGCCCTAAAATATATGACTATGCACATGGTAAATCCTTAATTAAAGGGACCACTTGGGGGTTAATGAAAAAATCTACAAGTTGATATTCTTTTTACCCACAGCCTTTGTTTCAGGGCTTTACATGATATCTATATCCAAACCAACTATTTTTCATTTGTAGACTTTTTGTCTTGTATGATGCAAGTCGAGAATTTCTTGCAAGGACAGTGCAAGTTATAATTGTTGCTTTTTTGGGTGAAATTTGAGATTTATTTGGAAGGATTGTGCAATTTCTGGCAACGACAGCGCAGCTGCAATTATCTAGTATACATACAATTTAGAATCCTTATAAGTTATAAACATTGAAGTTACATATTGAGCTGAATTAAGGTGCTGCCTAGGCGGGTCGCGTGAGTTTGCATGCTTTAAGAAGCTTGTCATCTTTACAAGTACCCTTACATTAGTCCTTAAGTATGAGGGAAATGTCTTCGGGTGAGACCTCAAAGGAGAGTTTTGTAATTCTCCCTTCAATTTAATGCATCACGCATATACAAACAATTTAAAATCATTAGAAACAGAAAGTCCAGCTTCTATTCCATTCCCCGGAGCTTCTATTCCACTGATCTTGTCAGACAGACCAATATTATAAATTGAAACCTTAGATGTGAGTTTCAAACTAATTAACTGTTACTACTTGATAAATATTTTTACACTCTTGAAGCAAGCAATAAGCTAGTTATAGGCTTAATTAGAAATACACTCTCCACCCACATTGATTAACATAGTTGACCTTCTGTACTTGAAGAGCTTCAAGTAATTGGGTGACTTAAAACAGTTTGAGGACAATGTTGCCCTTCTTACTTATTGAAAGATATCCTTTACATAATGTCGATGATTTGCTCCAATGGTTAGGATAATATCCCACTGCACCAAAGTCGAGTTTGAGTCGCCAGTAGAGTTCCTGATGTCATAATAGTCTATACTCCACACTCTGGGTGTAATTTGTTTCTTAAACGCCCTTTATGCGACATGTAAGTCTTTACGTGAATATCCTATGTTGAATATGACTTGAGTCAAAGGCGGCAAAAGTCAAAGGCGGCTAAGAGATTTAGGAAACAAATTGGGGCGGCAAACTTGGCAGTTTTTGAGTTGTTTTCTTATTTGTTCTATAGTCGTTTTTGGGATGTCTTGGGCACTAAGTCCTATATGTCTATATAAGGGACCTAGCTTGTGCCTAAACAGTGTGGGTTGTCACTATGGCCTTTTATTCGTGGTGTTTCGCTCTAATAAACATGAATTTTCAGGTTGTGGAGGTAGCTAGCTAATCACTAGTGAACCACGTTATATCGGGTGTTTCTTGTGTTCTTGTTTCATCAATTCACCGTTCTCTAAGCTAGGTCCAGATCATAACAAACTGGAATCAGAGCTCGTTTCTGCAGGGGGTTGTCATAACATCATATAACTCCGAATTCGTAAAGGACTGTTCTGTCATTTCGTCAATTGATTTTGTTTTCCTGATTTCTATGTACATAGTTGTTGAAACATTTATGACTCTGGAGCATGAAACAAGGGTTTTAGTTTGCCCTAAAGTGAATAAGAGCAAACCCTTTAGTGTTTTCCTTAGACTATAAGCGAAAATTCAAAATTGCCTTCAAAGCAAGAAGCTTATGTCTCACAATATATGGATACAGATTCGTTTTGTAACTAAAGCAACCGAGTCTCGGGTGCTCACATGTGCTTGTTCCCAAGCTGTTGAATTCAATGTTCGCGCAAATTTCTCTCAATTTACCAACACTTTCAGAAAGAAAATGATTTCAACACAATAACTACTGGTGATTCGGCTTTGTGTTCGACCAAATGCCAACTTGACAACCCGAAGTGTTGTCAACCAAATGCCTACTTGTGTATACCTCTCTCAAAGCGGTACACGACAAGGTCATTTCGGTCAATCAAGAGTACAAGAAGTAACTTCCCTTTGGTTCTTGTGACCCTTCCTGGGGAAACCAGTTGTGGGTTTCCTAACTTTCTTGCTTTCTGTAGAACAATTATGCAAACTCCAAGTCATAATATGGGTTTTGATTTCCCATTCATATCCCTTGAATTTGCAGTTACTCTTACATGAGTTTGCTAACCATGTCCAGTGAGTGGATAACAGGCACTGTAGATGCTATATATATAAATAGAGAGGGCAAAAATGGAATTAAAACTTAGGGAGTGCCAAATCTGAAACCCCCTCGTTTTGGAACCCAAGTTGTCTGTTCCTTGACCCTAGTCTAGGGTTTGCTTCGCAAACGTGCAACCCAAATAGAAATGGACGGGGAGTCAAAGTCTTGAAAATCAAGCATCCGTACCTCTTTCTATGTGATCATTTAACCACCTCCAAATCTTAAATTAGCAGCTGGCAACGATAGATTCTTATTCTATAATTCATAATTAACCAATTAGAGCGTCTCTAATGGACTAGTTAAAAGCAAAGTTTTAAAAACCGGACCGGCCATCGAACCGGTGAGGCACCGGTTCATGGTCGGACCGGTCGGACCGGTGGTCGGACCGTTTCAATCGAACATTTATTTAATAATCTATATTTTTTATTTTTTATACAAAAAATAATAACATAATGAAAACTAGAAAAAATACTTAATGTTTCAATTTGAAACTCATTTAGTGTTGTTTTTTTTAGTGTTGTAATCTTTTTATAATAATAGCCATATATTATATATATTATTTTTAAATAAACATTCATAGTTTGAAAATAGAGTTAAATAGTTGGTACTTGGTGGTGCACATGTATCAGCTTGTTTAGCCGAGAGCCGACACTTAGTAGAAAAGTAGAAAAGTAGGGAAAATATTTGATACAAAATGACATAATTAACCCTGAGTTTTTGCTTGGACATGAACTGAGCAGGGTCATTTTCGTCTTTTCCGATGTGATATAAGTCTCCACCACTAGCTGTCATCACCATACAACTCACTTCTGAAAAAATCTTATCCATTCACAGCAGCCATCGTTCTCTCTTCTCTCACCCATCGCATTTCAGATTCGAAGTGTATCGCAGGGAGATCAAAACATCAAGCAAGGTTGGTCGATTCGGTCAAGACCCAAGCATCTGCAACAGTATAATCCTCCGAAAAAGTAACAGCGATGGCGAACAGAGCACAAAATCGCCGGAGAGATTCATGAGCACACAACCGCCGGAGTGATATCAGTGTTCATTTTTACGCAATTGTGCCTTCAATCTCATCAGTTCATTTGGAAATAACTTTTTTTCCAGTTATTGAAATCGGCCGGTTCACCGGTTGAACCGCGAAACCGGCCGGTTTTTGACCGGTCTTGACCGATTCTTACATTTCTGGTCTGATCGACGAACCGAACCGTTCACCGGCCGGTTCACCGGTCCGACCGGTCGAACCGGCCGGTCCGGTCCGGTTTTTAAAACTATGGTTAAAAGGCTTAAAGTTAAAATATAGATTAGTTTTAAAAATTTGACCTCCAACAGCTAGTTACGTCGTTATATATTTTATCCGATTTGTACCATGTAGCGAGCGAAAATCTCTCGCTAGAATTTTACCTCTTTGAATACCATTTCAATGGCTCTCTTGCCCACCACTGCTATATTTTCGACCACTTTTGTTGAGTATTCAACCGCTTATCCTTTTAATTAAGATCAAGAACATGTGATTTGACGACACAGAGAGAGAACAATCATCGGAATTCTATAATTTTCCAGAAGGAGCACAAAAAAAAACGCAATCAATCAAGAGATTTGCAATAGTACGTACCTGGTCGTCGTCGTCATGGAAGTGACTGGGATCGGATTTCCGGTGAGATGAGATCTAGTTCACCCGTCCAATTCTTCAGAGACTTCTGTTTTGGCTGGAGATTTGATGATTGCGGAAAAAAGGAATAGAAAAAAAAGTTCTGCAGAACAAGGAGGAGGAAAACAGAGGCATTTCTGTTGGTGTGTCGTTTTCAGTTTACTAGTTAGAATATGTGCGTTGCACTTAGCCCTTAACTTAATACTAATATTTGAAACTCAATTGAGAAAAGAGAAATGTCAGGGAAATTTTGCTTGTGCACTCTCTTTAGAAAGAGAAGTGCTAGACATGCCGAATGAAGCTCCCGGAGAGAAGCCGAAAAAACCATGTCACCCCTCCATTTATTATTAAATTAATATGTTTTCTCTCTCTCTCCACTCCCTCTCTCTCCTGTCTCCACCATCTCTTCCGTCCTCTCTTGTAATGTTCCCTGCACTCTTTAGTCTCTCAATCTCTCATCTTCATCTCCTTTGACTCCATTGTACAACTATCCGCACATTAAACCCATAAATTGTATCAATCTTAATTATTTCTATTGACAAGCAATTGCACAAGACCAGCTACTCCACATTTACTATTCCTTTATTTCTCAATCCAACTTCAAATTCTTTAGAATCGCACAATGGAAAATGTGATGCTGATTTTCTTTTCTGAACATCTAAAACTCAGTTTTCGTTACATAAATTTTCAGTTGATTGGGTCTTACCACACTTCCAGGTCTATCAACAGTATGCTTTGCTATTTTAATTCAACATCAAAGTCTGTAGTTTTGTTCATGGTGATTGAGACTTATAGTCTTATTGAAAGAAATAGTTGTTTTGTAAATGGAAGCACAAGAAGACAATAGAAACAGAGGATGATGATTGTAGAACAGAGGAGGAAGGAGAGGAAGAGAAACAATAGAGATAGAGAGAGAAAAAAAGAGCCGGTTGAGAGAGAATGAAAGAGTGGGAGAGAGAGAAACAAACATTAATTAAATAGTTAGTGGATGGGTGACATGGCATTTTCGGCTCCTCACCGGGAGCTGCATTCGGCATGTATAGCATTTTTGTTCGAGAAGTGCTAGACATGCCGAATGAAGCTCCCGGAGAGAAGCCGAAAAAGCCATGTCACCCCTCTATTTATTATTACATTAATATGTTTTCTCTCTCTCCACTCCCTCTCTCTCTCCTGTCTCCACCATCTCTTCCGTCCTCTCTTCTAATGTCCCCTGCACTCTTTAGTCTCTCAATCTCTCATATTCATCTCCTTTGACTCCATTGTACAACTATCCGCACATTTAACCCAGAAATTGTATCAATCTTAATTATTTCTATTGACAAGTAATTGCACAAGACCAGCTACTCCACATTTACTATTCCTTTATTTCTCAATCCAACCTCAAATTATTTAGAATCGCACAATGGAAAAAAGTGATGCTGATTTTCTTTTTTGAACATCTAAAACTCAGTTTTCGTTACATAAATTTTCAGTTGATTAGGTCTTACCACACTTCCGGATCTATGAACAGTATGCTTTGCTATTTTAATTCAACATCAAATTCTGTAGTTTTGTTCATGGTGATTGAGACTTATAGTCTTATTGAAAGAAATAGTGAAGGATTCTTTGTAAATGGAAGCACAAGAAGACAATAGAAACAGAGGATGATGATTGTAGAACAGAGGAGGAAGGAGAGGAAGAGAAACAATAGAGATAGAGAGAGAGAGAGAAAAAAAGAGCCGGTTTAGAGAGAATGAAAGAGTGGGAGAGAGAGAAACAAACATTAATTAAATAGTTAGTGGATGGGTGACATGGCATTTTCGGCTCCTCACCAGGAGCTGCATTCGGCATGTATAGCATTTTTGTTCGAGAAGTGCTAGACATGCCGAATGAAGCTCCCGGAGAGAAGCCGAAAAAGCCATGTCACCCCTCTATTTATTATTACATTAATATGTTTTCTCTCTCTCTCCACTCCCTCTCTCTCTCCTGTCTCCACCATCTCTTCCGTCCTCTCTTCTAATGTCCCCTGCACTCTTTAGTCTCTCAATCTCTCATCTTCATCTCCTTTGACTACATTGTACAACAATCCGCACATTTAACCCAGAAATTGTATCAATCTTAATTATTTCTATTGACAAGAAATTGCACAAGACCAACTACTCCACATTTACTATTCCTTTTATTTCTCAATCCAACCTCAAATTCTTTAGAATCGCACAATGGAAAAAGTTATGCTGATTTTCTTTTCTGAACATCTAAAACTCATTTTTCGTTACATAAATTTTCAGTTGATTAGGTCTTACCACACTTCCAGATCTATGAACAGTATGCTTTGCTATTTTAATTCAACATCAAATTCTGTAGTTTTGTTCATGGTGATTGAGACTTATAGTCTTATTGAAAGAAATAGTGAAGGATGTTTTGTAAATGGAAGCACAAGAAGACAATAGAAACAGAGGATGATGATTGTAGAACAGAGGAAGGAGAGGAAGAGAAACAATAGAGATAGAGAGAGAGAAAAAAAGAGCCAGTTTAGAGAGAATGAAAGAGTGGGAGAGAAAGAAACAAACATTAATTAAATAGTTAGTGGATGGGTGACATGGCATTTGCGGCTCCTCACCGGGAGCTGCATTCGGCATGTATAGCATTTTTGTTCTCACATTTAAATTATTGTTAATCCCATATTTCCAGTTTGTTAATTTTTACTTGACCACATTTCCTGAAATTCGTATTTTACTGTCCAATAAATCGGTTGCCATTTTTACCCTTTATTAATCTCTCACTTTGGCGGAAGATAACTGAAAAATAAGAAAAATAACATGTTAAATTTTCTTTGAAGGCAACCATTTCATCTAGGACTGCAACTCGGGCGGGCTGGGCGGGTTGACACCCTTGTCCAAGCCCAAGCCCGAGTTCTGTCAGGGTTGCCCAAGCCCAGCCCAGCCCGGGTTACGAGCATCGCCAACCCGTCCAAGCCCGAATTCGAACAAACCAATTCGGGTTCGGGTTGAATTCGGGCTAGCCCATTAAACTAAATAAAATAGCATAATTTTCACATTCAACTCAATTAAAATTGTGCCCTTATAGTTAAGTTAATAACTTACGTATAAAAATAGATACTAAATGTAGATATTTCAATTTTTTTTATTTAAGGCTAAACAAGAATGACTATATATTGATAGAATGAATTTAAAAATTATCCGTTTATACAAGACAATACTAAATATTTTGTGAAAAAAATTTATTAGTTAAGAACATAAACATCATTAAAAATATTACTAATATTTAATAGAAGAATAATATATTCTTGATAAAAATGCAATATAATACTCTCCAAATATATCATTTGTAGGTAATGAGTATACAAATCGGGCAATTCGGGCTACCCCATCTTTTAATATCCGTACCCAAGCCCGACCCTAATTGCAATTCGGGTTGAGAATTCTTGCCCGAGCCCGTCCAAATTACTCAAAACATGTGCCCGAGCCCGACTTTAGTCCGGGCTGGGTTCGGGTTGGCCGGGTTCAGCCCGTCCAAGTTGCACCCCTAATTTCATCACTGTGAAAACCTTGTCAACCAAAAACAAAGCATTTATTTGTATTTTTTCATAAAAAAGAAAATTATAAACTTTGAGTGAAAAAACAATGCTTCGTTAAGATTTCTAACTAAAATCTCGTGACGTAGCTGTCTAATAAACTTCAAAAAAAGTTAAAAATGATCTCGGTGACCGATTTATTGAAGGATTGGTTTATGGCTCTAACTCAAATGAGTCGAAAATTTCATAAATCAAGCACGGATCACTATGGTTAAAGATTTTTTGTTTCAGTGAGTCCAAGCCAAAAACAATCTTCACCAATTTGACAGACCAAGTTCATTTTCAAGTTTTGTGACGATAAAAAGGGTAAAAGACACTTTCTCCCCTCTAGTTTCATCATAGGACAGTTTCACCCCCTTTAATTTGGAAAAATACACTTTCACCCCTTCAATGTGAGGAACTTCAATTAATTTATACTCTCTGATTGTGACGTCCTTATTCTGGAGCAAGGTTTTTCACTGAGAATAATTTTAGAGATAAATTTGATCCCAATATCAAACAAAAAGTGTAATATACCATTGGGTAATTCCTACAATTATAATAACACGAGGATAAATTTGTCTCAAATATTATTTTTACTGACAGTTCCCAATTCTAGACTAATGATGTAACAATACGGGATGTAAATTGTCTGAAATTCGTCACGCTGAAGGGGTGTAAGTGTTCTTTCTCATATTGGAAGGGGTGTAAGTGTCCTTCACTGAAATTAGAGGGGGTGAAAGTATCTTTTATCCTAGATAAAATTTAGGCAACTTTTAACAAGATTTTTTTGAGGAAAATGTAACAAGAAGTAGTGCTCTTTCATCCAAAGTTCATATTTTTTTTCTTTGTAAATTGATAAAACTTTTTGTTTGTTGACAATTTCATTCAACTCGTTAAGCAGTAATGAGATGGTCAAGCAGATTCCCCATAGAATTTTCCTTAGTGTTTTAGTGATCTTCCGCAAATGTCTTAAAAAAATTCTGATGGGTCGAGAGGAAAAAAAAGAAAGGTAATAGAGATTAATGAAGGGTAGAAATGGCAACTGATTTATTAGATGGAAAAATACGAATTTTGAAAATGTGGTGAAGCAAAAAATAACAAACTGTAAATATGGGATTAACCATAATTTAAACGTGGGAATCATCTCACAATTTCTCTCCTATCAATTAGGATAGTTGTTTTGTTGAGAAAAATTAGGACCACGTGGCACATCCTACTAGAGTTTCTAAAGAGAGTGCATAAGGAGGGTTTCCCTAGCATTTCTCTTGAGAAAATAGATAAGTCTAGTATGCCTGATGACACTTCAGAGAGTTTTCTGGAGAAATTAACTAAAATTTTATGCGTGTGTGTACGTATATATATGTCATTTACTTGTGTATGATTTTTATGTCAAACAAAAGAAATAAAAAAAAGTATATGTTTCACATGAAATCACTACAAAAAAATCGGTTTATTACGACAAGTAAACTCGTCGTTAAAACCCGAAATTTCGTCGTTCGAATGAAAAGACGACGAAAAAGTTCGTCCAAAGTGCATCGGAGTAGCCCCTTCGTTAGTTTGACGGGGCGACAACTTATCCCAGTGGTCGGTAGAATTTTTTTACCGACCACATCTGCCGACTGAATCTTTTCGTCGTTGATATTTTGCCGACAACTTACCGACCATAATAGTATGTGGTCAAAACTTTTTCCGACGAACATTTCGACCAAACTTTGGTGGTCGTTGAATTTATGCCGACAATTATTCTCGTCGTCTTTGCTATCTGCTCGACTGCTATTTTCGTTGTTATTTATTATCTAATTTCGTAAATTTTGTGTTGTTTGCCCATTTTTTTCGTGAAAAGACGACCATAGTACTTGTCTTTATTTCTTAAAACGACAATTTTACTCGTCCTATATAGCTATTTTGCTCAATAATTGTTCGTCGAGAAGTGGTCGTCTATAAAAATAATATTTTCTATGTAAATAAATACTAAATTCTTGAAAAGAAATGAAATTTCTATTAATATCAACAGAACTCAGTGTACCAAAATTTGTACATTTACATCAACTACAACATAAAATCCTAATAAACTATATATCATTTTAACCAAAACTACAAACTTAGCATAATCTACACTTGCTAGGTACGTAGTTGTGAGTAGGGAAACTCCGATTTGAACGTGTATCGTTCATAGGAGGTGGAGGCGAACTTGAGTTCTTGCAAGCTACACGGTCATGCAATCGTCGTGTTTGGAGTATGATTCACAAACCCTGAAGACATTCACAAACACCATATAAGTTTTATGACAAGTATGAACAAGAACTTTGTTATGCAGTACAAGGTGTATGCTAAATTAAACTCAGCTAGCTAGCTGTTCACTCGATATACAAAATTCACATTCTTAAATCTGATTCACAGAGATAACAATAGACATATACCGGAAGAAGGCGCAACAGTGACATTGTCAAATGCAATTTTCAGCGCTCAGGGAGCCCTCATCTCAATTCAACTATACCGATAAACTTTCATAACTTCAGAGCGCATACAGTGTACATATAATATTGTGCGTGCAGTGTGTGAATTGTATGCATGGTCTCCACCAGGCAGGAGTCTCCACCCAAACCACGCAGGGGTCTCGAGCAAGCAATATGCAGCATACAACAGTCGAAGTGTCAAACATATGTAGTGAGTGTTTCAGTGCGTGTTCCATGCATAGCTTCCACGTGGAAGGAGCCTCCACCCACACCACGCAGGGGTCTCGTTTACGATTTTCAAATGCGAGGAACAGTCACATGATGTAAAGTATTGCAGGGTAATTTACCTCTATTGGCTACGCAACTCGTCCTTCAACGAAATACTCAGGAAATATTTACGAGATTTCTGGCCTTGTATTTTTTGGACATCACATAAGGCGCTAATATACTACTAGTATCCATGTTCTATAACATTCAAATTGTACCTGCAACAGGTGAGTGGAAAAAAAGTTAGTATAATTTTGTAATGTTGCCACCCCTAGCTATAACCAATGAGGTAGTTCATGAGCCTATACCGACTGCACTAATCTCTAACCCAGCAATGATGTCTCTGCAACCACATCTTTAAACCCAGCAATGATTACTCTGAAACCAAAATTTTAAACCAGCATATATTAATCCATTAACCCCCTACCTCTCCATCTTCTCCTAACCCCCAGGTTCCCCACTGTGTATAAAACCAGAGCATACAGCCTTACATCCATATAGATAATTGAAGTTTAGATTCTGGGCAAGCATGTGGATGTAGAGAGTCAGTTATGTTCTAGCCCCCTTGCGGAAGCGCTCTGATGCATGGAATGGTCACGCACAAGCTTCTGGAGGGGGCTAGAACACAACGGATTCTACTATCCATTTCACTACACCTATCATCCACCTATATAGAGTTTTGATTGTGGGAAAGCACGTCAATGTCAACAATCTCCACGTGGTTAATTTCGTTATATTCTGGTTGTCTTGATGCAACATTGTGATGCATGGAATGATCACAAAGATGTTGCTTCAGGTAGTCAGAATATAATGATGCCAACCTCTGTTTATCATAGCACCACTGCTCATCGATCTTAGATGAGTGCTAAATCGATGGCAACCTCTGTTCTGTTTCTCATAGCACAACAACTCATCTGAGAACTTCTCATCTGATCAGATGAGCGGTTGTGCTATGGGAAACAGGGGGCTGTCTAGCTACCACACACGGCCGGAGAATCATCACAGATAAAGCTGCTCGATTTTAGTCCTTTTACTTCACATGTTTTTCTTTCTACTCACTCTAAATTTTCTCACAGGATACAACTAATGCATCCACACAGTAGTTACTCGAAAGCTATGTTAAAGAGAAACCACATCTTCAGAACATTGCAACCCCTAATCAATGAGGTTCATCATTAACCTATACCTACTGACCTGCACTACTCTTTAAACCAGCAGTAATTTTGATATGAAACCACATCTTCAAACTAGCATTTATTAAACTCAATCAATCCCCCCAACCCCCCACCTGTCAATCTTTAAACTCTCAATCTTCTCGTAACCCCCCAGCTTCCCATATGTGTATAAAACCAGAGCCTACAGCCTTGTACATTTTACTACACCTTTCATCTTTCTATATAGAGTTTTGCTTGTCTGAAAGCATGTCGATGTCAACGATCTTTACAAGGTTGATTTCGTTATGTTCTGGTTGTCTTGATGCAGCATTGTGATGCATGGAATGATCACAAAGATGTTGCTTGAAGTAGTAAGAACATAACGATGCCAACCCCTGTTTATCATAGCCCAAGATCAACGACAATTCCGTTTGGCAGCATTGTGATGCTGGAACAATCATAAAGAAGCAGCCGGAGGTGGCAGCTAGGTTTTTTATGATTGTTTCTAGCATCAAAATGATATATTTAGAATCTCGTCTACCACCATGATAACTCCTTAATATGAGTTATCCTACATACGTTTCACATTGTTATTTGTATGCGTTTCGGTGCAAAGTGACGAGATTTGAGCCAAAATATGAAGAAAATGCACATTTGGATGTTTTAGAGCTTAAATGTACAATCCGGGAGTTTCTTATTGGTTTTGAGTATGATTTTGATAATTTGTCACATTTGATCTTCGCGGTAGTGTTCGTGTTGTTTGACAGGAATTACGTGTGCGGGAATCAAGTGGAGAGAAGAAACGAGCTTCGGAATTGAAGAAAAAGGCGAATTTGACGCATTTTGGATGTTTTCGCCAAATTTGGGCAATAATTGAGAAAAACGAGAAAATGATCTGAAAACGGAATTTTCTCTACATGGTCGAAGTCTACGTCACAAAAGGAATCCAAAGGTGCAAAAATCGCGGTCATCGGAGTTCGGGATCAAAATCCGGATCCTTATTATCTTTCCCGCAATCTTAAAATATCCTGAAAATCCTGAATTTAGCTTGAAACATCCTGAATTGTCTTCCGAGTATCCTTTAGCTATTCCAATGCTATTCCAGTACCACATGCACCTTCAAAAATTTAAATCATCATCCAGTTCAATACACCACTGCTATTACACCCAATACACCATTACAGAACCTACAACCTTTCCATCTACACTTGAACAAATTCCCAAACTTCCCTATGACAGGATACTTAACCAACATCACCACTGTTATCTCCTAATACCTATCACCAAGACCTTCAATTCCAAATTGCCATAACTAAATCAATTCAAAGCCTACAAACCTTCATCCAATAACACAACCTGCTGCATTCAGGAGTGCTCCATTCTCATCTCCCTACAAACTAACTTCTAAACCAATATGCAGCCATCATCCTTGTACCTAAACTACCTCCAAAATGCACCTGAATTAATCACATACCTCATAATCCAACTGAATTAATCCACCTCATGCCCCTAACACCATAACTAACCAATTAACCTACCACCATATTCACCATCATACCTAAACCTAGTAGAATATCCCCTCCAACTCACCATTATCACCACTGCCTACACCTTTTACCTCTCACAATTCACCAAAAGACTTCACCATTACCTGAATAGACCTGCTGAAATCAGCCACCAACAGTTCAAAGTCACCACCATCAGACCACCTTTTAACCACCTGAACCTACACCATCTCCGTTCCACCATTAACCTGATCGTGAAACCTACAACCAGCTTGCCTACACAGCCACCATAACCCGTACATACCTGAAATTCACCGTCGTAGCCTCTCCCTTTTATCAGCCATGATCAAGAAACCCAGATAACCAGTTGAACCACAGTTACCACCTTAACAGTAATCAAACAACCTGCAACTAAACAATCACCTTCCTATACACTAACAATTCACCATTACACCACAGTACATCATCAGACCTCCACCTCAACTACTGTAACCACTTAACAGCCACCTAATACACCCAAAACCGCGACCAAATCAGTCCAGAACAGTCAACACCTGAACACCATAATCACCTGCTACCTTCACCAACATCACAACCTTTAATTCCCGATTAGAAGAAGTTCAGAGAACTCAACAACCGAAACCCAGTACATCGCCAATCTCCTTAGACCCATAGCGGCAGCGAAACAGAGGATGGAACCACAAGAAAACCCAGAAGAAGAAATCAAGAAGAAACAGAGAAGGAAGAAAACAAGTGAAGCAGCGACCGCATGGGTCTTCGTGCGAAGATTGATGTCTTCGTGCGAGCAGAATTACTTGACAAAATTGAGATTGATCAAAGTCTCTTCGTGGAATCGGTCTTTGCCGCAAAATACGAACGTCTTCGTACGAAGAGGCCAGAGGCGTTTGTGCGAAGAGAATTTCCAGACGGGTGTTTGACTGATTTTCAGCTGGGGCTTTTTGTAATATTTAAAAACTTGTTCCAACATGTTTGGAAACGTACAAAAAAAGCCCTAAGAACGTGATTAGCAATAGAGGACGGGTCAGAGGACTTTGGAGGAGGACGGGAAGAGCACAGGAGCACTGTTGGAGCTCAGAGCACTGTTTGGAGCGCGGAGATTCATCGTTTGAATTCTTTCTCTCCTCTTCTCTTTATTTTTGTCTACGTTATGAAAAACATTGCCTTTGTAGTCATGAATCGTAGTAGCTAATTACTTTATATCAGGATTTCTCAACGGTAGCTAGGGTTTGAAGCCGTATTTGGCGGATTATGAGTTTGATTCACGTTTAAATTGAACTTAATAGATGATGAATTGTTTTGCTATGTTTAATTCTTGTTCAGAATCTATCTTCGTATTGTTTGGCCAGTAATATAAAGAACATAGGTAGTGTGTTAGTGAAAGCAACGAATTACCCGGATAAGTGAATTAAGCACGTAGTCCAGGTTAGAGAAATCAACCATTGACTGTGAACTTTGAGTAGAATTATATGTAATTATATGTCTTAGGGCTAATTAGAACTTGGTAACTCGGTTGTAATTTTACCTAGGCATAGAAAGCTAGCTTGGTAACTCGGTTAGCATTATTGCTCGTTTTCTAAGTAAATCATCGTCTGTGTTTCAAAACGTAATTCGTTAACGGTATTCACCTAGTGATCCTAGAGAAATCCTGATACTCGTCTCTCATTTAAATCTCAATTTTAATTATTAGTTGTTATTTACATTCTTAGTTAATTAAACAAACTCAAATATTTTCCCACACGAAGTTGATAGTACTAAATGATTCACGACAAGTCCCTTTGGATCGACAAACCCGAATTTACCGGAATTATTACTACACTGACAGCCGTACACTTGCGGTTGGATTGTGTCAACCACCCGGGCACGGAGAATCATCACAGATAAAGCTGGCATGGCGGTCTGATAGCTTGAAAATGGGATTAGTTTGGGACATCTTATTACTATTGGTTCTAACCCTGCAAGAGTTGAGTTTGCCCATTTTCAGCCTATTTTCCACTTGATACGAGGCAGAGACTTATAGGACATGATCGTAAGACTTGAGTAATTTCATGCGTAATTTTGTTTGTTGGATATGATCGCGGGTACATGTTATGATGTGCAGGTGACAGGTGCCGAGAAATGCATGAGATTGATTTGGATTTGGAGGCAGCGTACCAAGAATGCTGAGCAGAAAAGTGCAGAAAAATTCAAGTCTGTGCGTTCAGACGCAGGAGCTGCGTTCAGACGCACAACATGGCAGCAGAAGGGAAAAAGGCAAGAAAAGGGGCTAAGTCTGTGCGTTCAGACGCACAGACCTGCGTTCAGACGCAGGACTCGACTCCAGATCTGTGAAGACCAAGGGGTGCGTTCAGACGCAGGGGAGCTGCGTTCAGACGCACAAGTCCGAGAAGCCAGAAGGAAGTAGGGGAGAATTGTTTAAGGCCTGCGTTCAAACGCAGGAGATGTGCGTTCAGACGCACTGTGTTTGAACGCAGGGAAGCTGCGTTCGAACGCACGTTGGGCTTCCAGAAGCTTCCAGGACGGGTTTTTGCAAGGGTAGAACAGGAATTTTGTGCATCAGTTTAGAGACTGTGGTAGTATAAAAGGAGGTGTCCCAGCACAGAATTAGGGTGACACATACACAATCATCCTCACAGCAGCCAGGATCAGAGTCGTCAGGATTGGAGCAGAGCAGGATTGGAGCAGTTTTTCAGTATTCAGCCATAAACTCGTTTGATCTTTTCTTCTTTCTTTTATGAAACAATGTCTTTCAATAATGCAAGCTAGCTAAACCTTTTTTCTAGGTTCTTGCTGAACCTAGGGTTTATGAATTCAGCAGACTGGTTTGTTTGATTTTCAGATGCATGACTAGTTGAAGTCTTAATACAGGGTGGATTGTTTATTATCTTGTCTTTGATTTTATGTACATACATGAATGACTTGATCACCCAGGAGTGTTATACACAGGATCTGGTGCGCGAGAGTGGCCAGTGAAAGTTAGGAAGAAAAGACAGGATTTAATACCCTATCTTGATGGACCGAGAGGTGAAAAGAACCAGGGTGTTAGCCAGAAGCATTAGACTAACTGCTAGACGTTTAGGGGGAGACCGAGAGGAGAACCTGTAACCCTAGCAGACTTAGAGCAAACCTGCAGATTTAGGTGGAACGAGAGGACTCGAAATCTGTGGGAGAGTGACAAGTACATGAGAACGAGAGGAGACTGTACTAATGGTATGATGGCATAAACAAGACTACTGTGTGTTTCTGAAATCAAGTACACCAGGTAAGCTGGAAAGTAACCCTAGGGGATCCTGGGACCTAGACTCGTAGAATCATCAACTTTTACAACTACAACAATCTCCCGAAAATTATTAATGAAATCAAATAAGTTTTTTTTTAGTATTTCTTTATTTACTGCAAATTAGTTGAGTATAATCAAATCCCAACTTTCCTCCTTTTTACAGCTTTGTATCTATTTCTAGTTCTGATAAGTAAAATTTAAACTGTTCTCGAGGGTTCGACAATCAGAGTCATAAATACATACTCTATATTACTTGATCGTACACTTGCGAAAAAGCAGATAGGTTTACGCTGTCACGGTCTAAAATCTATTGGGTTGATGCGTGTATGGTTCATCTACCATAGTATGACCCAACCCAATATGTTGCTGTATTCGATGGTTGACGAACCATACTATGCAGCAACCTCATAGGTTTTGGACTTCCAACCCAGCTTTCTTGTGATGCATTGAATAATCACGAAGAAGCTGCTGGATTTTAGTTCTATTACTTCACATGTTTTTCTTTGTACTCGCTCTTAATTTTGTCACATGTCACAACTTATGCATCCAGACAGTAGTTACTCTGAAAGCTATGTTAGGAGATCATAAAACAAGGTTTACCTCCAAAAGGGAATTTCAACATCAAGAATAGACTGGAGAATCATCAACATCAAGAAGATAGTGGACTTAAGACAAGGTTGCGCGATCATAAGACAAGGTAGTTACTCTAAAAGCTATGTTACTGTAAAAGCTATGTTGCCGATCATAAGACAAGGTTTCCCTCAAAACGGGATTATCAACATCAATAAAAGAGTGGACTTAAAGCAAATAAAAGGGGGCACCAATATATATTTACCTCTGGCAAAAGTCCAAACAGTGCCCACTCATCCATACTATCGATTAATGTTCTGTAACCTGGAAATGTTGCCTGCAACAAGTGATAGGAAATACAGTTTAGTTTTGTTTATTCATCTTACGTTGATGTGAAAATTATGGATCAACAAGATAATAGAAACAAAGTTTACCTCTGCTGAAATTCCACGCAGTGCACAACCATTATCGAAACTGAACGTGAGAGTGAAAATGAAGTAATTTGGAGAAGGGCATTGGTAAGGCACGAGAATTCAATGGTAAATTCATGGATCGTTGCTAGTGATGACAAATTGGGGAACACTTGAGTGCAAACATTTAGCATTCACTAGATTATAATAATCATGAAGATGCCCAGTTCAGTACTACATGGAAACAAACAGCGAGCATGAAGGACATCATAATAAACTTATAAGCCACTAATCATCATGTCCATTCACAAAAATTTGTGCAGTAACTGTTCGAATTCCCTAAACTGCCTCATTGAACAACAATAATGTACAAGTCAATAAATTAGTCAAGTACTTGCATGTTTAATGAGGAGGAAAAAAAAGAGAAACTGACAGCTGATTAACTCTATTTAATCTCATACATCACAACAAATTAAATCACTTCTCCAAGGACTCCATCAAAGTTAAACCCCAAAATCCCATTACCATGAAACCAATTCGCAAACGCCTGCGTGAATAGGAGGAGGTCACCAGTCGTTTCACAGGGGTGCCATGGTCCAATAAGAATGCTCCAATTTTCATCTTTGATTCATCGGATGGAGATTCAAGGAGCGATGACTCCCCTTCAGTGAGGTTGTATAAGAAGAGGCAAACTGCAATGGAGGAAAGCCAGCGCAAAATACAAGAGAATGAAAGGAGAATCCGGTTAATTGAGCAGATGAAGATTGAAAATTAAAGGTTGGTTGTGCCTCTCGAATTCTATGAAGAAACTAGTGAATTCGTTTTTCCAATCAAAAAGAGATACAGTGGGGCTACCGGGGCAAAGCTTTCACACAAGCAGGAACCAGGCAAGGCCCCGAAAGATGAACAACTCAAAGAGGACAATGCGGACTAGACTTTTATTTTCTGTAATTTTCCTTCTTATCTTTCTCTTATTCATGGTAATATATTGTTTTCTATATATGTATGGAAAGTTGTCTTTAATGGATAGTTTTATTTAATTTGCAATTACTTGACTTATTAGTGAAATAAATTCCTTTGGTAATTCATCTGTTCATTGTCTACCTTCTGCGGGTAGCTGCGAAGGACATTTTGACCCGGTTTGAATGCACCAAAGTGTTGTTAATATTTTGCAAATATTATCGGCGGGTCAAAATGACATTCGCAACTCCACCTAGAATAGAGAGGTTGAACGGATAAAATAACAACTATCACACTCAATTTCCGAGAAAACTAATATATGCGACGGGCTACGCATCTATCAGGACAAGGATCTCGCACGTGATATGAACGGCCCCTCAACACGCTATTGGGCGCAGAGACGACAATACAAAAGTGTGTTTTGCCAATCAAGAAGAGATACGTAGAACAGATACGGACCCGAACATTGAATGAACAGAGGGATATACGGAGAGAGGCTCAGATCTGTACTCATGAAAACCAGATAAGAGATCGATGGTCACTGGCTGCAAAAAGGAATTTGGCTCGCCATGCAAACCAAGATACTCTATCAGCTACAGAGAGTGAATTCGGTAGATCAAAATCATCACGGCCTCTTCAGTTACCGTAAAGAGGCTCCGATCTTTACTCAACTCAAACCGGGTCTCGTGAAGGCGACTTCGACCCGTTTTGCAGACACACAGCTCTGCAATGTATTAGCCAGCATTATGAGCGGGTCGAATAGCCTTCACATGCCCGTATTAGCCAACATTATGGGGGAAATAACTAATAGAAGTAAATCCACTAAAGTGAACAAGGCACACCTCAAATTAAACATGTTGCACAGATATCATTGGCACCCCTAATCAATGAGGTGGTTCATGAACCTATGTCTAGTAAGCTGCAGTAATCCTGAAACCATGCAACACATATTTCACTGAAACCACATCTTTAAACCAGTATTTATTATCACTAACCATCATCCTCTCTATCTTATTACTCTCCATCTTCTCCTAACCCCACAGAGTCCCAATTGTGTATAAACCAAAGCCTACAGCCTTGTCCATGTCTGTCAATATTCTCATAGGTCACAAGTAATGCATCCACAGAATAAAGTAAAAGCTATAGACTAGTTGCCACATAAGACAAGTTTTCCCTCCAAAAGGGAATTTCAACATCAAGAAGAGACTGACTGGACTTAAAAGGAAATAAAGGGGGAATCAGAATATGCTTTATGTAGGTTCCCTGCAAAAGTTGTGTTTTTTTTGGCAAACAAACACACACACACACACACACACACACACACACACAAAATGCATAAGTTGTGTTGAGGTCACCTCCAATTTTTTTATGTTGTCAAAAAGAAGGCAAATTAGCCATCGAAATGTAATTAGGTATTAATTTAATTAAAATATTACTAAATTCAAAAATTCAATATAATTAAATAAAAAATGAGATCAGGAGACAGTAATTTATGACAAACAAGCAATAATATGCAGTTATTATTGCGTCAAAAAAAAACCTTATCAGTTAATTTAGGAGCAGCAGTTATTTCAGGATTAAACCTTGAAAACATGCAGTAATTAACCTCCACTAACTACCCCACCTCTCCATCTTCTAACTCTCCATCTTCTTGTAAGCCCCCACCTCCTCCATTATCTTCCTGCAGTCTGAACCTGTATAAAAAAAAAAACCTACATACTTTATCCATTGACAGAACCTTTCATCCCAGATAAAGTTTATATTCTGCCAAGCTTGTCAATGTCAGGGGACAACACATTACCTCTAGTCAATCTGGAGGATGCTCCAGGTAAAAGGGGACCGTGTTGGTCCTTTAAAGAGGAAGAGAGCAATTTTTGATCACCAATAAATGGCGCATTCCTCTCCCTTTCATACCATCTCCCACAACAAACATGGCCACCATCTTGACTCACCGCAAGGCCCCATCAGTATGGATCGTGGAACAAGGGAGCCTCAACAACCTCCTTGAACAGTTCAGTTAGACAACTGTTCAAATCAATCAGATGATCGCTGAGGAGGAAGCAAGGGTGGCAGGCGACATTTTTCCAGCCAACAAGGTTGTGACCGCAGATGACAGCGTGAGCTCGAACCTCTGGTACATCGTCCAGTTTCTATCCGACATTGGAGAAGAAAAGTATGTAATGATGGAGGACTACAAGGCAACCTGGATACTAGAGTATTCGGGGAACATTCGGAGAAACTCAGGGGAATACCTTCATACGATCCTACAGAAGGGGGGCTTCTTGGCGGAAGGCGGAAATTTGATGGATGTGGTAGAGGAGGAGGAGATCAGAGCAAATGTGGAAGACCAAAGAAGAAGTGCACCAGGGGGGCTGCTGGACGGAGTGAGGGTGTCCAACTTTCCCATAAGGTTTCTTCTCTAGAATTGTACGGATGCGGGCACTGGTTCTTTTAGAAGCAACTTCATGGCTCTGGTTGGAAGGCACAGGCCAAACAATGTCTGTGTAACTGAAACCAGAATGTCTGGGGACAGGGCCAGATGCATTTGCGTCTCTCATGGCTTTGAGAGATGCTTTGTGGCTGATCCATATGGATTTGGTGGCGGCTTTGTGATTCTGTGGGACCCAAATGAGGTGCAGGTGGATGTCATTGTTGTGTCTCAGCAAGAGATCCATGCCTCATTCCAGGTTTGATATGAACACCAAAGATAGTAATTCTATAATTGTTTCAATCACATGCCTTGGCACATATTTATGAAATTAATCTTTATGTTTTCGACATGTGAAACTCCTAATCACTAGTTATGAATGCATGTGTGCTTCCATGAGTGCAGGCTGCTGGCACGATTCAACCGCAAGTGTATGGCAGTCGTTTATAGTAATAAATTCGGTAATCCTGGTTGTCGAACCCAAGAGACTTCGTATTAAATTAATTTTTATTTCTAAACCTTATGTGGGTTAATCGCTTTGTTTGTGTTTGCTACTTCTATGAAAAGTAAAGGACAAACGCAAGTTAATCGTAAAGATGTTGGCACGATTAACAAGAATAATTGCAAAGATTTCTAATATGGGACAAATACCGGGAATTCTCTAGGTTCACTAGGTATGATATAAACTTATGCTTTGATTTATGAAACAACAATGTGTCTTTTACTATTTATAGAGCAATGTAAAATTCTCCGAGTTACCAAGAAAATTATCTATGCCTAAAACCAAAATACACCGAGTTACCAAGTCTATTTCACTTTTAAGCATACAATAGAATTCACAATTCTACTCCAAGGATCCTAGTTAACAATACCGAGTTACCAAATATTGATTAGACTAGGTGGATTATTCACTTTACCGACTAACTTTCACGGAGTTACCACGCGAATGTCAATTAAGATTACTCCTACGTTAGCTACACGCAAGAATAATATAATCAAACTCATAAACAACCCATAATAGTAAAAGACACGATAGATTAAGTTGAAAACTTGAATCACAATCTCAAAACATAAAGTTTATAGCAAACCCTAGCTACACCAAACGAGAATTCCCAGCAATAGAGGTTTAGCTACTACACATCATACTCAAAACGACGAGTTTCATGTTTCTCATAAGCAAAAACTAAAGAAAAGAAAGAGTTGAGAATCCAAACGAGTGATCCAAAGCTCCCAAGCTCCAACAATGGCTTCTAGCACTCCAAAATATGTTTCGTACGTCAAAGATACCTCTAAGAACTCTCGTAACCTGATCTAATACAACTTCATCAAGTTTAGAACAAGTTATAAGTTATTACAAATTGACCCCAATCGTTTCTGAAAATTTCTGCACTGAAAGTAGGTCGTGCGACCTACTTGTGAACCCAGAACAGGTCGTGCAACCTAAAAAGTAGGTCGTGCGACCTATGAAAACTCGCTGAAATCCTTTAACAAGTCGTGCGACCTAATATTAGGTCGTGCGACCTAAGTACTTAGAAAAATTTCTTCAGCTTCTTCACACTTGTTCCTCTCGCTCCCGAATCATCTCCCGAGCCTTGATTCTTCGTTTGATCCTCCATTTCGAGCTCTCTTCACGCCTCAACACTCGTATCATCTTCTCACGAGCTTCTCTAGCACTTTATTCATCATTCCTCGCTTTCCTCCTCAAATCTCGAGCTTGCCTTAGCTTCCGAAGTTCGTTTCCTCTATCCACTTGCTCCTCGCGTGCTTCGGCCCTGAAAATCACAACACGAACACCCCGCGAAGATCGAATGTGAAAAAATAGGATAAATAGCACGTGAAAAGATGGAGAAAACGCCCGGAATTCATATTCTAGCATAAGAACTCATTTTCACAAATGATCACATGATTTACTCGTAAAGTTTCAACATTCTCCATTATGAGCATACAAAATGTAGCAAAATAAGCAATAAAATAACTCCGAAAACGGAGTTATCAAATACCCCCACACTACATTTTGATCATCCCGAGCAAATCCCAACTTTCACATCATGTCCAATCCCCACAAAATCAACTAGCTTTCAACCCACCATATTGCATACATAACCGAATATTAGCCGACTTGACGCAAACAAGAATCAATTCACAACTCGATTAATGAAACAATATGATGCAATGCAAATTAGACTCGATCCTAAACATATATATTTACACACACACACACACAAAACGTAACTTTTTTTTGTCTTTTTGGCGAGATCGGGCAATCTCAAGTCCTTAAATTGGTTCTCATGGAGTGATGATCAATTTAGGTACAAGGCGTGAATTGAAACTAAATGCGACAACAAGAATTTCCCTTAGATCATATAGAGAACCTAGCCTTACTAAGTATAAGAGTATCCTACCTCTTCGCGTGTGCCGATAAGTAAGAGGCTACGATAGGCTAAGCCACATCCAAGGTACGAGCTCCTATTCTGTGAACGGTTTTAGAATGTTGAGGCTTAGGACATAAAGATAATCATGATGAAACAAGTCCTAAAGCGTCACATTCTGACATTATAACCCACATCTCACACACCCTCACCACGATGATAGAAACCGCAACCCGAAACTCACCGTCTCCGGCCCTCGATCCCCTCAAACCCCGGTACAAATACGATTCCCGTGGCCACCGTCTTGAGTCGTGCACGAAGTGCGCACCGTCGTTACCAAAATAGTTGCTCCCACCACTCGTTTTGCGTTAAGCTCCATTTCATTCCTTTATTTCATCTCTCCTTTTTTTTCTCTCTCTCTCTCTCTCTTTTTTTTCTTTCTTTCTTTCTTTCTTTTTTTTTCTTTTCTTCACTCAAAATCCAACAACACAATACCAAAATATACGAGTGGTGTTCCAAAAGTAGTCAAGCACATAAATTGTAAGGGGAGGAAGCAAGCGATAAATAAGTATCATAATGAAATTCATCCCCCTCTACTCAATGAAGTACATGGTATCACCAAACAAAGCCGCAAATAATCAAAACATGTGTGGGGATGGAGTCGTCACAAGCTCAATCTCGATGTCCGTGGTCAAAAGTCGACACCCCACACTCGAATGTAATCATGTCCCTTCTCAAGCAGTTAATAAGATGAAAGTCTTGTTCCTAATCCAACCGATCCTTCTACACCAAGATGAATGGAATCCGGTACCGAGCACGATCCACCAATTAAATTCACCCAACCCAGTTTCGTGCGGATTAGATGTCGCGCACTCAAGGCTCTCCACAACTGTGTCCATGGTGTAATGACATGGAACACCGCCACACCGAAGTGCGCAAGCCTACTCACTCACCCTTGCATCCCCTCGTAAAAATCAAATGAAGTACATGCGATACGTAGAATTCACAAGAATGTATAGTGAAGCCCTCCCTCATCGAACCCCCCTCAACTACAACTCACTCGTGACGCACTAAAATGGTGATTCGAAACAATCTGTGATGAAAGCCAAGAATCGTCACTCTAGGTCAAAAGGCTTACAAATAAACCCAGGTTCAAATCGGGTTTTCTAATAGTCCTACAAGGTGAGATCTAAAAGCAGTGAGTTCTCTAATACACGTCATCGCACAACTGTTTCGTGTGCCACTGCGAGGCGGGTTGGCTACTACCTCAGACGCACACATGAATGTTCGGCTCGTTTAGCTCACACCTAGCTCAACTCTTGTAAGAAAACTAGGCACACACTTTAGATTTGAAAATCAAGTAAGTGTATAAAAATAGGTAGGCACTCCCGTAAAGAAGTCTCTCTATACGTACTAAGGGGAACTCACATTGTCTCTCTCGGTCACAAGTCACGCCCTATGCCTAAATTTCTCACATTCCTCGATTTACCAAATCTAAGATCCTTTTGATTGACCTTTATCAAATTTTTTATTTCTTTTGTTTGTTTGTTTTTTTTTTTTTTTAATTTTTATATCTTTTATGTTTTAATTTTTCTTTTTACTCTACATGCCACTCGAAAGAAGACTCGATACGACTCGATGGTAGGTAGACTCAAAGTAAGAAAACGTACAATCATAAAATACGAACACATATATATCACAAAACACTATGACACATACACCTTCTACGACAAAGACTACGACCCACACTACGACACGAACATCCTATATGCAATTGGTTAATGCAGACACGGACTTAGCTAATATTCAGAAAATCTCACCTCCACACAAGAATGCTTAGTTGTCCCCAACGAATATAAAGATAAAACATAGGGACTCAGCATTCTAATGCGAGGGCGGGCCGGTGTACTCTCTCTCCTCCGTGCCATCCGAGTGGGAACTCGAAGCGTATAGAACATCCTGAGGTCGCAGAGTCAGTGACGCTCCGCCTGCTTTGCGAAGCTCATGTAACCACTGATTCTGCTGTTGCAGAATGTCACCAAGATGGCGCTGGTTCCGTCGCACATGGAAAGCCCTTGATTTGGCTTTACTCTCTGATTCCTGCCATCGAGCCTCAACCTTTTTATCATTTGCAATCATCATATTTTGCATGGCCTTCATAGTGGCCTCGAGGCTTGCATTAGTTGCAACAGACGGACTCGACTCCTCACTCACAGTCGGGGCCTTACCCTTACCGCCATTCTTAGCCCCCCTTTTAGGTGGGACCTGACTGCTCTCTACGACTACCTCATCTTTCTTCGGGTCGGGCACATGAGTCTAGTATCTCGGGGGGTTCGGGTGCACGGTCTCCATCATAAAACGCAGCACCGGCTTCAGTCACCAAGTGATTTAGCAAATACCCGAACATGGCTGCCTGACGGTTAGAGTCCCGAAGCCTCGCTCTAAAACTCCTATAAATGCGCTTCGGGATGTTGAACCGATGGCCATCATACCAACACATAGCCATAACAAACAACTCGAACCGTACGTCGGTCTGTGGCGAAACGCCCTCAACCCATGCCTCCACTATGTTAACTAACCAACGCGCTCGACGAAGTAAGTGTTTGGCCGAAACCGTCCACTTTCTAACGCCCTAACTTGCATGAGTATCCCAAGGCGCTCCCGTCACCACACCAAAAGAAAAGTTTGACACTGCGGTCACTAACTCCTCTACATTCATTTTCACGGTGGTCTCAAAGTGACAGTCTCCCTCGAGTGGTGGCCATTGTAGGGCCGCGACTATGCTAGCCGGAGAGAAGACAAAAAAATTCCTACGGGCATAGTGGATCCTTTTATCATTCAAATATATATCCTCATCATACCCAGACCACTTGGCGTTTGAGTAAATCTCCAACATGAGCTCTGAACTCGCGTTCCCCTTGACGAGCTAACACCACCCTGCGAGATTCTCTTTCGTCATGAAATATTTAATTTGTTGGGGCATCTCAGCTTGGAAAGGGAAACGCTTTTCTACGTTTTCCCCCTTGAACACACTCGCGTTCCGCTTGGCGTATCTCGTATGCTCTAGACGGTTGACAAACCGATAGTCACAAAACACTCCGGTCGCAGGGTCAAGGTCCCTATGACTAGTTGCTCTCGCGTCCCTTGCTAATGGCACTCTATCAGGTTCCGCACTTGCTAACTCATCAGGGTTCGGGGATTCTGGTGAGACCATGCTCCCCACAACCCAAAAGGTCGACCTCTCAGCTAGGTTAACACCCACGTCCCCCGTCTCTCTTACTTCTCCCTCAGGGATATATTCGTCATCACTATCGACGACTACTTTTTGTTTCTTCCATTTCCCACTGGTCACATTATGACTCGTAGATACGCCCTTACCCTTAGCTACTTCCTTACATTTATCTTTCCGACTTGACATTATCACAATAACGTAGCGCAACATGACAAGTAAATTGACAAATAGATAACGCTACGTGCACAGTGGCAGAATGTGTGTACGAAAAGCAAACAAGTAGGCACGTATAAGCAATTAAAATAGGCACGTCGCAATTCCTCGCATGTCGCTTGAGGCCTTTGCGTATCGATCAAATTGAAGAACAAAATTTTCCAGCTACGAAAAATTTGTTCCTAAAACACGTAAAGAGAGAGATTAGGTCGTACCTACGTGCCCGGAGCTAGTCTTACTGGCACGATATTCAGTTTCGTCCGGCAAGAAGGACCGATTCGGTCGCCGAAAAACATTTATTCAAATTTCACGAACAAGTCGTGCTTTTTTCTCCTCGCGGTGTCCCCCTCGAAACCCCCAAGCTAGTTTCTTCCAATTTGCCTCCAATCTTGACGAATTTCAGATCTTGTTGTGAAGAACCCTAGCTTTTTCTTCGTCTTCAATTGCACCACCAAACAGTCCCAAATAAAGCTTCACTGTGTGCTCTTGTTTGCCAGTGGTTTACAGTGGTGGTGGAGGCGTGAACGAGCGGCGATGATGGGAGAATTAGTGGCAGAGATGGTGGTTTGGTGTGCGGCCGTGGGTTCGAATGGTGTGTTGGCAGGTCTTGCTGCGGAGGAGGTCGCACTGTGAGTGCTTACGCTGGTGGTTGATGGTCGGACGTGGTGGTGGTGTGATTGGCTGCTCTGGTGGTCTGGAAGCTTGGAGGAGATGGTGGGAAAGGAGGAGAAGGGCGACGTGAGAGAGAGTTTTTTTAGGGTTGAGTTTTACCCGATGGTTTTAAAGACTTTTTCATATGTTGCAATGGGCTCCACCAAGTTTTCAAAGAATTTGCACAAAAACCCTCAACCGGACTAAAATGAGCTCTCTTCAACACTAGGCCGTGCGACCTAGTTAGTAGGTCGTGCGACCTAGTAAAACAACCTGTTTTCACCAACTAGGTCGTGCGACCTAGTTGGTAGCCAGCAAATTTTTTTAATTCTCCGGCATACTTTCTCTAGTATTTTGAGCTCGTAACAGCTCCCGATAAGCTCAACCATGGTATTTCACCCCGACACTCCAACATGCATTTTCACAATGTCGACCCGTAGCCCATGATTTAACCTCTTTCGCCATTTCCGAATTCTTTTTTATCGCTTTTTCTTCATGAAAACATCCTTTCTCGCCTTTTTGACCGTTCCTTTGCTTTTTCATGGATATCCTCGACCTCGAGACTCCATTTTGATTATAAAAAATTCCTAATTTTTGGGGAATTCTTTATTCCTCAAATTTGCTCTCCCAAAGGCCCGTTTGGCGATTCCGGATGCTTTTGCACGCGCTTTATTCCCGAGAACATCTAAATGGCCATAACTTTTGCGTCCGGACTCCGATGCAGGCGATCTACATATCAACAGAAAGCTCTCGACAACCCCCACACAATGTCACTCTTCATATCAGCCAATGGTCCTGTTTGCAAAAAATGTCCTCGTAAACCGTGCCAATGTGTCTGCTTTCTTGGTTTTGCACTACATTCCTCGCTTGCATCAAGACGGGGAGTTCGGATACGCGCTCTTCACCAGGTGCATGTGTTGAGTGAGTGTTGGAACAGCATTCTTCACCCAATTCTTCATTCAGGATCCCGATACCCGATTTGGACTGCTTTTTCTCGATTTTTGTGAACTTTTCTCCACGCGCATCAAGAAGGGGGATCCGGAATAGGCCTTTCACCTAGAATTCCTGCACACACTCATGGGAAATATTAGTTCCACTCTCTCGCACCTCTCAAATAAATCAAACGAAATAAAATAAACAAAACAGAAAGAAAAACTACACTAAAGCAATAAATATGTTGGGTTGCCTCCCAACAAGCGCTTGTAATTTAAGGTCAACGGTCCGGCCCAGTTACCTCAAAGAGAATCAAATAGCGGGATTTGCATGGAGCCATTCAATAACTCCAATGAAATTCCCATCCACTTACGGCTTCGCTCTCTGGCCATTCACTTTGAACCTTCCCCCATTTGCATCTTCCACTTCGAGAGAACCCCATGGATAGACTGCAGTAATCGTGTATGGGACACTCCATGTAGACTTTAACTTGCCTGGAAACAACTTCAGCCTGGAGTTGAAGATCAACACCCTCTATCCAGCCTTGAAGTCCCTCGGTATGATATGCTTGTCGTGCCACTTTTTTGACCTTGCCTTGTAGATTTTTGCACTCTCATAAGCCATCAACCGAAATTCTTCAAGTTCAAGTAATGCTTGCTTTCTTTGCTCAACTGAGAGCTTATCATCCAAGTTGATCTTTTTCAAGGCCCAGAATGCCTTGTGGTCAAGTTCCACCGGGAGATGACATGATTTACCAATACTAGCTGGTAAGGAGACATGCCCAAGGAGTCTTGTATGCTGTCCGATATGCGAATAGACTGTCATCCAGGTGTAGGGACCAATCTTTGCGTCCCGGATTGACAGTCTTCTCTAAAATTCCCTTGATCTCTCAGTTGGATACATCACCTTGCCCATTCGACTACGGATGGTAGGCTAGTGATATCTTATGAGTCTTCACCCCATACTTGCTCAAAACATTGGCAAAGACTTTGTTCATGAAATGTGATCCCTCATCACTAATATGGCCCTGGGCGTCCCAAACCGCGTAAAAATGTTCTTGCGCACAAATCTCTCTACGGTAGCACCATCATTCTTGGGACACGCTATTGCCTCCACCCACTTGGTCACATAATCAACAGCCAACAGAATGTAGAGATTACCAAGTGAAGAGGGGAATGGCCCCATGAAATCAATGCCCTACACATCAAACATCTCTACCTCCGACACGAAATTTTGAGGCATCTCATTTCGGTTGGAAATATTGCCGGTTCTTTGACACCGGTCAAACTGCTACACAAACAAATTAGCATCTTTATTCAATGTAGGCCAAAAGAAACCACTCTGAAGTACCTTTTCCACTGTGCGTAATTTGCCGAAGTGACCTCCACAGTTCAACTTGTGGCAGTATCTAAGAATCTCCAATGTGTCTGGCTCACCTACACACCTCCGCAATACATTATCCGCTCCCAGCTTGAAAAACTACGGGTCATCCCAGACATCTGCAAAAAAATTCTTTCTCTGGTGGGAGTTCATGTCTTTGGGGATAATATTGAGTGCATTGAAATTTGCCAAGTCAGCAAACCAAGGCATAGCTGCAACCACTACCATAAGTTGTTCGTCTAGAAACTCTTCTCTGATTGGCACCTCCTCATGCTTCTCATTCTCCAAACGTGGTAAATGGTCAGCCACTACACTTTCCATCCCTTTCTTGTCTTTGATCTCTATATCAAATTCTTGCATCAACAATACCCACGTAATCAATCTCGGCTTGGCATCCTTCTTGTTGAGTAGATACTTGAGTGCAGCATGGTCCGTAAAGATAGTCACCTGGGAACCGATAAGATACTGACGAAACTTGTCTAATGCAAAAATAATAGCTAAAATTTCTTTCTCAATAGTAGCATAATTTACCTGTGCATTGTTCAAGGTCCGGCTAGCATAATAGATGACATGAGCTACCTTGTCTTTTCGCTGTCACAAACTGCTCCCACCGCATAATCACTAGCATCACACATGAGCTCAAACGGTAAAGTCCAGTCTGGGATGGTGATGATAGGTGCGCTAATCAACTTCTCCTTGAGCAAATTAAAAGCTGACTTTCACGCTGCATTGAAATCAAATAACGCATCCTTCTCGAGCAATCCAGATATATGCTTCGTGATCTTCGAGAAGTCTTTAATGAAGCGCCGATAGAACCCTGCATGTCCCAAGAAACTTCTCACCCCTTTGACAGTTGTAGGTTGTGGAAGCTTCTCATCACCTCAATCTTGGCTCTATCCACATCTAACCCTTTGCTGGAGATCTTGTGCCCCAAAACTATCCCGTCAGTCACCATGAAGTGACACTTCTCCCTGTTGAGCACTAGGTTGGTGTAAATACATCTATTAAGAACCCGGGCCAGCTGCTGTAGACAGTGTTCGAACCCATCACCATAGAGTGAAAAATCATCCATAAAAACTTCAAAATTCTCCTCCATCATATAAGAGAAGATAGACATCATACACCTCTAAAATGTAGCAGGTGCGTTGCATAACCCAAATGGCATGCGTCCAAAGACAAAAGTCCCATAGGGACAAGTGAATTTTCTTCTCCTGGTCACCTGACTCAATTGCTATCTGATTATACCCTGAGTACCCATCCAGAAAACAGTAATGAGAATGGCGCGCTAACCTGTCAAACATCTGATCAACGAATGGGAGGGGAAAATGATCCTTCAATGTGGAATCATTAAGTTTGCGATAATCCATGCAAAATCTCCACCCAGTAACGGTACGAGTGGCAATATGATCACCTTTTTCCCCTTCCACCATAGTAATACCTCCCTTTTTAGGGACACACTGCAGCGGTCTAGTCCATGTGCTGTCGGAAATCGGGTAGATGATACTTGCTTCCAACCATTTAAGCACCTCTTTCTTCACCACCTCCTGCATGTGAGGGTTGAGGCGGCGCTGATATTGGACTACCGGATTCTTATCTTCCATGAGCCAGATCTTATGCTGGCAAACTGTGGGGCTGATCTCCTCGATATCTGCTATGGTCCATCCCATAGCTTCTTTCCTTTCCTACAATACCTTAAGAAGCTCCTCCTCCTGTTCCCTGTCCAAACATGCAGACAGAATCACAGGAAAGGTCTCATTATATCCCAAGTATAAGTATTATAAATGAACAGATAAAGGTTTTAATTCTAAACAGGAGCATTAATAAGAGAAGGAGTAAGAATCTTCTTGCTTCCCTCGTTAAAAAGGGGTAGGGGCTCGCGCCAATGAGTCTCCATAACTTGCTATATTTTGCTAGAATCAAATAGAGCAAGTTCTTCATATAGCCGCTCCAATAAAATGTCTTCTTCTTCATCCGGTGTGTATGCCTCCACACCAAAACACTGCTCACTTACCGCATACGCAGGGAACTTCCTAGCTTCAAATACAATGAATGCCACCTTTTCATCGTTAATCCTCATAGTTAGCTCTCCGTTAGCCACATCAATGCTTGACCTCCCTGTGGCAAAGAACGGGTGGCCCAAGATAAGGGGGACATCATCGTCGGCTTCCATGTCTCGGATCACAAAGTCAGCTGGGAAGATAAGTCCCTCAACTCTTACTAGTACATCTTCCAAGATGCCCCTTGGGCGTTTGATGGTGCAGTCTGCCATTTGCAAACACATCCTTGTCGGTTTTGGTTCTCGCACACCAAGATGCTCAAAAACGAATTTGGGCATTAGGTTAATGCTTGCGCCAAGATCACACAATGCTCTACCATGAAAGGCATCTCCCAATGTCACAGGAATGATGAAACCGCCAAGATCTTTCATCTTCTTTGGTAACGCTTTTTGAACAACGGCGCTACACTCTTCATTTAAAGTCACGGTTTCAAAGTTATCCATGCGCCTCCTATTGGAAAGGATGTCCTTGAGAAACTTAGCATATTTCGGCATTTGTGAAATGGCCTTCGCGAAAGGAATATTAATATGAAACTTCTTGAAGATATCCACAAACTTCTTGAAGTGTTTTGCATCCTCTTGGCTCTTCAGTCTCTGCGGGTATGGCACGCATACTGTACTCCTTAGGATTTTGCTTCTCCTCCGACTTCCTACTCGTGTCGTTTGATTGGGCAATCATAGTAGGCACGGGAATTGCTTCATCCAACGCCTTCTCAGTTTCATTTGTCGCCTCAGCTCGCGCGTGGTAGGATATTGAGGATCCTCAGTGGTGATCCCACTGCGAGTAGTGATAGCCTTCAACTGATCAGGTGGAGTGATTGTGTTCGAAGGCAACATGCTAGGTGGAATTCGAGTATTTTGATTGGCTATCTGGCCAATCTGTGTCTCATGGCTCTTCATTGTAGCTTCCATGGAGACAATCTTACTCTCAATTTTGTCTTAGCTAGCTAACAGCTTCCTCAACAACGCGTTTGTATCTTGTTCTTCTGATTGTGGAGCCTGCTATTGTGGAACCTGTCTTTGAGCTTGGTATGGAACACTTGGCCTTTGACCTGGTGCATATAATCCGCTGTTTGGATTGGCATAGCTGAAATTGAGGTGGTTGCGGTTATTCGGATGATATGTGTTAGACCATTGCTGCTGTAGTGGTTGACCCATGTAGTTCACATCTTCAATACCATCTCCATATCCCTGATTTGAATCTACTAACATCTCTCCCACTGACTTCACCTGTGCCTAGGGATTCATATTACTGAAAGCCGAAGTCATCAATGCCATCTGATTTTCAAATTTTTGTTCCACCATTGACTCAATTTTACTAACCAATGCTCCATCAAATTTTGTATTTCTACGAGTCTCAGACCTCGTGGACTCACGTTTTGCCACATTTTCCAGCAGATCCCGGCATCTTTGTAGTCCTAGGCCCATAAAATTGCCCTGAGCCATCATATCCAGTTCATTTGCAGTCTCTCTGTCTGGAGCATTATAAAAATAGTGCAGAATTTTGTACCATGGCTCTCCGTGAGTGGGGCATCTGCGAAGGAGCTGGTTGAACTTTCTCCACGTGTCTCCCAGAGAATCATCTTCCTGTTGCGCAAATTTTGTTATATCTGCCATCCGTTGAGCAACCTTGGACAGCGGAAGATATTTCCTGAGGAACTCCTTGCAACACTCTTCCCATGTAGCGATACTGCCTGCTGGAAGTTCCATAAGCCATGTCTTTGCTTTTCCCGATAAGGAGAAGGGAAAAAATATGAGCTTTATCGTCTCGAGTGGAACTCTCTGATCATACTTAGTGGAGGTAATCTGCTCGAAATTGAGCAAGTGTTGATGCGGATCATCACCTGGGGCTCCCGTGAATAAGCACTCATCCCGAACAATATTGATCAATGGTTGGCGTATCTCGAAATGTGCAACATTAATTTGTGGCCTGACAATAGTGGGTTGATAACCCTCTGGTGTAGTCCTGAAGTAACCACCAAAGGACGCTCATCCTCTTCAGTATTATTCACCTGCGTCGCCACATCTTCTGCATTATTCCCCCCATTATTATTATTATTACCTCCATCTTTTCTCGCTTGTACCCTCACATCAAGACGTCGTTGTGGATTTGGAGGGTTCAAGCGTGCCATAGCAGCTTGCACCTCGGTTAACTGAGCTCTGAGCTCCTCAGCTTCCCTTGCTCTATTTGCTGCATCTTCCACAGCTGCAACTCTAGCTGCTTCCGCATCTTGCATACCCTTGCGGATCCATTCAAAATCAGCTCTTGTTTCAGCATCCATGGTAACTGAGCTTGATTTCCTCTTGTCTCTGCGCTGTGCTCGTAACAAGGATTCCGGGTCTTCAAGTGTAGGATGCAAAGGCTCGTCTCTAGAACGGGACATGCACCGTACAATCAAACCTGAAATAATAAATCGCACAAAACGTAGGTGTGTAATAGATATAAAGAGAAAAGTAAAATCCCTAAGGCTAGGATTTATAACTAATTTAGCCGAAGTCCCCGGAAACGGCGCCAAAAACGTGACACGATTCAACCACAAGTTTATGGCCTTCGTGTGTAGTAATAAATCCGGTAACTCGGGTTGTCGAACCCAAAAGACTTCGTATCAAATTAATTATTATTTCTAAACCTTATGTGGGTCAATCGCTTTGTTTGTGTTTGCTACTTCTATGAAAAGTAAAGGACAATGACAAGTTAATCGTAAAGATATTGGCACGATTAACAAGAATAATTGCAAAGATTTCTAATACGGAATAAATATCGGGAATTCTCTAGGTTCACTAGGGATGATATAAACTTATGCTTTGATTTATGAAACAACAATTTGTCTTTTACTATTAATCGAGCAATGTAAAATTCATCGAGTTACCAAGAAAATTATCTATGCCTAAAACAAAAATACACCGAGTTACCAAGTCTATTTCACTTTTAAGCATACATTAGAATTCACAATTCTACTCCAACGATCCTAGTTAACAATACCGAGTTACCAAATATTGATTCAACTAGGTGGATTATTCACTTTACCGACTAACTTGCACGGAGTTACCGCGTGAATGTAAATTAAGATTACTCCTAAGTTAGCTACGCGCAAGAATAATAGAATCAAACTCATAAACAACCCATAATAGTAAAAGACACGATAGATTAAGTTGAAAACTTGAATCAAAATCTTAAAACATCAAGTTTATAGCAAAGCCAAGCTACACCAAACGAGAATTTCCAGCAATAGAGGTTCAGCTACTACACATCACACTCAAAACGACGAGTTTCATGTTTCTCATAAGCAAAAACTAAAGAAAGAAAGAGTTGAGAATCCAAACGAGTGATCCAAAGCTCCCAAGTTTAGAACAAGTTATAAGTTATTACAAATTGACCCCAATCGTTTCTGAAAATTTCTGCACTGAAAGTAGGTCGGGCGACCTACTTGTGAACCCAGAACAGGTCGTGCGACCTGAACAGTAGGTCGTGCGACCTGTGAAAACTCGCTGAAATCCTTTAACAGGTTGTAGGACCTAATTACTTAGCAAAATTTCTTCAGCTTCTTAACACTTGTTCCTCTCGCTCCCGAATCATCTCCCGAGCCTTGATTCTTCGTTTCATCCTCCATTTTGAGCTCTCTTCACGCCTCAACACTCGTATCATCTTCTCACGAGCTTCTCTTGCACTTGATTCATCATTCCTCGCTTTCCTCCTCAAATCTCGAGCTTGCCTTAGCTTCCGAAATTCGTTTCCTCTATCCACTTGCTCCTCGCGTGCTTCAGCCCTGAAAATCACAACACGAACACCCAACGAAGATCAAATGTGACAAAATAGGATAAATAGCACGTAAATCGATTCAGAAAATTCCCGAACTTCACATTCTAGCATAAGAACTCATTTTCACAAATAATCACATGATTTATTCGAAAAGACGCAACATTCTCCATTATGAGCATACAAAATGTAGCAAAATAAGCAATAAAATAACTCCGAAAACGGAGTTATCAGCTGCTATGAACTAATGGAGCCACAGGTGAAGCTGGAAAATGGGCACAACTCTGCCGACAAAGCTCCTCTGCCATCGCTCGTCTGCCGTTGCTTCCATTTTTAGTGTTAAATCCCTTTAATAATCATGTTTTTTATTTAATGTTGAACAATGGTTTTTTAACCTCCCTCCCATGGTTTGAGGAGGGGGTTGTGCTTTTAGGTTGTAAGGGGTGGTTTTTTCCCCCCTGTATTAATTTTTGGTTTTATTTGACGTTTTTTATTTATGCTAGCTGTTATTTATTCCTAAAATTACGCAGTCATCTACATATATGCTGCTATTTTTCCCCATGAATTAACTATTTTTCCCATAAATGGACTTTATCAATGTTCATAAGTCATAACTAATTGTATAAATAATAATCTGCATTAGCAACATCACCATGAAGAACAAACACTCAGCCCAACACAGAAGGATAAATTGAACAACGTTTTCCGGACCAACTATAGAAATAACGATATTCCTAATCCAAAGAGCATACCAAACACCCAAATACAACAATACTAGTCCGAACAGATGCATTCACATACGGAATTGCAGATCTATAGCACGAATCGACCTGATAAACCACGAATTAAGAAAAGAACACAACAACAACTACTAATGTACGAGAGTTTGAGAGAAGTTAGTCCAAACCGGTCGTCCTTGAGGCTAAGCCAATATCGACTCTGTGGGTTCTTGAATCAACACTCTGATGACCTTCAAGCGCAACAGTTGTCGCCGTTCCGAAGACATTCAATGGTTTCATCGGCCAGGGAGCTGAGTGAGTTGTCGCGGGAAGAGCTTTAGAGAGCTCTTGGCTTGTGTATAAGGGTTGAGGAATGAGTGAGGAGCAACGGGTCCATATGGCATTTTTTGTAACTTAATCCCTTACAAATTATTTTGATTCAATGTATTTTCCTCCCCTAAATTTGGATGTAGTTGTATTACCCTCCCCTACAAATATTTTCGTTAATCATACTTTCCTCCAAAAGTACTTTTTAATGCAAGTTCCCTCCCCTGTAAATGTATTTTCTTCATAACATTTATTCCCGGAGTTTCAAACTAATTTCACTTTGCTTTAGAAACTGACACGAACATTTTTTTTTGGTGAATAACTGACACGGACATTGTTCGTGAAATACACAGGTTATAAGACAATCGAAATGTCAGTTATAAATTAAGGTAAGAATCGATAATATGCTCTCATGGCCTACCGCATAATAGACCATGCATTGACTTTGGAGTTGACTGCAGCTCACCTTTAACTATAAAGTTGACCTTTTCTTTTACGTTGACTTACTTTGTGTGAACCTACTAATCTGACAAAGTGGGGAGACCAAAAGATTTAATGTTCACAACATAGTTGACTTAGTATAACCTCAAAAACAAAGTACATAGGGTTTAGGGTAGACCATCATGCATTGACTGTGGAGTTGACTTATGAGCTCAATCACCTTTGACTGTACAGTAGAACATCTCCTTTAAGGTGACTTTCTTCGTGCGAACTTATCCATCTGACAAAGTGGAGACCAAAAAGTTATCTATTCACTACATAGTTGACTTAGTATAACCTCGAAAGTCAATTTTAGGGTTTAGGGTTTATGGTAGACTATCATGCACTGACTGTGGAGTTGACTTATAAGCCCGATCATCTAATTTGACTGTACAGTTGGCATTTTCCTTTATGTAGACTTTCTTCGTGCGAACTTACTAATCTTGCAAAGTGGAGACCAAAAAGTTATTTGTTCACTACATAGTAAACGTAGTATAACCTCAAAAAGTCAAGTATATAGGATCTTTCATTGACAATGTAGTTGACTTATGAGCTCGATCACCTAATTTGACTGTACAGTTGACCTTTTCCTTTACGTTGACTTTCTTCGTGCGAACTTACTAATCTGACAAAGTGGAGGCCAAAAATTTATTTGTTCACTACATAGTTGACGTAGTATAACCTCAAAAAGTCATGTATAGGATCATTCATTGACAATGGAGTTGACTTACGGGCTCACATTTTACTGTAGTTGACATTTTCAATAATCGTTGACTTTATTCGTCCAAAACTATAACGTTGACTAAGTGGAAATTGAAATTAAAGTTGACTAATCACCTGCTTCGTAGTTGACCAAACCTTCTAGACCAACTTTCACATTAGAGGTGACTTTTCGGTGTATGTTTGACCTTAATTTATTTAAGCGATAATTCACAAAAAAGGCCGGCTCTATAGTAAGCAGCCGATCGGCCAGGGCCCCATTTTTATTAGGAATTATTTTTTTTAAAGATAACTCTATAGTTATCTCAACTAATTGCATATTTTGATGCAATTTCATCAATAACTGTACATTGGTGTGTGGAGTTTTATAATTTTTACACAAAGTTGAACAAGTTAGAATCTTGTTGGTGACATATGTGAACATTTTACCTAATTATCAAAAAGTTGTACGGTCCTTGAACATGAATATAAGTTAATATATAACACACAATTAAGTAGTAGTTACACATAGCTAGCATTGTTCAAATATCTGTCATAGAAATGTTTCGGTAATACTTAAAGGCAAAGATTCAATATTACTTAAAGAAAAAGATTCAATATTACATATATAATAGAAAATAAGCAAAAGCCTACAACAAAGATAGCAGCATCTAGTTTCTTCTGGTTCCTTTGCCTTTGCCCCCCACATCTGTCGTTCTCTGATCGACAAATTCACTCATTCATTTGAATATTTCCACAGGCACTTCAAAAATTATGTTACCTTCAAGTAGATTGACTTTCCTTTCTCGTTCAGCTGCAGGCTTCATGCATTCTTGGGATACAGTAAGTTTCGGTGGGTCATCCTTTTCATCCTCTGAATCAGAGACGACCACTGGAGCATTCAAATACGGTGGAGGCCGCCGTGTGAGAGTACTGGTCACCTCCTCCTCTTTAAAGGGTGGGGATTTTGCTGTCGTTACTGACACACATGCAATAATAGAGTGAATTACATATATGTATATCCATATCATCAGGGTTTCTTACAGTGACCAAGCACTAGCCAAGCAGCGCATAATGAACATCATAAAAAGCAATAATAGGCTCATATCAGTACTGCACAAGAAAAACTTCACGACTACGGGTAAATCACAGAAAGGGGCTCAGATCAGTACTCATTAAAACCAGTAGATAAGAGATCGATGATCATAGGCTACAAAAGGATTTTTCCTTAAGCCATGCATATCACACTCTATGGGCTACAACGAGTGAATTCAATAGATCCATATCATCATTGACTCTTCAGTGAGAATGAAGAGGCTCAGATCTGTACTCATGAAAACCAGATAATAGATCGATGATCACAGGCTGCAAAAGGATTTTGCCTTGCCATGCATATCACACTCTATCGGCTACAAAGAGTGAATTCGAACGATCCATATCATCACGACCTCTTACAGTTAGCAACCAGTGAGCATGAAAGAACATCATAATATCATGAAGAGGCCCAAATCATTACTCATGACAACCAATATCATGAATTAACATCCACTAATATCTTGAACGCAACAGTTATTTCTGAGACAATGCACCTCATTCAAATTAGAATCATGAAAGATGGAGCACCTACAAATACAACTCAACATTGATCCGTTTAAGATATCTATTATATTTCATATATTCATTCATGAGATCATTAATAACTTCCAAAGCGGTTGAAGCACTAAGCCATAACATAGACTTGAAGTGAACCAAACACCATTCGTTGCTAATTCTAACATTTCTTTCTCTATAGTCTACGAGTACTTGTGAAGGACATTTCAACCCGATTTGGAGGCACACAAATTAATGATTGCATCATTTTTCCAACATTAATTATCAGTTGGTCAAAATGCCCTTCACAAGTACACCTAGCAACAAGGTCAAGACTTTTATGTACTGTGATTTATCTCATATATTTTTCTTATTTTTATTAATTGATAATTTTCTTTTGCAATAAACTAACTTATTAATGAACTAGAATTCATTAATTGGAAATTCATCCGTTCATCCACTACCGAATGCCGGCACTTGCGAAGGCCACTTCGACCCGATCTTGATGCACAAATGCTTGCATTAAGTTGCCAACATTATCAGCGGGTCGAAATGACCTTCGCAAGTCCCGACAGATAGAGAGGTTGAACGGAGGAAATTCATGCACAGATGTTTGCATTAAATTTCAACCATTATGAGCAGGTCACAATGACCTTCGCAAGACCCGGCAGAATAGTGAGGTTGAACGCAGGAAATAGATAATAACAAATAACAAACATGGAATGAACGGAGGGAAATACGGAAATGGGCTCAGATCTGTACTCGTGAAAACCCGATAACACATTCATGATCAAAGGCTGCAAAAGGATTTGCCTCGCCATGCATATCATGACACTGCATCGGCTACAGAGTGAATTCGAATGATCCATATCATAACGGCCTCTTCAGTGAGCATGAAGAGGATCGGATCAGTACTCATTAACAAATAAGAGATGACAACAGCAGGCTGCAAAATAAATTTGCCTTGTCTGGCATATTACACTCTAACAGCTTCAATGAGTGAATTCGGTAGATCCATATCATCATGGCCTCTAACACAACTAAATGTTTGGACACATCAGATTATGAACTTGCAGCAATGACATAGGGTACTTAAAAACTTCATACCGTACACATAAATTGGGAGACATGCACATTTTCAGCTACCTCAGTTTCATCCACATCACATTCAACTAGCCAAATTATATATACACTAAAACACACATTCCTATTCGTATGTTGCCGCATAGATATAGCATTCAGCCCATGAATACACACTTTCCAGTCAGTTAACAGCAACCACTTGGTTATGTGAGAAACAGTATATATATATATATATATATATATATATATATATATATATATATATATATATATATATATATATATATATATATATATATATATACCACATTCTACACTCAGCTAGCATATCCGAACAAAGGATTTACCCATAGTTAAAATGTTTGCAAATATCACCGTAAAATTAAAGCACATACAATTTATAAGCATGAAAGATGGAGCCCGACCTACAAATACAGATATCACAGTAAAATTGCTCCTTTTAATTCATAGAAATGAGAAAAGCTTGTTAGATCTAAGCTCAAGCCACCATACTGACCCAAATTGAAAAGCGCATTTATAATCAATAGAAACTGAGAAGCCAAATTGGGATAGAGAGACAGAGAGCGACGGACCAGTGCTGAGGACAGATGTTTGTGAAGGGTGAGGCATGGAATTTCTCTTCCTGCACCAAAACTCGATTCTCATATTTGAACCAGCTGGTGCCCGATTGAGTCAATCGGAATGAAAAACGATCGATTCGGGAAAGGAGAAAGACGATGGTGGCGAGAGGACCGCGGTTGTGCGGAGATAGAGAGAGATTTAGAGAGAGAGAGAGAGAGACGGCAGTGGTGTCGAGTGGAAGATGATGAGTTAGCTAGGGTTCTTGAAATGTGAATTCGATGTGGAGGCCGAAAGGGGGAGTAATGGCGGGGAGTTGTTAGTTGGCCAGCAGATAGGGTGAATTAATTTTTTGGTATGATTTGATTTTTCCACCAACACTTGGGGATATTTCATTTCCCTCCCCAAAATTTAGCGAAAATTTCATTTCCTGCCCAAAATTTTTGTCTAATTTCTGTTTAGATCCATTCCTGACAAAACTGCAAGTCGTTAATTATTTTTTATTTTGGATGACTAGTCGTTTCCCCACGACAAAAACACAGCTGGTCTTTAAAAATATAAAAGACGACAAGGCAGACGAGTAACTGATAAAAAGACTGTTTGTACTGTTTTTAAAGACCATAATTATGATAGTTGGAAGCAAACTGGTCGCTGATAGCAGAATATGTTGTAGTGAATAGATGTAGCTATGAAGGAATGGTGAACCAAATCTGATTGTTGGAGACTTGATATAATTCCAAGTTGTTCAGCAAAGCAAAACACTTGAGTCAGTGTGGTGGGGGCAAACAAGTCATTTGAGGGATGATATATAACATCATTTTTTCACGATTTATTAGTTCACTGCTCACTTGTCAAAGTATAGCACGTTTAATGCAGAACTTGCAAGGAAAAGAAAGTAGAAAATTGAGATTTCATATGCAAAATGTCTAGAGTTTCACGATGATGCAACTGATTACTTTATGGATATATATGAGGATTATTATTTTTTATTGAAGTTATATATTATGATTTTTGTTTAATTAGTCAAGGATATTTAACTTATTTAGGAATAAGTGTTTAGTATCTATTTACAGTATTTTAACCTTTACATTATTCAGAGCTTGGTGATGAATTATTGACCGGTATGCGTCTTGTTATTAGCCAATCCCTTGCGACGGTGAAGTACCGACTTTCTTCTTCTTCTTCTTCTTCTTCTTCTTCTTCTTCTTCTTCTTCTTCTTCTTCTTCTTCTTCTTCTTCTTCTTCTTCTTCTTCTTCTTCTACTCTTAGGGCACCATCATAGTTAGTGGTCATGGGAAACTGTTCACCAGCTGATGACAATCCACTTTTGTGACACCCCGATTTGTAATATATATATATATATATTGAAGTTATATCTACGTTTTTAACATTCAAAATTGCTTACATGTAGTGATATACTACTCTTTTCTAAGTCTGTGTGGGTAGTCAATTAAACTCTCAAAAGTATAGAACCATGCATGACTTTCTTCTATGTGTGGTATGATATGTATGGACTATGTGTGGTGTTTTTGTAATAATAAATACATATTGACTGTAAATGTGTAATTATTTGGGCATATGTAAACTTGTTCATGCATATATCCTAAATTGCTTAGTCATCTTTACGTGTGATTTGGACGGTTGGCACTTGGTGGGTTCATTCATTTGGTTCTAAAGTAAAACAAGGGAATCATTTGTTAACTAATCTTTTCACTGTCAAGTTATTAACCTTTCTTGGTCATGAAGTATATACTACTCTATTTCTAGACTTTTTCTTATGGGTAAGGGAATGAAAGTAGAGAGAACTTTATTGTTAATACTTCATGGACCATTTCAGTGAGGGTGAGAATATAGGACGAGGGAGAGATATAAAAATAGTAAGGCAGAGCATTTTTCATTTCGGGTTGTTCGAACAGTGAGCTATGGAAACTCCAAACTTTTATGTTTCAATCTTGCAAATTGATGCTCTTGGCACTGTTTGACTGAATAAGGTAGGGGAAATCTAACTTCTAAGTTTCCTGCAATTACGGTGTATACCTGTTTAAACTGCTTCTGTGATTTTACACCTTTTTAGCTATACGATAATTGTTTGGCTGATTGACAAATCACGCTGTTTGTGTATTTGGTGTCGCATGCTGATGTGTAATAACTAGCTGTTGTGTTAAGTATATTTTAGATTTCTAAGTCAGTGGTCGGGCGGTACCTGTTGGGCTATTTTGGCTCACCCCTCTGTTTTACAGGTTGACTTGGAGCGCGACCGGATCGCGGAGGAGTTGCTAAAAAGTATTTCTTTTAGCTAAAATTATTGTTTTAAGTTGTTTTTAGTAATTTGTTGCTGGTGTAACTTTTTTGTAAATTTAGTCACGTACCAGATTTTAAGATATATTATTAAAAATGTCGTTTCCGAGTACTGTGTGTCCTGCAGGTTGAGGTTTGGATGTCTGAAAGTGTCAGACTGGTTGATATTTCCGTGTGCTTTTAATGTAAATCGATATTTTATATTTAAAAGTGTGACGGGTCGTCACAGTGGTATCAGAGCTTGGCCCAACCGTAGGTACGGATAGTGTATGTGGCGGTGTTTTGGCGGATGTCTGTGGCGGGTGTCGTACAAGTGGTACGCACTTGCGAGTCACCACACTTGTGAGCCACCGTATTGTCGAGCTAGGGGTATACAGAGTCTAGTACTGCTTGGGTGGATGAGGTGATGAGATTTGGTGGAACATGGCATTTTTACAATGAAAGTTTTATTTATTTTTTTTAAGTGATTTTTAAGTTATTTTGGGGACAAAATTCTTATAAGTGAGGTAGATTGTGACATCCTATTCTTATACATGTTAAATAAATACGCTTTGTTTAGTAAATTTTGATTTACAAGGGTGTTTTTCTTGTTACTTATCCACTGAGGCAGTTGCTAATATTGCCTATATTTTAAGTCATGTAGACAAAGTGATCTAGTTTGGTTATTGTGGAAGAAGATTTTTCATGAGATTTAATCATGCATTCTTTTTTTGAAGAGACAATCATGCATTCTTGTATGTTTAATTGAATACGTATCCCCAAAAAAAATCAATATTTCTTTATAAACTTTACAAGGTTAAACAATGTGAATAAAATAGTATTTAAGCATGAGTCTAACATGCATATTGAAATCTAAGGTTTAGCAGCAAGTGGCGTAACTTATTGTTTGAGTCAAATGAAGCTTTTTTTTAATTATTAAATGTGATAATTGGATGCTTGGTGGACAATTATGGATAGATATGGAGTTTTATATCACACGTGGCTTAATTGGAGTGTGTTGTTAAGAATGAGTAGTCATAACATTAAATGTGTAAATCAACTTTTTGTTTTATTTATATCTTTCTTTATTGTCAATACTCATGGGTAATATTGGGATAAAAGAGGTAGTGGAACTTAGGGTTGAGCACGGACCGGTTTGGGCGGGTATTGTCAAAATTTTTGCCCCGACCCAATAGGTACGGGTTGGAGAATGTTCAACCCAAACCCAATCAATTGTTCTCGATACCCAATCCAAACTTAACTTATCGACTCGGCCCGGTTCGGACCGGGTTGAACGGGTTATTAAATCTAGATAAGTTTTTTGGAAAATGTATAAATTTAGTTAAAAAAAATAAAGATGCATAAGCTTCGTGTTTGGAATTGAAAATTTTAACATAGTTTGTTAGAAAAGATGAGTTATTTGAGGAAAAACAACTTAAACTATTATTTGGGGATATAAAATTAGTTATCGAACAATATTATCTAACTACAATATGTAATTTTTTCATATAAAAATTTAATCGGACCGGACCGGTTCTAAACGGTTTTGGTAAATCTAAACCCATGTTCAATCAAAGTTAGTTCGGGTTTGCAATTTTATAATCGTACCCAATCAAGTAGCATGAATGGGTGTAAAACTCGGACCGGTTTGATGCGGGCCGGTTTGGGGCGGCCGGTTTGGGTGAGTTTTGCTCACCCCTAGTGGAACTTACTGTCGTTCCATCACATGGATGGTTCTCTTATTTCCAAATTTACAGAGAAAATGAGGTAAGACTTTGGGTGTATTTTACTCCATAGTTTGTCAAAATCAGTGATTTTATCGAGTGACTAGTCGGGGGGACTTCACTAAATGGTGGGAGATGACTTCGACTTCTCACGCGGTTCTTCTCGGCACTGCGGCAGAGAGCTGGCATAGTAGAATATTGAGTTGCCCTGGTGTTTTGTTTTGGCTTGAATTTTATTTAAAGGTATGGGAAATCTATTTTCTAAATTTCAGCAGTTACAGTCTATACATGTTTATACTGTTGGTGTGAATTTAATACCTTTTTAGCTATTTCTTGACTGTCTGGTGATTGTTAAATCACGGTGTTTGTGTATTTGGTGTCGCATGCTGATGTGTAATAACTAACTGTTGTTAAATACTCCCTCCGTATCACCAGGTTCTTCAAAAATTCCATTTTGGGCGTATCTTCTGGTTCTTCAAAATTTCTAAATATGGAAACTTTTTACAACAAAAATACAACTATACCCTTAATCCAAAAAACCCACCACAATTTATAATTGGGCCTAACTATTTAGTTTTACTAAAATAATCCCAATAATTAAGCCCAATTGATGATAAGTAGACTAATTAACCCACTTGTAACCCAAAAACCATCAGATAACCTAACTCTATCCACACATCCTTTATCTCCTCCTCATTCTTCAATTGTTCTTCACCTCTCTCACACAGACAGCCGCTGAGAGAGAGAGAGACGGAAGAACAGAAGATAGCCTCCATTTCAAGTCGGACCAGAGAAAGAGAGAGAGAGAGAGAGACGGATGGAGGAGATCGGGGGCTCTGTTCTTCCTTCTTCTTCTCCTTCGACGGTGGTGGATCTGTTGGTAGAGGTGAATTCGACGGCGGTGGATCTGTGATGTAAGATTTCAAGAATTTTTATGGTGTTAGGACTTCAAAAATTTTGATGGTGTTAGGACGAGAGAGGGAGAGAAAGAGAGAGAAGGCAGAGAGAGTTGATCGCGTCGATTTTGATGGTGGTGGATCTGTTGGTAGAGGCGAGTTCAACGGTGGTGGATCTGTTTGTAGAGGCGACGGCCACAACGGTGGGAGGGTTGACCGATTCAACCACGGGAGTTGTGTTCTTCCTTCTTCTTCTCATTCGATAATTTCTTCATCTTTTTCTTCTCATTCACCTCTTTTCTTCTCATGTTGTAGATCTCTCAGATCTACTTTTTCTTAGTTTATGAATGAACGATTTCAAGAATTTGAAGGCATATGGACGTGAATAAGCTCTTTGTAGCCATATGAGCGATGTATGCTGAAGAGTTCCATTTTTTTGCAACAGTTTGATTGATCGGTGCAGAATCTTCTTCTTCTCTTTTGTTTTTGTTCTTGTTAAGGTTGGGTTGTGCAGGTTTATCTTCTCCTTTTTTTTCTTCACCTTCTGTAAATTCAAGATTTGATCTAGGTTGAGCCGGAACGCGACTGGATCGCGGAGTACTGCTAAAATTTGTATTTTTAGATAACTATGTGGTTTTTAGCTGTTTGTAGTAAATTACTGTCTTGGCCAGATATTTCTAAAAAATGTCATTTTTGACGAGTTGGTATAACTTTGTAAATGATTTGGTCACGTACTAGTGTTTTAGAAATTCGACAAAAAATATGTTTTCTGGTGGACTGTGTGTCCTCCTTGTTGAGGTCTGGACGTATGAAAGTGTCAGACTGGTTGATATTTACGCGTGTTTTTATCGTAAATCGATATTTTTATATTTAAAAGTGTGACGGGTCGTCATAGTGGTATCAGAGCCTTACCCAACCGGAGGTACGGATAGTGTATCTGGGACTGGGCGGGTGTGTTTGCTGGTGTATGTGGCGACTGTTGTATGAGTGCTACACACTTGTGAGCCACCGCACTGTCGAGCTAGGAGTACACAGTCTAGTACTGCTTGGGTGGTGTAGGTGATGAGACTTGGTGGTACGTGACATTTTTAAGACTGAAAAAAAAAATTCTGGAAATTTTTTGTATGTGGGGTAGTATTGTGACACCCCGATTTGTAAAATTTATATATATATATATATATATATATATTATATGTATATGAGAAGTTATATCTACATTTGTAACATACAAACTTGCTTACATATGTTGTGATATAGTACTCTTTTCTAAGTCTGTGTGGGTAGTCAATTATACTCTCAAAAGTATAGAACCATGCATGACTTTCTTCTATGTGTGGTATGATATGTATGGACTATATGTGGTGTTTTTGTAATCATAAATACATATTGACTGTGAATGTGTAATTATTTGGGCATATGTAAACTTGTTCATGCATATCTCCTAAATGGCTTAGTCATCTTTACGTGGGATTTGGACGGGTGGAACTTGGTGGGTTCATTCATTTGGTTCTAAAGTAAAACAAGGGAGTCATTGGTTAACTAATCTTTTCACTGTCATGTTATTAACCTTTCTTGGTCATGAAGTATATACTACTCTATTTGTAGTCTTTTTCTTATGGGTAAGGGTATGAAAGTAGAGAGAAATTTGTTGTTAATGCTTCATGGACCATTTCAGTGAGGGGTGAGAATATGGGACGAGGGAGAGATAGAAAAATAGTAAGGCAGAGCATTTTTCATTTCGGGTTGTTCGAACACTGTGCTCTGGAAACTCCAAACTTTTATGTTTCAATCTTGCAAATTGATGCTCTTGGCACTGTTTGACTGAATAAGGTAGGGAAAATCTAACTTCTAAGTTTCCTTCAGTTACGGCGTATACCTGTTTAAACTGCTGATGTGATTTTACAGCTTTTTAGCTATCAGATAACTGTTTGGCTGATTGAATCACGCTGTTTGTGTATTTGGTGCCGCATGCAGATGTGTAATAACTGGCTGTTGTGTTAAGTAGATTTTAGATTTCTACGCCAGTGGTTGGGCGGTACCTGCTGGGCTATTTTGCCTCACCCCTCTGTTTTACAGGTTGACCTGGAGCGCGACCGGATCGCGGAGGAGTTGCTAAAAAGTATTTTTTTAGCTAAAATTGTTGTTTTCAGTTGTTTCTAGTAATTTGTTATAAATTATGATTTTGGGTCAGATATCTATAAAAATCTGTCATTTTTGACCAGCTGGTGTAGCTTTTTAGTAAATTCAGTCACGTACCATATTTTCAGATATATTATTAAAAATGTCATTTCAGAGGACTGTGTGTCCTGCTGGTTGAGGTTTGGATGTCTGAAAGTGTCAGACTGGTTCATATTTCCGACATATTTTTATCGTAAATCGATACTTTTATATTTAAAAGTGTGATGGGTGTTCACAACTTTTATGCTTCAGTGCCCTAATTTCCTTCCTCGAACCTTAACCCTAACTTTGTCCCACATCACGGTAGCATTGCTATCATATGGTTATCTTTGTTCCTTGCATTTCACCATTTTAATTCACTAATTATTTATCAAATTGAAGCAGTTACAATCACGTAATTGTTGTTTCAAGGTCTTAAGTCCACAACCTTCCATCTTCCTCGTATCATTAGTCCTTAGTCTAACTCGGCTAACTAAGCCCCTTGTGGGGAGATGCTCCTTCTCCTTTCAGTCGGGCTGGTTTACGACCACCTTCTCGATCGATAGATGAGTACCAATTAAACTACCACACGCAAGAATTGTTGTTGAATTGTGAAAGAGGATCGGTAGGCCATAACATAATTTATCCCGTTGACGATTTACACTTGTGTTTTCTCTCTGCATGAGACTTTCGGTAATTAAAAAAAGCAGTTGGCTAGGTCCAGTAGAAGTTTGCTCACTGCTTTAGAGGAAGGGGGAAATTTAGGCACCTTTTACCTTACTTGGTTGTTTGGTTTCTTGGTATGGGCACGCGAAAGAGGTTAATTTCGCTACGCGGGGATTTGACACCCCGTAAGAAAAGAGCTCCAGTATTTCACTTTCCTTTTTGGGTTTGGTAGTATTTGTAGAACAAATCGGCGATGTACCTGCAATTAGAAACTGATGGTTCGATCAGTGATAGACGCAAGATTTATATCAAACAGGGGTCTTTCTTATCATAGATGACTAATGTAAATTTATAAATCTTGCAAGGGCCAAAATATAATATATTTGCATTACTACCGCCAATATGTGTAAGTAAAATTGACAAAATTTTGCAGGGGCTGTAGCCCCACTTTGCAAGCGCTTTGTCTGATACACAAAGATAGACTAACTAACAGCCATTCATGGCATATATTAATATTAAGGCCAAGGGCCAGGGTTAGCTTGTTCAATTCGGATAACCGAAATGCCCCATACAAAAGATAGCGAAAAGTGAGTGAAGGCTTATCTTATATTAAGGCCAATTGGTTACTTTCTTCAATCCACAGAAATTACTGCTTAAGACTTTATTAATCGACAAAGGTAGAGAATTAAAATTCAATTCGGAGAATTACAATTACATGAACCATCTCCGAAAATTACACTACAATTCTACAAAGCTATTAGCTCATTCATCCAAGGTGGTTGGTTTGAGTTGTAAGTGGCTTTTGTATAATTCGATGTCAATCGGACTCTAGTGATATTAAATGGAGTAATATTAGAGTCCTCGATGTTTACTTTATGTTGAATAATTATATTAGCTCCGAGTTTCTTTGATTAGGAAAAAAAAATTATAGGCATAAAATCATATGCAATACTAAAATTAGCTAGCTATAAGGTTGGAATACATAAATAACCAAACTATTGTTATTGATTACATGAATCATTGGTGTTTTCTAGTTTCGCGTGTCATTGAGATGAAGTTAATATTTTCTTCTTAGCCTTGACATGTTCTTTGCAAATGCATCAAAATCCAAAAATAGAAATAACTTCAATGGAAAATGCATCAATAGGAAAGAGATACGTTGAAGATTCATACTATACCATCAAGTTAGACAAAGAAAAATCATTATGTACAATTGGGGTACAGATGACGTGCTACAATGAAACAATGTGCGATTAGTTGATCATATCTAGTCATGTTTTTCTTTAGAATTCTAGCCACGTTGATTATGAATAATCGTACAATGTTGAGAATATCAATGTAAGAAAAAAAATCATGATTAACCAATCATGTTGTACCACATCACGCATACCCCCTCGGTAATGAATATTTTATAATAAAACACCATATTCATGAAAAAAAAAAGAAATGCGAGGACTGCCCCATCTAACAGTACAATTTCGGAAAAAAAAAAATCAATGAGAAAGGATGGACAATTAGTTAGAGCATACTTATTGATTTATGACATTTAAATCTAGCAAAAATAATCGAAAGGCGTAACGATCTGAGCACTGTCTCGGAGAGAGGCTCGGTGAATTAGACTAAACACGAGGGTTGGGCTCGTTGCGGGACTTAACCCAACACCTTACGGCACGAAATGACGACGTTTTATCGAAGACTGGCGATTTAGTTGCTGGAAAGATATATGTGTATTAAGGAGAATCTGAAAACTGAAAGATTAACAGAAATGATGAAAATACAGAAACAATAAAAGCTTACAGATGGTTAAATTTCCGAATGCTGAAGCAAGATAGAAGACTGTCTTGTTGTTCATGAAACGATCTCCGTGAAGTAATATTTGCCCCCACAGTTGGTTCTGCTTCGTTTTATTTATCTACAGACACGAGCAAATTTACTCCCTAGGATGAAAGTCTTCACGTACTGCAGACGTAAGCACAATCTGCAGTACCGGCGAAGCGAACTTTGTTTTGAGAGAAACTGGTAGTGAGTGAGAGAGAGAATTGTTGCTGGAGTTCGGATGGGAAAAACTGAGGGAGGAAGGTTTCTTTTATAGGCAGGTAGAGGAGCGGTTACAAAACCGTTTGTGACTGTTCAAATTTGAACAGTAAAGGTTGTAACTGTTCCAAAAGTTACAACTGTTGAAGACAGTTAATAACTGTTTCGGTTGGACATCAGAGTGTTAATATTAATTATTAACGGGCTGGATTAAAAGTTATTTTCTGGCGCAAAAAGATAAAGCCCAACCAAAAAGTTATTTTCTGGCCCAAAAAGATAAAGCCCAACCAACCACCACCCGCACCGCACCGCGCCACGTCACGGCCCGACCCGTGCCCGAACCCGAGACCGAGACCGAGCCGAGCCGGCCGGACAGACGGCGGCGGCGGCGGCGCGCGCGCGCGCGTGTGGTTGTTCGACCATTGTCTAGGTCCTCTCTCCTACACAAAATGTGTATCACCCAAAGGGCGTGCCCTTAGTACTCAACCTTTGAGTAGATGAACTACTCTTCTCTTCCTCATTTCCAAGATGTGGGTGCATTTAAAATTGAGTAATTGAAGTGGCCAACTTGAACGCCTAATTTCTCATTCACCCGTTAATGGTTTTCGACGTTTGAGATCTTGAATCGATCCCCTTGTTACCTAGTTTAATAATATGTTAACGTTGATCCAAGTTCTTAGTTATAACTTGACCGAAATTGGGTAACAAAAGCATGTTTCGAAAAACTATTTTACAACAATCCCCAACATGAATGACAAATTAGCGTTTATGCTGAAAGTGTCGATCTCATTTGTGGATTTCTCTCAGTGGTAATTAATTGTCTAAGGAAAGGTGGTCATAGACTTTGAACCTTTCCCTTAGTGAGATACTATAGGGTATACTGGCTAGAGAGTGTGCGAAGCACTTTAAACTGCTTTGTCGTGTCGTATACCTTGTCGATAGTAACCACACAACTAAATACCGAAACATAGTTGGTTCTCATGGTTGTGTTCATTTTGGCCTTGAAACACTTTGCCCGGTCTTCATGAGTAGTCTTTAGAGGAGTGTAGCCTTTTTCATCCTCCTAGAACCGGCCCCAGTTCCTACTCACATAGTTGAGACACATTTAAGGGTATCAATCCATACTCTTCTTAACATGTGACCTCATTAAAAGCATTGCTTACCCTGGTCCTATCACTCTTCGTCCTAGGAATGAGATTGAAACGTTGTTTCAATTTTATGAGTGATTTTATATTTGCACAAATAGGTAGGTTGTCCCTTTTGAACCTAGTTCTGGGATCTCCAGTCACCTAGGTTGGGTTTGCCGCTATTGTGCAACTCTTACGAGATAGGCTTTAGCCCCATTCCTCTCGACGAACTTGCAACCAATTCTCTCGATAGACCTTTGGTCAGCGGATCCGCTATATTTTCCTTTGACTTTACGTAATCGATCAATATTATCCCTTGTGAGAGAAGTTGCCTTATAGTATTGTGTCTTCGACGCATGTGTCGAGACTTACCATTATATATACTATTTTGTGCCTTTGCTATTGCCGACTGGCTATCGCAGTGAATGCATATAGCAGGCACCGGTTGCGGCCATATTGGAATGTCTTCGAGGAAATGACGAAGCCAATCTGCTTCTTCCCCTGCCTTGTCTAATGCTATGAACTCCGATTCCATAGTAGATCTTGCAATGCACGTCTGCTTTGAAGACTTCCAGCATATTGCCGCTCCTCCGAGTGTGAATACATAACCACTCGTGGACTTGGAATCTTTTGTATCCGATATCCAATTCGCATCGCAATATCCTTCTAGAACAGCAGGATAGTTGAAATATTGTAATCCTAAGTTTTTGGTGTATCGTAGATACCTTAATACTCGGATCAATGCTGTCCAGTGATCCTTTCCAGGATTACTAGTAAAACGACTGAGCTTTCCAACTTCTTGTGCGATGTCTGGCCTTGTACAATTCATTATGTACATCAGGCTTCCTATTATTTGCGCGTAGTCAAGTTGTTTGATTGCCGAACCGCGATTTTTGGCGAGATGCATGCTTGTGTCGACTGGTGTTTTTACTTGTTTGCTACTATCTTTGTCAAACTTTTCGAGAACTTTCTCGATGTAGTAAGACTGAGATAATGCATACCCTGAGGACGTCTTAGATACCTTCATTCCTAAAATGACGTCAGCCACCCCTAGATCTTTCATATCAAAGCTTGTCGACAAAAACCTTTTGGTGGCACGTATTACTTTCTCGTTGTTTTCAAAAATCAACATGTCATCAACGTATAGGAATATGATGACACACCCATCAGTGTTTGTTTTAGAATATACACACTTGTCGCATTCATTGGTTTTAAAACCATTTGTTGACATAACTTTGTCAAATTTTTCATGCCACTGTTTGGGTGTTTGTTTTAATCTGTATAAGGATTTCTTTAGACGTCAATATTTGTTTTTGCTTCCTGGAAATTGAAACCCTTCAGGTTGTTCCATATAAATTTCTTCTTCTAGTTCCCCATTTAGGAATGCCGTTTTAACATCCATTTGATGAATTTCAAAATTAAAAATTGCTGCAATTGCAACTAGCATTCGAATGGATGTTATTCTAGTGACCGGGGAATAAGTGTCGAAGAATTCCAAATCTTCCTTTTGTTTGTATCATTTTGCGAAAAGTCTAGCTTTATACTTGTCGATGGAACCATCCGATTTAAGCTTTCGCTTAAATACCCATCTGCAACCTAATGGTTTGCATCCTTGAGGAAGATCAACTAATTCCCACGTATTATTATGGAGAATTGATTCGATTTCGCTTTTTACCGCTTCCTTCCAATAGGGTGCCTCAACACTTGACATAGCTTCTTTGTAAGTCGCAGGATCATTTTCTACCATATAGGTAAGAAACTCCGGACCAAATGTTTTAGGAGCCTTTTGCCTTTTACTTCGTCTAGGCTCTTCTTCTAAGTTTTCTTCAAAAGCTATGTCATGCGCCCTCTTATATGATAATTGCGTTTTCATTTCTTTATAAGGAAAGATATCCTCAAAGAATGTCGCATGTGCCGATTCGATGATGGTATTCTCATGAATATCCGGAATTTCCGATTTATGAACCATAAAACGGTAGGCGCTGCTATTTAATGCGTACCCAATGAAGACGCAATCAATTGTCTTTGGACCTAACTTTACTTTTTTAGGTAATGGAGTAGCCACTTTTGCAAGACATCCCCAAGTTCTTAGATGCTTGTATGCGGGTTTACGCCCTTTCCATAACTCGTATGGAGTTTTGTCCATTTCTTTTTAGGTATTCTATTAAGAATGTGATTGGCTGTTAATAGCGCTTCCCCCCCACAAGTTTTGTGGTAGACCCGAACTTAAGAGTAATGCGTTAAGCATTTCTTTTAGGGTCCTATTCTTCCTTTTCGCCACTCCATATTGTTGAGGCGTATATGGTGCTGAAGTTTGATGGATTATTCCATTTTCAGCGCATATAGTTGCGAATGGAGAATCGTATTCTCCTCCTCGATCACTTCGAAGTATTTTAATATTTTTGTTGAGTTGATTCTCTACTTCGGCTTTGAATTGTTTGAAAGCATCCAATGCTTTGTACCAATCGGTTGAAACGATTGTCTTGTCATTTTTGCTTCTACACAAATTTCACATTTGTGATTTTCATCGATAGAACTTTTTGGAAGATGATCGGTATTCCTTAATTTACGAATTGAGTCGTAATTAACATGTCCTAATCTTCCATGCCATAAACAAGAAGAAGAAAGAGAAGACTCCGACAAATAGTTAAATATTGCTTTCTTATTCATTGCGGAAACAACCATTACATTGAGCTTGAAAAGCCCATCCTTCAAGTAACCCCTTCCTACATACTCCCCATTTTTGGTTAACACAAACTTGTCAGATTCAAAAACAACTTTGAAACCCTTTTTGCTAAGTACAGAACCTGAAACAAGGTTTTTCCTAATGTCGGGGACATGTAGTACATCATTAAGTACAAGTTTCTTTCCGGACGTCATTTTGAGAATCAACCGTCCCTTTCCTTTGACTAAAGATGTGGCCGAGTTACCCATGTAGAGTTGTTCCTCGTTCTCGACTTCTTCATATTCGGCAAACATGTTTTTTTCGGCTCAAATGTGGCGAGTAGCCCCGGTGTCAACCCACCATTCGTTTGGATTTCCTACGGCGAGATTGACTTCGGAGATTACGGCGGCAAAGTCTTTATCATTGTTGCCTTCGGTGAGGTTTGCTTCCGACTTCTTGCCCTTGAAAGTGTTTCTCCTTTTGCGGCAATCCTTCTTCATGTGACCGAATTTCCCACAAATGAGACACTTTCCCGCGAACCTCCTTTTCTCGTTAGGGGCGCTTGCCTTCCTTCTTTTGTGATTGTTCTTTTCTGGGCCTCCCTCCACAATGTTGATCCTTGAATGGTAACTTGTTGAGGGTCTTTCGTCGGCGATCCCGTTTCCTTCCTCAATGCGTAGGCAGACAATTAGTTCCTCCATCTTCATCTCTTTGCGCTTGTGTTTCAGGTAGTTCTTGTATGCTTTCCATGCCGGTGGAAGCTTGTGAATCATGACTGCAACGAGAAATTCTTCGGGCATAATGATGCTTTCGGCTTGCACATCATGGATGAGGCATTGGAATTCCTGAACCTGTGACATAATAGATTTGGAATCCACCATCCTAAACTCCATAAAATTTTCTACTACAAATTTCTTGGCTCCGTCATCCTCTGTTTCATATTTCTTTTCTAGGGAAAGCCATAGTTATTTTGCAGTTTTTACAGAACAATATACATTGTACAGTTGATCATCTAAGCTATTGAGAATGTAATTTCAGGCAAGGAAGTCAGAATGCTTCCAAGCGTCAACTGCGACGGGTGCTTCTGCATCTGCGTTTGATGGAGTTTCAGGCGCATCATCCCTTAGGTATTTCTCCAAACCTAAGGTGGTGAGATAGAAGAGCATTTTCTACTGCCAACGCTCGAAATCAATCCCCGTGAATTTTTCGGGTTTTCTGCCGTCATTGCGTTGACCAGAACAACCGGGTTGGCAGCCGCTGTCGCCATGTTGGACGGATTAGCCGGACGAGTTTCAGTCCCAGTTTCTGACATTGCTGAAGATACAAATGCCTCAGCATTCAGAAAGAAAGTAGAAGAAGAGAAGAGTACAGAATAATAACAAAACTGTAAACTAATCTTAAAATAATACTGTTAAAAATTTGGTGTAAAACAGATTCTTTTAAACACCTATAGAAATATTACTTCACGATTGTTGGAATGATATAGGTGTATTAAGAAGAATCTGAAAACAGAAAGATTAACAGAAATGATGAAAATACAGAAACAATAAAAACTTACAGACGGTTAAATTGCCGAATGCTGAAGCAAGATAGAAGACAGTCTCGTTGTTCATGAAACGATCTCCGTGAAGTAATATTTTCCCCCCACACTTGGTTGTGCTTCGTTTTATTTATCTACAGACACGGGCAAATTTACTCCCCAGGATGAAAGTCTTCACGTACTGCAGACGTAAGCACAATCTGCAGTACCGGCGAACCGAACTTTGTTTTGAGAGAAACTGGTAGTGAGTGAGAGAGAGAATTGTTGCTGGAGTTCGGATGGGAAAAACTGAGGGAGGAAGGTTCCTTTTATAGGCAGGGAGAGGAGCGGTTACAAAACCGTTTATGACTATTCAAATTTGAACAGTAACGGTTGTAACTGTTCCAAAAGTTACAACTGTTGAAGACAGTTAATAACAGTTTCGGGTTGGACATCACACTGTTAATATTAATTATTAACGGGCTGGATTAAAAGTTATTTTCTGGCAAAAAAAGATAAAGCCCAACCAACCACCACCCACCCGCACCGCGCCACGGCCCGTGCCCGAACCCGAGACCGAGCCGAGCCGGACGGCAGCGGCGGCGCGCGCGTGGTGGTTCGACCATTGTCTAGGTCCTCTCTCCTACACAAAATGTGTATCACCCAAAGGGCGTGCCCTTAGTACTCAACCTTTGAGTAGATGAACTACTCTTCTCTTCCTCATTTCCTAGATGTGGGTGCATTTAAAATTGAGTAATTGAAGCGGCCAACTTCAACGCCTAATTTCTCATTCACTCGTTAATGGTTTTCGACGTTTGAGATCTTGAATCGATCCCCTTGTTACCTAGTTTAATAATATGTTAACGTTGATCCAAGTTCTTAGTTATAACTTGACCGAAATTGGGTAAAAAATGCATGTTTTGAAAAACCATTTTACAACATTAGTATCAGCCACCTCCAAGTTATTATGACTCTCAAAAGTGTAGGGATATGTCGTTTAAGACGGCACATATCAAAGTAGGAAAACACTGGATTCTTATCTTCCCGTACTATTTTAATTTTAATGTATTTATGTTTTCAAAGTGCAACTTTATGTACTTATAATCTTGCCGTTCCGATTCTTTTTAATTTTTATAATTAACACTGACGGGGACGGATCCTCTCCAGCCGAGGATTCCGTCCAGCCCATCCAGCCGAATCTAGTCCGTCCATCTCGATCCTAACATTGAACACGTGGCTCGTCCTTTACCCACTAACGGAGGAGAAGTTAACGTCATCTTCTTTCAGTAGAAAAGTCATCATCTTCACCAAGGACTCCTGAACTTTTCTCTCTCTTCATTGACGATTAAAAACAGAGGTTTCCATCCTCACCCAACACTAATTGTTGCATCATCTCTCATCTCTCCGATCGCAATTGAATTGGTAATATGTTGGCATAGCTGTTGAAGGACGGTGGCTTGAATTTCATCAAAAAAGAGACGGAGAGACGACCTAGTAGGTGTAGAGAAATCATCTAAATCATCTAGAAATCCACCATGAAAGGCCAGGGTGCGAAAACTCCATATTTCAAACCTGTATCCGTACACGTTCACTTTTGCACTCTTTTTATCTTCTAATTTCTCTCAAAACGGATTCGAATCTTTCAATAAGAAATTGAAGATAATTACATCAAACGATTGATGATTGTATTTGTTATTTGTTAATCACTTTGCAACACCTTGCAAACTTAGTAGGACTAATATGCAAGGAGGGGATTAATCAGAATTCATGTAGAATTTGGAAGGGCCTTTAGGTAGTTGACAAGGAGTTGTTGGACTATATAAAGGATTCTCCTAGCTTCCTTCCCACACTAATGCTCATAACATAAGTTGAGTGGGAGAGAAATCAAGAGAGAGAGCAAGACCACAAGGGGGCCGACCGCCCCCTTGCGTCCACCCGTCCCCGTCGGCCAAAAAGAGAGGTCGAATCCCTATATTTGGTTCCTCTTTGCGTGATTTCTTATTCCTCTTCATCCGGTCCATGCTTGCACAAAGGAGAAGGAAGATCTAGATCTCAACCCTAGGCGTGGATCAACCGTAGAGAAGTCACACAATTCACGTTACAAGTCATCTTAAGAGACCTCTAAGGTGTGTTACTTGTTTTCCTTTACCATCGTTATGATTCTCTTCTTGTGATCCTTGGAGGGTCTTGAATGGATAAATTCTTTCTTCCGCTGCGTATCCATGATCAAAACCCAACATCAACATTAACATCCAAGCCCAGACCGTTTCTGGGGAGGCCTAAACCCTATAAAGGTTACATGCAACCATTCAAAGTCAAGAAAGAGCTATGCAAGCCCAGTCTGCACATATATCTCAAATCATTGCGATTCTGGAAAATTTCAGAATTGCTCCCAAGGAAGTTCGGTTCCTCCAGGAGCAACAGTGACACCCATGGCACATAAATCCACATCACAACCACCACCTTTGGCCCAACCACCTCTCTTTTTTGGACCTGCTCCCCAATCACCTCTCCCTTTTGGACCTGCTCCTCAACTACCCGGATTGCCATCACCACCCCCACTCGAGCCTAGTTTTCATCCGAGCGTGTATCTGTTGGAAATCCAACCGTTTGTCTTCCATCATACCCAATGCCTTTACCATATGCGACTGGAGTTCAAACAAGCTGCGCACCCCCTGATCCCTATGATCCTAGTATGTCTTACATCCTCGGGCTTGCTGCTGCCCTACCATCGACTGCAGGAGGGGGTGCTCCCGCCAACTTGTCGGCATTGGAGCAGTTCTTGGACAGTATTCTTGCTAATCAATGTTTTGCAGACATGGTGACGCCGAAGGTTGAGTGTGCACCTCCGATCCCGCGCGACATTTAGTTGATGCCGAATCCCTTTGGATACAAGGCATCAACGTGGGAAAAGTTTGGCGAGATCAACGGAAATGCGCATGAACATGTGATGCGGTTTGTGGACATGATGGGTCCACACGGAATTGACCAAAGGCTACTTATGCGCGAATTCAAAAAATCTTTGGGGCACATTGCGTACAAGTGGTACAGGAACCTAGAAGTAGGCTACATTCAAACATGGGAGGACATGGTCAAGAAGTTTTACACCAAGTTCTTTCAGGTTGAGGAGAAAGTCACAAAGATACATCTATCGCGCATGCACCCGAAACATGATGAAGAGGGGGTCACGTTTATAAAGAAGTTCAGGACAAAGTCGCTGGAGTGCGTGGATGAAGTGGTCAAGAGTCGCCTAGTTGAAATCTGTCTCCAAGGGATGCGAGACGAGTACAAAGGTATGCTAATTAATTTGCAGATTCCTACATTCTCCAAATTGATTGACTGTAACAGGAACATCGAGCCAATAGTGGAAAAGCAGAGGAGGAAGTGCTCGAACGATCGAGGATCGAGAAATTCTGGTTTCAAGATCAGAAGATTCAGCTACAAGTGAGGATGAGAGGCTGAAGTAAATACAGTCTCAACGCAGAAACAACAACGAGGTCTGCCCTCACTTGAGAAACCCCCTACAGGAGAACAACTGAGAGATCTGAAATGGTGCGAATGTCACTACTAGAAATATTAGCAAATACTACATTTTATTTGCAGCATTTGAACAAATGCGGTAATTGGTACCCTAAGGCCGCATTAATATTAATGTTGCAAAGCAAATGCTATAATATTGCAGCATTAATCCAATAATGCTGCAAACAGCATATAAATTGCAGCATTAATCCAATAATGCTGCAATGTTTGATACAAATTGCAGCATTAATCACATTAATGCTGTTTTTTTACAGATTCAATGTTCTACTTTGCAGCATTAACGAACTAATGCTGCAACTAACAAAAGTAAAAAAAAAATATTGCAGCATTAAAGTATATAAATGCTGCTTTTTACAAAATTGCTATTCTAAAAAAAATTTATTAGAATTGCAGCATTACAATTAATGCTGCTATCATAAAAAAATTTGGGGGAACATTCAAAATTTCACTAAAAAATTGGGGGGAATTCAAAATTTCAGAAAACTTATCTCTTCAAAACCCTATCTCTTTACCCACCCGCCCACCACACCCACACAATACACACAAAAGACAGAGAGAGAGAGAGAGACGGAGATGAGGAAGAGAGGCAGAGAGAGAGAGAGAGATAGAGAGAGAGACGGAGATGAGGATGAGGATGAGAGGGAGGGAGAGAGAGAGAGAGAGACGGAGATGAGGATGAGAGGCAGATGAGGAAGCTTGACCTCCCGTCGGCGTCTCTGACTCGGTCTCTTCCGCTCTCTCTCTGTCTCGGTCTCTTCCGCCGCCAACGACCGCCACCGCCGACCGTAACGACCGCCACCACCGACCGTCGTGCTCCCTGACCTCCCGTCTGCGTTCCAGATCTGGTGAGTCTCTCTCTCTCTCTCTCTCTCTCTCCCTCTCCCTCTCTCAGTCCTTATCTCACTCTCTCTCTATATCTATCTGTTTCTATGGGCGGTGGTGAGGCGGAATAGGTGGTGTTGTTCGATGGCGGTGATTTCCGCTGCGGGACTTCTGATGGCGGTGATTTCGGCGGTGGTGGTAATACTCCGTCAAGGACTCACCCATCGTCTCCGTCGAACTCGTCTGCAATTTCGGCAGGGACTGTAATTTGATAATAATAATTTGGGGCGTTTTGAAATTGAGGTGTGATTATCAATTTTTGATTTCCATTACTAGTACTCTGATTAATCCGCCCCATTTTGTTGTAAAAGAACTGGTTTGTGGTACAGTTTTGCGGTACAGTTTGTGGTATATGATATAAACTGGTTTGTGGTTGTGGTTTGTGGTTGTGGTTTGTGGTACAGTTTTGCAGTAGGCAGCATATGATGATGATGATGATAGCATCTGATTTGTGGTACAGTTTTGCGCGATAGGATCAATTCATTCATGTTGTTTTGTATCTGATTTGTGGTACAGTTTTGAATCTGGCATTTGACCGTCATTGATTTCATTCTTGCTTTATTCATCTGCTTTGATTTTTCTTCTTGGTCATTGATTTTGTTCTCAGTTTTTCTAGGGTTCTTATGTGTTTTCCTTGAATGTGCAGATTCATGGATGTGAAACAAGAACAGAACCAGATCGAAGAACAAGGGAAGAATTGGAGGAAAAAGGATGAAAACAAGTGAGAAAGGATGATGATACATTTTCAGATTAGATTTTTTTTTTAAATCTGTTAGATTAGATTTCATAGTGACTGTAGAATTGTTGTGTTCTTAGTGATGTAGAATTGAACATTAATGGTGATTTTATAAATGGATATGAATGAATGTATATAAATTTGTGTGTTTTTGATATGGTGTTGTGTTTTTGTTATTAGATTAGAATCAGGTCATGTTTTGTTGATGATTAATGGTTATGACAGATGAGGAGGAAGAAAGAGTTGAAGAAGATGAAAAAGGAATAGTAAAGATAAACAGAGAAATTTTGCAACAAAAAAAAATAATAGATGAAGAAAAATGCAGCATTAATCAGCAATAATGCTGTAAAATCAAGTGTAAAAATGCAGCATTAAAAAATACTAATGCTGTGATTTTATTCTAAAATGCAGCATTAATGTGTAAATGCTGCAAGTGTGACTAGATCTGTGCAGCATTAGGTAATGCTGCAATTAATGCTGTTTTTGCTAGCAGCATTAGCTTAATGCTGCAATTCAAAAAACAGCACTGGCAAATGCAGCATTAGTATTAATGATGCAATTAATGCTGTTTTTGCTAAATACAACATTAATTTTAGCAAATACCGCATTAATCTAATGACGCTTTTGCTAATATTTCTAGTAGTGTTTCATGGCCATGTCTTATAGCCAACCGATTATTTCAGAAACTTGAAGTGGCTGGTGGACAAAAAGATGAAGGAGGGAGAGTTGGTCATTGATGAACCAACGAAATGTGTGCGTAATGATCCATTGCCGTCTCATTCTGAAAAGAAGCCCAAAGGGAAGGAGATCGCAGTTGTTTCAATCATGGATCCCGAAGAGGTGAATGAAGAGGAGTTTCCTGTCGTAGCTGAGATCCATGAAGTTGAAGATTATGGCGCGGATACAGAGGATTCGGGTGGAAGACGAATGATGGGTTCGTACAAGTTTGAGAAGTTCTTCGATGATATGAATTTCTCAGGTGCGTGCCGCTTGGAGATGAAAAAAGTGATATGAGAGTTGCATAAGATTTTGAGGAAGAATTGGTGGTTTCGAATGTGGTTGTTGTCAAGGTTGCCAGTCGAGGGGCCCCATAATGACTTTTGCATAGATTGATAAGAAGAAAGAAGCGAATCACCAAAGGCCATTGTATGTGACGACTGTGATCAATGGCGTCGAGTTCAAAAGAGCCTTTGTTGACGGAGGAGCGGCAGTGAACGTAATACCACCCAATACTCTTGAGTTGGCTGGTATCCCGGAAAAAAAGATTGTGAAGCGACCATCGCCTTTGCTTGGCTTCGGGGGCGACGCGAAGATGACGGTTGGATGGATTCATCTAGGGATCCAAATTGGGAAGATCAAGTGTTTGGCTAAGTTTCATGTGATAAGTGCGGACACTACCTACCATATGATTATTGGACGCGCTTCGATTCATCATTTTGATGTTATTCCATCCACAACACATCGGATGATGAATTCGATTTGGAAAGATAGCGTGGTGGATATACCAGCATCGATAAACCCGTTCAACTTGAACGAAGCGCACTTGACGGAGGCGGTCTAGTTAACGGAAATGGCTGAAGAGTAGATGTCGGCACTGCTTAAGCCAACTCCCTCGCCCAAATAGGAGGACATCAAGGACCAATCGCCAGCGGGAGTGATGCTGATGAGAGAATCCCAAAAGAAGAAGCAGCCTGCACAAGAAGAGGTATCGAAAGTGAAGTACCAAAAGAAGAATGTTTACTCTCTTAAAAGGATTGTCAAGCATGATGATGATGGAAACGAGGTAAACAGCTTTTACGTGAATGGGAAGAAGTGCTATCGCATTTAAAGGTGCGCTAGGTCATCTTCGACCCGATCCATCGAAGATGGCCCTGAGAGAACAAATTAGCCAGCAGAAGAAGTGTCAGGTAGAGACTTTGTCGAAAAACCAATGGAGAAGTTGAAAGAGGATCCTGAATGCATGGAAGATACGCCAAAACCACAGATGCAAGAGTTGAAGGAGGTATTCTTAACCCCAATGGTAGAAAAGAAAAGACCAGTATTCTTCAGCCCAGATCTCGATGACGAGGGAGAACAGGGTTTGTTGAGCCTCTTGACAAAATACAAGGATGTGTTTTCTTGGGAATATTACGAAATGCCTGGCTTAGATACAGGGGGCACCATGCACAGGTTGGATTTGACTAGGTACGAAGCCGATAAAACAGAGCACGAGGAATTTTCGGCCAGAAATTAATGTGAAAAAGTTAAAGGAGGAGATAGTAGAGTTGCTGAATGCAAAATTCATCGAGCCTGATCATCATCCCACTTGGCTTTCCAACATCGTAATGGTTCTAAAGAAGAATGGGAACCTTCGATTTTGTGTTGATTTCAAGGAATTAAACCGATTGTGTCCAAATGACGACTTTCCATTGCCAAAAATAGACTTGTTGATTGATTCCACTGCAGGTCATCAGATGTTCATCTTTATGGATGGATTTAGTGGCTACAATCAAATCAAGATGGACCCTGAACATGCCAAGAAGACGGCTTTCATCACGCCAGTAGGAGTATTTCATTACACGGTTATGCCTTTTGGCTTGAAGAATGCTGGTGCGACTTATTAGCACGCGATGATGGCGCTATTGCATGACATGATGCATCAGGAGGTTGAATTTTAAGTGGATGATCCAGTCATTAAATCACGAAAGAAAGAAGATCACCTGAATGAATTGAGAAAGGTTTTCGATAGATTCATGAATTTTCAGCAAAAGATGAATCCCATGAAACACGTTTGGAGTAACTTCGGGAAGATTCTTGGGATGCGTAGTTCACAGACAAGGAATCGAGCCTGACCCTGCAAAGGTTTCAGCTGTTACTAGCCTACCCGGACCACAGACCCGGAGCACATTGAGAATATCTTGGGCAAACTTTCGTATTTACGGAGGTTCATACCCGCAATTGCAGAATTGAATTTTTGCTTCAATAGTTTTCTCAAGAAGAATGCAGCATATGTTTGGACAGAAGAGCACCAGGCGATGTTCGAGAAATTAAAGACATTACTGATGTCTCCCCGAGTCATGATCGCGCCCCATCTTGGATCACCCCTGTTCATCTATCTCAATTCAACGAAGAAATCGATTGGGGCTTCGCTAGCTCAAGAGTTCGAAGGCCAGGAGAGACCCATCTGCTATATTTCACGCGTGGTGCAATTTGCTGAATCTAGGTACACAGATATAGAAAGACATTGCCTTGCTTTATTCTTTGTCATTGGAAAGTTAAAGCAATATTTTTCCTCCCATAAAGTAGTGATAATGACTAAAAGCGACCATATTCGATACTTTTTGGGGGCATTCAACCCCTTGTGGGAGGTTGGCAAAGTGGCACATGACCATATCTGAGTATGAAATCATTTGCGCACGTCCAAGAGCTCTTAAGTCTTAAGTAGTAGAAGATTTTCTAGCACTGTTCCCAGAAGCGAATTATGAGCCCGTGATGGAGGAAGTCCTTGAAGGGCCAGAGGTGTGTTCAATAGAATCACTTTACTCGAAGTTGCACTTCGACGGTTCCTCGACGAGCGAAGGAGGAGGAACGGGAATTTCCATGACTAAGACCGACGGAGAAGTCATCCAGATGTCAAACAAACTGGACTTTGCAGCGACCAATAATGAAGCCGAATATGAAGCGTTAATCGCAGGTCTCCTTGCGGCTAAAGCTTTAGAAGTACAAAATTTGATCGTGATGGGAGACTCCAATTTGATTGTAAAGCAAGATTCAGGCGAATATGGGTTGAAAGAGGTCAATTTGTTGAGCTACATGTCGATTGTGAAAAAGCTGGTCTAGGGGTTCGACTCTATCAAGTATGTGCATACCCCCAGATCTGATAATCGACACGAAGATGCTCTTTCTACTCTGGAGTCAAAAATAAGTGCATACAAGTGTAGACTACTCCTTCCTCTATGAAGGACTTATACGAAGGCGAGTTCATCGAAGGCGAAGACTGGAGAAAGCCTGTCATGCGTGCAATCGCCGAAGGAACAAAAAAAGAAAGTTGGTCTCTACAAAGGGATTCTGCATACAAGACAATCTGCTCTACTACAAAGGACCCGAGGGAATCCTAGTGCGATGTGTTTCAAAAGAGGAAGGTCGAACTCTGTTAGATAAGATCCATGAAAACGCTTGTGGAGAAAATAAAGTCTCGATTTAAAGAAAGGCTCAAAGATATGGGATTCATTGACCTGAGATGTCGTGTTATGCTGCGATTTTGCAAGGAGCATGTGATAATTGCGCATTGGTGATGGATTCTCTTGAGATTTCTGCTATCGATGATGAGGTAGACTAGAGTAAGCCTTTGATCGATTATCTGCGAGATGGAATTCTGCCGAGTGATAAGAAGGGGCCTGAACAACTCAAAAAGAAGTCAACTCGTTATGTGCTGAAAGAGAACTTGCTGTGGCGAAAAGGACATGATGGGAATCTACTCAGATGCCTAAATGGTCAAGAAATGAAAGAAGTCATGGAGCTATCTATCAAGTGGAACATCAAGGAAGTGCCAAAACGCGCAGATAACTTTTAACTGTAGGCTATTTTTGGCCAACCATGGATGCCGACTGTCGCACAAAGGTCAAACGATGTCAACAATGTCAGTTCAACGGCAATCTGGTGCATGCTCTGGCAGTTTATCCTCAAGCTCTAGGAACCCCTAGGCCATTTCACACGTGGTCTCTAGACTTCATCGGTTCCATCCGTCCAGCATCGCACGGAAAAAGTTCATATTAATTGGAACCAAACAGTTTACTAAGTGGGTGGAAGCTGTTCCCCTCAAAGCGGAAAACGGGTTGGCAATCGTCAAGTATATTCAAGAGAACATCATTTACCGCTTTGGGATTCCTATTACAATTCCGTCTGATAATCGAAATCCTTTCGTCAATCCCCAAGTTGCCTCAAAGTTGATGGAGTACAATGTGAGACAAGTATGTTCAACGCCCTATTATCCGAAAGGAAATGGACAGGCTGAGGCTACAAATAAAACATTGTTGAGAATCTTAAGCAAGATGGTCGCAGATGATCACAAGAAATGGGCAGACTCCTTAGCGTTATGGGCTTATCGCACATCACCAAGAATTCCTACGGGAGTTTCACCATTCCTACTTTGCTATGGAGCTGAAGCAGTCATTCCTACTGATATCAAGATTAGTTCTGCAAGATTATCCTTTTGTTCTTTATACGAGAAAAAAGGCGATCACGATCTTATTCTACTTGAAGAAAAGCGCGAGCAAGCTAAGAGAGCAAACACCCGATATAAGGAAAGAATTTCTCGTGCATACAACAAAACTGCTCAGCATCAAGATTTTGCTGTTGGAGATCTGGTTCCGCGAGCTTCTGATCATTGCATGCGCGAATCGACCCATCCCAAGTTTCCTGCTAATTGCGAGGGTCCTTTTGAAGTTAAAGAAGTCTTCGACGGCGGCTATTGCACAATTTTGAGATGTTATGGGACCTACAACTCCCAATCTAATGAACATGCGATGGCTTAAGAAATATTTATATTTAGAGGATTTTTCTGCTATATTATTGTACTCTGCTGCCTTCCTCCCATATGAGGACTACATTAATTGAAAGTGTGTAATGTAGACTAAATACAGGACCTAAATACTCTAGAAGGGGGGGGGGGTTGAATAGAGTATGGAAACTTTTTGCTAAACTCAGATTTAAACTGATTAACTATGTGAGAAAATCAAATCTCAAGGCCTTGAGATTTTAGAAAACAGTAAGAAAATTTGAAAGGCAAAATAGAAAGTTTCAAGGCCTTGAACTTTTACAAGTTCTGAATAGCTTATAAACCCTAGTTTGATTTGAGTTGTGTGCAACAAAAAATAACAAAACTGTAAAGTAAAGAACACATTGAAATTTACAGAGTTCAGTCCCAATGGACTTAATCTCTGCCTGAGGGATCTAATCCCACCAGGATTGGGCAAACACTTCTTATTACTCACACAGAAACAGCCCTAGATCTTCAAGCCTAAGCGATTTCCCTTACACCTATACAACTTGTGGTTCCAAACCTATCTAGTATTAGCTACTAACTGTTGAGCTAAAAAGAACATTTTGTTGTTCACTTGAACAACTAACCACTGGGTTTAGTGAGTTTTAGATATACAAAAGATAAGCAGATTACAAAAAAGAAGAAGAACACAATAGAAGAATAAGCTTGTGAAGGCCTGGATGTGTTCTTTAGGAAACTGGAATGATTGATCTTCTGAAAGCTGGAATTGAAGCTTGAATGTCTGTGTGTTTGAATATTTGATCTCCCACGAATATTTCACACCTCTCTCAGTTTTCTGCAAGCTCCTTTTACTTTCAAAATTCAAACCAGTCTTTTATCTACTCACTGCAACTGAATGAGAGATTTTAGGATCTCAGTTCCTACAAATCCTCATCCTTTCCAACTGCAATTCAAACAGCTCTGAGTAGATATCCTTTGGAGTTTGTTGAGATTGAATTTGCACGTTTAACAAACCTGCAACAACATTAAAACATAGCAACAACAAAATCCGGAAATATAACAGCACTAAGTCTGTTTAGATTTCCAGTTTCTGAATAAAAACTGGATGAGTGAATAAACCAACAATCTGATTAACTTCTGAAACATATATCTCATGATAAACTAGTTTAAGACTCTTAGAAGTCATTAATCAGTCACAGTAATAAAGATCAAACCTTGCAAGAAAGAATCAAATTAACTTTGTAAAGCTGTCAGCAGCTCAAGGCATATCTCAAGGCCTTGAAGCTCTGAACATGCTTTACAGTCTTTCAAAGTTAAGACCAGAAATCTTTGATTCTCCATGATCAGGATATCTGCAATTGTGTTAGATATATAGAGAATATAAACTATAAGTATTTGCAGCAAATCTATGATATTTATAATCAGATAGCCAAATCTGCAACATAAGATTGTTAGAACATTCAGCATAATAAAGCTACTCTCAAGGCTTTGAAGCTCTGCTCAGTATCTCAAGGGCTTGGAGCCTCAAAAATGCTTTGTCTTTGTCTTTTATCACTCAAAACAATTACTTATCAAAACACACTTAAGGGTCTTTGAGTCAACAGTCTCCCCCTTGATGAAAGACAAAACCCATAATCTTGTGTAAATATCCCTGCAACTCCTTATAATAATTAGATAACAACATATTGCAGATACAATAGACAATAATACCAATAAAACCATCTTAACAAAAATAATCAGTAATTCTCAGATAACACAGATAATACCAGATCACAACTGATTAACAAAAACATCTAAATATTATTATTCAAGCACTGAAAAGTAACCACAAAATCACATAATTTCTCCCCCTTTTTGACTTTCATCAAATAAAGGTGAAGAAATGTTGGATCATTACTCAGAATCTTAAAAAAAACTTAAAAAAAAATTTATTCCTAGAAAGTCAAGGCCTTGAGAACAGAAAAGAAGAAAAGAAAGAGATAGAAGGAAAGGATCAAGGCTTTAGTCTTCTAAGATCTTCATTTCTTCTTTGATGTCTGGCCTTTCTCTGAGCCTTCTCCAACTTCTTCATAACTTTCTGCTCCATCAGCAGACTGATTTTCATCTTGTTCAGCTTCCACCTCTGCAACAACTTCCTCAATGATCTCATCCACCTTCTTGTTCTTAAACTGCACTGAATCACCTTCTGTAGCTGCATTAACACCTGTGTCTTCACCAGCTTCTTCTTCATCAGTCTGCTCATATAAATCCTTTGAAGTGAGCACCACTGGAATTGGCTTCTTTTTCTTCTTCAAGAAATCACCTTGCCTTTCATCTCAATCAACACTTGTGTCATGACTAGTAGCAGAAGGGATATTCTCCAAGTTCAAAACTTTGATTACAACATCAAGTTTTCCATTCATCACATTCATCAAACCCTTGAACTGGTTGAACTCAGAAGACAGATCAAATAACCTTTGTCTGAGATCTTCAATCTCAACGTGCTGATTTTCAAATTTCTCAACCAGCAAAAAGTAATCCTCATTTCCTTGTCCTTTTGCTGATGTAGCCCCCTTTGGTTTAACAAACTCCTTCTCCTCAAGCTCAGCCTTTGACAACTCTGAATAGAACTTCCAATGACTTTTCCCAGTCTGAACTACTCCAATCCTCTGTAAGACAGTTTCATCAATCAACCCAAAATCTCCAGTGATCTTTTCCTCCCCTTTCACATGTACATCAAAATGCTCAAAGAAAAGAGGTAATAGGTTGGCATAGGGAAGAGGATGGTTTCTAGTTCTAGTAGCACAGTAGATAATATGCTCCATAACCACTGTTGGCAAGTCTATCTCAAAACCCTTGACATATCAGATACATCATAATGAGAACTTTACCAGTAACCAACTCCCTTGAGTTTTCCCTAGGAACAACACTCCTCATCAGAATTGTAAACAAAATCTTAGCTTCACAGTTGAGCACATAGTGTGTCAACTGTTTTGGACCAGAGTGAACACCATCAATGAAAAACATTGCTTTTGCCTTTTCTAGACACTCCTTTATATCAGGATAATCTTCAACATTATACTTCCTAGGAACTCCCAAGACTTTGGAAAAAGTCCTATGATCTAGCCTCAAGTTTATCCCAGCCCACTTAGAAGTTAACACCAATTTATCATCTCCTTCTTGAATCAGATTCAGATAAAATAACCTAGTTAACCTAGGATAAATTTTTGAACTAGGATTTAACACCTTCCAAACTGCAGAATCCCTTAACTTCCTCATACAATCAAAATCCAGTTTATCCAATAACTTATCAGAAACCATACTACAAAAATTAACCTTAGAAGAAGCATATCCTTGCATCCACACAGTCCTAACTTCAAAACTAACAAACCAATCTGAAGGAAGTGCATTTTTACCTTGATATCCCTTTTTGGTTGCAGCAGCAACTTGCTTAACCCTTGTTTTCTTCTCAGTGGGTTTGCTCTTCTCTTGATCTCCTTCAGTTCACTTCTTCTTGCTTTCTTGAGCATATTTCCCCTTTTCTTCTTCACCAGCCTTTTTCTTCTCTCCCCCTTTCTTCTTTTCAGACCTAGGTTGATCACCACCCTGAGTCTCTGTCTCCATCTGTGGATCAATACTTGAACCTTCATCTCCCTTTTCGGTTCTGATCTTCTTTACAGGAGGAGTCTCCTCATGCAAACTCTGAGTATTCTCTGAATCCGAATCAGAGATCACAATCTTCTTATTCTTGTTTGCCATCTTCTTAGATCTGCCAGAAGGCTTCCCCTCATGTTGAATCCTGGCTGATTTGCGCTCCATTGTGGGTTTAGGGTTTTGAGAAGAGAATGAGATTGAGAGAAATAGTGAGAGAGCAGAGAGACGTAGAGAATTGAGAGAGAATGAAGAAGAATAAGCCCTGACTTTCAGCTTAAGTAGGTTGAAAAGATGAGTCATAAAAGGACTCTACTGAAATCAACATGCAAAAAGAATCTTTGAAAATATTTTTGGATATTTTAGAAAATTCTCTAAGTAATTCAAATATTATAAAGTTATCGAAAGAGATAAGATATAATATTTGATAATCCATTTTTTTTTTAAAAACAAATTACAGATGTTTTCAAGATCTGGAGAACAATCTCAAGGCCTTCCGATTTTGTGCAGTTTTAGAAACTACAAAGCTTTGAGATATACTTTCAAGGCTTTGGAAAGTATAATCTCAAGGCTTTGAGATTTCAACACATAAACACAAGTAAGTACCAATACTCCCCCTTAACCAATGCATCCTTGTTTAAGATACCCAATTCAATCCTTAGGGATGAAAACCTATCATCTGGCAGAGGTTTAGTGAAAATATCAGCAATCTGCATTGAAGTAGAAATAAAAGATAAAACAACATCACCTTGTTCTGCATGATCTCTAAGGAAGTGATGTCTCACATCTATGTGCTTGGTTCTTGAGTGCTGAACTGGATTCTTAGATATTGAAATAGCACTTGTGTTGTCACAATGAATAGGCATATTTCTGAAATTATAGCCAAGATCAATAAGTTGCTGTGCAATCCATAGCACTTGTGAACAGCAAGCTCCAGCTGCAATGTATTCAGCTTCTGCAGTTGATAATGCTACATAATTTTGCTTCTTAGAATGCCTACTCATCAGTGAAGATCCAAGAAACTGGAAACATCCAGAAGTACTCTTCCTATCTACTTTATATCCTGGAAAATCTGCATCTGAATAGCCACTCAACATAATATTAGATCTCCTTGGATACCAAAGCCCCAAGTCTCTAGTTCTATTCAAATATATAAAAATTATTTTGACGGCAGTTAAATTACTTTCCTTAGGATCTGCTTGAAATCTAGCCCACTTACAAACACTAAACATAATATCAGGTCTACTAGCAGTTAAATACAGAAGAGATCCAATCATACCTCTATATTCCTTTTGATTCACACTCTTACCATCTGAATCCTTGTCTAATGAGAGTGATGAAGTCATAGGAGTTTTAAGCACCTTGGACTGTGACAATTGTACGTGTTCAATAAGTCGTTGGTATACTTACCTTGATGTACAAATATTCCTTTCTTCATTTGTAAAATATGAAGTCCAAGAAATAAATTCAATTCTCCCATTAAGCTCATCTCAAACTCCCTGCACATCAGACTAGAGAACTCTTTTGAAAGAGCATCATTAGTAGCACCAAACAAAAAATCATCAACATAGATCTGAACTAATAACAAATCACTTTCATGATGTTTAATAAAAAGAGTTTTATCAACTAGACCTCTCTTGAAATTGTTGTCAAGTAAAATTTTTGAAAGTCTATCATACCAAGCCCTTGGAGCTTGTTTTAACCCATAAAGAGCTTTGTCTAGTTTGTAAACGTGATCAGGAAAGTTTTCATCTTCAAAATCAGGAGGTTGTACTACAAACATCTTCTTGTAAATAACCATTTAGAAAAGCACATTTGACATCTATTTGATAAAGCTTTATATGATTGTGAGATGCAAATGCAAGAAGTATTATAATAGCTTCTAACCTGGAAACAGGAGAAAAAGTCTCCTCATAGTCTATACCTTGTTCCTGATTATATCTTTGTGCCACAAGTCTGGCTTTGTTCCTTACCACTTTGCCATTCTCATCAAGCTTATTTCTGAACAACCCTATGGTTCCTATAACTGATTTCTATTTTGGTCTTGGAACCAGATTCCATACCTTGTTTCTTTCAAATTCATTCAGCTCACTCTGCATTGCAATGATCCAGTCTGCATCTTCAAGTGCTTTCATGGTATTTTTAGGTTCAATCAATGATACAAAGGCACTAAAAGCACACAAGTTCTTCAAGTGTCCTCTTGTCTGAGTTCCAGTTGATGGATCAGCTATGATATTGTCAGCTGGATGATCTGTAAGATACTTAAACTTCTTCCTTGGCACCCACGAATAAGTTCCTTCAAGGATTTGAGTTATTAAAACAGTAGAGGGAGCATCATAGAAAGTTTCAGTTTCTGTCTCAAGGCTTTGAGATTTTGGCTCCGCAGGAGGTTCAAGGCCTTGAGATTCTGCTGATTGATTCTGCACATTAGTTTTACCTTTTTCCTCTATCACAGCATCATCATCAGACTTATGCTTGTTCAAATTTAGATCTGCAAAACTTTCACTCAGAGAATCCTTAGTACTTTCATCAAAAACACATGAATACTATCTTCCACAATATTGGTTTTTCTATTGTAAACTCTATAAGCTTTGCTAGTTTGAGAATATCCACAAATACACCTTCATCACTTCTAGCATCAAATTTACCAAAATTGTCTCTACCATTATTATGCACAAAACAGACACAACCAAAATGTTTGAAATAAGAAACACTAGGCTTCCAACCTTTAAACAGTTCATAAGGAGTCTTTTTCAAAATAGGTCTAATCAAGCATCTATTTAGCACATAATTGGCAGTATTAACAGTTTCTGCGGTTCTAGATATATCCTCAAGTGTCCTATTTTTCCTTTCAACTACTCCATTTTGCCGTGGAGTTCTAGGTTCATAAAATTTATGTGATATGCCATGCTTTGCACAAAATAAATCAAATTCAAGTTGATCAAATTCCCTACCATGATCACTTCTAATGGATGAAACAGGTAAATTTTTCAAAGTTTGAAGCTCTTTGCACAGTCTAGAAAATTCAGATAAGGCTTCAGTTTTGTCTCTAATAAACATGAACCAAGTAAATCTTGAATAATCATCTACTATAACAAGCATATACCTCTAACCTTTTGGGGTATGAACTCTCATAGGAGCACACAAGTCCATATGCAACAATTCTAAGGGTCTAGAAGTACTTACAAAGTTCTTTTGCTTGAATGAGCTTCTGGTTTGTTTACCTTGTACATATGCCTTGCAAACCTCATCATCTGAATTTCTTTGTAATGGTAATACTCTTACCAAATCCTTTGAGATGAGTTTATTCAAGGTGTGTATGCTAATATGCCTAAGCTTTCTGTGCCAAAGCTTTGAATCTTCCTTCAAGGCCTTGAGCCATCTTAACTTGTCACATGAAACACTGTTAGTACTCATAGCATATAGATTATATGATCTAGGAGCACTGAGTATGCAATATCCAGATTTCTCATCTTGCACCACACATTTCTCCTTGTCAAATATAGATTTATAGCCTTTATCACATAACTGAGAGATACTAAGCAGATTTTATTTAAGTCCATCCACAAGATAAAAATCAGAGATAGAGTTGGTAGAACCATTACCAATACTACATATACCAATAATATTGCATTTCGCTTTGTCACCAAGTGTGATTGTTCCTCCAGATTTTTATGTAAGCTCAGTAAAGAGAGATTTCTTTCTACTCATATGTCTGGAAGAACCACTGTCTAATATTTATTTCTGATCTTTCAAGTCCGTGGTGACATCCTGCAAAAGTGAATCATTGCCTCAACAGGCTGTTAGACCAAGTGCAGAACTTTGAGTCATACTCAGAATCAGCCATGTTTGGTGGTCTAATTCCTTTTGGAACCCAAATCTGCCTAACCTGTCCCTTAAGCTGATAAGGATAAGTATTCCTCATAATGTGAGGTTCTGATCTTCTAAAGGGACAAGTTAATCTGATATTACCAATTTTTCCACAGTAATGACACTTTGGAGAATGTCTGCTACCAGATTTGACAAAAGTAGTTTGGCTTTTCTTTGGAAAATTTGGATTATAGCCAATCCAACTTTTTGCATTGATTTTTGAATTCCTCCAAGAATGAGATTTAGATTATGTTATGAGCCTGTAAAACTAGCTAGGACCTTTTTAGACTCTGGAAGTTTCTTAGTCAAAGAAAAAATTTGTTGTTCTAAATCCTCAGAATGAGTCTTTAGATCAGCATATCTTTCAGTCAAGAGAGTGTTTTAATTAACAATCTCTTTTATCTGTGCCTTCAAGGCTTTGAACCTGCTGTCCAAGGCCTTGAAGTCCTTTTCAATTTTTGTCTTAGAAACTTCAACAGTTTTGTTGGTAAAAACTAGGTCCAGGTTTTCTTTTACCTGTCATGAATCTTAATCTTTAAAGAAGAAATCTCATTTCTATAAATTTCCTCATTTAAAAACATGCTCTTGAGAATTTCAGGAAGTACATCAGAAGGACTAGCAAGAAGATTTTTTACCATTTCCTCAATGTGTCTGTCTGATGACTTTTCTTCATCATGTTTAGCCATGAAGCACAAATTTTCTTGATTTTCTTCTGTGTCTGAGTCACTTGATGAATCAGAATCACTCCACGAAGCCATCATGGCTTTCTTCCTTCTGTTGTCACTTTCTTTCTTTTGAAAGTTCCTGTTCTTCTTCTTTTTTGGACAATCCCTTACTAAATAATCTGCATCACCACACTCAAAACAATTCATTACTTTAGTTTTATGTAACTGGGATGAAGACTTACCTTTGTATTCCTTGCTGCTTTATGGTCTTGATCTCTCTCTGTTGTAGTCCTTGTTACCAGAGTTCCTTTTCATCTTGAGAATCATGGCCATGGCCTTGGAGATCAATGCTAAAGCTTCTTCATCATCATGCTCATCTTCAGTCTCACGGCTTTGAGATTTTTCACTGTCTTTGGACTTGAGTGCTAGTTCTTGATGTTTTCACTCAGATCACCTTCTACATCCTTCATAGACATTTCATGAGTGAGCAACTTTCCTTGTAGATCATCTAGCTGAAGAAGACTTAAATCCTGAGCTTCCTCAATGGATGTTGTCTTTGGCTCCCACATGGCTTTTGGCAAGCTTCTCAGAATTTTCCTGACCTTTTCTTCATTTGAAAACTTCTTTCCCAATGACTCCATATTATTCACCACATCTGTGAATTTTTGAACATCTCCTTGATGGTCTCATCAGAGTTTATCTTGAACAGCTCATATTGCCTCAGAAGTATGTTGATTTTGTTCTGTTTAACCTGGCTTGTCCCTTCATATGTCACAACCAGTTTGTCCCATACTTCTTTGGCACTTTTGCAATTTGACACTCTGCAAAACTCATCTGCTAATAAGAGCACGATATAATAGATTCATAGCCTTGTAATTTTTTGATGCCTTTTCCAGTTCAGTAACTGAAAGATTATCCTCAGACTTGATGCATCTAACTCCATCAATGGTAGTGTAATACTCATGAGGACCATTCTGAACTATTGACCACCGTTCCATGTCTTGATCTATGATGAACATCTTCATCAATGCCTTCCAGTTCATGAAGTTATCACCACAGAACAATGGAGGTCTGTTTGCTGCCCTTCCTTGTGAGAATCCACCATCTCCTACATTACTCATAGTCACAAGATTGTTAGATCTATATTAGTGACCCAAGCTCTGATACCAATTGAAAGTGTGTAATGTAGACTAAATACAGGACCTAAATACTCCAGAAAGGGGGGGGGTTGAATAGAGTATGGAAACATTTTTCTAAACTCAGATTTAAACTGATTAACTATGTGAGAAACTCAAATCTCAAGGCCTTGAGATTTTAGAAAACAGTCAGAAAATTTCAAAGGCAAAATAGAAAGCTTCAAGGCCTTGAACTTTTACCAGTTCTGAACAGCTTATAAACCCTAGTTTGATTTGAGTTGTTTGCAACACAAAATAACAAAACTGTAAAGTAAAGGACATTATTCAATTTACAAAGTTCAGTCCCAATAGACCTAATCTCTGCCAGAGGGATCTAATCCCACCAGGATTGGGCAAATACTTCTTATTACTCACACAGAAACAGCCCTAGATCTTCAAGCCTGAGTGATTTCCCTTACACCTATACAGCTTGTGGTTCCAAACCTATCTAGTATCAGCTACTAACTGTTGAGCTAACAAGAACCTCTTGTTGTTCACTTGAACAACCAACCACTAGGTTTAGTGAGGTTTTAGATATAAAAAAGATAAGAAGATTACAAAACAGAAGAAGAACACAGTAGAATAATAAGCTTGTGAAGGCCTGGATGTGTTCTTCAGGAAACTGGAATGATTGATCTTCTAAAAGCTGGAATTGAAGCTTGAATGTTTGTGTGTTTGAATGTTTGATCTCCCAGGAATATTTCACACCTCTCTCAGTTTTCTGCAAGCCCCTTTTACTTTCAAAATTCAAACCAGTCTTTTATCTACTCACTGCAACTGAATGAGAGATTTTAGGATCTCAGTTCCTGCAAATCCTCATCCTTTCCAACTGCAATTCAAACAGCTCTGAGTAGATATCCGTTGGAGTTTGTTGAGATTGCATTTGCACGTTTAACAAACCTGCAACAACATTAAAACATAGCAACGACAAAATCTGGAAATATAACAGCACTAAGTCTGTTTGGATTTCCAGTTTCTGAATAAAAACTGGATGAGTGAATAAACCAACAATCTGATTAACTTCTGAAACATATATCTCATGATAAACTAGTTTAAGAATCTTAGAAGTCATTAAACAGTCACAGTAATAAAGATCAAACCCTGCAAGAAAGAATCAAATTAACTCTGTAAAGTTGTCAGCAGCTCAACGCATATCTCAAGGCCTTGAAGCTATGAACATGCTTCACAACCTTTCAAAGTTAAGACTTGAAATATTTGATTCTCCATGATCAGGATATTTGCAATTTTGTTAGATATATAGAGAATATAAAAAATAAGTATTTGCAGCAAATCTCTGATCTTTATAATTAGATAGCCAATCTGCAACACAAGATTGTTAGAACATTCAGCATAATAAAACTACTCTCAAGGCTTTGAAGATCTGCTCAGTATCTCAAGGCCTTGGAGCCTCAGATATGTTTTGTCTTTGTCTTTCATCACTCTAAACAATTACTTCTCAAAACACACTTAAGGGTCTTTGAGTCAACATTAATGAAAACGACTCTCCCATATGAGAGATCGTTTATCTGTTTCACTTGTGTCATTCATTTCATTTTCCTTTATGATTTGCAATCAATCACTTGATTCAGAATGAAGGCCTATCTGTTTAGATAGCAGCAATATTCGATCTAAGCCTATCTATTTAGATAGCAACGATATTTGATCTAAGACTATATGTTTAGATAGCAGTGACATTCGATGAAAGCCTATCTGTTCAGATAGCCGCAATATGTAATGCCCTTCTTATATGTTCAAATAGCAGTAAAATAAAATTAAAGCATGTCTGTCCAGATAGCAGCGATATTCGATCTAAGCCTATCGGTTTTTATAGTAGCAAAATAAAATGAAAATGTATCTATTAATCTAGAAGCAATTATCTGACAAAAGTTGATTTGCCGATCAGAGCCTAACTTCTCAAAATAGCTAACAAAGAACACAAAATGTGAGCAACGCGTAATATTAAATGAAAGCCGTCACATTTAAATAGCAGTGATAATCGATGAAAGCCTATCTGTCTAGGTAGCAGTGATATTCGATTTTCGATTATGTGTTTAGATAATAGATATTTGATTTAAGCCTATCTTCTTAGATAGCAGCGATGTGCAACGAAGGACTATATGTTCAGACAACAGATATATTTTGATAAAAGTCGATTCATTGGTGACGACTTATCTAAGCTGAAAAATAGCTTAAATGATTCACAAGATCTGCGAAACAAAGCATCTATTCTTGAGAGAACGAATTTCTAAAGGCGAAGTCTGAACAATGACAAAATATAGAGTTTATACATCTAAATAGATCTGACTACATGAAAAGGGAACTACATTTCTTCAAACAAGTCTTTCATGAGCGAATCCTGAGCCGCCAAAGAGATAGAATCTTTCTTCCACAAGTCAAGATATTTCTTCATCTGATTATGCTACTCTTTCACCTCATTAATTTGCTCTATAGCCTTCTCGATTGCATCTTTTTATGCGCAAAGTCTAGCACTTTCCGCATTAACCAAATTTGAGCTTGACAGAATTGCTAATCTTTTTCAATCTTTGAATAAGGAATTCGAAGTTGAGCCGGCCTTGTGAAACGTGATGAATGCCTTGTTCGTTCGCCAAGAATTATTGCGCGTTCGTAAGAGAAATGGTCGCTGGAGTTGTGTTACTTATCCTATCCATGAGAACTGTTATCTCAGTGAGAAGATATTTCCTGTATTTAGGCGTCAACTCCATGGCTCTTGCGAAATTCTTGGGATACGAAATGCGCATTTTCATAAGCCATTTCCAAGACGATTGCTTTATACCTGCATTTTCAAAGAACAAATATAAGTTATTCAACAAAATAAATGATGCTACACGCCTTGTCATTATCTCATACTCATTAGACGCATTACCAGTGCCTTCAACTATTTCACGAAGAGAGGGAATTGAAACTGCTGCTGCTTGACTGCTATTTGAAGCCTCTGTTTCAGCCAATCGTCTGTCTATAAGAATTTCTTGTGCAAAATAATCATCAGGGATGGCGCAACTCCCCAAGCTTCAATAGCTTCGAATGCTTCTATAGCCCAAATTCCCTAGGTGTTTTGAGCAAGAAAACTTCTAAATTGGGATCAGATGAGCGATCCCCATCTTGAGATTCTTCGCAGATCATGCCGTAAATTGTTAGATTTTCACTCTGAGACCCCATGCTAATACCTTCAGAGGACGCAACTTTTCTCAATACATGTAAATTGTCTGGATTTGTTGCAATTGGATTAGCCCTTTATGTAGCCTCAGTCGAAGCCACTGGGGTACTAACACCTGATGAAGCATTTCCCGGTTGAGTAGAAATGTTTTTATTTGCCTGATTCGCATCAAATGCTTCTGTTGTCAATTTATTATCTTCATTGGTTGCGCATTCCGGTTAAGTTATGTGCGAATCAGCTACATGGACATGTTCGCATTTTGTTGATCCGTATTGACCGACTCTGTCGGCAATTGATCACTCTCATTCATCGCATTGTCTTGTTCAATCATGTCTAAGTCAGGATGAGTCGCAAGTTCAACTGGCTGATTGAGAGCTTTCTCTCCCATATGTTCATCAATGAAATGCTCTGCATGTTGTGGATTTTTCTGTTGTATTTATAATGTTTACTTTTATCCCAATATTTTGTCTTCCCCAAAATTCTCTACGATTTGTTCTTGATCTGAAACATGATCCATTGTTTCATCTTCATTCGTGTCTTGCTCAAGCTGTTGATCCATTATTTGATCTCCATTTGTAGCCTGCTTTGGTTGTACTAAAACTTCATTTGCCTGAACTGGTGGTCCAGACATCACTACATCTTCGGTAAAAGACTATATAATGACTTCAGAAGTGATTCCAGTAGCGTTTCGATCTTGATTTGCTCCTGAATCAGGGCGTCCTATGCAGAGATAAAGCAAGCGTGTTGTCAATTATTACTAGCGTTATCGAATACAAGTGTGCGACTTGCTTGTCTTTAATGCACCTGAGTTAATAGTATTAATAGCTTGAATAGAGATTGAACAACCTTCCATATTACTTCGAGCATGAACTTGGATATCATGCCGATTCGGTCGCACCTGATGGCCTGCCACATAAAGCACGATGAAATATAAACATAATATCTTGCATTTTACTCATAGCACAAGGAAGTTAATGCACCTCCACATTCATATGGGGCCACATCTTTGCATTCAGTTGAAGATGTATACCCAATGTATTGAAGATTATCGTCAATTCCTTTATAAGATGCATGACGTAATTGTATGCGATATACATGCCGTCACGTAATTATATATTACAATTTGTACTTTAAAATAAATCTGACATTTCACATACCTGATGGTTCTCCACATTGGTTGAACAACCATTGGCGAATATCGTGTTTAGACATTCCATGAGATAAAGCTTGAATGGTAATATCTTGATAAGTTAAGGAAAAATTGAATATATTACCTTCTTCTCTCGCATCGCCAACGATATCCATAAAATTTCCCTGAGCATCCTCGAGTTCTGCAATCACTGAATGCGAACGCCGACTCTGTTATTCTAAACTCCTTCTCATAGCAAGCTCAACTCGCTCTTCTTCTTCTCTCCTTCGACATTCTTCTGCTTGTTCTACCTTGACTTTTCATTCTTCAACTGCATCCTCTAGCTCTTTCTCATTATCAACTTCTGTTCCTTTCTCTGCTGCAGATACCTCATCGAGAGTCTCTTCCAAATCTATAACACGTGTTATGATATATTAGATTTACTGAAGTCAAAAGAAGTGAAAACATCAATTGTTCTTATCACGAATTGTCTTTTTCATACCATCGTCGATACCGATTGTCGCGTCTGGATTGTATTCTACAAAATCTTCAATGCTATGTTGACGATTATGTGCAAGACTCTTCTTTGATTGGAGTTGAGTTTTTTTCCTAGTCCGAGGCATTTTTGTCTTTGGAATTGGTTCCTCATCGACGGCTGCATTCTTTCTTGGTCGCTTAACTTGCTTGGTCATTCCCGCCTTTGTTGCGTCAGTTGAAGGATCACTAGATGTTTTTGGAACCTTTTTAGTATTCGAGACGAAACCAACAATGGAAGCGATGAAATATGCAAGTGCTGATTGAATTCGACTTTGGTTTTCAGTATCCATCGCCATTTTAGGTTCGATTACTGCTTCAGCTCGATGCGTTAAAAGAAGAGTAGTGATATATCATGTGCTGCGATCACCTGATGCGTATCTCCTGAAATAACACTATAATACAAACTTATTTAGTTGTTTGTTTTGTTCCATTATATGATCGATAGAAGAAGAAACTAATATTAATATAACTGGCTAAATGATTCAGCACAAGTCTTTATTTCATTGAAAGAATTCTTCCGACTTGCAACAATTTTCTCTTGCAATATCAAGTCAGCACATAATTCCTTTTCTTTTTCCAGAAGATAATAGAACCCATATTCGCTTTCACTCTTAGAACAAGAAGACTTGAAAGGATAGTAACCTCTCTTGATGGCAAGGGCTCTGCCTAGAAGAAATCTACCCAAAGACATTAACTGAAGACGAACTTGCGCAGTCCAAAAGGCTACCCAGTTTGGCGTTGTTTCACCTTGTCTATTCCCAGCTGGCTGAATAAAAGGAAGCATAGCCAATAGAGACTCATTGCATTTTCCAGATAGCAACCTCTTATAGAAATTTTGAGTTACTGAATCAATCCAAAAGGTAGGTGCGACAGCGTCAAAGCCAAATTTAGGACTGACTCGGATTGGATCATAATCCACAGTTATGATATCGTAGTAATCTGTCTCATCATCGTATTCAGACAAGGCAGGAAATGAGACTCTCGCACACCAGTTTAGAAACTTGGAATAACATGTCCCCGCTTTAGCGACATGCGGAGGAGTGAATGGATGGTCTTTAGCGGGATACATTAATGAATGCGAGACAATGTCATCTAAATACATAGCATAGGATATGGAAAAAAAATAGCTAATGTCGTCGCAGATTAAGGAAAATGAACGTCGAACTCCTTTTGTTTTATACCAACGCCACGCTCGAGGGCTCAAAGATTCTCTTGGAGCCTTGGGCGCATTCCAATGTTTTACTCTTTTCGGTATTGGAGCATACAATGGCTATCTCTCGAACACCCACAAGAACATTAACATAAGTCACAACATCAGCCCTTCCCGTGATCTCTCTATGTGATTTATAGCCAGATCTAATCGATGGTATATAGAACTCAGAAGTAGAGGACCCAAAGCCAATCTCTGACCCAGAGAAAGACGGACTCCGAGTGCAAGCACATGGCAGAAAACTCCATCGTGAGGATGACCATCGATCAGATATCTTGATAGCTAGACGCATAAAAAACCACATAGTGTATAATCAGATCCTTTTACAGGTAAAGAAGTTGCTGCCTCAGGATTGTCTCGCAAAATTTCTTGAGCGACTTTGTTTTTGCAAAATCTCGATAGAAATAGTTTATCCATATGGACCACACATTCTTAGCTCCTATTTTCAAACTTACATGTCTGTCTGCATATGTAGTTGAAGACCATCTTGTGACTGTTTTTTTACTTCCTAAATTCATTCTTTCATCTGCTCAAAGAGAGCGATTTCTTAAGAAGAACTCAATTTATAAAAAGGATCGTTAAATCCCATACAAGGAAGTTCAAGTAACATCTCCACATCCTCGATTGTAGGACTAAGCCTATTTATTTCATGGACATTTTCCAAATCCCAATCTTCTCTCTCTGAATCAGGTATGAGCTGTAAAGGGTACTTTGTTGGAGCTTTATTTAATGTTGTTCCTTTATAATGGTTACCTGATAGAAGTCTTCACCATTCAAATAGGGGGCTTTACGCCAATAATCCTTAGGGATATCCGGTACATCTTCAAGTTCGTTTGAGTTCTTAGGGGGGGGGGACATGCCTATTACATTAAAGATTTCATGGAATATTCATAGTTTTAGTAAAAGAAGAAGCAATTTTATATTCTAATTTAATAAATAAACATCCACGAAGATACTTCCGTGATGAGTGACATTCAAAGAAACCCGTAATTCTTTAAATGTCATGAACATTTAAAAAAAAAACCAATTTATCTGAATATCACCGTTGTTCTTTGCAAGTTATTGAGATGATTTTGGAAAATTTAAATTGAAACTTAAATAACCTCGACTTGTTCTGTAACTTCAAAGGCTTGATTAACAACGTGGAAGAGTTGATTGAATTATGAGATATGTAATAGGAGATCTTTCTGTCTCTTCATAAACTTCAAAGAGCACCAATAGTGCACAACGAAGGGACAATCTGATATTTATGACGAGACCTTTGGGATCACGACCTTTCAGGTTGCTCGAACCTTGGTAACTGGCAAAAACGTGTGGATATGGGCTTTACCAACGTCAGGCTATGAATTCCATTAAGAACTACTGCACAAATCTAGAGAAACCTAAGTAATGATGGCATTCTTTTTGGGGGCTAGGGTTTTTGAGATAAATTTGAATCATTCACACGCGCACGTATGAGACAAACATAGTTAGTTTTGCGCCTGAAAGCCACATCGCGCGTGGCATATGCGCAAAAGGGGGAAAATATTGATAGTGCATTATGTGTACATCGGTCATCATCCACGTTTCCATCACCGGTATGTTCATATAATACTCCAATATCACTGAAAACTTATCCACTGAGGGCTGTGTGACGGGGTCACCCTCGCATACTAACCACACGGGATTTGAAGGGTTTAAGTGGCTTGGAGGCTAGAGTAAGGCATGTCGCACGTGAGTAGCGGTTACGCTTGCGTGCGACCCTTGTCAGTTTCTGAGAGACTTGCTGATCACGTGCCTATAAATACAGTGGATCGTGCAATGTGCGGGGCAGTTATATAACCATCGCATGCGGTAATATAACTTCTCGTAACTGCTACTCTAAGATCATATATATAGGAGTATTTCATTCTATCCTCGGTTCGGTTCTTTTGGCAATCATCACACACTGTCTCTCTCTCAGATCATTGGCAAAGGCTGACTCTTACCCTGCACACTTAGTCTTTCAGTCTCTCTGCTTCGTACTCTGTGTATTATTATCTATTGCAGGTGTACATCAGGATCCCTCCCACATAATTCCTTATCCACGTAAGGGTGTTTACTGATTAGGTGAAATATTAGAAATTTTATGTGATTTCTATTGCAAACAAACATCATCATCATGAATCTGTTTCAATACAACATTTCACAATTGAGATAATAGTGTACTTACAAATCAGCGATATGACGTACCTCTTGGAGAACATGATCTTCTGGTGGAAGGAAATGGTTTTCAAACCATATTAATTCAAATAGAAGTTGTAGATAGACGAAAGAGAATATTGTACATAAGATACGAGGCTTCTTCTAGAAGTTAAATTGGAGGTGATGAAAGGAAGGACGATTCCTCTTGAAGAAGGTAAGAAGGGCAATAGTGCATTACATATACTTTTGAGTGAAATAAAATATCGCAACTAATGTGATGTTGAAATAGTTTAAAATATGTAAATGACGTTAACGATAGTATAAAATGGTATTTAAAATTTTGATTTTCCATATAAAATAGCGGTCTGATTCAGCATACAATATGGGTGAAACGTAAGTTCAAACTCGTATGGGTGGTAAAACCGCAAGGAGACGTGCCTTGTTTGACGATTATATTAGAAAATGCAGTATATTTTGCGAAACGTTAAGGTACAATGTATGTGTGTGTTAACAACGCCAATTTCATAATTTCGATTCAGCATGAAATATATGGGTGCAAAAGATACTCTTTTGCCTAAATCTAGTGGCATCATAATCGCTCACAGAACATGTTATTAATGTAGTAGAATGAGCAGAATATTGGGCAACACATTATTAGTGCATTTGCTGCATATACAATCTGATTATATTACATTCCAAAAATAGTAAAGGTTAAATAGACTTCCTGACATGGGAAACCTACATTATATCAGGGATGGCATAGATACAATATATATACATACATACATACATATATATATATGTATATATATATCGCTATATTTGTACATGTATATATCTAAATATCTCTTTATGTATATAATAGATTTACAGCATCCGACGGCGTACGACTTCTGGCGATAGAGAACCATCTTCTCTGGGCCCTTTTGGATCTGCATTTCCGGAGGCGCTAGTTACTGGGGGACAAGCTTTTTTAATATACATTCAAGCTCAACAGATATTCTCTTGGACCGCAACGTCCGCTCGCCTATCTGCGATAGTGCCCTCTAGTGTTTTAATCTGTTTCTTGTTTTTCTTAACTTCCTTTTTAATCATCACGACAATTTCTTCGACTGTTTGGCCATGTGAAAAAACATGTTTTCGAAACCATTTCCCTCAAATCTTACCATGTTCCATAATTTATCTCTGGGAAACCAATACTATTAAACTTCTGAGGAACTGCTGGTTTCTAAATTGTGTATCGACGAACTTTTGTCGCCTCATCGCTCGAATCCATTATCAGAACAGGACATTCTTTACTGCCACTGTGTTCAGAGATGGTTGAAGGGTGATTATCCATCTGTAAGTAGTGTGTGTCCATTATTCAGCAAGCTTTGTTAATATATTCATCAACTATGGTCTTTGGTTTCCAAACTAGAATACCATGTAATATTAGAGCAATATAACCATTAGTAAACAATGCTGTTTTCCTTGTTTTGTCTAAAGATGAGAGATAGGTATTTATGGAATGCCAGCACATTTCCTGTAACAAAATACAACATGCAAGTTGTGTACATCCGAATGTTATATACTACCTCCGTTCTCTCTAAATCTTCACATTTTGACTTTTTCTTCCGTAATCAGGTCACTTTGACCCGGTGATTTGGATAGTCAAACGATGCAATTTTTGGATAATTTTTTGATGGTGTTGTAGAGTGAAGTTTACTCTACAACATCGTGCAAAGATTATCAAATTCTTGCATCATTTTAACAATCAAATTACCAAATAAAAGTTATTCACTGAAGTGGTAAAATGATGAGGGTGAAGATTAAGAGAGAACAGACTAAGTACAATATATATGCATGATGGACTGTATGACTCACTTACTGTGCAATTGCTCATACGAATCATAATGTAGATGGCATGAATATGTATTCTAATGGCATGACTCATACATGTGCATGTTTATTACCCAAGGTCATAAACAAATTAAATTAAGTGACAAAGAGATATTTTTGGGATGTAGACACCATTTCCCTCTAGAGAAAGCAAGAGGCAAACTTTATACATATATATGATACACGTTTTTATATGTATTTTAAAGTATGAATCATGCATTTGACAGCGTAAATCTACGTGCTTTTTCGCAAGTGTACGATCAAATAATATAGAGTACGTATTTGTGAATAGGATTATCGAACCCACGAGAACATGGCGAGTTTTAACTTTGGAAATCAGAAATAGATGCAAAGCTGTAAAAAGGAGGAATGATTGTGTGTGATTTACTTAAACTAAATTGTAATAAACAAAAATTGTAATTAAAGAAATTGTTTTTGATGTAAATTTTCTAAGAATTTTTCTAAGTCTGAAAACTGATGAATTAAAGATCCAGGTTCCAAGATCCCCTAGGGTTACTATTCAGCTTTTATAGCTTACTTTGATTTCATAAACACACAGCGCTATTGTTCATGCCACCATACCATTGATACAATCTCCTCTCGGTCTCATGCATCTATCACTCTCCTGCAGATTTTCGGATCCCTTTAGTTCACCTCCATCTGCAGGTTTGTTCTAATTCTGCTAGGGTTACAGGTTCTCATCTGGGTCTACCCCTAAACTTCTAGCAGTTGGTCTAATGCTTCTGGGCTGGTCCCCTGATTCTCTTCACCTCTCAGTCCATCAAGGCAGAGTACTAAATCCTGCCTTCTCTTCCTAACTCTCACTAGCCACTCTCGCGCACCAGATCCTATCTGTAGCACTCCTGGGTGATCAGGCCATTCATGCATAAATATAAAATCAAAGACAGAATAATAAACAATCCAATACTGTATTAAGACTTCAACAAATCATGCATGCGAGAATCCAAACAAACCATGTGGCTGAATTCATAAATCCTAGGTTCACCGAGAACCTAGGTAAAAGTTTTAGCTAGCGTACATTATTAAAAACGTTGTTTCATAAAAGAAAGATCAAACGAGTTATGCCTCAATATTGAAAACTGCTCAAATCTCTGCTCTGCTCCAAACTGACGGCTCTGGTACTATCTTCTGTGATGATGATAAGTGTGTCTCTGTAGCCTAATTTGTGCTGGGACGCCTCCTTTTATACTGCCTTAGTCTCTGAAACTAATGCCTAAAATTCCTATTCTGCCCCTGTCTAAACCCGTCTTGGAAGCTTCTGGAAATCCTGATGTGCGTCTGAACCCAGCCTCTCTGCGTCTGAACGCACACGTGCGTCTGAACGCACACCACCTGCGTCTGGACGCACAACCTGATGTTGACTTTTGACTTTCCTCGCTGACTTCCTGGATTTTGCGTTTAAACGCACAACTTGGTCTTATGGCTGATTTCTCGCCTATTTCTGACCTTCATCATTTTGAAGTCTCCTGCGTTCAAACGCAGGGTGTGCGTCTGAACGCACACACTTGGTCACTTTTCTGTCTGTTTTCTCCTGTCTTTCTCTGTTGCCAATAGTTGTGCGTTTGAACGCACGCTATGCGTTTGAACGCACAACCTTAGCATTTTCTGCGTTTTTTCTACTTTGACTCCTTGATACGCTGCCTCCATTCCAAGCCTCTCTCATGCATTTCTTGGTACCTGTTTCCTGCCCACAGCAACAAGTACCCGCGATCATATCCAATAAACAAAATCATGCATTAAACTACTCAAATATATCAATTATGCTCTCAGCGTCCTTTGTCTCGTATCAAGTGGAAAACTGACTGAAAATAGGCAAAATCAATCTCAACAGGGTCAGGTTACCCAAACTAACTACATTTACAAGCTATCGAAATACCCCCGCATTAAACTCTGCTCGTCCCGACCAGACCCTTGCATACTGACTTGCAGACCCTGTTTTTTGCATACTTCAATTGCATACTTCCCCATCCAACAGATTCATGCTCTAGACTAGAAGACTCAACTATTCAACTAACTCAAATAAAGAATATACAAAACTGACATATGACAAAACAAAGATTTTTGGTTGAGATCGGGAAATTTCTAGAATTAAAACTGATGCGTCCTTCAATGTTCATTCTACCTCCAGAAAGTACTGGCTAACATGCGATTGGTGAGCCTGTTTGTTTCTCAAGGTAGAAAATAAGTACAGGCTTCCCTTACTGTTACTTTCGTCTGTATCCTGAGAAAATCCCTAGTTATCCTACCTTCCGAGCTATATACCATCAGGGGATCCTATGTCTAAACTGGTAGGATTTTTGTATGTATTAGGTAAGGCCAATCCTAGAAATCTCACTGTTCCCAACTCAAACCCCTCACCAAGTCCCGAAACTGTCTAGAACAGCTAAGTCCCTGTGTCTCAATTTCCTGAAATCTTGGTGCTGATTCACCATTCTCGCGGCCACAATTGTGAAGTAGTATGTAGTCTAAAAAGTGTTCCCTACTCGGCTCTACTTTATTAACTGAAACAGAAAAGGACTTAAAACAATTAATACTTCTCTTTTTTTCTTTACTTTTTTTTTCTTTTCTTTTTCATTCTTTTTTTATAACAAATACGAAAATAAAAACAAATTCAAACTAACTAAGCTAGGTAGTGCAATAATTAAATCTGTGGGGTATGAAGAGTATCAACTTGTCAGAAATAAACCCACATTAGTCGTTAAGCGCTGATCCTTGTAGTCCAGAAAATGACGTGTCGTCCCACCTAGCCTCCTCGTCACCAAAGATGTAGAAATAGGCACGACCACCAATTAAACCTGACAACCCCAAACCCCAAATATGTGCGGAAGAGATATCACGCACGAGACTACTCCTCCTGTGATCACTGTGTAATGTAGTGATTCACATCCTCCAAATTAATGCTGTCGCCTCTAACTCACCCTGTCACACCCTCAAGCAGTCCAAAACCAATCTGAATTGAAGTTCTCGTCCATCTAAAACCCTCCCAGACTCACTCCCTCTGTCATAACGCGTAGTACTAGCCAACTAAACAAGTGATGCAAGTCACAAGGAAGGCTTCCTAGGCTAAAGTGGCTGTGAATGAAGGGGTAAACGGCTGCAAATGGGCTAACTATTTGGACCTAAGGCTGAGAAACAGGACGTGAGGTCCGTTATAAGCCAAACACTCCACTGAAAAATGCAGTGACCGTGCTGCCACCCGTAGGCAGGTTGTCAACTACCTATGTGACTGTGGTGTGGTAACTAGTCGGATACCTAACTCAGACTACAACCTACCAGCATTGGATCTAGCGATCCCCAAAAAAACAAAACTCCACCTCGATGTCAATTTTCCTTCATGTTGGAGATTTAATTATTGAATTCTTCCCATTTTATAATCCTATTAATTGGCCTTTCTCAAAAGATTTCCTGATTTTATATTTATACTTTTTTTTTTAATAATGCAGGGTCAGAAGAATAGGTGGGTGGACTCAAAAGAAAAACGTGCTGACTCAAAAATTTAAATAAAATAAAAAATAAAATGAACAAAAATATGCTGACATGGCTATGCAAGAGGACACTATTTCCCACCCCCACACTAGAGGTGGCGCGTCCTCGCGACTCAACTGATCTGGTCTGTAACTAGAATCTGTGTTCTCCGGAGTAGACTGGTCAGTCGGCTCAGGAGACGGTTCAGGAGTCTGCCACCCTCGGGGTCTCTTCCTCGAAGCCTGTCTCGCTGCCGCTGCTGTACCAGCGTGACTGGCACCCGGATGGGCACTACTGGCCCCTGGGTCTGCGTGCTGTCTGGGGGGGGGGGGGTACTTGGTACCGCGTCTGCCAGGGTAAACGACACTATCTGCATGTTCGGGACTTGGGGTGGGGTCATGGCCAGAGAAGCTGTCGTAGGGCATGCTATCCTCCATTGCCCAACTTGGACAGTTATCACTCTAATAGTGGTCCGGGAAAATAAATTTCTTTCCACGCATGTTGCTCTAAATCTCATTGAGGGCAGACTCATGAGCTCGCAGAGCAGCAGTGTTAGCATTGTAGATGTGCTTCTGGGTCTTAAACATCTTTCCAAGACCCCAGACCGTTTTCTTCACCGTCCTCACCAGGTAGTTCTGCATTTTTTCTTGGGCCTTAATTTTCTTTCTGACTTACTCCTCATGCTAAATCCTCTCCAGGCGCCCAAAAGAACTGCGCCTGGCCCCTCTGCTGGACTGCCCGTGGTCATACTTGGTCTGCCAGGGTTCACTGGAACTGGCAGATCGGGGCAGTCCAAGGGGACCTGGTAAAGCTGGAAAACCACCATCACCCCCACCATGAGGGGGTGCACCATCATCATCATCATCCACCTAGATGTAATCTGGAGGCCCGTGAAGAGCCTCCTCCAAAGCACATCTCATCTTTCGGTACTTTCGTACCTGAACCGGTCGGATATCTCTCAGCTCACTCGGAATTGGCACCGAATAGTCCTAGGCCATTTTGGTCAGCATCCCCAAAAAACCCAAACCCTTCTTACTGTTGGACTCTCTCCTTTCCTGAAAATCTCACAAATAATCTGCGGGAGGCTAACTGGCTCACGGTTCATCAAGCAATACACTAACAATGCGACATTATAGTCCATCCGGGTCATGTGCTTAATGCCCACGATCCGGTTGTTGACCCACTCAGTGCACCATCTCGCCTCTCGAATCAAGTAGGTAGCAGGGAGTTTCCTAGGCAGGACTCCGCTCGGGGTAATACCACACAGCGCCTGGTACACCCGCACACAGGGTTTAAAGGATCTGGTCACTAAGCTGCTCAGAGGGTTGACGCCTGAGTTCCTGAAACTGACAATCGTCCAACACCAACTCCGGACCTAAACTCTCACGGATAATTTCTGGGTTGATCCTAATCCAAGTCTTTCTGTAGTAAATCCATTCTATGGAATGGGCCTCACTGTTCATGCACTGCTAGAGATTACTGAAAATCTCCTTAGCAAGCACATAACTAACCTGTAGGTTGGTAAATCCGGGGAATAAGTCCCCAAAATGATCCTGCCCGCTAAAGTTGAACAGGTTCTCCCCCATAGACACAAGATCACGAGGAAAAGTTCTCTCTGCCGCTATGTCATACCTAATCTTTTTTTCCTGCAGAAAGAAACTGTGTGCTTCCATATTGAAAAACCTATGGTCACAGTAATGCTCGACCCTCAATAACCGACAGTCTATGATGTTCAATGGGGCAATGGCCCTATCGGGCCTCATGTAAGGTCTGTCCACATCCATCTCAGAAACCAAAAAGATAGAAAAAACAAAATGTGCAAAGAGAGAGAAGAAACAGAACCTGGGTACCCGGAGTAAATCTTACGGGTATAGATTCGAAAATTGTCTCTGAAGCAGATCTGGAAATGTCTAATCTTTCTAGTGTGATTACGCCCACACTGTTTCTGATTAGTCTGGCGGTCCTGCGGTGGTGGCCGGAGTTGACTGGCGGCTGATTGCTGCTGGCGGCTGGCTAGAGTAGAGAGAATTTTCTAGAGAGAGAGTTGAAAACTGTTTAACTGAAGTGAAAATGGGTCACTTTAAGCCGTACAGTATATATTGGCAAATTTTCAAAAATTACAGAATGGCCCCAGGAATTCAAAACTTTTTCAAAAATTCTCAAAATATTCTGATCCTACGCATTGTGCGTTTAAACGCACATCCTGCGTTTGAATGCAGTGCTTCATCTTCAGGAAATTTTTTGAATCTTGATGGTGTGCGTTTGACGCACAGCTTATTGTCCTCTGGAATTTCTGAGATAGTGATGATGTGCGTTTGAACGCACATACTCTGCGTTTGAACGCAGCTCTTCAGTTCTTGATGTTCTGCAGATTTCTGATGCTGTGCGTTTGAATGCTGATCCTGCGTTTGAACGCACATCTCCTCTCTAGAAAATTTCAGGGACTAAGTCTGACGCGTTTGGACGCACATGTTGCGTTGGGACGCTTATTCTTTCTCCTCAAAATTTTCATTCAAAGTCTTCTGCGTTTGGACGCACGTCGTGCCTTTCAACGCACATGTGTTAGCCTGAAAATTTTCTGATTTTGGTGTGCGTTTGAACGCACATGTGTTTGTCATATTTCTTTCTGGAGTTCCTGCGTTTTAACGCAACCCTTCTACGTTTGAACGTACATCTGCGTTTGAACGCAGGTCTTATGTGTTTGATGGCACGACTCCAACTGCTGATTGTTCCCTTTTTCTCAATTTTTGCTGAAGTAGCCTTATGCGTTTGAACGCACAGATCTGCGTTTGGACGCACAATTTTGCGTTTGAACGCACATGTCAAATTCTGCAAAAATTGCTCCTGTTTTCCTGAAACACTAAATTCAGCATTAAACCCCTCTTCTTCCTTTTCTCTCATATTATGAACATTTTATTTAAATAATAAATGACTAAATATAAAAACAACTACTCTACGTTGGGTTGCCTCCCAACCAGCGCTTGTGATTTACAGTCGACAGCCCGACTTTGTTACCTCAATTTTGGTCAGGGTATATCGAGGTAGATCGCCTCTACCTCTATTATCTCCTGTGGATGTCTGTATGGCTTGATTTTGTTCCCATTCACTTTAAAAACTGTGTTGTCCCTCGGGTTTTCAGCTCCACTACTCCCCATGATGTAATGTCTTTCACAATAAATGGTCTAGAACATCTTGAGCGCAGCTTCCCTGGATATAATTTCATCCTTGAGTTGTAAAGGAGAACTTTCTGCCCAATTTTTATCTTCCTCGGTAGAATGCAGTTGTCATGCCATTTTTTTGTTTTCTCTTTATAGATTTTGGCACTCTCATAAGCTGTTTTACGGAACTCCTCCAATTCGAGAAGTGCCATCTTCCTATTTTCTCTAGATATACTGTGATCCATATTAAGCTGCTTGATTGCCCAGTACGCTCTTTTCTCTAATTCTACTGGAAGGTGGCATGCTTTACCAATAACCAACTGATATGCGGACATTCCCAGCGGGGTTTTGTAGGCAGTTCTGTAAGCCCAAAGTGCATCATCAAGCTTTAAGGACCAGTATTTCCGTCCTAGATTCACAGTCTTTTCCAATATGCTCTTTATTTCCCTGTTTGACACCTCTGCTTGCCCATTTTCCTGAGGGTGGTAAGGCAGTGATACCTTATGAATATACACCCCATACTGCTTTAAGACTTTGGCAAAGACTATGTTAATAAAATGAGAGCCTTCATCGCTGAGCATGGATCTAGGTGTTCCAAACCTGATAAAAATGTTGCGTTTGAGAAATCGTTTTACTACTGCTGCATCATTCTTCTAACAGGCCATAGCTTCACTCCATTTTGACATGTAATCTACGGCCAAAGGATATAGAGATTTCCCAAATAAGAAGGAAAAGGGCCCCTGAAATCTATACCTTAAACATCGAAAGGTTTGATCTCTTGCCAAATTGTCATGGGCATCTCATTTCACTGGGAAATATTTCCTGTGCGCTGGCAGCGGTCACAACTTTGTGCATAATCATGGCAATCTTTGAAAACAGTTGGCCAGAAAAATCCTGATTGCAGTACTTTGTGAGCTATTCTGGGGCCGCTGAAGTGTCCCCCACACTGTGCTGAGTGACAGTGCTGAATTACTTCCAGAATCTCGTGGCATGGGATACAGCGTCGAAGAATGTTATCGGCCCCCTGATTAAACATGTAAGGATCATCCCAGAAATAGTGCTTGAATTCTGAAATAAACTTATATTTTTCTTTGGGGTGATGTCTTCTTGAAGTGCTCCATTAACCAAATAATTGGCTATGGCGTAATACCAGGGTTGTCTGTTGGCTTTGAACTTCATAATATGCTCGTCAGGGAAGTTCTCTTGAATCGGCACTGATTCCGCTATTGGGTTCTCCAGACGAGATTAGTGATCAGCTACCACATTTTCAACTCCCTTTTGTCCCTGATTTCAACATCGAATTCCTACATCGGCAGAATCCAACGCAGCAGATGCGACATTGCATCCTTTTTCTCCCGCAGGTACTTAAGTGCACTGTGATCAGTGAGGATGATAACTTTTGACCCTACCAGGTAAGATCTAAACTTGTCCAGAGCAAAAACCACCGCTAGCAGCTCCTTTTCGGTAGTCCCATAATTAATTTTTGCGTCATTTAGGACCCTTCTGGCATAATAAATCACACTGCACACATTATCCTTCCGCTGCCCCAAAACTACTCAAACTGCATAGTCACTGGCGATGCACATAAGTTCGAATGGGAGTGACCAATCTGGAGTCGCGATAATTGGTGCAGTGGTCAGCCGATCTTTGAGTACGTCAAAAGCTTTCCTGCAGGCTTCGTCGAATACGAATGGCACATCTTTTCCCAGCAAATTACATAATGGATTTGTAATGTTAGAAAAATCTTGGAAAAATCTTCTGTAAAACCCTGCATGGACCAAAAAGCTCTTGATCGCCTCAACTGTGGTAGGATTTGGCAACTGCTTAATCACCTCTATTTTTTGCTCTGTCCACCTCTAAGCCTTTGCTAGAAATCCTGTGTCCCAGCACTATTCCTTCAGTAACCATGAAGTGGCATTTTTCCCAGTTGAGTACCAGGTTAGTCTTCCTTCAGCGAATCAGAACTCTGGCCAGATGGTATAAACAATCATCGAAGCTGTCCCCAAACAGTCAAAAATCATCCATGAAGACTTCCTGATTTTTCTCAATCATATTAGAAAATATGGCCATCATGCATCGTTGGAATGTCGCTGGAGCGTTACATAGTCCAAATGGCATGTGTATAAAGGAAAACTTACCATATGGGCAAGTCAACGTCGTCTTTTCTTTATCTTTCGGAGAGAAACAACTTCAGTCTTTGGCAGAACAAGGTACGTGCTTTGTTGAAGTAGCAAGGCATGTGGTTGCCATTGGCGGAAGATTAAGAGGGGGCTTATACAACCACCACCGCTGAGTTTGAGTCTCAGCAAGAGGGGACGCGGCAGAGGGCTGCGTATGGGGTTCAGACAGTCAGAGTTCCGGCACGATATGGCGGCCAAGGGAAGCTACAGTGACGTCTGTTCAAACGGTAGAGAAAAGAGACACCAGTGGACGAAGGATGAACTTAGGATCTGCAGGTTTGGCTGCAGGTGGAGGGTACTTCGGAGGATGGTCTAGTTCTCTAAGCCCCGTTGGGGGGCATGGAATCTGTGCTCTTGACGAGGAGGCGGATTTGGCATGGGGGAGTCTCTGACGAGGGACACGACACGTGTAGGGCGTGCAAGGGGGCGCGTATGATGCGCGCAAGGGGGCGATTTTTAGGAATTCAGTGGGAATTGGAGCAATTTCGCAAAACGTTGCAGGAATTCAGCGGGAATTGGAGCAACGTGCTGGGGGGTTTGTTGTAGGGACTCGGTGGGAGTCGGAACAACAAAAAAACTTGTTGTAGGAACTCGGGGGGAGTTGGAACAACAAGAAGGGGGTTTGTTGTAAGGACTCGGTGGGAGTCGGAACAACAAACGATTTTTTTGTAGGAACTCAGTGGGAGTAGGAACAACAAACAGGGGATTCGATTGCAAGATCTCGGCCGTAGTTGGAGCATCGATAGGGTTCGATTGCAGGAACTAGACGGGGGTTGGAGCATCGCTGGGGGCACTTGTTGTAGGATCTCGGCAAAGATGGAACAACTTGTGAATTTGGGGTTATTGGAGAGAAGCATCGGTTCAGGTTCGGGTTGCTCAGATGATTCAAGTCAAGGTGGAGATTTGTTGAATATGACTTGAAGTCAAAGGCGGCAAAAGTCAAAGGCGGCTAAGAGATTTCGGAAACAAAATGGGGGTCCAACTTTGGCAGTTTTTGGGTTGTTTCCTTATTTGTTCTATAGTCGTTTTTGGGATGTCTTGGGCACTAAGTCGGTCCTATATGTCTATATAAGGGACCTAGCTTGTGCCTAAACATTGTGGGTTGTCACTATGGCCTTTTGGCCATAGTGTGGATTGTATTTGTGGTGTTCCTCTCTAATAAACATGGATTTTCGGGTCGTGGAGGTAGCTAGCTAATCACCAGTGAACCACGTTATATCGGGTGTTTCTTGTGTTCTTGTTTTCATCAATTCACCGTTCTCTAAGGTAGGTCTAGATCATAACAAACTGGAATCAGAGCTTGTTTTCACAGGGGGTTTGTCATAACAAGGATCATATTACAACCACACTGAGAAGAGCCATCAACTTTTACTCAACTCTCCAAGCATACGATGGTCATTGGGCAGGAGACTAATGAGGGCCTATGTTTCTGATACCTGCTCTGGTAAGGTCTTGCTCATATTTTTCTGGAAGTATGTAAAAATGGCATCTACTGTAATCATAATTAGAAATGGCCTTTCCTGTAACCAAAGACTTGCTCGTACTATGATTAAAGGAAATCGTTATTGGGTGTTTATCATTTTCTTAGGTCATCACACTTCATATTGCGGGGGCTCTTGACGTAATCTTGTCCAAAGAACATAAGAGAGAGATGGTCTGTTACATTTTTAACCATCAGGCAAGAGCTTTTATTCCATATCCTTCTTCCGTATATGACAGTTTATTTCATCAGGAGGGTGAGCAATTTTGATTTTCAGTAAAATCATTTAATTACAAAACAGAGATGGTGGATGGGGCTTACACATTGAGGGCTCTAGTATGATGTTTGGGACTAGTTTGAATTATGTTGCTTTGAGATTGCTGGGTGAAGGAGCTGGGGGCAACAACCAAAGAGTCCTGGAAGAAGCACGTAAATGGATCTTCGACCACGGTAGTGCAACTGTAACAAAATCATGGGGAAAGTTGTGGCGTTCAGTTTGGTTTCGAACCCTTTAGTATAGTTGTTTGTAAGTGCACACTTTATAAGATTTCTAATATTTTACTCCACATATGTGATTATTGATCTTATGGTCATAACAGGTATTGGGAGTGTATGAGTGGTCTAACTCATTTCATGTCCATTCTCTTTCTTTTCCAAATACTTTGAAAGATTCAAGCAGACTATCCCGGCAATCGTGATAACAAGTATCACCATACTAAGAAAGGAGCTTGGACTTTTTCAACTGTGGATCAAGGATGGGCAGTCTCTGATTGCACAGCTAACGGATTGAAAGTAATCAAGTCCTCATAAATACATTTTGATTCCTGCTAGTTGTTGCCCCTAAGAATTTACTTTTGATGGTTCTTCCTTCAGGCTGTTCTCGTATAATCAGAATTGCCCCCAAACGAAGTAGGTGAAACGCTAGCTGTTGATCAATTATACAATGCTGTAAATGTTTTACTTTCTCTGCAGGTAAATGTTATATACTCATTAGCTTACTACCTATACAAAGAACAATCACTATTGGTGGATGGCATTTATAATATACTAAGGATACAGCACTGCAAGAGATATCATGCTTGCAACAAGTTGATATCTAGCTAGTGTGTTTTATTTACAGAAGGACGAAGCGGATCTATCACATACAGATCTACAACATAAATTATAGCGGAAGATTCATGTGTTTACCTTGTCTTCCTTAGCTCCTAAGCACAGCGGATGATCAAAGGATGCTTGCTTTCACGTGCCCACCTTGCTCCCACAGTCCGGCTTTTTTAATCACTAGGACGAAAGCTCTGATACACACCAAGTTCCACCAATGGAGGCTAGTTAGAGAGAGTCTAGGGTTTACTGTATTATGATCAGCACATGATCTCTACAATAGTGTATAAAATAATGAGGAGGCTGTCTCCTTATATAGACAGACTTATACCCAATTGCAACATTGCCCCCTAGGGTTTATGTCTTTGCTACTAACCCCATAAGGTTTGAGCTTGTCTCACCTAACCCCATAATATTAGGATAATTGCATTGGGCACCCTACATGGGCACATCAAATGCTAACATCTCCCACTCGCACAGTGGGGTTGCACAAATACAGTAGGTCTAGTCTTCCTCAATCACCAACTATTATCATCTGCCAAAGTGTTTTTTGTGGCCTTGGTGTGTGACTGTGAGAGAACCTGCATTTCGGGAGTTCCATACTCTAAACTCATACGAGACGAGCTAGCAGCATGCGCACTCATCCTCAAGAAATAATGCAATATATATATATATATATATATATATATATATATATATATATATATATATATATATATATATATCGTATCCCCCAAATTCGATCAATTGTCATCTCGTAGACCATGAGCACCTACCTTGTCCCAAAGGTCGTGCATCAATGAGTCTACATCTCCTTTATTATATTCATATACTGCATGATCCCATAAGATCTTGTAGGTGGGCCCAATCAAAATGATAAAGAGCGATGCAATGAGAATCTTCCTTTCCATACATTGTCGATTTGATTAGGAGTCAGCTGCTTTCCTAGGAATGTCCTGTAAGGCCGAATCATTCATAGCCGTGAGGTGTCACGCTAAAGTAGCATCACCTAACCGTCTCTCCGCGACATGGATAAAAGTACTAAGGGTATACAATGTCAGTCATTCTTATATGATCGACAAGGCTCACATGGCGGGGAATCTCAGGGACTAGTTCTACTCGCCACCTCATGTCACTCATCAGCACGCGTCATCTCATAAGATGTGCGCCATAGTGTTTGGACTCTAATCAGAGCACATGTCCTATCCCATAGGGCCCACTATACAGATGTAAGTACAAAAGCCCATATGACTATGAACCTGAGTACTGAATATTGCACATGCGCAAGTCGAAATCAGTTCTCTCATCTGGCTTTCTCTACGCAGACTATACATGGTTCGGGATAGTAACCATGTTCGAATGGCCATAAACCAATCTCACCTTGGAACTTATTCCAATGCGACAAATGAATCAGTCTGACAGGGTCTTCCACTATTGATAGATGTCTAGCTCTTGTCATAGGCCATGCGCCTCATATGACAGGCGTCACTTATCATATCATACGCTTCTAGCACTTATCGGTATTCTGTCTCATCTTCTACTCACCTAGACTATCCAGGATGTTGTAAACGCGGTTGCTCGTGTGAGAGAGTTAACCTAGTATCCGCGCGACATGTTCTATGCTAGTACAGAATATGTAAACGTATCATACAAGTATCGAAACAACATGTAGCATAATAGAAACAAATCCAATTAAAATCCAACAATCAATGTCTAAATCATATCATCAGTCTGAAATCTCTAGTGATATCTCACCACCTATCTAAGCCCATATTCCTAACATGACCAGTAAAGACATGCCTTAACAAAGGTTTGGTCATGGGATCAGCTAACATCTGATTCGTAGGAATGTGCTCCAAAGAAACATCTCCTTTAGCTACCACCTCCCCAATCGAGTGATACTTTATCTCTATGTGTTTGGCTTTACGGTGGTACTTCGGGTCCTTAGCACAGGCTATGGCCGACATACTATCACAGCGCAACGTCACTGTTCTGGGTCTAGCAACCACTCGTAGGCTGACTAGGAATCTCTTAAGCCAGACACTCTCCTGCGCTGCCGCAGAACAGGCAACGTATTCAGCTTAGATGGTCGATAAGAAAGTTCAAGTCTTCTTGCTACTGTGCCACGTGATGGGTCCTCCACCTAGCATGAAGACGTATCCTGAGGTTGATTTCCATGCGTCTAGGTCCCCACCCCAATCAGCATCACTGTAGCCAACAAGACGAAGCCCAGAGCCTCGATAGCACAACACGTAATTGTTTGACCCTTTGAGATATCGGAGTATTCTTTTCACAGCCTTCCAATGCCCAATACCTGGGTCAGACTGATATCTGCTAACTAAACCGACCGCATGACATATGTCAGGTCTTGTACACATCATGGCGTACATGAGGCTCCCGACAGCACTTGCATACGGTACGTTGTCCATTTGATCTCTATCGTGTTGGCTCTCGGGACATATCTCTAGACTGAGTTTCTAGCCATGCGCAATGGGAGTGTCAAGTTGTTTGGCATCGCACATTCTGAATCGTTCGAGTATCTTCTGGATGTACGCCTCTTGCGACAATCCTAGAATTCGTTTGGAACGATCTCTCAGGATCTTAATCCCAAGGATGTAGCTTGCCTCACCTATATCCTTCATCGAAAAACGAGAGGACAACCACCCTTTAGTGGTCTTGAGCATTCATATATCATTGATTGACAATAGTATGTCATCCACATATAGAGACAAAATCATGAACTTATTTCCTGAGCTTTTGACATACGCACAGTGGTCTTCCTCTACCATTGCAAAGACATATGCTACAATGTCCTGATGGAACTTCATACAACACTGTCTTGAGGACTGTTTAAGCCCATATATGTACTTAAGCAATTTGCGCACTTTGTGCTCATGACCTTTCTTCTCGAAGCCTTGCGGCTGAGCCATATAGATCTCCTCATCTAATTCTCCATTGAGAAACGCAGGCTTAACATCCATCTGATGTAGCTCTAAGTTCATGCTTGCTACTATTGCTAGTATAAGGCGAATAGATGCTATTCTCACCACCGGCGAGAATGTCTCCTCATAATCTACACCCTTCTGTTGGGTGTAGCCTTTCTCCAATAGTCGGGCCTTATGCCTTTCCACGCTTCCGTCTGCCTTCCTTTTGACCTTGAAAACCCATTTTTTCCAAAGGCCCTACGTCCAGGAGGCAAGTCAACCAGATCCCAAACATGATTGGTTCTCATTGACTTTAGTTCTTCTTTTAAAGCAATTTCACATTCTTTCTTGTCAGGTGATGATAGAGCCTCGGACAATGTCCTTGGTTCAACATCATCTTGCGTGGTGACCACAATGGCCTCCCCTTCGATGTCAAATCGTCGACGGGGTACGCTCCCACGAGCGCTCCTACGCAAAGAGGGTTCATCTCCAGCATTATCGTCATATACGATAGGCTGCTCACTAGGTAAGGCACTCCCACTGTTCTCAAGATCCATAGGAACAAATTCCTCTTGTGTAGTGGTGAATTGAGTGTCATCTAGTGGTTCCTCTTCCTCGTAGAGAATGCCATCTCCACGAGCTTCTCCTTGACTAGGGAGATCTCCCTCGAGAAATTCAACATCTCGCGACTCCATATTTGTTAGACTGCCATTCGGCTGTTGCGCTATGAATACGTAACCCTTAGAGTGCTCAGAGTATCGTATGAAGATGCTCTTCTTTCCTTTAGCACCCAATTTCCCATGGACATGGGAGACGTTGCGTACATAGGTGGCCGACCCCCATGGCCTAAGGTGACCCAATTCGGGTTGCCTTTTCGTCCACATCTCATAAGGGGTTGTGGCTACAGACTTGGTGGGCACATGATTCAGTATGTATGTGGCAGTCATCAATGCATCTCCCCAATAGGAGATTGGCAGATTCGCATTTTCCATCATACTACAAACCATCTCTAACAGTTTTCTATTCCTTCTTTCCGCTACACCATTTTGCTGCGGTGTGAAGGGAATAGTCAACTGCGTCACTATTCCTTTGTCCTTACAGAGCTCCTTAAATTCCTCAGATAGATACTCACGACCTCGGCCTGTCCTTAGAGCCTTAAATCTTTTGTCCAGTTGGTTCTCTACCTCTTGTAGAAACTTTCTGAAGCACCCTAGCGCCTCATACTTATGTGTCATCAAGTACACATAACCGAACCGAGTGTGGTCATCTATAAATGTGATGAAATAGCGAGCACCATGTCTAGCTCTAATATTTAATGGACCGCAAACATCAAAATGAATAAGTTGTAAAGGCTCAGTAGCCCTTGATGCTTTACCGAACGGTTTGCGTTTGGCTTTCCTTGCAAGGCAACACTCACATACAGGTAAAGAAATCTTGGACATATTTCCAAGTAGGCCTGCCTTGGCCAGCCTGTTCATCCTGTCATGTCCTATATGTCCCAATCTGGCATGCCATCTTGTGGAATCAACATCACTAGAAGACGTAATGAATGAACAAGAATCATAAACATCACCTTAGCTAGAACCAATAATGTCTAGATAAAATAAACCAAGATAAATCAATCATGTACCAAAACATGAACTGCCACAAAACAGTTTGCCAACTCTACCCTCAAAACAAGTCTTTAATCCATATCCATATGTCTAGAAACTGAAACTAAATTCTTGCGTGCATCATGAGCGTAAAGAACATCATGAAGGACAAGTGTCTCTCCAAACCTCATCTTCAGCTGATATGTGCCAATGCCCACTACCTCAAAGAAGGAGTTGTTCCCCATGTACACCCTTCTACTGCCCACTGGTACTCGCCTATAATCCGTGCACGCGTCTCGATCGCATGCTAGGTGGTCGCTCGCACCTGAATCCAAAACCCACTCATTAGGGGAATCAGCAATATAAACTTGACTTATAACAAAACGATCAGAGTTTTGATTATACTGTACCTCTGGCTCGGTGCAATCACGAGCAAAGTGGCCATATGCCTGACAGTTGAAGCACTTAATTCGTTTCAAGTTTCAGGGCCTCCGTCCCACTCGGCTTTTACTGATCTTGGGGCGTGGGCCCAATTGGCCTCTAGGTTCGTATCCCATATCGCTCCCACTCGGCCCAGTGGCCAAGAATGAGCTCTCTACCTCCAGTGTTGAGCTGCTAGTTATAGCAAATTCCAGTCTATGATCTTCAAACAACAGATATCGTTTGGCATCTCCAAACGTTCTAATTTCTTCTAATTCAGCCAACACTTTTCTCACGGGTTCCCATGACTTTGGTAGAGATGTCCTCACGGGTCTAAGCTGCCTTTCATCGGACAGTTCATACCCAGAATTCTTAAGCTCAGTATTATAAAAATATAAGGCCCTTAGGTGCTTTTCCATAGAGTCACAATCTTTCTTCACCACAGTGGTAAGCATCCTCAATAGGTATTGCTCACGAAAACTGTTGGTTATCCCATACAGTGCCAGAATGTCTTCCCAAAACTTACTCGCGTAGTCAATCTCGATTGAATCTAGGAGTTCATCTCTCACTAGATCCATCAATTCTAGGCATGCAATGTTGTCATCGACTTTCCATTTCTGGTAAGCCTCAACATCACGCCTATATGCCTCAGTTGGGCCGCCCTCTGGCTCCCAAGGCTCGATCTTCGACACATGCAAGTGCTCAGACAAGTCCAGCTCTAGGAAGCGGCCAATCACGCTTCTATACCATGTATGGAAATTATCCTCGTTCAGTATTACAGCAGTTTTAAGTAGTTGAGTCATTGTAACTGAAAAATATGAGACAAAGTGGAAGATAATTACTAGCATTGTTTCAACTCCTACAAACATTTATATAAGATCAAAATTTAATAGTTCTTCATAAGGACTCTACCAAAACCTAGCAGCAATTCTAGGAATCAAATATCGTCATTCACGATTCCCCCATTAATTTTTAATCCTTTCTTAATGTGAGCTCTTTCCATTCAGTTCTTTAGCATGCGAGGTTGTACAGTTATATCCAATCACACGCAATTACAACATAAAACGAGCAGAAGCATAAAATAAATATGCAATAGATGTGGCCCCTAAGGTGCACTCCCACTACTGAGAGTACGACTTGAGCAAGTCTTGAACTTCATGCTTCAGCTATCTCGCCTATCTCGACTGTACTTCTTGAAGCTTCCTCGTTCGTCTCTTTTGCTCCATGCACCTTGCGCCATAGCTTTCAGTTTGGCCACCTCTCTTGAAGCTTCTAGTCTTCAATCTTCACTAATTATCTTATTTCTTAATAAGAAGTAACCTCTAATAGGCGATTTAGATGAGAAGAGAAGACAATAGAATATGTGGAGAGGCACGACACGCAGGCCGTATTTTAATTGATTACATATTCAAAATCAAAACCAAATATAAAAACATCTAAGCCACATCCATGCATCAAACACATCCATTCAACCCACAACAGCATGTATAATAATAAAATAAACATACTAAAATTTTCTGGAAATTTTCAGAATTAAAGAATAATTACTGGAAATTATTAAAAAATAAATCAATCAACTAATAAGATCGAAAAATGCTCCCAACTACCTAGGATCTCACCTCCTCTCTTATAACGTAGGTAAAAATGACCTACGTCTCCAGAAAAAAATTGGGCTCCAAACAGTGTGTTTAAGGACGTCTAATTGCCTCGGGAAGTGTGCTAAACACTAATTAATTAATCTGGAAAATAATAAAATTTTCTGTTTTTTAAAAAAATTATAAAAAACTCCCGGAAAATAGGAAATTTAATTTTGATTCTGTTGAAAAAAAAATTGGCGAAAAATGGTGGCCAAAGGAGGGCGCACACGCCTACACGCACCGGTGCGCGTGGCGCGTCCGCCTCCGTCACGCGCTGCCGTCGGTCGAGTGCCACACCAGCATGCCACGTCATCCCTATGCTGACGCCAGTTGCCACGTCACCATCCACGTCAGATTCCACGTCAGCAGCCATGCGGGATGCCACGTCATCGCCACGTCATCCCTAGTGTTGACGTGGCACCGCCACGACACCTGCCACGTTATCCCTAGCCACGTCAGCAGTCCTCCGCAACCCTTTGCTGCGTGCGGCGCGTGGCCGCGCGTGGAGGCGGCGTCGGTGGTGCGTGAAGCCCACGCGCCGCCTTCCCGGCCTCCGATTCCGGCGATCTGTATACCGCTGGACTCGTCTCTTCACGCTGATTCCGATTATGTGTTCAAAACTTAATTTTAACACCTTTTGAAAAAATACTTTTACAGCTCAGATCTAACAGTCCAGATTTTTAAGGTTCTGAATCTTAGAATAATCATTACTAATTCTCTGTTCGTCCAAAACTTACAAAACTTATATTTCTGGAATCCTCGTGAAAAATCCCATCTAACCATATAGGTTTCCCCTACAGATTTTGAACTTTGAAAAACAGGATTTTCTAAGCAAATTCAGGTACGCATAACGAGGAACGAAAAACAAGCCTAAGGCTCTGATACCAATTAACGACGAAACTGATCTATCACATACAGATCAATGACATGAATTATAATGGAAGATTCATGTGTTTACCTTGTCTTCCTTAGCTCCTAAGCACAGCGGATGATCGTAGGATGCTTGCTTTGACGTGCCCACCTTGCTCCCACAGTCTGGCTTGAATCACTAGGACGAAAGCTCTGATCCACACCAAGTTCCACCAATGGAGGCTAGTTAGAGAGAGAATCTAGGGTTTACTGTATTATGATCAGCACATGATCTGTACAATAGTGTCTAGGGTTTACTGTATATAAGGAGGCTGTCTCCTTATATAGACAGACTTATACCCAATTGCAACATTACACCCTAGGGTTTATGTCTTTGCTACTAACCCCATAAGGTTTGAGCTTGTCTCACCTAACTCCATAACATTAGGATAATTGCATTGGGCATCCCACATGGGCGCACCAAATGCTAACATTTATAGATTGGAGATGGTGGATTTGCCACTTTTGAATTGACAAGATCGTACAGTTGGTTAGAGGTTACCTATGCAGATTTTCATTCTCTAACTTATATATGCTTTCTACTAATAGATTTAGAACTATGACATCTTTTCTCTCTTTTTATTTTCAGATAATCAATCCGGCTAAAACATTCGGGGATATCATTATTGACTACTCGTAAGACCTCACTGCCTTCAATAATGTGCTTTAGGGGGTATCCATTCATATATTACTCTTGTATCTGATTTTAAGTTTTGTTTTTCATGCAGTTATGTGGAATGCACCTCTTCTGAAATTCAAGCTCTGAGTTCATTTACGAAAAGACACCCTGAACACAGCAAAAAATAAATAGATAGTTGCATTAAACGTGCAGTGATGTTCATTGAAAAAATACAGACACCTGAAGGCTCATGGCTTGTTTGAAGTTGAAAGCAACCCGTTAGGGTTTAATTGTGAAATACTATGAATTGGTAAGACACCATAGAAATGAAGGAAAGAGCTTCTGTGTTTCTCAAAGAAGACGAAGAAGAAGATGATTACATACGAAGATGAAAATGACTTTTATACAAGAAGGGGGTTTTAATCTATGTCGTGGGATAAGGTTTGACTTTGTCTAATGAAGGAAACTATACAACAGGTTGTGATCGTGGGATAAGGTTTGACTTTGTCTAATGAAGGAAACTATACAACAGGTTGTGATAATCATAGATTTACCACTTGACTTGTGATATTCTCACTTGGACCACAGAGATGAGTTCAGGTTTGTACAATGGCCAGTGGGCTTAAGCTAAGTATGCTCACACCAGCTTTGGGCCTAGTTGATTGGCTTTGGGCCTTTCTAGTTGGGCTGCAGTATATCCTCTAATACTCCCCCTAAAACTAATGGGGAAGGATGGATCATTAGTTTTTGTTAGAGATCTTGAAATTGATGTGTCGAGAGACCTTTGGTGAAGCTGTCTGCTAGGTGATCCGACTGTTAACAAAGGAAACAGACAAATCGTGAGAAATGACTTTTTCACGAATATAGTGGTAATCGATTTCTATGTGTTTGGTTCGAGCGTGTAAAACAAGATTGGATGTTAAGGCTATGGCGGATAAGTTATCGCACCACAACGTTGGTTTGTGAGAAATAAATAAATGGAAATCGCGAAATAAATTGTTTAGCCAAGCTAATTCGGCCGCTGTAGAGGCTAAAGCACGATATTCGGCTTCAGATGACGATCGAGCAACTATAGGCTATTTCTTGGCTCCCCAGTGTATGGGGTTTGGACCAAGGAACACTACGAAGCCGGTGTTTTTTCGACGGTCTGTTGGATTTCCTGCCCAGTCAGCGTCTGAGAAGGTGTGAATGGGCATGTGACCTCTTAGATAGAAGAGGACATGATGATAACTCCACATTAGGAGTTATATTCTTATAGGATTCACCACCGTTTTGAATGTGCGTCGATGCATTTGTGTGAGAAATTGACCAAATTGTAGTCATTTCGAGCATACTTGGGTTTTTGGGCTTTATTTTGTAATATGGGGGTTTTTCGTATAATTTATACGTTATTTGTCTCATGTGATTTTCTGGTATTTGCTCGTGTTGTGGATTTCAGGAACCGGGAGCTCGGAGCGAGTATTTTCGAGCGGAAACAAACTTCGTAACATATGAATGGCTCAAGGAGATTCTCGAGAATGAAGACGAAAGCGGAAGAATCAAGAAAAGAGCTGAGAATTGATGACCCCCGAAGGTGTTCGTGCAAACACCACTCTTGTTCGCACGAACAAAAAGACTTAGAAAAATTTCAGATGGCCAAAAAAGGGTTAAAAGAGACCGCTGAATTTCACAAACAAGAAATATGTTCGTGCGAAGAGAGAGCAAATGTGTGTTCGTGTGAACACACGACTATTCGTGCGAACAGAAGGCCAGAACGCGACTTTTTGGGGCTGTTTTGCAATTTTTTGAAAGTTTGGTTAATGAAGACCTATTCCAACCTAGGAGGACGAGAAAAGGAGGATTGTCACGCATCTTTGGGAGTATTGGAGAGCACGAGAAAGTGGGATACGAAGCTTGGAGTACGAAGATCATCGATCTTTGAAGATTTTAGCGTTTGATATCATCTTCTTCATCTTTCATCTATGTTTATGAATATTTTGACTTTTTTAAACTATTTCATGTATAGCTAAACTCTCTAAGCTAGGCGATTGATGGAGAACTAGGGTTTGTTTAATATTTTCGGGATTTGAGGACTTGACTCATGCTTTGTGCTTAGTTCTAATGATGTTTTAGTTATCTCTCTTGTTCTTGAGCTTTATTCTTTAGCATACTTGGATTGATCAACCGTAGTAGGCTAGTGTCGGAATTGTTGCACGATAGTGAACTATTCTAGACGTGTTGAAGAATATAGAGAGTGATCTTGTAGTTCTTTGAGACTGAGAAGAGATTAGAACTTGATTATCCATTGGAGGGTTGTTTCGGTTGGTGTCGTTAGAACTTAGTGAAAACGGTGGGCCGACGGGACCCGGTTAGCGAGCCTATTGAGCCAACTAAAACATAACGGTAGACAATGGTGGATCGAAAGGACCCGAAGTCGTTTGATTACGCAAATTCGCGTGAGACCGAGAGAAGATCATGATGAGTGTTACCCGGTGTAGCTAGAACATCCATAGAGTGTCTCAAGCATAATCCGGAAACTGTTAACAACCTTAGGGACCATTAATTTCCTAGTTCTTCTCCATAATCGTATTTCATTACAACCATTCTCTTAAATTGGAAAATCATACAAAAATAGTTAGCTTAGTTGTTATTTAATTTTAAGTCGCTTGTTTGTGGGCGACGAACTTTCAAAATCAAACACTTCTTACCGGTTATTTAGGTAGTTTTAAATTAATTATTAATTAGCTAAAAATCATTCATCTCCATTGGGTTCGATACTCGGAGTCGTAAAATACTCCCATTACTACTTAACCGCATACTTGCGTCTAAACGCGTTAGTAAATCGCGTCAAGTTTTTGGCGCCGTTTCTGGGGAGATAAACGGTTATTTAGTTTAGTTAAAAATTAATTTAGGATATCTCTTTTATTTTTGTTTCATTTGCTATTTTGGTTTCTCATTTGTATTTGATTCTTCTTTTCAGGTATTCGGTGTATGCCCAGGATCCCTATTGACCTTGTGCCCCCACTTGAAGACCCAGAGCAGTTACTCAGATACCAAATGAGAAAGCATAAACAGAGCACCATGGGCGAACAATTGACCAACGCACAGCTCAATCAGCGGGTGGAAGAGCTGTCTAAGTTATTGAATGATCGCAATGCCCAGACACCGTACAACAAGTCTGGGTAGGCTATTGTGGAGAAATTCCAGTCGTCCACATATGGACACAATCTGGAAATTGTAGTGCCAGATACAGCGGCTGAGCACTTTGATCTCAAGCCCGCAACGATTCAGACGGTGACCAACCAGTTCCAATTTTATGGGAACAAGGATGAAGATCCAAATGATTTTATTGGGAAGTCCAACGTGTATATTAAGACTATCAAGTACAAGAATGTGACTCCAGAAGCGTTGAAGCTCATTTTGTTCCCTTACTGTCTAAAAGGTGCAGCGGAGAAGTGGCTTGAGTCAAGAGCTCCGGATTCAATAACTACATGAGCTCCGGATTCCACACAGGTTACTACTGTGTCTGCTGATTTACAGGATACGAAGACTTCTCTTCGTTCCCTTGAGGTATAGGTGGGTCAGATTGCTACTCAGCTCTCAGCAAGAGATCCAGGTTCATTTCCTTCCAACACGGAAGATAATCCTCGTCAAGTCAACGCAATTACTACTCGAAGCGGGGTTGCATTGAAAGATCCGTCACATTCAACTCATGCTAGAGACGATGCTTCTAAGGCTAAAGAGCATGGAATTTTTGATAATGATGCTAATATCGTGATCCCCCAATCAAAGGGCGCGACGAATGAGGAGGCGGTGAAAGACAAGAATGAGGTACGTATTAACACTAGTACTGTTTCTAAGGCATTTCCATATCCTTTGAGGACGCGAAAGAGGGATGATTCTAAAGATTTTCAGAGATTTCTTGATATATTCAAGAAAGTGGAGATTAACATTCATTTTGCAGAGGCTACGTCAAAAATGCCTGCATATGACAAGTTTCTCAAGGATATCTTTCAGGAAAGAGACGCATGAGTGATTTTGCACAGGTTAACTTGACGGCTGGAACTTCTAAATGCGTCAGGAATGGACTACCTAAGAAGAAGAAAGACCCTGGAAGCTTTATGATACCGGTTACTCTTGGCGATTCTCTCACCATGACTGCTTTGTGTGATTTGGGGGCAAGCATCAATTTGATGCCCTTGTCCGTATTCAGGAAACTAGGTGTGGGGGCGCCTCGTCCCACCCGAGTTACCTTGCAGATGGCTTATAGATCTATTCGTAGAGCATATGGGGTGATCGAGGATATTTTGGTCAAAGTTGGCACTCTCATCTTTCTTGCTGATTTCGTCATCCTAGACATAGAGTTTGGCGAAGTACCTCTAATTCTTGGCAGACCCTTCCTAGCTACAGGGGAGACTATTATTCATGTGAAGAGTGGGAAGCTATCTATGCAGATTACTGATGAAAAGTGGTCTTTGATGTATTTAAGGCAATGAAAATGCCTTCATGTTATAATTATGAAGATTGGTTTAGCATAGAGGTTTTCGATGATGGCATGGGAGATGAGGAAGCTGAATTTATGTGGGAGGAAATAGATGGCATGTAAAAAGTTGAAGATCAGAGTCCTCCCATGGATGTGTTCCACATGAGCAGCTAGACCAAGCTGGATTTATTTGAGCAAGGAGAGAAAAAGTTAGCCCTTGTTCCTTCACTCAAGTCACCACGCGTGCTTGAGTTGAAGCCATTGCCGAGCCATCTCAGGTATGCATTTCTTGGATAACACGTTTCCCGTAATTGTTTCCTCTGTTTTATCTCAGGCACAAGAGGAGCAGTTGTTGGATGTGCTAAGGAAGCATAAAGCAACAATTTGATGGACTATTGCCAATATCAAGGGGATTAGTCCCGCGTATTGCTAGCACAAGATCAGGGTGGAAGAAGGCAAGAAGCCAGTGATCCACGCACAACGGAAAACTGAATCCGCACATGAAAGATGTGGTGCGAAAAGAGGTCATGAAGTGGCTAGAGGCTGGCATTATTTTCCCGATCTCAGACAGCACTTGGACTAGCCCGTTCAGTGTGTGCCTAAGAAAGGAGGGATGACGGTGGTGGAGAACGACAAGCATGAGCAGATTTCTCAACGGACAGTTACCGGGTGGCGTGTGTGCATGGATTACATGAAGCTCAATGAAGCCACGCTTTATGATCACTTTTCGTTTCCTTTTATTGACCAAATCCTTGACCGATTGGCCCACCATGAGTACTATTGTTTTCTCGATGGCTACTCAGGTTACAATCAGATTCCCTTTGCTCCAGAAGACCACCTTTACATGTCCCTATGGCACATTCGCGTTCCGCCGCATACCATTTGGACTATGTAATGCACCGGCTACTTTCCAGCTGTGTATGATGGCTATTTTCTCAGATATGATTGAGAAGCACTTAGAGGTCTTCATCGATGATTTCTCCTTATTTGGCGACAGTTTTGAGGACAGTCTCCATCATCTTGGCTGTGTCTAGGTTCGTTGTGAAGACACCAATCTTGTGCTGAATTGGGAGAAATGTCATTTTATGGTCACTGATGGGATAGTTCTTGGATACAATATTTCACACAGAGGTTTGGAGGTTGATCAAGCGAAGGTCGAGATAATCAAGCAGCTCCCTTATCCGACTTCAGCGAAAGGGGTCAGAAGCTTCTTAGGACATGCAGGTTTCTATCGCAGGTTCATCAAAGATTTTTCAAATATTTGCAAGCCTATGTGTGAGTTGCTTGGGAAAGATGTCCCATTTGTGTTTCATGAAGCATGCAAGAAAGCCTTCGACTTTTTCAAGGAACAGCTCACCTCAGCCCCGATCATTACAACTCCGGATTGGAGTTTGCCATTTGAGCTCATGTGCGATGCCAGCGATTTCTCCATTGGAGCAGTGTTGGGGCAGCGTAAGGAAAAGGTATGCCATGCTATTAACTATGCTAGTAGACTTCTTAATGAGGCTCAACTAAATTATGGCACTACTGAGAAGGAGCTATTGGCTGTGATTTTTGGTCTTGTTAAATTTTGGCCTTATCTTGTGGGATCGAGGTGATTGTTTTTACAGATCATTCGGCGCTGAAATATTTGCTTGATAAAAAGGATGCCTAGCCGAGGTTTTTGCGGTGGGTCCTTTTGATGCAAGAATTCGATGTAGAGATCCATGACAAGAAGGATGTTGAGAATGTGGTAGCGGACCACCTCTCAAGACTTGAGATGGCGTGGAAGAAAAAGTGCATATTCAAGAGAACTTTCCTGATGAGAGCTTGATGTCTTTAGGGGATACTGAGCCATGGTACTGGGCGATTGCCAATTATCTGACCAATGGGGAGATTTCTGAGGAGTGGACAGTGCAGCAAAAGAAGCGGTTCTTGTATGAGGTGAAGCACTACTATTGGGAGGATCCATATCTATTCAAAATGGGCGCCGATAACACCATTAGGAAGTGTGTTCCTACCCATGATTTATGATGTGATCAAGCATTGTCATGCAGCACCTAGTGGAGGTCATTTTAGCGGTCTGCGCACCGCCATGAAGGTATTACAATCTGGTTTTTTCAGGCCAACTATTTTTTAAGATTGTCATGACTGGGTTGCAGGGTGTGATAGCTGCCAGAGAACAGGTAACATCTCCAAGCGAGATGAGATGCCAATGTCTGAATGGCTTGAGGTTGAGCCTTTTGATGTTTGGGGCATAGATTTCATGGGACCCTTCCCAGCTTCGTATGTCAATCTCTACATCTTGCTTGCGGTGGATTATGTGACAAAGTGGGTAGAAGAAATTGCTTGCCCCAGGAATGATGCAGCTACAGTAGAGAAGTTTCTGAAGAAGCACATCTTTACGCGGTTTGGCACACCAATGGAAATGGTGAGCGATGAAGGGTCTCACTTCATCAATCGAGTATTTACCAGATTTTTGAAGTCATACGGGGTGTCTATCCATAAGGTTTCCCTACCTTATCACCCCCAAACCAATGGGCAAGCTGAAGTGTCTAACAGGGAGATTAAGGGGATTTTAAAGAAAACCGTCAATGCCGGGCGCAAGGATTGGTCCGTGAAACTTCATTATGCATTGTGGGCATATCGTATCGCATGGAAGACACCGTTGAATATGTCGCCATTTCAGCTAGTCTTCGGTAAGGCATGCCACCTCCGTGTTGAGTTAGAGCACAAGGTGTATTGGGCCATCAAGAGGTTGAATATGGACCCCGAGTTGGCGGGGCAAGCACGGAAGCTGAAACTCATTTAACTTGAGGAATGGAGGTTGCAAGCTTATGACATCTCTAAGATATACAAGGAGAAGACAAAGAGATGGCATGATAGCCGCCTCAAGCCTAAGGAACTGCGTCTGGGACTAATAGTCTTGCTATTCAACTCTCGCATGAAGCTCTTTCCAGGCAAACTGCATTCGAGATCGTCCGGGCCGTTCCGGATTCACCAGATTTATCCTTGGGGTGCGGTTGAGTTAGAGGATCCTCATACAAAAGAGTGTTTCAGGGTCAATGGAAGCCGAGTGAAACCGTACCTGGAATCCGCGCCAAAACCAGCAAAAGTGGATGATATCTACTTTGATGAGCCGTAATCTTCATGAGGTAACTGGGTCGGGCCGTCGACCGTAAATCACAAGCGCTTGTTGGGAGGCAACCCAACGTATTTTTTTGCTTTAGTACAGATGAGTGTGTCTATGTACTGTCGCGTGTGTTTTCTTGATGTATTGTTATATGAGGGGAGAGTGAGAGAGAGAGAATTTGATATTTGAATTGAGTCTTCGCAGGATTACAGGTGGAGACGCGATTCGGACTCCCCTTCTTGATGCACGCAAGACTCAGTGCGCACATCGGAGTCCTAACGCGAAGGCAAGGCGGAATTTGAGTTGGTTATCCATTTATGAATTCCCGCAACTATGGGAAGTTTCGCCATGAAAAGTTGGATCAAGAACGCATTGGAGAGCATGGAATTTAAGAGGGGATGCCACAACGATCAAGCAAGAAAGTGGAGCGAAAATAAAGTGCGGAGGACAAAGTATTCGTGCGAACACGTATCCTGTTCGCACGAACAAAGAGCATGTTCGCACGAACAAAAAGGGCCAAAATTCAACTGCTAAATTCTACGAACAAAAGTTGTGTTCTTTCGAGCACTTTTAACAAAGTGTTCGTGCGAACACTCTTTTTGTTCGCACGAACGGAATGCCAAAAGTGCGTGGACGGGTATGGGTATAATCGGATTTTTGGGGTGAATATTAGAAAATTATCGGGCCTCCTCCTTCATTCACCTCCAAATACCCTCACTCTCTCTGCAAATCCGTCGATCCTCTCAAAGGTCTCAATTTTCCGGCAAATTTGTGGGTTCACCTTCGCGACCTCCGGCCATCGCACTCACGCCGGCGTGCAATCTCCCTTCCGGCCATCGGCCTTGCAGAGCCCACCCTCTCTCCCACCGTTTCATCCACAACCGGTCGCCAGTCGAAACCGGAGCAATTCGACGGCGATTTGGTTTCTTCCGGCACGCTCACAGTGCCTTCAACACCACCTCTTGGTGTTGTGGGAAATTGAAGAAGAAGGAGCAAGAATTGGGGACAAAAACCCAACTAGGGTTCTTCGGGGAGAACTCCAAATTCAAGGGTTAGGAGTCCCGAGTCAGCTCACGGTGAAGAAGGAAGAAGTGACGGGGAGATAGAGAGGCAGCTGGAAGTACCAATCAATCGGAGAAATTCAACGAACGATTTTGGCGACCAAATCGGTCCTTCTTGTCTATCGATTCTGCAATTTCGTGCCCGTAAGACTAGCTCCGGGCACGTAGGTACTCCTCTTCTTTCTCTTTACACGCACTTACTTTTACATTGTTGAATTGCTTGCTTATTTTACATGTCTAAGAGAAAGGCCGCCACTTTTGACGACCCCGTGTTTCAACCCGTTAGAAGAGTAGGGCCTTCAAATGTTGATAAGATGGTAGTTGTGAACCCCAGATCGTACCCAACCAAGAGCCCGAGTATGTGGTGTCGGACTCTCCGGTACACACAATACTCAACACCCCTATGCCCCCTAGGCCCAGCTTGAGAAAGGGTAGGTGGGACAAGAGGCTTAAGATAGCTAATGTCAATGTGGCACCGGGTAATTTCTGTAGCTACCGTTTCTTAGCTTTAAAACTTATCAAGCTTCTTTCCACGACTGATACCTCAAGCTAAAAGGTGCAGCTGAGAAACCTACCCCATAGATGAGTTGAATTTCATGCCTACCGAGCTCATAGCAATTCATCACCGTGAGAGGTTGGACAAATGGTTTGAGTTGTGTGGACCATCCAGTTCTCAAGTTGCGCGAGAGATTTATGTTAGTTTGAGGTTTGGGGACAAGAGAGAGAGTAAGGATGACCGGCTTGTGTATTGCAGGGGTATTTGGGTGCGTCTGACCCCTGAGTCCATTAGTAAGGCCTTGAAATTCCAAGAATTGACCCCGCCATTGAGTGTGCCTACCATGACATGATTAAGAGACCTGATGTGGTGCCTATGTTTAATGCATTTTGTTTTGCGGGGGAGGGAGCAGATACGTGGGATAAGTCAAAGGCCGAGTTGACGGGTTGGATGGTGTCTAAGAGAGCCCTACTCCCACATGCTAGGTGGGTTTGCGAGTTGCTTGAGAATTTGGTCTTGGGCATTACGCCTAACCCTAGGTTCTCATTCTGTCTGTGTTGTATTGCCATGTGCGTATGGTTAGGGCAGAGGATTGACATTCCTCGTATGATTTGGCTCAACATCATGGCACGCAAATCGGAGGGGAACAGAATGGCCCAAGGTCACACATGTTTGTTGACCAAATTGGCTATACATGCAGGGGTAGTGGTTAGTGATTCGGATATCCTGCAACCGTCTGACCGCGAGTGGTCGAAATATCTGAAACCCCCGAAGGTTTTTAGTTCTAAGAAGGGAAAGTAGAAGGAGGGCGATTCATCTAGTACCGAAACTCTTTTACAGAGCATGCATCAGCTTATGCTAGTGTCTAAGGCGGTGAATGAGCGGCAGTTTGCTCATGACCGTAGCAGCCAAAAAAAATTGGGGGACTCAGTGAAGACTATTGGGAAGTGGGTAGCTCAGTTGGCTCGGTCGAGCAATGTGGCCTTAGACCCTGACCCCGAGAGTGAGGAGTTGTGGTATGAGTCTAATGACTATGATGTGCCTGGTTCAGCAGAGGAGGAGTCTGAGGACCAGGGGTCCGATTCAGAGTAGATCCACCTCCCCTCGCATTAGAAATTCTGAGTCCTCTGATTGATCTCTAAATTTGTTGAAGACAACGACGCGTTCTAGTGTGGGGGGAGTTTTAGTCTTAACTAGCCAGTCCGTGTCTGCATTACTCTCTTTGCATATAGATTGTTAGAGCGTATTGTGTCGTGTGTTTATATATTGTGTCGTATTGTGATGTTATTAGTTGTATATATGGGTTCGATGTTTCATTTTGCACGTTTTCATATTTGAGTCCACCTACCCTATCGAGTCAGTCGTATGTGGAGTCTTCATTAGAGTCGTCCTTGCATATAGAGTAGGAATTAAAAAAAAATGAAAATTTTGAGAAAGGGCAAAGGAAAAGAATTCGAACGTGGAGAGAGCTCCATGATGGTGCATGAGTGATTATGTAGAGCTGCGCGTAGGTGTGTGGAGATCGAGAAAGCTAGCCCGAATTTGAGAACTCTTTAGAATGCATAGAAAGAGTTTGTAACTCGGGTGACGAAGCCAATTTAAACTTAACTGAATATTTTGAATCTGAAAGTGTATGCTGTTTTTGAGACATCCTAGTAGTTAGCCGATAGTGCATGACCACCGTCTTAGGTAGTCGACAACCCCTCCTCGTAGTGGCAACGGGACAGTCGTGCAAGTGAGTTTTATGGGGCCTCACGTCCCGTCTCACAGCCTAGGTCCACATAGTTAGCCTCATTGATCCATTTACCCCTTTATTCGTCGCCTTTACGCCTAGGAGCCATTCATTGTGACTTCAATCACTTGTTAGTTTGGCCTTTCCCAATGAGTCGTGACAGAGGAAGTGAGTGAGGGAGGTTCAATGAGGGAGTATACTTCATTACAGATCTTGTGGATATCATATTCTATCGTTCTACGAGGGGATATGAGGGTGAGTGTGAAATGGCTAGCGCACTTTGGTGTGGCGGTGAGTCGTGTCCATACATCATGATCACGAGGAGGCATGTGCGTGACATTCTTTCCGCACTACTGGGATGGGTTGATTGATTTGCATTGGAGGGCGTGCCACGAATTTACTTTCATCTTCCGTTGTTTCGGAGGATAGGATGGGTAGTGGCACGCGTTTACATTACATTTTCGGCCACTTTGAAAGATTGGGCTTCATTGAGTGTGGGGGTGTTGGACACTTCACGGAGATCAGCGTCTTCATCAGTTACAGATCCACCAGATTTTACGAGATTCTAGAGTACTCGGATTTACGTGTTTTCGTGATATTTTGTATTTATTGTATTTTGTTTTAAGGAAAAAATAATAAACGAAATAATAATAATAATAATAATAATAGTAATAGGGTAAAAGACATTTTGCACCCTCGTACTATGGGTTATATACAAAAACAACCCCGCTGTTCGGGGATATACTAAAACCCCCCTGAACATGGACGGAGACTAACAGCAAGTAACTGAAATCGTGAAATTACCATTATACCCTCACGTATTAGTAAACATATATTTATATTTAATGTATTAATTTTTAAATGACCAGTTTACCCTTGTGTGATTTGAGATGATGTGATGGGTGTCCCCAACTACCGCCATCAATGCAGATTAAAAAGTGGATGGGGTTTACCCTGTCCAGATTCATTCACCTTCCCTTCTTACAGTCTCACCGTCGAGAGAGAGAGCGGGAGCGACCGTTGTAGGCGAGTGAGAATCTGGGTGTTCTTCGACTTTTCCGGTGAGAATCGAAGCCGTTGGTGATTCTTATCGGCCGATCTGGGTCGGACCTAATGGATAGAGGTACGAACAACTTCTCTCTCTCTCTCTCTCTCTCTCTCTCTCTCACTCTCTGTATCTCTCTCTCTCTTTGTGTGGTCAAGTTCTTTGTTTTGTTCAAAATAAATCAATCGATTTGAAGGGTCGATTTACTATGTGTATTATCGGTCGATCTTGTTTGATTCACTGTGTGTGTTCAAAATTGGGGTTTATTCTCTAGGTTTGTATGCTAGGTTTTTTTTTGCTGTCTTCATTCTATGTGGTTGACGGCATGTGAGTGTTGGGTTTAGATCTGTGGGTGTTGTGGTGTAGGGTTTAATTTTCTATGAGAACAGTGGGTGTTGTGGTCTAGGGTTTACAAGGGGTGGTTTTGTGTTCTAGGGTTTGATTTTGTGTGGTTTTCATCCAAACTAGGGTTTCATCCAAACTAGGGTTTCAATGGGGGATTAGTTGATTTCTGTGTTTGTGGATTTTTTGATTTTCACATTCTCAGTGTGTGTAGTACTTTAAGTGATGATGTTGTGGTATGTCTAACTGTGGGTGACAATATCTAACAATAGGTTTCAAAATATAACTGTTGCTGACAATATTTACTCTTACTATATAGATTTTTCAACTGATGGTTTCAATCCCAGTACTTGATAGAAACCACCCCTATGTTTTGTTTATCACATTACTTGTTTTTGTATTTGTCAAGTGTTTTTCTATGTTTAGTGGTCAAATATGTTTAGCACCTTACTTGTTTTTTATCTGTCAAGTGGTTTCCATGTTTAGTGGTGAAACATAGAAACCACCCCTAAGTTTTGTAATTGTTTGCTACATGTTTAGTATATGTTCAGTGGTTAAACATATACTAAACCTGACTATGTTTAGTATATGTTTTTGGTGGACAGAAACCACCCTCTTTTTTGCACTTTGTAAAATGTTGTTTGTGGTGGACAGAAACCACCTTTTTTCAATCTCTGAACTATTTCACATGTGTTTAGTTTACTTAATGTTTCTGTATTGCAAATGTGTTTAGTAGTTTTGTTGTAGTTGTTTGGTTAAAATTTTATTTTTGTGTTGTATTTGTATCTAATTTCTTGCAATTTATTTCATGTTGCAGGCATCGGTCCACTTCCGGACTTGTCTTGTTTAGATGATGATCAAGTATGGCATCTTCATCTTTACTGTGGTGGTACTTATGTTGGACCAATGGGGTGGGTGGATATTGATACGTGCTTCCAGAACTTGTTGGACATGATCAACAAGACAGCAGATACGAAGTTGCCGAAGGATAGGCCTCTTGCCTTCAAAGTGATGTATGCAGATCCCCTTGCCTGGAGGACCCATATTGAAATCAAGCATGATTTAGATTTTCTAGACATGCTAATAGCATACAAGAGGACTTGGGTGATTACCATACATATCACATATGATGTAGCCAGACCTCTGTTGACAATACTTCCCTCTCCTCCACAAACACAACCACCTCTCCTGCTCACATGGCCTGCTTCTGAGACAGAAACCCACCCTGATGAGAGTGCCACAGTTGGGACAGAGAGTACCCCTCCTCCTCCTGCCACAGATGGGACAGAAACAACCCCTCATCCTGCTGCCACAGTTGGGACAGAGAGCACCTCTCCTCCTCCTGCCACAGATGGGACAGAAAGCTCCCTCCCTTCTCCAAGATCCCTTTCTTCTCCAAGTAGGACAGACACCACACCTGTTGTTGGTGAGCAAGGTGGGACAGAAAGCACCCCTGCACCTCCTGAGAACACCCCTCCTACCACTTCCAAAGTTGGGACAGAAACCACCCCTCCTCCTCCTATAACATCAAGTGGCAAGCACAACAAGTGGAGTGATATCAAAGCTGCTGCCAAAAAATTTGTAGAAATTCCAAAGATGACAGCATTCACTAGGCTAATTGATGAGGAGACCACTGAGGAAGATTCCCCATCAGATTCTAGTGATGAGGATGGTGTTCCTCCACCACCTGCTGTAGAAATTGATGATGAGACTCAGAGAAGAAGAAAAGCTGAGGAGAGGGAGTACTATGTAGATGCTGATGATGTGTTTGCGTTGAGTAGTGAAGATGAAGAGTGGAAGGAAGATTCAGACATGGAGGATGATCAAGGTTCTGATTATGATGGGTGGGATCCTACAGGAGTGTTTGAGAAACAAGATGTACAAATGGTGGATGAGGAGGTTGAAGTTGATGATGATGAGCTCTCGGATTACAACTCAGATGACAACATGGGTGCACCGGTTAGTGAATCTGAGTTGGAGGAGGGATGTTCAAATATGTACAAGAATGTTCAAGGTTTGGCACCAAGATTTAATGACAAAGGGGAAGTAGTCTTGGAGAAAGGGCAGGTGTATGATGATGCTACTCATTTTAGAGACACCGTTAGAGACTACGCTGTTGAGCAAGGTTTTGCAATGGATAGAACAAAGGATGAACCAACTAGGGCAACATACAAGTGCAAAGAAGCTAAGAATGGATGCAAATGGAGGATTCATGCTAGCAGGCTCAAAGACAAGAAGACCTTCAAGATTAAGTCATTGTATGATCACCATGATTGTGTCAGAATTACCAAAAACAGAGAGGCAAGTGCACCATGGATGGCAAGGAAGTTGATGGACAGTTTTAGAAGAGATCCCCAAATGTCCCTTGTTGCTGCAGCTGATTTCTTGAAGGACAAATATCAACTTGAAGAAATACCTAAGAAACAGTTGTACAGGGCTAAGAAGCAGGCGATTGAGGAGCTGGAGGGTAGCCATAAAAAATCCTATGAGATGTTGGCTGCCTATAGGGATGAGCTAATGAGAACAAACCCAGGATCAACCTTCAAGATTGATTTCACTAATGGGGAAGTTGCCAAACCTAAGTTCAAGAGACTGTTCATGTCCTTGAATGGCTTGAAGGAGGGGTTCATTCATGGTTGTAGGCCATTCATTGGCTTAGATGGATGTCATTTGAAAGGGCCTTACAAGGTAAGCTATTTGCAGTTATTGAACTTGTTTGAATAAGTTTAAGTTAAACACATGTACTAATGAGCTGTATTTTATTCCTTCACTGTAGGGTACTCTTCTTACGGCTGTTGGCTTAGATGGGAATAATGGAATTTACCCCATAGCTTGGGCTGTGGTAGAGGGAGAATCAAAAGCCTCATGGCACTTTTTCTTGCAGTTGCTGAGGGAGGTCTTGCAGTTTGAAGAGGTAGACACCCAGTGGTGTTTTATGTCGGATGGACAGAAGGTATTCCCTCGGCTCTATGTTATCTACTTCAATTTTTTTGCAAACTGTTATCATCTTCTATTTATGTACTTCAATTTATCTACTTATCTACTTCAATACTCTTCTATTTGTCTACTTCAATTTTTTGGCAAACTGTAATCATCTCATTTTTGCCTCCATGTAACTTGTATGTTGGGGTGGACAAAAACCTCCCCTCTGTTTTTACAATCTGGAAGTTGTATGTTGGGGTGGACAAAAACCACCCCTCTTTTTTCACAATCTGGAAGTTGCATGTTGGGGTGGACAAAAACCACCCCTTTTTTGTACACTCTGTAAGTTGTATGTTGGGGTGGACAAAAACCACCCCTCTTTTTTCACAATCTGGAAGTTTCATGTTGGGGTGGACAAAAACCACCCCTCTTTTTTCACACTCTGTATACTCTTTTACAATCTTTAACTTGTCTGTTTTCTATTGTAATTCCCATTCCATCAAATTTGGCAGGGACTGGACAAGGTGGTACAAGAAAATTTTCCAGGTGCTGAACATAGAAGGTGTGCGTGGCATCTTTTCAATAACTTCAGGGGGAAATATTCTGGTGTAATGCTAGCAAAATACTTCTGGGCTGCAAGTAGAGCATACACGGAGTATGAATTCAAGGATGCCATGAAAAAGATCCACGGATTGAATGTTGAGGCACATGGTTGGTTGATGAAATTGGACCCAAAGCTTTGGAGTCGACATGCCTTTGGAACAGGCACTAAAAGTGATCATGTGACCAATAATCACACTGAGAGTTTTAATGGGTGGTTGGCTGAATTGAGAGAGAAGGCAATTGTACCATTACTTGATGGCACAAGGAAGAAGATGATGGTTAGGACACACAACAGATATGTGATGAGTGAGAAATGGGGTGGTGTGCTGTGTGAGAACATAAGGAAGAAGATTGAGAAGTTACAGATGGAAGGGAGAAAATGCACTATAGCTGCTGCAAGTATGACTGAATTTGAAGTGTTGGATGAGGTCAACAAAAGATTTACTGTTAATTTGGAGAAGAGGACCTGTGATTGTGGGTATTGGGTGTTGACTGGGATACCATGCAAGCACAGTGTTACATGCATGACGTACTCTAGGCTTAATGTGGTGGATTATGTTGACAGGTATAGTTGCATTTACTTCTCATTTCTTCAAACACATGTAGTTGTTCATCAATTTTTTCCCTTATTCATTTGCAACACTTCTTGGTAATTGAATGCAGATGCTACTACAAGGAGACATTTCAGAAAGCCAATGGTGAGTATATTATCCACCCTATCCCAGATCCTAAATTTTGGGGCACGGGTACAGGACAAAACCCAGAACCACCAGAGACAAAGAGGGAAAGGGGCAGGCCACAGTCTGTGAGGAGAAGAGACAAAAATCTAGAGACTGCAGCTGTTGCATCTCAAAGGGGTGTTCTTCAATGCGCAAAATGTAAAGGGTTTGGGCATAATATCAGGACATGTGGAAAGGTGCCAGCTCACAAGATGTCGTATGAAGAGAGAAAGGCTCACAAGGTACATGTTCTTCTGCTTCTGATTTTTTTTGATAGTGCAAAAATTTAAGTGGACAGAAACAACCCCTATTTTTTTGCAACCTGTCAACTGAATTTTGGGGTGGACAAAATCCACCCTGATTTTTTTCCACTCTGTAAACTTATGTATGGGGTGGACAGAAACCACCCCTTTATTTTGGCAACCTGTGAACTGAATTTTGGGGTGGACAGAAACCACCCCTTTATTGTTGCTATCCATTATCTGTTATTTAGGGTGGACAGAAACCACTTTTTCCAAATATGTTATCTGTTTTTGGGGTGGAAACAAACCACCACTGTAATTTTGTTAGAAACTAAGTTTTGGGAAGTAACTTTGGTGAGCATCATGTGTGCTTGTGTTACAATATGTGTCTGTTAGTATTCATGTACTTGGTTGACATAATGTTAATGTTTTAGTTCACATCTTCTTTGTGTCTTGTGTATTGTAGCTACATATTAATTGTTAGTGGTTGGGGTACTTGTAGGAAGCAAATCCAGGATCTTCTAAAGGACCACCCAAGAAGAAGGCCAAAACCTCTTCCGGAGTCTCAATGTCACAGCAACCCACCAGGGTATATATCCCCTACACCACTGTATTTTGTTAGCTACTTGTCACTGTGAATATGTAGTATGACACATTCTATTATGCATCTCCTTCTTCTAGGTCACGAGGAGCAAGAAGAAAGCTGGAGTCCCACCACAGAGTTCCTCCCAGCCGTAGAAGCATGGATGTCAGGACGTTTCATACACATTCAGTGGTCTGTGTACTGAAATAGAACAGTGGATGTGTATGTAGGTATATTTTGTAACTATTTTGAACAAGCTAATTTCCACCACACTAGAATTTGAAGTGTTGGTTGGTTTTGTAAAGCTAATGGTATTTTGTGAATGCTAAAGTAGGTGTCCTCCACACTTGTGAAGTGTTGGATGGTTTTTGTATAGCTAAGATATGTGTCCTCCACACTTTCAAGTGTTGGAAGGTTTCTGCACATTTGGACAAAGTCTCCTCCAACATGCTAACTGTTGGGAGGTGTTACTGTATTTTGGTGGAAATTAATTCAAGCCTACTTTTGGTGCCAAGTTCTTAGTTCTTTAAGTGTTAAATGCTTTTAATTGTTTGAAAATTACTTATTTGATAGTTACATACTCAGTAGAGTAACAGGAAATACATAAAACTATGCTCTGCTTCTATTTTTGGAATCAATACTAGGAAAATACATAATACACCAGAAAATACATAATATACGAGGAAAGTACAAATTACATAATTAGGCCATGCAACTTAAGTAAGTAGTAAACACATGTTCAGCGCGTTACTATTTGACTAGCAAAACAGCAAGTGCTAACAGCAGTGCAATAGACAAAATTAGTATTGGTGCTTGAGTTGGATGATTCTCCTTTGCAACGCCATTTTCTTCCTTCACCTCCAAACGCTTCAACCTCTCATTAAAACTCTGTAATTGGGCAAGCGCCATTTCGACTCTGGCAGACATCGATTCTAGGTCACGTGAATGAGATGACATTTCACCGTGACCGATAGGGTCGCACCACTTCCAAAACCTACAACTATCATTCCTACAAACATAATATAGCCGCCCCCTATAACCCTTTGCATTGGACTCCGTCACTCGTATGTCGGCCCGAACATGCCCTTCACAAAGGCAATACTTCTTCTCGTACATCAAGAACTCGTCACCGTGTTTTGTTGGTTTGCTTGAGCTAGACATCGTACCTACACAACAAAAAACAAAAGAATGTTATTAGTATGAAAACACAAAATGCATCCAAAGGAATACAGTACACTTGCCTTACTTCTTGTTCCTCGGTTCATGCTTGGTTGTTCTTGCTACGATGATGTTAGCTAAAGAGATAGAGTGCTTGTTAGTGTGCAGTGATAGAATTGTGTTATGGGGGATGACAATAAATAGCAACTGGAGATGTTATAAGGAAAATTTTGGGGGGAAATGTGGGAGACAAAAGAGGAGGGAAAAACATGAGGAAGCTATTGGAGGGAAATATTTGGAGGGAATCCTTGGAGATACTTTATGAAAGGTTGTGTGGTTGGAGGTTGGCTAGGTAGTTGGAGGTTGGACAAGTATTACATAATGTTTGTTCATAATGGTCCATGAAGTGATGAATAGACAAGTATTATATTGGTGTGATGAATATAATGTTTGCATGGCTATCTTACCAAGTTAATGGCTGCAAAATGGGGCTGCAAAATGGGGTGGAAAATGTCCATGTGAACAGTGAAATTCGCATGCAAACGTAAATTCAAAATAAGGTGGTTTTTGTCATCTTGAACAGTGGCCGGGGGTATAATGGTAATTTAACAACAACAATGCTTATGCAATCGTGTTAAAAAGTGATGTAATAATTGGATTTTATTTAAATAACATCAAAAGGGTATAGTTGTCCTAATAATATTGTTATTAGGTGGTGAATGTAAGGGCATTCATGTAATTGCAATGGTTGAGGGGTATAATGGTCAAACAAAATTCAAATTCATCATCACTTTAACAGAAGGGTGTTTTTGTCTAACGTCCGTCCATGTTCAGGGGGGTTTTAGTATATCCCCGAACAGCGGGGTTGTTTTTGTATATAACCCATAGTACGAGGGTGCAAAATGTCTTTTACCCATAGTAATAATAATAATAATAATAATAATAATAATAATAATAATAATAATAACAATAATAATAATAAAAAAGATGTGCTTGTTTGATGTTTAGTTTTGTTCATTTAGTTGAGAAGTTTTGTCGAATAAAAATCCAGGCAGTTACTTTGATCACTTATGCTTCTTCATGATTGTGGCCGCGAGAACGACGTTAAACCGGTGGTGAGGGAATCGAGGGCCGGAGTTATGAGATTTGGGCTTGGTATTCATTCATCGTGGTGAGGGAGTGAGAGAATGGGGTTATTGGTGAGAATTGTCACGACAAGTAGGATCGCGCTTCTAAAAAGCCTATCCTACCGTCCCTAAGCTTTCAACCGAATGAACCCGTTAAGATTAAAAGCTCGGATGGTGTACTAGGTTAGGCATGGATGTCTCTACCGTTTTCACACGCACGAGAGGTTAGTCACTTTTAGAGAGAGACGTTAAACTTTCTATGCACTCTAAGGGGATTTCAAGTTGAGAAACGTAAGTCTCACTCGGTTTAAGCATATTTACATAGCGTGTTTTGCGATTTGAGAGTTCTGAGAGCTTGTTGACACCGTTTGAATGATTTGAGATTGCCCGATCTCGCCCGAAAAGATAAAAAGTGTATTTTTATGTATATTTATGTTTATGTAGGATCGATTCCTAGCTTACATTGCATCATCTTGTTGCATCGATGAGTCGTATTTTGTTATTGAGTCGGCTAGTTGAGATTTGTATGCAACGGTGTTTCTAGTAAGTATGCAAGTCACGACTCGTATCACTTGTGGGGATGATGTTTTGTTGGGAGATGTTGATGATCGGATTTGGAATTGTTGCTCGGGACGCACAATAGGTGTGTGTGGGGGTATTTGATAACTCTGCATTAGGAGTTATATTCTTATAGGATTCACCACCGTTTTGCGTGTGCGTCGATGCATTTGTGTGAGAGAAATTGACCAAATCGTAGTCGTTTTGAGCATACTTGAGTTTTTGGGCTTTATTTTGTAATTCAGGCGTTTTTCGTATAATTTATACGTTATTTGTCGCATGTGATCTTCTGGTATTTGCTCGTGTTGTGGATTTCAGGAACCGGGAGCTCGGAGCGAGTATTTTGGAGTGGAAACGAACTTCGGAACATGGGAATGGCTCAAGGGGATGCTCGAGAATGAAGACGAAAGAGGAAGAATCAAGAAAAGATCTAAGAATTGATGACCCCAGGAGTGTTCGTGCGAATAACACTCTTGTTCGCACGAACAAAAAGACTTAGAAAAACTTCTGATGGCCAAAAAAGGGTGAAAAGAGACTGCTGAATTTCACGAACAAGAAATATGTTCGTGCGAACAGAGAGAAAAGGTGTGTTCGTGCGAACACACGACTGTTCGTGCGAACAGAAGACCAGAATGCAACTTTTTTGGGCTGTTTCGCAATTTTTTGGAAGTTTGGGTAATGAAGACCTATTCCAACCTAGGAGGACGAGAAAAGGAGGAATGTCACGAATCTTTGCGAGTATTGGAGAGCACGAGAAAGTGGGAGACGAAGCTTGGAGTGTGAAGATCATCAATCTTTGAAGATTTTAGCGTTTGATATCATCTTCTTCATCTTTCATCTATGTTTATGAATATTTTGACTTTGTTAAACTATTTCATGTCTAGCTAAACTCTCTAAGATAGGAAATTGATGGAGAACTAGGGTTTGTTTAATATTTTCCGGATTTGAGGACTTCACTCATGCTTTGTGCTTAATTCTAATGATGTTTTAGTTATCTCTCTTGTTCTTGAGTTTTATTCTTTAGCATACTTGAATTCATCAACCGTAGTAGGCTAGTTGTCGGAATTGTTGCACGATAGTGAACTATTCTCGACGTGTTGAAGAATATAGAGAGTGACCTTGTAGTTCTTTGAGACTGAGAAGAGACTAGAACTTGATTATGAATTGGAGGGTTGTTTCAGTTGGTGTCGTTTGGACTTAGTGATAACGGTGCGCCGACGAGACCCGGTGAGCGAGCCTATTGAGCCAACTAGAACGTAACGGTAGACAACGGTGGATCGAAAGGACCCGAAGTCGACCGACTACGCAAATTCGCGTGAGATCGAGAGAAGATCATGATGAGTGTTACCCGGTTTAGCTAGAACATCCGTAGAGTGTCTCAAGCATAATCCGGAAATTGTTAACAACCTTAGGGACCATTAATTTCCTAGTTCTTCTCCATAATCGTATTTTATTACAACCATTATCTTAAATTGAAAAATCATACAAAAATAGTTAGCTTAGTTGTTATTTAATTGTAAGTCGCTTGTTTGTGAGCGACGAACTTCCAAAATCAAACACTTCTTACCGGTTACTTAGGTAGTTTTAAATTAATTATTAATTAGCTAAAAATCGTTCATCTCCCTTGGGTTCGATACTCGGAGTCGTAAAATACTCCCATTACTACTTGACCGTATACTTGCGTCTAAACGCGTTAGTAAATCGCGTCACATGATTTTTGGATCCCTGCAAGAAGCGAAGTATACGTTTAGCTCCAATTAGAGTATTTTCAGTTGGTTTGTGCATAAATTGGCACAAGTGATTTACAGCGAAAGAGATGTCAGGTCGACTAAAAGTAAGATACTGCAAGGCACCAAGTAATTAACGGTAAGGTGTAGAGTCCGAGAGTGTTTTACCGTCAAAAATGTGAAATTTAGTGCCAGCACTGATCGGTGTGGTGGCAGGTTTGCAATTTCACATACTAAAACGAGATAAAAGATCAGAGATATGCTTAGCCTGGTGAATGTACAAACCATCTCGAGTTTGCTTGATCTCAATTCCTAAGAAATATGTTCAGGGACCAAGATTTGTCATAGAATTCTGAATTGAGTTTTTTTATAAGGAACTTGATAAACATTGTTTCACCACCTGTCATAATAATGTCATCGACATAAAGTAGTAAAATAGTATTTTTTCCATTGTTGTGGCGAATAAAAGGCGAGGAGTTGGCATGTGAAGCCGTGAAACCAAGAGAATGCAAGTATGATGTGAAGCCTTCAAAACAAGCTCGAGGAGCTTGTTTTAATCGTATATGGACTTATTTAGTTTGCAAACATAGTGAGGGAATTTATGATTTTTAAAACCTTGGGGTTGGGACATGAAAACTGTTTCACGGAGTTAACCCTGAAGAAAAGAATTTTTGACGTCAAGTTGTTGAAGAGGCCAATTAAAATTGGCCGGAAGAGCTAAAATAGTTCGAACGGTAGAATGTTTTACTACGAGACTAAAAGTTTCGTCGTAGTCAATTCCCGGAGTTTGATGAAAACCCTTGGCTACTAAGCGAGCCTTGTACCGAGAAATAGTACCATTAGGATTGTATTTGGTGCTAAAAACCCATTTATTCCCTATTATATTTGCATTTGGTGGTGATGGTACCAAAGTCCAAGTATTTTTTTCTGTGAGGCTAGCGTACTCCTCAGTCATAGAAGTACGCCTCTGGTAGTGTTTGCTAGCCCCAGTGTAAGATTTAGGGTCAGAAGTCGAAGTAGTAGCAGAAAAACCAGATTTGCGCTTACTAATACCAAATTTGCTTCGTGTTTGCATGTGGTGTGTTGTTGTTGGCATCTTAGAATTGGCCGCAGATGGTGGATCGGCTGCCTGAGGGTGTACCGCGGCTAAGATGGAGGGTGTTTTAGTTGCTGTACCGGAGGCAATGTGAGTGACAGTGCTCCTCAACGGGGCAGATTCATCCACCTATCCAGTAGGTTGCACAAACTCATCATGTTAGTTGGCAGCCCACTCATCATTGATGCAACAAATGTATCTTGGGTCAAGGGCATTTCTTGAGAAAGGGCATTGTAGTAGTAGCAACAGTAGGAGGATAGGTGGCAGCAAGAGGTAAATAAGTACCTGAAATAAATGAGCATGAATTGTCAGTAATAGCAACACGTACAGCATAGGGAAAGACAGATTCGTCAAAAATAACATCACGAGATATATAAATGTGATTCATGGTTTTTTCGAAGCATATGTAACCCTTTTAATCGTCAGTATAACCAAGAAAAACGCACATCTTAGTTTTTGAATATAATTTAGAACTATTATAAGGTCTAAAGCATGGAAAACATGCGCAGCCAAAGACTTTTAACTTAGAGTAATCAGGTTTTGTGCCAAATAACAATTCAAACGGTGATTTGTTAAGAATGGTCATGCTAGGCTTACGATTAATTAGAAAATTGGCAATGGAAACAGCATGGTACCATAAAAAATTTGGTAAAGAAGCACACTTAAGAAATGTAACAGTTGTTTCCATGATGTGCCGATGTTTACGCTCGGCAACGCCGTTTTGTTGTGGCGTATGGGGAAATTATTTCTCGTGTGTTATCCCACTGGAGCTAAGAATTTTTTGAAAAATAAAAGACATATACACACCACCACCATCAATGCGCAAAATGCGTATAGTGTGATTTAATAATTTTTCAATCTTAGTTTTAAACGTGGAGAAAATGTTAGGAACATTAGATTTATTGTGCATTGGAAACACCCAAGTATAGTGCGAATTATCATCAATAAAAAGTACGTAATAACGGAACCCATGGTAAGATTTGGAGCTCGAAGGCCCCCATACATCGCTATGTAACAAGTTTAAAGGAATTTGCAGATTTAGAATTTGAAGCCGAATATGGCAAACGGTGCATTTCGCCTTCCAAACAGGAATGACACAAACCATGTTTATTAGATTGTTCCGAGCGCGGGATAATTTTATTTAAAATAGCATCAGCAGGGTGACCCAAACGGTCATGCCACGTTTGAGGGGTCACTTTCTTAGCAGAAAAGGGAGAAGTAAAGTTGGAAACTGATAGCAATTCAATAGGGTAAAGACCATATTTACTCAATCCCTGGTAGAGTATGGTTCCTGAAGTTTTGTCCTGAATAAAAAACGACGTAGAGTCAAAAATAAAACGACTGTTATGTTCTGTGCAAAGTTTGTTGACAGAAAGTAAATTCGTGCTGAGTTTAGGTACGCGCAAAGTGTTATTAAGTGAAAAATTATGACCAGCAGTGGATAAAAGAGCAGTACTCGAATTGTGAATGGGTAAGGATTGACCATTGCCAACCATAACTTCATCAGTGCCAAAGTAAGGGTCTGAAGTGCATTGCTAAAATCATGTGTCATGTGATTAGAAGCTCCGGTTTCGGACAACCAAAAATTAGATTGAGGGTTTTTTTTTGTAGAAGTTGTCAAGGCAGTCAAGTTTTCAGGAGGCATTCTAACCCGATAAGCGTAATTCATTCGATGCGCACAATCAAGTGCAGTATGAAACTCTTGGCTGCAAATCTGACATGTGACATTTCTAGGAGAAGTACCAAAACCAGAGGAGTGTCCTCTGTTATAGCTAGAATGGTCACCGCGGTGATTTTCGCCGCGACAACCACGTAAACCTTACCCTCTACAACCATTTCCATGATAGCCATTGCCATTATAACCTGATCTACCACGACAGTCAGACCCATTACCCTAATGTAGCCACCTCTGTAGTTACCAAAATTACCAGATCTTCCATACTTAGAGTTTCATCCTCTTCCCTGTGGGAAGGGAAGGTGTTAAGATTAGCGGGGAAGGTATTGGGATTAGCCGTCGTGGTGTTAAAGGCTACATTGGAGGCTTGAGAGGTCACATTTTGTGCCTTTAGCATTTGTTCTTTAGCCTTTAATAAAACATGAAGATCTTCGAGGGTTACGGGTTCTGAAAGGATACGAATAGAAGAACGAAATGGATTGTAATCAGCATGTGATCCATTTAAGACATAAAGAAGCATGTCTTCTTGATCAACATTCAGCAAAGCAACAGTCAATTTGTCTCGGATCATCTTGATTTTTTGCATATATATAAATCAATGGAATTGGAATTTTTTTTGATTGTTTGCAATTCGGATTTCAATTTCATAATGTTTGAGCGAGTGAGAGACGCATACGTCTTCTCCAGAATTAACGAGATAGATCGAGAATTTGACTGACCCATGACATGACTCAGAGCCTCCTGGCTCAAAGTTGCATTGAGTAGTGTAACCAAGGCCTGATCTTGAATCTGTCAGGCATTGAAGTCTGGGTTCTGTGAGAGAGAGAGAGAGATCCATCTGATTTCTTCTCGAATTCATCGGGCCCAGTTGTGGATCCATCTAAGTACCCAAATAAATTTTGGGTTCGCAGCAAGGACGTGATCTGATGTTTCTAGATCACATAATTTGTACCGTCGAGTTTGAAAGAGATCAGATTGTGAATGTTTGGTAGAAGTTGAAGCGGATTTGAAGTGGAGTTGTTGGTGGAGTGGGTAGCAGTAGCCATCGCAGAGGTGTTGGAGACATTAGTCATGGCTCTGATACTATGAAAACAACCCGTTAGGGTTTAATTGTGAAAGACTATGAATTGGTAAGACACCATAAAAATGAAGGAGAGAGCTTCTGTATTTCTCAAACAAAACGAAGAAGAAGATAATTAAATACGAAGATGAAACTTACTTTATATACGAGAAGGGGATTTCAATCTATGTCGTGCGATAAGGTTTGACTTTTTCCAATGAAGGAAACTATACAACAGGTTGTGATAATCATAGATTTACCCCTTGACTTGTGATATTCTCATTTGGACCAGATGAGTTCAGGTTTGTACAATGGCCAGTGGGCTTGAGCTGAGTATGCTCACACCAGCTTTGTGCCTAGCTGATTGGCTTTGGGCCTTTCTAGTTGGGCTGCAGTATATCCTCTAATAGAAATCTCAACAGTTATGGCTCTGGGGGAATCTGCTTTACGTATGGGACGTGGAAAGAACTACCATAACAGTTCTAGCATCCAGAAGGCTTGCAATTTTTTTACTTTCCAAACAACTTCCGTCTGGTGGTTGGGGAGAGAGTTATCTTTCAAGCCAGAACAAGGTTGGGATTTTTTATGATTTGTATCTTTATCCTGGTTAAAATGTATTTTTTTTTCTGGATTTCATATATGTTTATCCATCATATTTATTTTATACAGAATTGGTTTGTATCAATGTTAAAGTGTAAAATAGTGATTTGCATGTGATCTCAACTCTATAATGATAAACATATCTTTGCAAAAACTGGCTAAATTATCAACAAAAAAAAAAGTTCTTTATAATGGAAATGTGTGCCACACATATGAAGCTTTAGCATGGCCAAAGCTTCAGTCATGGATTTTACGCTCTTACTATGTAGTTTTCATGTTATTACGTACATTTTGAAGCATTAGTTAATATATTGTTCCCACAAAGGTGTATACAGACCGGTTGAGAGAGACGTGAATGTGTTGCATCGTGCAGCAAGGTTCTTGATAAATTCTCAGATGGAAAATGGAGATTATCCACAGGAGGTAATTAATTATACATTAAAAAATTAAGAACTTATGTAACACTTCTTTAACTATAAATGTCCATTGATGTGTTTTCCTTTGGACTTTGCAGGAGATCATGGGGGTTTTAAACAAAAATTGTATGATTACTTATGCTGCCTACAGAAACATTTTCCCTGTATGGGCTTTATGAGTGTACAAGTCTCGTATACTTAAAAGCTTGCAGTGAATTACTTAGAAGCTACCCCGTTTCCCCTTCGTCTAATGCATTCAACGCTTGCAAAGTCTGTCATTTTTTTTTTAATATATTTTAGCTCATCAAAACCCCAAATGTGCACAGCAACTACCAGAATATTTGTACTTTTGTAAAAGGTTTTGTGGAATAGGTCAACAAAGTTTTTGTTGAAGTATGTCATAGCAGCAATCTATTTAACGTGAATATTTAATAATGCTTTCTATTCATTGCGTTATCGATATAGAGATATGTTAATATGAAATCTTTAAATTATAAATGTTGTATTATTAAAAATCCAAAGTTAATGTATTACAATTAATTATGACGACTACAATACGCAGGACTAGTAAAGTAATGTAATCATTAACAAAGAATATTCTTTATTAATTGTGCAACCATACAATGGATTAACTCAGTAGTTGTTCAATTTTAGTAGAATTACGAAAAGAATGGGAATTGATTCTTACACCGGCCGTTATTGATAATTACAACGAGTTTTAGTTATTGTGACTATTTTACCCTCATTTATTTGTTTTTATTTTTGAAATGCCCTCATTTATTAGTTAGTACAATTTCTGCTATTTAAATAGTATAAATAATTTAATTTAGGCAATTTATACTTTTTTTGACGAAATTTACATTTTAAATGCTTTTTCACTGTTTTCGCACTAACTTTAACAATCGTTTCCATAACTTAGGAATGGTGATGATTTTTAAAAGAAGTTCTGAATATTATGACTCAATGATTGGTCATAATTTGTTTTTCTTTTTAGAATGTTTCATTTAACCTAATATTGAGCCTTAAAAGGAAAATCAAACCGGCCAAAAGCTAGCAAGGACCATAGCTTTGATTAATCACCAAGCTCAAACAGTGACAGGGAAAAAATCATTTGGGGAGTCTGGCATGTTAAAATTGGGATTGCAAATGTTTGAGAGACCTTTAAATTGGTATTTTCGAGGGAGGTTTCAATTCCTCTTGTAAATGGAGTTCTAAAATTACTCAGGTACCTAAAACGTCCTATACTACATATTTATATCGTCACAATCGTGTTCACAAAGGGGCTGTCCTATACTACATATTTATATCATCTCAATCGTGTTCACAAAGGGGCTGAGTCAAAATTCTTTCAAGATACTAGGAACCTTGACAAAAAATCATCCTAAATTAGAAAGTTAAACATCAAAGTTAATGAAAAGTTGTGAGAAAAATATTCACAATATAATTACAGAAAACGTTACTAATTCGTAGATGGAAGTAAAACAGTCAAGTTCACTAGAATCTGGTGTACCCATCAATAATGACCGGTGTAAGAAATAACATCCAAAAAAATCAACGTGCTTTGCCCACATACGGATAAGAAGTGTTAACTAGTTTAAAGAAGTCTATTGAGATTCGACAACCCATATTCTTACTTATTACTTCACGTGACAACCGTACATTTGCAGTAGGAACATGCCACATGTGACAACCCTAAAATAGGGAACTTGAACCCATGTTTGTGGATTACTGCCAGAACCACTCTCATGTTGATTGATAACAATATTCTACCAGAACAAGTACTGTTTTCCTCCCATTCATGATTAGATATGGTTTCTTTCTCAATATTACTTTCTCACTATTTTTTTTTTATGAGTGAGCAATTGAAATTAGATATGGTTTGGTCTTGCCGATTTTTAAACTACCTTATGAAGGAGATATTTGAGGATAATGGACGAGGATAGTCATTTTTAAGTTTTTTTCCCACGACTGATGGTTAGATATCTCTATTAAAGCCTTTTATGTAAAGTATTTGTTTTGTTGTTTCAGTTAATCTTTCCAGCTTAAAGAAGAATATTATCCGCATGTATACTAGAGTTCTAAAAGAATTAAGGTCTTTGAATATTGGGTTTATGATACATAAGTTGGAGAATTAGGTAGCAGGACAAGCAAGTAGTGAAATCTGAGGTCAGTACTACTAATTAGTAAAGCTTGAACTAGAGGAACTAAAGAAATAGGAGCTAGGGACATAGGAGCTTCTAGTTGCAAAGGTTCGATAGTGATCGCTTATGTGATGTCAAAGTTGTAGGATTTTGATGCAGGTTACGCAGCGAAAAAAAAAAAAAAAAAAACTGCTCAAAACCATCCATGAATTGCATGTGAAGCATCATAACATGATGAAGGAGAAATGTTACGTCAGTCATCCTGACTGATATAATCACATACGCACATCAAAAGAACGGCGTCTCTACGGTATCCACACGAATCGATCTCAACTAGACTTCTTCTCCAATTGTGCTAGCAATCCTGAGAAGAAGGAGGATCATGTCATACAAGATGAAGAGCTTGTACGCGCGTGGAATGGATCACATCCAACTCGTGGCAAGGAGAAGAGGGGGGCCATCACCATGACGGTGGCCAGCCGAAGGGGCGGCACACATCCCTAGGCCGAACTCTAGGTGAGAAGAAATTGTTTCTTCTCTTCCTCTTTTCTCTCTAGTGTACTGTTTTGTGTATGAGTGATCTAGACTGAATTTTCTTAGCCTACAACTCCTATTTATAGCTAGAGAAATTCATCATTGCCCGTAAATCCAACAATTTGGATTAGTTTGCATTCTAGTCCACAAAACTGCTCTTTAGTCCAACTAAGGAGCACAGTTTACACTTTAGTCCAATCAATTCATTCTTTGCTCTTTTGTCCAGATAATGAGAAACTAATTCCAGTTTGGTCTATTATTGTGTGTGACCCTCCTAGTTACGTTGGCATTAATAAAAATTACTACAAACATTGAGCGGTATCTAGCAAAACACCAATCCTACCCAAGTAATAGTCAGTGATCTAACTAATCTTTGTGACCAATGTTACCATGTTGAATAATCAATTTTTCTAATTTTCCAAATTGGACACAAGACATGCAGTGTCACACTTGTTAATCAAATCCATAGCTTCTCGATCTATGAGTAGACTTAGATAAAGAAATTGTTGGAATAGATTCCCTAGAGGCAATTGTAGATTTAGTATGAACATTGTTTTGGCTAAAAATATTCATTTATTATATATTGTGATATTTAATATAATGAAGTCCTTGGATACAATGTGTTGTTTATCTAAAATATCCCTAGTAACTTAAATTGATTAATGGGACGATCAAATATAAACTAGTATGTGGGTAGATTGATATGGAGATATCAGGTCTAGAACATGGGTATGCATTAGGAGTAATGGCATACTGGATTGACCCACTTAGAGAAGGATACATTAGATTATGTCAAGTCACAATTGCTTCTCGTAGTGCTAATATAATTTCAATCCTTAGACATGAAGTCACTAGATACTCAAGTTGTGGAATATTGTGCTTTGATGTTATCAAACGTTACACTGTAACTGGCTAATCATAAAGATGGCTATCGGGCATGATAGGAAGCAAGCTTAGAGATCGTAGTGATGTAGATATGATTTGTCCCTCCCACATTATGGGGGAAAATATCCACAGCCACTCGAGGGATGAGGCTTATTGAATGTCGGGCCAGACTCAGATAAATCAATGTGGAGATATTGATGTTATCTGCAAGCATAAGCATATTCCCAGGATCGAGGAACTATGGATTGGATATACGAGTGTGACTATTTATGTCTCGTGTCCAATCCGGATATCGAGGCAAAGGGATAGTGCAATGTAAGATATTGGGCACAAGAGGTTTGTCGCGATCACTGACTATTTCTATTAGTTGGGTGGCATGGATGTGTAGCTAGACACCGCTCCATGTTAGTAAAAGTTACTACCAACTATATAGAAACATATGGGGTCACACGTCAAATTGAGTAGAGTTAGATTTGGGTTTAATTAATATTGATTAATTAATAGAAGGATCATTGTGCAACACCTTGCAAACTTAGTAGGACTAATTTGCAAGGAAGGGAATAATTCTAGTTCATCTAGAATTAGGAAACTCTTATATGGAAACAAAAAGGAGTTGTTGGAGTATATAAAGGAGGCTCTAGCTTCCTTCCCACTTAATGTTATTAGACATAACAAAAGAGAGTGGAAGAGATGAAAAGAGAGAGCAAGAGACAAGCAAAGGCCGAAGCCCTATCCCGTCCCCTACCCCGTCGGCCACCAAAGAGAGAGCCGAACATCTCTTTGGTCCTTTGTTGCTTTGATCTTCTTCCCTCTTCCTCCGGGTTCAAGCTAGCACTTGTTTGAAGGAAGAATCTAGATCTCACCTCTAGACGTGGATCAACCGTAGAGACGAGGACTGTAGGGTTTTGATTCATGGATGCGCAGCGGAAACACAAACAATCATAAAACAATGCAAAACCCTCCAAGGATCACAAGTCAAGAGACATAACGATGGTAAGGGTAAGAAATCAATAACACACCTTAGGGTTCTCCTTTGATGACTTCAAACGCGAATTGTGTCACGCTCTCTATGGTTGATCCACGCATAGATTTGATCCTAGAATCTCCCAAGTCCTTGGTGCTAGCCCGGAAGAGGAAGAGGAAGAAGAATCACGCAAAACGAGACCCAAAGGAGGGCTCTCGGCCTCCTTGTGACCGACGGGATGGGCGGCGAGCAACGGGGCGGTCGGCTCCTTTGCTTGTTGCTCTCTCTCTCCCATTTGTTCTCTCCCACTCTTGTTATGTTCAATAATGAGCATAAGTTATGTGGAAAATAAGGAAGGAAGGTCCTTTATATAGTCCAACAACTCCTTGTCAACTACCTAAAGGACTTATTCTAGTCCTACTAGAATTCAATTTAGTCCCTTCCTTACAAATTAGTCCCTACTAAGTTTGCAAGGTTTTGCAAAGTGATCCTTCTAATTAATTAATCCAATTAATTAATTCCCAAATCTAGTTCAACTCTATGTAGCGTGTGACCCCATAGGTTGTATATAGTTGGTAGCAACTATTTGCTAATATGGAGCGGTTTCTAGCAAAACATCCATTCTAGCCAACTAATAGAATAGTCATCTTGACAACCTTTGTACAAGTAATTGTCTCTTCCCTTTGTCTCTATATCCGGATTGGACACGAGACATACAAGTCACACTCGTATATCCAATCCATAGTTTCTCGATCCATGGGAATAGCCTTATTCGTGCAAATAACATCAATATCCCATATTGATTTATTTGAGTCTGGCCAGACATTCTATAAGCACTATCCCTCGAGTAGCCTAGGATATTTGCTCCCGTTATGTGGGAGGGACAAATTCTATCTACGTCCACTACGATTTCTAAGCTTGCTTCTTATTGTATCCAGTACACGCCTTTATAACTACCCAGTTACGGTGTAGCGTTTAACGCTACCAAAATCACAATAATCCACAACTAGAATATCTAATGACTTCAAGTCTAAGGATGACAATACCATTGCACCGCGAGAAGCGCTTGTGACTCAACATAACGTGCATGTAGCCTTCTCGGAGATAAGTCAACCCAGTGCAACATTCCCTAATGCACACCTATGTGTTGGATCGTGATATCTCCATATCAATCCAACCCCATACTAGTCTATAGATGATTGTCCCTTTAATCATTATACTGGACTAGGGATATTTAAGATAAACAACACAATTGTAAATCTAAGGACTTCATTATATTAAATATCCAATAAATAATAAATGAATTTCTAGCCACAAATAAATTCATACTAAACTAGATTGCCTCTAGGGCATCTATTCCAACTGTCTCCCACTTGCACTAGAGCCAATCTGGCGCACCTGGTATTCCCATACTCCTAGTGTGCCCTTCATGCTTCCACTGCGTGAGAGGCTTTGTAAGCGGGTCTGACAGATTATCATCTGTAGGAATCTTGCATATCCGAACGTCTCTTCTATCGATAATATCTCGAATGAGATGAAACTTCTTGAGCACGTGCTTGGACTTCTGATGCGATCTTGGTTCCTTTGATTGCGCGATCGCCCCAGTGTTGTCACAGTACAACTCAACTAGATCCGCAATACTAGGGACCACACCAAGTTCAGAAAAAAACTTTCTGATCCAAACAGCTTCCTTTGCTGCGCCATTTGCAGCAATGTACTCAGCCTCTGTTGTAGAATCAGCTACCGTCTCTTTCTTGGAACTCTTCCAGCTCACCGCTGCTCCATTCAGGCAAAACACATATCCTGACTCTGATCTAAAGTCATCTCTGTCGGTTTGGAAGCTTGCATCAGTGTAACCCCTTACACGCAATTCTTCCTCACCGCCAAATATCAAGAAAGCATCCTTAGTTCTTCTCAAGTACTTTAGGATGTTCTTGTCTGCAATCCAGTGACTCTCACCTGGATTGGATTGGTATCTGCTTGTCATACTCAAGGCATATGACACATCTGGTCTAGTACATAACATGGCGTACATGATAGATCCTATGGCCGAGGCATAGGGAATTATACTCATGCGTTCCTTCTCAATCTCATTGGAAGGACAACCACTCTTCGAAAGAGTGATTCCATGTGACATATGCAAGAATCCCTTCTTGGAATCTTGCATGTTGAACCGTTTCAACACCTTGTCAATATATGTACTTTGACTTAGGCCTAGGAACTTTTTAGATCTATCTCTATAGATCTTTATACCGAGTATATTGGTTGCTTCCCCTAAGTCCTTCATTGAGAAACACTTTCCTAGCCAATATTTAACAGATTGCAGCATGGGAACGTCGTTTCCAATGAGTAGTATGTCATCCACATACAAGACCAGAAAAGATACAGAGCTCCCACTAACCTTCTTGTAGACACAAGACTCATCTTCGTTTCTGATGAAGCCAAACTCTTTGACCACTTCATCGAAACGTCGATTCCAACTCCTAGAAGCTTGCTTCAATCCATAAATGGATCGTTGCAGTTTACAGACTTTGTTGGCTTGCTTTGGATCCTCAAAACCCTCCGGCTGTATCATATACACGTCCTCGAGGAGATTCCCATAGAGGAATGCTGTTTTGACATCCATCTGCCAAATCTCATAGTCATGGTATGCTGCAATTGCAAGTAGGATTCGGATGGATTTGGTCATAGCGACTGGTGAAAAGGTTTCATCATAGTCAATACCATGAATCTGTCTGAATCATTTAGCCACCAATCGGCCCTTATAGGTAATCACATTACCATCCATGTCAATCTTCTTCTTGAAGACCCACTTGCACCCTATGGGTCGCACCCCATCGGGTGGTTCCACCAAAGTCCATACTTTGTTGGTATACATGGATTCCATCTCGGATCTCATGGCTTCTAGCCACTTCTGAGAGTCTGGGCCATTCATGGCCTCCTCATAGGTAGTAAGCTCATCATCTATGAGCATCGTGTCACCGGAATCGGTCACGAGAAGTCCATACCTCTCGGGTTCCTGGCGCACTCTACTAGATCTACGAAGCTCTTGTGTTACCTGAACAGGTTGCTCCACAACTGCTTGTGGTTCCTGTTCATGTTCCATTATCGGTTCAGTGATTTTTGGTTCTTGAACTTCTTCAAGTTCTACATTCCTCCCACTTGCTTCTTTAGAGACAAACTCTCTTTCTAGAAACACGCCGGTCCGAGCAACAAACACTTTGTTCTCGGTTGGATTGTAGAAGTAGTATCCCTTTGTTTCCTTAGGGTACCCCCACAAATTTACACTTATCCGATTTTTGCCCTAGCTTGTCTGATTGTAAACATTTTACATAGACATCGCAGCCCCAAATCCTCATGAACGACAGTGTGGGACGCCTCCCACTCCACATCTCATATGGTGTTTTCATGACTGATTTTGATGGAACACGGTTAATGGTGAAAGCTGCACTTAATAGAGCGTAGCCCCAAAATGATAATGGAAGATCGGTTTGACACATCATAGATCGAACCATATCCAATAGGGTTCGATTCCTCCTCTCGGACACGCCATTCCATTGTGGCGTTCCGGGTGGAGTGAGTTGGGACACGATCCCACACTCTCTAAGATAGTCGTCAAACTCTTGGCTCAAGTATTCTCCTCCACGATCCGATCGTAGAGCCTTGATACTTTTGCCAAGTTGCTTCTATACTTCATTCTTGAATTCTTTGAACACTTCAAAGGATTCGGATTTTGCCCTCATGAGGTACACAAATCCATATCTACTGTAATCATCAGTAAATGTAATGAAGTAGACATAACCACCCCTGGCATGCGTGGAAAATGGCCCACACACATCGGTATGTATGAGCGCCAATTGCTCACTAGTCCTCTCACCTTTCTTATTGAAAGGGGACTTTGTCATTTTTCCCAATAAACAAGCCACACATGTCTCATATGATTCAAAATCAAATGAGTCTAGTAATCCATCCTTATGGACTCTAGATACACGTTTCTCATTTATGTGGCCTAAACGAAAGTGCCATACATAAGCAGGATTTAAATCATTTATTTTAATCCGCTTGGTATTAATGTTGTAGACAGGATTGCTTAGATCAAAGACATAAAGTCCATTAGATAATTGCGCACTAAAATAGTGAATATTATTTAAATAAAAGGAACAACAATTGTTCTTTATTGAAATAATAAAACCATCCTTGTCCAAACAAGAAATAGAAATAATGTTTCTGCTCATAGCAGGCACAAAATAGCAATTATTTAATTCTAAAACTAATCCTGAAGGCAGAGATAGCTCGCACACGCCTATGGCCAACGCAGCAACCTTTGCTCCATTCCCAACGCGCAGATCTACCTCTCCTTTAGCCAATCTTCTACTTCTCTTTAGATCCTGCATATTTCGACAAATATGAGATCCACATCCAGTATCTAATACCCATGATGTAGAGACAGTTAAATTGACATCTACAACAAAAATACCTGGTGGTGGTGGAATAACTATTCCAAGCCTCTTGTCCTCCAGATATTTTGGGCAGTTCCTCCTCCAGTGTCCAGGCTGACTGCAGTAGTGACACTCACCTTTAGTCACACCTTTGGCAATGCCACCAACAGGCTTAAGGGCAGGTTCCTTGGACTTGGCAACTGACTTGCCTTTTCCCTTGGAGGATGAGGCAAACCTTTTGCCCTTTCCTTTCTGCACCATCATAATGGCCTTGCCCTTAATCTTGTTGATGCTCTGTTCAGCCGTCCTCAACATATTGAGTAAATCTGGCAGTGGTTTCACGATCTCGTTCATGTTATAGTTCATGATGAACTGTCCATAACTCTCAGGCAACGATTGCAACACGAGATCGGTTGCCAACTCTTGGCCGACCAGGAACCCTAGTCGGGCGAGATTCTCCAAGTACCCGATCATACGGAGTACATGGGGTCCCACCGGGTTCCCTTCTGCCAGATGACACTTGAACAGTGCCTTAGAGACCTCATACCTCTCTACCCTTGCCTGCTCTTGGAAGAGCTGCTTCAAATGTTCGATCATATCGACAGCATTTATGTTTTCGTGTTGCTTCTGAAGTTCAGAAGTCATTGTGTATAGCATAAGGCAGGCCACATCATTAGCGTCATCAACACGCTTTTGATACGCCTTTAGGGCAGCAGGTGTTTGGTTCTCTGGACCTTCTGGAACATGCTCCTCTATTGCGTACAATTTCTTCTCTTGCTTGAGAACAATTCTCAAGTTTCTGTACCAATCAAGAAAGTTGGTTCCAGAGAGCTTTTCCTTCTCAAGGACAGATCGTAGGGAATGTTGTGAACTGGATGAGTTGTTTGCCATTTGGAATTCTACAAAAAGGAAAATACGCAAGTTTTAGTATTTGTGAATTTTTGACTATATTCAATAATGGCTAGTTTATCAAATATAGCTCCCACTATTTTACTACGGATTAATAACCCTCAAGATGTTAATGCGGAAAATATCCTTATATTTTCTAGTGGGCCAAGATCCATGTTTCACCTTCTTATGAGCTTGCTTTGGCAAGTCACCCACAATTTAGCTACTTTAGGTAGGGACAATTCCAATTGCATCCCATATGCAACTCTTGGTTCAATTGGGCAAATAACTCCTTATTTATCCATCCATATGGATAATCCCAATTGATTTCCTCTAGGTTTCTTAATCATATTAATAGCCTAGTTGTGTTCAACCTCTTATCTAAATAATTGCACATTGTTACGTGCCATCACATTCCATCATTATGAACCAAGTCGCCATGCTTTGGCACGCACGAACTTGATCAATAATAATGATAATGAGTGTTTAAATAACGAGAAGGCAAGAACACAATATTTGAATTTTGAGGGATTTTAAATTCAATTTTAATTGTTTTGTTGATCAATATCAACTAATCTATCTATTTGAGTTTGTGCACAACTCCAAATAATAGATCCGGGTTGTCTAATTATCTTATTATCCTAATTGCATGCATCATCCATACACCAACCACACAATAATAAGACAATAAAATAAACAACCACAAAACAAAAATCAAACGTGATGTGGATATGACCTTTTCTAGACTAAGGTAATTCCAAGCCAATGGAATTATCTATGAACCCTAAAACAAACACATCTCCATGCGTCTTGATCTTTTGGTCCATCCTTCATAGTCATGTGGAATGCTCCATGCTCCATCTTTTGTGGCTTCTTTGGCTTTGGGCTTCTTTTCTTCAGTCTTGGCTAACAATCTACTTTATCTAGCACTAGCTAACTTCTATACTAAATAAAATAAATCTCACAAGTTGAGGAAAAAAAATGGTACGCAGGCCATAAAACCCTAATTAATTATTACAATTAATTGATCAGCTCGCAGGCCGTAAAACCAAACCACAAAATTAAACATCCACATCAAACCACATCCTAAGGCCATATCCAATCACCATGCGATTTGCACATAAACAGTTAAAATCCAATTTTAACGCGCTTGGTCAATTATAATTGATTTTAGGATTTCAATGGTAAAAACGGTCCATGGTCCCAACAATCAAATTGCCCGGGCCCAATAAGATGAACCACAAGGCCCTGGGGCCGGCCCGGCCCAAAACCCACAAGCCTAGGCCGCCGGTTAGGGCCGCCCGGCCCCTAGGGCGGCCAAGCTTGGGCGGCAAGCAAAGGAGGTGGTCCCCTAGGGGGCCGAACCTACTTATAGGAGTTGTTTCCAAAACAACTCCCTTGCTTGGTGCCCAAGTTTGGTTGTTTCCTTGTTTTGGGAGAACTCCTTCTTCCCAAAAGATGCCCAAACCCTAGATCTAAGATCTTAAAATTTCTCAAACTCACCAATTCATGCATCCAATGCAAAAATTAGATCTTGTTATGATTAATTATTGAAAAATTGCATCCCATGCTTGATTTGTCTTGTTTTACGAGATAAACAATCAAATTAAGGTGTAAAACAACTAAAACGTAACACATAAACCACGTTTATGCTCTACGACCTGTGGCTCTGATACCACTGTAGGGTTTTGATTCATGGATGCGCAACGGAAACATAAACAATCATAAAACCATGCAAAACCCTCCAAAGATCACAAGTTAAGAGACATAACGATGGTAAGGGTAAGAAATCAATAACACACCTTAGGGTTCTCCTTTGATGACTTCAAACGCAAATTGTGTCACGCTCTCTATGGTTGATCCACGCCTAGAGGTGATCCTAGAATCTCCCAAGTCCTTGGTGCTAGCCCGAAAGAGGAAGAGGATGAATAATCACGCAAAACGAGACCCAAAGGAGGGCTCTCGGCCTCCTTGTGGCCGACGGGACGGGCGGCGAGCAAAGGGGCTGTCGGCTCCTTTGCTTGTTGCTCTCTCTCTCTCCCTTTTGTTCTCTCCCACTATTGTTATGTTCAATAATGAGCATAAGTTATGTGGGAAGGAAGCAAGTAAGGTGCTTTATATAGTCCAACAACTCCTTGTCAACTACCTAAAGGACTTATTCTAGTCCTACTAGAATTCAATTTAGTCCCTTCCTTGCAAATTAGTCCCTACTAAGTTTGCAAGGTTTTGCAAAGTGATCCTTCTAATTAATTAATCCAATTAATTAATTCCCAAATCTAGTTCAACTCTATGTAGCGTGTGACCCCATAGGTTCTATCTAGTTGGTAGCAACTATTTGCTAATATGGAGCGGTTTCTAGCAAAACATCCACTTTAGCCAACTAATAGAATGGTCATCTTGACAACATTTGTACAAGTAATTGTCTCATCCCTTTGTCTCTATATCCGGATTGGACACGAGACATACAAGTCACACTCGTATATCCAATCCATAGTTTCTCGATCCATGGGAATAGCCTTATTCGTGCAAATAACATCAATATCCCATATTGATTTATTTGAGTCTGGCCAGACATTCTATAAGCACTATCCCTCGAGTGGCCTAGGATATTTGCTTCCATTATGTGGAAGGGACAAATTCTATCTACGTCCACTACGATTTCTAAGCTTGCTTCTTATTGTATCCAGTACACGCCTTTATAACTACCCAGTTACGGTGTAGCGTTTAACGCTACCAAAATCACAATAATCCCCAACTAGAATATCTAGTGACTTCAAGTCTAAGGATGACAATACCATTTCACCGCGAGAAGCGCTTGTGACTCAACATAACGTGTATGTAGCCTTCTCGGAGATGGGTCAATCCAGTGCAACATTCCCTAATGCACACCTATGTGTTGGATCGTGATATCTCCATATCAATCCAACCCCATACTATTCTATAGATGATTGTCCCTTTAATCATTATACTGGACTAGGGATATTTAAGATAAACAACACAATTGTAAATCTAAGGACTTCATTATATTAAATATCCAATAAATAATAAATGAATTTCTAGCCACAAATAAATTCATACTAAACTAGATTGCCTCTAGGGCATCTATTCCAACAAGGACATCATTCTTCGTGTGATCTCACAAATAAAAAAGGTACACAATACTATGTCCTTTATCATGTTATGATGTCTCCTCCTAACGATCCGTGGTGGGCTTTGAAGTAGGATTAATTTTGTTATTCCGCTGTGTTACCTACTTCAAAACCCAACAGTGGTATCAGAGCCACAGTTTGTAGAGCATAACATGATTTTATATGTTACGATTTCAGTTTATACACCGTATTATTGTTTATTACACGAAAACTTAAAATAATTGGCATAGTAGATGCAAAATTGAATTTGATTCAATAAAACAAGATCAAATTTAACATTGGATGTTAGAGTTGGTGAGTTTAGTCACATAAGATGTGAACAATTGGGTTCTTGAAAAATTAGGGTTCATGGGTACATGATTGAAAAGGGGTTTTCAATTATGGAAAAAAATTTATGGAATTAATTCCATAAGGAAACAACCTTGCTTTGGAAACAAGGAAGAGGGAAGGAGGCTAGGGCCGAAACCCTGAGATTCAGAAGCAGCATGAGAATATGGAAGCTTATGATATGATCATACACTTGAAACAATTGTTTCGGGAACAGGCTAGGCATGAGCGCTATGAGGTGTCTAAGGCATTATTCAAGAGTAGTCTTGCAGAGGGGAAACCAGTAGGGCCTCATGTTCTCTGAATGATCGGGTACATTGAGAGCCTTGAGAGACTGGGATTCCCATTGGGCCAAGATTTGGCTACAGATCTTGTCTTGCAATCGTTGTCTGACAGTTATAATCAGTTCATCATGAACTATAATATGAACGAGATCAGTAAGACTCTGCCTGAATTACTGAATATGCTAAAGACAGTGGAACAGAGCGTCAACAAAGGCAAGGGCAAGGCCATTATGATGGTGCATAATAAGAAGGGCAAGTCAGTTGCCTCTACTTCAAAAGGAAAGCGCAAGAAATTTGCGAAATCAAAAGAAGCCATAATTTGTTACTCGAACTGGGGAAAAGATTCTTCATAGTCCATATTTTGCTGGTATACATGGATTCAATTTCGGATCTCATGGCTCCAAGCCATTTCTGAGAGTATGGCCCATTTTTGGCCTCCTCATAGGTTGTAGGCTTCTCTTGACCGAGAAATCCATATTCCTCCGGTCACTGATGTATCCTACCTGATCTACGAGGTCATTGTGTTACTCGAGTTGGTTGCTCCACAACTCCTTGTGATCCTGCTCATGTTCCGTCAAAGGATCAATGTTTCGTTGTGGTTCTTGAAATACTTCAAGTTTTGGTATCCTCCCACAATTTCTTTTAGAGACAATCTCTTTCTAGAAACACATCGGTTCGAGCAAAAAACATTTTTTTCTCGATTGGATTTTAGAAACAATGTCCCTTTCAGGATATCTAACAAAAAAAAATCGTCTTGGGTTCAAGTTTATATGACCATTAACACTATACATTAACTTCACGATTCCAAATCCTTATGAATGAAATACTAGAACACTTCCTATTCCATATCTCATATGGTGTTTTTAATAACTAATTTTGAGGGAAAACGGTTAAGGGCGAAAACTGCTATAATTAGAACATGGGCCCTAAAGAAAACTGGAAGTTCTGCTTGATGAATCATGGACCGAACCGTGTCTAACAAGGTTCGAAATCTCCCCTCCGACATCCCATGTGGCGTCCTAGGTGGAGCGAGTTGGGATCATATCCCATGCTCTTTTAGATGCTCGTCAAACTTTCGTCTTAAGTACTCGGTTCCTACTACCTCATCGTAGAGCCTTGATACCTGGCCAAGGTGGTTTTCCACTTCATTCTTGAATTGCTTGAACTTTTCAAAGGAGTCTGATTTGTTTCTTCATTAGATACACAAATTCATATTCATTGAAGACATCACTAAATATGATGGAGTACTGAAAACCACTTCTAGCACTTGTGCTTAGTGGTCCACACACATCAATATGTATGAGTCCCAAAATATCATATATTTTCCCAATAAACAAGCCTCACATGTCTCATATGATTCAAAATGAAATGAGTCCAGAAATCCGTCCAAATGGAGGCTAGAAATGCGTTTCTTATTTATGTAGCCTAAACAACAATGCCAAAGATAAGTGAGGTTCATATCATTAAATTTAAACCTCTTGGTATCAATATTGTAGATGAACTTATTGAAAGTGTGAGTGTGCAGGTGTTCATGCAGCTAAGATACTCTAGAGGGGGGGGATTGAATAGAGTATGCCAACTTTTTGCAAAACTTGTGAAAACAATGAAGTTCAAGGCCTTGAAAACAAGTTCAAGCCCTTGGAAGATATGCAGTTTGTATAAAGCAAGTAAGCCTTTTTCAAGGCCTTGAAAACAAGTTGAAACCCTTGAAAAACAGACAGTTTTGTATGCTGCAAAAACTATGAAAAAGAATGAACTGTAAATGCAAGAGACAAGTGATTTATAGAGTACGGTCCACTTGGACCTACGTATCTACCTCAAGGATTAGATCCCTGCAGGATTTTCAACACAATTCTTATTAATCAAAAGCTAAGCCCTAGAACTCAAGCACAGAGAATTCCCTTACCCTGTTACAGCTTGTGGTTTTCCCTATCCTGTCTAGTACATACTCTAGCTAACTGATTAACTAAGAATTCTATATTCTTCACTTTGAACAATACTTGAGAATGAATATAGAGATAATACAGAAATGGTCTACCAATGGCGTACAATACCGAAGTACACTTAGAATAGAAAACTGCAGTGAATAATGTAGTGAACTTCTGTGGAATGGATTGTGAGATTGATGTTCTTCTTTGATTTTTTGTCAATATCTAAATCTATATCTAACTTTTTCCGTTGAGTGTCGTGTATTGTTGCTTCAAAAGTGAGCTCCTTTTATACTTCAAACAGCTCTGCAAATCTTCCCAGATTTTCAGCAACAAACTCCCTATTTTGTAGGAAACATATTTTGACTTCTTTGACATCTTCTCCAACGGTTGGATGATCACAATCTTCATATATTTTCTTGTGATCTTTCGTTTAAACATCTTGAGAAGCTGTCATCCAAGTCTGATTGATTCCAGGATCAAAGTGTCCAACTGTTTCAAAATCTGCATAAGTTCAGTTTTGGGAACAATCCTGCAAAACTTGGAAATAATATTTCCTGCAATATCAAATTCAAACAGATGATATTCTATGTTCAAATGTGTTAGAATAATTTTTCTTTCATCATCTAATAAGAGTGAATCAAAAAAGTGAAAGATATAGAGGGAATCAATTCAGAGAGTTTGCAGAAATTTTCACTGAGAATGTTAACACAGCTTAAGCAGTTTCAAGTCTTTGAATCAAGTTTCAAGGCCTTGAAAATAACTAAGCTATTTTCAAGCCTCTCAGAACTGATTCAAGGCTTTGAAAGCTGGTTCAAGGCCTTGAAATAGCTAAACTATTCTAAGCCTTGCACAATCTGATCTTACAATCTCTCCCTTGATGAAAGACAAAACAATATTATGTTTGATCCATAGTATCCGCAAAAAATATTGGTTAGTTCACAATATATAACAACACAGTAAATCCAAAAAGATCCAACTTATTCATATTACCAACAGAAAGTAAACAGTTCGGCAAGAATCAAATAACACCTAAGAATAAAAACTAAAAACTTAGAATTTTCCCTTTTTGACTTTCATCAATAATATAGAAGATGTTGGATCAAATGTCTAAAAAATTTTGAAAACTTAAAGAAATAAATTTTAAGAAGAGAGAATGGGGAAGAAAGAGTATGCAAGATTAAGGGGTTGGATCTTCATCTCCATCTTGATCTCCTTCCTCTTTGTCAATGTCTTCAGCATCAGTCTTGCCCTGTACTTCTTGTTCATCTTCATTCTCACCAGCAACAGTTACTTCTTCAGTCTTTTCCTTTGTATAAGCCTTTGGAGATTTCTTCTTTTTCTTCAAGGTAATCATCAGATCATCTGAGTCAGGACTATTGACTTCCTCTCCTTCCTGTGAAGCTTGTTCTGCCACCTGCTTTACTTTATCTGAGACTGGAGCAATTTCTTCCTGGTTTGAATGTTCACTAGGCAGATCTTTATCAGATTCACCTTTCTTTGGACCTTCATCATCCTCAGGAACATCAAGCAAAGTCATGCTTCTGAAGATGCTTTCCACCATGTACTTGACTTGCCTCATATCAGATTCAAGTCCATAAACAGTTGCTTTGATGTCCTCCAAATCCAATTCCATACCATCAATTCTCTGACTATAGCCTGTGAAGTCTGACTTGAAGTGGGAGTCAAGGTCCTGGGCTTAAGAAACTTCTTTGCACCCAGTTCTTCTTCAGTCAAGTCTGAGTATAACTTCGAGGTTTTTGCCTTAGTCTTTACCACTCCAATCTTCTCAAAAGATTTCTCATTAAGCATTCCAATGTTGGAATAGGTGCCCTAGAGGCAATCTAATATTTAGTATTAACATTGTAATTGGCTAGAATATTCATTTATTATTTATTGTGATAATGTAGTCCTTAGATACAATGTGTTGTTTATCTTAAATATCCCTAGTCCACTATATTGATTAATAGGACAATCAAATCTAGACTAGTATGTGTGTAGATTGATATAGAGATATCAAGTCTAACACATGGGTATGCATTAGGAGTAATGGCATACTGGATTGACCCACAACGAGAAGGATACATTAGATTATGTTAAGTCACAATCGCTTCTCGTAGTGCTAATAATATTAAAATCCTTAGACTTGAAGTCACTAGATACTCTATTTGTGAAATATCATGCTTCGATGTTATCAAACGTTATACCGTAATTGGGTAATCATAAAGATAGCTATCAGGCATGATAGGAAGCAAGCTTAGAGATCGTAGTGATGTAGAGAGGTTTTGTCCCTCCCACGTAATGGGAGAAAATATGCAAGGCCACTCGAGGGATGAGGCTTATTGAATGTCTAGCCAGACTCAGATAAATAAATATGGAGATATTGATGTTATCTGCTTGCATAAGCATATTCCCAGGATCGAGGAACTATGGATTGGATATACGAGTGTGACTATTTATGTCTCGTTTCCAATCCGGATATGGAGACAAAGGGATAGTGCAACATGATATATTGGGCACAAGAGGTTTTTCGGGATCACTGACTATTTCTATTAGATGGGTGGCGTGGATGTGTTGCTAGACACCGCTCCATGTTAGTAATAAGTTACTACCAACTAAGTAGAAACCTATGGGGTCACACGTCAAATCGAGTAGAACTAGATTTGGGATTAATTAATATGATTAATTAATAAGAAGGATCAATTTGCAACACCTTGCAAACTTAGTAGGACTAATTAGCAAGGAAGGGACTAATCCAAGTTCATGTAGAACTAGGAGGGACATTTATGTAGTTAACAAGGAGTTGTTGGACTATATAAAGTAGGCTTTAGCTTCCTTCCCATTAATGTTATTAGACATAACATAAGAGAGTGGAAGAGAGCAAAAGAGAGAGCAAGAACTAGCTAGAGGCGTCCGGCCCTAGCTCGTACCCCCCCCCCTTCCCGTCGACTCAAAGAGAGGGCCGAGACCCTCTCTTCTCCTTTGGTTGCTTGATTCCTTCTTCCCTCTTCCTCCGGTCCAAGCTAGCACTTTAGAAGGAAGAATCTAGATCTCACCTCTAGACGTGGATCAACCGTAGATACGAGGACAATATTCTTCGTGTGATCTCCCAAACCAAAAGGTACACAACTACTATGTCCCTTATCATGTTATGATGTCTCTTCCTGTGATCCTTGGTGGGCTTTGAGTAGGATTAAATTTTTGTTATTCCGCTGCGTTACCTACGTCAAAACCCTACAGTGGTATCAGAGCCACAGGTCATAGTGCATAATATGATTTTATGTGTTACGATTTCGGTTCATACACTGTATTGTTTATTTTACGCGAAAACTGTAACTAATTGGCATAGTAGATGCAAAATTGAATTTGATTCAACATAAGCAAGATCTAATTTAACATTGGATGTTAGAATTAGTGAGTTTAATCACATAGGATGTGAATTATTTGATTCTTTAAAATTAGGGTTCATGGGCACATAGTTGAAAAGGAGTTTTCAATTATGGAAACAATTTTATATAAACAACCATAAAGGAAAAAACCAAACTTGGGCAAAAAGGAAGAAGGGAAGGAGACGAGGGACGAAAAACCTAGTCGGTCGCCCCCTCTCCTTACGCGCCAAGCAAGGCCGCGGGTCACAAAGGGCGGCCGGCCTTGGGCCGGGCCCACGTGGCGAGCGGCGGTCCATGGGGTTCGGCCTAGGCTGAGGTTGGACTCCTTGGACGGTTGTAACCCTAATTACCCAATTTAGTTAAAATTTAACAAGCGCGTTAAAAATTGGTTTTAACTGTATTATGTGCTTTGTTTCATGGTGGATGGATTTGGCCTAGGTTGTGGATGTTTATTGCTTTGTGGTTTGGTTTACGGCCTGCGAGCTGATCACATTAATGTAATAATTAATTAAGTTTTACGGCCTGCTAGTCGTCTTTTCTCCTCGACATGTGAGGATTTTATTATTTATTTATTCTAGATGTTAGGCTAGAAATAGAAATATTTAGATGATAGCCAAGAGCATGGAGAAGAAGACCGGAGAACCAAAGAAGCCAAAAGACAAAGAAGACACCCCTGGGCGCGCGGCTATGGTGGAGCACATGGAGATGAGCTTGTCACTTTAGGGCAATTGGATATTATCATTGGCTTGATAATATCTCACTATAGGGGCCATATCCATGCCACGGTTTTTATTTTGTGGATGTTTATAATTTATGTCTTGTTATTTATTTTTGTGTGTATGGCGATACTAGTAGAACGTTAAAAAGATAATAATAAACAATGATGGTCTTTTATTGTGTATTACCCAATCCAAATAAGTAGATTATGTTGATTAGATCAACCAAAACAATTAAGAATGTTTAAATCCCTCAATTAAATATTGTGTTTTGCCCACTCTTGCCAAAACACCCTTCATGATCAGGGTTTATTAAAATCCGGGCTTGCCAAAGCAAGGCGATTTTAATTTGCCATGGCGTGTTGCGGACGACACAAGCTAGTAATGAGTATATGTTGAAGCAAGAGGTTGGACGCAACTAGGTAAGACTCAATTGGATTGATGAACCTAGAGGCATGAAAATTAGGCGTTATCCATGGGATAAAGAATAAAGTGTTATTCACCTAATTGGACCAAGAGTTGCATGGGATGAAATTAGAATGGTTCCTACCTAAATAACCTATTCTTGGAAGACTTGCAAAAGCAAGCTCAAGAAGAAGTGAAAAAGGGATCTTGGACCTACTAGAAAATATAATGATATTTTCCGCATTAATGGTGAGGGCTATTAATCTGAGAAAAATAGTGGGAGCTATATTTGACGATCTAGCCATTGTTGAATATAGTTAAATTGTTCAAAATACTACAATCGCACATTTCTCGTTGTAGAATTCCATATGGCAAATAATAACGCATCGAATTCATCCCTACGATCTATCCTTGAGAAGGATAAACTGTCTGGAAAAATTTCCTTGACTGGTACAGAAACTTAAGGATTGTCCTTAAGGAAAAAAAGAAGTTGTACGTCTTTTACACTCCGATTCCATAACCACCACAAGATGAGTCTGTTCTAGAGGAAGTAAGGGAACGTCAGAAACATATTGATGATTCTAATGATGTGACTTGCCTCATGCTTTGCACCATGACTGCTGAGCTTCAGAAGCAGCACGAGAACATGGAGGCCTATGATATGATCATAAACTTGAAACAATTGTTTCAAGAACAGGCAAGGAGTGAGCTCTATGAGGTGTCTAAAATATTTTTCAAGAGTAGTCTCGCAGAGGGAAATCCAGTAGGGCCTCATGTACTCCGAATGATCGGGTACATTGAGAACCTTGAGAGACTGGGATTCCCACTTGGCCAAGATTTCGCAACTGATATTGTCTTGAAATCGTTTCCTGACAGTTATAATCAGTTCATCATGAACTATAGTATGAACGAGATCAGTAAGACTCTGCCAGACTTGTTGAACATGCTGAAGACAGCTGAACAGAGCGTGAATAAAGGCAAGGGCAAGGCCATAATGATGGTACATAAGAAGAAGGGCAAAGGAGTTGCCTTTACTTCCAAAGGAAAGCGCAAGAAAGTTGCGAAATCCAAGGAATCCCTAAAGCCTAGTGGGGGCGTGGTCAAAGTTGAATGTCACTACTGCAGCCAGCGGGGTCACTGTAGGAGCAATTTCCCTAAATATCTGGAGGTAAGAAGCTTGGAATAGTGATTCCACCACCACCAGGTATGTATGTTATATACGTCAATTTTTCTATTTCTTCATATTGGGTATTGGATACTGGATGTGGTTCTCACATTTGTCGAAATGTGCAGGATTTGAAAAGAAGTAGAAGATTAGCTAAAGGGAAGATAGATCTGCGCGTCGGGAATGGAGCAAGAGTTGTTGCATTAGATGTAGGTGTTTATGAGCTATCCTTGCCTTCTGGACATATTTTAGAATTAGTCAATTGCTTTTATGTGCCTGCTATGAGCAGAAACATTATTTCCATTTCTTGTTTAGACGAGAAGGGTTTTTTTTCAATAAAGGACAAGTGTTGCTCCACTTATTTTGATAGTATGCACTATTGTAGTGCGCATTTGTCTAAGGGATTGTATATCCTTGAACTAAATAGTCCAATCTATAACATAAATACTAGAAGGATTAAAACTAATGATTTAAATCCTACATATCTATGGCATTGTCGTTTAGGCCATATAAATGAGAAACGCATATCTAGACTCCATAAGGATGGACTTCTAGACTCATTTGATTTGGAATCATATGAGACATGTGAATCTTGTTTATTAGGAAAAACAAAGTCCTTTTTCAATAAGAAATGTGAGCGGACTAGTGAGTTATTGGCACTCATACATACTGATGTATGTGGGCCATTCCCCACGCCTGCCAGAGGTGATTACACCTACTTCATCACGTTTACTGATGATTTCAGCAGATATGGATTTGTATACCTTATGAAGGCCAAATCCGAATCCTTTGAATTGTTCAAAGAATTCAAGAATAAAGTAGAGAAGCAACTTGGTAAAAGTTTTAAGGCTCTACGATCGGATCGTGGAGGAGAATACTTGAGCCAAGAGTTTGATGAGTATCTTAGAGAGTGAAGGATAGTATCCAACCTCACTCCACCCGGAACGCCACAATGGAATGGCGTGTCCGAGAGGAGAAATCGCACACTATTAGATATGGTACTATCTATGATGTCTCAAACAGATCTTCCGATATCATTTTAGGGACATGCTCTAATGACGGCAGCATTTACCATTAACCTTGTTCCATCCAAATCAGTCATGAAGACACCATATGAGATATGGACTGGGAAGCTTCCCATAGTGTCATTTATGAGGATTTGGGGATGCGATGTCTATGTAAAGCGTTTACAGACAGACAAGCTCGGGCCCAAAGCGGATAAGTGTAAATATGTGGGATATCCTAAGGAAACTAAAGGATATTACTTCTACAATTCCACCGAGAACAAAGTATTTGTTGCTCGGACCGGCGTGTTTCTAGAAAGAGAGTTTGTCTCTAAAGAAGCAAGTGGGAGGGATGTTGAACTTGAAGAGATTCAAGAACCACAAATCACTGAACCGGTGATGGAACATGAACAGGAACCGCAAGCTGTTGTGGAGGAACCTGTTCAGGTAACACAAGAACTCCGTAGATCAGGTAGAGTGCGTCATGAGCCAGAGAGGTACGGACTTCTCGTGACTGAGCTCGATGACGTACCACTCATGGATGATGAGCCTGCAACCTACGAGAAGGCCATGAAAGGCCCATACTCTAAGAAGTGGCTAGAATCCATGAGATTCGAAATGGATTCCATGTGCACCAACAATGTATGGGCTTTGGTGGAACCACCCGAAGGGGCTCGGCCTATAGGGTTCAAGTGGGTCTACAAGAAGAAGATCGACATGGATGGCAAGGTAGTTTCCTATAAGGGGCGATTGGTAGCCAACGGGTATAGACAGATTTATGGTATTGACTATGATGAGACCTTTTCACCAGTCACCATGACTAAATCCATTCGAATCCTACTTGCTATTGCAGCATACTATGACTATGAGATTGGGCAGATGGATGTCAAAATAGCGTTCCTTTATGGGAACCTCCTCGAGGATTTGTACATGACACAACCAGAGGGTTTTGAGGATCTAGAGAATGCCAATAAAGTCTGTAAGCTGCAAAGATCCATTTACGGATTAAAGCAAGCTTCTAGGAGCTGGAATAGACGTTTTGATGACGTGGTCAAAGAGTTTTGCTTCATCAAGAACGAAGATGAGCTTTGTGTTTACAAGAAAGTTAGTGGGAGCTCTGTAGTATTTCTGGTCTTTCATGTGGATGACATACTAATCATTGGCAATGACATTCCAACTTTTCAATCTGTTAAATATTGGCTAGGAAAGTGTCTTGGGATGAAGGACTTAGGAGATGCAGCCTATATACTTGGTATAAATATCTATAGGGATAGATCTAGAAAGCTGCTCGGCCTAAGTCAAAATACATATATAGACAAAGTTTTGAAGAGGTTCAAAATGCAAGATTCCAAGAATGGATTCTTGCCCATGTCGCATGGAGTCACTCTTTCCAAGAATGACTGTCCCTCCAATGAGATTGAGAAGTACCGCATGAGTAGGATACCCTACGCTTCGGCTATAGCATCCATCATGTACGCCATGTTGTGTACTAGACCAGATGTATCATACGCGTTGAGTATGGTGAGCAGATATCAGTCTAATTCAGGTGAGAGTCACTGAATTGCTGTCAAGAACATCCTACAGTACTTGAGAAGAACTAAGGATGCCTTCTTGATATTTGGAGGTAAGAAAGAGCTAAGTGTAATAGGTTACACTGATGCAAGCTTCCAAACCTACAAAGATGACTATAGATCGCATTCAGGATACGTGTTTTGCCTGAATGGAGGAGCTATGAGCTGGAAGAGTTCCAAGCAAGGGACAGTTGCTGATTCTACTACAGAACCTGAGTACATTGCTGCTGCGGAAGCAGCAAAAGAGACAGTTTGGATAAAGAAGTTTATCACTTAGCTCGGTGTGGTCCTTAGCAACGTGGATCCCATAGAGTTGTACTGTGACAACTCCGAGGCAATCGCACAAGCCAAGGAACCAAGATCACACCAGAAATCAAAGAATGTACTTAGGAGATTCCATCTTATTCGTGATATGATCGATCGAGGATATGTGAAGATGTGCAAGATTTCAACGGATGACAATCTTTCAGATCTGCTCACAAAACCTCTTGCGCAGCGAAAGCATGAACGGCACGCCAGATCTATAGGCATACGAGATGCGCCAGATTGGATCTAGTGCAAGTGGGAGACTGTTGGAATAGGTTCCCAAGAGGAAATATAATATTAAGTATGAACATTGTAATTGGCTAGAATATTCATTTATTATTTATTTTGAAAATGAAGTCCTTAGATACAATGTGTTGTTTATCTTAAATTTCCCTAGTCCACTATATTGATTAGTAGGACGATCAAATATAGACTAGTATGTGTGTAGATTGATATGGAGATATCAAGTCTAACACATGTGTATGCATTAGGAGTAATGCCATACTGCATTGACCCACAACAAGAAGGATACATTAGATTATGTTAAGTCACAATCTCTTCTCGTAGTGCTAATAATATTGCAATCCTTAGACTAAAAGTCACTAGATACTCTAGTTGTGAAATATCGTGCTTTGATGTTATCAAACGTTACACCGTAACTGGGTAATCATAAAGATAGCTATCGAGCATGATAGGAAACAAGCTTAGAGATCGTAGTGATGTAGAGAGGATTTTTCCCTCCCACATAATGGGAGAAAATATCAACGACCACTCGAGGGATGAGGCTTATTGAATGTATGGCCAGACTCAGATAAATCAATATGGAGATATTGATGTTATCTGCTTGCATAAGCATATTCCTTGGATTGAGGAACTATGGATTGGATATACGAGTGCGACTATTTATGTCTCGTGTCCAATCCAGATGTGGAGACAATGGGATAGTGCAATATGATATATTGGGCACAAGAGGTTTGTCGGGATCAATGACTATTTCTATTAGTTGGGTGGCATGGATGTGTTGCTAGACACCGCTCCATGTTAGTAATAAGTTACTACCAACTAAGTAGAAACCTATGGGGTCACACGTAAAATAGAGTAGAACTAGATTTGGGATTAATTAATATGATTAGTTAATAAGAATGATAAATTTACAACACCATGCAAACTTAGTAGGACTAATAAGAAAGGAAGGGACTAATCCAAGTTCATGTAGAACTAGGAGGGACATTTGTGTAGTTAACAATGAGTTGTTGGACTATATAAAGGAGGCTCTAGCTTCCTTCCCATTAATGTTATTAGACATAACATAAGAGAGTGGGAGAGAGAAAAAGATAGAGCAAGAACTATGTAGAGGCGTCCGGCCCTAGCCCGTCCGCTTCCCCCTTCCCGTCAGCTCAAAGAGAGGGTCGAGACCCTCTCTTCTCATTTGGCTACTTGATTCATTCTTCCATATTCCTCTAGTCTAAGCTAGCACTTGAGAAGGAAGAATCTAGATCTCACCTCTAGACGTGGATTAACCGTAGAGACGAGGACAATATTCTTCGTGTGATATCCCAAACCAAAAGGTACACAACTACTATGTCCCTTATCATGTTATGATGTCTCTTCCTGTTATCCTTGGTGGGGTTTGAGTAGGATTAAATTTTTGTTATTCCGCTGCGTTACCTACGTCAAAACCCAACATCCAAAACCAGAAGTAACTGATTCCTCTCCACTAGTTGGAATCTCGAAGTGTTCAAAGAACAAAGTGATCAGATTGGCATAGGGTAGAGGTTGTTTTCTTTGACTGGTAAGGATAAAGAGCATATGTTCAATAACTAGTTTGGGAAGATCAATCTCATAGCCATGCATAACCAGATACATTATGTGCAGCATCCTTTCAGTAATTCTCTAGAGTGCTCTCTGTGAAAAATACACCTAACCACAATGGTATGAAGGACCTTGGCTTCAACATTCAACATAGAATATGGTAACTGTTTGGCTTAGGAGGAGATGTTTGGAAGAAAGAACTCATTTTTGGCTAGGTTCAGGGTTTCTGACTTTGGTGGATGGTTGCTAGTGTCATATCTCTTTGGACAGCCTAGCACATTGGCAAATTCAGAGTGCTCCAACTCAATTTCTATCCCAACAACTCTAGATTTGATCACTAAGTGTGCAGATATTTTAACTTGTGTTAAATTCAGGTAGAAGAGTCTGGTGAGTCTAGGTAGGCTAACTCTTTAGGATTCAACATGACCCACAGAGAACTTTTCTTCACCATAGAGATGCACTTAAGTTTCATGTGTTCCACCATATGCATATTGATCATACTAAGGAAACCAACAGATTTGGAAGCAAAACCATCTAACCACTGACCTTTAGAGATGTTTGAGACAAACCAAGACTCATCAGGAGTTGTGTTATTTGTTGAGGCCTTTGAATAGATCTGCAAGGCCTTCTCCAAGTAACCTTCTGGTTGCTCTTCAGTTATCTTTCCTTTCCCTTTTTCTGCTTGAGTTGCTTTCTTCTTTAGCTTCTTTGAACTAGCGGACTCTGTTTCAGGTTGCTTCTCTATAACAGCTTTCTCTTTCTCCTTCTTCTTCTTTTCTGAGGAGGAAGTTGTAACCTTCTTGACTTTCTTCTTGGGTAGAGGAAGATCTGGAACTGCCTCTGTGATAACGCCCAATTAGGGGTTATCTTTTAGCCTGATTTCACGAGTATTTGTGTCGGAATTAGCGGTTTTTGCCGGAAAATGCCTTAGAATGCCCCGGGAATCTAGAACGAGACGTTTATTTGTACTTGCTGGATTTCTGCTTATTTCTGCTTATTTCTTGCTATATTTGGATATGATCGCGGGTTTTCGTTCGTGTTGCCTTTTCAGGAACAGGTTCGGGAGGTGCATCGGGAAGCGTGCCGGGACCAAGCCGGGACCGTCTCGGGAAACGTGCACAAGACCGGGACACGACGGAAACACGGAAAAGCAGAAGTACACCGAAGAGGCAAACCGGGAGCATCAGGCAGAAGAGTGGGACCCAGGGGACCAGACCTGGCCCACCAGAGGACCAAGTGGGCCCCACCTACCCCCACGGCCTGCGTATGTACGCAGGCCCTGCGTATATACGCAGCACCTGCGTATATACGCAGGCAGTGAGGGTGGTGGGGGATGTTGGTTGGGCCCTGGTTGCGTATATACGCAACCCCTGCGTATATACGCAGCCAGTTTTGACTTTTGGTCAAAGACGGTGGACCGATGGCAGATTCCGTAATTTCGAGCACAAGTGTTTTCGGGAAACAGCACTATTTAAAGACTCGTCCAAACTCGTTTTGAGGGATCAAGGAGACACAACACAATTCTCAGCACAACCGAAGGGCAAGTCAGAGCATTCACGGAGAGCACGAAAGCGCGATTCGAGATTCGAAGACTTAGTTTGATTTCGTTCTCTCTTTTTATATTCAGAAACTGCGTTTTGTACTATGTCTAGTCGTAGCTAAACTTTTCACCTAGGTTCTCGGTGAACCTAGGGTTTCGTACTCAGATTTCATGATTACTACGTTTATGGATTCATGATGATTGTCTTAATTCAGCAAGTTGTATCTGTTATTCTGGTTTGATTATTATCGTATATGCATGATAGGATTGATCACCCAGGATTGCTATAGACCCGAGCTTGTAGGTGAAAACGTCAAGTTAGGGTTAGGAAGAAAAACCGGGATTTAATACCTTACCCTGATAGACCGACCAGAGAAAGGGAGATAGGGCTAGCATCGAAAAACGTGAGACCAACTGTTAGAGAATTTGACCCGGGCCATTCGGACAGGTTAGAAACCCTAACAGGATTATACCGAGACTGCAGACTTAGGCAGCTTAACAAGAATCCGAAAGTCTGCAGGATCGGGATTACGTGTGGAATCTGAAAAGTCACTGCACAACTGGTACGTTGCACAGATATCGAAACTGCTGAGTGTTTTCATAATCAAACGTAAAACTGAAATCTGTAGAAACTCTAGGGGATCCTGGAGCCTAGTCTTCATCTATTATCGTTACAACAAATCAGCTTATTTCAGAAAACGTCACAAAAATATTTGAGTTTTTAAATTCTGTTTTTAGTTTAGTCACTATAATCACAACCTACTCCTCCTTGTTACTACTCTAGGAAACCCGAAACTGACAACGTAAGTAAACCCGACACAGTCCTCGTGGGAACGATAATCCGAGTCTAATTGCACCCGGTACTACAAGATTCGTACACTTGCGATAGCACGTTACTTTGCGCATCAAGTTTTTGGCGCCGTTGCCGGGGACTTTTAGGGTCTATTTAGTAGTCAGAATTAGTTTTCTGAGTTTTTATTTATTTTCAGTTTCGTCATTTTTCTTTTTATCTCACTACGTTTTCGAATCTGCGTTTTCAGGACTGTTTAGTTGATGCCCAGATTGCCTCGCGATTTGGTGACACCACTCGACAACCCGGAAAAGCTGTATACCGAACAGAACCGCAGAAACCGAGAAAGCAGGATGGCAACCAACGAGAGAGATCCACCCACGAACACCGAAGCCGGTGTACAGGAACGAGAGACACGTACCCCAGCCCAGATGGCTCGGTACATTGAGGAGCTTGTCACAGCGAGACTTGCTGCCCGAAGCAACCAGAGAACATATAACCGATCTGGGAAGGCGTTGGTGGAAAATTTCGAAGTCCCCACCGGGGGGCATGAGCGAGCCATTGTGGTGCCCGAGATCACCGCAGAGCACTTTGACATCAAATCATCCACCATCCAGACGGTACAAACTCTCTGCCCGTTTCATGGCAGGGCCGACGAAGACCCGAATGATTTCATCGGGAAATTCGAAGATTACTGCAACAAGGTCAGATACAAGGGGGTAGAAGCAGAGGCACTCATGTTGATCTTATTTCCGTACTGTCTTTATGGAGTAGCTAAGGACTGGCTTGAATCCCGACCACCCCGATCCATCACCACATGGGAGGAGTGTGTCACGGATTTTCTAGCAAAGTTCTATCCCGCCTCCCGAGTCATACAGTTACAGAGCGAGATACTGTCATTCAGACAGAAGATGGGGGAGACGGTAGTGGACGCATGGGACAGGCTCATGAGATTGGTCAAACGGTGCCCGAACCACGGTTTTGGAGACGCAAAAATCCTGCAGGTTTTCTACCATGCCCTAGACAGGGAGAACGCCGACAGGATTTACAGAGAGGCCGGGGGAAACTTCTTGTATCACGTGGACAAAGAAGGTGCGTATGACCTGATGAAGCAGTTGGCCAAGAAGGACACCCGACTGTTTGACGATCGCAGGATGGCGGCCAGAGCCGAACCTGCAGAAGATGACCGGATAGACAACATGGCCAAGATCGTTCACGACTTGGTCAAGAAAGTCTACTTGGATAAGAAGACTGTTGCAGCAGTCGAGGAACCGGATCTGGACACAGCCATTGAGGAGCTAAGGACTGAAGATACCAACTACGTACAGCAGCAGTGGGACCCGAGCCGGTACCGACCGGGCACGAGAGACCATCCCGGGTTTCGGTACGGAAACCCGAACGCAGCAGTTTATGCACCGGGATTCCAGCACAGGCCACCAGCCCAGCAGGCTGCCCCGGCCCAGCAGGCTCAGTCAGTCCCGTCAGCACAGTAGTACGACGCTCAGATGAAAGAGATCAAGTCCATGTTCCAGACTATGGAGTCCCGGTTCAAGCACATGGATACTTTGACGGCAGATATGCAGACAACCAAAACGTCACTGCGCGCTTTGGAAGTGCAGGTGGGGCAGTTAGCACAGCAGCTAACGGAGAGACAGCCAGGAAACCTACCCTCGAACACAGTAAATAATCCACGGGCTCAGATCAATGCTATCTCCACTCGGAGTGGATTGGCACTGCAGGATCCACCGTATCCCAGCCACGCACGTGCAGAAAATTCGAAAGAAGTAGAACGCAACTTGTCGGGCCAGGATAACAGCACAGTCGATCGCCCCCAGCCGAAGGGCTCGGTTGAGCAGGATGCAGTGCAGAACGAGACAGGTGCAGAAACTGTACCCGTCTCCAAGGACGTCCCGTACCCCTTGCGAACACGAAAGAGGGATGACAGCAAGGACTACGCCAGGTTTCTCGAGATGTTCAAGCAGCTGCAGATTAACATACATTTTGCTGAGGCTTTGGCTAAGATGCCCACTTACGCCAAATTCCTCAAGGACATCTTGTATGGGAGGAGGCGAATGAGCGATTTCGAGACCATAAACCTGACGGCAGAAGTGAGCAATTGTGTGAAGAATGGGCTACCGAGGAAGAGAAAGGATCCTGGCAGTTTCGTGATACCGGTCACCCTAGGTAACGCTTACACAGGAAAGGCTCTGTGTGACCTAGGGGCCAGCATCAACCTGATGCCATTGACGATTTTCAAAAGTTTGAAAGTCGGTGAACCCCGACCCACCAGAATCATGCTGCAGATGGCAGACAGGTCCGTAAAACAGGCCTACGGGGTTATCGAGGACATTCTGGTCAAGGTCGGCGAGCTTATTTTTCCGGCAGATTTCGTCATCCTGGACATGGAGGCAGGGGAGGTACCGCTCATACTCGGCAGGCCGTTTTTGGCCACAGGTAAAGCTATGATAAACTGTAAGAGCGGTGAGCTGACCATGCAGATTAACGAGGAAAAAGTAAAATTCAACGTTTTCAAAAATCTGCAACTGCTAAACTACTACGACCACGAGGACATCTTTGCTATCGATGTGGTGGACGAAGGCTGGGAAAACGAGGAGATGGACCAATTGTGGGAAGAGATTGACAGCATGTACGGGGAAGAAAAAGAGAAGACCCGGTGCGAGCACGCCATTAGAGCCGAAGACTGGACCACTTTGCACCAGGACGAAGACGGCGGGCAAACGATGATTCTGGTCCCGTCACTCAAGGAACCACCCGCACTGGAGCTGAAACCGCTCCCGAGCCATCTCAGGTATGCATATATTGGTGAAAATAGTACTCTGCCCGTAATTGTTTCGTCTCGTTTATCTCAGGAACAGGAGCAGAAACTGCTGGAAGTATTGCGAGAGCATAAGGAAGCAATCGCCTGGACGATTGCAGATATCAAGGGGATCAGCCCCTCCTACTGCATGCACAAGATCCGAATTGAAGAAGGCAAGAAACCGGTGATTCAGCCCCAGCGGAGACTGAACCCGAACATGAAGGACGTTGTGCGAAAAGAGGTCATGAAGTGGCTGGAAGCGGGAATCATCTACCCCATATCGGACAGCACGTGGATCAGCCCGGTCCAGTGCGTGCCCAAGAAGGGGGGTATTACGGTGGTGCAGAATAACGATCAGGAGCAGATTGCGCAGCGCACCGTTACGGGCTGGCGGATCTGCATGGACTATCGGAGGCTAAACGATGCAACACTGAAGGACCACTTCCCGCTGCCATTCATGGACCAGATGCTGGACCGGCTCGCCCATCATGCCTACTACTGTTTTCTGGACGGGTATTCCGGGTACAACCAGATTTGCATATCCCCAGAGGATCAGGAAAAGACGACGTTTACCTGCCCGTACGGTACGTTCGCGTTTCGACGCATGCTGTTCGGGTTGTGTAATGCTCCTGCCACGTTCCAGAGATGTATGATGGCGATTTTTTCCGACATGATCGAGAAAAATCTGGAGGTCTTCATGGACGACTTTTCACTCTTCGGGGACAGTTTCGATGACTGCCTGTTCCATTTGGGCCAGGTTTTGATCCGATGCAAGAAGGCGAATTTGGTGCTCAATTGGGAAAAGTGTCACTTTATGGTCACCGAGGGGATCGTGCTGGGTCACAGAATTTCCAGCAAGGGACTCGAGGTGGACAGGGCTAAGATCGAGGTGATAAAGCAGCTTCCATACCCGACGAACGTAAAGGCGATCAAAAGTTTTCTGGGACATGCAGGATTTTACCGAAGATTCATCAAGGACTTTTCCAAGATCACAAAGCCACTTTGCGCGTTACTCGGAAAAGATGTACCCTTTGATTTCAACGCAGCATGTCGGCAAGCTTTTGACCACTTGAAAGAGAAGCTGACCACAGCCCCGGTTATAACCACGTCAGATTGGTCACTCCCGTTTGAGCTGATGTGTGACGCCAGCGACTACGCAGTCGGGGCAGTTTTGGGACAGCGAAAGGATAAGATATGCCACGTCATTTATTATGCGAGCCGGGTACTCAACGATGCCCAGCTCAACTATGGCACGACAGAAAAGGAACTGCTGGCTGTGGTGTATGCACTGGACAAATTCAGGCCCTATTTGGTCGGGTCAAAAGTTATTGTTTTTACCGACCATAGTGCTTTGAAATACCTGCTGGACAAGAAGGACGCAAAACCGAGACTGTTGAGATGGGTACTACTGATGCAGGAATTCGATGTGGAAATTCGGGACAAGAAGGGAGTTGAGAACGTGGTAGCGGATCACCTATCCAGACTTGAGAACGTGAAGGTGCCGATCAAGGAAAACTTCCCGGACGAGCACATCATGGCAGTCAAGATCGGGAGACCATGGTACTATGCCATAGCCAACTATTTGGTAACTGGCACGCTTCCCGAGGATCTCACCCCGTCGCAGCGGAAAAAGTTCATTGCCGAAAGTCGACAGTATTTCTGGGACGACCCGTACTTGTTCAAACAGGGGGCCGACAACATCCTGAGAAGGTGTATCCCGACCCACGAGGCCTGGAACGTGATCCGACACTGCCATTAATCACAGTGTGGGGGTCATTTTGGGGGAACGCGAACAGCGCATAAAATACTGCAGTCCGGGTTTTTCTGGCCGACAATCTTCAAAGACTGTCACGACTATGTGCAGGGATGCGATAGGTGCCAGAGGACAGGAAACACGTCACACCGGGACGAGATGCCGATGACCGTGTGGCAGGAGGTAGAGCCATTCGATGTCTGGGGGATTGACTTCATGGGTCCGTTCCCGTCTTCGATGGGGAAGCTTTACATTCTGCTGGCAGTAGATTATGTGACAAAGTGGATCGAGGCGATCGCGTGTCAGAAAAACGATGCAGCTACTGTTGAGCGTTTTCTGAAACGCAACGTTTTCACTCGTTTCGGGACTCCCAGGGCAATGATCAGCGACGAGGGCTCTCACTTCATCAATCGAGTTTTTGCGAAAGTTCTGAAACAGTACGGCGTGTCAGTTCATAAAGTCTCGTTACCTTATCATCCGCAGACGAACGGGCAAGCCGAGGTGTCGAATCGAGAGATCAAGAGCATACTCGAGAAAACAGTGAATCTCGGCCGAAAGGATTGGTCCGTCAGACTACACGATGCGCTTTGGGCCTACAGGACAGCTTTCAAAACACCGCTGGGAATGTCACCGTACCAACTCGTTTTTGGGAAAGCGTGCCACTTACCGGTGGAACTGGAGGACAAGGCGTATTGGGCCATCAAACTGCTGAACTTGGACTAGAATCTAGCAGGGGATAAGAGGAAGATGGCACTGCTGGAATTGGAGGAATTCCGCAGAACGGCTTTCGAGAGCGCCAAAATTTACAAAGAGAAGACAAAGAAGTGGCATGATCACCGTATCACGCCAAAGCAGTTTAACGAAGGCGACAAAGTGCTTCTCTACAATACCCGGATGCGGTTCTTTCCGGGGAAGCTGAGGTCTCGTTGGTCGGGACCGTTCATCATCAAGCAGATTTTTGCCTGGGGGGCATTCGAGCTGGAAAATCCAAAAGACAACTCCAGTTTCAGGGTGAACGGGAACCGGATCAAGCCGTATCTCGAGACCGCCGAAGTCGTCAAAATAGACCCGGTCTATTTTGATGACCCGTGAGAGGTAACAAGGTCGGGCCGTCGACCGTAAATCACAAGGCGCTGTTTGGGAGGCAACCCAAAATTTATCGTTTATTTATTTAGTTTTGTTAGTTATTACGTTATTATAACCGTTCTGAATTTTCGAGAGAGGCGAGATGAGCGGGTTTTTGACTTTGAATTTGAAAGTGTGCAGAGATAGAATCATCCAAAACAGCCAAGATCAGGAAAGCAGGGGGAGAGAGAAACTTTGAAAAAAAAAAAAAAAAAATCCATTTTTGCCCTCGGGCTGCGTATATACGCAGCCCCTGCGTATAAACGCAACCCGTGGGGCAAAAAGGGCAATTTTTTTTCTTTTTTTGGTTGTTTTCTGGTTGGGTATATACGCGGTACTGCGTATATACGTAAACAGGAAAGAAAGAAAAAAAAAAAAAAAAAAAAAAACGAAATTTTTTCAAAACCCCGGGGGTATTTTGGTCATTTCGACCAAATTAGGTTATAGCACAAGGGGGGGGGACGGGTTAGCCATTGTTGGCACCTCCCTTTCTCTCTCTACCTCCATTTCCTCTCACTTGAAGAACAAAGATTTTGCCTCGGACCTCCAAATCAAAATCCGGGCACATTTCTGGAATCCCCTCGTCGCAAGGAGCAAGATTCATCCATCAAAATCCGGAAACAAGCGAAAATCGAGAGGGCAAGTTCCATCAAAAAGTGAGGTGTTCTTGAGGAAAAGTGCAGATTCGAAGGTGTTAGAGCAAGAACTAGCAAAAACCGTAGAAGGGAACGTGAACGAGGAGATCGAGGGCTTCGATTTGGTGGGCTCGGAATTCAATTCCGGGCAGTTGACTTTTCCGGCGACTTTTCCGGCGACCACCGGCGGTTTTCCGGCGACTTTCCGGGCAGAATCTCTGGTCTTCACCCCTGTTTAGGGAAGGTAGAAAATCTCATCCCTCGCTTTATTTTCCGTTTTGGCACGGCCCGTAGCCGGGCCCGTTATTTTCGGTAATTTTGCATTTGGAGCGGCACTTGCCGTGTGGACCTCTGGTAGATCTTAGGTGGACTACCTATTGCGACACACTATTTTTGTGCACGTTTCACGTTTTTGCTTCGTTTCCCGCGTCGGCACGTTTTTCGAGATTTTGGTCTGTTATGGAGTTTCATGTGCCCGTCGTAGACCCTAACCGAGATGACATCCCTACGGACTATGAGGCGACTGAGCTTACCCCTTTGATGTTTGACAGCTTTAGGTTCGTCAATCACTATGCCCAACATTACTTTATGACCGGGACCAAAATGGAGCATAGCATTCCCATAGACTACCAGTTTGAGGTCGACCATACTTACATGCCGCCAGAGATGGCCGCTTATGCGAGTCGACCGGACATTTTCGGGACGTCCCTAGCGGGGTTCCCGGACTTGTCCGATACTGACTTGGTGCGTGAGTTCTACGCGAACCTCATGCACAAGGGGGAGGGGGAAGCCAATGGGGATGTCCGTTGGGTCTATATGCGGCGTACGTTTATGTTGCTCACGGCGGATACCATCCGCCAAGCGTATCAGATTCCGATGCGCCATATCTCGTGCGCATATGCTGAATGCGCTGATTACCCGCCTAACGATGCTGAGCTTTTGCGGGTTGTGACTGGGGGGCACCCGGGTGCCCATTTCACGAGAGAGGGGCCAGGCGAGATCGGCAAGAATTGCATTCTCGTTTTATTGCCGGCCCGCCACGGTGGTGGGCCGAGTGGGTAGTTAACAGGGTTGTAGGTATTAAACACTTTACCTACCTTGACTTCGAGTACGTACTCTTAGTCTATTGCCTTGTTCTGGGACGAGAGGTTGACATTCCTCGTCGGATTTGGGTGTATATGATGGAGCGGAACTGCTCCGGTAGCCATAAGGGATTGGGGTACGCCAACCTCATTGCCAAACTGGCTCGGGATTATGAGGTTCCGATGGATGATTTAGAGGGTGACCTAGAGCCTCCTTTGCTACGGCCTTATAGGAAGCTTATTACTCGCCACCCGGGCCCGCCTCCGCCAGTCGTTGACCTCGATGAGGATGACGATTTTATGGAGGAGGACCCGGCTCCTGCTCCTGCACCTGCCCCTGCCCCTAGGAGGCGTTCGACTCAGGAGCGACCAGTCAGTCGCCAGGCATCGGCCGGACTTCGGCGATGCCGTACTACTCGAGAGAGTGAGCGCCCCGAGTCGAGTAGGCAGGGGACTGAGAGGAATGCCCAGCCTCAGCCTGCCCATCAGAGAGAGCAGCCGGCCCCACGGGCCAACCCGACCCCACGAGCTAGACCGGCCCCGCCCCGTAGACTGCCCCGAGTGGATGAGAGATTTGAGGGGTGTCGGGGTGGACGCAAGTCCATAGGAGAGAAGGTGTTAGAGGGAGCGGGCAAGATCTGGAGAGCGTTGACGCATATCCGCCGGACTCAGCGGAAGGTCACCAAGGACACCCAGGCTGCCCTAGCTAGTATTCGCGAGGAGCAGCGGGATGCGGCTCGGCACGCAGGCCGAGACCCGCCACTTCCGCTGTATTTTCCACCCACCTACTCCAGTAGCTTTACCGAGGGATGGTCGGATGACGGGGACTCTAGCGAGTGCACGTCTGCTCCGCCACCCCCGACCCAGCCACCACCACCGACTCAGCCATCACCGCCACCTGACCGACAGGAGAGACGGCAGCCTGGGACACGATCCCGGCAGCCTACGGGTCGTCAGGCTGGGACCCGTACCCAGCAGACTGGGGCCCGTACTCACCAGCATTCGAGTGGCAGGACGACTTTGCGGTCCCAGCCACCTAGCAGTTGGACTGGGTCCGAGTCGCAGTCCTCGGATTACCGGCCCCGTACACGGGCACGCCAGCCGGTGTTTAGGACTGATTCAGAGAGCAGCTCGCCGGGTAGCATTTCCGGTACGTCCGAGACCGGGTCCGACCCGACATTTTTTCCGGACGAGTGAGTGCCATGAGGGCATGCCACCTCTTAGTGGGGGGTGGTAGTCGTGTCTGCATTAACCCGGTCTGCACGTTTTTTCGTATTTATTTTTATTTTTTTTTATTTTTGAGTCAGCATATTTTCTTTATTTGAGTCAACCCACCATAATCATTCTGGCCATGCATTGTATATAAAAAAAAAAAACAAAAAAAACAAAAAATTGAAAAATTAAAAATTTTTTATGCTGCTGGTTGGGTATATACGCAGGACCTGCGTATATACGCAAACAGCAAGTATAAATTATTTTTCAAAAAAAAAAAGTTTAAAATCAGAAAATTTTGAGAAAGGGCAATCGAGATAACGAAAACAGTGAAGAAATTGAGTTTGAATCCTTTGAAAGAAACGAAAACTTGCACCGAGGTATAGTAGATAGGTGAGAGCCAGTGACCTTTGGAATCCGCAAGTAGTTATCAACTGAGCGAAAAATCCGACTAGTTACTACACCACCGTCACATAGGTAGTCGACAACCCGCCCACGGGCGCCGTCACGGTCATCGCATTTTTCGATGGAGTGATAAGGGACCTCACGTCCTGTTTCTTACCCCTAGGTCCAATTAGTCAACCCGTTTGAAGCCATTTACCCTCTTTCTTCGTAGCCACTTTAGCCTAGGTAGCCTTCTTTAAGACCTCATCAGTCGATAGTTGGCTATTCTACGTGTTATGACGGAGGGAGTGAGTAGGGACAGGTTTTAGATAGGGGAGCTTCATGAGTTATCAGTTTTGGACAGTTTCGATTTTGACACGTCTTTCGAGGGAAGGACAGGGTGAGTGAGAGGCGACAGTGCATTAATTTGCGGAGGTGGATCACTTCACTACATAGTGACCACAGGAGGAGTTAGTCGCGTGCGAGTATCTTTCGCACAAACCGGGGTTCCGGGGGGGTTGTAGGGTCAATTGGTGGTTGTGCCGTTTTTCTACATCTTTGGTGATGAGGAGGTTCGGTGGGACTGCACAGTATTATTTCGACTACAGGATCAGCGCTTCAGGTTTAGTGTGGGGGTACATCACATGAGGACATTTTACGTACCCCCACGGCAGAAATTTATTTTCACTCACTCAGCTTTAGTCAGTATAGTATTGTTGATATTCGTGTGAGTTTGTATATAGTTGTGAAAAAAAAAAGAAAAAAAAAAAGAGAAAAAGAAAAAAAAAAGAAAAAAAAAAAGAGAAAAAGAAAAAAAAAAAAGAAAAAAAAAAGAGAAAAAGAAAAGGATAATTATTATGATCTAGTTTTGTGTTTTTGTTATTTAAATAAAAAGCTGAGTGAGTGGCACAATTTTCGAGACGTTTTGCACCGCTTCACATTTGTGGCCGCGAGCACGGCAAGGATACACCGGGGGACAGCAGAATTGGGAAAGCAGGAACTTAGGTGTTTCGGGCAGTTTTTCGGGATCTCGGTGAGGGGTGTGAGTTTGGTAAATTGTGAGAATGTCATAACATGTAGGATTATGCCGTACCTTGATACATATATCTATCCTACCTGATTAGACATAGATCCTTTCGGAAACAGCTCGGATGGTAAGTTAGCTAGGGATTTGCTCAGTTTGATAACCAAAGTAATAGTACTTTGGTCCTGTGCTTAAATCCACCATATAAATCTGTTCAGACTTACCGATCGCTTGCAGGGAAGTAAATTCTGAAAAGGATGAAAATCACGAGGACACACTGTTTATGTTTTTGAGGTTGCCCGATCTCGCCAAAAATATTTTTGTCACTAGTCTGTTTTGAGTCGTTTGAGTCTGTGTATATTCTATCTGCGTCGGTTTTTCTATCGAGTCGTCCGGTTGAAAGGTTCGGGTCGAAAAGTGTATGCAACGGTAGGGTATGTACAGAGTCAGTCACGAGGACAGAAATGCAGGCTAGAGTTGGCAGGATTGCTCGGGACGAGCAATGTTTAGTGCGGGGGTATTTGATAACGCCCAATTAGGGGTTATCTTTTAGCCTGATTTCACGAGTATTTGTGTCGGAATTAGCGGTTTTTGTCGGAAAATGCCTTAGAATGCCCCGGGAATCTAGAACGAGACGTTTATTTGTACTTGCTGGATTTCTGCTTATTTCTGCTTATTTCTTGCTATATTTGGATATGATCGCGGGTTTTCGTTCGTGTTGCCTTTTCAGGAACAGGTTCGGGAGGTGCATCGGGAAGCGTGCCGGGACCAAGCCGGGACCGTCTCGGGAAACGTGCACAAGACCGGGACACGACGGAAACACGGAAAAGCAGAAGTACACCGAAGAGGCAAACCGGGAGCATCAGGCAGAAGAGTGGGACCCAGGGGACCAGACCTGGCCCACCAGAGGACCAAGTGGGCCCCACCTACCCCCACGGCCTGCGTATATACGCAGGCCCTGCGTATATACGCAGCACCTGCGTATATACGCAGGCATTGAGGGTGGTGGGGGATGTTGGTTGGGCCCTGGTTGCGTATATACGCAACCCCTGCGTATATACGCAGCCAGTTTTGACTTTTGGTCAAAGACGGTGGACCGATGGCAGATTCCGTAATTTCGAGCACAAGTGTTTTCGGGAAACAGCACTATTTAAAGACTCGTCCAGACTCGTTTTGAGGGATCACGGAGACACAGCACAATTCTCAGCACAACCGAAGGGCAAGTCAGAGCATTCACGGAGAGCACGAAAGCGCGATTCGAGATTCGAAGACTTAGTTTGATTTCGTTCTCTCTCTTTATATTCAGAAACTGCGTTTTGTACTATGTCTAGTCGTAGCTAAACTTTTCACCTAGGTTCTCGGTGAACCTAGGGTTTCGTACTCAGATTTCATGATTACTACGTTTATGGATTCATGATGATTGTCTTAATTCAGCAAGTTGTATCTGTTATTCTGGTTTGATTATTATCGTATATGCATGATAGGATTGATCACCCAGGATTGCTATAGACCCGAGCTTGTAGGTGAAAACGTCAAGTTAGGGTTAGGAAGAAAAACCGGGATTTAATACCTTACCCTGATAGACCGACCAGAGAAAGGGAGATAGGGCTAGCATCGAAAAACGTGAGACCAACTGTTAGAGAATTTGACCCGGGCCATTCGGACAGGTTAGAAACCCTAACAGGATTATACCGAGACTGCAGACTTAGGCAGCTTAACAAGAATCTGAAAGTCCGCAGGATCGGGATTACGTGTGGAATCTGAAAAGTCACTGCACAACTGGTACGTTGCACAGATATCGAAACTGCTGAGTGTTTTCATAATCAAACGTAAAACTGAAATCTGTAGAAACCCTAGGGGATCCAGGAGCCTAGTCTTCATCTATTATCGTTACAACAAATCAGCTTATTTCAGAAAACGTCACAAAAATATTTGAGTTTTTAAATTCTGTTTTTAGTTTAGTCACTATAATCACAACCTACTCCTCCTTGTTACTACTCTAGGAAACCCGAAACTGACAACGTAAGTAAACCCGAAACAGTCCTCGTGGGAACGATAATCCGAGTCTAATTGCACCCGGTACTACAAGATTCGTACACTTGCGATAGCACGTTAGTTTGCGCATCACTCTGCACTAGGAGTTCTAGAGCTAGAGTCTCCACTGAATTCTTGAACTTCATCAACTGATGCTTTTCTTTTCTTCTCTGAAGCAGGTTTCGATCCTCCAGCCATCTTGATTCTGTCTGAGGCTCTCCTTGTGCTTTTTAGGGTTTGGGAGAAGAATAGAGAGAGGTGGAATGAAACGGAGTGAAGGAGAAGAGAAGAAGATAAGTATTGAAAGAGTTTGAGTTTCAAAAGAAAACTAGGATCTCTCTGATCTTGAAAAGATTTGAAATAATCAGAGAAAATTCAAATCTTTTATTCCGTTGGAAAATAAATATTAAACTACTATATTTGGCTAAAAAGAATTTCTGAAAAAGGTAGGGGCTATATTAGGCAAATATCTACAGAGATATCACCCAACACAGAATGATCCAGATTATTAACTATCAGTGTAGCAGACTCATTTTCAAGGCTTTGAAAAGGTTTTCAATGTCTTGAAAAACTGTAACACTGCAACAGATAAAGATCAAGGCTTTGAAATGATTTTTAAGGCTTTCAAAATCAGTTCAAAACTTTGAAACCACATACAACTTACCTTGCTTAACTGATGCTCCCCCCAAACCAATGCATCTTTATTTAGCATTCCCAATTCTAATCTTAGAGCTCAGGATCTTTCTTCTGCTAATGGTTTAGTGAAGATATCTGCAATTTGAATATTAGTAGCAACAAATGCAAGAACAATATCACCTTTCTCAGCATGATCTCTGATAAAATGGTGTTTGACATCAATGTGCTTGGTTCTTGAATGTTGCACTGGATTCTTTGTAATTGAAATTGCACTAGTGTTATCACACTTGATAGGTATGCTCCTGAAATCAAATCCAAGGTCTCTTAGCTGTTGAGCAATCCATAGTACTTGTGAGCAACATGCTTCTACAGCTATATATTCAGCTTCAGCTTTTGATAGAGCAACTGAATTCTGTTTCTTGGAATGCCAACTGATCAAGGATGATCCAATAAATTGGCAAGTTCCTGAAGTAATTTTCCTGTCAACTTTGTATCCTGCAAAGTCAGCATCTGAAAATCCAAGAAATGAGAAGTTAGAATGTCTTGGATACTAAAGCCCTAAGTCTTTGGTACCATTGAGATATCTAAATATTCTCTTCACGGCAGTTAAGTGTGATTCTTTTAGATCAGCTTGAAATCTAGCACACATACATACACTAAACATAATATCTGTTATACTTGCTGTGTGATAGAGTAATGATCCAATCATACCTCTATACTCTTTTACATTGATACTCTTACCAGATTCATCCTTGTCTAAGGACACTGTAGAGCTCATAGGAGTCTTGGCTTCTTTACATTGAGCGATGCTATATTTGTTTCGTAAGTCTCTTGTGTACTTTCTTTGATGCAGAAAGATTCCCTTCTTCAATTGATGTATATGAAGTCCCAGGAAGAAGTTCAGCTCTCCCATCATGCTCATTTCAAATTCCCTGCTCATACGACTTGAGAATTCTCTGGAAACTGGAGCAAAAGTTTCCTCATAATAAAATAACTTCTTCTTGGTTGTAACCTTGAGCAACTAACCTTGCTTTGTTTTTGATCACTTTGCCACTTTCATCCAACTTATTTCTGAATACCCATCTGGTACCAATGACATACTGGTTTGTAGGTAGAGGAACCAGGTTCCAAACCTTATTCCTTTCAAACTCATTGAGTTCAGTTTGCATAGCAATGATCTAGTCTGCTTCTTGTAAATCTTCTTTCACAGTTCTTGGTTCTACACGAGAGAGAAAAGCATTAAAAGCACATAAGTTCTTTAACTTTGATCTAGTGTGTGTACCAGTGGTTGGATCTGAGATGATATTGTAAACTGGATGAGATGAGAGATATTTGAATCTCTTTCTTGGAGACCATGGTTCAGGTTCTCCATAGATCTTCTCTGGTCTTGAAGTAATGGCTTTGTAACTTGTATCCTTCTGATCATCTTATCAAGGCTTTGAGGCTTATTTTCAATGCATTGAGCACCATTTTCAAGGTCTTGAAAATGTCTTATGTTTTCTTCTGAGCCTTTCTTGAATCCCAGTGGATTCTCAGTCTGTTCCTCTGATTCATGCTTGTTAAAATTCAAGTCTGCAAAACTTTCTCTCAAAGAACCATCATAGCTTTCATCAAAAAATAACATGACTGCTCTCTTCAACCAGTTTGGTTCTTTTATTGTAAACTCTATAAGCTTTGCTATTCAGAGAGTAACCAATAAATATACCTTTATCACTTCTTGCATCAAAATTACCAAGATTGTCTTTTCCGTTGTTGTGGATAAAACAAGTACATCCAAAGGGTCTTAAGTATGAAGTGTTGGCTTCCTCCCTTTGAATATTTCATAGGGAGTCTTCTTCAGAATAGTTCTGATCAAGAACCTGTTCAGTATATAGTTTGTTGTATTCACGGCTTCTGCCCAATAAGATTTTGGCAACTTGTTCTCAAGAAGCATTGCCCTTGACATATCTTCAAGAGTCATGTTCTTTCTTTCAACAACACCATTCTGTTGAGGAGTTCTTGGAGAAGAAAAGTTTTGAGTAATACCATGTTTATCACAGAACAAATCAAATTCTAATTGATCAAATTCTCTACCATGATCACTTCTAATTGACGCTACAGGTAGGTTTTTCATAGTTTTAAGTTCTCCTCAAAGCTTTGAAAATTCGGAGTGCTTCAGATTTTTCTTTGAGAAACATAACCCAAGTATATATAAAAAAATCATCTACAACAACTAGCATATACCTTTTACCTTTTGGAGTAGGAGTTCTCATAGGACCACATAGATCCATATAAAGCAGTTCAATGGGTCTAGTTGTACTTACAAACTTCTTTGGCTTGAAGGAACTTCTGGCCTGTTTGCCTTGAGCACAAGCTGTGCACATTTCATCTTCTTTGAACTTAATGGATGGCAATCCTCTTACCAAGTCTTTGGAAATCAACTTGTTCAAAGTGTGCAAACTAATATGACTGAGCTTCCTGTACCAAAGCTTTGAATCCTCTTTCAAGGCCTTGAGACACTTCAAACTTTCACATGCAACTTTGTTAGACTGAAAAGTATAAACATTGTTTGATCTAGAGGCTGTGAGAATGCAATCTCCTGATTTCTCATTTTGCACCACACACTTCTCTTTATCAAAGATAAATTTGTTGCCATTGTCACAAAGCGGAGATACACTAAGCAAGTTAAATTTCAAACGTTCAACTAAATACACATCAGAAATAGAGTTTTCAAAATTTGTACCAACTTTACCTATACCAAGAATATTGATTTGCCTTTGTCACCAAGTGTAATTGAACCTTCAGATTGCTCTTTAAATTCTGAGAATAGAGATCTCTTTTAACTCATGTGTCTTGAGCAACCACTGTCCATAAACCACTTATGTTTTTTGATGTTGGTCACAGCCTGCAAACACCAATCACTTCCTTATTCAGCTGTTAGACCAAGTGTAGAATTTGGATTCATATTCAGGATCAACCATGTTAGGTGGTCTAAACCCTGTAGGAACCTAAATCTGCTTAACTTGTCCTTTGAGTTGAAAAGTAAAGGTGTTCCTAATTATGTGAGGGTCTCTTCTTATGAAAGGACAAGTCATCTTAAGATGACCAGTTTTATAGCATTAATGACATTAGGAGAAGTTTTGTTTCCAGCTTTCACAAATCTGGTATTATTTTCCTTGGGAAATTTTGATTGAATCCAATACCAGCTTTGTGAACTGTTTGTGAACTTCCTCCAAGAATCAAGTTCAACTTGTGTTCTGATCCAGCAAGCTTGACTTTGACCAATTCAGATTCTTGAAGTTTCTCAGTAAGAGTAGTCTTTTGTTTATCTAATTCATCAACTTGATGGCTTAGATTAACAACGTTGTTACTCATTAAAGAGTTTTCAGTGACTACTTCCCTGACTTCTGTTTTCAAGGCTTTGAAACTGGTTTTCAAGGCCTTGAAATCACTGTCAGTTTTCTTCTGAGAGATTTCAAGATTCTGATTTAGACAAACAAGTTGTATGTTTTCTTTTGCTTGCTCGTGAACTTTTTCTTTCAAAAGTCTGATCTCTTTCAGATAATCTTCCTCATTTAAAAGCATTGTTCTGAGATATTTTTAAAGTTCTTCTTTTGGTTTTGAAATCAGATAGTTTACCATTACCTCAATGTTCTTCTATGAACTTTTATCATGCTTGGCTATGAATCATAGGTTGGCATGTTCTTCTTCAGATTCAGATTCACTAGAGCCATCTGAATCACTCCATGAAGTTATCATAGATTTCTTTCTTTTGCCATGGTATTTCTTTTGAAAGCTCTTGCTTTTCTTGTGTGGACAATGTCTTATCAAATGTCCTGCATCACAACATCCAAAGAAGTTCATAACTTTTGATTTATTTTGTGAAGAAGATTTACCTTTGTAGTCCTTTCTACTGGATGGTCTATGCCTTTCTCAGTTGAAGTCTCTGTTTCCAACGTTTTTCTTCATTTTGAGAATCCTTGTCAAGAATTTAGAGATTAAGGAAATTGGGTCTTCATCATCACCATCCTCAGTTTCAAGGCTTTGGTTTCTCTCATTTTGCTTGGCTTTGAGAGCTAAGTTCTGGACACTTCATCTGTTGAAGTTCTTGACACTTCATCTTCATTCATAGATATTTCATGTGTCACAAGCTTCCCTTGTAGGTCATCAAGTTGTAGAGTTGAGAGATTCTGAGCTTCTTCAATTGTTGTGGTCTTTGGTTCCCACTTTGCCTTTGGAAGAATTCTTAGAATATTTCTTACCTTTTCTTCATTGGAAAAATGTTTTCCCAGTGAATCAAGGTTGTTGAAAATGTCTGTGAACCTCTTGAACATGTATCTGATGGACTCATCTGCATTCATCTTAAACAGCTCATATTGCCTGAGATAGATGTTGATCTTGGTTTGCTTCACTTGACTGGTTCCTTCAAAAGTAACCACAAGTTTATCCCATATTTCTTTTGCAGTAATGCAGCATGAAATCCTATTGAATTCATCTGTACTCAAAGCACAATATAAGATGTTAATAGATTTGTAATTCATAGAGTATTTCTCTAATTCATAACATGAGAGTAAGTCTTCAGATTTGGGAGTTCTAATCCCATCTTTCTCTGTGTAGAAAGTGTGAGGTCCATTCTGTATAATGGTCCAAAGCTCCATGTCTTGATCAATGATGAACATTTTCATCAAAGCTTTCCAGTGAGCAAAATTTTCTCCATAGAATAGTGGAGGTCTGTTAGCAGCTCTTCCCTGTGAGAAACCACCGTCTGTTAGCAGCTCTTCCCTGCAATACTCATGATCACCAGATGGTCAAATCTATACAGTGATACAAGCTCTGATACGAATTGAAAGTGTGAGTGTGCAGGTGTTAATGCAGCTAAGATACCCTAGAAGGGGGGGGCTGAATAGAGTATGCCAACTTTTTGCAAAACTTGCTAGGAAGATGAAAACTTGTGAAAACAGTGAAGTTCAAGGGCTTGAACTTCCCTGCAGGATTTTCAACATAATTCTTATTAATCAAAAGCTAAGCCCTAGAACTCAAGCACAGAGAATTCCCTTACTCTGTTTCAGCTTGTGGTTTTCCCTAACCTGTCTAGTACATGCTCTAGCTTATTGAGTAACTGAGAATTTTCTATTGTTCACTTTGAACAATCCTTGAGAATGAATAAAGAGATAATACAGAAATGATCTACCAATGGAGTATGATAAATAAGTACACTTAGAATAGAAAACTGCAGTGAAGAATGCAGTGAACTTCTGTGGAATGAATTGTGAGATTGATGTTCTTCTTTGATGTTTTGTCAATCGAGAATCTATCTATCACTTTTTCCGTTGAGTGTCGTGTATTGTTGCTTCAAAGTGAGCTCCTTTTATACTTCAAACGGCTCTTCAAATCTTCCCAGATTTTCAGCAACAAACTTCCTATTTTGTAGGAAACATATTTTGATTTTTTTGACATCTTCTCCAACGGTTGGATGATCACAATCTTCATATATTTTGTTGTGATCTTTCGTTTAAACATCTTGAGAAGCTATCATCATGTCTGATTGATCACAGGATCAAAGTGTCCAACTGTTTCGAAATCTACATAAGTTCAGTTTAGGAAACAAACCTGCAAAACTTGGAAATAATATTTCCTGCAATATCAAAGTCAAACAAATGATATTCTATGTTCAAATGCGTTAGAATAATTTATCTTTCATCATCTAATAACAGTGAATCAAACAAGTGAAAGATAGAGAGGGAATCAACTCAGAGAGTTTGCAGAAAACTCCCCTTGAGAATGTTCACACAGGTTAAGCAGTTTCAAGGCTTTGAATCAAGTTTCAAGTCCTTGAAAATAGCTAAATTATTTTCAAGCCTATGAGAACTGATTCAAGGCTTTGAAAGTTGGTTCAAGGCCTTGAAATAGCTAAACTATTCCAAGCCTTGCACAACCTGATCTTACACTTATCATGATCAAGGATATACAATCCATTATACAATAGTGTATTACAATAATGAATTTCATCAAATGAACAACATTTGCCCCTTTATTATGATAGAAAGAAAAAAGCTTTTCTTGTCCAAACAAGAAACAGATATAATGTTCCTACACATAGAAAGGACATAATATGATTTTTCTAACTCATGGATAATTTTAGAAGGTAGAACCACCAATAGTAATCTTGTCCATACACGGATTAGTCCACTTTGCAAACTAGTCCTACCAACTTTGCATGTGGTTGCGTATTGATCATTTTAATTAATAATTCCAGCTAATTAATATCCAACTCCAATTAAATCGATATGGTGTGTGACGTTGTATGTTCCTATTTAATTCGTAGTAACAATTACAAACATATAGCGGTGTTTAGCAACACATCTATGCCATCAAATAAATAGAAATATCCAGTTATCCAACAAAACTTTTGACCAATGTTGCCGTATTGTATTATCCCTTTGTCTCTATATCCCGATTGGACACAAGACATAAATGTGACACTCGTATATCCAATCCATAGTTTCTCGATTCTGGGAATAGGCTTATCTATACAGATAACATCAATATCTCATATTGATTTATCTGAGTCTGGCCAGACATTCCATAAGCTCTACCCCTCAAGTGACCGTGTATATTTTCTCCCATTATGTGGGAGGGAAAAATCCTCTCTGCATCACTACCATCTCTAAGCTTTGCTTCCTTATATGTCCGATAACCACCTCTATTGCTACCCACTCACGGTGTAGTGTTTGACGATATCAAAACACAATATTTCACAACTAGAGTATCAGGTGACTTCAAGTCTAAGGACCACAATACCATTGTCACTACGAGAAGCACTTGTGACATTAACATAACTCATTTGTAGCCTTATCATGGTGGGTCATTTCAGTATGATATTACGCCTAATACATACCCATGTGTTAGACTTGACATCTCCATATCAATCTACCCACATGCTAGTCTATAGTTGAACGCCCCATTAATCAATATACATGACTAGGGATATTTAAGATAAACAACAGTTGTAATCTAAATACTTCATTATATTGAATATCTCCATAAATAATAAATGAATGCTCTAGACAAAAACAATATTCATACTAAAATAAGATTGCCTCTAAGGCATATATTCCAACATGATTTGCTTCACTTGGCTGGTTCCTTCAAAGGTTACCACCAGTTAATCCCAGATCTCCTTAGCAGTCTTGTAGGTAGATATCCTGTTGAATTCATCTGCATTCAAAGCACAATATAAGAGATTCGTAGCTCAATAATTATTTGAGAGTTGTTCTAATTCAGAAGTATAGAGAGAGTTTTCAGGTTTGGGAAATGTAATCCCATCCTTTTTGTGTAGAATTTGTGAGTTCCATTCTGGATAATAGACCATAGTTCAATATCCTGATCAATGATGAACAATTTCATCAAGGATTTCCAGTGCAAAAAATTGTCTCCACAAAATAGAAGAGGTTTGTTAGCAGCTCTTCCCTGTGAGAAACCACATTAACCTACATTACTCATGATCAAAAGAGTGTTAGATCTATACAGTGATACAGGCTCTGATACCAATTGAAAATTGTAATGCATGTAGCAAATACAGGATCAGATACTCTAGAAGGGGGGTTGAATACAATATGGCAATTGTTGCCAAAGATGTGGATTTAAAACAAAGTGAGAAGAATTAGAAGTGTTTCAAAGGTTTGAACTCAATTTCAAGGCTTCAAAACCAACACAGGTTGTTTGAAATGAACTAATAGTTTTAAAAGCTTTGAAAAGCTATCCAAAGATTTGGTGTGAAACCTGTTTTGATGCAGTTATAATGACAAGTGAATAACTGTTAAGCAAGACAAAGAACACAGTGATCTCTTACGAAGTTCGGTCCAAAGTGACCTACTCTCGGCCTAAGGTATCTATTCCCTCTAAGATTTCAACAAATTCTTATATATCAAAAGCTAAGACCAAGATATGAGGCCAAGAGAATTCCCTTACTCTTTTCAGCATGTGATTCTTCCTAACCTATGTATTACCTACTCTAGCTAACTGGTACAATAAAAATTCTCTGTTGTTCCTCTTGAAAAACTCACAAGAACAAAAGATTAATTAATATAACAGAATGATATACAAATTAAGATCAGAATGAAGAACACTGTGAAGTCAGTGAAGCAGTAAGGCTTGAAGTGTTCTTCATGAATCTCAAATGGATTTAATGTGTGAAATGATCTCCTTCAATGATGATTGTCAATCCGTAATAGTGTTTGAATCTCTGAGTAAAGCTCTGTACTTAATATTCTCTCACAATCACTTGTTATTCTGTCAATTTGAATTTCATTATATAAAGGAAGCTTCAAGCATAAATCCCTAAAAATCATCTACAGATCTTTGACTCTCAACAACTTACTTCCAACTGCTAGCTGCTTTATTTTTCCATTGATTTTGATCTAATCTTCAATCAGCAATCCTAAGGTACGTTTAGACAACATACCATAACAGTAGGATCACTCTGCAGACTTGGATTTCCTATTCAGCACATCAGCAAATAAGAAAACTTCCTGCAAAATAGAGTTAGCCAATTCCGGCAAAATAACTTGGACAAATAATGTGATCAAAGCATGTTATAACACATAATTAGTTTGTCTTTCATCATATAATACAGCACGATCAAGTGTAGGAGGTTAGAGAGTATACAGGAGAAAGAACTCCCCCTTAGTTCATGATGTGCAGTTTCAAAGCTTTAAAACCAGTTTTCAAAGCTTTCAAACAACTATGAACATACATTTACTACTAGCTTTCACAAAACTGGTATTGTATTTTCTAGGAAAATTTGGATTGTATTCAAAACCATGTTTGTGAACTGAGTGTAAACTTCATCAAATAATCAAGTTAAGGTTGTATTCTGAGCTAGCAAATGTTGTCATAACTTTCTTTTATTCTTCAAGGTTCTCACTCAGTAAAATCTTTTGTTCCTCTAATTCATCATGTTGATGTTTTAGAGGAAAAAATTGTCCTTTAAAAAAGAGTTTTCTGCTACAACCTCTTTGACCCGAGTTTTCAAGGCATCGAAATTGGTTTTCAAGGCTTTGAAATCTCTGTCAAATTTTGCCTGAGAAACTTCAAGAATTTTGTTTTGATAAGCTAAATTCAGATTTGTTTTTGCTTGCTCATGAACCTTTACCTTCAAAGAATTTGTCTCATTTATGACTTTTTCTGTGGCAACTTTTGAATTTTGACTTTTGCTTGTAGTGTAAAACTTAATTATAAAAAAGTTGGGTTTCATGAGATTTTTTTGGACTTTTTTCTTCTTAAACAATAAAAATGATCAATTTATGCATACTTTTTTTGTATCGACATAGATGACATCTAATTACACCTATAATAATTTCATTAGTAAATATAATAAAGTAAAGTGATAATTTTTATTGATAAACAAAAGTGTTATATCTCTAAATTTTTAACACAATACATTTTTTACCAAACCCATGCATATGTTTTTGTCAATTTTTGTTCCGAATTTTTTTCACAACAATTAAAAAATCGACTTAAAAGTTAAAAAAGTCATATCAAACCCACCCATTAATTCATTGAGTGTTTTATGACTTTTTTTGCCACAGTTGAACATATTTTAGGACAGGAGAGGCATATTCTTTGTTATGAGATGAATCAAAAGGTAATCCAAGCATTATTTCGAAAAAAAAAATGGTGATGCAAGCACATGTTTAGGTTAAGTTGGAAGTCAACTTATGGTTAGGTACAATCATCAAACTCAAGGTAGGTCTGCAATCCTTCAATTAGCATTAAAATATTACGTAATAACGGTTGACCTTTTCCTAAAATATAGCATACATTTGGATTTAATAATGCTCGTTTTTGGCATAGAGGCTTTAAGAACTTGCCCCATTTGTTAAGAACAGTAAAACAATAGAAAAGCCCTACGTACAACATTAGAATAATATGATAATGCTCGTTTTTGGCATAGAGGCTTTAAGTATTTGCCCCTTTAGTAAGAAAAATAAAACAATAGAAATGCCCTACGTACAACATTAGAATATTATGTAAGCTAAATTGCATGGACAATACCCATAGTTTGGTATTTGTGTTAATTAGTTGGTACTCATAGGTTCAATTCTAACATATACAGTACCCATAGTTTCAATTTGCTGCAATGGTGATACCCTCCGTTAATTTTCTATCAATATATTTGATGAAAATATGTAAAAAGACCAATGTACTCCTAATTCTTGCCCCTACAATTTTGTAACTTATTTCTATAAATACTAAATTTATTTATTAATTTCACATATAGGTATATGCATGTAAAAAATTGTAATAGTGAAAATTTTAATAATTTTATTCACAAGTCTAAATTTTATAAGATCTTAAATATATTAAATTTAATTATTTACTTTTCATAGTAATAGTTAATAAATTTACTATAAATTTTTCCATCCAACATAATATATATAGTGGTAACTTGTACTTTTTATTAAAAATATATACATTATTTATTTATTTATTTATTTATTTATTTTTTTATTTATTTATTTATTTATTTATTTATTTATTTCAAATATATAATATTATTATAATTTATAAGTATAAGAAATAAAATTTTAAAAATTAATGTTATGTAACATTTTTAAATTTATAGTTAAAATTTATAATTTTATAAAAAATTAGAGTGAAAGTGACACACTAGTGTTTTTACATATTTTCATCCATCATACGGATGTAAAATTAGTGGGTGCCACCGTTACAATAAATTGAATGTATAGATACCGTGGATGCTATGACTGAAATTATGAGTACCAAATTAACACAAAATACAAACTAAGGGTAACGATGCAATTTAGCCTAGGTATTATGTATCAAGAGTTGACTATTTCCTTGAGGTTTTATTACTTTTTTTTTTTTTTTTTTTTTTTTTTTTTTTTTGTCAAACTTTCTTTGAGGACAGCATACATTTGTATTTAAGTATGCTGGTTTTTTCCATTTACGATTTAAGTACGAGTCCCATTGATTAAAAGAAAAACTAAAAAAAAATGAAAACAGGCCTACATACCATAAAGGCCGAAGCGCAAGGTGAAAAGACCCGAAAATAATACTCCCTCTTCTCTCCGCCAGCGCCGGGGTGAGAAGTTAAGTTGTCATTTCATTTGCATTAAAGTATATATCATCGATTCTCTCAAAAAAAAAAGTATATATCATCGAAGAACCGGCAACATTTTTCTAAAATATGGTCCGCCTTAGTATTTAATTGTGCTCGTTCTTGGCATAGAACACGACGTTTTCCTAAAATATGGCAAACCAACTCTTCATCTGTAACTACCACCCTCTACATAAAGCCTACATCCAATGATTCAAAGCACAAGGTGAAAACACTTGAATAAAACTCTCTCGCCACCTCCATAACAACATCAACTTTTAATAACTCTGTGATCACGGTAAGTATTTCTAACCTTTTTCAAACAATCTGAAATGCAAAGATGGTTGAGGCCTAGTGATTGTTTTTACCATCAATTTGCAGAGAATGTGGAAACTTAAGATAGCTGAAGGAGAGAGTACATGGCTCGAAACTCTGAACAATCACAGTGGCCGACAGGTTTGGGAGTTTGATCTGGAGATTGGAATGCCGGAGGAGCTCCGGGAGATCGAGGAAGCTCAGGAGGAGTTTCGGAAGAACCGGTTCGCCAAACAGCATAGTTCAGATTTGCTTATGCGAATTCAGGTAACCAAGGTAAAGAAAACCAACATTTGCACCGCTGACATTAAAGTTTAAACCTTATTTTTCTTTTATTTTCAACGCTGGTAAACCACTTAATATATCGGTGACGCTCTTGTGGTTCTTTCATTCTACCCATAGTTATTTTAGTTACTACGCTCTCCGTTCAAAAGTGAGTGGCTTTGTGCAATTTTCACCGAAATGATGTGCTTTTGAATTTGTAAATTGACTAGAATGTTATTTTTTAGATTTGGTATCTTGAATGATAAATGAAAAGGTTGTGATTTCAAAATGATCATAAACGGAAGGAAATTTGAAGGAAGAATCTGATCTAAACATACATAGATCCAAACACCTAATAAAGCAGAAGATTTATGTGTTACATCTTCGCCTGAGCTCTTTGCGCAGCGGATGATCGTAGAATACTTGCTTTCATGCACCAACGTCTTGCTCCCACAGTCTGGCTCGAATCACTAGGACGAGAGCTCTTGTTCACACCAAGTTCCACCAATGGAAGCTAGTTAGAGAGAGATGATAGAATTCCTAGAACTGTCTTTGATCAGCACATGATCTCTACGGAGGAGTGCATAAAATAATGTAGCAGGTTTTCTCCTTATATAGACAGACTTATTCCTTGTTTGCAATATAACCCCCTAGAGTTTATGCCTGTGCTACAAACCCCATAAAGTTTGAGCATTATGACAGCTAACCCCATAAGGTTGTAATATTTGCATTGATCACCCCACATTGGCGCACCAAAATGCTAACAAAATTTAAAAAGTTAAGCAACGTTTTGATAATATGACATCCATTTTGAGACCAACAAAAGGAAGGTCGTCTAAGTGGTGGTTTTAACGCCATAGAATTTGACCCAACTCACATGCACACTCATTTTTAGCACAAATTAACACCACACCACCAACACTACCGACATCAATTAAGACCACCACACCACCACCGATTGAGACCCACTCATCACCGGACAGCGCAGGGACCCAACCTACTCAATGCGAAGCCAGAGCCTACCAAATAGAAAGCCGTCTATTCCAGCTATCGAGATCACCCACAACCAAAAATTATGGTAAACTCTAGCACAATCAAGCGCATCATCAACTTGACAAAATTGATCAAAAAAAATCGTAAATTGAACCCAATCACTGTGGGGCACACAAAGTGCACCGTTGTTGAAAGCCCCCTGAAAAAAGGACACACTCCCAAGTGGGAAAATACTACAACCACATAAGCATGATCATAACGGAGCCATAGTCGGTAGGGTCGACGAATTAGTGAAGCCCATTGAGTCGGATGTTACACTTAAATACCCTGACCTTGGGGTTTAATAATCTCAACATCGTCACCTCGATTCCTCGGATCAACGAGAGGTGGAGGAAATGGTTGAGATGTCCATAAATAGTGTTGTGTTTAAAATTTGTACACCCACAATTCACTCTACAAAGTCTGTCACTCTCATACACACTATGTTGTGTGTCACTCATGAGTTGAACTATATCTAAAACAATAGCTACCAACATGTTGGGAAAGTTCCTTGAAGATGAAGATAGTCAATGGAGCAACGAAGAGTGAAGCCCCAAGCCTCTTTGCATGAAGACAGGGAGGTCTTCACACGAAGAGGCCTCACACAATAACAGGAACAAGAAGTACTTCGTGTAACAAACTGTTGTCTCAAAGCAAGAAGACTGTTCGCACGAAGGGGGTCTTCATACGAAGACATCGTGCCCTTCGCACGAAAAAATCCTGCATGTTGAGTTGGTGCCTTGAATTGATCAAAGGCAGCGACATACTTTGTTTCCAACTTTGATTAGGAAAACATTTGAAGCCACTAGCAATGGAAGATTAGTTAGGAAACAAGTTTGTTTCAAATCAGATTTAAAAACTTTAGTGATTTTCCTAGCAATATATAAAGAACCTAGTAGTCCATTATTAGGCATGCAAAACATCATTGTAATTGTTCCACTTGTGAAATAAAGAGTGATTTTCCGTCGTGGACGTTATTAGCGAATATTCTCTAGCGAACCACGTAAGATCCTCATGTTCTTCTTTATTTGTTCATCGTTCGTGAGGTGGTTTTTCATAATAAACTGGTATCGGAGCTCTGAAATAGGAGTTTTGTTATAACAAACTGGCATCAGAGCTCAGGCTGGCGGTGTTTTAAGATCAAGATCAAGGCGAAGCAAAGTTAGGTTTCACAACTGGGTAAAATCAAAGCTAGGATTTTGCGATCTAGGTGAAGCACGCGACTAGGGTTCAAGATCCACCAAGAACGATGTCCGGATCGATGTTGAAGATCGACATGTTCACAGGAGGGAACAACTTCAGTCTGTGAAAGATAAAGATGGAGGCTTTGCTCAAATCCCACGGCATATGGGCAATTTTGACTGCAAACAAAGGAGGCATGAATGTTGCATCATCGGAGTTCAAGGCAATGGAGGAGAAGGCACATTCAAAAATTATGTTGTGCTTATCAGATGATGTGATCATCAAGGTCGAATATCAGAAGGAAGCAGGGAAGCTCTGGCTCAAGTTGGAGAGTCTCACTAGCAAGTTAATGCTAGAGCAAAGTCTCTTCACTTTGCGGATGCTCGAAAGTACGTCTCTCAAGGAGAATCTTGATCAATCGAATGCAATTCATTTAGATCTGTGTAATATAGGCGAAAGGTAGCTGATGAGGATGCCACACTCTTGTTATTGATCTCATTACCTCCATTATACGAGAATTTCGTTCAGTCGTTCATTGTGAAAACGAACGACTTTTCCCTAGAGGAGGTCGGATCAGCACTCCATGCTAGGGAATTGCGCCATAAGGGTGCAGGCATTGGTACGCAGGACCGTGCTTCCGGGTTGATTGCAACGGGGGGAAGAAAGAAGGGTAAGAAGAACAAGAAAAGGTAGTTTTCTGGTTCTATGTTGCCCAAGGATGTATGTGTTTGGTGCAAGGAAAAGGGGAATTGGAAGAGAGCTTGTCCGAATCGAGGTCAACAGGGATAGATTGGCTCTGCAACAGTGGTAGGGAAGGGGAAATACGTCTGATAATGATTTCGTTCTACTTGCAGAGGATGTCGCGCATTCACCCGATGTGTGGTTTCTTGACTCAGGGGTTTCTTATCACATATCTTCTAATAGGGAACTATTGTTAAGCTACAACTGGGCAAATGAAGGATCCGTTCATATGGCAAACGGTTTGCAGGTCATAGGAAAATGTTTAGTTAGGTTGAAGAATTTGGGTGGGAAGACATACACATTGAAGGAGGTGAGACACGTATCGTTTGTCACAAAGAATCTGATTTCATTGAGTCTACTCGACAGCAAGGGTTTTAGTTTCAAGGTGAAGGTGGAGGATTATGCGTCTACAATGACTCAGATGTGCTACTAAAGGGGATTAAGGATGGGACTTTGTATGTGCTACAAGGTTCGGCTATCACAGGGTCTGTCGGAGTTGCCTCAGCCGAGGTTGAGGAAGCTGATCTATCTAAGCTGTGGCATATGAGGCTCGGTCATATGATTGAATGTGGAATGCTAGAACTTCACAAGAAGGGGTATCTCACCGGCATGCGCCCATGAGCATAGTGTTTTGTGAGCACTGTGTGTATGGGAAGCTACATCATAGCAAGTTCCCAAAGGTGGTTCATAGAACGAAAGGTACTATTTATTTTATCCATTCGGATTGCTGGGGTCCATCTCGAGTTAAGGCGATTGAAGGGTACAAGTACTTTCCGAGCATCATAGACAACTACTCCAGGATGACTTGGATATTTGTGATGAAGCATAAGAGTGAAGCCTTCGCAAAATTCAAGGAGTGTAAGGTCCTAGTAGAGAATCATGTGGGAAAGAAGGTGAAGAGGCTGCGCACGGACAACGACTTGGACTTTTTTCATCAGATTTTGATGAATTCTGTAAGGATTAGGGCATTGCACGTCATCGCATCATTCAGCACACACCGCAGCAGAATGGTGTAGTCAAGAGAATGAATCAGACACTTTTAGAAAAAGCAAGATGCATGCTTTCGAATGCAAGTCTTTTTAAAGGTTTTTGGGGAGAAGCAGTTTCCATGGCATGCTTTATCATAAATTGGATCCCGCACACAGGTATAGGATGCAAGATTCCTATGGATGTCTTGTCTGGTAGAGAAGTGAATTACTCGGATTTGAGTTTTTGTTTGCGTTGCCTATTACCACATTGATGATGGCAAACTAGAGCCAAGAGCTAAGAAGGTGGTATTCATGGTTTTCGGAATAGGTGTGAAGGGATATAAGATATGGGCAAACAACAAGATTATTCTTAGTTTAAATGTAGCCTTTGATAAGAGACCTCTATGTTAAAGAATTCCATGGAGGTGGAGCTTGGAGGTGAACAGAAGAAGGTGGGGGGAGAGTCGGATCCTATTGATCCTATGGATTCTGAAATCTCTACACAGCCGCCGCAACTAGAAGAGGAAGAAGCAGAAGAGTATGATAGTGGAAAAACAAAATTAAACAATTCTTTTAGGGGAAATTTTTATTAGACCACTTAAGTAATGTTTACATCAAGAAAAATAGCTTCAGAAAGCCAATGAGGGAAACCATAGAACCAAGCTTCATATAGTTGGGACATCAGTGCGTGCACGACTAGTAAATTTGCAGGTTCATTAACTTCATGACGGATCCATTTAACAGACCAATCTTCGAGAGTTGAGAGGAATTGTAACATCTCCCCCAATTAGGTCCGAGACAATCAAAAAATCCTCCGGTGGTCAACCCCTACAAGCCCAAAGAAAGTCTTCAACCAAAACTTTTGGGTCCCCTCCCAGCATAATTCTCCTGTACGTGCCCATGCCAATTTCTATACGAACACCCATTCTCATAGTTGTTGCTTCGGCTTCATGTGCGCTTTGACATCCTTGAATGGAGAAATTTTTGGCCACAAGAAACTTCCCAATATCATCTTGTATTACTACGCTCCCAGTGCCTTACCACTGTTCTGAGAAAAGGAATTAACTTTAATTATCCCCTGTTGTGGTCTCGTCCAAGTCCTGCAGTTATCTGCTTCTTCTGCATCTGCCATTTCCTTGTTTGTGTTGTCAAATTCTTGAATTCTACCAGGAGTGTCTGTAAGTATGTGTGAGTTGTTTGTTGGAATAGTGCCTTGAAGTAGAAGATACTCAAAGGAGCGCGAAGAAGTAAAGCCTTGGGAGGTCTTCGTACGAAGACAAAGTGTCTTCGCACGAAGACATACCATACTTAGCCAAATTTAGCCAAGTCATAATTTCATCCTATTTTTGGTCTTTTTCTCAAAATAGGAAGGTCTTCGTACGATGACTGAATGTCTTCGCAACAGAGACTTCGGGTCTTCGTACGAATACATCCGGGAACAGGATAATAAGGATGGAATTGTTTCCAAAATTGTCCGAGGCGGTTTTGGAGGCTATAAAATGATCATTTGGGGTCCTATGAACGTATGTAACTCATTGTGGTCGTTCCACTTCATAGAATAAAGATCTTTCTTCCTCATGGACGTAGTTAGCTCGATTTGTGCTAACGAACCACGTAAATCTTATGTGATTGCATATTTCTTTATCGTTCGTGAGGCGTGAGTGATCGTGAGAGGTATAACAAACTGGTATCAGAGCTTAGGTCAATATCACTCCACCAAGGAAAATGTCCGGATCGATGTTGAAGATCGACAAGTTCACACGAGGGAACAACTTCAGTCTGTGGAAGATAAACATGGAGGCCTTGCTGAAATCACAGGGTTTGTGGGCACCTTTGACCGCTGAAAAGAAAGGAATTGATGTTTCTAAGACGGAGTTCAAGAGATTGGAAGAGAAGGAACATTCAAAAATTATGTTGTGCTTATCGGATGACGTGATCATCGAGATTAGAAGGAAGCAACAAAGATTTGGCTCAAGTTAGAGAGACTCTACATGAAGAAAAGTCTCACTGGCAAGTTGATGCCAAAACAAAGCCTCTTCACCCTGCGGATGCTTGAAGGTATGACTCTTAAGGACCATCTTGATCAATTTAACACCATTCTACTAGATTTTGCGTAATATTGGCAAGAAGGTGGAGGATGAGGATGCCGAAATTTTGTTATTGATCTCTTTACCTCCATCATACAAGAACTTTATACAGTCTTTAATTGTGAACAAGGACGACTTATCTCTAGAGGAGTTCAGATCGGCGCTCCATCCTAGAGGGGAAGCAAGAAGGGTAAGAAGAACAAGAAGAAGAAATTCTCGGGTTCTAAGTTACCCAACGATGTTTATGCCTACTTCAAGGAGAAAGGGAACTGGAAGAGGGATTCCCTAAACGAGGACAACATGGACAGAATGGCTCTACAGCCGTGGTAGAGAAGGGTAATTCATCTAAGATTATTACGTTCTACTGGGCGATGATGTCACGCATTCATCTGATGCGTGGTTTCTTGACTCAAGAGCTTCTTATCACATCTGTTCTAACATGGAGCTATTTTCAAGCTATAATTGCGCAGATGGAGGATCCGTTCATATGGAAAACGTAGTTGTTTGCAAGGTCATAGAAAAAGACTAAGTTAGGTTCAAGACTATGGATGGGAAGAAATGCACTTTGAAGGATGTTAGATTATATTGCTTGTCACAACAAATATGATTTCTTTGAGTCTACTCGACAGCACGGGTTTTAGTTTCAATGGTGAAGGTGGAGGATTATGTGTCTACAAGGACTCGGATGTGCTACTCAAGGGGTTCAACGATGGGACCTTTTATGTGCTACAAGGTTCAGCTATCACAGGGTCTATCGTAGTTGCCTCGGCCGAGGTTAAGGAAGCTGATCTAACTAAGCTGTGGCATAACTCGGTCATATGAGTGAACGTGGAATGCAGGAACTTCACAAGAAGGGGTATCTCACCAGACATGTGCCCAAGAGCTTAGGTTTTTGTGAGCATTACGTGTATGGGAAGCTAAAGTGTAGCAAGTTCCCTAAGGCGGTTCATAGAACAAAAGGTACTCTTGATTATATCCATTCGGATTGCTGGGGTCCATCTCGAGTTGAGGCGATTGGAGGGTATAGGTATTTTCTGAGCATCATAGACGATTACTCCATGATGAATTGGATATTCGTGATGAAGCACAAGAGTGAAGCCTTCGCAAGATTCAAGGAGTGGAAGACGCTGGTAGAGAATCCGGTGGGAAAGAAAGTGAAGATACAGGGATGATGGTATGGTGGGATATGCATTACAGGTAGCGGAAGAGGTAGAGGATGAGCCATCCTCCTACAAGGCCGCTATATCTAGTTCTGAGTCAGCACAATGGATTGCCACGATGGGTGGAGAGATGGAGTCTCTTAGCAAGAACTCGACTTGGGAGCTTGCTAAATTACATGCGAGAAGGAAGATAATAACTTGCAAGTGGGTTTTCAGAAGAAAGGAAGGAACTGCATCTGGAGATGGCGTCAAGTATAAGGCAAGGCTAGTTGCAAGAGGGTTCAGTGAGAAAGAGGGAGTTAACTACAACAAGATATTCTCATCAGTGGTCAGACATACTTCTATCTGGGTGTTACTAGCTTTAGTGGCACACCACGACCTAGAGCTTGAGCAATTGGATGTCAAGACAGCTTTCCTACATGGAGATTTGGAAGAGCAGATATACATGAGTCAACCGGAAGGGTTCCAAGTTCCCGGAAAGGAGAACCACGTGCGCAAGCTGAAGATATCTCTCTAGGGACTTAAGCAGTCACCGAGAAAATGGTACAAGAGGTTTTTACAGCTTCATGATGAAGATTGGTTACCACAAGTGCGAGTATGATTGCTGCGTGTATCACAAAAGGTTATAAAGTGGATCACGTATCTACCTAGTTCTTTATGTGGATGAAATTTTGATCGCTACTCAGAATATCAAGGACATTAGAGAACTGAAGAGGTTCCTTAGCGTCGAATTTGAGATGAAGGATCTGGGAGCTCCTCGGAAGATATTGGGAGTTGAGATCTATAGAGACATGACAAAGAAGAAGCTTTTATTTTCTTAGAAGAGATCATCAAGAATATCTTGGCAAGATTCGGGATGCTATCAGCTAAAGCTATAGATACTCCTATGGCAACTAACAGCAAGTTGGGAATGTACATCGTTCAGACTGATGAGGAAAAGGAGTACACGTCCAAAGTTCCATATGCTAGCGCATTTGGAAGTCTGATGCATGCTATGGTCTGTACTCGACCGGACATAGCATCCACTTTTAGTGTGGTTAGTCGTTTTATAGCTCATCCGGGTAGGAACCAGTGGCAGGCGGTGAAGCGGATATTCAGGATCTTAAAGATATGTCAGACATTCGCCTATGCTATGGGTCACGTGAAAACATCGTGGTAGCTGGTTTCATGGATTCAGACTATGCAGGGTATGTTGATAGTAGAAGATCAATGACGGGCTATGTATTTGCTCTGGGAGCATGTGTTGTGAGTTGGAAGACGACGCTACAGTCAACGGTGACTTTGTCCACCACGGAGGCGGAGTTTATGGCTCTAAAGGAAGCAGCAAAGGAGGCAATTTGGCTTAATGGAATGGTCAATGATCTAGGGTTACATCAAGATCAGGCGATATTCTACTGTGATAGCTTGAGTGCCATTTGCTTGACGAAGAACCAGGTTCATCATGAAAGAACCAAGTATATCGACGTCAGGTATCATGTTCTGAGAAGTGAGAGCAGGATCAAGGTGATGAAGTTGGGGACTGCTGACAACCCCACGAATATGTTCACCAAGAAGGTTCCGGAGAGCAAGTTCCAGCATTGTCTGGAATTGCACAACATTATGAGCCAGTGCGCCCTTAGGCGCATGTCGGACCCGGCGAGGTCCAGTGAGTCTCTATGATGCAAGACATCTGGAGGAGAGAAGACAAGCTTTGTTCATAAGGAGAAGGAAGCTTTGTTGCAGACGAGAGACTTCAAGTTTAGGTGGAGATTTGTTAGAATAGTGCCTTGAAGTAGAAGATACTCAAAGGAGCGCGAAGAAGTGAAGCCCAAGGAGGTCTTCGTACGAAGACAAAGTTTCTTCGCACGAAGACATCCCATACTTAGCCAAATATAGCCAAGTCTGAAAGTCTTCCTATTTTAGGTATCTGTCTCAAAATAGGAAGGTCTTCGTACGAAGACTGAATGTCATCACACGGAGGTCTTCGAACGAAGACTTCGGGTCTTCGTATGAAGACATCAAGGAACACGATAATAAGGATTGAATTGTTTCCATAATTTCCCTTTGGGGTACTATGAACGTATGTAACTCATTGTTATCAATCCTCTTCATTAAATAAATGTCTTTCTTCCCAGTGGACGTAGTTAGCTCGATTTGGGCTAGCGAACTACATAAATCTTGTGTGATTGCATCTTTCTTTATCGTTCATGAGGCGTGAGTGATCGTGAGAGGTATAAAAATGTTCTTTGACTTGCCTTCAGAAATCAAAGCATCTTTGGTTCCACCATTCCCATAAAGTGATGCAAAACAGCCTTCGATCTTTCTCGGTCAGATTAACAACATGCTCTGCCACGCAGGTGGAGAAGGAGTGAATTGTACTTCTCTGAACCCATAGTAAATTGAGGATTTCCTAGACTTGCTTGGCGAGTATGCATTTGATAAAAACATGAAATTTAGCTTCACCATAGTGACCGCATCGAGAACATATGTTTGAAACTGGAATATTTCTGCGACTAAGGTTCTGTTGTGTGGCCAGAATTTGATGTAAACACTTCCAAAGGAAGTGGATAAACTTCCTTGGGACCTTAATTTTCCTGATTAGCATAAAATTTTGGCCAGTGATGCCATTTAAAGCTTCCAACGCAAGGCTCTCGACCAAAATCATACCCAGTTTGTACCCCTTCCGAACACTATAAATCCCTGTGTCCTCTTCCGTCCACACTAACCTATCAAGTTGAGGTTCAGTGGGGATTGGGATACAGGAGATTAGTTGCGCGTCTACCTCCCAAAAATAAATTATGATATTTGTTAAATCCCAAGTCATGTCATCAGTTATAAAACTACTAACTTTGGTATTTGATTCGGTTAAAGGAGTAACCACCTTGTGGTTGTTTCTGTCTGGGATCCATGGATCTGAAATCAGCACGTTGTTCCCATCACCTATCCTCCAATAGCTTACTCGTTCTACTATCTTGCGTCCATAGAGTATACTTTGTTGGATTTGTCTCGAATTCCGCAAGATGTACCGGTGTACCCGATGCGTCTGATTTCTCCTCTAAGGATGTGATATCTGTGGTTTGGTAAGCTTTTCCACCTCCTCTAGTTTAGTATAAATAGAGGTGCTAGTTATTGTTTTATTTATAAGTTCAACCCGTGAGTAGCACACATGTTTAGTGTGTATGAGAGTTGAGAGGGTTGTAGAGAGAATTGTGGGTGCACCGTTTTCGTACTAGTGAAAATTCTTTCTTGCCCTGTGCACGTAGGCAATTTGCCGAAGCACGTTAAATATTGTTTTCTTTATTTTCTCGTTCTCCATATCGTGTGTCCGTTAAGTGATCGTGTTTGATTTTCCATTGCGCGGGATTTCGACGTGATAAAACACAACCAGTGGTATCAGAGCCTGGTTGCAATCCAGGTTATACACGCGACGAGAACAGACACGAAATTGTAAAGTTTTTGGTTGCGGCGAGACGCTTGTGGTGGCGGCGATTTGTTTTCCTTAAGAGCTCGCTACAGCGAGACTTGTGGAGTGTGGGTTGAGAAGAACAAGGAGAAGCAGCGACGTCAAAGGAGTTGAAGCGGCAGCGAGAAGCGGTGACGGGCAGCGGTGTTGACGGCGGCTGCATCAGCAAATGGTTTTTTCTCGATTGGCGGCGGCGTAAAAAATGTCCTCGGACGGTTAGGTGATCTCTCATTTGGTGTGGCTTGATTTCGTGTTGAAATCAAAGAGTTATTTTCCTTCTACGGTGTAGGTTCGTCTAAAATAACGAAGAAACGCAGGTTTGCATTTTGCATCTGGTCATGAGGTTGAAGAAGATAGGATAAATTGTCTTGTGCTTCGCGGGCGCTGCCGGGAGCATGCCATAACACGCGTTGTGTGGTCCAACTTGTTTTGGATGTATATTAGGCTCTAGGAACCCCTCTAACTTGAAAAAAGAGTCAAACCTAGGTTCTTTGGCGTTCCCGATGCATTGACGGTGTCGGATTCTGCATATTCTTGAAGGAAACTTGCAGATTGGTGTGATGGCGGTGAAAAATTCCAGTTTTATCATTGAAAAATTCAACGGCCACAACGATTTCACTCTATGGAAGCAATGCGTGAAAAATATGTTGATGAGGGAAGGTCTTATCAAGGCTCTCACGAAGAAGAAGTCCGAAAAATCCAGTGGGCGTGACAGATAAAAAGTGGGAGGAGATGCGAGATATGGTGAATAGCACGATTCAGCTATATCTCTGCAATAGTACACTCCGGGAAGTCATCAATAAGACGGATCCCTACGAGCTATGGACGAATTTGGAGAGCATGTATAAGTCCAAGTCATTGACGAGTCGAATGTTCTTGAAGCAACAGTTGTATGCGCTGCATATGGCCAAAGCGAAGGATTTTATGGAACACTTGGATGAGTTCTATAGGGTTCTAACAGAGCTTAATGTGGTCGAGGCGAAGATTGAAGAAGAAGATCAAGCAATTCTCTTGTTAGTTTCCCTACCTCCTTCGTACGAGCACATCAAGACAACGTTGATGTATGGAAAGGATACTATCAAGCTAGATGAGGTGGTTGCTACTCTTATTTACCATGAGTCGGTAAGGAAAAAGGAGAGTGACGAGACGCAACTTGATGGAATCATGGCTACATTAGAGCGAAGTCAAGATTGTGGAAGGAGGCAACATAAGGTGGCTCATAGGCGGGGACGTTCCAAATCCAGAGGTGATGACTACAAGCAGTGATGTTTCTTTTGTAGTCAAGAAGGCCATATTCGAAAGCATTATGAGAAGTAGAAAGCGGCGAGGATGATGAATCAACCATCAGAGGCAGCAGTCATTCAGAATTCCGACATTGATGAAGATCCAGTGGATGTGAGGAAAGTCACTTAAGATAATGAGAAACCAGATTGGATTTTAGATTTTGGATGTTTGTTTCACATGTGTGCAGCCAGAGAGCACTTTTCAACTTATCAAGCTTCTAATGGGGTTACTGTCAGGATGGCTAACAAATCGACTAGTAATGTTTTTGGTATGGGTACAGTAAGGTTTCCTAAGCTTGATGGTAGGATCTTGGCGCTAGGGGGGTGAGACAGGTGCCAGACCTGAGAAAGAATCTGATCTAATTTGGGATGTTGTACAGCAAGGGTTGTAGAGTCTCGATTCAAGGTGAAGGAATCAAGGTTGTGTATACGACAGACAAGAATGTGCTGCATGGTATATTGGTCGATGGTCTATACAAACTTCTGGGGAGTATTGTGACATGTGGATCTTCTGTCAAAAAAGAGACAAGGAGTATAGATCGGCGAGATATACATGAGGGGCGTATGAATGAAAAAGGGAGAAACAAAGGAGATGCACCAAGGACGGACGCGGAGGAGTACGAGGTTGACGTGCAATGGCGTTCAGGCGCAAAACGGAGAAGGTACATGCTACACAAGAGTTGCATGTTGTTCAAGGAGGTTTTCCAGTTAAAGTGATCGATACGCATATGAAGGTTAACGATCCACCGTTGCTGAGAACATTGAGGAAGAAAACTTTTTCAGAAGTGAAGAGGAAGCGAGTCTCGTTTGCACTTGAACTAGATGGTGGTGGTCTCTCCAATGATGGTCAAGCAGGTTGAGAGGTGGAGTCGCACCGCTCCCCAAAATAGCATACTTTTGAACGCACATGTGTAAACGGTGCGAGGAGGCGCCCCAGGGAGGGGCGCGAATGGGAGCATCTCGGTGGAGGTGCGGTGAGGGGGCGTGCATGACGAGCATGGAGGATGCGGAAGAGTTGACATAAAAAACGGAGTTCGTTGAGGAATTTACTGGCGCTTGTAGAATTCAAGCCAAGGTGGAGTTTGTTGGGTTTGTCTCGAGACGTATCGGTGTATATGATGCATTTGATTTCTTCTCTGAGGAGGTGATAGCTTGGATTTGGTGGGCTTTTCTACCTCCTCTAGTTTAATATAAAAAGAGGTGCTAGCTATTGTTTTATTTATAAGTTCAACTCATGAGTGGCACAAAGGTTTAGTGTGTAGGAGAGTTGAGAGGCTTGTATAGAGAATTGTAGGTGTATGGTTTTCGTACTAGTAAATATTCTTTCTTGCCCCGTGCATGTAGGCAATTTGCCGAAGCATGTTAAATATTGTGTTCTTTATTTTCTCGTTCTCAATATGGCGTGTCATCGTGTTTGATTTTCCATTGAGCGGAATTTCGACGTGATAAATCCCAACAAACTTCGCCAAACAAAAAGAGGGTGCGCCTCCCAACTCAGCATGCATGAAGCTCTTCTGTGCGAAGTATTTTTCCTTCACAACTCGACACATCAAAGACTATGGGTATTGTATAATCCGCCAAGCTTGTTTTCCTAGAAGGGTTTGATTGATTTTTTTTAGATCCTTGATAGCTATTCCACCCTCCTCTTTGCTCTTTTTCATCTTGGACTAGGATACCCAGGGGATCCCCTTATCTTTCCCAAAGCTTTCCCACCAGAACTGTCTGATCATGTCCTCCATCTTGTCTCAAGTACCGTCCAGAAGCTTAAACAAGACATAGCATAAGTTGGCTAAACTTAACCCACAGCTTTACTATGAACTTCTTTGCCCCCGAATGAGAGTGTCTTCACCTTCCTTCTTTGAGTTTTCCACCAAGTTTGTCTGTGAGGCCATTGAAAATTATGGACTTGTTTATACCCATATTCGTATGTAGGCCCAAGTACTTGTCGTATTGTTCCACTTCTGCTACCCCCATCAGCTGAATCATTCCTTCTCTAACATGATTTGGAACTCCATAAGAGAACACAATAGTCGATTTGTCCAGATTTATCAGTTGACCTGAAGATCTCTTATATGCAGAAATTATCTCGAGTAGAAAATTTATGTTATCGTTATCCGCTCTTGTATAAAACATCGAATCGTCAGCAAAAAACAAATGGGAGACCAATGGTACTCCCTGGAAGCTATAACTCCTGCTATATTCCCATCTCTAACAGCATTCGTGCCTGCACGAGAGACGACTTCACTGCATAAGAGAAACATGTACGGAGACAATGGGAACCCTTGTCTCAAACTCCGTTCCGGTATAACGAACCCCGTGGTAGTTCCGTTTCGCACAAACGCAATTCGAAATGTTGAGATACGGTTCGTGATAAGAGTTATTAATCAGGGGCCAAACCTTATGTGGAATAAAGTCTCGCGTACAAATATCCATTCAACTCTGTCATAAGCTTTACTCTGATCAAATTATAGAGCAATAAAAGCCTTCTAGCCCTTGTTTCGCGTTTGTAGGGAGTGAATAACTTCCAAAGCTGTGAGAATATTAGATGTAATGAGCCTATGCGGGACGAAAGCACTTTGATTCTCACAGAAAAGGTCTGGAAGTATTTATTTTAAGCAATTGGTTGTAGTCTTCGCCACAACCTTGTACATAGCAGAGCACAAGCAAATTGGAAAAATATCACTCGCCTTTTGAGGTTGATTAGTCTCAATTAATGTAAAATTAAAATCTTCAGGGCTAGAATAATTATTCATAATATTGATAGTTTTTGCTGTTACTTGATATCCAATAATCTTCAGTATTGCTGAAAAAAGCCTGCATTGTAGCCATCAGGACCATATGCCCTATCAAGAGCCATTTGCAATAGGGTTGTTTTCACCTCCTCCGCAGTATATATGCCTCCATTGATTGTCTTTCTTCGCTTGTATATCATCGTCCATCGAGGCCAAAACTGGCTCCATTTCTTCCTTTGTTGGCCTAATAGATGCGAAAATTCCTCTGAAATGGTCCTAAAGAACACTTGTTATTTTCCCATCATTAATTACCAATTCTCCCGCGCTATTCTTAATACCCCGAAAGTCGTTTCGTGCTCGTGTTGGTGAAAAAAATGTGTGTGTTTTATCCCCGTGTCTAGCCTTGAAACACGGGACCGTTGTGCCCAAATTACTTCCTCCTCGCGTAATAGTGTGCTGTACTCTTTCGTGAGCTGTTTTTTTTGCTTCTAATGCCGAAGAATTTTCTTTTGATCACTACCAATCGATGCTTGATTAGCCGAGTTTTTTCCTGAACTGAATCGAAAGTCCTTCAGTTCCAATCACGACACACCTGCTGAAGTTCGATCAGCCGCTAGTTGACCGGTACTGCTTCTCCCTTTTCCCAGTTTTTCTCCACTATCTTCTCAAAGCTAGGATGAAGCATCAATATATTTTCTATTCAAAATCGACGATTGCGACTTCGTATACGTACTTCCTAATCAAGACGGATTGGCAAATGATCAGAATTTGGGTCGTAAAGAAGAGTGACGTGAGCACCTTGTCAAGCCAAAGTGTATTCCCTACAACTCTATCTAGCCCTTCTCTAATGTTATCCTCGCTATCTTGGTTGTTATTACATGTGTACAGATCTCCGGCATACCCCAAATCAAGATATTCAGCTTCATTTAGAGCCTATTTATACTGAGAAAGCTATGAACAGCTTCCTTTTTTGCATTGGTTGTAACAGCATCGAAATCGTCAACTACACACCACGGGCCTGCCTGCTCTGGAGCTATTCTTCTTCGTAATTCCTAGGAGTGATGTCGATTTTCTCTATTTGGGTCGCCAAAGAAGGCTGTGAATTGCCTACTAAAATTTCTTTCTCTTTCCACTATATTCGCACTAATATAACGATGAGAACATTTAATAACACGAAGTTCAATTGAATCTTTCCACAAGAGCGCAAGTCCTCCTTTTATTCCCACATTCTTCCTCGTAAAGTAGTTTGCATATCCCAACCTAAAACCTACTCTCTTCATTTCACCTTGATGTGGCTTGGTTTCAATCAAGAAGAGCATGTCGACAGCTTGTTGACTCACGATATCGCGAAGCGATAAGAGTGTGCAAGGGTTACCAAGCCCTTGAACGTTCCAACTGCTGAGACACATTATGCTTGGAGGAGGTGCACCAGACCCTCCGCCGTTATCGCATTTGGAGTCTTTGAGGTGCTCCCATCCGTTCTCGAAATCTGTACTACAGAAACATGTTCGTCCTTATTGTTACCTGGAAAAGTGTTACTATTGCCTCCACCTCTACCTTTTCCACGACTTTTTCTATGCTTCCTGGACCCATTCCACCTCGATTTTCCTTTATAGAGAAGTCAGTGATCTTCTCCTTAGGGCTGAAGTTGGTGTCGCTTTCCTTACGTTTCGCCTTCAAAGCCTTTGGTTTACTGATGTCAATAGCCTTTCCTTTGTCCGTAGCTGGTATTCTCTCAATGTTTATGCTCTTCGGCTTCTGGCCGAGGGGGTTATTGTATAATGTTTAGCTTTATTTGGCATGTGGTAAAACTCCGTCTTCAACCTCCATGTTTTCCAAATATTTTTCACTACTAGATGAACTCCACTCCGAAAGCTCCATTCCCAAGGTATCATCCTTTTTCGAGTCGTATCCCGTGTCTTCCCTGATCCCACCATTATATTTTTCTTTTAAATCATCCCCTGGCTAGCTCGTGCTCATATTCTCTTGTATCTTCTTCTTACGTGGAGTTGGACGATAAATCATCCAATCGCCATAACCGAGAAGCTCTTCCCTCTTATATTCCTCAATTTTGATAGTACACACTCAATTAGCATGTGTTAGACAGCCACACCACTCGCACATACTTGGAACTCTCTCGTATTTGAAGTCCAGCATACCTTCTCCCCCAAGGCTGAGATATTAACCCCTCTCATGATAGGTTTATGGGCGTTGACGCATATCCGATCTCTCATATAGTCGCCTCATTCCCCAGAGGGAACCCGATCATCCGTTTTAACCACCTTCGTGTAGCACCCCATAATCTTACTAAGATCATCTTCTGAATGTAAAATTAGGACATGTTTCAAACCTAAACCAGTACATCCATTACGTCAAAACTGACATTGTTCGAGCGGATAGATGCTGCCAAAGGCTTCAATAGTAGAGGATTACCATTGAAGAGCAACGGTTCTCCAGTCAGTACCTTTACCATTGAAACCACATATGGGAGCTCGAAAATAAACATGTTAGGGTTATCATCGTAATACTGATGTCCTCATCCTCGTCCCATATTCGTTTGAAGAGCAACTTCATTTCCCATACGTTGAATTGGATTTGAAGAAAGGCGCCTATGAGGCAAGTCCCAAGCTTTTGGATTGCCTCCCTGCAGTGAGAGTTAGAGAACTCGATTAACTCCTCTTCTTCGATTGTAAGCTTTTCTAGTTTCCATTGAGCATCATTTGTTCCCCCCAATCCAGTGGGACTCGTTCGCAAAAGAAAATCTCCAGCTTGATCTGAGTTGTTGATGATCCCTCCATCAGTGGCTGCGCCGTAGTTTTATCCGTCGTATATACCTTCTCCATGCTTGTATCGATCAGTATAAGTCGAAGCTTGTAACCCTAATTCAAAATTAAACAACTTTTTTGGTTAAGTTTTCTGAAAATAAATTTTGATTGTAAAAGTACGATTTTTGGGTAACTATGTTTCCACGATCCCCTAGAGTTCTCAAAGTATATCATTTTTATATGAAAACACACAGATAGTCTATCAATGGCACGTAATCAGTTGTGTAATCTCATCTCGGTCTCATACATACCGTTTCTACAAATTTTCAGGTCCTCGCCGTCCACGTAGATGTGCATATGTTTCTAAGTCTGTTAAGGTTCTTAATATTACCTTTTGAGTCTGACGCAGTTACTGTAGTAGTTGATCTATACGTATATCTATTTCTAACACCTTTCACTGAGTCCATCAAGTTACGGGAATAAGTTCTATCTTTTCTTCCTAACCTGAACCGGTAACTCTCGCGCACCATTTTAGATATGTAGTAACCCAGGTTAGCTACTCCGGTCAAACATATAATTAAAATCAAATACGGTTGAAATAGATAGAACGTAAAACTATATTGAGATCTAAAAGATCATGAATCTATAGTCTAAAGATAAAACAAGATCAATTGAAACCATAAGTTCAACGAGAACCTATGTAAAGAGTTTAACTAAGAAAACTTATATAATACTATTTTTCATAAATTAAATAGAGAGAGGCAGAAAAATCAAATACGTGGCGGAAATATGGCGAGTGATTATTGTGATCGTCCTCAAACTGATCCAGAGCTAAAGACTGTCTCCAAAAGTTGCTTATGATGTTCTGTTATGAGTGATTATTTTGATCGTCCTCGAAGTGCCTTGGACGTCTTCTATATATCACAAGAGAGTTTCCATAAAACCTATTGAAATTTCTTAAGAACCCCTCTGAAACCGCCTGGCATTTTTCTGGTGTCGGCTCGCTGCGTCTGGACACAAGTAGCAGACCCATCCTAATACTTAGCCGCCTCAGCCTGCTTTCTTGCGTTTGAACGATGGGTCTTGCGTTTGGACGCAGCTGTGCTTGGACACATCCCTTGCATACGGACGTAATTCCATGCCTTCACCATTTTTCCTCTCTGTAACCCACCATCTCTGTTTGGACGCAAGGATGTGCGTTTGAACACTGCTCATCAGCAGCCCCAACTTTGACACCCCATATCTTCTTCGTCCAATCTCTGATTTGTCTATGTGATCTATCGTGGGAACGCTCGTGCAGTATACTTTCATTAGCCATGAGTCTCACTCCAAATTTGTTTGTATAACTCTAGATATCATCAAAAGAGTTCAGAGTGGTCATTCTAGCTTCTCCAACTTTGCTTCTCTGCACTCAGCTTGAGCTCCACTCGTTTCCGAAGTTCATTTCATGCCTAAAATTAACCGCTAAGAATCAACTCATGCCAAGAAAACATGTACAACCATACCAAGTGACTATATTTGCATTTTAACATCAAATTATGCATGAAAAGTTCTGAACTTCACAATTAAGTTCAAAATCCTCTTTTGAATAGTACGAAGGATTTGTTGGCTAAGACGCTCTCAAACTAATGGGAACTCGTCCTATTAAACTCCAATATAAGCTCACTATTTAACTCATAATTGGGAGTTATGAGTGACAAGTTATTTCGTCTTCACAATTTCTAGAATAACTAATCACCTATTCTCGTAAATATTTCACCCCTCGTGGTTTGGGTTGTGGCATTGAAGCTGTAACACCTAATATCCCCTAGGGTCAAAAACTGAAGAGTATCACCCCACAACCAATGTCACAACCCGAGCGGATTTCTATCACAACAACTCCTTTATCCGTACTACAAGATAAAATTTCTTAAGCCTCGGAGGTGCTAGTATTAATCCACAAGGTTTACTATATAGCAGATGATCAAACTCACAAATATCCAATGTGAGACGGAATAATTCCATCCCCCACTTTTATTTACATAATCCACAATATCTCGATGTGGGAGATATTACATCCTTTCAGAATGTGAAGAATGAGATCTTCTTACATTACAGGCTCATTGACTTGAGCTAATTGATCAGAAATGGTGCTGAAATGGTCAAGATACTGAACAATTTTCTTAGACCCGTGACTGACATTATGCAATTTCATCTTAAGCTTGTGAATATGCGATCTAGACAAGGAAGTTAAGCGTTTCTCTGAGGCATTCCATATTTGGAAAGATCCAAATTCTTGATGAGACGCAAGAAGAGCACTCTTGAGATGCTAATCCATTGTACACCAGTCATAGTAAGTAGGATTGCTTACTAGAGATGCAGAATCCGATGACTTTTCCGGTGATTCAAAATAAATTGAACCAAAAATGAACTTCGGCGGTGCGGGATGAGATCAAAGTACTGTAGTAGGCCATTAGCTTGAAGAATGGTCATCTTCTGTCCCTTTATAAGGGATAATTTGCCGAATCTAGCTTCACTTGAACCAAGAACTTAAAGTTTGATATGAAGAACCGCGAGTCAATTCGAAGAACCTAAACCAAATACTCTGCCATGAAATTGGAATAGAAAACAGCGCATAGCAAGAAAACAAGGGATCGCAAGAGCGATTAGCTCCGATGAAGCTCTGATACCATGATACCATATTGTTATGAATCCGGGTATCAAACAAGAACGATAACAAAATATAAAGAACGAGAGACAAGAAATTTTACACGGATCGCTAGTTTTAATACTAGCTACTCCACAACCTGATCCCGATTATTGAGAGAAAAAACCCGAAACAACCCGATTACAATTAAGAACACACAAACAAAACAAAAGCTCCCGAAACTGCTAGCTAATATACCCGTATGTATTGTTTTGATACTGACCCGTCAAAAAACCAAAGGACAAGAGTCCTTCAAATACACAAAGATACTACACTGCCCCAATTGCCACAGATACTCCACAGTGGCTGACTTTGCCTTAATTTATTTATTTACTTATTTGTTTATTGCTTAGACCCCAAGTAATTACTAAAACTAATTTAAGTCACATAATTCAACAAATCTCCTCCTTGACTTGAATCATCTCAGCAACCATGAACCATAAATCATGCTTCTCTCGAACAAGAAACAGATACGTCTCCCTGAATCTGAAACGAGCACGCCTCCACCTAGATATTCTCAACTCGAATAGCCATTGCTTGAACATCAACTTGTTTTCCATGGATTTCTTCATGTAGAGATCCTCCAACTTGACCCACAAAGCAGCCGCCTTCTCCTGATCTGCGACACCGGTGATCACGTCGTCCGCCAGACACGACATGATTGTTGTGTGCGCATTCTCCTCCATCTTTAGATACGCCGATGTGGTTGTGTCCATGTTGCCTTTGTTGAATGACAGAGGCAGCCAAGGATCGTCGCGTTTCAACAACGCCTTCATCTTGATCTGCCACACACATAAATTGTTTCTCCCACTGAACTTCTCGATCTTCATAGTACCCGACGTCGTTTCTTCTCGAAACCCTAACCTAACCTGGATCTGATACCATTTTGTTATGAATCAAGGTATCAAGCAAGAACGATAACAAAATATGAAGAACGAGAGACAAGAAATTAAACGTGGATCGCTAGTTTTAATACTAGCTACTCCACAACCCGAACTCGATTTATTGAGAGAAACAAAACCCGAAACAACCCGATTATAATCACGAACACACACGCAAAAGAAAAGCTCACAAAACTGCTAGCTAATCTACTCGTATATATTTTGTTGCTACCGACTCGTCAAAAACCAAAGGACAAGAGTCCGTTATATACAACAAGATACTACACCACCCCAATTTCAAAAGATACTCCACAGTGGCTGACTTTGTCTTATTTTATTTATTTTCTTATTTTTTTATTGCTTAGACCTCAAGTAATTAACAAAACTAGTTCAAGTCACATAACTCAACACATATTAATAGACCTTGAGAATCAATAATGGTGATTCTAGGGTTTGAGAAATGTGAATAACAGAAAGTGGGAAAGAACAAAAGAGAGAAAGTGAGAGAGTGAGAAAATGAAGAGATTAACTGACTTGATTAAAATTTGTTACACCCTAATGTATTTAACTGATATGGAAGTTCTACCAAACTACCCTAGAGCACCAACATTTCCTATAATATCAAAAAAACGGCCCTAGACTGTCAAAATACATTCAACAACAATATACCAAAAAGCTAGATTAGCTCTCTACACAATTAATGTCAACTAACTCAAATGGAAAACCAATATACCTGGACTAGTCGCAAAAACCGCACATAGGTTTAAAAAAAACCTGGCATTGCAATTCTGGGGTTCGATATCCACAAATGTACCCACAAAAATTTGCACTTTATCGCTACGGCTGGGAAGAACTCCCTTGGGCTCCCTGGTTAGAATATTATGCAAAAATTTACTAGTAATTCACAATTCCAGGACATACCCTACTGAAATCACACATAGGTCCAAGACCATGGAGAGCTTCCATTTGGATATTACCTCCCCTCTGATTCCTTCTACCACCCCTTCCCCACTACAATTTCAAACAAATTAGTTTGTAAAACATGAAGTAAATATTTGATTGCATCAACCTAAATGTATTTTTCATATAAGATATGCTTGCAATCGACCCTAGCACCATGAGAACTTAATCCAGAACCTCCAAAAGTACTCTTTATAAGATATGCTTGCAATCGACCCTAGCACCATGAGAACTTGGTCCAGAACCTCCAAAAGTACTATTTGTCTACAGAAAATCATAGATAAGTTTATGTCAATGTGGTTTAATGAACAAAATGTCAAATTCCATATAATAAATGTAAATATAGCAGTGGAGTTCGAGTATTTGGTGCTAAAACTCCTTCAATTTCATATTAACTGTAACAAATAATCAATTTAACTGACAGTTTGGGGTTGAGAAACATAACTAATTAAGATTGTTCCTCCTACCATTTGAACATATTTATCTGCACATAATAGTATTTCAGAAATTAAACTCAAAAGAAAGCAACACATCATAATTCAAGATCTAGTCTTGATAAAAATAAGCAACCAACAACCCAGCAGACCGGGTAGCAAGCAAAGCAGGTGAGATTAAAATTCAGAACTGATCGACTCACTTGGGGTTGAGAATTATATCTTGATCTGAGTGTAGTTGGATAGCTCACGGTCCACACAACCAGTGGCGAAGCCAGGAAATTATGTCAGTCAGGGCAAGATTCGCGAAGTCAAAAGTCAAAGTTTTTGAGAGAAAAAAGCCAAAGTTAAAAGTCAAAGTCAACAGTCAAAAGTCGTTATATTTCATAAACAATTTATACACACAAACATCAAATTAATAATGAACACAATACTCACAAGTCAGAATTTGTTCTTTTTTTTTTTGGAGGAGACAATGAGTTTTTAATGATAAATGGTAATTGGGATGAATGAAAAGAAATTGTTGACTGGAAGGAGAATCGAACCCATGTAGTGGGATTTGCCAACTACAACAACTAACCACTTGAAAAACTGCACAGTTTGGAATTTCAGAAAGGGGGCGGGGAAAAATTCTATATTCTTTTCAGTTTAGTCCTAAAAAATCTATAACACTAAAGATACTAGTAGAAAATTTAAAATTTCAGGGCGGTGAGAGGGGCAATTGTCACCCCTTGCCCATACATAGGTCCGCCCTGCACACAACCAATGGAACCTCTTTTCACCGTAGTAAATATACAAGTCCCAACTTTGTACTTATATCCAATCCTGATATGACATCCAAACAAACAGCATTTGACATATGTACGTCACTGTCAACATGTAAGAGTATAGCCCAATCCGATAAGCTATTACTAACAACTGATTGTGAACACGTGAATATTAATTAAGACATATATATAGTCAGGCTATCTTCGTGATTTTATTGTAATATAACGAATGTTTTTTTCCTAACAACAGTGATATTCCCATCAAATATATTTTCATCTACAAACTCAGAACTTCAAACAAATTCATCAGACAAGTTCAAACAAATCGACAAATAACTCAACGTCATTAATACATATCACAGCCAACAACTATACACACAGTAATCATGTTAATAGATCAGTTGAGGTTCAGATATTGGATATTTAATCAAGTCCTTATCGTTTCTAACACATAACACATATGCACAATGTCATGGGTCGATATCAACTCCACACAATAAAACTGAGATGAAACCCTAATTTCATGAACATGAAAACAAAAGCAAAACCCTAATTTCATATTAGGGTATCATAAAACCCCAAATCATATATTTAGACCTATATCAATCGCCAAAACAAGACTTAAACCTAAATGTTATACCAGAACCCGAATGTGAAGTGCTCAAAAAAAAAAGAACCCGAATGTGACAGCATCGGAGACAGCATCTGAAAAAACCCCAAAAAAATTAAAACTGAAGCAACACGGTATCAGTCCAATGAGGTAAGAATTCTAATGGAGAGATTAAGATAGTGATGAAATGGTCTCCAAAATACAACAATTAACAGATTTCTTCAACCATGGCAATGAATCGCCGTTCTCTCTCTCTCCTCATTTTCTCCAAAACCAAATTGGGGGAAGAAATGAACAACCATCTCATTAGGTAGGGATGGCAACGGGTCGGATTCCTATCGGATCAGGACCTTCCCGATCCTTATCTGACTAGGTAAATGGGATCCAGATCCGGTCCAGATCCTTTCGGATAATCCCCTGATTTGGATCGTGTTCGGATCATATCGGGTTTCAACCACTGATCCAAATTTGATCCGTAGATCCATATAGTATGTGGTCGGATCGGATCCATCTCGTGTTTGAAATAAAATACAGAAAATAACATAAAAAATAATTTTCTTTAAATACACCAAGGCATGTTTGTAAGCTGTGAAGCCTAAAACACAAAAGAAATAGCTTTGAGGTTGGAGTTATTATTGTATTCTTATTGGAAATGTAAGTGGAGAGGTGATACGGGTATATTTGTAAAGCACACATATACGTCGGATCAGATCGGGTCGGAATCTGATGGATCTGCCCTCAGATTCAAATCCTGATCCAAATCCGATCGAGTCTAGCTTTGCGGATCTCAGATCGTATAGGACGATATTGCCATCCTTATCATTAGGGGGTATAATAGTCATTAAACATGGTAAAGATATTTCAATACGACTTAGTAAAATAATGAAGGGTATGGTCGTCAATTCTGCAAATATGTTACTCTCCGTTAGTTTGAATGGGTTGAAGTGTCATTATCAAAACAATAGGGGTTTTAAGTGTTTTATGTTAAACCTGAGGGGGTGTAAATGTCTTTTACCCTAGTATTTATATTGCATTCCAACTACTACGCCAATTGATCAGAAAACTCAAACACCCTTTCCACCAATTGTATAGTTCGCTAAGAAAAATCGGAGCAGGGAGATTTTGCCAAGGATTGAACTGAGTAATGATGAAGACATTTCAGAGGATCATATTACAACGACACTGAGAAGAGCCATCAACTTTTACTCTACTCTCCAAGCATACGATGGTCATTGGGCAGGAGACTATGGAGGGCCTATGTTTCTGATGCCTGCTTTGGTAAGGTCCTTTTTTTTAAAGTAATTAAAACTGGCATCTCCTGTAATCATAATTAGAAATGGCCTTTCGTGTAACCAAAGACTTGCTCGTACTATAATTACAGGAAATGCCAGTTTTGATTTTTTGGCATGTCCCATGATTGGCACGAAAAGAATTTTGAAATTTGGCTAAAATGGCTATGCCCATTCGGTTCAACTAAGATGTAATCTTTATTGGGTGTTTATCATTTTCGTAGGTCATCACACTTCATATTACGGGGGCTCTTGATGTAATCTTGTCCAAAGAACATAAGAGAGAGATGGTCCGTTACATTTTCAACCATCAGGCAAGAGCTTTTATTCCATATCCTTCTTCCGTATACGACAGTTTATTTCATCAGGAGGGTGAGCGATTTTGATTTTCAGTAAACTCATTTAATTACAGAACAGAGATGGTGGATGGGGCTTACACATTGAGGGCTCTAGTATGATGTTTGGGACTAGTTTGAATTATGTTGCTTTGAGATTGCTGGGTGAAGGAGCTGGGGGAAACAACCAAGGAGTCCTGGAAGAAGCACGTAAATGGATCCTCGACCACGGTAGTGCAACTGCAACAACATCATGGGGAAAGTTGTGGCTTTCAGTTTGGTTTCAAACCCTTTAGTATAGTTGTTTATAAGTGCCCACTTTATAAGATTTCAGATATTTTACTCCACATTTGTGATTATTGATCTTATGGTCATAACAGGTATTGGGAGTGTATGAGTGGTCCGGAAATAATCCTTTGCCCCCTGAGATGTGGCTATTGCCTCGTATTCTCCCATTTCATCCAGGTTTGTGATCATTTATTCTTAAAAATCCGGCATCCCTCTGGAAGCTATACAACTTCTCAAGGATCAATTCCGGGTTCTTGAGAAAAAAAAAAGGATCAAGAACCACATTTCAAGGGTCTGATCTCTCTGGTCTACTTTCATTCTTCTTGAATACGGGCTTCATTTCATTCTGAACATTGCATAGTATTCTATCTCCATTTCTGGTTCAAGTAAAACAAACACTTTTCCTTCATCATGCAGGAAGGTTTTGGTGTCACTGTCGGATGGTTTACTTGCCTATGTGTTACTTATACGGAAAGAGGTTCGTGGGTCCGATCACACCGGTCATCCTGGATTTAAGAAATGAGCTCTATACAGTTCCATACCATGAAATTAACTGGAACAAAGCGCGCAATCAATGTGCAAAGGTTGGTATTTTCTCTATCAGAAGTTTTATGGTTTAGTCCTTGTAAATTTTAAGGCACATCTCCTCTGCTTCTTCTTACAGGAAGACTTGTACTACCCACATCCTCTGTTCCAAGATATACTTTGGACATCTCTTCACAGTTTTGTAGAGCCAATACTTCAGAGTTGGGCTGGGAAAAAGTTGCGCTTAAATGCCCTTGAAACGGTGATGGAACATATTCATTATGAAGATGAAAATACGCGATATATATGTTTAGGACCTGTAAACAAGGTACACAATGGAGATCTTTCATGTTCTGGTTTTTTCATTTATACATTCTTATGTCGGCGTCTCTTAGTTGGAAAATTAACACAGGTACTAAATATGCTTTGCTGTTGGGTGGAAGATCCGAATTCAGCATCATTCAAGCTACATCTTCCAAGAATATACGATTATCTGTGGCTAGCTGAAGACGGAATGAAAATGCAGGTCTTGTAATTTACTACTATATATACCATGGTCAAGTACCTCATGTTTTTCCTCTTTCTACATTATACTGAATGCAATAACCTCTTACAGGGTCATAACGGAACACAACTGTGGGACACTGTTTTTGCTTCTCGAGCAATCATTTCAAGTGGCCTGGCTAAAGAATATTGTCCAACTCTTAACAAAGCACATAAATTCATCAAGAACTCACAGGTCATTCACGTTCCCAAATTTTTTCTACTTATATTTCAGACTTCTATTTATAATCCAGTGCTTTACTTCTAAGCTTCTAACTTATTTCATGTCCATTCTCTTTCTTTTCCAAACACTTTGAAAGATTCAAGCAGACTATCCCGGCAATCGTGATAACTGGTATCACCATACTAAGAAAGGAGCTTGGACTTTTTCAACTGCGGATCAAGGATGGGCAGTCTCTGATTGCACAGCTGAAGGATTGAAAGTAATCAAGTCCTCATAAATACATTTTGATTCCTGTTAGTTGTTGCCCCTAAGAATTTACTTTTGATTGTTCTTCCTTCAGGCTGTTCTCGTATTAGCAGAATTGCCCTCAAAAGAAGTAGGTGAACCGCTAGCCGTTGATCATTTATACAATGCTGTAAATTTTTTACTTTCTCTACAGGTAAATGTTATATACTCATTAGCTTACTACCTAGACAAAGAATAATATTGGTGGATGGCATTTATAATATACTAAGGATACAGCACTGCAAGAGATATCATGCTTGCAACATGTTGATATCTAGCTAGTGTGTTTTATTTACAGAATGGAGATGGTGGATTTGCTTCTTATGAATTGACAAGATCGTACAGTTGGTTAGAGGTAACCTCTGAGGATTGTCATTCTCTAACTTATATACGCTTTCTACTAATGGATTTAGAACTATGACATCTTTTCTCTCTCTTTTAATTATTTTCAGTTAATCAATCCGGCTGAAACATTCGGGGATATCATTATTGACTATTCGTAAGACCTCACTGCCTTCAACAATGTGCTTTAGGAGGTATCCATTCATATATTATATTGTCTCTGATTTTATGTTTTGTTTTTCATGCAGTTATGTGGAATGCACCTCTTCTGCAATTCAAGCTCTGAGTTCCTTTACAAAAAGACACCCTGAACACCGAACAGAAGAAATAGATAGTTGCATTAAACGTGCAGTGATGTTCATTGAAAAAATACAGACACCTGAAGGATCATGGTTTGCTTGCTAATCGATTTTCTTTCTGTAGGAAAGTTTAAAAAAATTGTGAATCTCTTTGCTAAATCAAATGAATCTGTTTGAAATCTCAACAGGTATGGCTCTTGGGGAATCTGCTTTACGTATGGGACGTGGTTTGGAGTAAGAGGGCTTGTGGCAGCTGGAAAGAACTACCATACCAGTTCTAGCATCCAGAAGGCTTGCGATTTTTTACTTTCCAAACAACTTATGTCTGGTGGTTGGGGAGAGAGTTATCTTTCAAGCCAAAACAAGGTTAGGATTTTTATGATTTGTATCTTTATCCTGGTTAAAATGTTTTTTTTTTTCTGGATTTCATATATGTTTATCCATCATATTTATTTTATACAGAATTGGTTTGTATCAATGTTAAGTGTAAAATAGTGATTTGCATGTGATCTTAACTCTATAATGATAAACATATCTTGCAAAAACTGGCTAAATTATCAACAAAAAAGTTCTTTATAATGGAAATATGTGCTACACATATGAAGCTTTAGCATGTCTAAAGCTTCAGTCATGGATTTTACGCTCTTACTATGTAGTTTTCATGTTATTACGTACATTTTGAAGCATTAGTTAGTATATTGTTCCCACAAAGGTGTATACGGATCTAGAAGGGAACCGGTCTCATGTTGTAAACACTGGATGGGCGATGCTGGCCCTCATTGATGCTGGCCAGGTACAAAGTTTCTTATGGTATCTTAACTCTTGATTCTTTTGATCATTGAGAGTTAGTACTTTACCTTAAATTTGCTTACTTGGCAGGTTGAGAGAGACGTGAATGTGTTGCATCGTGCAGCAAGGTTCTTGATAAATTCTCAGATGGAAAATGGAGATTATCCACAGGAGGCAATTAACTATACATAAAAAGTTAAGAACTTATGTAACACTTCTTTAACTATAAATGTCCATTGATGTGTTTTCCTTTGGACTTTGCAGGAGATCATGGGGGTTTTCAACAAAAATTGTATGATTACTTATGCTGCCTACAGAAACATTTTCCCTATATGGGCTTTAGGTGAGTATAAGTCTCGTGTACTTAAAGGCTTGCTGTGAATTACTTAGACGCTACCCGGTTTCCCCTTCGTCTGATGCCTTCAACGTTTGCAAAGTCTATGTAATTTTTTTTTTAAATATATTTTAGCTCGTTGAAACCCTAAATGTGCACAGAAACTACCAGAATATTTGTACTTTTGTAAAAGGTTTTGTGGAATAAGTCAACAAAGTTTTTGTTGAAGTATGCTCTAGCGGCAATCTATAACGTGAACATTTATAAATGCTTTCTATTCATTGTGTTATCGATATGGAGATCTGTTAATATGATGAAGTCCTTAAAATATAAATGTTGTATTATAAATATCCCTAGTCAAGTATTACAATTAATTAGGACGACTACAATACGCAGAGACTAGTAAAGTAACATTCGTAATCATTCTTTGTTAATTGTGCAACCATACAATGGATTAACTCAGTAGTTGTCTTTCAATTTTAGTAGAATTAGCAAAAAAAAAAAGAAAATTGATTCTTACACCGCCCATTATTGATAGTTACACCGAGTTTTAGTTATTTCGACTTTTTTACCCTCATTTATTAGTTAGTACAATTTCTGCTATTTAATTAGCATCAATAATTTAATTTAGGCAATTTATCATTTTCTTTGACGAAATTTACATTTTTAATGCTTCCTCACAGTTTTCGCACTAACTTTAACAATCATTTCCATAACTTAAATGGTGATGATTTTTAAAAGAAATTCTGAATATTATGACTTTATGATTGGTCATAATTTGTTTTTTTTTTAGAATGTTTCCTTTAAACTAATATTGAGCCTTAAAGGAAAATCAAACCGGCCAAGAGCTAGCAAAGACCATAGCTTTGTTTAATCACAAAGCCCAAACAGTGAACAGGAAAAATTCATTTGGGGAGTCTCAGCATGTTAAAATTGGGATTACAAATGTTTGAGAGAACTTTAAATTTGGTATTTTAGAGGGATGTTTCCATTCCTCTTGCAAATGGAGTTCTAAAATTACTCAGGTACCTAAAACGTCCTATACTACATATTTATATCGTCTCAATCGTGTTCACAGAGGGGCTGAGTCAAAATTCTTTCAAGATACTTGAAACCTTGACAAAAAACATCCTAAATTAGAAAGTTAAACATGAAATTTAATAAAAAAATTGTGAGAAAAATATTCACAATATAATTACAGAAAACGTTACTAATTAGTTTTCCTCAAGAAAACGTTACTAATTAGTAGATGGGGGTAAAACAGTCAAGTTCACTAGAATTCGGCGTACACATCAATAATGACCGGTGTAAGAATCAACATCCAAAAAAATCAACGTGCTTTGCCCACATACGGTTAAGAAGTGTTAACTACTTTAAAGAAGTCTTTTGGGATTCGACAACCCGTATTCTTACTTATTACTTCACGTGACAAACGTACATTTACAGTAGGAATGTGCCATGTGACAACCCTAAAATAGCCAACTTCGACCCTTGTGAATTACTGCCAGAACCACTCTCATCTTGATTGATAACAATACTCAACATAACATGTACTCTTTTCCTCCCATTCATGATTAAATATGGTTCTTGCTCAATGTTACTTTCTCACAATTTTTTTTATGAATGAGCAATTGAAATTAGATATGGTTTCTTGGTCTTGCAGATTTTTAAACTACCTTAGGAGGAGATATTTGAGGATAATGGACGAGGATTGTCATCTTTAAGTTTTTTTCCCACGACCGATGGTTAGACATCTCTATTAAAGCCTTTTATGTAAAGTATTTGTTTTGTTGTTTCAGTTATTTTGTCCAGCTTAAAGAAGAATATCATTCGCATGGATACTTGTGTTCTAAAAAAAATCAAGGTCTTAGAAAATTGGGTTTATGGGACATAAGTTGGGGAATTAGGTAGCAGGACATGTAAGTAGTGAAATCTGAGGTCAGTACTACTAATTAGTAAAGCTTGAACTAGACGAACTAAAGCCATATGAGCTAGGGCCATAGGAGCTTCTAGTTGCAAAGGTTCGATAGTGCTCGCCTATGTGATGTCAGAGTTGTAGGGTTTTGATGCAGGTTACGCAAAAAAAAAAAAAAACCTACTCAAAACCCTCCATGATTTACATGTGAAGCATCATAACATGATGAAGGAGAAATGTTACGTCAGTCATCCTGACTGGTATGATCACATACGCACATCAAAAGAACGGCGTCTCTACGGTATTCACATGAATAGATCTCAACTGGAGTTCTTCTCCAATGGTGCTAGCAATCCTGAAAAGAAGGAGGATCTTGTCATACAAGATGAAGAGCTTGGACGCGCGTGGAATGGATCACATCCAAATCGTGGAAAGGAGAAGAGGGGCGGCCATTACCATGGTCGTGGCCAGCAGAAGGGGCGGCACACATCCCTAGGCCGAACCCTAGGTGGGAAGAAATTGTTTCTTCTCTTCCTCTTTTCTCTCTAGTGTACTGTTTTGTGTAGGAATGAATCTAGACTAAATTTTCTTAGCCTACAAATCGTATTTATAGCTAGAGAAATTCATCCTTGCCCATAAATCCAACAATTTGGATTAGTTTGCATACTAGTCCACAAACTGCTCTTTAGTCCAACTAATGAGCACAGTTTACATTTTAGTCCAATCAATTCATTCATTGCTCTTTTGTCCAACTAATGAGCAACTAATTCCAGTTTGATCTATTATTGTGTGTGACCCTCCTAGTTACGTTGGCAGTAATAACAATTATTACAAACATTGAGCGGTATCTAGCTATACATCAATGCTACCCAAGTAATTGTCAGTGATCTGACTAACCTTTGTGACCAATGTTACCATGTTGTATAATCCATTTGTCTCATCTATCCAGATTGGACACAAGACATACAGTGTCACACTTGTTAATCCAATCCATAGTTTCTCGATCTGTGAGTAGACTTCGATAAACAAATAACATCAGTATCTCGTATTGGTTTATTAGAGCATGGCCATGCGTTTCCATAAATCCTACTCATTGAGTGTCCGTGGATATTTACTCTCGTTATGCGGGGGGGAAATTCTCTCTACGTCACTACCATCTCTCAGCTTGCTTCATATCATTTCTGATAATCTCCTTTATAGTTACCCAGATACGGTGTAGCGTTTGACTATATCGGATCATGATAATTCACAACTAGAGTATTTAGTGACTTCAAGTCTAAGGATCGCAACACCGTTGTCACTATGAGAAGCGCATGTGACATTCACATAACTTCCATGTAGCCTTCTCATGACGGATCAATCCAGTACGCCATTACTCCTAATGCGTATCCATGTGTTAGACTTGATATCCCCATATCAATCTACCCACATACTAGTCTCGGTGCAATACAGTTGTCCTAATTACTGCAGTACTCAACTAGGGATATTTTAGAATATAACATTTATATTCTAAGGACTTCATTCATGTTAACATATCTCCATATCGATAACATAATGAATAGTAAGTATTTATAAATGTCACGATAAATCGACTACCTCTAGGGCACACTCCAACAGTTTCCCACTTATACTATAGTTTGGTGCATCTTATGCCTATAGATCTAGCGCGACCCTCATGCTTTCACTGAGTAAGGGGTATATATGGTAGGCGAGACCTCTGCTGGTACTTTGCGAAAATTCACATCTCCTCTATCAACAATCCAATGAGTATGTGCATCTGATGCAACAATACACTCAGTCCTATGTGGTATTATTGGCAGCTGAATCTTTCCTGAAATATTTCCAGCTCACAGTCCCTTCCTTTAAGGCAAAACGTGAAACTTGAATTTTATCTGAAAACATCTTTGTCGGGTTGGAAGTTTGCATTAGTGTAACCCATTAGAGTGAACCCTTCCTATCATCCATATATCAAGAATTCACCCTTAGTTCTTCTCTATTACTTAAGGATATCCTTGATAATTATCCAGTGACTCTCACTCGAATTTGACTGGTATCCATATGTCATACCATATGATATGCCTGGCCTAGTACATAAAATGGCATGTCTCGTGAATATTATTTATACGTCCCTTCTCAATCTAATTTGAAGGACAATTAGGCTTCAAAAGACTAATTCCATGTGACCTAGCTAAGAATCCATATTCTTGCATGTTAAACCGTTTCAACACCGAGAAACTATCTCTATATATCTCCGTAAATCTTTATAGGATTACTCACATAAGTCTTTCATTGGAAGTCATTCTTCAAAACCTGAAGACATTCACAAACAGCTATAAATTTTCTGACAAGTACGAACAAGAATTATGTTATGCAGTACAAGTTGTATGCTAAACTAAACTCAACTAGCTAGTTGTTCACCCAATACACAAAATTCACAATCTTAAATCTGACACTGATAACAATGGACCACTGCCTGAAGAAGGCGCAACAGTCATGGTCAAATGCAATTTCCAGCTCTCAGGGAGCCCTCATCTCAATTTAACTATACCGATAAACTTCCATTACTTCTGAGCGCATACAAGAGTGTACATATAATATTGTGCGTGCAGTGTGTGAATTGTATGCAGTGTGTCCACCAAGTAGGAGTCTCCACTCACACCATGCATGGGTCTCGAGTGAGCAATATGCAACATACAGCAGTGGAAATGTACAACATAGTGAGTGTCTCAGTACGTGTGTTCCATGCATAGCTTCCACCTGGTAGGATCCTCCACCCACACCACGAAGGGGTATCGTTTACGATTTTCAAATGCGAGGAACAGTCAGATGATGTAAGTATTGCATGGTTATTTACCTCTAATGGCGACGCAGCTCGTCCTTCAACGAAATACTCTGCAAATATGTTGGAGATTTCTGGCCTGACATTTTTTGGACATCACATAAGGCGCTAATATATACTATGTATGGACATACTCATATAATATCAATGTTCTATAACATGCAAATTGTACCTGCAACAGGTGATTGAAAAAAAAGTTAGTATAATTTTGTGATGTTGCCACCCTTAATAAACGAGGTGGTTCATGAGCCTATACCTACTGCACTAATCTTTAAACCAGAAATGATCTCTTTGAAACCACATCTTCAAACCCAGCAATGATTACTCTGACACCACATTTTTAAACCACCATTTATTAATCCATTAACCCCCCCCCCCACCTCTCCATCTTATCCTAACCCCCAGGTTCCCCAATGTGTATAAAACTACAACACAGCCTTGTACATTTACTCCACCTTACATCCATGCATATAATTAAAGTTTAGATTCTGGGCAAGCATGTGGATGTCAAGAGTCAGTTATGATCTTGCCCCCTTGCGGAAGCGCTGTGATGCGTGGAATGGTCACACAGAAGCTTCTGGAGGGGGCAAGAACACAACGGATTCCACTGTCCATTTCACCACACCTTTCATCCACCTATATAGAGTTTTGATTGTGGGAAAGCATGTCAATGTCAACAATCTCCACGAGTTTGATTTCGTTATGTTCTGGTTGTCTTGATGCAGCATTGTGATGTATGGAACGGTCACAAAGATGTAGCTTCAGGTAGTCAAGACATAACGATGCCAACTTCTTTTTATCATAGCACAACTGCTCATCAATCTTAGATGACTGCTAAATTTATGGCAACCTCTGTTTCTCATAGCACAACCGCTCATCTGGATCAGATGATAGGTTATGATATGGGAACAAGGGGGTTCTCTAGCTACCACCACGCGCCCGGAGATTCATCACAGATAAAGCTGCTGGATTTTAGTCCTATTACTTCACATGTTTTTCTTTCTATTCACTCTAAATTTTCTCACAGGTCACACTAATGCATCCACAAAGTAGTTACTCTAAAGCTATGTTAAAGAGAAATAATGTTAAAACTATTTTCAGAACATTGCCACCCCTAATAAATGAGGTTCATCATTAACCTATACCTAGTGACGTGCACTACTCTTTAAACCAGCAATAATTTTGTTATGAAATCACATCTTTAAACCAGCATTTATTAAACTCCATTAACCTCCCACCTACCTATCCATCTTCTAAATCTCCATCTTCTCCTAACCCTCAGATTTGAAAGTGTGTGTAAAATCTATTGGATTTTAGAGCTATTACTTAACATGTTTTTCTTTCTACTCGCTGTAAATTTTCTCACAGGTCACAACTAATGCATCCGGATGTAAAGTAGTTACTCTAAGAGCTATGTTGTGCAATCATAAGACAAGGTTTCCCAAAAAACGAGAATATCAACATCAAGAAGAGAGTGGAAATAAAGTAAATTAAAGGGGGAACCAAAAATATGTTTACCTCTGGCGAAAGTCCAAACAGTGCCAACTCATCTATACTATCGATTAATGTTCTGTAACCTGGAAATGTAACCTACAACAGGTGATAGGAAATAAATTTTAGTTTTGTTTATTCATTTTACGTTGATGTGAAAATTATGGATCGACATGATAAAAGAAAAAAAGTTTACCTCTGCCAGTATTCCACACAGTGCACAACCATGGAGAGGCCCAGTTCGGTACTACATGGAAACAAGCAGCGAGCATAAAGGACATCATAATAAACCTAGAAACCACTAATCATCATGAGCATTCACAAAAAATTTGTGAAGTAACTGTTCGAATCCCCCAAACTGCCTCGTTGAACAACATTAATATACAAGGCATCCAATTAATCAATTACTTGCACGCTCAATGAGGAGGAAAGAAAGAGAAACTGACAGCTGATTAACTCTATTTAATCTCATACATACATTCCGAAATAGTCACAGCAAATTAAATCTCTTCTCCAAGACTCCATCAAATTCCAGTCCCCAAGATCCCATTACCATGAAACCAGTTCGTAAACTCTTGCTTGAAGAGGAGGAGGTCACCAGTCCTTTCATAGGGATGCCAGGGTCCAATAAGTATGCTCCAATTTTCATCTTTGATTCATCGGATAAAGATTCAGGGAGCGAGTACTCCCCTTCAGTGAGGTTGTATAAGAAGAGGTGAACTGCATTGGAGGAAAGCCGGCGGGAAATACAAGAGACTAGATGGAGAATCCAATTAGTTGAGCAGATGAAGATTGAAAATTATAGGTTGCCTGTGCCTCTCGAATTCTATGAAGAAACCGGTGAATCCGTTTTCCCAATCAAAAAAGAGATACAGGGGGCTACCGGGATAAAGCTTTCACACAAGCGGGAACCAGGCAAGGCCCCGACAGATGAACAACTCGAAGAGGACAATGCGGACTAGACTTTATTGTCTGTAATTTTCCTCTTATCTTTCTCTTATTCATGCTAATATATTGTTTTCTATATATGTATGGCTAGTTGTCTTTAATAATGGATAGTTTTATTTAATTTGCAATTACTGGACTTATTAGTGAAATAAATTTCATTGATAATTCATTCGTTCATCGTCTATCGTCTGCGGGTAGCTGCAAAGGACACTTTGACCTAGTTAGAATGCACCAAAGTGTTGTTAATCTTTTGTAAACATTATCGGAGGGTCAAAATGACCTTCGCAGCAACACCCAAGAATAGAGAGGTTGAGCGGATAATATAAAAACTATCACACTCAACTTCTAGGAAAACTAATGTATGCGACGGGTTACGCGTCTATTAGGACAAGGATCTCGCACGCGATATCAGTGTCCCGTCAACACGCAATTGGGTGTAGAGACGACATTACAAAGTCGTGTTTTGCCAATCAAGAAGAGATACGTAGAAGATATACAGACCCGAACATGGAATGAACAGAGGCAAAGACAGAAAGAGGCTCAGATCTATACTCATGAAAACCAGATAAGAGATCGATTATCACTCGCTGCAAAAAGTATTTTTCCTCGCCATGCATTTCATGACACTCTATCGGCTACAGAGTGAATTCGGTAGATCCAAATCATCACAACCTCTTCAGTGACCATGGAGAGGCTCCGATATTTATTCATTGAAAGTGTGTAATGTAGACTAAATACAGGACCTAAATACTCTAGAAGGGGGGGGGGGGTTGAATAGATTATGGAAACTTTTTGCAAAACTTAAAGTTTAACAGGAAAGCTTTGTGTGAAACTCAAATCTCAAGGCCTTGAGATTTTGTAAACTGTCTGAAACTCACTAAGGCAAAGATGTAAGCTTCAAGGCCTTGAGCTGTGAAATATTCTAAACAGCTTTAAAACCCTAAATTGATTTGAGTTGTGTGCTGCAAATAATAATCAAACAGAAAAGTAAAGAACACAAAGTAATTTACATAGTTCAGTCCCAATGGACCTAATCTCTGCCTGAGGGATCTAATCCCACCAGGATTTGGCAAACATTTCTTATTACTCACACAGAAACAGACCAAGATCTTCAAGCCTAAGTGATTTCCCTTAAACCTATACAGCTTGTGGTTCCAAACATATCTAGTTCCAGCTACTAACTGTTGAGCTAACAAGAACCTCTTATTGTTCACTTGAACAACCAACCACTAGGTTAAGTGAGGTTTAAGATAATATAGAGATACACAGATGGAAGTACAGATGAAGAACACAGTCTAAAGATAAGCTGTTGAAGCCAGGAAGTGTTCTTCAGGAATGACTTGATTGATTTGGTCTTCAGAAATATGGAATGAAGCTTGAATGATTGTGTGTGTGAATGGATGATCTCCCACGAATTTGTCACACCTCTCAGAGTATTCTGCAAGCCTTCTTTTTCTTTAAAATTCAAACCAGTCTCTTTTATCCACAGCTGCAACTGATTGAGAGATTTTAGGATCTAAGTTCCTACAAATCCTCTTTCTGTTTTCAACTTAAATTCAAACAGCTTCAGGTGGATATCCGTTGGAGTTTGTTGAGATTTCTCATGCATGTTTAACAACCCTGCAACAGCATAGAAACACTGCAACAACAAAATCCAAACATCTAACAGTACTGAGACTGTTTGGTTATACAGTTTCTGATAAAACTGTTTAATAAACTTAGAACAATAATCTGCATATTCTCGAGAACAAATAAGCCATGAAAAACAAGTTTAAGACACTTAGAAGTGAGTGAATAATCACAATACTAAGAGTCATAACCTGCAAGAAAGAATCAATTAAGTTCTGTAAAAACTGTCAGCAGCTCAAGGCATATCTCAAGGCCTTGGAGCTCTGAACCTGCTTCACAGCATTTCAAAATTAAACCCAGATAACTTTGATTCTTCCTGTTCTGATCATCTGCAATTGTGTTAGATATATATAGTACAAACCACAAGTATATATACCATAAACCACTGATTTTCATAATCAGATATTCAATTCTGCAACACAAAAATGTTAGAACACATAGCATGATAAGATAACTCAAGGCTTTGAAGTTAAGTCAATCTCAAGGCCTTGAGATAACTGAAATGCCTTTGCTGCTAATGTCTTAGCCTTTTGTCTATCATCACTCAAAACAATTACCAATCAAAGCACATTCAGGGATCTTGACTCAACAATCTCCCCCTTGATGAAAGACAAAACCTACAGTCTTGCATAGATCTTCCTGCCACTCATACTCAAAAATCAAATAACCACAAACTGCAGATATAAAATATTATACTGAACCCAAACAGATAACCAGGAGAATAAATATTACAAAATACCATATATATAAAAATTTACCAAAATTTACCAAAATAACCAAAGGCCAACTCTTATTACTCTTATTATTATTCTAGATGCTGCAAACAAAACACAAGTACATTCTCCCCCTTTTTGACTTTCATCAAATAAGGTTGAAGAAATGTAGGATCATTACTCAGAGTTTGAAAATAAACTTAAAACAAAAAACTAGCTAAAAAGTCAAGGCCTTGAGACAGAAAAGATAGAAGAGAATGAGATAGAAGGTCAAGGCTTTGGCAGTCTCTGATCTTCACTTCTTCTTAGATGTCTGGCCTTTCTCTGAGCCTTCCCCAATTTCCTCACTTGCAGCTTCTTCTGCAGACTGATTACCTTCTTGTTCAGCTTCAACTTCAGCAACCACTTCTTGGATTATCTCATCTACTTTCTTCTTAGCCTGTACTGAATCTACCTCTGTAGCTGCATCAACACCTGTATCTTCATCAGCATCTTCTTCATCAGTTTGTTCAAACAAGTTTTTTGAAGCTAGCACCACTGGAATTGGCTTCTTCTTCTTCTTCAGAAAATCTCCTAGCTTTTCTTCTGAATCCACACTAGTGTCATGACTAGTAGCAGAAGGTTTCTTCTCCAGATTCAAGCCCTTGATGACAATATCCAACTTCCCATTCATAGTATTCATCAAGCCCTTGAACTGATGAAATTCAGTTGACAGGTCAAACAACCTTTGTCTGAGATCCTCAATCTCAACTTGCTGATCTTCTAAATTCTCAACCAGCAGAGAGTAATCCTCATTGGCTTGCCCTTTCCCAGATGCAGTCCCCTTAGGCTTCACAAACTCCTTCTCAGCAAGTTCCTCCTTTGAAAAATTAGAATAGAATTTCCAATGCCCTTTCCAAGTCTGAACCACCTCAATCCTCTGAAGTGCAGTCTCATCTATCAACCCAAAACCTCCAGTAATATTTTCTTCTCCTTTCACAGGCACATCAAAATACTCAAAGAAAAGAGGTAACAGGTTGGCATATGGAAGAGGATGGTTTCTAGTCCTGGTTGCACAATAAATCATATGCTCCATAACAACCGTAGGCAGATCTATCTCAAACCCTTGAGATATCAGATACATCAAAATCAGAACTTTATCAGTTACCAACTCTCTTGAATTCTCCCTGGGAACTACACTCCTCATCAAAATAGTAAAAAATATCTTGGCTTCACAGTTGAGCACAGAGTGTGTCAACTGCTTTGGACCAGAGGGAACACCTTCAACAAAGAACATCTCCTTTGCCTTATCTAAACACTCCTTCCTGTCAGGATAATCTCCAACATTGTATTTCCTAGGAATGCCCAAGACTTTGGCAAAAGTCCTATGATTTAACCTCAAATCCACACCAGCCACTTTAGAAGTTAAAACCATTCTATCATCACCTTCAGACACCAAGTTCAGATAAAATAACCTAGTTAACCTAGGATAAGCCTTTATACTGGGATTTAAAACTTTCCAAACAGCAGTTTCCCTCAATTTTCTCATGCATTCTATGTCCAGTTTATCCAACAACTCATCAGAAATCATGCTACAGAAATCCACTTTAGATGATGCATACCCTTGCATCCAAACTGTTCTAACTTCAGAACTAATAAACCACTCTGTTGGAAGTACAATCTTACCTTGATATCCTTTCTTAGTTGCAGCAGCAACTTGCTTAACCCTAGTCTTCTTCTCAGAGGGTTTGGCCTTTTCTTGCACTCCTTCAGTTGATTTCTTCTGGCTCTCCTAAGTTGACTTCCCTTTTTCCTCTTCAGTAGCCTTTTTCTTTTCTCCCCCTTTCTTCTTCTCTGACCTAGGTTGATCACCACCCTGAGTCTCCTGTTGTGGATCAACACTTGAGCCTTCATCTCCCTTCTCTGTCCTTGACTTCTTTGCAGGAGGGGTATCCTCATGCACACTTCGAGTGTTTTCTGAATCTGAATCAGAAATCACTATCTTCTCCTTCTTGTTTGCTCTCTTCTTGGATCTGCCAGAGGGCTTCCCCTGTTGCTGAATTCTGGCTGATTTGCGCTCCATTTTAGGGTTTAGGGTTTTGAGAAGAGAATGTGATTGAGAGGAATTGAGAGAGAGAGAGAGTAGTCGCAGAAAATTGGAAGAGAATGAGAAGAAAAAGCTCTGACTTTCAGCTTAAGTAGGTTGAAAAGGATGAGTCATAAAAGGACTCTGCAATATCTACATGCAAAAATAGAATCTTGAAAAATCTCTTTGGGATATTTTAGAAAATTCACTGAGTAATTCAAATATTATACAGTTATCTAAAAAGATAAGATATAATATTTGATGATCCAATTTTTTTTAAAAAAAAATAATACAGATATTATCAAGACCTGGAGAACAATCTCAAGGCCTTGAGATTTTCTGCAGTTTGAGAAACTTCAAAGCTTTGAGCTATACTTTCAAGGCTTCAGAAAGTATAATCTCAAGGCTTTGAGATTCCAACACATATACACATATAGATACTAATACTCCCCTAAACCAATGCATCCTTGTTTAACATCCCCAATTCAAGCCTTAGAGATGAAAACCTATCATCTGGCAAAGGTTTAGTGAAAATATCAGCAATCTGCATTGAAGTAGAAATAAAATTTAAAACAACATCACCTTGTTTTGCATGATCTCTAAGGAAATGATGTCTCACATCTATGTGCTTTGTCCTTGAGTGCTGAACTGGATTCTTAGAGATTGAAATAGCACTTGTATTGTCACAATGAATTGGCACATTTCTGAAGTTGTAGCCAAGATCTCTAAGTTGCTGAGCAATCCATAGCACTTGTAAACAGCAAGCACCAGCTGCAATGTATTCAGCTTCTGCAGTTGATAATACTACAGAATTTTGCTTTTTGGAATAACAATTGATCAATGAAGATCCAAGAAATTAACAGCATCCAGAAGTACTTTTCGTGTCTACTTTATAACCTGCAAAATCTGCATCTGAATAGCCACTCAACATGAAATTAGATCTTCTTGGATACCAAAGCCCTAAGTCTCTGGTTCCATTCAAATATCTAAAAATTCTTTTAACTGCAGTTAGATGACTTTCCTTAGGATCTGCATGAAATCTAGCACACATACAGACACTGAACATAATGTCAGGTCTGCTAGCAGTTAAATACAATATTCACACTCTTACCAGTTGAATCTTTGTCTAAAGAGAGTGATGAGCTCATAGGGGTCTTAAGCACCTTGGACTGTGACATATTGTACTTATTCAGTAAGTCCTTGGTATATTTTACTTAATGCACAAAAGTTCCTTTCTTCATTTATAATATATGAAATCCAAGAAAGAAATTTAGTTCACCCATTAGGCTCATCTCAAACTCCCTGCACATCAGACTAGAAAACTCTTTTGAAAGAGCATCATTAGTAGCACTAAATAATATATCATCTACATAAATCTGAACTACTAACAAATCACTTTGTTGGTGTTTAATGAAAAGAGTTTTGTCTAATAATCCTCTTCAGAAATTGTTTTCAAGTAGAAATTTTGAAAGTCTGTCATACCAAGCCCTTGGAGCTTGTTTTAAACCATAAAGAGCTTTATTCAGTTTATAAACATGATCAGGAAAATTTTCATCTTCAAAATCAGGAGGTTGTGCTACAAAAACATCTTCTTGTAAATATCCATTTAGAAAAGCACATTTAACATCCATTTGATAAAGCTTTATGTGATTCTGAGATGCAAAAGCAAGAAGTATTCTAATAGCTTCTAACCTGGCAACAGGAGCAAAAGTATCCTCATAATCTATACCTTCTTCCTGATTATATCCTTGAGCTACCAGTCTGGCTTTATTTCTTACCACTTTGCCATTCTCATCAAGCTTGTTTCTGAATACCCATCAAGTTCCAATAACTGACTTCTCTTTAGGTCTGGGGACCAGATTCTAAACCTTGTTCCTTTCAAACTCATTCAGCTCACTCTGCATTGCAATAATCCATTCTGCATCTTCCAGAGCTTCCTTGGTATTCTTAGGCTCAATCAAAGATACAAATGCACTGAAAGCACACAAGTTCTTTAACTGTCCTCTTGTCTGTGTTCCAGTTGATGGATCTGATATAATGTTGTCAGCTGGATGGTCTGCAAGGTACTTAAACTTCTTTTTTGGTACCCAGGAGTATTCTCCTTCAAGGCTTTGAGTCCTTGAAACAGTAGAGGGAGCATCATAGAAAGTTTCAGCTTCTGTCTCAAGGCTTTGAGATTTTGATTCAGCAGGAGGTTCAAGGCCTTGAGATTCTGCTGGTTGATTATGTACAACAGTTCTGCCTTTGTCTTCTTTTACAGCATCATCATCTGATTCATGCTTGTTCAAATCTAGATCTGCAAAACTTTCACTAAGAGAATCCTTAGTACTTTCACCAAAAATTACATGAATGCTCTCTTCCACAATCTTGGTTTTTCTATTATAAACTCTATAAGCTTTGCTAGTTTGAGAATATCCAAGAAATACACCTTCATCACTTCTAGCATCAAACTTTCCAAGATTGTCTCTACCATTATTATGAACAAAACAGATACAACCAAATGGCTTAAAATAAGAAACAGTAGGCTTTCTCCCTTTAAACAATTCATAGGGAGTCTTTTTCAAAATAGGTCTGATCAAGCATCTATTCAGCACATAATTGGCAGTATTAACAGCTTCTGCCCATAAAAACTTTTGGCAAATTACTTTCAAGCAGCATGGTTCTGGACATATCCTCAAGTGTACTATTTTTCCTTTCAACTACTCCATTTTGTTGTGGAGTTCTAGGTGCAGAAAAGTTGTGTGGAATGCCATGCTTTGTACAAAACAAATCAAAGTCAAGTTGATCAAACTCTCTACCATGATCACTTCTAATGGATGCAACAGGTAAGTTCTTCAAAGTTTGAAGTTCTTTGCACAATCTAGAAAACTCAGATAAAGCTTCAGTTTTGTCTCTAATAAACATCGCCCAAGTAAATCTAGAATAATCATCAATTATAACAAGCATATACCTCTTACCTTTTGGGGTCTGAACTCTCATAATACTACACAAGTCCATATGCAGCGATTCTAAGGGTCTAGAAGTACTTACAAAGTTCTTTGGCTTGAAAGAGCCCCTGGTCTGTTTACCTTCTACACATGCCTTACAAATCTCATCATCTGAAAATTTCTGTGATGGTAAACCTCTTACCAAGTCCTTTGAGATGAGTTTATTCAAATTATGTATACTAATATGCCCAAGCTTTCTGTGCCAAAGCTTTGAATCTTCCTTCAAGGCCTTGAAGCATTTTGGCTTATCACCTGCAACACTGTTAGTATTCATAGCATATAGATTATATGACCTAGGAGCAGTAAGTATGCAATCACCATATTTCTCATCTTGCACCACACATTTCTCCTTGTCAAATACAGCTTTATAACCTTTATCACATAACTGAGAGATACTGAGTAAATTATACTTAAGTCCATCTACCAGATAAACATCAGATATAGAATTTGTAGAACCATTACCAATACTACCTATACCAATGATATTGCACTTTGCTTTGTCACCAAGTGTGATTGTTCCTCCAGATTTTTCAGTAAGTTCAGTAAAGAGAGACCTCTTTCCACTCATATGTCTGGAACATCCACTGTCTAATATCCATTTCTGATCTTTCAAGGCCTTGGTGACATCCTGCAAAAAAAAAATCATTGCCTCAACAGGCTATTAGACCAAGTGCATAACTTTGAGTCATACTCAGAATCAGCCATATTAGGTGGCCTAATTCCTTATGGAACCCAAATCTGCCTAACCTGTCCCTTAAGCTGATAAGGATAAGTATTCCTCATAATATGAGGTTCTGATCTTCTGAAGGGACAAGTTAATCTGACATGACCAATTTTTCCACAGTAATGACATTTTGGAGAATGTCTGCTACCATTTGACAAAAGTAGTTTGGCCTTTCTTTGGAAAATTTGGATTATAGCCAATCCCCACTTGTATGCATTGATTTCATACTTCCTCCAAGAATGAGATTTAGATTATGTTCTAAGCCTGTAAACTTAGCTAGGACCTTCTTGGACTCTTGAAGTTTCTCAGTCAAAGTACAGATTTGTTGTTCTAAATTCTCAGAATGAGCTTTTAGATCAGCATATCTTTCAGTTAAAAGAGTGTTTTGATCAACAACCTCTTTTATCTGTGCCTTCAAGACTTTGAACCTGCTGTCCAAGGCCTTGAAGTCTTTTTCCATCTTTGTCTTAGAAACTTCAACAGTTTTGTTTAAAAATACTAGGTCCAGGTTTTCTTTTACCTGCTCATGAACCTTAATCTTTGAAGCAGAAATCTCATTTCTATAACTCTCCTCATTCAAAAACATACTTTTGAGAATTTCAGGAAGTACATCAGAAGGACTAGTAAGTAAATTTTTTACCATGTCTTCAATGTGTCTGTCTGATGAACTTTCCTCATTATGCTTTGCCATGAAGCATAAGTTTGCTTGCTCTTCTTCTGTGTCTGAATCACTTGATGAATCAGAATCACTCCAGGAAGCCATCATGGCTTTCTTCCTTCTGTTGTCACCATCTTTTTTCTGAAACACATGTATAATTTATCCATTTCACCTGGAAGTGTATAATTATTGAATTTGATATTCAGATTGTTTACATTGTGTCATCAAATCGTCTTCTACCCTCTGATCTGTGTTGCTTCTTCTGTTTGTGTTGATTGTCTCTACCAAAAATCAGCCATCATACCGATACCTGAACGAAGGCCAACCGCGCGCGGTACCATTAGCTAGTTGTTTTTAACATTCACATGTATCTAAATAAACTATTTCAAATATACGTAATAATTTTCTTATACGGAATTGTTGGATCTCTATTGCTCTATATATGTCTAAGCTGGTGTTGAGTTGCACTCATCAGACTCTTGGTACATATCTACGTAAACAACTTATAATATAAAAATATTATTAGGTAGAGTAGACAAAGTTAAAGCAAAAAAGAAAAGTTAATTAATTCTAAACTTAGTGGCCCTCTGTAATTAGTTTATGACATCCTAGTCTTTTATTTATTAATTTTTTTTTAGTATTTGGCCGATTTTTCCACCTCATTTCTTCAGATTATTTTTGTTTTGTGTTGTTTCAAACAAATTTGAATGAATGAATTTAATCTGTTCTAGATCTTGCATGTAGTGTAAAACATGATAAATGATTACTCTTGGGGCGAGAGAAAAACTATTTATATTGCGAGATACACATAATGCCATAGTTGGACGATTGAAGATTAGTAGAATTCTCATTGGTAGAGTAATCCTACTGTGCATACACATGTCTTCACCAAAATAGATAATAAATGACAAATGACAACACTAAATTAAAGTAGAGCACTTTCTATCAAAAAAAAATAAAACATAGCAATTGTCTGTTTTTTTATATATATATAAGGGTAAAAGACATTTTCCACACTCCAATTATGGATAAAAGACATTTTGCCCCTGATTTATGGAAAAAGACAGTTTGCACCCCTGTTAACGGATGGAGAGTGGACGGATACCACCCTTCTGTTACAATCCGTTAGTGGAGGGGTGCAAACTATCTTTTTGTGACCATTTTACCCTTACACATTGTGGACAGATAACACCCTTTTTGTTTTATTATTGAATTCACAATGTTCTTGATGTTGTTCTTGAACACCGCCTAGGCTACCACCAAATTCCCACCACCACCACCACAACCCAACCAACAAAACAAACAACATCCACAACAACAAATTATTTTTCTCCAAAATGCCCAGCATCATGAGTTCAATTGATTTGAGAGAGTTGAGATTGACCCCAGCATGGTTAGTCATTAAACTCTTCATTAGCAAACACATTCTGGAAAATGCATTCATCAAAAAAAATCTGGAAAATGGTAACTAACCAACCCACTGTTACTACTTACTATCCAACCCATTGTTGGATGAATTTTGCCCAGAACCTGGAATTTCTCGATCAACTGCCAGAGATTGACATAAATCCAACCCCACCAAATCAAAGCCCGCCAAACCCCCTACATCTAATTGAAGATTCACCCAACCAAACCCAACCAATTCAAACGAAGACATCACCATTTTCCATCCCTGCCCAGATCTGAGACGTGAGAGAGAGGAGACCGAAAGCCGCCCGAATTTGAACCACACACCACTGCCATGGTCGGTCAATGCCACCCTCACAGCCATCAACCCCCTTGTCGCCTGGGTTTCGGAACACAATCTTCCCCAATTTGGGCCAGAAATTGAGAGCGTTGAAGCGATTCATGCTCTACACAATCTCTATCTGTACCGTTCGATCTGTTCATTTTGCTTCTCTTCGTGTTGATCCCCGAGGCACATCAGGGCCAGGAGGCAAAACATCGCATAGTGAAGATGGTCAACCACTTTCACCGCAGTAGATCTGCCGTAGGAGGCTTCGCGTAGACGGTCAACGAGGATCTGGAGGAGCTGGCCGCTAACACGAGTGTAGGATCTGATTCGGGAAGGGTTGAGGATCTTACAGGTGAGGTTACGACGGATAACGCGCCAGAGAGGGCCGTAGGCGGTGGAGCTATTGCTCTGTTGGTACCAGCAACCATGGTACCGTCCCTGTGGTGTTGGTGGTTCGGTAGCCAAAACATATGGAGAGGTACCAGAAACCTCCGATTTCTCAGATCCGCCGACCAGAGCCACCGTCTGAGCGGAGAGGAATGAGGGGGAGTGAGGTGTTGTGACAGGAAGGAGGAGCCAGAAGGGGGAGAGAGTGAGAGAGAGAGAGAGAGAGAGAGAGAGAGAGACGGGGGCGGAGAGGAGCCAGGAAGAACTGGCGATGGGTTTTCAGATGAGTGGAGAGGAAGAGGAGGAGGAGAGAGAGACGGGGGACGGGTGGGAACATAAACAAAAGAGGAGTTAGGGTTTAGTTTAAATATCTGGGGGTAATTTCTCAATATTTCAGGGGTACTTTTGTCTTTTCAGAACTCCGTTAGTCAACCGTTAGTTTTTAACTCTGACAGGGGTGCAAAATATCTTTTTACATAAATCAGGGGGCAAAATGTCTTTTCTCCATAATTGGAGGGTGGAAATTGTCTTTTCCCCTTGTATATAAAGATAGCCAATGTAGATGCAAATATGTGAATCTCTTGATTCAAAAGCATTATGTGAAGTTCTTACATTAATAGGAGGAGCTCCTACTCATTTGGTGTTTCATATTGTTGACTCCCTTATTAAGTACTTCCTACGTTCTCTATCTATCTTCACACTTTCTATTTTCGTCTGTTCTCTATCTATTTTAACATTTCCATTTTTGGCCTGTTTTTAGAAGGTAAATGACCATTAAACCCTTAACGTACCCCACCCATCAACCCAATACTACAGCCAACAATCACCACTCATCTCTATCTCAGATGATAGAGAGAGAAACCCACATCTCTTCATATCAACGGAGCTTCAATCCTTCTAACCTTGCGATTCATCAACACAATTTCTCTTCCAAACTCCTCTAATTCCACCTTCGCGTAACCGCACCATCCCCATATCGAGAACCCTATTTCTCAATCTCAACATCTCTCTCTCTCAATCCCAGACGAAGCCCATCGAGAAAGAAACAGGGAACCCCAGATCTGCGGCCCCTCGAGGTCGATGGTGGCGGTGGCGGTGGCGGTGGCAATGGATATTGATTGTGGCAGTGCCATGGTTATTGCGGCGGATGGTTATCTCTCAGGTCAGCATTTTTCATCTTCTTCTTTGTCTCTCTATCATGCAAGGCTGAAATCGATCTGCTCGGTTTGAGTTTCAGGTCATGACGGCGGCGGCGGTGGCTATTCGCGGAGCCGACGAGGCTTTCATCTTCTTCTGATTCATCTTCTTCTTCTTGTCTTCTGCTTTCCTCTTCAAATTTGTGAAGTTGTGTTTCTTTTTCTTCTTTAAACTTGAACAAATTGTTGAAGAATACAGATATGCTAATGTGAATTGTTGGTTTGTTTGATGATTCTGGTGTGTTTGTGTGGTTCGCTATGTGTTCTGTAAATCAGATGAAGAGAGAGAGAGAGAGAAAGAAAGGAAATTGTAATTTGTTTGGGGGCTAAAACGGACTTTGGCCCTTCCTCCTTAAAACCTGTGTCAATCAAAAGGTGAAGAAAGAGCCCGAACGGAGAAAAATATCTTTATAGTAGGGCTGTACAAAAAACCGGTCGGACCGGACCAACCGGCCAAACCGGGCCGAATTTGTTGGTTTTGGTCGGTTTAATGACTAATTTGGTTCAAAGTCGGTTTAAAAATTGGCAAATCGCTGAAACCGGTTCGGTTTTTGGTACATATGACCAAAAAACCATGGTTAACTGACCGACCAAAATATTGTATATAATTTAGTAACTGTATTATTATTACATTTAATATAATATATATACTTGTAGTATAACTCATTCACCCAAATTTCAGCATATTCATTCACTGCCTTTACCTTTAGAAATCTGAAATCATCCCTAAATCGCGCAATCTTGTCTATTTTCCTCTTCTTTGGTCTTAATATTCGTCAATCAACCAATCGAAATCACTGATACGATCTTCATTGAATCAATCCTGAATGGAATCCTCTTCGATTTTAGTGGGGTTGGGGTTAATGCAAGTATTTGGACACTGCGAGTTTGAAGAAATCAACTGCTTATCTTATCAATGGTCTGATAATAATTGTTGCTTGGATGGTAAGCAAAAATTCTATTGTGGTTTCAATTTTTTTGATTACTGATGTTGTTTGGTTACGGAGTTAAGTAAAACATACTACTATTGAGGACGGGTCGAACCAAACCGTACCAAACCGATAAAAGATTGGGCGGTTTGGTTTGATTTTTTGATATCATACGGTTTGGTTCGGTTTGGTGAATCACCAAACCGGTATTTTCGGTTTGGTTTGTGGTATGAGCCCAAACCGTACCAAACCGGACCGCGAACACCCCTACTTTATAGTTTTTCCTATAACTTTTGACACATCTTGAGACTTGTAGCCTGTTTGCTAAAACATAAAAGGCAGTGAAAATACATTTAGCAATAGTATTAAATTTCAATGTTGATTTATTACGACACCATTTTGTACAGATAACAAAGGCATATATATGTTACTTTATGCATTCATTAAAGGTGGGTATGTGTTTAACCACTATAAATACGAAAAATCTTAAAAACACGTGAAGTGGTGTTTCTAGAAACACTTTTTTCCACCATTTTTATTTCTAAACACTCGACAAAACATGTCTCACAAACATGTTTTTGAAAAAGAACACTGTTTTTAAACAAACCTGGGTTTGTTTAAATACGTGGAGTTGTGGTTATTTATTGAATAACTGTAGATAAAAAACAAGGGTAAGTTACACTAAACCTACAACCGAGTTCACTTATCCGACGAAGAAAGAATATTTTCTTGTTGGATACCTTTTAATCATTTAACCTGATTAGAGTACATAATTAACGCCAAGGTAGAAGGGGAAGAAGAAACTGTAATGTCGCAAGTTGGAAAGAGATAGCAGGTGCTGTCCAAACTACAAAGAAACAATTTCTTTACTGTCTTCAAACTCTTTTCAATTTGTTAAATTTCCTTTTACATTTTCCCGAGATTTCTGCCAATTGGTTAAAATTTTGCTTCAGGGAGACACCTCTTTATTGAGCCCAACTGATTTGAGCATTCTTTTCCAGTATGTTTGGATTGACAAGGATTTGGGCCCGGATTTGGATTTGGTGGGATTTGGGCCCAAATCCACTGTTTGGATATTTTAAATGACCATGGATTTGATTTGGGCCAAATCCACAGTGGAATTCGCTTGAGTTAAGTGAAGAATTTCAATTCCTAGGTCCGACCCTGTCATGTTAATTTCTCTCTGCGCGAGAGAAGCAATTCACTTCGGTGGTCGTCGTCTACTTCGTCGTCTTCTACATCGAGCCTCACCGGTACGTCTCTCGCTTACTCTCTTCCTCTGTCTCCTTATCTTCTGTCTCACTCTGTTCCTCTGCGATCTGAAGCTAGTTTCTATCCTTCTATCTCCCGTTCTGATTCGTACATATTAGGGTTTCTCGTGATTCTCTTTGTAGGGATGATTTAGTGTGTTATCGATTTGATTTGTGCAAGTGTAGATTAGGGTTTCTACTTGATTATCATCTGATTAATGATTTATTGTTTCCAGTGTGAGCTCATTTGGGGTACTTCTAAGGATCAGCATCAGATTGATCAGACCCAATTTTGGGATTTTCAGGTTGGTTTCTTTCTGAGGTTTTTTTTTTTGGATCTGATTGCAAAAAAGATTTATTGGTTCTTTGAGTTAGCTCAACTTGTAGTAGAGACAGATGGGTTCTTCTGAATTAACTTCTTGAGCTTATTATTATCTCATAACCTGGCTTTATTCATCCCTTTCCCAATCACTAGATGATGAGTTTTTTTGATGATTTCTTTCCATTCCACTTGAGTTTGTCAACTGGGAGTGAAACTGTGAATTCTATCATCTTTTTTCCTTGATGGTAAAAAGCTTAATTAGTTTAATTAGTTTGCTTTGCTTCAGTTAAATCTTCATTCTTCAACATTTAGTTTTCCAGTATCAGTTCATTGTGCTGAAGTATCACTCTTAATTCTTCTCTATCTTTTCCTGATCGTAATGTGATTTGGGTTTAGCTGATTTAACTTACAGTTGATGAAGAAATACACTAGGGTAGGGACATGGATCACATGACACATCATCTTTATTGGAGTGAGTACAACTGAGAGATAAACTGCCTGGTATAAGAAACCATAATAAATCTCTTATTGCAAAGAAAAATCGTGATCAGGGGGAATCAAAATACATAGCAATCCATACAGACGATAGGTAAGCACGAGGTAAATATAATAGTAATTGATACACTAAGCTATGCGTGCGTGAGGATATAATAGATGTCATAAGAAGCAGAAGAATGAATGAAAATCACAGACTTGTAGAGCTCCAAACGAATTAAAGAAGGCATGCATCGAAAGAAAGAAAGAAAGAAAAGGAACCTCGAGAGGGAGACTCATGAAATCGTGAGTGAGTGCATATATTATCACTTATTGGAGAGACCTTGAACCTCTAAACCAACCAAATATTACTTATTGAGGTGTGCAGCAGCTGACAAGCGAAACTGTGGATTGCATTACTTGGTGTCAGCCAAAAGAATGTAAGTTGTTGCTCCCTGTCTGTCAGTCAATAAAAATGAATTGGGTACTTCAGTAAGAACCCACCCCCCAGCTGAACTGAGGCAATAATAATACTGTTAGATAATACTTACTCAGTCCCTTCAATAATTTGTTTACCAGTTACCAGAATTGCATTACTTACTTAGTCCCTTCAACTGTAAGTTTACTTAGATGATATTTCTTCATCAACTGCTGCACAACTCAAAATGTTTGTAGTACTTAAGCTGCCAAGGTGTTATGCAGAATATGTTTGTAGTACTTATAGATCAATTGTAAGTTTAAGCCTATCTTTGGGATAAAGACACATCTTTTGCATATGTGAATTGGCTTAACTCGGATGTGATCAATTGTAGTATATGTTAATGATGATTTTGGAATGTAATACATAGGCCACAATGGATGAAAGTGCAGCGAATCAACTTGCTGGACGCAAACGTATTAGAGAAAAAGTAGAAGAGGATGAAGAAGAATTCATGGTTTTGTTTATGGGAGTACTCTTGGTACTTATTGGAACTCAATATAGCATGAAACACTCTTCAGAGTGCTGGACAAGTGGAATCAGAAAAGAAATGATATATGCTAGAGGAATATTTTTTAGGTCGAATGCCTACACGGGTATTTGATAAATTGTGTGGTATATTGTGTGAAGATGGGGGGTTGGTACATACAAGAAATGTGACTGTTGGCGAGATGGTAACTATATTCTTGTACATCCTTGGACACGGCCACAAAAATAGCAACGTAAAAGAAGTCCTTGCTCGTTCTGGAGAAACTATAAGTAGGCAATTTCATACTGTGCTACTAGCTGTGTTAAAGATAGGCAACAAGTTCATAAAGCAAGACCACACATCAATGGCAATGAGTGATTCTAGCAAGTGGAACCGGTTTCAGGTACTTTTTACTGGATATTTTTTGGTTAATTGAAGTATGCTATAATCTTTACTTCTAATGGTGGATTATATCTCTATTTTATAGAGAGTTGTTGGGGCACTTGATGGAACTCATGTTCCTCTCACGGTCCCATCAGGAGATAGAGGTCGATGTAGGAACCGAAAAGGATATCTTAGCTCTAACGTCTTGGCAGCTTGCGATTCTTATTTGAGGTTCACTTACGTATTACCTGGTTGGGAGGGATCGGCATCGGACGCTCGAGTTTTGCGTGATGCGTTGCAGAGACCAAACAGTCTAAAACTTCCAAAAAGTATGTCTTATGGTCTAGTATCTTTGGATTAGGTGTATTCTATTTAAAGATAATTAACACACACATATTTGTTTTGTAGACAAATATTTTTTAATAGATGCTGGGTATACGAATGGTCCTAGTTTTTTGGCACCGTACAGAGGCACTCGATATCATTTACAGTTGTGGAGAGGAAATACTCCAACTACTAGCAAAGAGCTATTTAATCTTCGTCATTCATCCGCACGTAACGATATTGAGCGAGCATTTGGACTTTTGAAGAAGAGATGGGCCATTCTTCGTGCACCTTGTTTTTATAGTGTGAAAAGTCAAATTCGGATCATTAGTGCATGTTGTATCCTGCATAACTTCTTATGGAATGAGATTGCGTTAGATTCCATGTTGAACGAAGTTGACGAGGAATTGGAGAACGCCCCCAATAAGTGAGAGTGAGTCTAATATTGAAAATATAACTTCAGTCAACGTTACCCCAGATTGGACAGCATTAAGAGATACTTTGGAAGCAAAGATGTTCGCTGAATTTCAGCGTCCACGCAGACATATGTAGATCATGAAGGTAAGTTTTCAATTATTTGCGTAATATAATGCATAATATCATTATTTGCGTTCACATATCGTGTTAATTGGGTCTATTATTGAATCTGCTTGGTTTGTTTCGGGTCTGTAATTGGTCTAATTGCAGGGGTTTTGTGTAGGTGGTTGACAACGGTGCATGTGTTGGTAATGGAGATGGTGATTTGAGGTAGCTGTTAGGGGATACTAATGGTGTTGACTAGCAGGGGTTTGGTGTAGTGGATTGAATTTGGTTTAGGTTGTCAGCGGATTCAGGAAGTTGGTGGTCATGGTGTTGGATTGTAGAAGAAGGCAGTAGGGGGAGGGGTTTTGGCTGGTTTAGGGTGAATGCAGTAGGTGCTTATGTGGGAATTTCAGTTTTGTTTGTACTGTTGGTGTAGGTTGGGTGATTGTTGATGTAATTGGTGGTGAGTTTGTAATGGTACTGAGGTGTTTTGCAAGTTAGTTCAGCTCTGGGTTTTATGGTGCTAGCAGGGTTTCAAATGGTAGTTGGTGAATTACACCAACTACTAGTGGCGAGTGGGGATGTCACGAAGCCCCACATTTCTGGATTTTTGATGTTCTGTGACTTGATCACGCACCCATTCTTCTAAATCCTGGGAAATGGTTGTCCTAAATAATGCTTTCACTTATCAAGAAGCTTTAGCCATCTCTGCCGTCACATTTCCTTAGTGGGATAGAGAAGATGAGTTAATTTGGCCTTTCTCTCTTTCTCATCAAATGGCACATTCACTTTTGAAACTTGTACTCTCTTGATTTCTGAGCTTTGAGGACACATTATTCTCAAAATCAGAGTAGCCTTCCTTCCTACCAAATGATATATGTGTGCTAAATGGTATTTGGAATGTTATTTGGAAGATTAAAATTCCACCATAATTTGTAATGGAGATGCCAAGGCCTTTCTGGTTTTGGATGAGAATTATTGCAGCTCTTGGAAACACCCAGTCTTGGATGGCTGAGCTGATTGATCAGTTGCAGAATAGAGTGATTGGTTTGCAAGTTGTGGCTAGGAAAGGTTATCTGTTGGGTGTTGGCTGATTACAGTGGCTGTAATGGTGTAGGTTCAATTGATGAAGGTTAGGAGCTTAATGGCATGTTGTTGTGTTGTGAATTATGTGAAAAAAACAAAGTCCTTGACTTCCCATACAGATTGGAGTTAGATGATTACTGATTAGAGTTCATTGTGTGCACTAATAGTCTAATACTAATACATAAGCAAACTTGACTTGATATATTATTTGTTTTCTCTGTGTTGGTGATCTAAACTCTTCTCTTTCCATACAGTCCTGATAACCATAATTTAATGTTTTTTATGCAAATGATACTCTTGCTTCAGTGGAGAACATGTTTTTTTCAACTCTTTGAATAACTACTGAATGTTAATTATGCAAAGAGCTTATTACCTGTTTATAGTAATCATCGCTTTCAGCATAATATCATGTTCTATTATATTCTCCCCACTCTGCTCTGTCAATTTCAGAATAGTTATGCAATGCTTTGAATGGTCTCTGCTGCTAACTTGTTCACCGAGTGCTGATAACTTATTATGTCCTTTGAAGTTGAAATTTACAGGTTTTTGAAAGATGTCCCGGTCGTATGTAAGTTGGAACAAGGAAATGGATCGTGCCTTAGCTACTGTTTTATATGTCCAGTAGCTCAAGGCAATAGAGTTGAGGGGGCCTTCCATGCTGCTGCTTACCAAGAAGCTATGGAGCACATCAACAGCTCGTTAAAACTCAACTTGACAAGGGATACTATTAAAAACAGGTTGAAGGTTTGGACGAGTCATTATACAGCTATTGCTAAGATTCAAAACATTCTAAGTGGTATACATTGGGACGATGTCAGAAAAATGATGGTGGTTACACCTGATGACTTGCATGTCTGGAATGCATACGTGAAGGTATGTGTCTACTCTTAGACTTGAGAGTTATTTTGCTCATCGATTACACTCCGCTGTCCTTTGTGTTCATTTTCGCTATTTCTGCTGTTTTTGAAGTGAATTAGTAACATGAAATACGTTTTTTGACAAGTCTGATTTGATGCTAAGAATAGAATTGTTCATTTTAAGTACTTAGTTTTGATCAGAAACCTATGAATGTAATTGAAGCTCAGAGAATGCTACTTTGAGAGCAAACCAAGAACAGAGCAACAAGTTCCAGTATCTTAAATCAACACCAGTAAGCTCGGCTAGTTTGCTTCTTCCCATGATTATGAGCATGTTTGGTACCAGCTGAAAATCTCAATAATCAGCTGAAAATAATCTGAGAAGAAAATCCAACTTAACTGAGAATCACAATCTGTTTGGTATGAGCTGAAATTATAAATCACCAACTTGATCAATTTAACAAAATGTAAAGAGCTTTAAATTCAAATTGTTGAATACACATATTTATGACTGAATTGTGATCATGCTAATGTTAAAAAAATATCAAAATTAATTTTTCATAAAATTTTCAGCTGCATAATCCCCAATTTTGGAGATTCTACAATTGCACATAAATTATTTTAATCTGTAGATTATCAGATTAAAATCTGCATGCATAACAAATGAAATTGTTGAAAAGTGGCCGACCAAACATGCACTATATCATAAAAAGAATGTCAAACGGGCTGTATGCACCTTAATATTCTGCATGGACGAATCAATTAGACACTCCCTATCAACTATCTGAATGAAACATGTTGGAAGCGGGGCTCTCATAAACACATTAATCATTAACCAAAGCTTCAACAAAGAAGGTTTTAATCTATATACTTATACCATAAACCCATTATTGATAGATTAACTCAAGCCCTACCCAATTCAGTATCTACTATCTACAATCCCGGACCTCAAGCCCGGAGCTCTCTTCTAGGAAGCTCATGTTACCACCCCAATGGATGGAAACAGAAGTGCAGTATATGAACAATGCCTTACCCAGAAGTCACAACAACCCTGCCCAGAACCTCTCACGGGTTGACTACAACCAGCATATCACATGACATAAATAGCTATGCCATGAATTTCTGTTTCTTGATGAGATTACACTGCCTTAGCTAGGAGTCTCTGCACTCGGGTGTTGTCTCCTCCTCCTAATATTAATATGTTATGGATGATTTTTGTAAGAACTTAACTTACTAGATGTTGCATTGACGTTTTTAACATTTTTGTTGATTTTTAGATGAGAAGTATTTTGTTTATTTTTGGTTGCTGCTGTTAAATTTTCAAAGCTTATCCCATCCTTGATAAACAGATAGTGAAAGAGAATCGTTATCAAGTTAGGTTTCCTTAGTTGATGTTTTAGCAGGATATTGTAATTTGTTTGAGGTCACTCTCTGGATTTGCAGGATATTGTAATTTTGTAGCTGTGTTGTGAATGGATATGGCAGGTTAGCTCCCTGTTCATTATCATCAGTTTCACCATATCACACTTTGTTCATACTAGAGGTTAAGAATCACATGTACTACTAGTATCTTTCAATGAAGCCCGACTAGCCTTTTTAATTCAATTGCTTTGATGAATAGTGCGACACTGCTAATTTGGGGGACCTGATAAGCAAGCTTCCTGATGCAATTCTTGTTGAAATATTTCCAAAGCTAAAACATTAACATCTCTTTCATTAAATGTTTAATGGAGCTAAAACATTTCCAAAGCTTATCCATCCTTGATCGACACATCTTTTTATGCCCATTTCCAAAGCTTGTAGTTCAGCTTCAACTATATTCATGTTCTGATGTTTGCTTCCATGGAACCAGAGCATCTTTCCAGCATTGTCTCTACAAATCACTCCATATCCTACTTCAAAAAACTTGACACTTGCATCTGAATTAATTTTCCAGAAATTCAAAGGAGGAGGATTCAATTTCTCAAACATTGACTTGGTAAAAATCCTGAATTTTTTGATAATCCGCTTCACCTTGCAACTTTTAGTATCTTCTTTAGGGGAGCTATGGTTCAATCTTATCTTTATACAAAAGGGAAAAGAAATTGTAAATGGTTATGATATGAAGATAGTAAAGTAGATGCAATCAAAAGAAACATTTTAACTTTTCTAGGTTTTGCCAAAAACATCACGAGCTTTCTAGTTTTTAAACCTTTTCACATGAGAATTCACCATTAAGTTGCATATGTGCCGACATCTATGATGCTGTTTCGATAATATAGCGAGTGTGCGGCTGTTCTCATGTCTAAAGCTGGTGCGAAATCAAAAATCAAATTTATTTGCAGTATGATATCCAAACAAGTGATTTCAAATTTATGATTTCAAATTCTAGATTCTTAATACTGTCCAAACTGGGGAATTCAAATCCGTCTGGATTTCAAATTCCAATATTTGAAATTTTTGGATTTGAAATCCAAATTCAAATCCAAATCCTGATTACCAAATGCAACCTTAATAATTTTTTAGCAAATTAATAATGTTATCAGTCATTGCTTATGGTTAACTACTATACGTCTTTCTACTCTAATTCGGTCAAATGTTCCCGCGAAAGGAATATCTAATTCTGTACTTGTTTGATTGATGATCATATGTGATCATCCCTCCATACTGAGAATGAATCACAATTTTTGTGTTCACCATTTTTACCCTGTTTGGTTTGAAACCACGCTCTGATACCACTTGACAGAGTCTCGAAGTTGATGGACAACGGTGATCGAAATTCTGGTCAACTGGTCGGAGGAGAATTGAGACCGGAAAAGGAAGAGGGAAGGAGAGAGATCAGAAGAGAGAGGAGGGAAAACTTGATAATATTTCAATAATGTTAAATTACAACGTATAACCCCATTATATAGGCAGGGGTCGAAACATAAATAAAAATAACTAATTACGCATAATTCTAATAAATTAAATAGGCCAACGGTATTGGTCCCAGCTGGCACTCGTGACACTCGAACGGTCCGTGTATAGCGTAAGGACCAATCAGAGACAAGCTCCCGCCGACTAAGCTAAGTGCTACGAACCTCGTTCTTCTTTAGCGACTACTTTGTCGGACTACCAATTATTTGATAATCGGCGGAGGGAATTTGGTATTTCCGCCGGATTCTGAGTTTAGACTTGCCAGAAGTCATCACATTGTGAAAATCATTGTAGTCAGTTGTACGACTCTTGTGAACAATTCATTCACTGTTACAGATTAGTTTATATTTGACGTCTTATTGAATGTTTTGTTGTGACTAACAACATATTTGATTTCTAATATTTGTAGAATGAGAACATTGCCACTCCAAAAGCTATGTGTGCGTGGAAGTTAGATTTCCATGCCTTTCACTATCTCACTTTCACATGACAATTTTGTCACTCAATACATTCTGACAACATATCTGATTTCTAATTTTTCGTAGAATGAGAGCATTGCCACTCCAAAAGCTATGTGTGCGTGGAAGTTCGTGGATGTTGGACTTCTCTATTACAAGAATTATATTTATATGCCTTTCACTATCTCACTTTCACATGACAATTTTGTCACTCACATAGCATTCTCTTGGTTGTGCATGACTACAGGAAACAAATTACCAACAGTGTTCTTCACAGGCTCTTCATAAAGTCAAGTGACAGACAGTTCGGGAGATGCAGGCAAATGTGTGGATATTTTTCTTTATTGAGGTGGATATTGGATCAAACCAAAATGGAATTGAAATAATGGGTGACCCAATGCAAGATATGATGAATATAAATCATGGAATTAATTGAGGGTAATTGAGGTAATGGTATAACCCTTCTGTTACGCTTAAGATGTGACACAAAGCGCCTTATGCCATTGTCCGTTGCTAATAAAAAAATTGAGACAATTTACCCTTCATTACCCCAAAATTCAATAAACCCAACTAATTTTCTTACACCACCATTACCTCTTACACCAATGCTGCAATGACCACCAACCCAACTCTCACCACCACTGCCTAAACCCAAGCCAATGGCCCTCTGATCTTCTTCTTTAGCAACATCAAACCGTCCATCGTTTATCCGCCTCACATATTCATACCCGTGGGTCTGTGACTGATTTTGTGCGAAATGCGGTGCTTAATATTACTTCCTCTGTTCCAACGTTCAAGAGCAAGAGGTGTTGTCCAAAACTACAAAGAAACAATTTCTTTACTGTCTTCAAACTCTTTTCAGTGTTAAATTTCCTTTTAAATTTTCCCGAGATTTCTGTCTATTGGCTAAAATTTTGCTTCAAGGAGACACCTCTTTCTCGAACCTAACTATTTTGAGCATTTTATTTAGGTATTCAAAATTCAGATCTTTGAGTCTGACATAGCAAATGAAAATTAGCTGGAACGCTTTTCTCAAGTAGCGAAAAAACCGTATATTTCAAATTCATGGCAACAATGAGTCCTCTAAAACAATCAAAACACTTCATTTCAATTATCCGAAGGCATCATCCCCAAAATTCTACTCCATAAGATCACCCGACTTCCCTTCTCCTATTGACTAGGCATACCACTTCTCATTGTAGTCCAAAGGTTTTATTGGTTGATGAGGCAGTGAATGGAAGAGGACCAAAAGTGGGTCTACTGTAATTTACCAATGAAACTTATCTATGTTAATGACAACATGTACTCGGATCTTGAGGCTAAAGTAACTATCATCTCAAGTCTAAATGAAAGCATTAATTGAATTGCCAAATTTTTGGCAAAAAAATAAGTTACAAATTAATCTTCAATTAGATCTAAATTGAGGGAGCGGGCTTTTCGTTTTCACTGTGCACACTGGCGCCAATAAACTAACATTATACGGTAATTAACAGAAACAACCCATGTATACGGCAGGACTACATTTGAATTACTTCTGACAGATGGAGTTTAAAATTTCTCATAGTGGAAAAAAAGAATGGCAAAACTACCACCCGATACTATCTTCATTTTACAAATCAATATATTTGAGTTGATTGAACAATTAGACAACGGTATGGAAACCAGATAATGCAGATATTCAGAAAAATAAATAACCCCTTGACATCGACTTCATCTAATAATAGTGTCAAAAATCTAAGACAAAGATTGCATAAATTACTTCTAACATGGTATTGGTTCATGAGCTTGATGTCATCCTCACACTACCAAGAGGTGAGTACCATCACTATCATATAGTTCTATATTCTATTAAATGTCGATTTTCTGTACCAGATAGGTATCTGGTTTTTCTCTCCGTAAATGTATCATCTTAAATTGAGAGAAAATAAAGGAAGAAACAGACAGAAATAAAACTGCAAGCACAACAAAACTTCATACCATCTGGAGGAAGGAAATGCCATGTTTCAAGAGGCCTGTAATAGTTCCCTGATATCATACCCTTGGAGCTGCAAGAACGTAAGGAAGACCACTTATCAGAACTTGCAACTTGGCTTGATGAGATATATGGTGAGTTTGTTATGAATTATTTGCGATTTAAGCTGACTTATAAGTTTAAAAAGCCTACGACAAAAAAGATGAAGAAAAAAGATGTGTGTTTGGTGTAAAAGTTGTTCAAGCCAAAAGTTCTGAAAAATATTAAAAAATCCAACTTTTTCTTAAGCTCATTTTTACACTATGAACATACAAGTCCAAATCCAAAAGTTCAACTTATAAGTCACACACCAAACACTACTTATAAGTTTTCTTCAACTTGTAATCCAGAGTTGACTTGTAAGCAGCTAAAAGTCATACCAAACTCCTCCAAGACCCTATAATTAGTCTAATATCTCAATTATGCTAATTAAGCTACGCTATTAATAGGGGGATACGAGAATCATTTGAATGAAATATTATGGCAAAGAAAATTGTATGGCAGTGACCATGGGGCTCTTGTTGAATGTTGAGATGAGGAAATCACCTTCAAGATGGAGTCTTGTGATGCTAAATGTGAAACGGTCAGTATAATGTGCACTAACAGCAAATAAAATTACCTGTAGGATGGTAAGAAGCAGGATCACTCCGGAGTTCCAAATTGCGTGTATTGTGATGGGAGTAGCAAGGTTCCGAGTTTGAGCATATGAGAATCCCAGAGCAGTTCCTAGGCAAGATGAAGATATTGTTAGTTACATGAAGCTAATTCTGTGAGGAGCGATAGAAGAGTTTAATTACTCTGTATAACGTACTTGAGTGAACTAGTGCTTCTCGACTAGTATAAGGACATCATTCATCAGAAAAGAAGACTATGAGGGGTGTTAAGATTAAGGAAACAAAAAGAAAAAACAAATAGTTCTTTTGATAGTTTGACTGTCCATCTGGAGAAAATAATTCAATCAAAATTCAAACATAGGGAAGATTTACGGTGGAGAGAAGATTGGGGTGGGTGATGCTTCAAAAAAAGGTGGTACGAACAGTAACTTTGAGTTTCGAGAGTAAAAAATTATGCACTTAGGCTCCGTTTGGTTGGTGGTATATTAGTTTCCTGTAAAAAAAATTCCCTTGTTTTGGTGTTTGGTTCGTCATTTGACTCGTAAAATGTTTTCCCTTGTAATATGTTTTCACTCAAATGATGTAAAATGATTTACATGTTAAAAAATCCATAAGAAATTTTCCGGAGTGAAGGAGACGACAACCCATACAAACACCTCCGCTACCACGAACCACCATTGCCGCCACCCACCGCCACCACCACCAGTTAATTAATGTATTATTATAAGTAATTTTTAAAAATTATATCTAACGCACAAGCAAAATTTTTTGTAAGTGTCAAGCAAACACGAGAAAATGATTGCTTTGCACGATAAAAATTTTACGCGTATAATATTTTTCTTTGTAAAACATTTTACTGCCAACCAAACGGAGCTTTAATGTGTATCAATTGTTGGAGAGGAAGGAATCATGTACATAGTTGTGTTTCTCTATTATTTGTTAATCTTAATTTTGTACAGATTTGCTGTCGTTATGATGCTTCTTCAACCTCTCGGTCTATTCATACATTAAAGATTACCAGAGGTTAACAACTTGGTAAGGAATTATATGCATAGTTGTGTTTCTCTCATTTTCTTCAATAGAGCTTCTCTTAAATAAGCTTTAAATCCTCTGAAAGATGCTTACAGTGGGATTTCACTAATGGAACCCTTTTTATGACGTTATTTTGTCAGTAGAATATTCATTATGTGGTAACGCCCTCCTTAAATTGAGAACAAAAAATATGGAATCAGTACCTAGCACAAAAAGCGGAGGAAATTGTCCAGGAGTAAGATGTGCAGCAGCAAATACTGCAGCACTAATGAGGACAGATACTGGAGTAGGCAACCTGCACAAAGAACATTCAGAGCACACGAGAGGCTTTGCTTAGTGCATATGTCAATGAACGTCACATAATACTTAAGATGTAAAAATATGCAAAAATTGGAGAAAAACAATACCACTTGGTAAGAGACACCAATAAAAACCCTCGAAAAACAGTCTCCTCAAGGATTGGAGCAAAGACACCTGTGATGCCAACCAGACAAGCCGTGCTACAGGAGGTGTGGGAATCATTTACATAAAAAAGATAAGTGATGCAACACAACAAAAGCAGAGAAACATAGCAAATGCCCACATGATAACTATAACCATGTATTGGTCAACTTGAGAAGGAAATGAAATGTATATTAGAAGCCTCTGGAGTACCTTATAGTTGAAGATCCAATTAAGGGCAGCAAAAGAACTAGAGCGTCTGTCTGGAAAATATGAACAAATACTGTTTAGTGATCCTGTTTACAGTATGAAAGCATGCAAATATCGCATTATTTCTTTCTCAACAAAATGAGGAAACAAAATCAGTCGAAGGAGAGAATAAAGAAAAAGCATTAACAAAAAGAAAAATTAAATGGGCATAGATTGAAAAGTAGAGTTCAAAGAATTATCCATCTCCCTTCAGTAGATCAGCAAGTAGGTCCTAGTGAATGTCTTCATCCTAATTTTGGTTAAGAATCTTACTTTGTTGTCTCACATAAGAAGGCTCACCAAAAGAACAATGATGGAAAATTAGGATTCGGCGCCTAAGAGTGACTACTCACACGATGATGCTCTCTATTTCACAGGTTACCATAAGCTACTAATAAGAAAACAATGAAAATGTCACTTACATCTCTTTCTGGGGTCGCACCGCTGAAAAAGGATATGGCGGCTCCTGTTACTGCTATACCCGCTACGGCACCAAAAAGCCCAATTGCTGCCCATAATAGCCATCCTCTCTGTAGATCAAATGGCTTACTCCAGTCTGAAAGTTTTTTTTACATAAAATCAACCAATTGCTTAATAAATTGCAACAATAGAGGAATATCCCTAAAAAAAATCCTTTGCTCATAGTCAAACCAAAACCAGCATTTTGGTTTCTTAAGAATTTACATATTGATGATAAACACACAGACACGATCACATCCATATACATGTAGGTAACAATTGGTTACACTGAATGATGAGTTTAGATGAAAAATTATACCAAACTAGACGAGGATAAACTTCATAGGTAACGCCAGACGATATACATAAGAAGCCATTAAAATAGGGAAAAAAATTACATATTTAAGTTCATATTACCATAGCGAAACAGGTCGTCGGTATGAGGTTCAGATGTATTCGTGAGACTGCGTAGAACTACAAGGACAACTGCAGTGGTGATGCTGTAAGATACAATTACAAAGAATGGTATTATTCTAATTTGACAATAAAAAGGGAAACCAAAACATAAGCTTGCATGTGATTAATACAGAAATCATGGGAAAGAAGCGTGTTAACGAATCATAATGCTACTTCCTGCAAGTCCTAAGAGGTAGATACACTCACAATTCATCACTATTCACTATGCAATTAGATGGCACGGGGTAAATGGCATAAAGAATGCTTCCATCATTTTTTTCTAATTATATTAAAGACATGGCTAATCTGACAGTTTTGGAGATTAATGCAACGTAATAATAGTATTGATTTAGTAATATTTCCTTACTCTGTTCCTCTAGCAACAACAATAGCGACTTCAGAAAACCCCTTTTATACAATAGTCAGAACTAGGAAAGAAAGGAAGCACTTGTACATATAATTGTTGAGAATCAATGATTGTTCCACATCGGGGTCATGTGAGTTCCACCAGTGCCTAATAAGTCCCTGGGCTATGTAGAACCAATTGATTGAATTGATTAAAGAATTAAATAATACACCGAGAGTGTATATAAACCTAGCTAGGCACTACACCATAAATATAAATACAGAGGTTTATACTAATTAACACTTTAGTCCTATAGGCTACACCCCTCATTGCCAATTACTTTTGAGGTGGAACCACAGGATACTTAACTAAAATCATATACTAGGGTAATGTTTGCTTAGAGGATTGAAATCATAAGGAATCGGAGGATTAATAGAAGGTTTGAAGAAGGTTAAATCTTATAAAAGTGGTTTATGCATTGAGGAAGGGATTACAAATCCATCAGTATTCGAAATCCTAATTCAAATCCCTTGAAGAAACACCCTGCAAACCTAGTAGGCGAAACCCCATCTCCAACCCCTCGAGAAAAGATAGCCTTAGTGTCTGTCAATTTGGCATTTTTTGTGCTTTCAGGTGTTAGGAAAACGTTGACAACTAGAACAGATTTTTTATCTTCGTAACACATGAGTGGGTTGGAATAAGTCATAAAACTAACATGGTAACTGACAAACTCATACGGACGGTGACAGTCTAAGAGCAAACGGGATTTGAAGATTTGTTATTTTAAGACGGATTATGATGTACACATAATTTTGGTGTGACTTATAAACAGCTTATAAGTCAGGGTTGGATTATAAGTTGAAGTCAACTTATAGGTAATGTTTGGTATGGACTTATAAGCTGAAAAGTTGGATTTCGATTTATAAGTTCGTAGTGTTAAAATGGAGTCTAGAAAAAGTTGAGTTTTTGAAGCTTTTTCTGAACTGTGTGACTGAAACATCTTTTTCACCAAACACACTTAACTGTTTTGTTCATGTTTTCTGTGGAAGACTTTTTTGACATAAACTTATAAGTCAACTTAAGTTGCAAATAAGTCATTCCAACTCACCCATAGGACTTTTAGCCTGGGAGAATAAAACCACTCCCGCTACCTACTCCACTATAATTAGCCAGTCTTCCAGACTGCAAACTCAAACTTTATTGAGGACAGACCAAGAGATAAAGGAGAGGAGAGTAGTACACACGCTTGGTCCACAAATAGTATTTCAGCTTTCTCATCCAAGCTTAGTTCTCCAACTTGAAGTCCTAAGGAAGGTAAAGCAGCCATCTCTATCAACCCTGCCAAAATGAAACTGACTGGAAAATTGTTAGACTCACACCAGTCTAGCATAATTCATCATAGTATGGTATTGAGATATTGCAGTGACAGATAGAAATAAGCACCTCAGTACACAAGCAAGTGAGGTTAGGGAAACCTTTTGCCATCCCCAAGGTACATCCCACTGTGTAAGGATTGGCCATTCCGTCTTACTATCCTAAAGACCAGGAAAAGAAACAGAATGAAAGAAAATTAACAAGTTACAATCAATTGCAAATTTGGAACCATTTAGTACCTCGATGCAAAAAAAGCATATTTCAATCTTCCATATGATCTGTTTGAGCTACAAAGAAAATCAAGTACTTTGCCCATGCTCAAAACAAATTAAAAACTTAGGATCTTTCTACTTCACAAACACTTGAAAGCAAGACTAATAAATATAAGGGAAATAATGCACATTTTCGTTTCAAAAGTAAGTAGCACACATGATGCACTTTTTTTGTTTTGAAAACAACTTCAACACTAGATAATAGATTGATGAATAGTGTAAAATGGAAAGAGATACCTTACTCTTCGAGTAATATGAAGTTCACTTATATACTTGAACAGATATGTCAATGTCTTATACTGACATTTATATTACATTCAGGAAGCATATTTTCTTATTATAGAACTGACACAGGATAGATTCAACTCAAAGTTAACAGACACAATCATCTTCGACTTTTTACTAGGACGATTCCTGAAACCTCAGACACCACTTGCACCTGCTCAACTATACTTCTTCCAGCCCTTTCAATGCTACTTCTCAATTTGACATCGATGGACATCTAAACACACAGATCCAAAGAGTGATTGTAGTAGAGGAAAGGCACAGTGAGACTAATGGATCCACCTAGCCGGTGGTAATACCGGTATTCAGATCCATCATTATTCATGAGTTTGCTTGTAACTGGATATAAATAAAATGACTTTGGGTAAGTTTTTACAGCCAACTATTTTGCTAGCTCACCAAAAAATTTCTAGAGGTTATACCTATTAGCAGAGCATTGTTGAGGATGAGTTGTGGACGTTCCCCAAGGAATGTTATTTTCAGTGATCCTAGAGCTCTTGAAAGGTGCTCTCAACAACATGCTGAGAAAGGATCCTCTGGAGATCGCGTCTATTCTTGAAGACTTTAGAGTTATGCTAGCACCTTTATTCAGCTCCCAGATCTTGTCAACAAGATTCTCATATTAATGCCAATCCACTTTTCTCTTCTGACATGTTTGACGAGTGGCACTGACTTCTCACAAGTTCTCCTTCCTGTAGGGCTATTATATCTAATTTTGGTGTGTGTGTGTTGTTTGTCAACGGATAGGATCATTCAATTGGATATCAATAGGAAATTGAACTCGCGTGTACAAAAAATCGTTAAGGGAAGCAGAGTGCAGACCCATTGATCTACCTAAATGATGGTAATGCTTGGATTCAAATCCATGATAGATCCTTGTGATGTTCGTTACATTACCCTAGTGAAAGAAGGAGGCTAAGCTGTTGGGGGAACCAAGCACAAATCAATAGAATGGGAAACGGAGTGAAATCACCCAAGAATTGATCTTTACACTCTCTATGAGGGATGGAATATTAGTATGATTGGTGTATCAACGATGCCTTCATTTTTACACTGATGCAGCTTTGAACAAAGCCCAGAGCAGGGATGAATATTAGTTTGCGCATTGGATAGAAGTAAAGTGACACGATTTTGCAGCCAACTAATTTTGCAAGCTCAACAAAAGTTCTGGAGGAACTGTTGTGGATGAGTCGTGAAGGTTCCCAATGGTGAAAGGACTGTTATTTTACGTGAGCCTAAAGATTATCGGCTCGTGGCAGATGCTTTCAACAAGGAGGAAGGATCCGTTGGAGATCACTATTATTCTTGAATACTTTTGAAATATGTTAGCTTCTTATTCAGCTTGGGGCTTTGGGCAATGGTATTCCTTCGCAGATCTGGTGATCAAGATTCTCATATTAACACCAATTCTTTTTTCTCCAATGATATCTACAAGCTTTGATCAAACTCAAGTATCCTCTCTTCTTTTCAATCCAGCAATTCGCAATGTTCGCACCTCTCCAGATGTAATGTACTCTTTTCAGCCCCTTCCATTGCTATCTTTCAATAGGATACATTGATCCTCCTAATTGATGGTAATTTCCGGATTCAGATGGATCCTTATGAAGCTTGCTATGTCACCACAATCAATGAAGGCTCAACAACTCCTCCACCCTTTCATACACTATATGTCACTTCCCTCACTCTTTGATCCCTAAAGTAAAATGTTGAACAATGATTTTTGCACAACAAATGCTGAAAGCTTAGTGATTCGCGGTAATTCTTGTCATAGTTAAGACAGTTGGTCGTTCAGTGTGTTCTATTTTGGTTGTGGAGATGATTATTGGTAATCAACTTGCATAACATCGACTTTGTTGAAGTAGGAATTGGCAGATCAATTCTAGACTCTAGCGGTTTTGATTAAGATTTCAGCTTTGAACGCTAAACCCTGATCAAGTTAACTTTAAAATTAGGAGGGTCGGGTATGGCCCGGCGCGGCCCGGCCCACTAACAGACATACCTTAACTAAACAGATAGAACAATCAGTCATCAATTATCACTTTAGTGAGTTTGTCTATAGTCCACTGCAATTCAAGCTACATAGCAACCAAAACCCAACAGTAATTTTAAATTTTCTAGATTGGATACAAATAAATGATATATATATATGTATGTATATATATATACACTATGTATTGAAATGTGATAACTACTGTACCAAGTTCATTAAGAAATAATTGAAGTTTCACTAATAACGAAACCCAGAAACAAAATCTTCACCTTTGGTTGAAATTCATCTTTGTTGTAAGAGCATATCAAACGGAGACCCTTCTCCAGTCTCCAATTTGAACCAGGAAGCTTTGAATTTCGGTTGGATTGGAGAACCACCGAGCTCCGGCTACAGAAGCTTCCTTCGCTACTAAGAAGAGGAGGGTTTGTTCTATGGAATAGGGTTTTAGATGAATACTTGGGATGCGAAATACAGAGTCTGGAGAGGGAAGAGTTAACGATAGACATCGACAGCGTTGAAGCCATTGTTGAATTACAGAATCGGAACCCTGAACCCAACTAGTGAGATAAGGCAAGTGGTGCGTCCTGCGGTTCTGGGACTAAAACAAACCGGCATAGCCGGCTGTCTTCGGCTATTACGGTTTTATCAACAATGCAATTTTTTAAAACTTTTTCGGTAATTTTTATGTATTTTAACTTTTACTTATAATACCATAAAAAATTAGCAAAAAATTAGCAAAAAATTTTAGTATTTTGTCATAAATCTATTTGCATATAATTTTTATTTTAAGATATATTATGCTGTGGAGTTGCATATTTTTGCACTTTAAGAAATATTTCTTTTTCTTGTTTATTAATTCTACAGAAATCTCACAGAATATGTGGTTCGTTAGTATCAAGGTTAGTTTCTTCTATTTACATTGTCTCTACATCTTGATTGTTATGAAGCCCCTATTTATTTTATGGCTCACATGAGAGAAAAAAAATAGACAATGCCATAAAATGCATAGGTCTGTGGTGTGCTTATTAACATCATATTTCATACCCGAAGTTACGAAATATTTGACTTTATAAAAAGGTGCCCAACAAGAGGTAACCTACATTTGTCAAACTAGAAGTTTCGACAATTGAAAAAAATATAAAAACTCTATTCAAGGATGTACATGAGACCTTTTAAGGCTCACAACGGTAGCTTTTTAGCACTATGTGTTTCATGAAACACAAATGATCCCCTTGAATATTGAGATTCAAAGTAATGATACTTTTTAAATTTTATACTTGATTTTATGGACATGTCAAGTGGTTTTGTATAAATGACATTCTCCGTAGATAATTTCTTCATAAAATGGCTTGATGCATTACCTCGCCTAACCAACGTAGAGAATTTTGTCATAAAGTGGCTTGATGCATTGCATCGTCCAACCAACGCATAGTTGGTGCGTTGTAAATCCATATCAAATTTCAAGAAACCATCCAAATGTTTGATTCATCCCCCGAAGTAGGATGCTGTTGTCAATCTCACATTTGAAAAATTTGTATGTCGAGCACCTAGAAGACATTTCGTCTCTAGAAGAGATCAATGGTTTTTGACGTGAACTCGTGAAGAGCTTTCAACATTGAGTATGTCACCGTTATCATCACTAAATGTGATTGTTTGATTGAATAATTTATATTAGTTTTCAAATAATCTTCATGATTATTTGAGTATGCACTTCTCAAGAATTGTGCAAAATAATTCATTTGGGTGGAGAAATTTGAATATGAGTATTATTTTTACATGCTCTATTTTCCTTTCTGGAGAACATTACCCAACTCATTTTAACCCATTTTTGAAGAGGAGTATGTGATTAATATATTCTCATATGTGAAACTCCTATTCCAAAGAGGATAGTATTTAGAGTTCAATGAGGATTACAAATTTTAAGTATGAGAATTTTTATCTCGTAAAGAGGATACATTCTCGTCTACATTCTTCAGGCTCGAGTATATGAAAAAATATGCCAAAAGCATATAACTATGACATCGATCATGTGATTCATGTCATGAGGTGGAGGAAATACCTTATTTCATGAAATGAACTTTTATATCAATTGTCTCCTTTCATACTTGAATATGTGTAAGAATTTCAATCCAATTGATATCTTACAAATTATGAGCTTTGATACATATGAAGCATGTAAATGTTGCCTATGCAATCATATAGATCCTCTATAAGTATCATGACCTTGTTAGTTCCAATTCTATAGGAAGTGAGAACACAAGAGAATCATAAATAAATGATCAAATCAATGCCCTTGAAGAAGCAACAACTCATGTAGATGAAGAGCTATCTACATTTGAGTCTATGATGATCATTGATGATATTCACTTCGAAAAGCGCTTGAAATCATATGATTTCCTTAAACCACTGCAAGTGGAATTGTGTCTGACTATTTATTGGCCAAAATTGAAGTCAACACCCGTGCGTGTAAATATACACGAGCTCTGCAGTTAATGCAAGAAGCATATTTGGGAAGTACTTTGAAGTACTTGAGATGTCCCAAGCATCCATGTTGATATAGAACAACATATTCGAATGTCCGCACTCTAATGGTTGAATGTGTGAGACTATTGAATGAGAAATAGGCTATATTGAAGCAATGCCATATATTATATTTCTCATGGTTATAATTATAACCCACAAATCCTCTATTGATAAGAGTGATTATGATATTTCGTTTAGTCTTAAGACTACGAATATCAAAGTAACTAGTTACACAAAATGATCATACGAATCATTATGTGAAATCCATGGAGGCTATTGCCCATGAGATATACTTCTTTGCTAAAGCAAATCGAAGATACACACTCGCGAGTAGTTTAGGTGCATATGCATATTATTTAGTATGGAAAATGTCATGAGTATATACATGTCATAGCGATAGTTTTTATTACTATTTCGAATGATCATGCAGCATCATATTATGCTTGACGTCATGTATTTTCCTTACGTTCAGTTTTTAGGTGTGAAGTGTGACATGAAGATGATGCAAAGAGGGGGAAACTAAATTACAAGGTGTTGTACTCTTTTTCCTTAGCTGAGGTTTTTATCCCACAGGGTTTTTCCAAGCATTGTTTTAACGAGACATGCAGTCATGGATGAGTTCAAGATTGAACTAAGCTTCCGCTCATAAGATGTACTATTTTTCCTTCGCCTGTGTTTTTGTCCCAACGAGTTTTGCTCGACAAGGTTTTAACGAGGCATCATGTTAGTTTAGTGAATATTCAAGGGGGAGTGTTATGAAATATATTATTGATATGGTGAATATTCACATAATATTGTACTACCATGTATAGATGATACTGATTGACCCCCACACCCTATATAAAGGGTGGTTTGGTGGAGAATAATACATACTTAATATTCCTCCATACTTTGTTCTCTCTTCTTTACTCTTGAGTTCACAACACATCGTTTGCTAAAAAAGTCACCGGATGAAAGTGACATATAAAAAATCAACTACGTACTTTCCGGCTAAAACGGAGGACGTAGCTTACAAGCATATAGAAAACTGCATATAGAGGGATAAATACTTGCATCAGATAAAAACTAAAATAATACGCAACAATGATGCTTTTACAAGCATATTTTAAAGCAAATAGCCTAGAGAACCAAGATGCATCACTGGTAAGATAGAGAAATAAGCATAAACATATTGTATGTTAGTCGTGTCGCGTAAGGTAAAAAAACAAGCATCGCGAAAAACAACGCAAATGCAATATAGCTATCCATTTGTGAGATTTTTCTTGACTCTTTTTAGATTTTTTTTTCATTTAAACCACGAGATTGCTTCATTTTTGCAACGAGTGTAGTGCATTAGTAGTTTGTTTCTTCATAAGGCATGGTGGTTCTTCATTGGCACATACGACGTAGTCGCACTAAGACCCTTGAAAATGGTGTTGGGTTTTGACATAGGTAACGCAGTGGAATAACAAAAATTAATCCTACTCAAAGCCCATCACGGATCGTCAGGAGGAGACATCATAACATGATAAGGGACATAGTATTGTGTACCTTTTGGTTTGAGAGATCACACGAAGAATAATGTCCTCGCCTCTACGGTTGATCCACGTCTAGAGTTGAGATCTAGGTTCTTCCTTCAACAAGTGCTAGCTTGAACCGGAGGAAGAGGGAAGAAGGAATCAAGCAACGAGGTGACTAGAGGAGGGTTCGGCCTCCTCTTTGGCGCCGACAGGAGGGGCGGTCGGCCCAAGCTTGTCTTGCTCTCTATCTTTTGTTCTCTCCCACTCTCTTGTGTTATGTCTTAATAACATTGACTTAGTGGGAAGGAAGCTAGAGCCTTCTTTATATACTCCAACAACTCCTTGTTGTTTCCATAAAGGTCCTTCCTAGTTCTCCATGAACTTGGATTAGTCCCTTCCTTGTAAATTAGTCCTACTAAGTTTGCAAGGTGTTGCACAATGATCATTCTTATTAATTAATCATATTAATTAATCCCAAATCTAGCTCTAATCTATTTGACGTGTGACCCCATAGGTTTCTACTTAGTTGGTAGTAACTTTTACTAACATGGAGCGGTGTCTAGCAACACATCCATGTCACCCAACTAATAGAAATAGTCAGTGATCCGACAAACCTCTTGTGCCCAATATCTTATATTGCACTTTCCCGTTGTCTCTATATCCGGATTGGACACGAGACATATATAGTCACACTCATATATCCAATCCATAGTTCCTCGATCCTGGGAATATGCTTATGCGAGCAGATAACATCAATATCTCCATATTGATTTATCTGAGTCTGGCCAGACATTCAATAAGCCTCATCCCTCGAGTGGCCGTGGATATTTACTCCCATTATGTGGGAGGGACAAATTATGTGGGAGGGACAAATCCTATCTACATTACTACGATCTCTAAGCTTGCTTCATATCATGCCCGATAGCTATCTTTGTAATTACCCAGTTACGGTGTAACGTTTGATAACATCAAAGCACAATATTCCACAACTAGAGTATCTAGTGACTTCAAGTCTAAGGATTGCAACTATATTAGCACTACGAGAAGCGATTGTGACTTAACATAATCTAATGTATCCTTCTCGTTGTGGGTCAATCCAGTATGCCATTACTCCTAATGCATACCCATGTGTTAGACTTGATATCTCCATATCAATCTACCCACACACTAGTCTATATTTGATCGTCCTATTAATCAATATAGTGGACTAGGAATATTTAAGATAAACAACACATTGTATCTAAGGACTTCATTATATTAAATATCACAATATATAATAAATGAATGTTCTAGCCAAAACAATGTTCATACTAAATATAAGATTGTCTCTAGGGCATCTATTCTAACAGTCTCCCACTTGCAGTAGAGCCAATCTGGCGCATCTCGTATGCCTATAGATCTGGCGTGCCCTTCATGCTTTCGCTGCGCAAGAGGTTTTGTGAGCGGATCTGAAACATTGTCATCCGTTGGAACCTTGCACATCTTCACATCTCCTCGATCGATCATATCACGAATAAGATGGAATCTCCTAAGTACATGCTTTGATTTCTGGTGTGATCTTGGTTCCTTGTCTTGTGCGATCACCCCGGAGTTGTCACAGTACAACTCTATGGGATCCGGGACGCTAGGGACCACACCGAGCTCAGTGATAAAATTCTTTATCCAAACTGCCTCTTTTGCTGCTTTCGCAGCAGTAATGTACTCAGCTTCTGTTGTAGAATCAGCAACTGTCCCTTGCTTGGAACTCTTCCAGCTCACAGCTCCTCCATTCAGGCAAAACACGTATCCAGACTGCGATCTGTAGTCATCTTTGTCGGTTTGGAAGCTTGAATCAGTGTAACCCTTTACACTTAGCTCTTCCTTACCTCCAAATATCAAGAACACATCTTTAGTTCTTCTCAAGTACTTTAGGATGTTCTTGACAGCAATCCAGTGACTCTCACCCGGATTGGACTGGTATCTGCTCACCATACTCAACGCGTATGATACGTCTGGTCTAGTACATAACATAGCGTACATGATGGATCCTATGGCCGAAGCATAGGGTATCCTACTCATGCGGTCCTTCTCAATCTCATCGGAGGGACAGTCATTCTTGGAAAGAGTGACTCCATGCGACATGGGCAAGAATTCCTTCTTGGAATCTTGCATGTTGAACCTCTTCAACACCTTGTCGATATATGTAGTTTGACTTAGGCCGAGCAACCTTCTAGATCTATCCCTATAGATCTTTATACCAAGTATATAGGCTGCGTCTCCTAAATCCTCATTGCAAAGCACTTTCCTAGACAATCTTTAACATATTGCAAAGTAGGAATGTCGTTGCCAATGATTAGTATGTCATCCACATACAAGACCAGAAATACTACAAATCTCTCACTAACCTTCTTGTAAACACAAGACTCATCTTCGTTCTTGATGAAGCCAAACTCTTTGACTGCGTCATCAAAACGTCGATTCCAACTCCTAGAATCTTGCTTTAATCCATAAATGGATCTTTGCAGCTTACAGACTTTATTGGCATTCTCTGGATCCTCAAAACCCTCCAGTTGTGTCATGTACACATCCTCGAGGAGGTTCCCATAAAGGAACGCTGTTTTGACATCCATTTGCCAAATCTCATAGTCGTAGTATGCTGCAATAGCAAGTAGGATTCGAATGGATTTAGTCATGGCGACTGGCGAAAAGGTCTCATCATAGTCAATATCATGAATCTGTCTATACCCTTTGGCTACCAATCGCCCCTTATAGGCAACTATCTTGCCATCCATGTCGGTCTTCTTCTTGAAGACCCACTTGCACCCTATGGGCCGAGCCCCCTCATGTGGTTCCACCAAAGTCCATACTTTGTTGGTGTACATGGAATCCATTTCGGATCTCATGGATTCAAGCCACTTCTTAGAGTCTGGGCCTTTCATGGCTTCCCCGTAGTTTGCAGGCTCATCATCCATGAATGGTACGTCATCGGGCTCAGTTATGAGAAGTCCATACCTCTCTGGCTCATGACGCACTCTTCCTGATCTAAGGAGTTCCTGTGTTACCTGAACAGGTTCCTCCACAACTACATGTGATTCATGTTCATGTTCCATCATCGGTTCAGTGATTTGTGGTTCTTGAATTTCTTCAAGTTCTACAGCCCTCCCACTTGCTTCTTTAGAGACAAATTCTCTTTCTAGAAACACACGGGTCCAAGCAACAAACACTTTGTTCTTGGTGGGATTGTAGAAATAATATCCTTTAGTATCCTTAGGATATCCCACAAACATACACTTGTCCGCTTTGGGCCTGATCTTGTCTGTTTGTAAACGCTTTACACAGACATCGCAGCCCCAAATCCTCATAAACGACAATATGGGACGCTTCCCAGTCCATATCTCATATGGTGTCTTCATGACTGATTTGGATGGAACGCGGTTAATAGTAAAAGTTGTCGTCATTAGAGCATGTCTCCAAAACGATATTGGAAGATCTGTTTGAGACATCATAGATCGCACCATATCTAATAGCGTGCGATTCCTCCTCTCGGACACGCCATTCCATTGTGGCGTCCGGGTGGAGTGAGATGGGATACTATCCCACACTCTCTAAGATACTCATCAAACTCTTGCCTTAAGTATTCTCCTCCACGATCCGATCGTAGAGTCTTAATACTTTTACCAAGTTGCTTCTCTACTTCATTCTTGAATTCCTTGAACAACTCAAAGGATTCGTGAAACAACCCTGGAACCTACGGTTCCTTGCTATTGCAACCAAACGAAAATCCAAGTGCATTTATTGAAATAAAATCGTAAAAATTCTCCAAAAATAGTCTTGAAAGAAATAAACATATGACATTGTCTAAGTTCTCTAAATAAAATACTTCCTAGATAAATGAAAATCCATCCTAGCATCCTGATCCTAGCTCCAGCTTACGTGTGCGCGTTTCCCCCACTTTATTCATAACTTGCGGGTTTTCAAATAGCAACAGCCGACCGCAGAAAACGTTTATCAGTAAAAACTGAGTAAGCATACATCACAACATGTAAAACAGAGTTGGCTAACAGAAAAGAATAACCACATTTTAATCATTGCTTTGGTTGAGGAGTAGTCTACGAGCCCCAATAGGTACGATGTAAACATAGAGGTCACGATGCAATAAATCCAATAATGGGGTACATTCTTGGGTATACCGATTTCTCCCCGGATGTTAGTAGATAGCCCTTCACTATCCCGCCCTAACCATTCTAATGAGACCTTAAGTGTAACACCCCGTATTTTTCTGAGTATAATTGACAACTTTTACGTATAGTTTACATGTTATTTCGAAAAATTAATGGCTAGTGGGGAGGAGGTTGTATTTTTAGATAATAATAAACAATCAGGTTGGGGTAGTTTAAAAAGATAGGTAAACTAAGGGGGGGATGTTTTTGTCATTAGCTATAAGTTTACCTCAGGAAACTCAATTTTTGTTTCCCCAGAACACTCTCTCTCCCCCCGTACATCTCACCCCCCCCCCCCTATATCTCCTCCCTCTCCCTCTCTTAACGGCACACCCACCCCCGAGACACCACCACCACTCCCGACGCCTCACCCCCATCACCACAGCCTCCACCTCGCAGCCTCATCTCTGTCTCTCTCTCTCTTCTCCCTGTTCTGCCGGCGAAAAACACCAAGCAGCAGCGCTGCCTTCCCGACGGCAACGCCAACGCCGCCACCACCACACCTCTCTGTCTCCCTCTGTTTCGACCCCACCACCGTCATCCTCTCTCTGTCACGACCCAAGGAGGAGCCCCAGCAGCAGCTTGTCGCTGCAAAAAGCCCAGAGCCACCCACCGGCCGCCGGTCGCCATTAACGCCGGCGAAGAGCACCGTCGGCGAATTGGGCGTACCCACTTACCAAAATCAACACCATCCACCTCCTGGAGGTCCGAGGACTCCATTTTCGCCAACAATTGGAGCTAACAGCGCCTCAATTGCCGGATTCGTTCATCACCTCGACGGCGAACTCAATCGGACCTGAATCTCGACCGTTTTTCACAATTTTTGGTGTGGGTAACTTCTAAATCACCCTCTAGTTCGTTTTTGATCATTAAAACTTGATTTTGTTAGCTCTAAATCGAATCGGGTTGTTGGGTGGTGAGGATGGTACGTGTGTTCATGCTTGGGGGGTAGTTTTTGTATTTTCAGAAAAGTTGGGGGTTCATGTGTAGCATATTGAAACTGCTTTTGTTAGTAGATGGTTATTTCATGTCATTAATGAAAAAGTTGGGGATCTCTTTAGTAATTACATAAACTGCAAATAAAACATAAAATTAAAAATGCATTTTTGTATTATAATTTATTTATAATATTTCTAGTTATATTATATAAAAGATGTTTTTGCTATTTAAAATTTAATATGTGTATTATTTAATACGAAATAGTGTTATTATCTTGAAAATAAGCAAGATAAATTATATAGTTGATTTAATCATATTATTTAGTGAGTTAAATAAACATTTCAAGAACTTATAAATTAGTGTTTTGAGTAAATATGTTATTTGTTCAATATTGCCAAAGTAAAATAAGCTAGAAAGATAAATAGTAAAATAATTCCCCTATTCAAAAGAAATAAAATAAATAAGCTTGATCATTACTTGTAGACATTAATTTCTCCAAAATAAAGTTGTAAAATTATGAGTGATTAAACACTTGTTTTATTCGAATAAAATATTTCGTGAGTTTTATTTATGAATTTAACTCTTTAATAGTATATACTTTTATAATAAATAATTAGCAATAATTAAAGTAGTTGAATTAGACTTTGTTGTCACTTACAAATAAACGTGTTGTATATTATTATTTTATTTTCTAAGTATTAGAGTGTATAAATTTAATATGCGATTTATTTCTTAATAAATTTTATGAGTTAGTATAAGTAGTAACTTTTATGAGAAAAATACAATTGTCCACGTCGTCGGTTTATTATATAAATATTATATAATTAATGGGGGTAATGGGGAGTAATTTCAAATAAGACTTAGAGAAATTTTGCATAGCTTACTTGCACACTTTGGATTTGTAATTAATTTAGGAAATTATAAATTGTAGGTGACCACTTCGTAGACGAGGGTTCGTTTATCAGTAGAGGCTTTGTTGTGCTAATTGTCTTGCTACTCGAGGTAAGTAAATATGCCTTACCTAATGTGCCTGTCCTCCGTTCGTGTCTAAATGTTCTTATAATTTATGTCTCAAAATGTGATTTGTGATATTCGTGTTCGACTTGAGATTTCAACTACCTGTCTAAATGATTCTTTGAAAACTATCACACGAAATTAATAATACGTAATAACGTAAAGTGGAAACAGTTGTGCGGTGGAACCATATTTGGATACTTTTATATTGTGATATTTTGCTCGGTTGCAATTAGCCCCGGGCTGCTCCATGTACTCACCTCTCTGGCCGCAAGAAGTCTTAGGGGGGTGTCGGCACTTAAGGTCTTGGATGCATGGGATATGGTTGGTTACTTATGAGATATTGTGATGGATTATTGCGATGGATTGGTTCGTTCCCCGCTACAACTAAATAATAAATGTGGTTTTTCATGTGAAAGATGGAAGAAATTGGTACTTTGAGAAATCCCCAATTGTGGAAAGGATGAGAATTGAGAATGATACCCTTATTATATACCTAAGAATGGTTTGAGAATGCTAAGTAAAATGTGGGAAAATTTGTACTTCTCATACCTGGTCATTTGCAACACATGTTTGGTTACTTCCATATTATCCTCTTTTATTAAAAGAAAAACACGTCTCTTATCCGGTTACACGTTTGGGTGTTTACTTACTCAGCATTTTGTGCTGACTTTGGAAAACTGCGGTCTTGTTTCTTTCCCCCGCAGGTCTAGGCGAAGGAAGCTCGGCTTAAGGGATCGTGGACTCACCTAGTTGTGTTAGTAATAAATGAATGATGCACCTAGACAATCATCTTGTTTAATAGTATGTTATGTTTCATGTTGAAGACAATTATGGTTTGTAATATATAAATATGGCATGTTTTGTTCTTGATTTCCGCCGATTCATTTCGAGTAGCCCTCCCGGGCTCTCCGGTCCGGAACGGAAGGCTTGGGAAACGGGGGGTGTTACAGGTGGTATCAGAGCAGGCAATCCAAAATGGAATAAAACCTGTAGGGTAATTTAAAATGAATTTAGGGTAAGAAATTTAAAATTTGACAAGCCGCTTGGAGTTATGGGTAGTCTGTGTTTTACTAAGTCCCACCCACCCGCGACCTTGCTTTCCCCTCGGGAGAGACATTTCCAGTTTTTATCATGTGTTGATTGGTTGGCCTGATTATGAGATACATATAAGAGAACATTTTTACGTGGTTGGCCTTGAGAATGATGTTACTCCCATGATGGAGGATGAGTATTATAATGTTTGAGATTTGGTTCTGCAATGAAAATAAGTTGAGGAAAATTTGTGTGCAATTTTATACAATATTTGATCCCTTTGTGAGATAGTCATGCTATTTTGATGAATGTGAGTATGAAATTCGTGATATGTATGAATCTTTTGCAATGTTGATGAACATCATGTTTTACGATATAAGTCGTCTTAGGTATTATCCCATGATAGAATAAGCAATAATACAATAGGTGTTAGTGTAGGGATATGACTGATAGACCCCTGCGATACTACACCAGGAGAGCCCAAAGACAAATGGCAGCTGACGGAGACAACCCGCAGGAGATGGCTCAACTGGTCACCCAAATGGCCAGAATCATTGCTAGAAATGAGGAGCGCGAAGAGCGAAGCTATTCCAAGAAGATAGCGGATCATAATCCTCGCGAGTTTGCAGGAAAGGAAGACCCCACTGAGTTGGAGGATTGGATCACGAATTTCGAGAAGATACTAAGAGCTGTCCAATGCCCTGAAGATCAAAAGGTTATCTGTGCAGCCCTTCACTTGACTGGGAAGGCGGGACATTGGTGGACAACCAACCATGAGGTCCTACTGGCTCGACCCAACTTTGGTTGGGAAGCTTTCAAGGCTGCTATGAGATCAAGGTTCTATCAAAGCCATGTCAGGACTAGGATGTACAATGAGTTCCAGAACCTAAAACAGGGAAACGGCTCTGTGACGGACTATTTCGAGAAATTCGTGGAGTTGTCCAGATTCGCGGGAAACACGGTACCTGATGAAGAGAGCAAGGTAGCAAAGTTCATTGGAGGCCTGCACCTCCAGCTGCAGAAAATTATGCGCAGCAGGACTTACGACACCTTGCACGAAGCCTATGACCGGGCAGCTGACATGTGGCAAATCCAGGAGATTCAAGATGAGGTTCGTGGGAAACTCAAGGCGGATGAGGCAGGGAGCAGCAGCAATTCAGCAAGAGACAAGAGGTTCAAGTCCCACAGTGGAGGAAACAATCAGACCAGGGGAAACCAGCAGAATCAGATAGCTCAGCCAGTTCGCCGCTACCACTGCAAGAGATGCCATCAAAACCACCCTGGAGTTGACTGTATGGGGAATCTAGTCGTATGCCACAACTGTGGTAGGAGAGGGCATCGAGCCTATGAATGTCTAGCTCCACCAGCCAGGAACCAGCAAAGGAACCAAGGGGGAAACTATCAGAGGCAACCCCAGAACATCTATATGGGAAACCGTCAGCAGTATGGGAACCAGCAACCCGGGATCCTGCAGATCGGATATGGGAACAGAAACCCTGGAAACCGCAACAACCAGGGAGATGGCTATGGAAGGCAACCAAACTACAACCAGGGGAATGCAGGACAGCATGGAGCTCAGAACCGTAACAACAATGCTGGTCAGGGCGGCAACAACACCAATGTAGCTGGTGCAGGAGGAGCTGGAGCACAGAATGCAAATGTGGGGAGGATTGCTGCCATGACCAAGGCAGAGGCTGATGCTGCTTATGGAGTTGTCACGGGTACTTTCCTTATCCATGAGCAACCAGCTTTTATATTATTTGATTCTGGTGCATCATACTCATTCGTATCATCATCATTCGCTGAGAAATTGAGTTTGAATAAGTATGCCAAGAAATCTATTCCAGTAGCAACTCCCACTGGCCAAATAACAGTATGTGACACCGTATTTGAAGGGGTAGGAGTGAAAATCCTAGCGTACACCTTGCATGCAGACGTGATTAAGTTTGACCTTCGAGGCATAGACGTCATCCTAGGGATGGATTGGCTTGGTAAATATCGAGCCGTTATTGATTGTCATGATCAGAAAGTTCGGTTAAGGGGGCCCAACGGAGAAAGAATCTCTTACCGTGGAATCACGAAGGAGCCTTGTATCAGGCTGGTGTCAGCACTGACCATAGTCAACCACGTGAAGAAAGGTAACTCTGCTTATCTATGTTACATCCGAGACGTTTCCAAGAAGGAGAATGTGCTAGATGAGATACGAATTGTAAAGGAGTTTCCTGACGTATTCCCAGACGAGATTCCAGGAATGCCACCAAGAAGAGAGTTGGAGTTTACACTGGACTTAGCTCCAGGGACCGCACCTATATCAAAAGCGCCGTACCGGATGGCACCCGCAGAACTGAAGGAGCTAAAAGAGCAATTACAAGAACTCCTGGATAAAGGGTACATACGGCCAAGTGTGTCACCCTGGGGAGCACCAGTGCTTTTTGTGAAGAAGAAAGATGGAAGCTTAAGACTATGCATTGACTACCGCGAGTTGAACAGTGCAATAATCAAGAATAAGTACCCTCTACCCCGGATTGACGATCTCTTCGATCAATTACAAGGTGCTAGTGTCTTCTCCAAGATTTATTTGAGATCAGGGTACCATCAGCTTCGGGTAGCCGAGCAGGATATCCCGAAGACAGCTTTTAGAACGAGATATGGCCACTACGAATTCACTGTGATGCCTTTTGGTTTGACCAATGCACCTGCAGTATTCATGGATTTGATGAACTGAGTAATGAGGCCATTTCTAGATCGATTCGTCGTCGTCTTTATTGATGACATCCTTGTGTACTCGAAGAGCGAGGAAGATCACGAGGAACATCTCAGAGAAGTGTTGCAGACTTTGAGACAAGAACGGTTGTATGCTAAGCTGTCCAAATGTGAGTTTTGGCTGGATCGTGTTCCATTTCTGGGTCACATCATCTCGAAGGAAGGAAAATCAGTGGACCCAGGAAAGGTTTCAGCAGTCAAGGATTGGCCAACGCCGAAGAATGTTTCTGAGATAAGGAGTTTCCTTGGCTTAGCAGGTTACTACAGGCGTTTTGTGAAGGACTTTTCCAAGATCGCCAGGCCGCTGACATCACTAACAAAGAAGACAGCAAAGTATCAGTGGAACGAAGACTGTGAAGAAGCATTTCAGACACTAAAGGAGAAGCTAACTACAGCACCAGTTTTGGCTCTACCGAATGATTCAGGCGAGTTCGAAGTATACAGCGATGCGTCGAAGAAGGGGCTAGGATGCGTGCTCATGCAAGACAGGAAGGTGATTGCCTATGCATCAAGACAGCTTAAGCCCCACAAAGAGAACTATGCTACTCACGACTTGGAGTTGGCAGCAATTGTTTTCGCGCTTAAGATATGGAGACATCATCTGTACGGAGCAGTTTGTAAGCTTTACACAGATCATCGCAGCCTAAAGTACATCTTCACACAGAAAGAGTTGAACAACCGACAAAGGAGATGGCTAGAAATCATCAAAGACTACGATTTGCGTATCTAGTACCACGAAGGGAAGGCAAACGTAGTTGCAGACGCATTGAGTCGAAAGGCGAGCCATGCCTTGAACGCAATGATAGTTTTGCCAGAATGGATATGCCATGAATTCAGAAAGCTCGAGATCGAAGTCGTGGATCAAGGAGGAGTACAGAACTTAATTGGCAGTATGACAGCCGTACCAGATTTCTTTAAAGAAATAAGGAGTAATCAAGCAGGGGATGTCAAACTGGATAGAATCAAGAAGAAGATTGCGGCAGGACAAGCCAAAGACTTTCAAATTCACGAAGATGGAAGCATACGCTACAAAGGAAGATGGTGTGTACCACAGAAGTGTGCAGAAACCAAAGAGAAATTGATGCGTGAAGCGCACAACACTCCTTACTCAGTACACCATGGAGGCGAAAAACTCTACAAGGATTTGAAGAAGACATTTTGGTGGCCAAACATGAAGAAGGAAGTAGCAGAATTCGTAGCTCGATGTTTAACGTGCCAGAAAGTGAAGTTTGAACACAAGCGGATGGGAGGCCTAGTTCAACCTTTAGACATACCAGTTTGGAAGTGGGATTCCATTTCCATGGATTTTGTGACTGCATTGCCAACATCAAAGAATGGACTTAACCAAATATGGGTAGTAGTCGACCGTTTGACCAAGACTGCGAGGTTCATCCCGATAAAGGATACGTGGAACATGGAGCAGAGAGCAGACGCGTATGTCAAGAACATAGTGAGATATCATGGAGTTCCAAGCTCGATAATTTCTGACAGAGACCCTAACTTTCCCTCTCACTTCTGGAAGGCGCTTCAAGAAGCAATGGGGACCCAATTACGTTTCAGCACGGCATTCCACCCATCCACAGACGAACAGACAGAAAGAACGATTCAGACATTGGAGGACATGCTAAGGGCTTGTGTCATGGACTTCCAAGGATCATGGGCTGACAAGCTACCACTAATAGAGTTCTCATACAACAACAGCTACCACGCCAGCATCGGCATCGCACCACACGAGGCTTTGTATGGGAGGAAGTGCCGAACACCTCTATGCTGGAGTGACATCAGCGAGACAGATTATAGGCCCACAAATGATAGAAGAAATGACCGATCAGGTGAGACTTATCCAGCAAAGAATGAAGGCAGCACAAGACAGACAAAAGTCGTATGCAGATCAGAAGAGGAGACCATTAGAGTTCCAAGTGGGTGAAAAGCGTTTCTAAAAGTTTCACCTACGAAGGGAGTGACAAGATTCAATCAGAAAGGGAAACTGAGCCCAAAGTTTATCGGACCATATGATATTCTGGAGAGAATTGGAGAAGTCGCATACCGACTAGACTTACCTTCTAATTTGGGACGAGTGCACAACGTCTTTCACGTCTCACAGCTAAAGAAGTACGTACCAGACCCATCTCATCTCCTAGATCCTGAACCAGTCGAGTTAGACCCATCTCTGACATACGAAGAACATCCTGTCAAGATTTTGGATACTAAGACAAGAGACACGCGTACCAAGAGCGTTAAGCTAGTGAAAGTTTTATGGACTAACCACCAGACGGAAGAGGCTACTTGGGAAGCAGAAGATGACATGCGGAAGAAGTATCCGCACCTCTTTGACGAGGTAAATTGAGTTCCGGGGACGTCACTCTCCTAAGGGGGAGAGGATGTAACCCTTTTAATTTTCACATCATAATCCCATAACCTCAAGTATTAGCCTATAATATCACGTGACGTATAAATAAAATAAGTATTACGGAAATTTACCGGTCACCTTAGATTTGCATTTCATTATATCTTATGCTAAGTAAATATGGAGATCATGTATTTGCGATGAACAATTGTTTGAAAGATGGATTTAAGCTTCGAGGACGAAGCTCTGTTTAAGGGGGGAAGGATGTAACAACCCGTATTTTTCTGAGTATAATTGACAACTTTTACGTATAGTTTACATGTTATTTCGAAAAATTAATGGCTAGTGGGGAGGAGGTTGTATTTTTAGATAATAATAAACAATCAGGTTGGGGTAGTTTAAAAAGATAGGTAAACTAAGGGGGGATGTTTTTGTCATTAGCTAAAAGTTTCCCTCAGGAAACTCAATTTTTGTTTCCCCAGAACACTCTCTCTCCCCCCGTACATCTCACCCTCCCCCTATATCTCCTCCATCTCCCTCTCTTCACGGCACACCCACCTCCGAGACACCACCACCACTCCCGACGCCTCACCCCCATCACCACAGCCTCCACCTCGCAGCCTCATCTCTGTCTCTCTCTCTCTTCTCCCTGTTCTGCCGGCGAAAAACACCAAGCAGCAGCGCTGCCTTCCCGACGGCAACGCCAACGCCGCCACCACCACACCTCTCTGTCTCCCTCTGTTTCGACCCCACCACCGTCATCCTCTCTCTGTCACGACCCAAGGAGGAGCCTCAGCAGCAGCTTGTCGCTGCAAAAAGCCCAGAGCCACCCACCGGCCGCCGGTCGCCATTAACGCCGGCGAAGAACACCGTCGGCGAATTGGGCGTACCCACTTACCAAAATCAACACCATCCACCTCCTGGAGGTCCGAGGACTCCATTTTCGCCAACAATTGGAGCTAACAGCGCCTCAATTGCCGGATTCGTTCATCACCTCGACGGCGAACTCAATCGGACCTGAATCTCGACCGTTTTTCACGATTTTTGGTGTGGGTAACTTCTAAATCACCCTCTAGTTCGTTTTTGATCATTAAAACTTGATTTTGTTAGCTCTAAATCGAATCGGGTTGTTGGGTGGTGAGGATGGTACGTGTTTTCATGCTTGGGGGGTAGTTTTTGTATTTTCAGAAAAGTTGGGGGTTCATGTGTAGCATATTGAAACTGCTTTTGTTAGTAGATGGTTATTTCATGTCATTAATGACAAAGTTGGGGATCTCTTTAGTAATTACATAAACTGCAAATAAAACATAAAATTAAAAATGCATTTTTGTATTATAATTTATTTATAATATTTCTAGTTATATTATATAAAAGATGTTTTTGCTATCTTGAAAATAAGCAAGATAAATTATATAGTTGATTTAATCATATTATTTAGTGAGTTAAATAAACATTTCAAGAACTTATAAATTAGTGTTTTGAGTAAATATGTTATTTGTTCAATATTGCCAAAGTAAAATAAGCTAGAAAGATAAATAGTAAAATAATTCCCCTATTCAAAAAAAAAATTAAGCTTGATCATTACTTGTAGACATTAATTTCTCCAAAATAAAGTTGTAAAATTATGAGTGATTAAACACTTGTTTTATTCGAATAAAATATTTCGTGAGTTTTATTTATGAATTTAACTCTTTAATAGTATATACTTTTATAATAAATAATTAGCAATAATTAAAGTAGTTGAATTAGACTTTGTTGTCACTTACAAATAAACGTGTTGTATATTATTATTTTATTTTCTAAGTATTAGAGTGTATAAATTTAATATGCGATTTATTTCTTAATAAATTTTATAGGTTAGTATAAGTAGTAATTTTTATGAGAAAAATACAATTGTCCACGTCGTCGGTTTATTATATAAATATTATATAATTAATGGGGGTAATGGGGAGTAATTTCAAATAAGACTTAGAGAAATTTTGCATAGCTTACTTGCACACTTTGGATTTGTAATTAATTTAGGAAATTATAAATTGTAGGTGACCACTTCGTAGACGAGGGATTCGTTTATCCGTAGAGGCTTTGTTGTGCTAATTGTCTTGCTACTCGAGGTGAGTAAATATGCCTTACCTAATGTGCCTGTCCTCCGTTCGTGTCTAAATGTTCTTATAATTTATGTCTCAAAATGTGATTTGTGATATTCGTGTTCGACTTGAGATTTCAACTACCTGTCTAAATGATTCTTTGAAAACTATCACACGAAATTAATAATACGTAATAACGTAAAGTGGAAACAGTTGTGCGGTGGAACCATATTTGGATACTTTTATATTGTGATATTTTGCTCGGTTGCAATTAGCCCCGGGCTGCTCCATGTACTCACCTCTCTGGCCGCAAGAAGTCTTAGGGGGGTGCCGGCACTTAAGGTCTTGGATGCATGGGATATGGTTGGTTACTTATGAGATACTGTGATGGATTATTGCGATGGATTGGTTCGTTCCCCGCTACAACTAAATAATAAATGTGGTTTTTCATGTGAAAGATGGAAGAAATTGGTACTTTGAGAAATCCCCAATTGTGGAAAGGATGAGAATTGAGAATGATACCCTTATTATATACATAAGAATGGTTTGAGAATGCTAAGTAAAATGTGGGAAAATTTGTACTTCTCATACCTGGTCATTTGCAACACATGTTTGGTTACTTCCATATTATCCTCTTTTATTAAAAGAAAAACACGTCTCTTATCCGGTTACACGTTTGGGTGTTTACTTACTCAGCATTTTGTGCTGACTTTGGAAAACTGCGGTCTTGTTTCTTTCCCCCGCAGGTCTAGGCGAAGGAAGCTCGGCTTAAGGGATCGTGGACTCACCTAGTTGTGTTAGTAATAAATAAATGATGCACCTAGACAATCATCTTGTTTAATAGTATGTTATGTTTCATGTTGAAGACAATTATGGTTTGTAATATATAACTATGGCATGTTTTGTTCTTGATTTCCGCCGATTCATTTCGAGTAGCACCCTCCCAGGCTCTCCGGTCCGGAACGGAAGGCGCGGGAAACGAGGGGTGTTACATTAAGTGTCGACACCCCTATACAGTCATGACCTAAACATGCATAGGTAGTACTCATAGATTCCACGATAAATAAAAAGGGTATGAACCCTAGGGATATCACTCAATTGTGTTCCCGGCAGTAGCCTTCACGCACATCCTCTGTACATCATTCCCAATTCCATTATCATTCATTAATCCTTCCACATGCTTCACACGAGTACTATAAGTTTGATATCCACATGCTTCTCAAAATAGTTTCACAGAATTGAAGTAACTCACACAAAGCGTCACACACATTTTGATAGTTGAAAGTGTTGTGCACATATACTTACTTGGATTGGAAGAGAGATCGTCACACGAAAGCAAACAGTCTCCTAGTACTCGTAGTATCGATCCTCCACAAATTCACCGTATATGAACTCGGTGTCTACAGTAGCAAATATTTCCTAATTAATATACTACTAACACGCCAAATATACATACAAACCCTATATGCAATGCACATAATTTCCCCTTATTTATCTTTCCCAAAATTTGCTAAATTGAAATACAACTTTTATTTCAAATACGACTTATATACACTAACGTTTACTATTATAAAAATATACTATGATATAATTATATTTCATAAACTTATAATATAATTTTATTTTTAGGATATAGAAACTAATTCAACATAGTTAACAGATACTATCTTTACAAAAATATAATTTATTAAAGTATAACATTTATTTTTAAGATAAAGAAATAAAATAGTATTTGGTTAACAATTATTATCAAAAGCTTTGTTAAAATAAATATAAAATAGAGCCTCTAATTAAATAGTAACAAGAACATAGTTTTTTTTTATGAACTACTTTTCAGAACATACAACTCATTCCCTCACTGTTTTGATAAAGAACAACAAGTACCCCCAATGTTTGTACTAGATTCCAACCCACTATCTTCCCTCATAACTCAACCAATAAAAAAGAAAGACACAACTAACAAAGTAAGAAAAAGAGAGATTTGAGTTTGTACCCGACAGAGGAGGCGGGGACAGAGAGACGACGAACGACGACGAGGGACGAGGACGGACGGCGGCGGTCGCACGGCGGCGAGGAAGGAGAGGGCGTCGCACGGCGGGACAGAGGCGGAGAGGTCGCCTGGGCCTCGACCTCGTCGGGGCTCCGGTCGGCTGCGCTTGCCGGCGAAACAAGGCAGAGAGAGTGGAGCGATTCGGGAAAGAGAGAGAGAGAGAGAAAGAGAGAGAGAGAGAGAGAGAGAGAGAGAGAGAGAGAGAGAGGGAGAGGCTGTGTCTTGGTGTGAAAAACTTGATTTTTGCAGTGGTTTTATATAAGTCCGGATTGAAGAATCCGGCGACGATTAGGAGAGTTCCCGGATTATTTTCAATTCCGAATCGAACCGCAAAATTGGGTGAAATTGTTTTCTTGAAGCGAAAGAATCAGGTTTTAACGAATAGAGGGTGAATTGGGACGAATTTCCGGCGTTGTGGTGGTGGAGTTCTTGTTTGAATCGGAGAAGGAGTCGGCTTGGTGGAGAACCTGCCGGAGATGTCTTATGTTCGAAGAAGAAGATTGGGGAAGATGAAAGGGAGAAAAAAATCTGGTGTGAGGGGTATATACGGTGACGCGGTGGCTAGATACGTAATAATTAATTAAAACGTGACATTTTGGACACCTCAAAAATGTTACACGACCCACAACTTTTAATAACTAAAAACTTATTTAAATTTTACAAAAATAACATATAATAACAAAAGTTCAATATTATTATTTTTCTTAACATAAATATATAGCTAAAAATATAAATAAAATATATAACTCATGAAAAATAATTAAAAATTATTTTTATAATTCCTACTAACGTCCCCAAAATATTCACTAAACTACTAACAATACCCCCAAAATTACGGGGTATTACATCACATCTCCCTTAAAACAAAGCTTTGTCCCCGAAGCTTAAACTAACTCCCCAACAAATGCAGTTCATGCAATTCTAACGCACAAGTAATAGCAAGACATGTAATACTAAACGGGATGGGTATTGAAATGCACGGCTGTTAAATCACATCTCCCTTAAAAGGAGTTACGTCCCTGTCACTCGACCTCGCACACACCTACAAATTTAGAAATATAATTCACTAGCTAGCAATGACGAGGTGTCGAAACTGATGCTCCTAATTTAGGCAAACTAAAGCGTTTAAGATGGATAGGGTTATACCAGCTATTGTATTGGCCTTGGTTTCCAAATTGGTTGACATTTTACTCATTGTAACCTTCTTCGGGGTTTCCTTCTCGGTTGGTCATAGATGGTGGTAAACAGGATGGGTATTGAAATGCACGGTTGTTAAAATTCGGATTTTGCCTTCATAAGGTATACAAATCCATATCTACTGAAATCATCAGTGAATGTGATGAAGTAGGTATAACCACCTCTGGAAGGCGTGGGGAATGGTCCACATACATCGGTATGAGTGCCAATAACTCACTAGTCCTTTCTTATTGAAAGGGGAATTTGTCATTTTTCCTAATAAACAAGATTCACATGTCTCATATGATTCCAAATCAAATGAGTCTAGAAGTCCATCCTTATGGAGTCTAGATATGCGTTTCTCATCTATATGGCCTAAACGACAGTGCCATAGATATGTAGGATTTAAATCATTAGTTTTAATCCTTTTAGTATTTATGTTATAGATTAGACTATTTAGATCAAGGATATATAATCCATTAGACAAATGCGCACTACAATAGTGCATACTATCAAAATAAATGAAGCAACACTTGTCCTTTATTGAAATAGAAAAACCCTTCTCGTCCAAACAAGAAATGGAAATAATGTTTCTGCTCATAGCAGGCACATACAAAAAATTGTCTAATTCTAAAATAAGTCCAGAAGGCAAAGATAGCTCATAAACGCCTGCAGCTAATGCAGCAACTCTTGCTCCATTCCCGAAGCGCAGATCAATCTCCCCTTTACTCAATTTTCTACTTCTTTTCAAATCCTGCACATTACGACAAATGTGAGAACCACACCTGGTATCTAATACCCAAGATGAAGAAATAGAAAGATTGACGTCTATAACATAAATACCTGGTGGTGGTGGAGTCACTATTCCATGATTTTTATCCTCCAGATATTTAGGGCAATTCCTCCTCCAGTGACCCGGCTGGCTGCAGTAGTGGCATTCACCTTTAGCCACGCCTCCACTAGGCTTTAGGGCTTCCTTGGATTTCGCATCTTTCTTGCGCTTTCCTTTGGAAGTAGAGGCAACTCCTTTGCCCTTCTTCTTATGCACCATCATTATGGCCTTGCCCTTGCCTTTGTTAACGCTCTGTTCCGCTGTCTTTAGGATATTCAACAAGTCTGACAGAGTCTTACTGATCTCGTTCATATTATAGTTCATGTTGAACTGATTATAACTGTCAGGCAACGATTGCAAGACAAGATCAGTAGCCAAATCTTGGCCCAGTGGGAATCCCAGTCTCTCAAGGTTCTCAATGTACCCGATCATTCGGAGTACGTGAGGTCCTACTGGATTCCCCTCTGCAAGACTACTCTTGAATAATGCTTTAGACACTTCATAGCGCTCATGCCTTGCTTGTTCCTGAAACAATTGTTTCAAGTGTATGATCATATCATAGGCTTCCATATTCTCATGCTGCTTCTGAAGCTTAGGAGTCATGGTGCAAAGCATGAGGCAAGTCACGTCATTAGAATCATCAATATGTTTCTGACGTACCCTCACATCCGCTAGAACAGACTCATCTTGTGGTGGGGCTGGAATTGGAGTGTCCAAGACGTACAACTTCTTTTCTTGCTTAAGGACAATCCTTAAGTTTCTGTACCAGTCAAGGAAATTCGTTACAGTCAGTTTATCCTTCTCAAGGACAGATTGTAGGGATGAAGTCGATGCGTTGTTGTTTGCCATTTGGAATTCTACAAAACGAGAAATGTGCAATTTTAGTATTTTGAACAATTTAACTATATTCAATAATGGCTAGATCATCAAATATAGCTTCCACTATTTTCCTCGGATTAATAGCCCTCACCATTAATGCGGAAAATATCATTATATTTTCTAGTAGGTCCAAGATCCCTTTTTCACTTCTTCCTGGGCTTGATTTGGCAAGTCACCCAAAAATAGGTTATTTAGGTAGGAATCATTCCAATTGCATCCCATGCAACTCTTCGTCCAATTAGGTGAATAACTCTTTATTCTTTATCATATGGATAACGCCTAATTGTCATGCCTCTAGGCTCATCAATCCAATTGAATCTTGCCCAGTTGCGTCCAACCTCTTACTTCAACATACACACATTACTAGCTTGTGTCGTACGCAACACACCATGGTAAATCGCCTTGCTTTGGCAAGACCGAATTATAATGAACCCTGATCATGAAGGGTGTTTTGGCAAGAGAAGGCAAAACGCAATATTTAATTGAGGGATTTTTCTTTCTTAATTTGTTTGGTTGATCAAATCAACATGATCTACTTATTTGGATTGGGAAATCCACAATAAAAGATCAACCTTGTTTATTATTATCTTGTTAACATTTTGCTAGTATCACCATACACACAAAAATAAATAACAAGACATAAATAATAAACATCCACAAAATAAAAAACGTGGCATGGATATGGCCCCTAGACTAATGATATTATCAAGCCAATGATAATATCCAATTGCCCTAAAGTGACAAACTCATCTCCATGTGCTCCACCATAGCCACACGCGTAGGGGGTGTCTTCTTTGTCTTTTGGCTCCTTTGGTTCTCTGGTCTTCTTCTGCATGCTCTTGGCTATCATCTAAATATTTCTAATTCTAGCCTAACATCTAGAATAAATAAATAAAATACCTCACATGTCGAGGAGAAAAGACGACTCGCAGGCCGTAAAACCTAATTAATTATTACATTAATTTGATCAGCTCGCAGGCCGTAAACCGAACCACAAAGCAATAAACATCCACAGCCCTAGGCCATATCCATCTCCACTAGTGTTGTGGTTGACTTCATCTTCCCAAATATTCCATTCTTAAGCACGCTTATAGCTACTTGAGAATCAGATTCCACTTCAACTTTACTGTAGTGTAGCTCCCTAGCCAGTTGAAGACTTACTTGAATGGCGATGAGCTCTGCGTTAAGAGGTCATCTCTGCCTGGGTAGGCCCTGATGTCGAGTCGCAATGAAGCTCCCTTTTTAATTGCGTATTGTGAAACCTACTCCCGTCGCCGACCCAGATTCCGACCAAGCTGCGCCTGAATTCAATTTAACTCGGCCCGGAGCTGGGCCTTCCCACCGTCTTTCACCATATTTAGGAATCATAAAGATGTCTCCCATCAAGCCTTTAATTTTTGATTCTTTGAACCACTGGAGATAATCTTTCCCCATGTTTGCAACTTCAGAGGGGGTCTTGGACATATTGTTGAAACGTAAATTTTTCAGCTGTCACCAAATCGCCCAAATCGTAACAAAAAAAACCTCACTCAGATCAATCGAATTATTATTCAAAACTACAAAAATGATTTCCTTCGCATTACCCGACAGAGACTCCTCAAAATTCTCGCTGATTGCTTCAATCCAAACCTCCTGGGCGTACCTTCACTGAAAGAGAATATGGTTTTCGGTTTCCATGTCGTCTTCACAGGCATGGCAAGTGGTTGGGGCTGTTACTCCACGATTCCTCAAGTTTGTAGCCATTGCCAAAAACGAATGTCGCGCCCTCTAGGTAGTTTGTATCATTTTCTTTGGAATTTTGAGATGGCATAACTTGTTCAAACATGGTCTATCAATATGTCTCGACGAAGAAGATGGTTCACATTTTGTCCTTAGAAGGTAAGCTTTATACCCGAATTCCACATTATACAACCCATCATCCAAAAAACCCCAGGAAAACGAATCTGAGGAGGTAATATTATGCAATGGAATAGTGCTATTGATATCCACATCTACTGGTATTAACAATTGAGCAAGTCTTGTTTCATCCCATCTTTGGGCCGACTGGTCTAGAAGCGAGCTTACCTTCAAATTTTCACTACCAACAGGGCAGCTCGTGATGACCTTAAAGGTACTAAATCGCGGAATCCAATTGTCTTTGAAAACACGTATTGTATTGCCATCTCCCACTTTCCAATACAGCCCTGATTTGATTAAATATCTACCCGCTAGAATACTTCAAAAATCGTACGAGATTTGAGTGTTTGGAAGTTCTTCAACGTCACAAATTGTAGAGTTGCGGTAATACATGGCTTTCAACACCCTACTAATAAGACTTTCCAGATTTCTCAACAATATGCAAGTATGTTTGGCTAACAGAGCAATATTGAAATCATGAAAGTCTCGAAAACCGATACCTCAATATTCTTTTGATCTCTTGATTTTCTCCCATGCCACCCAATAAATCTTCTTTTGACTATCATCTCCACCCCACCAAAATTGGTAAACAAGGCGCTCAAGATCTAATCGAATCTTCTTTGGGATCATAAAACAACTCATAGCGTAATTAGGCATGGCCTGAATAACAACTTTGACAAGGACTTCGTTTCCAGCTGCAGATAATTCTTTAGCGTTCCACCCTTTTAACTTTCTTTGCACCGTTTCCGGTAAAAAGGCAAAAGTTGTCGTTCGACGTCTTCCAATAGTTGTTGGCAACCCCAAGTAACTATCATGCTCGGTGACAAGAGGAACTCCGCAAAGCTGACTCAACAGAACTTTTTCTTCCTCACCAACGTTATTTGAGAATAAAACTGAGGATTTCTCGAGGTTCAGTCTTTGACCCAAAACTTCTTCATATTGTTGCAAAATCTCACGAAGGGTAGTAATCTCATAACTTGTGGCCTTCATAAAGAGGAGGATGTCATCTGAAAAACACATGTGTGATATAATCGGACCACCCCTAGATGCTGCTAGGCCAGAGAGACGGCCATCCTGCACAGCAAGAGTCAAACTGTGTGAGAGAGTTTCACTAACAAGTAAGAACAAGTAGGGCGATAAAGGACATCCTTGGCGTAGTCCACTTTCAGCAATGATAGATCCCTTCACTTCTCCATTGATAATGAGACAATATGATACTGTTGTCACACATTTTATTACTAGATTGATCCACCTGAGCCCAAAACCCATCCTTTCTAGCATTGCACGTAAAAAATTCCATTCAACTCTTTCATAAGCTTTGCCCATATCAGCTTTGAGAGCCAAAAAACCGACTCTGCCTTTCTTCCTGTTCTTCATAGTGTGAAGAAGCTCAACGATTGTAGTAGTATTATCATAGATAAGCCTTCCACGCACAAAGGCACTCTGATTTTTCGCTATCAAAGAACTCAAAATAGTCTTCAATCTTTCGCCATTGGTTTGAGACATTTCGAGGAAGAGAATATGGTGAAAATTACTGATGAAAACAAGTATGAGAACATAGTGGGTATAAGCGAAAGAAGATATGGAGGTGGTTGGTTGTTGGACCAGTAATAAATTGGGGGTAGGTTGTGCATGATGAATGTTGTTGACTAATAATAAATTTATTCTGACATTAGATATAGCAAGTCAGATTAAAGTAATATGATGACGGAATCAATGGTGGTTGGTAGTCATTACTCATTAATAATAAAGCAGATAAAAATTAAAGCACGGTGGATAAAAATGTATACAGGAATAAAAACAAAATAATTATAGAGAAGATAATACATAACTTTTGACACATCGTGACTTTTTTAGCATGCAAAGCATAAAAATATAATTATATTTATGATCCGAATTTTCTGGGCTTTTTCGTTTGGGTTGAGAAATGAGATCTTTCGGAGTTGGAATTTGTATGGAGTTGTTCTAGGTTGTCATGTATACTTTCTTCAGTGTACAATGGCCTCGTGAAATGATCAAGGATGTATATATGTTTTTCATCAAACCTCGCGACCATGAGAATGTAGTGTGTCCATGTAACTGATAACCCCTTAATTGGAATCAAATTCTATATTGATTGTCTACCAATTTACGTAATTCTCGGGATCTTTTGATAAGATGTTTGGTCATATTAGTGAACTATTCGTCTATGTACTTAATTGTAGAGTCCGAGCGTTTTGCGATTAATTTGAGCACCTTATACGTCAAATAGGATCTCAGTATGTTTTTCATTGTTTGTTTCATTTATCAGAGGCTTGAAGCTTGGATTTGGATCTAAGACGAACTTTGAAATGTAAGGAGCTCAAGAAAATGGCCAAGAAAATAAGAGAAGCAACATTGGAGGAGCAAAATTGATAAGCGTTTACTCTTTTGATGATATTTGGAGCTATACAAAGAATTTTAGAGTGAGACCTATGGAAAATGGAAGTATACTCAAAGAGCATTCCAACGGTAGGTCACACAGCTAAATCGAAGACCGAACGAGGAAGATATAGTCTGTTGAAGATGGAGACAAAAAGTTGTTGCATTCGTACGACCACAATACCAAGTCGTACGACTGAAATCACTTAGAAAATTCAGAAAATCAGTCGTACACCAGCTCTCTGCTAGCCGTACGACTAGGAAAGCCATTCTTACGACTGGGACAGCACCAGGCGCATCACAATTCGGGGAAAATTCCTAATTTTGCATAAATTTCGATGCGGATTACTCCTGATCGTATGTAAACAAAATGGGATAAAAAAAGGAAAGAGATGACTAAAATAACCCGTTTTGTAGCAATGGGTATTTCGTATAATTATGATATGTGTTGGGAGTTAAGTATAACTATTTGGAGTTGTTTATAATTGATTACTAGCAATTGGGGGTCTTTGTGACATTAATCTAAAAGTTGTAGTGTCTTTTAATCGAGTTTGGGGGAGGTTATTGCCTTTTTGGCTAAACTATTGGGGTTGAAGTGTCTTTTTCAACTGATTAGTTATCAGTTTGACCTGGGAATTTTAATTGATGGAAACAAATATTCCCATAAAGTTTTATTCCTTCCCATCAATTATTTCTTTCTTTCTTGGTCCAAAAAACTAAAAAACCCTAGATCTTTTCCTTCTTTTCTTTTTTCCCAACACTCACGTCTCTCTCTCTCACCCGACCCTCACTCTCTCTCTCTCGTCTCTCTCTTTGGCCGACGGCAAGAAGAAGCAGCGGCAGCACCGCCGCCGCCGCCTCTCTCTCTCTCTTTCGTGCGCAGGTAATCTCTTCTCTCTCTATCTTTTCTCTTTCTCTCTTCTCTTTTCTTTTTCTTCTTTTTTTCTCTCTTCCCGTCCGTCCGTCGGACCCTCCATGGGAAGCGGTCTTTTGCTCTCTTTTGCTCTTGAGTTCTTGTTGATATCTTGTACTCTTGAATTCTTTATTTCGAATCATGTATGAAGCATGTAATCTTAAATTTCCAGATTTATATTGTTAGTTTCATCGTTCATGGAATCGTATGATTAGTAATCAAGTTTTAGGGTTTATCATGTTCATGAGTGATGGGAAAAACCCTAGTTTGGAGGAGAAGTTTGATTAAGCAATTTGGGTGATTGGATGATCATAGTATGTGGGTAACAACCTGATTTGATGTTGGGAATCATGTTATATTAGGTTTAGTATGAATATAGGATGAACTAGATGCTTGGGGGAAAAGTTTCTTGAAAATTGATAATTCCCGTATGTGTGTTTTGGATGAAATTGGAAACTTGAAGCTAGTGTAACTTTTGATCCATGAATCGAAATTAAGATCCGTTTGAGGTTAAACCTATTATTTAGAAAGTTTTGAATCTAATGAAACTGTTTTTGATCCAAGATCTGTTCGGGAAATTGGAGAATCAAATTGGTGGAGTTATGATAGGTTATGTATGCTTTAGGTTAGAGGATTCTGGGGCAAGGTTTTAGGTGTTGTTTTGAAGTATGAATTAAGTGGGATGTTAGGTTGGTACTAGAACCCTAAACCATTGACTATCATGTGCATGTAGATAGTATAGCGAGTATATTGCTAGAATAGTTGTGTTGATTAGAATATTGCTACGTGTAGGTGACGAGTTCGTCGACGACGAGTACGTAGAGTACTGTGATTGATTGCGATAGTTGGATTTTACTTCGAGGTAAGTAAATGTGCCAAGCCTAGTGTGCTTTTATCTCTTTCGTGTCAATTGAATACTTTGATTTGTTACGTCTCAAAATGTGTTTACGTGCTACATGACTTGAAATACATGATTTCTACTTGTTAAATGCTTTTGCTGAAAACATCACCATGATATTAATGAACTGTAACGTAAAGTGGAAGAAGTTGTGCGGAGCCATTATTATTATCTTTGGGCGTGTTGGCTGCAGTCCCTTCCCTTTCGATCCGGTTGCAAGTCCCCGGATAGCGGCATGTACTCACTCCTCTGGCCGACGTAGTCTTAGGGGGTGTCGACACTTAAGGTCATGGAAGTTGTGGTTTATTTGAGTTTCCCCGTCACAACGAATTAATAATGATGATTTTTGGATTTGAGTATGCTAATAGAAAAAGAATTTGAAATGTTTTGATTTTTCCTTTAAGGGATAATGGTTGTAATGAAAATTGTATGGAATTGGAAACTTATATGTTTCATACGAGTCTCAACTATATTTCACTATGATTTGGAAAAACTCTTACTCTCAAGAAAGAATCACTGATTTTGAAACTCGTATCGTCGTTTTACATGCTTGGATGTTTCTTACCAATATTTATTGCTGATTTTATGCTGTGGTGTTTCTTTTTCTTTCCGCACCACAGGTCTTGAAGATGGGACTTTGGATTAGAAGGGATCGCGAATCATACATTAGTTTATTTCTTAGTTGAACACTTAGTTTCTTTTTGAGAAAGTTAGTGATATGTTTCCTTTCGTTTTGGAACGGTTTGTTAGTTTTAAACACTTAGTTTGTATGCTAATGTTTGGGGGAAAGACAAGGTTTAATTAATTTTAAAAATGCTTTTAGTTATTAATTTTGGTTGGTTGTTAGCTTGAGACCTGCTTTTAACATCCTTGTATTCTGGTTCCTCTCGGGTACGGAGTGGCACTCCCGGGTCTCGGGCTTGGTCGTCAAATTCCGGGGTGTTACAGGTGGAATCAAAGCCCGACATCTGATAAAAGAAGTTAAATTCTGTTAGGGTAACAAAAATGGACATAGGGAAAATAAATTAAAATTCGACAAGTCGTTGGGTATTTGGGCATAATCGTTAGGATTGTTGTGTGTGTAAGTCTTTAGAAAATAGGATAGAAAGTGTGTACAACCACCCATCCACTCCTAGTCAAGAGTTTTACCCGCCCGAGTAAATACGTAAGTTGGTTTGGAGGCGTTTCGTTGGAGTTCGGGTTGAGATCAAAAGGTTTGGCGATTTCTTTTTTTTCAGGAAGCCTTGTATGACTCAAATTTGAAGTTTTGGGAGTTGTACTCAAGTTATGAGAGTAGTTATTTTTTGTTACGATATATACCTTGTGAAATTAGAGATTTATTAAGTTGTTTCCTCTTGTAGATGGCTAGAACTAAGCATACAGCAAGGAACCGTGTGATGCCAATTGATAAGCACCATGTTGTGACACGTTGGGTTGAAGGTGAAGACTTTCTAGATTTTCGTGACCGTGTGGTTCAGTATTGTGAGGATAGGTTCCATGCCTTAGATTTTCCTCGGTATAGGAATCCAGCTTTTCAGGCTTACGGTATGGTGAAGGCGTTATCTATGTGACCCATGTTTGGGGACATTATTACAAAGTATAACAACATCCAGGGCAGGTCCGATCGTCTGAATGATAGGGATTATCGTTGCCAAGGTGAATGGACGGTAAGTGCAGATTTTATATGCAAGTTGTTGATGGAGACTCATCTTAAGTGGCAAAGTTATACAGTTATTGAGATAGAGTCTAGTGATGAATAAGACGTGATCTACATAAGCTCTAGCGAGGATGAAGAGGTTGAAGAAGATCATATGGAAGATGATGGAGCTGATGAAGATCCAATTGAGATGAAGAATTTGAAGAAGATCCTGATGAAGAAGAATAATTCGATGGAAGTGATGATGATGAGTGGTAGTTATGTTAGAATTGTTTAATTTCTTAGACTTTGATGCATTTTAGAGTTTATAGTGGGTTTGAATAAGGCTATGATGCCAAACAATACTTTGGAGTTTCTTGGATGATTTCTTTTGCATAGCCACTTTTGGGCTAGAGACGATTGTTAGTAGTTTAATTAGGTGGATTTTGTTTTCGTGATGGAGATGATACTCGTCATTTGAGAACCCGATTTGGGGAGTTTAATAAATTCAGCTTTCTGAATTTCGGAGTATGATTTGATAGATCACGGTTGTATTATGTTTTGTTACCATTGATTAAGTGATTAGGAAGCGTTCATGAAGTTAGAACGCAAGGACATTGATTTTTGATGTTGTTGAATCTGGGCAGCAGTGAGTTTTTGTTGTAACAGACGTGTGTAATTTCGGAGTTATTTTTCCTTGATTTTTCCCCAGAAATTAGACATACCCAGGTATCTCCCATAAAAAATTTAGCTCCATTAGAGTTCTCTAGATTTAGTCATGAATTTTCCAAGTGGGATATTCAGTAGCAGAATTGTAAAGTGACTTGCTGTAGTATTTTTGATGTTTACCTACCTTCCAGATCTTGTATGATTCTCAAATTTTTATGGTAGATAGTAGACACATGGGGCTAAGTCTGGCTCGTTTTGAAGGATTTAAAGTCAGTTTATGACGTTGCAAAGTCCGAGTTCATATTCTGGTCGCCTGTGACAGCAGTTGTAGTGATCTTTGGATAACTTGAGTTCTATATATTATTTTGAGTTGATTCTTCTTGATTATGAAAGATAACTAAGAAAGGTTGTTGCACACCAAAATTTGTAATTTTTTCTTGTACGATCGATCACTTTTCCCATTTTTAAAGGAAGCATGAAAAACGAGACGTGATCAGTCTACGTGTAATTGTATGAGAAATTGATTGTTTAGTGAACAATGTGCAACCTTACTTGCTTAATTGCTCATTAGGAGACATATGTTTCTTTCTTACTTTTACTTCATGGTATGTTTAAATAATACAATAGGTTATAGTGTAGGGATTATGACTGATAGACCACATCCGTACTACACCAGGAGAAGTTGTCAAGTTCCGATGGCAGCCCCAAATAACAACAACAACAACATGGAGCAGTTCTTTGCGCAAATTGCTCAAATGGCGCAGAACGCAAACCAGGGAGAGCAGAATAACGCTAATTGGGCAAAGAAAGTGTCGGACATGAAGCCTGGAAACTTTGATGGCAATGAGGACCCAGTAGAACTGGAGAATTGGATTGACGAGATGGACAAAGTTCTGGAGATGGTCGAATGTCCTGAAAACCGCAAAGTTGTGTGCGCGGCTTTCTACTTGAAGCATGATGCAAACATATGGTGGAGGAATACACGCCAAACCTTTTTGGCGCAACCCAATTTCAATTGGGAGTCTCTTCAGACTGCACTCCGCAACCGCTTTTATCCATCACATGTCCAGGATCAGAAGTACCTCGATTTTGTGAATTTGAGGCAAGGGAACGACTCTGTGACTGAATACTTCAGGAAGTTCATGGAGTTGTCTCAATTCTCAGGTCAGCTAATGCCTGATGAGATGACCAAGGTCAGAAAGTTCATGTCAGGTCTGCAACCTCATTTGCAGAAGGACTTGATGTGTAGGACCTATGATACTCTTCAAGAGGCCTACGACGGAGCAGCAGCTGTTTGGCGCATTCAAGAGGCGCAGGACGAAAGCAGGTAAGCGCAAGATGGAGAATGTTTGGGGCTATGCTAACAATTTGAATGAGATCGTTCAGGGTAATCAAGATAAGAGGTTTAAGCCAAACCAAGGAGGAAGTAACCAGAATCAGTACCGGGGTAACAAGCAGAACAATGGAGATCAAGCTTCTGGTCGCTACATCTGCAACAAGTGTCAACAAAACCATCCGGGAAAGGATTGCCAAGGAAACCTTATTATTTCCTACCACTGTGGAAAGAAATTTCATCGTTCGTTTGAGTGCCGATCAAAACCAAATGGAAATCAACAAGGAAACCAAGGAGGCAATTACCAAGGGAATTGACAGTTCAACGAAAACGGTCAGAATGGAAACAGGAACTATGGGAATCGAAACTATCAGAACAATGGAGGCAACAATTTTGGCAGGCAGCAGGTGAACAACCAGGTTAATGGGAGGAACAATGGAGTCTAGAATAGGAGCGGAAACACCAATGCTACGGCGAATGCCAACAACAACAATGGGACTGGTACAGCAGGAACTACCGCACAGAATGGGAACGTTTCAAGGATTGCTATGATGATCAGGACTGAGGCAGAAGCAGCAAATGGACTAGTCACCGGTACATTTCTTGTTCATGAGTTACCAGCATTTACTCTGGAGCATCGTATTCATTTATTTCATCACCATTTGTGGAAAAGTTGAGTCTCAATAAGCCGTCAAGAATATCCATCCCCGTAGCTACCCTAACCGGTCATGTGACTGTGTGTGACACCATTTTTGAAGGAGTAGAAGTTAAGATTTGGGCTAGTATCTTACCAGCAAACCTGATACAATTTGATCTTGGAGGAATAGATGTGATATTGGGAATGGATTGCCTGGGTAAATATCGAGCAGTTATAGACTTTCACGATCAGAAAATAAGCCTCAAAGGTCCAAAAGGAGAAAAGGTTTCTTACCGTGGTATCACAAAGGAGCCATGTATTCGACTAGTGTCAGCTTTGACCATAGTCAACCAGGTGAAGAAGGGGAATAGTGCTTATTTATGTTATGTCCAAGACGTGACTAAGAAGGAGAATGTGTTGGAAGAAATATCGTTAGTCAAGGATTTTTCCCAATGTGTTCCCGGAAGAAATTCCCGGAATGCTACCTAGGAGGGAAGTTGAGTTCACTATCGATTTAGCACCTGGAACAGGTCCAATTTCAAAGGCGTCGTATCGTATGGCACCGGCGGAATTGAAGGAACTAAAGGATCAGTTGCAAGAGCTACTTCAGAAAGGTTACATACGGCCAAGTGTGTCCCCGTGGGGCGCACTAGTGCTGTTTGTGAAGAAGAAAGATGGAATCTTGAAGTTGTGTATCGATTATAGAGAGTTGAACAGCGCGACGGTCAAGAATAAGTACTCGTTACCTCGAATTAATGACTTGTTCGATCAGTTACAATGGGCAAGTGTGTTCTCAAAGGTAGATTTGAGATCAGGGTATCACCAGCTTCGGGTAACCGAGAAGGACATCTCGAAGACAGCCTTTAGAACGAGGTATGGACATTACGAATTTACACTTATGCCTTTTGGGTTAACTAATGCTCCTGCAGTATTTATGGATCTAATGAATCGTGTCATGAGGACGTTTCTAGATCGTTTCGTGGTCGTCTTTATTGATAACATCCTTGTATATTCAAAGAGAGAGGAAGAACACGAAGAACATCTCAGATAAGTGTTAGAAACTTTGAGACATGAGAAGTTGTATGCTAAACTCTCGAAGTGTGAGTTTTGGTTAAAGCATGTTCCATTTTTGGGTCACATAATCTCAAAGGAAGGGATATTCGTGGATCCAGGAAAGATTTCAGCAGTTAAAGACTGGAAGACTCCGAAGAATGTGTCCAAAGCAAGAAGTTTTCCGGAATTAGCAGGATACTATAGGCGTTTCGTGAAAGATTTCTCGAAGATCGCTAGACCGCTGACTTCACTAACCAAGAAGAAGGTAAAGTATCATTGGAGCGAAGATTGTGAGAAAGCATTCAAGTCATTGAAGTAAAAGTTGACGACAGCACCTGTGTTAGCTTTACTTAATGATTCTGGCGAGTTTGATGTTTACAGTGACGCGTCGAAGAAGGGTTTAGGATGCGTGCTTATGCAGGAAAGAAGGTTTATTGCCTATGATTCGAGACAGTTGAAGGTTCATGAAGAGAACTATGCTACGCATGATTTAGAGCTTGCAGCGATAATTTTCGCACTGAAAATATGGAGACATCATCTATATGCATATGTGTGTAGATTGTATACGGACCACAGCAGTCTTAAATACATCTTCACACAGAAAGAGCTAAATAACAGGCAAAGACGTTGGTTAGATATCATAAAGGATTATGACTTGCGTATCCAATACCACAAGGGGAAGGCAAACGTAGTAGCTGATGCGTTAAGCCGAAAATCGAGCCATACTTTGGATACTATGCTAGTTTTGCCTCACAGACTATGCCGAGAGTTCCGAAAGCTCGAGATTGAAGTTGTGGAACAAGGTGGAGTGAAGAATATCCTCGGGAATATGTCAGTTGTTCCGGACGTTTTAGAAGAGATAAGGAGTAACCAACCAGGAGATGTGAAACTGGAAAGGATAAAGAAGAAGATGGCAGAAGGTCAAGCAAATGATTTCAAGATTCATGAGGATGGAAGTATTCGTTACAAGGGAAGATGGTGTGTACCACATAAGTGTGCAGAAACCAAGGAAAAGTTGATGCGAGAAGCTCACAAAAAACCCTACTCAGTACATCCAGGAGGTGAAAAACTTTATAAGGACATGAAGAAGATGTTTTGGTGGCCAAACATGAAAAAGGAAGTGGCAGAATTTGTGGCAAGATGTTTGACTTGTCAGAAGGTGAAGTTTGAACATAAATGAATGGGAGGTTTAGTGAAGCCATTAGATGTCCTAGATTGGAAGTGGGATTCAATTTCAATGGATTTCGTGAATGCTTTACCGACATCAAAGAATGGACTGAATCAGATTTGGGTCGTAGTTGACAGATTCACCAAGACGACAAGGTTTATTCTGATGAAAGATACATGGAACATGGGACAGAGAGCGATGCGTATATGAAGAACATTGTGAGGTATCATGGAGTACCAAGCTCTATAGTTTCCGACAGAGATCCAAACTTTCTTTCTCACTTCTGGAAAGCACTCCAGGATGAGTTGGGGACTCAGTTAAAATTTAGCACGGCGTTCCACCCTGCTACGGATGGACAAACCGAGAGAACAATTCAGACTTTGGAAGACATGTTAAGGTCTTGTGTTATGGATTTTCAAGGTTCTTGGGTTGATAGATTACCTTTGATAGAATTTTCCTACAACAACAGTTATCACGCCAGTATCGGAATGGCACCACATGAGGCGTTGTATGGAAGAAAGTGTAGAACACCACGTGTTGGAACAACATAAGTGAGAAAATGGTAATTGGTCCACAATTAATTGAGGAGATGACAGATCAAGTGAGACTTATACAGCAGCGAATGAAGGCAGCACATGATAGGCAGAAATCCTACGCTGATCAGAAAAGGAGACCGTTGGAGTTTTAAATTGGAGAAAAAGCTTTTCTTAAGGTTTCACCGACTAAGGGAGTCATGAGGTTCAATCAGAAAGGGAAGTTGAGCCCGAAATTCATAGGACCATATGATGTCATAGATAAGATTGGAGAGTGGCTTGTCGTTTGGATTTGCCGTCAAATTTGGGTCGTGTTCACAACGTATTCCACGTATCTCAGCTAAAGAAGTACGGGCCTGATGCATCTCATGTGTTAGATCCCGAACCAGTAGAATTGGATCCGTCTTTGAGTTATGAAGAGAATCATGTTAAGATTCTAGACACCAAGACAAGGAACACCCTTAACAAGAGTGTCAAGATTGTAAAGGTCTTGTGGACAAATCACCTCACTGAAGAGGCAACTTGAGAAGCAGAAGATGAGATGAGGAAGAAGTACCCTCACCTTTTTGAAGAGGTACCTTGAGTTCCGAGGACGTCACTCCTCTAAGGGGGAGAGGATGTAATCCTATGGTTTTACGGTTTTTAGTCACATTATTTCTTATAGTATGTTGCATATCATTCGTGACCTTAGGTTTATGAAACGAAAAGCAAAGGTTAGGTAATGCATTTAGTATTTGTACTCTTGAGTTGGAGATTCTTAGATTTAAGTCTTCGACGATTTGGGTTAAGCTTCGAGGACGAAGCTTTCTTTAAGGAGGGAATGATGAAATACACCGTTTTGTAGCTTATGGGTATTTCGCGTAATTATGATATGTGTTGGGAGTTAAGTATAATTATTGGGAGTTGTTTATAATTTATTACTAGCAATTGGGGGTCCTTATGACATTAATCTAAAAGTTGTAGTGTCTTTTAATCGAATTTGGGGGAGGTTATCGCCTTTTTGGCTAAACTATTGGGGTTGATGTGTCTTTTTCAACTGATTAGTTATCAGTTTGACCTGGGAATTTTAATTGATGGAAACAAATATTATCATAAAGGTTTATTCCTTCCCATCAATTATTTCTTTCTTTCTTGGTCCAAAAAACTATAAAACCCTAGATATTTTCCTTCTTTTCTTTTTTCCCAACACTCACGTCTCTCTCTCTCTCACCCGACCCTCACTCTCTCTCTCTCGTCTCTCTCTTTGGCCGACTGCAAGAAGAAGCAGCGGCAGCACCGCCTCCGCCGCCTCTCTATCTCTTTCGTGCGCAGGCAATCTCTTCTCTCTCTCTTTTCTCTTTCTCTCTTATATTTTCTTTTTCTTCTTTTTTTTCACTCTTCCCGTCCATCCGTCGGACCCTCCATGGGCGGCGGTCTTTTGCTCTCTTTTGCTCTTGAGTTCTTGTTGATATCTTGTGCTCTTGAACTCTTGATTTTGAATCATTTATGAAGCATGTAATCTAAAATTTTCTGATTTATATTGTTAGTTTCATCGTTCATGGAATCGTATGATTAGTAATCAAGTTTTAGGGTTTATCATGTTCATGGGTGATGGGAAAAACCCTAGTTTGGAGGAGAAGTTTGATTAGGTAATTTGGGTGATTGGATGATCATAGTATGTGGGTACCAACCTGATTTGATGTTGGGAATCATGTTATATTAGGTTTAGTATGAATATAGGATGAACTAGATGCTTGTGGGAAAGTTTCATTAAAATTGATAATTCCCGTATGTGTGTTTTGGGTGAAATTGGAAACGTGAAACTAGTGTAACTTTTGATCCAGGAATCGAAATTAAGATCCATTTGAGGCAAAACCTATTATTTCGAATGTTTTGAATCTAATGAAACTATTTTTGAGCCAAGATCTGTTTGGGAAACTGGATAAATAAATTGGTGGAGTTATGATAGGTTATGTATGCTTTAGGTTAGAGGATTTTGGGGCAAGGTTTTGGGTGTTGTTTTGAAGTATGAATTAAGTGGGATGTTAGGTTGGTGTTAGAACCCTAAACCATTGACTATCATGTTCATGTAGATAGTATAGCGAGTATATTTCTAGAATAATTGTGTTGATTAGAATATTGTTACGTGTAGGTGACGAGTACGTAGAGTACTTTGATTGATTGCGATAGTTGGATTTTGCTTTGAGGTAAGTAAATGTGCCAAGCCTAGTGTGCTTATATCTCTTTCGCGTCAATTGAATACTTTTATTTGTTACGTCTCAAAATGTGTTTACGTGCTACATGACTTGAAATACATGATTTCCACTTGTTAAATGCTTTTGCTGAAAACAACACCATGATATTAATGAACTATAAAGTAAAGTGGAAGAAGTTGTGCGGGGCCATTATTATTATTATCTTTGGGCGTGTTGGCTGCGGTCCCGTCCCTTTCGATCCGGTTGCAAGTCCCTTGATAGCAGCATGTACTCACTCCTCTGGCTGACGTAGTCTTAGGGGGGTGTCGACACTTAAGGTCATGGAAGCTGTGGTTTATTTGAGTTCCCCCGTCACAACGAATTAATAATGATGATTTTAGGATTTGAATATGCTAATGGAAAAAGAATTTGAAATGTTTTGATTTTTCCAATAAGGGATAATGGTTGTAATGGAAATCGTATGGAAATGGAAACTTATGTTTCATACAAGTGTCAACTATACTTCACTATGATTTGGGAAAACTCTTAATCTCAAGATAGAATCACTGGTTTTGAAACTCGTATCGTCGTTTTACTTGCTTGGATGTTTCTTACCAGTATTTATTGCTGATTTTATGTTGTGGTGTTTCTTTTTCTTTCCGCACCACAGGTCTTGAAGATGGGACTTTGGATTAGAAGGGATCGCGAATCATACATTAGTTTATTTCTTAGTTGAAAACTTAGTTTTTTTTTTAGAAAGTTAGTAGTATGTTTACTTTCGTTTTGGAACGGTTTGTTAGTTTTAAACACTTAGTTTGTATGCTCAAGTTTGGGGGCAAGACAGGGTTTAATTTCTTTTAAAAATGCTTTTAGTTATTGATTTTGGTTAGTTGTTAGCTTGAGACCTGCTTTTAACATCCTTGTATCCGGGTTCCTCTCGGGTACGAAGTGGCACCCCCAGGTCTCGGGCTTGGTCATCAAATTCCGGGGTGTTACAATGACGGAAGAGCACATAATACAAAGAGGATCACGGATTTCGAAGCTTCGAGCAAGGAAGATTTGTTTGAATTCTCTTAACTCATTCTATCATTCTCATATGATATATTCTTTCAATTTCTTCGTTTTATTCATTATTATGACTAGCTAAATGCTCTAAATCATGACCCGGGTTGGGATTAGGGATTTGTTCTCGAATTTGATGATTATGAGATTGTGACTCACCTTCTATTGAACTTAATTGATGCACAGATACATGTTATGCTTGTTCTAAGTTCTGTGATTACATATAGCTGGGAGAAGATGCTTTGTTAGCTAGAACTTAATTAGAAATTACTCGGCGACTAAATAGTTTCTAGTCGGTAAATTAGAATAACCACATTGTTATATCAATCGTTTGGTGACTCGATATTGTTAAATAGGAACGTTGGAGTCGAACGTAAATCATAAGGCTTGACTAGGGTTAGATATTCGCTTGGTGACTCGGCAATAACTAATCGTAGGCAAAGAGTGATCACTTGGTGACTCTGTGATTCGTAGGTTTTCGTTTGAAATTAATAGTGCGTCAGTGTTTCATAGATCATAATCAGCTTCCACCAATAAACCATAGAAAATTCCAACGAGGCGTCCTTATACCTCTCCTTTATTTGAATCCTAAACAATTTAATCTTTTGCGTTGATAACTCTATTGTTTTATATACTTTTCTCTCGTAGCGTAGCCAAATCAAATAACGTATTCGTCCACATTAAGGATATTAATCTTAACCAATTAGGGAAGTCTCTTGGGATCGATATTTCCGGACTAACCCAATTATTACTACACGTGACGACCATGCACTTGCGGCTTATGCGTGTCAAGTTTTTGTCGCCATTACTGGGGACTTCATTTGTATTAGTTAGAATTTATAGCCTTAGGGATTCTATTTTCCTTCTCTAATCATTACTCACATACGTTCGTCGTGTTGGTTTTGCTTTCAGGTGAATTTTCTAGTGCATGACACCTTCTCAAAACGAGTCATTGTACCCGCAGCTAGAAGATCCAGAAACACTCTTTCGCGCATAACATAGAGACAAGAGGAAATCATCTCACATGGACGACGAAGTTAGAGCTGAAGAAGCAAGAATGTGCCAGACCTTAGCGGATGAGATGGCGCTAAGCAAAGGAAACAGAAGGAGAATGACGAGCTCCGAGCACAATTAGTTTCTTTACAAAGAGCTCGGGCTGCACCACTACATCCACCTCCACCCCCAGTGAATATAACCAATATGGAACGAGAGCGAAATCATCTACAGCGTAATGCAAAAAGAGGGGATATCTATGGTCTACATGTAAAAGCCTACTGAGGCCAACTATCATTCAGGAATTGTAGTGCCACCAATCAATGCAGCTGACTTCGAGTTGAGGATTTCAATGATTCAGAGTGTATAAAGTGATTATAGATTTAGTGGAGCAGTGGAGGATGATTTATATGCCCACCTGGCTACTCTTACCCTAATTTCTCAGACTTTCCATGATCAAAGAGTTCTAGAAGACACTATAAAGATGATGATGTTTTCCTTTTCCCTAGTACAGAAAAAAAAAATGAATATTGGGAGAGGGGACAACATGACGAAGCCCCTTTGCTGAACAAAGTCACGAATTACTTCACCATTTCGTAAAAAGGAATATCACACTATTTTTAAACATTTCATAATAAGGGAAATCATGATGAAGCCAAACCCAATTTTCAACAACATAACATGTAAGTAGTCCCACTAAACCTGGATCATACGCCTTAATCATATCGGCTTTCAAAAAAACACACACAGACACACACATTTTCCCCCTTCATACGAGTGGCATTGTATGCATGAGCCCGTCCGCAACAATAACATTATGAGATATCAGGCGCCCCGACACGAATGTGATCTGGTTAGTTGAAACAATACTATTAATAAAAGCTTTAATTCAGTTTTGTCGATTTTCTTCTTGCTACTTTCTCTGGCTAATCGAGATTACAGCTTTGCTCCCTATCATCTTGCATTGAACTTTAATGTATTTGGCACCCGCTATCTCTTAATTGTTCTATTCTTTTTTTCATACCATCCATCTAAGTTGCTACCACAGGTTCATCTGCCTTCTTCCGCTACTACCAATTACATTGTCCCGCTTTCTTTACCTCAAGTGACATTTATCACATGAGTCTGTGTTGCTATTGCATTCTCATTGCCCCTACTTATGACCAATTTGATCTGATACCGCTCCTCCTTGTTAATTGCTTGTATGGGTTTGCTACTAGCTATGTCTAGTCGACCACGTTTCATTGGTTACACAATAAGTTTGAGGGGGAATGTTAGACATATAGTAATAGTCATCACCCATGTCCAAAAAAAATTTCCTAGTTTAATTTAAATTATTTATTTGGTTTATTTTTCTTATTCCCGAACTTTAGGTATTTGTTTGTTTTCCAATTTTACACTGCACATATATAAGTCAGCTTGTCACATTAGTTTATTGAGTTGATTATAACAACTCCCGAAATTTTATAATTTGAACCATAATAGAGATTCACTACAATTTCATTCTAGAATAATATGTCAAACCGGTTAATGTGAATGAACGCTCAGACTCGCTGCTGATAATAATTACAACTCAAACCAACATAGGAGTAGCGGCTAAAGAGGAATCACTTCGTACTAAGAAGAATGTGGTTTTTTTCAAACATGAGTTTAAATAGATAATATAAGAGGTAATATATAGGGGTTTGAAAGAGAATATTGAATCTGAAACATTGATATTGTGAAAGACAGTGTTGAATAAGAGAGTTGAATTAATGTAACTCAAAAATCTATAGAAGATAATTAGCGGGATAATCTTTAGTGCTCTAAGAATAGGGTCGGGATTGGAACCTGATGCTCCGAGAAAACTAACAAAATTCACATTGTATGGCGGTTCAGTGATGGAGTAATTAGTGGGAGAGAGTACATGTCTTATTGAGATACATAAATTTATATGGTCAACATGTTAATCGAAGAACATCACTTATCTTTCAAACATACATTTAGCTAATAAATAAAATATGAAGCACCATTTGTTGTTGTTGAAACGGTACTTGACAAGTCTTTTTTGCCTCCATTTCTTGAGACATTCAAAGATAATTCACTTTTCATGAGCACTCATGCATGACTTGATAATATTAAAATAATTAATGTTAGCTGGAACTTATCACAGAAGCGTAATTATCACTTTTAGTACATGTATGCCTTCAGTATTTTGTAAAGCGTAGTGATCATGTATCTAAACTTTTCTGAGACTACGGTAAGATATTGGAGACAACTAAATTTAACAATTCAATTACATTTAAATAGTGTTTTCTGCCTTGAAAAGTAGAATAAATTATATGTTTTGCATTGTCGCCATTTTCAGTGTCTATCACTTTCGTCTAAATTTCTGTCAAAGCATAAGGGTGTTGTCATTCAAGCATTAGTAGGGCTCACCCTTGGTTGATCAAGACAATTCTTGGTCAAAGCCTTTGTGGTTTAAAACAATGTTAACTGATGTTCCTTCCCATAACAAATATATATATTAATAGACTCACTATGCTGACAACTCATACAATCAAAATGCTATGAGTGTCTGGCTTTGAAGGCATGGATGACCAGTTTTAGATCATACTGAGTTAAACAAGTATCTATACAAATACATAAACATTTAGTACAGTATAAATCACATCTTGAATAGTTGCGAGAACTTTTTTGAAATCTATATCTTTAATGAGTTAAATTTGTATAATATATTTGCGAATACATGTCCCTTTCCATTGGCAAGTCTTAAAGTTGAATCTTACATAACCCATTGAATTCAGACTAACCCAACAAAGTAATACTTGGATTCATTGCTCGTGACTCGCGAGTCATTATTGTAAAAACATATCATGGGCTTGAACTTTAGTAATTTTCTTAAGGAGTAATAAAACTTACATATGCTAAATACCTAGAGCTGTTAGCGTACCAAGCTACTCACGAGAAGCTCGAAGTTAGTGCTCCTAAATAACCCAAGCTTGGCCATAATACTCATCTTGTTAAAGCTTGTCTACTCGCTCGTTTATTTACGCACAAGCTTATTGAACCTCATGTTATATAGGAACAAGAGTCAGCACAAGCTTATTGAACCTCATGTTATATTGGAACAAGATTCATATTGTCTTATATTATCCTAAACTCTTGATATTATGTTAATTCTTCTAAAATGATTTATGTATTTTTATTTAAGAAATCTTATTTTAGTTGTGCTCATCTTAAGCTCAGTGACTTAATTAGTTGGAGTTGTACTTGTATAGACAAGAATAGAGATGAACTTAACTTAAATTAACTCAATCAGTCTAATAAAATGTTCAAGAAAAGCTCGATCATGCAGAAATGCTAAATAAGCCAAGAACTTGAGCCGGGTCGGCTGGACTATAGCCCTGAACATACTCATTTAATTCAGATTTCAAAAGACTTGAATGACCTGTGTAGACACCTAATCCGCCATACCATTGATGAGTCGCGTGGCACCCCGGATAAAAGACACGTGTGCAGCCGCGAGACGCATCCTTTTCTTACGTGTATGCAAAGGACTGCGAAGGAGGGTCCTTCGTATATGCGCCTTACGCTTACGGAACTTTGGGGTGCGAGTGGATTAGAGAATAGATTAAGGACTCTCGTGTGGGAAGTGTCAATCTCCATGCGACCCTCGTATGTTATCCAGAGACCCGCGACGAACTGTCACGTCCCCAAAATTACGAGCCACGATCCCTACATATACATGCCACAAGCCATTCAATTATGTGGAATTAAGGCCGCGAGGGGTTCCATTACCATCGTGTGTGCTCACCCACGTCCGTGTAATGGTCTGTATATGAAGGATATGTCCCATTCATAACGAACCAACAACAGCCATACGGCAAACACCTACAGTAGCTACAACACTCAGCTCATCCATCACTGTCTCACCTCTGGATAACATATGTCGCCTTGCTCTTACCCCAAACCTTCTCTCATATATGATCCCTAAACCGGTTAAGCAGGTGTCGTTTGTTTTGTTCTTCTGCTTGCAAGAACACAAGTGAACTGCCCAGTTCAATCCGTCGTCTAAATTGGTGAACCCGGCGTGAACAAATTAGACGATTCACCCAGTTACCTGTTACTGAAGACTTCAAGATGGTTCAGCCACCCTCTCCCCCCCCCCACCCAGGAGTTCATGACGGCTGGAATCGATCATCACCGTCACTGGAGTCTCTTGAGAACCAGGCAAATCAGAACCAACTCTTTCAATCCGGAAGCACCGACCCAACGGCTCTGAAAAACCTAATTAAGAGGTTCAACGCCACCATCTGGAACCAGGCAGCCATGATCCAAAATTAGACAGGCTCTGACGCAGAATCAATGGCTGCATGCGGCACACATGGCGACGAGCACACAAGGAGCCCCTGTCAGCCCCGTGATGCGACCTCCGTATGGTGGTCCATTTCCACCTGCACAGGCGTACATACCGCATATGACTGCAAGAACCCGGGGAATTACTTTTCCCGTAGAATCCCTCTCGCACTCCTCTCAGCAAGTCAGTTTGCCACCACCTTCTTTGATGACTCCCGGATTGCATCCAGTCCATGTATCGCTACCCGCAGGAGGCCAGCACTTCCAGGTTCCTGCCTATGTGATACCAAATGTGTATGTAGGTACGCACACCACTTACATCAGAAATGTGCCTTTCTGGCATGTGCCACTTGTGGGTCCCCCTCCCGCTGCGACGTTCGTTGCCTCCCTGGAGAAGAGATTAGAAGACTTCATGGTGAATCACGGCGTGACCAGTAACACTCTTCTCAACATAGAGTGTTCCCCTCTGATTCCAGCAGAGGTCTACCTGATGCCCAATCCACTGGGATACAAGCCGCCAAAGTGGATCAAGTTTGACGAGGTCAAAGGGAATCGCAGGAGCACATCATGCTCTTACCCCAAACCTGCTCTCATCTCCGGCCCCAAAAAGGTTAATCATTTATCGTTTATTTTGTTCTTCTGCTTGCGGGAACATAGGCGAACTGCCAAAATCAACCCCTCGTCTACAACATCATAAAAGGAAACAACAAACCAATAACTAATAATCAACCCATAAATAGATAGAGCACAATCCTCTTAAGCCTCTAACTCTCTTCATATGAAGAAGAGCTCGTAAACATATCAAAATTAAATTGCATGCGTAATATCCATTAGTTTTTCCATTATTTGAGTGCTTGAATTGTTCAAAATGTTGGTGATCCAAGCTTCACCCGGCTCGGGTGGACCCCCCACCCCCAATATGTCTTAGAAGTAGCAATATATATAGGTTACATTCATATATTCTAGTGTCTTTAATAGTTTCTCCCCCTCCCTCATATTTGTTTATCTCCAATGTCGGTACAAACTTTATCAGTTAGTAGGATTTGATAATGTTACCGTGGTGTAACACACTCGACATGAAAGATTTTTGGACAACCAATGTTATGTTATTGGTTTATATAAATTGTTAGTTTTTTATTGTCACCAATGATGTATGATATCAAAGTTTTTTAGAAGCTTCAAAAGTTACGCCAGTAACTAGAAAACATTTTTTAAGGGAAACAACTAGAGAACATTGCCACTGAGGACCTGAGACAAAGAAAAAATTGTCATTTTTAGGGTAATTGACACTAAACCTACATGCAAAATGCATTTTGGGACACAGAATCTCCTGCACTTCCAATTTTCCACTACAACCCCCTGGAATATGCGTACATAGGTGGGGCACATAAGTCTTTGTAATTTCAAGTTTCCTCTAAACCCCCTGCAGTATACATATGGGGGACACTTAACCCCAAATTGATAACGGGGTTTAAATATCTAACGAAAGTTCAACACGTGATATTCTCATGCTAGCTCTATGAATGAATAAAATACAACTTCAAAGACCAACACGTGATTAGCACGTCGTCAATTTTCGTTAGAAATTTGACCCCGTTCACAATTTGGGGTTAAGCGTCCCACGGATGTATATTGTAGAGGAGTTTAGTGGAAACTTAAAAATGCAGGTTGTTATATGTCAACAAAAGATTGATTCATGTGCTTCCTGGGGAACGCATGATGTCTACCTTAGAGAAGGTTTGATACATTTGGGCTTACTTTTGACGTTTCTTTATTGATCAAATTTTTAATCATCACTTTCATTCTTCTGTCTAATAATTTTTATCATCAATATCCTGATCCTTATACTAAAACACTAGTCCTGCAATTTCCACTGAAATTTCCTTGTCTTTATTCCCACAAGCTAAGATTGTTTTTGAATCTTGAACACCAAAAGTTCTATGTGTTTACTTCTTTCACTATACACATTGCTTCAGTATTTGTGCAATTAAAATTACATTTTGGATCACAAAGCTTCATCTAACTGTACTATATTGAGGACAACAAACAAACACCGGTAATATTACCCAAATGGGTATTAACAATTTCATATTGACGTCTTTCCATTCATAAACCTGATACAAATTATGTTACCTCAAACAAAATTTGAACCATTATAGATTCTCCGCAATTTTGTTCTAGAATAATATATGAAAATTTTATAATGTGAATAAATTTCAGGATACCCTTCTGATGATAATTGCTACTTGAATCAACTTAGGAGTAGCGTCAACAAAGGGATCTATTTCTACCACGAAGATGGTACTTTTTTTAATGTGAGTTTTAAATGAAGAACGTAAGAGACGCAATATTGATGTTGGAAGAGAAGATTGATTTGATTAGAGAAATTATTGAATCCGAGATTTGGAGAAATAAAACCAAACAATCTATAGAAGATAATCAGCATGAGAATCTTTTTAGTTTCTCTATACACACTGTGTCGCCACGCCGATGATTTGAGAAAATTAACAAAATTCTACAGCTTGGTGGGGTTATTAGTGGGAGAGTACATTTGTCTTGTTTAGATCATAAATTTATATATTGTACATTTTAGTCCAAGAACATGGTCACTTATCTCATACGCATATTTTATAAACTAAATAACGTGTGAAGCACTGCGCTGTTGTTGACATGGTACTCAACATGTCTTTCAACTTTGTCTATTGAGTCATTCAAAAATAATTTACATAGTAATGCGCACCATGCATGACTTGATAATATAAATAAACGAGTAATTTGACGGGGACTTGTCACAAAGGTATAACCATCATTTTCTAGTACATATATGCATTCAATATTTTGTAAGAAAGTAGTGATAATGTATGTAAACTTTTATGAAAAGTTACATAAGATATTGGAGACAATCAAATTTAACTAAGTCAATATACATATAGATAGTAATTTATATGCTACCAAACAAGATTAAATCAACCGATCTGATATATTGTCACTATTTATATCTAACATTGCGGCCTAAAGTTCGCTCAAGAAATTGGTGTGTTGCTGCTCAAGCATTAGTGGGCCTCACCCTTGGTTGAGCAAGAAACTTGGTTAAAACCTTCATTTCAGGGTCCTAAACGTCAACGACAGCCGACATCCCATGGAAGCTATATATTAAAAGACTGGGTATAGTTGACATTACACAATCCCAGTGCAATCAGTATCTGTGTCTGAAGTTACAGATGGAGAGAAGTGATTGAAATTTTACATCTTTCTCAGTCACATAAACATCAATACAAATAGTTGAACACTTGTATAATTTAGAAAATTACTTCAATTAAAGATGTGATTTGTTTGAGATCTAGCGCAATAAATAAATCACATTGGTGTATCTCGCACGAAAAGTTGAACCCGACCTAACCATTAAACTCGGCATGACCCAACAAAGCAATACCTGAAGACTAAAACACTTCTATTCAACAACATGATGAAGGACCGATTTATATTATATGATAAGTGGTGGTGCTATCCTCCTTTTTCTATGTAATTGGGGGTTAGGGTCCTTATTATATTTTATGAGTGTTTAAATTATAAATATGTTAAAAAATTATGGGAATATAAGAGGGTAAATTGTCTTCATATAGAAATTCGCCACAATAAGAATAGTCGTTATGATTAGGTACAGGTATGTGATATGAAACAATCTCAATGTATGAATACTATGGACATTTGTTTTGAAATTAACTTAATTTTCTCTCTCTAGAATTTGCTATCTGCGAATTTAGGGATGTGAAGTTTCTCTAGGGATTTCATTCCCTCGTATCTGTATTGTCCAAATCAATCTTTTCTTCAAGTCGGCGGTGGATTTTATTGTACATTTTCCTTTTTTAGTGGTTTGACTTCGTGTGACAGCTTCCATTTTCTAGGTGTCCTTTGATTCGTTTCCGATTCAGGGGTCGTAGCTATGGCGAAGGAATTGCGGCTAGATCTGGATGATGACCCGCTTTGGCGAAACAACTACATCAATCCACTCTAGTGGGGAGAGTGTACTATGAACGTATATTGGGGAAGAACACGATGCATAAAATGGTCACTGGTGCCTGGAATCTGAGAGGCGATGAGACGATTGAAAGCTTCAACCCTAATCACTTTACTTTCTGCTTTTCGGATACAGAGGATTATGAACGAATATTACGCAAATCCCCGTGGTTGGTTGCAAATCAAGTTCTGTTGCTGAAGGCATGGCCGACGGGGAGAGCTTTATCAACAGTGGACTTCAATCACTTCCCTTTATGGGTACAAGTTACCGGAGAAGAGGTCTCAAAGAAACGTGGATAAGATAGGAGGCCTAATAGGAGAAGTGTCGGCTTCTGAAGGGATTGGAAAGGCGATATAAGGAATACGACCATAATTCGTGTGAAAATAATGGTTCCAGTTCAAAAACTGCTACCAAGAGGTTTCTTTTTGCCGGTTATCTAAGAGGATGATGCCTGGTTAGGGTTTCGGTATGAACGTGTAGGAGACTTCTACTATCGTTGTGGAAGAATTGGACATATCAACGTCCAATGTAAATTTCTCAGAAAAGAGGAAGAAAAAAATTCGAAATATACCCCAGATATGAGAGTGAATTACCAGAAAATAACACCTGAACAGAAGGAGCAAGAGGAACGCCGACAAGAAGATTTGCAAGCAAGGTGGAAGCCGGTGTTGGAAAAGGCTGAGAAGACGGTGAGTGAGATGCTTGCCGGTAACTCGGACTATCAAGTGAGTCAATTGGGTGACGACTCACCTAACCCGGTGAGTCAAATAAACGCGGTAGAGAATGTCCAGGTTCAGAAGGATGAGCACGATTTTGGTACAAACCAATTACCGTCGATCAGGGAGAGCCAGTTGTCTCCAATCTAGGAGGTGCAGCTAGACACGAGGATAAGGACAATATTGGTACGGAGCAAGCCGCCGACGGAAGAAACGCCGATAACCCTAATTATTACGGGTTGGATCGGTAATTAAAACTAATTGTGGGCTGGCTAAAAGCAATGAGGCCCAAAGTTACACGGTGGAGGAACCCGAAAGCCCAACTAAAGAAATAGGCAGGCCCATAAATTTTTATACCACTATGAGCCCAGAACTTAAACAGGAGGAATCAGTTTCGCTCACAGAAGTTATCAGTTCAGACGAGGAAACACCGGTAAACCCTTTTACAAATATAGGTCTTGCTCAAGTTTCCCGACAATTTGTCTCGCTCAAAAGAAGAAGGGATGATGCTGAAGTGCCAGAGAAGATCAAGAGAGCAAGTAAGTAAAGGGATTCTCAAAGCTCTATGGTGGAGAAAAGAAAAAGGAAACTTATTGCTGATGCAAAATACATCGTTCAAGCTCAGAGGGCAAGAGAAAGGAAAGGTCTGGACATCAATGCCCGAAGCTGGCGGTTATTCAAAGGCATCGAGGATGGTGTCAATGAAGTTGGGCTACATAAAAAAACGATGCCTGACAAACTTAAGTTTGAGGTAACATATTCTATACATAGAGAGCAAGTTTTCTTATATAAGGATAGTATGAAAGAAGATGATGCTTTGGAGGCTGAGTACTATGAATCTGATAATGATAATTTAAAGGTTGTGGTGGCTGGCCAAAATCAGCCACAATCAAAATTTTAGGTCTCTGCTGGAATGTCCAGGGTTTGGGGAGTACCCTGACATTCCAGAGACTCAAAGAGCTCTCTAATTTCCATCTCCCTAGCTTTGTTTTTTTTTTTGGCGGAAACAAAAAATCCCAGTTCTAAATTAAATAGGGTACAAAGAAGGCTGAGGTTTGCTAATGGTTTCTATGTTGAGCCTAATGGTATTTCTGGAGGATTGCTTCTGTGGTGGGTGGAAAATCTGAATGTGGTAATTATGTGGAGTTCAGATCATGCTACTAGTGCAAGATGGAAATTAAACAAGATGTCTGGAAGTCTGACTGTTTGTTTACGCACCCTCTAAATCCAAAGAGATGAATATCTTTTGGAGTGAGATCAAGCTGTGGTCACAATCAATTACCGTCCCCTGGATCCTTATAGGGGATTGTAATGATTATCTTAATGTATAAGATAAGCAAGGAGGGTCTTATCCTAGTATATGGAGAATGAATAAGTTTCATAGGTTTATCTCAGATTGTCTAACTTATGGAGTTGTCTTCTCAAGGGCTGAGCTACTTATGGACTAATGGCAGAGAAGTGAAAAATGTTAGAGATTTAATTGATAGAGCCTTCTTCTCAATAAAATGGGGTAGTCTTCACCCTAACTCAAAGGTCCAAAGAGAAGTTATATATGGATCTGATCATGCTCCTCTCATAATCTGCGTGGATAGTGCTATCAAAAGGACGAAAGGTGGTTTTAAATTTGATGCAAACTGGCTCTCAAATTATGAGTGTAAGTCTGTTGTGATAGAAGCTTAAATTTGAAAGTAAGAGGCTCACCAATGTTCAAAATGGGAAAAATCCTTGGAAACTGCAGGAGATCTTTGTCAATATGGAGTAAGAAGGCAATGCCTAATTCGAAAAGGAAGATTAGTGAAGTGGAAAGACAACTTCTGGAAGTACATGGTAGAAGCCACAATGCTGGGAATATGGAGGCTCAGACTCAACTAAAGGCTATCTAGGCTGATTTGTGGAAGAAAGAAGAAACCTATTGGAGGCAAAAAAGCAGAGTTCAATATCTGAGAGAGGGGGACAGCAATTCCAGGTTTTTCTTCTTGTCCACCGTGTTTAGAAGACACAAGAACAATATCCTTAAACTGAGAAGAAGTGATGGGGAATTGGTTGAGAATGATGCAGATATTATGAAGTGCTTCGAAAGTTTCTATAGGGAGCTATTTTCTTCCCAAAGTGGAGTTCTTGAAGACAACTATCTGGATGTGCAATATCCTATGATCACAGATGATGAAAATGCCTCTCTTACTAGAATGCTAGGTGCAGAAGAAATAAAGAAGGTTGTGTTTGCTTTTGATCCTCACAAAGCTCCAGGACATGATGGTTATACTGGTCTCTTCTATCAAACCCCTCGGGATGTTATTCAAAAGTAGGTGATTGAAGCAATTCACAGTTTTTTCAGATCCAAACATCTTCTCTTTAGCATCAACAAGATAGTTCTAGTTATGATTCTCAAGGTGAGTCACCCTGAATCTGTGAACCAGTACGAACCTATAGCTCTGTGCACTTTCTTGTATGAAGTCATAGCTAAGATCCTTGCAAATAGATTGAAAGATGGTCATCTCAAAGATGGTTTCTTGTTCTCAGTCGACCTTTTTCCTTGGTAGGCTCATTCACGACAACATCATTATTGCTCAAGAATTTATGCATTTTATCTCTAAGAAGTCTTCAGGGAAAGAAGGGTGCATGTCTCTTAAGCTTGACCTTAAGAAGGCTTGTGATATAGTAGAGTGGCTCTTTGTGGAAGCTATTTTCAAGAAACTGGGGTTTGTCGATGAATGGATAGACTCATAAAGGCCTGCATTAATTCAGTGTCGATGGTGATCAGAGTAATTGGAGTTTACTCAAAGTGTTTCAAGCCTAGAAGAGGGTTAAGACAAGGTGACCCTTTGCCACCTTATCTTTTTGTTATGGTGATGGAAGCCTTCTCAAGCAAGATGCGGGTTGGAGAAGAAAGCAAAACAATCCCAGGTTTTTCTATTTCTCAAAGAAGTGTGCCTATTAATCATCTTCTTTTTGCGGATGATTCCTTAATATTCCTTAAAGCTAGAGAAGATAGCATCATTTCCTTTTTAAATTCGGTGAAGGATTTCAGCAAATCCTCTGGTATGGAGATTAATTTCAACAAGTCAGGGATCCTTTTCTCACCAAACACATCTGAGGAGTTAGTTCCAAAGCTCTTATTGTTGGGTTTTTGACGTAGGTTACGCAGTGGAATAACAAAATTATCCTACTCAAATCCCACCAAGGATCACAGGACAAGCATCATAACATGATGAGAGCATAGAAGATGTGTACCTTAGTTTGGGAGATCACACGAAGAATAATGTCTTCGTCTCTATGAATATTCACACCTTGGATTCTTGATTGGATTACTTCTCTCCGTGTCGTGCTAGCAACAAAAGAAGGAGGAAGAGGATCATGCAAAACGAGGCACCAAGGCCGCGCCTATGGAGGCCGACGACAAAGGGGGCGGACGGGTAAGGGGGGCCGAACCTCCTTGTCTTGTCTCTCTCTCTTGCTTTGTTATGTTCTCTCAAATAATGACCCACTTAGAGAAATAACGAGCTAGAGTTGATTTATATAGTCATAACTCTTTATTAACTACATAAAGGCCCCAATACTAATCATGTCCTTACATGGATGAGCCCACTTGCAAATTAGTCCTACTAAGTGTGCTTGTGGTTGCGTTATAATCCTTTTATTAATTAGTCCAACTAATTAATACATGTATCCAATTTAATCCATCCGGTGTGTGACCCCATAGATTTCTACTTAGTTGGTAGTAACTTATTACTAACATGGAGCGGTGTCTAGCAACACATCCATGCCACCCAACTAATAGAAATTAGTCAGTGATCCCGACAAACCTTGTGCCCAATAATCACATATTGTGTTATCCCTTTGTTTCAATATCCGGATTGGACACGAGACATAATAGTCACACTCGTATATCCAATCCATAGTTTCTCGATTATGGGAATATGCTTATGCAAGCAGATAACATCAACATCTCCATATTGATTTACCTGAGTCTGGCCAGACATTCAATAAGCACCATCCCTCGAGTGGCCCATGGATATTTACTCACATTTTGTGGGAGGGACAAATCCTCTCTACGTCACTACGATCTCTAAGCTTGCTTCCTATCATGCCCGATAACTATCTTTATAGTTGTCCGGTTAAGGTGCAACGTTGGATAACATCAAAGAATGATATTCCACAACTAGAGTATCTAGTGACTTCAATTCTAAGGATTACAATATTATTAGCACAACGAGAAGCGATTGTGACTTTGACATAATATAATGTATCCTTCTCGTCGTGGGTCAATCCAGTATGCCATTACTCCTAATACATACCCATGTGTTAGACTTGATATCTCATATCAATCTACACACATACTAGTCTATATCTGATCGTCCTACTAATCAATATAATGGACTAGGGATATTTAAGATAAACAACACATTGTATCTGAGGACTTCATTATATTAAATGTCACAATAAATAATAAATGGATTTTCTAGCCAAAACATTGGTCATACTAAATATAGATTGCCTCTAGGGAACCTATTATAACACTTATCCTTGTGCAATATCTCAGCTCTTGATGTGAACTCCAAATATTTGAGACTTCCAGTGTTTTGGAGATCTTCTAAGACTCAAGCCCTGAACTTTTATTGTGCAAAGAATAGTTGAAATTCTTCAAGGGTGGAGGAAAATGTGTATTTCTTTTGCAGGCAGAGAGGTAATTCTAAAATGTATTGCCTTAGCTATTCCTAGTTATGACATGTCATGTGTGGAATTCCCTATCTACAATTCCAAAAAAATTTGCTCAAATTATAAGAGACTTTTGGTGGGGAGGGTCCTCCCAAGAAAGAAAGACGAATTGGGTCAATTGGGAGCATGTTACTAAAAGAAGGTTTGTGGGGGCATGGGATTTAGAAATATAAGAGTTCTTTATCTTTTCCTATTGGCTAAGCAAGGGTTGAGAATTGTCGATAATCCGAACTCCCTTCTAGCTAAAGTTATTGAAGCAAAACATTTCCATGGGAGTCAGCAAAGCCGGGAAATAACCCAGCCTGGGTTTGGAGGAGTCTTCTAGAAGGTAGAAGAGTGCTAGAAAATGCTGCTTGTTGGCAAGTTGGCAATGGAAAAAATGATCAAGGTGTTTTCTCATGCTTGGATCCCCTCTCACCCAAATCATAGAGTCTATGTACTCAATGACAGTTCTGAAAACTTAAGAGTTGAGGAGTTGATTAATCCCTTTACCAAAAGGTGGAGGGTATCTGTTCTGAAAAATAAGTTTCAATAAGCTGAAGTGAAGGAAATTTTAAAGATCCCAATCTCTTGTTTAGATTCGAAGGACAAGATCATATGGCCTCTTGCAAAAAGTGGAGTGTTTACTGTGAAGTCCTCTGTCTCTAAAGCCTCTTCTTCATTTATGCTCACCAAGTAGTACTGAATTTCTGTGGTGTCCAAAAATTCAGAACTTTTGGTGGAGGGTCAGCCATGATGCTCTGGCTACATGTCAAAACTTATTCCTTAGAAAATGCACTCCTAATCCTATGTGCAGGATTTGTAAGGTGGAGGAAGATACCATTGAACACTGCTAAGACCATTATGGTTTTCGTTCTGGGTTGACACACCCAGATGTGTGTGCCAAAATTGCAAACCTTAGAAGCTAGCTTCAAGAGTTGGTGGTTCAAGTCCAGCTGAAGAAGCTAGAGTCTAGCTACACAACCCAGGTGGTGGTTGCCTTGTGGAATGGTTGGAAAGGGAGAAACACTGTTGTGTTTGGGAATTCTACTCCAAATTCTAATCAGACAATAAGTTCTTTCAGGAGGGATATGTCAGATATCATTTCAGCTTTCTATCCAGCCAAAGATCATCAACCAACTAAGACTTTAGCTCTAAGCAAGAAGCACAAAGATGTGAAATGGAAGCCCCCAAATGCAGGTACTTTTAAGTGAAATATTGATGCCTCTTGGAACCAAAGTGGTGAGCAAGCTTGGCTAGGATGGTTGCTCAGAGATCACAAAGGCCACAGTGGATTGGGGTTGGTCTACTGAAAAGTGTAAATTTGCTGTAAGTGCAGAGGCACTTGCTGCTAGAGCAGCTATAATTTCAAGAAAAACATCCCTGATGATTATCTTTGAAACGGACATTTTAGAGGTGGCTGAGGCCAAGGGCGTCAAGAATTGGGAAATTGAAGTTGTCATTAATGACATTAAGCAGCTTTTGAGGGACAAAGCTTGGAGGGTTGGCTGGGTTCCAAGAGAAGCAAACTCTGCAGTAGATGTGTTAGTTAAAACAGCTCAGTGTGATAGCGCTAGTTTGTTTAGAAATTATTCTCTGTTTTGAAAGCAGGTGGAAGTAGAGAGGATCTCTTTGTATTAGTGGCTTCTTTTTCTAAGTAATCTAATGTTGCTAAAAAAAATACTCTGGACCCTGCAATTGAATCTGTGTACCAAATCCACACAAAATATACACTATTGGCACCGATGCAATTCAACCAAGTTTAATTTACTCTAAGTTAAAAGTTCAGCAAGCTATAATTTCATTGGAGTCAAGTCTCACAGAAGAAACCTGGTTTGAGGCTATATACACTGAAATGAAACATTGCACCAGCTGATAAATATGAGTATATTTTACCAAGTTGTAGATACAAAAAAAGTAGTATTACGAATTACAAACGACCTGTACAACATGTGCAGAGCACGTGCCCAGCCGAAAGATTACACTGGAAATCGGATGGCCATAGCACATTTGCAGCCGACTTTTCAAGTGACGACATGTACAACTGCTCCCTAAGGTACTCAGTATTCCATTTTGACAGGTCTGTCTAGAGCTCCAAAACTTCATGTGTCAACATCTTAAAATGCTAGAAGGTGTTGCAGCCGTCAATAGCTGAAGATTCCCTCGTCTTCAGTAAGGAAAAAAGAAGTTCATGATACCTGCAGAAACACAATCAAAACAAAGTGGGGCTAATAGAACTTTGCATTTACTCTTCACCTAATTGATCTACTATTAAGCATATTCTAGTGACATTAAAAATATTGCTCTATCTCTCTCTCTTAGTATCTTTGCTAAGCACTATTTTTTCCACCCACCAATCTACCTGACACTACCTACAGCCGTGGGATCTTCTCCACCACCGTGACACATAACCTAACCTTTAATTCTCTTAATATTACCCTGCTTGTTTTATGGCTTCAGAGGTATGGGATGGGACTGTGAGTATAAGCTCTTGTTTGATGCAAAAGAACACACAACCTTGCTTATTTAGATACCCACTTTGACTCGCTATGAATCCCCTAGACGTGGGATTATTAATACATGAGGGTACCGGACTACCAGGTATTAACAAGTCTTACTTGTGGGTTGTCATGAAAATACCAATAAGCCCTCTCACCATTCAATTTCATTTCTCCATCTCCACCGAGTCCGACTAACCACAAGCCCTTGGCTGGCCCCTTTGACGGTAGAACTTCGTGGTTGATGGTAGTGGATCGGGTGCAAGCAGAGGATGTGAAAGGGTTCGGTTTTGTTTAGTGAGTGGTAAACTAGTGATGGCGGTGATGGGGATGATGTGGTGGTTTATTCATGGCAGTGATATGCCTGAGGGAGAGAGGGGGCTAGCAGTAACGCAAGAATCGCCATTCTTGACTCAGTGTATTCAATAGACCATGGAACGATTCATGATTTGCTCCTATTATTGGCTCACCTGAGGTTGAGGGTTGCTTAGGGCACGGAGATGGAACAATTGGAAAGATAAAAGTAGGGGTTGGGTTGAGATTATGATTTGTCACCAGCGATGGGTGTTTCAATATGTGATTTGGGGAATAGGTGGAGATCATTGTTCATACTTGTTCCGATACTGGGCAAACTCGTCATTTTTATGATACCGCTATGGCAAATCCTACACTAAAACAAACACCATCTTAATAACGACCCAGTATTATCTATCCCAGTACTCTCAATCCCCTCATTATTAATCCCATCACACTATCAGTCCTTTACATTTAAGCCAAAAAACAAACGAAGCCTTACAGTATTGCCACAACACCTTCAACAATAGATACTGCCCCATTCCCCTCCTATTGTAATATATTTCCACCCCACGCTTATATAGATATATATATATATGTATAATCTCCAAAGACTTAAACACTCCTATTCAACAACAAAAACAATGGTGGCCCCAGCAAACCCAGGCGAGCCCGCGGACTCCCCCGCCATGTAATCTGCAACAATGTTAACCTCCAAAACATGGCCACTTCCGCACAGGACTACCCATCACCGCTGGATCCAATACCTACAATCACCGTCCCCATATCGTCTCTCAAATCAAATCAAATAACCATTATTGCCACCATTCACATCACCACTACAGAAAAAAAGAACAATAAGAAAGTAAAACGCCCATAAACTGAAGCATTGGTGTCTGCCTCAAGTCTAAACTGTTCGAAAAATTCATTATTTTTAAAACGAAAGAAATCACAGAAGAGATTGCTCTCACTAACAACAAAGATTGATATTTTTAAGTACTTCACGTGAGGAAACAGATTTTTCTTCAATTTTCGGGACATCTTTGCCGATTTTTATATAGAACTTCGATGAATAGTTTGACTGTCATACATTCTATAAATCGTGTCTCATATTTTCTGTTCTTCTCAAATCTTTTGACTTGGGGGTTGTTTGGATATTAAACATTTTGTGATTTTAGGTTTACATTATTTTTTCTTTTATGGTTTTGAGAGTAGGTCCCAGCCATTGTGATACGGAAAAGCAGAGAGCTGCCATAATTTAGCTTTTTCTAAGTCAAAATCAAAACACTGTGAAATTCAAAACACTCCTTATCATGAAGAAATAAAGTTACATAACCCTAAAATTCATCAATTTTCATTTTGCTGTATTTTAATTTTCAGATTAAGTACGAAATCTAGTGTAGTGACAAAAAAAGGAGGCCAAAAGATGATAAGAAAATGTGCTGGGGTCTAACTGATTTATGAGCCGAAAGTGTCGGAGGGACTAATCTCTTCCAGTGTTTGTGCGTTTGACAGTTCAATTTGTTGAAGAATGGAATCGATGTAGGTTACTTAAGTAACGGCAAAGTTGTCACAACTAAGAAATATTAGTGTAAGTATCAAAAATGCTTGTGCAATTATCACACCCTTACTAATTTTTTATACTAAATGACATGTAACCCTCTTACTAGTCCTTAGAGCATCTCCAACAGGAGGAGCATGACCTGTTTTGGACCAAATTTTGCTCCAAATCACTGAAAAAAGAGCTCCAACAGAAGGAGCATCTAGTGGAGCAAAACTAAGGACATCAATTCGGAGGAGCAAAGCTGAGACATACTATTCATAGGAGCAAAATTAAAATAATCTCTTTAACTCAAAACTTTGAATCCCTTTGGAATGAAAGTTCATAAATTGTGTTGATTATGGGTTTATTTGGGCTGGGGTTGTAATTAGTGTATTGTGTTGCTAATTATATGTTATTCACAGGCCTAGTTAATTAATATTGGTATTTTTTTTTGGTAAATAATTAATATTGGTATTTATTTATATTCAATTTAAATTTAGTATAATTTTGTTAGTAATTAATCCACTCAATTTTTTTTTTTAGGGAACACTCTAGTTTTTATTTAAGTAAACATTGTTTGTTTAAGCTATGATAATTGTTGTATAGAATATAATTTTACGATGGTAGATAACTACATAGTAATAAAATATTCTCGAAGGAACTAATTTACTCCTCACTGCTGGAGCTCAAGCAACAAATTGGAGGAGCAAATTTTACTCCAGGAGCAAATTTGGTCCAAGGACACAAAAAATTAGTCCTTCTCTTGGAGATGCTCTTATATGTTCAACTTTTGTTATCCTTCTAAAAATTCTTGAAAATCCAGATTGTGACACAGTGGTAGCGCCACCACCTCCATCCACCAGACCACAACACCAAATGAAAATCAACCCCGAATTTTCTTCTGCCCACTTCATGTTCAATCTCCCTCTGATCTCTTTATCTCAAACCAAAACTAGAAACCATCACGGACCTTAAGAAAACAGAGAAGAAAACGAACAACACATTATCAGACCCAATCAAACCCCCATTGGGGCACAAAAATGATCTAGAATCTCAATCAAAGCAGTCATCTCTCTCCTCATCTTGTTTTCCCATGCCAAACGAACCAATTAAAACTGAAAACAAAAATAGAACCCAAAATCTTCGCCAAACCTCTCAAAGTGAGCCAAAAAGGGTTAACCGCCTCAAACCAAACCCGAACATGGGTACATCGCTGCATTCCCATATTATCTTTTTAATTGGGGTTTTATTATGTGTTTTGGTTCTGACTCATTTCATGGATTTGATTCTTCTGAATTTCAATCCCCAAATACTTCTTGCAGACAGACAGACAGACAGACAGACAGAGAGAAGCAGGTTGCTTCTTGCAGAATGAGAGAGAGGCAGAAAGAGGTGAAGGGGGGTAATTAACCCTACAAAATAGTAATCTGGGAGGGGTGGGTAAAAAAGTCATGCAACAAAAATCGTACTGTAGCTATAAATGGTTGTTGTAATTATCAGCATCCTTTAGTTTATGTTTAGAAGTGAAAGAACTTAGGACAAGGACAGAAAAATATAATAACACGAACCCAATACTTAAAATTAGCTCGGGGTTTCTTGGTTCAACAAGTTCGCATCCTGATGAATTTTTCCATCCTCCATTTGCATAAGTACTGGCTTACTGCAAATGGGAAAATTTTCCATCCAACTAGAGTTTGTGTTTGGAGGGTAATATTGTAAACACAAAAATAAGAAAATAAAAAATAAAAGAAAGGGAAAAGAAATATAATTAAATAGAAGAGGATATAGATGAGGAGCATGAGGTTCATACGACTTCTTGCCCCTGTCTCTCGATCCAGAATAATCTCTCAAACCCTCTCTCTGTGTAGAAAAATGTCCCAGAGCAACTCTTATCCTTCTGTTGGACATTCCACTCAACGAGGACGCTACCGTCTTCGCCGATTGCTCCAACACCGTCCTCCGCCGCAGCCGAGCCCCAAAAGCCATCTCCGGCCACTCTCGACCCCTCTCCACTCCTGTCTCTAAGACTTTCTTTCTCCCTCTCTCGGGAAAACCCAGTTCGAAATTGGGGAACAATAAAAAAAGAAGCAAAAAATGGCAGCTTTTTAAAAAAGAATAATTTAAAATGGGTTTGTTACCAATTTCTGAATCAAATGAATTCAAGCTTACAAAGAGACTACTTTGAACTAGGTCTGTTTTTTGGGTTTTTCGAACCATGGAACAGAGGATATTTTTTTATTGTATTTCATGGAGATTTGCGGTGGTTTTTGTTTGCGGCGGGTCTGGTTTTTGGGGGTTGAACTAGTGTGCAGGGTTGGGGGTTGAATTACTGAGGGTTCGGGGGTTGAATTCGTGGTGATTTCTGGGTTTCTTGATGTTTTGAGGCAGCAGTGGTGCTGTTGGGTTTCATCACGGCTATTCGATTTTCATGGTGGCCGAATGTGGCTGAGTTGCAGCGGTGATGGCGGTAGTTGCAGTGGAGATGGTGGAAGTAGGGGTGGATATGTGTAGTGCTCTTATCAATATCAAGTTTGACTATTTTACCCTCACAAAATAGGACATACACGTCTACAAACGTAATATTCTGTAATGGGGTTAACAATTTTTTTTCCCAATTTGCATTAAGCTAGTATTTTCGCAAATGGGAGATGGAATCAGCCAATTTCAGAAGAGGGGCTTGCAATCAGCCAATTATGCCATACTGGGGGCACGCAATCAGCAATTAAGCCTTCAATTTAATATATCACTATGTTCAGTTTGAGGTTAACTCTATTGTCAGTTTTAGGTGACAGATACGTTCAAAACCTAAAATTTTGAATACGAACTGTCAGAATGTCTCGTTGAGGTTGTTTGGATAAGCGATGGGAGAGGAGAGGTTGAGAGATCCTCTCCCATCGCTCATCCAAACACCCCCATTGACATCTTCTGGTTCAGTGTTAGTGCGTGGTTGATGCGATCGTATTCAGATATGCATAGACTCAAGAAATCCAAGATTCATATTTTTAATTCTGGTATCCAATCCTGGTAGAGGTCATTTATACAAATAACTTAAATGCATAGGGAGATTGAAATTTATACAGTAGTACATTCTGTGCTCTTAGCTTCTTAGGGACCGTATGATGTCTGCCTTAGAGAAGGTTTGATGCCTTTGGGGCCAACTTCCGAGGTTTGATCATTCATTCCTAGTGTTCTTTCTTCTGTTTAACCATTTTTTGTCATCACTATCCTGATGCCCAATAGTTTATACTAAAACACTAGTCCTGAAAATTTCCTAATAAACTGCCCAAATTTTAACTACTCTCTTCCACTGAAGTTTCCTTGTCTTTATTCTCCCACAAGCTAAGACTCTATTTGAATCAAGCATAGCAAAACCTCCTCCCATGCACTATACACATTGCCACGTCTATCTATCTCAAAACTTGTCTGGAGCACTGCTGTCTGCAACCAACCATAAAAGCTTTCTCTGTCTGAGATCACCATTTCTGAGATTGCACACAAGACATCCACAAGCCTAAATTAATTTTGCGCGAACACAGTACTTTGGGCCATCTTGTCTCAAAGGGTCCCAAGCATTTCCCTGTTGCCCTAAGGAACCACACCTGAAGTCCCTAGATTGTTTGCTTCAGTATTCGCGCAATTAAAATTTCATTTTGGATCACAAAGCTTCATCGTTATGTAATATATCTATAACGCCGACATATGATTAATCTTTCAGGCTTCAACTAATATACAATGATGTAACTGAATAGACAAAGGTGTGACGTGTCTAGTAGTAGCTTTTGAATTCATAAATGATAAGAAGTATTATAAACCTAACCAAACCAAACCACTGTCAGAAATAGAGAGATCTGTAAATGAATAAGCTTACATCGCACATCGTTTCCATGATGAACTCCAATATGTCATCACATATGTGGCCTTCAACATCAATTTGCTCCATTTTTAGCCCCTATAAAATACCAAAAGTAGATAAGACAACGATACAATTCTGAAGCAAAAAGGGTTTCTGAAATCGCTTAAACCTTAAGATATTCCAGGTTCTCGTGTTCCCCAGGCTTCTTTGAAGCAATCGTCTTAGTTTACCTACAACATTTCAGGAGATAAGCACAGGGAAAACTTTTTTCACAAGAAATCTAATTAAGAGGAGCATCCACTATTAGAAATCCGTCTTTACATGTTAACAAGAAGAGTGTAGTACACAACATAAAAAAGATCCGCTTTTTTCACTGTTAGTGTATTCTAATTCCCTTCTATTGCCATAGAAAGTAAGAATGCCTGAAGAAAAAGAAAGAAAAAAAAAATGCTCGAGAAAGGGTTGTTATCCAGCTTACAGTAACCTACTCTATTTTTGTGGGAAAAGCTTTTCAAAAAGTTTTCATGCAAGTACAACCAAAGTAGAGCAGAACAAGGAAACATAGCCCAGTACTCACCGTGAATAGCGGGTTCCAAAGGTTGACCTGTCAGAGTACTTAGGAAGGAAAAGGTGCAACTCAAAGTTAAATTTGATTGAAATTTACGAAAAGAATATTGTAAAAATATAAAGAAGATTAGAGAACTACTGACTTCTTCCATCTCATCATTAACGTCTATTATCTCATCATCATCATCTTCTATCTCAACGTCACCGTCATCTATCTCATCATCAGAAGAGGATGCATAATCCATCCTCGAGTGAAAAGTCTCTTCGTCAATCTCCTTCACATTCTCCATAGCTTCCTGTAATTGTATAGAGAATGTTGGCAAGATATGCAAGCATTACTAATTGCATATATAATATTACAGGGAAAGAATCTCATACTAGCTCAGACTTCAATGTCTCAATTTTCCCCATTAAGTCTGAAGCATGATGCTTTAGCGCCTGCAAATTAGTCATTAACACAGAAGATCGTGATACCAATCAAAACAGATGGGTAAAACTTCAAAAAAAAAACACCAAATAGAAGATGCGATGTTACCTCCCGTCTTTGAAGCTCAATTGATCGAGTAAATGCCTGCCTTTTTGTTAAAAGATTTTTCGGCCTAAATTCTTGCGGACGCTGGTAGTTCTTCCCACGATAGAGTATAATAGCATGACCTTTCATTGTTTTATCTACAGACACTAATACTCCACCACTCTCCGCCTCGAGAGAGATGGCGATATGCTTGATTTGGGACAAGTTTTTCCTTTGCACTATAATCTTCACCAACTCCCTAAACTTCCAATGCAAGTGAATATTCTCAACTGTGCCATCAAAAACGCCTCGCGTACCTGCAGCACAAACCCACTCACATTACTGATTGCTTACTTGGAAACCATACTTATCAAAATCAAAATGGCAGGTCCAACCGCAGTCTTACCAAGACACAAAAATGGCTTCATACTTATCCCCATTTTGCGGAACAAAAAGCGCTCCTCATCAGTTATGGTTTCTAAATCTGTTGGGAGCTCTGCTGGATCGAGAGACTCATGAACTTTACGAAGAGCCTTTTCAGCCTTGGTCAGCTTCCCCTTTGCCTACATATCCAGAAAAGCATGAAACCTCAGAAGTGCAAGAGAGTTCATTTCCAAAATGGACCCCTAATTTTGAATCAGTTGCTGAACTTCCAACCTTTTGACCTAAAACTTAATAGGCATGTATATTGCAACATCTATCAGGATCATATAACTTACAAGAGCGAGCTTTTTCTCAAGGCATCTGACAAGTGAAGCATGTCTAGACAAAGCTAATTCTTTCAACATCTTTTCTATATCTTTGCTGCTAGGTTGGTTTCCCCAGCGTGCGGTCGCCGCCATGGTCTCAGCAAGAGTTCCAGCAACCAATGGAATTTTACAAGATTCAGCACCTGAATGGATAAGAGTTGATGCACGTTGTCGTGCTTCTTCTTCCTCATCTTGTTTAAGTACTGTAAGTTTCCGAGCTTCCACCAGTTTCTTTGTCACTACAGGTGGCATAAAGTCATTGCCTCTATAGAACACAATATAATCCTTGTTTCTTGAAAGCAATACTCCTCCTGTTAACCGCTGTACAGATTAGACAAAACATGTAAGGGGACAGGCTATCCAAGACACAGCATATAATATAGGATAAATTACCGTAAACCTACATGCAGTTTGCCATTAGTTACCGAAAACCCACCACAGTTTGAATTTAACTTCCAAACCTACCTTCAGTTTGACATTGTTACCAAAAACCTACTGCAGTTTTAATTTGACCTCAAAACCTACCTGCAGTTTATAAATTGCTACCAATCACCACGCAAGGTTGGCTTTTAACGGTACCCTACATGTGAATACACGGGGTAAATGGTAATGTCATGTAATGAGGTGAATGGTGAGTGACATCACTGACACATGAGTAGAAAATGGTATTTGTCGCGAACAAGAAAGCTGGCAAATGCCTAGATGGCGCTAAGGCCTTTTTTAAGGTCACAGGGGATCTATAGCAATTTATAAATTGATGGTAGGTTTTGAGGTCAAGTCACAGCTGCAGTAGGTTTTCGGTAACAAATGTCAAACTGCATGCAGCACGTAAGTTTGGAAGTTAAATTAAAGCTGCAACGGGTTTTTGGTAAAAAAAAAATGGCAAACTGTGTGTAGGTTTACAGTAATTTATCCTAATAATATATAAAGAGTAATCGTTACTTGGCAATGATAGTAATAACTTTAATAATCTGAAACATCAAAAGGACCAGATAAGAGGCCCTTATTTGAATGTATGTCATAAGCACACAGAAAAGAAACAGTAGGTACATGCCTACATGGTAGAGCTACAAGCCTAGTCTGTGAAAGCTCATTCAGTGAGAGAGTACATTTTATGAAAACACCCCAAATTCAGACTGGGAGACTAATCATTCTGCAAAGTGAGTCACCCTATTCTCTTCGTACTTGGATGACTAACTTCTGAGATGAGCATAAACAAAAACTGCTATATTGTTATGGTTAAAAGGTGATTTTTTTTTATGTTTTAGATTAAAGTTACCTCCGTTTGCTACCAAGCTTTAAAATCTCGATTCTCAAGTAATGTTCTGCTTTTCCTGTCTTTTGACAACTTGTGGAAACTAGCTTTGTGGGCAAGCAACTCCGTACAATACAAGTCAAAACCAAACAATGTGCATACTGACGCACCTTAATTTCTTCTGCCATTCTTTCATTACAAGTATTCTGCACCCCACGTTTGATGGCTATCTTAGCAATGGAATTTTTCTCCCATAGCTTCACCATAGCCACAGCCAGACCTTGCAGTTCTCTGTTTCTTCCTGTATCAATTAAGGAGCTTGAGAAAAACACAAAGAACGCAATATGAAAGCATTTAGGGTACCACTATTGACATACCGAGAGCAAAATGTGGAGGCATTGTTCTTGCAGTTTTGCGAAATACTGTCATTGCCTTATCTTTTAGACCAGGTCTTACGCCATGTGGCAGTATTCTGAAAGGAGGTTTATAGCCAGGAACCAAAGAAGGTAGCAAGTCGGCATCAACGGGTATGGGTTCACACCCTGACCAATCCCTGAATCGTGGACCCAAATCATCTAACAAATGTTCAAACTCCCTCAACTTCCTGATTTCTTTTTCACTTAAACCCTTTGTATATCTTGAAGAGTTAGCACTTGATGGTTCTCTAGTTCTAACTGAGTTTTGAAATCCAAATCTCTGAGCATGATCACCTTGCATATCTTGCGAAGACTCGGAGTTATCCAAATTAACCTTAACTTGTTTGGTGTACGATTGAACACAGCGAAGCTTGTATGACATTCCCCTGTACAACACAACTGAACTGCCAGATCTCCATATCACCAATCCTCCAGTTCTACTCTGGTAGCACAAAAAGGAGGCACATGTAAGTTCTAGCAACAATCTCTAACGGTGTGTTTGGATGGAGAATTTTCGAGAAAACATGGCATCCTAAAATGATGGGATAACAAAAATGCAGCAATACTAAAATCCATTGTTTGGATACAATTTAATATGGGCTGAGTGGAACAAAATCCAGTATTTAACTACACTATTCAGCAGCCTCCATGACACTGATTGTCGATTTGCAGAACTGAGTTTTGGCTCAGAGGCGGCTGACTTAGATGGTGGTAACGGTGGTTGGGTTGGCGTGGTGGTGATATTGTAGTGGAAGCAATGAAAGTAGCACGATGGTAGTGATCGAGGTGGTTGTGAGCGCATGGTTGAAGAAGCGGTGGCGACAGTGGTCGAAGTTGGGGTGATTGGGGGTGAGTGGGCGGTGTTAGAACTGCCACAGGTGGTCGTGGGCGGTTGCAGAAGTGGTGGTCATTGAGGTGGGAAGTGGCAGAATCGTTTGCCAACGGTGAAACAGTGGCGGTAATAGTAGAGATGGTTCTGGGTGGTGGTGGAAGTGGTGGTTTGCGATGGCAGGAGTGGTGGTGAGTGGTGGAGAAAGTGTTAGTGGGATGTGGCAGAGGTCGTTGTGGTGGTGAGGCGGCTAGCGTCAGCAATGTTTTGCTCGAGGATGTAACAATGGTGGTTGACTGGTCGTGTTCTAAAAGGGGCTGACGATAGTTTACTTTTTTTTTTCCTTTTCATTCTTTTTTTTCCTTTTCATTTTTCTTTTTTTTTTTTTTTTTTTTTGAAGACTGCTAGTATAAAACAGTAGCATCAAATTCGGGAATTTCAAAATGACGCCTGTTTCAGTGTCATTAAAACATGGAATTTGGGGGCTCGAAATTCCAATTCTAAACGCCATGGAATTTTCTAAATTCCACATATAATTCATCCAAACAGGTTATTTAAAATTGTGGGATTTTAAATCCCAAGTTTTAGTGAAATCCCAAGTTTTGATTCGGCATCCAAACACACCTTAAAGGTTTTAGCCAATAAACTTGCTAATCTACAGACTGGAGCTGGAGCTAGTTTGAGAATCGAAAATAAATAGCAAGAGAGATGGTAGCTAATGTAAATTTTAGCCTGATCATAAAGCTAATGTAAATTTAAGCCTGATCACAATTAAGTTTGCTTTTCAGCCTTGTTTTTGGCCATATGGCATCTCCTTTACATAGGAAGGAACATACCCATTAGCCATTTCCCTCTTCAATAAGGAACGCTGGCATATCATTTCTCTCTCTCTCTATCGCTCCACCATTATCTTAAACACCACAAACAAGAACCATGAAGTACAAATTTACGAATGCATAACAGAATCCCCCTCGGTAAATTTAGAGGAAAGATGTTAGTTAGATCAAATTAAACCACAGGAAAAATCCTTTTATCAAGAAATGAGAACAGTGCATGTAATGACTCACCTCTAAAACCTCATGAGTCCTTTTCATGTTAAGAGTTTGGGGGCCTATAAACTTGAGTTTAACCACTTCATCTTCCTTCCACTTCTCGTGAATGGAGTCCACCAATGCTTCCGTAACACCTGCAGCTCCAACTTTTATCCTCTCTACCATCCTCAGAGCCACATTCCTTAGCCTCTTCAGATCAGGTTCTGGTATTACTTTTTCTGCCTCCGAAGCATTTCCTTTCCTCAATCTAACATCTTCTTCAGGTGCTGAATAGGCGTTATCTTCCCATGGTAACCCTATCAAGTTACTCTTACTAGTGGATTCCTCAAAACCAGGGATAGCAACATCAGACGATCTCTTTACCACAATGTCATTTGTTTGCCTCAACCTATCACCTTTTTCAAGTCTCGCGTTGCTCGTTCTTTGCGGCGGTAACTCTGAAAATACAGTCTCACCTTTGGAACCTTCTGAGCCATGTACAGCAACATGGGAGGATTTTTTATCATAGGAAAAGCTTTGAACCACATTAACAGGCCGAATCTCGTTTCTCTTAGCGAACCCAATTGACATTTCATCACCCACTTCAGATTTCGAATGAAGTTCAGTTCTCCAACCATTTCTCAGTTCCTGCACAGCATTGTTTCCACGGCTTATGCGAGACCCATCAACTACTCCTTCAATTTCGCCACTTTCTTTCAGATTTTTCACTAAAGAATCAAAATGAGCCTTTTGGGTTTTGTTGGGTTTGTTTCCATGAACCCAAGGAGGTAAAGTAGCTTGATTTCTAGGAACAAAACCCACTGGGTCACTTACCAAATCCTCAGATGACGGAACTATGACGTCATCTTCTTCTTCTTGTTCAATCTCTACCTCTTCCTTCTCAATTATAGCGATATCAGAAATGGGTTTTTGTTGTTGCCATGGGAGTTCTCTGGAAATTGGAGATTTGACAGACCACTTGTTGCGAATTTGTTCTGAAAAGCTGGGTCTGGGTTTCCTCTTTTTCTTGGTTTCGAGCTGAATCAGCTGCTGAGAACATGAAACCCTGAACTTGAGGGTTTTGGAATTGTTCAAACAGTGGGGTTTAGAGTGAAAATTGATTGAGCAGGGAGAGGAACAACTGGGTGTAGGCGAGAGAAAATCTGATGAAATTAATGTGAGTGCCATTGCAATTGAACAATTCGCGAGGGATTTTTCAGTGAACTGATCTGAAGGTTGTTGATAAGATTACATCACTCGGAAAGATGAATTTGAAGCAAATAAGCCAGAAAAAAAAAAAAAAAAAAAAAAAAAAAAAAGAAAAGAAACAATAGGCTTGAGTGATACTGAAAATACCCAATTGAAGGTGAAGAACCTCAGGACAGGATGAGGGCTTTCGCGACGGTGGTCCGGTGGCTGGTGACGGAGCTTATTGAGAGTAGGCGACGATGATGGGGGAAAGAATTGGCGTCCTACCCGTCTGGTGAATTGGTCTTTGAAAAATACCCGTCTCTCACTTATGTTCGGCGTGTGTAACCGTGGGTTACACAATTTAATCAACTAAATTAACACTTAATTAGGCAAAATTTTAAAACAAACCTATACACATCATCGTCCCAGTTGTTTCTCGTCCCAGTTTTTTCTCGTCTCAGTGTGGCAATATACTGAGACGAGAGTTCTGCTCGTCTTAGTATATTGCCACATTGATACTGAGACGAGCAGGTCAACACCGGGACGAGCAAAAGCTCGTCTTACACAGTAACTGTGTTTTCCAGAAAAAAACTAAGAAAAACTTCGAACAGTCATAATCAGAAAGATGAAATTGTTCAGAAATAAAAGACTTCATTACATTAAAAACTTAAAAAACTTAAAAACATGAACATGATTACATTTTTTTGGGCTTTTTGGGACTGCGAGGCCAGAACTCCGGATCTTCTTCGTCACTGCTGTCGTCGTCTCTGTTTCTTTTCTTCGGCGTCCATGGCGGAGATGGCGGCCAATCCACGGAGTCGTCATCATCTTCCTCGTCTTCATCGTCACTGTACTGAGTAGTTTCAGATCCCCTTTTTGCCCGGAAATAGGACTGTTCACGGTCAGTTTCACTGTCACTGTCTTCCTCTTCATCCTCATCCTCTTCCTCGTCCTCGTCCTCGTCCTCGTCCTCGGACACCTCCTCCTCCTTGTCCTCGTCCTCGGACACCTCCTCCTCCTTGTCCTCGTCCCACTCCTTTGGTATCTTCTTATTTGCCATTTCAGAATGTGGTGAGTTTTGGAGAGAAGAGTGGCTTTTGTAGTGCTTCCTGGGTAGATGAAGAGACGGAGAGAGATAATGGTTCATGTGCCGGGTATAATTGCATTTTCTAGAAAACATGCATGTATGTTTTCTAGAAAACATGCATGTATGTTTTCTAGAAGGTTTGTAATAATAACATTGTTGAAATACGTAACAGTTTTTTGTAAGAAATGCATATTCATATTAAATAAATTTAGAAAAAGAAATTGTTTATCTATGTATTAAAATGCAGATTCATATTAAAAAACACAAGAATTGATCGAAATAAAAGATATATTGTTTATTTATGTATTAAAATGCATATTCATAGTAAAAAACACAAGAAAAAGATATATTGTTTATTTATGTAATAAAATGCATATTCAAATTAAAAAACACAATAATTGATCGAAACAACAGATATATTGTTTGCGCAATCATCAAAAGAGGTTGCGAACTAATAATTACATTACAAAGAACGAAGAACAACGGCTTTTATCACAACATTAATTTTTCAATTGAGGGCAAATCTTTCTGGTGTGCCATTTTACATGGCAATGGCTACATCCGTACGTTCCCGTTCCTCGCTTTTTTTCACGAACGGTTTCGACCATTGGCTTGTGTCTTTTCTCCTTGTCCCTCCCAACTGTTACAACTTTCTTCGGTGGAAGTGGGCGAATGTTTCTTATGTGTGCAGGTACTTCGCTTGTGACTGCGCTGGTCCAAGTTGCTGGGTTAGGAGGAGTCTTAATTGTACCTGCATAAGCCAGATGGTAGTTTTCCAGTGAATAGAACCTGCTTGTGTGGGCGTACATGACCTTCATATCATGGTCGGCATCGTAACGGCCAAGTTTTCTGAGTTCTTTTGCACAAGCACACGCATGCACACACGGGAACCACATCTGTTGGTATTTGCCGCACGTGCAGGTTCCGAGGCAATGTCCAGCTTTGAATTCCACAATTTGAGTTTTCAGATGATTACCGCGGACTTCATACAGGGACTCTGAAATTGGTCGCACTCGAAAATCTATACACTTTATAGAACGAATCAACATTCTTTTCTCCATTTTCGCAGTCAGGTAGGTGTTGCCCATGTCAAAGCCGAGGTTTCGTTTTTTAAGGTGCCACTCGCTCTGATGATCGCTTATTTGGGAGAACATTGTAAGAGCTTTGTCAGACCTGGTCGGCAGCAGGCACGAGTTAATGGACTCAGCATAGTTGGATGTAAGAATCTCAAATCGTGCTGTTTTACAATGGGACCTTACCCATTTCTCTAGACCGGCATCCCGGAAGTAACGTTCGACGGTCTTGTCGTTAACGCTGTTTACTTTGTCGCACTCAATACCCATGTCTATCAGATGTGACTCACACGCGTCCTTATCAAATGTGTAGGCCGCATTGTGGTAATGAGGCACCCACTTTTGTGTATTGTAATGCTTCAGAGCGTTCATTTTCAAATGGTAATAGCAATGGACGTGGTTGGATAAGGGGTACACGGCCTTGACTGAATTGATGATAGCCCGGTGCCGATCTGAAACGAACGTCAACTCCTCATGATCCTGGACAACATACCTCAGTCTGTTTAAGAACCAAGTCCATGCAGCGGTGTCTTCATTGTCCACTAGTCCCCATGCAATGGGATAGCACTGTTTCTGGCTATCAACCATTGTGCATACGACCAATTGCAGGGGTTCCTTCTTCATGTGCGACATGTCGATGACAATTACTGGTCGCATATACGGTATCCCCTGAATTTGTGCCGCGAACGCAAGGAAACAGTACAAGAAAACACCACCTTCGTCCACTCCCATATCCCATTTAGTACCGGGGTTCAGAATTTCACATAATGCCATGAACACGGGAAGATCAGCGTAATTTTGAGCACGAGTACCCTGGATCATCTGTTTGGCCCTTTGTCGTGCATACCATGCCGGCCAGTACGATATTCTACTTCCCATTTTTAAGGCGATGTTCTGTACTTCCTTGATTGTGGGTGTGTTTTTTGATTGGCCCATCATTCCCAGCAATTCATACGCGATCACTTCGCTATTAATGTTACGGTGCTTCCCATCTACGCTGCATGCCGTACATGTATGAATGGGGTTATGTTTCTTCACCTGGTAGTGCACGGAATCTTTTTGCTTGTAAGCCCCAAGCATCCATTTGCATTCCCGATTCTCGCACCGCAGTATAATACGAGTCTGGTCTCGCTTATATACGTAAAAAGTCCATCTCTTCGAACCTGCAACCGTTCTGATATGGTGGGACAACGCCCTCCCAGTATACAAACCTTTCATCTCTATGTCCAGACCGTCTAGCCTTCCCACACCAGTCTGTCCACGACTCTCTGTACAATCTACCGCAACAGTTGCCAATGCAAGATTATTTTGCCCCATTGCCTCATTAGTGGCAACCATAACTCTGTCAGCTAATTGCACAATGTCGTTACAGTGAACCGGAGACGGAGTGAGATCCATTGCGTTATATGCTACCCTGTCTTCGTCACGATCCTCGGCGAGTATCTCTATACCCTGAAAGTAATCCTCGCGGTACGTATGGGGGGGCTCAAAGGAACCAACTGATTGTTAGGGGTTTCAGTTTGATCCATCACATCCTCGTCAGCAACATCAGCATTAATGTATGGTTGATCCACCAAATCCTTTAACGTGACGTACATGGTTACAATAGTTCCCTTTTCCGTAATATCAAAGATATCTTTGATTTCTATATCTTTAGTGAGGACATTAGGCTCGATCAGGTTAGCATCTGGAAATTGGAAATGATAAGATAAGACAACCTTTTTGGTAGGCGGACAATCTGTATCCATTCTGACCGAAACTTCGTGCTCCAAAGATTCCACGGTAATGCCTTGAATTATCTTGAATACTGCATTCTTCACGGCATGACCTATGTATATGTGTCTACCTTCGGCACGCGTCCATTCACCATTCCAAACAGCACGGAACATCAATTTTCTCACCATTTCTACATGTCAAGAGAGAGAATGATTTTAGGGTTTAGGGTTCGCATAGTAGAAAGAGAGAGAATGATTTTAGGGTTTAGGGTTTGGATGAAATTAGGGTTTGGTCAAACAAAGAAAAAAGTTTTCTGATGGGTAACAGAATTTCTGTACTTTTTTCAGGAAGGAGAGGGACCACCACCAGCTCAGACAACATATTTATTTTAAACTGTGACGAGAGTATACTCGTCCCTGTATTTACAACTGGGACGAGAGAATGTTCGTCCCTGTTTTTACAACTGTGACGAGAGTATACTCGTCCCTGTATTTACAACTGGGACGAGAGAATGTTCGTCCCTGTATTTACAACTGGGACGAGAGTATACTCGTCCCTGTATTTACAACTGGGACGAGAGAATGTTCGTCCCTGTATTTACAACTGGGACGAGAGTATACTCGTCCCAGTCTTAGGTGTACAATCTTAGGTTTACTTAAAATGCTTGGATGATCTGTGATTTAGGGATTCATGTTTAGTATTATTATTGTTTATGACTTACAATTAACATCTTTAGTGGCTATAGGAATGATACTTAGTTGGTTATAGTGTTTAGTGTCTACAAATGTAGGATTTTGGGAGGATGTTACTTGGTTTAATGGTATGTATAAGGTTTAGGCATTACATGATTAAGATATGATGATTGTAGGATGTTGAGTTTATAGTTTACATTACATGATTATATGGTTTAGGACTTACTATTAACATCTTTAGTGTCTATAGGAATGATACTTAGTTGGTTATAGTGTTTAGTGTCTACAAATGTAGGATTTTGGGAGGATGTTACTTGGTTTAATGGTATGTATAAGGTTTAGGCATTACATGATTAAGATATGATGATTGTAGGATTTTGAGTTTATAGTTTAGATTACATGATTATATGGTTTAGGACTTACAATTTTAATATTGAATACCATTTTTCATGATAAGAGAGGATTTCAGGGTTTAGGGTTTAGGGTTTAGGGTATGCTCGTCTCTGTCTTCCCTGTCTTGTCATCTTTGGGTATCGTACTCGTACGAGTCTATCACACCCCAGTCTGGGACGAGACATTACTCGTCCCACGAGTCTATCAAATGCGAGACCGGGACGAGTCCTCGTCTGTGATTTGAATGCCAGACGAGAGATTTCTCGTCCCAGTTTGGCAGGTCTTGCTCTTCCCAGTTGTGCATGGGGAAGACTGGTACGAGCATAGTTCACGTCTCAGTCTTATGAGAAGACAGAGACGTTGAATATACTCGTCCCAGTCTCTCCACATACAACAACACACATCAAACCAATAATAATGAAGAACAGAGCAGAAACAAACCTACATTTTAGAGTAATGTGATGAACATATTGGAAGGATGAAAGTAAATAAATGAGAATACCATACATTTCAGAGTACTGTGATCAACATATACTAAGGACAAACATACAGTACAGAGATGAGAGTTTAAGTTTTTACCGTAGCTGAAGAACAAAAGTGAGGAAAGAGAGAGACTTGTACAGACAAATGGGATACTTCTATGCGAGAACTGGAGCGAATGAGAGTGACAAATGAGCCATATTCTTGAGGAGTTTAAGGTATACATTCATAAAGTTTACAGTTGGAGTAAATTCAACTGTACTTGGTAGGTTGAGGTAGATAGAAACAATTCAATGTTGGAGAGAGAGAGTACGCGTTGGTTTAAGGCTTCTGTGGAAACTGATGCTCAAGTGATAGTAAATGCAATAAAAAACAATGTTGCTAGCCGTTGGAATTGGAGGACCAGAGCCTCCCTGTTCAGCCTTGTTAAAAAATTTCTCTAGTTCAATTAATTATGTACCCAGAGAGTTAAATGCCAGAGCACATAAACTAGTTGGTGCAGTTTTGTAATGATCTTAGTAGTGGGAGTGATCAACCCAGTTTTGGTATGTATAAGGGTGGCCTTTTCTATAAAAAAAACTATTGTGTTTGGAGACGAGAGAGAGAGAGATGCAGACGAGAGAGAGAGTTGGAGACGAGATTGGAGACGAGAGAGAGAGTTGGAGACGAGATTGGAGACGAGAGAGAGAGTTGGAGACGAGATTGGAGACGAGAGACAGTTGGAGACGAGAGAGAGAGATGGAGACGAGAGAGAGAGTTGGAGACGAGAGACAGTTGGAGACGAGAGGCAGATGGAGACGAGAGAGAGAGAATGGAGACGAGAGAGACAGATGGCCCCACTACGCTGCTAACAACTAGTGTTTAAAAAGGAGGGTATTTTTCAAAGACCAATTCACCCGAATGCATTTTTCTAAGACCAATTCACAGACTGGTAGTTTTCCAATTGCCCCATGATGGGGTGTGGAAAATGGGCTGTAAGGACGTTTTGGGCAAAAGTATTTGACCGGTATCAAAGGTAATTTAAGGATAATTTTCACTTTGCACCCTCAGAAGATGGTAAGTGGGCATACAGAACCCCTATTGTTCATAAAATGGCAGGGCGCACACGTATTTTGGACGGAATTTGACGGACACGGACGGCGGATGGTAAAATACGACTTTTCCCATCTCTCATCTATTCAATAAAATAGTATGGTTTAACTAACTTATGACTTTGCAGCCTTTAGATTTAATTAAATCAGCCACACCCCTTAGATCTCACCTACGACCCAATTAACTACCCGCTACTTAATTACCCACTTAACTACCCACTACTTGAAAATTTACCCTCTCTCTCAGATTAATTTACGTAATTATCAAAAGTGTGTAAGAGCATGACTTGATGGATATCATATAAAATTACCGGGGACGCCATTTTCACTTCTCCTCAAGCAAAATCGATTTGAAACGTGTTTTTTGGGTAGTGCCCTCGGGCACGGGAAATCCCCTAGTTATTATAATGAGATGAAGCTGATATTTTCGTCACAGAGGTTGATGACCTAAAAGTCCTTCCTTTGGTAACTGTGCGTGCACTGATGAAGGTGGGTGGCGGTAGTTGGCAATTCACAGAACCCTGAGGCATCGTAGAGTCAGAGAGAGAGACCGGTTCTAGGTTAGCGCGAACAATGGCGAATCCATACGAACACTAGCAAATCTCTCTCAGAACCGGTGGATATAGGGGTTTGCAACGCCGCTCTGCGATTTGTCAGAAACGAAGAACTTTGATTTATGAGAAAAGAAGAACAGTTGCTCAATCGCCTCTCTCCAAGTATGAATATCCTTTTTCTTACATCTGGGTTGATCTAGGTCTTGGTATTTCATGTCAATATGGTATTTGATGAGTTTTATACATGTGTTCTGTTTATTTGAGTTTATTAGGGTTTATGCTTGTTTTTGTCACAACCCTCCAAGCTTCTGACCTTGTTTTCCCTAATACATGTCATATCAACTACGAACACAGTAAAGTAAATGGTAGTGCTCCATTTTTTAAGATATAAGGTTGTGGTGAAGGATGAGAAGACATGATTGTGCATTGTTGTGATTTAAAACCCTATTGTTCTAAACTTGATTTACTGTGATTCTAAGTTTTGTGTGCAAGGTTCCAAAGTCTAAATCTTTATTGCTGCAAGTGTTGAAAAGTGGATTGTATGTGAGTGCATTGTATGTGAATGCCCTGATATTGTATATATAGGAAACAAATCATAAGGGTTTTAACCAATAAACTTACTAATCTACAGACTGATGCTAGAGCTAGTTTGAGAACTGAAAGTAAATAGCCAGAGAGATGGTAGCTAAAGTAAATTTAAGCCTGATCATAAAGTTAATGTAAATTTACAGTTCGATCAGAATTAAGTTTGCTTTTCAGCCTTGTTCTTGGACTACATATGGCATCTCCTTTACATATATAGGAACATACATGTTAGCCATTTTTCTCTTCAATAAGGAATGCTGGCATATCATTTATCTCTCTCACTATCGCTCCACCATTATCTTAAACACCACAAAACAAGAATCATGAAGTACAAATTTACGAATGAATAACGGGATATTTAGAGGAATGATGGTAGTTAGATCAAATTAAACCAATGGAAAATTCCTTTATCATAAATGAGAACACTGCATGTAATGACTCACCTCTAAAACCGCATGATTCCTTTTCATGTTAAGAGTTTGGGGGCTTATAAACTTGAGTTTAACCACTTCATCTTCCTACCACTTCTCATGAATAGAGTCCACCAAAGCTTCCGTAATATATGCAGCTCCAACTTTTATCCTATCTACCATTCTCAGGGCCACATTCCTTAGCATCTTCAGAGCAGGTTCTGGTATTACTTTTTCTCCCTCCCACGCATTTCCGTTCCTCAATCGAACATCTACTATAGGTGTTGAATATGCGTTATCTTCCCATGGTAACCCTATCAAGTTACTCTTACTAGTGGAATCCTCAAAACCAAGGATAGCAACATCAGATGATTTCTTTACCACACTATCATTTCTTTGCCTCAATCTATCACCTATTTCAATTCTCGCATAGCTCGTTCATTGTTGTGGTAACTCTGAAGATATTGTTTCACCTTTGGAACCTTCTAAGCCATGTACATCAACATGGGAGGATTTTTTAACATAGGAAAATCTTGAACCACATTAACATGCTTGTAAGGTCACGGGTTTCATGGACTTGAAATACTTAGTTATTTCAAGGCCTTGAACCAGCTTTCAAAGCCTTGAATCAGGTTTCACAGGCTTGAAATTGCCGAGGCCTTGAACCAGGATTCAAAGCCTTGAATCTGTCTGACCTGTATGCATGTTCTAAGGGGGAGTTTTTCTAAACTCTTCTAATCTAATTCTATCTCTATCACCCATATTCTTGATGTGTTATTGTTTGATGATGAAAGACAAACTGTTTTGATTTATCTAACATCAATTAATCTATCTGTTTGACTCAGTTTTGCAGGGAAATTTTATTTCCTAAGTTTGCAGGACTTGTTTCCTAATCTGGCTTTTGCAGGAAAGGAAATATCGAGAGAAGATGATTATGTGATCAATCAGACATTCATAACAGCTTCTCAAAGTGTTTAGAGACAAGATCACAACAATATATATGAATATTATGATCAACTATCAGTTGGAGAAGGCTGCTAAGAGAGTCAAAGTTTGTTGCCTACAAAACAGGAAGTTGTTGCTGAAAATCTGGGAAGATTTGCAGATCTGTTTGAAGTTTAAATAGAGCTCATTTCTGAAGAAACACATACAACACTCAACGGGCAAAAAAAGAGAGACAAGTCTGGATTGACAAGCATCAAAGAATTTCATCACTCTCACAATCCAACTCACAGAAGATCACTGCAGTTCTACACTTCAGTGTTCTTCTGTCTTGTGCTCTATTTGTAGATCATTCTTGTATTACTTCTATCTTTCATTCTCAAGGATTGTTCAAAGTGAAAATAGAGAATTCTTAGTTAATCAGTTAGCTAGAGCAGTACTAGATAGGTTAGAGAGAACCACAAGTTGTAACAGATTAAGGCAACTCTCTGTGCTTGAGATTTATGGCTTAGCTTTTGATTAATAAGAATTGAGTTGAAAATCCTGCGGGGAGAAGATCCCTAAGGTAGAGACGTAGGTCCAAGTGGACTGAACTCTATAAATCACTTGTCTCTTGCATTTACAGTTCATTTACATACTCAGTTTTTACAGCATTCAAACTAGTCTGTTTTCAAGGGTTTGAAACTCTTTTCAAGGCCTTGAAAAAGACTTGTCTGTTTTATCTCAAACTGTATTTCACTCCAAAGGCTTGAAACGATTTTCAAGGCCTTGAAATTCATTTCTCTTAAACTAAAACTCTTCTCCTCCACAAGTTTTGCAAAAAGTTTGCATACTCTATTCAACCCCCCCCCCCCCCTCCCTTCCAGAGTATTTGTGCTGCATATCTATCTGCATACTCTCATTTCAAGGCTGGATCTCGTTTCTCTTGGCGAACCCACTTGACATTTCATCACCACCAACCACCACTTCGGATTTCAAATGAAGTTCAGGTAGCCAACCATTTCTCAGTTCCTGGATAGCATTCCTTGAAACATTGTCTTCACGGCTTATGCGAGACCAATCAAATATTATTTTGTCTATATGTAATAGAGCTCCTACATGTACGATTCACAAATGAAATGTGGCTCAATCTGCACCCTCCATTTTGTTCAAATAAAAGGCCCAAAATCAATAAGCTACTTCATCACATTTCGTTTCATGTTCAGACTTTTTAGTTTTTACCAATGATTTGGTGGTCCACAACTCTTCAAAGTCATGCACGCACATTAGCTAGATTAGTCATATTTTGTAATTTTTGTCCCTTTGCTTTGTTAAATTAACTATTTGGTCCCAATTTTTCTCTATGTGTATCAGAATTTACTACTTTTTTCTCAGATAAACTTAGTTACTTCAAGATTGATTATTTTCATTTTTTCTCATGAAAACTTATAAAAACTATGTTAGCATTTTAGCCTAAAATATTACTCGATGCAAATAGTATTCTAAGTATATGGGTTAACAAAACATCCAGTAAATCGCTAATAAATCATATATCTGAAAAAATAGGCAGAGAAATAGTCCCAATGGGACGGGTAATTAATTTGTGCTATGGAAACTACCACATTTACTGTTCAAATGTGTATTGGTGGCCCATTTTCCATCATTAGATCCCTGCAAATCCAATGGTCCAAATTCAATTGCTATCACCCGTCACTAGTCACCTCAACTTCAAGTATTTTGTCAATATACTAATAGAGCTCCTACTTCTACTGTTCATAAATGAAATGTGGCTCACTCTTCACCTTCCATTTTAATAATTATTCAATGAGCCACTTCATCACACTTCACCAATGATTTGGTGGCCCAACACTCCTCAAAGTCATGCACGTGTCTTGGCTAGATTAGTCATATTTTGTTAGGTTTGTTCCTTAGCTTTGTTAAAATAACTATTTGTTCCCGAATTTTCTCTATGTAAATCATTATTAACTACTTTTTTCTGAGATAAAGTTAGTTACTTCAATTCAATTGATTACTTAAAAAAATTCTCATGCAAACTTAAAATAATTATTTCGGCCTTATAGGCTAAATTATTACTCGATGCAAATAGTATTCTCAGTTTTGGGGTAACAAATCAACCACTTAATGACTATTAATCAAACAGATGAAAAATATGCAGAGAAATAAACCCAACATGACGGGTAATTAATTAGTACTATGGAAACTACCATATTTACTGTTCATATGTGTAACAGTGGCCCATTTTCCACCACTAGATCCCTTCAAATCCAAGGGTCCAAATTCAAATGCTGTCACCCATCATTAGTCATCTCAACTTCAAGTCTTTTATCTATATATACACTAATAGAGCTCCTACATTTACTGTTCACAAATGAAATGTGGCTCAATATGCACCCTCCATTTTGTTCAAATTTAACATCCCTAATTGATATATGATCTAACTCATCACACTTCATTTCATGTTCAGACCTTTTAGTTATCACCAATTATTTGGTGGCCCTCGATCTTCAAATTCAAGCATGTGTCTTGGCTAGATTAGTCATATTTTGTATGTTCTGTCCCATAGCTTTGTTAAATTAACTATTTTTTCATAATTTTTCTCTATGTATATCATTATTAACTATTTTTTCTGAGATAAATTTAACTACTTCAATTCGATTGATTATTTTCAATTTTTCTCATGCAAACTTATAAAAAATATTTTTTCCTTTTAGCCTAAATTATTACTCAGTGAAAATAGTATTCTCATTATTGGGGTAAACAAAACAACCACTAAATCAGTAATAAATCAAATAACTGAAAAAATAGGCAGAGAAATAGTCCCAACGGGACGGGTAATCAACTAGTACTATGGAAACTATCACATTTACTGTTCGAATGTGTAACGATGGCCCATTTTCCAACATTAGATCCCTTCAATCTTAGGGTCCAAATTCAATTGCTATCACCCGTTATTAGACGCCACAACTTCAAGTATTTTGTCTATATACTAATAGAGCTCATACATTTACTGTTCACAAATGAAATGTAGCACAAACTGCACCCTCCATTTCATTCAAATCTAATAATTGATCAATTGATCAATGAGCCACTTCATCACACTTCATGTCATGTCCAGACTTTTAATTTTCACCAATGATCTGGTGGCCCACCACTCTTCAAATTCATGCACGTGCCTTGGTAGATTATTCATATTTTGTAAGTTTTGTCCCTTAGCTTTGTTAAAATAACTATTTGCTCCACATTCTTCTCTATGTAAATCATTATTAACTACTTTTATGAGATAAAATTAGTTACTTCAATTCAATTAATTATTCTCAATTTTTCTCATGCAAACTTATAAACATTATTGTAGCATTTTAGCCTAAATTAAAACTCGATGCAAATAGTATTCTCAATTTTGGGGGTAACAAAACAACCACTTAATCGCTATTAAATCAAACAGCTAAAGAACAGGCAGAGAAATAATCCCAACGGGACGGGTAATTAATTAGTACTATGAAAACTACCACATTTATTGTTCATATGTGTAACAGTGGCCCATTTTCCACAACTAGATCCTTCAAATTCAAAAGGGTCCAAATTCAATTGCTGTCACCCATCACTAGTCATCTCAACTCCACATCTTTTATCTATATACTAATAGAGCTCCGACATTTACTGTTCACAAATGAAATGTGGCTCAATATGCACCCTCCATTTAGTTCAAATTTAACATCCCTAATTGATCTATGATCTAACTCATCACACTTCATTTCATGTTAAGACTTTATAGTTATCATCAATGATTTGGTGGCCCACGATTCTTCAAATTCAAGCATGTGTCTTGGCTAGATTAGTCATATTTTGTATGTTCTGTCCCATAGCATTGTTATAATAGCTATTTGGTCCTATTTTTATCTATGTATATCAGTCTACACCCTCCATTTCTATCAAATTTAACGCCCCTAATTGATAAATGAGCCACTTCATCACACTTCATTTCATGTGCAGACTTTTTAGTTTTCACCAATGATTTGATGGTCCACCACTCTTCAAATTCATGCACGTGCCTTGGCTAGATTATTCATATTTTGTAAAAAAAATCCCTTAGCTTTGTTAAACTAACTATTTGGTCTCCATTTTTCTCTGTGTAAAGCATTATTAACTACAACCTCTGTTTCTTCAGTTTCAGCCTACTTCCCTAAAACGGAAATTGCTTATGTTTCAACCTATTTTCCTTTATAGTAAGTTTTTCCTTTGAAATTACATTTATGTCCTTCTAAAAAACCCAACCAAAAACTTTGGGTTAGTAAACTTAATCAGGCCCAAACTCTACTTAATTCTCACTAAACTCAAACTCTACTTAATTCTCACTAACTCACTAGTAACATGGCCCAACCTAAATGCAAAATTTGAACCCACGTAACCTTAACTCGGTGAGAGACCTCATTTACTCACATTTATTTCTCTCAATTGTCTCTCTCTCACACCTGTTCATCCCCAAATCATCGGTCAAGTGTAACTCACATTCATTTCTCTCTCTCTCTCTCTCTAAGTTGTTCTTCCCCAATTTGAACTGGCGCCTCCCCATAAACCCTAGATTCTCCATCTTCTCCCTCCTTTCTATTCCACTGCATGTGAGATCAATTAGGTTGTTTGATGGCGTAGCTTTCATCGATTGGGTTATGATTGTTCTCTTTCTATGTTGCGACCACTTTCTGGGTTGAGTTAATCGTTTTTCTCATTGTTTTCAGGGTTTCAATCCGGCTGACTCTCTTCTGTTATTGGCCATGGATAATTGGTACGATGACTTGGTGGTGGCCGAAACCTATGACTCCGACGAGGATGTAAACGACGTTGATTCGACTGCTGATTCTTGGTCTGAGGAGGATTGAAACAAATATCTACGCCTCCTCGATCTGTTTCCTCCATACGTTGTGATGTCGAACCCCCCCCCCCCAAGAACAGGTGATGTTCATCGAACCCTTTATATTTTTTTGTTTTCATGTGTCTTCTCATCCTAGATATATTGTTTTCTAACATATTTTTCTTTGAATCTTTGTAGTTTTGGTTACACTGAGTGGTCGTATGGGCCAAATTCACTTGAATCTGTCGAGGCCGAACGTATTTCTCCAGCGTTGACCCCAATTGATGAACACAAGTCTGTTGAGGTTAAACCTATTGCTCCGGAGTTGACCCCAACTGATGAACACGTTTCTGATTTCCATGAATATAAGACTGGTGAAGAGATAGAAATACCCAAACTGTTGGGAATGTTCTGCCCTGGCGCGTTGAAGTTGCTCTCCTCATTAGGGATGTTCTGTTCTCTAAACAAATCTACCTATGTCCATGTTGACTGGTCTATTGTGTGTGATCTGCATCTGTCAATTTTGTGATCGACCTGGTTTTATTTGATGAGAATCGATTCTTCTAACTGATTATTCTATGTGATTCTTTTACTTGAACTGATTTTAGTTGATAAGAACAGATTCTATTACTAGTTGATTTTTTTATTTTAATTGATAAGAACATATTTGTTACTAGTTGCATGTTTGATTTTAATGCATAAGAACATATTGTTTTACTTGTCGCATTGTTTGAATTAAAGTGGTAATAGCAGATACTTTCAATTATTGTATTATTTTATTTTAATTGATCAGAACATATTCTATTACTAGTTACATTGTTTGAATTTAATTTCTAAGAACATATTCTATACAACGCAATGACTATATACCACAATGTGGGATGAGACTTGCATTGTTTGAATTTAATTAATAAGAACGGATTTTATAAAACTCATAGATGATTACACAAAGATCTGAGAGTTGGGTGATTGTGTTGTGCATCTGAATTGCTCATATATGGGTTGAAGGTAGACAATGTTCTCATCAAAATGTTGTTCCCCATACTATGTTTATTCTACAACTCAATGGTGATTACACAAAGATCTAAGAGTTGTTGTATGCATTGCATCCCCCAAAAACATGCTACTACATCTTGGTATTACTAGAACCAAATGTATGCACTTTTCAAAAGCTAGTATACCACAAACTAATTGGAACTTGTTCCATAACCCAGCCCCTCCATTAGAGATGGATTCTTTACTTGTACCCCTATGCTCAATAGTTAGTCAACGTATCCTTTACCAATTGATTATCAACCTTCAAGTTGGTAGGAAGTTCACCCAGCTTCTTCAGTTTCTTCTTCCCCATGTGAGGGATCTTGTATGTGTTGTGACATTCTCTTTTCATGATCTCAATCATGCAACTTTGAAGGATAATGAAATTAAATTTCAAAGATTCATGTTCCATGCCTTCAAGTTTATCTTGTTGGATAGTTATATTTTTGGACAATTTATCTTCAAGTTTCCATCATGTTCCGTACACTCTGAATTGAGTTGAAGAAACCCAAATCATTTATGTTCAGGTCTGGGGAGTTTGCTGGTTGGTTGACCAGTTTAATGTTGAAACCTCCACTTATTTCTGCAATTTTGATATCATCATCTTCATTGGTTAGGTGTGGTGTGACATTATCTTGTTGGATAGTTCTATTTTTGGACACTGTACTTGGCCAAGCTGCTTTGATTGCTGAAATGATGTTGTCAATTATCATGCCTTTGATGGCCTCTTTGTTAATTGAAGGAGTGTCTTTTATCTCCACGGTCCATCTAGGTCTATTCCTTGAGCTTCTTAGGGATTCCTTCTCTTCCAAAAATGGCCAAATACATATCTTGCCATCCCATAGTTCTTCCCCTCCTTCCCCAAAAACTGGTCTCGCAACTGCACACATAAACATTACCTTCACAATGAAATTCTTATTCTGACATGTCTTGTGCGGTGCATCTTCATCTGGTAGGATAATGTACTTCTCATTAATTCTTTACAAATATAACCATTTCTCATCTATATGAACCACACAAGACACGTCCTTGAACTGGCTTACAACATTCGGTGTAATTTCTAATGCTTTCGGACAGAACTTCGGTCCTGCAATTTTGTGTACATCAGTCAAAGCTGGGTTGACATGACTATTAGCCTTCCTCAGCTCTCCTTCTTGTAAAAATCTCCAAATGCTAGAAGGGCTGAATTCATAAGAATCTGCTTTCAAAGTGTTTATATACATTCATGTTAATAATATGAAAAAGAACTTGTATTGTTGCATGATATTATTTGTATATACATTCATATTTATAATATGAAAAATAACTTGTATTGTTACATGATCTTATTTGTATATACATTCATGTTTATAATTTGGAAAATAACATTATATTCTTACATGATCTTATTTGTATATACATTCATGTTTATAATCTAAAAAATAATATTGCGTTCTTACATGATCTTATTTGATATACATTCATGTTTATAATCTGAAAAATAACATTGTATTGTTACATAATCTTATTTGTATAAACATTCATGTTTATAATCTGAAAAATGACATTGTATTCTTACATGATCTTATTTGTATATACTTATGCAGCTGCTAGTTCTGCTCTTCACTCTATTTTGTTGTAATATACTAGGATTTCTTCTATGATTTGTTCTTCACCATTTCTGGATGAAAAAATGCAGCGCGTTGGTCATTTGGTGGTTGTAATAATGATTTATATTTGAGGAGCTGATTATAACCCTGTTTTAATTTATATACAACTCAATGACTATAATATCACAATCTGGGATGAGAGTTGTATATGCACATTTGGCAGTTCACATAATCTCCCATTTTGAAGAACATGTAATGGGTTGAAGTTGTATAATTACTTGTTGCTCCTCATGTATGATTCTTTCAATGATGAAAATCAATTAAATAGTTGAAAATAAACAATATCTGCAAGCTGCCTAATTGTGTGTCGATATTCTGGTAGAATATCTTTGAGTTTGGACGTGTCTAGCGTTGCCTTTGATTTTCCATTGCCTCTCAGCTTTGACTTCACATCTATGGGTACACCAAGTTGGCTGAATTTACATGCCCTTGACATTATGCAGTAACTGTTCTTAGGTGAATTCCAAATTTTACCTCGGCTTCGCCTACTTTTCCATGGTTAACAAACATTTTTGAATTGTTCAACAAACATAAGTGCATAATTTGTTCTCTTTTACTAGGTGTTAGTTTTTATTTACTGGAATTGCCACAACTAGAACTTAAAATATTCTTCTTTTGATTGTTGTAAGGAAGATTGGAAGATGGATCTGCTGTTGCTTTTGGATACTGTTGATGTTGACTGATGTTGCTAGAGATGTTGCTAATGATTGTAAAGCTGCGACTTCTAATTCTGCTTTCTTCAACTCTATTTTGTTGTAATATAATGGGATTTCTTCTCTCACTTGTTCTTCACCATTTCTGGATGAAGAAGTGTTGTGTGTTGGTCATTTGGTGTTTGTACTGTTGATATAAATAGGTGGGGGTGGGGGTGGAGGGTCCAAAAAGTTAACCCAGTGGCAATTTCCTTTGTGCTCACACTGGTTTCCAGAACATTTAAGGGTATATAAGTTAAAAGGCACATGTTTATTAAAACATATGTCAGCATTCTCTCAGCTCAAACAAGAGAAACAGATGTAGTACTTTTTTGAGATAAAGTTAGCTACTTCAATTCAATTGATTATTTTTAATTTTTCTCATGCAAACTTATAAAAAATTACTTTAGCCTTTTAGCCTAAATTATTACTTGATGCAATATTCTCAGTATTGGGGGTAACAAACCACTAAATTGCTAATAAATCAAACAACTGAATAAATAGGCAGATAAATAGTCCTAATATGACGGGTAGTTAACTAGTACTATGGAAACTATCACATTTAATATTCGGGTAAAAGACAGTTGCTCCCTTCACGTTTAGAGAAATACAATTTTGTGTGACTATTCTGCCCCTTTGTGGGTTAAAAGGCTAATATGCCCTCATAACTTAAAACCATTTTATTTTTGAAAGGATACATTTATCCTTGTGTAACACATTTACCAGTAAGCACTTCAAATGATTATTACTTTATTAGTCCATAATTAGTCCCAATTTTTTCAATCAAAAAAAAAAAAGCAAACTAGCATACCAACCAGTTGAACAAAACTCAACAAAATACCACCATTTCAATCAATACCAAACTAACACACAAAACTCACTTAAGTCAGTCCAACCTAACAAAACCAATCCCAAAAAAAATTCACTGGTTTGTTCTTTGGTAGGTTGTGTTTGTGTGGTCGGCGTCGGCGGAGAAGGTCGGTGATGAAGGCGGTGGTGGCAGGGGATTGAAACTCAGCAATCTTATCGCTGCCTCAACCAATCCCTTTATACAATTCCCCTCGGCTTCCAATCGATCCAAACGAACAAACCATCTAGAAATCCGTTGTAGGATTTAAACATTCCCCGATCCACCTTCAATTTAAACAAACTCGAATCCCCAATCAAGGCCAGAGCAATTGAAAATCGAACAACAACAATCCTCAATCTTTACCCCCTTCTTTATTAATCTTTGATTTCTTATCCTCTGATGAGTCTTCATATACCATAGAAAGAAGACGAAAAAGGGGAAGATGAAGAGGTTAAGATGAAGAGCAAGAAAAAGAAGGAAGATGATGACGATGAAGAGGTAGGCGAGGAATCACCAGCTAAAGTCGTCTCTGTGGCGATATACGTGGTCCTCTGCCTCGAACCCAGATATGGGTTTTAAAGAATAGACGGAGGCGGCCGGGCGGAGGCTGCTGATGGCGGTGGCGGTGGCGGAGACGGAGGCCGTGGTGGACGGTTTCATCTTATTCTCCTCCTCCTCCTCGAGAAAATTATCGGTATCACGGGGATTCGGTGACGTGGTATCACGAAACACTCTAATTGGTTGATCATGGTAATTCTACCATATTTATTGTATCAATGTATGGAAATAATCACATAATCAACCAATTAAAGTGTTCCGTGATACCACATCACCAAAATCCCCGTGATACTGAATATTTTCTCCTCCTCCTCCTCCTCCTTAACCTGTACTTCTTTCTACGTTTCACCTTCTACTCTTCTTTTTCATATTTTTTTCTTTAACTAATGAAATGAGTTCGATTGGGTTATGTGACAAGGGGATACGTCGAGGTTTTTTTGGGTGTAAGGGGATATGTTAGGGTTTTTTGGGTGTAAGGGGGTATAATGGTCATTTAACATGACTAGTTGACGTCCCTTAGTATCTGCTAGTCTTCAAGGGTGTTTCTCGAAACGTGAAGGGAGCAAACTGCATTTTACCCTTAATATTCATATGTGTAACGGTGGCCCATTTTCCATCACTAGATCCCTTCAAATCCAAGGGTCCAAATTCAATTTCTATCATCCATCCTTAGTCACCTCAACTTCAAGTATTTTGTGGGTCACTATGTCACACACCAATTCCATACCCCTACGTCAAACACATTGTTTTCGCAAAATTGGCCATATTTTCAAATTTACCCTTAACTTTGTTAAAATTGCAACTTTATTATATATATTTTGTCTATCAAAGTCTATTAAAAGATGTAGAGTATAGCTTATCTAACATGCATTTAATTCATAAGAGATTGTCGCACGCATACAAATACAAATAGTTTAGGTAAGGGTATGTGGTTGTCTTATTTCAAGAGAGTGCCATAAAATGACTTAAGTTTACAATAGTGGGCATACTTTATCGTATTAAAATTTTATTCATTAAGGTCACGTTTGGTTTTCCGGACTAGCCGGACTGGACTGTACTAGACTGGACTAGGCCGGATAGGATTGGACTGGATTAGCTGTATTATATTTAATACTGTGTTTGGTTATGTACCGTACAAAGTATTATGAATAGTTCTTGGTGTAATTAATGTTCAATTCCAAGTATAGTGAATAGTCCAATACTGTTAATACTCTCCTGGGGGAGGGTATTAAAATAGGGTATTAAACCCATATTTTTAACTATTTAGTACCGGTATTAAATTTAATTCAGAACAAATCAAACAAAGTATTAATAATCGTAGTACTATAATTAGTCCAATACTAGTTAATAACATTAATACTAGAAAACCAAACATGCCATAAAGATGACAGCCATGACTAACTAAAATTAAAGGTCGAGAATTCATAAGGTAGTGGCTTTAGACACGGGTCATCTACTAGGACTCAACAGAAAAACAAAACCCTTGTCTCTCTCTCTCCCCTCTCTCACCGAAGAATAAACCGAGACGACATAATCGTCATTTGACACCCACAAATCTACCCTCTTCCTTGTCCCCAACGATCCCTAAACCTCTGTTGGTCGTCTTCCTCCTCTCCCTAACTCCCTCTCTCACTCACTCACTTCCCCTCTCTCCATGGATGCCTCTTCCTCAACTGGGAGATTTAATCTGGCGTTCGAAGATGGAATGGAAGAAAAGCTATTGGTGGATGCCGCTGCAGGCAATGGTGAAGCTGAGGTTGATGTTGATCTTGAAGTAATTACCAAAAACCCATAAGACGAAGTAGTTTTTAGAATTTATAATGTGTATTTGATGTACTATCGCTGACTTTTTGTATGAAATTGAATTTACAATAGCATGATATTGAACAGAACACATTGTAATTGGCATGAAATATGACAACCATATTTGCAAGATTGATATAACTGATCTAGCAATAGAGACCCGATTTTGAAGATCGATTCTCGATCTTGCTAGATCGTGGTTTTGATCGAAAATTAAATGATTTATATGAAACTGCCGAGAATCCCGAACTTGCAAGAACGGGTCCCATTCAAGAAAACTTAGGGATCAACCTTTCTTGACTGAGCCTCGATCTTGCTTGATCAGACCTCGATCTTGCTAGATCGGGATTCTAGGCAAATTATCAACATTCTCTGTGATGTTTCATTCGATCGATTAACGATTTTTTTTTTTATTATACCACAGTACTTGATAGGGATGTAAATTGGACTGTGATGTTTATAAAAGATTTGGAACTGATATCTCAATTAACTTGAGTTAACAAATATACTAGTTGTTTTGTCTCATTATTTGTTCTTAGGCGTACACGGTGATTCCATTGGGCGATATTCCTCTGTTGCCTCCTACCGCGTACCACGGTGATTTCATGCCCACTAGGATTCCATCAAGCCTCCATTGAAAGACTTGTGTGAATCGAAAGGCCTTTGCGACGATTGGCTTAGGACCTACATTCGGGAAAATGTCTCCCATCTCACATGTTTATTAGACCTTCCGAATGATCTCGACATCACGGGTAGGGTGCGGTTATGATATTTCATGTGCAACTTGTCTCCAAGAAGAATTAGGATATTTGGTTCAAATTGAAATGACATGCCGATATGTTTCTCAAAGAAGGAGTTTGTATTATGCTTGGAGCTGAACATATGGAAGTGGTACACGAACGACGAGCTTTAGAAATGGCTTGATGACACGGGTTTATGACACTTATTTTATCAGGGTCTGCTCCGATTGAGTCAAAAAGAATCATCGCTGCTTTGACCATATAAAATAAAAAACACATTTGCGAGAAGACATCTGAACAAATAAGGGACAAGCAGAAGAGGTTTTGCTCGACTCTGCTGATCGGTTCTGTTGACCGAGTTCCTGCGCAGTTACAACACCCACGGGCTCCCTGGTGACTTGTGGAGCAACATCACATGCTTGGAGTACTGCAACAAATATGAATGGGGGAATTATAAGTAGTATGCCACGTTGAAAGAGTTTCGTACGGACGTTGCAAAGTGGTCACCAAAGGACAGTGAGCTTCCGGCGACCCACACAGTTAACCACCTCCCTTTTGTGTTTCAGGAATGAGTTATTTCAATTGTAATTCATTATTTAATGTAATTGTTCATGAATTAGATATTGAGTAAATTCTTGCTTCATTGATTTGCAGGTTTGGTTCATGGAGGAATTACCCGATATTGGGCGGTATTTTTTTTGGTAGGCCCAAAGGCGTTGATAGGATGTTCCCGATGGTCAGCAAGTGATATGAAAATTGTGTGTGGGGTCAAGGAAACGAACAAAGATCTGGCGTTCAAAATCAAAGAGGTGTTACCGACACTGCAACCCAAGAGATTGGAGGAGGAGCAGTGGTACTACATGGCGTACATGTAGTTGTTGGATATGGATATGATAGGAGATGTCCTAGACCCGATGATTGATGAGATGTACCACAAGTTCTGGGAGGATCATGTCAAGATACGTCGTACAGTGACGCCCCAAGAACCGGGAACATAAAGGTACATCCGGTCTAGGAGACACCTCTGTTCCCGACGACACAGCCGATCCAGTCGGCACACCTGCTGCAGAGACTGAGCCATTCCCGTCGACACAGCCGATCCCGTTTACTCAGCCGATCTAGTTGTCAACCCACTAAACTTTCGCCGCTGGTCCTTCTGACGCTTCCACGACCTTGATCATATATGATGTGCATGGGATATTTGTTTTGGAACTGATGGATGAAACAATAGTAAGATAAAGGAGTGGATTGCATCGAGGCAGCTGTTGCGAGCACCAAGGAGGTTGCGATCGGAGGGGTGAGTTGAATATCCTTAATACATGTAATTATTTATATTTTATTACTTTATTGGTATTCTAATTTTTTATTTGTGTTTTGATAGGGTTGTCTCGGCAGGACACTTTTATCTCCGATGTGGTTGGTGCGGGTGATGAGTCGTGGGTGACCCATCTTAGTCCGGTTATGTCCAATGGTGAGCTATGGAAAGTGACATAGCCATCCCAGATGATGTCACGCTCGGATTGAGGCTTCGAATAGGAAGCTCAGGAATTTCTCAGAGACCTAACATGGAAGGGAAGCCCCCCTTGAAGAGGATGAGGAAAGAAGCAAAGAAGTCCTTGCCTTTCTTTCAAAAGACCGATCCACTCCAGACTGCAGAGCCGGGTTTGAGATGTGGTATGGGAACACCAAGAGAAAGCCGAAGATTGTACAAATGCACATTGGAGAAAAGAGCCAAAACATTCTTAGATGGGTTCGCGAAATTGGACCGGATGCTTACTCTTGAGGTAACTTTCTCACCTTTCGACGAAATCATTTTAGTTTGGGGCCGACCCCTCTTGGACACATAAGTAGGTAGGAGACTTTCAATCGCCTTTAATTCTTATGGAAATGTATCACGGTTCCACTCCAATTAATTTAATACCGATCATACCTCCTCCTTGTATATGGTTATGAAAATGTGAATCTTGTAGTACTCAATCGCCACAGCGTGAATTTGTCCGCCTTTTTCAAGACTTTCATTGTGTGCTTGCAAGGGATCTTCATTATTTCCACTCTCTGCAAATGCACGTCTCGTCCAGCGTGTTCACCTCTCGGCTAGTGTACTTTACCGAAGGTATGCTCCTCAAACTCCCACCTATGTCAACTGGTTTTGCGACCGTCTTGGATTCTTTGAAATTATTGGAAATGATATCGGTTACACTCTAAGTGAATTTACCGTTGAATTTCCTACCCTCCTCACGATTCCTTTCACCCCATTCGATAAGCGTGTCAACGTAGTGAGCTACTACATTAAGTAGCAAAATGTAGTGTGTGCTCACCATAGCAGCATTGAACGAATCCGCAGGGTTATATGTCATGATCTTGTACCGCGGGGCAGGATAATGCGCCTGTGCCCATTTTTGAACACCGACCTCCTCTGTCAAATAGGAAAACATGGACATTTTGTTCCTTAGGATCTTTCGCCATATGCTCTCGATTACTTTCTAGCATCCACTCATGAGTTTTCAAGCTACAAGTGTATGCGGCCTTGGTGAACATATTTCCCAAACGGTGTTTTCGTAAGTGGCAGACATATTCTGCTTGAGGTGGTAGAAGCAATTTGCATGTGCGGCGTTTGGTTACACTTCCGCGACAGCATGCTTGATGCATTGTGCCTGTCAAAAACGATTACTAAGTCGTTTGTATCGTGCACAAAGTGCTGCAACTGTTTCAGAAAACACCCCCACGACAAGTTGCACTCCACATCAATTACCCCACAAGCCCGCGAGACTATGTTCCCTCATTGTCAACAGCATGTTCAGCAACCATCTGTTCCTTGAACCACATTTTCAGGGATGCCGCGTCGATCACAACAACCGGTATCATATAAGTCCACCCAATGATGGAAGATGCAAGAGCAACAAAACAATACAAGAACGGTTCGATCCGCCCAACTGCAATGCCGTAATTGACCCATGGTTGCGCTCCTTCAACAAGTGCAAGAATCCGTGAAGGTCGACATAGTTCTGGAACGCGTCGCCGCATATGAAGCACACACCCTTTATGTGAGTATCCCATTCCTTCTACTTTGATACTCACTGCTTTAGTTCTGTTCGGCACCATGTAACTATCTTCTTTGCGTTAGGCGCGTTGACAACGTCGATAAACTGATCTCTCATCGTGGCTAGCTTCTTGGCACATTGTGCTCGCCATTTGCATGTCGTAACATTACACCGCCACTGACACTATGCCTTGCTGCATATTACTTACATGTAGACGTCATTGGTCTTCAAGGCATCTTCTATCACGACCTCGTCAAAGTTCAAACTCGATGCAATTATGGACCCGTTCTCCAATCTGGTACCATTGAGACGCTTGTTACTGGGAGTGACTGATAACTCCGTTTTCGGAGTTATTTTATGCCTTTTATTTCTACGTTTTGCGTGCTTATAATGGAGAATTTGTCGTCTTTTGAGTAAATTGAGCGTAAATGTGAAAATATGAGTTCATGTGCAATACTTGTCAAATCCGGGCGTTTCTTTAGATTTGTGAGCTTTTTATTGTGATATGATCGCGGGTTGTGTTTTCGTGTTGTGATTCGCAGGAAAACAGGGCTTGGATGATCGTGCGGGATTTGGAAGCGAACTTCGGAAACGAGGAACTCAAAGACAAGTCAAAAGGAGAGTCAAAAGTCAAAGGAAGTCAATGGAAAGTCAAAGGAAGTCAATGGAAAGTCAAAGGAAAGTCAAACAGAAGAGGAAGGTCAAAGGAGGTCAAAGGAAGATCTAGGAAAGAAAGAATGGAAGAAGCAAGTCAAAGAAAGGAGAGTCAAAAGTCAAAGGAGGCAAAAAGAGGGCTGGACACAGTTGTCTTCGTGCGAAGACATTTGTCTTCGTGCGAAGACTTTATCCTTAGCCAAAATTCGACTCTGCAGCATTCTCTTCTTAAAACAGCTCTCAGTATCTAAATGAGAAGATCTTCGCACGAAGAGGCAGAAGTCTTCGTACGAAGACTCTTCGTGCGAAGACAACTGTCTTCGTGCGAAGAGGTCGGGGGACACCAGCAGTTTTTTTGGGGCTTTTCCGTATTATTTCCAAACTTTGTAATATTATTATGGGAACGTATTTAAGGCTTTTAGGTCGTCTTTTTCAGTAGTTTTTGAGGATTAGAGACATCTTTGGAGATCAAGAAGCCTTGGAGAGAGCTTGGGAGCTTTTGGATCATTCGTTTGAATTCTAAACTCTCGTTTTTCTTGATTTTTATGTTTAAACTCATTATAATCGTCGTTTTGATTATGAATATGAGTAGCTGTGCACAAGAGATTCCGGCAGGGAGATCTCCGTGTACACCGTACGTAGTGGATCAGGGATCGCACAGGAAGAATAGGGGTGTGTGTAGGGAGAGAGCAAGTCAGTAGCAATGTCTGAGAGAGAGACAGAGGTTTGGCAGAGCTTCCGCGTATGGCAGTGTGTCCTCCTTTGTATGGAAAGGTTAACGATGTATATATACTGGAGAACGTGACCGTTGTAGTGTGGTTAATGCGCCCATTGATGGCGGCTTAATTAGCTTAACCATAACGGCACGTTCGTCCGAGTATATAGGAACCGTTAGAGCACGTGGTGCGCGAGTACCGGAACCGTTACGAGGTTGACCGGGTTTGACCGGATTGACCGGGTTTGACCGGATTGACCGGGTCTAGGGAGCTCGTGCCATAGATCTCTCAAAACAGTTACTAAAGGTCGCGCGCGGGCTTGGCTCGCACGCGACAGGGCTTACTCTAGCCTCCAGACCACAAAGTCCCTACAAGTCCCGTGCAGTGGTATGCGAGGGCTCTGTCTCGCAGCCCCCACATGGATCAGCGCGGCTGGTGATCCAGTGTGTATGGAGCACAATATGGTGTGCTGGATGGTTGCCACGTGGCCTAGATCTGCCATGTCATAAAGCAGTATCTACATTAGCCCCCTTTCTGCGCGTGAAGGCTTGTAGCTGTATAGGCTTCCATGCGCGGAAACCAACATGCGCGTCGTCGTCACGCACCAATTCAAATACGGGTAAGTTCAGCCCCCGTGCGTGTCATTATGACCTAAAACCCCTAGAGTCGTGCCGTCTGACCTTTAGGGTTTTAGGCGTGACGTCAGCCCGTCCTGTGATTGCGCGACACGACGGTGACGGTTGCGATTCGACTACTGAAGGGACGCAACCCTTCATTCTTCTGGATAAATACCTTGTATCCCATCATTGCAAAGCATTGCTTCTTTCTCTTAAAGTGAATGGTACCCGGAGATCTTCGGGAGCAGATCCAAATAATCAATCATCAGTTCAAGACTGCAAATCGTATTCTTCAATTGTGCATCTCCAAGCAGGCTTCAAGGAAACAAGGTTGGCCTCGTTTACTTTTGATTTAAACTACCAGTGTTTGCCTTGAACTGCGTTGAATCTGTAAACCCATGAAATCTGTGAAGAGGCTTTGATCTTTAAACCTGCTTCGTTTTTAATCTTTCGACAATATTGGGTCTTGCAAATCCCCAATTTCTAAAATCGGCACCGGAACTGTCTGCTTTCCTTTGCATAGATCTCGAATTCCAAAATTCAAACTGAAGTGTGGTATTTCTCCCCCCCTTTTTTTTTTGCCCTTTCGCAGGAATGGCCAAAACAAGAGTAACCAGACCCGTCAAGGAAGATGAAGAGATGCCGGAGCTTCCGCAGGCTCTGTGGCGAAAAGCCCCCTTTCTGGGTGGGAAAGATTTTTACCACGCGAGGGTGAAGGCGAAGAGGATGCCTGATCCTGTTCCCATTGAGCAGTTGTTAACGCTGACTCGCCCAGTTAACTCAGCCTTGCTCGAGTTAGTTGGCTCCGAGGATGTGGTTCGATTGGGAATCGAGAATGGGCACTTCCCATACACTGCAATTTCTACTCAGGCGTTTGTCCAGAAGTTGGACTATATGGATGAGTGGACTGACCACGTGTTGGGTAATTACGCCGAAACTCTCGATAAAGCCGGCATTTTCTTCGCTGTCCGTGCTATGAAGGGTGCTGCCGTGAAGCTGGATCAGTCCATGCTTCTAGACCTTCTGTCCCGCTATTCGCCTGCGACTCACACGTTTCACTTTGCTGAGTTCGAGGCTGCCCCCACGCTCGAGGACGTTCAAATGCTGTATGAGCTTTCCCCCATGGGCGAGGTGGACCCCTTGAGTCACTTGAGAACACCTGCGGAATTGGCCTTGTACGCGCAGATAGAGGAGTGCCTAGCAGAGGTAAAGAAAATCTCCACTCGGTGGACCAGTACGAAACCTCTTCCGAACTGGCAGCTAGTGGATACGTCTGCGAAGAATACCTGGAACAAGTGGTTGCAGTACTTCTTCCGAGACTATGCAAACAGCAGCATCACTAAGAAGCTTTTGAGCGAGGACCCGGAGGCCGAGAATTATGTAGAGGGCAAGGGTTATCATTTGACCCTTTGCGCCTTTCTCTGCGCTTGGCTGTCGAGGTATCTGATTGATGGTCACCCCCATGACGGGGTCTTCTACCATGTGCTGCCACTTGCGGTGAGGCTCGCTCTTGGCCAGAGGGTCGCACTTGGACCCTTGGTCTTGGGCACGCTATATTATAGGCTGGACCAGCTGGTTCTGGCGATGAGGGAATCGCGCGGCCGTCTCGATGTTCTGACCTTTGTCAATATCAGCTTTTTGACAATGTGGGTTTTCGAGCGCTGGCCGTCTTATGCTCCAACTCCCCTCCCACTTGAGAAGTGGTGTCCCCCAGGCGAGACGGAAGCGTTCAACAGCGGGAGAGCTGCGAGATGGTTTGGAGCAAGCAACACCAAGTGTACTTGGAGCTTGATATGCGACAAACGAAGGGAGTTCACTGCCAGGCCCTACGCCACACGTGTCGAGAACGTGCGGTGGTTTCCAAAGTTATACCCTTCCAAAGGTATGGTCTTGTCAGAAGACCTTCTCTTTGAAAAGGGGCCGCATTTCCACGAGCGCTATCGTGAGTTCTTTTGCTGGTGTCTGCGAGGTTCTCTTCCTGCACTTGCAGAGCACATCCGTGAGCTCGCGCCCCGGTATGAAAGGCTTACAGTGGATGTTGACCCCACTCGGGTCTCGCCTCAGTTTGGTTTCGATGCGGTGGCCCCATCAATCTGGCCCCAGTCTATCGTCAGAGGGTGCTACAAGCGCTTGCTGACAAAGGAGTGCAAGACGGTCCTCATGAGCAATCTTCCCTTCGAGCAGCCTGCGGGAACTCGCAAGGGTGGTTGTTCCCAGAACTGGATCGCATACTGGATTGCCCAGCAGACGAGGATGGAGACGGAGGCGGCGGCGCAGCCAGGAAGGGCCCCCTTGATCAAGAGAAACTCTTTTCCGTTTCGCCCCAATTGCAGTTTGAGCGAGTCTGAGTACGGTTGCTACTCGTTGTTGGACCGCGAGAATCATTTGTGCCCCGATTTCATTCTGAAGGAGCAGGTCAATGCAATCAAGAAGGGCGACACGCAGGTCATCAAATATAGCAAGGCGTTTGCTGAGGTAAGCAGTTTCCTTGTGTGCTTTGAGCTCTTTGATTTGCTTGCACTGATGCTTTTTGTTCTGTATTGTCTAGTGTCATGTGCGGAGGTTCGCAGCTGGTGACCGTTCCAAATCGCTGGTGGATACCATTGTTGCCACCAGAAGGAGGGGGGAGTCGTATCGGCTAGCATGGAGGATGGATGCCGAGGTCGAAACAAAAGTTCGCGGGGTCATGAACACCTTTGCTGACTCGCTGATAGACAACCCTCCGGCTCCGTCTCCTCCTAGAGATGGCCCGTCCCCTCCGGCGACTGCGGCGCCGAGAGCGAAGAGACCTAGGCAAAAGGGGATTACGATTTCTTCCCCTAGGAGCGCTCCAGCTTCTCCCCCAGTGAGGTCCCTTTCCATCAAGGACAAAGGCAAGGGTCGTATGCCCAGCAAAGTGCGAAAAGATCTCGCAGTTGAGACTTTCGTCCCATTCAATCAAGAGGAGGAAGAGAGACAGGAGCCCCAGGCAAGTGATGAAGAAGCAACAGTTGTGATGTGCGAGGAAGAATCAGGAGGTACTTCCGTCGCATCTCCTTGCCCTTTATCATGACTTCTGTGCAGTTCTTTTCTTTGAACCAATTTTGTATTCGCAGATGATGATGATGAAGCCGTTGGTGGCCTCGTGGCCAAGAGGCAAAAGAGAGATGCCCACTCTGGCGTTTCAGATGATCCCATAAGCGAGGATGTTCTTGCTGAATCCCGGAGGACAGCCGCGGAGGCTGCTGAAAGAAGAAGGCAGCGAGAGGAAGAGGAACTCGAGCTTGTGAAACAGCGGAGCCTCGAGGAGCGGCATGTTGACGACTTAGCGCGTCCAGCTGGCGAGGAAGACGAGCTTCCCGAAGAAGTGGCTCCTCATGTGGAGGAGGAAGATGAGGTCCCTGGAGAGGACACAGCAGAGCTAGAGCAAGTCCAAGCGGACTTCGCAGAGATCGCAGGTGGCGATAAAGGTGAGATCTTCAATCTCGCAGTTACTTATAGAGATGTAATTGTGGGTGCGTTAAAGCACGGTGTGTCAAAGCCTGACATTCGCCGTTGGTTGGTAAGCAAATGCGGAGAACCCTCAGGTAATTATTTTGAGTGATATGCGCATACTAGGCTTTAGTCACTTGAGGCAAAATCATGACTGGTTTACTCGCGTCCCAGGTCACGCTTCTCTTAAAGATTTGCTTAGTGAGGATACACTGATAGGGCACGGTTCCACGTCCCTAGTGTATGATGAGGATACCTCAATCCCACCTTCGCGTGGAGGTGCTTATTCTTAGCTTTAGTAAAGATAGTGAAATAACTTATAACACAAGTTACCTCATATTATCGCATTCGGTATCGCAGGTCATGCTGAGGAGCCTGAGCTGGAGCGGAGAAGTCAGCCTTCTGCATCCCATGTTCCAATTTCGAGCTCCCATACCGAGAAGCCCGTCGCAGCTGCTGGACACGTGAGTGAGCGTCTCGAGGATGTCATCGAACTTTCCGATGATGTCGAAGCTGATGCTGTGCCGATGGACGAAGGTGTCCGTACTGGCGGTGAGGAAGAAAGGACAAGTGATGCTAATATTTTCGCATCTGGGAGTGTCCGTCCAGCGACTTCGGCTGTCCCCTTGCCTCCGGCGATGACTGAACCGGAAGCACCTATTCCTGCGTGGAGTATTTGGGGCTCGCAGGTTGGGAATGTAGTCGCAGCTGGTGCGGCCTACACTCTTCCTCCTAACTATGAGAGTTTGGAGCTCGCAGCTGATAGGAGAGCCATGGAGCGAGGGCAGTCTTCGAACAACCCGGTGGCTCGCATTCCCTCTATTCATGAAATTCTGGAAGGCACTGGTAAGCAGAGATTTTACCATTCGCACGTCACATTATTTGCTTGCGAGTTTTGACATCATGACTTGTTTTTGATGTCTCAGGTTTGAAGCAAACCGATGTAGACTGGGTGGTTCGGATGCGCCTCAGATACCCCCGATCGTTTGTGAGGTGTCTGGAGATTAGTCCTTTTGACAGGAGGCTATTCCTTACTGAAGCCATCTGGATACTAGAGCAGCTGTGCGCGGCTACACCTGCGACCATTTCGGCCCAGAGTGCCGAATTGCTGTGTGGCATGTGCCAAAATCTCGTGCTCAAAGTCCAAGGCAGACTTGGTTTCAAATTCCTCAAGGACAGAGTTACACTGATTCGCGCAGCTGTAACTCTGAATCTCGGGCACCAGAATCTCGCAGCTGAGATGCGGAAGGTGGAGCAGCAGAAGCAAAAGGTTGATGAAGCTTTGAAGCTGTATCATGAAATGAATGCCAAGTGCGAGCAACTAAAGCAAGAAGTGCAACAAGTGGAGAGGCTGATCGAGCAGTTCGAGCCCCAGGACTCCTTAGTCAAAAATTTGTTTTGACTTTTCGAATTTTGAAAAGAAAACAGGAAAATGGTTGAGACATTAATGTAATATTTTGAAACATTAATGTAATGTTGCTAGGGTTTCTCCCCCTTCTTTTTTAACAACAAACAATGAGTTTGCCCGTTTTGCCCCTTTCGGGATTTGATTGGACATTTCTGTGCATATCCAATTATGACATCAGCAATTGATTCTTTTGCTTGATTTTCGCGCTAATTTCTCGGCAGATAAGCACGCTTCCGTTGGGAAGTCCATCCGAATCATGACTATCCGTCATTTATTAGGATACGCAACCGAATCGTCGTAGCCTTTAGTAGGGTAATTGATTGTTACCGCTTTTCTAGGCGTAAGTGATTGAACTTACCCTCTTTTTTGAATTTTGCTGACTCATCTTAGGCGACCGAAGAGTCTCCACAGGGCCTATATAAACCCTGCCTTTGCCATTTGGGTTCTTCTATCCCAAACATGTGCTTTGCCGTGAGTCCTTGCGACTGCTGGCTTCAACGCTTGCTTTTCGTTGATTCATGGCAACTTCAAGTTTTGAATCCTGAGTTTGCGCTTTGTGCTATAGAAATAGTTTCCAAGATCCACTTTATGAGGCTTATTGCCGTTTATAACCGTCATAAAGAGGATGCAGATAATACCTCATGTGTGTTCGAAGAAATTTCTTCGTGTATTATGCGTGCAGATCATGTTTCCGGCCGCCTCGTGGCGAGGTGCAGCGCCGTAGTGACCGTGCAACCGTCTCGTAATGAACGGCGGAATTCTCCTCCAGCATCTCCGGAGAAGAATCCGTTGCCCTCACATTTGTGAGGTCGGGGTGCTCGTCAATGCCCTTGTCCAACATGACAAGGAATCCATCACCAGAGGAATGACTGCTTCGCCTGTTGCGCGGAGTATCCTCTGTCGGCACAGGAAGCTCCTCCGGCGCCTATCTTGGTCAGACAGAGGCTTTTGTCATTCCTTGGGGTCTTGGGCGCATCGTATCCCTGACCTTGCTGCTAGGGATGTGGCGAATGACAAGTTGATCTCTTCGCGGCAGCATCCCTTTTGCTATAGATCTTTGGCCTCAGATCTGCGTACTGTGCTGCCGGTGTCAAGGCCGGTGGATTCTCTCTTTTCTTAGTCGAGAGTTCCCTTGGCGCATTTCTGGCTTACCAGCCATTTTTCGAATGTATTGTAAGCCATGTTGGCTGTGTAGTTAGATGCGAGCTTTTCGCTTGTAAGCTGCTATCTAGATGGATAAATTGTAAGTCATTTGACTCATACTGATATATAGCTTTTGTACTATTTGCTCTCTTTGCAACAAAATACAATTTCGCATGCGTTTCGGCTTGTTTTGCCTTGCATAATGCCATGTAATGATTTCACATATGCGATGTCAGATATTTCGCTAGATCATTCGAGATCGTAATTTCGCAGCTGTGCCATCTTGACGGATGGGCTTGTAGTTGGTCGTTGTAAATCGTATGAGATCACGTTCACAACGTTGTTATCGTTCCAGATAATTTTCCAGAGATCAATCAAGATCGTTGAGCTGTGCAAATTGCTATCATAGAAGATAGGCTTTGTTTGAGATATTTTCTCGCATAAACTGCTATCCCAGCAGACAGATCTTTAGAAGATCTAATAAGGTGACTCTGCACTCGTGTTGCCATCACATCAGACAGGTTTGGATAATTAACCAAAATTGCTATCGTATCAGATAGGCTGGAGAAGATCATTATAAGATCGCATCTGTATAGCCCGCTATCTCAAGAGATAGGCGTTAGATGATCGATTGAGATCGTTTTTGCATTCCGCTGCTATCGCAAAAGATAGACTTTGGATGATCATGTAAGATCGTGTTTTCGTTTGGGTGCTATCGCAAGAGATAGGCTTTAATGATCACTTAAGATCGTATTTGTATTTGATTGCTACCATGAGAGATAGGCTTTAGATGATCACTTAAGATCGCATTTGCGTTTGGCTGCTATCGCAAGAGATAGGCTTTAATGATCACTTAAAAATATACCCTCAAAAAAAAAAATGATCACTTAAAATCGCATTTGCATTTGGCTGCTATCGCAAGAGATAGGCTTTAATGATCACTTAAGATCGCATTTGCATGTGATTGCTACCATGAGAGATAGGCTTTAGATGATCACTTAAGATCGCATTTGCGTTTGGCTGCTATCGTAAGAGATAGGCTTTAATGATCACTTAAGATCGCATTTGCATTTGGCTGCTATCGCAAGAGATAGGCTTTAGATGATCGATTAAGATCACATTTGTAGTGGCTGCCATCGTAGGAGATGGGCTTTAGATGATCACTTAAGATCGCGTTCGCGTGTAGCTGCTATCGTAAGAGATAGGCTTTAGATGATCGATTAAGATCACATTTGTATTGGCTGCCATCGTAGGAGATGGGTTTTAGATGATCACTTAAGATCGCATTTGTATTTAGTTGCTATCGTAAGAGATAGGCTTTAGATGATCGATTAAGATCACATTTGTAGTGGCTGCCATCGTAGGAGATGGGCTTTAGATGATTAATTAAGATCGCGTTTGTGTTTGGCTGCTATCGTAAAAGATAGGCTTTAGATGATCGATTGAGATCGCGTTTGCTATCATATGAGATAGGCTTTGATGATCAATTAAGATCGCGTTCGCTATCGTAAGAGATAGGCTTTGATGATCATTTAAGATCGCGTTCGCTATCGTAAGAGATAGGCTTTGATGATCAATTGAGATCGCGTTTGCTATCATATGAGATAGGCTTTGATGATCAATTAAGATCGCGTTCGCTATCGTAAGAGATAGGCTTTGATGATCATTTAAGATCGCGTTCGCTATCGTAAGAGATAGGCTTTGATGATCAGTTAAGATCGCGTTTGCTATCATATGAGATAGGCTTTGATGATCAATTAAGATCGCGTTCGCTATCGTAAGAGATAGGCTTTGATGATCATTTAAGATCGCGTTCGCTATCGTAAGAGATAGGCTTTGATGATCATTTAAGATCGTGTTTACATTTGTTACTATTGAAGCGAATAAATCATTGTTAACAGTTGTAACAAATTAGATAAGCGATATAAACAGCTAATAAATGTGAACTTCTCATTTGGGAGAATTCTTTTATTATGACATTCTCATATGGGAGAGATAGGATTACAATCCTCTCATATGGGAGAGGAGATTGCGAATATCGTAGCCACATGAGACATTAAGCAACGTTATCATAAAACGTATGAAATAAGAGAAGTCAGGGATAGTACTTCTTGATCCAGCGCATGTTGACTGAGCTTGGAGTTGAGGTTGTGCCGTGCAACCTTCGTATGCTGCAGTAGCCGCTATCGAAGACTTCTGTGACTTCGAAGGGTCCCTCCCAATTAGCTGCGAACTTTGGGTGGGTTGCCTCTCGCATGCAGTGATCAGATGCGCGCAGGACCAGGTCGCCAACTGCGAAATCCCGTCGCTGGACTGTCTTGTTATAGGCGCGAGCGATTCTCTCTTGGTACCGCTTGTTAGTCCTTTTGGCTTGTTCTCGCTTTTCTTCCAGCAAGACTAAATCATGATCGCGTTGATTTTCATAGAGTGCGTGGAAGGCCAGCCTTGCCGAATTGACTCTGACCTCCGCAGGTACCACAGCTTCGGCCCCATAACATAGTAGAAATGGCGAGGCCCCTGTAGGTGTCCTTGGAGAAGTTCTGTAGGCCCACAGAGCTATGTTAAGGGAGTCAGCCCACTTCTTGTGGTCATCTGCGACCATCTTGCTCAGAATTCGCAACAGCGTTTTGTTAGTCGCTTCGGCTTGTCCATTTCCCTTTGGATAATAGGGGGTGGAGCACATTTGCCTGATATTGTACTCCGCGAGTTTGGTAGCTACCTGACGATTAACAAAAGGAGTACCGTTATCTGAAAGAATAGTATTTGGGATTCCGAACCTGCATACGATGTTTTCCTGGATGAAGTTAACCACAGCCAGCGCGTTTGCCGTCTTCAGTGGTATTGCTTCCACCCATTTGGTGAACAGTTCGGTTGCAGTGAGAATGAAATGGTTCCCATGTGACGTTGGTCGGATGGGGCCAATGATTTCCAGAGCCCATGTATGAAATGGCCATGGCGTCCCTAGTGCATGTAGATCCACGGCAGGAGCGTGCACTAGGTTCCCTTTGAATTGGCATTCTTGGCAGCGTCGCACCTTGGTGCGGCAATCGACTTCCATCGTGGGCCAGAAGTATCCGATTGAGAGGAGTTGTCTGCATAATTTCGCACCTCCCTGGTGTTCCACCTGATGGGAGAGGTCCATGACTTCTTGTGCTTCCCTATCGTCTAGGCATCGCAGCAAGTTGCCTTCGTGACCTTTTCGCCAAAGCAGATTTTCTTGAACCACATATCGAGAAGCTTTCCTCTTCAATTTGTCTGCCTCTTTTCTCGATTCGGGTGCAGTGCCCTTGGTGAGGAATTCAAACAATGGCTTTCTCCAGTCTGTGTCGTCGTCGATTAGAGCGACAAGTAGAGAATCTTTGATTAGTGCGCAACTTTCGCACTTCCCTTGTATCAGGGCTGCGGCTGTAGACATGCTTGGCCAATGGATGCCATATCTCTGAGCTTTTCTGTAGATTGACACCTCGCTTTCTCCGCAAGCGTGTTGGTGAATCTTTTCTAACAGCTGTTGTCCCTCTTGCTCAGAGACGCAACGCATGAGTATTCCTCCAGGACCCTTGTAGTAAAGGGTGTTGTCGTGGATGCAGTATCCTTTCGTGAGTACCCAGCTTTCGCTACTGGTGCCTTTCGCAATAGCTTGCAAGATTGCTTTTCGCCAGTCTGCGTCATCCATGTGTTCATCGTCGCACGCATCTTCTGTTAATGCCGACGATGTTCGCACTTCGATAGAAATCCTTGCGGGGCATTTGTCTATGCTGACCTTAGATCCCAGAGTTGCTAAGGCGTCTGCATGCCTGTTGTCCGCTCGGGGTTTGTGCTCGTATTTCACGTCGCAGAATTGCTGCATCAGCTTTTGCACTAGGGTGCGGTATGGCAGGAGGTTGATCTCCTTTAAACCATATTCGCCCGAGGCCTGTTTAACAATCAGTTTGGAATCTCCCATGACTGTTAAGTTGCTCACTTCCAAAGCTTTCGCCGCACGGAGTCCCGCGATCAGAGCCTCGTATTCTGCCTCGTTGTTCGTGACTGCGAAGTTGAGTTTTGCGGACATCTGTATGACTTCCCCGTCCGGCTTTGTCAAGACTATCCCAATGCCTCCACCTTTTCTGGTTGACGAACCATCAAAGTGGAGCGTCCAATAGGGCACGTCGATCGCGTAGATTTCAGGGCCTTCGAGTTCTTCCTCGATCACAGGTTCGTGACTGTTGTCAGGAAACTGTGCCAGCAGATCTGCTACCGCCTGCGACTTGATCGCTCTTGGTTTTACGCATGTGATATCGTATTGAGAGATGGTCATGTACCATTTCGCCAATCTCCCGCCCGGAGTAGTGTGAGTTAGCAGGTATCTTATGGGGTCGCTTTTGGTGACCACCACTACTTGGTGCGATGCAAAATAGTGTCTCAACTTCTCTATTACGAAGAATAAAGCAAGGCAATGACGTTCGATGTCCGTGTACCTTGATTCAGCAGGCTGCACAATGCGAGAGATGTAATAGATAGGCCTCTCTTGTCCCTCATAGATCTGAGCCAAGAGCGCTCCTATAGATTTCCTTGTCGATGTAAGGTATAGCAGAAGCGGCGATCCCAGTTGAGGCGCGATCATTATCTTTGGGGATGTGAGTAGCTCCTTTAGCTTTTCGAATGCGGCTTCGTGATCAGGAGCCCAGTTGTACACGGCGTCCTTCTTGAGAAGAGTGCTGAAGCAGCATGTGATTTCAGCGATTGCTGGGATGAATCTCCGCAGATATGACAATTTTCCCAAGAATGTTTTCAAGGTACTTTGGTCTTGAGGTGGCGTCATGCTGGTGATGGCTGACACTTTCGCAGGGTCAGGCTCGATCCCTTGGCGATGGACTACGCATCCCAGAAACTTCCCCGAAGTCACGCCGAATGCGCATTTCATGGGGTTCATTTTCAGTTGAAAGCTCCTGCATCTGTTGAATACCTTTCGCAGGTCTGCAAGGTGATCTGCTTCATGCCTGGATTTGACTACCAGGTCATCCACATAGAATTCCACTTCTTTGTGCATCATGTCGTGGAATAGGGCCATCATGGCCCGCTGATAGGTTGCGCCTGCATTCTTAAGACCGAATGGCATTACCGTATAGTTGAATACCCCCACGGGAGTGATGAATGCAGTTTTCCTTGCATCTTCGGGATCCATCTTGATTTGATTGTACCCGCTGAAGCCGTCCATGAAACTGAACATGCGATGGCCTGCTGTTGAATCAATGAGCAAATCGATGTTAGGCAATGGGAAATCGTCCTTAGGACAGAAGCGATTAAGATCTCGGAAGTCCACGCAGATGCGGAGCTGTCCGTTCTTCTTCACCACTGGCACGATGTTGGCCAACCATGTGGGATGGTGATTGGGCTCTATGAACTTGGCATCTAGGAGTTTGACAATCTCCTGTTTGATCTTCACGTTGAGCTCTGGCCTAAAGCTTCTGGTGCTTTGCTTGACCGGTTTAGACCCTGGGATGATGTCTAAACGGTGCATGGTGATGCTCGTGTCCAGACCCGGCATCTCGTCGTATTCCCATGCGAACACGTCCTTGTATTCAGTTAGGAGCTGCAGCAGTCCTTGTTCCTCTTCGCTTGTGAGGTCCGCACTCAGGAAGACTGGTCTTTTCTTTTCCTCGTTCGGGCTGAGGAACACTTCCTTAAGCTCTTGCTTTTGTGGTCTTGGCCTGTCTTCCATGCATTCGGGGGCTTCTTTAAGTTTCTCCTCTGGAGTGCCCTGTGTTGGCTCTTCTGTGAGCGCAACTTGCTCGATTTGATTGATTTGCCCAGGGACATCCCCATGCCCGTGTGAGGACGTCCCCGCGCACCTTCATATGCGATAGCATTTCTTCCCGTTGGCGTAGAAGCTCTCTATCTCCTTGCCCTCGGGGTCGTGCTTTGCGATCCTCTTCAGAGTGTAAACACTCTTGCGATGATATGCGATGCGCGGCGCCTCTTCGTGGGTAGGCGGCTTTTCTTCGGTGTCTCCCCTTGTCACCATCACGCCTGCAGGTGACTGGTCCTTGATGTCCTCCCAGAGAGGTAAAGGAGTAGGGTTGAATGGTCCGGGTGTTTGCTCGTCCGCCATCTCGGTGAACCACACCGCCTCGCTGAGATGCGCTTCGTCCAAATTGAACGGGTTAGTTGAGGCCGGTATCTCGACAATCCTGTCGTTCCAGATAGCTTTCATCACTTGGTGAGCCGTTGAAGGGATTGCGTCAAAGCGATGAATCCAGGCCCGACCTATGATCATGTGGTATGTGGTGTTCGCGTCTATGACATAGAACTTCGCCGAGCACTTGATTTTGCCGATCTGAACGCCCAGGCGGATCCACCCGATCGTCATTCTGGAATCGCTTCCGAATCCCACCAGCGGGGATGGACGCTTGACTACCTTGTGCTCGGGGATCCCTGCTAGCTTCAGTGTGTGGAGTGGAACAACATTGACCGCTGCTCCTCCATCGACGAATGCTCGCTTGAATTCGACGCCGTTGATGATGGCGGTCACGTACAGGGGCCTCTGGTGGCTCGCATCTGTCTTTTTATCGCTGGCAGAAAAGGTCATGATCTTTTCTGTGGAACGGGACGCCCTGACGACTTTCCCGTTGGAGACCACGAGGTCCTCCTCGTAGTCCTCTGCTACCCTCAAGATTGCTTTTGTCATGTCCGCTCGACATTTTTCGGAGAAGTTCATCTCGTTGAAGAATCTGTCGAAGCCGTGCGACCCTTTCATGCGGTCGGCACGCTCATCTTCCGTGTCCATGCTGTAGTCTTCATCTTCATGGACTTCAGCAACGATGGGCAGACCATCCTCTGCGACTTCTTCCAAGTCAACTATCGAGATCATGGCGACCTCTTTGCCTTTTGAGCCCGAATCTGTATGGGCAGGCAGCGGGTTGTTGCGCACATCCTTCCGATGGTCGCTGACGATGAGTTCGCCGCTCTTCATCTTCTGATCGAGTGCGAATCTGAGCTTCTTGCACTCGGCTGTGGGGTGCATGACCTTGCCGTGGTATTCGCACCACTTAGGGTCCCTCGTCATCTCCTTGGAGGGTGCTTTCTCGAGCGGTGGGAGGACGCCGTCCTTACGCCACTGTCTGCAGAGATCGCTTGCCTCCTCCACCGAGCATGGCAGGGGCGGTGCGTCGAAGTTTGTAACTTTTGCTTGCTTCTGGGGCGAAATTGCATTGACCTCAGCTTCGCGTCCTCGCTTGTAGCCGAATCTGCCGATCTTGTAGGTGGTGCCGCTCGCAGGTCGTTCTGGAGCGCTCTTCTTTCTCTGTCTCTCGACGATGGGGTCGATGTTCATCGTGCACTCGATGAGCTTTGAAAACGTGGGTGTTTGCAAATTGATTAGCATGCTCTTGTACTCATCTCGCATGCACTGCAGGCATATCTCTACGAGCCGGCTTTCGAGCATGGGATCCTTGCACTCCAAGGACTTCGCTCTGAATTTCTTGATGAAAGTGATTCCATCTTCCTCGCGTTTCTGATACATCCGCGAGAGATGGATCATCGTCACCTTTTCTTCCATCTGGAAGAACTTGGTGTAGAACTTCTGGACCATGTCGTCCCAAGTCTTCACAGATCCGGGCTCCAACGTCCGGTACCATTTGTATGCTACATTCCCAAGAGTCTTTGGGAACTCTCGCATCAGCAGTTTGGGATCAGCTCCGTATGGACCCATGACATCGATGAAACGCATGACATGCTCATGAGCGTTTCCATTGACGTCTTCGAACTTGTCCCATTTGGGAGCCTTGTACCCTGCCGGGTTAGGCATGAGATAGATCTCTCGTGGAATGGGTGGATCGTTGTCTAGCTTCGGGATGATGGTATCCGCGAGCGATTGATGAGCTAGGATGGAGTCCACGCGCTTCTGCAAGGACGTCATGCATTCTGGGAGGCTTCCCTCGGTAGCTGCCGGAGGGGCTGCCGTAGGCGGTGGCGACACATATGTCGCCGGAGGATTGGGAGTGTATTGGCTACCCGCGTTTCCCCATATGGTCGCCGGTGGAGGCAGAGTGTACTGCAAAGTTGGGTTAGACGCCAAAGCCGTGGGCTGAGAGGCGTGAGCAGCAGGGGGTAGCATTTGCGCTGTTGATCCTTGGATCGAAGGCAGCTGCGCGGCTGACGGTGGAGTTTGCAGATGAGGGTTGGGAGGCGTGGCCGATACTCCCAATCCTGGAGCAGTAGGGGTTCCTCCCCCCTGAGGGGTGGCGGTACCTGGTGGAGGATTTGGCGCAAGAGTGCCCAGAACGGCCAAAATCCGCTCCAACTGCGCAGATTGAGACTTGAGAGCTTTTGCCTGACTTTGGACAGTGGCGTCCAAAGACTCCAAAGTTGGTGCCTCGCCGGGAGTCGTCGGAGTACGGCGGACTTCGTCTCCCGAGGGAGTTTCGGTGGAAGGCGACCGGTTGCTGACATCATCCTCCCGAGACATGGTTGCTTTTGCTGGTAAGTTTCACGTCGGGTTCACCAAAATGTGCACAAGAGATTCCGGCAGGGAGATCTCCGTGTACACCGTACGTAGTGGATCAGGGATCGCACAGGAAGAATAGGGGTGTGTGTAGGGAGAGAGCAAGTCAGTAGCAATGTCTGAGAGAGAGACAGAGGTTTGGCAGAGCTTCCGCGTATGGCAGTGTGTCCTCCTTTGTATGGAAAGGTTAACGATGTATATATACTGGAGAACGTGACCGTTGTAGTGTGGTTAATGCGCCCATTGATGGCGGCTTAATTAGCTTAACCATAACGGCACGTTCGTCCGAGTATATAGGAACCGTTAGAGCACGTGGTGCGCGAGTACCGGAACCGTTACGAGGTTGACCGGGTTTGACCGGATTGACCGGGTTTGACCGGATTGACCGGGTCTAGGGAGCTCGTGCCATAGATCTCTCAAAACAGTTACTAAAGGTCGCGCGCGGGCTTGGCTCGCACGCGACAGGGCTTACTCTAGCCTCCAGACCACAAAGTCCCTACAAGTCCCGTGCAGTGGTATGCGAGGGCTCTGTCTCGCAGCCCCCACATGGATCAGCGCGGCTGGTGATCCAGTGTGTATGGAGCACAATATGGTGTGCTGGATGGTTGCCACGTGGCCTAGATCTGCCATGTCATAAAGCAGTATCTACAGTAGCTAAACACCTTTTGCTGGGAATTCTCGTTTGGTGTAGCTAGGGTTTGATCTAAAGTTGATGTTTTGATGATTGTAATGCATGCTTTAGCTTAATCTCTCGTGTTTATTCACTATTATGGATTATTTGCGTTTTTAATCTTATTATCTTTGCGAGTAGCTAACGTAGAGGTAGAATCAATTAGTTTCACGCGGTAACTCCGTGATAACTAGTCGGTAAATCGAATAATCCACCTAGTCGTATCAATGTTTGGTAACTCGGCATCGTTAACTAGGATCGTTAAAGTAGAATTATAATCTTAATGCATACTTAAACCTAAATTAGGCTTGGTAACTCGGTTTAGTTTAGCTTAAGTATAGTGGATTTGCTTGGTAACTCGGTAAGTTCAACGTTGCTTGATTAATAGTGAATAACACGTGGTTGTTTTACAAATCAAAATATAAATTTAGATCAACCTAGTGAACCTAGAGAATTCCCGGTGCTTTTCCCTTATTGATAAAAACCTCCAATTAATCATTCTTTATTAATCGTGAATTATTTCACTTGGTTAATTGAGAATTTTGCGTTTAATTTCTTAGAATTAGATAAAAACACAACTTGCGACTTGCCCACATAAGGTTTAGAATAGTAATTAATTTAAACAAAGTCCCTTGGGTTCGACAACCCGGATTTCCGGTTTATTACTACACACGACGGCTGTGCACTTGCAGTTGGAACGTGTCAAGTTTTTGGCGCCGTTGCCGGGGACTTCGGCTAAATTAGTTATAATTCCTAGCCTTAGGGATTTTAATTTATTGTTTATATTCGTTACTCACCTACGTTTTGCGTGTTTCGTGATTTCAGGTTGATTTACACGGTGCATGACCCGTTCTCGAGACGAGCCTTTGTATCCAACGTTTGAAGACCCGGAATCCTTATTAAAAGCACAGCGTAGAGACAAGAGGAATTCAAGCTCAGTAGTTATGGATGAAGAAACGAGAGCTGAGTTTGAGAGGATCCGCAAAGGAATGCAGGATGCGGAAGCAGCTAGAGCTGCAGCTGTAGAGGAGGCTGCACAAAGAGCCGCAGAAGCTGAGGAGGTGAGAGCTCAAATGGCTGAGATGCAGGCAAGGATGGATCGCATGGCTCCCCCAAATCCACAACCACGTCATGGTGTGGGGGCACAAGTAGCGAACATCGGTGGGAACAACAATGGTAATAATGGGGAAAACAACAGGCAGAACAATGCTGAGAATGAAGAACGCCCGATGGTGGATTATTTCAGGACTACTCCAGCATGTTATCAGCCTACCATTGTCAGGCCACAGATCAATGCCCAACACTTCGAGTTGCGCCAACATATGATCAACATGGTTCGTGATGAGTGTGCATTCAACGGAGCTCCAGGAGATGACCCCAATCACCATCTGCTGGTATTTGAGCAAATCACATCAACCCTGCACGATCAGCGAGTTCCAGATGAAACGGTTAAGCTTTTACTATTTCCATTCTCCTTATCTGGAAAAGCCAAGAAGTGGCTTATGGAGCTGCCAGCTGGTAGCATAGTGACATGGGCAGATTGTTGTCATGAGTTTCTGAGGAAGTATTTGCCACCATCCAGAGTCGCGCAGCAGATGGCAGAGATTGCAAAGTTCACTCAGGATGAAGACAGCTCTTTGGGAGATGCATGGAGAAAGTTCAGCCAAATTCTCCGTAGATGTCCGAATCATGGAGAGCCATGGCACAAGCTCTTCCATTATTTCTACACTGCATTAGACAAGGAGACAGCTGACCAGTTGGATATGCCAGCTGGAGGTAATTTTATGGGACTTGGAGCACAGCGAGCTCAAGATTTGCTGAACAACGCGTCAAAGAGAGAGACTACACGATCTGAAACGCGTAGGTACTCCAAACCGGGGGATACATCCTTAGTCAACAAGATTGAATCGATGGAACAAAAGTTGGAATCCATGACTTCAGCATTTCACGGTATGCACCCTCCAACACAGAAGCCCATGGGTGAATTACTAGCAGATGAAAGCCAGGGATATGATAACAGTGTTGAAGATGTGAATTTTATGCGACAGCAGCAATGGCCTAACACCTATCATCCCAACAATCGTAATCACCCCAACTTCAGCTATGCCAATCCAAACAGTGGATTATATGCACCTGGACAGAGACCCAATGTTCCATATCAAGCGAGGCAAGCTCCACAACAGCAGGCTCCACAAAAAGAAGAGCAAGAGACAAATGCTCTATTGAGAAAGCTCCTAGCTAATCACGACAGGATGGAGAGCGCGATTGTCTCAATACAAGCAACAATAAAAAGCCATGAGACTCAGATTGGGCAGATCGCCAATCAAAACGTCAAGCTTCCACCAGGCATGCTTCCAGCAAATACCATCACTCCTAACGAGCAGCTAAATGCCATCACAACTCGCAGTGGCATCACTACTGAGGACCCCCCATATCCTAGCCACGCGCGAGCTGAGGCGACTAAGGCCACTGAGAAAGCTTTGGATGAAGAGATTCCCGTGCCTACCGTGAGTCCCCAATCAAAGGACACGGTGAGGAAGTCGGATGAGAAACAGAAGCCTAGGGAGGAATACAGCGTGCGAGTGCCATACCCGCAAAGATTGAAGAGCCAAGAGGATGCCAAGCATTTCAAGAAGTTTGTGGATATCTTCAGGAAACTGCACATTAATATACCTTTTGCAGAGGCCATCTCACAAATGCCGAAATATGCCAAATTTCTCAAGGATCTCCTTTCTAATAGGAGGCGCATGGATGATTTTGAAACCGTGACTTTAAATGAGGAGTGTAGCGCCGTTGTGCAAAAAGCGCTACCAAAGAAGATGAAAGATCCCGGCGGTTTCATCATTCCTGTTACATTGGGAGACGCATTTCATGGGAGGGCATTGTGTGACCTTGGTGCGAGTATTAATTTGATGCCTACATCGGTTTTTGAGCAACTTGGTGTGGGAGATCCTAAGCCTACCAGGATGTGCTTGCAGATGGCTGATCGCACAATAAAACGCCCCAGGGGTGTTTTAGAGGATGTATTAGTGAGAGTTGAAGGACTCATCTTCCCAGCTGATTTTGTGATCTTAGACATGGAGGCCGACGATGATGTTCCTCTTATTTTGGGCCGTCCATTCCTGGCCACTGGGAGAACTATCATTGATGTGGCCAATGGGGAGCTGACTATGCAGATCAACGATGAGAAGGTGGCCTTCAATGTATTTGAGGCTATGAAATTTCCCGCATACGCGGTGAGCGAGCAATGCTTTGGGGTGGAGGCATACACGCTGGACGAGGAGGACGTTATTTTGTTGGAGCAACTATATGAGGAGCTTGCTCTATTTGATTCCAGCGAGAAAGAGCAAGCTTTAGATGTTCATTGGCGCCCACCATTACCCCTCTTTAATGAGGGAAGCAGGAAGATTCTTACTCCTTCTCTTATTACTGCTCCTGTTTTAGAATTAAAACCTTTACCTGTTCATTTGAAATATTTATACTTGGGATCTAATGATACTTTACCTGTGATTGTATCTGCATGTTTGGACAGGGAACAGGAGGAGCAGCTTCTCGAGGTACTACAGAAGAGGAAAGCAGCTATGGGATGGACAATAGCAGATATTAAGGGGATCAGCCCCACAGTTTGCCAGCACAAGATCAGGCTCATGGAAGACAAAAAGCCGGTAGTTCAATTTCAGCGTCGCCTCAACCCTCACATGCAGGAGGTGGTGAAGAAAGAGGTGCTTAAATGGTTGGAAGCAGGTATCATCTATCCGATTTCCGACAGCACATGGACTAGCCCGGTACAATGTGTTCCCAAGAAGGGAGGTATAACTGTGGTGGAAGGGGAAAGAGGTGATCAAATTGCCACACGTACCGTTACTGGGTGGAGAGTTTGCATGGATTACCGCAAACTCAATGATGCCACTTTGAAAGATCACTTTCCCCTCCCATTCGTGGACCAGATGCTTGATAGGCTAGCTCACCATTCACACTACTGCTTTTTGGATGGATATTCTGGGTATAATCAGATAGCGATTGAGCCGGCTGACCAGGAAAAGACGACATTTACTTGTCCATATGGGACGTTTGCATTCAGACGCATGCCCTTTGGGCTATGCAATGCTCCAGCTACGTTTCAGAGGTGCATGATGTCTATCTTCTCAGATATGATGGAGCAAAATTTTGAAGTCTTCATGGATGATTTTTCACTTTATGGTGATGGGTTTGAAGACTGTCTCCAGCAGCTAGCTCGGGTACTGGACAGATGTATTGACACCAACCTAGTGCTCAACTGGGAGAAGTGCCATTTCATGGTGACCGAGGGAATAGTGTTGGGGCACAAGATCTCCAGTAAAGGTTTAGAGGTAGACCGGGCAAAGATTGAGGTAATTGAGAAGCTTCCTTACCCTACGTCTGTCAAAGGGGTACGGAGTTTCTTGGGACATGCAGGTTTCTATCGGCGTTTCATTAAGGACTTTTCGAAAATCACAAAGCCTTTATCTGGTTTGCTTGAGAAAGATGCCGTGTTTGATTTCAATGAAGACTGCAAGACAGCTTTTGATTTGCTCAAGAAGAAGCTGATTAGTTCTCCCATTATAGCCACTCCAGACTGGACTCTACCGTTCGAACTTATGTGTGATGCCAGCGATTACGCGGTGGGAGCAGTGCTGGGACAGCGGAAAGACAAGGTAGCTCATGTTATTTACTATGCTAGTCGTACTCTTAACACTGCACAGGTTAATTATGCCACCACGGAGAAAGAGATGTTGGCTATTATCTTCGCATTGGACAAGTTTCGTCCATATCTTGTGGGTTCTCAGGTGACTATTTTCACGGACCATGCAGCCCTCAAATATCTTCTTGCTAAGAAGGATGCGAAACCTAGATTGATCCGATGGGTGTTACTAATGCAAGAGTTTGATATAGTGATAAAGGACAAAAAGGGTGTAGAGAACGTTGTTGCAGACCATTTGTCACGACTGGATAACGAAAAACAAGAAGATGTGCCGATTAGAGAAGACTTTCCAGACGAACAACTTATGGTGGTGGTAGCAGCTGTGCCTTGGTTTGCGGATTTGGCAAATTTCAAGGCACTCAAAATTGTCCCGAAAGACATGACGTTCCATCAGAAAAAGAAATTTTTCGCAGATGCACGACACTATTTTTGGGATGACCCTTATTTGTTTAGGTTGGGAGCTGACAATGTGTTGAGAAGATGCGTAGCTGAGCCAGACACTTTGGACATTCTTAGACACTGCCACGAATTGAATTGCGGAGGACATTTTGGCAAAGCGCGTACTGTGGCAAAGGTATTGCAAAGTGGATTTTACTGGCCTACTTTACATAAAGATGCTCATCTATTCGTGCAGCAATGTGATCGGTGTCAGAGAACCGGCAATATCTCCAGCCGAAACGAGATGCCTCAAAATTTCGTGTTGGAAGTAGAGCCTTTTGATGTCTGGGGGATCGATTTCATGGGACCATTCCCGCCTTCACTTGGTAATCTTTATATACTGTTAGCTGTGGATTATGTGACCAAGTGGGTGGAGGCAATGGCTTGCCCGAAGAACGATGGAGCTACTGTAGAGAGATTCGTGCGGAAGAGCATTTTTACACGGTTTGGAACTCCCAGAGCCATAATTAGTGATGAAGGATCGCATTTTGTGAATAAAGTCTTTGCCAATGTCTTGAGCAAATATGGGGTAAAGACGCATAAGATATCACTGGCCTATCATCCGCAGTCGAATGGGCAAGCAGAAGTTTCGAACCGAGAGATAAAAGGGATTCTGGAGAAGACAGTCAACCCGGGACGCAAGGATTGGTCTCTGCATTTAGACGATAGCTTATGGGCGTATAGGACTGCTTACAAGACTCCTTTGGGCATGTCTCCCTACCAGTTAGTGTTTGGGAAGTCGTGTCATCTTCCGGTGGAACTTGAGCACAAGGCATTCTGGGCTTTGAAGAAGATCAATTTGGACGCTAAGCTCTCCGGTGAGCTACGAAAGCAAGCGCTACTTGAACTTGAAGAATTTCGATTGATGGCATATGAAAGTGCGAAAATCTATAAGGAGAGGACAAAACTGTGGCACGACAGGCACATCATCCCGAGAGACTTCAAGGTAGGACAGAAAGTATTGATCTTCAATGCAAGACTAAAGCTGTTCCCAGGGAAATTGAAATCTAGGTGGAGTGGTCCCTACACGATTACTGAAGTTTATCCATGGGGATCTCTTGAGGTAGAGGACGCAAATGGGAACAGGTTTAAGGTGAATGGTCAGAGAGCGAAACCGTATGTGGACGGGAATTTCATTGGAGTCATTGAATGGCTTCATGCAACTCCCGCAACTTGAGAAGTCTCTGAGGTAACTGGGTCGGGCCGTCGACCTTAAATTACAAAGCGCTTGTTGGGAGGCAACCCAACCTATTTATTGCTTTAGGATAGGTTTTAATACTGTTTTGTAATTTTTATTCAGTTTGACTTTATTGAGAGGTGCGAGAGAGTGGATTTAATATTTCCAATGAGTATGTGCAGGAATACGAGGTGAAAGGCCTATTTCGGATCCCCCTTCTTGATACGCGCGTGCGAAACAGAGTAAAAAGTCCAGATTTGCAGCTAAATACGCGTATCGGGATCCGAAGTGAAGGAATTGAAGGTAGAAGCCATTCCTGCATCTATTCAACACACGCACCTGGGGAAGATCATGTTCCCGGACTCCCCGTCTTGATTTGCGCAAGAATTTGATTAGTGAACGGAGAAAGCTAGCACGCCGGCACGGATTACGAGGTGAAATTTTGAAGGACAGACTGAAATGAGAATTGAACAATGCCAACGTGTGGGGGTGGTCGAGAGCTTTCTGTAGACGGGTGGATCGCGCAAATCGGAGTCCGGATGAGGAAGTTACGCCAAAAAGGATGTTTTAGCAAGTAAAACGAGGCCAAAAACATCCGGAAATGCAAAACGTGCCTTGGAACGCGTGAAATTGACAAATAAAATATTCCCCGGATTTTGGGAATGTTTTAAGGTAAAAAGGGAGTCTCGAGGTCGAGGAGATCCTTCGGAAAGCAAAGGCACGATCGAAGACGCGAAAAATCGACAAAAAGGATGTTTTTAGCACAATTCAGCATTGTCTTCGTACTAAGACAATTGTCTTCGTACGAAGACTTTGTACTTAGAAAAAATAATGAAGCTCTGAATTGTCTTCTCAAAACAAGTTGCAGTATCTGTTTGAGAAGACCTTCGTGCGAAGACAAAAAGTCTTCGTACGAAGACTCTTCGCACGAAGACAAGTGTCTTCGCACGAAGACATCGCGCGGAATGACAAAAATAGCCAGCACGGATAGCAGCTTGTGGGTTATATTTTGGGGGCTTTCTAGACATTTTGGCACGGAATTGAAGCTTAACCAGCTGTTGATCGAGCTTCTTCGTCATTCTTCATCTTCAAACCAGTTCTTCTCCACCATAGCCGCACCTCACTCCAATTCACCTCCCCATTGTTTCTTCACCAAATTCAGCAACCCACCTAGGGTTTTGCTCGCAATTCCAAGGAGAACAAGATTCCATAGGTGGTTTTGAGAGAGAGTGCAAGACAAGAGAGAAATCAGAGGAGAAGAAAGCTAGGGTTTGGAAGGAGAAGTGAGAAATTGGACGAGTTGGGGCTTGCTTCACCTTTCGGACGAGAAGGAAACATTGACGGGGACTACGCAAGGAGTACGGAGCAGCAAGAAATTCGAGATTTCGACAACTTTTTCCGGCACCATCAAAATCAGTCCGGGTTGGTCAAATTGGGAAATTTTTGCGTCCGTAAGACTTGCTCCGGACGCGTAGGTACTATCTAAACCTCGTAATTTCATATTCGAGTCTTAGGCACATTGAGTAAAAGCCCGGTTATATTTTGTTGCGCTTAGAAGCGTATTTGGGGGCGATTGCGTAAAGTCCTAGGAACTATTTGTTTACTTGCCTACGTGTTTCGTTTAGTATTCACTTCTTGTTCACGTGCACAATTGTTGAATTGCTTGTTTTACTTGAAATTGAATTATACATGGCGGGTGGTAAGAAACGAAAGACGGGAGAGGGTTCGTCGCAAGAAGCATCGGGATCGGGCGATCCTCAATTAGAGATTCCGCCTACTCCCCAATATGCCATCTTGACGGCCCCTTTCCCGGCTAAACCGGGTATTGTCGGCCGACGAAAGGCCAAGGCTAATTTGAAAGAGAGAAGTATTGGGCCCGGATACTATGATAGTTTCCGTTTCGTCACTCATGAGGCCCATCTTGACTCTCGAAGAGATACTTATTTGACTAAGAACGGGCAGCCCGAGAAAGCCTTTCCTTTGCACGAGGACATGCCTCAAGCAATTAAGGAAATTTATGAGCGCGAGAAGCTTGACAATTGGTTTAAACTAGTAGGGCAGTCTAGTTCACATATTACGCGAGAGTTTTTGTTCAATTTGCGTTATGCAAAGGATGGTGAGAGTCAAGATCCTCGTCTCGTTTACTGTCGGAACGAGTGGATAGTCTTCACGCCAGAGACTATCGCTCTCGCCATGGGTTTCCCCGCTTTGAAAGACGGTTGTGGGTTAGAGACGGTTCTTCGTAGTGAGAACCTTTGGTCTCGTTTAAATGCTTTTTGCTTTGCGAAGGGGGTTGATCCATGGGACAGGAAAGGAGAGGTCATTCATTGGAAGGCCGAGAAGAGGTTTTATAGGCCGGAGGCTAGGTGGTGCTGTGAAGTGTTGGAAAACTGGGTTTTGGGAATCACACGAAACCCTAGTTATACTTTCCGCCTCTCGGTTTGGGCCCTTTGTCTTTACACCGGGGTTAGAATTAATATCCCCAAACTGATTTGGGAGAACTGTCTTGAGAGGGTGTCGAGGACGAACAAATTGGGCCCCGGTCATACTTGCTTGATCACTCACCTGGCCAAAACTGCTGAAGTAGTCATAGGGAGAGATATGGACTTGAAACCGTTTACTGCTAGGAAGTGGCATAGGTTTGATGAGACAGCGAGGAAGAAGGGCAAGGGTAGGAGGATGAACACCTCTAGGTTTGACAACCAGGTTGCCTACGACCACTTGAGAGAGGAGATGGCCCGGGATAGACTCGAGAGGAGACGCCAGTTTGCCCACACTCGGGACAATCAGGCGAAGCTGGGGGGTTTAATCCAGATGGTTGGCCAGTGGGTTATACAGTCTAGTGGTCAGGCGGCGGGGGAGTTTGTTCCACCGGTCCCGACGGCGGATCCATGGTTTCAGGAGGATGACTTTGAATATGAGGTTCCGCCGAGTGAGGATGAGGAAGAAGAAGATGATGAGGAGCAAGAGGAAGATGAGGAGGAAGATGACGAGTAGTGGAGTGTGCCCTCATGCTAGAATTGTTGAGTCCTCGTGTTATCGTTGAGGACAACGATGCATTCTAGTGTGGGGGTGGTTGAATCCTTTTTACTAGTCAGTGTCGTGTCTTTGCATCGCCAGTGTCTGCATGTAGTTAGAGGTTTTTGGTTATGTCCTTATTTTTGATTTTATTATTCATCTTCTCGCACGTTTTGGTATTTTTGAGTCAACCCACCATTGTTGAGTCGTTAGTCGAGTTGGCCTTGCATATAGTGTAGGTATAAAAAAAAAAAAAAAAAAAAAAAATCTAAAAATGTGAAAAATCCAAAAAAATTAAAAAATTTGAGAAAGGGCAATTGAAAAAAGCTGAAAATTCGGTAAAATCGAGAAGTGTGAGACTTTTAGGCGTAGGGCGTGAATTGCGATCGAGAGTGACAATGTGAGAATCCCTTAGTAAGTATAGAGAAACTCTCTTTACGGGAATGCGTGCCTATTTTACACACAAACTTAATTCTTTCAAATTTAAAGTGTGTGCCTAATTTTCTTACAAGAGTTGAGCTAGGTGTGAGCTAAACAAGCCGAACGTTCTTGTGTACGTCTTAGGTAGTCGCCAACCCGCCTCGTAGTGGCACACAGAACAGCTGTGCGAGGTGTGTATTAGAGCACTCACTGCTTCTAGAACTTACCTTGTAGGACCACTAGCAAACCCGTATTCGAACCATGGATTCTTTGACAACCTTTGGACTTAGGGTGACGATTCTTGGCCTTCAGCATTGATTGGTTAGAATCACCACTTTAGTGCGTCACGAGGGTGTTGTAGTTGAGGGGGTTCGATGAGGGAGTACTTCATGCTATATTTGTGTGAGTCTTACATATCGCATGCACTTCATTTCTGATCTTCGAGGGGAATGCGAGGGTGAGTGAGAGTAGGCTTGCGCACTTCGGTGTGGCGGTGTTCCATGGCATTACAACATGGACACAAGTGAGGAGAGCCGTGAGTGTGTACCATCTAATACACACAAAGCTTGGGTTGGGGGAATTTAATAGGTGGATCGTGCTAGGTACCGGATCTTACTCATCATGGTGCAGGAGGTTTGGTTGGATTAGGCACGAGACAGACATTTGATCGACTACTTGAGAGGGGACAGGATTACATTCGAGTGTGGGGGTGTCGACATTTGACTTCGGACATCGAGATTGCGTTTGCGACGACTCCATCCCCACACATGCTCTTTTATGTTAGCGGCTTTGTTGATTTACACCGAGGATTTCATTGAGATAGGGAGAGACATTGATTTGTGATTTATACGTGATTTGGATATTGTCTCTCCTTACGATTACATGATTAGCTTGATTCATTGGAAGACCACTCGTGAAAGATATTGAAGGAATTATGCAGGATTTTGAGAGATTTAAAAAAAAAAAAAAAAAGAGAAAAAGAAAAAAAAAAAGAAAAAAAAAAGAAAAAAAAAAATCAGAAAAAAAAAAGAAAAGAGAGAAAAAAAGGAGAGATGAATAAAGGTAGAATGAGAAGCTTTGTGGAAGAACGAGTGGAGAAGCGACTAGTTCAAGAACGGGAAATTTTGGCTTATGCATCATTCATGACGATGGCCGCGGAGATCGTAATTGTACCGGGGTGTGAGGGGATCGAGGGCCGGAGATGGTGAGTTTCGGGCTTGGTTTCCATCATTGTTGTGAGGGTGTGTGAGCTATGGTATTTGTGAGAATGTGACGCTTTAGGACTTGTATTTGATTCTTATCCTATTTGTCCCTAAAGCTTCATCATTTTAAACCCGTTAGCGGATTAGGAGCTCGGACCTTGAACGTGGCTTAGCCTAGCGTAGCCTTTTATTTTGTGGCACACATGAAAAGGTATTGCATTCTTGTACTTAGTAAAGTTAGGTTCTCTATACTAGCTAGGGGGAATTCATGTTGACGAATTTGATTTCAAATCATTCCTTGTGTCTAGATTTCTCATCGCTTCGTGTGAATCGGTTTAAGCTAATGGAGATTGCCCAATCTCGCAAAAGAAAAAAAAATTGTATTTCAATACTTGCATTGTGAATATTGCATTTGCATATAGGTGCGTTGTGTATAATCGAGTCGTGTCGACTAGTAGAAAGGATGGTTGGTGAATGGTTCTACTCGGATTAGTATGCAAGTGTTCTTGGTTTTGTATGCAATGTGAGGTGATAGTATGCAAATGGCGTAGGGAAGTATGCAATGAGTAATTGGTAGTATGCAAAGTTGGATGAATTGCGGAAAAGCGAAAGAAGCTTTGACTTGAGAGAGATGGAATTGACTTGGGAGATTTGCTCGGGACGAGCAAAAGGTAGTGTGGGGGTAGTTGATAACTCCGTTTTCGGAGTTATTTTATGCCTTTTATTTCTACGTTTTGCGTGCTTATAATGGAGAATTTGTCGTCTTTTGAGTAAATTGAGCGTAAATGTGAAAATATGAGTTCATGTGCAATACTTGTCAAATCCGGGCGTTTCTTTAGATTTGTGAGCTTTTTATTGTGATATGATCGCGGGTTGTGTTTTCGTGTTGTGATTCGCAGGAAAACAGGGCTTGGATGATCGTGCGGGATTTGGAAGCGAACTTCGGAAACGAGGAACTCAAAGACAAGTCAAAAGGAGAGTCAAAAGTCAAAGGAAGTCAATGGAAAGTCAAAGGAAGTCAATGGAAAGTCAAAGGAAAGTCAAACAGAAGAGGAAGGTCAAAGGAGGTCAAAGGAAGATCTAGGAAAGAAAGAATGGAAGAAGCAAGTCAAAGAAAGGAGAGTCAAAAGTCAAAGGAGGCAAAAAGAGGGCTGGACACAGTTGTCTTCGTGCGAAGACATTTGTCTTCGTGCGAAGACTTTATCCTTAGCCAAAATTCGACTCTGCAGCATTCTCTTCTTAAAACAGCTCTCAGTATCTAAATGAGAAGATCTTCGCACGAAGAGGCAGAAGTCTTCGTACGAAGACTCTTCGTGCGAAGACAACTGTCTTCGTGCGAAGAGGTCGGGGGACAGCAGCAGTTTTTTTGGGACTTTTCCGTATTATTTCCAAACTTTGTAATATTATTATGGGAACGTATTTAAGGCTTTTAGGTCGTCTTTTTCAGTAGTTTTTGAGGATTAGAGACATCTTTGGAGATCAAGAAGCCTTGGAGAGAGCTTGGGAGCTTTTGGATCATTCGTTTGAATTCTAAACTCTCGTTTTTCTTGATTTTTATGTTTAAACTCATTATAATCGTCGTTTTGATTATGAATATGAGTAGCTAAACACCTTTTGCTGGGAATTCTCGTTTGGTGTAGCTAGGGTTTGATCTAAAGTTGATGTTTTGATGATTGTAATGCATGCTTTAGCTTAATCTCTCGTGTTTATTCACTATTATGGATTATTTGCGTTTTTAATCTTATTATCTTTGCGAGTAGCTAACGTAGAGGTAGAATCAATTAGTTTCACGCGGTAACTCCGTGATAACTAGTCGGTAAATCGAATAATCCACCTAGTCGTATCAATGTTTGGTAACTCGGCATCGTTAACTAGGATCGTTAAAGTAGAATTATAATCTTAATGCATACTTAAACCTAAATTAGGCTTGGTAACTCGGTTTAGTTTAGCTTAAGTATAGTGGATTTGCTTGGTAACTCGGTAAGTTCAACGTTGCTTGATTAATAGTGAATAACACGTGGTTGTTTTACAAATCAAAATATAAATTTAGATCAACCTAGTGAACCTAGAGAATTCCCGGTGCTTTTCCCTTATTGATAAAAACCTCCAATTAATCATTCTTTATTAATCGTGAATTATTTCACTTGGTTAATTGAGAATTTTGCGTTTAATTTCTTAGAATTAGATAAAAACACAACTTGCGACTTGCCCACATAAGGTTTAGAATAGTAATTAATTTAAACAAAGTCCCTTGGGTTCGACAACCCGGATTTCCGGTTTATTACTACACACGACGGCTGTGCACTTGCAGTTGGAACGTGTCAGTGACACCGGAAGGCAACTCATATTTGGAGGGAAGGGGCTCGATGTCTGCTTCACCTAGATCCTCCCTTCTTCCTTATCCTCATCTTCTAAATGGACGGTGGGATCATACTCATATCCATTACGGTTGCCATGGTCTTCCGCAAATAGAGGACTATCGGTAAAAGTTACATTTCTTTTTCCCCAATCGGAGTTTCAAAATTAAAGAAAGGCATCTCGAGCGACGGATATGGAAATGTAGCACATCCAATGCTAACTCGACTCGAGATTGGGATGAATCACCGAGATCCATTGTGTCCCCAGGCACCGGAGATATCCTCCTATATTATTTGATAAAACTCTGGTTCGACCCTCCTCCTACACGCTACTTTACACTTCTTACTCACATATTACATTGAATGTGTGTCGGACCGCACACTGCTATACAATTGGGCCTGATTAGGAGTAGTGTGGATGAGGGCCTATCTGCGGGTAAGTGTAGGGTTTGTAGCTGAAGCCCGCAACCCAGAATCCCATTTCCCTTACAACCCTCTATTCACGCACAACTAAAGTGAAAGAAGATATCACATATGTTGTTCTCTTCTTCTCCCCCTCCAGAAAATTAACCCTCTCGCCGACCATTTCTGTGTTTTCTGTAAACTTTTCAATTTATGAGATTGATAGACATGGCTGCACATGTTTCATGTAGCTTCGCTAAAATTGGAAGTCGATTAGGCTTGGCGCTTCTAATTATTCTTTTTGTTTATCTAGTGGGTCTAATCTGATTTTTCTATCGTCTTCAGAGATGATCTAATTGCATGAACTGCACAAACTCGTACCCAGACTCAATTCAGTTCAGGTGTGTTGTAGTTGTAACATTAGTTTCGCATTCACTGCGATTTTCTTCAATTATGGATGGTAGAACTAAATTTATGTCGACAAGTTAGCAAATTCAAATTTGATGATGAATTTCGTTACGAACTTTGAAATTGCACTTACTCACACACTAAAAATAAACTTTCTCAAAATATCAAAGATTCAACAGTTGTTTTCACACATATTAACCATAGTTAAAGTAGTTTGTTGGAAGCTGGTCTTGACAGGGTTGGATACGTGTGCGGGTCGGATTGGGTTTTACTTGACCGGGTGTGGGTCAGTGTATAGCAGAGCTGGTCTTTCTAGGGGCCGGTACATCTTTGGGTACAATGGCGTATCAGGTCGGGTTTAGTGAAATATGGCCCGAACCGCTTCGATTGCCATCCCTACCCTCAACCCCTAACCCCACGGGTTTAGAGCCCCGGATCGGTGGGGTCCAACTTAACCTAGCCTGACCCCGGGCCCGCTCCCCCTCAACCCACCTCCAGCCCATCCCCCACTCTCACCGGGCCCCTCCAACCCGACGCGGTCTGCACAGTTGACACCTTGACTTGAAATCTTTCTGAAACTAGTTATGTTGTGATCCCTACCCTCGAAGCACCAAATAACTTCTCTAGTAAGATCTGCGGTGCGCACTGTCTACCTTTCCCATTATAGTCGTCTCCAGGATTGTTCTTTTCCTTCCTTTTACATTTCTTCATTATTATCTATCAATTAATTAATATTATCTGTATATTATTTTAATCAAACGACTGAGATCTACATCTACTCCGACCAGAGGGAGCAATAAAATATCTACACGTCGTACTCTATTATTATTTCCAGATATCCTATTCACAGAGAGAGACTACTGATAGAGGGAGATCTGTGTTCTTCGACGAATACGATTGCTGGTATTTAATTAACACCCCACCCCATCAATTCATTGGATCCTCCTCATCGCTTTCTCACCAAACCAAACACTGTACGTAATTGTCACCCAATCTCTCTCTCTCTCTCTGGGTTTCACAGTGATAGAACAAACCAGAGCTTCGAGATCGTCCAGGAAAAAGCTGGATCTTCAGTTCCTGACGACGCTCTAATGCGATAGGTACGAGACTCTCTTACTCAGATTGATCCTAAAAAAAATTGCCGTCCCGATCTGATAATTGGGGTTGATTTTAGTTGATTTGCAGACCCTTTTTCTGTGGGTTTAATGGGTGGATCTTCATTTTTCACATGAACAATTGTCACTTTCCTCTTCTACTGTTTAATAGCTTACTTGGGTTACTTCGAATTTTAGTGGGTTTTTTTAGTGTTTTTGTTCTGTTTGTTTTGTTGCTTTTTCTAGTGGATTCCAGATTTTCAGTTCTAGTTCTACTTTTGGTGTTACATGGTAAATGGATTTGAGATGTATAACAATAATATGTAGCTACCACTTCTGGTATGTGCTTTAAAGCTTGTGACCCTTGATTGTGTCTGTCCGTTGTAGTATAGGGAAGACTCCCATTTTTTCAATTGTTGAAAAGTACTTACTGGATCTAACATTTACACAATAATTCACTTGGGTTGGGTACCATGATTCAATAATTTTAGTAATTTTGGGATACTCTGTGAATGTGATGTTAAGAGACATGTTTATGAAATTTATAATCTTTTTAGGCAAAATAACTTCTAATCTTTCATGTCATGGTTATGATCTAGTACCCTTTAGGCCTGTACAATAATTCACTTGGAATGACTACCATGCTTAAGTACTTTCACTAATTTTGTGTGTGAACATGTGCTAAGAGTTAAGACACATGTTTTGGAAATTAAGAATCATTTTAGGGAAAACAATGGCTGGTCTTTCTTTCGAACTGGTTATGATCTACTACTATTTGGAATACTGTTTGAGCAGAAGCCTTGAGGATTTTGAATGCTTAACACATCATTCATGTGATTGTAATTGCGAATGAGTACATGTTTGATATCAGTTTCTTGCTTCACATTATATGCAGGGCTATCATTAGAAGTGAACCATGGCAATAAAGGCAAACTCTGGTGACAATAGGACGAGGAGCTCTGTGTCTATATTCATAGTAGTTGGTTTGTGTTGTTTCTTTTATATATTGGGAGCATGGCAAAGAAGCGGGTTTGGGAAGGGAGACAGTATAGCCCAAGTGATGACAAACACTGCGTCGGACTGCAATATCATCCCAAATCTGAGTTTTGAGACCCATCATGCTGGCGAAGCTGGTGCGGTGGGCAACTCCGAGTCCGGAGTTAAAGAGTTTAAGCCATGCGACCCTCGTTATACTGATTACACTCCCTGTCAAGATCAGAGGAGAGCCATGACCTTCCCAAGGGAGAACATGAACTATAGGGAGAGGCATTGCCCCCCTCAGAGTGAGAAGTTACATTGTCTTATCCCAGCTCCTCATGGATATGTGACCCCTTTTCCATGGCCCAAGAGTCGCGATTATGTTCCATTTGCTAATGCTCCTTATAAGAGCTTAACTGTTGAGAAGGCTATTCAGAATTGGGTTCAGTATGAAGGCAATGTATTTAGGTTTCCAGGTGGAGGAACACAATTTCCTCAAGGAGCTGATGCTTATATTGATCAGCTTGCTTCTGTAATTCCAATGAAAAATGGGACTGTGAGAACCGCACTCGACACCGGTTGTGGGGTATGTCAATTTTGTCTATTTTCTTATAGTAATGCTTCTTCTTGACACTTGTGTGACACTAAACCTCTAGCACTTTCCATTTCATAGACCCCCCCCCCCCCCCCCCCCTGCAGTTTCAGTTTTGAGACCAATAGCCTCCAATCGTTAAAAATGTTAGATTAAATTAACAAAATTTACTGCAGTATGAGGTCCGTGATGGGCTGTAATACCCATCTCGTGATGGGTATTGCAGTAAATTTTGCTGATTTAATCTAACCCTTTTGACGATTAGAGGTTATGTGTCTCAAAACGAAAAGTGCAAGGGATTTTTCTGTGAAATTAAAAGTGTTGGAGGTTTAGAGTCACTAGCTTCAAACTGCATATAGGTTTAGTGTCATTTGTCCTCTTTCTTACCTCACAGTCATCATTATTTTTTCACTCATACTACTGATATGTTCTTCTTTCACCTTTAGTCGCTCTTGTCATTGATCATTTAAGCATGGTTTCTTCTAGGTTGCGAGTTGGGGCGCCTACCTATGGAAGAAAAATGTCATAGCTATGTCATTTGCACCAAGGGACTCACATGAAGCACAAGTGCAGTTCGCCCTTGAAAGGGGTGTGCCCGCTGTTATTGGAGTTCTTGGAACCATAAAAATGCCGTATCCCTCTTCCGCTTTTGACATGGCTCACTGTTCACGCTGCTTGATTCCATGGGGAGGAGATAATGGTGAGTATTATTCATTCTAAGAGCATAGATAGAATATATATCGTCATGGCTTAAGCTGGGCAGAAAAGAACAAGAAGACTTTCCTCAATCTTCACCAATATCAATTCTCTTTGTAATGGTTGCAACGTGCAAGTTTCTTATCATTGAAGTTTCTTGTTACTACTTGTGCAGATGGAATGTACTTGATGGAAGTCGATCGAGTTCTTAGACCTGGTGGCTACTGGGTGCTTTCTGGTCCTCCTATCAATTGGAAGAATAATTACAAGTCATGGCAACGACCGAAAGAAGATCTCCAGGAGGAACAAAGGAAAATTGAGAAGGTTGCCAAGCTTCTGTGCTGGGACAAGAAGTATGAGAAGGGTGAGACTGCTATATGGCAAAAGAGAGTCGATGCGGAGTCATGTCGCCGCTCACAAGAAAATTCCGATGCCACCATGTGTAAGAAGGGTGATGCTGATGATGTCTGGTAATGTTTCTCTTATTAATAATCATTCACATTATTTGATGTGTTCGCATTTTTACCTGACATTCCTCAATTTGCAAAATGTTAATGTATCCCTAAATCATTTTCTAGTCTAACAGTGAAACTGCTTGCTGTTTTACCATTCATGCTAGTGATACTTTGTGCCGGTGATCTATATCAATCATATAAACTGGATTGCTTCCTTGCTCGCACACCATCTATATGTGGTTTTGGAAAGGTGGAGTGAGCTAAGATTGTTTTGCCACCAATTTTTTTACGAGAAGTCCAAGAATCAGTGAAGAACGAGATAAATATATAATAGTTTAACTGAGCTAAACCAAGTCACTAGAAGTGGCTGTCTTCACAAGTTCCTAAAGTCAGTGGAATTTACTGATACACCTTCTGTTTACAAGATTCTAGCAACCCTGTTATCAAACAGTTCAACTATGAATTCTAGAGTCTGAAGTCTTTGTACACATATTACTATCTCACATCTTTAAAGGCATTTGTGACATTTGCTTGCTTGTGCCTCAATATCTTGTTGTGCTTTATAACCCTAGCACCCAAGGCAGGCTTGGGATGCATTTTACCAGCTTCTAATGAGAACCACATTCCTATTGATTTATCTGTGCACCATTGATGGTTACCAGGTACAAGAAGATGGAGGCATGCATTACACCGTATCCCACGAGCTCTCGTAAAAGTGATGTTTCTGATGGAGATATCCAGCCATTTCCAGATAGGCTCTATGCTGTCCCTCCCAAAATTGCCCGCGGTTCTGTTCCTGGAGTTTCTGTTGAAAAATACATGGAAGATAGCAAAATGTGGAAGAAGCATGTCAGTGCTTACAAAAGAATAATCAAAATTCTTGACACAGGAAGATATCGGAACATCATGGATATGAATGCTGGATTGGGAGGTTTTGCTGCAGCACTCACATCTCCCAAATTGTGGGTTATGAATGTCGTACCTACTATAGCAGAAAAGAATACCCTTGGGGTTGTATACCAGCGAGGATTGATCGGCATCTACCATGATTGGTATGACTTCTGAACTTTAGTATTTAAACTACTCCCATCTTCTTTGTTGTGCCATTTAGCTATCTATCCCCATCAGAAACATTAAATGTGCATTATGCTGCTGCTACAAGCATGTCCTTTTTCTCCATCGCCATGACAAAGTTTATCTTTTTGCCGGTCTACATTTGTAAATTGTTATATGTGAGGCTCTTTTCGAGAAAATGCATGCACAAACTTAGATTTTGTGAATGGAATGATGGAATAATTAGTTTCCTAACTTGTCCCTCTTTGCTGCTAATCAACAGAATGTACATATTTGATTAATTTTGTAGAGTAGTATTTCGTTTCTTCCAACTTAGATAAGAAATACTGCAACCAGATGATGTTTGCTGACTTCGATCTGCTGAATCCAGGTGTGAAGGGTTCTCCACTTACCCGAGGTCATATGACTTGATTCATGCCAATGGAGTCTTCAGTCTGTACAAGGACAAGTGAGTTCTTACTTCATGTTGTTCCTTGAGTTTCTTGTTCAATATAATTTATCTTCTTCATTCTATTATACTTGTCATGTGATTGTGTATTTATCAGAAACTCGTAACTCAATGTTCATCTGCATGCTGCTATTCTATTACCATTGATGTCATAGTAATGTCACTTTTTAGACGCACGTGGTGGACATGCATGATGTACATGTCATGCAATTGTACACATAGCATAAGCTTTACAATGAAGCCAGGTAGACCTTATACTCTTAGGACCTGTTTTGATGACAAGAAAATCATATGCCCATGAATGAGGGTTTTCACTAGCAATTGCAACTGCATCACAGACATCTGAAAAGATTTTACCTTAAGAACGACTAGATTCGAGGCTAGACAACTGCTTGAGATCAGAAGGAACCAGAACTGCTGGTAATAGTCACTTCCTCACCTATTCACATATAGTTCCTACATTTGGAATGAGACCACGGTTTCCTTCATATGTTTAAATTATATGTTGTGGGGACTTTCTCCTTCACACTTTTGCCGACATAATTGAACTTACAGTTAGAGCCTATATTTATCTCCTTCTACAGGAACATTAACAATAAACCTCCACATCAGCTTCTTTGTCTGAACCCTTCAGAATGCATGCGGATTCAGCTTTTCCATCGTATACTGTCGATTCCAATTCATTGTAGTAATTTTTGTCTCTGTCAGCTGCACTGTGTAGCCTATTTTTTGTCGTTAAATCTGTGATATGACTGGTACTACCTCCGTTTCTTCTGTATCGTCCTGGTTTGACTTTTCAATCCATAATTGAGTCACTTTGACTAGGTGATTTAGATAGCAAAACGATGTAATTTTTAGGCAATTTTTCCATGGTGTTGTAGAGTAAAGTTTACTCTACAAGACCATGCAAATACTACCAAATGTTTGTATGATTTTGCTAGTCATATCACCGGGTCAAACATTCAAAAGAAAAATCACCGGGTCAAAACTTTGACCCAATGAATAGTGACAAAAGTGAAGTAAGCTGATACCGAAGAAACAGAGGTAGTGCTACCTTTTACTTGCGCTTTCAGCTTATCTGATGCATCATATTTTCCCTAAAATCAATGCAGGTGTAATTTTGACGACATCCTTCTCGAGATGGATCGAATTCTACGACCAGAGGGTGCAGTGATCATCCGGGACGAAGTCGATGTGCTCGTCAAGGTGAAGAAGATAATAGGAGGAATGAGGTGGGATGCTAAAATGACGGATCACGAGGACGGCCCCCTCGTCCCCGAGAAGATACTAGTTGCTGTCAAGAAGTATTGGGTAGCCGACTCTAATAACTCCACGTCCTCGGAATAGGAAAACATGGGCACAACGGTTTTTTACCTGTATTTTGGCGCTGCATTAGGCATATATAGCGGCGAATTTTACATGAATCAGTGCCATTTTTTTGGGTTGGAATAGAGAGGTCTGTTTAGTGTTTGTAATTGTAATTCAAACAGTTGATTAGCCAGCTCTAATTTGTAGTATTTATGACCACTATTTATGGATTTTCCCTTATGAGTACTCAACACCATGCCATCTGTAGAACTATTCATGACTTGGTGAAGTTCAATTTAATGGAGGAAACTTGGACAGACCTAATTGGAGACATCTATGCCATGTAGCTGACTCTAGTTAAACTAAGAAAATGACTTGTTGCCGTAGTTATTTTCCGTTTGTGGAATTATCCAGTCTCGAGCTCATTTTTTAGACGGCTATTTTAATTGCAGCTTGATCAACTTTTAGATGTCCAAGGGCTGTATGTTCAAACAAGATTTCTGGATCTCAATTAGGGTTTAGGGTTTTAAGTACCTTTATCAGCAGCTAGACCTCACATTTTGAATGAACCCCCAAAACATGTGTAAATCCCGACACCCTCATTAATTGTTGACAAGTTAACCTGTTGGGATAGATCCTACAATGGTGCCAAGAAGTCCGGGGACATGTAACTAGGACTGCAACTCGGGCGGGCTGGGCGGGTTGGTACCCCTGTCCAAGCCCGAGCCCGAGTTCTGTCGTGGCTGCCCAAGCCCAACCCGACCCGAGTTAAGAGCATTGTCAACCCGTCCGAGCCCAAATTCGTATAAATCTATTCGGGTTCGGGTTGAATTCGGGCTAGTACATTAAACTTAATATCTTCTTAAAAACACAAGAGAATAATTAATTGTTAGCGGAAAAACAAATCAACTAGTTGAAGAACAAAACAATGATTAAAAACATCGCTAATACTTGAAAGAAAAGTAGCATATTCATGTTAGATATGTTACATAACTCTTTCAAAATATAATATTTATGCATAGTGGTCATGCAAATCGGGCAATTCGGGTTAGCCCGTCGTTCGATATTTGTGCCCAAGCCCGACCCTAATTGCAATTCGGGCTGAGAATTCCTGTCCAAGCCCGTCCAAATTACCAAAACTATGTGTCCGGGTCCTATTTAAGTTCGGGCTGGGCTCGGGTTGGTCGGGTTCAACCCGCCCAAGTTGCACCCCTACATGTAACTCTAAGGGCATCTCCAACCCATGCCTTTTTTTCCCTCCTTTCGCCCCACGGGCCCTCTATTTTCCCCCTCTCCCTCCCCTTCCCCAAAACTACTACTCGTCTCCAACCATGTGAGGGGACGGGGATGGGGAGGGGTGCTATGGGGGGAAATTTTGCCTTGGGTGAATCATTTCTCCCCATAGCACCCCCTCCCCCTCTCCCCATAGGGTTGGACATGAACCATATTTTTATATGGTTTTCTCCATCCCCCTCCCCCCATAGGATTGGAGATGCCCTAAATACCTATCATTTTTTTAACAATTGACTTCTTGTTGCATTTAACAAGATGGTTATGCTAATCAGAAAAACACAAGAGGGTTAACTCTTTTGGTAGGGAATGGTTAACTCTTAATTATTCGTTGATTATATCTCATTGAAATGTGTTTAGATGTGTTAGTGATTTTAGTGTCATCGGCCATTTGTGTAATCGGATTCACTTACGACCAAAGTACATATTGGTATATACGTTATACACGTTAGGAGGTGTGGAGTACACGCGTGCACACAACTATGCTAATATCTTGGACAATGAACTCCCGGACGACAGCGGGGGTTCGGGGGCGCAGCCCTTGACCGGAGGCTGCGCCCCCAGTGGGGTCCAAGGGGCAACGCCCCTGGCGGCAGTCGACCAGCGTGGAAAAATTGGATTTCAGACGTTTTATTGTTTTACAAAAAACGTCTCGGAATTAATTTTCCGTTGGAAAACGGACTGAAATTTGGCGGTTACACGCCTTCTCCTTCACTATTTGTCAGTTTGGTCGAATTCAGAAACACAGAGAGAACCTGTGAGTTCGGATTCCTTAGAAAACACCATATTCGTTCTTGCTACAGTCTCTGTTTTATCCGATTAGAGATTTCGTGCACACCGTCGAAATACTTTAATCTGAGAGTGTTCCCACGACTCAGAGATATCCCAGACCATTGATTCCCGTTCTAAACACCCAAAATCCTACAAGATGTCTGCTATATAAGGAGTATACCAAGTTGATGCGTAAAATACGCACGACGATTGTCTCTTGCGATGGTCATTGTTCTATCTGGTCTGGTGGCTAGGTTATAAAGAGTATTCTGTACGAAAAAAGAAAGTATGGATATTATTAAACTATAAATTACTTTATTTTATATATTTAAAAATAGTCATATACAGTAAAACCTCTATAAATTAATAATGTTGGGACCGGAATATTTTATTAATTTAGCGAAATATTATTATATCAATAAATTAATAATTTATTATTTTAAAGAGGTTTTACGTACGACCTTTAAATTTCAAAGTCCGATGTACTAGTTATAATGTATATTAGTTATAGATATAAAATAAATTAAAAAAACAAGTTCAAGGCACATTCTATGAATGTACATTCACATATTACTGGAATTTGTCAAGTTCAATATTTTTGAATAAGTAAAAAGCTAGTACATGGTACCAAAAAGTTGGTCCACGGTACCACCGTAGTACATTAAACATGGTTAGAAATTGATCACTATAAAATGTCCATAGGTTTTTTTAAAATAACATCAACTATGGCTCCTAAGTTCAAGGTGTGCAAAAATCAACCATGACCAATCAACAACGAAAACTATTATGCAAGTATAAGAGAGATCACTAAGGGTGCACTCGACAAGATTTGGTGCAGTGGGTCGAAAAAACTTTCAAATTGAAAGTTAGTGAAGGAATAATATCAAACACTCTCAAGCGATCATCAGAGTTCCTATTAACTGACTTTGACAAAAATGGATCTTTCGTGCGTCACAAACCAGCCAAGTTTCCGGACACGGAGAAAGCTTTTTGTGAATGATTTCTCCAACATCAAGAGCGTGTGAATATAACAAGATAGATAATCATAGAGAAGGTGGTTGACTATATATTCATTTTTCACTAGACAATCTTAGAATTTGTTTTAGTAATTATTAATTTATAGTTTTTTTGGGACCAATGTAGGTAAACTGGGATTTCAAAAAGTTATTATTTTATTATTTTATCGAGTGGGGTCTAATTTTCTACTGGTCCCAAGTTGGGACTGAACAAGTTATTAATTTTATCGAAGTTATTAATTTATCGAGTATTAATTTAAAGAGGTTTTACTGTACTCCACAACACTAATTAGTTAGGTAATTCAAAATATGAAATCTATTTTTTTAGAATGAAACAGAGTCTCAATTAGAACGCTTTTGACTACCGTTTTGGCATCTGAGTGTTGAACCGGAGTTAATGTTATGTTTTATGATTATCTAGAAACTACAATTTCGCTATTTTTCCAATTTCTTTTTGAGGGAAACTATTTGTTTTCATTAGTACTTATTTACCAAAAGTCATGTTATTATGATAATTGAATTTGAGAATACATGTTACTTAATTTGTGGGACTTTCTCCCTCTTGGAAAATATACTGTGGGACTCCTTTTAAGTAAATTGAATAGACTTTGTGGAAGATTGGGTGAAGGCAATTGTTCCAAAACTTCAATTATTTGTCTAACTCCCAAGCCAACACAGTTCTATAATAACTTGCTCCAATTAACCAAGTCCAAACTCATCTATATCTTTTACATATCTCTGTATTTTTCTTAAATTACTAATATAGATTCATTTAATTCTAATATAATATTATAGATAGATTAAAAAAAGTAGTATTATGGATTTGTCTGAATTTTTATTTTATTTTTGTCATTCCATTTGATATTTATTTGTTCCTTCAATAGCAATATTATCAAAATAAACACGAAAAGTGATAAATGGAGATGCGGGGTATCGATCCCCGTACCTCTCGCATGCTAAGCGAGCGCTCTACCATCTGAGCTACATCCCCTTGATGTTGGAGTGTTTCATCCTGGACTTGAATTTTGGTTAATACTACTATATAAGCTGTTGTTGCATGACAGTAACTTCTGTTATACAGAGTTAATTCTAACCACGATTTTATTTCCGTCATTAACTAGCTCATGTGTGCGTTAACAAAAAAGTTATGCGGTCGGTGGCCAATAACCCTTTGAGCCAAGCACAAAGTGGTAGTAGGTTGATTATGCTAACACGAAATGATTAGGTGATCAATTAGTGCGAATAGTAAAATCTGGTATTAGCATAAGCCATATACTACGAGGCCAAACAGTTTGGTAAGAAAGATTAGGTTTACGTGTGGCTCAAGAAGATTCTCACTTCTATTACATTTTCAGGTTTCATGGGTCATCTATAAAATCATTTGCTTCAGTATACTAATCAATAAACGAGTAATAATCTGCAACGTATTTTCCTGAAATTTAGCTCCAAGGTATATACGACTAACGTGACATGCAGAAAAGCTCGAGTCACTTGCAAGAAAAATAAAAAATAACACAAACTTCAAGGACTCATTTTAGATCATGTATCATAATGGTTATGTTTGATTGAGCTGAATTATTATTCAACTACTCATTTAAATAATTATACAATCTCATAATCTCTCTCATCCAAACGGGGTCAAAAGTATGCAGTAGGAGTTAAGGAATGGAGAAGAATTGCAGCAGCTCTTCCCACTGGAAGACTCACCTGCAATACCTAAGCATGTGATTCGGGTCGAACCGGATTAAGGGGTGAAGTCCCGGAATCGGTTGGGAAGCAAAAAAGGAAAAAGAAAAAATAAAGGAATTGCAGCAGCTCCGCTCCTTTTTAATTGTAGTGTAACTTTAGCAAGTGTGATATCATAAAAGCGAAGTACCATAAAAACAAGGTTTCGTAAGTGTTAGATGAGTTTTTCCCGCCTTGACGTGACAGTTTCTTGCTTAGTCTAACAAACTTTCTTTTGACAAACTGTAATTTCAGTCAAAATCAAGCACATTTCAATCAAATCGACTATTACTCGGTCTCTGTTCTTTGATCATATTCTAACTTTTAACACTGTTCATTATGTCGCTTTGATCCGGTAATTTGGATAGTAATATTAATGCAATTTTTTGATAATCTTTTCATGGTGTTGTAGAGTAAAAGTTTCTCCATTATACGGTAAAAAAATATTAAAAATTGCATCGTTTTGTTATCCAAATCGCTCAGCCGAAATGATCCAGATACGAATCAAAAAGTCGGGATGGGAACAAAGAGCAGGAGTGGTAGTATAAAATGCAACCAAAATATGCCCACTAGTCCCATTGCTCTCTTTCCTTCTTCCACATCTTCATGCTCATGTCCTCTCCTTCTAAGCTCATTCTCAGCTTATCTCCATGTCTATGGTTTCGTTAACACGACAACCTTTGTCCAATGGAAACAACCTCCACAAAATCAGCGACGAACCCTTCTCTTCTGACTTCTTGTGTTCAAGACACAAGTCCAAAGATGGAGAAATCGGCATATTTGGCGCGGCGAAGTACTTCAATGAAGGAAACAATCAAAAATTCACAATAAAAAGCCCCGAGAAAGTGAAAGCACCCCAAATTGAAGGACAGAAGCCCCAAGAGAAGAAAACTCCTCCAAATAGTGTTCCTTCTGAATCAAATTGGGGTAGCCAAAAGGCAATTCTTCAAAGCTTCCCACCAAACCCACATCAGAAGAAGCCTAAAAAGAGTTTCTTTGCCACCTTTGGGTGCAGTTGCTATTGCAATGATGAGAAATCTGTCGACACAAACGAGTGTCCCAATGAAGCGATCATGGAAGAGAACACTATTCATGGAGTTCATGATCAGGATCATGATGATAAAATGAGGGATTCATTGGAGGTGTTTGGTTCCCCTATTATGCAGAGGAAGGAGAACAACTCATTGAGCATTGAAAAGAGGCTAGCATTGCAAAAATGTGACGCGAATGATGTGGAAGTTGATGGAATGTACAATGAGGAGGACGAAGGAAGCGATTCAAGTTCAGATTTGTTTGAGATTGCTAGCTTCACAAGCAATAACAGAAACCCAAATCCAATTCTACTGATGCAAGAATCAGATGGTTTTGTCACGCCAACTACGTGTTACGCGCCAAGTGAGGCGAGCGTGGAGTGGAGCGTTGTCACGGCACAGGAAAATGTTCTCAATGCAAGCAAGGAAGTGAGGCGGCGGAGTTTAGGGATACTGCAGAGTTGCAAGAGCCAAAAGGCGGTAAGAGTTGCCGGAGATGCTTACAGAACGAACAGAGAGGCAATCCACAATCCCCGGAGGCGCCCTGTGGCGCATCCCATGGCCATGTCGCGAAATTTTAGGCTACAAGGTGGCGAAAAATTATTGATATAACTTAGCCATGTCCATACCAAGTTCTTCACAACACCAAAGAGTCTCTCTATCTCTGCCAATGGTTTTCTCAAGGAGCTGCTCATTGCATGGTAATTTGGCATTCTGTCCACCTCTACACAACCACAAAAAAGTTACAAAAGAAAATTGAATCCCAACTTTAAAGGTCCTCTCTTCTTCTCCTTGTTCTGGGTATAGTGGAGGAGTAAAATCGGCGAGATAATATTTCGGACACAGACAATATATACATTTATGTATACTATCCTCCATACAAGCATAGTATATGCCATATGGAGGGTATTATAGTCATTTGGATCATATCCTGCTTCTTATCCTGCACTACCCAAACATGGTTATTCATATCCTGCTTCTTACCCGGTCTCATATCCTGCAGCACTCAAACATAGTAAGCCAGCATATCATATCAGGCCTTATCCGACAGCATACATATCCTACCTCGTATCCCAGCATAAGCCATATCCGTTGTATCTTATCCGCTACCCAAACGAGGCCTAGGAGTATGTGATATGGAGTGTAAACTAGTTGGTTTTGTGTTTCTTTTTCCATTCCTTTTTAAACTTGTACTTATATAGTTTTCTCTGAATCTTCACAGTTTTGACTTTTATCACTATTCGCTGGGTTACTTTGATTCAGTGATTTGATTAGTAAAACAATCCAAGAACTTGATAATATTTGCATCATGTTGCAGATTAACCTTTACTCTACAACACTATGTAAAAATTACAAAAAAATTGCATTGTTTTGCTATTCAAATCACCGGGTCAAAATGATCCTTTACGGGGGGAAAAAACCCAAACTGTGAAGATTCACAGAGAATAGATGTATTTTTTTAGACAAAGTGATTCAGCCTCCATTAGGCGTAGCCTTAACGGTTAGTTCATGTATTGTTTAAGCAACAATCGGAGGTTTGAGACCTCAATCAACTGTCTAAAGAACCCCATTGCCTATTTCTCATCATCTGAATTCTTAGATATTTGGATCAGGATCTTCTTAATTTTACTTGAGTTTAGTAAACGCCCTTAATAGTAATAGTACTTTTATGTAAATAAAAGTCCCACATCGGACTTTGTCTTTAAATTAGAACAATGTACTTGTATATATATTGAGTTGAAATATAAGAAATTGAGACAGGACGATTTCACCATCTCACATGGTATCAGAGCAACCCTAGCCGCCGCCGCCGCCGCCGCCGTCGCACATCTCTTACAAGTGCACTGCTGCCGCCGCATAGCGGTCTGATCCGTTTCTCTCTCCCCTGCTTCCGCCCCCCTCTCCCTCTCTTTCTCCCTTTCCGTCGCACTCTGCGACGAAATCAGTCCTCACAGCCGCCGCCCACTGCGACGGTAACCCTCGTCGCTCACTGCGACGCTTCCCGATCGACCCCTCTGCTCTGTGCTCGAACAAGCTGAGAAGTAGCGGAAATTGCATCAGCAGACCCCGCTCCGTTTTGTTGTTCTCTTCGACGTGCTCCACAGCCGCGACAATTATTTCGTTGTGCACCAGACTGTGTATTACGTTGTGACTAGGTTTCCTTGGTTTTCAAATTGCTTGGTCGGTGGCTCATATATTGGCTTTGGCTAATAGTTTATTGGTGGGTTTCAATCATTGATTATCCATGTGCTGCAGAATTAATTTTCAAATTGCTTGAATTTGTTTGTGGGTACACCTTTCTCTACATTACAGTGCACTGTTTGGGGGTGCTAATTTGTGGTCAGTAAGGTACAAGACAGTTAATTTAGACTATTTGGTTTAGAATGGCTGGTTACAAAACAGAATTCTCGGCTATTGCTTCTTCATCAGCACCACCATCAACCCAACAGTCCCAACAGTCACAGAGTCGCCAGGACAATGGTCGTCGTCGTCATCACTTTAATCGAAGAGGACGCAATCAAACTCAGCAATACCCCCAACAGTATCCCGCACCGCCTGCCTCTTCGCACGGGAGCTGGGTGTGGTGCCCTGCACCATCAGGTCCTTATCACATAGCACCGGGCCTGGCACCATCAGTTCCTCCTCAGCCCGCCCGAGCTGCTGCAACGGGTATTCTTGGTCCAGGACCTGCTCAGCGTCCACAAGTTCTTGCTGCCACTGCGCGTTCATCTCCCACTGTTACTACTCTGAGTTCGGAACGTGCTGGCATGACCCGTAATGCTCCTGATCAGATTTGGTACATGGACTCTGGGGCCTCCTCTCATCTCACATCTCAGACAGGTACTCTCTCCTCTGTCTCATCCAGTTCTCCAGTTTCTAATATGATGGTCAGTAATGGGATGCAAATTCCAGTGTGCGGTTCCGGTCAGCAGACTATTACTACCCTAGCCCGTCCCCTACACCTCAAAAATGTCCTACTTGCTCCGAATATTATTAAAAACCTTGTCTCTGTCCGTCAGTTCACCATTGATAATAATGTCTCTATCGAGTTTGACCCGACTGGCTTTTCTGTGAAGGATCTTCACTCAGGGACCCTTTTACTTCGAAGCAATAGTTCAGGGACCTATATCCTCTTATTTCCACCCTGTCCCCCTCTCCAGCCCAGTCTCTTGCCATTCTTCCAGCCCCTGTGTGGCACAACCGTCTTGGACATCCTGGTCGCCACGTCTTAGATCAACTTAGCTCTAATCATTTCATTCTTGTACTAAAACTGAGCAGACCGGATTGTGCCATGCATGCCAACTCGGCAAACACGTTAGACTTCCCTTTGCCCCTTCACAATCTTGTACAGTGGCTCCGTTTGACATTATTCATAGTGATATTTGGACATCTCCTGTTGCTAGCAAATCTAATTTCAAGTATTATCTTCTCTTACTTGATGATTACTCGCATTTTCTCTGGGTTTTTCCTTTAAAACTCAAATCGGATGCTTTCACTCACTTCAAACAATTCCACACGTATGTGCATACCCAGTTTTCTCGTGACATCAAGAGTTTTCAATGCGACCTTGGGGGGGAATTCGATAACTCTGTGTTTCATGAGTTCGCCAAGTCCAGTGGCCTTGTTTTTCGATTTGCTTGTCCGCAAACGTCTCCTCAAAACGGCAAGGCCGAACGTATGATACGTCGTATCAATGACATATCTCGTACCCTTCTTTCTCAAGCCTCCATGTCTCCTCGCTTCTGGGTTGAGTCTGTTCTCACTGTTGTCTATATGCACAACATTCTCCCCACTAAAGCTCTCAACGGTGGTATTCCTACCACCATTCTCTATCATCGTCTTCCCACATACGATCATCTTCGTACCTTTGGGTGTTTGTGTTACCCTAATCTGACTGCTGTGTCTCCCCACAAGCTTGCCCCTCGGTCCACTCGATGTGTGTTTCTTGGTTACCCTTCAAACTTTCGTGGTTATCGGTGTCTTGACGTCTCTACTGGTCGCATTCACATATCTCGTCATGTTACTTTTGATGAGAGTGTCTTCCCCTTCTCTGTCCCTGATTCGGTGTCTCCTGCTACTCATAGGTCCTCTGATCCTCATGATAGTCTTCCTCTACTTCCTCATCAGTTTCATAACCCTGTAGCACCTCCACCCTCACCAGTCACCAATCCTACAACCCCACCAACCATCAATCGGGCACCAAACACCTCTAAGGCGCCTATTCAGCCGTACCCCATGCACTATGTGCGTCGCACAACTCAGCCTCCCTCATCCTCAGCCACTCCCGGTGCCTCGGCTCCGCCACCCGCTGCCTCGGCTCACCCTACTGTCGAGTCTGTTTCTTCGCCTGAGTTGTCCCCTTCGCCTCCGTCTCTCTCCCCTCAGATGACCACACGCTCCATGCACGGCATTACCAAACCAGTGCAGCGTCTCACCTTTGCAGCCCACTCCCCTGCTTCTATCTCACCACTTCCCAAGTCCCCTATCCTAGCCTTGTCGGATCCTAACTGGAAAGCGGCCATGGATGATGAGTTTGGGGCTATGGTGAAGAATGATACCTGGGATCTGGTTCCTTGCCCATCTGGGGCCAATGTACTTCGTGCTATTTGGTTGTTTCGTCACAAGTTTCGTGCAGATGGAAGCTTGCAGCGCTATAAGGCGCGTCTTGTGGCTAATGGTAAGTCTCAGCTAGTTGGGGTGGACTGTGAGGAGACGTTTAGTTCAGTTGTGAAGCCATCCACTATTCGTACTGCTCTCACTATTGCAGTATCACGTTCTTGGCCTATCCGGCAGTTGGATGTCAAGAATGCGTTTTTACATGGTGATCTTGCTGAGACTGTTTACATGCACCAGCCACCAGGGTATCGTGACCCACGCCGACCTGATTATGTTTTTCGTCTGCGTAAATCACTCTATGGTCTGAAGCAGGCCCCTCGTGCTTGGTTCCAGCGGTTTGCCACGTTTCTTACAGATGCAGTTGGTTTCTCTAGTTGCTCTTGTGATGAGTCTCTCTTTGTGTACAATCATGGTACTGATATGGTCTATCTTATTCTGTATGTGGACGACATCATCATCACTGGCTCCTCTATGCATCTCTTGGATCGAGTTGTTTCTCGCCTATCTGGCGAATTTGCTATGACTGATCTCGGCCAGCTTCATCACTTTCTTGGTATTGCGGTTACTCGGGATTCCTCTGGTCTATTCTTGTCTCAGAATCAGTATGCGACTGACATCCTTCGTCGTGCTTCTATGTCGGCTTGTAAGCCTACTGCCACCCCGGTCGAGCCTGGCAGTAAACGCACGGCTGACTCTGGGCCCTCAGTTGCAGATCCCACATTGTACCGCAGTCTTGCTGGGGCACTCCAGTATCTTACTTTCACTAGGCCTGATATTCAGTATGCCGTTCAGCAGGTGTGTCTTTTCATGCATGACCCGCGTGAGACGCATTTTCATGCGTTGAAACGCATCCTTCGCTATGTCAGTGGGACCCTTGAGTATGGACTCCGGATATCTGCCACCCGTACTGACAGCCTTACTGCTTATACTGATGCCGATTGGGCCGGTTGCCCTGACACTCGTCGCTCTACGTCCGGCTATTGTGTATTCTTGGGTGACAATCTCCTCAGTTGGTCCTCCAAGCGACAGACCACCGTTTCTCGTTCTAGTGCCGAAGCTGAATATCGTGGTGTGGCCAATGCTGTATCTGAACTCTGCTGGCTTCGGAACCTACTCCTCCAGCTTCGTATTTCTCCACCTCGAGGTTCGGTGGTGTACTGTGACAACATCAGCGTCGTCTACTTATCTGGGAATCCTGTCCAACATCAGCGCACTAAACATGTCGAGATTGATCTTCACTTTGTTCGTGAGAAAGTTCGGTTGGGTCAACTTCGCGTGTTACACATTCCGGCAGATTACCAGTATGCCGACATCTTCACTAAAGGGCTTCCTCGAGCTCTTTTCCAGCGTTTTCGTTCCAGTCTCAGTGTTCGAGAACCTCCCGCTGTGACTGCGGGAGAGTAATAGTAATAGTACTTTTATGTAAATAAAAGTCCCACATCGGACTTTGTCTTTAAATTAGAACAATGTACTTGTATATATATTGAGTTGAAATATAAGAAATTGAGACAGGCCGATTTCACCTTCTCACAGCCCTGTGGGTCTCAACACGTCCCCTCAAGAGTGAGATCATGGAAATTTTCTATGGCTGGCCAATCCCATACCGTGTTAAGCATCCATAGGGTTTCCTTCGAAACTAGGAAAGTATTCAAGAACCCTATAGTTCTAACTTCTATATACTTTGCAAATATCTAGTGTTGAACTTCTAAATACAAAAATTCATCGGATTGGTGGCAATATCCCCTCCAAAAGAGGGCATATTTCTCTATCATCCTAAAATTTAGTCCATAACGTTATCAGTTGTAGCTATAGTTGCTCAATGCCTGATATGGTACTTCTTAACAATCATCCACATTTGCCATCATTTTATTTTACCATATATCTAGACAAATTTTCAAAGTCACACAGAGTTTCATTGAAAACCATAGTAATGAGGGAAGTAGCTCAAAATATCAATGTAGATACATTCTACAAATGTCTAATATGGTAGTACTTGTCAAGAAATTTACATATCACCGGGCGGAAAACCAGCTATTTAGCACCTCCTACACGGAGGGCGGGCGGGCCATAGTGAGATCCCATCAAAAGAAAAAGGAAAAGCAAAAACAAGAACAACAAGTTTTGATGCCCTTTTATTGAGTGTGGCAATGTGCAACTATCATGGTGTGAACAAAGTGTGCTTTAGCCAACTAGCTAAAACCCCACATCTTTTAGGTGCAGAAAAGGACCAAGATTTCTCTCAGGACATGACAATGAATAAGAGGGCCTGCCTAATTGAAGGACCCATTGAGGGATCAAAAGGGAGAAATAAATGAATTGAAGATCTGTGTATTTTGTCTATTGATTAGCAAGGAATGTTGTTTCTGAGTTATTTGACCCACCCAACTAGTACAGCTGATACAACATCGAACATGCGCCGTCGCTTTCTGGCAATCATATCTCGCTTAACCACCGTATTTACAGATTGGTCTGTGATTGGGTGAGATTGTGTCACAGCAAGATACATAAATCTTGAATTGGGTGGAAGAAATGTCTGTTTCAGATTCTATTTTGCTGCAATCAAGTATTTAATTGAAACATAATTCTGCTATTCTTGAGAGTTACTTGAAAGGGAAAGATTACATTTTTCATCAGAATTTTTTTCTTTTGGATGGTCAGTGTAGAAGAGCTATAATTGCACTCCACGAGAAGATATCATAGATTTAGATATTTTCTTCTTGATTTTATTCACGAAATTTGTTAACACGAACAAATGTCAACTACCCATTGTTATTATAATCACAAATGTAAGAACTGAGTTAACGCGCCGTACACAATAGTGTCTGCCACATTGGACTTGTTTGGATGAGAGGGTGATATAATTTGTCAAATCTCTCCAAACCTAAAAAAATCTGGATTTCCGCCAAAAATACGGATTCCGGATTTCTTGATGGGAAAATCCATTTTTTTCATAGAAATTCTAGTATTTTTTGAGTGATTTTCGGATTTTTTTTATGCAAATGTGTGTTAGCTCAGTGGTAGATTGTTCGAAGCTCCTACACGAGGTCCTGCGTTCGATCTGGCTATCCATAATTTTTTTACCAAAATCTACCACATCAAAACACCACAGATTAAATGAGCTTTTGGGCTCAACCTCTCACTTATTTCAGCTCATCCAAACAGCCCCATTAACCTGTAAAACTTATTTGGCTTACTCTAAGCAATGTCCTCCGGACGACAGCAGTTTACTAATCTTGACACATAGATATCACCAATGTGTGATTTCCTTCTTCTAACAAAGTCTGTTTTTGCCTAGGCAGAAGCATACCATGAAAAATCGGAAGTCCTACCTAGGCATGGGGATTATATTGCTGTTTTCCGACTTTTAACAGACTCTTTTTTTTCCCTATGCAGCACTTTATATTGATAACTCAAAAGACCTACATACACAATGGAATTATTGGTGTCAAACGAGCCTGGCCGGGCGGCCCCTGGCCCACCAGAAAACGGGCTTGGCAGGCCTGTGTTGGTCCTAGGCTCGTTCTGGTTGGTCAGACTGGTAGGCTTAAGCCCCCTTGACAACTCTAATTGGAATTATATGGCTGTAGGGAGTACAAAATTCTTACTGTACAGCATACAAGTGCCAACTTAAGCAACTAGGCAAATAAGAGAATCAAATTATTGAGGGCAACCCAGAGCAATAATAATGGCATGAGATAGATCAAGTACATAAGCAAGTGAAAGCCTGATGGGATTAGGGGTAGGTCTTTGTCAAGTACACTCTGGAAATGAGAAAATTGTTGGTGCTTTCAGGCGGGGTTAGTAATTTCAGTCACACAATGAGGAGCTTTTTCCAACTCATGCTCATAATCAGCAGCGGATTCAGAAATTTATCACAATAGGGGGCTAAGTGAAAATATTAGATAAAATAAGAGTATATTATGAATTTTTTAAAATTTAGTGGGGGTTGTGTAAGAAAATTAGTGGGGGCGTGTAGTTTTTGTTTTTCTTTTTTTTTTGAGAATTACATCATATAGCCGGGTTCGAACCTGAAACCTCATGCAGGGGCTTCACACGTTCTACAACTGAGCTAGCACCCATTTGCATAGTGTAGTTTTTGTGGGAGCTAAAGTAAAAATAATCAACAAATAAGAGAAAAATAAGAAATTTGAAAAGTTGAGTGGGTGCAATAGCCCCCACATCTCATAGTGTATCCACCCGTGCCTAGAATACAATTAGCTTTAAAAGTGGGAAAGTAAGTCCATGGGGTCCGAGACTTCGTTTCTGGAGATCTCCCGTTTCTGATACACAAATTTCCAACTATTGATATATGTGACTCAGTGTCGGGATTTGGGCATATATTACACAATGACGCAACAGATCTTAAATATAGGTGATACTTAATTAGACAATGATTTACCATGTTTTGTATCCTAGGCAAAGGGAGGTTTGAACATGAGACCTACTGGACCGCCTACAAGGAAGGCCCTTGCCGCTGGACGCCATTCTTATAGTAACTTTTAGTATTTTATCAGAATTCAAGCTTCAGCTTCTGCTATTCTCCTTAACTTGTGCCTTATACCTGTGTAACCTACAAATAGACTTTCTTTCCATTTTATTCAGTGATTCGTATCTTTTGACAAGGTCTTAACTTCGCATTCCTCACTGTATTCTTTCCCTTTCGAACTATTAACACGAGCCAGATAAAAGGTTTATTATGATGGTAGAATGGTCTCCTAGAGGAATAGTATGTGAAAACATTGACCCTAACATTACGTATTCAAACATCTTCATCAACAGAACTAACAGAGTAAGGACGCATGGTAGTCATGTCAGGAATAGGAAGGCATAAATATTGTGGATTTGTGGTCCTTGATTGGTGAAAATGATCATTTCTCACCACATATAATCACACCCACTTCACCAGAAGTTTTCCTTTATTTTCTTTTTGTGAGATGGGGGCAGAAAAAAAAACAATTAAAAGTAACAACAGGGACCGGAGTTGAGTTCATGGGCACCAAACTTTATTTATCCATGTTTTATTTGTTGTTGTGAGGTGTGAGGGCAGTAAACTTTTAAAACCGAAACCAAAGAAAACCATAGTGTACCCAAACAGGGCTACATGTGGGTTGGAATCTCACTTTTGGACAAGGGATATGAGAGACAGGTAGGTACTAACTTATCCTACCTCAATATCCAAGTATGTGATATCCCCCTATTTCTAATTCTTTACCCAAACAAGGACATAGTATTCAAAATTGAGGATCATGTATGAAGAAAAGGAAAGGTGGAAGTACCATAAAAAGCATTTCAACGGCTATCTTTACATTTCACAATAAAAGCATCCACATCAATCCCATTCTATACAAAATAAATTAATTCCATTGGTTGCAAAACCATATTTCCCAGCCATAATAATCCTTGACAAGCATCTCAAGTTTGTTTCAAAGTAAGCAAAGCTAAGAGGCTGATGAGCAAAATTGACCTCAAATCTGGTTGAGAAGTAAAACGGCGTCGGATCATTTAGCCTTCACCTTTTTGGTTTGAGAAACATCTTTTGCAAAGTTGAGCCTAGCTTGCTTGGTTGGCTTCACTGGCACTGGAAAAGATAAACAAGAAAATAAATCAAAGACTGGTGACTTCAATATTTTAAGCTGCAGTTACTACAAATGGGGTACTAGAAGCACTCTGGGATACCTTTAGGCTTGTCCTGGTTGTTAGACCCAACAACTGAAGATTTCCATTCCTCATAATCATCTTTCTCCATGTGCTTACGCTTCTTGTAGCACGACTGATGCAAAAATCAGATCATCAGGTTAATAACCAGAAACATGGCAATTGACAAAACACATCTCATGCATCTCAATCATTGTGATTAAAAATCAGTTTTCCTAATTGAGTAACAAGTCTGAATTCAGATCTCTGGCGGCTCAAAAGAAAGTAAAGGTTGTAGAAAATAGCAAGAGAGAACAGAAGGCTTGCATCCATTTATGGTTCTTGGCAGTTTAAAATAACTGTAGTTAAGGGATTATGCTCTTCATACAACAACTTCACAACTCTTCCTCAGTGTGATGGAGTACAGAAACGATTACTTCTGTATGCGGTTTCAGTCTATCCAACAAACCACCCACATGACATGAAAACAATGCATGGTTGAACCTTAGACATAATGATTAAGTGCCCAAGTTCTTGACAGATGAAGAGGGTGTAAAGAGAATGTCTACTACATCCAAGTATGAAGTTTTTTAGTGGTTTAACATAATATGCATGGATCAAATGCAGGCAGTGTTAGGTATGTGATCATCAGTACCTCTTGTCCCTCATCGGATGAATATCCACCATCTTCCAGTCTTCTTTTCTCTGGCAATGCATCCAACAAGTCTGGCGACAGATAACAAATTGCATCAGAGCAAGAGCAAAATCAAGATGATGTCATGGTTTGATAAAACTGAATTTCTAGTTCTGGAATAACGATATCAGTTCACAAATGAAGCATGTGAGCTGAGTAGTCAATGAAGATGAAAATACCTCGGTTCCCTTTCACATCCCTTGCATCTTTCTTTTCCTTTGCTATCCCAAACACATCAAAACAAAGATCAACCATCGATGTAGATATCTGCATTTCAGTTCTGGTAAGCATTTATCTTAACTTTGGACGTAACCATAAAAGTTACATATTCAATTTGGAGATGCAGTCTTACATTGGCAAATTCATTTTCTGATGTACCACAGAGCTCAACTAACTTACTCTTATCCACCTTAAGCTGTCGATGAAAATTGAGAAAATCAAGTTAATCATATAACCCAAAGCAGGCTAATGGTTAAGCTTGTTTGCATTTTCGAGTGTTGGGATTGAGAAAGCACCTTGTGCCTCTTTGCACACAAGTAGAATGCTACAGCTGTGAAAACAGGCCGAGAGAAATCAGCACTTGCCCGGCGAGAAGGAGGCAATGATGCAAGAAAGCGGTCCTTGAATCTGAAACACACAACCATTGGAATAACTATTGGCACCAAATAGCAACCAAATGTCTAAATCTTCACACACCACACATAGGCCTGAGGTTTGGAAATCACGAAGACATGGGAACATACAAGACAAACCCTTTTGTGCCATCAAATTATTACTCTAAGACTCGTTTGTCTGAGGCATTTTGTCAAACATCAGATGAGCACTCTTAGAGCATTTCCAATGCATTAGGCAAATGCGTACTTTTAGGATAAATCCAACGGGTTATGTATATCATTATGCAAAACACAAAATCGGCATTCACTTCGCCAAACTTGGCGAAGATCATCCCCTCGCCATCATCATTTTTTTCCTACATTTTAGGGATTTTTAGGTCTCACTTGAAATATACGGCAATTTTAAACCCACCTCCCTAAATTTACTCACCCACTATTCCTAAGTTCTCTACATGATGATAACCTTGTCTTAAATTTTCTCTCTCTCTTTCTACAATTTATCTCCACGTGTGTTTGTCTAAGCGTCCATCATTATTTTTGCCTAATTAGCGTTGGAGAAGAAGCATGAAAATCTTTATATGAAAAATGCAAAAGTTCAATTTTAGTTAAAATTTTCATAAAATTTACATGTTACCATTGGAGATGCTCTTAATGCCACCAAATTATCAAAAACTTTAATAGGCTCGTTTCTTTGAAGCATTTAATCAAACACCATGTGTGCATGCTTGTAAGAGCATCTCCAATGGTAATAGCTATATTTCATGTATAATTTAACTAAAATTAGAATTTTTTATTTTAGCTCTTGAGATATTTTATGTTGTACTCCAATGCTATCATGTAAAAATTAGCTAAATTTATTTTGTAACAGTTACAATTGCAACTACTTTTTCAACAAAAATTAACGGCCATGTTTTTGTGCGTAATACATTGAATTAGTTTCAAGATTTTATGCCTAAAATTAGGGGTAGTAGGAACATCCTAAAATCAAGGAAAAACACATCTTGAAATAGTTATCTCCCTCGTTATTAATAGTGATGTGGATAACTATCTATTTTTTTAAAATACTGGATAACTATCCCATTGGAGTTTGATATTTCTTAAACTTCTTTATTTTTTGATGAAAAAAATTATTTAAACTAGCCCATTGGAGATGCTCTAATAACAGTAAATAAAACCATATATAAAGCACAAGCAAACTTACAATGATAAACCTTTCCGAACAAATGGAATGAGGCGAACACACCCAAATTTAATACCCAGTTCCCTTATATCAAGATTGTTCCTGCAATATCATTCAATTCCAACCCATTTAGTCATAACCCAATAAAACCCAGAAAAAAAAATCTGATACTAAGAGCAAAATCAACGACATAATCTAGGAAGATTCAGAACTTACTTGACTCTGAGACCATGGTGTAACTCAGTGAAACACCTAATGTACGCCCTCTCAGACAACCCACTGAGTTTAATCGCCATTCGCCGATCAAACTCGACTTCTAGCCTGTAAATCCACGTCGATATAAGAACAGAAATTGACTAATAATCGAGAAAATTACGAGGATGTGGACATCGGTACCTGTTAGCAGCCATTTCCAAGCAGATTATGGCCTTGCAAATCTCGCCCTGCACTTATCAAAAACACATTTCAGTGTGATATTTCTGGGTTTTGCGGAGAACGCAAAAGGGTAAAGTAATGTGCGAAGGAAACTTACGATTCCGATGATGGAACAGTCGAATTGGAGATCACAGAGGCGGCGAAGTTCGTCGGCTTTACTGATCACGTGCTTCGATTTGGAGAGACCTAGCTTCTCTACGATGTGGGTCGTATCCATTCTGGAGATCTCCGTGAATGTTCTGCAGAGAGAGAGAGAGAGGGAGAGATTTGGTGATGGTGAAATGGGAGAGATGGAGAAATAGAGAGAGTGCAAAGGCGGCAAGAGAAGGGAAAATTTTGTATTTCGCGCTAAAATTTTACTACTGGTTTTGCCGGGAATAGGTTTTCGGCCGAATTATATTTCTACCCCCACGAGATGTAGCAATTTCGGGAATGTTCCTCGTAGAGTACTAATCTTGCAGTCTCACCCCCCACCCTGAACTCTCACTCTTTCGCAAATGGGCGGTAGACCAGTTAGACTGAAATGAAAACTTGCTAAGCACTCCTCTCTCTTCGCTCGAAGTGGAAGGTTGGTTCTTAAGCGTTCGCAACTGCCAATACATAATACGACAACAATCTGGCGAAACAGTAGCTATTGCTACTGTGCTTGCTTCCTACTGTCGAGGAAAACGAATCTATTGCGCCTCCCCCTTCCATCAATCTATAACTCAAATGTCAAAAAGAAATGTGAAAAAGATGCTTGCGAGCATGGTTAGGCAACAGGTTGAAAATGGTTGAGTCTTGAGGCGTTACTGGCATCGTACATGTTCTTGTGTGTATGAGGAAATATTTTACCGGATTTAAGTGTCAAATAGTCAACTAATGTTCTAAAAAAAACAAAGATGATTGGCTCTTTGAATTTTATCGTTAAGTGGTGGTTTTTTGCAATAATTGCTTGAAATGTTCTTTTGGGTACTATTGATGGCAAGTAGCCATAAAAAACAAACTTAAAGAGGCGTGAGCGTGACCTAAAGTTTCATCCTTGAGAAATCGAATACAACCCTAAATAGGGTCATAAAACATTTCTAAAAATCTACTGACCTTGATAGTAGGCCTAGCTATAAAGTCATCTACCTAGTTAGCTTCCCTACGTTTGCAGTAAAGGTTGCAGTTCAGCAGTTGGACAAGGTGTTTGATTTCTACCGGGTCCCTTTAACTAGTAGTGTTAGAGCCATGGTCCCGAGCATGGATTTCCCCCTGTGAATCAGATTCTGAAATGAGCCCATTGCAGGCTTTGGTTTTTTCCAATCTAACACTAGTTATGGTAGCATATAACTCACCTTGCTCCACTGGGTAGTGGTTGTGACCATAGATAGCCGCAAACCCCCCAAACCCAATTGCCAGAGTGATCCCTACAGACTCCACCAGCTCTATTGGGACGAGTTTCATTGGAGGTTGAGAAGTCCACATTCATTTTCAGCATGTTCGGAGAAAGGGGACTCCATTGAACCAATCTCGGTTGTTGAGGTAGATATTTTTACATTCACAGATTCAAGCTTATGATAAAATTTGGCAGCCTATAGAACGAAATTAGTAGTGGCATTCACAAGTTTACCACATGTAGTTTCTTGTTGTGCCAGAACGAAAGCTTTGACACCGCAGTGGTGAAGACAACTTGCCAATCAACTCCAATATCACCTCTCCGGTCTTGAGAAATGTTCTGATCTACCAATTGTTTCTCAACACGATGAGTGCTGAATACATACTTCTATATATGTTCGGAAACGACCAAAACAATCATCAAAATACCTTTGTAGGTGATGCCATAGATGATTTGAATGTGTTGAAGATTAGGGATCATGCCCTTGCAATATGAACGGACAATGACATAAAGGGACAAAGTATCATAGTGGAGATAGTGGAGATATCACCAATGTGTGATTTCCCTCTTCTAACAAAGTCTGTTTTTGCCTAGGCAGAAGCATACCATGAAAAATCGGAAGTCCTACCTAGGCACGGGGATTATATTGCTGTTTTCCGTCTTTTAGCAGACTCTTTTTTTTTCCTATGCAGTACTTTATATTGATAACTCAAAAGACCTACGTACACAATGGAATTATTGGTGTCAAACGAGCCTGGCCGGGCGGCCCCTGGCCCACCAGAAAACGGGCTTGGCAGGCCTGTGTCGGTCCTAGGCTCGTTCTGGTCGGTCAGACTGGTAGGCTTAAGCCCCCTTGACAACTCTAATTGGAATTATATGGCTGTAGTGAGTACAAAATTCTTATTGTACAGCATACAAGTGCCAACGTAAGCAACTAGGCAAATAAGAGAAACAAATTATTGAGGGCAACCCAGAGCAATAATAATGGCATGAGATAGATCAAGTACATAAGCAAGTGAAAGCCTGATGGGATTAGGGGTAGGTCTTTGTCAAGTACACTCTGGAAATGAGAAAATTGTTAGTGCTTTCAGGCGGGGTTAGTAATTTCAGTCACACAATGAGGAGCTTATTCCAACTCATGCTCATAATCAGCAGCAGATTCAGAAATTTATCACAGTAGGGGGGCTAAATGAAAATATTAGATAAATTAAGAGTATATTATGAATTTTTAAAAATTTAGTGGGGGTTGTGTAAAAGAATTAGTGGGGGCTATAGTGTAGTTTTTCTTTTTTGTTTTTTTGAGAATTACATCATATAGCCGGGTTCGAACCCGATACCTCATGCAGGAGCTTCACGTTCTACAACTGAGCTAGCACCCATTTGCATAGTGTAGTTTTTGTGGGAGCTAAAGTAAAAATAATCAACAAATAAGAGAAAAATAAGAAATTTGACAAATAGACTTTACCGTTAGATATAGGCATATCTTACACAATGACGCAACAGATGTTAAATATAGGTGATACTTAATTAGACAATGATTTACCGTGTTTTGTATCCTAGGCAAAGGGAGGTTTGAACATGAGACCTAGGACCGCCTACAAGGAAGGCCCTTGCCGCTGGACGCCATTCTTATAGTAACTTTTAGTATTTTATCAGAATTCAAGCTTCAGCTTCTGCTATTCTCCTTAACTCGTGCCTTATACCTGTGTAACCTACAAAAGTACAAATATACTTTCTTTCCATTTTATTCAGTGATTCGTATCTTTTGACAAGGTCTTAACTTCTCATTCCTCACTGTATTCTTTCCCTTTTGAACTATTAACACGCGCCAGATAAAGGGTTTATTATGATGGTAGAATGGTCTCCTAGAGGAATAGTATGTGAAAACATTGACCCTAACATTACTTATTCAATCATCTTCATCAACAGAACTAACAGAGTAAGGACGCATGGTAGTCATGTCAGGAATAGGAAGGCATAAATATTGTGGATTTGTGGTCCTTGATTGGTGAAAATGATCATTTCTCACCACATATAATCACACCCACTTCACCAGAAGTTTTCCTTTATTTTCTTTTTGTGAGATGGGGGCAGAAAAAAAAAAAAAAAAAAAGTAACAACCGGGACCGTAGTTGAGTTCATGGGAACCAAACTTTATTTATCCATGTTTTATTTGTTGATGTGAGGTGTGAGGGCAGTAAACTTTTAAAACCGAAACCAAAGAAAATCATAGTGTACCCAAACAGGGCTACATGTGGGTTGAAATCTCACTTTTGGACAAGGGATATGAGAGACAGGTAGGTACTAACTTATCCTACCTCAATATCCAAGTATGTGATATCCCCCTATTTCTAATTCTTTACCCAAACAAGGACATCGTATTCAAAATTGAGGATCATGTATGAAGAAAGGAAAGGTGGAAGTACCATAAAAAGCATTTCAACGGCTATCTTTACATTTCACAATAAAAGCATCCACATCAATCCCATTCTATACAAAATAAATTAATTCCATTGGTTGCAAAACCATATTTCCCAGCCATAATAATCCTTGACAAGCATCTCAAGTTTGTTTCAAAGTAAGCAAAGCTAAGAGGCTGATGAGCAAAATTGACCTCAAATCTGGTTGAGAAGTAAAACGGCGTCGGATCATTTAGCCTTCACCTTTTTGGTTTGAGAAACATCTTTTGCAAAGTTGAGCCTAGCTTGCTTGGTTTGCTTCACTGGCACTGGAAAAGATAAACAAGAAAATAAATCAAAGACTGATGACTTCAATATTTTAAGCTGCAGTTACTACAAATGGGGTACTAGAAGAAGCACTCTGGGATACCTTTAGGCTTGTCCTGGTTGTTAGACCCAACAACTGAAGATTTCCATTCCTCATAATCATCTTTCTCCATGTGCTTACGCTTCTTGTAGCACGACTGATGCAATAATCAGATCATCAGGTTAATAACCAGAAACATGGCAATTGACAAAACACATCTCATGCATCTCAATCACTGTGATTAAAAATCAGTTTTCCTAATTGAGTAACAAGTCTGAATTCACATCTCTGGCGGCTCAAAAGAAAGCAAAGGTTGTAGAACATAGCAAGAGAGAACAGAAGGCTTGCATCCATTTATGGTTCTTGGCGGTTTAAAATAACTGTAGTTAAGGGATTATGCTCTTCATACAGCAACTTCACAACTCTTCCTCAGTGTGATGGAGTACAGAAACGATTACTTCTGTATGCGGTTTCAGTCTATCCAACAAACCACCCACATGACATGAAAAACAATGCATGGTTGAACCTTAGACATAATGATTAAGTGCCCAAGTTCTTGACAGATGAAGAGGGTGTAAAGAGAATGTCTACTACATCCAAGTATGAAGTTTTATAGTGGTTTAACATAATGTGCATGAATCAAATGCAGGCAGTGTTAGGTATGTGAATCAGTACCTCTTGTCCCTCGTCGGATGAATACCCACCATCTTCCAATCTTCTTTTCTCTGGCAATGCATCCAGCAAGTCTGGCGACAGATAACAAATTGCATCAGAGAAAGAGCAAGATCAAGATGATGTCATGGTTTGATAAAACTGAATTTCTAGTTCTGGAATAAGGATATCAATTCACAAAATGAAGCATGTTAGCTGAGTAGTCAATGAAGATGAAGATACCTCGGTTCCCTTTCACATCCCTTGCATCTTTCTTTTCCTTTGCTATCCCAAACACATCAAAACAAAGATCAACCATCGATGTAGATATCTGCATTTCAGTTTTCGTAAGCATTTATCTTAAATTTGGACATAACCATGAAAGTTACATATTCAATTTGGAGATGCAGTCTTACATTGGCAAATTCATTTTCTGATGTACCACAAAGCTCAACTAACTTAATCTTATCCACCTTAAGCTGTAGAAGAAGATTAACAAAATTAAATTAATCATATAGCCTGAAGCAGGGTAATGGTTAAGTTTGTTTGCATGATTGAGTGTTGCGATAGAAAAAGCACCTTGTGCCTCTTTGCACATAAGTAGAATGCTACGGCAGTGAAAACAGGCCGAGAGAAATCAGCACTTGCCCGGCGAGAAGGAGGCAATGATGCAAGAAAGCGGTCTTTGAATCTGAAACAAGCAGTCATTTGAGTAACTACTTATAGCATCAATTAGCAACATATTCGTTTGCTAAATATATAAATGTTCATTACCTCAAAAAAATCTAAATGTTCACATACCCACACAAAGCCTTATGTTTGGGAAGTAATCAAGAAAACATACAAGACACACCCTTTGTGGTTCGTGCCATCAAACTATTAAAAACTCTAAGACTCATTTGTCTTAAGCATTTTGTCAAACATCATGTCAGCACCCTTGATGCCACAAAATTATCAAAAACACTAATAGACTCATTTCTCTGAAGCATTTCATCAAACATCATATGTGCATGCCTGTTATAACAGTAAATAAACCCGTATCTAAAGCACAAAGCAAACTTACAATGATAAACCTTTGCGAACAAAGGGAATGAGGCGAACACACCCAAACTTAATACCCAGTTCTCTTATATCAAGATTGTTCCTGCAACGTCAATTCAATTCAATTCCAACACATTTAGTCAAAACCCAATAAAACCCAGAAAAACTTCAGAGACTAAGAACAAAATCAACGACCCAGAACTTACTTGACTCCAAGACCATGGTGCAACTCAGTGTAACACCTGATGTAAGCCCTCTCGGACAACCCACTTAGCTTAATCGCCATTCGCCGATCAAATTCGACTTCTAACCTGTAAATCCCAGTCGATAAGAACAGGAATTGACTAGCAATCGAGAAAATTACGAAATCGGTACCTGTTAGCAGCCATTTCCAAGCAAATTATGGCCTTGCAAATCTCGCCCTGCAGATTATCAAAACTCATTTCAGTGTGATTTTTCTGGGTTTTGCGGAGAACACACAAAAGGGTAAATGAATGTGTGAAGGAACTTACGATTCCGATGATGGAACAGTCGAATTGGAGATCACAGAGGCGGCGAAGTTCGTCGGCTTTCCTGATCACGTGCTTCGATTTGGATAGACCTAGCTTCTCTACGATATGGGTCGTATCCATTTTGGAGATCTTTGTGAATGTTCTGCGGAGAGAGAGAGAGAGAGAGAGAGATTTGGTGATGGTGAAATGGGAGGGATGGACAAATAGAGAGTGTGATGGCGGCAAGAGAAGGGAATTTTTTGTATTTCGCGCTAAAATTTTACTACTGGTTTTGCCGGGATAGGTTTTCAGCCGAATTATATTACTACCCCCACAAGATATACCAATTTCGGGAATGTTCCTCGTAGAGTAGTAATCTTGCAGTCACCTCCCCCCCCCCCCCCCCCGAACTCTCACTCATTTTCGCAATAGACTAGCTCGACTAAAATGAGAACCTGCTAACGCACTCTTCTCTCTTCGCTCGAAGCACTTCGTCAGTGGAAGGTTGGTTCTTAAGCCTTCGCAACTGCCAATACATAATACTACAACAATCTGGCCAATACATAATATTGCGCTTGCGTCCTACTGTTGAGGAAAGCGAATTTATTACCCCCCCCCCCCCCCAAATCAAACTATAACTCAAATGTCAAAAAGAAAAATGAAATAAGATGCTTGCGGGCATGGTTAGGCAACAGGTTGAAAATGATTGAGTCTTGAGGCGTTACTGGCATCGAACATGTTCTTGTGTGTATGAAGAAATATTTTACCGAGTTTATAGAACATTTGTGTCAGATAGTCAACTAATATTCAAAACAAAACAAAGATGCTTGGCTCTTTGATTTTATCGATAAGTGGTGTTTTTTTGCACTAATCGCTTAAAATGTTTTTTTTGGGTACTATTGATGGCAAGTAGCCATAAAAAAGCGAACTTACAAAGGCGTGACCTAAAGTTTCATCCTTGAGAAATCGAATACACCTCGAAATAGGGTCATAAAACATTTCTAAAGACCTACTCACCTTGATAGTAGACCTAGCTATTAAGTCATCTACCTGGTTAGCTTCCCTACGTATGCAGTAAAGGTTGCAGTTCAGCAGTTGGACAAGGAGTTTGATTTCATGGATAGGGTCCCTCTGACTGGTAGTGTTAGAGCCATGGTCCCAAGCGTGGATTTCCCCCTGTGAATCAGATTCCGAAATGAGCCCGTAGGCTTTGGTTTTTGCCAATCTAACACCAGTTATGGTAAAATATAACTCACCTTGCTCCACTAGGTAGTGGTTGTGACCATAGATAGCCGCAAACCCCCCAAACCCAATCGCTAGAGTGTTCCCAACAGACTCCACCAGCTCTATTGGGATGAGTATCATTGGACGTTGAGAAGTCCACATTCATTTTCGGCATGTTAGGAGAAAGGGGACTCCATTGAACCACTCTTGGTTGTTGAGGCAGATCTTTTTACATTCATGGATTCAAGCATATGATAAAATTTGGCAGCCTATAGAACGACATTAGCAGTGGCATTCACAAGTTTACCACATGTAGTTTCTTGTTGTGTCAGAACCAAAGCTTAGACACCGCAGTGGTGAAGAGAACTTGCCAATCAACTCCAATATCACCTCCTCGATCTTGAGAAATGTTATGACCCACCCATTGTTTCTCAACACGATGACTGCTGAATACATACTTCTTTATATGTCTGGAAACAACCATAACAATCATCAAAATACCTTTGTAGGTGATGCCATAAATGATTTGAATGTGTTAAAGATTAGGGATCATGCCCTTGCAATATGGACGGACGATGACATAAAGGGACAAAGTATCATAGTGGAGATTGGGAAAGTAGTTGGTATTCCAAAAGTTCAAATAGCCCGAGCCCGATGCTGGTCAATGATAGTCACGCAAAGAGATCTGGCTTCAATGTTTGTTTTACTTATTTATCGTTTTATCAATCTAACATTTATATACTTGAATTGGCAAGTGCTACTAGGAATGTTGTCTAGTTGCTTGGTGATTTGGACAGACAAAAGGTAATGGTACACTAGACCAATTTTTCTCAACACCATGACTACTGAATACATACTTCTTTGCATGTCTGCATGCGAACGTATCAGTAATTGCAATACTTTTGTATATATGTGATACGGATGCGTCTTCACTCGATGACAGATCTCCGAGACATGGGTAGGGAGATCGACGTCAACAGAAGTATATTGGCGATTGTGTCAAATAGTTGGAGATAATTTATTTGTAAATTTTTTTAATTAATTTGTATTAGTTAATTAGTGATCCAGATTTTCTTTACTGTTCTTTCACGGCTCGTAGACTCGAACAACACAGATCTAGGTTTAGGGATAATTAGCAAGAGTCGATTACTATTGATTTGCGATCATTAATCAGATATTAATTCACATGTGTGTGGAGGCTGATAGCTTCTCAAATTGCTATAAATTAGTGCTTTCTTCAATCGAACATTCATAAATTTGGAAAAACCCATGGTGTCACGTGTGTGTGGAGACCGATAGCTTCTCGAATTTCTTTCAAGATGATGCCACAGATAACTTGGTTGTGTTAAAGGTTAAGACTCGTATACTTATGATATGGACAGACGATAACATAAGGGAGAAAGTAACGGCGTGGATACTAAGGAATTAGTGGGCTTTATAGAAGCTAAAATTTCCTAGCCTAATGTTGGTCATTGACAATCACGTAAAGTGATCAAACTTCAATTTGTGTTTTATTGATTTCTTATTTTATTGAATATAACATGTCTATTTGAATTGGCCAGTGCTATGAGGAATGTTGTCTAATTTCTTGGTGATTTGGACAGAAAAAAGACAATGGTACACTGGACGAATTTTTTGAATACCATGATTGTTGAATACATACTTTTTTATATGCCCAGAGACGTACGCAACAATCATCGAAATACCTTTGTAGGAAATGTCATAGATAACTTGAATGTGTTAAAGACTGCGACTCATGTCTTTGTAATTAGACGGATGATGACATGGAGGGGGAAAGTATTGAAGTGGAGATTGAACAAGTAGTAAAATAGCCCGAGCTCGATGCCGGTCATTGACCATCACGTAAGGAGATCTGACTTCAATTTGTGTTTTATTTATTTCTTGTTTTCTTGACCTAACATGTGCTTATTTTAATTGGTCAGTGCTATTAAGAATGATACATGGTTGCTTGGTGAATTGGACAAACAAAAGGCAATTGTACATTAGACCAATTTTCTCAACATCATGATTGCTGAATACATACTTTTTTATACGTCCACGAACGGACGTAACAATCTTGAAATAATTTTGTAGTTGATGTCAGTGATAACTTGAATGTGTTCAAGGTCAGGGTCATGCCCTTGCGATATAGACGGACGACGATATAGAGGGGGAAAGTGTCGGCGTGTAACATGAGGAAGTAGTGGGCTTTCCGGAAGCTAAAGTAGCCATATCACGATGTCCGTCACTTACAATCAAGTAAGCAGATCAAACTTCAATTATTTGTGTTCTTATTTATTTCTTATTTTATTGCATATAACGTTTGTCTGTTAGAATTTGTCAGTGCTATTAGGAATGCTGCTTGGTCCCTTAGTGATTTGGACATACAAAAGGAAATGGTTCACTGGACAATTTTTTTCAATACTGTGACTGCTGAATACATGCTCCTTTATATGATCAGAGATGGCCATAACAATCATCGGGATACCGTTGTTGGTGATGTCATAAATAACTTGAATCTTAAAGGCTCGGGCTCACGCCCTTGTAATTATACGGACGATGATACGGAGGGGGAAAGTATCAGAGTGGAGATTGAGGGAGTATTGGTGAAATAGCCCGGGATCTCGGTTCAGGGTTAAAAACACAATCGACAACCAAAAGTAGAAATATACTATTAAGATTACATTTCGCTTAATGTACATAACAAAATTTCGATAATAAGTACAATTTAAAACACAACATTTGTGATCTACTAAGTGATCTAAGTTAAGCTATACTTCTTCGTCTCGTTACAGCGTTCCCATCCCCCACTTTGATTGACGACCTGCGGTTTTAAAATGGCAAAAGCCGACGCAGTTTTGAAGAAATTGATCAGTAAAAACTGAGTAAGTACACACTACGACATGTAAAGCAACGAGTGGCACGGAAGCATGAGTTGAAACAAATCAGAAGATTTAAACAGTAAAACTATCATATTGGAGAATTTGGATCAACTTGAAGTAACCGAGTAACAAAAACCTCTCAATTTAATAACATTGAGAAACCGCGAGTAGTTGGTAAAATATCCAGAGTAAACAAGTTCATTTGAACTGATAACGATAGTAGTTCATGAGTAGCCAAGATTTACAATTCATTTCAATCGATTAGGGCATATCAAGAGCCACAAACAACATTAATAAGTAGTCAATTTTTATTTTCGACTTCAATCAACAGTTTAATTTAGCTGAGGCGTGTCAAGAGCCACCGGCAGGATCGATGTAAACAGAGGGATCACGAAATAATCACTAAGGGTTCCTTCTAGGGTCTATCAAACCCTATTTCACCCGAGCGTTAAGGGAGCCCATTCGTCAACCCCGCTCACAACATTAGCTAAAAGGCCTTAAGTGTCAACACCCCTATACCGTAGTGACCCTTACAAGTATAAGTAGCACTCTATAGCTCTATAAAACCCTTGGCCTCAATAAATTGGTACATTTTGGCTCATCGGGGGCGGATTTTTGAACATTGACGTTCTATCCAATAATAAGAAGCATTGCTTCAATGGTCTTAGCCATAAGAAAATGGAGGATCGCTTGACGTCTCCCATCAATAACAGTACTCTGTACATCGTCCTAAGTCTATTAGAGGTATTTTATTTCTTCTCTTTCACATAAACATAATCAGAATATCAAAATTTCACAAGTAATTTCCGAGAGTTCTCAAAGGAGATGAATAAAATAGTTTAACAACTTTCGGGTGGAAAACATGCATTCTCATACTATTTCATATAACAAACATTCATTTGAAACATCAAACACATACGCAAATTTTGATATGGAAAGGCCGTACATATGTACTTACCACTGAGATGAAGCACAATCAAAAGCAAGAAACTAAGCCTAGCACTCCGACGACAACCGCTCTCTCCTACGGGGTCGATGTCTACAATCACACGTATGACGTACTCGTTATAACCAATTTACACATGCATAATAAAAATGCAAACCTACATGTACATAGTCATAAATTTCACTAATGCACATATAATGATGTTTAAATATCAAAACAAGTCCAACAAAACACCTAGAAGTTCAAAAATTCAAGTTTTCTAAAAAAATGTGAAACTACAATTCTGGACAGAATTGTAGCTCTGAATTTGGAGACATATTTACCATATCAAATCATCTCCTAAAATTTTGAAATTAATGTATGATGAACCTACATGTGTCTAATTTCATAAACACCAAGAAAATCATGCATAGCTATTATAAAGCTCAAGTTACAAAAATAACAAACACTGCTATGCAGAGACAAGTTTGGAAGAAAGTTTAAACTTTGAAGAACAATTAATACTACTTGAAGAATAGGAAAAATGCTCATATTCTCCAGAATGAATCCCTTATGTGTCTAGTTTCATCACAAGAAAGATTTGGTGCCATAGGTTTCTGGAAATGAGATTTTAAGAAAGATTTGGTGCCATAGAGTTTCAGAAAACTTGCAACTTAGAATGAGCATATCTCCCTAACCAAAAAGACTATGGAGTTGAATTTTGTTTCAAAATGACCCTCTCTGAGTCTAGTTTTAGAATATGAAAGAGTTAAAAATTTCACAGAGACAAAACTTGGAGATAATCCATGTTTTTCACAAACTGGTCAGATTGTATAAACATGCATTTTTTACAAAAATCAACAAGAATGGTTCTAGTAGTACATGCAAGTTAAGAAGACTTAATTTTCACCCAAATAGCACAATTTTAATCATAAAAGTAACATTTTTACATGCTCTTGACACAAATTATCAAAAATTTATTGAGTTACTAGTGAAAAGAATATGACATTCACAACATGCATGTGGGTTCTAATGTGGGTTTCATGAAATAATCTAAAATTTGAGGTCAAACACATGATCTAACCATGGAGATGATAAACTAAGCATGGAATTGAAGAAATCAAAGATGAAATTTCATCAATCAAAGGTAAATATGGACATGCAAGCATCAATTAAAGACTAGAAGAAACTTTACCCCAAGATTCAAGAAGATGATGAGGAAAAGAATGCATTTGGCCTTCAATCCCTTAGAATAATTGTGTAAGAACACCCCTCCATGATGATTCTAAGGTTGGACTCAAGATTTTCACAATTTAGAGCCAAGAAATTTGAGTTTTGATGAAGTTTTGTGGAGGTCAACCTCCAAAAACGGGTTTGAAGTTTGGAGAGAAGGAAGAAGAAGCTTGCATGAGTGTTCTTGAGGGAAATGATGGAAAGAAATGAAATGATGGAGAAGGGGTAGGATGGACTTGATGGAGATGGTAGTGTTGGTGGTTCATTGAGTGTAATGAGGATGTAGTGGTGTTATTTTAATAGGAGTAGAAATGAAAATGAATTATTTTATTGATGTTGACCAAAGTGATGGAGGGGGTAGTTGGTTGTAATTAGACAAAAAAAATTAGAAGAGTTGTAGATGGGGCTAAAGAATTGATAGCCAAAAATTAAGGGGTAAAAGAAATGCAATTAAAAAGTCTCCCAACAACATAGTTGGGGGTAGAAATTAGAATAACAAGAAAATGAAGGGTGACATGCAAATACTAGAAATTGAGGGTAACTCTAAAATTGCATATACAAGAGGGGTATAAATAGAAGATATCAAAAATTAAGGGGTAAAAATAAGATTTCTATTTAATACCTAACACATAAAAGTTAATTTTCATAAATTATAAAATTGCCAAATAATTTTCAAATAAATTACTTTGTTAATAAATGTCAAAATCCAATTTTTAGAAAGTTACAAGTATCTTCCAAGTAAATAAAATGAGTTTCATATCGTATTATCCAAGTTTTCAAAAACTACAAAATAACCTCAAAATGAAATTTTATATAATCATATATGTCGAATGACACCCTTATACTTAAAAAAATAAGGAGAAGTCAAGAAAAAGTTTGAAATATAAATTTCTCAAAATTTTCAAATATTTTTCCCAAAATGACCAAATAAACCCCAACTTAAATACGGGGTATTACATTATATCTCCCTTAAAATGAAGCTTCGTCCCCGAAGCTTGAGAAAAACATTTTTGTAAAACTACGACATGCTTCACGAGAATGCAACTAATGCACATGAGAGTTGTATGCAAGGCTAATGCATATGAAACACTTTAATTAACGGAAATAACGCTCTCGGTCGGTTACGTCTCATCTCACGCGTACAATAGTAGGGACTCAAATACAGTTAGCTCAAGTAAAAGGTCGGCATCAAATTTTGAAAGGTCTAGACCAACATACAAGTTATCACGTTTACAAAGCGATTCAAAATAGATTTCTAGCATTGAAAAAAAAAAGTCTCGAAATTTTAGGCACAAAATACTCTGATCGAAACTAACATGTCATTTACTTGGCTCTTCCGCGTTAAAAATATTGTCTTACCTTTATAGGATTAGATAAACCAATCACCTCAAGTGTTCCACGCATACGAGGGAGAAAGAAAACTATGTGTCGTCACACAACGTGCCTCTCTAACACGACTCGCATGTGTTTCAAATGTTCCAACTTAGTCTACACAGCGGGTACAACTTATAGTACCGTCGTACTAAGAGTTGCGCCAGCGGACTGATAAACAAAGTGGTCCATATCACTTGGAATTTGGTAGCTCGACACCCCAATAATTTTGGAAAACCCCTTTTTTTTAATAAATAATTTATTGTTTGAAATGTCTAATTTGGAAATGACTGTGTCAAATAATCTCAAAATGAAACAAAACAAAATATAATTTTAAAAGTCATCTCTCGTGAGTAAGAAAAGATTGGTCTCAGGGTCTTCTAAATCAAAGCGTCGTTACTCTCTCGTCGACTAATTAACATAAAAGCATAAAGAGTCAAAGATAAGCATCACAAACCATGGCAAGCATTTCGGTATAAATAGGCATGTCACAAATTATTGCGCCTGTAAATAGGCAAATAAATTTTGCATGAACATCTCAAAAAGTCATTAATATTTAATCAACATATACGGTACAAGTCGAGTTTCATAATACGTAAGTACCCAAACTCCCCGACGGCTTGTTTACTTCATTTATTCCCAAATTGAGTTATCATAGTCAATTTTAAAATTTCGAAAACGTTTTATCGTTCTTATTATCTACTAATGGAAATCGAAAAGTCACTTTAACCGGAGAACCGATGCTCTGATACCATCTGAAATAGCCCGGGATCTCGGTTCAGGGTTAAAGACACAATCGACAACCAAAAGTAGAAATATACTATTAAGATTACATTTCGCTTAATGTACATAACAAAATTTCGATAATAAGTACAATTTAAAACACAACATTTGTGATCTACTATGTGATCTGACTTAACTAAACTTCTTCGTCTCGATCCGCGTTCCCACTCCACACACTTGATTGACGACCTGCAGTTTTAAAATGGCAAAAGCCGACGCAGTTTTGAAGAAATTGATCAGTAAAAACTGAGTAAGTACACACTACGACATGTAAAGCAACGAGTGGCACGGAAGCATGAGTTGAAACAAATCAGAAGATTTAAAAAGTAAAACTATCATATTGGAGAATTTGGATCAACTTGAAGTAACCGAGTAACAAAAACCTCTCAATTTAATAACATTGAGAAACCGCGAGTAGTTGGTAAAATATCCAGAGTAAACAAGTTCATTTGAACTGATAACGATAGTAGTTCATGAGTAGCCAAGATTTACAATTCATTTCAATCGATTAGGGCATATCAAGAGCCACAAACAACATTAATAAGTAGTCAATTTTTATTTTCGACTTCAATCAACAGTTTAATTTAGCTGAGGCGTGTCAAGAGCCACCAGCAGGATCGATGTAAACAGAGGGATCACGAAATAATCACTAAGGGTTCCTTCTAGGGTCTATCAAACCCTATTTCACCCGAGCGTTAAGGGAGCCCATTCGTCAACCCCGCTCACAACATTAGCTAAAAGGCCTTAAGTGTCAACACCCCTATACCGTAGTGACCCTTACAAGTATAAGTAGCACTCTATAGCTCTATAAAACCCTTGGCCTCAATAAATTGGTACATTTTGGCTCATCGGGGGCGGATTTTTGAACATTGACGTTCTATCCAATAATAAGAAGCATTGCTTCAATGGTCTTAGCCATAAGAAAATGGAGGATCGCTTGACGCCTCCCATCAATAACAGTACTCTGTACATCGTCCTAAGTCTATTAGAGGTATTTTATTTCTTTTCTTTCACATAAACATAATCAGAATATCAAAATTTCACAAGTAATTTCCGAGAGTTCTCAAAGGAGATGAATAAAATAGTTTAACAACTTTCGGGTGGAAAACATGCATTCTCATACTATTTCATATAACAAACATTCATTTGAAACATCAAACACATACGCAAATTTTGATATGGAAAGGCCGTACATATGTACTTACCACTGAGATGAAGCACAATCAAAAGCAAGAAACTAAGCCTAGCACTCCGACGACAACCGCTCTCTCCTACGGGGTCGATGTCTACAATCACACGTATGACGTACTCGTTATAACCAATTTACACATGCATAATAAAAATGCAAACCTACATGTACATAGTCATAAATTTCACTAATGCACATATAATGATGTTTAAATATCAAAACAAGTCCAACAAAACACCTAGAAGTTCAAAAATTCAAGTTTTCTAAAAAAATGTGAAACTACAATTCTGGACAGAATTGTAGCTCTGAATTTGGAGACATATTTACCATATCAAATCATCTCCTAAAATTTTGAAATTAATGTATGATGAACCTACATGTGTCTAATTTCATAAACACCAAGAAAATCATGCATAGCTATTATAAAACTCAAGTTACAAAAATAACAAACACTGCTATGCAGAGACAAGTTTGGAAGAAAGTTTAAACTTTGAAGAACAATTAATACTACTTGAAGAATAGGAAAAATGCTCATATTCTCCAGAATGAATCCCTTATGTGTCTAGTTTCATCACAAGAAAGATTTGGTGCCATAGGTTTCTGGAAATGAGATTTTAAGAAAGATTTGGTGCCATAGAGTTTCAGAAAACTTACAACTTAGAATGAGCATATCTCCCTAACCAAAAAGACTATGGAGTTGAATTTTGTTTCAAAATGACCCTCTCTGAGTCTAGTTTTAGAATATGAAAGAGTTAAAAATTTCACAGAGACAAAACTTGGAGATAATCCATGTTTTTCACAAACTGGTCAGATTGTATAAACATGCATTTTTTACAAAAATCAACAAGAATGGTTCTAGTAGTACATGCAAGTTAAGAAGACTTAATTTTCACCCAAATAGCACAATTTTAATCATAAAAGTAACATTTTTACATGCTCTTGACACAAATTATCAAAAATTTATTGAGTTACTAGTGAAAAGAATATGACATTCACAACATGCATGTGGGTTCTAATGTGGGTTTCATGAAATAATCTAAAATTTGAGGTCAAACACATGATCTAACCATGGAGATGATAAACTAAGCATGGAATTGAAGAAATCAAAGATGAAATTTCATCAATCAAAGGTAAATATGGACATGCAAGCATCAATTAAAGACTAGAAGAAACTTTACCCCAAGATTCAAGAAGATGATGAGGAAAAGAATGCATTTGGCCTTCAATCCCTTAGAATAATTGTGTAAGAACACCCCTCCATGATGATTCTAAGGTTGGACTCAAGATTTTCACAATTTAGAGCCAAGAAATTTGAGTTTTGATGAAGTTTTGTGGAGGTCAACCTCCAAAAACGGGTTTGAAGTTTGGAGAGAAGGAAGAAGAAGCTTGCATGAGTGTTCTTGAGGGAAATGATGGAAAGAAATGAAATGATGGAGAAGGGGTAGGATGGACTTGATGGAGATGGTAGTGTTGGTGGTTCATTGAGTGTAATGAGGATGTAGTGGTGTTATTTTAATAGGAGTAGAAATGAAAATGAATTATTTTATTGATGTTGACCAAAGTGATGGAGGGGGTAGTTGGTTGTAATTAGACAAAAAAAATTAGAAGAGTTGTAGATGGGGCTAAAGAATTGATAGCCAAAAATTAAGGGGTAAAAGAAATGCAATTAAAAAGTCTCCCAACAACATAGTTGGGGGTAGAAATTAGAATAACAAGAAAATGAAGGGTGACATGCAAATACTAGAAATTGAGGGTAACTCTAAAATTGCATATACAAGAGGGGTATAAATAGAAGATATCAAAAATTAAGGGGTAAAAATAAGATTTCTATTTAATACCTAACACATAAAAGTTAATTTTCATAAATTATAAAATTGCCAAATAATTTTCAAATAAATTACTTTGTTAATAAATGTCAAAATCCAATTTTTAGAAAGTTACAAGTATCTTCCAAGTAAATAAAATGAGTTTCATATCGTATTATCCAAGTTTTCAAAAACTACAAAATAACCTCAAAATGAAATTTTATATAATCATATATGTCGAATGACACCCTTATACTTAAAAAAATAAGGAGAAGTCAAGAAAAAGTTTGAAATATAAATTTCTCAAAATTTTCAAATATTTTTCCCAAAATGACCAAATAAACCCCAACTTAAATACGGGGTATTACATTATATCTCCCTTAAAATGAAGCTTCGTCCCCGAAGCTTGAGAAAAACATTTTTGTAAAACTACGACATGCTTCACGAGAATGCAACTAATGCACATGAGAGTTGTATGCAAGGCTAATGCATATGAAACACTTTAATTAACGGAAATAACGCTCTCGGTCGGTTACGTCTCATCTCACGCGTACAATAGTAGGGACTCAAATACAGTTAGCTCAAGTAAAAGGTCGGCATCAAATTTTGAAAGGTCTAGACCAACATACAAGTTATCACGTTTACAAAGCGATTCAAAATAGATTTCTAGCATTGAAAAAAAAAAGTCTCGAAATTTTAGGCACAAAATACTCTAATCGAAACTAACATGTCATTTACTTGGCTCTTCCGCGTTAAAAATATTGTCTTACCTTTATAGGATTAGATAAACCAATCACCTCAAGTGTTCCACGCATACGAGGGAGAAAGAAAACTATGTGTCGTCACACAACATGCCTCTCTAACACGACTCGCATGTGTTTCAAATGTTCCAACTTAGTCTACACAGCGGGTACAACTTATAGTACCGTCGTACTAAGAGTTGCGCCAGCGGACTGATAAACAAAGTGGTCCATATCACTTGGAATTTGGTAGCTCGACACCCCAATAATTTTGGAAAACCCCTTTTTTTTAATAAATAATTTATTGTTTGAAATGTCTAATTTGGAAATGACTGTGTCAAATAATCTCAAAATGAAACAAAACAAAATATAATTTTAAAAGTCATCTCTCGTGAGTAAGAAAAGATTGGTCTCAGGGTCTTCTAATCAAAGCGTCGTTACTCTCTCGTCGACTAATTAACATAAAAGCATAAAGAGTCAAAGATAAGCATCACAAACCATGGCAAGCATTTCGGTATAAATAGGCATGTCACAAATTATTGCGCCTGTAAATAGGCAAATAAATTTTGCATGAACATCTCAAAAAGTCATTAATATTTAATCAACATATACGGTACAAGTCGAGTTTCATAATACGTAAGTACCCAAACTCCCCAACGGCTTGTTTACTTCATTTATTCCCAAATTGAGTTATCATAGTCAATTTTAAAATTTCGAAAACGTTTTATCGTTCTTATTATCTACTAATGGAAATCGAAAAGTCACTTTAACCGGAGAACCGATGCTCTGATACCATCTGAAATAGCCCGGGATCTCGGTTCAGGGTTAAAGACACAATCGACAACCAAAAGTAGAAATATACTATTAAGATTACATTTCGCTTAATGTACATAACAAAATTTCGATAATAAGTACAATTTAAAACACAACATTTGTGATCTACTATGTGATCTGACTTAACTAAACTTCTTCGTCTCGATACGCGTTCCCACTCCCCACACTTGATTGACGACCTGCAGTTTTAAAATGGCAAAAGCCGACGCAGTTTTGAAGAAATTGATCAGTAAAAACTGAGTAAGTACACACTACGACATGTAAAGCAATGAGTGGCACGGAAGCATGAGTTGAAACAAATCAGAATATTTAAAAAGTAAAACTATCATATTGGAGAATTTGGATCAACTTGAAGTAACCGAGTAACAAAAACCTCTCAATTTAATAACATTGAGAAACCGCGAGTAGTTGGTAAAATATCCAGAGTAAACAAGTTCATTTGAACTGATAACGATAGTAGTTCATGAGTAGCCAAGATTTACAATTCATTTCAATCGATTAGGGCATATCAAGAGCCACAAACAACATTAATAAGTAGTCAATTTTTATTTTCGACTTCAATCAACAGTTTAATTTAGCTGAGGCGTGTCAAGAGCCACCAGCAGGATCGATGTAAACAGAGGGATCACGAAATAATCACTAAGGTTTCCTTCTAGGGTCTATCAAACCCTATTTCACCCGAGCGTTAAGGGAGCCCATTCGTCAACCCCGCTCACAACATTAGCTAAAAGGCCTTAAGTGTCAACACCCCTATACCGTAGTGACCCTTACAAGTATAAGTAGCACTCTATAGCTCTATAAAACCCTTGGCCTCAATAAATTGGTACATTTTGGCTCATCGGGGGCGGATTTTTGAACATTGACGTTCTATCCAATAATAAGAAGCATTGTTCAATGGTCTTAGCCATAAGAAAATGGAGGATCGCTTGACGCCTCCCATCAATAACAGTACTCTGTACATCGTCCTAAGTCTATTAGAGGTATTTTATTTCTTCTCTTTCACATAAACATAATCAGAATATCAAAATTTCACAAGTAATTTCCGAGAGTTCTCAAAGGAGATGAATAAAATAGTTTAACAACTTTCGGGTGGAAAACATGCATTCTCATACTATTTCATATAACAAACATTCATTTGAAACATCAAACACATACGCAAATTTTGATATGGAAAGGCCGTACATATGTACTTACCACTGAGATGAAGCACAATCAAAAGCAAGAAACTAAGCCTAGCACTCCGACGACAACCGCTCTCTCCTACGGGGTCGATGTCTACAATCACACGTATGACGTACTCGTTATAACCAATTTACACATGCATAATAAAAATGCAAACCTACATGTACATAGTCATAAATTTCAATAATGCACATATAATGATGTTTAAATATCAAAACAAGTCCAACAAAACACCTAGAAGTTCAAAAATTCAAGTTTTCTAAAAAAATGTGAAACTACAATTCTGGACAGAATTGTAGCTCTGAATTTGGAGACATATTTACCATATCAAATCATCTCCTAAAATTTTGAAATTAATGTTTGATGAACCTACATGTGTCTAATTTCATAAACACCAAGAAAATAATGCATAGCTATTATAAAACTCAAGTTACAAAAATAACAAACACTGCTATGCAGAGACAAGTTTGGAAGAAAGTTTAAACTTTGAAGAACAATTAATACTACTTGAAGAATAGGAAAAATGCTCATATTCTCCAGAATGAATCCCTTATGTGTCTAGTTTCATCACAAGAAAGATTTGGTGCCATAGGTTTCTGGAAATGAGATTTTAAGAAAGATTTGGTGCCATAGAGTTTCAGAAAACTTGCAACTTAGAATGAGCATATCTCCCTAACAAAAAAGGCTATGGAGTTGAATTTTGTTTCAAAATGACCCTCTCTGAGTCTAGTTTTAGAATATGAAAGAGTTAAAAATTTCACAGAGACAAAACTTGGAGATAATCCATGTTTTTACAAACTGGTCAGATTGTATAAACATGCATTTTCTTACAAAAATCAACAAGAATGGTTCTAGTAGTACATGCAAGTTAAGAAGACTTAATTTTCACCCAAATAGCACAATTTTAATCATAAAAGTAACATTTTTACATGCTCTTGACACAAATTATCAAAAATTTATCGAGTTACTAGTGAAAAGAATATGACATTCACAACATGCATGTGGGTTCTAATGTGGGTTTCATGAAATAATCTAAAATTTGAGGTCAAACACATGATCTAACCATGGAGATGATAAACTAAGCATGGAATTGAAGAAATCAAAGATGAAATTTCATCAATCAAAGGTAAATATGGACATGCAAGCATCAATTAAAGACTAGAAGAAACTTTACCCCAAGATTCAAGAAGATGATGAGGAAAAGAATGCATTTGGCCTTCAATCCCTTAGAATAATTGTGTAAGAACACCCCTCCATGATGATTCTAAGGTTGGACTCAAGATTTTCACAATTTAGAGCCAAGAAATTTGAGTTTTGATGAAGTTTTGTGGAGGTCAACCTCCAAAAACGGGTTTGAAGTTTGGAGAGAAGGAAGAAGAAGCTTGCATGAGTGTTCTTGAGGGAAATGATGGAAAGAAATGAAATGATGGAGAAGGGGTAGGATGGACTTGATGGAGATGGTAGTGTTGGTGGTTCATTGAGTGTAATGAGGATGTAGTGGTGTTATTTTAATAGGAGTAGAAATGAAAATGAATTATTTTATTGATGTTGACCAAAGTGATGGAGGGGGTAGTTGGTTGTAATTAGACAAAAAAAATTAGAAGAGTTGTAGATGGGGCTAAAGAATTGATAGCCAAAAATTAAGGGGTAAAAGAAATGCAATTAAAAAGTCTCCCAACAACATAGTTGGGGGTAGAAATTAGAATAACAAGAAAATGAAGGGTGACATGCAAATACTAGAAATTGAGGGTAACTCTAAAATTGCATATACAAGAGGGGTATAAATAGAAGATATCAAAAATTAAGGGGTAAAAATAAGATTTCTATTTAATACCTAACACATAAAAGTTAATTTTCATAAATTATAAAATTGCCAAATAATTTTCAAATAAATTACTTTGTTAATAAATGTCAAAATCCAATTTTTAGAAAGTTACAAGTATCTTCCAAGTAAATAAAATGAGTTTCATATCGTATTATCCAAGTTTTCAAAAACTACAAAATAACCTCAAAATGAAATTTTATATAATCATATATGTCGAATGACACCCTTATACTTAAAAAAATAAGGAGAAGTCAAGAAAAAGTTTGAAATATAAATTTCTCAAAATTTTCAAATATTTTTCCCAAAATGACCAAATAAACCCCAACTTAAATACGGGGTATTACATTATATCTCCCTTAAAATGAAGCTTCGTCCCCGAAGCTTGAGAAAAACATTTTTGTAAAACTACGACATGCTTCACGAGAATGCAACTAATGCACATGAGAGTTGTATGCAAGGCTAATGCATATGAAACACTTTAATTAACGGAAATAACGCTCTCGGTCGGTTACGTCTCATCTCACGCGTACAATAGTAGGGACTCAAATACAGTTAGCTCAAGTAAAAGGTCGGCATCAAATTTTGAAAGGTCTAGACCAACATACAAGTTATCACGTTTACAAAGCGATTCAAAATAGATTTCTAGCATTGAAAAAAAAAAAGTCTCGAAATTTTAGGCACAAAATACTCTGATCGAAACTAACATGTCATTTACTTGGCTCTTCCGCGTTAAAAATATTGTCTTACCTTTATAGGATTAGATAAACCAATCACCTCAAGTGTTCCACGCATACGAGGGAGAAAGAAAACTATGTGTCGTCACACAACGTGCCTCTCTAACACGACTCGCATGTGTTTCAAATGTTCCAACTTAGTCTACACAGCGGGTACAACTTATAGTACCGTCGTACTAAGAGTTGCGCCAGCGGACTGATAAACAAAGTGGTCCATATCACTTGGAATTTGGTAGCTCGACACCCCAATAATTTTGGAAAACCCCTTTTTTTTAATAAATAATTTATTGTTTGAAATGTCTAATTTGGAAATGACTGTGTCAAATAATCTCAAAATGAAACAAAACAAAATATAATCTTAAAAGTCATCTCTCGTGAGTAAGAAAAGATTGGTCTCAGGGTCTTCTAAATCAAAGCGTCGTTACTCTCTCGTCGACTAATTAACATAAAAGCATAAAGAGTCAAAGATAAGCATCACAAACCATGGCAAGCATTTCGGTATAAATAGGCATGTCACAAATTATTGCGCCTGTAAATAGGCAAATAAATTTTGCATGAACATCTCAAAAAGTCATTAATATTTAATCAACATATACGGTACAAGTCGAGTTTCATAATACGTAAGTACCCAAACTCCCCGACGGCTTGTTTACTTCATTTATTCCCAAATTGAGTTATCATAGTCAATTTTAAAATTTCGAAAACGTTTTATCGTTCTTATTATCTACTAATGGAAATCGAAAAGTCACTTTAACCGGAGAACCGATGCTCTGATACCATCTGAAATAGCCCGGGATCTCGGTTCAGGGTTAAAGACACAATCGACAACCAAAAGTAGAAATATACTATTAAGATTACATTTCGCTTAATGTACATAACAAAATTTCGATAATAAGTACAATTTAAAACACAACATTTGTGATCTACTATGTGATCTGACTTAACTAAACTTCTTCGTCTCGATCCGCGTTCCCACTCCCCACACTTGATTGACGACCTGCAGTTTTAAAATGGCAAAAGCCGACGCAGTTTTGAAGAAATTGATCAGTAAAAACTGAGTAAGTACACACTACGACATGTAAAGCAACTAGTGGCACGGAAGCATGAGTTGAAACAAATCAGAAGATTTAAAAAGTAAAACTATCATATTGGAGAATTTGGATCAACTTGAAGTAACCGAGTAACAAAAACCTCTCAATTTAATAACATTGAGAAACCGCGAGTAGTTGGTAAAATATCCAGAGTAAACAAGTTCATTTGAACTGATAACGATAGTAGTTCATGAGTAGCCAAGATTTACAATTCATTTCAATCGATTAGGGCATATCAAGAGCCACAAACAACATTAATAAGTAGTCAATTTTTATTTTCGACTTCAATCAACAGTTTAATTTAGCTGAGGCGTGTCAAGAGCCACCAGCAGGATCGATGTAAACAGAGGGATCACGAAATAATCACTAAGGGTTCCTTCTAGGGTCTATCAAACCCTATTTCACCCGAGCGTTAAGGGAGCCCATTCGTCAACCCCGCTCACAACATTAGCTAAAAGGCCTTAAGTGTCAACACCCCTATACCGTAGTGACCCTTACAAGTATAAGTAGCACTCTATAGCTCTATAAAACCCTTGGCCTCAATAAATTGGTACATTTTGGCTCATCGGGGGCGGATTTTTGAACATTGACGTTCTATCCAATAATAAGAAGCATTGCTTCAATGGTCTTAGCCATAAGAAAATGGAGGATCGCTTGACGCCTCCCATCAATAACAGTACTCTGTACATCGTCCTAAGTCTATTAGAGGTATTTTATTTCTTCTCTTTCACATAAACATAATCAGAATATCAAAATTTCACAAGTAATTTCCGAGAGTTCTCAAAGGAGATGAATAAAATAGTTTAACAACTTTCGGGTGGAAAACATGCATTCTCATACTATTTCATATAACAAACATTCATTTGAAACATCAAACACATACGCAAATTTTGATATGGAAAGGCCGTACATATGTACTTACCACTGAGATGAAGCACAATCAAAAGCAAGAAACTAAGCCTAGCACTCCGACGACAACCGCTCTCTCCTACGGGGTCGATGTCTACAATCACACGTATGACGTACTCGTTATAACCAATTTACACATGCATAATAAAAATGCAAACCTACATGTACATAGTCATAAATTTCACTAATGCACATATAATGATGTTTAAATATCAAAACAAGTCCAACAAAACACCTAGAAGTTCAAAAATTCAAGTTTTCTAAAAAAATGTGAAACTACAATTCTGGACAGAATTGTAGCTCTGAATTTGGAGACATATTTACCATATCAAATCATCTCCTAAAATTTTGAAATTAATGTATGATGAACCTACATGTGTCTAATTTCATAAACACCAAGAAAATCATGCATAGCTATTATAAAGCTCAAGTTACAAAAATAACAAACACTGCTATGCAGAGACAAGTTTGGAAGAAAGTTTAAACTTTGAAGAACAATTAATACTACTTGAAGAATAGGAAAAATGCTCATATTCTCCAGAATGAATCCCTTATGTGTCTAGTTTCATCACAAGAAAGATTTGGTGCCATAGGTTTCTGGAAATGAGATTTTAAGAAAGATTTGGTGCCATAGAGTTTCAGAAAACTTGCAACTTAGAATGAGCATATCTCCCTAACCAAAAAGACTATGGAGTTGAATTTTGTTTCAAAATGACCCTCTCTGAGTCTAGTTTTAGAATATGAAAGAGTTAAAAATTTCACAGAGACAAAACTTGGAGATAATCCATGTTTTTCACAAACTGGTCAGATTGTATAAACATGCATTTTTTACAAAAATCAACAAGAATGGTTCTAGTAGTACATGCAAGTTAAGAAGACTTAATTTTCACCCAAATAGCACAATTTTAATCATAAAAGTAACATTTTTACATGCTCTTGACACAAATTATCAAAAATTTATTGAGTTACTAGTGAAAAGAATATGACATTCACAACATGCATGTGGGTTCTCATGTGGGTTTCATGAAATAATCTAAAATTTGAGGTCAAACACATGATCTAACCATGGAGATGATAAACTAAGCATGGAATTGAAGAAATCAAAGATGAAATTTCATCAATCAAAGGTAAATATGGACATGCAAGCATCAATTAAAGACTAGAAGAAACTTTACCCCAAGATTCAAGAAGATGATGAGGAAAAGAATGCATTTGGCCTTCAATCCCTTAGAATAATTGTGTAAGAACACCCCTCCATGATGATTCTAAGGTTGGACTCAAGATTTTCACAATTTAGAGCCAAGAAATTTGAGTTTTGATGAAGTTTTGTGGAGGTCAACCTCCAAAAACGGGTTTGAAGTTTGGAGAGAAGGAAGAAGAAGCTTGCATGAGTGTTCTTGAGGGAAATGATGGAAAGAAATGAAATGATGGAGAAGGGGTAGGATGGACTTGATGGAGATGGTAGTGTTGGTGGTTCATTGAGTGTAATGAGGATGTAGTGGTGTTATTTTAATAGGAGTAGAAATGAAAATGAATTATTTTATTGATGTTGACCAAAGTGATGGAGGGGGTAGTTGGTTGTAATTAGACAAAAAAAATTAGAAGAGTTGTAGATGGGGCTAAAGAATTGATAGCCAAAAATTAAGGGGTAAAAGAAATGCAATTAAAAAGTCTCCCAACAACATAGTTGGGGGTAGAAATTAGAATAACAAGAAAATGAAGGGTGACATGCAAATACTAGAAATTGAGGGTAACTCTAAAATTGCATATACAAGAGGGGTATAAATAGAAGATATCAAAAATTAAGGGGTAAAAATAAGATTTCTATTTAATACCTAACACATAAAAGTTAATTTTCATAAATTATAAAATTGCCAAATAATTTTCAAATAAATTACTTTGTTAATAAATGTCAAAATCCAATTTTTAGAAAGTTACAAGTATCTTCCAAGTAAATAAAATGAGTTTCATATCGTATTATCCAAGTTTTCAAAAACTACAAAATAACCTCAAAATGAAATTTTATATAATCATATATGTCGAATGACACCCTTATACTTAAAAAAATAAGGAGAAGTCAAGAAAAAGTTTGAAATATAAATTTCTCAAAATTTTCAAATATTTTTCCCAAAATGACCAAATAAACCCCAACTTAAATACGGGGTATTACATTATATCTCCCTTAAAATGAAGCTTCGTCCCCGAAGCTTGAGAAAAACATTTTTGTAAAACTACGACATGCTTCACGAGAATGCAACTAATGCACATGAGAGTTGTATGCAAGGCTAATGCATATGAAACACTTTAATTAACGGAAATAACGCTCTCGGTCGGTTACGTCTCATCTCACGCGTACAATAGTAGGGACTCAAATACAGTTAGCTCAAGTAAAAGGTCGGCATCAAATTTTGAAAGGTCTAGACCAACATACAAGTTATCACGTTTACAAAGCGATTCAAAATAGATTTCTAGCATTGAAAAAAAAAAAGTCTCGAAATTTTAGGCACAAAATACTCTGATCGAAACTAACATGTCATTTACTTGGCTCTTCCGCGTTAAAAATATTGTCTTACCTTTATAGGATTAGATAAACCAATCACCTCAAGTGTTCCACGCATACGAGGGAGAAAGAAAACTATGTGTCGTCACACAACGTGCCTCTCTAACACGACTCGCATGTGTTTCAAATGTTCCAACTTAGTCTACACAGCGGGTACAACTTATAGTACCGTCGTACTAAGAGTTGCGCCAGCGGACTGATAAACAAAGTGGTCCATATCACTTGGAATTTGGTAGCTCGACACCCCAATAATTTTGGAAAACCCCTTTTTTTTAATAAATAATTTATTGTTTGAAATGTCTAATTTGGAAATGACTGTGTCAAATAATCTCAAAATGAAACAAAACAAAATATAATTTTAAAAGTCATCTCTCGTGAGTAAGAAAAGATTGGTCTCAGGGTCTTCTAATCAAAGCGTCGTTACTCTCTCGTCGACTAATTAACATAAAAGCATAAAGAGTCAAAGATAAGCATCACAAACCATGGCAAGCATTTCGGTATAAATAGGCATGTCACAAATTATTGCGCCTGTAAATAGGCAAATAAATTTTGCATGAACATCTCAAAAAGTCATTAATATTTAATCAACATATACGGTACAAGTCGAGTTTCATAATACGTAAGTACCCAAACTCCCCAACGGCTTGTTTACTTCATTTATTCCCAAATTGAGTTATCATAGTCAATTTTAAAATTTCGAAAACGTTTTATCGTTCTTATTATCTACTAATGGAAATCGAAAAGTCACTTTAACCGGAGAACCGATGCTCTGATACCATCTGAAATAGCCCGGGATCTCGGTTCAGGGTTAAAGACACAATCGACAACCAAAAGTAGAAATATACTATTAAGATTACATTTCGCTTAATGTACATAACAAAATTTCGATAATAAGTACAATTTAAAACACAACATTTGTGATCTACTATGTGATCTGACTTAACTAAACTTCTTCGTCTCGATACGCGTTCCCACTCCCCACACTTGATTGACGACCTGCAGTTTTAAAATGGCAAAAGCCGACGCAGTTTTGAAGAAATTGATCAGTAAAAACTGAGTAAGTACACACTACGACATGTAAAGCAATGAGTGGCACGGAAGCATGAGTTGAAACAAATCAGAAGATTTAAAAAGTAAAACTATCATATTGGAGAATTTGGATCAACTTGAAGTAACCGAGTAACAAAAACCTCTCAATTTAATAACATTGAGAAACCGCGAGTAGTTGGTAAAATATCCAGAGTAAACAAGTTCATTTGAACTGATAACGATAGTAGTTCATGAGTAGCCAAGATTTACAATTCATTTCAATCGATTAGGGCATATCAAGAGCCACAAACAACATTAATAAGTAGTCAATTTTTATTTTCGACTTCAATCAACAGTTTAATTTAGCTGAGGCGTGTCAATAGCCACCAGCAGGATCGATGTAAACAGAGGGATCACGAAATAATCACTAAGGTTTCCTTCTAGGGTCTATCAAACCCTATTTCACCCGAGCGTTAAGGGAGCCCATTCGTCAACCCCGCTCACAACATTAGCTAAAAGGCCTTAAGTGTCAACACCCCTATACCGTAGTGACCTTTACAAGTATAAGTAGCACTCTATAGCTCTATAAAACCCTTGGCCTCAATAAATTGGTACATTTTGGCTCATCGGGGGCGGATTTTTGAACATTGACGTTCTATCCAATAATAAGAAGCATTGTTCAATGGTCTTAGCCATAAGAAAATGGAGGATCGCTTGACGCCTCCCATCAATAACAGTACTCTGTACATCGTCCTAAGTCTATTAGAGGTATTTTATTTCTTCTCTTTCACATAAACATAATCAGAATATCAAAATTTCACAAGTAATTTCCGAGAGTTCTCAAAGGAGATGAATAAAATAGTTTAACAACTTTCGGGTGGAAAACATGCATTCTCATACTATTTCATATAACAAACATTCATTTGAAACATCAAACACATACGCAAATTTTGATATGGAAAGGCCGTACATATGTACTTACCACTGAGATGAAGCACAATCAAAAGCAAGAAACTAAGCCTAGCACTCCGACGACAACCGCTCTCTCCTACGGGGTCGATGTCTACAATCACACGTATGACGTACTCGTTATAACCAATTTACACATGCATAATAAAAATGCAAACCTACATGTACATAGTCATAAATTTCAATAATGCACATATAATGATGTTTAAATATCAAAACAAGTCCAACAAAACACCTAGAAGTTCAAAAATTCAAGTTTTCTAAAAAAATGTGAAACTACAATTCTGGACAGAATTGTAGCTCTGAATTTGGAGACATATTTACCATATCAAATCATCTCCTAAAATTTTGAAATTAATGTATGATGAACCTACATGTGTCTAATTTCATAAACACCAAGAAAATCATGCATAGCTATTATAAAACTCAAGTTACAAAAATAACAAACACTGCTATGCAGAGACAAGTTTGGAAGAAAGTTTAAACTTTGAAGAACAATTAATACTACTTGAAGAATAGGAAAAATGCTCATATTCTCCAGAATGAATCCCTTATGTGTCTAGTTTCATCACAAGAAAGATTTGGTGCCATAGGTTTCTGGAAATGAGATTTTAAGAAAGATTTGGTGCCATAGAGTTTCAGAAAACTTGCAACTTAGAATGAGCATATCTCCCTAACAAAAAAGGCTATGGAGTTGAATTTTGTTTCAAAATGACCCTCTCTGAGTCTAGTTTTAGAATATGAAAGAGTTAAAAATTTCACAGAGACAAAACTTGGAGATAATCCATGTTTTTTACAAACTGGTCAGATTGTATAAACATGCATTTTCTTACAAAAATCAACAAGAATGGTTCTAGTAGTACATGCAAGTTAAGAAGACTTAATTTTCACCCAAATAGCACAATTTTAATCATAAAAGTAACATTTTTACATGCTCTTGACACAAATTATCAAAAATTTATTGAGTTACTAGTGAAAAGAATATGACATTCACAACATGCATGTGGGTTCTAATGTGGGTTTCATGAAATAATCTAAAATTTGAGGTCAAACACATGATCTAACCATGGAGATGATAAACTAAGCATGGAATTGAAGAAATCAAAGATGAAATTTCATCAATCAAAGGTAAATATGGACATGCAAGCATCAATTAAAGACTAGAAGAAACTTTACCCCAAGATTCAAGAAGATGATGAGGAAAAGAATGCATTTGGCCTTCAATCCCTTAGAATAATTGTGTAAGAACACCCCTCCATGATGATTCTAAGGTTGGACTCAAGATTTTCACAATTTAGAGCCAAGAAATTTGAGTTTTGATGAAGTTTTGTGGAGGTCAACCTCCAAAAACGGGTTTGAAGTTTGGAGAGAAGGAAGAAGAAGCTTGCATGAGTGTTCTTGAGGGAAATGATGGAAAGAAATGAAATGATGGAGAAGGGGTAGGATGGACTTGATGGAGATGGTAGTGTTGGTGGTTCATTGAGTGTAATGAGGATGTAGTGGTGTTATTTTAATAGGAGTAGAAATGAAAATGAATTATTTTATTGATGTTGACCAAAGTGATGGAGGGGGTAGTTGGTTGTAATTAGACAAAAAAAATTAGAAGAGTTGTCGATGGGGCTAAAGAATTGATAGACAAAAATTAAGGGGTAAAAGAAATGCAATTAAAAAGTCTCCCAACAACATAGTTGGGGGTAGAAATTAGAATAACAAGAAAATGAAGGGTGACATGCAAATACTAGAAATTGAGGGTAACTCTAAAATTGCATATACAAGAGGGGTATAAATAGAAGATATCAAAAATTAAGGGGTAAAAATAAGATTTCTATTTAATACCGAACACATAAAAGTTAATTTGCATAAATTATAAAATTGCCAAATAATTTTCAAATAAATTACTTTGTTAATAAATGTCAAAATCCAATTTTTAGAAAGTTACAAGTATCTTCCAAGTAAATAAAATGAGTTTCATATCGTATTATCCAAGTTTTCAAAAACTACAAAATAACCTCAAAATGAAATTTTATATAATCATATATGTCGAATGACACCCTTATACTTTAAAAATAAGGAGAAGTCAAGAAAAAGTTTGAAATATAAATTTCTCAAAATTTTCAAATAATTTTCCCAGAATGACCAAATAAACCCCAACTTAAATACGGGGTATTACATTATATCTCCCTTAAAATGAAGCTTCGTCCCCGAAGCTTGAGAAAAACATTTTTGTAAAACTACGACATGCTTCACGAGAATGCAACTAATGCACATGAGAGTTGTATGCAAGGCTAATGCATATGAAACACTTTAATTAACGGAAATAACGCTCTCGGTCGGTTACGTCTCATCTCACGCGTACAATAGTAGGGACTCAAATACAGTTAGCTCAAGTAAAAGGTCGGCATCAAATTTTGAAAGGTCTAGACCAACATACAAGTTATCACGTTTACAAAGCGATTCAAAATAGATTTCTAGCATTGAAAAAAAAAGTCTCGAAATTTTAGGCACAAAATACTCTGATTGAAACTAACATGTCATTTACTTGGCTCTTCTGCGTTAAAAATATTGTCTTACCTTTATAGGATTAGATAAACCAATCACCTCAAGTGTTCCACGCATACGAGGGAGAAAGAAAACTATGTGTCGTCACACAACGTGCCTCTCTAACACGACTCGCATGTGTTTCAAATGTTCCAACTTAGTCTACACAGCGGGTACAACTTATAGTACCGTCGTACTAAGAGTTGCGCCAGCGGACTGATAAACAAAGTGGTCCATATAACTTGGAATTTGGTAGCTCGACACCCCAATAATTTTGGAAAACCCCTTTTTTTTTAATAAATAATTTATTGTTTGAAATGTCTAATTTGGAAATGACTGTGTCAAATAATCTCAAAATGAAACAAAACAAAATATAATCTTAAAAGTCATCTCTCGTGAGTAAGAAAAGATTGGTCTCAGGGTCTTCTAAATCAAAGCGTCGTTACTCTCTCGTCGACTAATTAACATAAAAGCATAAAGAGTCAAAGATAAGCATCACAAACCATGGCAAGCATTTCGGTATAAATAGGCATGTCACAAATTATTGCGCCTGTAAATAGGCAAATAAATTTTGCATGAACATCTCAAAAAGTCATTAATATTTAATCAACATATACGGTACAAGTCGAGTTTCATAATACGTAAGTACCCAAACTCCCCGACGGCTTGTTTACTTCATTTATTCCCAAATTGAGTTATCATAGTCAATTTTAAAATTTCGAAAACGTTTTATCGTTCTTATTATCTACTAATGGAAATCGAAAAGTCACTTTAACCGGAGAACCGATGCTCTGATACCATCTGAAATAGCCCGGGATCTCGGTTCAGGGTTAAAGACACAATCGACAACCAAAAGTAGAAATATACTATTAAGATTACATTTCGCTTAATGTACATAACAAAATTTCGATAATAAGTACAATTTAAAACACAACATTTGTGATCTACTATGTGATCTGACTTAACTAAACTTCTTCGTCTCGATCCGCGTTCCCACTCCCCACACTTGATTGATGACCTGCAGTTTTAAAATGGCAAAAGCCGACGCAGTTTTGAAGAAATTGATCAGTAAAAACTGAGTAAGTACACACTACGACATGTAAAGCAACGAGTGGCACGGAAGCATGAGTTGAAACAAATCAGAAGATTTAAAAAGTAAAACTATCATATTGGAGAATTTGGATCAACTTGAAGTAACCGAGTAACAAAAACCTCTCAATTTAATAACATTGAGAAACCGCGAGTAGTTGGTAAAATATCCAGAGTAAACAAGTTCATTTGAACTGATAACGATAGTAGTTCATGAGTAGCCAAGATTTACAATTCATTTCAATCGATTAGGGCATATCAAGAGCCACAAACAACATTAATAAGTAGTCAATTTTTATTTTCGACTTCAATCAACAGTTTAATTTAGCTGAGGCGTGTCAAGAGCCACCAGCAGGATCGATGTAAACAGAGGGATCACGAAATAATCACTAAGGGTTCCTTCTAGGGTCTATCAAACCCTATTTCACCCGAGCGTTAAGGGAGCCCATTCGTCAACCCCGCTCACAACATTAGCTAAAAGGCCTTAAGTGTCAACACCCCTATACCGTAGTGACCCTTACAAGTATAAGTAGCACTCTATAGCTCTATAAAACCCTTGGCCTCAATAAATTGGTACATTTTGGCTCATCGGGGGTGGATTTTTGAACATTGACGTTCTATCCAATAATAAGAAGCATTGCTTCAATGGTCTTAGCCATAAGAAAATGGAGGATCGCTTGACGCCTCCCATCAATAACAGTACTCTGTACATCGTCCTAAGTCTATTAGAGGTATTTTATTTCTTCTCTTTCACATAAACATAATCAGAATATCAAAATTTCACAAGTAATTTCCGAGAGTTCTCAAAGGAGATGAATAAAATAGTTTAAAAACTTTCGGGTGGAAAACATGCATTCTCATACTATTTCATATAACAAACATTCATTTGAAACATCAAACACATACGCAAATTTTGATATGGAAAGGCCGTACATATGTACTTACCACTGAGATGAAGCACAATCAAAAGCAAGAAACTAAGCCTAGCACTCCGACGACAACCGCTCTCTCCTACGGGGTCGATGTCTACAATCACACGTATGACGTACTCGTTATAACCAATTTACACATGCATAATAAAAATGCAAACCTACATGTACATAGTCATAAATTTCACTAATGCACATATAATGATGTTTAAATATCAAAACAAGTCCAACAAAACACCTAGAAGTTCAAAAATTCAAGTTTTCTAAAAAAATGTGAAACTACAATTCTGGACAGAATTGTAGCTCTGAATTTGGAGACATATTTACCATATCAAATCATCTCCTAAAATTTTGAAATTAATGTATGATGAACCTACATGTGTCTAATTTCATAAAAACCAAGAAAATCATGCATAGCTATTATAAAACTCAAGTTACAAAAATAACAAACACTGCTATGCAAAGACAAGTTTGGAAGAAAGTTTAAACTTTGAAGAACAATTAATACTACTTGAAGAATAGGAAAAATGCTCATATTCTCCAGAATGAATCCCTTATGTGTCTAGTTTCATAACAAGAAAGATTTGGTGCCACAGGTTTCTAGAAATGAGATTTTAAGAAAGATTTGGTGCCATAGAGTTTCAGAAAACTTGCAACTTAGAATGAGCATATCTCCCTAACCAAAAAGGCTATGGAGTTGAATTTTGTTTCAAAATGACCCTCTCTGAGTCTAGTTTTAGAATATGAAAGAGTTAAAAATTTTACAGAGACAAAACTTGGAGATAATCTATGTTTTTCACAAACTGGTCAGATTGTATAAACATGCATTTTTTTCAAAAATCAACAGAATGGTTCTAGTAGTACATGCAAGTTAAGAAGACTTAATTTTCACCCAAATAGCACAATTTTAATCATAAAAATAACATTTTTACATGCTCTTGACACAAATTATCAAAAATCTATTGAGTTACTAGTGAAAAGAATTTGACATTCACAACATGCATGTGGGTTCTAATGTGGGTTTCATGAAATAATCTAAAATTTGAGGTCAAACACATGATCTACCCATGGAGATGATAAACTAAGCATGGAATTGAAGAAATCAAAGATGAAATTTCATCAATCAAAGGTAAATATGGACATGCAAGCATCAATTAAAGACTAGAAGAAACTTTACCCCAAGATTCAAGAAGATGATGAGGAAAAGAATGCATTTGGCCTTCAATCCATTAGAATAATTGTGTAAGAACACCCCTCCATGATGATTCTAAGGTTGGACTCAAGATTTTCACAATTTAGAGCCAAGAAATTTGAGTTTTGATGAAGTTTTGTGGAGGTCAACCTCCAAAAATGGGTTTGAAGTTTGGAGAGAAGGAAGAAGAAGCTTGCATGAGTGTTCTTGAGGGAAATGATGGAAAGAAATGAAATGATGGAGAAGGGGTAGGATGGACTTGATGGAGATGGTAGTGTTGGTGGTTCATTGAGTGTAATGAGGATGTAGTGGTGTTATTTTAATAGGAGTAGAAATGAAAATGAATTATTTTATTGATGTTGACCAAAGTGATGGAGGGGGTAGTTGGTTGTAATTAGAAAAAAAAATTAGAAGAGTTGTAGATGGGGCTAAAGAATTGATAGCCAAAAATTAAGGGGTAAAAGAAATGCAATTAAAAAGTCTCCCAACACCATAGTTGGGGGTAGAAATTAGAATAACAATAAAATGAAGGGTGACATGCAAATACTAGAAATTGAGGATAACTCTAAAATTTCATATACAAGAGGGGTATAAATAGAATATATCAAAAATTAAGGGGTAAAAATAAGATTTCTATTTAATACCTAACACATAAAAGTTAATTTTTATAAAATTGCCAAATAATTTCCAAATAAATTACTTTTTTAATAAATGTCAAAATCCAACTTTTAGAAAGTTACAAGTATCTTCCAAGTATATAAAAAGGAGTTTCATATCGTATTATCCAAGTTTTCAAAAAACTACAAAATAACCTCAAAATGAAATTTTATATAATCATATATGTCGAATGACACCCTTATACTTTAAAAATAAGGAGAAGTCAAGAAAAAGTTCGAAATATAAATTTCTCAATATTTTCAAATATTTTTCCCGAAATGACCAAATAAACCCCAACTTAAATACGGGGTATTACAATTGGGCTCCCCAGAAGCTAAAATAGTTGGATCTCTATGCCGGTCATTGACCACGTAAAGAGATCTGATTTCAATTTGTGTTTTATTTGACGCAGAAACTTCAACCTTCAGGCGGAGGCAGCGACCGACGAGGTATTTTGAGTATGTTCTCCTCCATTGCTTCGCTTATGGTCGTCTCCTCTCGCCTCCTCAAAGCAGTGCGCCATTGAATCGTCCCCAAGTATGTAAGAGGAAAACAGAAATCGGTATGTACTGTTGAGTTCTCTTTTTATAGAAACTACTACCTATGTTTCTTCTCTTTCAACCTACTTCACTTTTTGTCACTATTCAGTTGGTTACTTTGATCCGGTGATTTGATTAGCAAAACGATATAAGAATTTGATATTATTGTTTTCTTGAATCTTGCATTTTTTACTTCAATTGGTCAGTGCAATTAGAAATTTTTCATAGTTGCTTGGTGGTGTGGACAGGGAAAAGGCAATGGTACTCTAGTTCAATTTTCTCAACACTATGAATGCTGAATACATACTTCTTTATATGCCGGAGACAGCCGTAATAATCATCGGGTAGGTGATGCCATAGATAATAAGAATGTGACAAATGCCAGGGCTCATGACCTTAAAATATGGACATACGATAGCATAGAGGGAGAAAGTATCGAAGTAGAGATTGAGGAAGTAGCGGACCTCCGGAAGATAAAATAGCACGAGCCCGATGCCGGTCACTGAAAAACACGTAAAGGTATCTAACTTCAATTTGTGTTTCATTCATTTCTTGTTTTCTTTAATCAAACATTTATAACTTGAATTGGTCAGTGAATTTTTTTTACAGTCAAAATCAACATTCAAATAAGTGGCTACAAAGTCAACTTCTGAAATCCGGAGCTTGATCATTACTAGTTCGCTACACAAACAATCACCAAAACACGTTGAACCTTTAGTCAAATATCAGCTCGCTAAATGTAGATTCATCCTCCATACATAGTGTGAAAATCCTTCCTCTCCGGACATAAGACTTAAGTAAGATAATTATGACAATAAATATGAGTACCACAAACTAGAGATGCAATAAAATTGTTTGAAGATGGACTTTGTGGAGCGTGAGATATCGAAAGACATTTCATTTGCTCATAGTACATTTTTTTCCAGGGACGCATCGGCTTTCGTATCTAGAGGAGATCTTGGACTCATTTGTATTGAAGAATAATTTCTTGCACTTGACAAATGATAAATGTCAATGAAGCTAAATTTCCAAATCGGTAAGTTTGCATGACTCTTTTCCCCCACAAAATAAAATAAGAATAACACTGAAATAAGTCGTACCGATTTGGAAATTTAGCTTCATTGACATTTATCATTTTTCAAGTGCAAGAAATTGTTCTTAAATACAAATGAGTCCAAGATCTCCTCTAGATACGAAAGACGATACGTCCCTAGAAAATGTACTATGAGCAAATGAAATGTCTTTCAATATCTCATGCTCCACAAAGTCCATCTTTAAATAATTGTATTGCACCTCTAGTTTGAAGTACTTATATTTATATTCATAATTGGGATCCTTTTCGTGGATGTGAAATGTTACAATTTGGTGAATCGCAGCAAATCATAGGGCTTGATTGTGTCTTATGCATCTGAACCTCCCACACGTGATGTGATCATTTTAGCAAATGAGGAGCCGATTGGGATTTTCTCCTGCCAGTTTTGCAATCCTTGATCTGCTGTATAAAACTTATGAAGGAATTGACTCACAAAAGATGTTTGGGTGGCCCTCAGCCACATCTTCATCACGGTAGTAAAAACGAGCACTAGATGACCAGAGGCCAGGGTGAACCGAAAAGTTCAAGCGCTGCTGGTTGAGAAGGATCTTATGGAGTTGAGGATTGGTGTTATCTTCCATTGTACTCTTCAAGTCTCCCATCCTACTCTTCAAATTTAAGAGAACCAGACAGTTTCTCTTGACAATCACTTAATATGTTTTCGAAAACAAGCTTGATCATCGTATATATCTTTCAACATCATAGCATTGCACCTGGTTGGATCCTGAATCTTAGGTCCATTCAAAAAGTATACTTTCAACTTGTATGGTCTCCCATCACACAAAATATTAGACTCGATTCTAAGTACATAATTGTTGGCATCATCCAACTTGTCGTGGTATCGTTCATCAATATGGTCCCGGCAATGGGTACAAGGATACCTGCAATCACACTTAGTGTCTCTGTGCCTGTTCGACCCTAAACCTGATCCCAACTGAATCCCCCATCGTCCAACCAAGACCAAATGGTTGTATATATTCTATCCACACCAATATGGTGGACATCAGTCATGGTTTCGCTCCGTTCCCGCTTCTCCACACACCACCCCCCCAATAATTTTACTATCGGATGCGGGGATTAAATGACGAGTCCCTTCTTTGATACTACTATGGTGGAAACAAGCTATGAACTATGCCACTTTACCAGTAGACCATGATATGGCCACACGTAATTTTTGCAATGCAGAAATATCTTTTTCTCCTGAAATTTATCAAATTGAAGTGTTAACGAAGCAACTGTATATGTAGTGGTAATAGCAGCAGCAACGTTATTATCAAGACAGAAAGGAAACAACACAGCCAATCAGATCCACATTAGGAATGTTGTCTGGTTGTTACGTGATTTAACAAACAAAATGCAATAGAACTTGTGTACGAGAGAATCCTGCAGAGAGAATTCAATATACACCGAGAGTAGAGGATAGAAAGAACACAGGAAGAATAGGGTTGTGTGTAGGGAGAGAGTAAGGCAATAGCACTGTATGAGAGAGAGACAGGATTTTGGCAGAGCTTTCGCGTATCTCAGGTGATTCTCCCTCTGTATGGAAGGGTTAACGATCCTATATATAACGAGGAATGTGACCGTTGTAGTGTGGTTAATGCGCCCATTAATGGCGGCTTAATTAGCTTAACCACAACGGCACGTTCGTCCGCGTATATAGGGACCGTTACAGCACGTTATCCGCGTATACCGGAACCGTTATGAGGTTGAACGGGTTAACCGGGTTGACCGGGTTTATGGAGCTCGTGCCATAAATCTCTCAAAGCAGTTACTAGGGGTCGCGCGCGGGCTTGGTTGTCGCTCGCGCGCGACAGAACTTACTCTAGCCTCCAAACCACTAAGTCCCTACAAGTCCCGTGCGGTGGTATGCGAGGGCCCTGTCTCGCAGCCCCCACGTGGATCAGCGCGGCTGGTGATCCAGTGTGTGTGAAGCACAACTAGGTGTGCTGGATGGTCGCCACGTGGCTAAGATCTGCTTGTCTAGAAAGCACTATCTACATTAGCCCCCTTTCTGCGCGTGAAGACGCATAGCCGGATAGGCTTCCATGCGCAGGAACCAACGTACGCGTCGCCGCCACGCACCAATTCAAATACACGCAAATTCAGCCCCCGTGCGTGTCATTATGACCTAAAATCCCTAGAGTCGTGCCGTCTGGTCTTTTAGGGTTTTAGGCATGACGTCAGCTTGTCCTGTGATTGCGCGATTCGACGGTGACGGTTGCGATTCGACTACTGAAAGGACGCAACCCTTCACTGTTTTTTTTGGATAAATACTATGTGCTCTCCATTGTTGCAAAGCATCACTTCTTTCTCTTAAAGTGAATGATACCCGGAAGCCTTCAAGAGCAGATTCAAATAATCAATCATCAATTATTTCTTGTCAATCGTCTTCTTCAACTGTCCGCATCCAAGCAAGCTTTACCAAAACTAGGTTGGCCTTGCTCAATTCCATTTAATGAACTGATATATGCTTTGAACTGTATTGGATCTGCAAACCCATAACTTTCTGAAACATGCCACTTCGTTGGAAACTGCAAGAGAGGCCTTGTTCTTAGAACTAATTTAATCCCCAGATTGTAAGGGTTTTGAATGTAGGGTTTCTGAAATTCCCAGTAATGTAAACGATTCTGAACTTTCAAACCCAAAATTGACATTGAACTGTTCATCTTCTCTTTGACAAAACATCGTTGCTTCAACTCAAAACTCGAACTGAGTCCTGAAATTCGAACTGAAAGTGTGTGTAATTCTCCCCCCTTTTTTCTTGCTCTTCCGCAGGAATGGCGAAGACAAAAGGAACCAAATCCGTTAAAGAATTCGAGGAGATACCTGATCTTCCCCAAACCCTATGGCGGAAAGCCCCCTATTTGGGCGGAAAATACTTTTATCATGCTAGGGTTAAGGTGAAGAACCTGTCCATCTGATGAGTTGCAGACATTGACCCCACCTGTTAACGCAGCCCTGCTGGAATTGATCGATTCCAAGGATGTGGTTCAATTAGGGGTCGAAAATGGGTTTTTCCCCCATACAACAATTTGTACCCAGGCGTTTGTTCAGAAATTGGACTTCATGGATGAGTGGATCGACCATGTGTTGACCAACCATGCCATCACATTGAACAATGCCGACATCTATTTCGCCGTTCGTGCTATGAAGGGTGCTGCCGTGAAGTTGGACCAGTCCATACTTCTAAACCTTCTCTCGCGTTACTCGCCTGCGACTCACACATTCCACTTTGCTGAGTTCGAGGCTGCTCCCACTCTGGAAGATGTACACATGTTGTATGATCTTTCCCCTGTTGGTGAGGTGGATCCTCTAAGCCCTTTGAGGACCGATCCGGAACTTGCTCTCTACAAGCAAATGGAGGAGTGCTTGTCAGAGGTTAAGAAAATTTCCACCAGGTGGACATCTGCGAAGCCTCTTCCTGAATTGCAGCTAGTTGATACATCTGTGAAGAACACTTGGGGCAAGTGGGTGCAGTACTTCTTCCCGATTATGCGAGTAGTAGTATCACCAAGAAACTCCTGAGCCAGAACCCGAAGGCTAAAAATTATGTGAACGGGAAAGGTTATCATCTGACCTTGTGTGCTTTCCTCTGCGCCTGGTTATCGAGGTACCTTATTGATGGCCACCCTCATGATGGGGTTTTCTACCATGTCCTTCCTCTTGCTGTGAAACTGACCCTTGGTCAAAGAGTCGCACTTGGGCCACTAGTCTTGGGTACCCTGTACCACAGATTGGATCAACTGGTTGTAGCAACCAAGGACTCCCGAGGCCGCCTGGACGTGTTAACCTATGTTAACATCGCATTCTTGACCATGTGGGTTTTTGAGCGATGTCCCTCCTATGCTCATGTTCCTTCTAGGCCCAACAAATGGTGTGTCCCAGGTGCGGAGGAAGAGCTTTCCAGTGGAAGGGCTGCGAGATGGTTTGGAACTCACTTTCCTAAGTGTACCTGGAGCCTGATATGCGACGATCGCAGCAAGTTTACAGCTAGGCCTTATGCCACGCGCATTGAAAATGTGCGCTGGTTCCCAAAGTTGTATCCTTCCAGGGCTGTTGCTTTCTCGGAAGATCTTAAATTCGAGGGTCACAAGCGTTTCCATGAGCGCTATCGCGAGTTATTCTGTTGGTGTCTAAGAGGTTCCCTTCCTGCTCTTGCGGAGTATGTTCGCGAGCTTACTCCTAGGTACGAGAGGATCACGGTGGATGTCGATCCTACTCGCGTTTCTCCCCAGTTTGGCTTTGATGCGGTGGCACCATCAATCTGGCCGCAGTCCATCATAAGAGGCTGCTACAAACGACTACTGTCTGGAGAGTGCAAAACGATCTTAAGGAGCAACCTTCCCTTCGAGCAACCCCCAGGTAACCGCACAGGTGGCTACTCCAAGAATTGGGTTGCCTATTGGAATACCCAGCAGGCAAGGTTTGAGACACAGTCGACCCCTCGGCCAAGCAGAGCTCCTGTGATCAAGAGAAATTCCTTCCCTTTCCGTCCTAACTGTAGCTTGGACGACTCCCAATATGGCTGCTACTCATTGTTGGACCACGAGAATCACCTGTGCCCTTCCACCATCCTTGAAGAGAAGATGGGTGCAGTTAGGGAAGGTGCTTCGCATGTCATCAAGTACAGCGAAGATTTTGCCAAGGTAAACAATCTCTTTTGCGCTTGTCGAATTCCTTTATCTTGATATATCGGAACTTACACTCCCTTTTCTGTTGTAGTGCTATGTGAGAAGGTTTGCATCTGGTGAGCGTTCCAAGTTGCTGATCAATACCATCGTTGCTAAGAGAAGGCAGGGTGAGCCGATTCGGCTAGCAATGGGAACGGCTCCCGCAATTGAGGCCTGAATTCGCGAGGTCATGGACGTATTTGCTGACTCGCTGCTAGACAACACTCCAGCCTTGTCTCCTCCCCGTAACGATCCGTCTCCTCCAGCAACTGCTGCTCCAAGGTAAAAGAGACCAAGGCAGAAGGAATCACAATCTCTTCCCCTAGGAGTGCTCCAGCTTCCTCCCCTGCGAAGTCCCTTACTTACAGGGACAAAGGCAAAGGTCGCATGCCAAGCAAGGCGCGGAAAGAGCTCGCGGTGGAGACCTTTGTTCCGTTTGGTCAGGAGGAAGAGGAGGATGAGAGAAGGGAGGTGAGAGAAAGAGATGATGATGAAGAAGAAGAGAGAGTCGGAGATGTCAGAGAAGAAGAGAGAGGTGAGACACAAGAGGAAGAGTCGGAAGGTATCTCAAACGTACTTATCTTCTCATTATCTCAACTCTCGCAATCTTTTCCGAACAGTTTGTTTCTTTGCAGATGACGATGCAGAGACCATCAGCGGCCTTCTGGACAAGAGGCAGAAGAGGGGTTCTCACTCTGGTGTTTCCAGCGAAACCATAGACGAGGACATCCTTGCTGAGCCAGGAGGACAGCTGCGGAGGCTGCTGAAAGAAGAAGGAAGCGAGAAGAAGAGGAGATTGAACACATAAAGCAAAGGAGCTTGGAAGAGCAACATGTTGACGACTTGGTGCGTCAAACCGATGAGGAAGATGCGGTTGCTCAAGTTGATGAGGAAGATGCGGTTCAAGAAGAAGATGTGGCTGCTCTGGAGCAGGCTCAAGCGGAATTTGAGGAGATCGCAGGCAGCAATGAAGGTGAGATTTTTAATCTTGCGGTAACTTACCGAGACGTGATTGTTGGTGCGTTAAAGCATGGCTTATCGAAAGCCGACATTCGCCGCTGGCTAGTAAGCAAGTCCGGTGAACCTTCAGGTAATCATTTGAACAGCGCTTGTGAACTAGGCTTAGCAACCCGATCATCATCATGACTGGTTTCTTCGCACCCCAGGTCACGCTCACCTTAAGGATATGCTTAACGAAGACACATTAATAGGTCACGGTATCGCGTCCTTAGCATATGACGAAGATGCTACAATCCCACCTACGCGTGGAGATGCTCGCTCTTGTTAATCAAAAATAATAAAACATTGTTTGACACAAGTTACCTCACATTGTCCTGTCTTGTATCGCAGGTAATGCTGGTGAAGCCGTGCTGGAACAGAGGAGTCAACCTTCTGCATCCTATATCCCAATGCGAAGTTCTCATGTCGAGAAGCCTGTCGCAGCTGCTGAGTATGCAGGAGAGCCCTTGGAGGATGTCATCGAAGTTTCTGATGATGCCGAAGCTAACACTGTGCTGGTGGAGGAAGATACTAATGCTGCTGCTGAGGAAATGGAAGCAGATGTTGCTGAGGCTGAGATTCGTGAGCAGATCGTGGAAGATGTAGGATCACATGCGAATGTGAATGTTCAAATGAGTGCTCCTGAGTCTCACGTGCCTTTCGCATCTGAAGGCGTCCCTAATCGAGCGGCAACTTCTACTGTTGCCATTCCTCCAGCAGGGATTGAGCCTCCAGAGATTCCTCAAGCATGGAGCTTTTGGAGTTCGCAGGTAGGAGCTGCAATCGCACCTGGTGCGACCTAGAACCTTCCTGCCAATTATGAAGAGCTAGAGCTTGCAGCTGATAGAAGAGCAATGGAACGAGGACAGTCTTCAGCTGCCCCAACAATGCGCAATCCTTCTTTGCGCAAGATCCTTGAAGGAACTGGTATGTTACCACTTTTCCTGTTCGCATCTTGCACTTTTCATTTACAAGCTTCATGTTCTAAACTTGATTTGAATTTGTTTAGGGTTGAAGCAAGCTGATGTGGACTGGATGGTTCGGATGCGTCTCTCCTATCCTCGATCTTTTGCGAGGTCTCTGGAGATAGAACCCTTTAACAGGAGGCTGTTCTTGACTGAAGCCATCTGGATTTTGGAGCAGCTGTCTGCGGCTACACCTGCGACCATCTCTCCTCAGAGTGCGCAGTTGCTTTTCAGCATGTGCCAAGGCCTTCAAGCCAAAGTTCAGGGCAAGCTGGGCTTCGGGTACCTTGTCAACAGAGTCACCCAGATTCGCGCGCTGTGAATTTGAAGCGCGGCTTCCATAACCTCGCAGCTGAGGGGCAGAAGGTGGAGAAGCAAAGGCAGAAAGCTGAAGAGGCTGTGAAGCTCTTCCATGAGATGAGCACCAACTACGAGCAGTTGAAGCGAGAAGTGGACCAAGTGACAAATTTGTCACTTCAGTTTTCTCCTGATGACTCCCTGATCAAAGACTTATTTTGAACAATAGCAAGTATTTGTTTTGAACAAAATGTTAAAACATTATTGTTAATGTTGCTAGGGTTTCTCCCTCTTTTTTTTTATTCAAAGCTTGAATGCCTATTTTGCCCTTCCCGGGATTTGCTCGAATATCTTTGTGCGTATCAATTATGACGTCAGCTAGCGATATGTCTGCCTTGATTTTCGCGCTAATTTCTTATCAGATAAGCACACTTTCCTTGGGAAGTCCATCCGTATCATGACCTTATCATTAATTAGGGCACGCAACTGAATCGTCGTAGCCTTTAGTAGGGTAATTGAATGTTACCTCTTTCAAGGCGTAAGTGATTGATTCTTACCCCTTTTCCAAGCTTTGTTGACTCAGCTAGGGAATTGAAGGGTCTCCGTAGGGTCTATATAAGCCCTACCTCTTGTTGTTTGGGTTCTTCATCCCAAAATGAGGCTTGCCATGAGTCCTTATGACTGCTGGCTTCAACGCTTGTCTTTCGTTGATTCATGGCAACTTCAAGTTGTGAAACATGAGTTTGTGCTTTGTTCCATAGAAATAGCTTCCAAGATCTTCTTTACGAGGCTTATTTATCTTCATAACCATCGTAAAGAAGATGCACATAATACCTCATGCTTGCTCGAAGAATTCTCTTCGTCTATTATGCTTTCAGGTCGTACTTTTGGCTGCCTTCCGGCGAGGTGCAGTACTGTACTGACCTTCTTACCAATTCGTAATGAACGGCGAATTTCTCCTCTAGCTTTCCCGGAGGAGAACTTCTTGCCTCCACGTTCTTGAACTCGGGGTGGCGAGCCATTGTGCTCGTCTCCGTGGACAAGGAGCCTCTTGCCCCAGGAGTTGCTGCTTGCCTGTTCTTCACCGCCGCATACGCCTGAACAGGTGGTTAATCGGTCACATCTCTTGGGCAGAAGACCAGACAGAGGCCTTGTCAGATCCTGGGATCTTGAAGATGCGACGCATAGCTTTTGTAGCGTTTGTAGGCCGTTCATTTTATTGAAAGACCCTACTTTCTACAGATCTTTGGTCGCAGACTATTATGTCGCATAGCCTTTGTTAGGACCAATAGGCCGATCATTTTACAGCAAGGATTTCCTTTCTGTGTAACTTTCGCCTGTAGGCTGCTATCTAGATGAATTGTAAGTCATTTTGACTATGTAACTGGCTCAGTCTGAGCTTTCTCTTGTAAGCTGCTATCTAGACAGATAAATTGTAAGTCATTTTGACTCATAATAAAGCGCTTTGTATTATTTGCTGTTCTTGTTACAACAAATCGTGATATCGCTCGCATGCCGGCAAACTTTGCCCTTTGTGCTTGAACGTGTGCTTGAAATTTTTTGCATTCGCGCGATGCGTTGTCACTATAGTTGGCTGTCTAATAAATAGATTCGCAGATCATGAAAATCATACATTAGAGCTGCTATTTTCTTAGCAGGTAAGTTTTTAGATCGTTTGAGATCGCATTCGCATAGTGTTGCTATCTCAGCAGATAGCTTTGAAGATCACTTAAGACTGGACTCAAGTATGGCTGCTATCTCGGCAGATAGGCTTGAGATCAATTAAGATCATATTCGCATAGTGCTGCTATCTAGACAGATAGGCTTGAAGATCATTTAAGATCATATTCGCATAGTGCTGCTATCACGACAGATAGGCTTGGAGATCACTTAAGATCATATTCGCATAGTGTTGCTATCACGGCAGATAGGCTTGGGATCAATTAAGATCGTGTCTCAAGTATGGTTGATATCTCGGCAGATAGGTTGAGATCAATTAAGACCGTGTTTGATTGATGTCGCTGTCTCGGCGGATAAACTTTCACTATTGAACAATGGAGAAGTAAATGAAGCGATAAAGACAGCTGAAATCATAAAGTAGGCATTGTAATCTAACGCTTCAAAGCATAAAGTAGGCATTGTAATATAACATGGTCTTAATTGATTATCCGCTGAGACAGCGGATAAACTTTCACTAATAAACTTTCACTATTGTTAATCTCACCTGGGAGAGGTGAGATTACAATTCCCTCATATGGGAGTTTATCCGCCGAGACAGCGGATAAACTTTGAGAGAGGATAGAACACTCTCATATGGGAGAGGTGAGATTAGAATTCCCTCATATGGGAGAGAAGATGCATGAATCTTTAACAATACAAAGCATAAAGTAGGCATTGTAATCTAACGCATGTAATGAGAGGAGTTAAGGACAATACTTCTTAATCCAGCGCATGTTGACTGAGCTTGGGGTTGAGGCCGTCCCATGTAGCCTTTGTATGTTGCAGTAGCCACTGTCGAAGACTTCTTTGACTTCGAAGGGCCCTTCCCAATTGGCTGCGAATTTTGGGTGAGCCGCCTCCCGCATGCAGTGGTCTGATGCGCGCAAGACCAGGTCTCCAACTGCGAAATCTCGACGGTGGACTGTTTTGTTGTATGCGCGGGCGATCCTTTCTTGGTATCGCTTGTTAGTCCGCTTAGCTTGCTCTCGCTTTTCTTCCAATAGGACCAAGTCACGATCGCGCTGATTCTCGTATAGTGCATGGAAGGCCAACCTGGCAGAGTGGATTTTCACCTCCGCAGGTACTACAGCTTCAGCTCCATAACATAAAAGAAATGGGGAGACTCCGGTGGGAGTCCTCGGAGAAGTTCGATACGCCCACAAGGCTATGCTCAAAGAATCAGCCCATTTCTTGTGGTTGTCCGCAACCATGTTGCTCAAGATTCTCAACAACGTCTTGTTGGTTGCCTCCGCTTGACCATTCCCTTTCGGATAATAGGGGGTAGAACATATCTGCCTTATGTTGTATTCCGCTAGCTTCGCAGCTACCTGGCAATTGACGAAGGGGGTACCATTATCCGAGAGAATTGTGTTAGGAATTCCGAACCGGTATATGATGTTCTCTTGGATGATTGGACTACAGCGAGCGCATTTGCCGTTTTAAGTGGAATGCTTCTACCCACTTAGTGAACAACTCAGTCGCGATAAGAATAAACTGGTTCCCATGCGAGGCTGGTCGGATAGGGCCAATAAAATCCAAGGCCCAAGTATGGAACGACCATGGTGTGCCCAGCACATGTAGATCTACGGCAGGAGCATGTACCAGGTTGCCTTTGAATTGACACTCCTGGCATCTTCTCACTTTGGCGCGACAATCTGCTTCCATGGTGGGCCAGAAGTAACCGACTGTGAGGAGTTGTCTGCATAACTTCGCACCTCCCTGATGTTCCACTTGGTGAGAGAGTTCCATCACCTCTCGTGCTTCTTTGTTGTCTAAGCATCGCAGTAGGTTACCCTCGTGGCCCCTTCGCTAGAGTATGTCTTCTTGCACCACGTACCAGGCTGCCTTCCGTTTTAGCTTTTCGGCTTCCTTTCTTGACTCAGGCTCGATACCTTGTGTAAGAAAGTCGAAGAGTGGCTTCCTCCAATCCATGTCATCATCGACCAGAGCAATTGCTAAAGAATCCTTGATCAGTGCACAACTCTCGCAATTCCCTTGAATCAATGCCGCGGCCCCTGACATGTCCGGCCAATGAATCCCATACCTTTGGGCTTTTCGATAGATTGACACCTCACTTTCCCCACAAGTATGTTGGTGAATCTTTTCTAACAGCGCTTGTCCCTCCTGCTGTGAGACGCATCGCATGAGTATTCCGCCTGGGCCTTTATAGTAGAGGGTGTTGTCATGTATGCAATACCCCTTGGTGGATGCCCAGTTTTCTTTACTCGTTCCTTCTGCGATAGCACGTAATATTGACTTTATCCAGTCTGCATCATCCATGCATTCGTCCTCACACGCGTCCTCTGTCAACGCCGACGACGTTCGCACTTCAATCGAGATTCTCGCGGGACACTTATCCGCACTAACCTTAGATACCAGGGTGGCCAAAGCATCGGCATGCCTATTATCTGCTCTGGGTTTGTGCTCGTACCTGACGTTGCAGAATTGTTGCACCAGCTTCTGTACCAAATTTCGGTAGGGCAATAGGTTTATCTCCTTCAAATCGTACTCGCCCGAGGCTTGTTTGACGATTAGCTTGGAGTCCCCCATAACCGTCAAATTGCTTACTTCTAGTGCCCTTGATGCGCGAAGACCTGCGATGAGAGCTTCATACTCTGCTTCGTTGTTGGTGACTGCGAAGTCAAGCTTTGTGGACATCTGTATGACCTCTCCATCCGGTTTGGTCAGGACTATTCCGATTCCTCCACCCTTCCTTGTTGACGATCCATCAAAATGAAGCGTCCAATAGGGCAATTCAACTGCGTATATTTCGGGTCCCTATAGCTCTTCTTCGATCATGGGCTCGTGACTGTTATCGGGAAATTGTGCCAGCAAATCCGCCACGACTTGAGACTTGATCGCCCGCGGTCGAACGCACGTGATGTCGTATTGAGAAATGGTCATATACCATTTCGCCAGTCTTTCACCAGGGGAAGTGTGAGTCAAGAGATACCGTATGGGATCACTCTTTGTAACCACTACCACTTTGTGCGAGGCGAAATAATGCTTCAACTTTTCTATTACAAAGAATAAGGCAAGACAATGACGCTCGATGTCCGTGTACCTTGATTCTGCTGGTTGCACAATGCGAGAAATGTAGTAGATCGGCCTTTCTTGCCCTTCATACTCCTGAGCCAAAAGTGCCCCTATAGACCTCTTCGTCGATGTTAGGTACAGCAAGAGCGGTGATCCGAGCTGTGGCGCGATCATTACCCTTTTTGACGTCAAAAAGTCTTTTGGCCTTCCGAACGCGGCTTCATGTTCTGTGGTCCAGTTGTACACAACATTCTTCTTGAGCAGATCACTGAAACAGAAGGTTATTTCTGCGATCGCAGGGATGAACCTTCGCAGGTAAGATAATTTTCCCAAGAATGTCTTCAGAGCACTCTGATTGGGCGGCGCCATCATGCTGGTGGTGGCTGATACTTTTGCGGGATCAGGCTCGATGCCTTGGCGATGTATTACACATCCCAAGAATTTCCCCGAGGTTACTCCGAACGCACATTTCATGGGGTTCATCTTTAGCTGGAACCTTCTGCATCTATCGAAGACTTTCCGCAGATCCTCCAGGTGGTCCCTTTCTTCCTTGGATTTGATGACCAAGTCATCAACATAGAATTCTACTTCTTTATGCATCATGTCGTGGAACAGAGCCATCATGGCTCGCTGATAAGTCGCACCTGCATTCTTGAGTCCAAAAGGCATAACCTTGTAATTGAAGACTCCCACCGGAGTGATGAACGCGGTTTTCCGTGCATCTTCAGGGTCCATATTGATCTAGTTGTACCCACTGAATCCGTCCATGAAGCTGAATATGCGATGACCCGCAGTCGAATCAATGAGTAGATCGATGTTGGGAAGCGGAAAATCGTCTTTGGGACAGAAACGATTAAGGTCTCGAAAGTCCACACAGATGCGAAGCTGCCCATTCTTCTTCACCACAGGCACGATGTTAGCCAACCATGTAGGATGGTGATTCGGCTCGATGAATTTAACAGTCAGCAGTTTGACAATTTCTTGCTTGATTTTCACGTTGATCTCCGGCCTGAAGCTTCTTGTGCTCTGCTTTATCGGTTTGGACACTGGGATTACATCTAACCTGTGCATGGTGATGCTCGTATCCAGGCCATGCATCTCATCGTATTCCCATGCGAAAACATCCCTGTACGCGGTCAGCAGCTGCAGCAATCTTTCTTCTTCCTCGCTCGTGAGGTCTGCACTCAGAAAGACTGGTCTCTTCTTTTCTTCGGTTGGGCTTAGGAATACCTCCTTCAGCTCCTGCTTTTGCGGTTTGGGCTTGTCCTCCATGCATTCAGGCGCTTCTTTGAGCTTTTCCTCCAAAACGCCTGGTGTTGGTTTGTCCAATTCCATAACCTGCTCGATTTGGTTGATTTTCTCAGGGATATCCCCATGCTCACGTGGGGGTATCCCCGCGCACCTTCATATGCGGTAGCATTTCTTCCCGTTAGCGTAGAAGCTTTCTATCTCTTTGCCTTCGGGATCATTCTTTGCTATCCTTTTCAGGGTGTAAACATTCTTTCTTTGGTAGGCAATCCGCGGTGCCTCCTCCCGCGTAGACGGCTTTTCTTTGGACTCCTCCCTTGTCACCATCACTCCTGCGGGTGACTGATCTTTGATGTCCTCCCATCGAGGCAAAGAAGTGGGGTTAAACGGCCCCGACGTTTGCTCATCTGCCATCTCAGTGAACCATATTGCCTCGGTGAGGTGCGCCTAATCCAGATTGAAAGGATTTATCGAGGCTGGTATCTCCACTATTCTGTCATTCCAGATACACCTGGTGGGCTGTTGAAGGGACCGCATCGAAGCGATGAATCCATGCCCGGCCAATGATCATGTGATACGTAGTGTTTGAATCGATAACATATAATTTGGCTGAACACTTGATTTTGCCAATCTGGACACCCAGACGGATCCATCCTATCGTCATTCAGGAGTCGCTTCCGAATCCCATCAGCGGAGACGGGCGTCTGACTATCTTCTGCTCCGGGATTCCCGCTAGCTTCAGAGTGTTGAGCGAGACGACGTTAACTGCCGCTCCTCCGTCGACAAACGCTCTTTTGAATTCCACGCCATTGATGGCTGCCGTTACGTACAAAGGCTTCTGGTGGCTCGCATCTGTCTTCTTGTCGCTTGCGGAGAAGGTTATGACCTTTTCTGTAGAGCGAGATGCCCTGACAACCTTTCCGTTGGAGACCACGATATCTTCCTCGTAATCTTCCGCTATCCTCAGGATCGCTTTTGTCATTTCCTTCCGGCATTTCTCCGAAAAGTTCATTTCATCGAAGAACCTGCTGAACCCGTGCGACCCCTTCATCCGATCGGCACGTTCGTCCTCCGTGTCTATGCTGTAATCCTCGTCATTGTGGATCTCGGAAACAATGGGTAGACCATCCTCCGCAATCTCTTCGAGGTCCATGATTGCGATCATGGCAACCTCTTTGCCCTTCGGATCTTGCTCCGCGTGGGCAGGCAGTGGATTGTTTCGCACATCCTGCCTCTGGTCGCTGACAATCAACTCACCATCTTTCATCTTTCGGCTTACCATGTTTCTGAGCTTCTTGCAGTCAGCCGTGGGGTGCATGACCTTTCCGTGACATTCGCACCACTTTGGATCCCTCACCATCTCCTTGGAGGGTATCCTTTCAAGCGGCGGCAAAATACCATCTTTACGCCATTGCCTGCACAAGTCACTCGCTTCCTCTACCGAACATGGTAGAGGTGGCGCATCGAAGTTGGCGACCTTCGACTGCTTTTGGGGCGAGACCGTATTCACTTCGGCCTCACGTCCCCTCTTGTAGCTGAACCTCCCAATTTTAAAGGTAGTCCCGCTCGGGGATCTCTCAGGAGCGTGCTTCTTTTTCTGCCTCTCCACTATAGGCTCTATGTTCTTTGTGCATTCGATCAACTTCAAAAATGTAGGAGTTTGCAGGTTGATAAGCATACCTTTGTACTCGTCTCGCATGCATTGCAGGCATATCTCCACGAGTCTGCCCTCAAGCACTTCGTCTCTGCATTCCAAGGACTTGGCCCTGAACTTCTTGATGAATGTCACTCCATCCTCCTCGCGCTTCTGGTACATGCGCGAGAGATGAATCATTGTCACCTTTTCTTCCATCTGGAAGAATTTGGTATAGAACTTCTGGACCAAATCGTCCCAGGTCTTCAAGGATCCAGCCTCCAGTGTTCTATACCACTTGTAGGCCACATTCCCCAGAGATTTCGGGAACTCGCGCATTAGCAACTTGCGATCAGCCCCATATGGCCCCATCACATCAATGAAACGCATAACATGCTCGTGGGCGTTTCCATTGACATCCTCGAACTTGTCCCATTTAGGAGCCTTGTACCCGGCAGGGTTAGGCATGAGGTAGATCTCGCGTGGGATAGGTGGATCGTTGTCAACCTTCGGGATGATGGTATCAGCGAATGGTTGGTTTGCTAAGAAAGTTTCCATGCGCCGCTGCAGCGACGTCATGCACTCCGGCGCACTTCCCCCGACAGCAGGAGGAGGGGTTGTTGTAGTTGGAGGCGACGCATACGCCGCGGAAGCGCTAGGAACGTACTGTGAATTCGCATTGCCCCACGCCGCCGGCGGAGGAGGCAAATGATATTGTGAGGACAGATTGGGTGCCAGGGTTGGCGGTTGAGGAATATGAGCGGTAAGAGGCAATATTTGAGCTGTTTTCCCCTGAACTGAGGGTAACTGCGCCGTTGCCGGTGGAGTTTGAAGGTTAGGGTTAGGTGGTGTGGTTACTCCAAACCCTTGAGTGGTGAAAGCTCCTCCTCCCTGAGGGACGGCAGTGGATGATGCAGGATTTGGGGCGAGAGTCCCCAGGATGGCCATTATCCGTTCCAGCTGCGCAGACTGAGCCTTGAGAGCCTTTGCCTGATTCTGGATGGTAGCGTCCAAGGCCTCTAGCGTCGGAGCTTCACCGGCGGCCGTAGGAGTGCGGCGGGTCTCCTCTCCTGAGGTGGTCTCCGTGGAGGGCGATCTGTTACTGACATCATATTCATGAGACATGGTTGCTTGCAGTGGTAAGTTCACGTCGGGTTCACCATATGTGTACGAGAGAATCCTGCAGAGAGAATTCAATATACACCGAGAGTAGAGGATAGAAAGAACACAGGAAGAATAGGGTTGTGTGTAGGGAGAGAGTAAGGCAATAGCACTGTATGAGAGAGAGACAGGATTTTGGCAGAGCTTTCGCGTATCTCAGGTGATTCTCCCTCTGTATGGAAGGGTTAACGATCCTATATATCACGAGGAATGTGACCGTTGTAGTGTGGTTAATGCGCCCATTAATGGCGGCTTAATTAGCTTAACCACAACGGCACGTTCGTCCGCGTATATAGGGACCGTTACAGCACGTTATCCGCGTATACCGGAACCGTTATGAGGTTGACTAGGTTGACCGGGTTTATGGAGCTCGTGCCATAAATCTCTCAAAGTAGTTACTAGGGGTCGCGCGCGGGTTTGGTTGTCGCTCGCGCGCGATAGGACTTACTCTAGCCTCCAAACCACTAAGTCCCTACAAGTCCCGTGGGGTGGTATGCGAGGGCCCTGTCTCGCAGCCCCCACGTGGATCAGCGAGGCTGGTGATCCAGTGTGTGTGAAGCACAACTAGGTGTGCTGGATGGTCACCACGTGGCTAAGATCTGCTTGTCTAGAAAGCACTATCTACATTACTATAGACCAATTTTTCTCAACACAGTGACTGCTGAATATATATTTCTTTACATGTCCGCAGACGGGTGTAACAATCATCGAAATACTTTATAGGTGTTACCATAGATAAATTGAATGTGCTAAAGGCTATGGATACCATTGCGATATGGACATACAATGATTGAGATGGGGAAAGTATCGACGTAGAGATTAAAGAAGTAGTGGGCTTTCCGGAAACTAAAGTAGCTCGAGCCCGATGCTGTTCATTGACAATCACGTACATAGATATGATTTCAATTTTTTTTATTGATCTCTTGATTTCTTGAAGCTAACATTAATTTACTTGAATATACCAATGCTATTAGAAATGTTTCCTAGTTGCTTGGTGTTTTGGACAAACAAAATGATATTGTACATTTAACCATTTTTACTAAACACCGTAACTACTAACAGCAGAATATGTACTTCTTTATATGTCCGCAGATGGGCATAACAATCATGGCAATACTTTTGTAAATGTCTGCGGATGGACGATGATAATGTACAGGGGGAATGTATTGGCGTGGAGATTGAAGAGTAGTGGGCTTTCCCAAAGCTAAACTAGCCCGAGCCCGATGTCGGTCTTTCACAATCACGTAAAGAGATAAGACTTCAAATAAATTTTTTTCTTCTCATTTTCTCGAATATAACATTTATTTACTTGAATTGAACAGTGTTATTAGGGATGTTGTCTAGTTGCTTGGTAACTTAAATTGGCCAATATTTCTAAATATTGTGATTGCTGATTACACACTTCTTTATATGTCTGGAGACGAACATAACAATCATCCGAATACTTTTGTAGATGCGATATGGATGCGTATCCACTCGAGAACACATCTCAGAGTCGTGGTAAGCGAGACCGACGTCAACCGAAGTATCTTGACGATTATGTCAAATAGTAGGAGTTCATTAATTTGTCAATTAGTTTAACATTGTATTCGTTAATTAGTGATCCGGATTTTCTTGACGATTTTTCCCAGCCCGTAGAGTCAAATCGTATAGGTCTATGGTTAGGGATAATCAGTAAGAGTCTACATTGATATTTTTGTCAGTCATACTTTTGCGATCATCGATTGAATATTCATATATTCAGGAACAACCTAGTGTGTCACGTGTGTGTGGAGACCGATAGCTTCTCGAATTGCTATCAATTTGTGCTTTCATCAGTTGACTATTCAGAAATTAGGAAAAATCCTAGTGTGTCACGTGTGTGTGTGGAGACAAATAACTTCTCGAATTGCTATCAAAGTGATTCCATAGCTAACTTGAATGTGTCTAAGGGTAGGGCTCATGCCTTTGTAATATGGACGAATGATGACATGGATAAGGAAAGTATCGACATGGAGATTGAGTAAGGTAGAAGGATTTCCTAAAGCTAAAATAGCATGAGCCCAATGATCTGTATATTATTTATTTATTATTTTATTGATTCTAATATGTGTTTACTTTAATTAGTTAGAGACTGAATAGTCGACGGATGTCCGATGACATAGAGGGGGAACGGCGTGGAGATTGAGGAAGTAGTGGGCTTTCCGGAAGCTAAAGTATCCGAGCTCGATCCTGGTAATTGACAATCACGTAGAGGGATATGACTTTATTTTGTGTTTCACTTATTTGTTTTTTTCTAGAATATAACATTTATTTACTTGAATTGGCAGTGCAATTATGAATCCTGGCTGGTTGCTTAGTGAGTTGGACAGACAAATCATTGAAATACTTTTGTAGATGTGAAACGGATGCGTATCTGCTCGAGGGCACAACTCCGAGAGGTTGGAAGCGAGATTGGCGTTAAACGAACTATCTTTAAAGGTTATGTCAAGTAGTAGGATTTAATTCATTTGTCAACTAGTTTACTTACATTGTATTGGTAAATTAGTGATGCAAAGTTTTCTTGACGGTTTTTTTCGCGCCCCGTAGAGTCGAAACATATAGGTCTAGGGTTAGGGTAAATTAGCAAGTGTCTATTATTATTTATATTTTTGTTAGTCATATTTTTGCAATCATCTACCAAATATTCAGAATTTGGGGGAAACCGTAGTGTGTCACGTGTTAGTGGAGACCGATAGTTTCTCGAACTTCTATCAATTGGTGCTTTTATCAATCGAATTTTAAAAAATGAAGGAAAACCCTAGTGTATCACATGTGTGCAGAGACCGATAGCTTCTTGAAGTGCTATCAAGGTGATCCCCTATATAACTTGAAGGGAGTCAATAAATATTGAAATTTGTCGTAGCGACTGGTGTTGGCTGGCCTGAATGGAAATCAAGTCCTAGTCTCGAGCCTCTCCAAACGCGAGTGGAGAACTGGCATTGGAAGAGGATGTGTTTAGCAGTTTAAACGTCGGACACGTAGTGTGGCGGCTATTCCTCTGTTGCACAGGTTGTGGCGGCTTGGAAGGATGCCATGGCCGATTTTCAGAGGAAACACTTCAGCTTAATTGATAATTGAAGTTTTTGAATGTATTTCCAGAAACTTCCACAATTTTTTGAGCTGTTAGGTGTTCCGGCGGCTAAGTGGTAGGCTGATTTCACCGAGAAATTCCGTCGACGGTCCCTTCCAAAAATTTTCTGTCCTGCTGACGGGAGTGCGGAATGTAGATTTTTAGGATTGTTCTCGTCTCATAAAAGCTTCTTAGTAAAGGGTAGATCCATGCCTTGGTTGGTTGATCAATGAAGAAACTGCATGTTATTTGGAAACAGTTATGTTCACCCAGTGGAATTAAAGTGTTGTTTCCACGAATCCATTTATATGAAGCCGGGTGGATGCGGAGACCATTTCCAGCTCCCATCTCGTTCCTCAGATGATGCTCTTCCACCCTAGGGTGCCTGTCGCTTGAGCATCATGGGTTTCTTCAAAGTTTCTACTAGCGGTGAAGTTTTATTAGCTGGTTCTGAATGTGAAGAAAGTGAAAATGCAGAAGATGCAGAAATCATAGCTGTGGAGTGGGCTATACAAAAATGGTTACTACTCAATGGAGCTTGGAGGAGATAGAATCAGATTGTCTTTGGGTTATTAACAGTTACAATGAATGATATTACAAAGGCAAAATGGAATTGGAAAACATGATTGTTGCTGCTGTGGCAAATCAGCTCATTCCTTGGCCCAATGGGCTTTTGCAGTTAGCCATTTTGGGTTAGTATCTTGTAATAGGTTACCAAATTTAGTTTCTTGTGCGGTTAGGGATGACGGATTTGGATCCGACACCCCTTCGTAGGACACCTTCGTAGTATCTTTTTGTTTATATAAAATCTGAATTCATCAACATTGTTCAATCTAGGAGGAAATGTTTCTTATCTCAAGATTGCAATAACAAAGTTTATCATGTGTAGCACAACAGCAGCAGTTATCGTCATGAGATTGCCATGAACTCCGACTTGATACATAACAAGTAAACCTAACAAGTCAATATAGGTTGAATAAATAGTACAAAATAACATCTTTTGACTAGGGCGACCGATCCAAAATCTTCAGCTTGACAGCAGAGTTTGTGCGAATTAAAAGCACGAGGTATCAATCAATCATTACCCTATGTTGTCTCTTCACTGGTTCTTCTCCATCGTTACTGCCTTCAACCAGCTGCGACAATGAAATTAACATAACTCTGATTTTATTTTCTATCCGTGATAATAATAAAGTACAAAAAAATTGTGAGTGAAGAAGCAGGAAATATTGGGCTAGAAATGGTTTTATGTACCAGGGAGCCGACTCGTTCAAATGCTTCCATAACTTTAGGGTCTTCCTCTTCCTCATACCCGATCTTAGTATCTGTGGTCCATTGACTGACCAAAACGCTCTTCTACCTGCATTCTGTTAAAATTGGAAAATACAAACTTCACATTCAGCTTCTGGAGACCAAACATTTTTTTTCCTTCTCCAAATCAAGTAAATCAACATATACATACTATGTAGCAAGAGATATAGAAATCCCTGGAACACATGAAAACGTAATTGGTTCATGAGTCGCGTGCGTTATCGTTGTTTCTATTAGTTTTAAGTTTTAACTGGTGATAAGTGGAGATTGTGCTATTTTCCGAAATTCCATTATTTTATGTGTTGTTTTATGTGTTCTTCTAATAAACAGAAACAAAGCCGACTTCAGGAAACACCATTATATACACACTCTTGTTATTTTGTTCTGAAAACATACTTGTCAAAGTCAGATATGTATCGTGTACCGAAAGTATACTTTTCGGCATTGCATATAACTTTGAGATATGTCAACTCCACCAAATATGAAGAAATTTTTATAATCCTGTTGGGATTGGTCAGACTAGTAATGATTTGGGAGCATGATGATCATGTAGCCAATAAGAAAGTCGGCTGTGAGTACAAGGGAGATAAACACAGTATATCATATACCCCAAGTCCCAAGTCCCGACCACGTATAAGATATGATATATCCTACATGAAGTTTTGATTTCTTCCAAAAGTGGCCAGAAACCTCCTCTTTACTCGAGAGTGATCACATTAAAGACCCTCCATTCCACAATTTGCTCATGGCCAGGCATGTAGTAACCACTATCAAATAAAACCAAAACACATACGGCAAACACGGACATATTTGGCAGTGGCGGAGCCAGGATTTCATCGAAGGGGGGGGGGGGGGGGCACAATTCGGCTAGTATTTGTACTCTTACTTGATAAATAGCCATTAAATATGAGCGAAGGCATTATAGGCTTTCTGGCTCAGTTGGTAAAGCACTCCTCTAGTCTATTGTTCTCGGCCACAAGGGTTCGAGTCTCATTGAGGACGTTTCATTTTTTGTCTTTTAATTTTTTTTTGGCAAAAAAATATGCGAACGCGCGTCGGGTGAGTCGAACCTTCAACTCAAAGATTTTAAGCCGCACATTTACCATCTGTGCTAGACACACTATTTGAAGGGGGGGGGGGGCACTATTATATTTGTAGAGAGGCACTGTTAATTATTTTTTACATATTAAGGGTTATCTAGTGTTTTCGGATTTTTATTTTTTTTTTATTTTTTTTTTGGGGGGGGGGGGGGGGGGGGTTCCAGTAGTGAGATTCTCAGTTGTTACCGCAAAACAACTTTTGCACATTATGTGGAAGACTACATACATAATTGACATGTACCTA